>JBBBVM010000409.1:2657386-5314772 GCA_037355625.1 Petunia x hybrida | reverse complement strand
TTCAAGCTATATTTCGCATTCAGCCTCCAACACATAAAAATAAGAGCAAGGTTTAGAGAAAAGCCCCTATTTAGCCAAGTTGTGCATGTACAGCGTGTAGCACTGTTCTTATCATCTGTATGCCCTTACGGTGCTTATACAAGCCATTAACAACCTAATAAATACAATCTCAAGTGTTCGACTTATAATTACATGACAAATATTCAAAGAAAATGATAAGAAGGAGGGCCTTTGTCCCTTTAACTTCATGAGTTCTCTATTGAACCATTGATTAGCCAAATTCATGCTCCAGACTCCTGTAATTATTTACCAACACGAGTATAGCTTTTGGCTATCTCAAAATTCTTGCAAAACAGAATAGAGGCAACTATGCATCATGATATATATCATTCAACAACTAAGGCAAGTAGTCATATTAAAGTGTATGCTTTATCACACAAACTCTCTGAAGGTCTTAGTTGAAAGCAGGCTAACCTTGACAGCAAACAATGAAGAAAAACAGAGTAAATGAGCAGCCTGCATTTGAGTGTATTGCAGCAATAACCAAAGGTAACTCTGCTTATTTAGTCAAGCAAGAAAACTGAACTTCCGGAAAAAGAAGAAGTGGGGAGTCTTGTTTTCAAGGAAGAAAGGATAGACTGTGAGTTTTTTTTAGCTTGTAGGGGGGGGGGGGGGGGAGAGAAAGTGTGTTGTAGGTCTCCGTGTAAAGTGTATGAGAGGTCCTATTTATAGTACAGTAAGATAGTGCTGAACTTAAAAGGAAAAGATTTCAAACAAATTCAAATTTCTTATAACTAAGGCAAGGAATAATTTAGTTGCACAATTAATGCAAGGATATTTTCAATTTTCCAATAAGGAAGGATGATATTATGCAATCAAGTAAATGGTTTGGAGAGAGAGAGAGATGTTCTAACAGTTATAAAAGGTTGAACTTAAGGAAAGTTTTGTCTAAGAGAGATGTATTGAAACAGTAAATCATGCTTACTTATGCTACTAGTATTTTCGAAATTTAACAAAAAAAATAGTAGGTGTACCACCAAATAACAACTTCAGTTACATGATTTGAATACATACAGTTTCAATCAAAGCTTTCGACAATGAATTCACCAAACGATCAAACATTTCAAGACTCGAAGTTTAAGGAATCGATAGCCATTTACTAGTTCAATTTTCCATTAATTAGCACTCAATTAATTCAAACAGTCCAACGGCTCAGTCATAAATTAATTCACACATTGCGGGCGATAAACTTGATTCGAAACAAGCAGGTGAATTAAGTATAGATTTAGTTAAGCTAATAACATGCCGTTATCACGCAAATTCAAATAATCAATTAACTAAAACAGAAAAGGAGGGATATTACCCGGTTTCAAGTCGGGTCGGGTCCAGGTCTCGTCCCACTGGCCCGTTTGTTTTTGCTTTATTTACGTGGATTGAAGTTCGAATCATCCACTTCTTGCCTTGTATGTGTGATTTGCTTGATTCTCATAATGTTTGTTTCAGATTTGCAAGGATTCAATGAATCCTTCCTTTCCTTTTCGATTTTGTATACAAGAGAGAGGAAGAGAGATTCGGAGAGAGAGGAGCGCGTGACATGCGGCGTCGACGGAGGTGACTGGGTCGCCGGATTTGGTAGCGGAGTAGTGGGGATTCGGTGTGAATTTGGACTGATTTCGTGGAGAAAGGGGAGAGAGAGGTCGATGGGGGTCGGCTGATGTGGTTGAGAGGGAAAGGGGGAAAACGTTTAGGGTTTTGGGGAGTGAGGGGTGAGGTGTAATTATCAAAGTGTACCATTTAATTTTAGCCTTTGGATTTAGAAGATGAGGGGCTCAGATCCGGCCACGTAGGCGCGCGTGTGTATGGATGTATATGTGTTGGCTGATATGTAAGGATACTACTCATTAATTATGCTTTAGGTAGTCGTACCACACGCTTAATTAAGTTGTACATACACTAGGAGTGTATTTTAGTGATATGTAAGCTTAGGTGGCGTATATGTGGTGTATATATGGATAAAAGATGATGACAGGGACTAGATTAAGTGTAAAAAATGATAATTTGGCTAGTATTTAATTAAAATATTTATAATATGAATAATTAGTAAAAATAGAAAAATTGTAAATAATTAAGAATAAATATTTAATCAAAATTAAATATAGATGAACTCAAATTAATACTAATTAACTATTAGCCACAGATAATCATTAAATGATATCGTAATGCGTTAAATTACAAATAGCATACGTATTTTAGAAAATAGTCTAAATGATGTAATTATGTAATATAGTCTCAATTAAGCGAAGGATAATACAAACAAAGGATTAATAATAGTATTACGCACATAAATGCAGGTTATAATGTAATTTTGTTTGAGAAATTACTATTATCAATTTTAATTAAATAGCACAATTACGAAAAATAGAGGGACAAAATTGGGTGTCAACAGTGTATTAATTTGGACTCTCCGACCTGTATATATGGTGTCTTGACAAGTGCAAAGAATAATGGTGAAAGTGCTAAGTAATGTTGCTGGAAAAAGCAAAAAGAATAGATAGGATTGGTTGTGAACCAGCAGCAAAACGATGTTTAAATTGCTGCTATATAGCAGCAAAAACGGCTATTACGCTTGGCTAAACAGGGGTCGTTTCTCATCCTTGCTCTTTATTTCATGTTCTGGAACTAAATGTGAGGTTGTTGTTCTTACTGGGCTGTTTAATCTTTAAATTTTATGTTGAACATGACAGGGTTTAAAATAAAATTATAGTACGGGATATTTTTGCTAATATCAGAAAAGAGGCTAAAAATATAAGACAATTTAAAAACGGATTATTTGTGCAAAGTAGATTGTTTCTGAAAGTAAACCGTTTGTAACATGGTTTTAAATTAAAATTATAAGGTAGAATGCTTATGCAATTCTTTTAAGTCTTGAAATTGCACTATTTAGCAAAAGGCTAGAACTACAGGTTTATGTGAAAGCTAGCTATTTCTACAAAGTTGAATTTCTGGAACGTAAGAGTAAGTTAATAGGAAACTTATTTTACTTTCATCACAATTTATTTGTCAGGTTCAATTTGGAGGTTCGTTAAACTTAAAGCTAATTTTATTACTTAACTAGATTTGTTTTGAAATTGTCTGTGATAAGCCCGACCGTTATTATTTGCGACGCTTAGTGGTCTAGACTTAGGGCACTTAATAAATTTAGGGGTCTAGATATTTAAATTAGTTGTCCCAATGGCCTCCGGGACTTTAAGTTGGGACGTCTTTAGGACGTTTAAAATATTAGGAATTCGCTTTAGCTAAATACTTAAAGAGGGTATGGGGTTAAGGGTAAATTAAGCCCCTCGGAGATGATGGAAATTACCTGAGCTGCATATGTGATAGTGGATTCTGAAACTATCTTTTACCGATAAAAGTCGGATTCTGATCCGAATAGGATAATAAAACCTAGGTTTATTTATTCAAGTGCTTAATTAGTTATTATTTAATTTATGGCTATTTGTGCAACATAATTATTATTTCAGATTTCTTATGCAAATGTATTAAACTGCCAATTTATTTATTTTGCATCCCATATCTCTTTTGTTTATTTTATTTAATTTTTATCCTTTTAAAGCAATATGTTGAAACCCAGAAATCAGCCGGGAACCACATTTGTGGAACTTAGGAGGTGCCTAACCCCTTCCTTCTAAGGTTAACTTGAACACTTACCCGAATCTCTGATTAGTAGATCATACAGAGTTATTTCTTTTAAATTGAATTAGAAATGCATTTAGGTGACTAATACGCCTAGGAAATTTATTAGATGGCGACTCCAAAACTCTAACTCCAAACGAGTTACCCAAGTCGGAAACCACTTACTTTAAGTGGGGTGCATCAACATCCACAAAAAAGACCTTCAAGTGCTTCTATATTAAGAATAACTACAATTCGTCTTGCATTTATGCATATATTGAACCAAAATTGCGTCCATTTTGCAAACAATTGACACCGAATCGTCATCATTTTGCCAAAATATAAAAATCCAAAGTAAAAATAAAACAAGGCCAATCAGGCATCAATTTCTTCATAGTTGCGAGCCCATATAATATTTACATTTACAAATAATTAAAGTCAAATCGTCATCACTTTCAGTACAACTTGAATACAAATTGTCACCACTTTCAAAATAATTGTCCATCACTTTCAAAACAAATTGTCATCACCTTCAAAACAATTTTGAATAAAAATCGTCAATCACTTTCGATACAAATCCTCATCACTTTTTCAATGACTCTTAATCCTCCCACACCATTTCCACCACATAATAATTACATGATAAGAAATGGGGAAAAAAAGAAAGGAGAAAAATTATTAAAATTACAACTATCTGAGTTTCGTTGGTTGATTGTAGAAGAAGCAAAGTACAACTACTCTTAATCCAATCCTTTGTGTTCGAATTGGGTCCATTTGATTGGTCATTGTTCCATGCGTCGTCGCAGTGAACACCATCACGTCGCAGCTTTGTCGTTCTCACAACACCCCAATCACCATGAAAATCGCAGCGACCTCACCATCGCTATGGCATCAGAGACCTCACCATCGCTACGACATCAGAGACATCTCACCACCATCATGAGCTGCTGCATTTTCGAGCCGCCAGTGCAAACACCATTGGAAAAATAGCCTCCAAACCCGATTCAAAGTCAACCCGACCCGAAATTATCATGGGTTTATCGGAGATGGATTCAATTGCGACGGCGATCAGTGTTTCCGCATCATCGGTGCTCCGACGGTGTTTCACCATGATTGCATTGCTATGCACGACGGTTGGGTTGACGATCAAAAGCTGATGGCAGTTGGGGAAGTGATGAAGGTTTTGGCCCGACCCGGTTCGGGATCAGATCGGAGCAGGTACAGTTACGGTGGTGGCGCACCGATTGTGGTGGCGCGGTGGTTAGTGGTGGTGGTTGTGCTGGTTAGGGTTTGGTATATAGAGAGAGAAAGTAGATTTATAGAGAGAGAAAGTAGTAAATGTGAAATGATTGTAGAATGGTGTTTAAGGGGTAAAAGTAAAAATTCTATTAAAAGTGTTCAAAACTACCTAGGCTTTAAAGACCAGTGAAAAATAGCTCATCAAATTAAGATCAGGCAGTAAAGTGCTTACCCCACATAAACAAGTGAAGCATTATTATTCATTTCAGTTGGCATTCTCATTGCTTTAGCTTCCACTGATTTGCAAACTTTATTTTAGAGATTACCATTGAACTGTTCGACATTTTATGTTATAGATATTTCTTTAATCGTGCATAATTATATAAGATGTTAATGTTTTGGTTTAATAGGATTCCCAACTTCAACAATAAATGAGCAGCTACTGTACAATCAGTTCTCAAATTCTTATTCACTGCATTGGATCAAGAATACACAATGAATTGGTTTATATGTCTGCCAAAATTTGATGATATGAAGCATAGTATAAATGTTTCTTCATTTCAAACAAAAGTATTTAAAGTAAGCTTCTTCTAAATTGAATCATACTTTAGACTTTTATAAATTATCTTCGATTTGTTTCTCTTCCTCTGTTCTTTTTGTTCTTAGGCATTAGATATGAAATGTAAATTTGTAATGAATACTCTGATGGATCTGTAAATCTGAAGACATGAATGTAGGGAGGAGTGTAAATTTGAGTCATAAATTGAATCTTATTTTAAGTTTTTTTTTTAAGAAAAAATCTATTCTTGGATTTGTTTCTTAGTTTGTTCTTTAAATCTTAGGACTTAATTTAAGCTTGAGCTTTTTCTTTCGAATTTATTGGTTCAAGCTTTTGACAAATATTATAGACAAGGTGTTGTGTTTAAAATTTGCTATGATTAATTTTATTTTATACTCTGTACTATACTAGTAGTAGTTAACAACTGTGAACCCCATCTTTATTTGACTGATAATACAAATTAATATCATTGATTTAGCTCGAGCAACTTGCTTTATTTCATATACAATCAGTATCTCTATAAAAATAAATTTCTATTTAACAGCCCTTTTTGAAAATAAAATTTTAACATGTGCCACAGTGGCAGTACCTCTTTCCTAAGTCATACATAAAGAACATATTCTCCAGAAAGCAGTTGACAATATGAAACAAACCTGAAAATTGGCCCTTGTAGGCCTCGTAAATCTGACTTATTATTACAATTAGAAAAAGGGAGTACAATTTTGAGTTATAACAAAATTTTCTGGTTGCTTATCAAGAAGTTCAGTTCTAATCAAGTGTCATACCCGATTTTGGACTCGACTCGGGGCGAGTCGGGTTTCGGATTTGACTGGGTGAACTCGTTTGAGTTTAAAGTTGGAGTCGCCACCTAATATAATTTCTAAGGCGTATTATGTCACCTATTTTGTTTCTAGCCAATTTTACTATTAACTCTGAAACTTAGTCTACAAACTAGAAAATCTAGGTAAGAGGTTCAAGTTAACTCGAGAGGAAGGGGTTAGGCACCTATCGAACTCCACCAAATGTGGTTACCGGCCGGACTTTATAATTGGGATTCGAAATAACTAAGCAATTTAAACTAACTAATTAAAGGTAGATAAATGATATGTTAATTTAAATAAAAGGTCCTAATAGACTTCCTCCTTAAAGATTTGCACCTCGTAAAAACAAATGAAGCTAAGTTAGTAAACAATAATGATAATAATAAGAAAGCAATAATAATGAATAATAAAATAAAGGGAAAAATGAGTTTTTATGAAAATGTCGTCTTTTTCGTAATTCCACCACAATGTACCTTGCAAGAAATATAAAGAAAAATGAGTTAGTGAATGATAATAATGAAAATAACAAGAATGATAATAATAATCATAATAATAAGAATAATAATAATAATAATAATAATAATAATAATAATAATAATAATAATAGTAAATATAGTTTAAAATAATGGGGGAAGGGATTTTTGTAAAGTGTCGGCTCAGGTGTGTATTGGGTGGAAGTTTAGGGACGTCGATACGGCTGCGAACACGCCGGCCGGTCGTGTTGCCATGCCAAGTACCGGTTTCATCACTCCATTACCTGCTCGTTTGTAGTCACGGCTTGTACACTTCATCATAGCCTTTTTGTTTTATTTGAGGACACGGGAATGGAGCTGTTCAAGTGTAGTATCATGTTCAAACCAGTGTATAGGCCTCAAATATAATTATATTCTTTGGCCATGATTAGTCCGTCAATTCATTATATTTCCGTCAATTCCTTGTGTAAGCCTCAATATATGTGAAAATATATTTTTTCATTGGCCTAGTCAATATCAGGATCACTAGATTAATATGACATCCCGGAACTGGAAGAGTCTCAACAAATATAGTTAGACAACAAATTGATATCCAAAATACGGGTCAAAATAAGTGGACCAACTATAATTGCAAATGAATCAAAGTCGATATGCAAACCAAGCCCCTTGCAGGACAACCATCAATACACAATTGACCAGAGTAAAATCAGGCCAAAAGAGTTTCTGACACCGGTGAAACAACCGTCAAAGCACAAACAGCTGGTGCAACCTGTATTGGGTAAAAATCGGCTCGCGATGATTCGCCCCGGTCATGCAAGTTGACAGCGACCGAGCACGTAACAACAAGCCAAAGACCGAAGTAAATAAGTGGGTCACCGAAGTCACACGTCGAGGTCGCCACCGAAGGCGAGCCGTAAGCTGAGCTTCGATGATGTCTACTTCGAGCGAACAGCAAGGCCTCCTCACCGAGGTCACATATATGCGCCTCGGTGAACAGCCTCGGTTCCGGCGGCTTTGCAGCCCACTACTTCAGCCCACTAACTCTTTCCATTAATGCCAAGATCGTGGGCCAAAGCACAACTGATAGTGGAGAACGTGGGCAAGGCTCTTAGGCCTATAAATAGTATTTCATTCTATATAACGGGCATCCAGAAATACATACTGAAACTCTGCCCAAATTTGTACTCAACTGTCATATATTGAAATCAAGTTGTTCTTTCGCATTTACATTTGATTCTCGCTTTTACTTAGCTTTGATACGAAGTTTTTGCTTATATTCAAATCCAAATTCTATTTGTGATCCTAAAACTGGTTTGGGGCCATACAAATTGGCGCCGTCTGTGGGGATATAGGCAGAAACGCTTTGTTGCAAAGTTTAACGCTCTTTTTCGTTAAAAGAATCGCACCCTTTCAACGTGATGACTGACAACGTTGAACACCTCAGTGAGCGGACTGGCGCTACGTCGAGCCAACAGTCCACGCCTCCAATGACGACCGAAGCGTTCCAAGCTTTTGTTGTTAACGCACTAAAAGCTCTCCAGGATCGACAGGATGAGCAAATCAACATCAATGCTGAATTCCGTGCCTCGTTGGAAGCGAGGAACGGCGCGGCACTGAACGGAACCCAGCCTTCGGCTCCTGGTGGAGGCATCCCTGACTTTCGTTCCTACGGGTATAGGGGGACCTCTCAACGGGGCTACGTCTAGGGGCTCGGGGAATTTACCAAGCACGACGCCACACTCCAGGACGATTCCTACCGTGGCTGAAACAACACCCTCGGTTGACGTTGAGAGGTTGACCAGGGAAATTGAAGCACGCGTCGAGGCGCGCGTTGAGGCTCGTGTCGGGGCGCATGTAGACAAGTGCCTCGAGAACGTACCAGGGATGACAAAAACCGAAGACGAGCTTAATATAGACCAGTACAGGGAGATGCCCTTCAAGCCCGAAGCGGCTCCAGCCCCAACTCCTAAAAATTTCAAGATGATGTTTTTAAAGAAATATGATGGGACCACCGATCCCAAAGAGCATGTAAGGGAGTAAATGTCAATGGTGAAGAGCAATGACTTAACGGCGATAGAGCTCGAGTCAATGTTCTTAAAGAAGTTTGGCGAGTCCTTGGAAAAGGGCGCGCTACGTTGGTACATGTGCCTACCAGCGGGGTCGATTTCCACCTTCAAGGAATTGACCAACGCCTTCGTGAAGGCCCACACTGGGGCACAGAAAATCCTTCAGAGGAAGGAAGATATCTGCGAGGTCAAGCAGAGGCTCGGTGAGCCCCTCAAGGGCTTCCTCGAGTGCCTTCATGCCGAGCGCATGGAATTGCCTCGGATGGATGATACCCTGGCCATCATGGCATTTGAAAAAGGTATCAATGTACGCAACTCTGATGCCGCTGCCGAGTTGCGAAAGGAGCTTCAGCAATACCAAGTGCTGACATGGGCTGACTTGCACAAGCGAGCCTACTCCAAAAAAAGATTGGAGGAGGCTAACTTTAAAAGCCGAGGTTATAATTACAAAAAACGAGGTGAATCCTCGCATCGCGCCGAGGCGTCGCGGGGGAGTTCGAAGGGGAGGTATGAGCCATACACCTCCACAAGGCAGCCTATCAGCCAAAGGCTAGGAAATTCCTCGGGAAGCTCACCCACAAGCTCGCACATCAGCCAACGGCTTGGGGGGAAGGTTCACTCTAACTCGAACTAGAAAAACTCCTCGGGACCAGCCTCGGCTGTGAAGAAAGATTTGCCCCAGATCTCTGACTATAATTTAAACATATCGACCTCGGAGTTGGTCCACGTAGTCAAGGGAACTCCTGGGGTAAGAGTGCCCAAGGACATGAGAACTCCGGCGGACAAGAGAGACCAAAACTTGAACTGCGAGTTCCATGCTGATTATGGTCACCGAACCGAGGATTGCAAAGCTTTGCGCCTCGAAGCGGCCCATTTATTGAAGAAAGGAGTATTGGCCGAATTCCTCACTGACAAGGGAAAGGACAACTACTCCAAAAACTGAGGGGATGGGCATCCACCTCGGGCTCCACCCCCAGAGGGAGTTGTGAACGTCATCACCGGGGGCTCAGAAGTGAACGGGGTGAATTTCGCGGCCGCAAAGAAATTCGCCAAACTGTCCATTACGATGGAGAAAAGAACCCGAGTTAGAGGCTCGGGCAAAGAGATCGTGTTTGATGATGATGACTGTGATGGGATGATGTTCCCCCACCACGACGCACTGATCATCATGCTGAGAATCAACGACTCCGACATCAAGCGAGTCTTGATTGACCCTGGTAGCTCGGTCAACATAATCAGCTACGGGGACGTTAAAAAGATGTGGCTCAAAGGGGAAGTCGTCCCCAAAGCGACAGTGTTGACAGGCTTTAACAACTCCACAGAGAAGACATTGGGTGAAATTACACTCAAAACATTCGCTGAGGGAGTTAGCAAAGAAACATTGTTCCAGGTGATGCCCGAGGACCTCACGTATAATGTGATCCTCGGTAGGCCATGGATCCACTCCATGGAAGCTGTTCCTTCCACGCTGCATCAAGTGATCAAATTCCCTACACCCTGGGGGGTTCGGTCGATAAAAGGGGAGCAACGAGTAGCGAGAGAGTGCTACTCGGTCGCCTTGAAAAGTGGAGTCGCCCCGAACTGGCCAAAGAAATAGCAATCAACAAAACCGGGGTCAAGCGAGGCGGACCTCCAAGGTGAAGTAGAAAATATCCCGGCATGCGTCCAAGAGCCTCGGAAGCAAAAAGCCGAGGACTCCACCATTGAGGAGCTGGAGTCTTTCACCCTATTGAAGGACTTTCCAGTGAGAAAGGTATACGTCGGCTCGGAGTTGGACCCGGAGTCGAAAAAAGCAATTATTGAAGTTTTAAAGTCCAACAACAATTGCTTTGCTTGGTTTCATTCAGACATGATTGGTATCGATCCGGAGATCATGACCCACAAGCTGAATGTGGACCCAAAGTTCACCCCGGTGAAGCAGAAGAAGAGACCTCACGCCGGGGTCAAAAAGAAGGCAACCGAAGATGAAACCACAAAGTTACAACAAAATAGTTTCATTAGGGAGGTAAAATACCCCGAATGGCTGGCCAATGTGGTTGTCGTACCGAAGAAAAATGGCAAGTAGAGAATGTGTGTAGATTACACCGATTTGAACAACGCTTGCCCCAAAGACTCCTACCCATTGCCGCAAATTGATAGATTAATAGACTCCACGGCTGGACACAAGCTGTTAACCTTCTTGGATGCATATTCGGGCTACAATCAGATCCTCATGGACCTGAAGGACGAAGAGAAGACCTCGTTCATCACTGACCGAGGTACTTTCTGCTATAAGGTGATGCCCTTCGGTCTAAAAAACGCCGGGGCGACTTACCAAAGATTGGTATGTCGCATGTTCAAGGAGTATATTGGAAAATCTATGAAGGTTTACATAGATGATATGCTCATCAAATCGATCCGAATGGAGGATCATTTGAATCATCTGAGGGAAGCTTTGGCTGTTTTGAGGCAATACGGCATGAAATTGAACCCTGAGAAGTGCGCCTTCGGTGTTGGATCAGGCAAATTCTTGGAATTCATTGTCTCTGAACGAGGGATCGAAGCTAACCCAGATAAAATCAAAGCTATCGAGGAGATCTCCGAAGAGCTGACCGGGGTGAAAGAAGTTCAATGCTTGACTGGCCGAGTCGCCGCCGCCTTGAGTCGATTTATCTCAAGATCTTTGGAGCGATACCACAAATTCTTCTCCGTTTTGAGAAAAAACAATCACTTCGAATGGACACCGGAGTGTAAACAAGCGTTGAAAGATTTGAAGCGATACTTGGCTAACGCGCCATTGCTCGCCAAGCCAAAAGAAGGTGAAACATTGCTGGTCTACTTGGTTGTGTCCGAGGTGTAAGTCAGTGCAGTGCTGGTTCGGGAAGAAGATGGCAAGCAATAGCCCATCTACTATGTGAGCAAGACACTCCTCGACGCCGAAACCAGGTACCACACTTGGAAAAACTAGCACTTGCTTTACTTGTTACTACTCGGAAACTACGACCCTACTTCCAATGTCACCCAATAGCGGTAGTTTCAACCTTCCCCTTAAGGAGTATATTGCATAAACCTGAGTTATCGGGGAGATTATCAAAATGGGCGGTAGAGTTGAGCGAGTACGACATCACTTATCAGGCCCGAACATCCATCAAGTCTCAGGTCCTGGCTGACTTCGTAGCTGATTTTAGTGCTGGGATTCTGTCCGAAGCGGAAAAGGAAAACTCAATGTCGAAGGGGACAGCTTCAGGGCTATGGGTACTATACACCAATTGGGCGACTAATTCCAAGGGTTCGGGATTAGGCATAGTGTTGAAAGCACCCACCGGGGAGAAAATCAGGCACTCGGTTCGGTTTAATAAAGTGACCAACAATGAGGCCGAGTACAAAGCGGATCTAGCAGGCTTGGAGTTGGCCAAAGAGATAAGGGTGGAAAGAATCGAACTAAGATGTGATTCGCAGTTGGTAGTGAATCAGGTGTCAGTGACTATACGGCTCGGGAGCCCAGAATGCAACTATATTTGGACCGAGCACAAAGAATCTTGGCCCAATTCCAAGAGTGGCAAGTTAAACAAGTGCCTCGGGAGGAGAATACCGAGGCTGACGCTCTGGCAAATCTGGGTTCGGCGATCGACGAAGCCCACTCGGGGACTGATTCAGTAGTTCGGTTGTTGTCCGCTTAAATGAGAGAGATGAAGTTGCAGGTCAATTCGGTGGACAACAGATGGGATTGGCGGAGTAAGTTCATCTCTTACTTCGGCTCGGGGACTGTTCCCCAAGATAAAAAGTAGGCCAAAAAGTTAAGGACCCAAGCAGCTTCATATCATTTGATCGAGGGTAATCTGTATAAGAAGTTATATTGCGGCCCGATGGCCAAGTGTTTGGGTCCCGATGAGGCCAGATATGTGATGGCCGAAGTGTACGAAGGCGAGTGTGGCAACCACTCGGGTGGAAAATCCTTGGTGCGTAAGTTATTAAGAGCTGGGTATTATTGGCCCACTATCAATGCCGATGCAAAGGCCTTCGTGCAGAAATGTGATAAGTGCCAACGCCATGGACGGATGATCCACCAGCAGGCCGAGCCTCTACATTCAGTGGTATCACCATGGCCCTTCATGAAATGGGGGATGGATATTGTTGGACCATTGCCGAAGGGAAAAGGTGGTGTTCGCTTCATTCTAGTGCTAACTGATTACTTCACCAAATGGGTGGAAGCTGGGGCTCTCACCGAGGTAAAGCAAAAACAAGTAATCGATTTCATCAAGAAGAACATCATCTACAGGTTCGGTGTCCCGAGGGAGATTGCCTGCGACAATGGTAAACAGTTCATAGGGGCAGCCATCACTGATTTCTTCAAGCAATGGCGGATCAAAAGAATTGCTTCGACTCCTTATCACCCAAGTGCCAATGGCCAAGCTGAGTCTTCAAATAGAATCATAATCAAAAATCTCAAGAAAAGGCTCGATGAGAAGAAAGGACCTTGGCCCGAGGAGTTGCCAGGGGTGCTGTGGGCCATGCGAACAACGGAAAAGAACAGCACCGGTGAGACTCCTTTTTCACTCGCTTACGGTATGGATTTTCTTATCCCTGTTGAAGTGGGCGAACCAAGCCTTCGGTACGCCCACACCACCGAAGATGCAAATCAACAGGCTATGCGCATAGAACTGGACTTGCTCGAGGAGAAAAGGGAGTTGGCTTTGGTTCGGATAGCAACCCAAAAAAGGCAGATCGAGGCATACCTCAACAGGAAGGTAAAACTTCGAGATTTCAAAGTAGGCGATTATGTACTGAAGGCTTCAAATCAATCAACGAAGGAAGAAAATGGGGGAAAACTTATTTCTAATTGGGAAGGACCTTACAGAGTCAGAGCAATCGTTGGGAAAGGATCTTATCAAATTGAGAATCTGCAAGGAGAGCCCGAACCTCTAAATTAGATCATTTCCAATCTAAAGCGGTACTACTTCTAATCGAGGAAGCGAACCGAACGATTTTCAGTTCTCGGATCCTTATCGAGATTCACAACCGAACACTGGGGGGGGGAGTGAGAGGCGAGTTGATACCGAGGTCGACATCGAGCCTCCCAACCGAAGTCTATCTATCCGGCAACCGGGGACTAACACCCGAGGAATAGATTTAGTACATTGTAATCCCGCCCGGCAGTGGCATATTGTTAATTTATTTTTCACCCAAGGTTCGCCTCGACTTGGTTCCATGTAAATAGCCGATTTCTGGCTCGTTGATATTATCAATGAAATGATCTCGATTCCATATCTATTTATTTCTATAATCTTGCACTCCGAAGCTGCACTTTGAATGCATCGATTCGAGGACGAGACGTCGTTCTAAGTTTGCATCGATTTAATTCAATCAGGTCTTGCAAGTAAGTTATTTATTTATTATGAGATGTTCGGTACATGCAAAAACCAACACTTGAGATGAAAACATGAAAGATATTTCATTAAAGAGCCCGAAGGCTAAGAATATTCATATAAAAAAGACCCAAAGGTCCAAAAAGTTATGCATAAACGCCCGAAGGCTTACAAATGGCTATCAGAAATCTAAGCCTCGGGAGAATCACCTCCATCCTCGGAGCCCCCCTCAGCTTCTTCATCATCCTCCTCATCATCATCGCCGCTCGAGGCCTTACTTGAGGGGAGTTCATCAATGATAGCTTGAGCCTCTGCCGACTTCACCTCGGCTTTTGCAATCTTCTCATCTAAGTTAAGCTCGCCGGCGTGGCACTGCTTTAGCAGCCTCAACCGAGATTGGATAATGGCCCATCGCTTATCCAGCTCGGCTCTCTTGACCTTGATCGCAGCCCTACTTTTACGGTCGGCGATTTCTTCTCGAAGGGCCTCGATCTCGGCTTCCTTAGCTGAAAGTTTGGAGTTCTCACCCTCCAACTTTTTGATATGAAGCACATGCCTCTTCAGCTGTTCGTGATGCTGTTTGGCCATCTCTACGGTTTCACCTTTTACTTGGGTCAGTTCGGCACGCAAACCAGCAGCTTCGGCTTCTAACCTCGAGCGCACAGCTTGGGACTCAGCATCAAGAGCTTGAATCCTTGCCTCGGAGGAAGCTCTAGCCTCAAGTAAATCGGACTGAGACTTGGCTAGATCAGCTTTCAATCCAGCTATTTGCGCCCTGACGCTGTCCTTCTGCTCGTCCCAAGACCCAGCCACGCGTTGAAACTCCTCGGCCCTTGCAGTCTCGAGCTCGATGGCTCTCAACGACAACACGAGCCCCTAGGAGAAAATTTGCCAAAGATCAGCATGAAGAAACATACCCAGAAAAGAAGTAAACTTAAAAGATCGAGGCTTACCCTGAGAGCATTGGCCGAGAGGACGGTGAATAGCTTAGCCGGGGGATATGGTTGCACCACTTTACCCTCTTCGGGGCCGAGTAGGGGCATTAGGCTCAATATGTCCCCTCGGGTGCTTGACAGCAAATTGGAAGAAGTGGGCACATCCAGCTTCCGAAAGGACCCAACCGAGGATGAAATCCTCGCGGGTTCAGATTGTGCTCGAACCGCACCAGCTTCAACTCTTCCCTCGGTGGCAGCAGCCCCAGCCTCTACAACTTTGGCCTTACCCTTGGCCCTGGCCACCATAACCCCTGCATCTTATTCTTGACCTTCCAGATCCACAACCTCGACTGCCCTTCGGGCCGCAATGTCCTCGGGAGCGACTTCATCGGGCTCATCGATCAACCTTCGGAGCGGCTCCGCTACAGCTTCGGGCCTATGGGAGGTTGCTCCCTCGGTGCGAGGAGCCACAGAGCGGGATGGCTTCTTGGAAGTTGCCCTCTTCCTCTTCACACCTACGAAAAGTAACATAGGAGAATTGAGATAAGGAAGCAAAATGGAATGATAACTGACAAGTTGATCAAGGATAGTGATTACCTTTGGAGGACCCTTGACCGGGGGTCCCCTTGGAAGCTTTTGAAGATTTCGCAGCCTTCAACTCCTTCAAATCTCCTACCACCGAAGCCAGGTTGGCGTCTGACTCGGTTTTCTCTCCATCTTGTTTCTTCTTTTCCTCTTTCTTTTTCTTGTTTTTCTTTGTATTGACGGCACGGTTTGGAAAACCTGATTCCGAAGGAAACGAAGTTAGCAAAACGAAGTCAAAACCCCAAAACAACATACCAAGTAAAACATCACAAAAGAGCATACCATGCCGTTTTCATTGCCAACCAAAGTCAGCAGCCATCTTCATCAACGTTCTTTCGGGGCGTTTACGAGCCCCGGTCAGCGCCTTCACCCATTCAGTCAATCTCTCGGGGGGAATGATATCAACCTTGTTGGCTAAGAAGTAATAGAGAAGCACAGTTAGCAACTACGAATGATCACCGAGGGATGAAATACAAACGAAGGGATACTTACATGTGTTGTTCCACCGCTCAGGGAAATCAGGTTCGGTGGACAAAACGCTGGTTTCCAGCAAGACGTAGCGGTCGCTCCAGCCTCGGTCCCCGTGGTCCTCACTCTTGTGGAGGAGCGCGTATTTGCCTCGGTTGTTCAACGCCACAACCCCGGCCTTGTGGAAGTAGGGATAGTAAAGGGAGATGAGATGCTGCAAAGTGAATTCGACCCCGGCCTCCTTGCTCCTCCAGTCCATACACTGAACGACTCTCCAAACACCGGGCCCTAGTTGGGCCAAGCACAAGTTGTAGGCTCGGCAGAAGTCATCAATAATCTTGTGCACCTGGAGGGAGAAGCCGAGGGTGAAAGGGTAGGTATAAGCAAAAGAGAGCCCCTCAACATGGTGGCAAACTCTGCTTGTTGGATCAGGTATAATCACCTTCACCTCGGGCCCAAATTTGCACTCCCTCCGGACCCGCTCAATGTGAGCTTGTGTTATGCGGGTCGGTGTCGTGTTTACTGGTATATTTCTATTTTTCTCTTCTTGATCAACTAACTGAACCTGCAGCTTGAGGTCCTTGCCGTTGTCAAAATGAGAAGGGATTATTTGGTGAGGCTCGAGCTCTTGCTCGAGGGGAATCATCGGGCCCGAAGATCCCACCTCGGTGATATTTTCCTTTTCACCCTCGTCCACGGCGTCGTCGCCCTCGACGTCTTCATCTGTATGCGTGAAATCATCAGTACCAGTCGCCTCTATGACATCATCACCTTCGATGCCATCACCTTCCTCTAGGATGATGTCCTCGCCTCCAGCAGCGACGTCACACCTAGCTCTCTCTTTTCGACGCCTAGAACCACCAGCGCCAGAAGTTACTTCTTCGCCTCCTTCCGCTTCTATCACTTGCAGCGCCGGCACGGTAGTGATAAAATCAACACTAGAAATAATGGCGGCGTACTGTGCAATCCTTGCCCTCTCACCGGAGTCGCTTGAATATTTCCTTGAGTGAGTGGCAGACATGATTGGAGCTTAGAATCTAGAAGTTCTTGCGAAGATGGGAATCTGTTGAAGAAAGTATGGAAGATCTTGATTTTTTCTCTCTTAAGCACTGCTGATTGCAAATATAAAAGTAAGAAGAAGAGTTTGGTATGGAAGTACTTATAGGTATGGAAGAGCCAGGTGGAAAGGCATCATCATTGTAACGTTGGGAAAAACAAAAAATACGGCGTGACTGTTCGAAAACCCAACGGATGGATGACACGTGTCAGCAAGAAGTGACCTGAAGAGACGCGAACCGTTGAAAAAATTTGAAATGCTTGGATAAGATCAAGCCACGTCGCTTTCCCGCTGAATTTCACTCCACTCCTCGGTAACTTCGGTAAGTAACCGAAGAGTGGGGGGACTATCTGTATTGGGTAAAAATCGGCTCGCGATGATTTGCCCCGGTCATGCAAGTTGACAGCGACCGAGCACGTAACAACAAGCCAAAGACCGAAGCAAATAAGTGGGTCACCGAAGTCACACGTCGAGGTCGCCACCGAAGGCGAGCCATAGCTGAGCTTCGGTGATGTCTACTTCGAGCGAACAGCAAGGCCTCCTCACCGAGGTCACATATATGCGCCTCGGTGAACAGCCTCGGTTCCGGTGGCTTTGCAGCCCACTACTTTAGCCCACTAACTCTTTCCATTAATGCCAAGATCGTGGGCCAAAGCACAACTGATAGTGGAGAACGTGGGCAAGGCTCTTAGGCCTATAAATAGTATTTCATTCTGTATAACGGCATCAAGAAATACATACTGAAACTCTGCCCAAATTTTTACTCAACTGTCATATATTGAAATCAAGTTGTTCTTTCGTATTTACATTTGATTCTCGCTTTTACTTAGCTTTGATACAAAGTTTTTGCTTATATTCAAACCCAAATTCGATTTGTGATCCTAAAACTGGTTTAGGGCCATACACAACCAAACGAGTGAACTGCAGAAAATTTCTCAAAGGAAAAACATCAGTAGTCCATTAGCATAGCAAATCAATCAGAAGGAGCAAACAGTAAATGGAAATAGCGAAGAAACAATTGCTGGTCAAAACCCAGCATCGAACGGAACAGCAGCGAGGCAGAATCTCGGTGAGGCAACGACACCAGTGGTGCAGACGAGAAAATGGGTGGGCGACTGCCAGCAACTTGTTTTCAACAACACTGCGGCGTCGCCTCTATGCCAGTGGTGGTGTCAACACCCCCATTTCTATCCGTCAATCAACCAAACCCTGATCCCCTTTTCGATCTAAGAACCCCCACCCCCTCTGTTATTTTTTCAGGCAACGGTGGTAGTTATGGTATTCTGATGATGGCGAGTGGGTGCGTGCTATTGGAGACGGTGGTGGTTATTGTTTATGGTTTTGGAACTGAAAAGTAGGAGGGGATTTGGGGGGTTTGTGTGTACGGTGTTCGTATGTTTTTGGGAGACGATGTAATGGGTGGTGGTGTATGCATAGTGAGTGTGTGTAATCTTTTCGTTTGTGTATGTGTATGTATTGATTAAGCTTATGGGTGTGCTGGGATTTTGAGGAGAAAGCCTCGAAGAAAAAGACCCAGAGTGTATTGTACTGCCCTTTTTTTTTCATCGTGTGTACTCTTCGGCTGATCTTAAAGAAAACTATATGAAATGAGAGTTGGGAAATTGGGGAGGGATTATAGGGATTTAGGAGATATTAGGGGATTTTAGGGAATGATCTTAGGGATATTAGGAAAAGGTGAGAAGATTTGGGGGAAGATAAGATAGAGGGATGAACTTGGACAGATGAATCTAGACTAAATATTAGTCTAGATTCAAAGTAGGATGGGAAAGAAGATTTGGGATTTAAAAAATTCAAATAATACGAATGTATTTGGTTAAGAAATTTGGCTAGGTTTGGAGTAAAAATATAAATAAATAAAAGTAAATAAAGAATTTTGGGTAGTAATTTGAAATAAGGAAGAACTAATAATAAAAGGAATTTGGACACTTTAATTGGCCAATATTTAACTTAAAGGTATAAAAATAAAATATAGATATACGTATATTATAAAAATATAAAAATAATTATTAAATAATACTCAAATAAAATTATTTAAATATAGATAATCACAGATAATTACTAATTTGCACAAATCGATGAAAATTTGACATGTAGCCTAAATGATGCAATTATATGATATATTATGAATGTACTAAATTGCGCTAATATTCACAGTTTGACAAATAGCCTAAATGATGCAAATTTACGTAATATAGCCACACTTAAGTATATAATATATAAATAGAGGATAACGAACGTAAATGCATGATTTCTAGTGCACATTTTGCACAAATAGTCATATTGCACCTTTAAGTTAAATTATAGCAAATTTTAGAAAAAGGAGGAACAAAATTGGGTGTCAACAGCTGCCCCTCTTTGCCCGGGGATAATGAAAGAGTCTTCGGGCAAAGATAGTTGACGGAGTAGCCAATTTTGTCACGATTGGTATGCAAAATGATTGAAAAAGGGAAATGGGAGTTTTTGTGGTGTTTTTGGCCGAACCCCGGTCTCTGAGTTGCCTACATATCTCGGGTTTCACGAGAATCAGGCCGTGTGTAGTTCTAGAATGGCATGTTGCCTGTGTGAGATGTTTATGGCGCACGATTTTGGATGTAAGGACTAAACTTATCCAAGTATGTAAAGTTTAGATTCGGGTGCGCTTTGCCTTTTGGCGGGATAAATGAAGAATAAAGCAAAGGTACTATCGAAGATGAGATAACATCAATAGATCGAGCGTGGGAAAAGAGGATTATAATCATCCTAGTTATGGAAATGCGGCGCGCTACACACCCATAAAGAGGAGTTTATATATACATAGTTTCCACCTCATCTCGATAAATGAGTAGTCTCGCCTTCAATATTGCCTTGACTGAGCTTGGAAATATTTGAGGAACGAGTTTTGAAAATGTGCATGATTCAAATAGGCAGGCACGAATAGGAAGGAATACGGAGCTGGTACCCAATCAACAAGGAAGGATTAGGTAGACCATTGGTGTGAGTATAGAATTTGTAGCTTGGAATTCGGCAAAATAGGTAGCTTGTGGGTGTAGCAAAAGGCATTGTCTGTATGGTTAGACTTTTGTTTTGTATGTGTTCGAGGTTTTTGTGGTTGCATAATTGGTAGTGATGTTGGGAGCAGGCGTGAGAGTATGGCACAGGGGTTTGTCAAGGGATCGGGGAGTACCCTGCAGCAAAATCATGATAAATGTAATAGATATAAAGATAAAGTACAGTGAACTTCCCTGTTGAGCCGAGTGGTTGTTTTGTCTTGTACTTGTTTGATTGATGTCTCATCCCGAATGTCATGCCGAAAATATCTACGTCTCTGTCATGTGAGTCGCAACACTGCTTGTATTCAAAGATATTTCCTCTCCTGAGGTGTTGTCTTCTTGTTATATATGTATCAAAACCTGAATTCTGATTGCCTTGCTTTCCAGATTGTTTGTATCCTTGCTAATAACATACTTGAGTGGTCCTTTCTTTTGGCGAGTATCTTAATTGCTTGCTCAACGCTGTCTTGTCCTCATAATACGAACAATAAGCTTTTCATTTTCATCATCCATAGACGGGAATCATAAGTCTCTTCAATACTACGCCCAAAAATGTGGACCTTACATTTTTTTAATTGATATCTCATCCACAAACGTGGACTCCAAACTTTCCATCCAGTGACACAGATCATATGTCTCTTCAATACTATATCCACAAATGCGGACCCTAAATCATTTTCATTGTTGAATGTGTCCACCGATGCAGACCAAATATGCTTCCTTAAATTATTGGTTACGCCCACAAACGCGTACCTTATGTTGCTTTCAATGTTGAACTGTATCCACAGGCATGGATCCTGTGTTCCTTCAATGGTTGAACTGCCCACAAACGCGGACCCTATCATCCACAATCGCAGATTCTATGCTTGATCAATAGTCGGTCTGTCCACAAACGCGGACCTTACTGCTCCAAACTGCTAAATTATGTCCACAAACGCGGACCTTACTATGCTTCAAATTGCTGAACTATGCCCACAAGTGTGGATCTTATACCTTCAATTGCTTAATTGTCAACAAATGCGGACCTTATATATCCACCGATGCGGATTCTATGCTTGTCAAATTGATGTCATGTCCACAGACGCGGACCCTATATATCCACCGACATGGATCCTATGCTTGTCAAATGATGTCATGTCCACAGATGCGGACCCTATATATCCACCGACATGGATTCTATGTTTCTGTCAAATTGATGTCATGTCCACAGACGCGGACCCTATATACCCACCGATGCGGATCCTATGCTTCTCGAATTGATGTCATGTCCACAGACGCGGACCCTATATATCCACCGATATGGATCCTATGCTTCTCAAATTGATGTCATGTCCACAGACGCGGACCCTATATATCCACCGACATGGATCCTATGCTTATCAAATTGATGTTATGTCTACAGTCGCTGACCCTATATATCCACCGACATGGATCCTATGCTTCTCAAATTGATGTCGTGTCCACAGACGCGGACCTTATATATCCGCCGATGCAGATCCTATGCTTCTCAAATTGATGTCGTGTCCACATACGCGGACCTTATATATCTGCCGACGCAGATTCTATGCTTCTCAAATTGATGTCGTGTCCACAGACGCGGACCTTATATATCCATCGACATTGATTCTATGCTCTTTAAATTGATGTCGTGTCCACAGACGCGGACCTTATATATCCGCTGATGCAGATCCTATGCTTCTCAAATTGATGTCATGTCCACAGACGCGGACCCTATATATCCACCGACATGGATTCTATGCTCTTCAAATGATGTCGTGTCCACAGACGCGGACCCTATATATCCACCGACATGGATTCTATGCTCTTCAAATTGATGTCGTGTCCACAGACGCGGACCCTATATATCCACCGACATGAATTCTATGCTCTTCAAATTGATAAATATTGCTTTGCAAAAGTTGTTAGGTATACTCGGTACCTGTGTAAACCTGCAATCAAAGAAAATGTGTGAGTTTTGTAGGGGAGGTCGACTTGCATATTTGTTGTGTTGCGCTCTACTGCTATATCTTGTATAATTTTTCTCTTCTCATGATATTTCTTCATAAGGTTGTCTACCCTTTGGGCTGTATACCCTGCAAGCAAAAGTAAGGTAAAGTGCGACAAGTAGAGTACTATTGTTACGTCATGCTATGTGCTAAGGAGGCTATCGTGTTGCTATTGCGAAGATTTTTCTTGAAATTTTTGAGGGGACCTCAAAAATTTTCTGCCCCAGTGTCAAGTTTGCGTCGTTTTTTTTTTTTTTTTTTTTTTTGGGAACTTTTGAGGGGGTCCTCAAAAATTCTGCCCCAGTTTATTGCCTATGCCAGATCACAAGAGAGAGTGGTTGCATTGCAATGAACACCAATGTATTGTCTAAAATTTGCATTCGTCCTTTAGTGCGACGATTGGGTATATCGACGATTATGAATGATTGGGTATATCGACGATTATGAGTATGTAGATATTTGCATACTCAGACTAAAGTTCGGTGTCTGGATTTTTTTGGATTTGGAGATTGTCCAAAATTGTATTTTTCTTAGGTTGTAATGAGGTGTCTTCATGTTTTGTGCTTTCGAAAGTCATGGAGCCAATCTTGATGGATCAGTTTTTGCAAAGGTGTTTTTGTGGTTTGGGAATTGTAACTTTCCCTTTGTTGGTTTTTTGTTGTACAATTGTTTTGCTTTGGGTCAATCAGACTCTGAATTTTGTGTTTCAGTGCTAGATATCTTGTGGTATCATGGCATTGAATGTATAAGTGACGAGTGTAGATCTTGTTGCGATCGAATTGAGAAATGGGTATCTAGGGAGTAGTTTGTTTGCTGGTCGCAATGTCATTTGATTGGGCTAAAGGAAACAAAGGCGTGAGGTTTCGTCTTTCTAGCTCGGTAAGATTGTCGTTGAAAGTCTTGACAGAGGGAATGTTGTTTATTGTATAAGTTGGGTGTAGTGTGAGGTTGTGAGCTTGGTCATACGGTATTGGGATTGTCCGAAAGCCTTTGTTGTCATATGTTGGTGGTCCAAAGGACTTTGTTGCAGAAAAAGGTGTTTTCAGCTTGGTTTGCCATTTCGGCTTTCTAAATGTAAATTCTTGGCCAACTTCGGTGTTCAAGTACGACGCAACCGTAACAAAGTGGTGAAATGCACAAAACTGTGTGGGCACAGTAGCAGAGACTTGAAGCAAAAATGACACATAAGCTTAAGAGAATGCCTAGACCGCGGATGATGGCTTAGCGCTTGAATTTGGAGGTCGTGATAGAATGCTCGGGTATCACAAGAGATTGCCTGAGTGCTTTATGTAGCAGTCAAGTCAAGGATTTTGATCAAATGACCGATGCTCGTTCAAACAGGAGATGAGGGTTTGAGTATCAATGGAAAGTGGTAAAGATGTCGTGTAAGGGATAGGTTGTGTTGTGCGACAGAAAATATCTTTTGCCTTGGTATTCGACTTAACCCAACCTTTGGATAATAGGTTCTGAGTTTGATGGTGAGTTAGAGATAGTTTGGACATGTGAAAGATTTTAGATATCAGAATTTGGGTGTAGAGTAGAGATGAGATGCCTGCCCAAGGAGGAGATAAGATTTGGGAAGAGATTCCTTTGGAGATCTAGAGCAACACACAAGTACATGCAATGCGCACACACATCAAATAAGAAAATGCATCCTATAATGTAAAGGACCATTTTTCGCACGATGATTTTGAGAAGCGCTTTGTGCCTCACGCGTCATTTCGTTTGCCAACAGAACGTGGATCCTAAAGGAGAATATTGAATTTATTTCGACTTTATTGCATTGGCTCATATTGAAGCAGTGTACGAGAAGGAAAAGACTAAATCCAGTTGGGAAATTAGATCATAGCCATGCGAGTGTTTTTCATGTTGATCCATCCCCAGAAGATTCTAACTGAGGGATTTCAGTAAACATGGCAAATGTTCTATTGGCCGTGATCCTTTTGGAAAAGGTGAAGGACGATAGAAAAAGGGAGAAGAAAAATGCCTAAGATTCACTTTATTGCGAGCAAAACAATCAACGTGTGGCACAAGCTTTTGAAAGCAATGTGGCAGAGAATATGAGGAGATGTGTCGTTGTGAGTTGAGAACTCTTTAGACACTTTAGACGGAAGTTGCTAATGGACCTTTGATATGCCAAGGATGTCAAGTCTTTACATAATGCTTAAAAGATAAATGTTTGTTATGTGTTATCCCGTCAATCAAGTGGTTATTTCTGCTTCGAATTGGGCTTTTAATGCCTCTTTGGTTACCATTTAATGCCTTTGAATAACATTGAATACAGAATGATTCCAATTGTTTAGGAAATAAACGGTCGTTTCTGATTCAATTTGGGCTTTTGATGCCTCATTGGTTACCTTCGTGCCTTTGAATAACATTGAATACAGAATGATTCCAATTGTTTAGGAAATACACGGTCGTTTCTGATTCAATTTGGGCTTTTGACGCCTCATTGGTTACCTTCATGCCTTTGAATGGCATTGAATACAGAGTAATTCTGACCGTGTAGGAATAAACAATCATTTCTGATTCACTTTGGGCTTTTAAAGCCTCTTAGGTAACCTTTGTGCCTTTGAATGGCACTGAATGCAGAGTAATTCTGACCGTGTAGGAATAAACAATCATTTCTGATTCACTTTGGGCTTTTAAAGCCTCTTAGGTAACCTTTGTGCCTTTGAATGGCACTGAATGCAGAACAATATTAATAAACGGTCTATTTGCACGTTCAATCCTTTAAGTATATGCCAATAAATCATGTTCAACACTTTTTAAGGTTAAAAATCCGTTCAAATTGTTTTAACAAATTGGCTTATTGGACTTGAGAACAAGTCGACTAGTCATGATGCATGATTCCTAGCGCCGCTGCTAAGGAATGGAGTTGGCTTGACCGGGTTTTATTATCCTCCCAAGCGGACGACTCGGGAGCGGGAACGTCTCGGACCAAATAGGTTCCAAGTCGTTCCTCCTGAAGGAATTTTTATGTGAGGGAAGATGTGGTTGTAACCACCGCACGATTTAGAAACTTGCCAGGAGCAGCGGAAGGTATGCATGATATGCACAAGTTTTTAAAAAAAATGCACAAGTTTTTGAAAGAAATGCATATGTTTTGTAAAATGATGCACACATATTGAAATATTTCGTAAAATGATTTTAGAAGGATAAGAAAAAGAAACAAACGCGTTAGTTTCGAAAGATAGGATTAATATAAACTAGACAATATTAAAAATCACGAATAAGAAAAGATGCACATATTGAAATATTTTACCAACTTTTAAAAGAAAGAAAGACAAATCAAACAAGTTAATTTTGAAAAGTAGGCTTATAGAGTTAGGCGATATATTTTCAAAAATGCGAAAAGAATTATGAAGTGAAACCTGTTTTAAGAAAAAAATCTGGCAACTTTATGGAATTTGTGCACATATCGAAATATTTTTAAAAAAAATAAATTTTAAAAGGGAGAAACAAACAAGTTAATTCTGGAAAATAGGTTGAAATTTTGAAAAAAGGCAAAAGAATTATGAAGTGAAACTGTTTTAAAGAAAAAGATTTAGAAGATTCGAAAATAACTGAAGTTTAGGACATGTTGTGTTATCCTAAAAGAACCTTCTAAGAGTGCGTTAGTCTAGACAAGGATATGGTTCCTCCGGCGGAAAACCAAAGGATAAAAATATTTGGAATTGTTGGTTGTACCACGGACCAACTATATCCCAAACTGTTCCCCCTAAAGGGTTTTTTGAGAGTGAAACGGCCGTGAGATCCACGTAACCGTTTATGATATGTGCAAGTGTAAAAACTTTTCAGGAGTGGAGGAAGTATTACAGATAATAAATTAAAAGAAAACGCAAATGAAATAAAAAACTAAACTCCAAACCTACAAAAGAAAAGAAAGAAATATTAGTTTTGAGAAACAACAGGAAAAAGAAAATAAATGCAAAGAATCCCAATTAAAAGTCCGTTATGATTTGAACCTTGATTTCCCCAGCGGAGTCGCCATTCTGTCATACCCGATTTTGGACTCGACTCGGGACGAGTCGAGTTTCGGATTTGACTGGGTGAACTCGTTTGAGTTTAAAGTTGGAGTCGCCACCTAATATAATTTCTAAGGCGTATTAGGTCACCTATTTTGTTTCTAGCCAATTTTACAATTAACTCTGAAACTTAGTCTACAAACTAGAAAATCTGGGTAAGAGGTTCAAGTTAACTCGAGAGGAAGGGATTAGGCACCTCTCGAGCTCCACCAAATGTGGTTACCGGCCGGACTTTATAATTGGGATTCGAAATAACTAAGCAATTTAAACTAACTAATTAGAGGTAGACAAATGATATGATAATTTAAATAAAAGATCCTAATAGACTTCCTCCTTAAAGATTTGCACCTCGTAAAAACAAATGAAGCTAAGTTAGTAAACAATAATGATAATAATAAGAAAGCTATAATAATGAATAATAAAATAAAGGGAAAAATGAGTTTTTATGAAAGTGTCGTCTTTTTCGTAAATCCACCACAATGTACCTTGCAAGAAATATAAAGAAAAATGAGTTAGTGAATAATAATAATAAAAATAACAAGAATGATAATAATAATAATAATCATAATAATAAGAATAATGATAATAATAATAATAATAATAATAATAATAATAATAATAATAATAATAATAATAATAGTAAATATAGGTTAAAATAATGGGGGAAGCGATTTTTGTAAAGTGTCGGCTCAGGTGTGTATTGGGTGGAAGTTTAGGGACGTCGATACGGCTGCGAACATGCCGGCCGGTCGTGTTGCCATGCCAAGTACCGGTTTCATCACTCCACTACCGGCTCGTTTGTAGTCACGGCTTATACACTTCATCATAGCCTTTTTGTTTTATTTGGGGACACAGGAATGGGGCTGTTCAAGTGTAGTATCACGTTCAAACTAGTGTATAGGCCTCAAATATAATTATTTTCCTTGGCCATGATTAGTCCGTCAATTCATTATATTTCCGTCAATTCCTTTTGTAGGCCTCAATATATGTGAAAATATATTTTTTTCATTGGCCTAGTCAATATCAGGATCACCAGATTAATATGACATCCCAGAACTGCAAGAGTCTCAACAAATATAGTTAGACAACAAATTGATATCCAAAATACGGGTCAAAATAAGTGGACCAACTATAATTGCAAATGAATCAAAGTCGATATGCAAACCAAGCCCCTTGCAGGACAACCATCAATACACAATTGACCAGAGTAAAATCAGGCCAAAAGAGTTTCTGACACCGGTCAAACAACCGTCAAAGCACAAACAGCTGGTGCAACCAAACGAGTGAATTGCAAAAAATTTCTCAAAGGAAAAACATCAGTAGTCCATTAGCATAGCAAATCAATCAGAAGGAGCAAACAGTAAATGGAAATAGCGAAGAAACAATTGCTGGTCAAAACCCAGCATCGAACGGAACAACAGCGAGGCAGAATCCCGGTGAGGCAACAACACCGGTGGTGCATACGAGAAAATGGGTGGGCGACTGCCAGCAACTTGTTTTCAACAACACTGCAGCGTCGCCGCTATGCCAGTGGTGGTGTCAACACTCCCATTTCTGTCCGTCAATCAACCAAACCCCGATCCCCTTTTCGATCTGCGAACCCCCACCCCCTCTGGTTTTTTTTTCAGGCAACGGTGGTAGTTATGGTATTCTGATGATGGCGAGTGGGTGAGACGGTGGTGGTTATTGTTTATGGTTTTGGAACTGAAAAGTAGAAGGGGATTTGGGGGGTTTGTGTGTACGGTGTTCGTATGTTTTTGGGAGACGATGTAATGGGTGGTGGTGTATGCGTAGTGAGTGTGTGTGATCTTTTCGTTTGTGTATGTGTACGTACTGATTAAGCTTATGGGTGTGCTAAGATTTTGAGGAGAGAGCCTCGAAGAAGAAGACCAAGAGTGTATTGTACTGCCTTTTTTTTTTCATCGTGTGTACTCTTCGGCTGATTTTAAAGAAAACTATATGAAATGAGAGTTGGGAAATTGGGGAGGGATTATAGGGATTTAGGAGATATTAGGGGATTTTAGGGAATTGATCTTAGGGATATTAGGAAAAGGTGAGAAGAATTGGGGGAAGATAAGATAGAGGGATGAACTTGGACAGATGTATCTAGACTAAATATTAGTCTAGATTCAAAGTAGGATGGGAAAGAAGATTTGGGATTTAAAAAATTCAAATAATACGAATGTATTTGGTTAAGAAATTTGGCTAGGTTCGGAGTAAAAATATAAATAAATAAAAGTAAATAAAGATAAATAAAGAATTTTGGGTAGTAATTTGAAATAAGGAAGAACTAATAATAAAAGGAATTTGGACACTTTAACTGGCCAATATTTAACTTAAAGGTGTAAAAATAAAATATAGATATACGTATATTATAAAAATGCAAAAATAATTATTAAATAATACTCAAATAAAATTATTTAAATATAGATAATCACAGATAATTACTAATTTGCACAAATCGATGCAAATTTGACATGTTGCCTAAATGATGCAATTATATGATATATTAGAATGTAGTAAATTGCGCAAATATTCACAGTTTGATAAATAACCTAAATGATGCAAATTTACGTAATATAGCCACACTTAAGTATATAATATATAAATAGAGGATAACGCACGTAAATGCATGATTTCTAATGCACATTTTGCACAAATAGTCACATTGCACCTTTAAGTTAAATTATAGCAAATTTTAGAAAAAAGAGGGACAAAATTGAGTGTCAACATCAAGTCCATTTGAAAATAACTAAGAAAGTAATTTTAGGAGATTCTAATGAATAACTCTCTCTTATATCCTCAAAAACCAGAGGAAAAGAAAGCAAGTAGATAACCTCTGTCCTAACATAGTTTTATAGCTGTATCAACATACTTTTCCTTGCCTACCAAGAGATTTTAAATGACTAAATTTACCAATCCAAATTTAAGTTATCCTTAGTAAGGGTGGCCAGCGGTCCGGTCTGGTCCAGAACCGGTACCGGAGTCCGGTTCCGGGCCAAAAAAATTTCAAAACCGGCGGGGTTCCGGTCTACCGGTCCGGTCCGTGCCGGTTTCAACCATTGGTGCCGGATCGAAACCGGTTCCGGCGACCGTTAGGCCGGTCGGTACCGGTCCGGTCTGGCCGGTTAACGGTTTTTTTTTAATTTTTTTTTTGTTTTTTTTAGGCAAATAAAATTAAAATTTGAAAAACTTAACAATTTATTTTAACATCATTTGTGATAATTATGTAAATTATATTTTTTAATGAAACAAAATAATTATGTAAATTATATTTTAAAATTTATTAATGTAAAGTTTATTGAATGAGAAATAAATAATTGAACGACGTCTTCTAGTTTGTTACTTTATTAATGTAAAGTTTATGAAACAAAACAAACGTTTATTGAATGAGAAATAAATAATTGAAATGACAAAACAAACTAGAAATCGAAAAATTACAAAGATACTAAATAAACTAGAAATTCGAAAATACATAATTGAAATAGATATTCCCTTAGCCATCTCCTCAAATTTTCAATCACGTGGAATAAAGCCATTTATTCTATCCCATTCGGTTTTGTGTTTTTTTTGTAAGTGTTGCCTAAACTTTCCCGTCCCTCCATTGTTGGGTCCACTGTAAAGTTGCCACTCTTTGTTACAGAGGCTACATTTAGCTTTCTGAGTTTCATTATCTTTCATAATAAGTTCCCAGATCCACACTATAGAACGACGTCTTCGTTCAGTAGGACCGGGAGCAGCGGGAGCTTGATTTTCAGCCATTTTAATTGTTTGGATTTTGGAAGAAATTTAGAAAATAGCCTTTGAAAGTAATTTGAGAGATAAATTGATAGAAAGTGCTAAATTGTGTGATATAATGATGAAATATTATAGTATATATAGATAAAAATAGGTTGGGGGGGGGGGGTATGGGGGGCATTTAGGGGGGGGGTGATAGGCAAATATAGCCGTTTTTGGCCGTTGGCCAACGGCTATATTTGAAAGAGAGCCGTTTGCCCAATCTGCCGGTCCGGTCCGGCAGTTCGGCCCAAATAAGTTTTTTTTTTTTTTTTCCATTGAGTTTTATTTAAAGTGGTGGAAACTTTGAAAAATATTACAACAAAATATTATTTAGTCTTTACTTGTACATATTAAAGTTTAAACTTAGCATTAAAAAACTTGTAGTATTTTTTATAATTTGAACTTGTAGTTTTGAATTAATTTGTTAAGTTCAATATTCAAAATTTGAATTAATTTTAGTAAATTCAAATTTTGAATTAATTCTTTAAGTTCAAAATTCAATATTTGAACTAATTTACAAACTAGTAATTAATTGTAGTATTTTTTGCGCAAACTATAAATTAAAAATAAAAAGTATGAAGACAATAGTTGTGATTGAATTCCAAGACTTGGAGCAATTTTATTGAATTGTTTAAGATATAAGTAGTGCAAATTACATCTAAACTTCAAACTTGTAAATTCAAAATTCTTATTTAGAAAATTACATTCTTTTAAACATATTAGCTAGTTTCTTGAGGATAGTTGTAGGCTTTTCTTTTGGAACTGGCCGTTGTTGATCTTTTTCATCATCTCCTTCTGGTTCTTCGTCTTCTTCTTCTTCTTCATTGCCGGTTTGACTCCCTTCACTTGTTCCGTCGCTCAAAATTTGATCGATATATGCTCTGCCCCTTTCCTTAGTAAGTTCTGGTAGACCAAAGTTTCTTCGCTCTGCTCTGATCCAATCCCTGAATAAAACTCCTGTCTCCATTGCCTCCTCTCTCAACGAATATCTGTGATCTCCAATTTGAAATCTTCCTTGGCTAAAAGCGCTTTCCGATGCAACTGATGAAGCTTGAATTGTTAATATATCCCGGGCCATTTTTGCAAGAATTGGAAATTGCGATTCTTGATTCTTCCAATAATCCAACAAATTCGCAGTTCCAAAGTTGTTAAGTTTCTTTGGATATTGAATTAAATACACTTGGAACTCGCTGTATTCCTCTCCGTACTCGTCCTGTTCTGAAAGCAACTTTTCGTCAAGTCCCCCAAAAGTGCGCATTCCTGCTCCTGCCTGTGAAGAACTTTGCCCGGTGGATAGTATTGGTTCCGTTGGCTCTGCAGTGTCTGCCCAAGCTCTATACTTTGCAAAAACAGCCACTGTATCTGCATAAACTTTAGCAACAGCCTCGTCTACACTTGGATACTTGTTAGTAGCAATTTCATCTGGAGTAATTTCTAAATTTGCATATACTTCTCTAACAAGTCGTTCAGTTAACTTAATTTTAAAAGCAGGATGCAACACAGAAGCAATGTAAAAAAGAGGAGGAATTGGAAAAAAATATTTTCTAAACTTTTCAATCATTAACTGTACAGCTGGTAAGTAAACTGCATATTGTTTATACATTTTCAATAATTCCGATATTCCAGCTATATAATATAACATGGTAGGAGTAGTTGGATAATATTGACCGGAAAATTCTAAAGTAGCTTGATAAAATTTATGTAAAAACTGAAGAAGATGTTGAACAACTTGTCAATCCTCATCTTTAAGGTGATAGATTTCCATAAAATGTTTATTATACATTTGAGAAATAGGCAGTCTATATTCATAAGCAACATTCAATGCCTCATATAAAGTGTTCCACCTAGTACAAACTTCCTTTGGGACTCTCCTAACTGGCATTCTTAATTCTACACATTTTCTTTCCCATTCTCGTCTTCTTTCGTGGTTTTTATTTCTAAAAATATAAGTAATAGCTATCTGCACCTTTTTGATAATATCGTTAAACAAGATAAGACCATCTCTTACTACTAAGTTGTAAATATGACATGCACACCTAACATGAAAAAATTCAGGAAAAGGAGGGTTCAAAATAGGTATCAAGTTCCTAAGTGCGTCTGTGTTGTTTGTAGCATTATCTACCGTAATACTAAAAACTTTGTTAGACAAACAGTACGTACGACAAATTGATGAAACTTTGTTACAAATATAATTTCCCGTGTGTGGTTCATCAACAATTTTATAAGCAATAATACGTTTTTGAAAAACCCAATCAGGATCTATCCAATGAATAGTCACAGTAATATAATCACATCCATTAGTAGAACGACCCAAATCCGTAGTAAGACATACTCTAGTGTCAAAGTTATCAAACATATATCGCAAATAATCCTGATATTCGTTCTTAAATTTAATAATATCATTTTTAACAGTAGTTCTTGGAAAACCTCTAAAAGAGGGATTATATACAGCCTGAACATAACGAACAAAACCAGTAGAAGAAGGAAAACTATAAGGTAAACCCTCGAGGGCAACTAGTTTAGCAATTTCTTCCCTATCCTTTTGTTTATCATAAGTAAGAAGCCCTCCTGTTAAATGGTTAATTCTTGCTTGGATACCCGAAGATTGATCATGCGCTACTCCCCCATGTTCGGTACCTAAATATATACCACCCGCCCGCGTTGCCCATTCTTTAGGATGTTTCTTTTGTAAGTGGACCCTAAGTTTACCCGTCCCACCCTCATTACCCCCAGTTCTAAAAACCCACACCTTATCACAAAGCCCGCAAGAGGCCGTCTGCTCTGCAACATTCTTTGATGCAAAATCCCACACATCAGATCTTTCCTTACGTTTAGCCGGTATTCTAGTAGGAGGTTCAGGAGGCAAGTCTGACTGAACTTCGGGTGGACTAGCTTGAAATTCAGGTGTTTCTTCTAAATTAACCCCCCCCCCCCCCCCCCGCTTTGATTCCCATATCGTGTTTCTAACATTTCGTGATCAAGTATGGTATCAGCGTTAACATCATGATAATATTGAGAATCATCTATGTGGGTATTCCGACTAGAACTACCAGCAATTTCTTTACCCCTATTTCCCCTACGACCACGTGCCCGCCCCCCACTACTAGTTCCAATTGAACCTCGTTGAGACATAATAATAGCAAATAAAATAAATATATATGACAAAAAAATAATAAAGGAGTAGAAGTAGGAACGACCAACCAAATATAACCGTATAATTGAGGTGAAGTTGAAACTTGAGCCTCCACTTCAATTAATTAGTTGAATACTTGATAATCGAAAAATTGCAAAAATAGCCAAATTGATATTTTCAACCACGTAGCGCCTCCAATTAACCCAATACTTGATATTTATAAACTTCACCAAGTAGCCAAATATAACTTTGATAGAAACTCCAAATAGAACTTGATAAAGTAGCCAAATTATAAATTTTTAACAAATAGCCAAAGTAGAACAATAGCAATATTGTAGAAAATTTGAGATAGAGAGAATTGGAAGATTTGTGTAAAAAATATGATGAAATAATAGGGGTATTTATAGAAAAAAAATAGTTAGGGGTGGTTATGGGGTGGTAGAGGGGGGTGTATTTGGCCGTTTGGACAACGGCTAGGGGGAGCAGTTGCCCAACGGCTAGAAACGGACAGATTTTTCTTTTTTTTTTTTTTATTTTTTTGACCGGTCCGTCCGGTTTTTTTTCGTGGCACCGGTTCGGTACCGGACCCGGCGCCCGTTAGTGGCCAACGGTCCGGTTTCAACCGGTTTCCGGCCCGATTCCGGTACCTTAATCCTTAGTATGTTTAAAATTTTAAGCAGTTTCAAGCATAATTGATACCCCTCAGGCTTTTTTCAAAAAATGCAAACTGCCTGCTATAAAATTTTGAGAAAACATGAACCATTCAAGAGTCTGTCAGAAGTGAGCTAACAGAAATATTATTCCCATACCCTAATTTATAAGGATTTTGATAACTACTTGACTCACAGAAAAAGAAAAGAAAGAGTGTGAACAAAGACAGAACTGGAAATGCAAATCAAAGAACAATTGCTAGGCCTTCCTTCTTCGGAGGTACTATTGCTGTCTTATTTCCTGGGAACGCACTGCGGGAGACATCTACCAGGGCCTTGAAGCTGTATGGTTCGTGCATCGACAATTCGGACAAGACTTTCCTGTTCAGCTGGACATTCTCCTTCATCAGCCCATGCATGAAATTTCCATAATTCACCTAGAATTGAAATAATACAAGGAAACAACATATCATGATATGAATAGACAAAATCCTTTAACATGTGATATGGGTCGCTGTTTTGTGTAATTGTAGTGTGACCGTGATGGATACCATCTAAAAACACAAATGTACAACACAAGATTGAATTGGATGACTAGCCGGGTGATGGCAAACGCCAAACCCATGTTAGAACTGCACACAGAAACATAATACCGAAGCTTTCTTCAGTTGAAGAATAGTGTTGAGTTGACTTTATAATTTCTAGATTTTGTCCCTTTACTAATGGCATTGACACAAGGGGAGAGAGAGCGCGCGCGGGGGGGTGGGGGGGGGGTGGTGGTCATATGAAGTTGCTGCTGATAGACTTTTCTATGAAACAGAATACAATTTCAACCTAAAACAGAAGAATGAAGAGAAAATACAAATCATAATGTGGTCAAAGAACAGTTTACTCCAAGTCAGCGGAACTCTTTAGATGACTACGTTATTCTACTCTGAAGTTTGAAAGCAATGTGGTTATCCCCATAATAACAGTAGAGGTAAACCGATATGGTGTTTTTCTGGAGAACATGAATACTTAGTATATTTCACAATGAAAATCTTAACTAGCATCGAGTAGCAGATGTCATCGAATTCACAAGAAAAAATATGTAAAGTTGTGCCGCCTAACAATCATCACTTCTTAGGAACTTGTCATGCTACCTATGCACACTTTGTCAGCACTTGCCTCTCTTCTCTACCTCTTCAGTCAATTCCTCCCCATTTCAACGCAACATCCTAATATCTTCCAAGTTCCAAATAAAGCTATATTGGTGTTTCATAGTTCAAACTTGATTCCCTCTAGCTTTATACCATGGTAAAGAATGATAGAAGGATGTCAATGTCTACAAAGATCTCATGGGATGGCTGCCTGCAAAATTGTGCTCTGAAATGATAATACATAATGGCTGCCTGCAAAAGTGTGCTCTGAAATGATGATACATAAGAGTCCTTTTGTTAGTTGTATAAACTCAATGGTACAGAACTTGATTTTGCTACGTAATACAGTTGTTATCCGATTTCCCAAACGGCAATACTCAAGAAGTATAAAGCCCCTAATCTCGATGGTTATATAATGGCTTCTTATCAAATATGCTGGCCAATCTTGAAAGAAGACCTGATGATGAACACATTCTAGTACTTGACAGGATGGAAAATTTATGAAAAGCTTGAATGCTACTTTTATAGTCTGAAGATGGGTGCAATAGAATCAAGAGACTTTAGACCAATAAATCTCTTTGGAGTTGTCTATAAGATAATGACCAAAATGTTGATTGAAAGACTAAAGACAGTCATAAGGAATCTTACTTTTTGGCACACAAGATGCACTCATACCAGCTAGATAGTGGATGTCATTTTAGTTGCTACTGAGTGCTCGGTTTCCAGGATGAAAGCAAATCAGGAAGAAATAATCTATAAGCTAGACTAATAAGGGCCTATGACCATGCTAACTGATTCCTACTTAAAAGATACTTTCCAAAAGATGGCTTTTGAGAAATATTAAAGAGGTAAAAACCTGCATATCTACAGTCAGGTTCACTGTCCTTGTAAATGGTGCACCAGTTTTTCATCGCAAGGGTGAGTGAGGCAGCTAATCCCCTACGATTTTTCTATTTCTGATTATGACGGAAAGCACTTAACTAGCTTGCTGCTTGAAGTTGAGGGCAAAGGACAAAGGTTTTCAAATTGTAAAGAAGAATGGATAGTTAAAGTTTCATATTCTATAATCTATATACAGAAGAAACTAGAATTTTGTGTAGGGAAGAGGAAGAGAAAAAGGAATAATCTACGAGTGATGCTTTTGATCATTGAGACAATCTCTGAGTTACATATCAACTTAGAAAAAGTAGCATATTCCCTTTCACTGATGGAAATCATTTGCAACTCATCATCAATTTTGGGGTGCAAAAACTGAAGCGTACCTACTTAACTTGGGATGCCATAGGCTTCAACAGATGCAACAGCGTTGCAAGGTTTGTAGGAAAACAGTTTTATCCATGCTGGTAAACTCACTCTAGTTGAACTTGTGTTTAGATAGAATGGCCATACACCTAATGTCTTTACATCAAGTGCGAGAAAAAGTGAAGTAACAATAAGATAAACTAAGAAGGAAGTCTTAAAAAGGCAAAAAACTAAGAAGTATTGGGGATAGAGAACTTGAAGTAGCAGAATACCCGCTATATCAAATGGCCTTGGAGATTTAAAGTTGAACAAGAATAACAATGAGGAGAAGTTAAGCAAAAGTATGGCATGGAAGGGCACTTGACCACTAAAAACGGTGCCTACCTCTTATGGAGGCGTTGTGGAGAAAGATTAATAACTATTCGACAGAATCCCAAAACTTGGTAAGCTTGAAATTTTCAAATGGATATAAATTAAACTTATGGCGGGACTCGTCAGTGAACAAGCTGTTTAGAAAGATCAATTCTCTGCCAAATAGAAAGATGCTACAATTGCAGAGAGCAGAAATAACAATCGACGGCTGATTGGAACATTTTAGAGTGACACTTTTCTTCCACATACTAGAAGAACAGAATACACTATGAAGCTGATGCTATATTCGGAAAGCAAAGAAAGATGAGAAATTCACCATGAAATCATATGCTACAACATACTGATTACCACTAACAGCACTAGAGTTATAGACACCTCATTTTCTTTTATGCTGAAAGGGTCTAATTACACAATCCTTGTACACATTTTTTGAGCACCCAATTGATGTTATGATTAATGAATATTTACACTTATTAAAAAGAGCCTAAGACCAAAAGGATAGGCAGTTAAAAACTACACAAATCTGTTCGCTTCCTCCAATTTCGGATAAATCTAGGACAAAATGACACAGTAGGTAAAGGAAAAATCATAACAGGATCAGGAATCCTAAAAACATTTGGTAGTTTATTATTCTCGTCTTTTGTTTAGTTTAAAGGAACTTAATCACCCATTTCAAGTCCAATTGCATAGCTCTAATCATCACAATGAACACACAAGATATTAGAGAATTAATCAACCAGGTACATGCTTACTCTATCCTATTGCCATGGCTTTAAAAGGAACACAAATTCATCACACTTACAACTAGACCAAAAGAACCCTTTTATTGGTTACACTCTGTATTGCACTCTTACCACTAGACCAAAGCCTTATGGCACAAAGGAGAAAACTTTCTTAATATTTACTAATACTAATTTTATTCATTTGCTTTGGCACTCCTATTTTTACTAGTGACGGCCGGAGGCGGAGCCAAGATTTCGAGTTTATAGGTTCTGGATAGACTATGTATATATCACATATGTATTTTTTAACGCAAATACAGGGTTTGAACCAAAGCTACTTGGTTCTGCCGAACCGTAATCAACTACAGAGACAATAAGGAAAAAAGGCAGTACCCCATGTTGGCGAGTGCCGGCATTGATGCGCTGAATCCAAAGGGAACGCATATCCCTCTTCTTGTTACGGCGGTCTCTGTAAGAGTACTGAAGTGCCTTCTCCACTCTTTCTCGTGCTATTCTTATGCAATTCTTTGCTCTTCCTCTGAATCCTTTTGCTAACTTCAACACCTCCTTCTTGTTCATCTTCTCACTACTTCTTTGGAGGGTTTTGGCAAGATTTGGGTTTAAGCTGAAATGTGTTTACACCTCTTGTGTGGGTTTTGGCAAAGACTTGGTAGGCGTTTGGCCATATATACCTACAACTTTTTTATTTTTAAAACAATTTTAATTTGTAAAATGTTACTACTCCCTCTTGTCTCATTTTATACATGGTATTTATTGTGTTTTAAAATAAGGGATAAAACTTTGTGCGTCCAACAGCCACTTTTAACACTGGTATTTGGTTTGAGGCCACTATTTTCTTTGGTCTTACACTAGAGGCCACTTTTGGGCCTTTACTAAATAAATATTGACTTTCATTGACCGAAGTTCAGTCCATACGGCCCCTGGACTGAAGTTCCAGACTGAACTTCAGTCCATATGGCCATGGACTGAACTTCAGTCCATGGTATGGCCATGGACTGAAGTTCAATCCTTAAAGATGGAACTTCAGTCCATGGCCATACTATGGACTGAAGTTCAGTCCATGGCCATATGGACTGAAGTTCCATCTTAAGGACTGGACTGAACTTCAGTCCATATGGCCCTGAATTGAAGTTCAATCTTTAAGGACTGAACTTCAATCCGGCCTATGGACTGAAGTTCTATCTCTTTAAGCAAAAGTGGCCACAAACTAAATGTTTTGGTATTAGTGGCTTGTGCCCAAAGACCAGTGGCAAAAGTGGCCTTTCGTGCACTTTCCCCGTCTGTAAAATATTTTACTAAAGCCCATTGTTTCAATTTATAGAAATATGATTCATTTTAGGACATACAAAAATACAAAAAAGAAAATATTGACACATAAAGTGAGACAAAGTAAGCATGAGATAAATTTGTGGCCCAAATTTTCAGACAATTTAATCAATGTTAACAATCAGAAATTAAAGATATTACTAAAAAAATTGTAAATTATGAATCGAAAATAAATTTTGTTGTACTTATTGATTCATGTAAATATTGAACGCGAGTGAGTTTTACTATATGAGTATGCATGCTTGGGTATATGTGTAATTGTGTGTTGGATTTAAAGTATATGCATTAATTGTGTAAATTAATCTTTTAGAATTTAGTCTAACAAGGTTTATCAATTAATGTTTATCATAAGAATTCCATCTAGTAGGCGTTTAATCATAGGTTCGAAAATTATTTTTGAAAAATGAGTTTTTTAAACTGCAATAAATTGTATTTAAACATACATTATTTCAGTAGAAACTAAAATTTAAAATTTTTTGAATGAAGAAAATAAAATTTGTGTAAAACTTGAAAAACTAGTCAAAATTAGTTTTAAATTTTTCAAAAACGTATTTTATAAAAACTACAAAACCTTTCCAAGATTTTATGACAAAACAAGGCTTTCACACTTTTTTTTGGAAAACACTAGTAATTTTTTTTGGCCAAAAGTATTTCATAATGTTTTTTCTTCATTAAGTACCTCATAATATAACTTCAAGTTGATATGGCCACAAGAAATATGACTCGACCAACTGCGCCAGAGTCAACGAGTTGATATGATTGCAAAGTTTCTCCAACGAGTTCAAATTGGTGAGTTTGACAAAGAAACGGGAAGGGCGAAATCAAAATGGATCATAACCAAGTATGATCACATGCCCAAGTACCGTGTTAAATGTCTTTTGCAAGCGCTAGGAGAATGAGTGTTGTGTTCTTCATCCTGAGCTAATACTGAAAGAGGAAGATGTTATATCGAATGAAGAGGCTCTGGTTAAGGTGTTGAAAAGTGGGAAGGTGCTTGGAAATATTCCCAAGGAAATAACACCTCAAATTGAAAGTGATACATGCAAATGAGTAACATGGGTGACAAATACAAAGTATGATAAAAGATTTATTAACCCAAATCATATATGGTTGCTTGGATCACAGTGAGAGGAAAACGGGCAACTACAAATGCCCTACAAGGTGGTATATCTGGAGAAGAAGTAGTAGTTCGTGATGGAACTGACGCGGATAAGTGTTTGGGGTAAAAATCGGCTTGCAAACGTGGCACTCCGGTGGCGTTGTACTAGAGTCAATCGAATGAGTGTTTGCAAGTCATGCACCAAGGTAAACAACAAGATCATCGAAGTCAACGATCGAGGAACAGAATTATGTTGCACCTCGGTGGAATGCCACCTCGGTCATTTGACGAGCTCGCGTCTCCGAGGTCAACGACCCAAGCCTCGGTCAATTGGCTTATTCCCAGCGGAGAGCTTTCCCCTTTTTTCGGCCCACTAACCCCACTATCAAGGGAGTTGAGACGTGGATGGATTAGTGGAGGGCATGGGAATCATGGCCAAAACTCCCCGTACTCATTAGTCTATAAATAGCTCTTTATTTTATAATATAATCATTCAGAAATATATACAGAAACTCTGGTGAAATTTGTACTCAACTTCATATATTGGAATCTCGTTAGTTTTTTGTCATTTGCGCTCGATTTTATTTATTGTCTCAGCTTTGATACTTAGTATCGCTTATATTCTTGACCCAAATTCGATTTGTTGTCCTAAATCGGTTTAGGCCAATACAAATAGGCGCCGTCTGTGGGGATATAAGCAGTCACGCTTTGTTTCAAAGTTCAACGTTCAGTTTGTTCGTGTCTACATTTTGATCCGTCATAATGGCTAACAACGATGAAAATTCTACTGGGCAATAGTTAACTCCCAATGGACGTACTAGTGCTCACACAAACTCAAATCCCAACGCACCTATAATACCACCAGTAGCAGATATTTCTTCTTCGGGGTCCAACGATGCTTTTCGAACTTTTGTCATCCAAACTTTGAAAATTCTTCAAGCACAACAGGCCGAGCAGATAATTATTAACTCTGAATTTCGTGCCTCGTTGAAGGCAAGGAATAATTCTACTCCAAATGGAACTCTACCCGTGGCTCCAAGTGGAGGCATTCCGACTTTCATTCCTACGGGCGCGACAACAGGGGGACCTCCCAATGGGGCCACATCTGGAGGCTCAGACACTATGCCTAGTACCATGCCACACTTCGGAACGGTTCCCAACGTGGCTGAAATTAGCTCCTCGGTAGACCTCGATAAGTTGAGCAAAGAAATCGAAGCCCGAGTTGAAGCTTGAATGGAGAAACGACTAGAAAACGTCTCTGGAGTGAGGAAAACCCAAAAAATGCTTGATATAGAAAAATATAAGCAATTACCCTATAAGCCCGAGGCCGCCCCAGCGCCCATACCAAAGACCTTCGAAATTCAATTCCTGAAAAAGTACGATGGTACCATCGACCCGGTCGAGCACGTGACCAAATTCATGGCGATGGTGAAAGGGAATGACTTATCAGAAATAGAAAAAGAGTCAATATTTTTGAAAAAGTTCGGTGAATCTTTGGAGAAAGGGGCGTTACGTTGGTACATGCGCTTGCCCTCGGGGTCCTTTTCCAACTTCGATGAGTTAGCCGATGCATTCGTTAAAGCTCACACCGGAGCCCAAAAAATCCTCCAGAGGAAGGAGAACATTTTCGAAGTCAAACAACGGCCCGGAGAGCCCATCAAAAACTTCCTCGAACGATTTCATGCTGAACGGATGGAGTTGCCTGCTATGGATGACACTTTAGCCATCATAGCATTCGAAAAGAATATCAATGTTCCAACAATACCAGACCTTGACATGGGATGGCTTGCATAACAGAGCCTATACCAAAATAAGATTGGAAGAAGCTGAATGGAAGGCCGCTGGTCGAAGTTCCAATTATAAGAATCGATCTGAATCCTCGTATCGCGCCGAGGTGCCACCAGGAAATTCAAGGGGTCGATACAAACCACACACTTCACCGAGGCAGCATGTCAGCCAAATACTTAGTATTGGGATCCTCTCCAAGGCCGAAGAGAAAAATTTAATGTACAAGGGATCGACCTCGGAAATATGGACGCTCTACGCCGATGGGGCAACCAACTCCAAAGGTTCGGGGCTGGGGATAGTCTTGATAGCACCAACAGGGGAAAAAATTAGACATTCGGTTCGGTTCAAGAAGATAACGAACAATGAAGCCGAATACGAAGTAGCTATAGCAGGCTTGGAGTTGGCAAAGGAAATGGGGGTGGAAAGAATTGAATTGAGATACGACTCACAGCTGGTGGTAAATCAAGTGCTCGGGGACTATTCGGCTCGTGAGCGCAGAATGCAACAGTTCTTAGCCCGAGTACAGCACATCTTGGCTCAATTTAAAGAGTGGAAAGTCAAACAGATACCCCGAGAGAAAAACACAGAGGCCGACGCCTTGGCTAATTTGGGTTCTGCTGTGGAAGAAAGACACTCGAGGACTGATTCAGTAGTTCGGTTGCTCTCAGCACAAATGAAAGACATGAAACTGGAAGTCAATTCGGTGGATCACAAATGGGATTGGCGGAACAAATTCATCTCATACTTTGAGTCGGGGACTCTTCCCCCGATAAGAGATAAGCAAAAAAGTTAAGGACCCAAGCAGCCTCTTATTCGATGATTTTGGGAAGATTGTATAGGAGAATGTACAGCGGCCCGATGGCCAAATGTTTGGGTTCGGGGGAGATTAGCTATGTTATGAGAAAAATTCACGAAGGCGAATGTGGCTATCATTCGGGAGGAAAAGTTCTAGTACGCAAGCTACTTCGAGCTGGATACTATTGGCCAACTATCACTGCAGACGCCAAAGCCTTTGTGAAAACATGTGATAAGTGTCAACGACATGGTCGAATGATCCATCAGCAAGCCGAATCCCTACATTCGGTTGTGTCACCGTGGCCATTTATAAAATGGGGAATAGATATAATTGGACCACTGCCGAAGGCGAGGGGAAGTGTTCGGTTCATACTGGTGCTGACCGACTACATCTAATGGGTAGAAGCAGAGGCCTTCACTGAACTTAGACAGAAGGAGGTGATAGACTTCATTCGCAAAAATATAATTCAAAAATATAATTTACAGGTTCGGTGTCCCGAGGAAAATTACTTGTGACAACGGGTCTCAGTTTATGGGGATGTTGGTCACTCACTTCTTGAAACAATGGGGCATAAAGAGAATAGTATCAACACCTTATCACCCAAGTGCGAATGGTCAAGCCGAATCTTTGAATAGGATTATCATTGAAAACATAAAGAAAAGGCTTGATGAGGCAAAGGGTCCATGGCCCGAAGAGTTGCCCGGCGTATTGTGGGCAATGCGAACTATGGAGAAGAACAACACCGGTGAGACCCCTTTTTCCCTCGCTTACGGGATGGATTCACTCATCCCCGTAGAGGTGGGTAAACCCAGTCTTCAGTACACCCACGCTACCGAGGACGCAAATCAACAGGCTATGCGCATAGAGCTGGACTTACTCGAAGAAAAAAGGGAATTAGCCTTGATTCGGTTGGAGGCTCAAAAGAGGCAAATCGAAGCATACCTCAATAGAAAAGCCAAACTTAGAAATTTCAAAGTTGGTGATTATGTGTTGAAAGCTTCGAACCAGTCAACCAAGGAAAAGAATGCTGGGAAACTTGTTGCAAATTGGGAGGGACCTTACATAATCAAAGCAATCGTCGAAAAGGGTTCCTACCAACTTGGAGACTTAAAGGGCAAGCCCGAGCCCTTAAATTGGAACATCTCCAATTTAAAACGGTATTACTTCTAGCATCAAGATAAACAATCCTTGGTCAACAAAATTTCACTTACAGCTTTGAGCCGAAAATGCTCCAATGGCTTTGGTCGAATAATTCTAACTTACCCCCCGTTTTCCTTTGCTTGACCTTTTCAGGGAGCGGAGGAGACGATCTACAGTGTTCGAATTTTCATCAAGATTCACACCCGAACACTGGGGGATGTGAGAGGGATGCGACCGAGGTCAATCTAAAAATCTTTCTTACTGAAGTCTATCTGTTCAGCAATCGGGGACTGATGCCCGAGGAATAGATTAGCGCTTTGTAATTTTCGCCCAGCAGTGGCATGTTTATTTTTGCGCCTAAGTTTTACTTGAACTAGGCCCTATGTAAAAGCTAATTATGGCTCATTGATATCATCAATGAAATAAACTTGACTCAATATCTCTTTGTTTCTGCGATTTTATACACCGAGGTTATTTCTTACATGCATCGGCTCGGGAATGAGACGTCGTTCCAAGTTCGCATTGATATTGTATGAAGTAAGTCTGGCAAGCAAAAATTATACTAAGTTTTTGGCCAAAATTTTCAAGGCAAAATAAAAGCTAACACTTAGAAGCAAAGAAAATGAAATTCTCTTAAGCATTAAGCTGAAGGCACTGAGAACATAATCAAAATAAGCCCGAAGGCTATCATAGTCATTTACATAAATAGGCTCGATGGCCGTCACAAAAAATAAAAAGATGAAAACAGAAATGCTATGCTTCGGGTCCGCCTCCCTCTTCGGAGGTCCCATCATCAGCATCTTCGGTGCCTTCTTCGCCTTCATCTTCTTCGTCCTCTTCATCTTCGGCTCATCATCGCCCGAGCCTTCACCTGAATGAATTTCATCTATCATAGCTTGGGCTTTAGCTACGTTGTCCTCGGCTTTAGCAATCTCATCCTCCAAATTAAGTTCACCATCTCGGCATTGCTTGAGCAGCTTCAACCAAGATTTGATGACAGCCCAGCACTTATCCAGCTCCGCCCTTTTGGCTCTGATCTTGGCCTTTTCCATTCGGTCAGCTACTTCATCTCGAAGCAGCTTAACCTCGGTCTCAAGAGTCGGGATCCTTGAGTTCTGGCCTTCTAGCCTCTAGATTTCGAGCACATGCTTCTTCAATTGCTCGTGGTGCTTGTTGGCTTCTTCCATGAATTTATCCTTGACCTGGGCCAACTCACCACTGAGCCTTATGATTTCGACATCCAGCCTCGAGCGCTCTGCTTGAAAAACATCGCCCAAGGCTTGTATTCAGGCTTCGGAGGCAGCTGCTGCCTCACGCAGATCACAGTGGGACTTGGCCAATTGAGCCTTCAATTCAGCGATTTGAGCATTGAAGCTATCCCTCTATTTGTCCCAAGCACTGGCAACACGTTGAACCTCTTCATACCTTACGGTCTCGAATTCAATAGCCCTCAGTGATAGAATGAAACAAAGAGCAAAAATTATCAAGGGATCAGAGTAAGTAAACACCCAAATAAAAGGAGATTGAAAAGCGGTGAGGCTTACCCTAAGCGCGTTGCGTTTGCAGCAAGAGTAGTGGCTAATTGAGGTGGAGGGAATTTTTGAACAATGGAATCCTCTTTCGGTCCGAGTAGGGGCATGAGGCTTAAAATGTCTCTACGAGAGCTCTCCAAGAGGTTCGATGAAACTGATCCCTCAAGTTTCCTCAAAGACCCCTCCGAAGTCGAAACTCTAGCAGGCTCAGATTGTGCCCGAGCAGCGCTGGCAGCTGTTCCCCCTTCGACGACGGAGGCCCTAATCTCCCCGACTTTAGCCTTGCCTTTAGTTTTGGCCGCAACTGTATCAGAATTATGCTCCAAACCTTCAAGGTCCACCACTTCAACTTCCCTACGGAATTCCAAGTCCTTGGTACCCTCATTGATGGGCTCATCGATCAATCCCTGGCGCCGCTCAACAAAAACTTTAGGTCTGGGGGAGGTCATTACCTCGGTACGAGGATGGATCGAGCGGGAAGATTTCTTCGAGGTTACCCTCTTTCTTTTTGAACCTGCAGTGACGACATGGAAGGTTTACAAACATAGAAACGAGGGGAAGTGGAAGTGCAAGCACAGCGACCGAGGAAAGTGTCAACATCACCTTTTGAGGTTCCCTGGCCAGAGGACCCCTTCGAAGACTTAGAAGTCTTCAAGGACTTGAGCTCCTTCAAATCCCCAACTAGATTCATCACCGAGGCTATATCGTCGTCGGAGTCGGTATCTTTTTCATCTTTCTTTTCCTTTTCCTTTCTTGTTCTTCTTCTTTTTGACTGGCCTATTGGGAAAACCTGACACGAGAAGAAGAATTAACAATAAGAAAAGGAGTCTCGGGCGATGCCCCCTCGGCATGAAATCATAATAATGACTCACTATGCCTCTTACATGCCCAACCATTTCTAGCAACTATGTCCATCCAAGACCGAATAGGATGTTTATGAGCTTTAGTCACAGCTTTGACCCATTCGGACAAACCCTCAAGAGGGATGACGTCTACCTTGTTGGCTGCAAGTGAGAAAATAAATCAAAATAAGGTTGGAAGATGGAAGGAGGCAAAGATATTAACCGAAGGGAATGATGACAACAAAATACTTATATGTCTTATTCCACTTCTCTGGAAAGTCAGGCTCGGTAGTTAAGACGCTGGTCTCCAAAAGGATATAACTGTCACACCAACCTCGGTCCCCATGATCCTCACTTTTGGCAAGAATTGCATACTTATCTCAATTGTTCAAGGCTACAACCCCGGCCTTATGGAAGTATGGATAATAAAGAGAGATAAGATGCTGAAAGGTGAAATCTACCTTAGCTCTTTGGCTCAGCCAATCCAAGCATTGTACTACCCTCCAAACACCGGGGCCCAACTGAGCCAAGCATAGGTTGTATGTTCAGCAAAATTCATCGATCACCCTATGGACAGGGAATGAGAACCCGATGGTGAATGGGTAGGTGTATGCGAAGGACAACCCTTCGATATGATCACAACATCTGCTAGTTGGATCGGGGATAATAATTTTCACCTCGGGCCCAAATCGACCTTTCAGATCAATGCCACATGAGCTTGAGTAAGGATCGAGGGCGTCGTTTATACCGGTACATTCTTATTCAACTCTTGCTGGTCGGCCGTTTGATTTTGCAGTTTGAGATCTTTATCGGTATTGAAGTTTGAGGGGGTGATATGATGGGGTTCAAGCTCTTGTTCGAGAGGAATCTTTGGTGGTTTCTTCTTAGGGCCCGAAGGTCCAGCTTCGGCAGTATGCCCCCCCCCTCGGCGCTGGGCAATTCAGCCCCGGTCTCCGCAGTGGCGTCAACTTTATCTTCTTCAATCTCGACGTCATCACCCTGGATGTCATCCTCGCCCTCAATATCATCATCACTACCGTCATTTCTTTCGACGACCTTGTCACGACCGGCGGTTTGTTTGCGCTGCCACAAACCCCCCAACTACGACGTAGCCTCTTCGTCACCTTCCACGGAAGTGACGATGTTCAGTGGTTGAGGTACGTTTACCGACTCCCCTTCGACGATTATGGTGTCGGCGTGAGGAACCCTCAGCTCTTAAGAACCACTAGAGCCTTGTATGGAATGTCTTGCAAACATGGTTGAAACGTAGAAGAAAAATATTTCTTGAGATCTTAAAAATAGAGGGATTTCTGTGATTCTTTTAGTGGCAATGAAATTTTTCTTTTCACTGTAGATAAGCAATCGCAAGTGGGGAACATGGTTTCAAGTGAACATATTTATAGGCAAAGGGGTCATCATTGCTAAAACGTTGGGAAGAGTAATAAAAAAGGCGTGACCGTTTGAAGCTAATCAACGGTCACCACGTAAGCCGCAACGGGAAGCTGAAGTGATTGAATTATTTTTAAATTCCTTGGCGTACGTTTCGCCGCGTCATTCTCCTGCTCAATTTCATTCCACTCCTTGGTGACTTTGGCACTCGCCCGAGGAGTGGGGGAACTATCTGTATTGGGTAAAAATAGGCTTGCAAACGTGGCACCCCGGTGGCGTCGTACTAGAGTTAACCGAACGGGTGTTGCAAGTCATGGACCGAGGTAAACAACCAGGTCACCGAAGTCAACGATCGAGGAACAGAATTTATGTTGCACCTCGGTGGAATGCCACCTTAGTTATCTGACGAGCTCGCATCTTTGAGGTCAACGCCCAATCCTTGGTGAATTGGCTTATTTCCAGCGGAAGCTTTCCCCTTATTCCGGCCCACTAACCCCACTATCAAGGGAGTTGAGGCATGGATGGCTTAGTGGAGGACATGGGAATCATGTCCAAAACTTCCTGTACTCATTAGTCTATAAATAGCTCTTCATTTTATAATGTAATCATTCAGAAATATATACAGAAACTATGGTAAAATTTGTACTCAACTTCATATATTGGAATCTCGTTATTTCTTTGTCATTTGCGCTTGATTTTATTTATTGTCTCAGGTTTGATACTTAGTATCGCTTACATTCTTGACCCAAATTCGATTTGTTGTCCTAAATCGGTTTAGGCCACTACAATTAGACAGGCCATACGGTCCAATCTCTAAATGCCCGAGAGGGGTTGAGCCACCGAGATGGTAGAGTTAATGTTTTAGCTGAGAATCTGAAAGAGGCTTTGCTCCCGGTTACAGAGGTTCCATAAAGGCTTTGATCCCGATTGTAGATGTTCCGGAAGGGGCTTTGGTTTCAGGTGAAGCCAGGCCTCGCTCTCTCAAAGATGAGATAGAAAATTTTTGAAACTACCGAGGGATGGGTTCTAGATGGATTTAAAATTGCAGGAAAGACGTAATCCAACCCGCAAAGTCTAGGAAGTGATCTGTAACTGCCCACCCCCTAGTGATACTGCCCGCTTTGGTGCTATGCTCGCACATCTTTCTAATAGGCTGATATGGAGTGGCTCTGATACTACTTTTATCAGCATAATCCACTAGTAATATTGTCCGCTTTGGGTTTAGGGCTTTACGGCTTGAAAATGCGTCACTAGGGTCAAAGGCATGTTTCGATATACACCCACATATCTTCATTTATGCCGATATAGGACTTGCCTAGGGCCTCACATGAGCATGTGATACGCGCCACCCTAATCCTATTGAGGCGAGGAAACTCTTTCAAATGTCATAGCAGGAAATGATCAATTAGGGAGAGTGGTTTCCGCCACCTCTACTGTCATGCCATTGTTTCAAATTTGCATGTGGATGTTCAAACTTTAGACCGAATTGTGAATTTACACCCATCTAGCACAAGTAGCTATATTTAAATACAAAATTGTTGGATTTTTAAAACAAAAGCCCTAAAAATGACTATTTGCTCACTTTCCCCGGTAGAAAGTAAAACTCTTAATCATTTTTTGTGTAAATTAAGCACTTTTGAATCTGGTCTTGAAATTTTGAGCACTTTTTCCATGGTCAGAGTGATAACGTCCATCAACGAAAACAATCAGTAATCACCACTGAACATTGTCAGCCACCGGCGATCTGCCGCCGGACTAACACCTGCCGGCCCCATAATTTTACAAAAATTACATCCCCATTTTCGTCTTGAACGCCTCTTTTCATTTCTACAATTGATTTTTTAAAAATCGCACTAAATTAGCATAAATTTATTTTTTGAAAATAGGAGCAAACTTTTTCCGGCGACTCTTTAGTTTTTTCTTGCAATTTTTACATGAATAAATTGGTGAGGTCTGTTACAATAGAAAATAATCAAAAATGATAATGAAAGAGGTGATGGGAAAGAAATTAAAGAAAGACTTTGGATGGTTTTAAGATACCAAAATCGAAAGAGTTAGTCCAGTGTATGTTGTTGCTCAACTATCACAAGTCTTTTTCCTTTCTCTATTATCAACTAATCTGGAATCAGTAGACTATCGGTTTACGTAATTGAGAAGCAAGTTCATCTCTTCAAACAAGTTTTCAATACTCTAAATTGTTCAAGTGCTTTGCTGTTCAAATTGATTTACTAGTGACATCGACGATAGTGATGCTGACTTTGTACCTACGAATTTAATGATAATAGATTTGGGAGACGGATCAGTGCAAATTAATATGATTTGGCCTCAATATTTTGTAAAATATACATAATATTTAGTTCACAGTATAAATAAATGATGTTGTATTGACCTTATATTATTTTGTACTTTACATTTTTGTATTTGGGCGAAGTGATGATGATTTGATACATTTATTTGTAAAATAGACAGACTAGTTTGGCTCACTGGCAAGTAAATACAGATGGATTGTCTTGATTTTTATTTTTATTTTGGCTTTTTATATATGGGTAAAGTGATAACAATTTGGTGTCATTTGCAAATAGACATAGTAGTTTGGCTCCACAAATAAATGTAGATGGTTTGACTTGATTTTATTTTTACTTTGAACTTTTTTATATGGGCAAAGTGATGACGATTTTGTATCATTTGCTCGTAAAATAGAGATAGTAGTAAGGCTCACTTGTAAGTAAATATAGATATATTGTCTTAATTTTATATTTTCATACGTATTTTTGTAAATGAATAAAGTAAGTACGATTTGGCATCATTTATTTACAAAATAAACATGATTTGTTGCTCACTGTATGAGGAAATGATACCGGATCGTTCTTATGTTATGTTTTGCTTTGAGCTTTGTATATGAACGGAACAATGATGATTTGGCATTATTTATTCACAAAATGGACGTGACTATATGAATAAACACAGATGGATTGGCATTGTTTATACTTTGCAGAAGCAGTGACATTTTTTATAATTCGGCTACATTAAGATGCAATGGTATTTTTGTACTCACGACTTCATTAAAATACAGTGAGATTTTTGTAGTTATGAAAGTGCTTAATTCTTAAAGACCAATTTTAAATAGTTCAGTCTTTTAAGACCATGCTTTTTTTAAGGATTTTTTACATAAAAGTACAAGTTTTAGAGCTTAATTACCAAACATAGCAACATTTTAGTAAAATTACCATATATAGAGGAAAACACAAGATAATTACAAACATAGCAAAAACATAGCAATATTTTCTCATAACATACCAAACCCTTACATTCTTCCTTCTATTTCCCCCACTATCACTTTTGCTCCTTCCATTTTCCCCTATTTCACTTTTCCTCCCACCATTTCCCCCCAATTTCACTTTTACTCATCTCATTTTCTCCAATTTCACTTTTCCTCATCCATCCTCAATGTATCTCGTTGAATCTCACTATTTATGCACCGTATCAACTATTTCTGCACCGTATCTAACTGTTTCTGCACCGTATCTAACTGTTTCTGCACCGTTTCAACTGTTTCTGCAGCACCGTATCTAACTGTTTCTGCACCGTTTCAACTGTTTCTGCAGCACCATATCTAACTGTTTCTGCACCATTTCAGCGTCATTTCGGCACGGTATCTAACTGTTTATGCACCGTTTCAACGTCGCTTCAGACTGTTTCAGCGTCATTTGAGACCGTTTAGACTGTTTCAGACCGTTTAATCGCAGTTCAGGGATGCTTTTATGTATAAGGTCCAAAAAAAGAAGAAAAGGCCACATGCTCTTAAAACTGAAAATTCAAAAATAATAAACCAGCTACACATGAAACAAGCTGAATATTTAAGCAAATTAATTGAAACCATGCCCCCAGATTGTATCATATGTTCTAAGCACCTTCGATCTCAATTCCTTCTAAACTCTTCTCCTCTTTCCTCTTCACAACTGTCAACCCTCTCTCACACAACTCCAACGCATCGTTCATCAACCTCAACGCTTCATTCATTCCAGAAACATCATTTTTCGAAAGCACATCTTTTCCAAACACTAAATACTGATTTGCTAACGCCTTATAATTCTTCGCCACGACAAATAACACATTTTTCGATCGACTCAACAATGCTACAGCTAAATTCCTATCAGGAACTTCCCAAGCTGTTTTAGCTCTCTCAATATTTAAATCTAACAAAATCCTTTTCTCTTCATTTTCTAAAATATTACTGACTTCAACTTTCGATAATAGATCCGTAGCTTTTTCAAAGCAATAAGAAACATAACCTCAGTTTCAACTAGTGGACTCTCGACCCGGTCCTGATGGTTCCGGTTATTGACGGGTCAATCCTCAACGCCGTCAATAAGAAAACAACGATCTGGGAATTGTGAACGAACGTGGTGGAGAGAATCGTTTTGTTCCGGTGAGATCGGGCGGAGCCATCATTGTAAGGGTTGGGTTTCCTTCGGGGCTGTTGTAAATGTTGTCGTCGAAGGAATTGGAGAGAGATGGGGTTTGTGTGCTCTGCTTTTTTTTATGTGAATTGATTGTGGGGGTGATGGCTTTGAGGGGGGTGGGCTGTACCTGAGAATTGAGATGTTAGATTTAGGAAAATGAAAATGAAATGCATTGTATTTTGTGAAATGTGCTAGGAAAAATATTGTTATGTCTTATAATTTGAAAAATCTTGCTATCTTTTTGTAATTAAGGGTATAAGTTTATATATTTGTGTAAAAAATCCTTTTTTTTTAAACTATTTCCGTAATTCAACCACTCTTAGTTGGATTTTCATTTCCCTTGTTTGAGTAAAATGAAACCGAGCGGCCACTATGATAACCAGTAGTTGAGTTATAGCCACTGTTTATAAATTACTAAATAAATAGCTAATATTTTATTAAATTAAATGGGAAAGACATTATTACCCTTCCATATTTCAATATCTAGGTTTTTCCCAACATATTTAATCCCACCGTTTAAGAAAAGCCACGATCCATCAGAACTTTCTCAAAGCTCTCGAACAACAACAATAGTCACGATCTATCATAACAACTAGAGAATCACTACTTATTTGAGAAGATAATCATCAAAACATTTCTTCTGGTATTCAAATGATATGAACTTGTACTTCTTTTGTTTTTTTTTTGGATTCGTCGCATCTTTTATTCTCACTTCTACCCTCTATGTTATCGACTGTAGTCCACTTTTAGTGAATAATTTAGGTGCATAATTTAAATATTTGTTTAGAGGATGGAATAATGAAAACTCCAAAAGAATGTGAAAACCTAGTATCTTTTCATGGGATTCGAACTCGAAAAGGGAGAATTTCAGTATTTTTCTCAGGATTTTGTCATGGATTTTGAGTTTGAAAACTGAAAATCCCAATTTTTCATGGGACCTTTTTTAATGAAAAGTTAGGATTTCATGGGACCTTTTTTAATGAAAAGTTAGGATCCCAAAATTTTTTCATGAGTTTTGAACTTGAAAAGTAAAAATCCCAGCATGTTTTATGGGATTTTCCAATGTAAAGTTAAAATCCCAGGATTTTGTCAATGGATTTTTTGAAAAATTAAAATTGATAATTATGAATTTTGGAATTCTCTGTATTTTATCTTACGGTTTGAACTTGAAAAGTTAACATCTCAGTATTTTATCCTCGGTTTTGAACTTGAAAAGATAAAATCTCATAATTTTTCATGAGTTTACTTGAAAGGTAAAATTCTAGAATAAATACTGAAGTTTGAGAAAGAAATAACAAAATTTGAGGAAAAATAGACAAAAGTTAAAGGAAAATATACTAAGAGCCTGTTTGGCCAAGCTTCTAGGGACCCAAAAGTGCTTATTCTTCTCCAAAAGTGCTTATTTTGAAAAATCGAGGTGTTTGGCCAAGCTTCTAGGAAAAAATAAGTGCTTTTGAGTCGCAGCAGAAGCTGTTTTTCTGCTGTGGGGAAGAAGCTGGAAAAAGTAGCTTTTCCCTAAAAGTGCTTTTGAGTAGAAGCAGAAGCTGTTTTTAATTCCTATCATTCCAAAAATATCCTTACCAAAAATACTTATATACCTAATTATCCCTACATATTTTAACCTAATTATTATATTATATAATTAATACATTACTTTTTTAATCACTATCTTTTATGTGTACACCTACATCACTATTGTTACAAACTTTTAATCAAATAATATCTTTTTTCAAGGTATAGATCTAGAATATTCAATTATGTATGTTGTATTTTAAAAAATTTTAACTAAACAAAAATATAAAATATTTTGTTTAAGAATAAATGTTTAAAATCATTCATCTAGTTAAATAACTGTAACGTGAGTATTTAAATGTCTTTACTCGTAATTTAACACTTAAAAGTACTTTTTCAAAAGTTTGGCCAAACACAAATTACTACTCAACTGTTGACAGAAGTGCTTTTCAAATGAGTTGGCCAAACACAAACTGTTTTGTTCTAAAAGTACTTTTGCGAAAAGCACTTCTGAATAAAAGCACTTATCAAATAAGCAGTTTTCAAAAGTTTGGCCAAACAGGCTCTAAGTTTGATAAATACGGCGGAAGTAGTACATTTTTCTATTTCATTAAGGATCTGTTTGGAAGTTAATGCGTAATTACTAGGCTGTATAATTACAAGAGTATTAATTACACATCTTAGTAATTACACAGTATAGTAATTACAAAGACCTGTTTGTTTGACACCATATAATTTCTCATGTCTTGTTTGTTATATAAACGTTTATACAGCTACATATTTTTATATATAATTTAAATTATTTATCAATTTGTAATCATACCTTTTTATATGAACATCTAAAAGTTTGCCACAAATATATATATCCTTATAACAAAATATACTTTTTATAGTATAACTTTTTTAACTTACATTTTTATGTTGTCATTCATGCATAACCAAAACAGGTTGGATTTGCAGTATACAAGTAGTTTAATTAGAAATTCATGTTGAAACAACTGCAAGTAAAACGGTAACTAGAAGACATCTAATAGCTGAGCATTAAAAGCGACAGAATGGAAAAAAACTAACTTTATTGATCCAATATTGTGTGATTATTATATAATAAAAAAAAAGTAAAGGACAACAATGTTGAGAGAATGTCAGCAACTAAATATTAAAAAATGAAAAGAAAAAAAGGATAAGCAATAGTAACACTCAGATGCTACTCAGGTTAGAAAGAATTTAGTCATTTCAAATAGAAACGTGAATATGAAATGAAAAAAAGGTAGAGAAAAATGTTTTTATTTTGGAAAAATTACGCCACATAACAGTTGGGAAAGAATAATTACTATTTTTGTCCATCTTTTGTTGTTACTTTCTTTCCATAACCATTTTTTCTTTTTAAAATATATTTTAAATATTTCGAATATATATTTAATATTATGTATTTATGGGATTAGATGTTGATCATTAATTTGAGCCTACATTTTAGGAATATAAGCTTTCCTTGTTTAATGGAAATTAATACAGTAATTATATTTTTTTCTTTTTTAACTTCTACTACACACATTTGGATCTTAACATATCCACACACAAATTGGAATAATGCATATTTCCTAAATATAATTTTAATATTTACATAATTATTTTTAATGTATATTTACATAATTTCACTTATATATACTTAAGTATATTTAAATATATTTTAAAATTATTAATATAAATATTATTAATATTTAATGTGTGTTTATATAATTTCATTCAATATTGTAAAATATATTTGAGATATAAATTATGCATATACAAATATCATAATTTGTATATATTAGTGTACTAAAATATATTTTTGATATTTTTATAATATTTAATACATATTTATGTAATTTTCACAATATATTTAACATACATTCAAATATATATATTTTAACAATATTAATATAGTTGAGATATAAATTATGTATATATAAAGACCAGTCAAATATATGTTTATGATAGTGATTCGGTATAGAATAGAATTCTTAAGTTTATAGGATTTTATTTTTTAGGCTAAAATTGTTCATATTCCATATTTAGTGCAAATCAATTTAAGGATTGACTGATTTCCTTTATTTAAGGCATTAAAGTTTCACACATATTAGTATTAATATTTAAAGTTTACCTTTATTTAGGAATTTAATAATTACCAAATATTATATTAAATATTTTCTTTATTTTGTATTTGTATTGTGGCTATAAAAAGTTGTGGACAATAAAAAGTAAATATTTATTTATGGACGGATATATATGTAAACAACCCTTTTATTTTTATTGGAAAAAAGAAGAAGGATTTTGAATAGATACAAGTAATTACATAATTACACTCAATTCTTTGCCCCTTGAGAATTAGAGAGTGTAATTGGCTCACTTCAATTACACCCAATTCCAAGGTAACCAAGTTACTTGGTCAATCGTACATGGCAAACTATGTAATTACATCCAATTACATCCAAATCAAATTACATAGTGGCTTTTCAAATAGGTCCTTAAAGTATTTTTGCCCCAGTTAATAGGGAATGGCTAAAATTCAATTAATTTTAAAATGGTGGCTGAGCTTTCATTTCGAAGTGTAAAAAGTGGCTACTGGTCAAATTATCCGTGAAATGAATGGAAATTTTGATGAGTAGTCATTTTTGGACGCGCTCAATGAGTTTTATCCACCATTTCAAAATTAATTGAGAAATAGCCAAAAATTCGCGCTCACATTTACGCTCCATTAGCGTTGGAAAACATCCCAGACTAATCTCGGTATTTTATACTGGGGCTTTGAACAAGTTTTGTTTAAAGCCCCATTATTTTGTTATGGGACTTTATATATAAAGCTTCAGTCCCATAACAAAATACTGGGGCTTTGAACTGTTCAAAGCCCCAGTATTTTGTTATGGGACTTTATCCCATAACAAAATAATGGGATCTATCCCATAACAAAGGTCTCATTATTTTGTTATGGGACTTTATAATATAAAACTTCAGTCCCATAACAAAATACTGGGGCTTTGAACAAGTTTTGTTCAAAGTCCCGTATTTTATACTAGGGTTAGTTTACTAAAGCTTTATATAAAGTCTCATAATAAAATACTGGGGCTTTGAACAAAACTTGTTCATAGCCCAAGTATTTTACACTGGGACTTGTTCGGAGGTGGCTATCTCTCAGCAAATTTATTTTTGACGGCTATAAATCGATTAGCGCGAGGCAAACAAGTCCCTACGCGAAATTTATACTGAAATGAATGGTATCCACTTTTTATAGCATTAAATGAGGAATAGCCGGTATTTGTAAGGTTTAGATGAGTAGCCACAGTCATTCAAACATGTCGAAACATTGAAATTTGAACTGAAAAATCATGAAAAAGTACTAGAATTTACAAAACATTGTTAGTATTTTTCTGAAATTTAGGATATTTCATTTCAAACTTCAATATTTTGACCTTAAACTCATGAATGTATTTGGAATTTGAGTAGCTTTGACTATTCATTCTAAAACTTTACAAATTCTGACTATTACTCAGATAGTACTTTAAAAGTGATTATTCATCAAAATTACCCAAAATTTGCCAGGCGGCCACTTTTCCCATGCTAGCAAATAATTTTTAACCACTATATCGAACTTCAAAACTCTCATGCCTAACTTCAAACCTGCAGGTCCGATGTTCAACTTTAGACCTTTAGGTTTGTAGTTAGATATAAAAGGTTTTAAGTTAAGACATGAAGGTCTGAAGTTCAACCTGCAGGTTTCAGGTTGAACTTCAGACCTTCTTGAGATCAGACCCCAAGGTCTAAAGTTCAAAAAGTGGTTAAAACTAAATAATTTTTAAAAAGTGACTTAAAGTGTAAAGATAGACTAAAAAGTTGCTATTTTGACACTTTCCCCTCCCCGTTCTTTGGAAGATTTAATTGGGCTTTCAAGGAAACTCAAGCATTATCGAGAAACCGTAAAAATTTGGCCCGTAGTCTATTTGCACTGTATTAAATGAAAACCAGCAAGTGGTGCAAAACTCTTTGAAGACTAGTCAGATCCATAACAAAATTTCAAAATCTCAGTATTTTATACTGGGATCACTTAAATATGAATTCCAATATTTACTGAAATTTTGACCATGTTAGTTGAAAAATCCCAGTATTTTTTTAACAAAATTTTAAAATTCCAGTATTTTATACTGGGATCACTTAAATATGAATCACAATATTTTATACTGGATTTTAGAACATGTTAGAATACTGGCACTTCAAATATGAAATTTCAAGATTTTTTTGAAACTTTGAACAAAACTTCAAATTTTTTTACTGGAGTTTAGTTTAAATTCTCAGATATTTATACTGTAGCTAGTTTGGCTGTTGTTAACGCCAAGAGACTGCAAGTGTGCGCAGAGTAATTTGGCTATTTCTCAATTAATTTTGAAATAATGTATAAAACTTATTAGAACATCCAAAACTGACTAGTTATCAATTTTTCACCGAGAAACCCATTATTTGGAGAAGTTCTTAAGCTAGAGGAACATTATTATTAAGTAAAATTGATATTAGAGAGCCAATTCCGAATTGAGCTATAGTCGGAGTTTGCAACATATTATTTGAATGTATTTGAGAAATAGCTAGTTTTTCATTAAAATAAACGCGTGCGAAAGTGTCAATCTTAATATTTATGTTTAGGTCTATGGAGACTAACGTGTAGCACACCCTCACAAATTAATATACATGTTTATATAAGTTTATACATTGATTGTAACCATGTACAAACATTGTATGAAAATATATCAATTTATATAGACGTGTATAAAACTATATACATATGTATATCATGAACTTTTTGTGTATAATTTGTGGATGTATATAAATTTTTAGATTTGTGTATTTTTTATATCTCTCATTTTTTTGTGAATTTCGAAGTGTGTGTGTGTGCGCGCGCGCGTGCGTGTGTGTGTATAAACTTTGTAGATTTTGCATAAGCTGTGGAAGGCATGATTTGAAAAATCTGGCGAAAAATAAAACTCCGGTGAAGAAAAAAAGCAACTTGAGAACAAGATGAAATTTATGCAATTTTTACAGCAGCACGATCGCGGTGGAAGGGCGGTGGTTGGCTAAGCAGCAGTGAGATGAGAGGGCAGTGGAAACTAGGATTTGTACATGAAAAAGAGATTTTTTTTAATAAAGAAAACACATATTCTATGAATATGAAATATTAATCTATTGATGTATGCTATCTTGAACTAGCTATTTGAAAAAAAAAAAATTCCTATGCTTTTGACTCATTATACAGTAATTCTCTGAACTCTTTACTCGTCAGTTCAGGAAGTATATTTGATTGTGAAAAGGGCATCCAACTCTGCAAAAAGATCTTACACTTTGCTGGAAATGGAAATTATAAAAGCCAAGGGAAGAAAGACTAATTCAGAAAGGGAAAAGTAGTGGAAAAAATTGCTGACATAAAAAAAATGATAGTAAGTTCTTTTAGACGGTCTAGAGTGTTATATTAAAAGGATTAAAAAGAACTTTTCATGCAGTGGGAGAGCCAGAAATCCTAATAAGGATATACAAACAAATAAAAAATGTCACATCGACAAATTGAATAAATTTATCTTATAATAACGTAAATTAAAAAGAATCGCATATTTTTGTATGTGTGTTTTTGGTGTGTGTGTATATATACACACACTATCTTCACCTCACCATATTTATACATTATAATATAGGACGAAATTGTTTTAGTTAAACCCAAATTAACTTAAAATCTCCACCATCATCACCATTTCACCACAGGAATAAGGAGAAACTCCTTAGAATCAGTTTCTTTTTTCTTTAGCCCTCTATATTTTAAACCCGCATTTAGATATTACAATTAAATTTATATTTATAGAGCACAAACAACCTTTTATATTGAGATTAAGCGATTATCATCTAAATTTACGTCTATCGAACTTGGTTAGTTATGCAGTTGTTAACCAAATTAAGATGAAATGCAACATAAATTAGAATAAGCCTGTTATTATGATTAAGACGATGGAAATAATGGAGCAATTATAATGAATAAGAACTATAATAAGAAATAAATGAAAGTAATAAAGATCTTATTAATAGCGTAAATGTTTGTGCTCCGGTGGAAAGAATAGATTTTGTCTCCTCCAAAGCGAAACAAGAAAGTACAATGGCAGTAGCATGTGAATGTGGAATATTGCAGATATGTAAAGTATCAATATTAAGCATAAGGGATTACAAAGTGGGGGTGGAGGGTATTTATAGATCTAGAGTTCTAAACCTAGTTTAACTCCTTTCAAATCAAGTCTCCCCTATGATAAACATAAGTTGTTAGATCGTAATTAGAACCTTCCCAAAAATAGCGGAGTTGGTTACAACTGAAACCTTATACCCTTAGGTGATCGAATGGTTCGTCTCTGGAGTCTGACTTTCCGAGGGAATTGCTGTTCGGATCAAATACGTCATCGATGATTCACGAGCTACCGCTGCACCGTCTCCGATCTTTACTCCGCATCTGCCACATCAACGGACATATAGCATCAAGCGTTCGACCAGATTTTGGACAATACAGATAGCCCCCCCCCCCCCATTTGCCGAGTGAGTGTCCGTGTGTGCTCGACAAGTGGCTTGAAACTTTAAGCAGAAAAACACCCGGCTTCATCCTGGCCGAGTATTTCAAAAGAATGGTTGTCACTTTATATTTTCATCGTGGCCACGTGCACGTGATCGTGTGACTGTCAATCTTCAGCCAGTTACCGAGGTAATCATTACCTCTTCTGTATAAAAGGAAGCCTTGATTTCACACTTTACTTTCAAAAAAACCCTTTCAACTTCTTCTTCTCAAGCAAGCTCTGCTACTATTTCACACCATATTTCTCATCAAAATTTTATTCAGTTTCTTTGTTAAAACACCATAATACCCATTTTTCATTCAATGGCTTCCAAAGAATCAAGTGCATCTCGCCATTCCGACGTCGGCGACGCTAGTCTCGAAGGTATCGCAGTCCACTGTGGCGGTGGCTAAGTCGTCAAAGGATGTTGCGAAAAAGAAGAAATCCAAAAAGTTGCCGCCGGAGGTGCTACCCATTGAGGGTTTTTCCAAAGAATTGAAGACCGATGATGATTGTAGCATTCAAGTTTGAACCCCTTATTAGGTAGAAATAAATTCAACATTCAAGTCACCGAGGTGACTTGCGCAGTCACGCCGTAATTCATGAAAATAATTTGGGAGGACTGTAGTTGGGAGAACATTGAAGTTGTGTGTCCACAGTTTGGGGCTGAACTCTCCGACTATAGAGAAGGAAATTTGGCAGTGTTGACGTACCCGTTCACAGTGGGCTTCTCCCTTTCAATTCATCTAGCCATCGAGTCGTTGTACTGCATGTACAACATTTGTTTAGTGCAAATTGCTCCGTCTGTTTAAAGGTTGGTGTCGATGGTCGACTTTATTTGCATGCAGACTAACCAAGGGTTCACCATCAGTCACATCCTCAACCTTTATGCCCCTAAGGTGTATAAAGGCGGGATTTTGTATTTTTTCAAGAGAGGTACTCGAGGGCTGATCTCCAAAACTGATGATGACATCCGTAATTGGGATCAACGTTTCGTGTTTATTCCAACTCAGTTGCTGTCCGCTCCTAAAAACCCACTGCTTATGGAGGAATGAACCCAGCCGTAAGCATATCACTTATTTCTTCTCCTTCACACCATGGTTTTACATTTCTAATTTTGCTCTTCGTCTTTTTAAACAGCCTATAGAGTCGATATTAAGCCAATCCCTGATGTCCTTGGTTGGGTGACCAGGATCGTCGATAAGTTCAAGGACGAGTTAAGGTCTTGGAAACACGTTGTTTCTAAGAAGAAGTATTAGGCATCAAGCCACGATTAGTAATTTGACTCTCTGAATTTTACTTCTCATTTCCTCTCACTTATATTTCTTGCAGGCATCGTCCCAAAGGCTACTGATGAGCCTAAGGCCGGTGAGAAGAATGATAGAAAAGGTGGTCAAAAGGGTGGCGAATAGGCTGGCAAAGCAACTCCTCGCCCTTCAAAGAAAAGGAAAGTCGTTGATGATTACAAAGTTGTTAGAGAATCTATTCAAGCGAGAAGGGCTAGCAAGGATGAGGAAGAGAAGAAAGCCCGAGAGGCTAAAGCTATTGAAGAGGCCAAGGCGGCCAAAATAGGTATGGCAGCGAGGGTGCCTAAAGTGGTGGAGATGGGTGAGGAAGCCGGAGAGGAGAGGCTAGTCGTTCATAATGCCTCTGACCCCGTTACCAATGACACTACTTCGGATGAACCTTTAAAGCGCCCGAGGAAGGCAAGGAAGGAAAAAATGAATGAAGATGCAGAGCAGTTGAGGATGGTCGAGGGAGATCAATTTGTTCCCCTCATGAATTTTTTCGCCGAGGTGTCACCTCTGGGTTCATTGCCCCCAGTGATCAAAGTTACGTCGGGAATGGAAACTAGTCATGAAATGGATGTTGTTGCTGCTGGCTCTGCGAGGTTCGCGTTCGCGGACAAGGGAAAGAAGAAACTTCCTCTCAATATACAGGTAGCCCCCATAAAGTCCAAATATTTTGAAAGCTCGGGCTCATCATACTATGCCATGGAGCATGAGCAACCGATGACCCTCTTCCCAAAGAGAGAGGATACACCTGCGTTCGTTGCAATGAAGAGAGCCCTTATGGTAGGTTAATTTTCAGAGCACTCGATTACCTTGACCATTCCTCATCAATGGGACCTGCTTCGGTCACCAAGGCATGCTGCCAATCACCTGCACAAGTTACTGGGGCCCAAGGAGGTTGATCGAATGAACATATATGATGACTTGATTCTCTCCTCCCACGTGCTGTATGACTCCCACAGGTTAAGTTTCCACTTACGTCTCTGATCTTTAAGCTGTCAAAATTATTTTTAGTCAAATATTTTCCTTTTCGTGCTTTTGTCCTAGATAACTTTGCTGGCTGTTGAATTGATGGATATGATCTGGCAGCTGAATGAGAATGTTCGAATTTAGAGGGAGAGGTTTGACGTCTTAGCAATTTGTAGGATCGCTATTTTCGCAAACTTCAATGCGCTAAAAGTGAAGCATGACCAACTGGTAGCCTTTTTCAATGAAGTTACGGAGGCTAGAGCTTTTGTGCGGGACAGAGCTCGAGGCGCAGGTCAATGTGTTGGATGAACACACCAACAACAAAAATAAGCTTACCGAGGCCGAGGTCGAGCTGGATGCCAAGGATGCAAGGATTCAAAACGTTTAAAAGGATCTTGAAATTGTAAGGAAAGAGAAAACTGCTCTCGTGACCCACTCTGAAGACTTGATTGCTAAAAACCAAACTCTTGTCCTTCAATTCAATGATCTGGATGTTAAGTTGGCTGATCAAAAGGTTGAATTCGATTTTCATAGGAACTTGATGATTGTCGAGGCGAGGCGTGTTGCCCTCATCGAGATGTCGGGGAGGGAGTTTGATATTGAGACAAAATTGGCTGAGGCCGAAGACACGGTGAGGATGTGTCGTGAAGACCTTGAGCTCCCTCCCGAGCCCATGGAATCAGAAGAAGAAGATCAAGATAATGCGGAGGCCGAGGTAGATAAGAAAAGAGATGAGTATTTCTATCCCAATCTTTTTGCTAAACCATCCGTCTCAACCTCAACAAATTTCAATGTCTTCAAGGCCTATTTTTTTTTTAATTTTTGCGGCTTAGTTACCAAATGTCAGTATTTCAGGCCTTCGGCCCTTAAATGAAAATTTCTTTCCATTTGAGTTCAATTGTGTTGGCGTTCAAAGAGAATATTTTTTATCATTTAAAGCTCAACGAATGTGCTTGAACTCAAACATCAATTTGGAAAGTGAACATTAAAATAAATCGGGCCCTTTGAGTTTGTGCGAATGAAGAACGACGTCTCATTTTCACGTGCCTGCACAAATTTTTCGAACACTTGGTTCAGAGTAAAACACTTAGATAAAAAAGTGTTAAAATTAGCCGTTTAAATAGCAATAAGAAATACTGAATGTTTCGGCATGAAAGGAAAAACCTTTATTATGATAATATTGGCCGCTGACGGACACTTGATACATCGAATGTTTCCAGCCACTAAGTGGCCATTTTATATTAAGTACGTTTGGTCGTTTATTGGCGCTTTGGCGTACTTTAAGCTTCACCCACTATTTGACCGTATTTACAATAAGAATTAATACTTAATACGAACTATCCTCAGTGTGTGTGTGTGTTTGTGCTATTTCGGGCGAACGGTCCCCAATGTGGATGGCTCCGAATGTATCTTACTGACTTGGTGAAATATCCGTTGTGAACCAAGATTTTTGACCGACTGTGGACAGTTCCTGATATTTGGGAACTCCCCAATTAACCATTCATGCGACTTCCACATCTCCTTCATCCCCTCCCCTAGTGTTTGGGTGAGAAGCATGAAGAGCCGAACACTAGTTCCCATCGAATTCTCTCCGAATTGCTTTCCTGAAACGAAGAAGCAAGAAAAAGAAAATGAGGTTGACTTAAAGATGAATACTGCATTAGAACACTTCGTCATACTTACAGACCCAGACTTTGGAGAATCTAAGGTTTAAGTGTTCGTGGGTGATGTTTGTCATCATTCGGTTCCAACTATGCCTATCATCTAAAAGATTTAGTACCAAAAGCGATAAAGAATTGTCCGAAATTAAGCATAGGAAAAAAGAAGAATTTATAAAACCAGGCACTCAGAAATAGTATTTCTTGAGGTTGGCTACATTCCAAATTGAGTGAAAGTCCTCTTGAATCTATTGTTTCTAATTGATAGGTTCCCATTCCGAGCACCTTAGCTGCCCGAAAGGGACCCTCCCAATCAGTAGCTTTCCTTCATTGGGCTCCCCTGGTCGAGGCATATTCCTCTTCAACACATAGTGACCTGCATTAAAACTTTAAAACCTGCCTTTTTTTGTTGAGGTAGTTCTTCATTCTCTGCTTTTGTGCAGCCATCCGGATCAAAGTCGTCTCCCTTTTTCCTTCTAAGAGATCTAATTCAGCTGATAGAGCCTTATTATTTGACTCTTCGGTGGAATGAGCGTACTAAAGACTTGGTTCTTTGATTTCTACTGGAATAAAAGCCTTAGAACCATAGACAAGTGAGAATGGAGTTTCTCTGGTACTATTTTTCACCATTGTTCAGTGAGCCCATAACATGCTGGGAAGTTCCTCGGGCCACTTGTCCTTTGATTTTTCCAACCTTTTCTTCAAGTACTCGATGCCTGTCTTGTTGGAAGACTCCGCTTGTCCATTTGCACTTGGGTGATAAGGGGTTGATGCTATCCTCTTGATTCCTTATTTTTGCAAAAAAACATGGTTTCTTGCTTTCCGACGAACTGTGGACCGTTGACGCAAGTTATTTGGATATTCCAAAATGGTAGATGATGTTCTTCCAGATGAAGTCGATCACCTCCTTCTCTTATCTTAAAGAGTGCAACTAATTCCACCCACTTAAAAAAATAGTCAGTTAAAACTAAAATAACTTGTACCTTACCAGGCACAGTTGGAAGCAACCCGACCAAATCCATTCCTCACTTCATGAACTGCAACGGTATAGTGACCGAATGAAGGGGGCTCATCTTTTTTATGAAGGAGGCTTCCGTAGTGATGATACTTGTCACATTTTTGGACAAAGGCTTTGGCATCCTCCGCCATGCTTGGCAAATAATTGTCGGCTGTGATCAGCTTCCGAACTAAAGATTTGCTTCCGGAAGGATTTCCACACTCACCCTGCTGAACCTCCCTCATAACATAGTCAATTTGTTCAGAACCCAAGAATTTGGCCAATGGGCCACTAAACATTCTCCTATAGAGCTCGTTGTCTACAAGGTAGTAACGGGTGGCTTGAATCGAACATAACCGATTTGTCCGAGCAACTTTCTTGTCTCCGGGAAGTGTTCTTGCCTACAAATAAGAAACAAATTTATTTCTCCAATCCCAACTATTATAGATCGTGTCTACCTCGTTCCGAGTTCGATCGATGGACGAATTGAACAAGTGTACGATCGAGCTGTTGAAAGAATCCTCTATTCCGGTCGCTGACCCAAGATCAGCCTGGGCATCCGCTTAGACATTTTCTTCTCTTGGGATTTGAATTATCTTCAATTTTTGAAAATATGCTAAAAGATTTGTTACCTTTGCCAAGAATAGTTGCATTCTTGGCTCCTAAGCAGTGAAATCCCCTTGAATCTGGTTTACTACCAACTAGGAGTCGCTTTTGAATTCAAGTCTTTCGATTTTCAGCTCTTTAGCTAACTCAAGACCTACAACTATGGCCTCGTACTTGGCCTTATTGTTAGTAGAAACATGTAATCTAATTGGGTGCCTTAGTTTCTCACATGTCGGGGCCACGAGCACGATACCAAGGCCGACCCCCTGTACATTGGAGGCCTCATCCGCATAAAGGGTCCAAATTCTGGGGTACGAGCCTTTTATCATGATTTCTTCTTTCTTTGCCCCTGAAAGAAATTTTGCACTAAAGTCACTTACAAAATCATCCAACACTTGCAATTTGATGGTGGTGCGAGGCTAGTAGCTAATTCTATATTCCCTTAGCTCGACCGCACACTTTGCTAATCTCCTGGATAAATCTGGCATGTGCAATATACTTCGAAGAGGAAAAGTAGTGATTACAGAAATAGAGGGACATTGAAAGTATAGCCGTAGCATATGTGTAGCTATAACAAGTGCGAGTGCCAATTTCTCCAAAATGTGGATATCTAATTTCTGCATCAAGTAAAATTTTACAAATATAATAAATGGGACGCTGATTACCTTCGTACTCCCGGACGAAGACCGCATTCACGGCCACTTCTGAAACGGTGAGATAAATAAGCAAAACCTCCCTATCCACCGGCTTTTGAAGCAACATAGGGTTTGATAGGTAATGCTTTAGGTCCCTCAAAGCTTGCTGACACTCCCTTGTCCATTCAAAGTTTGTGTTGCTCTTCAGGATTAAGATAAACTCGTGACACCGCTCGGATGACCTCGAGATGAACCTGCTGAGATAGGCTACTCGACCAATTAGTCTATGGACATCTTTTACTTTTTTGAACACATTGGGAATCTCTTTAATCACTTTCACTTGTCCGAATGTGCGTCGATCCCTCTTTGCGACACGATGAAACCTAAGAACTTACCAGACCTAACTCCGAACACACACTTCTCCGAGTTCAGTTTCATGTTGAATTGTCTAAGTATTGCAAATGTTTCTCTTAGATGACTCAAATGATCTCTTGCTTTCAATGTCTTTACCAGCCTATCATCAATATACACTTTCATTGTCTTACCGATCACGTCTCTCAACATTTGAGTGACCAACCATTGATAGATAGCCTCAATATTTTTGAGACCAAAAGCCATGACTATATAATAGTAAGTCCCTCGGTCAGTGACAAACGAAGTTTTTTCTTGATCTTTTGGTTCCATCAAAATCTGATTATACTCCGAATAAGCGTCTAAATTTTTTAGCATCTTATGACCCGTTGTTGAATCAATCAAGCAATCAATGTGGGGAAGTAGGAAAAAGTCTTTTGGGCAAGCCTTATTCAAGTCGATGTAGTCCATACACACTCTCCATTTACCCATTCTTCTTCGGGACTACAAACGTGTTAGTCAACCACTCTGGATAATTTACTTCTCTAATAAAGCCATTTTTAGCAACTTTGTTACTTCGTCATCGATGACCTTTTTCTTAAATCCTGCATTCGGCAGCTTCTTTTGTTTCACCGGGCGATGCGACGAATTGAAATTTAAGTTATAAGTTGTGATCCCCGGATCTATTCCAACCATGTCCATGTGGGACCAAACAAAGCAATCCAAATTCACTTTGAGAAAAGAAACAATCTTCGACTTTGACTTAAGAGCCAATTCAGATCTGACATATACTTTGCGATCCGACTGATCTTTAGACAAAATTACTACTTCCAAATCCTCTATGGTAGACTCTTCAGCCTTTTTCTTATTCGGTTCTCTAATGCAAGTCGGAATCGAAGTAAATTTCTTTTCAATCAGCACTTGTATCTCATCAACTTTCTCAGCTAAAGATTCCAGTTGTTGTGATTGTTATTTCGAGGCGTCCGAAATGGCCCCACTCTTCAGAGCCACTGAATAGCACTCACGAGCAGTCTGCTGCTCTCCTTTAATTTCGCGCACTCCCCATGGAGTCAGAAACTTAACCACTTGGTGTAGGGTTGACGACACCGCACCCATCGAATGGATTTATGGCCGACCCAAAATGACGTTGTAGGCCATGTCTCCACTCAACACCTGAAATACTGTCTATTTCTCAATGCCTTCCGCATACGTTTTCAATGTAATTTCTCCCAAAGTCTTCTTACTTGAGTTGTTAAAACCCAAGAGTACGGTAGACTTTGGCACTATCTTATCCGACAAACTGCATATGTTCCAGTACTATAGATTGAATAATATTTACTGAACTCCCAGTATCAATTAGTACCCTCTTAATGTCTGAAACATCAACTCTTATTATGACCACCAAGGCATCATGATGGGGAAAATAACTTCTCGTCAAAATTGAAATCTCAGAACACAATGTCATCATTCATGTCCCCTCGCGTTCGTTTATCATGTGTAAAAAAACTTTAGCAAATTTCTTAGTTGTATATGTTACTCCGTTTACCTCAGCTCATCCAGAAATAACGTTTACTGTTCTCCTCGATGCCGGAGGCTGTGGCTCACCTCTTTTCTAAGTAAAGTTCTTTTTTCCCCTTTCCGTCGATAGATCCGATAACTCACATCTCTCAAGTAAAGGCTTCCACCTCGTAACACAAAGTGTTTCAATCCTCGGTCGCGTGACTGTGATCGTGATGAAATACACACCATAAATCTGGATCCCTCTTGGCTGGATTGGTCTTCATACCCTTCGGGAATTTCATCACTTTATCATCCATTTCTTTCAATACTTTAATCAAATCACACGTTGAAACATTGAAGTTATACTCCGATATCTTGGGAGGTAGTAGGTCCTTTAAAACCAAAGATGGACCCAATGACTCTCTCTTAACCTGATTCTTCGAGCTTCCGACTTTATGTCCTCTGCCTGTCTGACGAGGAAATCCATACGGCTCAAATTGGGCCTTAGAACTTCGCCTGTCGACATCGACTCTCCGTGATAATTCCAGGCGACTGTATCGCCAATTACAATATTCTGATGCCAACTCGTCTTCTTCCATCCTTATCTTCGGATTGCACTTACGGTAAAGGTCGACCCATGTGTTCGGAGTGCATTCTCATAACCTTGCCCTCAACTTCCTACAAGCCTCTGATTCATTGCCATTTAAATTATTGACAAATCCTAGACATGCCCATCTCTTATCTTGAGGAATAGTCATTCTTTCTTTATGGAACCGGTCTATGAATGCCTTAATAGTCTCATTCGGTCACTGCTAAATGTTTAGAATATCCTCTACCTTTCTCTCTACCTTTCGAGCCCCCATATGTGCTCTAATAAACTTGCCTGCCATCTTATTGAAAGACTCAATTTCCTTTTTGGGGAGTAAAGTGTACCACATCAAGGCTCCCCCCTTAAGCGTTTCAGCAAATCTTTTCAAATACACCGACTTAATTTCCTTATCCCTAAGATCATTTTCTTGTACCTCCGTCACATACATGGCGGTGTGATCTGTAGGATCGGTCATTCCGCCATACTTTGGCATATTTTTGGGCAGTTTGAATTTCTTTGGTATAGGTAATGGAGCAGCACTTGACTTATATGGCTGCTTTGTAAATTTCCTAATACTCAAATGTACTGTTAACTTTGGTGTCCCTGGAAGTTTCTCCATAAACGATTTCATCTCTTTCAACCTTTTATCTACCGATTTATTCAACATTGTCCTAAGCGAAGCCATCATACTAGGCTGTGTCGCCACGGAGGCCGGAGCTCCCATAGCCATGACGGCCACCCCTGATCCTCCAAATCTGATTCCCACTGTAGGTACCCCTATTACCGTGCCCTGAGGAACCAAATTAGGAGTGCATATGGGGAATGCCTCCGGGAGGACAGACGCTCTTTGATTTGTAGAGCCGGACAGAGCTGCCGTCTATGAACATACCCTCTCATTTATGGTTACCTGTTGCTCAAAAACCTTTCTCCACTCTTCTCGTTGCCGTTTTTGTTCATCTTCCTATTTCTTAATAAATTCGATCAGAACCATATTAATATTAGAAGAAGTGGTTTCGACTGCTGGTTCCTTTCTAGGTCTCTAACCACGAGGCGAATTCAAACCTAAACCGTTAGAGTGTGTTCTGCAGTTGCACCTAGTTCTCTGTGCAAGGTTTCACCGGTCGCTTCTAATTCAATACTTGGGCCGACAACCCCATCAACAACTTTGGGTGGAGATGAACCATCAATGTAAACTGGAGGTACGACTTCAGTTGAGTTTTCTGCCAATGCACAAAGGAAGAAAAAGTGAGTAGATTTAACTAATAATCCTAAATCTCAGAATAAGTATACTGTCCGTACCCTACGGTGAACGCCAAATTATATATCCTAAAACTCATGTTCAGGTATTATAATTAAATTTATATTTAAAGAGCCACAAACAACCCTTTATATTGAGATTAGACGGTATAATCTAAATCTACGTCTACCGAACTTGGCTAGTTATGCAATTTTAAGACAATTAAGCTCAGGTGGAACAGAAACTAGAATAAGCATGTTATTATGATTAAGGCGAGGAAAACAATGGAGCTATTAAAATGAAGAAGAACTATAATCAGAAATAGGGAATAATAATAAATGAAAGCAATAAAGATCTTATTGATTGACCGGATGCTCGTGCTCCGGTGGAAAAACCGTCTCGAAAATAGTAGAGTTGGTTACAGTTGAAAACTTATCCCATTAGATGACCGAATAGTTCGTCTTCGGAGTCTGACTGTCCGAGAGGAAGTTGTTCGGATCAAATACGTTGTCGATGATTCACGAGCTGCCGCTGCGCTGTCTCCGATCTTTACCCGCATTTTCCGTGTCAACGGATGCATGTCACGCCCTAAAAAGTATTTAACTGCGCGAGTTGCGAGGTTTATTATTTAAAGGCTCGTGACTGGTGTTCACAAAGGTACAAAATTATTTAGAGAACTCGGAGTCGCCAATTGACAAATTTAAGGTGTGCCAAGTCACCAAAAGGTACCTTGGAACACCTCTGACTCGTCTAATGTTCTGCGTTAGAGATTTGGGTAAGGTTCTCAGTTGACTCTCGGGAAGGTATTAGGCACCCTCGAGTCCTATGCCGAGCACAGTTGCTTTATTGTCGCAATTTTAATTTATTAAATATGGTTGTTATCTTTTGCCGTTGATTTGAATTTAAACTTTGATTCAAAAAAATATAAAAGTATTATTCTTATCCAACCTCACGGAGGATCGGACGAATTTACACTTTAATTCACAATAGATAAAATCTATTACGCATTTCCAACCTCACAAAGGACTGGTCTATTTTTAAAGAATTTAATTGCCTTCATTGAGACTATTAATAAAAAGTGAGTTGTTTGCCAAAATCATAAGTAGGTTAAACTCGTTTGCATTAATAAGCTGCCGTAAAGATTATTTGCAAAAAATTATCATATTTTTATTTTTATTGCTTAAACACAAAATGAGTTTAATAAAATTAATTTCCTTTAGCCTAATAAGCAGACCGCTGGTCATACTTATCAATTTTCCTAATCGTGCGAATCCTCTCATTCCTATATTTTGCCTAATAATAACAGTTAGTGTTAATACATTTATTTCATCTACTATATTTCAGAATTTGTAGATCACGGCAAAATATTTTTACTAGTTAAATGTCGTTACAAGTGGGACACCTGTCTTCTTGCTTAAACAAGTGTTGAGTAAACATGATAGACCAGACTTTAAGAACTTGCAAGATGACAGTAAGCCAATTTTTATAAAAAATAAGTTCACCTCTGTTCGTCAAACTCTTTTCAAAAGAAACGAAGGTTTGCACTATTTCTCTTAATTTTTGCCTCTGTTTTCATATCTGATCATTTTTATACAAGTAACCCACATTTTTTATCTAAGCTTTTCTTAGTGCAATTTATGAAAATTAGCCCAAGTTTTGCCTACTTAAACGCCTGATATTCATAGTTTTTTTTCTTTTACAAAATGACTAACAATTGGTGTCCTACTTCGTTAAAACATGTAAAGCTTAACAAGCCATGCTCTATTTTAAATGCTTTCTTTTTAAATGTGCCTCATTTTAACATGCAACTCAATTTATGGCCAATATTAACAACTTAAAGGTTTCTGCCTTAGTTATATCAACATAATAATAACCAACATTTTTGATATTTTTGATAGAGCAGCCAAATGACATTGTAAATAAGAGACAAAAATATAAGCATAAAGAAGGTCAACCAACAAAAAGTTTTAAACTTTTAAGCTAGAACAAAACCTTTTCATACAATACAAAAAGAAAATGGTCTAAGGATTACTTAGTAAGCTGACTTCCACAGCACAATCAAAGACCAAAATCTAACAAGCTTTGTACCAAAACAGCAACAACCATAAAGCAAACGAGCAGCCCCCTTTTAAACTCAAATTTGACCTTTAAACACCGCTATTTACCCCTTAAAACTTCAAAATTTATACCCCAAAGGCCCTTAACGTAAGAGCTTTTGGTTCTAAATCCTTCCCTCAAAGTTAACTCCTTCTTTCAAGTGTTATTAACTCTCATTAATTGTATTTTTTCAGATCTGATCCTGTGCTTTTTCAGCGAGCAGTTGTGTCTTAAATGAGGAGTAAAAGGCTCCTATATATAGCTAAAAGGTGGGGGCTAAAAGGTGGAGTGTGGACTTGTACAAAAGTACAAGCCCACACCCCTATACTTGAGTGTACTAGCCCCAATTTTCAACAAAGGTACAGCAGTTATAGCCACTGTTTCAGCAGCTAAAACTGTCCAAAAAGGGGCTGAAATAGTGCAAGGAAGTGTCCTTTGAAAGGACACTAAACACTCATCACACTAACTAAAGGAAACTAGGACCGAACTAGACAAACTAGATCAGCCCCAACTAGACTCAATGGATCAAACTAGACTTAAAACTAAACAAATTGACTAAACTAAACCAAAACTCAAGACCAAAGCAAGAACAAACATTTAAACTAGTTGCTTTCAGATTCTGGACAATTAAACATGCTTTCAAATTCAGTTCCCTTTCACATTCATATAGGAATCCATGACAAACATATGCAAACAACTTCGTACTCATGGTTCGATAATTATCCAGAACTAAGGGATTCATTTCTTCTTGAACAAAACACTTAGAAAAGATCATAAAAAGATCCTACATAAACTACTATCAATCCTGCACATTAGGCTAAACTAACACACTTATTTGAAACAACAACATACAGAATATTTCATTTTTATGCTACCACTAAACTAAACATGGAATCTTCCTAATTGAAACACCTAAATCAATACTAAAATTGAAAGAAAAAGACCAAGATCATCTTGCCTACATTGTCGCCAAAGCTGCTGCCATGATTCGCACACTGCCTCGCCATTGTCCTCACCGCAGCTGCACCAACATAACCAGTACAACCACTGCCCCGTCGTCACAACGATCCATTGCCTCGCTCGCTTTATCAACAAACGTCACAGCCCTCAAACCCCGCTGCCTTGTCTCATCGCTACCTAGCCTATCCCAAAAACGCCATCACAAACGAAACAACCTTACATATCAATCATCGCAACCTCGCCTCCAACTGAAACAGCCCCCCCGCCCCCTTCTAAGTCAAATCGCAGCATCACCCACACCAATTACATAACCCCCTGAAAAATAAATCCAAACAGGCCCCCCCTCACGGCATCAACAAATACAACACCACAACCATACACCATACAAAACATCACAACCCTCCAAAACAGCCTCGTCGCATCAAACATCACAGCTCCCCCGAACCAACATCAAAAAACAGTAGCAGCAGCGACACCATGACAAGAAAAGAAAACGGAAAAAAAAAAGAAGAAGAACGGGGAAAGAAAAAAGAAAAACGGGCTAAAAGGAACGGGTATTGGGAGATGGGGTACAAGAGGTGAAAGAGGAGGGAGAGAGGAAGAGGGAAAAGCTAAAACTTACCGGAAAAAGTCGAAAGTACGCCGGAGTTGAGTTGACCGAAACTTTCAGGCCAGATCTGCGCCAAACGGTTGAGAATTTAAAGAAAATAGTGGTAGAAATGGAAAGAGGAGCTCGAAAGCTTTCCGGAAAGGTATAATTTGTAATTTTCCGACCACCGGAAGGCGGCGGTAGCTGGCGGCGTGCGGCGGATCCGCGGTGGTGGAGTGGTGGCTGATTGTCTCCGGTGGGGAGTGTAAATTTGGCCAGCATATCCCCAATCCAAAGAGGCTTATGAAGGAATGAGGAGAAAATGAGGATTTTTGAAGGTTTATAAGGGGAAATGGAGGAAAGATGAGAGCCATTAGATCAATTAGAAACTAATGGCTAGGATTGAAAGTAGAGACGGGTATGGGCTTCAAGACTTAGGTGTGGGCTGATTGGGTTAAACAATTGGGCTACTTATTTTGTACATATGGCCACTAAAAAGTCTATACCAACACAACTAACTACAAACAAACCACATAAATCTACAATACTATCAAAATTAAACATAGAGTCATAGTTAAATACATAACAGGTATTTTTGGCAATTTTCATATTTTCTATCCTAATTAATAACAATTTTAGTTAAAATAAAAACTAATTTTTAGAAAAATTCCGACTAAAATCCTAAGAATCTAACACGGCTATTTGAGCAATTTTTATCTTTTTGGTGCCAAAATTAGGTGATTACAGCTGCCCCTCTTTGTTCGGGAACACGAAGAGTTTTCGGACAAAGAAGTAATCGACAACTAATTTTGGCTTTTCGGTTCTAGCCGAGAGCATGCTTTCCAAAATGGTGACCGTACCTTGAATTTCGGTTCTAACCGAGAACAAAGTTACCTACATATCCCCGGACTAAGAAATCAGGTCAGTGTAGTTCCTCACCTGCGGCAGCTGGGACTACCGCATTCAAGCAGACACCAGACTCTTCTAGACTCACTAAGACAAACTAGACACTCTAGACTACTAAGACAAACTAAAGACTCTTCTAGACACACTTGGGGCTGATACTAGACGAGTAACTCTTAGGCACACAAGGGCTGTCGTTGCTGGTCACTGGTTGCTTGCTGATTGGCGGTCATTGCTTTACAGAGAAAATGAAAATACAACATTTGAAATGTAAAATTACAACTCCTAAGCTAACTTCTCCATGCTTCCCAAGCTGATGAACTGGTCCGCAACTCCCACTACCCAAGTGGTTCTTGAAAACTTGAAATTACCGCTCGGGCGGGCTTTGACTTGAAAGTTGAAATCGCCGCTTTGACGGGCTTTGACTGAAAAGCTGAAATTGCCGCTTTGACGGGCTTTGACTTGAAAGCTTAAATTGCCGCTTTGACGGGCTTCGACTGAATGAAATTGCCGCTTTGACGGACTTTGACTTGATTAAAATTGCTGCTTTGACGGGCTTTGATTTGAATGAAATTGCTGCTTTGAAGGACTTTGGCTTGAATAAAATTGCCGCTTTGACGGGTTTTGACTTGAAGCTGGGGATGGTTGCTATCTTTGAGCGGGAATAACTTGAAAAGGAAGTGGTTTCTATCTTCTAGCGGAACTGACTTGAAAAGGAAATGGGCGCTATCTTTTAGCGGGACTGACTCGAAAAGGAAATGGACGCTATCTTTTAGCAAAACTGACTCGAAAAGAAAGTTGCCGCTTTTTAGCGAAACCGACTCGAAAAGAAATGATCGCTATCTTTTTAGCGAAACTGACTCAAAAAGAAAATGGTTGCTATCTTTTAGCAGAAATTGACTCGAAAAGGAAACGATCGCTATCTTTTAGCAGATCTTGACATGGAATGGAAATGACGCTATCTTTTAGCGGAAACTGACTTTAAAAGGAAACTGACGCTATCTTTGAGCGGAACTGATTTGAATAGGAAATGATCGCTATCTTTTAGCGGAAACTGACTTTAAAAGGAAACTGACGTTATCTTTAAGCGGAACTGACTCGAAAAGGAAATGGGCGCTATCTTTTAGCGGGACTGACTCGAAAAGGAAATGGGTGCTATCTTTTAGCAGAACTGACTCGAAAAGGAAATGGGCGCTATCTTTTAGCGGAAATTGACTCGGAAAGAAAACGATCGCTATCTTTTAGCAGATCTTGACATGGAAAGGAAATGACGCTATCTTTGAGCGAAACTGACTCGAAAAGGAAATGGGCTTTCTTTTAGCCAAAACTGACTTGAAAAGGAAATGACTGACGCTATCTTTTAGCGAAACTGACTCGAAAAGGAAACTGACGCTATCTTTGAGCGGAACTGACTCGAAAAGAAAACTGACGCTATCTTTGAGCATAGACTGACTTGAAAAGGAAACTGACGCTATTTTTGAGCGGAACTGACTCAAAAAGGAAACTGACGCTATCTTTGAGTAAAAACTGACTTGAAAGGGAAACTTCCGCATTATCTTGGGGGAGTATGTTATTGTGGTTAACATCTTCCTGGTGAGTTATGTCCTCTCTGTTCACCCGCTCATGATTAGCTCATATCCGGAAGTTGTACAGTCCACACATTTTTCACATGTGGCTTTGACTTGAATGCTGAAATTGGCCCGGGATAAGTGCACGAAAGGCCACTTTTGCCACTGGTCTTAGGGCACAGGCCACTAATACCAAAACATTTAGTTTGTGTCCACTTTTGCTTAAAGAGATTGAACTTCAGTCCAGAGGCCGGATTGAAGTTCAGTCCTTAAAAATTGAACTTCAATCCACGGCCATATGGACTGAATTTCAGTCCAGTCCTTAAGATGGAACTTCAGTCCATGGCCATGGACTGAAGTTCAGTCCATGGCCAGACCATGGACTGAAGTTCAGTCCATGGCCATATGGACTGAAAGTTCAGTCCTTAAGAGATGGAACTTCAGTCCAGGGGCCGTATGGACTGAAGTTCAGTCAACTATCAGAACTTAAGTCAACATTTATTTAGTAAAGGCCCAAAAGTGGCCTCTAGTGTAAGACCAAAGAAAATAGTGGCCTCAAACTAAATACCAGTGTTAAAAGTGGCTGCTGGGCGAAATTTTTACAATTGGCCCGCTTTGATGGGCTTTGACTTGAAAGATAAAAACTGGAACCACCACTCTGGTGGGTCTTTAATGGCCAATACCAACCCCATTAAGTCAATTTAGAGTTATTTAAAGGTAGAACTATCCAGAAAAATAGGTATAACTGTCTATTGCACATAAAATCAGTAGTTTGAAAGAATAAGCAACTTTTATTGTTGGTAATATTGTATAGATTATATTAAAAATAAAAAATTATACAAATAAACTACTTATGACAGTTAATTACCTAACATAAATATAATTTTAAAGTATTATTAAACAAAACAATTTCTTATGCGTTGCCTATAAAACATAGCAATTTTCTTAATATTAGGCTTTTATTTTGGAAATACTATTTTTTCATAAACACACTCCTAAATCACCTAACTTCTCCAAAAAAATACTAACTTTCCTCCCACCTCCCTCTTTCCGCCCCCTCCCCTCCCCCACCCCTCTTGTCGTCCACCCCCTCTTGTCGCCCACCCCCTTTTGCGGAGCCTCAACCAGATTTGCTTCTTCTTCTTCTTCTTTTTTTATGATGATATGGTAATTTTGAGATAAATAAGTTTTGGTTATGGTATTTGGCGGTGGTAGTTATGGTGAGTTTGATGGAATAAGTGGTGGTTATAGTATTGTTTAGCGATAGTTTGGGTGATTTGTATAATTTTGTTTAATATTATAGAGAACTTTGTATTATTATGTATATCTTTGTATTTCTATATATCTTTTTTTGTATATATTTACTATAACATTGTATAACTTTATTTAACTATGTATTTTTTCATATTTCTATGTATATACAAATGTATTTCTTTATATATCTTTACATTATATAACATTGTATAACTTTGTATTACTTTATATTTTTATATATCTGCAAGTGTATATCTTTGCATCTGCATGTATTTTTTTTAAGTGGTGTTTGCCGGGTGCGGCAATGACCGATGGCCGGGAGTAGCGGATGGGCGGCAGTGAGATGAGGACAGTGGTGGCCAGGGTTTGCAGGAAGAAGAAGATAGAAAGAATCTCAATTTAGTGAGATACCATAATATTCTATAAAGTGTAAAAAGATATTTAGCTATATTATGTAAGTAAAATAAAATAGTATCGCTATTTTATGTAGTATAGGTTTCTAATATCGTTTATTTGTGTAAAAATTACGAGTAAAATTCTTATTAACATTTTCACCTAGGGAAAATTACGAGTTCCTCTAAGAGATTCCGAGGAAAGGGAGGAAAATAAATTAAATAGGATAAAGATTCCATAATCGAAACCCATATTTGAATAATTTGCATGATAATTATTGAACCCTAAAATCAAATCGAAATTTTGGATTATGCTCGAGTAATGAAAAATAACTATATACATTCTACAAGAATAATATCTCAAAGTATCATTTCAATTATATGCTACATAAAAAGTTGAGTTTGGTTGAACGAAAAACGACATTAAGAGAATAGAATTAGATGAATTACATTTTTCTATAGTTAAAGTCAATTACTTCAAACAAAAAAATATCCTAATCAAACAAACATAGTATAAAGGAAACTGAAGTCAATTATTAATTTTTTTTCCTAGGAAGACGAATATATATATATATATAATTCAGCATTCTACTCAACGAAATAAGGTATTGACCATTGTCAATGATTTATAGTGGATGGTCTTATTCAAAAACATGATGTGCCAATAATCTGTCGAAAGGAAAAGTGATTATAGCAACAAAAATTTCAACGTATCACAATTACTTTACTTTTCTTGTATTGTTTTTATTATAATATGTTATCTAAAACTTCAAAAAAATGTCAACACTTGAATCATTTCAAAATTGCCTAAAATTCTTATGCTTCCTGGATTTTGTCTCTTTTAGGGTCTGCATGATCTTTTCACCCTTATCTGAATTTGGGTTGTTGGCGAAATCCTTCATATATAGGACAATAATAGGACTACTGAAGAATTCTCTTGTTTAGATTCTTTTCACTCGTTATGGTGCTACTCCTATTTACGAACATTATCCTCAAGACTTTCAGAACTGACTTTGTTTATTTGTTTCCCCCAATTTAAGAATTGATAAATAGGGTAAATTCTTGGTGAAGGTCATCACTATTTAATTGATTTCTTTTTCATCAAGTTATTTCTTGAGATTAGCAACATGAGTCCTCTTTGTAAGTATAGCCATTGTGATACTGTCTTTGTTACCTTGGTTATATATTCCTTCTTTTTCTATTTCGATATGTAGATATGTGCAGCGCCTAAATAAGTGAGTTTTATGGAATATAATACTTCAGCGCCAATATTCAACTCTTGGCCCCTTTAACGAAGCGTTTAAATTGTAACCTTGGCACCAGAGCTTAGAGCAATTTCTAGAGGATTCCCATGACATTAGTTCACAAAAGTCCGGCAGGTCCTTTTAGATCGCCTTAAAAGGCTAAATATACACTTTCCCTATTGGGTCTAAACACTAAACACTGGCGGCACCAGGACCATTCAGCACATTTTTTGGGATAATTACACTAAAAGACAAGCAAAAGACGAAATTACCAAAAATTGCCCATATTTTCGAATCTTACCCGACCTGCCACCCTTTTCCCGAGATAGCAGTCTGCCGCAAGTTTATACAATTTATACAAATTTATACACGTATATAAAATTGTATAAATTTGTATAAGTGTGTATATGCGAGTGAATATATCTGTATATTAAGGATGTTTATATGAATTTTTACTTTTTTTGTGTATATTTTTGTAATTCTCTCATTTCTACGCATTTATCTATATATATTCATGTATAATTTATTTTTTGGAGGAGATTTGTGTGTATAAATTTGTCCAAACCAATGATTTAGACGCAATAAACAACATAAATTCTGTAAAATACAAAAAAGTAACGACACCACTGGCGCGGGAGGGTGTCTGCCAGTGGCTTAGTGGCAGGGGAGGGGGAGATTCGGTAGCTAGGGTGTTTTTTATGAAGAAGTGCTAAAATTTTTAATTTTAGGGATGGGTGCTATGCGTGAAAAAAATATGGGCTCATGTTTGTAATTTTCGGTAATGAGCTGCCTATTTTTAAAAATTTCCCAATTTTTTTGCTTAAATAACACTCCATCCTTCAGAGTTTATGTGAAATTATTTCGTTTTTAGTCGGTTCAAAAGATTACGACATTTCTTAAATTTAGTAACAATTTAACTTTTAATTTTTCATTTTGCCCTTAATGAAACGAAATCTAGCCAAAATATTATTATCTTATTTTAGATTATAAATTTCAAAAATATTCTTTTATTTCTTAAATTTTGTGCCTAGTCAAATACTCATACCTTATCAGAAAGAGAATAGAAGAATATTTTCTGTATTTCTTGACTTTACTTTGAGCACGGTACAATATCCTATATATAGTAATAAAGTAAAATAACTGACTATTGATGTGTCTACTAACTATTGGCTAACTGAGAGAAATATTTGCCCACTACACTACATGTGCTTACATAGAGTCAAACTATTTACAAAAAGAAATAATAAAGTATTCTATAGCAAACTCCTCTGCTTCCATTGTGCTTATTCAACCAAAATCAGAACAAAGTTTTTCCTTTCCCTTTTGCTGAACAGTATCATCGTCAACACCCCCCCTCAAGTTGGAGGGGCCAGTGAGCACTCCCAACTTGTCCAAAATAAGGCGATGGGAAGGACCAGAAAGGGGTTTGGTAAAGAGATCAGCGAGCTGCGACGAGGAGGGAACAAAACTAAGAGAGATCAAACCAGCCAAAAATTGTTGACGAACAAAGTGACAGTCAAGGTCAACATGCTTCGTGCGTTCATGAAAGACGGGATTTTTAGCGATGTGTATGGTGGCTTGACTGTCCGAGTGAAGGGTAATCGGGAGAGATGGAGTAATTGAAAGATCTTGAAGAAGGCGAACAAGCCATGTGACTTCAGCAACAACACGGCGCATAGATCTGTACTCCGCCTCCGCTGATGACAAAGAAACACAAGGTTGTTTCTTTGATTTCCAAGAAACTGGACAGCCACCAAGACTGATGAAATACCCACTAACGCTCCGACGAGAATCCGGGCAGGCAGCCCAATCGGAATCACAAAAAGCCATTAATTCAAAAGATGGAGAAGACTGTAGAAAAAGCCCGAGACCAGGCTCTTGAAGAAGATAACGAAGTACATGAAGAGCTGCAGAAAAATGGGGCTTTCTTGGACATTGCATGTATTGACTCAGATGTTGCACGGAGAAAGAAATATCAGGACGGGTATGTGTTAAAAAATTCAACTTTCCAATTAATCTCCGATAAATTGTAGGATCTGGTAAAATTTCTCCATTATCTGCGTGCAGCTTATGAGTTGGATCCAAAGGAGAAGAGGTTGGTCGTTGATTTAAACAATTAAACTCTGCCAGTAGTTCCATGGTGAACTTTCGTTGACTAAGAATAAGACCATGGGGGTTCTCGCACAACTTCCATCCCCAAAAAATAATGTAAGCAGCCCAAATCTTTCACTTTAAATTCAGAGTCTAAAAATGATTTTAAAGAATGTATTTCAATTGTGTCATCTCCTGTTAGAACAATATCGTCAACATACACTGCAAGAATACAAACTTTACCTCCATTGCGCTTGTAAAAAAGAGAATAGTCATTAAGAGAATGAGAATAACCTTTAAAACTCAGAGCAGCAGTTAGACGAGCATACCACTGTCGCGAGGCTTGTCTAAGCCCATAAAGCGACTTCTTCAGTCGACAAACATATTTAGGATTAGACACTGTCATACCTGCTGGGAACCTCATGTAAACTTCCTCATCAAGCTCTCCATGTAGGAAAGCGTTATTAACATCAAGTTGGAAAAGCCCCCAACCTTTCTTGATTGCCACAGTTAAAAGGCATCTGATAGTGGTCATTTTGACCACAGGGCTAAAAGTCTCATGAAAATCAATCCCCTCTCTTTGAACATCACCCCTTATCACCAATCTTGCCTTCAATCGTTCCACAGAACCATCGGAATTAAGTTTAACCTTGTAAACCCATTTACAAGGTAAAGCTTTCTTCCCAGGTGGTAGTTCAACCACTTCCCAAGTTTTATTAACTAGTAAAACATCAATTTCTTTCTTCATTGCTTCTTGCCACCCAGGGTGTTGGCAAGCTTGAGAAAAACTATTGGGTTCCTGAATGTTAGATATAGACTGAAGAATGTGCTGGTTAGAAACAGACAAAGCATGAAAAGGGTAGGAAGGAGTGATAACAGGTGTGAGAAAACAATGGGAAGTGACATCAGTGAGATGAATGGTGTTGCAAATGTAATCCTCAAGATAAACTGGTCTGTTAGAAACTCTAGAGCTTTTTCTAGTTGATAAAGTAGCTGGTGCAGGAGTAGGGGAGATCGATGGAATGAAAGAAGGACCGGGAGAATTAGGAGAAGGTGAGGGTGGACAGGAAGAAGAGTTATTAGGAGACTCATCAGGCATAGTAGGAAAATTAGGTGGAGTAGTAGAATCTAGGATGTAGCTACCAGTAGGACACACAGGAAAAATAGGACCAGATTTTGAAATGGAAGAAAAAGGAAACACAGTTTCATGAAACACAACATTTCTAGAAACAAAAATCTTTTGTGACTTTAAATTTAATAACTTGTAACCTTTCTTGCCATAAGGATAACCAAGAAAAATGCAAGAATCTGCTCTAGGATCAAATTTAGATCTTCCTTGTGATAAAGTAGAAGCATAACAAAGGCATCCAAAGCTTTTCAAGTGGGAATAAGAAGGCTGCACCCCAAACAATATTTCATAAGGCGTTTTTAAAGAAAGAAGCTTGGTGGGGTATCTATTAATCAAGTAGGTCGCTGTCATAAGACAATCTCCCCAAAACTTAGTAGGAAGGTGAGATTGAAACAACAAAGCTCTTGAAACTTCAAGCAAATGCTTATGTTTTCTCTCTACCACCCCATTTTGTTGCGGGGTGGCCACACAACTAGTCTGATGAATGATTCCTTGAGAAGATAAGTAACTTGAAGAACTAGAACTAGAGCCTAATTCCCAAGCGTTATCAGATCTAATCACTTTCACCTTCTTATTAAACTGTCTTTCCACCATTGCAAGAAAAGATTTTAAGATAGGGAAAGCATTACTTTTTGTGGCCAAGAGATAAGTCCAAGTTCCCCTACTATAATCATCTACTATGGTTAAAAAATACTTGTATCCATCATATGTAGGAGTTTGGTATGGTCCCCAAGTGTCAATGTGAATTAAGTCAAAAATCTGTTTAGAGGAAATAGCACTAACTGAAAAAGGCAGCTTTGTTTGCCTTGCTAATGGACAAATATCACAAGGAAGTTCAAACTTTGAACAAACTGAAATGGGAAGTCCATTAATATTTCTCATATTAGTTAAAGGCATATGGCCTAGCCTATCATGCCAAAGCCTATTCATTATATCAGAATTTGAAAAACATGACAAAGAAATAGAAGACACTTGATTTGTAAAAGGAACTAAACTAGACTTCTTAGGAGCAGACTTGCTTTGAACAGATTTCACTGAACTCTTGTCCTTCAACACATAGAGTCCATTTTGAGATTCACCAAGAACCAGTGGGGTCCTCATGGAAGGGCCCTGCAACATACATTGAGTGGGAGTAAAAATGAGCGAATGGTTGAATTGGTTAGACAGCTTGTGAACAGACAAGAGGTTGAAACTGAAACTAGGAACAAATAACACATTTGAAATGACTAGATCAGGAAATAATTGTACACAACCAGCATGAGTAACTTTAACCTTTTGTGAATTAGGCAAGTTAATGGATATCATCTTAGGCAAAGGAAGAAGGGTAACAAAAAATTTTGTGTTAAAACACATGTGTTCAGATGCACCAGAGTCTATTATCCAACAATCTTCAGTGAGTTCACTAGAAGGATTTCCAGATTGTAAAGAAAAAAGAACGGAGCTTATACCAGCATAGTTCACTTCAGCTGTGGCATCAGAACTTGTGCCCTGCTCATTAATTTTCACTTGCTGAATCATTTGAAGAATCTGCTGAAATTGGTCCTGAGTAAAAAGCTTTCCTCCATCACTGATATCTCCTTGATATGATTGAACCTCACTGTTGCCCTTGTTGCTCACAGCTGCAAGCCCTTGCACATTGTTCTGATTATTGTTTGCCTTAGTGAATTTAGAATTGGTTTGTTGTGCAATTAGTTTGCGACAGTCTTCAATAACATGTCCTTGAAGCTTACAATATCTACATGTGATAGGTTGCTTCTTATCATAGTTTCCTTTCTTCCCTTTGTAATTTGGATTGTATGGTTTCTGACCATAATTTAAATTGTATTGCTTCTGTCCATAACTTAGGTTGTATGGCTTTTGACCATAATTACCTTGATTTGTTGCAATGAAAGAAGAAGCTTCTCCAGGATACTTGGGAGTCATGTGCACTTCCCTCTGTCGCTCCTCTTGCATCAATAGAGCATAAGCAGTAGCAATGGAAGGCAGCGGGGTAAGCATCAAAATATTACCTCTTGCACTGTAATAGCTATCATTCAGACCCATCAAAAATTGCACTAGTCTTTCATCTTGCTTGGACTTGACATTTTTTTCTTTTGCTCCACAGGTACAATCACATCTACAAATAGAATAAACATCCAAAGCATCAAGCTCGTCCCACAGACGCTTGATTTTAGTGTAATAGGTTGCAACATCAGATCCACCTTGAACCAAATCACTTAACTCTTTCTGCAGTTGGAACAATTTTGGTCCACAACTTTGTCCAAACTTTTGTTCCAGTTCACTCCAGATCTCCTTAGCCGTGGCTGAATAGATTACGCTATCAGCAATTTCCCTAGATAGAGAATTCAAAATCCATGAAATAACCATGTTGTTTGCTCTGCTCCAAGCAATGTAAAGCTCAGATCCAGAATCAGGTTCGTTAGCGCTGCCATCAACAAAACCTGCTTTGTTTTTGGCAGTAAGTGCTATGAGCATCCCCCTTCTCCAACCAGCATAACTTTTGCCATCAAAAGAGGAATTAACCAGCATCATTCCTGGGGTATCAGAAGGTGAAATAAAATAGGGATGAGAAGAATTGATTTCATTCTTCTCATTTGAAGTAGATCCTGCAGTTACAGCAGCATGAACAATGTTTGCTGGATTAGCCATTGCAATGGTTAATCAAAATTTGACTTGATGAAGAAGAAACAAAATCAGAAAATTGTTAAGAATAGGAACTAGTGAACCTGCGCTGATACCATATCAGAAAGAGAATAGAAGAATATTTTCTGTATTTCTTGACTTTACTTTGAGCACTGTACAATATCCTATATATAGTAATAAAGTAAAATAACTGACTATTGATGTGTCTACTAACTATTGGCTAACTGAGAGAAATATTTGCCCACTACACTACATGTGCTTACATAGAGTCAAACTATTTACAAAAAGAAATAATAAAGTATTCTATAGCAAACTCCTCTGCTTCCATTGTGCTTATTCAACCAAAATCAGAACAAAGTTTTTCCTTTCCCTTTTGCTGAACAGTATCATCGTCAACATACCTAAAGTGGGACAAATGGAGTAGCTAGTCTATCTAAACTCATAATTTTCAGGAAACATCCAGTACTAGTCGGGGATCATAAATTTTTTTAGAAACATTTACACTATTGATGAGGGAACAAGTTTATTTTTAACATTAATTGAACTCACATGTATAACTCGATCGGTTCTAGAATTTACACGCAGATTGTTATTATATTGTTTGTTCTTTAACTTGTCTAATTAATAGGCTAAAGCGGAGTGAGAATCGACTCAACTGGTTGAAGAGTATGGTTTGGAGCAAAGAGATAGAGAATGGCTCAAAAAGGCTGAAAATTGGCCAGGAGCAGAGATTGATAGTAGCGGATCAAAGGGTTGACAATAAAATTTATTGATTCAAATGAACTGAATATTTAGAGGGATGGTGCGGTTGAATAAGTAGACTAAAGTTTAGTCCAGATATTATGTGAAAGAATCTGGCAACTTTTCAAAACCTTAGGTAATAAATGGAGCAGTCCAAAGTCCAAACTATTATAAACTCGATCCTTTGATAATCATTATACAATATATTAAACAGGTGTTTTATCAACTTATTACCTACAGCTAATAATTCCACTGAAAAATTCGATCACATATACATGTAGTTAAAATCACACAAATAGAGATAGATGAGGATTATATATATATATATATATATATATATATATATATATATATATATAGTTACTACTACATAGTTATATATATTTTAGAGAATGCAAGTGATTGATGACTCTTATATTGGGATCTAAGTTTGATAAGTTTTAATTATTCATCCAGGAGAAAGATACTAAGATTATCCTATAAATATGATTGCTAGACAAATATATTCTCCAGTAGTCTTAGTTATAAAACTAAAGAGGCGTTTGAATTGCAGCTGATTTAATGACAAACACAATCATCAACTTGTTTGATATATTATCTTTGGATTTTCTTCACTCACATTTCTATTTGCCTTGTGTCTTCTCTCTCTTTCTTTATTCTTTTCTAGCTTCTTTCAAAAGTAACTTTGTTTTACAGAACACGAGATTAATCTTTGCCTAGATTTTGTATTTCAATCATCTTTCGCTCCAGTTTCTAGTCATTCTTACTTAGTCTCATGCAATAGGAATATGTAATCATTCGAAAGGTCCCCGAATATTCACGATTACTTGAGTATGTCTTTTAGAACACACACACCCAACCCCATACGCCCCCCCCCCCCCCCCCCAAAAAAAAAAAAAAAAATCCTTACACGAATAACGTACAGAGGGGGAGTGAAGATTTAAGTATATACTATCGTATTGTAAAAAGGTTTTAGCGAAAAGTTACAAAGGAATCGATTCAATGATAAACTGTTTTTGGTGTAACTGCTGATTTTTGTCTTCTCCTTTCTTCAGTTCAGGTACCACAATAGTAGTAAGTTTATGTAGTTTGATATACAGGAAAGCGTATGTCCAAATTTACAAATTCGCTTAAATACTTTCGTCCAACCTTTTACTAACAAATTAAAGATCCATAATTTGACCAAGCAACACAAAAGCTAACTTGTCGTCAAAAAAATACAAAAGCTAACTTGTCGTGAAATGAAAGTTATGCATATGACCGAGAGCCGAGAGTTATTGGGAACGTTGGATTAATTTCTCGACCATAATTAATTAGCGATCTCAAATTTGAGCGCTCTCGACAACATTTTGACAGGGATTGTGTCATTCCGCTTAGTGGTTTACTTGGTGCAAAACTTCAGATATTAGATAGTTAAATCCAAACGGGAAAAAGACAGAAAGAGAAGAAAGTACTTGATAAATTCATCAAACTTGTTGAAGTATGTGAGTAAATATTTCAAGAAATCCTATGTACAAGTCGATAGACACAGAAAGACACTTAGGTTCCCACTTACACACTTTATAAGATCATCTTACAAAGACTGTGTTCAATAAGCTATTAATAATGCGTAAAGTACTTGCATAAAAATCAAAACCACTTGATATAATTAATAGCGTAAAGTGCCCTGTCTAACTAAGAAACTACATCCAAGTTTACTTTTAATTCACTCATTATATGCATGCATATATAGTAATAGTACAGTGACACGAGGAAAGAGAAAAGGAACTAATTATATGAATAAAATCTTAGTAGTAATTCTCCATCACTGTTTATAAGGATTAAGGCACCGCCATATATAAAAACGTATATGGTGTAACATTTTGAAACTAAGGACATATAGTTCAATTTTCACAACAGAGCTATATAACGCTATAAAAGAATATTAAGTGCAATATTTTTAGAACTTTCATGGAAAATAGATAGTGAAGGAAAGAAAAGAATTGCATGAAAATTTATTTATGCGTTCATGCTGACTTTTTGTTTATTATCATTACTAGAACAGTCACTCTCAAGCTATCGATCTAAAATCTTCCTTTTCGTTTCATTTATGAAGGTTTTGACGAATAAGATTGAGATTCTTTATTTCCACTCTTAATCATAGCATGGAGGAGTATTTTTGTATAAAATATGATATTGTTGTCATTATTAGGAGAAAAAGAAAGAGGGAGTTCTTTTTATTCCTTTCTCTTTCTCACCTTTTTTTTTTTCTATTACCTAAGTCTTCCCTCGCATGGGCATCCTATATCAAGCCTTTGTTCCTATTGCTACCTTTACAACCCTTATGATCCATTGGACCCATATACCACCTCATATTACACAAGCTTGGATTCTCCTTTTCTGTATATATATGTGTATATTATACCTACCCTCCCCCCAACACCCCAAGGAAAAAAAACATACATGAACACACACTCCAAATTTAAAAAAAAAAAACATATAATATGCATAAATGGAACTTTTCTTCGAGCTGGCATATGCAAAAATATACGTCAACATCTTATATTATCACGGGACTAAAGGGGAACATATAGTGGTATTTCATATTTGACTCTCCCTCTCTGATTGATGGAGTTGAATGCAAAGTCTATTGATATATATATATATATATACACACAATTGAACTTGACCCTAAATTCGTTTATGTTGATCACAAAATTAATTGATGTGACTAATTAGATCTTACACTAAAGTTACTGTTATTAACTTCTCTCAAGTATACGATATTACGTTTTACCACAACAATTTTATGCAGTAAAAGAAGTATAAAACTTACTGTACTAATTAAACCACCTCAAAGGGAAATACGTACTACATGAAGTCTTCAATACTTAGTGAGATGAAAGAAAGAGTGACAACCGAGAAGGCAGAGATGTAAAATGGAAGCAAAGGCACACAATCGTAGAGAGAGACATCCATGTTGGGGAGCTTGTAGGAGGTTCAACATTTTCTTTTGGTGCATGACAAAAAGGGGTGGGGTGGGGGGTGACCCTCCTCCCACTCAAAACAAAAGCCTTTTAGGGGGACCCTAGTTAGGGTTAGGGTTTTGGTTGGGGGGCTGGAAAGGGACTTCCACCTTTGTTAATTTTGCAAAATCACGCAATGCGATATGGGGACATCCCTCAGTGGACCTGCCCCATTCTGTCCCTAACTCCCCTCCTTTCTTAATTCTCTTCCAATACACACAGGTGAAAAAAAATGCAGGCGTGTTTTTGTGTTTTCCTTTTAATATAACTACTTGGTAGGTGGTACTTAAACGTTCAAATCACACCAGGTATCATCCATTGAAGGGAGAAACGCTACTTAATTATAAAATAAAAATTATTCTCCGAATTCGAGCACCAGACTTGTGGGTAACTGGAAGTAAAAGAATATAATTTTATTCATCTTACCGTATCTCTTGCTGCCCTGGTAATACAAATTTATTTGTACAACTTGACCTTGTTTAACAAAGTTTCTTGTTGGTATCAAATTATTTTTGTCTCGCGACTGCAACAAGTGAATGTTTAAGAGTCCACAATAACATCAGGAGATTACTTTATAGTAATACGTATGATATGATAACTTATAAATGAAATAAATAATTTTCACAAATAATTAAAATGTATTGATAGTGTATATAATTTTTTACATTATAATATTAGCTCATATAAGTTTAATCCAATATTTTTTCCACTTCTCATATAATTTTGTTAGATGTTTTCCAGGTCCGTCAATTGTTCGAAAATTTGCTGCATCTCCAAAGTTTATTATGCTTGGAGCATCTTAATTAAATGATTATTCGGTTTACACTTTTGAAATCGATAGATTTAATTTTTACATTATCAAATCATTTTTACTTAATTATGATTAATAAAATGCAATGGTAAAATTGAATGAGAGATACACAAAGGTTATCATTTACCTAGAGAGACAAGCAGGCCAAGTGATTATGTATCTATTGGGTCCTTCTATTCCTCATCACCCTATGAGGGAGAGAGAAGAGCTAAAGTTTATTTATATGCTTTGGATGCTTTCTCCCAAAAATGTAAGCCCTTTATACAAAATGTCAACCTTGTGAAATCAAAAGTCAATTGCTTTCCTAACCATAATCTCTTTTGCTCTCTCTTGGATCCTTTTGGGTGAAGGGATGGTGGTGGGAAACACTTTCAATTGTTACAAAGATACTAGTAGTAGTAGTAGTTGGTGGTGCTAGCTAGATCTTATAAATGCAAATAGAGCTAGGACTTAAACTTTCTTAACTGCTTTAAAAAAAAACATTTATAAATCCATGTCATACAAGCACAAAATAATATTTATAGGACAACGCAAACTGCTTATATTTTGGAATGAAGAATATGGCAAAGAAAGTATACTATACTATTGTTTCTAGCCTCCAGTATTCAAAACTTACTAGCATGATTAATTCGAATTCGTACTAAGTAGGTCAATTAGTAGGAGTAAAACACTTCATACCAAGAGGTTTCGCATTTTGATGGTTCATACTCAAGATTTTTGCTTCAAAATCTACTATAAGCTCAAGAAATTGCACCAGCTTCGTTATGGCTATGAGCTTTGGAAACCCATCCAGACCCAGTTATCATTTACTGTACATCTACAAAGGTGAATTGACACCTTTTAAATTTCTTAACTATGTCAAGCTCAAATTTAATCTTTCTCTCTCTTTCAAAATTGCAGTTACTACAATGCATGGGAAAGGTATGTTTAAATCTGGTCAATCAAAATTCTTGAGAGGTGAAAAAAACAAAAAGAGCTTCCACAAGATTGAGGGAAAATTTTATCCCATTGTGTGATGCTAGCTCGAAATAAAAATGAAAAGCTTTGACAATTCATCATGTACTGCTAAATAATCCTTGTTATTAAATAGGATTATCAAATTATCATCCTAATAGCTTACTAGTGTTTGGATTTGGTGAACTAAGACATGGTTTTTGGTGCAGAAAAGGCAACGATGACTCTTTAACCTTTCATGGTTTCTTCCTAATATGGCATGCCAATAAACACTAATTATCTAGTCTTGTTGTGCCATATGGCTAAAAATTATTCAAATAAAAAAGCAGAAGTTGAGCTCATCATGATGGAATTGCACATGAAATCTAGAAATGCACTAAAAGCTTACTCCACTAGCCACGCTATGAGTTTTGAGCTTCTATTGTTCCTTTTTCTCTTGGCAGCACTGGGTATGTATAGGTTATTGTTATCCTTTGTTGATATAAAATAACACCAATTCGATTGTGTTTATACCTAAAAATTGCTCGCTAAATAAAACAATTCAATTTATATTGAATCACATAAAATAATAAAATAACAAAGAACAATAGAATAAAAAGCGAGAAAGTAGGAGTTGTATATTCCTTGAATAATATAGGATTCTAGTCGAATCTCGGAATGAATACAATAGGGTGATTGGGGTATATATAGGCTACATTTTACTCAAATCCTAACCCTATTAGAATTCTATTTGTGAGGCCCTTGGCCCATTACAAAGTAGTGTTGACACCTAATTTTGTCCCTCATTTTTTTGTAATTGGCCATAATTTAACCTAAAAATTCAATTTAACCATTTGAGCAAATTTGCATTAGAATGCATGCGTTGCGTTTACTTGTGTCATCCTCTATTTATACGTTATATATTTTTAATTGTGATTATATTATGTAATTTGCATTATTTAGGCTATTTGTGAAACTGTGGCTATTTGTGTGATTTTCTGCATAAATAAGTTTTATAATCATTTGTGACTATTAATACGTATTTAACTTTAGTTGACCCCAATTGTTTCACGTGTGCGTTTTTCTTTTACTTTACATTATATATAATATATGTATAAGTGTATTTTTCATTTTTTTTACTTGTGCACCTTTAGTTAATATTTGTCCAATTAAAATGTTCATCCTAATTTTCATTATAATCTGTCATATATATTTGTATTTGAATTTCCTGAATTCCAATATATGCAAATCTCCTTTTAAAGCATTTCTTCTAAATTTTCTTTTGAACCTACACAAGTGTTCGTCTAGATACAATCAATTTTTTCGTACCATACATTATTCCCTTCTCCAATTTTTGATACAAAATACATCCACCATTATTAAAAAAAAAAAAAAAAAGGATGTCTTCCACAGAATCTTGGTGATTTCCCCAATCTTCCTAATAAATTTCCAGGGATAGCTCGATCCCTTGATTCACTCTAAATTCCTTCCTAATCTCTCCCCTAATCTCTCTTAATCTCCCCTCAAATCCTCCAAAATCTCCTCATGATTTATCTAATCACTCACCCTTAGGGGATCTCGCCAAATCAGGTCAAAATCACTCCATCTCCCCCAATCTCTTCCCTCAATCTCTCCTAAATCATTCTCCATCAAAATTCATGAATTTGGGGTCATCTCCAACGTCTCTCATCTTTCCCTAATCATTAACAACATACATTATCTCTATGTCCAAATCCCCCTAATCTCTCCCGTTGTCTCCCTCAATCTCTCCAATCACTCCTTAATACACTCTCATATAATTATCATATAGGCCCAACGTATCTATCCCTCTTTTGGTACTAGATACATCACCCTCATATCTTCCAAATCTCCCACAATCTCTCACAATCCCTCAAAATCAGAATCCCCAAAATCGCTCCAACATTCCCATTCTCTAATCTCTCCCTAATTCCCCTTAATTTTAGTTAATCAAATATTGAGTTTCCATTCTTGACAAAACAAATTTCTTCTTTCCTTTTGTACAAATTATTTTGAATATTTTCCTTAAGTATAGTACTACCAACTTAAGCTATAAATATCAGCCCCACTTTCCTTCAACAGACACCTCTACTACTATTTTCTCTCGGCTACAAACAGAGAAGTACTCTATCTTCCTCCTTCTCTCAACGTTTTTTCTCTAAATTCATCTCTTTGTCTCCTGAAAGCCAAGAAAAGTACTAGCTGCGTGATTCCCGTCTCACTACTCTCATTAGCCATCAATCTAGCTACATTATTTGCTACTTGTTTGAGGTACTTCTAAATTGAATTTATGAACTCTCGATATTAATGTTTCATGCGAAACTAGTTATTGTTCGTTTGCTATATAGGTGAACTATATGGGCCTATTATAGGCCACTACTAATGTCTTTTTGCAGATATTTTGGGATAGTTAAAAAACTATACCCGAGTTAATAGATTATTGCAGGCAGTTGTAGTTTGAAAACTGGATTAGCAAGGCTTGCAAACAATGGGACAAAGGCCCTCTTTCTTGTCCTCTCTTTTTCTTGAGTATTTGTAATATATGTAGAACATGAACTTTAATGGACTTTTTATCATAACTAGCCTATTATTTTAACTTGGAGGCTTATTATTTTTAAATCTTTGAAATTATTTTATTTAATATAATTTGCTCTTATTTGCAAAGCATGACCGTATTATGTGCAACACTTAGTTTTAGTCTAGGCTTGAGGCACCAATTAAATATAAGGGTCTACATATTTTCTTTAAATTTTAGTTGTCTCAACGGCCTCCGGGACATTAAGTTGGGGCTCTAGCAAACCTTTAGGACGTTTTAAAATATTAGGAACTCACACTAGTTAAATACTTAAAGAGGGTATGGGGGTTAAAGAGAATTAAGCTCCTCGGAAATGATGGAAATTACCCAAGCTACATATGTGATAGTGGATTCTGAAACTATCCTTTACCGATAAAAAGTTGGGATCTGATCCGAATAGAATAATAAAACCTAGGGTTGATTCATTTAAATTGGTTTATTAGTTTGTTTATGGTTATATGAGCAATATTACAAATATATTTTTTGCAAATTATACTAAATTGCAAGTTTGCTTATTTTGCACCATATGTCATTGTTTAAACTGCTTTTAAACTGTTCTTGTTTAGTTTTACTCCAATTTATTTGCGGACGACACCTCTTTGTTTCCTTTATTAATATATTGTCTCTTTAGTTAAATTGCACCGCTTGAACCAAATATAAAAATCAGCCGGAACCACTTTTGTGGAACTTAGGAGGTTCCTAATCTCTTCCTTCTAGGTTAACTTGAACACTTACATGAATCTCTGAATAGTAGACCAACCCGGAGTTATTGTTTAAATTGAATTAGAAATGCTTTTAGGTGACCTAATACGCCTAGAAAATTTATTAGGTGGCGACTCCAAAACCATCTCCAAACGAGTTACCGAAGTTGGAAACCACTTTTTCCCCGGTGCGCGGTCTGGAGGTTGTAAAATGTGGGGTGCGACAGAATGGAGACTCCGCGGGGGATAATCAAGGATTGAGGTTTATCATTAGATTTTCAAGTTTTGGCACTCTATTTTTCTAAAATTGCTCGGTTATAATTGTTTGTGTCATTCCCACTTCCTCCACCCCTGGAAATTGACACTTGCACACACCATGAACGATTACGTGGATCTCACGATCGTTCCACTCTCAAAACACTCTTTAGGGGGAACGGTTTGGAATCTAGTTGGTCCGTGGTACAACCAACAATTCTAAACATTCCCACCCCTCGGTTGTCTGCCTAGGGGAACCATGTCCTTGTCTAGATTACCCAACTCTTAGTTACACTCTGTTTAGAAATCATGCATTATGTCATATTTAAGAAAAATTCGACTTCGGCTCGTGTCTAAGTCTACTAGTTCACCATACTTGAATGGACCAAATGGGTTGTTGACCCTAAGGGACGTTCGGATATGTTACGTGCATTCATTTAAAGTTGAACGTGTCTAATGTAGACCATTTGTTCTCATAAAAAGGGGGTCGTCTAATAGTTTATTTTGGTTGCAAGTTGTCACAAGCCATGAAGACTTGGAAGGTCGAAGAAAACATAGACTTTAAATAAATTTTTCTACTTTTATGTAACAAAATTAATTATTTATTTCTATTTACCTATAAAAAATCGTTATTTCTACATTTATACAACAAAATCAATTATTTTTATAAAATTATTTTTTGTTCATTTTGGGTTATGAGAACAATTGGGATGACACATAATACACGTTCAATTTTTAAACATACTCAAACTTAAGATGGCTTAACATCCTTGGCATGTTAAAGTCCATTAGCCAACTTCGTCCAAAAGCGTCATCAAATGATCCCTATCATGCATATTATGTGTGTTGATCCTGTTAGGCCTACCTCCGGTAGAAAAGAGGTCCCTTGTATCATAAACTGTGATACGTTTTGCATTGGTAATGATTACCTCGACACTGACTTATTATTTTCATTTGTTGGTTTTACTCCTGCTCCTGAGGTTGACTTGTGCATTCTGGCCTAGCATCAATATCGGACAAGAGCCAAAGGACCAGTTATGCCGAACAACTGAACCTACAGCACATTCCGAGCATGCCGAGAATCTTAGTGGAGCTGGAGCGTTAAATAAAACACGACTCCGAGTCGTTAGCTTTTGTTTTCTTTGTTTTTCAACTTTGTGGCATCATTTTTTCCTTTCGAAGACTATCTCTCAAGTCCAATAATAAAAATATTTCCTACTTCTCACTTTTGAATATCCATCATTCACTTTCTGCAAAATCATTTTAATTCTATTGAATCTGCGACTGCGATGTGAGAGAGCAGTCCGAAACGGCGAGTACAGGCCAACCTATGATGATTCGACAAAGGACGTTTAAGGAACTTCATGGTTAATCGCATAAATCTTATAGCAGACAACTGAGGCAAGAGCATATTGAGGAAGATGACTTACAATTCAAGTCGAAACAATATAAATACATATAAGAAGCAGAACTAGACAATCCCGAATGGATCAAAAGCATACTCGAGCAAGTGACGTTCATGGATTTCAAAGCATGAACACAACAAGCAATAGAATGTCGAAGGCACTTACTAAGGAAGTTAGAGCAAGACAGTTGATCCTAAAGTAGAATTCTCCAAATCGAGATAAAGCAAGATCATTATGTCATGCACACAATATTGATAAGAGGAGCATTAATATCGGCAAAGATGGATCGCGAAGTACAACTAAAATTCCTCTACTCAGACACAATCAAGAGGTACTACGAATCAAAGTCATGGAATTTGAATTACGTAACGACCTGATTCCCAAGAGGGGTTACGTAGGCAGCCTACTCAAGGCAAGGTCACATCATAAGAGAATTTTATTAAACAGTGGGGCAGAATTTTTTGAGTTTCCCTCAAAAACATTTGAAAAATGCATCATAACACACTGGGAAAGAATTATTGAGGGACCTCAAAATTTCAAGGAAATTACAAGCAGCACACTGGGCAGAAGTTTTGAGTTTCCCTCAAAATTTCAAAGTGGAGGATCTTTGAGCGGTAAATGGATATAGAAGAGATTATGTTCAAACAACACGTCGCAATCTATGATTCAATGGGATAAATTTACATTACTCTTTAAATATTATTTTTCTAAAAACACACGCATATTTCTTTTTGTTAACCTTTTTTGCTCACCTCTATGCTCAAAAAGAACGACATTACAAGGAAATAATTATACAAGATGCAGCAGCAGAGTGCAACACAGCAAATATGCAAGTCAACCACCCCCCAAAAAAACTCACAAATTTTCTTTGAGTGCAGGTTTATACAGGTACCAGTATACCTAACAACTCTTGCAAAGTAATATTTATCATATTAACAGAAGCACAGATTCTGAGTCGGTAGACATATAAGGTTCGCGTTTGTGAACATGACAACAATGACAAGCAAATTAGGGTTCGCATTTGTGGGCATAGTTCAACAGTTTGAATCAAAGTAGGGTTCGCGTTTGTGGGTATAGTTCGGTAATTTGAAGCAGAGTAGGGTCGGAAATTTGAAGTAGAGTAAGGTTCGTGCTTGTGGGCATTGTTCAATAGTTTGAAGCAAAGTACGGTCCCCGTTTGTGGGCATAGTTCAACAGTTTGAAGCAGAGTAGGGTTCGCGTTTGTGGGCATAGTTCGACAATTTGAAGTAGAGTAGGGTTGGCGTTTGTGGGCATAGTTTAATAGTTTGAAGCAAAGTAGGGTCCGCGTTTGTGGGCATAGTTCAACAATTTGAAGCATAGTAGGGTTCGCGTTTGTGGGCATAGTTCAACAGTTTGACGCAAAGTAGGGTTCACGATTGTGGGCATAGTTCAACAATTTGAAGCAGAGTAGGGTCCACGTTTGTGGGCGTAGTTCAGCAATTTGAAGCATAAGGTCCGCGTCGGTGGCCATAGCATTTTAAAGGTACATGGTTCGCATATGTAGATGAGACATCAATCAAACAAGCATAGGTCGCATTGGACATACATTGAAGAGACACATGATCTGCGTCATTAGACAGAAAGTATGGAGTCCGCATTTGGGGATGAGATATCAATCAAACAAGCACAAGGTCCGCAGTTGTAGGCATAGTATTGAAAAGGCATATGATTCGCATCTATGGGTGAAAGTGTAGGGTCTGTGATGTGGACTAGATGATAATGAAAAGCCTACTGTCCATATTATACAGACAAAACAACTACTCAGCTCAACAGGGTAGTTTACTTTATCTTTATCTTTATCTTTATCTCTATTTGCACTTATCTTGATTTTACTGCAGGGCAATCTCTGATCTCTTGACAAACCCCTGCATCATTTCCCATACTCTCACGCTTGCTTCAAAAAAAATCACTACCACACACGAAATTGTGCAACCAAAAAACCTCAAATACATACTATGCACCATTCTGGACCACCATTCAAAAAGCCTAGTCCTTTCGACAATGTCTTTGCTATACCCACAAACTATCTATTCTGCCGAGTTCCAAACCGTTCAAACCTACATTTCCATACTCGCACCTATAATCTACCTAATCTTTCCTTGTCGATTGGATGTCAGTTTTGTATTTCTTCCTATTCAGGCATATCTGTGTCAATCGTGAATGTTCTCGTGCTTAATCGTGCCCATCTGTTTGAATCGTGCGCATTTATCGTGCTTTACTTCCCAATATTTCCCAGTTTTGTTGAGACAATATTTAAGGCAAGATGACTCATTTATCGAGTTGTAGTAGAAACTATGTCCATGTAAACTCCTCTTTATGGGTGTGTCGTGCACCACATCTTCATAACTAGGATGATTACAATCCTCTTTTTCCACACTTGATCTATCGGTGTTACCTCGTCTTTGACAATGCCTCTGCTATATCCAGCAATCATATATCTAAGCAAATTTCAAAGTACATTCAAACGTAAACTTTGCATACTCTGACAAGTTTACTCTTGACACCTAAATCGTGCGTCATAAACATCTCACACAGGCAACATATCATTCTAGAATTACACATGGCCTAATTCCGTGAAACTCGAGATATGTAGGCAATTCAGAGACCGGGGTTCGACCAAAATACCCAAAACTCTCATTTTTCCTTCCAACACTTTATCCATCAGTCGTGAAAAAATTGGCTACTCCGTCAACTATCTTTGCCCGAAGATTCTTTTCATCATCCCTGGGCAAAGAGGGGCAGCTATTGACACCCAATTTTGTCCCTCTTTTTTCTATAATTGGCCATAATTTAACCTAAAGGTGTAATTTAACTTTTTGGTAAATTTATATTAGAATGCATGCATTTACTTGCGTTATCCTCTATTTATACGTTATATATTTTTAATTATGATTATATTATGTAGTGTGCATCATTTAGGCTATTTGAGAAACTATGGCTATTTGTGTGATTTTCTGCATAAATAAGTTTTATAATCATTTGTGACTATTTATACGTATTTAACTTAAGTTGACCCCAATTGTTTTATGTGTGCATTTTTCTTTTACTTTGCATTATATATAATATATGTATACGTGTATTTTTTATTTTTTTTTACTTGTGAACCTTTAGTTAATATTGATCCAATTAAAATGTTCATCCTAAGTTTCATTATAATCTGTCATATATATTTGTATTTGAATTTTCTGAATTCCAATATATGCAAATCTCCTTTTAAAGCATTTCTTCTAAATTTTCCTTTGAATCTAGACAAGTGTTCGCCTAGATACAATCAATCCTTTTGTACCATACATTATTCCATTCTCCAATTTTTTATACTAAATATATCCACCATTCTAAAAAAAAAGGGATGTCTTCCACAGAATCTTGGTGATTTTCCAAATCATCCTAACAAATTTCCAGGGATAGCTCGATCACTTGATTCACTCTACATTCATTCCTAATCTCTCCCCTAATCTCCCCTCAAATCCTCCAAAATCTCTTTATGATTTATCTAATCACTCACCCTTAGGGGATCTCCCCAAATCAGGTCAAAATCACTCCATCTCCCCCCAATCTCTCCTAACTCATTCTCAATCAGAATTCCTGAATTTGGGGTCATCTCCAACGTCTCTCATCTTCCCCTAATCCTTAACAGCATAAATTATCCCAATGTCCAAATCCCTCTAATCTCTCCCGTTGACTCCCTCAATCTCGCCGGTTGGAAAACCTTTATTATACGGATATTCTTCTCTACATTCCTTTTTTTCAGATGCTTCATTAGGATAAGGAATCACTCCTTAATACACTCTCATATAATTATCATATAGGCTCAACGTATCTATCCCTCTTTTGATACTAGATACATCACCCTCAAATCCTCCAAATCTCTCACAATCTCTCACAATCCCTCAAAATCAGAATCCCTAAAATCGCTCCAATATTCCTATTCTTTAATCTCTCCCTAATTCTCCTTAATTTTAGTTAATCAAATATTGAGTTTCCATTCTTGAGAAAACAAATTTCTTTTTTCCTTTTGTACTAATTATTTTGAATATTTTCCTTAAGTATAGTACTACCAACTTAAGCTATAAATACCAGCCTCACTTCCCTTCAACAGACACCTCTACTACTGTTTTCTCTCGGCTACAAACAGAGAAGCACTCTGTCTTCCTCCTTCTCTCAACGTTTTTTCTCTAAATTCATCTCTTTGTCTCCTGAAAGCCAAGAAAAGTACTAGCTGCGTGATTCCCGTCTCACTACTCTCATTAGCCATCAATCTAGCTACATTATTTGCTACTTGTTTGAAGTACTGCTAAATTAAATTTATGAACTCTCGATATTAATGTTTGATGCAAAACTAGTTATTGTTCGTTTACTATATGGGTGAACTATATGGGCCTCTTATAGGCCACTACTAATGACTTTTTGCAGATATTTTAGGGGTAGTTAAAAAAATATACCCGAGTTAATAGATTATTGCAGGCAGTTGTAGTTTGAAAACTGGATTAGCAAGGCTTGCAAACAAATGTGATAAAGGCCCTCTTTTTAGTGATTCTTCGAGATTTTCGACCATCTTAGCCATGATGAGCTGATCAAAAACATAGCCCGTCAATGACAAAAAGTATACGCTTTGAGAGCTGCCTTGTTATAAACCTTACCAGCAAAACCTAATTGGGACAAAACCTCATCAAAGGAAAAAGAGTGCAGCGCGTATTTCACTTCCTCTGATGAAGACATTACTTGATCTTTCGAAGATGACACATTCCAATCTTCTTAGCAAGCTTCTTAAATGTTGAGGTTGGATTTTACCTTGCATTTCGCTTCCATTTTGCTGTCATTTTGATCATACGCGCTAATACATGCATCTTTTGCTTCCATAGGGATTGCGCTATAGCTTCAAAACTGTAGGTCAGGTCTTTTCCCTCAGGAGTTGGAGGGTCTTCGTGAGCTGAGTATCGTCATGTAGGCCTCTGTTGGATGAGTACGCTTGTTTTCCACAGAAGCGCGATGGGCATGAGAGAAGAGGATGTTAAGACCGGCGTTATGTGGGCCTAATTGGTGGACCGAGTAAGAGAGCGGCTTTACCTCGAGTTCACTGCTGATTAGGTCGAGAGGGGCCGTTGAACAAGATGACCTTGGATGGGGAGGCCACGATGGTTGAGATTCTCCAGAATGTCTGGTTAAGGAGGAGGATGGTACACACTATGGCGCTGTCGAGGAAGGAAGCCCAACTTCTTTGATATGAATAGGGGACGTCTTCGCAAATGATGGGAGCAGGTGCTGATCTGCCAGCCTCGGACTTAGTCCCTCAGGTCTGGTTGCTTTATTTAATTTGTAGACTTTGGGCTTTTATTTAATGAAGTAAATAATCTTTTGCTTGATGTGTTTTGCATTCTAGCTTTATCGTTTGACTTAGAATTTTTTTTCTTATCATCAAGTTATTTTCACCGTTGTTGGAATTAAGCGTGCGCTCACTGAAAGCGTCTTTGTGCCCGTGGAGAACATCTTTGCACTCACGAAGAGTGTCATTGCACTTACATAGAGCGTCTTTGCACTCACGGAGAGCGTCTTTGCACTCGTGGAGAGCGTCTTTTACTTCTTTCATTTGCCTAACGAAGGTGAAATTTTTGCCCGTAGAGGACGACTTTAGCCTGCTGGGGACGTCTTGAAATAGGCATAGTCTGCGCCTACAAAGGGATGTTGTTAGTCTCTAACCGAGACATTTTTGTGCCCATTGAGGACGTCTTTGTTTGTCCGCTCGTGCATGTAAGTCTTTTAGCACTGTGAGGTAAGCGTCCCCCTTTACATTGGTGCAAGTTGAGTTGACGATTTCAATATACATCGTAGCCTGGGGGCTTAACTAGAGGTGGTCTAGTTTAGTTGGATTAACGATTCCAATTTATGAAGTGGCCAAGGGCTAATTAGCGAGGACTTGACTGGTCGTTGCTATGATTAAATAGTTATTTTTGTGTTGAATTGACGAGTTCAAAATATGATATTTCCACGTTGTGAGTTAGTGATGATTAACTAACTGAATTAACGATTTCAATATATGAAAATAAAGATGCTAGCTCCCAAAATAGGGATGCTTGGTCGAGATATGGGGACGTTTGGTCCAAAAAAACAATATAATGTTCTTGAAAAATAAGCTAAGGGACGAGATGTCCTGCATTGCGCTAAGGGATGAGATGTCCTAAAGTGCGCTAAGTGACGAGACGTCCTAGATCACATTAAGGGATGAGTTATCCTAGATTGCGCTAACGGAGTGGATGTCCAAAACTACTAGTTATCTGGCATATCAGGAGGCATGTCTCAGCCTATCTGGTCTGTTAGGCCTATTGGGCCTATCAGGCCTTATGGTCGAAGCAACGTGTACGCGAACCGCTGGCACTTGTCACAACGTTTGATGAATCTTTCTGCATCGCTTTCCATTCGAGGCCAATAATAGCCTTCCTTCCTTGATTAGCTTGCGAGCCAATAGTCTTTCTCTCGAATGATTTCCGCAGTGTCCTTCATAGACTTCCCTCATCACATAATTAGCCTAAGATGGGCCTAATACTTGGCTGGCGGTCCGCTGAATTTCTGTCGATACAACTCCCTATTGATAAGGTAGTATCGAGCCGCTTACACGCTTAACTCCCTGCTTGCCTTTTTATCATTGGAAAGTGTCCCTTTTTCCTGGTAATCCACCAGCGCAATGCGCTAATCCCAAACAAAAGTTGTTGTGCTTACCACTTTACGCACCAAAACTGGTGAGTCAGCTGTATTACAGCATCCAAGTTATCGTGATTCATGTTTGCGACTGCTACTAGGCTAGTAATGGCATCTTCTTCCGTATTCTCCTATCATGAAACTAATAGCGTCGAAGTTGTAGACCGGGTCTTTAACTTCAAAAAGGAGATGGTGCGTCTTTACGAACAAAATGGCGTTTTACGGGTCACTGCTAATAGTTTTTTTTCGTTCGCCATGGTGATGATGAGGGCTAAGTGAGCCGAGCTTAAGGGCTAATCGCATCACGGACGTGGTGAGGGTTGAAATGCCGAGCAGATCCATAAGCTTGATTTGTCCCTTTAGTAGAAGGATGCTGCTGAAGAAATAACTAGGTTTTCTAGCACCTGCATGGCGGCGTGGTTAGAGAGAGGTGCAACGACTTGCTCGTATTTGAGGAGGATGTGAATGAAGTTGAGAAAAGGGCAACTAAGTTTCGGCCGGCTAATGAACGACTTGAGGGGGTGAACAACTAATTGAAGGGTGAGCATGATCCCTTGAAGGCTAAATACGGTCAGCTTCTCATTGCCGGTTCATCTTTGATATGATCTTAACTAGGATTAGGAAAATAACAAGAAAATAAAATGATAAAAGCACGACCGAATTTGAATTGATTTGAAATTAAGGAAGTAGATTAGGGAAAATTGGCCTAATCACCCCCTTAAGACAACAACAAAAAAGAACCTATACTAATTAGTCCTCAATTGAATTATTACAAACCAAGGAAAGAAAGTGCTCAAGCAACATGCTTAGCCATTGTTTACTCACAACCATATTCATACAAAGCTAACTAATGAATAAACCCGTCAATTAGCCTATTTATAGTTGTTACTAAATACAATGAAGGAATGGACTAAAAAGCCCCTAATTGCTGATTTTGCCAAGCTGCCCTGACGTCCTTCTTCGAGATCGCGCCTTGGGTGTCGCGATCGCGCCTTGTGAGCTGACACTTCTTCGCGATCGCACCTTGGGTGTCGCGATCGCGCCTTGTGAGCTGACGCTTATTCGCGATCACGCCTTGACGCACCTTGTGAGCTGATGCTTCTTCGCGATCGTGTGGGGTGTCTCGCGATCGCGCACTGGAGTGGATTTTTTCTGCGCGGTCGCACCTGTTGCCTCGCGATCGCGTGGACACAGATTCTAGTGAGCTCTCATTTGCTTGTTTGGCCAGTCCTTTGGCTTGATTCTTGGCTTCCAAGTCCTTTTGAAGCATTCCAAGCTCCGGATGTTGAGCGTGAACCCTCCATGACTTTGGGTACTCATCCGGATCGCATCATTCCCTCCTTCTTTAAAGGAATTCGTCCTCGAATTTGTACCTTGCAAAACCATGATGCGAATAAGTACCAACTCAATAACTTTCCAAGCACTATACAACAAAGAGGATGAAATAAAACTCATACACTCATGCTCAAAGTTCACACTCTTATGATATAACCAAGTAGAACATTTTTCCAATCCCAACATCATAAACTTGGCTATAAAAGCAACAATAAGCAAGCTCATTTACAAAACAATCTTCATTTTTAGACTCATTCAACTCATACCAAACCTCCATTTACAATTTTTCACTCTTAACATTAGAGGCTCTAGCAAAATCCACTTTAAATGTAGGCTCAAGACTAGGAATAGAGAAAGTTAAGAAATTGACACTAAAACTAGCATCTTTTACTTTACCACTACAATCACTACTACCTCCCTCCTTCTTTAAGGAGCAATCTTCACCTTTGGAGGACTTTCAAATATTGGACAAGCTTTCAACAAATATTTTGGGAGTTAGCTGGCTAACACCCACACAATTATCACACTTAAGCAAGTCACAAGCACCATTTTCAACAAATAGTGGGTTGGCAATACTAAAATCACCTTCCAACGCTTCTTCTTGCTCATTTTCAACAAATAATGGATTGTCAAACACTTGAAGACCTTGACACAAACGACCACCAAAATCAAGAATGCTATCAAATATTTTCACATCAAGATCAAGCAAATCATTTTCACATTTATCAAACAAAGATGGGGTGTTATAACACATTTTCTTTTCACAAGTGTGCCCAACTAGTGCATGCTCACAACTTTCACTTTGACTATTAGCAATACAAGATAAAGAATCATTAATTTCACAAAAAGTACAGCTATCAACCATACTCAAGTCTCTATCAAGTTCACCCAAAGAAGTACAAGAGTTAGGATTAGCTTTGTTACCTTGTAGCACATCTAAAGATTCTTCTTTACCTTGGCTTTTCAAATTTAAGCTCACTTATTCATTTGGAGACTTCACCTTGATCTCCTCTTTTTCTTCAAGGCATGGAACCTCTTCGAAGGAAGGATTCCCCAATTTAGCATCTCCAAAGGTACCTTCAAAATGCACAAGACAACTAACGAAGGAAGAAAGGTTAGGATTGTTAGAATAAGGAAAATCCTCACCCTCACTCTTTTGTTTTACCTCTTTTTTTCTATCTTTTCATTTTTAAGCTCTTCCCTCTTTTCGTGTGACAACTCACTCACTTCAAGCTCTCTTTTTTCCTCTCTTGAATTGTCACTTGTCACTCCCTTACTCCTCTCAATCTTTCTCTCTCATGTTCACTTGGATTAGGACATGTGCCAAGAATCCCTTTGTAAGGAGTAGGGGTACTCTTGACCTCATCTTTCAATTTTTCTCCTTGAGAACCTTCATCCAATCTTTGCCTCACCCCTTTTGCCTTTGTCTTTCTTGTCATTTCTAGCATTCCCAAATAAAATTCTTTGACTTTCATTGAAGGGGTGGCGTTAAGAATAAACTTTTGGTCCCGTAAAGTGAGAGCATGTTTTTCCAACTTCTCACTATACTTGGCATTCCTAGCAAACTTCCATGGTTTTCCCAACAACAAGTGACAACCTTTTATGGGCATCACATCACATAGTACTTTATCATGGAAATTCCAATTTTGAACTTTACCCACACTTGTTGTGTAACGACCACAAACCCATCTCCATTCAACCAAGGCCACCTATAGGGTAAGGAATGACTACAAGTTTCCAACTTTAATTGCTTAACTAAAGAAACACTTGCAACATTAGTATGACTCTTATAATCAATGATCATAGCACAAATGCGCTCTCCAACCTTACAAATTGTGTGGAAGAAGTTCTTTCTTTCTTCCAAAAATTTCTCCACACAAACTTCATCACACTCATGATTGTCTACAAAATGATTCCGTTTAAATATAGTTCTCAAAACATTGTTAGTCCAAGACAAATCACTTGTAGTACATGTAGCACCTTTTCTCACTCTAGGCCTCAAGTTGCCTTTTACATAAGAATTAGAGACATTAAACCTTTTAGCACAATTAGAAGATGTAGACTCTCTTTTTTTCACGGAATAATTACCACTTCTCCTCAAACCGATAGAAAGACCACTACTACTCTCTTGTTTATTTTTAGGAACACAAAGAGGGAATGCAAACGAACAATTTCTATAATAAGCTTCATTATCAATTCTCTCTATGTCACTATCTACATTTTCAAGTTCATCACAAGAAGAGTAAGTAGGATCATTGTACCTTGAAGCGTCACTTTCATCATCTCCAAGACTAGAAGCATAGGAGTTTTTATGGCCACATTCATCCTCATAAGCATCATAGTCTCCACGAGCTTCATGATCACCATAGTGACTCGCTTCATCTTCATAAGAGCCATAGTTCCCCGAATCATCATAGTAACTCCCACCATCATCATAGGAACCATAGCCTCCACAATCATCGTAGCAATCTCCATCATCTCCATAGGAGTCATAACCTCCACAATCATCATCCGAGGACATATTTGCAACAATAATAACAAAAGTACCTCACAAATTCACTCCCTCACGTGTATCACTCGATATATGATCACTCAATTTTCTTTTCACTCGTGTATACACTCAAGGTCAATGGCTTTTGTGACCACACTCTAATGTTCTCACCACTCAAGCCTTTTACCTCTCGTTGGCAAAGTCAAGTTGCTTTTCGCACTCAATTCCGATTTGACAATCGAACTCAATCCAATTCGGGATGGAATGGAGTTGATGTGGCAAAGAACGGACAATGAAAGCTAATCAGACAGAATTATAAAAAGTCAAGGAAATGAAGAAAGAAAGGCTCGAATCGAATTGGCACGAAACGGATTCGAATTTGGATGAAATTTTATTTATGATCTAGAAACTCATTGTACTTGATGCTGAAATTGGGCTCTGGTTGATTGGAAACTGTTCCAAGGCTGTTGCGAGCAATCTGTCTAAGAAAACAGTTTTCCCAAAATTTGTTGTTCACCGCGATCGCGTAATGACAGCCGCGATCGTGAAGTAGTGTTTGTTCGCGATAGTGTTTGTTCGTGATATTTATGATCGCGATAGTGTTTGTTCCTGATACCAAATGATATGATCCTAACTAGGATTAGGAAAATAACAAGGAAATAAAATGATAAAAGCAAGACCCACTTTGAATTGATTTGGAATTAAGGAAGTGGATTAGGGAAAATTAGCCTAATCACCTCCTTAAGATAACAACTAAAAAGAACCTGTACTAATTAGTCCTCAATTGAATTAACATTCAATTACAAACAAAGGAAAGAAAGTGCTCAAGCAACATGGTTAACCATTTTTTACTCACAACCATATTTATCCAAAGTCTAACTAATGAATAAACCCCTCAATTAGCCTATTTATAGTAGTTACTAAATATAATTAAGGAATGGATTAAAAAGCCCCTAATTGCTGATTCTACCAAGCTGTCGTGACGTCCTTCTTCGCGATTGCGCCTTGGGTGTCTCGATCGCGCCTTGTGAGCTGACGCATCTTTGCGATCGCGTGGGGTGTCTCGCGATCGCGCACTGGAGTGGAACTCTTCTGCGGTCGGGCCTGTTGCCTCGCAATCGCGTGGACACAGATTCTAGTGAGCTCTCATTTGCTTGTTTGGCCAGTCCCTTGGCTTGATTCTTGGCTTCCAAGCCCTTCTGAAGTATTCCAAGCTCCGGATGTTGAGCGTGAACCCTCCATGACTTCGGGTACACATTTGGATCGCATCAGTCTTCGACTTCGGGAAGCACATCAATGCTAAAGTCTGTTATGAAATATGACCTAGTAGCAGCGATCAGCCTTAGACATCCGTAGGGCAGGAAGCAGGAAACTCCACACCTCGACCAGGAGCTCCCAACACTTTTTTTTTTAATCAAAGACTGATATAGGATTGGGAATGGACTCCACCTCGATTACGATCCTCTAATTCCTCAGAGATTTTATGGAATTATGCGGCTAATAAATGGAGTCATTCTATCTCAATTCGACCGCTCATTTGGCCAAGTGCTTGGATAAATTTGGCTTATGCAAAATGCTCCTTAGCGAGAGGGAAGTCATGGCAGATATTGTGTAGTTTTCAATATATAGTGACAACTTGCTTACGTCCGTGATCACGACTAACGCTAGTCTCTCCAACTGCTTGAATCGAGTTTCAGCTTCCTGGAAAGATTTTCCAACATAGGAGATTGGTCTGTTTTATCCTCTAGTGCGAGTACAACACTTACTACTCCATTCAAGATCACTACGTATAACAAGAGTCGCTTCATATGATATGAACCTACTCAGCGATAGAATACTTCCGTTGAGCCCTTTGACTTCGGACTTCCTCTTAAGCACTTCCAGAAATTATCATGCTTATCTTTGGGTGGCTATATTTTCGCAGGAATCTCACCTTAGGGTATCATCGTGCCTGTCTACTATAAAAGGGACGCTAACGATAAAGTAAAAGAAGACGACGCTGGGTCCATAAGCGGCTATAATCTTCTACAAAAATTAGACCAATTGAGATCATGTCCGAACTATTACTTATCCAATCTCTTGCTCCCAGCATCCGTGTTTGTTTGAGAACGACTCGGATGCATTTAGCCTTGACTATCACTGCCGAGGTTTTTCTTAGAAGGGGGTCATGGATGACGCCCGTTGTCTAGTGGGGTTCGCCCCTTCTGGTACCTCTGTTTTGCCCATGTTTGCAGTGGTGGCTGTGTAGCAGTCCCTCGAAATCTGATGTTCTCCCTGAATCTCCTTTGTTCCCCATTTAGTAGGGTACTTGGCCATCTAATGAAAGGTTGACGAAACCTCTCCCATCTCGTGTATCCAAGACCTCCCCATTATAATGTCATGTGGAATGTCACCCATCATCACTTGAAAGTCCATGAGCTTTATCATCTTGGGTGCATAAATCGGTAGTATGATCTCTCTGACAGACCTCTCACTGGAGTTGTTAAAACTAGACAACATATATGAGCTCAGGACTATCCGGTCCGTAATCTTCATAGTTTGCACTACTTCCCACCTGATGACGTTCACAATGCTCCCAGCATCAATAAGGGTGCTTTACTTCTGAATCCTCATGTCGTTGTGGACCTCCCTCTTGTCGTCTTTGCTATCCTCCAGATCATCATGGTGCCGACTGAATTGTTTTTTTATCTCAGGCCCTCCATTTATAACATTTATGGACCTTTTCACCTCTAGCAATTCTGGGGACTGCTCTGCATCCATGCTCCTTGCATGCATATACATTCTTGTCTATTAACAACTCTTTGAGATGTCCCTTATTAATGAGATGAGCTATTTCGAGTATCAAAGCCTTGCAGTTAGCGGTATCATGGCCAAAGTCTCGGTGGGAGTCGCAATAGACAGAAAGGTCCCTTCTACCTGGATCTGCTCTCATATCTTTGGGCCAGTGGACTTGCGTTCCTTTTAGGTGGTTCTTCACGAAATCAACCGCATTCGCGCGAAGGCCAAGATGCTCAAGCCTCTAAACTTGGGGCACTTTCCCAGAGTATTTTGATCCTCTACTTCCACGCGAGTTTGTCATTTGGCATCGTCATGCCTATCCATCAACCTTAGTATGTCTAAGCGAGACTCCCTGCCTTTCCTTCTTCAGTCTGTGGACCTGGCTTTTTCTATTGGTTCACGCTTGTGACTCCTAATGTCTCCTCCTTTAGATGTTCTAATTACGTCTGACTAAATTATGAGTTTATGGCTATAATAGTGGTGTAGTTCGTTCTATGTTTTTTACTGGGTGCCTTTGTAGACTCTTCTGCAAATCTTGGGTGGCCGCTGAGCCTTTGGGACTTAGTCTTTTGACAAAAGACATTGTTGTTATGTTATCTAGCATAGGTTGGAGGGTCATAGGCTCTTCTGGAATCTTTCTAAGTATCCCTTTAGCAACTCGCCCTCATCTAATTTGATTAGTTGAATGTACCAAGTCCTTTAGCCAGGGTTGTGCCAAACTTCTTTACCAATGATGATTGGATTTCTTCCTTGATCGGATCAGTACTTGTGATTGTCGTGATGTAAACAGACACGTGATCCCTAGGGTCTGTAGTGTCATCGTACTTTGGATGTCGGGCAAGCAGAATATTTTGGGGACTGTGAGCGGCGCGGTGCTAGACTTGTAGGGCAGTTGAGAAAACTTGTCCTCATTGAGCTTAGTTATCACAAGCGGAGCGACCGGTATCTGGTTCATCCATTTGTTGATTTCTTTTATTTCTCGATGCAGTTCTAGCACGAGGGCTGATTCTGTAGACACTAAAGTGTTGGCTACGTCCGAGCTTCCTGGGGCTGCATTCATATTTATTCGTCGCGCTATGGAGGTTGAGGTATTCCTCGAGGGCCTTAATTATCGAGGGAATTCTAGTCGATGTGCCAATATTGTGAAAACTTCTTCAAAGCGCCTAGATAGCATACTATCCATCTGCATGGACTGATGGTTATGAACTTCGATGAGTTTATCAAATGCCTTTTCGAACATGTTTTTGGTTTCGTATGAACTTTCCCTTTGGGCAGGGTCTCCGTTCTGGATCATGACTCGCTGTGGTCAATGTCCTCTTCTAGGTCAACCAGGTCCTTGGCCGGATTGTCCCCATGCTTACCGGGATCGTTGGGATCCTTTGTCGGGCGGTGTTTTGTGGAAGTCTGTCGTTGTCATGCGACATAATAATTTCATTTCTTCGAAATAATAAGAAAATCTTGTCACTACGGAGGGCACCAAACTGTTTAAGCCTAAAGTTTGCTCGCTAGGTTAAATAATTAAATTTATATTGAGTCACATGCAATAATGAATTAACGAAGAACAATGGAATAAAAAGCGAGAAAGTAGGAGTTGCAAACTTTATCTAAATCCTAAGCCTATTAGAATTCTATTTGTGAGGCCATTGGCCCATTCCAATGTAGGCTAAGTTATTCCTAGCCTCTATAGGAAAAATATTAGGTGCAGTGTAATTTATGCCCGCACAATTTGGTGTATAACTTTATACAAGTAATCAAGGATTACTTATGAATGAATTGAAAATATAAATCAAAATATATGATAACTAATACAATTTCTTCATACTATAATTATTTCTTGTTCTAAATCAAACAAAACATACTCTTATTCTCCTGACATACTCTTTCTATATGAATTTCCAGCACACACATTGCTTATATACATGGGTAAACCTATATAGCCAACACTAAATGGAGTTTGTGACTCATTAGGACTCTAAGTAGTTAACCAAATCTGAAACTGCTAATACATATCTCTAATTAGTAACTTAACTCTTATCTAAAATGTTATCTATACAAATCAAATACAACATAGTGATCACGCCCAACTATGCCTTATAAAAGGGACTAAGTAGTCGTAGCAAATATAGCTCGATACTTAAAGTCCTGAGGTCGAATCTCACAGAGAGCACTCGAAATCTAGTTGTTATTCTAATTAATTTACCTATCAACTAACTTCTAAGGATTTTTTATTTAAGATTGATTTTATAGTAACAACTAAGTAATAGAAATTAACAATAAAGTAAACGACAATTAATAGAGAATAAGATTGATACAAAGGATGTAAAGCCTAGGATTGATTTGCCCAACTCCTACCTATGTGTTTGAATAATACTTTAACAAATTCAACTTAGTTCTTCCTATTGAACACTTGCTCCAAATTCACAATTGTTCACTCTAATGTAATAATTATAACTTTCACTAACCAATTTCCCAATTAATTAATGAAGATACGTAGGACTACAAGTATGGTTTATAATCAGGGTCAATGATCACAAATCACCTTATTGACAACCTAAGTAGTGCCTTGGTTTTAGGTTGAAATATTGCTAAGTGTTTAATCCTAACTTATGAATCTATCCCTAGACACACAAGAATGAAGGAGACAATCAATTGGGAGCCCTTCCAATCAATTGCGGGCAAAACACATACACTTAGATAGGAAGAATTCACAAGTTTCATTCATTAAAATAAATATTCGTAGCACATAAGTATTGGAGTGGTTCAATCGACCCTAGAATGGGTGATTTAGCCACTCATAGTCATAATCAAGTTAATTGAAATAACTATAAGCATGTAAATCTACACAAACGATGGTGGTGGATGAGAAAAAGCCTTGAATCTTGATCTTCTCTCTTCCTTGCCTCTTTAGGGTATAAAATTAGCCAAAAGTCTCATCCAATTAAGTTCCAAGGTGTATTTATAGTGTAGTACTTGAGTTAGGACGAACATACCCTCGAAAATAACCACTAAAGCTCGGAATATGAATTCAGAGGGCCGCACGGCGTGCTTCACTATGTGTTGCACGGCATGCACCCTGGTGTTTACCAGTTTTTTCAAATTCTTTGTCCGTTCTTCAGTCGCTTGACCCTTGGGCTTCTATTCAGACTTCAAAATCCTTGTTTTCATTCTCCACGAATGCCTCATAACATCAACGTAATTCCTACAATATAAAACACACCAAATGAGAGAAATTCAGCTCAAAGTGCTAACAATTATAACGAGTAGAAAAATAAATACGAGGCAAAAGTATAGGAAATATAATAACATCTAGCCTCGTATCAACACCCTATAATTAAACCTTTGCTCGTCCTCGAGCACTTATAGCTTAAACTTAAGAACACCAAAACAACTCATACAATGACTTGGGTTTATATGAACACTTAACAAGTTGCGTATGCAGTAATTATGCTTTATTCGCACAAAGTCCACGCCAAGAATTAAAAACAATCAAGTGCTCTAAATCAACCTTCCAATCCCACATCAACTCCAGACTCATCCAATAAGTCATGAAAATATTCACTCTATTCAAGAGACTAATAAAAGAGCTCGCTTCTCGTAAATCATGTGTCTTCACAATCAATTCCAAATTCAATGAAGGAATTTACACAAGGGAATGAACATGAACGAAAGTACACATAAAAATAAAACACTCACTCTCATAAAAGAACTCACATGCAACACAAGACGTACCATAAGCTTGCCCTTAGTGTAGGACTCGACTAATGTCCATCTACTCGGCTAAGATCAACTAGGACTTCTTTTGGTTGTAATGTAGGCAACGGGATGGGTAGGATATATTTAGGTAACAGTGACTAACCACACCAAGCAATTTAATACAGCACAATTAATTCAATTATTTTCCTTCCAATCAATCTTTCTTTTACCAGCATAGAGTAAACTTTTACCACCCTCTTTCATTAAGCTAAGGTAGGAGCTAATGATACGGACTACTCATTTTTTCTTCTTTCTTTCAAACAAAATTTCCTTGTGTCTAGGAGACTAGGTGGGTGGGTTCTAAAGCACGAGATGTTAATGGGTATAAGTTGTGGTACTCCGGGATCTCGAGAGATAAGAATGGTGTAGGCATCCTTGTCGATAAGGACCTTTGCGATCAGGTTGTAGAGGTCAAGATGGTGAATGACATGATGATATATATTAAGTTGGTTGTTGGAGGGCTTACCTATACCATAATTAGTGCGTACACACCTCAAGTGGGATTGGGTGATAAGGTCAAGAAACACTTTTGGATGGAGTTGGACAAGGTAGTTTGGAGTGTCCCTAGCTCAGAAAAACTGGTCATATGAGAGATTTCAATGGCCACATCGGGGGGTTATGATGATGTGCATGGTGGCTTCGACTTTGGGGTTAGGAATGATGGAGGAGTGGCTCTTTTGGATTTCGCTAGAGCTTTTGAGTTGGTGATAGCCAATTCGAGTTTCCAGAAGAAGGAGGAGCACTTAGTCACCTTTTGTACATCGTCGGCGAAGACTCAAATCGACTTCCTACTCCTTAGGAAGAGCGATATAGGAGTATGTGCAGATTATAAGGTTCTCTTGTTTAAGAACCTTGTGACCCGACATAGGCTCTTGGTAATGGATCTTGAGGTCCAAGGGAAGAAGAAGAAGAGGGATTCAGTTGTTCGACCTAGAATCAAGTGGGGGGGCATTGACCAGTGGTAAGATTCAGGATTTGGGAGAGCAGCTTGTCATTATGGGGGCTTGGGAGAGTAGAGGAGATGCAGACTATATGTGGTCCAGGACAGCAGATTGTATAAGGAGGGTTGCTGCAGAGGTCTTAGCGGTCTTGAAGGGCAACCCTAATAGACACATAGGGGACTGGTGGTGGAATGTGAAGTCCAAGCAAAAGTGGAGGCCAAGAAGGCAGCCTACCTAAATATAGTAGAGTAAAGACATGGAGGAGAGGAGGCCGAATAGGGAGAAGTATAAGAATGTGAAGAAGGAAGCGAAGTTAGCGGTTTCAGACGCTAAAACGACAGCTTTTGAACGCTTGTATCAAGAGATAGCAGATAGAGGTGGAGAAAAAAAGTTGTATAGGCTTGCCAAGGCGAGGGAGAGGCGGGCACGCGACCTGGACCAAGCAAATCGCATCAAAGATGAGGATGACACAGTACTAGTCGAGGAGGCCCACATTCGACGAAGATGGCAAGAGTACTTCCATAGACTTTTAAATGAAGAGGGGTACATGAGCATTGTGCTGGGTCATCTCAAGCGCTCTGAGAGTCTCCGCGAGTTTGGGAACTGCAGGTGTATTGGGGTTGAAGAGGTTCAGGAGATAATTCGCAAGATGAGAGGCGGAAGAGAGACCGAGCCTGACGAGATCCCAGTGGAGTTTTGGAAGAGTGCAGAGAGAATAGGTTTAACCTGGCTGACTGGGTTGTTTGATGTTATCCTGAAGATGGCTAAGATGCCCAAAGAATGGAGGTGGAGTACTATGATTTCGTTGTACAAGAACAAGGGAGAAGTTCAAAATTGCAACAATTATAGGGGCATCAAACTATTAAGCCACACCATGAAAGTATGGGAAATGATGGTTGAGAAGAGAATGAGGAGGGAGGTAACAATCTCGGAGAACCAATTCGGTTTCATGCCTGGGTGATCGACTACCGAAGCCATCCACCTTCTGAGGAGGCTAATTGAGCAGTATAGGGACAAGAGAAGGGACTTACATATGGTGTTCATTGGCCTGGAGAAGGCTTATGACAAAGTCCCAAGGGAGGTTTTGTGGAGATGCTTGGTATCTAAAGGTGTTTCAGGGGCGTATATTAGTGCGATTAAAGACATGTACGATGGAGCCAAGACCCGCATGAGAACAGTAGGAGGAGACTCTAAGCACTTTCCAGTCGAGATGGGATTGCATCAGGGGTCAGCTCTTAGTCCATTCTTAGTTGCTCTGGTGATGGACGAATTGACACAGGGCATTCAAGTGGAGGTTCCATGGTGTATGGTATTTGCCGACGATATAGTGTTGGTCGATGAGACTCGCAGCGGGGTTCAGGATAAGCTGGAGGTTTGGAGGCATACCTTAGAGTCTAAGGATTCCAGGCTGAGTAGAACGAAGACTGAGTACATGGAGTGCAAGTTTAGTTATGCATCTTATGAGTCAGAGGTGGAAGTGACACTTGATTCTCAGGAAATCCCCCAAAAGAGGAGCTTCAAGTACCTTGGTTCTATCATTCAAGGTAATGGAGAAATTGACGATGATGTCACCCACCGTATAGAGGCAGGTTGGATGAAGTGGAGACGTGCGTCCGGTGTCCTATGCGATAAGAAAGTGGCACCTAAACTTAAAGGTAAGTTCTATAAAACGGTCGCTAGACCAGCTATGTTGTACGGCGCAGAGTGCTGGCCAGTCAAGAGCACACATATCCAGGAAATTAGCATAGCAGAGATGCATATGCTTAGATGAATGTGTGGGCACACGAGGTTGGATAAGATTAGGAATGAGGTTTTTCGTGATAAGGTGAGAGTGGCCTCAGTGGTGGAAAAGATGCGAGAAGTGAGGTTGTGATGGTTCGGCCATGTGAAGAGAAAGGGCACCGATGCGTCAGTGAGGAGGTGTGAGAGGCTGGTTGTGCTAGGTATGCGGAGAGGTAAAGGTAGACCAAAGAAGAATTAGGGCGAGGTGATTCGACATGTTATGGCTCACCTCCAGATCACCGAGGACATGACCCTTGATAGGAAAGCGTGGAGGTCTAGGATTAGGGTAGAAGGTTAGGTAGAAGGCTATTGATGGTTGACATTTTAGCGGTAGTATTCTTATGTATAGTTGTTCTATCTTGTCCTGTTCACTATTGGCGTCTTCCGCTTGCCCTAGTTATAGTAGTTTTTATGTGAGAGCTTGAGCACTAACAGTGTTTCTTACCTTGTTTGTTTTTATCTATTTGGTTTGTCTTCAAAATTTTCTAATGTTTTCTTAGCCGAGAGTCTACCGAAAACAGCCTCTCCACCTTGGTGGGGGTAAGGTCTGCGTACATCTCACCCTCCCCAGACCCCACTTGTGGGATTACACTGGGTATGTTGTTGTTGTTGTTGTTGTTGTTGTTGTTCAATTATTGCACAATAACTCAAACTTTCACTTTTTTTTTCTAGTGAATCCCTTCAAATAGTATCCTCGTAAGCACCTTTTGTCTTCCTCCAACAACCATAAGTTCCCACTTCGTTCACTAGCCTTTTTGGCTCATAAAACTACAAGCAACTCATAGATATTTAGCACAAGAAATAGGAATCCCAATGGCTATCAAAGAAAGGCTACAGGCTCAAAAGGGTTAGCTAGAGTCAAATTTTCACTGATAAACAACTAACTCTGAAGCTTCAAACAGGTTGGCTATGAAAGGAATGCCTATATCACTTCCTAAACGAGCAAACTTCTCATTTTGTTTTGCGCACACATAGGGCAAGTTCTAGACATCAAGTATTAAACAGGGAGAAAGAAAATCCTCACTCACACATGGCACATAATCTACTCAAAACTGCTCAATTCGCGCTCTTAAACAAAGCAAACACAAGCAAACTTTTAAGCATATCTAGAGTCAACATCATGATCATAGGCTTCAAATAATACACTCAACGTTTCTCAAGGCAAATAGATCCTGAAAGAATAAATGCTTGAAGTCCACATACCCCAAATCAAGTATCTATATAAAACTAGTCAAAGTAGAGCCAAGACTATCCCATCCATCCACACCTTTTGTACCTGGTTCAGATTACTACCCTTGGAAAAGAACCGATGCACAAAGAAACACTAAGGTGACAAATCTACTTAAAGACTGGTATATACAATGGATGCGTAAATTGGACCCTAAAGGGCTACCTACGTATCGCTAAGCGAATAAGAAGAGAAGCATAATATGCACCAAGTGTAGTTTATTGGTGGTACCTATTTTTATTTTTATTTTCAAATTTCTTTGTAAATACCAGTACATTAATACTAACTAATACTAATACTAAGGATAATAATACTAAAACTAAAATACTTAATATTAAGAGAAATAATTCAAACTAGTACAACCCACCATACTAAAAGAAAGTGTTCAATGCAACCAAGTCCTAAAATGAAGAAACAAATCAAAAAAATGCCAACTTACAAAATAGCAAAATACATCAAAACAAACCAACCAAAATACATAGAAAGCAGCAAAAAAGTACATAGAAACTGGGAGCACCCCACACTTAAAAATACGCAGTTGTCCTCCGTGCACCAAATAAAGCAATAGTGTCAAAAGTACTCCCTGAAATACTAAAACTAAATAAAAGAAATAGTACAACTCGAAATGAAGAGAAAACATACCTTCGTGATGATGTAAATGAACTAAAATGGAAGAAATTGATGACTCAAGTGAAAAATTTATAGTTAGGGTTTTAGATTGTTTTTGTATTTAAGGAAAGAAAAGGAAAGGGATTTAAAAGAATAAGGGAAATAAGAGAATTGGGGAGGGGGAGGGGTCAGATGTAAAGAAAAAGAAAGGGAAAACGGGAGTCTGGGAACGGGGGAGGGGGTCTGATTTTGTTAATTAGTTTTTTTTAAAATATTTATTATTTTTTCAAATAAAAAATGGGGGTGGTGCACGTCATGCTTCGTGTAGCACGACGTGCACTGGGTTTTATGCCTATACTTAAAAAAATATACTCGATGTTTAACGTCGCCAAGCCGTATGGGTCATGGGGTGCACGGCATGCAGCACATAGTGCAGCACGTAGTGTGCCCCCTTTAACTTCTCCAACTCCGAAAATTCATTCCACAGTCCGTATTTTTGGCTCTCGGGGTGCGATTTCTCCAATTTTTGATGCTTTCTAACACACTTCAAGCCTTGCAAATAGCAACAAAAACAACACTAGACAAGAAGAGTTAGTCTAGTACCTATTAAAACAACTAACATTGGGTTGTCTCCCAACAAGCACCTTATTTAAGGTCGTGGCACAACAGCTTTTTGTGTTTTTATTTTTTTTATATATTTTTTTCTTTTTTTTTTTAAATTTTATTTTGTATAAGTTACAAACACGGGTTGCCTCCCGATAAGCGCCTTAGTTATAGTCATGGTACGACTTCAATCAGCTCAACCCATGGCTCATCCAGGCTCGCATATATGCATACACGAACAACTTGCATCATCACAATGTATCTTCAGCAATTTGCCAAAATCAACAGCTATTTCTTCATCATACAGCTTCAAGGTCATCTTCCCCTTGTCAACATCAATCACTACTCTACCAGTATCTAGGAATGGACGGCCTAATATAATTGGAACATCTTTATCAATGGGGTAAACAAGAACCACAAAATCTACTGGAAACATGAAGCTACCCACATGCACAAGTACATCCTCCACTATTCCAACAGGGTGTTTTTCCCTTTTATCTGCCAGCTGGATGCGCATTGAAGTCTCTCTTATACTAGTCAGACCCAGCCTTTTATATACTTCCAGCGGCATCAAATTAACGCTTGTACTAGAATCACATAAGGCATTACCAATTGTGCGATCACCAATAGAGCACGGGACCGTAAAACTACCGGATCTTACTTCTTTTTAGCTACAGGCTTTGTGATGACAACCCTACACACCTTATTTAACTCAACCATCTCTACCTCATTAAAGTCAACCTTCTTAGACAAAAGATCTTTTAAAAATTTAGCATATCCAGGTACCTCTCGCATAACCTCCATAAAGGGCATAGTAAGCTTCAATTGTTTCAACAAATCAAAAAGCTTATTAAACTTCAAACCTTTTTGTTGCTTTGTCAACCTTTGAGGAAAAGGAGGTGGTGGTGTTTTCACCTTAGAGTTATGCTCCCTTGACACTTTAGCTTGATCAACCACCTTTTCAGCTTCTTTAACAGGTTCATTGGCAATTACCTTCTCAGTACCAGGAACAGGTTTTGGAGTGGTCTCTTTCTTAGCAGGGTCATTGCTAGTCAGTTTGGCAGAGTCATCAAGAGGCTCAATATCTGGCGCAGTGGGTAGCGCTCCTTTAGCTAATTCTTGCTTCTTGCCCAAGTCTCTACCATACCTCAAAGTGACTGCCATCAATTAATAAGGATTTGGATCCTTAGGATTCACTGCAGTGTCACCCGACAAAGCACCTTGAGGTTTATTATGTAAAGCTACGGACAGTTGTCCCAACTTGGTCTCTATACCCTTTATTGCAGTGTCATGTGCTGCCACTTGGTCTTGAAGCTGCTTATTGAATCCCATCATAGCATGCACCATAGTCTTAATCATAGCTATATCATTCGTCTGATGCAGGGGTAAAGTGGCTTGTTGTTGCACTGGCCTAAATTATCCCTGTTGATTGTATTGCTGGCACTGCCCATAATTCACGAAGTTCACATCTTCCGTATAAGAAAGAAAATCAGCATCAGAAAAATTACCAGGATCGGAAACTTGAGTCTGAGTCCATGTGTCCACTTGGTTAACATGTTCCAAGATCAATAATAAAGATATATGTCTCCTTGATAGTGCTACAACGCACACAATTCTAAAAGATAAGAAATATTTCTCTTATTTAATTATGAAAGAAGCTAATGTTAATACTATAAGTAGTAGTACAAGATTGATGGAAGGCTCCGGAAAGCCAAGTTATTATTACCTGGAGGAACATGTTTGGCTATTAATGAAGCTTTATATTGTAGTAAGTCTCACCCTGTTAAGTTTCAAGGATATATATACGCCAAACGGCTATCATATTGATACTAAAACTGATGGAAAGATTGAATAGCTTTATATTACTACAATTATGTCGAGTGAGAAATATGTACTTGAAAAGCTCCCCACTCTTTCCTCTGGCTTGTACTACACAAGCATTGGCAGAGTTGAATCACATTCCATGGTAAAAAACGTTTACTAAATCAAATAATTTTATTATTTGGCATGACCGGTTGGGCCATCCCGGTTATAATATGATGCGCAATATAATTGAGGATTCATATGGACATACATTGAAGAACCAAAAGATTCTTCAATTTAAAGAATTCTCTTGTGTTGCATGTTCTCAAAGAAAATTAATTACTAGAGTAACAAAAGTTGGGACCAAGATCTCTGCATTTCTATAATGTATACAGGGTGATATATGTGGGCCCATACACCCTCCATGTGGACCATTCAGATATTTTATGATTTTAGTAGATGCATCTACAAGATGGTCACATGTGTGCTTATTATCAACTCGCAATATGGCATTTGTGAGGTTGCTTGCTCAAATAAAAAGATTGAGAGCACAATTTCCAGATTATGCAATTAAGACAATTCGTCTTGATAATCCTGCTGAGTTTACATCTCAAGCATTTAATGAATATTGTATATCAACTGGAATTACAGTTGAACATCATGTTGCTCATGTTCATACTCAAAATAGTCTAGCAGAAGCATTTATCAAAAGCCTCCAATTAATGGCTAGACCAATGCTTATGAGAACAAAATTACACATTTCAGTATGGGGACATGCAATTTTGCATGCGGCAGCCCTTGTTCGGATCAGGTGGACAAGTTATCATAAATTCTCCCCATTACAATTGGCTTTTGGTCAGGAGCCAAATATTTCCCATCTTATAATTTTTGGATGTGCGGTATATGTGCCAATTTGCTCCACCATATCGCACAAAGATGGGACCCCAAAGAAGGTTGGGGAAATATGTTGGGTATAAATCTCCGTCTATTATTAAATATCTTGAGCTCATGACGGGAGATTTATTTACAGCAAGATTTGCTGACTGTCATTTTGATGAATTAGTTTCCCCAACATTAGAGGGAGAGAATAAGCAGTTGGAAAAAGAAATAGATTGGAATGCATTAACACTATCTCATTTTGATCCTCGTACAAATAAATGTGAACTTGAAGTTCAAAAGATAGTGTATTTGTAAAATATTACGAATTAGCTGCCAGATGCATTCACTGACGTACCAAGGGTAAGTAAATCTTATATTCCAGCTGCAAATGTTCCTATTCGAATTAATATCCAAGTAAGGAAACCTATTCGTGCAAGTGAGTCTAAGGCACGCCTAAAGCGTGGTAGACCACTCGATTCCAAAGATAAAAATCCTCGAAAAAGAAAAGGAGCAAATGATCAAAACGATCCTACTATGGAGGTAATTGCTCAAAAAGAGCATAGAGACATAACTGATAAGACCTCTTCAGGAGAGGCTCAGGTACCTGAAAAAAATAAAATTGAAGAGATCTCAATAAGTTATGTCTCTGCGGGAAAACTATGGAATCGAGATAATGTAACCAAACGAGGATCTTGAACCAAAATCTGTCGATGAATGTAGACAGAGAAATGATTGGCCAAAATGAAAAGATACGATTCAAGCAAAATTGACTTTACTTGATAAACGTGAAGTTTTCGGACCAATCGTCCGAACACCTGAAGGTGTAAAGCCAGTGGGGGTACAAATAGGTATTTGTGCAAAAAACGAAATCAGAAGAATGAAGTCGTTAGATATAAAGCACGACTTGTGGCACAAAGGTTTTCGCAAAGACCTGTCATTGATTATATGGCATTGTGGATGCAATCATCTTCAGATACCTTATATGTCTGGCAGTACAAGAAAAGCTTGAGATGAGTCTACTGGATGTTGTCACAGCCTATTTATATGCCTGAAGGATTTCAAATGACTGAAGCATTTAAAGGTTCCCTAGAATATTGTTCAATAAAGCTTCATAAATCCTTATATGGATTAAAACAATCGGGCCGTATGTGGTATTGAAACGACCTCGGTCAGTCGTTTCGGAAGTTAGGACTCCGATTGGCGTGCCGATAATTTTAAAATATTCGTAATGTCCCATTAGGACCTGTCTGTAAAATTTGAGCTAAATCAGACCTCGTTTGGTAGGCATCGGAAGAAGGTTTCAGTTTTTATCGGCGATAAATATTAAAAAGAGATTTTCGAGCTCGGTTTTTACCGAATGAGCTCCGATTCGAAATCCGAAAGCGCCGTTAGGTTCGTATGATTATTTGTGATTTTTGTAAACTTTCGAAATTGAATTTCGATGTTGTTCGGCTAGTTTCCGCTAAAATGCCGAAAGTTAAATAATTTGACTTCTTTTCATTTAAATTCGCATCTTGAGTTTCGGGAGTCTGATTTGAGATCCGCCTTCGCGAGTATGTTACATATATTTTGTATAACTTGTATGCAAAAGTTGGAATTATTTGAATATCGTAGGGTACTATTTTAATTTTCGTTAAGAAAAAAATATATAATAAAAGAAAAAAAAAAGAAAAGGAAAATGACAAAAAAATAAAATGAGCAGGCGGTGGTCAAAGGGATTTTAATCCCTTGACATTTCATTAGTAAGGAAAAAGGGAGCACAAGCAGAACGAAATGAACAGAAATGGAAATGACGAGAAATGACGAGAAACGAAAGGGAAAATGCCAGAAAATGAAAAAAGGGGCCGGAGAAAAGTAGAATTTTTACCCTGAAATATTCAGGTAATGATCCTAATATATTATTTGAGTTTATTACGTGTGTTTTAATATATTTTAACGGTAAAACTTGGAATATTAGACATCGTATTAATAAGTTTAATTAATAGTTTAAAGGGTCAAATGGACCCCGATAATGGAATTGATTATATATTCGTACTCAGTGAGTTATGGGCAACATATAAATGTAATTTATTTAGGGTTTGGTTATGTGACCTTAAACCCTGTATATAGGCCTGGCCTGCGTATTGCGTATGCGAATAGGGTATCAGGTTCCTACCTGGGTTGCCCTAAGATGTGAGGAATGAAGCCTTTAGCCTAATGTGATATATTTTTCTGCTTATTGATCACAGTGGGATCGTTTGGCAATGAATTCAAAGAATAACGCGGTTGTTGGTCGCAATGCTAACTTTTGAGAAAGGTAAGTGTTTATATCCATTTCTTTGGAGGCACCTGGCCTCGTGGATTTTCTACCACGTGTTCCTTACGTGTGTAGCTGCCGATAGGCGTACTCATTACGCCTTAGCTTTGGATTTACATTGTATATTATATGTTATGTCCTATTGTTGGTATTGCAATGACGATCTGAGCATGGTACCCTGGCTGTGAGTTGGCATCTACTTCCCGGTTGTCGATGAGAGTCCCGCGCCGGTGAAGGGTTATTATTGCATCACATTGCACTCATTTGCATTATATGTCATTCATATGCATTACATTGCATATCATATTGAGGGCAGGAGTATTCCGCCCCAGGAGCAGGAGTATTCCGCTCCATTGTATCATATTGAGGGCAGGAGTATTCCGCCCCAGGAGCAGGAGTATTCCGCTCCATTGTATTATATCGGGTGCAGGAGTATTCCGCCCCAAGAGAGTGCAGGAGTATTCCGCCTCTGGTTTATATTATATCGGGTGCAGGAGTATTCCACCCCAGGAGCAGGAGTATTCCGCTCCAGTTGGTTATCAGATTGGATTCCCCTCGAATGCAGGAGTATTCCGCTTCGAGATGGGACGACGGGCACATGTGACCCTTTGCATCATATTCATTTCATTTCATTTCATCTCACTTCATTTCATTTCATCTCAATTCATACCATTGTGTAGACTTGCGGTACATGACTATTGTTCTGCTTATATGTGCATCGCTTATTTGTTGATATGTTTCTGCCACGCACCCTTGGTTGAGTTTAGAAGTTTCTTACGTGTTTTCGGTTGTTATCTGGCTCTGCCTTTTATAATTTAAATAAAAGGAATTTGGTTTAACTGTTTCTTCTCCCCGGCTAGCTATCCTATTCTTTGAGGTGGCTAGTCTGCCCCACTTATTGAGTCCTTTTGACTCACCCTTGTTTGTTGTTTGTTTCTTGTCTATCTATTTCGTTTCAGCAGGTTCGCTCCAGGATTGAGTTCGTCACGTTGTTCAGGAACGAAGACGACTTCAGCTGTCAGGGTGAGCCAACTTTATTCCGGATGGCCACCAGTTTATTGTTTATTATTTCAGTTGCATTCTGCTCCCTTCAGGAGGTATCTGTCTTCTTTTGTACTCTTAGATGTCTGGTCTGGATAGCCCTAAACCTAGTATGTTTGGTAGTCAGCTGTAATTTCTTTTGTACAGCTAGAGATATCAGTATGTCTGTGTTTTTGTTTAAGTTTTGTCCTTATTTATGAATTATTATATTTATTTTCCTAATTTAATTGGTAAGGGTTCGCCCGACGGGTCTAGGGGAGGATGTCGGGTGCCCGCACGACCTAACCGGATTTCGGGTCGTGTCAGTTGGTATCAGAGCCCGATTTAGAGTCTATCCAGACTAAGACAGTGTCTAGTAGAGTCTCGCTGATGGGTACGTAGACGTCCGTACTTATCTACGAGAGGCTATGATGGCATTTTGGAAGTTTCACTTCCTTTATTTCTTATCGTGCGTCGGTCTAGAATTCAAAAGTATTTTCGTTAATTTTTTTTAATTCCTTCGCGGTAATTGTGAAACCCTCGTGCGACAAATCAACAAACGGAAGGAGTTCAGGACGAAACATCTGACGATCTAGTTACGGAGGTCCCAGCTGTACGAGCTCGCGGTGGGTAAGGGAGCAGGGTCTTGTGGTTCCCTTGGCTCTCTACGATGCTTTTACGAGAATCTTCGCAACGCAGATACCGCGAGAACCTATTATTCGCTAGACAGCCTATCAGGTTGCCGCATGTGCAGACGTTCGGTCTCAGGGAGCTCCCATTCCGGTTCTTAATATTGCCGCAGTAAAGTATATTCCGGAGGTAGTATATATTATACCTCTAATTGTTCTGGCTGGTTGGCCAGCCGAGGTATCAGTTCGGTCCAAGTGTCCGAAGAGATTATATTATTTTACGCGGTTGAACCTTCCGATATTCTTAAGAAATGTATCAGATAAACCCGTGAATTTTTTGTTTTAAAAAAAATGATATCAGCATATCCTTCAGGCTGTTGGTTATCTCGAGCAATATATTGTTGATTATTCTTCTTTCCAGTTTCAGGGGTCCAGCCTTGAATTGGTGGACCGCTCTCTTATTAGCTGACTTGGTTCGGTTTTTCTTTTAGATTCATGGAAAAGTTCCTTTCGAGTAGCGAACGAGATGAAAAGTGTTACCAGTTCGAGTGGATTTGACAGGGTAGCCTGTCGGTTAGCCTGTTGGTTTCAGAATATAAGATTGAATTCTATAAAATGGCCGAATATGCATTTGAACTAGTTCATGAGCCTTTCGAGAGATTCAAAGATTTATTGATGACCTTTCTTTTTCCTTGAGATCCCAGATGGCTCGAGAGATTGAGGTCGGGATTTCATTTGATATTGTTGTTGATATTGCACGAAGGTTCGAGGCATACCATAAGTTAGAGCGGGAAAGTAAGAGATCCCACGGCCCTGGTGCGTAACCATGGTACCTCACTTGGAGGTAAAAGTTATGATTATTTTGGAAGGTCACCTTCCAGGTTATCTCAGCTTGTGTCGCTTGATTCTTAGAGTGCGCCAGTAGCTCATTAAGATCAGATTCAGTCTTCTCTTTACAGCTATCAACAATCTTTCCAGCTTCCATTTTTAAGCGAAAATGTGGTATTATTGTCATGAGTCTGGCTATCCTTTAAAGAGTTTTCTGTTACTCCGACAGGTAGGCAGTCGTCTTTTCTCTCGTCAGGCACCTGCACAATCGCAAGGGATTTTATTTAGATCTCAATCAACCGGAGAAATGCCACGATCCAGTAGAGGTTGAGAGTGTGGTGGTAGTGATTCCTCTAGAAGTAATTATCAGGGTAGCGGCTCAACTCAGCCGCAGAGGCAGTTTTATGAACTGCTAGTCTGGCAGGATGCTGAGGTATCCGATGTAGTAGACCCAAGTATTTCTTCTTCCCTCAAATGTGAGTAAGATTCGATTCTTCCGATCGATCTGGAAATGGTTTGTCATATCATGTTTCCATGGCGTCCTTGGATATTTTTTTCTATTAAGAATCTATTGCGGTAGAGGGTGAGCTTCTGATATGATTTATTTTTGGCATTTATGATGACCCTACTAGTTTATCTGGTTTAAATGTGAGAGATTTGTGAGTGAGTATCGGTATTTTTCTGCTTGGCATCTTGTTACGCCACCTTCTGTTATTATGTCAATTCAGTTTTCCTCTTACCTCGAAATTCAATGTTGGTAGGATGATGGGATCCTAATTCGTCACCATCCGAAAGTGTTATAGTTTCTTCCGGTGCAAATTGATTAGTAAGTAATATTCGATCTACGTATTTCATCTCGGTTCAAAACGCTAGTACAGTCAAGTTATTCTATGAGCTTCTCTTAGTTATAAAAGGATTTTCTGGCAAATTATCACCTTCTTATTGGGAGGTTAAATTGGCATAGATGTCATTCCATAAAGCTTATTTAATGTCTATTTCTTCAATTTTGATTCTTTGGTTAGCCTGACTCAGAAATAGTCTAGCTTTGGTAGCCAAGAAAATAAGAAGATGAACTTTCTGAAGCTCTAATTATTTCTATCCTCGATCCACTTCCATTTCTTCTTCGTCCGGCACTAGTGAGCTTGGGCGATTAGTAGCTGCTTGTGACGTTCACTGTGTTGAGCCAGAGTATGTGTTATTGTAGCCGGGTAAGCATATTATTGTTTTGGATATTAGTTTATCCGGGTATCCATTCCCATGTATGGTATAGCGCTGGTTCTGTTTTGCGGATCATCCAGTTTCAGGGGAAACTCTGCCAAAATTTTTACATAGAAGGACCATCCATCAGGCGATGGTGTTACGACAAAGGTATGGAGTTGTGAACTTAAGAGTTGCAGCTGTTTGGCAACTCAAGAGGGTAATTTAGTAGCTCAGGTCTGAGCCACATTCTGTTTTTAGCTAAATCTTCTTTAGTCCAGCAGACTGTGGGAGGATGGTTATTCCTATTCAAATGGCTGCATGAGTTTGTACTTTAAGTGGAGGAGTCTCCCTCCAAATACTGAATGCTAATATTAAATCTCTGAGGTGTTGATACCACTTTTCTCACAACCCAAAGTAAGGCCACGGCGGAAATCTACTATGAGTGTCGATCATTGCTAAACCCACTAATAATCTATTAATGACAGAGATAAGCTGGAAAGCTGATCATATATACGTACCTATCTGCTGAAAGCATAAAGCCTGGAAAGATGACACGACTTTAACTTGCTGACAATTAGAACACTGAGCCACAAATTCTGCTATGTCACACTTCATTCCGTCCCACCAATAAATCTGCTTAAGATCATGGTACATCTTAGTCGAACCTGGATGAATACTATATTTGGAATAATGTGTCTCCATCATAATCTATCCACGTAAATCTGCAACATCAGAAATACAAAGTCTATCTTTATACATGAGAACACCGTCAGTAGTGACCCTGTATGGTGACTTCGGTTTTCTTTGGGCTATCTGTCTGTATCCAACTAGAACTGGATTCTCATACTGACGCTGTTTTACTTCATGGAAATTTAGAGTTAAAGGTCTAGTGCAGCTTGTCGACAATCCATCATTGGTGCGTATATCTCTTTCACACCTCAACTCCTTGAGAGGTTACTTTAGCGTTGTAAGTGCTCATGTAATCAACTTTACTGCTGGTATTCTGCCTCAGATGAAGGTCCAACTACATGTCTCTTTTATTTGCACTTTTTCAAGTTATAATATTTCCAATCCAAAGACAATACCCTGAAGTAGATGTTTAGTCTGAAGATCATTCCTAGTCTGCATCATACTATCCAGTAGTAGTTGCATGATCCTTATCCTTATACGATAGACCCTGTTCAGATGAGATTTTGGCATACATTAGAATATGAGTAACTACATTCCCACGAGGAGCTTGCGGAACAACACTAAGATCAACTGAGATGTTGCATAATGCGTTCGTAAAAATAATATAGCCTGCATCAAATCTTCTAGAGTGTGTAGTGACAAGGTGCTTCAAAATCTTCCCCTATTGTATCAAGCGTGAGCTAATTCTTAGTTCCATCGACCTGTTTTACATCAAAAGGTATATCGAAGAGGGTATTATCGGCTGAATCATGTCAACCCATTCAAAAATCCGTGTATCTTTATTTCAAAAATGTAGAACTCTCCTCTCGTGATCGAGGAAGGATCATCTTAGTCAGAATAATCCGGGCAATGGTGTTATCATATTATCCAGATATATTTTATTTTAAAAGTTCAATATGCGTGTTATAATTCTGATCCTGCAATCAAGAGATAAGGTCCGTGGAGTAGCTTATGAAGGTCGTGCAAGTTCTTTTGTTATCTGTACGAATTTTTCTTTAGACTTAGGCTCGTTCGAGGACGAACGAGAGTTTAAGTGGAGGAGAATGAAACGACCTCGGTCAGTCGTTTCGGAAGTTAGGACTCCGATTGGCGTGCCGATAATTTTAAAATATTCGTAATGTCCATTAGGACCTGTCTGTAAAATTTGAGCTAAATCAGACCTCGTTTGGTAGGCATCGGAAGAAGGTTTCAGTTTTTATCGGCGATAAATATTAAAAAGAGATTTTCGAGCTCGGTTTTTGCCGAATGAGCTCCGATTCGAAATCTGAAAGCGCCGTTAGGTTCGTATGATTATTTGTGATTTTTATAAACTTTCGAAATTGAATTTCGATGTTGTTCGGCTAGTTTCCGCTAAAATACCGAAAGTTAAATAATTTGACTTCTTTTCATTTAAATTCGCATCTTGAGTTTCGGGAGTCTGATTTGAGATCCGCCTTCGCGAGTATGTTGCATATATTTTGTATAACTTGTATGCAAAAGTTGGAATTATTTCGAATATCGTAGGGTACTATTTTAATTTTTGTTAAGAAAAAATATATAATAAAAGAAAACAAAAAAAAAAGGAAAATGACAAAAAAATAAAACGAGCAGGCGGTGGTCAAAGGGATTTTAATCCCTTGACATTTCATTAGTAAGGAAAAAGGGAGCACAAGCAGAACGAAATGAACAGAAATGGAAATGACGAGAAATGACGAGAAACGAAAGGGAAAATGCCAGAAAATGAAAAAAGGGGCCGGAGAAAAGTAGAATTTTTACCCTGAAATATTCAGATAATGATCCTAATATATTATTTGAGTTTATTACGTGTGTTTTAATATATTTTAACGGTAAAACTTGGAATATTAGACATCGTATTAATAAGTTCAATTAATAGTTTAAAGGGTCAAATGGACCCCGATAATGGAATTGATTATATATTCGTACTCAGTGAGTTATGGGCAACATATAAATGTAATTTATTTAGGGTTTGGCTATGTGACCTTAAACCATGTATATAGGCCTGGCCTGCGTATTGCGTATGCGAATAGGGTATCAGGTTCCTACCTGGGTTGCCCTAAGATGTGAGGAATGAAGCCTTTAGCCTAATGTGATATATTTTTCTGCTTATTGATCACAGTGGGATCGTTTGGCAATGAATTCAAAGAATAAGGCGGTTGTTGGTCGCAATGCTAACTTTTGAGAAAGGTAAGTGTTTATATCCATTTCTTTGGAGGCACCTGGCCTCGTGGATTTTCTACCACGTGTTCCTTACGTGTGTAGCTGCCGATAGGCGTACTCATTACGCCTTAGCTTTGGATTTACATTGTATATTATATGTTATGTCCTATTGTTGGTATTGCAATGACGATCTGAGCATGGTACCCTGGCTGTGAGTTGGCATCTACTTCCCGGTTGTCGATGAGAGTCCCGCGCCGGTGAAGGGTTATTATTGCATCACATTGCACTCATTTGCATTATATGTCATTCATATGCATTACATTGCATATCATATTGAGGGCAGGAGTATTCCGCCCCAGGAGCAGGAGTATTCCGCTCCATTGTATCATATTGAGGGCAGGAGTATTCCGCCCCAGGAGCAGGAGTATTCCGTTCCATTGTATTATATCGGGTGCAGGAGTATTCCGCCCCAAGAGAGTGCAGGAGTATTCCGCATCTGGTTTATATTATATCGGGTGCAGGAGTATTCCGCCCCAGGAGCAGGAGTATTCCGCTCCAGTTGGTTATCAGATTGGATTCCCCTCGAATGCAGGAGTATTCCGCTTCGAGATGGGACGACGGGCACATGTGACCCTTTGCATCATATTTCATTTCATTTCATTTCATCTCACTTCATTTCATTTCATCTCAATTCATACCATTGTGTAGACTTGCGGTACATGACTATTGTTCTGCTTATATGTGCATCGCTTATTTGTTGATATGTTTCTGCCACGCACCCTTGGTTGAGTTTAGAAGTTTCTTACGTGTTTTCGGTTGTTATCTGGCTCTGCCTTTTATAATTTAAATAAAAGGAATTTGGTTTAACTGTTTCTTCTCCTCGGCTAGCTATCCTATTCTTTGAGGTGGCTAGTCTGCCCCACTTATTGAGTCCTTTTGACTCACCCTTGTTTGTTGTTTGTTTCTTGTCTATCTATTTCGTTTCGGCAGGTTCGCTCCAGGATTGAGTTCGTCACGTTGTTCAGGAGCGAAGACGACTTCAGCTGTCAGGGTGAGCCAGCTTTATTCCGGATGGCCACCAGTTTATTGTTTATTATTTCAGTTGCATTCTGCTCCCTTCAGGAGGTATCTGTCTTCTTTTGTACTCTTAGATGTGTGGTCTGGATAGCCCTAAACCTAGTATGTTGGGTAGTCAGCTGTAATTTCTTTTGTACAGCTAGAGATATCAGTATGTCTGTGTTTTTGTTTAAGTCTTGTCCTTATTTATGAATTATTATATTTATTTTCCTAATTTAATTGGTAAGGGTTCGCCCGACGGGTCTAGGGGAGGATGTCAGGTGCCCGCACGACCTAACCGGATTTCGGGTCGTGTCAGGTATAATCGCCTTAGCGAATACCTATTGAAAGAATGATATAAAAATGATCCAATTTGTCCCTGTGTCTTCATAAAAAGGTCTGGATCTGAAATTATCATAATAGCTGTGTATGTTGATGAATTAAATATTATTGGAACTCGTGAAGCACTGTCAAATACTATGGAGTGTTTGAAGAAAGAGTTTGAAATGAAAGACCTTGGGAAGACTAACTTTTGTCTTGGTCTACAAATTGAGCATTTGACAAAAGGAATATTTCTCCATCAATCAACATATACTAAAAAGATTCTTAAGAGATTTTACATTGATAAATTACATCCATTGAGCACGATGGTTGTGAGGTCGCTTGATGTAAATAAAGATCCATTCCAGCCTTGTGAAAATGATGAAGAGTTTCTTGGTGCTGAAGTACCATATCTTAGTGCAATTGGTGCACTGATATATCTTGTTAATAATACTCGGCCAGATATATCTTTTGTTGTAAGCTTATTGGCAAGGTTTAGTTCTTTCCCAACACAAAGACACTGGAACGGTACTAAGCATATATTCAGATACCTCCAAGGGACTATCGATAAGGGATTATTTTATTCAAATGAATGCAAGTCACAATTAACTGGTTATGCAGATGCTGGATATTTTTCTGATCCACATAGAGGACGGTCTCAAACAGGCTATCTATTTACATGTAGAGACACAACTATATCATGGTGTTCAGTAAAATAAACTATTGCGGCTACTTCTTCAAATCATGCAGAGATATTGGTTATTCATGAAGCAAGACGTGAATGCATTTGGTTGAGACTGATGACTCAACATATTCAGAAAATGTGTGGATTTTCTTTGCAAATGGAAATTTCAACTATATTATATGAAGACAATACTTCATGTATAGCTCAGCTGAAAGAAGGATATATCAAAGTAGACAGGATAAAGCACATTTCACTGCTTATTAATGGAAATCAAAGGATATTTCTGGTGGATTTGTTCACTAAAGCATTGCCAACTTCAACATTTGAGAAGTTGATATACAAGATTGGAATGCGTCGTCTCCGAGATATAAAGCAATGTCTTCATCAGGGGGAGTAAAATACGCGCTGCACTCTTTTTTCCTTAACCAAGATTTTGTCTCATTAGGTTTTCCTGGTAAGGTTTTTAATGAGGCAGCTCAAAATGCGTATTACAAGATGTGTGTACTCTTTTTCCTTCACTAGACTTTTTTCCGCGGGATTTTTTCTAGTATGGTTTAAACGATGCATACTCTTTGTGTAATGAACATCCAAGGGGGATGTTACAAATCCACTGCATTTGCGGATGCCATTAATGAAGTAATTCTAGTAATACATGTATGCATTTAATATGCTAATTCAGATATGTAAGTCTTCTGTTGAATGATGGTTTTGAAGATGACAAAGGACCTGGTTCTACGTGGACTAAGGAAAAGGTTCACAGTTGATGTAGAAGACCAGGCTGTTCAAGTGGATATTCGAGTTCGATTCGAAGAAGGAAAAAGAGAACAGCTGGAGTTGAAGTCTCAATCCAAGAAGAAGAAGGAAAAGCTTTCAAGGCGGTGCCGAAGGAGAAGCTGTTTCCCAGGCGGAGAAGGATTGAAGACTTAGGCAAAAAAACTTAGGTTTCGTATAAGGCAATATGGGAAAACCTTATTAGAAACGAATTTCAAACTGTAAAAGGAGTTCCAAGCTAATATGGAAAAGCCTTTCCATGAACTCTATAAGTACAAGTTGTTTTGGCCAGAAAAATTTACGCACTCAAGAATTCTCAACCGAGCAAATCGAGAGAAAATTATTCGTGAGAGCTATTGTGTGCAAGAACAGAAGCGAGGCTGCAGAACCTGGAGGAGTTCGAGTTTCATAAGGTCTAGTCTGTTTGTCTTAGTATGCTGTTATAGGTTATTGAGTTATAATCTATCAGCTTGTTTAGAAGCATAAAATTTAGATTACGTTTTGGTGAGGTAGTTTCAACCTTACAAGTCATAGTGAGGCTTGGAAGGTTTTAGGTACAAGTCATAGTGAGGCTAGTTCCTTGATTGCATTGCGTTGTAATCTAAAACTTGTTCAGTTTTCCTAGAGTGAAAATTTAAATCCCAAGAGTTTGGGTCGTGGCTTTTGATCCCTTGAGCAACGATTTTTCCACGTAAAAATCTCTGTATCTTTATATTCCGCAGTTACTTTAAGTTTCAGAGATAGGTGAAACTTACAAGGAACGTGGTTCTTTGTGAGTTAGGTGATCGGAGTTAAGAGCAAGTTTTAGGAATTCAAAAATCGGATAAGGACACTATTCACCCTTCCTCTAGTATCTTACAAGGGTGCACCAGGTGCATCATCTTCGGTTTCTTTTGCGCCTTATAAAAGAGAAATTATCCATCTATTAATGTACCAACTTAAAAGTGAAATAAAGAAATCTATCTCTCCTCGTATTCTTACTACTCCCGTTTACTTTACTGTTCCTATTATATTTTATTTACAATAATATTATCATTTCTTGAAAATATTTGGTTGTGCTTGTTACCCCTATCTTCATCCGTATAATTCTCACAAACTTGAATTTTGATCCGCACAATGTATTTTCTTGGGATATAGCAGGCAATATAAGGGTTATAAATGTCTCCATGTGTATAGTGGTAAAATATAAGTATCCAGACATGTCAAATTAGATGAATTTATTTCCTTTAACTATGAGTTCTTGAAGTTTATTTGTTTCAGTGATTTGTCCTTTGAATTGTTTCAACACATTAATATATAAAATTGTAAAAACACTTCATGATAAATGAAACTCACCATTACTAATAGATAAAATTCGTAGTATTAATACCATTGGCTGTAGTAAGATAAACTTTGTTACTTACAGAAAATATTAAATTGTGCATGTGGAGTTAAACTGATCTGATTTTAGGAGAGGCAAGGATTATAGTTACAAATCTTATATCAGTATATTGTGGTTGGGAAGGCACGACAAGAATCACATAATACATTTAAGGACTTCTGAGCAGAACTTATTCTCTTTATCGAGCTATATACTAAATAGAATTAATATTCAACAATTTCAGGAACTTACATTATTTTCTAATTTTTAATATTTGTATTATATGGTTATCTAAAATTGCTTATTCATAAATATGGATTACACGCGCCCAAAATTAATATATAAATATGTTAAACATCAAATGCAGATAAATATCTTTCATTCATTCAAATAATGCTATAACTAAATATTACATGCCTCTAAATATTCCCTCTCCAAGTCTTTTTTCAGTAAATTAAACTGAGGTAACCTAGTCTTGAGCCACCCCAACCAATCTTTTACTCATCCATCATTCCAATTCTGTAAATTAATCAACGGGTAATTAATCTAAAAGCCCCACTTCTATTTGATTTATTTCAATATATATGCCGACACTATTTTCAATCTTTCCCTTTATTTTCAGTCCTAATTATCTCGTTTAAAGCTGATGGCCCTCATATCATGTTTTAATAATATAAGAATTCAATTGAGAACACTCTTGACTGTGACATATGCTTGTCTCATTGCACTTTTTCAATTTTTACATGTACTATTGGTGGCTATTACTTTGGTTATGAAGGAATTGAAAATTTCTATTGTTAGTCTTGAATATGATTCAACGTTCTAACGACTTAGGATGGAAGAATATGACAAAATCTTCTAACAAATGACACCATAAAACTATTTATGACATCATCGTGTCAACATGTTTTCCTACTGGTAATTTAAATTAGTGATTTATCTAACATAAAGTATAGTAATATATGGAGGTGGTAGTGGGACAGTCTTTAATGAGTTATTCGTCAGATATATTATTATAAAGACATGTTTTTTATTAGATGGTTGTATATAAATGTTTCTCGGGAAGATCCAAGATGACATTTTTCTTTCCGACCCCTATTTGGGTACTGCAAATATTAGTGCACGTAACGTTATAATGAGATCATGTTGAGATAAGCATGCCACAACACTAATTATAAATATTATTTTGTTGGTCCTCTATAACTTTTTGTAGGTTAATTGTATTCCTATAAATAGAGTATCAAATCTTGCATTATTTTATAGTATGAAGTTCCTGCTTGTTCTTTCTTTTTCTCTTTTTTCAAATACTAGGTTTTTAGTAATATTCATAGTCGTTATTCATGTTCCAACATATTTTAATTGAAATATGATTGCCAAAAAGGAAAGTAGCCGCCTTTCTTCTTTCTGATTTTGCTTTATGTTCAATCAAGTCAAGAATGAATCTCCATCTTTTAAAGAAATTAAAAACTGAACTAACAAAAGTATAAACAAATGGACGAGAATCCTTAATTATTATCTGTAGTATGACTAAAATGTAGAATACCTCAACGTGTGAGCGCTACATGCTTCCTTCCCTGAATAATATTTGGTAGTTGATCAGCCAAAATGGTATAAACTTTTACATTACCATCAGTATTATATTAAGTCAATGGAATAATTGCCCTCCCTATATCAAATATCACAAATTATTCGATCTAAGATTTCAATTCTTCCGTGTTTCAGCGGTAACATATTCTTCCATGGAGTTAAGATCCAAAATATGGAAGAAACAAGCATTTTCACGACTCTACCACCCAGTCAATGACACATATATAATAGATATTACATGGTATATGAAGAGCACTTATATTATTGCATGCAAAAGATATATTGAGCCTGTTTGGCGGGCTTCTAAGCAGTTTTTTTAAGTGGCTTATAAGTTCAATAGTGGCTTTTGGCTTTTTTAAGTACATAACTACTTATAAGCCCATAAATTTTTAAGTTACCAAACATTTGCTAGTGTGCTTATAAGCTTATAAGCCGCTTTTAAGCTCACCCAAACGTGCTCATTGTTTCATGCAAAAGATAGTATATTTGTGTTGGCCTAAATCTGATTAGGACAATAAATCGAATTTGTTTTGGATTAACTAGCAACTATTTGTATCAAAATCGTAAAACGACAAATAATTCGATAAAGAAAATTGGACAATAGTTAAGAGGACGAAGAATAAGTGTTTTTTGATATATTTGTGAATGGTTTTACATAGTTTCCTCATGACTATTTATAGTCTACAAGAATAAGAAGAGCAATAAATGTGTTTAATGGCCATTACTCTACGTTCTGATCATGGTTGGCCCATGATCACTCCATTAAATGTCCAAGCAACGGTCGACAGTTACAAAAGGCGAAACTCTATCCAACAAAGACTGAACCTTCACTGAGGGGTAAGCTACACGCCTCGTGATGGTTATCTTTTAATCACTCCGAGCAGTAACTTGCAGCCACGACTCGTTCTTACCCAAGGCAACTAACCTCGGGATCATGGTAAATTTTCTTGAGGGATGATCTTCAGGGGATTCCACCGAACCATGCCTCGAGTCCTAGCATCAAGGCTCAGTAAATTTTTAACCAATACAGATAGTCCCCCCACCACTCGGATAATAGTCAGGATTTTCTGAGGGGTGAAATAAATTCGGCAGGAGATCGATGTGGCTACACTTGCGCCATGATTTTCGAAAATGGCGGTTGTCACTCCATATTCCCATCTATCATAGACGACATCCGTTGATTGGGTGCGACTTTTCGCTCCTCCTTCCCCATGTAAATGCAATGATGACCCTCCCACTATAAATACTTCAACTTGTTTTCATTCCTCCTCACTTTCAATTTTCCTATCAACAATAATTTTCCATAGTAAAATTATACCTTGAGTTCCGTCTTCCTGTTTAAGAACATCACCATTCGCCTAGTAAAAATATCTCCTACAAATTCTGTACAACACTCCTCAGGTCCTTCTGAAGAAAGGATCCCTGATGTTGCTACCACGATCGTCGGCGATGAATTAGTAAACATTTCGGTACCTTTAAACATTCTTTTGTCGTTGGATGAAGACACAGAGGAAACATCGCACCCTAGCGATTTAATCCCAAGGCAACGCAAAGCCACCGCCAACCGCGACAACATTGATGAGACAGGCGGCGAAGAAGAAAATGCCACCACAGAAGTTGGTGGTGCTGAAACAGAAACTCCAAACCCCAAAAAAGAGAAATCTCCCTTGAGGGAACTCACACCCGAGGACGTCATCCCCTCGAAGCTCGACCTCTCGAACGACTTCATGATGCAAATCCGAACCGAAGCCGATATTAGGAGAAATAGAAATATTCCAGCTGGAGACACTCTGAGCCTGATCACACAAGCCAATATTCATTTAGTTCAGGAAGATTGCAAGTGGGGCCCTGAGGTTTAAGTCAGCGTCCCCACTCCGGAGAGCCGAACCTACGATGTAGTGTATGGGAGCTCTTTTGTGTATACCTACCCCTTCACAATAGGATTTACTTTTCCTATTCATGAAGTGGTGGACATGTTCTGGCGAACTTACAACGTGTGCATAGCTCAGATTGGCCCCAAATTCTGGAGGTTTATAGAGTGCCTTGACTACTTGAGCAAAAGAGCATGCGTCTCTTTCACTTTTTATCACTTCATCTACCTTTTTTCTCCCACCTTGCATAAGGATGGGATCGTTCAACTCAACAAACGAGGCAAGTTTTCGCTGATCACAAAAAATGAGGACACTGAAGACTGGGATGGAATGAGCGCTTCGTTTTATTGCCCACTCGACTTATATCCTCGAAGTCTAGTTTCCCCGAGTGATGGAACCGAACACGTAAGCTTTTGCCTTGGTTACTTTCAACAACTTTCCTTTGCATCATTCATTTTTTTTATCTCTAACCTTCTATTTTTGACTTCTTTAGTCGAGTCAATCCCGATCACTCCTTCAGATGATTTGGCTGTTTGGATGCAAGCCATTATCAAGGCGAAGCCAAGAGAAGAGAGATCATGGATGATCTTGGCTGCCTTATATGAAGACCAATGGGCATGAAAGCGCCACGGTAAGTTACACTTTACCTCCGTTGAATTCTTCCTTCAAGGTCTTTCCCTTTCTAGTCTTCGTTTTTCTACTTTTTGCAAGCCTCCCCAGTAGGGCGTTTACCGCGTCGAAGGAAAAGAAGAAGAATAAAGGGGGCAAGAAGAAGAAAGTCCCCGAGACTGGGGAAGCTCTGGATGAACTCGAGGATTTGGTAGGATCCCTCGAGAAAAAAGAAGAAGGAAAAGATAGAAGAAAAGACTACTCCTGAGGGGCCAACGGGCTAGGGTAAATATTTTTTTTCCTTTTCTTTCTAACATCTAACCCCATCGTTCTTCACTGATTCTCTTTTCCTTTCTCCCTTTTTCAAAGCTCCAAAAAGGAAGAGACAGGCTTCAAAGAAGTCTACTGGGGCCAAGCGGGCCAGAGTAGAAGAGAATGTCAACCCCGAGGTAGTTGCTTCTCCTCGTAGGGGTTTGATCGACGAGCCCCGAAGAGGAAGAGACTCAAATTGAGACTATCGACCTTGAAGCATCGACTCAACCAGCTGATAAAATTGAAGAGGCAATTCCTTCATCAACAAACAAAGAGAAAAGTATGGATGGGACCCCTCGCACTGAGGAAAAAACCTCACGAGCTGCGTCTGAGCCCGCTCACGACTTGATTCCCCGAAGGCAGGTTAAGAGAGTTGAACTTCTCTCCGACCTCTGCCTTCTGGACAATGATGAGGCGGTTCCCATCAGCTACAGAAGGATCCTCGGGCCGTTAGAGCGAGAGCGTCTCAGAAAATTACCCATAGATTAGTTGATGGCCGATACAGCTCAGCATACAATTCGAGTATTTTTGCTTCACTTACCTTTTTTAGATTATATCGTTTCACTTTCTTGCCTTAACCCTTTAGTTAATCCTTTGTAGAGGTACATACATGCGATCAGGGCTGCCGAGATTGAGACCCACCGAGTCTTCATTTTTAAAGAAACCAAGGATGAATGGGACCGAATAAGAGCTCACCTCAAATCTCGAGTAGTCGATTTGGAGAAATCACTTCTTAACGCCAAGATTGAGTTGGATAATGCTTGAATGGCTGCTGACAAGTCTGGCCTCGAGGCAGCCAATGGTCGTGAGGCTGCCTCTTCTGTCGAGGCAAGAATGGCCGCCTTGAAGGAGACTTGCAAGACTGAGCTTGCGGCTAAGCGGAAACGGATAACCGACGAGGCCAAAACTGCCCTTAGTAGAAATGCTGAGAAGTGTCGCTCTAAGATGAATGAGAGCTCCCTCAAGATAAACGAGCTAGCCGAAGGGAAAGAGCGGCTCGAGGCTGAGATTGTGGCCCTTCAGGGAAAAATAGCGTCTTCTTTGTCGAGGAAAAAAATGAGAGCTACAAGGGCCAAAGTTGGCAAGAACTGGGCCATCATCCAAACGAAGTTAAAGACTCTCAAACAGTGCCAAGCCAGGGCGGATCTGGATGCAGAGATAGCCAAGGCTGAAAATGACGCCGTGAAAGCCCAATAACTGTTGAGTCAACTCCCCTCAAGCAGTGAGAGCTCGAATGACGAAGACGAAAAGAATGAGGGTTTTGATGTTTCAACTTCTGAGGCCGAAGAGTGATGTCTCGTCAGTGTACTTTCTTGTTTTTGCTTAGGCCTTGAGCCATTTGTAAATATTTTCATGTTGGCCTCCGAGTCTTTTTAATGAATTTAAATGTTTGTAAGTGTTAATCTTTGCTTTGTATTTAAAGCCTTTGATATATCACTTGAATATTTGCTTACAAGACTTAGATAAATTTAAGTGTAAGCTAGCTTAGAACTACGTCTCATTCTCAAGTCGAGGAGTAATAAAAATTATTGGCCTTCATGCATCGGATAAAAAGAAATTGAATCATGTTTTATTCCATTGATGAGTTTCGAGCCCATTTACATAAATCCTAGTCGTATTGAGACTTAGGCAAATTCTCATTAGAAAGCCACTTCGAGAGATCATAACAAATAACTAGGCTAACTCTTAAGGAAAAAGTCCCCGGTGTGTGGATAGCTATTCTTTGAGTATCGTTCGATGTCCTCGATTATGGACTGAGTCGAAGGCTGACTGAGATAACTCCCTTGCATCCCCCCAGTGGTCTGGTGTGAGGAATGAAGACCCGAGCACTGTGTTTCGTTTTCTTTGCTCCCTGAAAAGGTCAAGCGAGGAAAAACGAGGGGTTAGTATCATTCAACCTAAGCATTGGAGAACTGACAACTCGATGTCGTAGGTGAAGGATTATGCTTGTCAAAGGGTAACGTAACTCAATGTCAGAAATAACAGCACTTAAGATATTCCAATTTAAAGGCTCTTGATTGCCCCGAAGATCTTCGAGTTGATAGGATCCTTTTTCCTTGCGATTGCCTTAATTCGATAAGGCCCTTCCCAATTAGCAGCAACTTTCCTGCCTTTTTTTGCTTTGTCGTTTGATTTGAAGCACTCAAGACGTAATCACCAACCTTAAAGGTTCTGAATTTAGTCTTTCTATTCAAGTAGGCTTCAATTTGTCGCTTTTGGGCAGCCAACTGAACCAAAGCCATTTTCCTTCACCCTTCGAGCAAATCTAGTTCCACGCGCATAGCTTGCTGATTCGATTCCTCGGATGCATGAGCATACCGAAGGCTGGGCTCACCAACCTCAACAGGAATTAATGAGTCGATCCCATAGGCAAGGAAAAATGGGGTTTCTCGAGTTCTATTTTTCTTAGTCGTTCTCATTGCCCACAACACCCCGGGCAGCTTATCGGGCCACGAGCCATTAACTTCATCCATCCTTTTCTTAAGATTGTCAAAGATTATCCTATTCAAGGACTCAGCCTGCCCGTTAGCACTGGGATAATAAGGTGTTGAGACCACTCTTTTGATCCCCCATTTGGCAAAGAAAGTGGTTACCTCTGAGCCTATGAACTGTTTGCCGTTATCACAAGTTATCTCCCTCAGAACTTCAAATCTGCATATAATATTTTACCAAATGAAATCGATAACTTCTTTCTGCCGAACCCTAGCAAAAGATCCTGCCTCGACCCACTTGGTGAAATAATCAGTGAGTACAAGAATAAGTTTTACACCACCCTTCGCCTTGGGAAACGTGCCTACAATATCCATCCCCCACTTCATAAATGGCCATTGCGATACAATTGAATGCAATGGCTCCGCTTGTTGATGGATTAGCGAAGCATGCTTCTGACATTTGTCACATTTTTTAACAAATGCCTTAGCATCTTCACTCATCTCGGGACAGTAGTAGCTAGCTCGAATGAGCTTTTGTACCAAGGCCTTTCCTCCAGAATGATTTCCACACTCGCCCCCGTGCACTTCTCTCATCACATAGCTATACTCGCCTGGACCCAAGCACTTGGCCATCGGGCCGCAGTAGAGTTTTTTATATAATTGTCCTTGCACAAGCGAATATGAGACCACTTGCCTTCGAAGCTTTTTAGCTTCCCTTTTGTCCGCCGGTAGGATTCCCAAATCTAGATCGGAGATAAATTTGGTCCGCCAATCCCAATGCCTATTTACTGTATTTACTTCCAACTTCATTTTTCCCACTGCAGATGTGAGTACCCGAACTTCTGCATCAGTCCCGAGTCCCCAATTTCGATAACCGAGGCCAAGTTAGTCAATGCATTAGCTTCGACATTTTCTTCTCAACGGATTTGCTGGATTTTCCACTTTTGGAAAGCACCGAGGGCTTGTTATGCTCGGATCACAAAATTCTACATTCTGGGCTCTCGGGCCGAGAAGTCACCAAGGATCTGGTTCACAACCCACTGCAAATCACTCTTTAGCTTGATTTTCTCAGCCGCCTTTTTCTTAGCCAACTCCAAGCCCGCTATTGCAGACTCATACTCTGCTTTAGTGTTAGTCAACTTTCCAAATTTCACAGAATGCCTCAGCATCTCCCCGGTAGGAGCCCCGAGCACTATTCTGAGCCCCGAGCCATTGGAATCAGTTGCTCCATCAGTGAAAAGTTTCCATACCCCGAGGGCTGGACCTTTTGAAAGCAGATTTTCCTTTTCCGCCTCGGGGAGTATCCTAGCACTGAAATCAGCTATGAAGTCTGCCAACACTTGAGATTTTATGGCAGTTAGGGGCTGATATACAATGTCATACTCACTTAACTCAACTTCCTATTTAGATAACCTCCCTGACAATTCAGGCTTATGTAGCATTATTCTCAAGGGGAAGGTTGTGACTACAACTATGGGATGTCATTAAAAATAAGGGCGAAGCTTACGAGCTGCGATAATTAATGCAAGTTCTAATTTCTCTAAGTGAGGGTACCTTGTTTCAGCATTGAGAAGTGTCTTGCTGATATAATATATTTGTTGCTATTTCCCATCCTCTTCTCGAACTAAAACTGCACTGACTGCCACCTCGGAGACAGCTAAATACGCAAGTAGCGTCTCCCCGTCCTTTGGTTTAGTGAGCAACGATGAATTTGCCAAATAATGCTTTAGCTCCTTCAACGCTTCTCTACATTCAAAAGTCCATAGGAAGGTAGTGTTCTTTTTCAAAGCAGAAAAGAACCCGTGGCACTGCTCGGATGACCTCGAGATAAATCTACTTAGAGCGGCAAGCTGACCGGTCAAACGTTGAACTTCTTTGGGCTCGTCAGCTCCTTGGGGATCTCTTATATAGCCTTGATCTTATCAGGGTTTGCTTCGATCCCTCGTTCTGAGACAATAAATCCTAAGAACTTACCTGAGCCGATCCCAAAGCATATTTTTCAGGGTTTAGCTTCATGTAATATTGTCTCAAAATTGTAAAAGCTTCCCTCAAATGGTTCAGGTGATCTCTAATCGAATAGATTTTACTATCATGTCATCTATATAAGCCTTCATCATATTACCTCTGTACTCTTTGAACATCCGACATACCAATGTTTGACAAGTTGCCCCGGCATTTTTGAGACCAAAAGGAATCACCTTGTAACAATATGTTCCTTCATCTGTGATGAAAGAAGTTTTTTCTTCATTGCTTGGTTCTATTAGGATTTGATTGTACCCCGAATATGCATCTAAAAAGGTCAACAGCTTATGTCCAGCCTTGGGGTCTATCAACCTATCTATTTGTGGTAAAGGATATGAATCCTTTGAATAAGCCGTATTCAAGTCAGTCTAATCAACACACATCCTCCACTTGTCATTTTTCTTTGGCACCACCACCACATTGGCGAGCCAATCAGGATATTTCACCTCCCTGATGAAGCCATTATCGAGCAACCTCTTTGTCTCATCTTGAATTGCCTTCTTCTTCACACCAGAATGCGGCATTTTCTTTTATTTCACCGGGGGTGGTTGGGATCCACATTCAACTTATGTTTCATTATCTCAGGGTCAATCCCTACCATGTCCATGTGAGACCAGGAGAAGCAGACATCATTAGCTTTCAACAACTCAATGAGAGCTTTCTTTGACTCGGTATCTAGCTCCGAGCCCACGAACAACTTTCTTTCTGGGAATTCCTCTGATAAAATAAAAGATTCTAACTCCTCGATGGTGGAATCCCCAGCCTTTTGCTTCCGAGACTCCTGTATGAACACCGGAGCCTTCTCTACCCCTCCTTGAGAGCTTACTTGAATGACCGAGCTTTCCTCTTTGTCAGTCTCCGGGCCAAGTAGTTTCAACTTGGATGGCCCAACTAGGGCGACTCCCTTCTTCATAGGAACTTAATAGCATTCACGAGTTATTCGTTGCTCACCTCAGATAGCTCGAATACCCGATGGAGTTGGGAATTTAACAAATTGATGCAAGGTAGATGGAATGGCTGCCATCTCATGAATCCAGGGTCTTCCAAGGATAGAATTATAAGCCATATCCTCGACCATCACTTAAAAGACGGTTTTCTTATGAATTTACTCGGCGGTTATAGTAAGAGTGATTTCTCCTAACATCTTTTCTGTGGAGTTGTTGAACCCTGTAATTGTGATTGCCTTTGGGACGATGAGATCCTCCAACCACATCTTCTTAACAGCCCCACAATTAATGATATTCACCGAACTGCCATGGTCAATCAGAAATTGCTTGACATCACAATAACTAATTCTCAACATGATCAATAGGGCATCATGATGGGGAAACATCATCCCCTCACAATCTTCTTCATCGAAGACAATTTCACTCTCTGACCCATCAGCTCGGGTCCTCCTCTCCATGGTGATCGATAGTTTTGCGAATTTCTTCGTGGCAGCAAAGTTGACGCCATTCACCTCTGATCCACCAGTTATAATGCTCACTACTCTCTTAAGAGACCATGCCCTTGGCAGTTGTCCCCCTATTGTTGTGACTATAAGATTAGTGCTATCTGACATCGGATGAAGCTGATAAAGATGACGTGTAAGCTAAAAATGTGACTCTGGAACAAATTTTATTGCTACTTCCCCACAAACGGTGCCAATTTGTGTTGGTTGAATTTGTTTTGGGTTAGCTAGCAACTATTTGTATCAAAGCCGTAAACGACAAAGAATTCGATAAAGAAAATTGGACAATAGTAAAGAGACAAAGAATAAGTGTTTTATGATATATTTGTGGATGGTTATACATTGTTTTCTAGGGGTGGGCGTTCGGTTCTTCGGTTCGGTTTTTAGAAGTAGGAGTCTGTTACTTCGGTCTTCGGTTCGGTTTGAAGTGTAGAAAATTCCGTAATTTTTATACTTCGGTTCGGTTCGGTTTTTTAGTTCGGTACTTCGGTTCGGTGCATCGGTGTTTCGGTTTAATCCAAAGTTTATAGTTTAAAAAAAATTCAGCATAAAATTGCACCAGAAAATCAGCCCCAAAACAGCATTAAAATAGAAGCAAAATAGCATCGAAACAGCCCCTAAAATGCAGTAACATTACAGCACAAAAACAGCAGTGAAACAGCTGCGTTTCAGCATGAAAACAGCTGCGAAACAGCCCCAAAACAGCAGTAAAATAGCAGCGAAACAGCCCCTAAAATGCAGTAATATTACAGCACAAAAACAGCAGTGAAACAGCTGCGTTTCAGCATGAAAACAGCTGCGAAACAGCCCCAAAACAGCAGTAAAATAGCATCGAAACAGCCCCTAAAATGCAGTAACATTACAGCACAAAAACAGCAGTGAAACAGCTCCGTTTCAGCATGAAAACAGCTGCGAAACAGCCCCAAAACAGCAGTAAAATAGCAGCGAAACAGCCTCTAAAATGCAGTAACATTACAGCTCAAAAACAGCAGTGAAACAGCTGCGGTTCAGCATAAAAACAGCTGCGAAACAGCCCAAAAACAGCCCAAAAAAGTAGTAAAAAAACACCGAATTTAACAAGTTCAAATAACTTTAAATAAGCGGGACAATCCATACAAAAGTGAGTATGATATGAGCATTTAACAAGCTCAATACTCGACAACAAGTCAATAACAAGTAGCCACACGGACCACACAAAGTCTAGTCCTAAATAAATAACTACCAACACAACATAACAAAATACGAAGTTATGAAACATCCATCAACTTAGACATCTTTTAAGATGACCCTCGCTTGTGGACGTAGAGTTAGACATCTCTTAAGATGAGCTCTAAACTCACTTGTGCCATACTTCGGATTATAGTTGAACATTCTACCACATTTCTTACACATCACTTTGCGGATTACTCCTTCATTTTCTTCAATCACTTCAAGATAGAACCAAAGCGATGATCGACATTTAGTTGCACGACGCCTCTTGGTTGAACTTGAACTTGGACCTAATTATCAACAAGATTAATCCATAAGTTGGAATACAATAAATAATAAACTACCAAAGTATATATTTAAGTACTCCATTCTCAAACACTTTTTCAAAATGATCCCAAACCTTTGATCTATATTGAATGGCTTTTCTTTTTTTCGTACCTTGAGTGTCGATAGACATATCTTCACTTTGAGATTCAGGTTTAGGTACACCATCAGTCGAGGCAACTTCAGCACTAACTCTACTTCCATCCGCCATCTATGAACAAATACAAATACACAGTATTTTAGACAAGAGATAAACTTCCACAAGACTTAGGGCATTCAATCTCTGCCTTCAATTTTATGTTACATAATTTCCTTTTTGGTAGTGTCACAAAATGCCACAACAATAGATGCAACAGAGAGTACAATAATTATTTTATGTTACATAATAAGCTTCCACAACACTGATGTAGGACAAGCTTAGCATCATTCTTTATTTAATTTAGTTAGGAACTGCCATATCCTTTAAGCTTTTCTCTTTCAAGTTTAATAGTTGCATTATGCTCATTGGCAAACACAAAATAAATTAACTTGAAAATGACAGTCCAAGATGTGAACAAGAGCAAGTCAAAGTAAGAGCATAAAATAAAAGCAAGCAAGTAAACATAAACTAAAGAGCAAGACAGACTAAAAAGAAGCATGAACCAGCATCATCTTAGTCTCTTACAGTTTTTCGATTACCCGCTAACAAGTTTTTTCAAACACAAAATAGTCAATTGACTGAAGCGAAAATCTTAACAACTAACAACATACTCAGATACAATGGGCATAATGATTTCTAGTCTATTGAGCTAAAATATTGTATGGTAAAATATACTCAGATACAATGGTCAAGTTCCAAAGAAATGCGAAGTACGTTGCGAGATCAGAAATGGAACATCAGAAACTGATCGGGATCGGGATATGGAAAGTGGAAACTAACCTTGCGAGTTGCGGGATCGGGATCGGGATAGGCCGAGTTGCTCTTCAGTTCTCACTTCTCAGTTTTCACTTTTCTCTATTTGTGCGGCTAGGGTACTGTAGTAAAGTCAAAGTGTAATTTGAGTTTACACTTAGTTGAGTTTTGGGCCTTTTGGCCTTTGGGTAATTTTCAGATTTTACACTTTTATTTGAAGGTTTAAAATTTCGGGTTTTTCGGGACCCAAAGTTTTGGGTTGACCAAAACCGAAGACCGAACCGAAAATCGAAATTTCAAAATTTCCAAGACCGAACCCGAACCGAAAAACCGAAGTACCGAACCGAAAAAACCGAACTAATTCGGTTCGGTTTGGTTTTTCGGTTTTTTCGGTTTTATGCCCACCCCTATTGTTTTCTCATGACTATTTATAGTCTTCAAGAATTAGAAGAGCAATAAATGTGTTTAATGGCCATTAATCTACGTTCTGATTATGGTTGGCCCATAATCACTCCATTAAATGTGCAAGCAATGGTTGACAGTTACAAAAGGCGAAACTCTATATAACGGAGACTAAACCATCACCGAGGGGTAAGCTGCACGCCTCGTGATGGTTATCTTTTAATCGCCCCGAGCAGTCACTTGCAGCCACGACCCGTTCTTACCCGAGGCAACTAACATCGAGATCATGGTAAATTTCCTCAAGGGATGATCTTCATGGGATTCGACCGAACCACGCCTCGAGTCCTAGCGTCGAGGCTCGGTAAATTTTCACCCAATACATCACTATACGTTGTTTGAAATATGATTAGTATATCAAAAATATTCATACGTAGTTGTTTAGCCTATATGGAATTGAAGAAGTTCGCGCACGGAAAAAATTCTTAAAGAAAGAGATAGAGTTATTAAGCTATAACAATATCAATTTTTGTGTAAATAACACTAAGATTTCATATCCATATCAGAAGGATATTGAAAATTTATGGCATTTGATGTTTAAATTTAGGGTTTTTTACACATATATACAAGGGTTAATTACATTCCTATACAAAGTAACATTTCATTTTACATAAAAATAGCAATATTATTAGAGTTTCAAAAACAGCAATACTTTTTTATCAAAAAATATCAAATATACATTAAAGGGGGAAACAAACCCTAGATCCCCTTTCTTCCTCCACACTGCCCCCACCTCTGCAACCTTCTCCGCCCCCTTCAGCCAGTCTCCACCGGCTACCGCCGGCCGTCCGTCGTATTCCGGTCACCAGATATTTTTTTTTAAGTTTTTTTTTTTAAAAAAAAATTGTTTAAACTTGTATGCTATGTATTTTTCCATAGTATATACAACGTACATACAATGGGAAAATAATACACATACAGTCCTTCCACCTTCAAACCACCACAAAAAGTACCATAACCACCATAATAAAAAAAAGAATGGGAAGAAGAAAAAGAAGAAAATTGTACAAACATATATACAAAAAGAGAAACAAAAGAGATACAATCAGATATCTTTTCCATACAACTTTTATACATACGCCATACAACGCGATACAAAAGCCATACAAATAGCAGAAAAAAATGCAACAACAACAGATCTCTGTCGAAAACATATGAGATACAATTGTCATACAGTCGCAGCACGAGTGCCATACAGTTTCAAAACAAAGGGAAAAGCACGGGAGATAACTGCCATACAATTGGCATACAACAGCCCAACACATCAGCAATGGCAGCAATCTTGAAGAACGAACCAGCATTGACAGCGGCCATGGAGAAACGAATCAGCAACAACAACAACACATCAGTAGCAGCAACATTCATCAGAAAAACAATCAGTAAAATATATGGGAAGACGCAATAGAACGATTAGTAGCACCTTGCAATTGCCGGATCGTTTTCATTTTCCGACTGGATACTCAGATCTTCAGTCATCTGAATGATCTCATCAACGTCAGCGAGGTAATCAAAGGTAGAATCAGAATCGGCGGTATCAGAAGTAGAGTTCTAGTGAAGGAGGTAGCAACGTTTGGGATAGTTGGCGATAGAGAAGGAAAAAAGAGGTGGGTGATGATAGATGTGTGTGAGAGAGAGAAAAGACAAAGAAGTATTAGGGTTAGGGAATTTATTTAACCACACTTTTTAGTGTTTGCTATATTTTGTGACAAATGTTAAAAGTGTCGCTATTTTTTTAAAATAATTAAAGTATATCTATATTTGGTTAATAAGTCTTATAAAGTTATATGTGGTGTAATTTATCCTATATACAAACATCACCTCTATTTTACAAAAAAACATAGCAATATTGTACAAATTATAACACATAGAACACATAGCAAGGTATAAATAGTTTTTGCCATACTGTTTCATTCAGTTTAAATTATTACGCTGAAACCCTATTTCTTTCACGCTCCTTTCTCCTCTGTTTCTGCTTTCTACTCTGATCTCGATTCTCCTTCCAAATTGTTATTGTTTCGATGTTCTTCTTTTTCTCAAATTTGCATCTTTTCTATTTCTATCTGTTTCTAACACGTTCGAATAGATAAAGATCGAAACTTTACAGATGCTACTATTTTTTCTCCTCTGTTTCTACACATTTCTACAGGTTAAACACATAAAAATCGAAATTTTACAATCAAATTTGTTTTCAATGGCACAGATACATATATTGTTAAAGCATAATGGACGATAGGGCAAATTCGACAACTATGTCGATTTTGTTGTAGATGCAATTGCAATAAATTTCGAAGCAAATTTTGAGATACTGCGTGATACAGTTTCAAAACAACTGAAAATAGACACGACTAGGAAATTTTTTAAAATAAAGTATAAAGTAATAGAAAAAGGTCCGGGTTTAAAGATTCACAACGATATGGGGGTTTTAGTGTATACAAGAATAAAACTAGAAAATAAAAAAGGATCGAAATGTATCCTCTTTTTATCAGGTTCGACAACATTGCTGAGGATCAAGATATCTGGTGTGATAGACAATACATAAATAGTAAGTGATACAGAAAGAAATAGTCGTGATACAGAAAGAAATAGTCTTGATACAGACAGAAACAATGATGATACAGTTATAAATAGTGCTGAAATAGTGGAATTGCTGATTAAAGGAACTTGTGACGAGCATTAGGTGGATGAGGTTGGGGTAATTAGTGCACAGAAAGAGATTTTAGAGGGCCAAGTGTACCTCGACAAAAAGACAATAGTCATAGCAGTGAAACGATTTGCAATAAGAGAGAAGGTTCAATTTAAGGTTGAAAGATCGAGTGCAACAACATTAGAAATCTCAGTGTTTGTGTCTGCAATCTCTGTATTTTGTGTTTAGTAATATACTATATCAGTTTGTTTCACACTATATATTTCCTGTGTTTTCTACAGTTTAGCAGCTTGAATGTATATGTTTGTGTCTAATTGTATCTTAAGAAGTCTAAGACATATTCTGAATATTTTTGTATCTGATACATGTCTTCTATGTTTTTGCAATCTCTGTATTTTGTGTTTTGTATCATGTTGTATCAGTTTATTTCACATTGTATCTTTCTTATGTTTTCTACATTTTAGCAGCTTGAATGTATATGTATGTGTCCAACTGTATCTTAAGGAGATTAAAACATGTTCTGAATATCTTTGTATCTGACATGTGTCTTTTGTGTGTCCATAATCTTTATGTTCCTAACAGTTTGTATCTCACTGTATCGTAATATGAATTATCTATCACATTGTATCTGATATATAACTCTTCCGTGTCTGACTGTATCTTATATGGGTGTATAACTTTCTATCTGATATGCATCATCTGAGCGTTTAGAGGCTAAGTGAATTTTAGTCGTATCATCCTATATCTTTTAGTATCATGTAATTGTTCTCTGTATCATTTTGTATTTGTAGCTACTGCCCCATATACAAAGGCGAAAATTGCAAATGGAAAGTTAGGGCATCCAGCTTGAATTCATCAACTTTGTTCAAAGTTAGACAATTCACAAATGAACACACGTGTGCATACAAAGATAAAGTGTATGGACAAGCGCAAGTTACATCACGAATGATCGGTACGATCGTCAAGGACAGGCTGATTGACCCAAAGTTGACCTACAAGCCTAAAAAGATGGTGTACACATAGATTACATGAAGGCATAGCGATCAAAATAAATGGCCATTGCAATGATCAGAGGAGACCCGAATGAATCGTACAAGAAGCTGCCAAGCTACTTGTATATGTTAGAGCAAAGAAACCTCAGGTCAATTGTTGGTTTGCACGTGTCTGAAGATCATTTCTTCAGGTATGCTTTTGTAGCTTTGAATGCTTCAATAAAGGGATTTTAGCATTGCAAGCCAATCATGGTCGTTGATGGTAGTTTCCTCAGAGCAGCTCACAAAGGGACATTCTTAGCCACTAGTACATTAGATGCAGTAGATAATATTTCGAATGCTACTGCCTGTTTCTTAGTGTTTCTTGTGCCTACTGTCTTTGTTGCCGGCTGTATCAGACTGTTTCATATCGGTATCAGACTGTTTCAGCCCCATATTTCACTGTCTCAACTTTATATTTGAATCAGACTTTTTTAGATTTATATTTATATCATACTGTTTCTAATATGTATCTTACTATTTCTTTCCGTAGGGAGCATACTGCACTTGCGTACGCAATTGTCGATTCGGAAAATGATGCCTCATGGCAGTGGTTCTTCAAAGGTTCAGAGATGCTTATGGTGAAAGGGAAAATATAAGCATTGTCTCGGACCATAATGAGAGCATAATCAAGGCTACTGCGATCGTTTATCCTCAAGTCCCACACTGTGCATGCATATGGCACTTGTAGAACAACCTCAAGACTAAGTTCAAGAAATGTGAAGAGAAGCTCCATGATACATTCTTCAGTTTGGCCAAAGCATAGACCATACATAAGTTTGATACATACATGAAAAAAGTGGAAAAAATAGATAAACGGATCAAAGAATACTTGGTGAACGTCGGGTACCATAAGTAATCAAGGGCGCATTCAATAGTAAATAGGGGATTTACATTTACATCAAACTTTGCGGAATCCTTAAATGCTGTGAACAGGGATGCGCGTGATATGCCCGTAGTTGCATTTATGGAGTACATGAACTCACTGGTGGGGACTTGGAGCGATGATAACAGGTAAAAATCACACGAGACATTCACACCTCTTGGATACAAGTACAATAAGATATTAGATGGGTATAGAGAGGTAGCTATGCTGTTGAAGGTAGTATAGACTTATTGTTTCATTCCCATGTATCTATGTCATTTCATCCTTTATCTTCATTGTATCTTACTAATTCAAGCATGTGTCGTCCTTGTATCGTAGATATATTCAATATGACAATAGGCCATTCCCTATGATGGTGACAAGAAATTCATCGTTGACCTGAAAGAGCAGACATGCTGTTGTGGAAGATTTCAAATGGAAGAATTGCCCTTTGTGCATGTTTTGGCTATTCTAAAGAGGAAAGGCCTTGAGGAAGAAGACTACAGTTGTATCTACTACACAACAAAATGCCTAGTAAAGACATACGAGGTCCCTGTTAATCTGATCTCGGACGAAAGCAGATGGGAAATTCCAGCCTACATTTCAGAAATTGAACTACTGCCACCAGTTGCAAGACTGGTACCGAGAAGGACAAAAACATCTAGATGCAAACCACAATGGGAAGTACACGCAAAAAGGACAAATATTACGTGTGCAAATTGTGGGCGTGAAGGACACAATAGGAAAACTTGTACACATCCTCCGAAGGTCAAATAAAAAAAATTGTTAGAATTCTTTTACACATTGGAATTTCCTTTATTTTTCTCATAAACATAGACATAGCATTGATGAAGATGCAATAAACTGTGTTTCTTATATTTCGTTCTTATGTCTAGTGTTTCTGTAGCTACTATGTATCTCCTGTTGAAAGACTATGTTTCTCATGCGCGTATCTTCTACATATTTCCAAATCAACTTAACATCCATGGTTGTGTATCAAACTGTTTCATAAATGTATCTAATTGTTTCATTGTTGTATCTAACTGTTTCGTAGTGTTTATTTCTTAATGTAACTCCCTCTATCAAAGTGTTTCATAATTGCATCAAACTTTTTTTAACTGTTTCTTTCTCATTGTATCTGTCTGTTTCAAAGTGTTTCAGGATTGTTTCAGAAGTATTTCTGATTGTATCAAAATATTTTTAACTATCTCTTTCTCAACTTAACTGCCTGTATCAGACTGTTTCATGATTTTATCAAACTCACAGTTGAAAAAGGAACAAGACATAACATAATTGCTATAAGCTAAACATTATGAAAGAAACTGTCATTGCACAAAAGCTAACCACAGAAAACAACATCCGGTACTAGAAACATAAACATTCATATAAAAACAGGGAAAAAACATAAAACAACTACATTGCCAAAACATTTAAACAGTAAAACATCCAAAGACAAAAGAAATACAACCTCTAATTCTTGGGAACTCGTAACCGATGCTTTATAGCGCCCTTTCTCTTAGAAAGCCGGTCTGGATTTCTAGATACATTGACTGCATCCTTTTCCCATCGTCCCAAAGCAACGTTGCAAGACGCGCACGGTAAAAACCAATACAAAAGTCAGGAACAGTTGTGAAATCATCGGAATGACACAACCCGGAATCCGGTTAGTATATGCAATAATGACTCTTCACCAGCTCGGGACTCTCATCGATTGCCGGGAAGTATATGCAATAATGACCCTTCACAGGTGCGGGACTCTCATCGCCAACCGGGAAGTGTATGCAATAATGACCCTTCACCGGTGCGGGACTCTCATCGCCAACCGGGAAGTATATGCAATGCTCAAAACCAGAGTGCAATGCTCATATGCTCAATGCAATACCAACCACAGGGTATAACATATAATATACAATGTAAATTCAAAGCTAAGGCGTAATGAGTACGCCTATCGACAGCTACACACGTAAGGAACACGTGGTAGAAAATCCACGAGGCCAGGTGCCTCCAAAGAAATGGATATAAACACTTACCTCTTCCAAAAGTTGGCATTGCTAATCAACAACCGCTTTATCCTTCGATTTCATTGCAAAACGATCCCACTCTATTCAATAAGCAGAAAAATATATCAAATTAGGCTAAAGGCTTCATTCCTCACATCTTAGGGCAATCCAGGTAGGAACCTGATACCCTATTCGCATATGCAATACGCAGGCCAGGCCTATGTACAGGGTTTAAGGTCACATAACCAAACCCTAAATAAATTACATTTATATGTTGCCCATAACTCACTGAGTACGAATATATAATCAATTTCATTATCGGGGTCCATTTGACTCTTTAAACTATTAATTGAACTTATTAAAACGATGTATAATATTCCAAGTTTTACCGTTAAAATATATTCAAACACACGTAATAAACTCAAATAATGTATTAAGATCATTACCTGAGTGTTTCAGGGTAAAAATCCTACTTTTTTCCGGCCCCTTTTCTCATTTTCTGGCATTTTTCTCTTGGTCCCCCAAGTTCTCCTTCATTTTTCTCTGTTTCTGTACGTATGTTTGTATTCTGCTCGTCCTTAGCAATTTTGCTAAGGACCACCACCATATGGTCACCCCCCTTTTCTTTTTCGTTTTGTCTTTTTTTTTTGTATTTTGTCTTTTCTCTTCTTTTTTTTTTCCTTTAAAATTCGCTGGTACGGTAAAAATTAAAACGGTACCCTACGATATTCAAAATAATTCCAACTTTTATATACAACTTATACAAAATATATGTAACATACTCGCGAATGAGGATCTCAAATCAGACTCCCGAAACTCAATATGCAAATTAAATGGAAACAGATCAAATTATTTAACTTTCGGCATTTTAGCGGAACTAGCCGAACAACATCGAAATTCACTTTCGAAAGTTCACAAAAGTCACAAATAATCATACCTAAAGGCGCTTTCGGATTTCGAATCGGAGCTCATTCGCCAAAACCGACCTCGAAAATCTCTTTTTAATATTTATCGATAATAAAATTTGAAATCTTCTTCCGATACGTACCAAACGAGGTCTGATTTAGCTCAAATTTTACAGACAGGTCCTAATGGATATTACGAATATTTTAAAATTATCGGCACGCCAATCGGAGTCCTAACTTTCGAAACGACTGACCGAGGTCGTTTCATTCTCCTCCACTTAAACTCTCGTTCGTCCTCGAACAAGCCTAAGTCTCTAGCAAAAATTCGCACAGATAACAAGAAAACTTGCATGACCTTCCTGAGCTACTCCACGGGCATTATTTCCTGATTATAGGATCAGAATTATAACACGCATATCGAACTTTTTTGGAATAAAACATATCAGGATAATATGATAACACCATTGCCCGGATTATTCTGACTAAGATGATCCTTCCTCAATCACGAGAGGAGATTTCTACATTTTCGAAGCAAAGATACACGGAACTTTGAATGGATTAATATGATTCAGCCGATAATCACCTCTTTGATATACCTTTCGATATAGAATAGGTCGATGGAACTAAGTATTAGCTTACGCTCTCACAACGCCTTAGAGATTTAATATTAATATTCAGTATTTGGAAAAAGACTCCTCCACTTAAAGCACAAACTCATGCAGCTATTTGAATAGAAATAACCATCCTCGTACAGTCTGCTGGACTAAAGAAGATTTAGCTAAAAGCTGAACGTAGGCAGACCTAAGCTACCAACGACCCTTTTTGAGTTGCCAAACAGCTGCAACTCTTAGGTTCACAACTCCATACCTTTGCCGTAAACACCACCGCCTGATGGATGGTACTTATATATAAAAATTTCGGCAGAGTTTCCCCTGAAACTGGATGATCCGCAAAAACAGAACCAGCACTATACTATACATGGGAATGGATACCCGGATAAACTGATATCCAAAACAATAATATGACTACCCGGCTACAATAACACGTACTCTGACTCAATACAGGGAACTTCTCAAGCGGCTACCAATCGCCCAAGCTCACTAGTGCCGGACGAAGAAGAAATGGAAATGGACGGATGATAGAAATAATTAGATCTTTAGGAAGCTCATCTTCTTATTTGCTTGGCTACCAGAGCTACACTACTTCCGAGTCAGGCTAACCAAAGAATTGAAATTGAAGAAATAGACATTAAATGAGCTCTATGGAGCAACACCCATATCAATTTAACCTTCCAATAAGAAGGAAACTCTGACAATTTACCAGAAAATCCTTTTATAACCCAGATAAGCTCATGGGATAACATGACTGTACTAGCGTCTCGAACCAAGAGGAGACACATAAATCGAGTATTACTTACTGATCACTTTACACCGAAAGAAACAATACACTTGCTGATGGTGAAGAATTAGGATCTCATTATCCTACCAACACGAAATTCCGAGAAGAGAGGTAAACTGACTTGACATTATAACAGAATGAGGCATAACAAAATGCCAAGCAAACAATACCGATACTCACTCACAAATCTCTCGCATTTAAACAAGATAAACTAGTAGGGTCATCATAAATGCCAAGAATAAATCATACAAGAAGCTCACCCCTCTACCGCAACCGAGTCTTAATAGGATAAGACAACCATTTCCAAATCGATCGGAAGAACCAAATCTTACTCACATATAAGGGAAGAAGAAATACATGGGTGTACTACATCAAATACCTCAACATCCTGCCAGACTGGTAATTCTTAGAACTGCCTCTGCAGCTGAGCCGAGCCGCTACTCTGATAATTACTTCTAGAAGAACCACTACCACCACACTCTCGACCTCTATCGAATGAGGGCATATCTCTGGTTGATTAAGATCTATATGAAATCCCCTGCGACTGTGCAGGTACCAGATGACGAGAAAAAGGACGACTGCCTACTTTCCGGAGTAATGAAAAACTTCTCAAAGGATAACCAGACTCACGACAATGATACCACATTTTCGCTGAAAAATGGAAGCTGGAAAGATTGTTGATAGCTGTAAAGAGAAGACTGAATCTGATCTTGATGAGCTACTGGCACACTCTAAGAATCAAGTGACACAAGCTGAAATAACCTGGAAGGTGACCTCCCGAAATAATCAGAACTTTTACCTCCAAATGAGGTACCATGGTTGCCCACTAGGGTCACGAGATCTCTTACTCTCCCGCTCTAACTCTTCCCACTTTAACTTATGGTATACCTCGTACCTTCGAGCAATATCAACAACGACATCAAATGAGATCCCAACCTCAATCTCTCGAGCCATCTGGGATCTCAAGGAAGGAGAAAGGTCATCAATAAATCTTTTAATCTCTCGAAAGGCTCATGGACTAGTTCTAATGAATATTCAGCCATTTTATAAAATTCAATCACCAATTCTGGAACACCAACGGGCAAACCGACAGGCTACCCTGTCCAATCTACTCAAACTGGCAACACTTTTCATCTCGTTCACTACTCGAAAGGAACTTTTCCACGAATCTAGAAGAAAAATTGAACCTAGTTAGCTAATAAGAGTGCGGTCCACCAATTCAACGCTGGATCCTTGAAACTTGAAAGCAGAATAATCAACACCATACCGCTCGATATAATCAAGAGACTGAAGGATATGCTGACATCATTTTATTTTTTAAAAAGAATCACGAGGTTTATCTGATGCATTGCTTAAGAATATCGGAAGGTTCAACCGCGTAAAATAATACAACCTCTTCGGACACTCGGACCGAGCCGTTACTCAGGCTAACTAACCAGCCAGAATAACTAGAGGTACAACACATGCTGTCTCCGGAATATAATTCACTGCAGCAATATTAAGAACCGAAAAAGGAGCTCCCTGAAATCGAACGCCTGCACATGCGGCAACCTGATAGGCTGTCCAGCGAATAATAAGTTCTTGCGGTATCTGTGTCACCAAGTTTCTTATAAAAGCATCGTAGAAAGAGCCAAGGAAACCACAAGGCCCTGCTCCCTTGCCCATCGCGAGCTCGTACAATCGGGACCTCCATAACTAGATCGTCAGCACGATCAAAACACTCGGGGCTTCGTCAGTACTAACCCCAAGCCAGACTGCTTCGTCTTGAACTCATACCGTTTGCTGATTTGTCGCACGGGGGTTTCACAATTACCACAAAGGAATTTAACGGAAATACTTTTATATCCTAGACCGATGCACGATCAGAAAAGAAGGAAGTAAAACTTCCTATATGCCATCATAGCCCCTCGTAGATAAGTACGGACGTCTACGTACACATCAGCGAGACTCTACTAGACACTGTCTTAGTCTGGATAGACTCAAAACTGGGCTCTGATACAACCTGACACGACCCAGAACCCGGTTAGGCCGTGCGGGCACCCGACATCCTCCCCCAGACCCGTCGGGCGAACCCTTACCAATTTAATTAGGAAAATAATTATAACAATTCATAAATAAAAGACATGACAAAAAAAACACACAGACATATTGACACCTCTAAGCTGTACGAAATAAAATTACAGCTGACTACCCAACATACTAGGTTTAGGGCTATCCAGACAAGACATCTAAGAGTACAAAGAAGACAGATACCTCCTGAAGGGAGCCAAATGCAACTGAATTAATAACCAATAAACTGGTGGCCATCCGGAATAAAAGCTGGCTCACACTGACAGCTGAAGTCGTCTTCGCTCCTTCACAACGTGGTGAACTGAATCCTGGAGCGAACCTGCCGAAACGAAGTAGATAGACAAAAACAAACAACAAACAAGGGTGAGTCAAAAGGACTCAATAAGTGGGGCAGACTAGCCACCTCAAGGAATAGGATAGCTAGCCAGGGAGAAGAAACATATAAACCAAATTCCTCTTATTTAAATTTTGAAAAGGCAGAGCCAGAGAATAACTAGAAACACGTATGGAATCACAAAGTCATTAACAACCAGTAACGTAAGATAGCCAGAACATATAGGTATCCCGAACATATCAACAATCAGAAATACATCCTATTGCGGCGTGCAACCCGATCCATATAATTATCCTGTTGCGGCGTGCAACCCCATCCATATATTCATACCGTCGCGGTATGCAAACCGATCCATATATTTATACCGTCGCGGCGTGCAACCCGATCCATATATTTATACCGTTACGGCGTACAACCCGATCCATATATTCATCCTGTTGCGGCGTGCAACCCGATCAATATATTCATCCTGTTGCGGCGTGCAACCCGATCCCCGCAACCCAGAATACGAGCCAGAAATATATAGGTAAACTGAGATATGTCTACGACATAGTATACATACCGCATACATAAAACACAATACAATACACACAATAGTCAGTATGCGGGGCAATGAGATGGGATGAATGCGGTACGATGCAATGCAGTCACATATGCCTGATCCCTATCTCCGGCGCGAGACTCTCATTGTCTACCAGAAGATATATGCAATAATGACCCTTCACCGGCTCGGGACTCTCATCGATTACCGGGAAGTATATGCAATGATGACACTTCACCGGTGCGGGACTCTCATCGCCAACCGGGAAGTATATGCAATAATGACCCTTCACCGGTGCGGGACTCTCATCGCCAACCGGGAAGTATATGCAATAATGACTCTTCACCAGCTCGGGACTCTCATCGATTACCGGGCAGTATATGCAATAATGACCCTTCACCGGTGCGGGACTCTCATCGCCAACCGGGAAGTGTAAGCAATAATGACCCTTCACCTTTGCGGGACTCTCATCGCCAACCGGGAAGTATATGCAATGCTCAAAACCAGAGTGCAATACTCATATGCTCAATGCAATACCAACCATAGGGCATAACATACAATATAAATTCAAAGCTAAGGCGTAATGAGTACGCCTATCGGCAGCTACACACGTAAGGAACACGTGGTAGAAAATCCACGAGGCCAGGTGCCTCCAAAGAAATGGATATAAACACTTACCTCTTCCAAAAGTTGGCATTGCTAATCAACAACCGCTTTATCCTTCGATTTCATTGCCAAACGATCCCACTCTATTCAATAAGCAGAAAAATATATCAAATTAGGCTAAAGGCTTCATTCCTCACATCTTAGGGCAATCCAGGTAGGAACCTGATACCCTATTCGCATACGCAATACGCAGGTCAGGCCTATGTACAGGGTTTAAGGTCACATAACCAAACCCTAAATAAATTACATTTATATGTTGCCCATAACTCACTGAGTACGAATATATAATCAATTTCATTATCGGGGTCCATTTGACTCTTTAAACTATTAATTGAACTTATTAAAACGATGTATAATATTCCAAGTTTTACCGTTAAAATATATTCAAACACACATAATAAACTCAAATAATGTATTAAGATCATTACCTGAGTGTTTCAGGGTAAAAATTCTACTCATCTCCGGCCCCTTTTCTCATTTTCTGGCATTTTTCTCTTGGTCCCCCAAGTTCTCCTTCATTTTTCTCTGTTTCTGTACGTATGTTTGTATTCTGCTCGTCCTTAGCAATTTTGTTAAGGACCACCACCATATGGTCACCCCCCTTTTCTTTTTCGTTTTGTCTTTTTTTTTTTTTGTATTTTGTCTTTTCTCTTCTTTTTTTTCCTTTAAAATTCGTTGGTACGGTAAAAATTAAAACGGTACCCTAGGATATTCAAAATAATTCCAACTTTTATATACAAGTTATACAAAATATATGTAACATACTCGCGAATGAGGATCTCAAATCAGACTCCCGAAACTCAATATGCAAATTAAATGGAAAAAGATCAAATTATTTAACTTTCGGCATTTTAGCGGAACTAGCCGAACAACATCGAAATTCACTTTCGAAAGTTCACAAAAGTCACAAATAATCATATGAACCTAAAGGCGCTTTCGGATTTCGAATCGGAGCTCATTCGCCAAAACCGAGCTCGAAAATCCCTTTTTAATATTTATCGATAATAAAATCTGAAATCTTTTTCCGATACGTACCAAACGAGGTCTGATTTAGCTCAAATTTTACAGACAGGTCCTAATGGATATTACAAATATTTTAAAATTATCGGCACGCCAATCAGAGTCCTAACTTTCGAAACGACTGACCGAGGTCGTTTCACGGAACCAATAAAATACTTCGCATACGCCATAATAAACACTCTGCAATCCCTGAAACAGTGACAAAAAAGATGACAATACATATAGTTAGTAATTATGTCATAAATATGGTTGAGATACTCTTAAATAATAAAGGAAAAAAAGCATACAGTGAACCGGAACTCTGTTGGGAAAGTCCTTCAACAAACAAAAAGCCAAATAGATCCTCTAGATTTGCATCGACATACATTGCGCTTCTAATAATATCAATATCAGGCCTCGACCTGTAAAAATCAATCAGTAAAAGATATCAAGGCAATCTTTTCAACAACTTCAACGACACCCGCATTGTGACGAGCAACAACACCCTTACTCATCGAATCATATATCGCGATGCACCTATCCTTGAATGATACCACACCCAACACCCAATGATATAAAATCTTTAATATTGATGGGTATTAGAACATAATCAACCTCTGTCCAAGGCACATTTGCAGGAATCGTGCATCCTCTAATGTAGCTAGCAACAGAATCGACATCAGACAACACAGTAGCATCATTCCTACTATTCACATATTTCTGATACATGATCTCGATCGTGGTTTTAAACCAATAGTCAGTAGTAGTGGAGGATAATTTTGTCTTGGGTGGATACTTGTCTTGCTTATGCAAGTAGTAAAATATAACATTCACATGCTAAAAGATTTAAAACATAAAATAAATCTTATTAATCAGAGATACAACTCCCATACAGAGGAAAGCTACATATGATATAAATGGATGAAACATAACAGATATACTGAAGAAACGAAAAAAGATACAGTTCAATAAAATAGATGAAACTATACAGATACAGGGAGGAAATGAAAAAGATACAGTTGATGGCCAACATAGATACAAGATACACACACACTTAAAAGAAACAGAAAAGTTACAATACAGATACAACACACAAACACACGAAAAGAAACCAAAAGATACAGTACAGCCACAAGGCACACAAAAACACTTAAAAGAAACATAGACACCCATACACACACTAAAAGAAATAGAAAGATACAGTAAAGATACAAGACACACATACACACACTAAAAAGAAATAGAAAGATACATTACAGATAAGAGAGAGAGAGACACACACACACACTAAAAGAAACATAAAGATACACTAAAGATACAAGACACACACACACTGAAAAGAAAAAGAAAGGAATACAAAGTGATAAATTTTGTACAACTTACTAAATCATTCAAACTATGACCACCATGCAACAGAATGTAGAACCACATTCGAGTCGACATTTTTTTGACTCCAAAGTTAAACTCATCCGCAAGTGTGTTGTCCTATTTGGAGTAGGCACAAATCCTAAAAATATAAAGTAAAACAAACATGAATTATAAAAGTGTCCACACAACAAATAGTACAATAAATGAGCATTAATAGGTCACACACCTTCCTCTTTTGGGTTTAGCAGGATCATCAATAAATGCTACAAAATCATTTGCTAAATCTACATCAATGTCCTCAATGACGCCTATACTAAAAGGATGTCTTTGCAACATCAAAGATTTTGGCGAAACATAACTGCTACTGACACAAGAAGGAAGCTCACGCACAAAAGGAAACATACCATATTTACCAGGATGCCTCAATCTTACCAACACCTATGGAGGTGCAGTTGTATTCTCATGTGGACTCACTTGCTCGTTCTCAGGGTCACTATCAAGCAACACAACCTCAGACGGCTCACCAGACTTATCAACATCACCGGCATAAGAAGCTCTTCAGTTCCATGCTCAACAGGCTCTTCAACGACCTTGTTAGTTGTGCTAATATTCTTTATTGCATTTTAAATGGTAGCAGTAATACTACGGTCAATCTCCTCAAATTGGGTGTCAGTCCAATTTTCAAAGGGTTCATCACCGAAAGAAGGGGGTTTAACAAGTCCAGCAACATCATACTTGGTGGGATGAGAAGGTACGGGAGTATCTTTGTTAGAAACTCCAGTAACATCAACTGAATAACCTCAATTAAACTGATATAAAAAAACATGTAGAAATGAAACATGAATAAATAATGAACTCCTATGAAACACTGGAGATACGAAAAATAAGCTATCAAGAAACACTGTGCAATACATGATACAGTTTAGAAACAGGAATGATACAATAAGTTCAGAAAAAAGGGCAAAGGTGCACCTCATCAGGTTTGGGAGTCTCCAAAAAGTCTTGGCTAAAATTCAAACGTAGATCGAAATGTGGGAATTGCAACTTAGCACCAGGAAATGAAGAGGTCACAGGAATCGTATTTTCAACTGTGGCGGGCATTAGGACAGGTTTTCCACTATCAGCTACTGCTATATTACTCACTCCACCACTAACATATCCATCAACTTCAGTGATCACATTAGCCTAAGTTGCAACTATATCCAAAGGCACAGAAACAGGTTTTCCACTGCCGCCTGCTACATCGCTCACTCCACCAGTAGCAGATGGTTAAAAAAAAACTCATATAAATAAGAAACTATAGTTTTACTGTTTCTTTGGGTTTTTTCATTGTGTCTATTTGTATCTGTTTGTATCAAGTTAAGTGGATCAAGGTATATACCGTAATATTGGTGGTATCTATGTTAAAATTCTCTATATCACTATACTCATCTGCTTTGAACTTCTCTGTATCACCAAAATCTTCTAACTTGAACTTGTCTGTATCAGCACTGCTTGCAGGTGACTTTAGTGAATCTCGATTATGAAGTTTACCACTTTGAGTACCCTGTTTCCAAAAAAAAAAAAGATTCAAGCTGACATTACATGCAGAATTTAATATCCAACAAAATAAAGATACACAATACCTGTCCCTGCGCAAGTAGCTTAATTTGATCAACAACTTTATTAAACTTCTCACTAAAGAATTGCTTAACATCTTTAAACTGATTATCAACCTTAAAAAAAACAAAGTCAAACTACAAACCAAAAAAATGTAAGAAAAACATGCACACAATAGAATAAAAATACGATACTTACATGAGTATTGAATAAGTTCAGGTCATTAGTGAGCTGAAACAAAACATTAGATCTAAGGTAAAAAACTTGTATCAGAATGTTTAAAAATAGTATCGCAATGTTTCTAACTGTTTCAGGACTGTTGAATCTATTTTAAATCCAAGGTACAAAGTATTTTCACAGTTGTATCTTGATATTTCTAACTGTTTCAACTACTTCAAAAAACTAAAGATACCTTGTCAACTGCAGTACTCAACTTGTCAATCTTAGCGTCATAATCAACCTCATACGTCGGTTTCGACAAACTTGATTGTGCTTGCTTTCTAGAATCTTCAGATTGACTGGATACAAAAGTAGCAACAGATGAGCGACACTGCTGTACATGGTCAACATAAACATCCTCCTCAGCAAGAACCTGCGTATCATCCGTTACAGGTACATCCGCAACCAACACCAATCTGGCCAACTCAACAGCTATCGGCTGAATAAGCGTAAAAACCACATGCACCATACATAACAGTACACCAATCGATCTAAAAGCATCAAAATGGCATGGGTACAGAATGAAACAGATATATAAAGAATGAAACTATGCCTTGTTGGTTGGGTCGTCTAAAATTTTATAAACTGTATTATAAAATGTCAGATTGTCACTTTCTAGTTCAAGAGGAGTTCGACGGCTAACACACGTTGCTAATGAGGATGGAATATTTTCCCAACACTCATAAAGCCATACTTGCAATGCAGAAGGCATCCCAACCATCCAAATTATGTACTGGTCAGTTTTAGGTTCTCGTTAAGAGTATCAAATAATTCATTGAAAGAAACTATACCCCATGGATAGTCCTCTAAGCACCAGACTCAACCAAATAAAAATATTTCTTCAGAACATATTGTACATCGGATACAGACATCATAAAAAAAATAATAACGTACAAAATTGCTATCTTGACAGCATCATCATCGTCAAGCCACTTCCGTGAGTAAAACAATTCTTAACATCTACGTGAGGCACTCTCTCCATATTGGTAAAGAAACTAGTCATCAACTGATTTGTAGTGCTCGTACCAAGATCATTCAGAGCATCACCATAGCACTTTAACCTAGAAACTAGTGCAAACTCATGTAAACCAAACTCCAAACGCGTACCATTCACATAAACCTCAAATGTACGAGGCTTGGAAGACATAATCTCCCACACTATCAACGCTCGAATCAATTGATTTTGAACGGGAAAATATTCTAACTCCAACAAATAACCAAAACATGTCTTTTTAAACCATTCCTCTGGACTATACTTAACGTATCCTTCAAATGCAAACCGACATCTCCATCTGTGGTAATATGTAAATGAAACTCTTTCCATTTAGCATTATGGAGTATATAAAATGACACACCCTAAAAAAAATGCAGTTAACACACATTGACTACAAAATAACATGATACAAAGTGAAAAAAAACATACACACTAGATACGATAAAGTACACTACAAACACAAGCAGATACAAAATTCTACTAACCTAATATAGGTGCACAACAACATGATAAAAAAATAAATGATCAGATAGGTAATAAATAAACAATGAAATTCATTCTTCGATACATACACTGATATAGCAAAAATAAACAATAAAACATGATACAAAAATAAAACACATTAAATATACCATAAATACACAATGAAACACATCAGATACAGTAGAATACACTACAGAAACAAGCAACAACACTACAGATACAGTAGAATACACTACAGAAACAAGCAACAACACTACAGATACAGTAAGATACAACAAATAAATAATAGATACACAAAAAAAAGAGGCAAAAGAAACAGAATATATAAAAAGAAATAAAAGTACCTCTAATGCTATATCAGCCAACACAGAAATCCAAATTTTCTTCAATGGTGGAGCATCATCTACAAAATCATCATCAACAACAACTACATTACCTTTGCCTTTAACCGTAGAAGGAGACACAGACGAGCGTGTTATGCGTTTCACTGATTGCAGTGTTTCCTTCGACTTAGAAACATGAATTTTAAGTTTTACTATTGATTTTGACCCACTTTTTGAATTATTTTATCATGCCTTATTTTACTCCTAAGTTCCCTAGCATCAGACGACGGACTAGAATCACTCGACATTGAAAGTTGAAACAAAGTTGAAGAAAACCCTAAAAAATGTAAAAAAAAAAAATAAATAAATAAATAAATAAATAAACACTAAATAATAGTTTAGAAACAATTGTGCAATGGGGAAGAGAGCGGATAAGAAGTGGAGAACATAGTGGAGAAAATGGGAGAGAAAAATCTGGCAAAAAAAAACTCTGATACGGTGAGATACGAAGAGCAACAAGGGCAGTGTACGCATGAAACGGAGAAAAAATTGAGAAAGTTGAAATAAAATAAATAAGGAAGACAAAACCTTATATATCAAGACCAAATTTTAGAAAATGTATAAAAAGACCCTAAAACTATGGGAAGCTAAAGAAATAAACCCATGTTGCTATCCCCTAATTTGCTATGTTTTGTAATTAACTTTTCCTTTCCTCTATATTGGATAATTTTGCTAAAATATTGCTGTGTTTTGTAAAAACTTTTAAAAAGCTGTAATTTTCTGTAAAAATTCCTTAAATTTATGCCAAACTTAACTAAATGCAAGATGTATGTCCTTCATGCATGTGACAAAGTAAAGACTAATTGAAAGAATATACAACTAGGAGACCCGGAGTCTCATATATAAAATTAAAAATAATACACACGTATATAATCAGGTTTCCTTATATTAGTAGATCTCCTAAGATTACGAATTCTCATATATCTAGATTCTTTATATAAGTAAATCTCGTAAAATTATGATTTGTATACATCCAGTTTCTTAAACAAGTGGATCACTTAAAAATCATTCTCTATCGTGCCTCTTAATATGTAGGGACAGATACAAAAATAGGTGTTTTTAAGAAACATAAAATGAGTTACTAGCACTAATTTTGTAAACATGTATGTAAGCTTAAGCTAAGTAGGTATACAATGAACAACTAGATTACCATGAGAGGCACATTCTCTGACAAAATAATAATCAACCGTTATGTGCTTACTATGACCATGGACATCTGGATTGGCAGCAATATAAGAAGTATATATATCATCACATAAGACCTTTACGGGTTGATGAATAGTCACACCTAATTCATGAATAAGATACCAAATTCATATCTCAATGACTGTATAAGCAACAACACAATAATCAGCTCTGACAAAGAATTTGGAGACTGTTGGTTGCTTCTTAGAGCGTCAGAAGACGAGATTTGCACCAGGAAGACTACATAGTGAATCGAGAAGTGTGAAAGCACCTGGTCCAATCAGCATCTGAATAGGCCACCACTATAGAGAGATCATTTTCTTTTTTCAACATGAGACCAGGATCTGTGGTACCCTGCAAATACCTAAAAATACGATACACAACAAAAAGATAAGCATTACAAAGGGCATGCATGAACTGAGAAATAAGATTCACCACATAAGGTATATCAGGCCTAGTCATAGTGAAATATTTCCAATACTCCTTATCATTATGTGATATCCAAAAGGGTATGACAATAATTGCACCTAAATCATGAAGAAGATACCAAATCCATAGTGTCTTAGTGACTGTACAAACAACAACACGATATTCAGCTTCGATAGAGAATTTAGAGAGTGTTGGTTGCTTCTTAGAGCGTGAGAAGACCAGACTTGCACCAAGGAAGACTACATAACCACCATTCGACCAAGAAGTGTCAAGGCACGAACCAAATCAACATCTGAATGGCCACCATATAGAGATCCTTTGCTTGCTTCAGCACGAGACCATGATATGTGTTACCCTGCAGATACATAAAAATATGATGCACATCAAGAAGGTGAGCAATATGAGGGGCATGCATTAACTGAGAAATAAGATTCACTACATAAGATAAATCAGACCTAGTGATAGTCAAGTATTTTAATTCTCCTTATGATACTACGATTTCAAAGAGATCTGATAATAATTCCCTCTTCATTAATGACAATAATTCCCTATTCAATATATGAACATCGAAGCAGTCCAACTACAGTTAAAGCCCAAAGAAAATAAATAAAAAAACTATTGTAAAGGCTTTTGAGCTAGTGATAGTGAATTCAACTTTCAAGAAGAATGAGGCCCACTTGGTCACATTTTGTAGCGCGGTGGCTAAGCCTCAGATCGACTTCCTACTTCTTTGGAAGAGTGATAGAGGAGTATGCACGGATTGTAAGCTTATCCCGAGCAAGAATCTTGCAACCCAACATAAGCTTTTGGTTATGGATCTAGAGATCCATGGGAAGAAGAAAGAGGGTTGTCACTGATAGACCTAGCATTAAGTGGGGGGCCTTGACCACTGCAAAGATTTAGGAGTTGGGGAAGGAGCTGGTAGCTACGAGGACTTAGGAGAGTAGGGGAGGTGCGAACAATATTTGGACTATGACAGTATATTGTATTCGGGAAGCAGCTAGAGAGATGTTAGGGGCCTCAGAGGGTAACCCTAGTAGACACAGAGGGCATTGGTGGTGGAATGAAGAGATCCAAGAGAAAGTGGAGGGCAAGAAGTTTGCTTATATGAGTGGAAAGGATGAGGAAAAAATAGAACGAATAGAAAAAAATTATAAGACTGTGAAGAAGAAAGCAAAGTTGGCAGTTATGGATGCTAAAACGACAGCTTTTGAATGCTTGTATAATGAAATAGCTGACAAAGATGGAAAAAGAAGATGTATAGGCTTCTCAAGACGAAGGAGAAACAGTCACATGACCTAGACCAAGTGAAGTGCATTAAAGACGAGGATGTCATGATATTAGTGGAGGAGGCTCACATTAAAGCGGAGATGGCAAGCATGCATACTTAAACTTCTTAAATAAAGAGGGGACATTAATATTGTGTTGGGATTTTTAGAGTACTCTGAGAGCCGTCATAATTTTGGACACTACATTTTGTAAAAGTTAAAGAGGTTAATGAGGCAATTCGTAAGATAAGAAGGGGAAGAGCAACCAGGCCTGGCGAGATCCTAGTAGAACTTTGGAAGAGCATAGGAAGAGTAGGTATGAAGTGGATAACTGAGTTGTTTAATTCCATCCTTAGGAAGGCTATCATGGAATGGAGATATCATGATTCTGTTGTATAAGAACAAGGATGATATTCAAAACTGCAACAACTATAGGGGCATCAAATTCCATACTATGGAAGTTTGGAAGAGGGTGCTTGAGAGGAGGATAAGGAGAGAGCTAATTAATTTTTAGAACCAATCCGAGTTTATTCCAGGACGATCGACTACAGAAGTCATTCATCTTCTACGGAGGTTGGTTGAGGAATATAGGGACAAAAAAAAGGACTTACATATAGTGTTCACTGACCTAGAAAAAACTTTTGGCAAAGTCCTAAGAAAGGTTTTTGTGGAGATTCTTGGAATCTACAGATGTAACTATGGCATACATCAGAGCAAGACATATACGATCGAGCCAAGACCCGAGTACGAATAATAGGAGAAGACTCAAAACACTTTCCAGTCAAAATGGGGTTGCATCAAGAGTAAGTGTTTAGTCCATTTTTATTTGATCTGGTGATGAATGAACAAACATAGAGTATTCAAGGGGAGATACCATGGTGTATCTTATTTTGAGATGACATAGTTTTTGTTGACAAGACACGCGGTGGAGTTAATACTAAACAGGAGGTTTGGAGACAGACTCGAGAGTCTGAAGGTCTCAGACTGAGCAGGACAAAAATAGAGTACATGGAGTGCAAGTTTAGTGATGCATCTCACGAGTCAGAGGTAAAAGTGATGCTTAATACAAAAGTCATCCTCAAGAAAGGAAGCTTTAGGTATATTGGCTCAATCCTTTAAGGTAATAGAGAAATTGATGATGATGTTACACATCGTATAGGTGCATGGTGGATGAAGTGGAGGCCCGTTTCCATTGTCCTATGCGATAAAGAAAGTACCACCTAGACTTAAAGGTAAGTTCTATAAAGTGGTTGTTAGACCAGTAATGTTATGTGGGGCGGAGTGTTGGCCAATCAAGAAACACACATTCAGAAGATGGGCATATCAGAGATGAGGATGCTAAGATGGATACGTGGGCATACTAGGATGGATAAGATCAGGAAAGAGGTCATACGTGACAAGGTGGGAGTGACATGACTAGTGGACATGATGAGAGAAACGAGGTAGCGATAGTCGGACATATGAAGAGGAGGAGTACATATGCTCATGTGAGGAGGTGTGAGGGGTTGGAAGTGCTAGTTCTACGAAAAAAGTAGAGATAGGTGGATGAAGAATTAGGGTGAAGTGATTAAACAGGACATGACTCACCACCAGATCATCGAGGACATGATTTTAGGTAGAAAAGTACGGAGAACGAGGATTAGGATAGAAGGTTAGATAGGAGTCGAGCGATTTCTGTTGTGTTGTCATTAGTATTATTCGTATATATACTATTCCTATCATATTCTTTAACTATATTGCTATTTGGAGTTTTTTCTCACCTCGATTAACTTTACTTCTTATGTTAGTATTTACTTCCTCTGATATTTTCATCTTGTTTTCTGTTATCAAAACACGTTTTCAAATTATTTTTCTTAAGCCTAGGGTCCATCGAAAACAGCATCTCCACCTTGGTAGGGTAAGGTCTACGTACATCTCACCCTCCCCAAACTTCACTTGTAGGATAATATTGGGTATGTTCTTGTTGTTTCTATTTTTGAATCTGTTAAACCAAGCCCGAAAGGCTTGTTTACCTTTATAAAAATTTATCTAGTTTACACACACAATTAGGATAAATAGGATGAATAAAACATGGAGGTTGGTCATCTAAGTATCTTCACCGAGATTGCCATGTAAAAAAGAGTTTTAACATCTAACAATCTAACGACCAAAGCATTTGTAACTGCAAGAGACAAAAGGACATGAAGAGTAGTAGGCTTACTACTAGAAGAGACTACTACTTGAATTTTCTTTGTGAATATGAGCGACTTCTTTCTATCTTATATGCCCCATGTGATATTTGATATTTTATGTGTGATTGGGACTAGTCTTTTATTGGTGAGGACACATGGATTATGAGAGATAGGAGCGGTTATTAGGCTCCTAATCTTGAGCAAGTGAGCGTGTCGTGAGTAACTTACTGGTGGACTCGATTCTTGAGGCTAGGATGTCATTTCTTGATTATTTTGATTGTTAATGTTTTAAACACAACTTATAAATATAGGGATGTTGTGTTGATCACGCCCAAAACGCGTCCTCAAAAGGATAAGCGGTCGCTGCAAATATAACCCGGTTTAACAAGTCCATGTTCGAATCCTACAGGGAGCAAACTGTCACGACCCAGTTTTGGGGCCGTGACCGGCGCTCAGGAACTAAGTCCCTAAACAAGCCTTATCCAAAATTCTACAGAAAATCGGGCAGAGTTTCCCCTATTTTAGGACTATCCAAAAATGTACCTGCTCAACCAGAATACCAAACACACCAGTAATAATAGTAATTACTCCAAAAACTACATCTTTAGAGCATTAACAAAGCAAAGTGCTTCATCTAACTCCCAATCAACAAGAAACGTCTGACAGAAAGTAATAAGGTCATAAAGGCCTAAAAAACTCTCAAGACCAACTTATTAACTAAATAACCAACTCAAAGACAAGACAACTGACTAACAAATGACTAAATGGAGTGACTCTAAGAGTTTTCAAAGAAAGACAATAATAAATAAATGAAGCTCTTGCCCACGCGAACTAATGCGGGGCTCATCGGGATTATCAACTCGCAATTCTAAGAATGAAGATCCTCGGCTATGGCACCTGCTGTATTTGGAAGAAAAAATATAGCGAGGAGTGAGTCGCAACTCAGTGAGTAATAACGCTTATCCACAACCATTTTCAATGGGGACAAGTAAAAAACATGTCAGTATATCTTATGCAGAAATATACATATAATCTAATTGTCGCTTTCGGAATAACAAAACAGAAATCAGTCTTTTCAAGTACTTCTTGTAAACAGTAACCAATATTGAATCAGTAGTAAATTCAGTAATCACTATATTATATCAAGTATATGGGTTTGGGAGATTTCCAAGAACAAACCATGTAATCAGTATAAATTCCTCCCTGAGGAAATCAATAACGGTAAGCTAGTTCTACCTTCCCACTAGCAGGGACTGTAACGGTAATCCGGAGTATACAAGGTGCACTAAGTCTAACGTACCCGTCGTTAGCTACGGGGTCTGTCAAGGCTCATCCCAAAAATATATATATTCCCTATACCAAGTACAGGGCATTTCTAGTAACAATTCAATATTTTACATAGCGGTAAGACATGTCAAGTAGCGGTAAAAATCAAATCTTGTAACGGTAAAATAATTCAAATAATTATTTCGGTACAAATCTTTTAAAAGGACTTGTCCCATGCAATTCAAAATATTCAGTAACACATTTTTACTTCAAAATCAAATAGAAACCATGTAGGTTATGGAAATACAAATTGCGGTAAGGTCATCACTCACAGTACAAACGTGCGTAGCTTAAGCGTATCTTCCACGAGCAATCCAACACCTCGTCCAGTCAATCTATAATCATATTGTATCGATCTCGGGTTAATTTTCTTGCTTAGAATAATTCATAACTAATATAGAACACCCAATAGCCAAGTCCTTATTTGTGCTAGTATGATAAAAATATTTCCTGAGTTTCCCTTTCTGCTTATATCACAGCTAGATACCAACAATTCAGAAGAAAAACTTATAATTGTCTAGGTGTTAGAGTAAAGAAAGGAATATTATCCAAAATTCCTTATCCCTTTAGGTCTTCCCCACAAGATAATCAAATCTATACCTCTTTTTTTGTTCCAATGTATTTACTGTAATATACTCATCAAATTATTATTTTTTTTAGCAATATATAAATTCTCTTAATTCCTTAATCCTTGCTTCCTAGCTCTAAATACATTTTTTTCCCAAAGTTTTGTAATTTAAATTGGAACCCATTAAATCTAACATATGGTACTAATTTAAAGAGATCAAGATTATATAATATTACCTCTTTTGAATTTCAAGGAAGAAGCCTACAATAATCTTGCAATAAGTGGTGTACCCAGAAGAGAACTTTATTTCAATGCTTTGACTTAAAGATTATCTCCAATTCTCTTTGTATTTGAAAATCTTGTTTGGTTGCCTGTTGTTTTATCAGAAGCTTAACATAAGCTTCTTAATGTTACCCCCCTTTCATTTGGACTTTGGAGTCTCTGCCAAAGTCCTTTTTGGCTTTGGCTACATCTCTTTTCTTTTATATTTTGTTTTTTGTTTTTTGTTTTTTTTAATTCGTGTAAAGACTAGTTTGCCCTTCTTTAACTTGGACATCACATTCTCTCTCCATTAAGAAATTCGGCCTCCGAATTTAAACTAAGAGCATACATGTAGGGTGAAATAAGTGAGGATATTTGGCTCGCATATCATATTTCATTTCCAAAGTAGCTTCCCTAGCAGTATGATTTTTCCACAAAATTTTCACGAACACAATTTCTTTTCTCTATAACTTTCTTATTTGACTCTCAACTATGGCTATTGGTTCCTCTTCATAAGATAACTTCTCATTAAGCTGTATAGTCGGTGCCTCAAGCACATGAGAAGCGTCCGGTACATATTTTCATAGCATAGACACGTGAAACACAGGATGAATAAAAGATAACTCTGGAGGAAGAGTCAAACTGTAAGCAACGGTTCCAACTCGTTCAAGTATCTCATAGGGTCCTATGAATCTCGAGCTCAACTTTCCTCTTTTCCCGAATCGTGTCACGCCTTTCATCGGGGAAACTCATAAGAACACCCGATCCCCAACTGCAAACTCCAAGTCCCTTTTTCTTTTATCTGCATAAGACTTTTGCCTGCTTTGAGCTGTGAGGAATCTCTGCCTAATCAACTGGACCTTATCAATAGCTTCTTGTATCAGGTCTGGTCCTAAAACCTTAACTTCACCGGCTTCGAACCATCCAATTGGGGAACGACAACGCGTACCATATAAAGCCTTGTAAGGAGCCATCTGAATGCTTGCCTGATAGATGTTGTTATAAGCAAACTCAGCTAAAGGCAAGTAAGCATCCCAACTAACTCCAAAATCAATAATGCAAGCTCTCAACACGTCCTCCAACATCTGTATAGTACGTTCAGACTGACCGTCAGTCTCAGGATGAAATGCGGTGCTAAGGTCTACTCTAGTACCCAATTATCTTTGAAAGGACCTCCAGAAGTGAGAAGTGAACTGTGATCCTCTGTCAGAGATAATGGACAGTGGAACTCCATGGAGTCGGACAATCTCATTCATGTATAACTGTGCATATCTCGCACCACTGTATGTAGTTTTAACTGGCAAAAAGTGTGCTGACTTTGTAAGCCGGTCAACAATCACCCATACTGAATCATAACCTTTCAGCGTATGAGGTAAGCTAGTCACAAAATCCATGGTAACTCTCTCCCATTTCCACTCCGGGATCTCAAGCCGTTGTAGTAGTCCTGCAGGTCGCTGGTGCTCAGCCTTAACCTGTTGACAAGTCAAACAACTAGCAACAAAGTTAGCAATATCTTTCTTCATACCTTCCCACCAATACAATTGTTTCAGGTAACGTTACATCTTAGTGGATCCAGGATGTATAATGTATCTAGAATGGCGAGCTTCCTCGAGAATCACTTGTCTTAGCCCATCAATTTCCATTACACATAACCGGTTACCTAGTCGGAGAACTCCATTACCATCAACAATCAAATTCTTGCTTTTACCAGCTAGGACTTCATCTCGATATTTGCACAAACGTTCATCCTCGTACTGAGTGGCTTTAACACGTTCTACCAATAAAGACTTGGCTGGAACATAAGCCAATAATGCCCTAGAATTAATTACGCTGAACCTGATACCTGTACCTTCGAGCCTGTGAATATCCTTGGCCAACTGTCTCTTTGCAGGAGCTATATGTGCTAAACTACCCATGGACTTTCTGCTCAATGCATCAGCCACAACATTGGCCTTTCCCGGATGATATAGAATAGTGCAATCATAGTCCTTGAGAAGTTCCATCCAGCGACGCTGCCGAATGTTTAGATCTCTCTGCTGAAAAATATATTTTAGGCTCTTGTGATCAGTATAAATTTCACATGTTTCTCCATATAAGTAATGCCTCCAAATTTTCAGTGCAAATACCACTGCAGCCATCTCCAGATCATGAGTGGGATAGTTCTGTTCATTCTTCTTCAATTGTCGCGAAACATAAGCTATCACACGACCATTTTTCATGAGCACACACCCTAATCCTACTCTCGAAGCATCACAAAATACCGTGAATCCTCCCGAACCGAATGGTAAGGCTAGAACTGGCGCGGTGGTCAAACATGTCTTGAGCTTCTGAAAACTCTGCTCACATTCATCTGTCCACTGAAACTTTGCATTTTTCTGTTTTAGCTTGGTCAATGGTGCTGCTATTCTGAAAAAATCCTGCACAAAATGCTTATAGTAACCTGCTAATCCCAGAAAGCTGCGAATCTCTGTAGGAGTGGTGGGTCTGGGCCATTTCTGCACTGCTTCTGTCTTTCTAGGATCTACTATTATTCCATCCTTAGATACGACATGTCCAAGGAATGCTACGGAGTCTAGCCAAAATTCACATTTAGAGAACTTAGCATAAAGCTTATGTTCCCGCAAGGTCTGCAACACAATTATCAGATGATCCTCGTGTTCTTCTTGGCTACGAGAATACACCAAGATATTATCAATAAATACAATAACAAATCTGTCCAGAAACGGCTTGAAAACCCTATTCATTAAGTCCATGAATGCAACTGGAGCATTTGTCAACCTGAAAGGCATCACAAGGAATTCATAATGCCTGTATCGAGTTCTGAAAGCTGTCTTAGGAATATCTTTGTCACTAACTCTGAGCTGATGATAACCTGATCGGAGATCAATCTTTGAAAAGTGGGCAGCTACCTGCAACTGATCAAACAGATCATCAATACGAGGCAAAAAAGTATTTATTACGTACCGTTACCTTGTTCAGCTGTCTGTAGTCAATGCACATTCTTAGGGACCCATCTTTCTTCTTCACAAATAGCACTGGTGCACCCCAAGGTGATATACTTGGCCTAATAAATCCCTTGTTCAATAACTTCTGCAATTGTTCCTTTAGCTCCCTCAACTCCGTTGGTTCCATACGATATGGAGGTATCGATATGGGTTGCGTGTCAGGTGCTACATCAATGCTGAAATCTATATCCCGCACTGGAGGTAGTCCTGGTAAATCTTGAGGAAATACATCAGTGAACTCTTTCACCACTGGCACCATTTCCAAGCTAGGAGTCACATCTCTTGTGTCCCTCACCATAGCTAAGAATGCCCAACAACCTTTCTTCAATAATTGCTGAGCTTTTACAAATGATATGACATTACACATCTCTAGAATTTGATCCCCTTTCAGAATGAAATTGGGTTCATTAGGCATCTCGAACTTAACTACCTTCGCATGACAATAGAGGGTAGCATGGCAAGAAGATAGCCAATCCATACCCATCAACACGTCAAAATCAACCATATCCAGTACAATTAGATCAGCTAAGGTATCCCTACCCTCAACTCGTATCTGATAAGCACGATACACATATTCAACAAGCAAAAAATCTCCCACAGGATTAGCAACTAGAAAAGGATCATTCAATATTTCTAGTTGTCTATCAAACCTCAAAGCAAAGAATGAGGACACATAGGAGTGGGTAGATCCTGGATCAAATAATGCAAGTGCATCAAGTGAGCAAAAAAAAAAAGAATACTTGTAACCACAGCATTTGAGGCCTGAGCATCCTGCCTAGTAAGTGCAAAAACTTTTGACTGGCCTCTACCTGCAGTCCCTTGTCCTCGATTACCCATGGCACGATCTCCGGCACCTCTACCTCTGTTACCTCTACTAGCAGTACCTGTATTATTACGAGCAATCTGCATAGGTGCCGCTGCCTGCACAGAAGCCTGACTAAACTCTCTCTGAAGATGAGGGCAATCCTGTGTGTGATGTCCCAACTTGCCACACTGAAAAACACCCTCCAGTCAGAATACCACACGGACCCCAATAAAATCTACCACAAGTCTGACAAGCTGAATCAGTAGCATATATCTGCCCAGAGTTATGATGTCCACATAATGATGGTAGTCCTTTAGCATTATCTTTGTGAGGAGGTGCTCTAACAGCTGGCTGAGACAGATGGTTTGGCCCTGTCTGAAAACCCTGTCGGTGTACCTGATTCCCAGTTCTACGGTCTGTGCTAACTCCCCCAGTGAAAGATCCCCCAGTCTTAACCTTCTTATATGCATCTTTAGCTGCCCGTGATTCACGACCCCTGTTTTCAATATTTCTGGCAAGGTTGAGTGCATCAGAGTAATTCAGATTCTTCATCTGCGGAGAACCTGTATTGAATAAACGATCAACCAATCCATCAACAAACCTCTGAACCCGAGATGTTTCATTAGGCACTAAGTTAGGTGCATATCTAGCGAGCTTAGTAAATTTAGTGTTATATATCGATACATCTATATCTGGAGTCTGAACTAATCTCTCAAACTGCCTAGCATATTCCTTCCTCAGACTTTCAGGGAGAAAGCGATCCATGAACAACTTAGTAAACTCGTCCCATGTCAATCGTGCTGATTCTGCGGGCCTTTCTAAAAGTACAGTTTCATACCATGTATTAGCCGTATCCTCCAATTTGTATGCTGCAAGTTCTACGGATCTTTCACTAGAACATCCAAGAGCACACAACGCCTTAAGTGTCCCATCCAAGAAACTCTGAAGATCCTCTGTAGTGTCAAAACCCATGAACCTTGGTGGTTTCAGTTTCAAGAACTCTGATAGGGATATTTCTCTGTTACCAAAAATCTGAGTCTGTCTCTGGGCCTGAGTATGTGTCTGAGCCTGAGCCTGTGTCTGTGTCTGAGCTTGAGTCTGTGTCAGAGCCTGAGCTTGAGCTTGAGTCTGTGTCTGAGTCGGAGCCTGAGTCTGTGTCTGAGTCTGAACCTGAGCCTGAGCCTGAGTAGGTGCCTGAGGTTGCGTTGGAGCAACGTTCTGTTGTCTAGCCCTTTCCTGTCTATCCATTCTGGCATTCAAGAAATCAATGGACCTTTGCATAGCATTAAGTGCCTCAATAGTGGCATTCTCATATGACAGTGGAGGTGGATTGTCCTCAATTTCTGGAGTAGGTTCTCTTGTAGCTCTTGTGGTAGCATCAGCCCTCGTAGTAGCAGCTTGGCCTCGTCCCTGAGTATTACCTCCTTTCCTAGCTGAGGTAGATGACGGCCCAGTAGTGGAGGAATTCGGAGCAGCTCGGACCGCCTTTTTAGATCTTGTCTTACCAGCCATCTGAGTAATAGAATAACTAACGTTAGATTCATCTATTTAGCAGTAGTCATCTCATACGTACGGAAGGAACCAAAAAGAAGGAAAGACATGAAACATCCTATCACGCCCTCGCAGAATAACGATTATGGGAATGGCCAGCTACATAACCATAATAAAGATTCTACTACTGACGTGTCCTCCATTAGTCACAGGAATAACCTAGGGCTCTGATACCAACTTTGTCACGACCCAGTTTTGGGGCCGTGACCGGCGCTCGGGAACTAAGTCCCTAAACAAGCATTATCAAAAATTCTACAAAAAATCGGGCAGAGTTTTCCCAATTTTAGGACTATCCAAAAATATATCTGCTCAACCAGAATACCAAACACACCAGTAATAATAGTAATTACTCCAAACACTACATCTTTACAGCATTAACAAAGCAAAGTGCTTCATCTAACTCCCAATCAACATGAAACGTCTGACAGAAAGTAATAAGTTCATAAAGGCCTAAAATACTCGCAAGACCAACTTATTAACTGAATAACCAACTCAAAGACAAGACAACTGACTGACAACTGACAGACAACTGACTAAATGGAGCGACTCTAAGAGTTTTCAAAGAAGGACAATAATAAATAAATGAAGCTCTTGCCCACGCGAACTAATGCGGGGCTCATCGGGATTATCAACTCGCAATTCTAAGAATGAAGATCCTCGGCTATGGCACCTGCTGTATCTAGAAGGAAAAATATAGCGAGGAGTGAGTCGCAACTCAGTGAGCAATAACGCTTATCCACAACCATTTTCAATGGGGACAAGTAAAAAACATGTCAGTATATCTTATGCAGAAATATACATATAATCTAATTGTCGCTTTCGGAATAACAAACAGAAATCAGTCTTTTCAAGTACTTCTTGTAAACAGTAACCAATATTGAATCAGTAGTAAATTCAGTAATCACTATATCATATCAAGTATATGGGTTTGGGAGATTTCCAAGAACAAACCATGTAATCAGTATAAATTCCTCCCTGAGGAAATCAATAACGGTAAGCTAGTTCTACCTTCCCACTAGCAGGGACTGTAACGGTAATCCGGAGTATACAAGGTGCACTAAGTCTAACGTACCCGTCGTTAGCTACGGGGTCTGTCAAGGCTCATCCCAAAAATATATATATTCCCTATACAAGGTACAGGGCATTTCTAGTAACAATTCAATATTTTACATAGCGGTAAAACATGTCAAGTAGCGGTAAAAATCAAATCTTGTAACGGTAAAATAATTCAAATAATTATTTCGGTACATATCTTTTAAAAGGACTTGTCCCATGCAATTCCAAATATTCAGTAACACATTTTTACTTCAAAATCAAATAGAAACCATGTAGGTTATGGAAATACAAATTGCGGTAAGGTCATCACTCACAGTACAAACGTGCGTAGCTTAAGCGTATCTTCCACGAGCAATCCAACACCTCGTCCAGTCAATCTATAATCATATTGTATCGATCTCGGGTTAATTTTCTTGCTTAGAATAATTCATAACTAATATAGAATACCCAATAGCCAAGTCCTTATTTGTGCTAGTATGATAAAAATATTTCCTGAGTTTCCCTTTCTGCTTATATCACAGCTAGATACCAACAATTCAGAAGAAAAACTTATAATTGTCTAGGTGTTAGAGTAAAGAAAGGAATATTATCCAAAATTCCTTATCCCTTTAGGTCTTCCCCACAAGATAATCAAATCTATACCTCTTTTTTTGTTCCAATGTATTTACTGTAATATACTCATCAAATTATTATTTTTTTTAGCAATATATAAATTCTCTTAATTCCTTAATCCTTGCTTCCTAGCTCTAAATACACTTTTTTTTCCAAAGTTTTGTAATTTAAATTGGAACCCATTAAATCTAACATATGGTACTAATTTAAAGAGAGCAAGATTATATAATATTACCTCTTTTGAAGTTCAAGGAAGAAGCCTACAGTAGTCTTGCAATAAGTGGTGTACCCGGAAGAGAACTTTATTTCAATGCTTTGACTTAAAGATTATCTCCAATTCTCTTTGTATTTGAAAATCTTGTTTCGTTGCCTGTTGTTTTATCAGAAGCTTAACATAAGCTTCTTAATGTTACCCCCCTTCGTTTGGACTTTGGAGTCTCTGCCAGAGTCCTATTTGGCTTTGGCTACATCTGTTTTCTTTTATATTTTTTTTAATTCGTGAAAAGACTAGTTTGCCCTTCTTTAACTAGGATATCACACAAACATTAATTCGTAACTCAACTTTTATCAAGTTTTCGTTCAAACAATTTCAGAAACGATTTATAATGATTTTGCTATGTAAACTAGAAGCTAATGACAATAACTAAAATCAAGTAATAAGTACTATAGAAAATTCAAGAATACAAGGCCTAGGACATGACTTTCCAAATTATCGGAGTGATGTACGGAATACTGCGCATTTAATCTCGCTTGACTATCCTTAATGATCGTGGCTCCTTGTTTATCACTAGTATTTTTCAATAACACGCAATGACTATCCTGCGTTACTTTTCTAAGTTAAAATAAGATGATAAGATGGACTAACCACGTGACCACGATAAGGGTTCACTGTTCCCGAACTCACCCCGCTCTTCGTCCCTAAGTAATTCATTATTTGGATTAAAGTATCGCTATTCAGTTAACCCTAACTTGAAAAACTCTTCCAAGGGTTACAAGAATAAAGGACACATTCAATTGTGAGCTCTACAATTGAAAGCAATCAAAACGTAGTTGAATAATCTGGAATAACTATGTCAAACTTGATTAAATTAATGAAATACTCAATACATCACCCTATAATAGTTTCATTACGCCCTAGATGGGGTAACTTAGCCACTTATGTTCACAAGATTCATGACATAAGCAACTATAATCAGTAAATTACAAGAAAAGATTGAAAGAGTTAAGAAAAACTCGTTAGATCCTCATTCTTCACTGCTTCAGACTCCTCCTCCTCCTCCTCCTCCTCCTCCTCCTCCTCCTCCTCCTCCTTCTTCTTCTCTTCTTCTTCTTCTTCTTCTTCTTCTTCTTCTTCTTCTCTTCTTCTTCTTCTTCTTCTTCTTCTTCTTCTTCACCACTACCGCCGCCCTTCCCTCCGACCACCGTTTTTCCGGCCACCCCTACCTCCCCCGTCCCAGATCTTCTCCTCCATTGTCGTCCCTTCTGCCCGGCCACTACTAGAAATTAGGTGTTTCTCGACCGGCAAAATGGCCTCATATCGGTCGGCTCCGACTGACATCTGACCAAAAGTGGCAGTCGGATAACTGCTGGTCAGAATACTCTGTCCGACCAACGCAGTCGGACATTTCGACCGCCAAATGGTCAGACATAAGTCGGTCCTCTGTTCTTGATTCATCAATTTCTGGAAAACTATCCGACCATGTCGGTCGGACCTAGTGATTTCTGGGAAATTTTTTATTCATGTGTCTGACCGAGGCGGTTGGACCAAGCAATTCTGGAAATTTTTCAAGTGGAAGATTGTACGGCGTGAGAAATACGGGCCAACAAGAATAGGGTGTAGAAGAGACATCAAATAGAGGGAACCCATCTGAACATAAACCCAACCTGATGTTTCTTGGTTCACTAGCAAATGCCGGATACACCCGATTAAAATATTTCCATGCCTCACCATCTGACGGATGACTTAGAATGTCTGGTTGTTTTGTACGATCATGGTGCCATCTCATATGAGGAGCAGAGCTCATTGATGCATACAACCTCTTTAACCTAGGTATAAGGGGTAAGTAATGCATCGACTTAACAGGGATCAACTTCTTTTTAGCATTTAGAACTGGCTTGTAACAAGGCTCCTTACAAAATTTACATGTATCTAATTCTGCATCATCCTTATAAAACAACATGCAACCGTTGACACAACAATGAATTCTCTCCGAAGAAAGCCCTAACGTGGAAACCAACTTCTACACTAATTGGTAATTTCATGTTAGTCGGATTAAGTTCATTCATAAGGTCAATGATGGAATCCATGGCTGCTTGAGATATACTAAAATCAGATTTAATACTTTACAATCTAACAGCAACTAACAACTTGGAATGCAATGAGCCTTCATACAATGGACGACTAGCTTCCTCCAACCGTTTATAAAAGAGCTTTGCCTCATCATTAGGAACGTGCTCAACAATTGGTTGCGATGTACCCGGTTGGGATGGCTCCTCTGGGTACATCCCAAAAGCATCATTAACCATATCGTTCATTCCATAATTATCAAGATCATTATCCACAAACGGACCATTGCCACCGCCATAAGCATTTTGAAAATTAACATCACTGCCCATATCACCAGACTCTCTATGATGAACCCAAACAAAATAATTTGGCATAAAACCCTTCCTATAAAGATGCATTTCAACATCTACCAAATTTTGTCCTTTTGTGCACTTGCATTTCACACAAGGACACTTAATCTGGCCATGCCGTATAAAATTATCAAGTGTTTTTGCCTTTTCAATAAATTCTTGAACACCTACTGTAAATTCATTCCTCATCCCCCGCCGCCCGGGATTATTTCTATTATACATCCAACTACGACTTCCATATTCCATATCTACACAAACATTCCAAGTTTAAATAAGTTGATATACAGATTAAATTGAAAATATAAAAAAATTATTTATTGTGAAACACTACCAATTTGGAAAAGATTAAGTAATTGTACAACTTATTAGTATTAGTAGTATTATATCTAAGTCATGTTCATATTTGGCTATCACTTTTATATTACTAACTAATTTATACTCTAGGATTATCATTTAGTAATTAATAATACTTCTCATTTGCTATTAAAACTATTTACTTATCTATAATTAGTTGGAGTAATTCATTTTATTGTTATCCATAAAATATAAATATAAAATAAGTAAGATCAAGCATAACAATATTTTTTTCTATTCTACCAATATGAAAAGCAATATCTTATTAACTTCAACCCACAATTCAAAACTAATCCTAACTTGACCAAGAATACTAGTTCAACCAAAATTTTCCATGTCCAATCCAACTACTAACCAAAAGGTATCAAGATTGTTTCTTTTTTCAAAGTCCATTAGTAGTATCAAGATTGTTTCTTTTTTTAAAACTAGTGCTCACTACTTGTTTGATGAAATTTACAATGTGTGAACAATGAATACACTACTTAAACAAAAAAGGTTATTACACTAGATTGCCTCCATTGAATTTTATAATAGAAACCTTAAAATGAGTTCATCACGTAACTTAACAAGCTATTGTGTGTCTTATTTGACTCATCCATCACATTCAACTCTATTCTACAAACTCGCCCCTCAATCAATAAAAACCAACTATACATGCTTAAATTGAAAGACACAAATCTATATATAATTTAAAAATATATTCTCCTTTACACAAAGTTAACTCCAAAATAGGCAAATTCAATTTAATCTAGTGACTTTGTCATAGAAAGTTATCATCAATATTTTAACACAAGAAATAAAAGTACAAACCTAAAAAAAATCAATTCTTGCCACCAATATACATACCCATAAGACACACAAAGATTACACATTTAAAGCATATAAACACAAAAGGCATAGTATGTAAGAAAATACATGTAATAAACAAACATAGCAGTCAGTGTAATTTCATAAATTAGAATTCAAAAATTGAAAAAAAAATTGGGTAGAATTTTAAAAAAAAATTGCTCCACCGCCAAAAAACTCACCTCACCGGCCGGATTTTTGCTCCAATGCCACTGATTTACTATTCTCCTGCTTTGATAGATGAAAGAACTAAAAAATTGGGTGAAAAAGTTAGGGTTTTGCAATTTTGGGGAAAAATGAGAAGGAACACAATGAAAAATAAACTTACCAATTTGTAGAGGAAGAGATTTGAGATTAAAACTTGGTTGATTTGAGATTCCCGTAGTTTTTTTCGAATAAGAAACGAGAGAGGGGGGAAGAAAGAAAGAAAGGAAAGGAGAGAGAGGGGGGAAAGACGAGTCTGCCCGTATTTTGTTTTAAAGGGGTTCGACCGCTGCGGTCGGATTTTTTTAAAAAAATTATTTAATATAAATTAAAAGAAATAACCGACCGCAGCGGTCGGATGAAGGCCTTCGACCGACTTTCAGTCGGAATATGTCGGTATGAAAATACTGTATTTTTGGTAGTGGGCGAAGGAGCAACCGCGTCACAGATCTGCACCGTTGCCTTTGTCCTCTGATCCGCATGTGCTCCCTCCGATCCGCGATTGGGCTATAGATTTGCAGCTTCATCGGAGTTACGACGAAGAGGAACTACTTCTCCAGGCCCTCTTCTTCTTCTTCTTCTTCTTTATATTGTTTTGGGGATGAATAGATGTGTACGAATTCCATTATATTAGAATGTGCATACACTGTTAAAATAATATGTATACACTAAAATAACTGAAAAATGTGTGTATATACATTATGTATAACCGATAAATCTGACTGTATATACCGTAAAATTGGGTGTAGACACTGTGTATACGTGAAAAGGCCATTTGTATACACCCTGATATTGTTTGTACACAGTGTATTCATTTTGTGTATACTGACTATGAAAAATAAGGACTAATCAAAAGTAGAAAAGCGGGCGTTGACGGACTGTTATGGTAATTTTCCCTGTTAAATAATAAAAAAGAAAAAGAAGATGAAGAACGTTGAACATAAAAAAAAAAGTGCTGAATTTGCAAAATTAGCCAGTTTTGGCGATGAAGATTCAAACTAACCACTCTTTTGCAGTGACCAATAGTTTAGAAAAGCCGATTGGTCTGCCAATTTTATCAATCAACCTCTATTTGCCTGGTGAGCAAATTCTTGCCATATTTCAAGTAGGATTTTTTACACAAATATACAAATTTTCACCCTTAATTACAAAAAAAAAATAGCAATATTTCTCTAATTACAATGCATAACATTATTTTTCAAACACATTTAACAATAATCTAACACATTTCACTTTCACTTCCTATTTTTCCCAAATTAAAAATTCTCTCTCTTTCTCCCATCACCCCACACCCACCCCCACCACCCCAACGCCATAACCCCCACCCTAACGCCATCACCACCACCCCACCACCATTACTCCCACCACCCATCGCCATTACCCCCACGTCATTTTGAGAGAGTATCTGAGTAGAATTTCTGTTAGGGAGAAACATATAACAGACCTGAAGTGTCATTGGAAACTGGACCATCAACAACTACTTCTCTGCTTTCCACGTCATTTCGATCTACAACATCTTTCTCTACGGTCACTGATAGTTCGCCGGAACTAGAACCTGAGCACGCTGGACCAAATTTCAACGCAGACTCCGTCGTCATCTGTGGCAATGAACTCTGATTCTGTTGATCTACAGTTACTTGTCATAATCTACAATTGCTGAACCTTTTTGTCTAGGAACGATTAATAGCCAGTTGAGGAGTCATGTTCTTCCTGATTGAAACTTCACAATTCCTTTTGTGGAATTGGTTTCGATTTTGTTTCAACTGGTGCAATGTTGTTATGCCATCGTTATTGTTGACTGATTTCTTAAATATATTTCTTTTTTCAGCTTTCCTTTTGTCTTTATGGCTGTTTGTTTTACATTTTATGTAACGAACTTAATTCTTGATGATGAAGTTTGTATACATATGTTTGTTAGTTTGGTTAAATCGCATTGAAACGACGCTGAAATAGTATAATACACTCTGAAACATCGTTGAAACAATCTGAAATAGTTGTTGAAATAGTCTGATACAGTCGAAAACGACGTTGAAACACTATGATACAATTTTAAACGTCGTTGAAACAATCTGAAACAGTTGTTGAAACGGTATGATACAGTCTGAAACGGTGCAAAAACAGTAAGATACCGTGCTGATACAGTCTGAAATGGTGTAGAACCAATAAGATACAGTGCTGAAACAACATGAAACGGTGCAGAAATAGTTTGATACGGTGCTGAATACAATATGAAACGGTGCAAAAATAGTTTGATACAGTGCACAAACAGTTTGATATGGTGCAGAAACAGTTTGATACGGTGCAGAACAGTTTGATATGGTGCAGAAACAGTTAGATACGGTGCAGAACAGCGCAGATACAGTGAGATACGAAAAGATACAACGAGATACGATGTGGTTGATAGTTGAGAAACATCGAGATACGGTGAGATACAACGAGATACAGTGAATTGAGGGAAATAGGAGCAGTACAAGTGAAATTGGGGGAAATGGTGGGAGGAAAAGAGAAATAGGAGGAAATGGGAGGAGCAAAAGTGATAGTGGGGGAATAGGAGGAAGAATGTAAGGGTTTGGTATGTTATGGGAAAATATTGCTATATTTTTGCTATGTTTGTAATTAACTTGTGTTTTCCTCTATATAGGGTTATTTTGCTAAAATATTGCTATATTTGGTAATTAAGTTCTAAAAATTATACTTTTATGTAAAAATTCCTTTCAAGTATAGCCATCCCATTTGATGCGATTAGAAATCGTTTTAAGCATGATTTTGGGACTCCAAGGTACCGATCCTAAACCACTTTAAATTGTGATGATTATTTGTGATTTTTATTAAATTTAAATCATAGAAATGTAAGATGGAACGATTCAAATTGAAATTGAAATTTAAATGGCTAAACATACTCCCAAATTATGAAATTGATGAGTATGTATATCTGACTACGGATGACTACCAAATATTATGGTGGAGTGGATAAGATCACTCCACTCTTAACATAAGAATCCGAAGTAGTTAGGAAAAAAAAAAAACTTTAGATAAACAAATTTCTTTGCCACACTCGTAATCCACAGGCGACTTACACACCATCCATTACCAGAAATATGTCTAAAAAATTTATAGCACAAAAGGAGCCTTTAATATTTTGCCTAATAACCTAAAATGTTAATCATATTTTATCTTCTCTATCTTCTCACGCCTTGCATGCAGCATGTGCTTTGTCTACATGCACACATAAACTATTCAAAACCATCCATGGATATATGCACCTAGCAAAATCCCACATCCCACCCCTCACCTCCCATACGACCCACTCCTGTTCCCTCACCCCATGCATCATTATACCTTTGGACAGATGAAAGAGAGACTTTGACACTGTTAAGCAGCTGTACTTTTTCCCCTCTATTTACTTTTTATTTTCTTTTGTAAGTAGTAAAGTGGTTGGGTGAAAAAGGTGTATATAGGGGTTCTCAAAAAGCTACCCACATTTGTTGCCAAAAAATGCACCTCTGGTTCTGTTTCTGAAAAAAAACAGCCTACTGTTTTCCATTTATTCTCTCTTCAATCTTTTCACTGTTTCAGTTCTTTTGTAGTACCTTTTGTAGACTGTACCTATATATCAACCCGTAGCGTAGTATTTTTAATTAAAGAAAGTTGAATCTCTGAAGCATATCGTATAGATACAGGAAATCATGTAGCGCTCGTTTGACTGAATTATTTCAACATAAAATGTGATACTACTACACTATTTATAGGAGTTATGAATTTTTTTAATACTCGATTTAATTATTCAGCTTAATTTTATACTAAAATCTTTATACTGTGTCCTTCATAAATACTTCTTTCTTTCATTCTAATGTAGCAAAAGTTTGTCCTATAAAGTTTAAAAAAATACTTGTAATATAAAATAAGTCGTAGATATTTGTATGACTAAAAATTATTTTATTAATGGTAAAGTAGAAATTTATAGTCAAATTAGAGAGCTGTTATTCTTTGTGAAACATAATAATATTGACACACGAAGAGTAATATTTTGGTATTATTATTAATATAGTCTAACACGTATTCTATATATTAGATTTATGTTTTATATATGTATATAATCTTAAACTATTAAGTCTCATTTACGTATTGTAGTATGTAACTTATATTTTCTTCAGCTCAAATCCTACTTTTTTGTGAAGGTTCCATGTAAGTTTTCTTCTAATGATCTGATAGTGTAAGAAATTAAAATTAAAACTCTTTTATATTATATCATTGCCATTTCATTTTAATTCAGTTAACCAAAGAAGTTATATGTTCCAAGAAAAATACAGTAATTTAACATACTATAATCACTATACGTATAGTATTACAGTGTGGTGTATAATACAGTTTTAAAAAAGTTTCTCTATGTAGACAGATAGGAGTAGTATTTTGTTGTTTTTTAACTTTTGGTTTCTTCTGAGTTTTCCTTTTTCTCTTGTCCTCTGTATAATACACACACACACACACTATACTTACTTTTCTCTCTCTCTAAACTTCACTATCTTAAAACATTTCTTGATATTAGTGTCTCAAAGATAAAGAGACCCATCTCTCTTCCATTCACTTTCTTATTTGGTGTTTTCACTTTAGCTTCAGCAAAAACAACTCTTTCTTTACTGTGTGTGTGTGTGTGAGAAAGAAAAAACACATAACAAGTGTTTTTGATGAGTGAAAGAGGTGGCTCTCTTAGAAGAGAGAGCCTACCTGTTCATGCAACAAAGTGATCTTTGGTAAATGGCTTTGTGTATACATAGAGAGAGTAACAGTGGTGGAAGTAGTAGTGGTAAAAATAACAACCAAATGGATAATAGTAAGTATGTTAGGTATACACCTGAACAAGTGGAAGCTTTGGAAAGAGTTTATGCTGAATGTCCTAAGCCTAGTTCTTTAAGAAGACAACAACTTATTAGAGAGTGTCCTATTCTGTCTAATATTGAACCTAAACAGATCAAAGTCTGGTTTCAAAACAGAAGGTATTTTCTTTACATTCTTTAAAAAATGTCCACTTTTTTCTTAATTTTGGTTCTTGTTTGGACTGCATTTTCAAGTTTTGAGAGGATTTTGCTTTGTCAGTTTTTGTTTTTTTTATCAGAGTAGGCCGCGTACATCGATGTAGCCCTTCAGAGTATTTTGTGCACCAGGCTGCTCCTTACTCATTCTTATCATTTTTCACCTCTTTCAGGACTTGAATGGGCTTTATGTATGTTTCTTGATGAAAAAAACTGTGCTTTTCAATGATAAAAACATTCACTTTTAGACCTTGTTTTTCAATTTTGGTTCTTGTTTAGACTGCATTTTCAACTTTGAAGAGTATTTTTGCATTGTGGGTAGTATTCATTTTCTATATTTTCTCCTCTTTTAGGACTAAGAATGGGTTTTATATATGTTTCTTGAAGTAAAAAGGTTTGACTTTTAGGGAAGAAAATGGTTCTTTTAAACTTTGAATGAGTTGTTTGGCCTTTGTTACATTCAAAAAGTTCCTTTTTTGTCAAATTAGCCTCTGTTGAGACTACATTTTGAAATTTGTAGAGGTTTTTGTGTACTAGCTATTTTGAAGGGAAAAACTGTGCTTTTCTTACAGGAAGAAAATGAGTTGTTTTTGATTAATGGATTTGCAAAGACATTAAATTTTCAGAGCATTGTTTTTTTAATGTTAAAAAAGAATGAACTTTATATCTTCTTCCTCTTTAATCTCCTTTCTTGGCAACAAGGGTCTGTAAGTAAGAGACTAGATATACCCTTCTCATTTTTTGGCAAGCTAAAGATTTTGCACATTTGGTTTGTGTGTTCATGATTGTAGAGTTGTTTATTAACGGAATGACAAGAAGAAGGAAAATGTGGGTTGTTTTGGTTCTTTTAGGCATATTCTCTTAACTTTTTTCCTGAAAATGGTGTTCCTTTTCTCTGAGTATCCTATGTGGATACTTCTATTTTCTATTTAAAACATTAAAAAATTATTGTTGGTTTTTGTTCTCTTCTATTGTCTTATTCTTGGATCAGTGGTACTGGAAATTGAAGTGAAATGATAGAATAATGTGTCTTTCTCCTCACTTTTGTAGCTATGTAACCAAGGAGACCTGTATTGCACCATTGATTTATGGCCTTATTTTGTCCTTGATAAAACTTACAAGTAGTAATCTGAATGTGAAACGTACCATTGTGTATCTGTTTTGAATGGAAATTTTGCTCTAACTTTTTAGTGTACAGTTTTATTTTCAGTATTTGACTTATCTACGATTTCCAAGGATCATCTTAGTAGCTAATGTTGATTATCTGTGATGCAGTTGGGCTCTTATAATTTTATTGAAACATTCCATAATATGTCAAGCATGATATCCACAAGAGAGAACTTTGGCTATGAAAATGGTTTAAGTTTCAGCGTGATCCGGGTTGCATGTTAAACAAAGTCGTCATTATTTCTTATTAGTCTCTTTATATTCAAATTCATGTCTGGATTATGCTGCGGTAATTTGTTGGCAGAATTTGAAGTATTTGGCGTACTTTGATTTTAAGAATATGCTGTTCTATGTTTTTTCATTTTGAGTTTTAAAGTCTCGGCAGTTTAAACATTCTAAGGAATTTAAACTCCTCTTCGAGTGACTCACCTTCTTTTTTAACCTTTGTAGATGCCGTGAAAAACAGAGGAAGGAATCATCTCGTCTCACAACTGTTAACAGGAAGCTGACTGCTATGAACAAGCTGTTGATGGAAGAAAATGACCGATTACAGAAGCAAGTCTCGCAGCTTGTGTATGAGAATGGCTACATGAAACAACAGTTGCATACTGTGAGTGGTCCACTTGCATTACAAGCTTGGCAATCCTTTGATTTCATTGATTGAAATCAAATAAGTTTGTTTAGGTTTCGTGTTTATCATTTCATGAAGCAGCTCCTGTGTTTTCGTCCTTAATTGTCTGTTTCTTTTGGTGCAATGAACCTCATGTTGATTATTGTAGCAGGTCAGTAGTACGACCACAGATACAAGCTGTGAATCTGTGGTCGTGAGTGGTCAGCAGCAAAGAAAAAACCCAACACCTCAGCATCCAGAAAGGGATGCAAACAACCCAGCTGGGTAATCAGATTTGATTTTGTTTTTGACATAACATCTATGGTCTTTTCTAGTTGGAAAAAAAAATAATGAACATTTTTTGATGTGTTTTCAGTCTTCTTGCAATAGCTGAGGAGACCCTGGCAGAGTTCCTTGGTAAGGCTACCGGAACTGCTGTCGACTGGGTGCAGATGATTGGGATGAAGGCAAGTCTTTTTGCTGTTTGTGCATCTCTAGTTTCTGAATTGCCCATTCATGTGTTCAATTGTTAACTTGCCCCTTCATTCCATTTTCCTATTTAGCCTGGTCCGGATTCTATTGGTATTGTTGCTGTTTCCCGCAACTGCAGTGGGGTAGCAGCACGTGCCTGCGGCCTCGTGAGTCTAGAGCCTACGAAGGTACTTCAGATATCTTTGTGATTATGACTTTTATCTTATTTTGACATTGGTTTGTAAGCTGTAGACAATTTGTTCAGGTTGCTGAGATCCTTAAAGATCGTCCTTCTTGGTATCGCGACTGCCGTTGCCTTAATGTACTGAGTGTGATCCCTACAGGAAATGGAGGGACAATAGAGCTAATTTACTTGCAGGTTTGTGGTGTTGTCTCATTTTTTTGTAATGTTAATACCTGATAAATCTCAACTCATTTTGCTCTGTGCTCAACAACCTGTTGTTTTCCATGTTTCTGCATTAGACTTATGCTCCAACTACTTTGGCATCCGCTCGGGACTTTTGGACATTAAGATACACTACAAATTTGGAGGATGGCAGTCTTGTGGTATGTATTAGGCATCATCCGGAACCTTGAGTCTGATGTTTCTGAACTCTACTTGCCTGTCTTTGCTATAGCTGTAACCTTCCATTTATAATAATGTTATTGTGGTTTATCATTGCAGATATGCGAACGATCTCTTACGTCAGCTACTGGTGGTCCATCAGGGCCTCCTGCTACAAGTTTTGTCAGGGCTGACATGCTACCAAGTGGTTACCTCATACGACCTTGTGATGGCGGGGGCTCAATGATTCACATTGTTGATCATATTGATCTAGATGTAAGTCTAACAAAAAAAATGGAATTTTCATTTCTTTCTATTACTGTCATTGAACATACCGTATCTGTACTCAGGCTTGGAGTGTCCCTGAAGTTCTGAGGCCACTTTATGAGTCTTCCAAGATCCTTGCTCAGAAGATGACTATGGCTGTAAGGAGCTTTGAATTGGTTGGGTTCTCTATCTCCTGCGTGAAAAGGTGCTTGTTAATAAGTTTGAGTTTTCTGTGCAGGGTTTGCGACACATACGACAAATAGCACAAGAAACCAGTGGAGAGATCCAATACACTGGAGGTCGCCAACCTGCTGTTTTGAGGGCACTAAGTCAGAGATTATGCAGGTGAAAAAAAGACAAGCCAATTATTCTGTTAGAGATGTACAAATAATATATGCTGTTTTACACAGTTGCTTCTGGCTGCGATGTGCTGTTTACCTGCTTTTATTAGTCCTCTCAGAATTTTATCTGTGGAATTTATTACAGGGGATTTAACGATGCTGTTAATGGATTTGTTGATGATGGTTGGACAATTATGGATAGTGATGGTGTAGAGGATATAACAATTGCTATAAACTCATCTTCGAGCAAATTCCTTGGTTCACAGTACAACTCTTTGTCAATACTCCCTACATTTGGGGGAGTCCTGTGTGCCAGGGCATCAATGCTTCTTCAGGTATGTTGGAATTGATATTTGGTTTTAGTGTATGCTAGAGAATTAGAATCAATTTTCTAATAGGTGGATATGTTCTAATCTGTATTTGGTACTTTTGTTATGTAGAATGTTCCCCCTGCTTTGCTTGTTCGTTTTCTTAGGGAGCACCGTTCTGAGTGGGCTGATTATGGGGTTGATGCTTATTCTGCTGCATCTCTTAAAGCCAGTCCCTATGCTGTCCCTTGTGCCAGACCTGGCGGCTTCCCAAGTAGCCAGGTCATTTTACCCCTAGCTCAAACTGTGGAGCATGAGGAGGTAACACAATCTTGTCATTTTCCTCTTAATGATTGATTCTGTGGAAGATGTTGTCTATAATATCCTTGTGATGAATCATGTTTTGGTTTAACTGTTCCTCTATTTTCTAGTTTCTTGAGGTAGTACGCTTAGAGGGTCCTGCTTTCTCTCCAGAGGACATAGCTTTATCACGGGATATGTACCTGTTACAGGTTGAGAACCTTTACTCATCTCATGTTGACATGTGTTTTATGACATTTTTGGTTTACTAATTGTCTTATTACCATTACAGTTGTGCAGTGGTGTTGATGAGAATGCTGCAGGTGCCTGTGCTCAGTTAGTTTTTGCACCTATTGATGAATCTTTTGGTGATGATGCTCCATTGCTCCCATCTGGTTTCCGTGTCATCCCTCTGGAGCCTAAATCAGTTCAGTAAAATCTATTATGCTTTGCTACCATTCTCAAGATGCAATGAACCATTGGCCATTGAAAAGTTTAATGTGTGCTGAACTTCTGGCGTTTCAGTTGCAAGCTTCAGCCTTTTTGTTGTTGCAGATATTATGAATCATATTTGATGTCTTGAAAACTATTTAAGCACTTGAAGACTGCTCAAGAATTGGATGATTATTTTCTTGGTTTATTCTAAAAGTTCTCTACCTTTACGATGCAGGATGGCCCTGCAGCAACTCGTACTTTGGATTTAGCTTCGACTCTTGAAGCTGGAACTGGTGGGACACGTCCTGCAGGTGAAATTGAAGCAAACAATTACAACCATCGTTCAGTCTTGACTATCGCATTCCAGTTTACTTTTGAGAGTCACTACCGTGATAATGTAGCTGCTATGGCTCGCCAATATGTGCGGAGTATAGTAGGTTCTGTTCAGAGAGTTGCAATGGCCATAGCACCCTCTCGACTCACCTCTCAGTTGACGCCTAAACCATTCCCCGGTTCACCAGAAGCCGTCACCTTAGCTAGGTGGATTTCCCGGAGCTATAGGTATGGGTTTTAAAGGTCTTTGCTGTACTCAAGACATTCTTACAACATGTTTTGCATCACACTAGTGCTGTAGTATAAATGTGTAATCTGTCATTCTAATGACGTATAAAGAATAAAAGAAAATTACATAAATCAAAACTTACCTGCATTGGTATTTTTCTCAGACTTTGCTCTTTAAACTTCAAAAACAAGTTGATATCTGATGATTCGCGCCAGACGTGCAGTGCGATAGAATGTTATTCCTGGTCTAACTATTTTCTATTTATTTTTTCAGAGTGCATACAGGAGGTGACTTGCTTCAGGTTGATTCTCAAGCTGGTGATGCTATTCTCAAACAATTGTGGCACCATAATGATGCGATAATGTGTTGCTCTGTCAAAATGAATGTCAGTATCCCTGCGGCTCTACTTTTTTGTGACCTATGCCTTATTTAATACTGAGTATTCATCCAATGTCTTTTCTATGGAAGAAACAAGATACCTAACTTGTTAATTTCTTCTTAATACAGGCATCTGCCGTTTTCACATTTGCAAACCAGGCAGGTCTTGACATGCTCGAAACCACCTTGTTAGCTCTTCAGGATATAATGCTTGATAAGATTCTAGATGAAGCTGGTCGTAAGGTCCTCTTATCAGAGTTCTCCAAGATCATGCAGCAGGTTAGACTGCTACCATTTTATTTTGCGTATACTCTCATTGCATTCGATCAAACATTGCAAACTTGAAAAAGCAAACCAGTTCCATCGAATATCAGAACGAACTTTGATACTGCAGTATTTAGCACCTAGCAAGTTAGTCTTGATATCACAAGTACTCAACCATTGACTTACGTTAAGTGAAGAATGTTTACTAGTCCTGATTATTATGATTGTTATCCTTGTGCTTCTAGGGCTTTGCATATCTGCCAGCAGGGATATGTGTATCTAGCATGGGGAGGCCAGTGTCATATGAGCAAGCCGTGGCATGGAAGGTTCTCAATGATGAAGATTCCAATCACTGCCTAGCTTTCATGTTCATAAATTGGTCTTTTGTTTAAGTTATAAAACAGATAATCTATGTAAGGCTTTTGCATTAGCTATTGACCTTTTAAATTATGTCGTACTTGGAATGTTTTAAGTTAAAGCTTGTATGACTGTTGACAAGGCAGTGTGGTTGGATCCCGACTACTATATCTCTATTATAGTATGAAATGTTGTTTCTGTTATGTGCTTTGTCTGTGTATAGGTTGCCTAATTAAGCTATCTATTTAATTTTCTTGGATGTTCATAGAAAGTTAGTTGAGATATCAATCATGGTTGATTGTGTTGATAATAAAATGTTTTTCTTTTGCGGTCCACCTGCTGCTGATTTGTTAGTTTGCATAACTTGGTTAAGGCAATTTTTGCTGGTTACTAGTTGGTACCATTAGTGTTTGTATCATGTCGGTCATTTCACCAAAGGGGGACAGTACATCCTAACTGATGGTTTATCAAATGTCAACTTCAATAGGAAAATGCTTTGATTTTCTAGTGACTTTGGCAGGTGCGATGTGAATAGCTTGTTTGATGTAACTTTGGGGGTGGGGGATGGGGGGGGGGGGTTAGGCTAGATTAGAGGATATAAAAATGGTTTAAACTCTTTTTGTTTATAATAAAATAAAAAGTTAGAAAAATTTAGCTCAAAAGCAGTGGATACTTTGAATAAAAGGGCTTGCCACTAAATCTTGCCATTACCCCCCACAAATTATGGCCTAAGCAGTCGTTTGGTTGGTGAACAAGCTAGGATACTAATTATTTTAGTATAAATTGAGATTTTTACATTATGTATCCTTGAAATTCAAAGTATTTACAAGTCAGACTCATTAAAAATTGTACTACTCATAAAATTAAAATTATTTACCTAACCTATTCATTTATTAATGTATACCTTTCTTATGCCTTATGCTTTATGGTATACTACATAAATTATGGTATACAAGTCTCGATGGGTAAAGTGGGTAAATAATTTATGAGTAAGGGTGGTAAATATGAAATTTATGAGTAGGGTTGTTGCTCCCGAACGCACACGCAAGTATACGCGGTCGACAAGTAATAAAGTGATAAATCGAGTATCGTTCCCACGAGGACTATTCAGACCGAGTTCTAACAAACAATTTCTTAACAACTACTCAGGGATCTTTTTCCAATAATGAGGATTTTTATTAACTAAAGAGCAGTAATTTAAATGGTGGAAATTCAGTCAAACAATGGAGCAAACTTTGGTTGTAAACAATATTAAGGAGACGGTCCAGGGTCAGAGTTACGACAATCCAGTTGAGTTTTCCAATTGATTCCACTTCTCAAATCCCGGGTTACTAACTAACAGATTAAATGTACCCGTGAAAACCTTTCAGTTCTTCACGGTCTATGCATGCTACTCCAATCCCTATATGTCTATGGGTTGAATCACGTGCACGCATTAACGAATTCTGTAATTAGTTAAACTAGGCGAGCAAGTATATGTCTATCCTACTCACGAATTGGTTCCCCGATGCCCGGGTTCACAAACTAGTTCTATTCTTTCTTATCACGTAATTAAATTCCCTCTGTCGAGTTCAATCTAAAAACCATAGATAATGCGTAATAATCGGGCCCTGACAATTACACAAGTGAAATCAAGAAAGAATAAGTAACCCGTAATGGGATTCAATTAATGGGAATCAATCTTCAAACATCAACCTTCATGAAATACTCTAACCCTAGAACTATAGATTTAACCACGCATACTCATAATAACAACACAAGGATTTGATGTAATAATGAAATAATGATGTAATAGATTAATGGAAGGAAGAAAAACCCTTGTTCTTGATGTTATGAGCTCTCCAATTGCTCCAAAGTCTGAACTCCTATGAAAAACTAAGTAAAAGAGTATTTATAGAGTTTACAAACACCTAGTAATAAGTTAGACCCAAGCCTAGACGAAATAGGAAGTCAAAATTCGCTCCAGGGGCGCCATAGCGGGCGCCCCGCGCCCACGATCGCGTGACCCAAGGCAGAGGACGCCAGATGACTCACGCCATGGCCCCGCGGCGCGGAAGGAAACGCGCCAGCCCCTGCGCGCTATGGCCTGCGCGGCGCGTGGGGTATGGCGCCAGGCCAATTTCCTGATCCGTTTGCTCTTTTGCTCGCTCGTGTCGTGCCTTCGTGTGCTCGATCCAATCCTCAATCAAAATCCAATCTTTTCTTGCTCAATCACGCTCTTTAAAGCTCCAGTTACACTGCGCAACAACCTACATACACACGACATAAAATCAGTGTAAAACCACAGTCACAAGCTATAAAACGAGCGAATAAGGTACTAAAACGTGAGGAAATATTAAGGAAATATAGGCATAAAATGCCAAACATCACCACCCCACACTTGAACCTTTGCTCGCCCTCGAGCAATCACCAATCACTTCCCAACCTAGGTAAAACAGGTCTGCCTATGACTATGGTTGATACCGACCATTGAACCAATGCACACATGACTACCATGGATCCACAACATGCCAATAATTTTACCAAAACCAAAAATATGAGAACAACCACCCCAAAATAACTCAAATGCACAAACTCAACTCATTGCAACCATGCTCCCACAAAATCACACCTATCTACTCAACCAAAAAGCCACGACTTCACCTATCTCATGCAAACCATGTGCCCTCACCCAAATGAAGCAAGAGAGTGTCCCCCGAATATCACACACAACCATGAATATCAAGAATAGAATGGGGACAATAGCATAGAAAGAATTCACTCACTCTCATGAAAATCTCACATGTCACACACAATGTACCATAGGCTTGCCCGTAGTGTAGGACTCCACTAATGTAAGCTCACTCCAATCGGGATTAACTAGGACTTTAAAAAGGTTGTAATGTAGGCTAAGGTGCGGGTAGGATACATATGGGTAATAGTGACTACCTCCCTAAGCACTTTTAATACATCACACTTAATTTCAAGCACAAGTCTCAATAAACCACCCAATCACATGTATCACACATACACCTTCTCAATAAGTAGCATATTTTCTTTTTCAATCACACACTAGCAAGGAAGGGATATCTTTCTCTTTTTTTTCTTTTCACAATTTTTTTCTTTTCAACTTTGCTATATTTTTTTCTTTTCAATTTCAATTCATTTTTTTTCAATTTCATTATCTTCCAACCTTGCCAATGTTTTTCTTTTACTACTTCACAATTTTCACAAATATTCCCCCTTCATTAGCTCCACTCAAAAGTCTACCAACATCCACCCACAACTCCAAAGTAACAACGCAATATTACCAAAGTGCTTAAGGAGTAAAGGGCCAAAAGAGACAATTTCGAACAAATGGGTAGGCTCGGGGTGTGGGTGCCAACAAAAAGAGTCAAAGAAATCACAACAATAATTTTTCAAGGTATATATGTAAGGGTAGGCAAGCAAAAGAAGGCCTTGTATCATTTCCCGACTAGAGCAAACCTAGGATTTCGCTTTGCACACACACGGGGCAAGTTCTAGACATCAATATGCAACATGGAGCAACAATAAGAATATGCCTCACAACACACATTGCACACAGTCCACACAAAAAGGCTCCATCAACAACTCTCAACCAAGCTTCTAGAATGCAACTTGTGGAAATTTAAGCACTCATGCACAAGGGTTAACAATCAAGTCAAGCAAGTGGACTCAAGCATCTCAAGGGGGTCGTTCCATTTTTTCTAGGCATGCATCAAATTAAAAACCCAAGGACACCACAAATAGCACATGCAATCAAGTCCAAGTCCACCGGTATCAAACAAATCAAAGGCACCTAGCATTCTACCCTTTTCCTTAGCCTAGGGTCATCTACAACTAACTATCCTAATCCTAAAAATAAAAAACTACCCGGTTCAAAGGCCTCCCCGTGGAAAAGAACCGAGGTCATAAGAAAAACCACGGGGTGGATGACATGTACCACTAACTAAAACTAAAAAGAAAATCTTTTTGGAATTTTTTCATTGGTTTTCTAATTTTTTTCAATTTTTTCATATATTAAAGCAAGAAATAAATCAAAATAAAGTCAAGTGACAAAAGAAAATCCTACGGTACATGCATCCTTAACCTCAAAAATAAGGGAGAGTTCCCCACCCCACACTTAAACGAAGCAATGTCCGCAGTGCTAAAAATAAGAAAGTGCAAGGGTAAAGAAAACTTCCCTGAAGACTCTAGTCCTTGGTGCTAGCATCCTCCAAGCTTCATGAGGTACTCAGACTTCCCCCAACAGGTCATCAACATTATGCAAGGGTGAGGACACCCCACACTTAAACTTGACATTACATGAACCTGCAATCCAAGGAAAACAAAAACTACGTGACACTATAAATAAAATAATACAAGTACAAACTCGGGTTGCCTCCCGAGAAGCGCCTTAGTTAACGTCGTGGCACGACGACACATTTAGCTCACGTCCAGCATTTACGTCTTCTCTTCTTACGCCGAACCTTTGCCTTTTTCCTTTCTTTGAGAGACCCCAACTTCAACTTTACATTTGGTTTACTTCCATGTTCTTGACTAACACATTCAATCATAGAGCACTCTTCAACATTAGCTATGTGCTCCTTCTCATTATACACCTTGAAAGTCACCTTTTCTCCATGACCTCTAACAGTCATCTCACCCAGCTCCATGTCAATAATTGCCTTCGAGGTGACTAAGAATGGTCTCCCCAAAATAATTGGAGCTTCTAAGTCCTCTTCATAATCTAGGACTACAAAATCAACAGAGAATGTAAATTTACCAACTTTTATCAACACATCCTCCAATTTACCATCAGGGTGAGTGAGTGATCCATCCGCCATCTTAAGAGTAACTGAGGAGGGCTTGATTGCTCCTAGTCCTAACCTTTTGCACACAGACAGAGGCATGAGATTTATGCTCGCACCCAAATCACACAAGGCACCAATGATACTATGTCCTCCAATGGTACAAGGAATAGTAAACTTCCCAGGATCTTGAAGTTTTGGAGGTAGCTTGCTCAAGATTGTGCTACACTCCTCAACTAACTCAACTGAATCTATTTCTTGAAGCTTTTTCTTCTTGACTAAAATCTCTTTTAAAAACTTCACAAAGGACGGCATCAATTCAAACACATCAGTCAAAGGAATATTAACATGAAGTTCTTTCAGCATACTCACAAATTTTTGATACTGAGCCAAATCCTTCGATGGTATAAGCCTCTGCAGGAATGGTGGAGGTGGCCTAGGTGCCTCTTTTATCTCTTCTTTCTTCTTTACCTTCTCCACTTTTTCAATTTTTTCAATTTCAGCTTTCTCCTCTGGCTTGGCCATCAGCTCTCCACCTCCAATTAAAGTCACTGCAAGACATTGTTCAGGCTCTTTCTTCACAGTGCTTATTTCTCCCACCAACTGCCCCAACTGGTGCTCCAGGTTCTTGTGAGCATTGGTAAGATCTTGTATGGCCTGTGCATGGGCTGCAGTGTCAGCTATCATTCTCTGCTGGCCCGCCATTATCTGCTTTAGCATCTCCTCAACTGAACTGTTAACCTGCTGTGATGGAGCTGGAAGTGGGTGGTAATTATTCGGGGCTCTCGTATTACCATGATAATAACCATTACCAAACTGATTTTGACCCTGCAGCCTGTTTTGATTACCCACATAATAAACCGACTCTGGATTAGAGGGGCAAACCTCTGTAGCATGGTCTTGACCACAAACCTCACAAAAGCTCTGGAGTTGTTGCACTGGAGCCACTGGTTGCTGAGTCTTTGGCAGAACTAGCTTGCTAATTTGATTGGAAATAGCATCCATCCTCGCTTTTAGCTCTGAAACTGCATCTAACTGAAGTACCCCTGCAGCTTTCTGCGTAGTAGCTCTACCATCACCTTGCCAATCAGGATTGCTCTGCGAAAACTTATCTAGTAAATCATAGATCTGGTCAAAATTTAAAGCCAGTACTTGGCCTCCAGCAGCAGCATCTACCACGATCTTAGTATGTGCAGTCAACCCCTCCACAAAAGTATGTGCAAGAACCTCATTAGATTGGTTATGGTGTGGACAATCTCTCAGTAAAGCTTTGAACCGCTCCCAGGCTGAATATAAAGATTCTCCTTCTAACTGTCTGAAGGACATAATTTCACTCCTCACCCGGGCTGTCTTGGCAGATGGATAAAACTTAGCCAAGAACTTCTTAGCCAAATCATTCCAAGTGGTGATAGACCCAGACTTTTCAGCCTTTAACCACCTCTTTGCTGCCCCAATCAGTGAAAACGGGAATAAAGTCAAGCGAACATAATCAGTAGGCACTCCCGATGGTGTATACGTATCACTGATCTCCAAGAAATTCTGGATATGTTGTTGCGGATCTTCATGAAGTAATCCACCAAATTGTCCAGTCGTATGTAACAGTTGTATCATACCGGACTTAATCTCAAAGTTTCCAGTAATTTCCGGCTTAACTATGCTCGAGGCTACTCCCTCCAGGCTGGGGAGAGCAACATCTCGCACAGCTAAAGCTTGTTCTTCTGCCATTCCTGTAGGTAAAGATCACACAGGACCTAATACCTGAAACAGCACAAAACTCAAAACAAAAATTAAACCTGAATAGAAATTAATAAACTGTTCAAAAAGAAATCAGTCAAAAATTAGTCCCCGGCAACGGCGCCAAAAACTTGTTGCTCCCGAACGCACACGCAAGTATACGCGGTCGACAAGTAATAAAGTGATAAATCGAGTATCGTTCCCACGAGGACTATTCAGACCGAGTTCTAACAAACAATTTCTTAACAACTACTCAGGGATCTTTTTCCAATAATGAGAATTTTTATTAACTAAAGAGCAGTAATTTAAATGGTGGAAATTCAGTCAAACAATGGAGCAAACTTTGGTTGTAAACAATATTAAGGAGACGGTCCAGGGTCAGAGTTACGACAATCCAGTTGAGTTTTCCAATTGATTCCACTTCTCAAATCCCGGGTTACTAACTAACAGATTAAATGTACCCGTGAAAACCTTTCAGTTCTTCACGGTCTATGCATGCTACTCCAATCCCTATATGTCTATGGGTTGAATCACGTGCACGCATTAACGAATTCTGTAATTAGTTAAACTAGGCGAGCAAGTATATGTCTATCCTACTCACGAATTGGTTCCCCGATGCCCGGGTTCACAAACTAGTTCTATTCTTTCTTATTACGTAATTAAATTCCCTCTGTCGAGTTCAATCTAAAAACCATAGATAATGCGTAATAATCGGGCCCTGACAATTACACAAGTGAAATCAAGAAAGAATAAGTAACCCGTAATGGGATTCAATTAATGGGAATCAATCTTCAAACATCAACCTTCATGAAATACTCTAACCCTAGAACTATAGATTTAGCCACGCATACTCATAATAACAACACAAGGATTTGATGTAATAATGAAATAATGATGTAATAGATTAATGGAAGGAAGAAAAACCCTTGTTCTTGATGTTATGAGCTCTCCAATTGCTCCAAAGTCTGAACTCCTATGAAAAACTAAGTAAAAGAGTATTTATAGAGTTTACAAACACCTAGTAATAAGTTAGACCCAAGCCTAGACGAAATAGGAAGTCAAAATTCGCTCCAGGGGCGCCATAGCGGGCGCCCCGCGCCCACGATCGCGTGACCCAAGGCAGAGGACGCCAGATGACTCACGCCATGGCCCCGCGGCACGGAAGGAAACACGCCAGCCCCTGCGCGCTATGGCCTGCGCGGCGCGTGGGGTATGGCGCCAGGCCAATTTCCTGATCCGTTTGCTCTTTTGCTCGCTCGTGTCGTGCCTTCGTGTGCTCGATCCAATCCTCAATCAAAATCCAATCTTTTCTTGCTCAATCATGCTCTTTAAAGCTCCAATTACACTGCGCAACAACCTACATACACACGACATAAAATCAGTGTAAAACCACAGTCACAAGCTATAAAACGAGCGAATAAGGTACTAAAACGTGAGGAAATATTAAGGAAATATAGGCATAAAATGCCAAACATCAAGGGTTCGGATAAATATTTTGATTTTGATGACTATTTTCGTAAACCTCTTATATTTTTATACATAGATGTTTGACGGAGATATACAAAGTACTAAAATACGTAAGTTTAATTTTACATTACATTAGATGAATTGGAGTACATATTTATTTCTAATTTTAACATTAGATTTTTTAAAGGACTTTGGAAGAAGATATTTGGAGTAAGGTGTCTTTGTTTTGTTGTTCTATTTCTTGATTAGTAATCGTGGTATTGTCAATTGTTATCCCACCTTGAGTGCTATAAAAATAATGCCACACTTGTAGTGTCAATAAAACCATATCGCTGATCTCGATTAAAAAAGTAAACCAAAATACGGGATAAAATGTCGCACTTCATCTGGAGATTGTTATTCCTTATCTTACAAACCAAAACAACCAGGTGGTTTGGTTTGCAGGACTAAAAAAATAGGATATTATACAAATTTGGAATTACAATAAACTCGAAATTAACAATCCCATCTCCTATATGGGATATGTATTTCCCAAAAATGTATCAGGTTTTACAATTAAATTTATATTTAGTTGAGTCTAAGGCGACCGTTTTATATCTCAATTCGATCGATTGATAAGCAATTTACGTTGACAAGTAACTGATTCTAGGAGCTTAATTCGAAGACAGCACAAATATCGATCTCAAAAAATGCAGTCACGATGTCAGTTTCAAGCAACGATACGAAGGCGAAAGTAAACAAAGAAGATGAAACAAATGAACTTAACGATTTACAATGATGCAGTTTCGATCAAACTTCTTATCGAAGACAAATTACGAGTTGATGGTAATCAAGGATGAGTACTCTAAGTTTAACGGATTCGATGATAAAACTAGATACGATGACAAATGAAAGTAGAAATATGTTTAATCAGATAATGCGATCGAAGAACAACGATAACAATTTGATAGATATGATCGATGCTAACGAGCAAGTTGATAGATTATTTTAATCGGAACAGCAGCAAAGAATTAATGAGATCGAAAGAGATAAATCAAATATAATTAAAGTAACAAGCAAACAACTATAGATGAGCAGATAAATAAATAAATAAAGCGATAAAAACTTATTGTATTTGATGAATCGAAGGATGGTGCTTCAATGGAAGAGATGGATCTCCTTCCACGTTTGAACCAAGCCGCGATCGAGATTTGAATACAATGATTGCCTCAAACACAGTAAATCGTCGATAATACAATGATAAAAATGGTTAGTTTAATGAGAGGAGAGTAGCTTGAAAAATGAGAGTGGTATTGTTCAGATGAACGTGTCCTCAAATGAGAGTATGAGGTCCTATTTATAGGTTGAAATAATTGAGAATCCTAAACCCTAGTAGACTTCCACTTCTCCACGTTCCTTTTCCAACAGTTGTACGTCTTCATCCACTTCCACTAAATCCGCTAAATCTGTTCCGATATTCTTGGGATGAGGATCAGCTAAGTTATCCATTATGACATTGTCTTCGAATTTATCCGATCATAACATTGCACAGCCGATCGAAACCAGACCGAAGCAACTTCTTTCCGATCTCAACGTCTTCGAAATCAATCAATGCCTTGTCGTACGATCAAGTCTGTTTCTCTTGTGATCGAACAGAAATCGACCAATACAGATAGTCCCCCCACTTGCCAAGTCGTGTGTTCGTAAAAACTTGGCAAGTGGCTTGAATTTTTAGCAGGAAAATACGTGGCACGTTTGTGTCCCTCCATTTTGAAATGTCAAAACGTCGCCTCAACTTTCCATCGCCACACGTGTCAGAAATCGTGCGGGCAGCAGTTTTTCGACGGTTCCCAAGGCAATGATGACTCTTGCCTTATAAATACTAACTTCAAAACCGTATTACAAACTTTACAACTTCTCAATCTCTCAAAACTCTCAATCTCTCAAAACTCTTGAAATCCTTCAACTTTTTAAGCGAATCTCTGCAACTTTGCTGTTGAATTTTGTCAACTTCTTCTCCAATTTTCCTATATTGTTTTTTTTGAACCGTTGATTTTGACAATGTCGTCTTCTTCCCACAACATAGTTGACGCTGATATTACTCCCGCCGCAGCAGCTGCTGCCACAGCTCCGCCGCAGTCCGGTGCGGTGGCGGAGCAAGCTTCCACTGCTGCTGGTCCTTCAGTGGACAAAAAGGGAAAGAAACGAAAAGAGAGGAAGGTGAAGGATTATGGTCCCAAAAAATCGTATTCAGAGATTCTTTTGAAGAAATTCACCTATGAGAACGACTGTAAGATTAGCGTTCAAAGTGAAGCAGAGCAAGGGAAAAAGAAGAATATTCCGATCGACTCAGTCTATTGTGCGATCACGCCAGAGTCGATACCACGAGTTCGGGAGGAATGTGGTTGGAGAGTTGGCGACATCGATGTGATGTGTCCTCCCAGAAAATCGACGTTAGCGACTCACGTTGAGGACCATTCTGTAGTTTTGACATATCCTTTCACCATCGGATTTTCTCTTCCGGTCGATAACGTGATCGAGGAATTTTGTAGAATGTATAATGTCTGCCTTGGGTAGCTTTCTCCGATGATATGGAGAACAATTGTTATTATGCGATGTATCGCAGAGGAGGCGGAGGTAGAGCTGACACTTCGCCATATCCTTAATATCTATTCCCCCCGAGTTTACAAAGGAGGGGTGATAAATTTAGCCAAATGAGGTCAGCGAGCTTTGATATCTGACAACGATGATGATCTCCGGGGGTGGGATCAACGCTTCGTCTTTATTCCCACGAAGCAATTAACCGATCCTGGAAAAGAGCTGCTACCAAGCGTTTGGAATCGAACCCGTAAGTGCTTTGTCTGTTCGTTTTTTTTCTTTCGGGCGAATTTATGATTTAGTAATCTCGCAAGTTTCCTGAATTTTTCAGCCGATGTGGTTGAGTTCGATCAAGTAGCCGACATCATACCCTGGCTGATAAGTGTGCTTGACAAAACAACCAACGATAAACGGGCTTGGAAGCCGGTCGCGGCTTTGAAAAAGCTCAAAGCCAAAAACCATGGTAATTTTGAATCAAACTTGCTGAATTTGCAATTCTTTTCCCCTGATGCTTTTTGACACTTCAAATTTCTTACAGGCATCACTGGTGCTGGAGGTGAGCCAAGTGATGAGGAGGTTGAACCCGAAGGCGGAGAGAAAGTCGATGGCGTTCCCCCTCCGAAAAAGAAAAAGAAATCTTTTCAGGAGCTGAAGAACAAATACTTGCCCAAGATAGTGGTGGTGGAAAAGGGGCAAGGGGGCAGTTCATCGGCTGCGCCCCAAACCATAGAGGATGTGATCGCTGGAACGAGTTCAGCGATCGCAGCAGCGAAAGCCACCGAAGGAACGACCTCGGTTATTGAAATCGAGGGAGAAGAGACCGGGGACGATTCAGGGTCTGACCGATTAGTGAAGCGTCCCAAGAAGCCAGTTAAGGAAAGACTCCAAGAAACGGCCATTCAACTCAAAGTGGCCGAACAAGGAGATCTTTCCGTTGACGATTACCACCTTTCCCATGTCGCCGAAGGCGTCAATTCGGGCTCAGGGGGCTTGCCTAGTAGGGAAGGTGCTCTTGTTTCTGTGGGCGTTGCCGCTGAAAGTCGAGGGGAGATGATTGAGGTCTTTGACCGCGAATTTGAGGAGAGGGATCCAATTAAAGGAAAAATGCCAGCTTTGGATCGATCGATAGCGACGACGAAGTCCAAATACGATGAAGAGACGGGATCGTCGTTTTTCGGTGTAGATCATGCCGATCCAATTGTACCTCTTCCTTGGGGCGAAGAAGCTGCTGCCTTTGCCGCTTTGGGCGAATCCGAAAAGAGGGGTGTTAGATCGCTCGCTATAGAAGTGCCACCCAACGTCGATTTGCTTAGATGCCCAAAGCGGTTGGCGGATTACTTATTCGATGTCATGGGCCCGATGGAGCAAGCTCGGTTGAATACGCACGAAGACCTGAGTTTGCCTTCCCAGATTTCCTTTAGTGCTTTCAGGGTAAAGTTCGTACTTAAAAACTTTCATTTTCTTCCTTTTACTTTGCATAGATTTTTATGAACTTCAAATGTCTTATTTTTAGAACTGCATAATGGCGATCGAGACCGCTGATCGGATTCGCCAGCTTCAGGATGGGGCCAAAGTGTTAAACGAGCAAATCATTCATCTCACTTCGGCTGGGGAGGAGTTACATCGGAAGCTTAAAGCTGCGGAGGCCAAGTACGCTGAACGTTTGGCCAACTTCGACAAGAGTACGAATGAGCATGCTTTTCGTCAATCGGAGTTGGAATCCCAGGTTCGGGCTTTGAACGCACAACTGAGCGATCACGAAGCCAATTCTGATCTGAAGATAGCCGAACTCAACTCTATTTTGGAGAGCAAAGACAAAGAGCTGGCTGATCAGTTCGAAGAATTGAGCGCTCTTCGTAAGAGCAATGAAGATTTAAAGGTTCAAGCTGACAGCTTATCGGAAAGGAACTCGTTGCTTCACAAGGAATCCACCATCCTAAGGCGCGACCTCGAGGAAGAGTTTGACAAGAAGAGGGATCTAATCCTTGCTGAATCAAGGCGCGATGTCCTTAGGGAAATGCTGGACCGAAATGTCGATGTTCCTACCGAATTGAGCGAAGCTGTTGCTATTGTGCAGTTGACTCGTGAAGAACTTGGTCTTCCAGCGAGCTCCTCCGATGAAGGTTCTGACGGAGACGCCGATGAATGAATTGTTGTTTTTTGACTTGGTTGTATTTAGTCGTTTTTGAAATTCAATGTAATGTGGTCGTGTGGCCATCCATGTACATATGCCTTTTCTATGAATGAAATTACCTTTTCATTGCCGTATTATTTTTTCGAAGATGATTTAATCGTTCGAAAATTTTGATGTTCAACGATAGTCGTCGAAAGAGATGATTGGGACCCAATGTCTTAGTGCGTAGTGAGAAACGACGTCTCATTTTCACGTAATTTACTCTTCGAACATCTTCTTGAGTTCGGAATGGAAAACTTAACACTTGGTGAAAAACTTGGAATTGTAAAATCCGCTTAATATTTGAAACGACCACTCGAATCGAATAAATGTGAAAAGTCGAATATATAACCAAAGTGTTGTGTATTTATTGAAATGATGGGCTTTTAATACATTTTGGATCGTGTAATTCGATCGATTACAAGATGTGGCCGTTTGAAGGCACAGATTTTTGATCACTATTGGATCGTTTACATAACTCAGTTAAACGGATAACCCTTGGCTTCGAATAAAAGCATCAAGGTTTTGGAGTCTCTGATAACGTTGGAACTTCTAGTTCGATTTGAAGTACGAACGAGTCCCCAGTTCGAGTGAGTGTTGGGGTCTTCGAGCTTTCGCCGAATTTTGAACGAGTCCCCAGTTCGAGTGAACGTTGGAACTTTTTTGTCGAATTTCGAGCGAGTCCCCGTTGAACTTTGAACGAGTCCCCGGTGTTGTCTTCGATTGATATCATTTCACCTTTCCATGGAAAGTCCCCGGTTCTTGTGCAGTCCCCAGTATCTTCCGATGACCATCATGCTAACTCCACCCCCCCAGTGTTTGGGTGTGAAGGGCGAGCAGCCGAACACTGGTCCTTGATGTCGATACCTGAAACGGAGTCATTGGGAGACAAAAACCAAGAAACCCGTTATAGATGAAGACCACGTTAGAATGTTCGTCAGACTTATCGACCCCGATCGGAGCGTTTTGAGCTCAGGTGTTCGTGGGTGATGTTTGTCATCATTCGATTCCAACTATGCCTATCATCTAAAAGTGTTAGTATCAAATAATCAAACAATCGATTAATTAGCATTTTCCGATGGAGAAAGAATGAAAATTGCGAAGTAAAAGTAAAGGGTGAGGATTGATGATACCGCAGAACCTCAAAAGTAGTACTTCTTCAACTGTGTGATATTCCAATTGAAGTCGACCGGTTTGGAGTCCATTGTTTCGAGTTGGTATAAACCTTTTCCGATCACTGCTTTGACCCGGAAGGGTCCTTCCCAATTTTCTCCTAATTTGCCTTCGTTGGGTTCATCCTTCTTCGGTCTTTTGATCTTCAGCACATAGTCACCTACATTAAAAGATCGATACCTGATTTTTTTGTTGAGGTAATTTTCTGCCCTTTGCTTCTGTGCTTGTATTCGAACAAATGCCATGTCCCTTTTTGCTTCGACCACGTTCAGATCTACCAACATGGCCTCTTTGTTAGCTTCTTCGGTGGAGTGGGCAAACCGAAGACTGGGTTCTCCCACTTCCACCGGTATCAGCGCTTCTGCTCCGTAGACAAGTGAGAACGGTGTCTCCCCGGTACTGTTTTTCACCGTTGTCCGATGAGCCCACAGCGCTCCGGGGAGTTCGTTCGGCCAATTGCCCTTTGAATCATCCATCATTTTTTTCAAGTACTCGATTATTGTTTTGTTGGAAGACTCAGCCTGTCCATTTGCACTGGGGTGATAAGGTGTTGATGCAATTCGCTTGATCCCACACTTCTCGAAGAAGGCTGTGATTCGTCTCCCTACGAACTGCTTACCATTGTCGCATGTGATCTCTTTCGGGACCCCAAAACGACAGATGATATTTTGGTGAATGAACTTGGTAATCTCATGTTCACGAATTTTAGCCAAAGCAATAGCTTCCACCCACTTAGAAAAATAATCAGTAAGAATTAAGATAAATTTTACCCCACCGGGCGCTGTCGGAAGCGGCCCGACAAAATCCATTCCCCACTTCATGAATTGCCACGGTGACGTGACCGAATGAAGTGGCTCTGCTTGTTGATGTATGAGGTTGCCAAATCGTTGACACTTGTCACACTTGCAGATAAATTCTTTGGCATCATCTGCGATCGTTGGCCAATAGTATCCAGCTCTTATGATCTTCCGAACCAATGACTTGCTGCCAGAATGATTGCCGCACTCGCCTTCGTGAACCTTTTTCAGCACATAATTTGTTCCATCTGGCCCCACACACTTTGCTAAAGGGCCACCAAACATTCGCCCGTAGAGTTGATTTTCGAGGAGGCAATATCTTGCCGCTTTGGCTTTAAGTGATCGGGCAGACTTTTTGTCACTGGGAAGGGTGCCTGCCTGCAAATAAGACAAATACTTGCTTCTCCAATCCCAAGTATGATTAACGTTGTTACCTCTTTGATGCTTCGGCAAAGTGGGAATTCGAACAAGTGAACCACTGTTTCATCGAGTTTTTCATCGATGGCCGCTGCAGAACCAAGGTTGGCTAAAGTGTCTGCTTCGATGTTCTCTTCCCTCGGTATCTGAGCTATTTTCCACTCCTGAAAAGAAGTTAGAAAATTTTGTACCTTTTCGAGCAGTTTCCGCATCCTCGGATCTCGAACGCAGAAATCGCCTTGGATTTGATTTACCACCAGTTGAGAATCACTTTTGATATCTATTCGTTCGACTTTCAAGTCCCTTGCGATCTTTAAACCTGCAGCGAGGGCCTCATATTCAGCCTCGTTGTTAGTCTTTGCATGTAGTTTGATCGCGTACCTGAGTTTCTCACTGGTAGGTGCTATCAACAGGATTCTGAGGCCAGTTCCTTTTACGTTCGAAGCTCCATCGGTATACATTACCCACACTCCGGGGTCTGGATCTTTCATCATCAACTCTTCCTTCTTTGCCTCCGGTAAGATGTTAGCGCTAAAGTCTGCTACAAAATCAGCTAAAACTTGAGATTTTATGGCGGTACGAGGCTGATAAGTGATGTCGTACTCACTCAGCTCGACCGCCCATTTCATTAATCGACCGAAGAGGTCTGGTCAATGTAAAATATTTCGCAATGGAAATATAGTTATAACAGATATTGAATGACATTGGAAATAAGGCCTCAATTTTCGTGCAGCAGTGACTAGTGCAAGTGCTAGTTTCTCTAGGTGTGGGTACCTTGTTTCTGCATCTAACAATGTTTTACTAATATAATAGATAGGAAATTGGTTACCTCCATCCTCGCGGACGAGGACAGCGCTTACAGCAACATCGGAAACGGCCAAGTAGACCAGCAGCATTTCTCCTTCGATCGGCTTTGACAGAAGCGGTGGATTGGAAAGGTATTGCTTCAGTTCTCTGAGAGCCTTTTTGCATTCTGGTGTCCACTCGAAGCTTTTGTTCTTCCTCAGCACCGAAAAGAACTTGTGACATCGTTCAGATGACCTCGAGATGAACCTGCTGAGATAGGCTACTCGACCGGTCAGTTGTTGAACTTCTTTTTCCGTTGTCAGGTCCTCGGGGATGCTTTCGATCGCTTTGATTTTGTCTGGATTGGCTTCGATTCCTCTTTGCGATACGATGAATCCCAAGAACTTACCGGATCCAACCCCGAACGCGCATTTCTCCGGGTTCAGTCTCATGTTGAACCGCTTTAGTATCGTAAAAGTCTCCTCCAAATGACTTAAATGATTTCTCTTCTCAAAAGATTTGACCAACATGTCATCAATATACACTTCCATGGTTTTACCGATCAAATCTTTGAACATAGTAGTGACCAAACGCTGATAAGTAGCGCCAGCATTCTTAAGACCGAAGGGCATGACTGTATAGCAATAAGTCCCCATGTCTGTGATGAACGACGTCTTCTCCTGATCCAATGGGTCCATCGAAATTTGATTATAACCTGAATAGGCGTCCAAGAAACTCAACATTTTATGCCCTGCCGTTGAATCGATCAGTCTATCGATGTGAGGCAGTGGGAACGAATCTTTTGGGCAAGCTTTGTTGAGGTCGGTATAATCGACGCATACTCTCTACTTGCCGTTTTTCTTTGGTACTACAACGGTATTAGCAAGCCATTTTGGATACTTTACCTCCTTAATGAACCCATTTGCTAGCAGCTTTTTTACTTCGTCGTTGATCACCTTCCTTCGGAATCCTCCAATCGGCCGTTTCTTTTGCTTCACCGGCCGATGTTTTGGATCGACATTTAGTTTGTGTGTGGCGACTTTTGGATCGATTCCCACCATATTTGCGTGGGACCAAGCAAAGCAGTCAGAATTATCCTTGAGAAAGGATATGATTTTTGCTTTTACTTCGGTATCCAGTTCTGCTCCCACATAGACTTTCCGATCAGGCTTGTCATCGAATAACATTACTTCTTCTAATTCTTCTATCGTAGAGTCTCCAGCTTTTTGTTTATACGGATCTCTTGCACATGGTGGAACCTGCACGAAGTCGCCTTCGACTTCGAATTCCGGTAGCTGCGTTAAGGTGCACAACGGAACCGAAGTGAAGCTTCCGGCCACGGGTCCCACTAGCTTACATGGTGAAACCTGTGCGAAGTCGCCTTCGACTTCGGATTCCGGTAGCTGCGTTGAGGCGCACGACAGAACCGAAGTGAAGCTTCCGGCCACGGGTTCTACTAGCTGTGATTGCTACAATCGAAAGCCTTCCTTGACAGCTACTGAGTAACATTCTCGCGCAGCCTGTTGCTCACCTCTGATTTCACGAATTCCCCATGGGGTAGGGAATTTCACAACTTGATGTAGGGTCGATGGGACCGCTCCCATAGTGTGGATCCACGGTCGACCCAAGATCACGTTGTATGCTATTTCGCCTTTCATCACTTGAAAAGATGTTTCACTCTCCACACCTTCTGCATAGGTCTTGATTGTGATTTCTCCAACGGTCACTTCGCTCGAGTTGTTGAAACCCGACAATACCGTTGAGCGAGGCACGATCTTATCACTCAATTGCAATTGTTCAACTACCCTTGTATGTATGATATTAACCGAACTGCCAGCATCGATTAGTACCCTTTTTACATCGGCGTCATCGATCCTCATCGTGACTACAAGTGCATCGTGATGGGGATGAATCCTTCTATCGAAGTCGGTATCCCCGAACACAATCTCATCATTCATGTCATCTCGTGTTCACTTGTCTCGTGTGAATGAGACCTTTGCATATTTCTTAGTAGTGTAGGTCACCCTACAGACATCATCTCCTCTGGTAATAACATTTACCGTCTTCCTAGGAGCAGGAGGTTTTGGCGGCTCATCGTCTTTCTTCTTATTAAAGTTGTTTCGACCCCTTTCAGTCAAAAATTCGACCAAATGTCCCTTCTGCAGCAGGCTGGCCACTTCGTATCTCAATGCCTTGCAATCTTCCGTCGTATGGCCGAAGTCATGATGAAATGCGCACCATAGATTCTCATCCCTTGTGTTTGGATTTGATTTTATGCGACCTGGGAATTTTACCACCTTATCACCCATCCCCTTCAAGTGATTCACTAAGTTGGGTGTTGATATGCAAAAATTGTATTCCGTCACTTTTGGAGGCAGTGGTCGATCTTTCGGAGCCGAGGATATGTTCGACCATCCCTTCTTCGACTGATTTTTCGAGCTACCAGCTTCGTAGTTGTTGCTCCCCATTCGAGGGAAACTGTAGGGCTCCCATCGTTGGTCCCTGTAGTTTCACCTGTCATTCTCGACTCTCCTTGTTGGCCGATCATAATGATAATCATTTCGCGCTAGCTGCAATTCCTCCTCCTCAGCCCTAATCTTTGGCTCGCACTCACGATACAATGTATCGAAAGTCCATGCATCGATTTCCCTGAGACGGTCCTTCAACTTCCATGCCTCTATCGAATCAGTGCGCAAGTTATTAGCAAAGGTCAAACAAGCCCACCTTTCTTCGAGATTCGGGATATGGATCTTCTCATCATTGAATCGTTTCGCAAATTGTTTGATAGTTTCCCCGGGCCGCTGCCTAACGTTCAAGATGTTTTCCACCCTTGGTGCTATCTTTTTCGCTCCAGTATGTGATCGAATGAATTTCGCTGACATGTCGTCGAAACTCAATATTTCGTTTTCGGGCAGCTGTAAATACCATTTCAATGCCGCTCATTTCAATGTTTCACAAAACTTCTTAAGGCTGACCGAATTGATCTCTTCCGAAGTCAAGTCGTTTGCCTGAACTGCGACCGAAAACATATCAATGTGATCCCTTGGATCTGTGGTTCCATCGTATCTCAAACTTTCTGGTAATTTGAAAGTTTTAGGTATGGGCAGTGGGGCTGCACTTGCTGGGAACGGACGCTTTGAAATCGATTTTTTAGCGACTTCGTCCGTTAACTTCGGAACACCTGGCAGCTTCTCCATAAATGACTTTATCTCACTGAACTTCTTATCCACTGTGTCATTCAACAAGGTCTGCATCATAGCCATCATTCTCACTTCTGTCGTGACCGAGGCCGCAGCTCCCATAGCTGCAGCGGCCGTACCCGATCCTCCGGATCCGACCCCCGCTGCAAGTCTCCCTGTTACGGCGCCCTGAGGAACCGAAGTCGGAATGCTTGCTGGGGGTGTGATCGGGGAGGTGGGTGCTCTATTTCCGATAGAGTTAGATAGGACCTTCAACTGTTCTTGTATCATTTCGAACTGAGCATCATGCCTTCTCAAATACGCCATTAGTGCTGCATTTGCATCTCCTGACTCAGTTTTGGTTGCGGGCTCCTTACCAGATCGCCGCCTTTGGGGCGCGTTCAACTGTGAACCAGTAGGAATGTCGTCATGAGTTGGATCCTGCTCGTGGTTGGTAGACTCATCGACCGCTTCAGCGTTGGTCGGAACATGAACCCCGTCATTGGGATTGAGCTGTTGTTGACCGTTCAGAGCGTTGGTAACGTCGATGTTACGTTCATCTGCCATTTCAAGACAAGAAAGCAAACGTAAGTAGTATCAAACGATTCAAATTTCGGAATAAATCGATTGCCTAGACCCCACGGTGGGCGCCAAACTGTATTTCCCAAAAATATATCAGGTTTTACAATTAAATTTATATTTAGTTGAGTCTAAGGCGACCGTTTTATATCTCAATTCGATCGATTGATAAGCAATTTACGTTGACAAGTAACTGATTCTAGGAATTTAATTCGAAGACAGCACAAATATCGATCTCAAAAGATGCAGTCACGATGTCAGTTTCAAGCAACGATACGAAGGCGAAAGTAAACAAAGAAGATGAAACAAATGAACTTAACGATTTACAATGATGAAGTTTCGATCAAACTTCTTATCGAAGACAAATTACGAGTTGACGGTAATCAAGGATGAGTACTCTAAGTTTAACGGATTCGATGATAAAACTAGATACGACGACAAATGAAAGTACAAATATGTTCAATCAAATAATGCGATCAAAGAACAACGATAACAATTTGATAGATATGATCGATGCTAACGAGCAAGTTGATAGATTATTTTAATCGGAACAGCAGCAAAGAATTAATGAGATCGAAAGAGATAAATCAAATATAATTAAAGTAACAAGCAAACAACGATAGATGAGCAGATAAATAAATAAATAAAGCGATAAAAGCTTATTGTATTTGATGAATCGAAGGATGGTGCTTCAATGGAAGAGATGGATCTCCTTCCACGTTTGAACCAAGCCGCGATCGAGATTTGAATACAATGATTGCCTCAAACACAGTAAATCGTCGATAATACAATGATAAAAATGATTAGCTTAATGAGAGGAGAGTAGCTTGAAGAATGAGAGTGGTATTGTTCAGATGAACGTGTCCTCAAATGAGAGTATGAGGTCCTATTCATAGGTTGAAATAATTGAGAATCCTAAACCCTAGTAGACTTCCACTTCTCCACGTTCCTCTTCCAACAGTTGTACGTCTTCATCCACTTCCACTAAATCCGCTAAATCTGTTCCGATATTCTTGGGATGAGGATCAGCTAAGTTATCCATTATGACGTTGTCTTCGAATTTATCCGATCATAACGTTGCACAGCCGATCGAAACTAGACCGAAGCAACTTCTTTCCGATCTCAACGTCTTCGAAATCAATCAATGCCTTGTCGTACGATCAAGTCTGTTTCTCTTGTGATCGAACATAAATCGACCAATACAGGATAGAACAATACAATGAATGTGATATAAAAATTGTCATATTTTAGCTAATTCCACCAACCAAACATGAGATTGATGTAGTCCCAAATTTAATCCCGACACTATTAGTCTAATTCTACCAACCAAACGATTAGAGTTTATTCTCCCTTCAATAAACAGCATGCTTCTTATGACATCAAGGGAGGAGAAGGGAACCCTGAAAATTGAATTCATCAAAATGGAGAGAGCAGTTACTTGTACTGTTTATTATCAGTTGGAGTATATGAAAAGCGAGTCCTAATATTTGTATCTCAAGAACATATATCAGTACTACTGCAACATCAGTAGTTCAGTACTACTGTTACACTATATTTATTAAAATTAAAAACAAAATTATTGTATGAGGACCACAACATGATGAATGTTGAAAGGACAGAGAAACAGTTTGTTGCAAGTTTGACAAATCTTTTTCCCCTTGTAATGGTTGTGAAAGCAATGGGACAAGGAGAATTTGCAGTGCATATGATATCCAATCCTTCTCCGACTCAAAAAGTCAAAACTATTGGGACCACCTCATCCCATCCCACCCCCACACCTTGTGATGAGAAAAAGTTACATACAATCATGTTTATACCTAAATAAATACATATTGGTTAAACATAGGTACGTGAAAGATTAAGGTAAAAATATTTATTAACTAACCTTGATAAAAGTTCAAATATAATTCTTGTTTTGATGTAAACACCGAGTATTGGTAAGTTTTCTCGATGAGGATATATTGAGTGGCCTACTATTGTTAGGGGCGGATGCACAATGTAAGTGATGCGTTAAGCCATACCCAGTTGTATACCTATTAAGAAATCTACTATACAAATATTAGATTTTGACCCATTAATTCATGGTCAGGGTTCAATAACATTCAAAACTCGTGAGACAGTTGTAACTTGTAAGTAGGGGTGTTCATAGTTTGATTAATAATCGATCCAAATCGAAACTGAATCAAACCGACTAAAAAAATCGATACTTTTGGTTTTAATTTAAAAAAAACAAACATTATTTGATTTGGTTAGTATTATGATAGAAATCGAAGAAATAACCGAACCAAATCGATAAATTATATACCTGATTTTGGTAATTATATATATCAATATATTAGTAATTTTTTAATATTTTAGTTTTAAGTATTTCATATGTTTTTCAACAAAATTTATAGCAAATTTTGTAGTAAGCTAAATGTTAACAAATTTTTTTACCTGTTTTGACTAACTCCTAAGTCCATCTTAGAGACCCAACTCATTTAGTAATAGAAATCCAGCCTATTTAGTTATCTTAGCTTATGCTTATTTAGGTCATAAACTAACCACTGACGGACATATATACACACACTGCTAAAGTCTAAAGACAAAGTAAATTATATAATATATTTTAATTTCTTCTTTTCAATCATTCTTGCATGTCGAATTTGGTATATAAGTTATAAAATGCTAAAATTAAAATTGTCGTGTGAATTTATAGTAGACATCAATTCTTTCTTCTGTCCTAAAATTTTACTTTAAATTGCCTTAGAATTTACTCTAGTAGTAAGAACACAACATATTAGGGTACGTTAGATGCTCAAAATACATTATGATTATAGTTATAGTTCTATTTATCATTCTTTTCGCATTTAAGAAAGAGTTTTCTTTACCATTCTTCTTATTTTCATTATTATTTTATTTGTAAAAAATCGATAAACATGGATATAACTTTGACATGATTTGTTTTGAATTTAAAAAGTTAAAAAATAATTAAATTAGTTTGACTTTGATTTTAACTAAAAATCAATCAAACTAAATTGTGAAGACCCCTATTATAAGTAATTTTAAGTGCAATACGTGTACCATCTTGTGGTGGGACCCTGAGGGACCTGACCCTTAGGGGCACTGAGCAGTGTCTGCACCATACCATATATTGAACACTCGTGAAGTCATTCTGTAACTATGACCCAACCAAGAATAACTTTTAAGTTTACACAGACCAAAGACCACACTCAAATTTTGCTCGTTCAACTGGTCCCCCACCACTAGCCCTTTGGGTACTATGTTGTCTTCTACTATCCCCGTTAGCTTAAGACTATGCAAATTCACTAAAATGATTCACTAGTATTCAAAGACAAGGACGCAGATTGGTCCAAAAAACTGGTGAGAATATTCAAAGACAATCTTGATAATTAAACAATCAGTATTACATAATGGAGTATTCGTTAAGGTCCAATACTCAACAGTATTCTTGGACTTTTGGCTACTTGTTGACGGTTAGAAGATCACTATTTGCAACTAAGAATTCATTTTACGGAAAATAAACTGCAATAATAAGACAAATGTAAAGAGAAAATATGTTTATTAATGAATTAGTGTGGGTATAATTTTGTGTATTCCTTTAATTTTTCACTTCGGATATTTATTCGCGATTCAAGGATGGGAGCAGCATATTTTTTGAACGTAGGATGATGTAAATCTTCTTAAAGTATTTGGGTACGAAGAAGCGAGTAGAAAGATATATTTGGCGTGTCATGCTCTTTGTAAATTAATATTCTGATAGTTTATGGAGTATTCAAGATGATCTCTTGAATGCCTCTTCAACAGACTATCTACCCCTTATATTGGCTTGTTTAGGATTTTAGGTGGAGTAGCCTCCAAAAATTCTTATTGGACAACATGAAAAACATGGATTGGGCTCATCTTGTAGAGACCTACCTTAATGAACGAACTCAATTTTGTATTGGTTGATTCAATAAAATTTTAAAGACAACATATGTCCTCCGACTTCAAAGCTTGTCGGGGTGTAAGCAACTTGTCGAACGGGAAGTACGAGTCTTGAAGTACACGTGAAAACAAAGTTAATTTTCTTGTTCGTTTGGTTTGGCTCAATCTTTTCTTTCTTTTTGTTTCTCTTGAGCGTGAACCGTTCAAAAATCTGTAAGACCTGTAATTTTGGAGGTGATCTTTGATGGCTTTGTCTACAGGGGGAACGATGAAGAGCATAGTAAGGACCGGTTCTAGTATACTAATTATGGCTCCGGTGAACCCATACTCTCTCCACAAAATTAGATATATCATGAGTATATTTTTCAAAATATGTCTAATATGATGTTCGGGAACCCATACTCAAAAAGTTTAAATGGTTCACTTGATCAAGTAAGGGTTCACTTATACTAAGGAGTAGGGATCAATCCTATTGAATTATATTTTTTTTCTTTATCATATCATCATATATAATGATATTTGACCTATATACACAATATGATTTTTTGACAAAGTTGTTTCCAGTCACTTTTGGGACGATGAAACTTCGCCTCTAATAATGGTGAACCCATTCGTATGAAATCCTAGATCCCCCTCTGAGCATAGCCAGTCCCACGGAGCATCTTTGCAGCAAATTTTTAATGTCTGAAAAATAAACTGTAGTCAAGAAATATATATGTATATTACTAATGGATCTGTGTGAGTATAACTCTGTGTATTTCTTTCATTCTTATTACAGGGTTGGAGCACTGTGTTTCTCAATATAGTATAATATAGATCTCCTTGAAGTATTTGATTATCGAGAAGTGATTAGAATAATATTTTTGATGTCTTGATCTCCTTATGAATACTTCGGTAGTTTGTGAAGTATTCGAGATGATCTCTTCAAATTTGAGATATCTCTTTTTTATCTAAGACACTAGATTACAGGGATGAATAATATTTTGTACCCAATTATCGATTTAAGCAAATTAGAGAACTTAAATGTGACTACCAACACGAAGAACCAAGTTCTCAATTTTGGTCAAAGTAAAAATACTGCAGGAAAGTAAATCACGGAATGTAAAGCACATATTTTTTACATGGAATCTCATTGCTCAAGGGAGTAAACACGACCCACCTCTATGAGATTTTTCAACTCTTCCACTAATCGAGCAAACAAGGTTATACCATACATGACTAGTACCAAGTGAAAACTGACTACAATCTAAACCAAAACCGTAGCAACCCTACCAAGAAAATCCAACCTAAGTACACAAAGATTTCTTTGCAAGACACCAACTATAATGCTTCTTAACTAAGAAAATATGGTTACAACTCGATAACCTAAATATATAAGACTAGACAAACACTCAGAACAATAATAACAATCACGATCACGCCCTTGGTTCATCAGTTTGTTCATTTACACACTCTCAAGACTATCTTAGAATTTGCCTATCAATATTTTGTACACATAAGTCTTTAGGTCTTCAAAATACTGAATATATAGTGCATGTAGGAGTTCTTGATATGGCAAATAAAATCTTCGTGATAAGGAATACTGTTCTTCCCTTGTACCACTTTGCCTCATATACAATTTTTCTATCTTGGACTCTTTGGGAATATTTCCATATCTTTTTGCTTATCGTCCAAGATTCCGACCTGCTGGCACCAAGGGCTTTAGGGTTTAACATGCTGCTATGAAGAAATACTCATCAGCATCATAAGTGAGTCCCAATCTAAGTGGGATTGTGGACTTGTCACTGCAAATGCATACGTAAGTATACGTGGTCGAATAAATAATAAAGTGATAAGAAAAGTATCGTTCCCACGAGGAATATCGATTAACTACTAACTAAATTAAAAAAATCCTAATTATCTAAATAAGAATATTTCAAGAGTTTATTGAGAATAACTAAAATTATCTAATTAAATTAAAGCAATTAAAACACAAGAAGTCGGATTTCAAGACAAGATAATAGCCTAGGGTAATGGTATATCTGTCAATCCTGTTGAATTCTTCAGTTAATTTGACTAACTAATTTATTTGGGTTACTAATCATAGGGTTAATATTACTCACAGGACTCTTTCGATACCCTGCTCGCCTATTCAAGCCAACCAAAGGCCTATATGTATGTGGAATTAGAGTTATCAAGAACACAGTTATTTTTCCTATATAGTGACTAAGCATGACTACTAGGTATATTTCTATCCTAACCGCAAAACCATTACCCGATGCCCAGGTTCAGGAACACGCTCTATTCGATCCTATTGCAACCTTTGGTTCCCACTTTCGAGTTCTAACCTTAGGTTCATAAATAGTATTCAATTGGTTATCAAATCAAATAATTAGGCTCAGGATATGAATAAATAACCCAATATAATAAATTAATAAAATCAAATCAACATCCAAAATTCAAAAATCATGGAGAATCCCAAAACTCTAGACTAACAAACTATGTAATTAAAGAGAAAAGAAAGGAGAAAAACTCGGTGGAAGAACTCCCGTGTCTGCTGCTTCGTTCCAAGTTTCCCATGTCTAAAGTGACCAAGGTCTCCTCTTAGTTCCGACGTTTCCCCCTTAATAATATAGAAGTGCTCCTTTATATAGTCTATAAAATAATGTCCTTAGACCAACTTTGTCCCTTTCCCATTTACATTAGGAGTCTGATGTTGGTTGCCTTTCCCTTTTTAGTATCCGACTAGGCTTTGTATAAGTAACATTAAAATTTGCTCCTTGCTTGCCTTAACCATGTTGGACCAGTATGCTGATTGTTTGCCTTGATGCTTTGCGTCCAACGTCCCTTTTGCTTTCATGTTAGGCTCCAACTTTCATAGTCATCTTCTCTTCAATTTGCTCGAAAATTACTTCAACTATTCCTAACAAAATCATATTAATACCTAATTAGTATAATATCAAGAACTTAAGATAGTTGGACATATTCACAAAATACTCAAAGAACGGTAAAATTAGGAGTGAATTAATATCAATATATATATATATATATATACACACACACACCAACATCAACTATGTTAGATCACAGTCTGCACCGAAGTCCTTCTCCTAGTCCAACTAGGATTTGGTTCTCTATCCTGGTTCCTCTAGGATCTTGCACTCGGGTCAGTATCCAAACTTGGTCCAATGACTTGATAACAATATCTTGGTTCAACTTGCGTGCAACGTGAGATAACCATACACGTACAATCATTGTTATTTATAAGAGGGTTTGAGTGTTTGTTAATTATTAAAATTCATTCATCTCTTTGTTAACCTGATTCCAACCGTACCCATTCATATAGGCGTGTCTAGAGTTTCAAGTGAGTAGACTCCACGAAATCTTTATTAGACAGCTCGGCTTGAAGAAAGCAGATTGGGCTCGTCTTGTATACACTGGGTTGTTCAATAAAATTTTGATGTGTACAATCATTTAATTAGCATATCGAAACTTTGATGGTGCAACATATTATTTTTCAAGATTGGGAAGATAATTTTGACATTGTTCCATGAACATTACCCAAATAAATATAGATACATGATCAACAAGTTCATTTATTTCTTGTGTAATATCCACAACTAATTAAATTATTTGATTAGCTTCATAAAATAACTAAAACAAGTGCGAAGGTCCAAATATGCCCGGGACAATGCAGAGTCTCTTTTAATGATTGGGTCAAATATAGCCACGTCTTTACAAGAATGAGCTAGATTTTCCAATAATTATTGACGGACAACTGTTAGGACTTAGGAGTGATCTCCACTATTAAAGCATCGTTTAGGAGAAAATATGGATAATTTTGCTTAGTTCGAAGAAAAATTAAACTAGTTGGGCTGATTTAATGTTTTAAAGCTCCGACGTATAATTCACCAACGTCAATGGAGGCCTGATGAACGCTATAACTTCTATAAACCGTCAAAACACCCAAAAAATTCAATATCTTCATTTCTTATAGTTTCAGCAAACTTTGACTAGCCAAACACTATAAATCGACACTTTCACCAAAATGTGTCATTCCCCAATTTCGTGGGGTTATTTTTTATTGTCAATTTCAAATCCCAACTAATACTATTATCCATTCGACAAACTACACCCATGAACTTTCCCACGTACTTTTGAATCAACTTCAACCACCATAAAACAAGAGAAGAATTAACAAAAGGACCCTCACAAGTCTTCAATTAAAAAAATGATCTCCTATATTCTTTTTGATTTATTTTTGTTTGGGAAAATTGTTAAATGACGCTAAGTGGGACGCAGGAGCCTAATTAGAAATAGGAAATTTCTGTGCGGTTTTGAAACTTGTGGAAAAGTATATAAATCACAAAAAAAAGGGTTATTTTTTTGGTCAAAAAATAAAAACGACTCTTGCACAAGTTTAACCAATTTTTCTCCTCTTTTCCAATTTTTTTGAAAGCCTTCAACTTCTTCCGTAAGTTTTCTCTCATAAACGTAGTTCAAATTCAAATCTTGCCTAATAAATAATTTTTTATAACAATTTTCTTGCGTTTTTGAAGATTTGAAGTAGCAGTTGAAGAATTTTGAAGAAATCCCAATTTTTTCAACTGAGAAATCCTAAAATCATTTAAAACAAATTACGGTTCTCTGTAAGTTTTAGAACTTATGAAGAAACGTCAATTGTATTTTTAGAAAAAATTTGATTTTTTGTTTATTGTTCTTTCCAATATTTCATTTTTTTGTTTATTAATTTGCTTGTTTTACTTTATTGTAGTTTATCAAATGAGTTTATTTAGACTTTATTTTCACTGCTTTTGTATGTAGATAAAGTAATGTTAAGGCCGAAGTTAATGACTACAACTCCTCCAAGTGCTAAAAATAGCATAAGCATGAAATTAAAAGGGAAAAGGCGAAGAGGCAATCTAAAGAAGAGGACAATCAAAGCGTTAGAGTTCGTGGAACTGATGTTGCTGAAATGGATAAACTTTCAGCAGAAGGTGACAATCAATCTCCAAGTGGTGAAGGAGATGAAACTGAATTTGTTGAACTTAATAAACATCCAGAAGCAGATGACAATCAATCCACAAGTGGTGGAGTTCCTGATAGTGCTAAAAATCCAACAACAAATGACTATCATTTTACAAGTGGTTAAGTGGCTGAAATTAAAGTTCCTGAAACTGCTAAAAATTCAACAGCAGATAACAATCAATCTCTAGTTGATGAAACTGGTTTAATAGATGCTGAAGTTGTTGAAAAGAGAACCCCTGATAGAAAAGATCATTGAGGATCACTCTACAAAATATATTGTGGTTGAAGAGGCCCGAGTCGAATCACAAAATAAAGATATTTTGGCTGAAATCGACGCTTTTCAAGCGGATGAACTCTCCAAAGCAGAAAAAGGTAAAGAAAGCAGGGATGAAGGTGGTGATGATGATAGAAAAAATGTTGTTGCTCGTGAGGAAGGATATGGAGCGGAATCATGAGATGATGAAAATGGTAAAGAAGAAGAAGGTGATGAAGAAAACTGATCAAGAAGGGGATGAAGCCAAGAAGCCTGAGTGTGAGTTGGACGGTTTATCAGCTCCCCGATGCATCAAGGAAATCAACATTTGAAGCCGTCGACTTAAAACTTGGCTTAATGAAATTCCTTCATTCCCGTCGAAGATATCTGTTTGATCTAGAATTAAAAAGTTTTATGAATTCAATAAGTTGTTGAAAAAGTTGGGATTAGAAAAGATATTTAAGCAGTATGTGTTTGGGGAGTTGCTTGAAATGTCTCGATTTTGGCAATTCAATGGTCAGATGGTCCACTCCCTGCTTCTACATAGAATAAAGGATAAAAAGTATCGTGAGGTTTGGTTCTTGGTTGATGGGAAGCCAGCTTATTTTGGGCTTAGGGAGTTTGCTCTTATGACTGGGTTGGAGTGAGGGGTAAAACCCAATGATAAAGCAAAAGAATAAGGTTGTGAGGAAAGGTGAGGAATTTTATGTAAAACTAACTTGGAAACTCTCTACTGAGGAAAATGTTAAAGTGACCTCGGGGAGGCTTTTGAGATATTTGGAAACCAGATGAAGATTTACCAAAGAGGAATAGTTAAAGATGTGTCTTTTGTGGTTTCTCCACACAATATTGATGGCAAAAGATACTTCAAAGACAGTTCAGAAGGAGTGGATTTGTATGGTTTATGGTCTGGAGTTCTTCTCCAAGTATCCATGGGGTAGGGAGTGCTTCGAGCTGATGATTGAATGGTTGAAGCCCAAGCTTGACATGGCCAAATATTATAAACCTTTAGTTAGAAAGGAAAAGCACATGTATATGCTCTTTTTGGCTTCCCTTGGGCATTTTTGGTAAGTCTACAATAAACCAATAGTTAGTTGATTTTTAAGTTTTCATTTTTCATACTCCGATTAAATCTTTCATGTTAGGCTTGGTCAATGAAGAATTTCTTGCCATTGGAAGGAGTGTTTCACTGAAAGATCAGTCTCATATAATGTGCTCTCGGATACTCAAATGGTACAGAAAAAGGGTGCCTAAATCCTTCGATCCATTCGTGGAAGGAGAAGATAAAATTAAGGTAACGTTGCACTATTTTCATTTTATTAAATTAGTAAACTTTAAATATCTTTTTAATTTATAAGAGATAGTATTAATTTGCTCAACTTCTATCCATATCATGTACTCTTACTTATTCCCTACTGAGCAAGAGGTGCGATCGGGGTGAGAAGATTTATATGTGCCCTGTGAAGATGAAGTTGAGGATGCGTCGGTGGATGCCCTTAGGGCTGAATTGGAGGGAGCCACAGCCATCAAGAAGACTGTTCTGAATTCGGCTGTTGAAGATGATATGGATGTAGATGGAGAAGAAGATGCAAAAGGTGATGAAGATATTGGTGGAGCTCGTACATGAATTGTTGGTAAAGACGCAAATCCTTCAAGTGGTGGTATCAGTGTCGCAGGTCCTTCTTTGAATGTTGTGCTCGCTAAGCTGACAGCAATGGAGGCCAAATTAGCTGATGTTGTCATGATGCTAGCGGAACAACCAAAAAGGACAATATGCAAATGCGTGTACCGTCATTATGCGTGGTTGACGAGGTACATGAAGAGGAAGGCAATGGATTGTGGTACCACTACAAAGACCACTTCAATTATTAGAAAGAAGCGTATATTTGATAAAGTAGAGTTTCAGAGCCACTAGTGTCGGCGCCACCAATGCCAATGCAGTTGATGCCACCAATGCCAATGCCAATGCAGTTGATGCCACCAATGCCAAGGTTGCAGAGGAAGCCAATGTGAATGATAATGAAGTACTGATGAAAAAGGTGAGGATGCTGAGGAACAGTTTTATGAAGTGGAGGATACATCCCATGTCGAATCAAAATCTAACTTAAATGGATGGGTTGGAGAAGTTGGTCAAGATCGCGATAAAATTGTGTTGGGTGTCTTGGAGAGTCAGGACAAAGAGTGTATTAGCAAAGATGAGAACAAAGATTGATTTGTCTGTTTTGTATTTGTAAGTCTTTTAATTTTTTTAAAAAATCTTGTTTGAGTGTTAAACAGTTGACAATATTTTTTTTTAAATCTTGTTTGAGTGTTAAACAATTGACAATCTATTTTTGGTAATGTATTACATGTTACATTTATCAACCAATATTGATCAATGCATTTTGCTACTGTTTAAAGTGTAAGCTTGCACAAGAATGATCATTGATCCAAAATAATTTATAAATTCATGTTAACCATACTAGTTGATTGTTTACCGTAATATGTCTATCATCGAAATAGAACTAAATATTGTCCGTAGTTGTAATATTTTTGGAAAACTAGAAATAAAATTATAAATTACTTTACATGGTTGATACTATGATAGATTGTCAACTACACATACTTTGCCCCAAAAAAAAAAACTTAGAACAACCTTAACAATAGGAACAACAAAATTAATAAGCCGACAAAATATCACCCATTTCCATTGATAATATTTTAAATAATTATATTAATAAAAAAAAGAGCTTTCTGAAAGAAAGCTCTTCATACTAGAGGCATGATATGAACACAAAAATAGAAACCATGTTCAGGATGTGGTGGAAAAAATTGAAAGTGGAGAACTTGGCCTTCAATAATACGACGCGTAGTAACAAACCTTAACCAACCTCACCAAAGTCTTTTGTGAGACGACACATAGAGTTCCATGTGGAACCTAAGGTCACCATTGTAGATACAAGCTTCCATCGTTTCATCGGGTAAAATATTTTTTATGCGCGTTGGAAAAGTCTATAATCAAAGAGTACAATATTTAATGTGTTAAAAATCAAATAACTACTGTAAACATATCCAAAATTAATGAACGAAGTACGAAACTTACTAGGTCATCCGTTATAGAGTATGATATGTGTACGGTTATAGTGAAGAATGGACAGTCCTCAGTTCGGATGAACCATCCAAAAGGTCAGATATGGTAGTCACTTGCGTCCGACATGTTTTAGAGAAAGGGAGAAGATTAAGGAGGCGAAAAAATAGATAGATTAACTTGTTAATGGGTGTGGAAAAAATTAGGAAATAATGGCCCTATTTATAGGGAAAGAAGGTGAAAGGATATGGGTTATTTCTCCCTTAGAGACTTTTTCATTCCTCCACTGTATCCAACGGGACAGTTCTTACTTTGGAAAGTGCACCCGCTATAGAACCTAGCACACGCTTCCCGTAGCCTATTATCTACCTCATAATCCTTTTAACTTACTCGGGAGAGTTGGAAATAATGTCTTATCTTCAATCTATGCTCAGATGGTCTATGCTCGAAAAGTGTCCAACTTAATTTTTTTTTATTATTTCCAAGTATAAATCCAATATCTATATAGTATCGACCATGTATAGTAGTTTATAGTTTTATTCCTAGTTGTCGAAAAAATTATAACTACAGAAATCAATAAAGCTAGTTAAGGTTTATTGTCAACCGGTTAAGATCGATTGTCAACTAGGCATACTTTGCCCAAAAAAATCAAACTTCAAGTGCAACAAGGGTCTATTATCATCATATCTAAGTATAACAAACAACAAGACTGAGTAAACATTGGTATATTGGAAGCCAAGATATATAAATTATTCAATTGACAAGTATATTACAAATGTTCAGAAAAAAATAAATTATTACACTTATTAAGGAAGTAGTAATAAATCACTGTTTATTTTGAGCTAGAGAGCAAGTTTTTTTCTTGTGGCCGGGTCGTTTACAATTTGAACATTTATTCTTTCTCTTCTTGGACGTAAATGATTCCCCGATGGATGAAATACGTTTAACTCATTTCCTGCCCCTTTTGATAAATGTCTTACATGTATAGGTTCTTTTTACTAGATTCACTAATTTCCTGGTCTCTGAATCCACATGCTCATTATCTCCCATGACGACATGAGGATGGTGGCTCGTAACCTTCTCTAAGTTCTTGTTCAAGAATGATTTCCCCTTATTAAAACATGTACCATCTCCAATAACATTATTGGACTCTTCCATTTGATAATCATCAACTGCTTGAGGAGATGCTGCAGCAGCATTCGAAGCTGCGGTTGACCTCTCGAGCCTCGTAATATAAAGAATAGATCTACTTCCATTACCATCTATATCTAGGAGGCATATGCGCAGATAGCTGTCATTCCTAATGAATGTAGGAACTATTTCCCCTTAGGCGTAGCACTAAAGATATAACTAATAGATACATCACCCCAATCACAAGTTAATTGTCCGCATTCAATGACACTGTCAATCAACTCGTCAAATGTACCATCCAATTTCAAAGCAATAGGTACTGTTGCACTAGTATTGGATCGCCAAGATCAGCATTTTGCATCTCTACCATTGCCTCTTGTAATCAGCACTCACTACTGCATAGCCCCCATCACAACTCTGTTTACTGATGTATGTATCGTTGAAAATATACTGGACAGATCGATGAACTAAAACAGAGTTCTAATGGAACAAAAATAATGGCGGAGATGATAAAGCAGCTTACTAGCTCAATAAAATACCTCGTATACCATAAAGAACTTGATACCAACCTAATTGGATGCCAATGCACCCGCCACCATTGATGGATTGAACCTTTTGAAAAAGACAAAAATTAAAATTTCAAAGCTTCCCACAACCAGAAATCACGAAATGAGAGCAAATTGAAGATGTGAATTGGATTTGTGATAGCTATGGAACAAAATGATATAGATTTGGTGCTTGGAACGAGGTTCAGTTGAAGAAGAAGGCAGTTGGAACGAGAGGAAGGGGGAATCAGGGCGGCAAATTTCGAGGGGGAGGGGGGAATTTTTCTATTTTTAGTATAGGCCAAAGTGTAATATTTGAAACTTGGGAGGTGGGGATGTGTAAGTTTTTTGTTGGTCTAATTAAATCCTAAACATGATTATCTTGGTGGAGGTCATCTATCAAATTCTTAAAGCTTGAAGGTCATTTAATTTCTTTTGGGTCTTTCACGCAACTCTCCCGTGAAACAATCCCATATAAAAATTTGTTGAAAGTTTAAGGAATTTTCAAACATCTAAAAATGATGGATGAGGATGTCGAGCTTGGTATTATGGATGAAACAAATGTGACATTATCCAGAACTTTTTTTGAATTAAAGGTGGTATTAACTATGGAATGAGTAAGGCAATTAGATGTGTGAGTGAATAAAAATGAAAGTGATGGTTATGCCATTGGTGGTTCATTACTCCACCACCACTCCCCCACATCATTCAGAGAAGAAAAAACAAAAATTTCACATGAAAATTATGCCATACAGATGATGTCTCCATACACTATCATCTCTACCACTTTTTGAGTTAGCATTTTAACCTGCCAAAAAGCCACCTACCCACAAATCACTATAACCGCTGTTGAACCTTCCCTAAAAAATGCACACAAGTATGCATCGGGATTGGACTTCAACAAAATGGGACTCCAAAGGGTTTTCTTTGGAGTCGCCACCTAATTTAAGGATTATTAGGAACCTAAGGTTAACTAATGAGTGCAATTTATTCTTTATTTAAATGAAATTAAATTAAAATCAGAGATTCTTAGGTAAGTGGTTCTATTAAATTCGAAAGAAGGTCCCTAGCGGGAGCACTTTCGAAAATCCGCTAAATGCGGTTAATCCGGCGGTTTTCACGAATTTGTTAAGTATAATAAATATATAAAGCTAATTTTATATAAGGATAATATGAATAATATAAATAAGATAAGATTTTAATTATGCCGATACTTAGATAAATAAATGATCCGATTTAAGATTAATTAAATGGATAATGAAATAATAATCAATTAATTAATTAATAGAATAAGTAAAGGTTAAATGGAGTTAGATGATTAAATAAAACACATTAGATAAATAATTGGATGATAATAAAGGAATTAATTAATTGATTGAATAAATAGATAAATAAATAAATAAGCAAATAAATAACTTAATTAAATAAATAAATACTTATCAATTTTAATTAAATAAAGGAGTAAATGAATAATAATTGATTAATTAAATAAATATTAAATTGATTAAATAAATATTTAATTGATTAAATAAATGATTAATTGAAATTAAATAAATTAGATTAAGTAACTAAATAAATAAAGGATCAAAATTTAATTGATTAGCTAAATAAATAAATTAGATTAGATAAATAAATAATTGAATATTTAGTATAATAAATAAAGAAGCAATTCAAACGCGAATTATGACGAGGGTACGATTTTTAGTCGAATTTGATTTTGCACTCATTAATTGACAAATGATTCTAAACATCCATAAATTAATTGGCGATTCGAAAAGAAATGATACAAAGCATTCATATAAAAATAATTTAAGTAATTTACAATAGTTATTCACAATTCAAATATCATTTCTATCCTACAGGGCTACTAATCCGGTCTATGGGGAAATCCTATACAACATGCATTTTCTAAGGGAGCGGGGAAGGATGGAGTTTAGAAGATAGAACCCGGAAGCGCAAACTCAATCATTGAGCCTTGGACTTTGTGATTTTCATTTCTTCGTTCTTTTACATTTTCGGGGATATCAAGTCCCGAAAATGTGGAGCGGATCGCATGACTTCCCAAATGCATGACATCCTAATACGTGAGTTTAGCAACTCAAATTCGATCCCGGGGAGTTCATGTCAAAGACAAGATAAGGAAAGGATTAGAATACTCAAACAAAGTTGGGGAAACAAGCAAACAAAACAAAGAAAGCTTTTAGTTAACTTTTAAAAAAAAACGCACAAATCCACAGTTATAGTCCGGAGACATTCATGCAATATTATCAACAACGTTTATAGTAAACTTAAGCTAATACAGATTTCAGGGTGTTGAGATAAGAAGAACATTTAATCATGGATATCTGACAAAACCAAAGGCCTGAAATTGAGCATCTAGCATACAGGTTATAATTAAGTAATATTTTCAAACTTCTCTTTAAATTAATTTATGCGATCTCTAGCCTTCATTCGCAAGTTGTTATTCAGACAGCTTTCTTGTTCTAAGGACTGCAAGAAACTTGAGCAGAGATGAACTAAGGCGAACAAAAGAATACAAGAGGGGCAGGAAACAAGACTCAAGCTCTGAACAGGATTCCTATAGACTAAATAAGAGAGCAAACTCATTTCAAATACTAGTATACATCTGGACAGGAGGAAACATAGACAGAACAAACATCCCACACTAACTGCATACTAGACATACACACTTTTAAGCACACACACACATGCAGGGATGAACACACATATTTAAGCACACACACACATGCCGGGATGCATAGACATTGAAATTCTCACACCTGATTCTTACACTTAAGCTAACAGATCCAAACATCCTCAAACTGAATAACAAGCACACAGCTGAACAATCACCTCTTTAACAACCTGCATACCAACCTGAAAAATCTTATCAATCCTATACTTCCCTCTAAACTTCTACCAGAAACCAAAAGCAGCCTCGCATGCCCACGCTGAACAAAACAACCTTCAGGACCCTTTCCACATTGCCAAGAACATAAGCAGCCCCATAACGACCTACTTCACTACCTACAATTTCCTGAAAATGCCTTGAACGAATCTCTAACAGCCCTGAAACAACACACAAGGAACCAGGAACCATCCAGACTACTCCATCCTCAGAGCACCACTTCCACTTCCTATCAACTTGCTTACTTCTATTCAAACTCCCTCTCTCACACATAAACACCCCTGAAATTACCCAGAAACTAAACTAACTGCCTAGCAGCACACACACAGACCCTCTGAACCTACACTTGAAACAGCTCCCAACCACCAGGGACCACTGCTACTCCAACTATGCCCCTGAACTCTTAAATTACCCCTATGCAGTTCCAGAAATCCTGAACAAAACTAACAGAAACCAAGCCTCACACTCTCCTCTAAAGCTACCTGAACCAACCTTCACACACACAGAAACAGCCCTACACCTCCCTGAAACTGCAAGCAACAACAAACAACCTACTTTTCCAACTTTAAGCAACTTCTAAATCAAACTGCAAGATCACCAGACTTCATAGAGAATTGATAGCTTCAGGACTTTAACTTGATTGCTATTCACATTAAATTTACTAATGAACATAAGCTAAAATCATAAGAATAGAACTCATTATTCATTCTTTCAAAGATTAGACATGATACTCCTTTAGGTCTTTCAAGAAAAAACAGTCTTTAAGCCAAACATAATGCACAACTTCTATTTTTTAGTTTTAATGCTATAACAGAAGGGAAGGCAGTATATTTGAGGATTCTAAAGAAAGAAACAATCTTGAAGCTTCTAACAAAATAGAAAATAGAAAGCAAGGCAGAGCTTCATCAAATGCAAGCATTCTAGTGGAATCAATACTTTACTAGCTAAAACAAGCTAAGAAAATAAGTCAAAACTGTAAACAACACATATGAAGCCAATACGAGCAAACTGAAATATAAAGAAGGAGCGGATATTACCTTTTGCGATGCAGCGACCTGAGGCGCGGATCTAAAGTAAAGCGACTCGAACAAGAAGGTGACTCGAACGATGAAGCGACGGCTCGACTAGCGAATGCGATAACACAAACTCAAAAACGATGCTTTAATCCTAAACAGAAACAATAATGCTATATGTATTTGAAGAAAACTTAAAATTAAAAAAAATGTGTGTTATGCCGTTTTATCTTTTTTTCCCTATATTTTCTGCCTCTCCCCCTTTAAATCAACAGAAAAGGATCAATTTATACCTGGATTTCTAGGGTTTTTAGCTGCGATATAATTTCTTCCAAGTTTATACCCAAAATCGACATTTTACCTATGAGATAAGGGTTTGAATCGTCCATCCCGAAAATATGGTACAATTCTTGCCCTTATCCCAAAAGAAAATGTCCGTTGGGGATAAACAATGGCTCGGATCGAACCAGTTCAAAAATGGATGGCTGAGATTGATACAGCTGCACATGTACGAAGAGGGTGATATGGCATCGCGGGGGGGGGGGGGGGACCAGTGGGGTAGTGATTTCTTGGACTGTTTGTGGGTTTTTGAGGGGAAATTGGGATTAAGGGGAAGGGATTTTTCAGAAATGGGAATAGGCTGATGCGGGTAATGTGTATTGTGTATGTATATGTTGCATAAGTGATCCGAAATTAAAGGGAAGAACGAATTTGGCCCCCCAGTTAGGATTAAATAAGTCATTGAGGGTGTTGCGCGGGTAGGACAGAAATTAGGATATGCCTGGCAAAATTTGACCCTTTTACTCAGAAATTAACCAATTATATTTAATTTTCAAAATTATCCTTTGATTAAATAATTAGATATTTAATTAAAATTTTCGGGACAAAATTGGGTGTCAACAGCGGCCCCTCTTTACCCGAAAAGGATGAAAGAGTTTTCAGGGTAAAGAAAGTTGACGTGAAAACCAATTTTGTCACGGTAAAGCCAAGGACTTTGTTTCCAAGAAGCAAAGTGCGAGGCTTATGGATATGGCCGAACTCCGGTTTTCCGAGTTGCCTACATATCTCGGGCTGAAAGAGAATCAGGCCATATGTAGTTCAACGACACTTAGATATGAAGACTCGCACGATTGACAGAAAAGGACGCACGAATAGGAAAGAATTCAAACTGACGTCCTAATCTGAAGCAAAAGATTAGGATAGAATTTGCTTGTTCGAGTGCGATTCTTCAGATCCTCGTTGACGAGTCTAGCTCATATCAACGATTGCCCCAGTTCACTGCTAAGAAAAAGTTCCACGTTATGCTCCAAGTGCTGCTGCGGTGCTGCTAAAGTCCTGTAATAAACTCGGCAAACAGTAAGCGAGCAACTGCTAGTAAATTTGATAATCAAAGTAAGAATGAGCACATCTTGATGATACAAATTTGCAGGTGCGGGTTGCGATATCATTGATAAGTTGTCTTCCAATCAATTGGCGAAGCAATAAAGCAAGTGCGAAGGCATAATGCAAAGCATTTTCAACAATCTTGACAAATCAACTGGCAAGCCGGTCGGGCATGAAGCAAGGAGGGTCTTGGGGTTGATTGTCGAACAAATCAGCTGGCGAACCGGTCCGGCACGAAGCAAGGAGGGTCTCGGGACTGACCTGTTAACCTGTTAAGCTAAAAGTAAAGCGGTTCATAATATAAAGCAAGTGCAAAGTTATAATTGAAAGCAAGTGCAAGGCAATTTTAATATCTTGACAAATCAACTGGCAAGCCGGTCGGGCACGCAGAAAGGAGGGTCTTGGGGTTGATTGTCGAACAAATCAGCTGGCGAACCGGTCCGGCACGAAGCAAGGAGGGTCTCGGGACTGACCTGTTAACCTGAAAAGTGAAACAAGACGTAATACGAAGAAAATGCAAAGGCATAATTTAAAGCAAATGCAAAGTAATTTGAACAATCTTGACAAATCAACTGGCAAGCCGGTCGGGCACGCAGCAAGGAGGGTCTTGGGGTTGATTGTCGACAAATCTGCTGGCGATCCAGTCCAGCACAAAGCAAGGAGGGTCTCGGGGCTGACCTGTTAAGCTAAAAGTAAAGCGGTTCATAATATAAAGCAAGTGCAAAGTTATAATTGAAAGCAAGTGCAAGGCAATTTGAATATCTTGACAAATCAACCGGCAAGCCGGTGGGGTACGCAGCAAGGAGGGTCTTGAGGTTGATTGTAGACAAATCAGCTGGCGATTCGGTCCGGCACAAAGCAAGGAGGGTCTCGGGGCTGACCTGTTAAGCTAAAAGTAAAGCGGTTCATAATATAAAGCAAGTGCAAAGTTATAATTGAAGGCAAGTGCAAAGCAATTTAGCGTGAGATGTAAAGCAACGCAAAAGCGATTTAGCGAATCAACAGGCGTGAAAGTCCAACAAGAGAGAAGCCCCTCCAGGCGGTCAACCTGAAAAACGTAAAGCAAGGCATCAATTTTAAAGCAAGTGCGACGACATAATTTAAAGAAAGTGCAAGGAAAAGCAGTGCGGGAATGTAGAGCAATGCAAGAGCTATTTGGCGAATCAATAGGCGAGATAGTCCAACAAAGGGAATCCTCGTAGCCGATGGTCAACCTGAAAGAGTAAAGCAAGGCGTTAATTTTAAAGCAAGTGCAAAGATATAATTCAAAGTAAGTGCAAAGTAAAGTAATGTGGAAATGTTGTCAGTACGACAGCCATTGATAAATCAATTGGCGAGACAATCCGGCACGGATGCCCTATTTGGCTTAGTTTTGAAAACACAAAACAAGCCTCGGCTTTGTCGCCTATTAGGAATGAAAGTCATAGGGGTAGAAATGCCGCCTGTTCGGCAATAACTCATGACAAATCATAATGCTTTAAGTTATGAAAAAGGCAATGCGATGCGATTTGCAAGGCAACTTTAGATGCGTGTTCAAATAATTGTTCATCCGTAGTACGAATGATCCTTTCAGTGCAAGCTTTCTCGTTCCTGCTCTCAAAGAAAATTTTGTTAGTTTTGGAGAGGGGTGTTTGATTTGTGCTGATTCATCTTGAACTTGCTGTCGCTGCTCCCTCGTTCTTCTTTAGACTTGGGCTTGCAAATTATACTCAGAGACTTGACTTATGAACTAAATATTGTATAATATTTCAAGATAGAGGCAAAGTAAAGTAATTTGATAAAATATTAAACAAATAATCATTGTTATGCAAGCGAATTTATAATGCATTTACAAATTTCTGCTTTAACTCAAACCCATGACATATCTTGAAACAAATTGAACGTCCTTTGTTTTTGCAACTTATGCTAATCTTGAATACTTTTAGAACTTTGCCACTTCATCCTTTGATAAGCAATACCAATTTTGCAAAAATCTGCCCCAGTTATAATCTTTATGCCTTCGAACTCTTTTTGCAAGATTTGCCTCAGTTTCTATCTTCCATATCTTCAATTCATCTTGCAAAATTTGCCCCAGTTGCTTGCTTTAGGGAAAACTAAAAATTTTAATATTATAGAGTCGAGCCCGTTAAGAGCGCCTACGTATCCCTCCACGGGAATCAGACTGTGCGTAGTTCTGCTTACATAAAGATTTTTTTGGGGAAAATATGGCAATCTAAGTACGAAACCGCATCCGAATTGGAAAATATACACATCTGCCCAGATGCATAGTTCGGAATTACATCATAGAAGATAAACAAGCCTAAAGTGTTACAATATTTTGACCGAATCCGACGGGGATTGCCTACTTATCCTGTTGCCATTCCAGGAATCAGGTCAGAAGTAGTTCAAACTTACATAAAAGAGGAAATAGGGGATTTCTGTGCTAGTGTAACCGAGCTCTATATGAGTTGCTTACGTATCCCAGCCTTGGGAATCAGGTTACGCGTAGTTCGCATTACATCAAAGATTACATCCAAACCAATGCTAACTTGCGGTTGCTTCAGACATAGTATCTTTTGACAGCATCTGCGTTGATTACCTTTGGCCAAACTTGATTATAAATATCTGCCAGGATTAGTGTTCTTCCACATAATGACATTGCCAACTTGGTGCACATTTTCCCGTTGCTTCTTCTTAGTTAGGAAAGAGATTCTTCAACACCAATTGCCCCGGTTTGAAGTAAACTATTCAAATCTTCTCTTTGCGCATTCAACATCTTCCAACTCATCTTCTTGAATGGTTTCTCAAATAAAGGTCTTCCATTTGTATAGATAAAACGCTTCGGCTCCAATTGCCGGCAAATAAAGCTGCCCCAGTTTGAAGTTCTAACGGTAATGTAATATCCAAAGAGTGCAAGAGTAACTTTCCAATGCATCATCCTTAAATTGTTCAGTTGTTTCGTTATAGGTCACAAGACAAGTTCAAGCAGGTTTAGTTATTTTTAATTTGAAACAATAGTAAGTATATTAATCAAAAGCAAATAATAAATCCCATGAATAATTAAAGTATAGCAAAATAATAAGGTAGGAATGCAGTGCATTTGTTTATTCAAAACCTAATTTAGGGAGGCATACAACATAAAAGTAAACATGCAGGATTTAAAAGAGTTATTTGAAAGACATAAACGTAAACAAAGTGCAAAACACAGTTCAGGGCCTTAAGCTGACTGTGATGCCAAAACAAAAATAACGAGCTCATTCATCAAGTCTCTTTTGGACCACAAGTCCAATTAGCCATCACGTCACTTGGTTCAGCATTCTGCACATGTGGCTCTTTCTCAGGATCTTCAATAGTTGCACTGCATTTCAATCCATCATTCAGGCATAGGCTACCAACACCTTCAATCAAATTCTGCATGACCATTTCTGGTGCTTGGATAAATGACCGGTTCAATGGTAAAAGAGGCTGTGGTATGACACTAGTCGGCTTCTTCTCAGACTCAGCCTTTTCAATCTTTCCTTCAACGGGGTTGCCACCTAGGGCAAAAGTTCCCTCATTCTTCGGAAATAGAGCTAGTGCTTTCTTAGGTACCTTAGAAGCAATATTATCAACCTTTACATCATAAACAGAGACTATGGTGCCTTTCAGACTTGGCTCTTCCTCAAGAGAAATCATGTTAACTGCATTGTTGCCATGATTGGGAAGAGGATTATCATGCACATTTGGCTGAGTGCCGGTGAGTTGAATGGTGCCTGCTTTGATTAGACCCTCGCCCTTGTCTTTGAAAGTATAACATCTCTCAATATCATGGCCGGCTGCCCCTGAGTGATAAGCACAGTGCTTATTTGCATCATACCATTTTGGAGGTGGGTTTGGGGTGTTATCAGGTATAGGCTGCACAACTCCTGCATTTTTTAATCTTTCAAAAAGCTGGCCATATGACTCAGCTAGAGGAGTATAGGTTTTGGTTGCTCTCCTTTCGTAATTCTGATTAAACCCTTGCACATTGGGACGAACAGGAGGACGAGGCTGGTAATTCTGGGGTGCTTGAAAAGTTGGCTGACGAGGGTATTGATTAGGCGCATGTGCTCTAGGTTGGTAGTAATTTGCTTGTGCATTGTAAACCGGATAAGGAACAGGTGGCATCTGGTAGTGAGTGGGGTAACTTGGGTAATATGGGCTTTGGTAGGTGGGAAAAGCAGATGAATTGTCAAAATTCAACTTTCAGGCCGGTCGACGCTCGATGTCTCCCACAACAGCTCCCACTTCCTCTTTCTTCTTTTTGTTAAAGCCATTACCAGACCCAGACTGGGTTGCCTTACTTGTAGCTTGCAAAGCGGCCAAATTTGTGATCCTACCAGATTTCAAACCAGCTTCATACATCTTCCCCATTTTCACTAGATTGGCAAAAGTAGAGTTAGTCATGGATGCCATTCGATCATAGTAGAATTCATCCAATGTCTCGATGAAATGTCCCACAAACTCTTCCTCACTCATGGGAGGCTTAACTTTGGCAGCCTCACTCCTCCAACGTACCGCGTATTCCATAAAAGTCTCGATCGTCTTCTTCTTAAACCTTGCAATAGCTAACCGATCTAATGGTATTTCAGCATAGAAACCAAAACGCTCCATGAAGTCGTGAGCCATAGTCCTCCAGTTAATCCATTTTGAGGGATCCTGCTCGGAGTACCAGTCTAAAGCTTCGCCTTCAAGACTATGAATGAATAATTTCATATGGAGCTCTTCATTCTTCCCCACTCCCAAGGTTTCACAGTATCTTCTCAAATGGGCTCGGGGGTTGCCTTTGCCATCAAACTTAACAAACTTTGGTACTTTGTACCCTTCTGGGTATTCAATCCCAGGATGAACACACGAGTCTTCATATTCTAAACTTTCCTTGTCCTTGCCTTTTGAGGCTTTGCTAAGAGCACTCATCACCCAACCTTGTACCTTTTTCTCCAAATCTTCACCCCCATCGACTGCTTTTTCGGCTCTTCTAACACCATTTTGAAACTTCACATAAGGAGGATTGGTGTAATCATCAATTTGCACAATAGGAACATCTTGCCCACCAGATACCGCCACTTGGACTAATGGTGCGGATGGATTTTCAGTATAAGCTTGTGGGATGGGTTCATTTTGGTAAGTGGAGGTTTGGTATGGATATGGAGTGTTTGTCTGATAATAAGTATTGGCAGGGTGCGGGGTGTATGATGGGTGTTGTTGATGTGATGCGTAGATGGGTGGTCGGTTGATTGTTTGGCTAGATTGAGCGTTATTTGGAGGTGGAGCTTGGACAAGTGGCAAGTTGCTTTGGTGGACTGGTGCTTTTAGAGAATTGTGGGTGTTCAAAGGTGTGTTCATATTGGCGACCCCATCAATTGAGTTCAGAGATTGCCCCAGAGATTGTCCCATTTGACCTAGAGAGTGGGATGCATTGGGCCCACGCAGCGGCGTGTTTTTAGGAGTTTTCCCTTTTACCTCAGCCAGCTCATCTTTTAACACCTGTAGTTCCGTAGCCATTTCAAGAATCAGTTCGTCTTGAGCAATAATGACATTTCCTCTTGACGATTCAGGAGTTGCAAGATTTTTCTCGGTATTGCGAGGTTCATCATCTATTCCAGTCATTGTCAGTTGTGGTAATGTGTACCAGTATGCAGATTGGTCTTTTGCCCTTGTGTAATAAGAGTGATCAGCCAGCTTAAATCAGCACTAATCAAACCTCTTTTTGGGGGATAAACAAAACAAAAGAAAAAGTTCAAAAGTAACCATGTTAGTTTGCATGTCATTGGCAAAATTGCACACAAATCACGTAGCGCGCATCACGTAGCGCTTTGCATTTTAAACTAGTTGGCATGAGGCAAACACAAGTAGTTGAACGTAAATGAAAATGCGAACGTTTCCTACCCTGTAAGGTGCCTCTTTGCTAGAGGTGGGCCTAAGACGCGCAAACAAGTGGTAACGAAAAATAGTTCATGCCAGTTTAGAGCAATTCAGATTTAGAGTAAGCGATAAATAATAACAATAATCGATAACAATCAGCTCTTCGTTATCCCAACTTAACTTCCAAAAGTTGGTGCCAACTCGAAATTCTAACGCAGCCCATGCTCTCCACAACGTCTGCACAAAATTCTAAACCCAAATGCCTAAAACCCGAAACAATCCTCCATAGCTTTTGCAAACATCCACACTCCTCCAAGCACAACTCCCAATTGTTTTACAACATCCAGGGGTAAAATTTCCAACCGCCTTTCACAATACCAGACTGCAAATCATGAAAGGCGCCAATCGGCCTTTCAAAATAAAACCTCACTGGTCCTCGGCTTTAGTCAAGCCTCTCAGCTTCCTAGGTTTTGCAAGGCTCACAGACCTTGTTCATAGGGCTCCTCACTGGTCCTCGGCTTTAATTAAGCCTCTCAGTTTCCTAGGTAGCCAAGACCGCACTGGTCTTCAAGGAGGGACCCCATTGATCGTTTATAGACATAGGGGCTTAACTCTCCTAGTATGCGACAAGCATACTTCATTCCATAAGAATTTGCAGCTGGTTAGTCAACATGGGCCTGCACACACGCAAAGCCATTCAAGAGAGGGACCCCTCTGATCTTTTAAAGACACCAGGGGCTTCGCCTCTTAAATCTCACTATACCAGACCATCTCCAAAACACAAGCCAACCAAATCCGCCTAACTTTCCCCCGATTACAATTCTACCTTGTTCACAAAAATCTGCATTATGATCTCAATTCTGCTAAATTCTTCCGTTTTCTGACCTAAAAGACAACATAGGAGACAAAATTCTAAATCTGATTTTGCTCAAAACATGGTTAGGATTGAGGATTCGTCATCACACAGCACATAATATGCATTGTCGTTGGTTTTTTTAAAAAACCGTTGACGAAAGGGCGGTTTCCTAACTATGGAGGCGGTATCAAGGACCGGGTCCAAACTAAGGTGTATATGCATGCATGTCCTAAAATCTCCTTCTAAGAGTGGGCTAACGGTTGAGGCTGACTCGACCTATGCGGGATAGACCTGGCCTCACAACGCAGTAGAACAGGCCATGACAAAACCAGGCAATCTCAATATCCCGAACTAACTTTGGTGACACGAAAGAAGTTTCAAAGAGTGAGGTAAGGGACATGCCCTTCCTGCATAACTACCCGTCAAGCGGGTGCCCCGTGATGAAATCGAGGAGGTGAAAGAGAATTGACAGGCTCCATGAGGGAGGAAATATGAACGGAATGCGTACTATGGACAAATAAAACATGCTTCAATACATTCATTCACAACAATTAATTCTACGCATACTAGTTGGGACATGCCAGCAAATAGAGAGTTAAGCTACGCATACATACAATCAACACATAACGCACATTCGTGAAAATCTTTTGGTTAGAACCATTTGCGTATCCCCAGCGGAGTCGCCATGCTGTTGAACCTTCCCTAAAAAATGCACACAAGTATGCATCGGGATTGGACTTCAACAAAATAGGACTCCAAAGGGTTTTCTTTGGAGTCGCCACCTAATTTAAGGATTATTAGGAACCTAAGGTTAACTAATGAGTGCAATTTATTCTTTATTTAAATGAAATTAAATTAAAATCAGAGATTCTTAGGTAAGTGGTTCTATTAAATTCGAAAGAAGGTCCCTAGCGGGAGCACTTTCGAAAATCCGCTAAATGCGGTTAATCCGGCGGTTTTCACGAATTTGTTAAGTATAATAAATATATAAAGCTAATTTTATATAAGGATAATATGAATAATATAAATAAGATAAGATTTTAATTATGCCGATACTTAGATAAATAAATGATCCGATTTAAGATTAATTAAATGGATAATGAAATAATAATCAATTAATTAATTAATAGAATAAGTAACGGTTAAATGGAGTTAGATGATTAAATAAAACACATTAGATAAATAATTGGATGATAATAAAGGGATTAATTAATTGATTGAATAAATAGATAAATAAATAAATAAGCAAATAAATAACTTAATTAAATAAATAAATACTTATCAATTTTAATTAAATAAAGGAGTAAATGAATAATAATTGATTAATTAAATAAATATTAAATTGATTAAATAAATATTTAATTGATTAAATAAATGATTAATTGAAATTAAATAAATTAGATTAAGTAACTAAATAAATAAAGGATCAAAATTTAATTGATTAGCTAAATAAATAAATTAGATTAGATAAATAAATAATTGAATATTTAGTATAATAAATAAAGAAGCAATTCAAACGCGAATTATGACGAGGGTACGATTTTTAGTCGAATTTGATTTTGCACTCATTAATTGACAAATGATTCTAAACATCCATAAATTAATTGGCGATTCGAAAAGAAATGATACAAAGCATTCATATAAAAATAATTTAAGTAATTTACAATAGTTATTCACAATTCAAATATCATTTCTATCCTACAGGGCTACTAATCCGGTCTATGGGGAAATCCTATACAACATGCATTTTCTAAGGGAGCGGGGAAGGATGGAGTTTAGAAGATAGAACCCGGAAGCGCAAACTCAATCATTGAGCCTTGGACTTTGTGATTTTCATTTCTTCGTTCTTTTACATTTTCGGGGATATCAAGTCCCGAAAATGTGGAGCGGATCGCATGACTTCCCAAATGCATGACATCCTAATACGTGAGTTTAGCAACTCAAATTCGATCCCGGGGAGTTCATGTCAAAGACTAGATAAGGAAAGGATTAGAATACTCAAACAAAGTTGGGGAAACAAGCAAACAAAACAAAGAAAGCTTTTAGTTAACTTTTAAAAAAAAACGCACAAATCCACAGTTATAGTCCGGAGACTTTCATGCAATATTATCAACAACGTTTATAGTAAACTTAAGCTAATACAGATTTCAGGGTGTTGAGATAAGAAGAACATTTAATCATGGATATCTGACAAAACCAAAGGCCTGAAATTGAGCATCTAGCATACAGGTTATAATTAAGTAATATTTTCAAACTTCTCTTTAAATTAATTTATGCGATCTCTAGCCTTCATTCGCAAGTTGTTATTCAGACAGCTTTCTTGTTCTAAGGACTGCAAGAAACTTGAGCAGAGATGAACTAAGGCGAACAAAAGAATACAAGAGGGGCAGGAAACAAGACTCAAGCTCTGAACAGGATTCCTATAGACTAAATAAGAGAGCAAACTCATTTCAAATACTAGTATATATCTGGACAGGAGGAAACATAGACAGAACAAACATCCCACACTAACTGCATACTAGACATACACACTTTTAAGCACACACACACATGCAGGGATGAACACACATATTTAAGCACACACACATATGCCGGGATGCATAGACATTGAAATTCTCACACCTGATTTCTTGCACTTAAGCTAACAGATCCAAACATCCTCAAAATGAATAACAAGCACACAGCTGAACAATCACCTCTTTAACAACCTGCATACCAACCTGAAAAATCTTATCAATCCTATACTTCCCTCTAAACTTCTACCAGAAACCAAAAGCAGCCTCGCATGCCCACGCTGAACAAAACAACCTTCAGGACCCTTTCCACATTGCCAAGAACATAAGCAGCCCCTTAACGACCTACTTCACTACCTGCAATTTCCTGAAAATGCCTTGAACGAATCTCTAACAGCCCTGAAACAACACACAAGTAACCAGGAACCATCCAGACTACTCCATCCTCAGAGCACCACTTCCACTTCCTATCAACTTGCTTACTTCTATTCAAACTCCCTCTCTCACACACATAAACACCCCTGAAACTACCCAGAAACTAAACTAACTGCCTAGCAGCACACACACAGACCCTCTGAACCTACACTTGAAACAGCTCCCAACCACCAGGGACTACTGCTACTCCTACTATGCCCCTGAACTCTTAAATTACCCCTATGCAGTTCCAGAAATCCTGAACAAAACTAACAGAAACCAAGCCTCACACTCTCCTCTAAAGCTACCTGAACCAAGCTTCACACACACAGAAACAGCCCTACACCTCCCTGAAACTGCAGCAACAACAAACAACCTACTTTTCCAACTTTAAGCAACTTCTAAATCAAATTGCAAGATCACCAGACTTCATGGAGAATTGATAGCTTCAGGACTTTAACTTGATTGCTATTCACATTAAATTTACTAATGAACATAAGCTAAAATCATAAGAATAGAACTCATGATTCATTCTTTCAAAGATTAGACATGATACTCCTTTAGGTCTTTCAAGAAAAAACAGTCTTTAAGCCAAACATAATGCACAACTTCTATTTTTTAGTTTTAATGCTATAACAGAAGGGAAGGCAGTATATTTGAGGATTCTAAAGAAAGAAACAATCTTGAAGCTTCTAACAAAATAGAAAATAGAAAGCAAGGCAGAGCTTCATCAAATGCAAGCATTCTAGTGGAATCAATACTTTACTAGCTAAAACAAACTAAGAAAATAAGGCAAAACTGTAAACAACACATATGAAGCCAATACGAGCAAACTGAAATATAAAGAAGGAGCGGATATTACCTTTTGCGATGCAGCGACCTGAGGCGCGGATCTAAAGTAAAGCGACTCGAACAAGAAGGTGACTCGAACGATGAAGCGACGACTCGACTAGCGAATGCGATAACACAAACTCAAAAACGATGATTTAATCCTAAACAGAAACAATAATGCTATATGTATTTGAAGAAAACTTAAAATTAAAAAAAATGTGTATTATGCCGTTTTATCTTTTTTTCCCTATATTTTCTGCCTCTCCCCCTTTAAATCAACAGAAAAGGATCAATTTATACCTGGATTTCTAGGGTTTTTAGCTGCGATATAATTTCTTCCAAGTTTATACCCAAAATCGACATTTTACCTATGAGATAAGGGTTTGAATCGTCCATCCCGAAAATATGGTACAATTCTTGCCCTTATCCCAAAAGAAAATGTCTGTTGGGGATAAACAATGGCTCGGATCGAACCAGTTCAAAAACGGATGGCTGAGATTGATACAGCTGCACATGTACGAAGAGGGTGATATGGCATCGCGGGGGGGGGGGGGGGGGGGGGGGGACCAGTGGGGTACTGATTTCTTGGACTGTTTGTGGGTTTTTGAGGGGAAATTGGGATTAAGGGGAAGGGATTTTGCAGAAATGGGAATAGGCTGATGCGGATAATGTGTATAGTGTATGTATATGTTGCATAAGTGATCCGAAATTAAAGGGAAGAACGAATTTGGCCCCCCAGTTAGGATTAAATAAGTCATTGAGGGTGTTGCGCGGGTAGGACAGAAATTAGGATATGCCTGGCAAAATTTGACCCTTTTACTCAGAAATTAACCAATTATATTTAATTTTCAAAATTATCCTTTGATTAAATAATTAGATATTTAATTAAAATTTTCGGGACAAAATTGGGTTTCAACAACCGCCCCACCGTGAAAACCAAAATACTACTGCAAATAATTTAGGAGGATAATACTGTGTACCTAGGTTAATTTTATATTAGGATGATGGTGTAACTTTGACATCACAATTGGCGAAATGAGAAGGGGATTGGTCATGGAGTTGTGTCGATGGAGTTCTAGTAGAGGTAGAAATTTGATTGATGGTACCATTAATCGTTGTTTGATCATCATTTGGCTTGGTTTGAGACTTGATGTGGTTAATTAATTTGATCATAGGAGTAAAGAAGTGTTGAGAAGGTAATTAAATTAATAAAGTGTACAACATCTAATAGTTTAAGCATTTAGATGAGATGATTACACAATTTTAACGTGGTATTAGAGCAGGCAGAAGTCCTGGGATCGAATCTCTAAAATCAATTTTCATGCTTGGCTTACAAAATAAAAAAGAATCAAGCCCGCACATGAGGGGACCTGTTGAGAAAGTGATTAAATTAATAATGTGTACCACATCTAACAACTTAAGCTTTTTGATGAGATGATTACACAATTCAACAAGAAGTAATCTATAGAGGTTATGTGTGTTGAAGAAGACTTGCTAACGTCGGAATGGATACCTTGTTCTTCAAAATTCAAGGGAAAAAATCTGGTAAATTTTGCATAGTTTAAGGGAAAATTAGATCTTTTCCCTAATAAAAAAGACTCATGTTTTGGAAAGCTTATGTCGTTAGCCAATAAGGGATAATCTAACCTATTCTTTTATAACGACAATGCTAAATTTGACCTGAATTATTAACAAATGACATATATAAATCATTTTGCAAAGGTCAGGGGCAAATTACCCTTATAACATGAAGTTCTATACCAAAATTTACATACTCCCTGTGTTGGCCTAAATCGAGATAGGACAACAAATCGAATTTATTTTAGGGTTGATTGATAATTTATTTGTATCAAAGTTATATTCGAGCTAAGATCAGATTTGAACAAGACAAGTGCTTAAAAGAATAACAAGGCAAGAAGTAAAACGAGACAAAACTTAAGAATATAAATCAAGTATTGTATTTCGGAATGCCACTTTTGGTTACAAACGGTTCCTATTTATAATTAGTCAAGGAGAATGACGTTACAGCCATAATAACTACGCTTTTATGGTCATTACTCTGTACTTGGTCGTGGTCAGCCCATGATCTTCTTCTTAAATTCCTAAGCAACGGTCGACCGTTACAAAGATAGGACCTCGTTTTGGCGAGGCGTCATACTTGCTCGGGGACCATGTGGCCGTGGGTATCATTCCAAGCTTAGGTACTTTGGACTCGGTTTTTCTTCTTCATCGAGGTGGTTTTTCGAGGTGGAGGGTCATGTCGCCTCCCCTCGTGGGTTCGCCTCATAAGGCAGACTCGCATCAGGTCCCCGTGCCCTTGTTCGAGGCCTCGGTGATTTTTTACCCAATACAGATAGTCCCCCCACTCGTCGAGTAGTTGTCAGATCTGTCGAGGAGTGGAATGAATTTTAGGCGGGAGATCGACGCGGCTGTTTTTGCACCGTGAATTTCAAAAGCGGTGGTTGTCACTCCATATTCCCATCAATCACACGTGGAGATCACTGATTAGGCGTGATTTCCTGCTTTGCCTTCCCCATGTAATTGTAATCATGGCGCCTCAACCTATATATGGCCGTTCTTTTCCTTCTTCTTCCTCATATATTTTCTTGCTCTTAACAGTAAACTCCCTGAATTTTCTTTTCTTGTTGTCCAAAAGCTCCTTTCCAAAAAATGTCTCAGCTAAACTCGCCAAATTCTTCACCTTCTTTTGTTGACACCATGATCGTTGGTGGCGATTTGGTGAATATCTTTGAACCGTTGAGCGTTATTGTCCCTCCTGATTTCAGCATGGATGATTTACACACAATCCAGTGGTTTTGGTCAAGAACAACGTCCAACCACGGCTGAAGCCGTTGAGACAGTTTCGGTTGGTGATGAAGATGTTACCATGAAGGACGTTGGTAACGATAAGCTCCTTTCAGACGATCTTGAGCTCGAACCTCACCATGTCATCCCTTCCAAAATTGACCTCTCGAAGGACTTCGTTATGTAGTTTCAGACCGAGTCAAATATCAGGAGGAAGAGAAATATTCCTGTAAAGAATACGTCAAGTTTGATTACTCAGGTTTGGTTCAGTCTGATTGTAATTGGGGTCCGTTAGGGTTGGTATTCCTACCCCTGATAGCCGAGTATGCGATAGAGTCGAGGGGCGTTCTTTCGTTTTTACCTACCCCTTCACGATAGGTTTTTCTCTTCATATTCCGAGGTGTTGGACACTTTTTGCCGCACCTATCAATTATGCATAGCCCAAATCGGTCCCGGGATATGGAGGCATGTTCAATGCCTCAAATTTTTGAGTAAGCTATCCGGGGTCACCTTCACCTTTGACCATCTTTTGTACCTCTTCTACCCCTCTCTTCCAAAGGACGGAATCGTCCAGCTTAACAAACAAGACTCGTACTCGCTGATTGCGAAGAATGAAGATATCGAGGACCGTGGATGGAATGAGCGCGTCGTTCTTCTGTCTACTGACCTTTTGTCCTCGAAGCTTGATTTTCTCAAGCGATGGAATCGAGCACGTAAGTATTCTCGTCGGCGTTTTTCCTCGTTTATTTCAACCTTTCCTTGCTTAACTCTTCTTCTTGACTTACTTTAGCCGAGGCGGTCCCGATCGTCCGCCCGAAGGACTTGACTCAATTGGTCTAAGCTATTATCAATGTCAAACCCAGATCGGAAAGGTCATGGATGGTTTTGGCTGCCTTGGACGAGAATCGATGGGTATGAAAACGACATGGTGAGTTGTCCTCAACCAGCTTTTTATCCTTCATATTTTCTTCGAGTCACCTTGTCTCGGTGGGTTATCATCTTTCTTCCAAAGGACAAAAAATGAAAGAAAGAGAAAAAGGACAAGAAGGAAGAAGTCCCCGAGGCTAGGGATGCTTTAAGTTCCCTTCAAGGTTTGATTGGAAACCTTTTGAAGGGGAAGGGAGAAAAAGGGAAGGAGGAAAAAGAAAGAGGAATAGTCCCCGAGGGTCACCTGACCTAGGGGCTAAAACAGGTTAAATGTTTGCTCTTTTGATTTTATTCTTCCTTTCGCTTCGGCTTTTCCGCTGATCATTATTTTCCTCTTTTTCTTCAGTTTTGAAAAGGATGAAGTCGTCTTCAGAGAAAACCCTGGAGGTGAAACGGGCCAGAGTGGAACCTGTCTCTTTCCCTAAACTTACTCCTGCCGATAAGATGAAGAAGGATCAGGAGAAGGCTGTGGTTTCCCTCTCTCGTGAGCCAGAGCCGGTTTAAGTTGCTGATAAAGGCAAAGAGGTAGCTCAGCCTTCGTTTGCAGTAAAAACAGACGATGTTCAGCTATCTCGAGTGGGAGACAAGACTCCTCGAGCTGCTTCCGAGCCTGCTCCCGACGCAGCTTCTTGGAGACAATTTCGTTATATTAAAATCCCCTCAGATCTTTGTCTCCTAGATGGTGATATCCAGGTCCCAATTAGTTTACGTGGACTCTTGGGTCCTTTGGAATGTGACCGCCTCAGGGGATCCCAAATTTCTGATTTGATGGCTGATGCTGCTCAGCACGTTATTCATGTATGTTTTCCTTCTCTCAGCTTTTTCTTTTCAGCCTTGTCTTTGTTTCCTTTTCTGATTGTTCAGAATTTTCCTTTGTAGTGTTACATCAATTCCATCCGGGCTGTCGAGATCGAGTGTTGTCGAGATAAAAATCTTAGGAAAATGAAGGCAGGATGGAGGCGAGAGCGAGCAGGTCTCGAATCTCAAATGAGGATTCTTGAGAAATAATTGTTGAGCACGAGACTTGAGCTTGATCAAGCCAAGAAAACTGCTGACAAATCTGATCTCGAGATGCTCAAAGCCCTCGAAGCTAAGTTTGTCGTTGAGGAGAAGATGGCTCGTTTGAAGGAGCTCTACGATGCCGAGTTAAAGAGAGTGAGAACCGAAGGCCTGTCAGTTATTAACGAGCGCGCTAAGAAATTTCATGCTGACTTGAGGCAAAAGTTGCTCAAAATGAATGAGATGGCCCGAGAGAAGGAGCAGCTGGCCAAGGAGAAAGAGCGGCTCAATAACAATGTTAAGGCTTTGCGGAGCAAAGTTGATTCTTTTTCCTCGAGGCATGGGATGAGGAGGACCCGGGCCAAGGTTGACAAGAATTGGGCCGTTATCCAAACGAGGCTAAAAACTCTGAAGGAGTATCGTAGCGGGGTTAACCTTAATGCCGAGATCTCTAAGGCTGAGAGCGATGCTACCACGGCTCAAAAGTAAATGGAAAGTCTTCCTTCGAGCAGCGGGAGCTCAGAAGACGAGGAAGATGACTCCGAGGCGGAAGCTTAGAGTAGTATTTTTATTTCTTTTTGTTGATATTTTCTGTTAAGGCCTTTGAGCCACTTGCTTTGCAAATATATTGGCCTTCGAGCCATTTCATGAATGGAATTTCTTATTGGAGATATTGGTTGTGTTTAATATTCCTTGGATGAGTTTGCTTGCAAGGCTTTTCATATTCTTTCATATTCTTTCTTTGTTCGAGCTAGCTTAGGACGACGTCTCGCTCCCGAGCCGGAGGCTTAAATAATAATTGGCTATACATATCAAATGACAGTAAAAAGATGTTGAATCAAAGTTTATTTCATTGATAAGATGCACTTGCGAGCCTTTATTACAAAGATGCCTGGTCGCAACAGGACTTAGGCAGGAAAAATAAAAGATCAAAGCTTGAACTAATGAGCGAGTCTCCAAAGGTAGCCCTCTGTGAAATGACCGCTCGCTCTTCCAGGTATCTTGTATGTTGAAGTCCCTGTTGTTGAGTCCTCGCTTGTTTGGAAAAGAAAAACTCTTATTATGAACGGTTAGTCAATTTGACTAGTCCTCGGTTCGTCCTTTCTCCCCCCCTGTCATCAAGTGCATGGTGCAAGGCTTGATTACTAGGTCCCATTTTCAGAAAACAGACGAGGGGTCTTGTCGAATCGATTACTTCATTTTCTTGGCCCGATATGGGCGACTGTGCTTTTCACTGCGATCGAATAGCATTTTCGCGCTATCCGTTGCTCTCCTCGAATGGGTCTTCCCCCAAGGGGTTAGAAACTTGATCACCTGGTGCAGGGTCAACAATATGGCCTCCATTTCATGGATCCAGGGCCTTCCAAGAATGACATTATAGGCCATGTCCTCGGCCATCACTTGAAAGGTAGTCTTCTTGTCCATACCCTCTGCAGTTGTTGTGAGGCTTATTTCTCCCAAAGTTTTCTTGGTGGAGTTTTTGAACCCTGTTAATATGGTTGCCTTCAGGATGACGAGGTCCTTCAACCACATCTTCTTGATGGCTCCATAGTTAATGATGTTCACCGAGCTGCCAGGATCGATTAAGGCTCGTTTGATATCGCAATCGTTGACCCTGAGCGTGATCACTAATGCGTCGTGGAGGGAAAACATCATCCCATCATAGTCCTCCATGCTAAATATTATTTCTTTACCTGATCCACCAACCCTTACTCTCTTCTCCGCTGTACTTGATGGTTTTGCAAATTTTTTTGCAGCAGCAAAGTTTACCCCATTTACCTCTGATCCTCCAGTAATGACGTTTACCACTCTTTTTGGTGATTGTGCTCGAGATGGCTGTTCCTCTCTTCGATTCTTTGAGTAGTTGAGTTTTCCCTTGTCAGTCAGATACTCAGCTAACACTCATTTCTTAAGGAGATGGGCCACCTCGAGGTGCAGTGCTTTGCAGTCCTCAGTTGCGTGCCCATAATCCATGTGGAATTCGTAGTGTTGAGTTTGATCCCTCTTACTCGGGGGCGTTCTCATGTCCTTGGGTAACCTCACACCTTGATATGATCCTAACTAGGATTATAAAAATAACAAGAAATAAAATGATAAAAACAAGATCCAATTTGAATTGATTTGGAATTAAGAAAATAGATTAGGAGGTGAGGCCTAATCACCCCCTTAAAATAACAACCAAAAATAACCTATACTAATTAATCCTCAATTGAATTAACATTCAATTGCAAACCAAGGAAAGAGAGTGCTCAAGCAACATGCTTAGCCAATGTTTACTCACAATCATATTCATCAAAGTCTAACCCTCTAATTACTCCTAATGACACTATATAGAGTAATCCCTAGACTTATTACAAAATGACCAAATATTCCCTAGATACAAAAGTAGTAAGCTGTCTGAAAAGCGTCTCATCGGGATAGCGCCTTGGGTGTCGCGATTGCATCCAATGATCTGAAGGTTCATCGCGATCGCGTAGGACTCCTCGCGACCGCGTATTTGCATGGACCGCTTCATCGCGACCACGCTCCGGTTCTCGCGATCGCTCTCTTGAGCTAGCTGCCTCTGCGTGATCGCGCCTCTTGCCTCGCGATAGCGCTGGACCAAATTCCAGTAAGCTCTCATTTGCTTGATTCTTGGTTTCCAAGTCCTTTTGAAGAATTTCAAGCTCCGGATGTTGAGCGTAAATCCTCCACGGCTTAGAGTGCCAATCCGGGTCGCATCATTCCCTCCTTCTTTAAATGAATTCGTCCTCGAATTTGGACCTAGCAAAACAATACCCAGAATAAGTATCAAACCAACATTGAGCCAAGCATGACATATCCAAGAAAGTGGAACAAGAGCTACATGATTCAACTCAAAATGCACACTCTTATGATATAGCCAAGCATCAAAATCCTCTATAAAGAACATTTTCCCATCCCAACATAAAAAACTAGGCTATAAAAGCAACAACAAGCAAGTTCATTAATTAAACAATCTTCATTTTTAGGCTCATTCAACTCATGTCAAGCCTCCATTGACAATTTATCACTCTTAATATTGGAGGCTCTAGATAAATCCACTTTAAATGTATGCTCAAAACTAGGAATAGAGTAAATAAAGAAATTGACACTAATGCTAGCATCTATCAATTTACCACCACTATCACTAGTGCCTCCCTCCTTCTTTAAGGAGCAATATTTATCTTTGGAGGACTTCCAAACATTAGACAAGTTTTTAACAAACATTTTGGAAGTTAGCTTACTAACATCCACACAATTATCACTCTCAAGCAAGTCATAAGAATCATTTTGAGCAAATAATGGATTGTTAATATGAAAATCACCTTCCAACACTCCATCTTGCTCATTTTCAACAAACAATGGATTTTCAAATATTTTTAAACCTTGACACAAACCACCACCACAATTAAGAGTGCTATCAATTGCTATCACATCAAGATCAAGCAACTCATTGGCACATTTTTCAAGCAAAGGTGGAGTGTCATAACTTAATTCATTATGTTCAAACTTATCCATTTGCACATTACTAGTGTAGGACAATTCACACACACAAGATCCATCAATTTTCTTTTCACAAGTGTGCCCAACTAGTGTAGGCTCACATCTACTATTATCAATGCAAGATAAAGAATCATTAATTCTATAAAATATAAAGCTATCAACCATACCCAAGTCTCTATCAAACTCACCCAATGAATTAAAAGAGTTAGGATTAGCTTTTTTACCTTGTAGCACATCTAAAGATTCTTCTTTACCTTGGCTTTTCAAAAGTAAGCTCACTTCATTTGGAGACTTCACCTTGGTCTCCTATTTTTCTTCAATGCATGGAACCACTTCTAACGAAGGATTCCCCAATGTAGCATCTTCAAAGATACCTTCAAAATGCACAAGACAATTAGGGAAAGAAGAAAGGTTAGGATTGTTAGAATAAGGAAAATCCTCACTCTCACTCTTTTGTTTTCCCTCTTTCTTTTCTCTCATTTCATTTTCAAGCTCTTTTCTCTTTTCTTGTGACAACTCAGTCACTTCACTCACTTCAAGCTCTCCTTTTTCCTCTCTTGAGTTGTCACTTGTCACTCCCTTACTCCTCTCAATCTTTTCTCTCGCAAGTTCATTTGGATTAGGACATGTGCCAAGAATCCCTTTGGAGGGAGTAGGAGTACTCTTGACCTCAACCTTCAATTTTTCTCCTTGAGAACCTTCATCCAACCTTTGCCTCACCCCTTTTGCCTTTGTCTTTCTTGCCACTTCTAGCATTGTCAAATAAAATTCTTTGACTTTCATTGAAGGAGTAGCGTTAAGAACAAACTTTTGGTCCCGTAAAGTGAGAGCATGCTTTCCCAACTTCTCACTATACTTGGTATTTCTAGCAAGCTTCCATGGTTTTTCCAACAACAAGTGACAACCTTTTATGGGAATCACATCACATAGATAATTGCCAATTTTGAACTTTATCCAAACTTGTTGTGTAATGACTACAAACCCATCTCCATTCAACCAAGGCCACCTATAGGGCAAGGGATGACTACAAGTTTCCAACTTTAATTGCTCAACCAAAGAAACACTTGCTACATTAGTATGACTTTTATAATCAATGATCATAGCACATGCGCGCTCTCCAACCTTACAAATTGTGTGGAAGAAGTTATTTCTTTCTTCCAAAAATTGCTCCACACAAACTTCATCACACTCATGGTTGTCTACAAAATGATTCCGTTTAAACATAGTTCTCAAAGCATTGTTAGTCCAAGACAAATATCTTGTAGTACATATAGCATCTTTTCTCACTCTAGGCCTCAAGTTGCCTTTCACATAAGAATTAGAGACATTAAACCTTTTAGCACAATTAGAAGATGTAGACTCTCTTTTTCTCATAGAGTAATTACCACTTCTTCTCAAACCGATAGAAAGACCACTACTATTCTCTTGTTTATTTTTAGTAACACAAAGTGGGAATGCAAATGAACAATTTCTATAATAAGCTTCATCATCAATTCTCTCTATGTCACTATCTATATTTTCAAGTTCATCACTATAAGAGTAAGTAGGAACATTGTACCTTGAAGCGTCACTATCATCATCTCTAAGACTAGAAGCATAGGAGTTTTCATCATCACATTTATCCTCATAAGCCTCATAGACTCCACGAACTTCATGATCACCATAGTGACTCGCTTCATCTCCATAAGAGCCATAGTTCCCCGAATCATCATAGTAAATCCCACCATCATCATACGAACCATAGTCTCCACAATCATCGTAACAATTCCCATCACCTCCACATGAGTCATAACTTCCACAATCATCATCCAAGGATATATTTGCAACAATGAAAAGAAAAGGACCTCACAAATTCACTCCCTCACGTGTATCACTCAATATATGATCACTCAATTTTCTTTCCACTCGTGTATACACTCAAGGTCAATGGCTTTTGTGACCACACTCTAATGTTCTCACCACTCAAGCCTTTTACCTCTCGTTGGAAAAGTCAAGTTGCATTTCGCACTCAACTCCGATTTGACAATCGAACTCAATCCAATTCGGGATGGAATGGAGTTGATGTGGCAAAGAACGGACAATGAAAGATAATTGGACGGAATTAGAAAAAGAACGGACAATGAAAGATAATTGGACGGAATTAGAAAAAGTCAAGGAAATGAAAGAAGAAAGACACGAACCGAATTGGCACGAAACGGATTCGGATTTGGATGAAATTTTGTTTATGATCTAGAAACTCACTGTACTTGATGCTGAAATTGGGCTCTGGTTGATTGGAAACTGTTCCGGGGTTGTTGCGAGCAATCTGTCTAAGAAAACAATTTTACCAGAAATTGTTGTTCAACACGATCGCGTAAGGACAGTCGCGATCGCGAAGTACTTCTGGGCAGCTGGTGCACGATCGCGGAGGGTCTTTAATTCTTGCCCTACTCTATCGCACTTGGTTGCACGCGATCGCGAAGGCTTCTGGGTCTGATGCAGAACCCATTTTTCCAGCCCTCTTTTCCACTTGAATCTTCATAAGCCACCGTATTTTTGCTCCAAATTTGAGATTTATATTTCTTGTTGGTCCGGAACAAACCCAGTAGTTGAATCTTCAATAGCAACAACCAAATTCAAAAAGCCCCAATTCTTTGTTGAAGAACCCTAATTTTTGAATTCTCAAATCAGCACCTCAAATAATATTTGTTGTTCAATTCCTTCGAGAATCAGCTTCTAGAATCACCATGCAACAATTGGTAACAAAAATTTCATCCAAAGGAAACCTAAACCGAGGACTCAATTTTTGGATTTTTGATTTTTTTTTTTTGTGATTTTTCAGATTTGATAAACAACAACTACAAACACTAATCCGAGCTCTGATACGAAATGATATGATACTAACTAGGATTAGGAAAATAATAAAAAAATAAAATGATAAAAGCAAGACCCAATTTGAATTGATTTGGAATTAAGAAAATGGATTAGGAGGTGAGACCTAATCACCCCCTTAAAACAACAACAAAAAAGAACCTATACTAATTAGTCCTCAATTGAATTAACATTCAATTGCAAACCAAGGAACGAGAGTGCTCAAGCAACATGCTTAGCCAATGTTTACTCACAACCATATTCATCAAAGTCTAACCCTCTAACTACTCCTAATGACACTATATATAGTAATCCCTAGGCTTATTACAAAATGGCCAAATAGTCCCTAGATACAAAAGTAGTAATCTGTCTGAAACGCGTCTCATCGCGATCGCGCCTTGGGTGTTGCGATCGCGTCTAATGATCTGAAGCTTCATCGCGATCGCATTGGACTCCTCGCGACCGCACACTTGCATGGACCGCTTCATCGCGACAGCTCTCCGATTCTCGCGATCGCGCTCTTGAGCTAGCTGCCTCTGCATGATCGCACCTCTTGCCTAGTGATAACACTGGACCAAATTCCAGTAAGCTCTCATTTGCTTGATTCTTGGTTTCCAAGTCCTTTTGAAGCATTCCAAGCTCTAGATATTGAGCGTGAACCCTCCCTGGCTTTGAGTACTAATCTAGATCGCATCACACCTTCATCAGTCATTCCTTTGATTGCATTCACCAATTCAGTGGTCGATATGCTAAAGTTGTATTCAGAAATCTGAGGCAAGTCTTTCTCCTTGGACACTAAGGATGGGCCCGAGGATTTTTTATTGGAGGACGAGCCAGACTTTCCTCCAAGCCGTTGGCTCATATGCTGATGCCCCTTGAGGCATTGACTCACCTGTTGCTTTTGAGCCCGTTGTACGGTTCATAACGATATTTTGAGTTTCCTCATGGCGCGTTGACGCGTCGAGAGGACTCAGATCATCCTCGATAAGAATGGTTTCGACCTGTTCTTCTCCACTCTACTTCCTCAAGCCTGATCTTCGAATCGTGCAACTCATCCTAAGTTCGAGCTTGCCATTGCTGGAGCTCTTTCTTTCATTCAGCTGCGGCCTCAGAATTACTCATATTGAGATTCTTTTCAAAAGCCATGACTGCCAAACTATCATCTATTTTTGGCAGATCCATTCTCTCAGCCTGAAAGCATTCAAGGAAGTCTTTGATCGGTTCGAGGTATCCTTGTTTGACGTCGAAAATATCCTCCCTTCTCTTAAGGATCTTCTGGGCTCGAGTGTGAGCCTTGATGAATATGTCTGCCAATTCGTCGAAGCTGGAGATAGACTCGGATGGGAGGAGCATGTACCAACACAGCGCCCATTTTTCTAAGGTATCGGCGAATTTCTTTAAGAACATGGACTCCTTCTCGATTGGGGTCAAATCATTGCTTTTGACCATGGCCATATATTCGGTTATATGGTCGACCGGGTCCGTTGTCCCATCGTACTTCTTTAAAATCTGTAGCTTGAAATGTTTTGGGATGGGTGCTGGAGCAACTTCAGGCTTGAAGGGTAGCTGACAGTATTTCTCAATGTCCAGCACGCGTTGAGATTTCCAAACCCCTAGCACATTTTCAAGCTTTTTTTCCATGTTGGCCTCGAAATCTTTCTTCCACTTCTTAAAGTTGGACGCGACGCTTGTTTGAGAGGTTGTGGGGGCAGTAGTCCCCGAGCCTCTAGATGTAACTCTATTTGGAAAACCTCCCATAGTGGTGCCTATGGGAATAACATTGGAATTTCCTCTATTAAACATCACGAAGGGAGTGTCGCCAGGGTTGGAGGAGACCCTTCCATTCTCGGTGAGGGCTTGCAAGGAGCTTCGAAATTGTTCATTAAATTGAGCTTGCGCTGCCGCTTGAGCGGCCGCCTGCTCTCGCATCTGCTGCAATGAGCTCATCATGAACTGCTGGAATGGATCACTTGAGCTTGAGGATGTTGGATCGGCTGAGATCACTCCTACGGGGGAGAGTTAAACTGATCAGGGGAGTTGGTCCATTTTGTGGGGTTAATCCTACCAACGGAGTGGAGTTATTATTTAGAATGGGGCTAACGGGCGGTGTTAGGCCAGCCAGAGAAGTCGGGCCAATTGGAGAGATTGGGGTCCCTCCACTGGTTTCGGTAGATCATGTTGTTTGGTCAGGTATTTGGATGGAAATATTGTCATCGATAATGTCGGCCATTTTTTTTAGCGAAAATCGAAGTTGCAGATTTTGGAACAAACGTTATTATCAAGTCCACGCAGACGGCGCCAATTTGTATTGGCCTAAATCGAGATAGGACAACAAATCGAATTTGTTTTGGGGTTGATTGATAATTTATTTGTATCAAAGTTATATTCGAGCTAAGATCGGATTTGAACAAGACAAGTGCTTAAAAGAATAACAAGGCAAGAAGTAAAACGAGACAAAACTTAAGAATATAAATCAAGTATTGTATTTTTGAGTAACTCTTTTGGTTACAAACGGTTCCTATTTATAATTAGTCAAGGAGAATGTCGTTACAGCCATAATAACTATGCTTTTATGGCCATTACTCTGTACTTGGTCGTGGTCAGCCCATGATCTTCTTCTTAAATGCCTAAGCAACGGTCGACGGTCACAAAGATCGGACCTCGTTTTGGCGAGGCGTCATACTTGCTCGGGGACCATGTGGTCGTGGCGATCATTCCGAGCTTAGGTACTTTGGACTCGGTTTTTCTTCTTCGTCGAGGTGGTTTTTCGAGGCGGAGGGTCATGTCGCCTCCCCTCGTGGATTCGCCTCGTAAGGCAGACTCGCATCAGGTCTCGTGCCCTTATTCGAGGCCTCGGTGATTTTCACCCAATACACTCCCTCAATTCTGGTTTATGTGACAGTGTTTTCTTATTAATCTGTTCCAAAAGGAATGATGTCTTTCTAGATTTCAAAATAATTTAATTTCTAAATTACTATTTTACTTTTAATGAATAATTTATAACCACATAAATATCTGTGACTTATTCAAAATCATAAATCTAAAAAGTTTTTTTTTTTTAGATTCCGTGGCGATTCAAATTATAACACATAAAGCAGCACAAAAGGATATTATATGTGTAATGCGAGGTTTCTATGAGGATTAAATTTCCCTATCTATCGAACCCAACGACTCACGAAATCTAAAGGTCTTTCATCGAATACCAGTAGGACCAAATAAAAATTAATTATAATTAAGTTACAAATATCATATTTTTGAAAATGAAATTGGTTTGTAGTATTGAATGCTAAGCTCCTAGCACTTGCAGGGAGTAGAAAGCACTGAGACGAGACAATGAACATCAGCTTAATTGCATAGCATCTTTTATTGTTCCCAGCATTCACTCTATTGCTCCCCATCTCCTTTAAGATGAGAAAGTATAGTAAATGCGCAGAAATTCTACTAAATGATTCCAATCTTTAACATGATGCGCTAAAGATTTGGATTTAAAGATTATGATTCTTTTTGCTTGTTGTAAAGCTGCAATAATATCTTTTAAAACATAAATGCAAGATTTTAAGTCTGATGTATCCAACATAATTAAAATGGTGAAAGAAAATGAAAGCGATAATTAAGTAATTGTTTCTACGGGAAGATAAAAGAAGAAGGAAGTTCTAATTAAATATCTTTTCTTCTTACTCGTTGCAAATGACAAAAGACGTGTTCTTTGAAAGGTTGGAGTGCTATTTCGAAATATATAATACTGTAATGGGTAAAAAATGGATTGGGTGGAAAATGGATTGGGTAAAAGTTGGTTCTAACCTATTTTGATCTCCTAAAACCAGAAAAGCTTTAAGCTTTCACATATGCTTTTAACAATAAAATCCTTTATATAGTCTTATCTTTCTAAATTCAGAGACTGTTTTTTGCCCTACCCAACCCCCTACCTTCATAAACCTACTTAACCCCATCACCCCACTCACCCCCGGATTCAAATGTATTTAATTTGTTCATGGTCTCTGTTTTACTCTCTTGCATAATCTTCCACGGTGATATTATTTCAGAAGAAAATTTGAAGTTTTCAACTTTTTATTAACTTTAAGTACTATATTTATGCTAGTGGGTTGTTAATTTGATTAATAATTTTATTTATGTGCGTAATTATTAGGTCTATATTTTGTTTTACTAAAACCTAACACAACAGGGTCTATGCCTTTGAACTAATAGGGTCTCTATATTCTATTTTTTAGAAGTCACAATTTACAATTAATGTGTCTTGTTCATTAATACTCCCCTAATTTTCAATTGATACAATCTTTTTTCTTTGATTTATATTGTTTGCACTTTCCTGAATCATGTTGAAACATTCAGCTCCCTTATTAATACTTCAAATGAATTAACACGTCACCATTTATAATATATTTGCATCAACTTTGAATTGCACCAATTCTCATGTTCCATTTAATCTGGGTTTCCATTAGATACAAAAGTTTCAGTGAGAATATGTGAAAGTGAAGGCTGGCATTATGAGTAGTAGTTACATTAGGTGGCAGACAAAGTTGTATTTGGGTAACTCATATTTTACCCATGAAGATCCATATATTTATGGCTTAGTAAAGGGTTGAAGTCCACATTTTACCCAAACTGAAATATTACTCATCCAACCCATTAAAATGTGGGTCAAATGAGTTGATCAAGAAAATGTGGGCTGATTTTGCCAGCCCTAACTGTAACTAAGTCACTATATATGAAACATAGAATCTTGATGCCAATATAATTGTTGTTTTTTGCACTTACCAAAAGTATTATTCCACCCGTTTAATTTTATGCACTAAAGTTTGAATCAATATGTATATATAGTTCAAACAGAAATAAAAACTTTTAAAATTTGTGTTATAAACAATGCTGTAATATTTATTTAACTATAAATTTTTCTAATTAAGAGAAGAATAGAAAGTTTAAGTTAAATTGTTTTCAAATTTTTAAAAATTGACTTGTTTTTTTTAATGGACTTCAAAAAAAATATTGTCATACAAACTAAAACGAACAAAGTATTCACAAGTAGTGTACATAGAATTCTTTTTATATGTCCGTGCAATTTGATAGACTTCAACAAGGCATGTATCATCCTTCCCATGAACCTATTCCCCCTGAGACAATTTTATGTAATTTAAGTAATACGCTTGTTTAAATATTTTTAACACTATTAGGGAACGGTTGGTTTGATGTATTGGAATAAATAATCTCTGTATAAGAACCTGTATACTTTAATCCAGTGTTTGGTTACCTTTTCAATTCTAGTATAACTAAAGTAGGAATAACTAATACCTCAATCTCTGTATAACTCTATATCCGACTCAAGGTGGTATTAGTTATCCCTGTATTGGCTATGCCTGGATAAAGTGTAAAAAGACAAGACTGCCACACAAGTTTCTCCAACCTTCTTCATCAGATTACTTCATTATCACAGAGTTTCCACATATAATAATCGGAATTGTCGGCGAAGCATTTCTCCAAACTTCCACCGTGTGCAAGATTACCCATATGATTTTTTCTTCTGACTTTAGTTTTTTTCCCCTCAATTACAACGATAGCACACCCTCTGACGTTAGAAGCTACAGAGTACTAAATTTGGGGTGATTTTGGATACCAATAACCCATTTGAAAATCTTTATTCCCAAAAAAAAAAATGATTGAATGTGTTTAGTAAAAATGTTAAATTATGGTAATTTATGAATTAAGACATACAAATTTGATGCTTGTAAAATTCAAAAAAAAAAAAAGAAAAAAGAAAAAGGAGTGGTAGATTGAAGAGAGGCTGTAAAGAAATCGATGTATGGTGTGTGCAAGATGTTAATTCTGCGAATAGCCTAAAGCACAAAATCTTCATATGCTGAAAGATATTGCAAAAATTATTTGTTGATGATGATCACTAATTTTTTTAAGATAGTGAACTCTGTAGATCAATTCAATCAAGTTCGGAGTTTAGGAGTTGCAAATGTTCGTAAAAGTGCTATGAAGAAGCCTAGGGCTATAATTGGAAAAAATAATTATCCATTTAAAAAGCAAATACATATCTCATTTTTAATACAATGAACCAAACACTCAATAAAATATACATATACACAAATTAATCCAGGTATTACTAATACATGTATTACAATCCCAGTATTAATAATCTCTGTATAACTTCTCCGCGAACCAAACGACCATTAATGAATAAATTACCTTTTTTATTCTAATTATATGCGAGAAAAAGTTAGACCCTATACAACATAAAAAAAGAGAGAAGAGTGTATTAGTAGATGTATAGGAGTGAAATGCCAGAAGTCATTCATGAAACGGTAATGACAAGACGTGCGTGAGTGCTCTATCCGAATACCGGGCCGTATATAGCCCTAACATACAGACAATTTCATAAGCCTCTGCTTTCCTGAAAAAGTAGTCATCTCACTCGTCCGTTTATCGAACTCTGTCCCAACGATCCCTCTCTTAACTTCATTCGTAACTACTAAACGATTCTTATTTGAAGTCATATGTAGTTTGATTATGTACCAAGCTTAGAAAAGAAATGAATATTTTTTATTATTTAGTCTAAAATAAATTACACATATTTGTTTAGTATCTCAGAAAGGAGGGAGTCCTACCTCTATTGGTTGTGAATTTTCACCTTTTACATTTCTGTCTTTCCTATTGCCTGACTAAACAATTTACCATCTTGAAGAAAGGAAAATGTTCAAAGTACCTCTAACTTTGTGATATGTCTTTTTATGTTTTTTTATTTACCTCTAGGTTAATAGAAATTTCTACATTATCTTTCGTCTCAACTAGATGCCTGAATAATTAAAAAGGTTTCAATATGCCCCACGCACTAATGATGGTAGTTATATTTAGGCATTTTTAATTGTTTAGAGTTATATTTTGACCATTACCATTGACCATTGTTTGTTTCAAATTATTACCTTTGTTACTCCATGTGTACGATTCATCTTTCAAACTTGAAAGTTGAGTGTGTGTGTTTTTGTATGCACCACAAAATTAATTCGCCACCACTTTTCAAATATCGAGATAACTTGAAGAAGGCGAGCGTAAGAAAAGCTCTCTTCTCTCTCTTCCCTTTTGGCGATTCTAGGCAACTTTGGAGCTACACTTAGATCACGGTAGCCATGACTGCTCATGATGCTGGGCAGCCTCTCCAGGGGTTGTCCAACCAGCCCCAACTCCTCCTTCTAACCCTAACCCTAATAATGCCTCCACCTTATATATATGCTGCAATCCTTACCCCCAACGCCTTTACCAAGTGTTCGAAGTTCTACTTCGGCTTTTGTTCTACCAGTGAAACATCTGGAGAAAATTAATGGTAGACATAATTTGGTTTGACTATCCAAAGAAGTTGAGCGAACCATCACAGTTACTAAGTTACAATATGGTGTCATTGGTAAGTTTACGTATAGTGCACCGGATTTGAATGATTTGAGGAAATTATTCCTACTCAATATGAAGTTAAGGGTCATTGTGTTATTGGGTCGCTTGATAATAGAAGTATTCTTATTAGATGTCTATTAGTTGAAGACCACATTCATTTGTTATCTAAGGGTTTTTGGCTTAAATTGGGTAGGGTTAACTTCTTGATGAGAAATCTTAAATAGGACCATAGTATGATCCAAAGAAGAAAACTTCAATTGCCATTGCTTGTCTTTCTTTTCCTAACTTGCCTCCCAGTTTCTTAGCACAAGAATGTATTTTTTCGTTGCCTTGGCCGTGGGGAAACCATTGTATGTTGATGTGGCGACAAGAAATCATACAAGGCCTAGTTGTACTCGTGTTAAAGTTGAGGTTGATCTACTAGGTTAATTTCCCCAAGAGATTGATATTGTGGAACTAGATGAGGAAACAGGCAAGAAGCAATCTAAAACTGTTAAGATTAGGTATGATTATTTGCCTAAGTATTGTAGGGAGTGTTTTTTACAAGGCTGCAATGATGAAGAATGTAGGGTATTACACCCTGAACTCTTTGTTGATAAGAAGGAGGTGGAACAAGAGCAAGGAAGGGCTAAAGCTATTACTAATGGTGAAGGATTGGATGCTGCTCATGATTAAATAAAAGAGCAAGGTATGCATGCTAATAATAAAGGAAAGGGAGTTGTGCATGCACAAAGGAACATTCAGAAAGAAAAAAGAAACCCTAAGACTCCTCCGAATAGAGATTTTAATGCATGAAAATGGTTGGAAAAAAGAAGAATCAACGTGTTGTTGATAAAGACAAGAGGCAGATTCATGTTTCAAACAATTCCTATGTTGCCTTGGAAGGTATTGAGGAAGATAGGGGTGCCTTGACATTGATGAATGATACTGACAGTGTTGTTAGACAAGTGCAATGTGAGTCGGATAGTGAATGAGGTCTTGGTTTCAGAAATTTATATGATGTTTCTAAGGAAATATTTTTAAAGTTTTGGTTGAATTTTTGAAGCAAGGAGTCTTTATGGTGAGACTGTATTCCCAACAAGCATTTGAAAAGAATCATGCAGTTGTTGTTCCATTGAAAAAGGGCACCTTTATTTAGAAGAGAATACTTCAATGTATGGAGGAGATAGAACATGAAATAGGGTGGCAAACCAATAGAGGTAATTCACTGTTTTGGCTCGATAATTGGAAAGGGCTTGGATCCATGTATGATGATACTCTCCCAAATTTTTATTGTGATCAAACAACGGTTGTTGTGCATGAAACTGCTGCTAATGGGTGTGGAATGAAGATAGGGACAGGTCTTGGAGTGGTCTCTTTCTCAGCATGATCATTGCCAGCTAGTTTGACAGAGTCATCAGCAGCCTCAATATTTGGCATGGTAGGTAGTGCTCCTTTGGCAAATTCTTGCTCCTTGTCCAAGTCTCTGCCATTCCTCTAAGTGACTGCCATCAATTGATAAGGATTTGGATCCTTAGGATTCACCAGAGTGTCGCCCGGTAAAGCACCTTGAGTTCTATTATGTAAAGCATGGGACAATTGTCCCAACTTGGTCTCTATACCCTTTATAGCAGTGTCATGTGCTGTAACTTGGTCTTGAAGATTCTTATTAAATTCCATCATAACCTGCACCATAGTCTTAATCTCAGCTATATCATTCGCCTGCTGCAGGGGTAAAGTTACTTGTTGTTGCACTGGCCTAAATTGACCTTGTTGATTGTATTGCTGGCGCTGCCCATAATTCATGAAGTTCACATCTTCAGTACCAGCAAGCAAATCAACATCAGAAAAATTACCAGGACTTGTGGACTTGAGTCTGAGCCCGTGAGTCCACTTGGTTAACAGGTTTCAACATCTTCTCGTTTAGTTGTTTTGACGCAACATCAAGTGTAGTCTGCAACTGTGACATCTGTTCTTCCATTGCAGAAGTAGTACCAATAGCTAAAGCCCTCGTACCTAGGCCAGTAGATGCATCTCTTCTAAGCCAGCCTGAGTTTTGAGCCATCACGTCAAGCAGGGCTTTCGCTTCAATAAATGTTATACTAAAAAATGCTTCTCCAGCTGCTGCATCCAAAGTGCCCTTAATTTGATCTCCCATGCCCATGTAGATCCTTTGCCCGAGCATTTGGTCAGGAATACCATGATGAGAAGACTTTCTCAAATAACTTTTAAATCTCTCCCAAGCTTCTGGCAAAGTCTCTAGCGGGTTCTACCTGAACATAAGTATCTCATTAACTAGCCTGACAGTCTTATTGGGTGGAAAAACCTTCTTCATGAACTTTATCACCAAGTTATCCCACGACGTAATAGAATTAACTGGCAACGAGTCAAACAAATCAATGGCATCTTCCATTAGCGAGAACGGGAACAACATCAATTTCACAGCCTCTACTGGCACTCGAGCCTGTTTTTGAGTTTCACAAACCCTTATGAACTTTTTCAAATGCTTTTGAGGATCATCAGTAATTCTACCTCCAAATAAACTAGCATTAGCAAGCAAAGGCACCATCATCTGGGTGATGTAAAAAATTTCTGCCTCGAACGTTGGGTGCAGAATAGCAGATGCCAGATTCCCAGCCACAGGTTGTGCGAAGGCATTAAGTGCCAAATCTTGAGCCATCTTGATATCTTCGGGATCTGAACTTTCAATTGTAAACACCAAAGAACTGAGATCAAGATGACAAGAGTGAATTTAATTGAAAAATAAAATAGAAATCTTAATAACTAAATAACACCGTGTTCTCCGGCAACGGCGCCAAAATTTGATCACGCCCAACAACGCCCTATAAAAGGGACTAAGCGGTCGCGACAAATATAGCTCGGTATTTAGATCCCCGATGTCGAATCTCATAGAGAACACTCGAAATCTAGTTGCTAATCTAACTAACTTATCTAATCAATTAACTTCATAAGTTTATATTTTTATGATGGTTTCAACGTAACAACTAATTAACAATAAATTAAAAAAGCAAAGTAGTAAGAAATAGATTAGATCAAGGATTTAGAAGCCTAGGATTGATCTACCCAACTCCTACTCATGTGTTAGAATAATTTATTAATGGATTCAACTTTCTTCTTCCTATTGAATACTTTCTCCAAATTCACAACTAGTCACTCCCGTGTAATAGTTGTAACTTTCACTAACCAATTTTTCAATTAATTAATGAAGATATGTAGGGCTACTAGTATGGTTCACAATTGGGATCAATGGTCAAAAATTACCTTTTTGACAACCTAAGTAATGCCTCTGTTTTAGGTTGAAATATTGCTAAATGTTTAGCCCTAGCTCATGAATATATCCCTAGATGCGCAGGAATAAAGGGAACAATTAATTGGGAGCTCTACCAATCAATAGCATTCAAATCATAAACACTCAGATAGGAAGGTTAACAAGTTTATTCATTAAAGCAATAATTCATAACACAAAAGTATTGGAGTGGTTCAATCAACCCTAGAATGGGTAACTTAGCCACTCATGTTCATAACAATCATGTCAAAGTAATTCATAAAAGAATAAATTACTAGAAGAAAGAAAGAATTTAAGAAAAACTCTTGTGTTCTTGAAGTCTCCAAAGCTCTAGCCTCCTTTTGCTCCTTCCCAGGTCAAAAGATATGTTTTGGGACGTGTTTAGGGCTTTTATATCGTCCCCATAGACCCACACAAGTTGGGAATCCAAAATAAAGTCGGATTGAGAATGTACAGGATTTTAAGCCTACAGCACCGCACAACGCATTGTGCAGTGCGGTGCCGTAGGGTCGATTTACTGAGAGTGCCTTTTTTCACTTTTGTAGAAATTGGCCTACGGCGGCGCATTGTGCATTGCACTGTGCGTTGCCGTAAGCCACTTTACGTGAGACTTCAATTTTTCCTTGTTTTTCCTCCACGCCTTGGTTCGCTCAACCCTCGGGCTTCTACTAAGACTTCAAAACCCTTGTTTTTACTAAACTTTGCTCCACGAATGCTTCATATCATCAACATAATTCCTACAATGTGAGACAAACCAAATAAGAGCAATTCCATTCAAGCTACAAAAAATATCACAAGTCGAAGCATGAACACGCGACGATAGTATATAAATTATTGCAATATCCAGCCTCGTATCAATGGGGCCCTCTATACCCCTCACAATTTTCTTTTCACCCTCTTTCTCTGGTACAGACAAACCTAACCCGTCTACTTTTTCTCCCTTATCATTAACAACATTTAAAGGTTCAACATAATTTACCTTAAATTCATACAGGATCATAGCCCTAGACAGGTCCTCCATTTGTTCTATTGTGTCAGCCACAGATGGACCTGATCCTTCCCCCTGAAATTCAGATTTAGGGTTTTGGTTTTCTTGGTGAGGTGAATTTGTTTGCATGGGTGAAGTAGGGTTTGTGACTGGTGGTTGTTCAGTAGTAGGAGTGGATGAAGTATTCTCAGGTGAGAGAGTCATTGCAACAATATGATTTAGAAGATATTTTATCACTCTTTCTGAAATTTTGGAAGCTTAAGCAAAAATATGAGATGAAAGGTTAAGAGTTTATATAGAAGTAAGGATAGTGATAGAGATGAAGTGTAAAACAGTTTACCTTTCAGCTCCCTTGTTTAAATAGAGTTCTATACTGATTAGGTTTGTTGAACGTTACAAATTATAGCCCGTTATGATTAAGATTTCAAGTGGGAGGAGGAGTGTGGAACGGTTCCTTGATGGGACTGATTTCAAAGAGATAGAGTTTTAGTAGGAGTTAAACTCGTCTAATTACCTATGAGCTTCAAACTCTAATAATTTTTTAATAATAAAGTAGTACATACCTGAGAATGTGACAAGGAACATAAGGGTAACATCATTAAAATTTAGCAAGCTTTAAGTAGAAATCTTGGCATAGAGTATACAATTAAGAATGAAACTGAGCTGAAACTTCAAATTGGCTTAAATATATTCTATTTTGGACCAAATTTTCTAGCCAATTTTTGAAGTAAAGCTAAGTAGATTTAGGTGAATTTAATCATTCTTAATTCTATCCTATTCCTTTCAAAATGATCTCTACTTAATGCCTTTATGAAAATATCAGCAATTTATTTATCAGTAGGAGAAAAAGCAATAGTGATCAACCCTTTCTCATAATTGTCCCTCAAGAAATGATGCTTTAATGTCAATGTGTTTAGTTCTTTTGTGATGAACTGGATTCTTAGTCATGTTTATTGCACTAGTGTTATCACAATAGATATGAACAGTTCCTACATCAATACCAAAATCTTGTAATTGTTGTTTTATCCACAACAATTGAGAACAACATGAGGCAGCTGCCACATACTCAGTTTCTGTAGTGGAGAGTGCCACTGAATTTTATTTCTTGGTTCCCCATGAAGCAAAACATTCACCAAGAAAGTATGCCATACCTGAGGTACTTTTCCTATCCACCAGAAATCCTGCATAATCAGCATCAATATATCCAACAAGATTAAAATTTTTACCTTTAGGATACCAAAGTCCCAATGAACCTGTTCCTTTCAGATACCTTAAAATTCTTTTAACAGCTTTCAAGTGTGATTCTTTAGGATCTGATTGAAATCTAGCACACAAGCAAACACTAAACACAATATCAGACCTACTAGCAGTTAGATAGAGCAAAGAACCAATCATGCCTCTATACAATTTATGGTCAACTGAATTACAATGTTCATCAAGTTCTAGCTTAGTGGCAGTGGCAATTGGTATATCAATTTCCTTAGTATTCTCCATGTCAAATCTTTTAAGTAATTCCTTAACATATTTTTGTTGGTGGATCATAGTTCCATGTGAAAGTTTGCTTGATTTGTAAACCCAAAAAGAAATTGAGTTCACCCATCATGCTCATCTCAAACTCACTCCCCATCAACCTTGCAAATTCCTTACTTAAGTTTTTACAAGTAGCACCAAAGATTATATCATCTACATAAATTTGCAGTATTAAGAGATGTTTACATTTTTCTTTTAAGAACAATGTGCTATCAATTTTATCGCTTTTTTATCCATGCTGAAGTAGGAATTTTGATAACCTTTCATACCAAGCCCTTGGTGCCTGCTTGAGTCCATACAAAGTCTTGTCTAATTTGTAGACATGTTCAGGGAATTGTTCATTCTCAAAATCTTGTGGTTGTTTGACATATACTTCTTCCTTCAGATAGCCATTCAGAAAGGCACTCTTAACATCCAGTTGATGTAGAGTGAAATCCATATAAGTAGCAAAGGCAATAAGAAGTCTTATTGCTTCCAATCTTGCAACTGGAGCAAAAGTCTCATCATAGTGAATTCTCTCCCTCTTGGCTATATCCCTGAACAACTAGTCTGGCCTTATTTCTGGTTACCATGCCATCCTCATCAAGTTTGTTCCTGAAAACCCATCTGGTTCCTATAATGGACCTGTTCCTTGGCTTAGGTTCCAGATGCCAAACTTGGCTTCTTTGAAATTGGTTCAACTCCTCCTGCATAGGGTTGATCCAATCTGCATCTTTCAGTGCCTCTTTTATATTTTTGGGTTCAACAAGAGATAGGAAGGCACTAAAGGCACACAGATTGTGATTCTTGACTGCAGATCTTGTTTGAATCCCAACAGCTTTGTCTGAAATTATCTGATCCACAGGATATGAACTTTGATATCTGTAAGGCTTTAGCACCAGTCCATCCTGTGAGTGTTCATATTGAGGAACAGTTCCTGATATAGTAGCATTTCCAGCTTGAGGATTAGAAGTAATACTTGTTCCCCCTGTTTCAGTGCTACCTTTACCAGTTTTAGTTAAAGGAACAGTTCCTCGTGATTCACTTCCCATTGATTCACCTAACATAGATTGCAATTGTTGAGGAACAGGTTCACCATGCCTCAACATTCCAATTTCTTCATCCTCATGTACCTGTTCTTGAGATGGATTGTCAGATTCATCAAACTTAACATGCATGTTTTCTTCTATTTTCATAGTTTTCTTATTAAATACTCTATATGACTTGCTATGTAATGAATAACCAACAAAGACTCCTTCATCACTTCTAGGATCAAATTTTTCTAAGGCACCCTTTCCATTATTATGAATAAAATATTTACAACCAAAAGCCCTAAGATGTGCAATATTAGGGTTTCTTCCTTTAAGTAACTCATAGGGGGCCTTTTCTAACAAAGGTCTTGTTATGCATCTATTGATTATATAGCAAGCAGTATTAATAGCCTCAGCCCAAAAACTTTGTAGAAGGTTTTCAGATAATAGCTTGGTCCTAGCCATTTCTTCTAAGGTCTTATTTTTCCTTTCAACTACTCCATTTTGTTGTGGAGTTCTAGGTGAAGAGAAGTTATGATCAATACCATTTTCATTACAAAAATTGAAGAACATTTGATTCTCAAACTCAGTACCATGATCTGACCATATAGCAACAATGTTTCTATCTAGTGTTCTTTGAATTTTCTTAGCAAATCTTGAAAATGCATTAAATGCTTCTTCCTTAAATGCAAGAAAAATAATCCAAGTAAATCTAGAATAATCATCAACTAGTACCATGACATATTTCTTACCCCTACGACTCATTGGTCCACAAAGATCCATATGGACCAGTTCCAAAGGTTTAAAAACTCTTTCTTCCTTGAACTTGATGTTAGGAAAACCTATCACCAAGTCCTTAGAAACTAGTTTGTTCAATTGTGAAAGACTAGCATGACCAAGTCTTTTGTGCCATAGGAAGGGATCATTTTGCATTACACTTAAAAAACTCATACTCCCATCAGCTAGTGATAAAAGATCCACCTTATAGATGTTTCCATATCTATTTTCCTGCAAAATGATCTCTCCAGATACTTGGTTAGTCACAAAACAACCAGTAGAAGAAAAGTTAACATTGTTACCTTTGTCACACAATTGAGATATGCTTAGTAAACAATGTTTCAGTCCATCTATTAGAAAAATATTATCAATGCTATGTGAATTAGACCTACCTACCTTTCCAATGCCAATAATTTCCCCATTCTTACCATTGCCGAAGGAAACACTTCCTCCTTGAAAAGCTGAGAGTGAAAGGAACAGTTCCTTATGTCCTGTCATATGCCTTGAGCAACCACTGTCCATGTACTATTTGTAGTTCCTCACTTTCACTATAGTATGCAAAAGAAAATCAGGGGTTAACTTTAAGAACCCAAACTAGTTTGGGTTCCTTTCTTTGAAAAAAATGATGAATCACGTTCTACTTAGCCCAGACTGGTAATGCTTTCTCTGTGTGAACAATTTTCTTAGCCACATATTTCTGGACAGGTTTATATGACTTGTTTCTTTGTGTAGGTTTTGCCAAAGCTTGATAATTTTGTTTTAGGTGACCAGTGTTCCCACAGTGTGTGCATAACCATTTTTCAGGAAGAGCCGGGTACTTACTATTTGGATCTCATTTGGACAATGATTGTGATTTCATAAACTCAATACCTTTCCTATTATTACTCTGATTTTCATGTAGCCATTCTAATGCTTCAGAGGACTTGTTCTATTTAACATTTTTGTTCAGTTCATCTTTGGTTTTGATCAAGTCCTCTTTCAAAGTTCTTATCTTTTCATTTTTCTTGTACGGTTCATCAACTGTCACTTTCAGCTTCTCTCAGCAATAAGCTGGTTAGAATTTGCACTGTCCTTACCTTTATCAACTGTACCAGTTTCTAAATTTACATTTCGCAATTCATGAACAATTGATTCAAGTGTAAGGACCTGTTCTCTTTAGCATGCTGTTTTTCCTTTTCAAGGTGTCAATTTTTACTACAGTTCTCTTTTATTTAGTTCCTAAACATTCAATCTCATCATGCAGTTGATCTTTCACATTACTTAGAGTTTTAAGTTCATCTAACACAATGTGAAACACTTTGACTATCCTCTCTCTGGGCATATGATAAGAATCAAACGCGGAAAGTAAAAAGGATAAGAACGAGACGTAACTCGATCTCTAATCCCATGTAGCAACGGAGAACTTGTTCCGTTACACCCCGAGAGAAGGACAAGAACACCTACGCTAGGCAACTACCCTTGAGCTAACGTGAGCACGCAAGTAGAATGGTCGGGGGGGAAAGGTAGTCATCTAGATCCGCTAGAAGAACAACAAGTCCCATAAACAAGGTTTTCATTCAATACTCAAGATCTATGCTCATGTTCAATATTCATCAATCATAAAACTCCCTCAAAAATAGGCTAAGCATGGATATTTATAGTGTTCCCAAGCTTACAAATGACTAAAATACCCTTACTAATAAGGTTCACAAACATAGGCCACGTAGGGCAAAACGGTAAAATAAACATAGGCTTCACAGCTGGGAGGGGCGCCTGGGATCTGGGAGGGGCGCCTGGATTGGTTTCAGCTGGGGCGGCCTTGTCTGGGAGGGGCGCCTGGATCAGGTGGGCGCCTGGCTGGGCGGCCCGCCTGTGTCATTTGAGGCTCTTAGGCAGTGAGCTGGCCAGGCGGGGCGCCCGGGCTAGGCGGGGCGCCTGGCTCTGCTGTGCCATTTTCTTCCTTAGCCTTGAGGCCTAGTTTGATCATCCGGAATGGCTTCCACTCGCTTCTTTCTTCAAGGCCTCTCCTCACCAAGTGTAAATGGACTCCTTGGATCTCCTTAGCTTGACTCCGAGTGAAGGGTCTTGTGGAGGTTTGGGTCTTATCATCCTCCCCTTCTTGAGAGGATTTCGTCCTCGAAATTGAAGCATCATTCACGACCTCTTCATCATCATTCACGACCTCTTCATTACCTACATCCAAAGGAACCAAGTCACAAACATAGAAAGTATTAGAAACTTGATACTCACTTGGCAAGTCGACCACATAGGCATTATTGTTTATCTTCGAGAGCACTTGGAATGGGCCATCTCCCCGGGGTGCCAACTTCCCTTTCCTAAGGTTTGGAAACCTTTCTTTCCGGAAGTGCACCCACACATAGTCACCCTTCTTGAGTTCCACCTTCTTGCGTCCCTTGTTTTTCTTGGAGGCAACCTTAGCATAAGCTTCCTCCAAATTCTTCTTTGCTTTAGCATGTAGCTCCATCAAAGCCTTGGCTCTAGCTTTCCCTTCAAAATTAACAACCATTTCCCTTGGCAAAGGGGTTAGATCAAGGGGAATCAAGGGGTTAAAACCATAAACACATTCAAAAGGAGTCATGCCAATCATGCTATGCAATGTACGATTGTAGGCAAACTCCATTAAAGGCAATCTATCAATCCACGTCCCGGCCTTACCTCGGGTCATGGCTCTAAGAAGAGCACCCAAGGTTCTGTTGACCACCTCGGTTTGGCCATCGGTTTGGGGGTGGTGGGACGTAGAAAACAAGAGCTTGGTGCCTAAAGCACCCCATAAACTTCGCCAAAAATGGCTTAGGAACTTAGTGTCCCTATCACTCACTATAGTTTGAGGCACACCATGTAGCTTCAAAATATTTTCAATAAACAAGGAAGCTACATGTTGGGCATCATCACATTTCTTGTACGGAATGAAAAGAGCCATCTTTGAGAACCTATCCACGACAACAAAAATGCTATCATGGCCCCCCCTAGTCCTTGGTAATCCCATGACAAAGTCCATTTATATATCCAACCACGGACTAATAGGTACGGGGAGAGGGGTGTATAACCCATGCGGGTGGGCTTTAGATTTGGCACGTTTGCACTCAAGGCAATCAGCGCAAAACTTTTCCACATGCACCCTCATCTTCAGCCAATGGAATTGTTCTTGAAGAACGGCCAAAGTCTTTCTTGCCCCAAAGTGACCCATGAGTCCTCCACAATGTGCCTCTTGCACAAGCAATTCCCTTCATGAGGACTCGGGTATGCACACTCTACCATTTTTAAAGATGAATCCATTAACCCAATTTCTCAACTCTCTCCCCTTTCTCTAGAGCATCATAGACACTCTTTAGCTTTGGATCATGAGCATACATCAATTTAATGCTCTCGAATCCCATGAGCTTAGAGGTGAGAGTGGTGGCTAGTGCGAACTTTCTAGAAAGCGCATCCGCCACAACATTGTCCTTCCCTTTCTTGTATTGGATAACATAGGGAAATGACTCAATAAATTCAACCCACTTGGCATGTCTCTTATTGAGCTTCTCTTGGCCTCTTAAATGCTTGAGTGACTCATGGTCACTCTTGATTACAAACTCTCGAGGCCAAAGGTAGTGTTGCCAATGGGCAAGGGCTCTCACAAGGGCATACAACTCCTTGTCATATGTAGAATAGTTCAAGGAGGCCCCTTTCAACTTTTCACTAAAGTAGGCGATGGGTTAGCTATCTTGCATTAATACACCACCAATTCCCACCCCCGAGGCATCACATTCAACCTCGAATGCCTTCCCGAAGTCGGGCAATTGCAATAGAGGGGCGGTACTCAACCTACCTTTCAACTCTTGGAAGGCCTTCTCTTGAGGCTCTCCCCACACAAATGGTTGGTCCTTTTTCACCAACTCGGTGAATGGAGCGGCAATGGAGCTAAAGTCTTTCACAAATCGTCTATAAAAGCTAGCAAGACCATGAAAGCTCCTCACTTGAGTCACGGTAGTAGGAGTAGGCCAATCACGTATGGCCTCTACCTTAGACTCATCCACCTCCACTCCTTGGGCACTCACAACAAACCCAAGGAAGACAACCTTCTCCACATAAAAGGCACACTTTTTCAAAGTGGCATAGAGCTTTTCGGCTCGTAGCGCTTCAAGAACTTGACTCAAGTGGCCAACATGCTCATCTATTGTCTTACTATAGATCAAGATATCATCAAAATAGACAACGACAAACTTGTTGATAAAAGGCTTCAAAACATGGTTCATGAGTCGCATAAAAGTGCTAGGTGCGTTGGAAAGCCCCAAGGGCATTACCAACCATTCATCGAGACCAAATTTGGTCTTGAATGCGTTTTTCCATTCATCTCCGGGTTTCATCCGGATTTGATGGTAACCGGACCTAAGGTCGATTTTGGAAAACACACACGACCCACTCAATTCATCCAACATATCATCAAGTCGTGGAATAGGATGACGGTACTTTACCGTTATCTTATTCACGGCTCGGCAATCCACGCACATTCTCCACGATCCATCCTTCTTGGGCACAAGAATAACCGGTACAGCACATGGACTTAAACTCTCTTGGACCAAGCCTTTAGAGAGCAAGTCGTCTACTTGTTTTTGCAATTCTCTTGTGTCCTCCGGATTACTCCTATACGCCGGTTTGTTTGGGATTTGAGACCCCGGGATGAAATCAATTTGATGTTCAATCCCTCTCAAGGGAGGGAGTCCACTTGGTATTTCATCCGGGAACAAGTCTTCAAACACCTTCAAAACACTTTCAATGGCACTAGGTAATGGGTTAGAAGAATAATCAAATTCGGAAGAGAGAACCATACCTTTGTGCACTAAGCATAGAAGAAGCTTGTTGCCATCATTTCCTTTTAAGAGCTCGCCCGGTTGCATCATGGCACATATGCCACCGGTAGATGAAGTAGGTGGGATTGCCACCATGCTTTTGGACAAAGGGCTAGTCTCAATGATTGACTTGGCCTTTGCCACCTCCCTCAACTCCTTCATTTTCTTGTAGTCCTCACTTACTTGCTTAGGAGTGAGAGGTTTAAGCACAAATCTTCTCCCTTCATGTTTGACCGTGTAAGTGTTGGCACGACCGTCATGCACCACTTGCCTATCAAATTGCCAAGGCCTCCCAAAGAGTAGGTGGCATGCTTGCATGGGCACAACGTCAAACAAATGCTCATCTACATAACTCCCCATTTTGAATCGAATCATCACTTGCTTTACTACTTTAAGCTCCCCACATTCGCTTAGCCATTGTAGTCGGTAAGGTTTAGGGTGCTTCATGGTAGTCAACTTTAATTGAGACACAAGTGATTGACTCACTACATTTGCACAACTCCTGGAATCAATTATCATAGAGCAAACAACATCTTTGACCCGGCATCTAGCATGGAAAAGATTTTCCCTTTGCAAGGTTTCACTATCTTCTACAATCATAGCCCCTAGGCTCCTTCTCACAACCAAGAAAGTATGAGGATCCTCCTCCTCCACTGTGTCATCAAACAAATCATCCTCTACTCCCTCATCTCCCTCTACTCCCTCATCTTCCGATTCACTCTCTTTCTCATATGCATCATTACCAACAACAATCATGGTCCTCTTAGTAGGACATTCCCTAGCAAAGTGACCATAGCCCTTGCACTTGTGGCATTGCATGGAAGAAGAAGTAGGAGCATGTAATTGAGTTTTAGAATTACCTTCCAGCTTAGTTGTGTTCCTTTCAAATGGCTTCTTCACATCCTTGCTAGCATTTGGAACATTTGTACTTGGAAATTTGGCATTTGGGGTAGGAGTCTTCCAATCCTTTGGTTTGCACACGGAAGTGGAAGTGTTGCTCTTGTAACGGTTGGCTTTTTCATTTGTAAGCCATTGCTCGGCTTGAATAGCGGCATCAAGACTTCTTGAAGTGATAGATAAGAATGCAATCTCAATTGTGATGCTATGCCATAGCTCAAACCATTCATGAACCGGATCACGGCTTGCTCCTCATCTTCGGTGTCCATATCCAAGGCCATTCGAGTTCTTTCAAACTCATCAAAGTATTCATGCACCGTCTTGACACCTTGCTTCAACTCGTAAAGTTTCTTGAGTTGCTCTTGTCGGTATCTAGGAGTGACGTACTTGATTCTCATGATACCCTTCAAGTCATTCCAACCCACATTCACGGGAACTCCCGCTCTCCTCCTTGATCTCTTGACGGATTTCCACCAAGTAGATGCATAGGATTCAAAGGAGGAGATTGCATAAGTGCCCTTCTTCTCATCCGTCATATCATTGGTGTCAAACAATCTTTCAATTTGTAGCACCCATTCAATGTAAGCCGCCGGATCACAATTCCCCTTAAAACTTGGAAGATTGAGCTTCACACTATTGAGATTGTGGTTGTTGTCACGACCTCCTTGGAACGGCTCCGGTTGGCCTCCATAGTGATCTCCATAACCTCCATAATCTCTCCTAACATTCCCTCCAACATACCCCATGGGTGGCCCTCGACCTTGGCCAAGACCCCTATCCACATTTCGACCCCAATTCATACCTCGCCTTGGTTGAAAAATGATCATCATACCCATATGCCTCTTCAACATACTCGGCTTCCTCCCCTTCTTGAGCTTCAATAGGTTGCTCAAGAGCTTGGACATTGCGGATGGGTCTTGGAAGTGGAATGTTTCTTTGGAGGTTGTCTAAAAGACGGGGAATGCCCGCTCGTTGGGTATTGCCCAACACTTGATCAATCCTCTCACGATCTTCCTTTACCCGTTGTTGTTTAAGCAACTCAACAACTTGTTCCGGGGTAAAGGTAGGACTACTTGAGCCCTCTCCGGTCTCAATTTGGACACTCGGGGTCTCTTTCTTAACTTGGACACTCGGGGTCCCTTGTTCACCTTGGGTACTTGAGGCCCCCTTTTCAAGAGACTCAATCCTTTGGTTCATGAGGTCCATCTTGGCAAGAAGATTAGCCAAGGCCTCCTTTATGAAATCTTGTCCTTCGTTGGCCATCGTACCTACACAAGAAACAAATGTTAGCAAAACAACCTCACTCACTCCCTCACAAGTGTTTCACTCGGTGCACTCGTATAAGGACGGTGGATTTTGCACTCGACTTGTAGTTCCACAACTTCACGTAGATGAATATCAATCCCTCAACTCAACCAAACTATTCACGAGTCACGTACACTCCGGGGTGAGTGGAGTTAATGGTACTCGATGAACGCTAGGCACTTTGAAGTGAGGACTTGAGAAAAAGGTTCTACGCTTTTCTTAGAATTCTACTCTCCTTTCTAGGCACGACTCACCTAAAAGCAATCAAAGGGTTAGTACTATTCAAGTAGAACGGTTACTCAAAGTAGTACTAACTAGATGTAATGCAATCAAACAAAGGGAAACACTTACGAAAATCTACCCAAAACAACACGTTCAGCACTCAGGAGGGGCTCCTGAAACTCAGGAGGGGCGCCCAAGGTGTGCAGTCAAACAGGCGGGGTGCCTGGGACCTAGGCGGGGCGCCTGAGGTCTTAGGCAGTGAGCAACTCAGGCGGGCGCCTGGCTTAGGCGGGGCTCCTGGCCTGAAGCTTTTCCCAACTCGTTCCAAACTCGTTTCAAGTCGATTTTCAAGCCCCAAATCCGATGTTTTCAACTTGTTTTCACAATCCAATGATACCCAAAGTTGTTTTTGTTCTTCCTTAACAAAACCCAATCAAATTTATATCCAAACAAACAATCAAATCAAGGTTCAAGGGCAAGAACTTCAAGAACACTAGGGTTTATCAAAAGGGTTTCAACAAGGATTGTGATTCTTCAAAGTAGGTGTTATACATGTTCAATTCCCACAAAATTGGTACCAATTCGTTTGTTTTTCAAAGAAGATCAATCCCCAATATCAAGTTTCCAATCAAACATCAATCCTACCCAAGAATCAAGCCAAAAATCATCAAGAAAAAGTGCATCAAGGGTTTAAGGAAAATTGGGGTTTCAATTTTTCAAACTTCACCAATTCAAGCAATTTTGGTACCCAAGCAACGGGAATTCAATCACGATCAAGAATCCATAACACCCATATCACGACTCCAACAAACCAACAAATATCACCAAATTTTTGGATTTTCGAATTTTCAATTTTTTTGTATTTTTCTTTTGTAATAACTTCAAACACAAGAAAACTAAACAAACTAACCTAGGCACGAAGAATCAAGGGTCGGGGGTTCGTAGAAACGATACCCGAACCTTGCTCTGATATCAAGCTGATAAGAATCAAACGTGGAAAGTAAAAAGGATAAGAACGAGACGTAACTCGATCTCTAATCCCAAGTAGCAACGGAGAACTTGTTCCGTTACACCCCGAGAGAAGGACAAGAACACCTACGCTAGGCAACTACCCTCGAGCTAACGTGAGCACGCAAGTAGAATGGTCGGGGGGGAAAGGTAGTCATCTAGATCCGCTAGAAGAACAACAAGTCCCATAAACAAGGTTTTCATTCAATACTCAAGAGCTATGCTCATGTTCAATATTCATCAATCATAAAACTCCCTAAGAAATAGGCTAAGCATGGATATTTATAGTGTTCCAAAGCTTGCAAATGACTAAAATACCCTTACTAATAAGGTTCACAAACATAAGCCACGTAGGGCAAAACGGTAAAATAAACATAGGCTTCACAGCTGGGAGGAGCGCCTGGGATCTGGGAGGGGCGCCTGGATTGGTTTCAGCTGGGGCGGCCTTGTCTGGGAGGGGCGCCTGGATCAGGTGGGCACCTGGCTAGGCGGCCGCCTGGGTGGGGCGCCTGGCTGGGCGGCCCGCCTGTGTCATTTGAGGCTCTTAGGCAGTGAGCTGGCCAGGAGGGCGCCCGGGCTAGGCGGGGCGCCTGGCTCTGCTGTGCCATTTTCTTCCTTAGGCTTGAGGCCTAGTTTGATCACCCGGAATGGCTTCCACTCGCTTCCTTCTTCAAGGCCTCTCCTCACCAAGTGTAAATGGACTCCTTGGATCTCCTTAGCTTGACTCCGAGTGAAGGGTCTTGTGGAGGTTTGGGTCTTATCAGCATACCTCTTATATTGTTTTTTAGTTGAGAAAAATACCTCAACATCTTCTTTATTGTCTGAATATCCAAGAGCCATTAGAGCAAGTTCATCATCTACATCATCATCAACCAGTTCATCATCAGTGTCTTCCCAGCCTGCAACCATAGCTTTGGAAGATCCATTTTTCTTTCGGAACTGTTCCTTAGCCTTTCTTCTTTTTTCAACATACTTCTTTCTTCATTCTTCTTCCATGACTGGACATTTGCTAATGTAGTGCTCCATGCTTCCGCATTTGAAGCATTCTCCTTCCTGTTTCATGTCAGAAGATCTACCTTGTCCACCAGATCCCTTTTTCTTATTCATCTTTAGACACTTCTAGCTATAAGGACCAGTTCCTTCTTATCATCAACAAAATTGTTAGCAAAAGATAAAGCTAAATTAGGTTCAGTTTTAACTGGTTCTTCTATGTTCTCGACTTTCTCCCTTAGTTCAAATGTTCTTAGATTACCTATAAGTTCATCTAAAGAGAGAGTACTAAGATCCTTGCTTTCAATGATGGCACATGCCTTAATTTCCCAAGAATCTGGAAGTACCTTAGTTAAGATCTTTTCAACCCTATCTTCTACAGTTAAGATTCTTCCAAGAGAAATCAGTTCAATTGCAATAGCATTAAACCTAGTATACATTTCAGAAATTATTTCTCCTGCTCTCATTTTAAAATTTTCATATTCAGCAAAGAGAAGTGTACCTCTAGATCTTTTAACCTGATTGGTTCCTTCATGAGCAACCTGCAATGCATCCCAGATTTCCTTACCAGTGGAGCAACCTTGGATCCTAGTGTATTCATCAGGACCAAGTCCACAGATAAGCCATTTCTTAGCCCTGGCATTTTTCTCCCATTGCTCCGAGTCCTCACCATTGCATTCCTTCTTGGTTATAGGAACATCTTTACCTGCAGCATCCTTCTTCATAGGAATGATGGGATCCTCAATGATTATGTCCCACAGCTCATAATCTTCACCTTGTAGGTGATCCCTCATTCTCTCTTTCCACCAAGAGTAGTACTTACCATTGAACAATGGTGGCCTAACAATGGACTGACCCTCAGAGCTTCCTTGTGGTGCACTCATTCTAATCCTAACGTGTTAGCCTCTTCAAGGATAACCCGATCTGATACCAATTGATATTTTCCAAGACACACCACTACAGAAGGACCAGTTCCTTCTATGTGTTCCTTTACTGATTAAGTGCGGAATATGTAAAAGTAAGTAAATGAACACAGAATTTTAGTGTGGAAAAACCCCTTTGACTTGGGATCAAAAAACCACGACCTACTCTCTCAAGTAGGATTTCAATTTCACTTTTTGAAAGACTCACTTGGTTACAAGACTTCCTTCTTACTAACCTAGGACTAACTCTAATCTTATAGTGACTCTTTTCACAATCAGTGAAGTTTCTCCAAGTATAGAACTTGAATGATGTGTACTATATTGGGTAAAACCCCACCTCCTCGGTGTAAGGGCTCGAGCCATGGAATAGTTAAAACTCACGAGGGCACTCTTTCGAGGGGAGTTGTCATCAGTACTGCCTCGAGAGAATCCAATCGAGATTAGGAACGAACAACACGATGACCCCTCGTGGAGGTGAAGTGCCTCAGTGAACGAGGTCTGGCCTTCTGTAACCGTTGATAATTGTTCTTATATTTATGGAAAAGATTATGAGCTGACCACGACTAAATGCGGAATAATGGCCATAAAGGCACAGTTATTTTGCTTATAACGTTACTCTTTCTTTTCCTTATAAATAGAAATTATTTGTAAACAAACAGGACATGAGAAATACAATATTCAACTTATACTTTTATTCACTGTCTCGTTTGTCATTTAGCTTATTCACAGTCTCGTTTACTTTTTCAAGCTTTTATCTAGTCCGAATCTAATCCTAGCTCGAATATCACTTTGATACAAGCAAATTACCAATTAAACCCAATACAAATTCGATTTGTTGTCCTATCTCGATTTAGGCCAACACAAATTGGCGCCGTCTATGGGGAATTGGTAATAATGTTTGTTCCAAAGCTGAGATTTTCCCAGGTCTCTGCAAGATATCGATGACCTCGATGTCACAAAAATCTACAAACATCATAATAGGCGGTATAGAAATAAACGGCATCAACTTTTCCTTGGTGAGAAAGTCTGCGAAATTCTCAACCGGCACGGAAAGAAGGGCGCAAGTGGAAGAGGGCAATGAAGAAATCATTTTCGACGAGGGAGACCACCACGGGGTAATAACCCCTCATCACGTGGCTCTGGTTATTACCTTAAGGGTTAACGATTCAGATGTAAAATGAGTCTTAATAGACCCTAGAAGTTTCGTAAATATCATCAATCACAGAGCCATCGAACAAATGTGGCTGAAAGACCTTGTCGTCCTGAAGATAACCACTTTAGCAGGGTTCAACAACACTGTAGAAAGGACTTTGGGGGAAATCACCCTCACAAACACCGCAGAGGGAGTCGATAAGAAAACAACTTTCCAAATAATGAACGAGGATATGGCCTACAACGTCATCCTCGAAAGGCTTTGGATTCAAGAACTGAAGGTTGTACCATCAACCCTTTATCAAGTAATTAAGTTTCCCACCCAATGGGGAATTCGTGCAATCCAAAGTGACCAATTAGCGGCTCGAAAGTGCTATTCAGTCGCTGCAAAAAGTGGGAACGTCCCGAACGAGCACTCGAGGTCACGATCAAGTGGCTCGGAGCCCCATAAAGAGGAAAGCACGGTCCAAAAAACAGCTCCTCCAAAACAGGAGGAGAAGATCCCAACTTTCATTCAAGAGCCTAGGAAGCAAAAGGCCGAGGATTCAACGATGGAAGAGCTAAAATCTCATGCCTTGTCAGAGGAGTTCCCAGAAAGGAAAATATTTGTGGGCTCAGAGCTAGACGCCGAATCTAAAAAAGCTCTCATCGGATTATTAAAAGTTAATAGTGATTGCTTTGCTTGGTCTCATGCAGACATGGTGGGGATCGACCCCGAGATCATGACGCACAAACTAAATGTTGATCCCAACCACCACCCGGTGAAACAGAAGAAAGACCCCATGCCGGGATAAAAAAGAAGGCGATCCAAGACGAAACCAAAAGGTTGTTTGGCAATAGGTTCATAAGAGAAGTCAAGTACCCAGACTGGCTCGCTAATCTGGTAGTGGTACCCAAGAAAAATGGCAAATGGAGGATGTGTGTTGACTACACCGATTTGAATAAGACTTGCCCCAAAGACTCCTACTCTCTACCCCAAAATAGACAGGTTAATAGACTCCACGGGTGGACACAAACTCTTAACCTTTTTGGACGCATATTCGGGGTACAAACAGATCTTGATAGACCCCAGTGATGAAGAAAAACTTCTTTCATTACGGATGAAGGAACTTATTGCTATAAGGTAATGCCCTTTGGTTTAAAAAACGCTGCGGCAACCTATCAATGGTTGGTGTGTCAAATATTCAAAGACTACATCGGAAAAATGATGGAAGCCTATATCGACGATATGTTGGTGAAATTTGACCGGCTGGAAGAGCATCTGAAACAACTAAAGGAAGCCTTCGTGATTTTGAGACAGTATTTCATAAAGCTTAACCCCAAAAAATGTGCCTTTGGGGTCAGCTCAGGCAAATTCTTAGGTTTCATTGTCTCGAAGAGAGGAATCGAAGTAAATCCCGACAAAATCAGAGCTATACAAGAAATCCCTGAGGAATTGTCAAGCCCGAAGGAAGTCCAACGCTTGACTGGGCGATTAGCTGCTTTGAGTCAATTCATTTCAAGGTCGTCCGAGCGGTGCCATAAGTTCTTTTCCGTCTTGAAAAAGAACACTTCCTTCGAATGGACCCCCGAGTGCAGGGAGGCTTTGAGGGAGCTGAAATATTATTTGGAAAACGCCCCATTACTGGCCAAACTAAAAGACAGCGAGACTTTGTTGGTTTACTTGGCTGTCTCCAAGGTGTCTATGAGCACAGTCCTGGTTCGGGAGGAAGAAGGAAAGCAACAACCCATATACTATGTTAGAAAAGCTCTCTTCGACAGTGAAACAAGGTATCCCCATTTAGAAAAATTAGTGAATGCATTAGTCAATGCCGCTCGAAAACTACGCCCCTATTTCCAATACCACCCAATAACTGTAGTCACAACTTTCCCCTTAAGAAGTATATTGCATAAGCCAGAGTTGTCGGGGAGACTATCTAGGTGGAAAGTCGAGCTAAGCGAATATAACATCATATATCAACCTCGCACAACCATAAAATCTCAAGTGCTAGCCGATTTCGTAGCTGATTTTAGTGTTAAACTACTTTTCGAGGTGGAGAAAGAGAGCCTAATCTCAAAAGCTTCCACTCCTGGGGTATGGAAACTTTACACAGATGGAGCGGCCAATTCCAACGGCTCAAGACTCGAAATAGTGCTCGAGGCTCCCACGGGGGAAAAATTAAGGCGTTCGATTAAATTCGAGAGACTAACCAACAACGAATCTGAATACGAGGCCGCCATAGCAGGATTGAAGCTGGCCAAAGAAATGGGAGCCGAGAATGTGGAGCTAAGGTGTGACTCATAACTGGTGGTGAATCAAATTCTCAGTGGATATACGGCTCGAGAGCCCAGGATGAAACAATTCATGATAAGAATGCAGCAAGTGCTCGGCACCTTTCAAGAATGGAAGGTCATGCAAATACCACGAGAGGAAAATGCCGAGGCTTATGCTATAGAAAATTTGGCCTTGGTGGTGGAAACAGGTGACTTGGGGACTGACGCCACAGTTAGGATCTTTACGATGGCCGTAGGAAGGATGAAGCTGGAAGTAAATGTTGTGAACTGACATTGGGATTGGTGAACAAAGTTCATCTCTTACCTAGAGTCGGGGACTCTACCATCAGACAAAAGGGAAGTGGTAAAATTTAGAAAGCAAGTTGTCCCATACACAAGGTATACAGGCAACTGTACAAAAAGCTCTATTGCGACCCAATGGACGAATGTTTAGGCCCAGGAGAATATGAATACGTGATGAGGGAAGTACATGAAGGAACTTGTGGCAATCACTCGGGAGCCAAAGCCCTTGTTCGAAAACTGCTCCGAGCCGGCTATTATTGGCTCGAGATAAGCGAGCATGCTAGAGTGTTCGTTAGGAATTGTGACAAATGTCAAAGGCACGCTTCTATGATTCACCAACGGGCTAAACCCTTGCACTCGGTAGTTTTACCATGGCCCTTCATGAAATGGGGAATGGATATCGTAGGACCCTTTCCAAAGCAAAGGGCAGTGTCAAATACATCCTCGTGCTTACTGATTATTTTTCCAAATGGATCGAAGCAGGAGCTTTTGCCAGAGTAAGACAAAAGAAGTTTATCGAATTCATATGGAAAAACATCATATACCGATTTGGAGTCCTGAGGGAAATTACTTGTGATAATGGCACACAGTTTGTTGGCTTAGAGGTCACAACCTTCTTTAAAAATGGGAGATTAAAGGGTAACTCGACACCCTACCAGCCAAGTGCCAATGGACAGGCTGAATCATCAAATAGGATAATCGTTGACAATCTTAAAAAGAGAATGGACAAAGCCAAAGGCTAGTCGCTTGATCAGTTACCAGAAGTGTTGTGGGCAATAAGGACAACAGAAAAGAATAGCACTAGAGAAACCCCATTTTCTCTTATTTACAGGGTCGATTAACTAATTCCTATCGAGGTAGGTGAACCCAGCCTCCGCTATGCACATTCTACCAAAGAGTCAAATCAAAAAGCTATGCGGATAGAGTTGGATTTGCTCGAAGAAAGAAGAGAGATGGCATTAGTACGGTTGACAGCCTAAAAACAAAGAATCGAGGCCTACTTGAACAAAATAGCCAAGTTGAGAGAATTCAAGGTTAGCGACTATGTTTTAAGAGCCTCGAACCAAACAACTAAAGAGAAAAATGCAGGAAAATTGGCCGCCAATTGGGAGGACCCCAAACCGAGTAAAAGCAATCATAGTGAAATGATCCTATCAACTGGCAGACCTTAAGGGGAAGCAAGAGCCCTTGAATTGGAATGTATCTAATTTGAAGAGGTATTACTTCTAGCAACACGAGACGTGGTCCCGAAGTCAACAGTGCTCGAGTCTTTACCCTTCACCCTCAACCACTTGGGGGATGGCAAGGGAACGAGATTAATATGCAATCGACTCACAGATTCGCAACTCAAGACTCGGGGGACATCCCAGACTCGGGGACTCGGCTCTATGCTCGAGTACTTACATTCTTCGCCCCAAATGAATTTTTGTAAAACGAAATATGTCTAAGAACAACTAGGCCCTGTTTAAATTGGCTCGATTTCTATCAATGGAATAAAAATCGATCTACGATCTTTTATCCGTTAAAGTTTTAGCCTCGGCTCGAGGGCGAGACGTCATCCTAAGCTAGCTCTTTAACAAATTTAAAGTCTTGCAAGCAAACAAAAATTGAAAAGGATATCGAAATAATTGATATTCAATATTCATATATTCACAAGGCTTGAAGGCCAAAATAATTACAAAGAACATGCCCGAAGGCCCCAAAAAAAAAAAAAGGCAAGCAGTTGCTCATTTAGATTCACTATCGCTACCTGAAGCCTCTTCTTCAGATGAGCTGTCACTGCTCGAAGGAAGTTGATCTAAAAACCCCCGAGCCGTAGCAACATCTACCTTGGCCTAGGTGATCTCATCATCCAAGCTAATCCCCTTTTTAGGTTGTTCAAGGGTCCTCAACTTGGTCTGCATGATGGCCCAGTTTCTGTCAGCCTTCGCTCACGTAGCTCTCGAATCCAACTTAGCCTTGAACTTGGATTTAAGCTTGGAAGAGGAGGCTGGCTTTCTAGTCTGAAGAGTCTTCACTTCGACTTCAAGAGCCTTGTTCTTAGCTTCGACCTCGTCCACCTTCGAGGTAAGTAGCGAAGTTTTCTCCTCAAGTTTCTCAGTCAACCTCCTGAGTGCTGCATCGGCTGCATCAGCTTGCTTCTGGAGCTCAGCTCGATAACTCTCCTCTTGGGACCTCTTCTCGGCCAAAAGACTGGTAATTTCTCCACGGGCCTGAGAAAGTTCGTCACCAAGTTTCTCAACTTCTTTTTGAGATCGACCTAGATTAGCTTCCGAGCCGGAGAGTTATTTTTCGAGCTCAGCAACACAGGCCTCGAGCACATTCCTCCTACGATCCAACTCATCCTCGACCCGCTGAAGTTATGTTGTTCGATGAGCCTCGATTTCAGCCGCCTTCATGGTATAGACATAGCCCTACAACCAAAAGGGAAGGAGTCAAAAGAGAGAAAAGCAGTTAGATCAAAAGAACAGTAAAAGCAAATCGAAACCTAACATGAATTGCATGCTGAGCCGAGTAGGCCATCAAGTCATCCGAGGGAATGTTCTTCAGACGATCATTCTATAAAGACCCAAGCAGCCCTTTGCAGTTGATGGCGACTCCCATACTGTCATCCAACAGACAAACATCTATTGGAACTGGGATTCGCCTAATCCCTTGGGGAAGGTTCGCCTTAGCCTGAGATGGATCCATACTCGCTTTTTACGCAGACGAGGTCGCCTCAGCAGACCTGGAAATTGCCTCGGCAGACCTGGTAATCTCCTCGGCAGACTTCGCCTCGCTAGACTCCAACCCCTCACGAACCTTGTCAACCACTTGGCTCGGTTCATTCACGTTCGTCGCTTTGACTGCGCTTTGAACACAGACATCATATGGTTCATCAACTAGTCTTCACCGAGGGACTGTAGGCAAATCGACCTAGGGAGCTTTAGCCTTAGCTAGCTTCTTCAGCGTATCGCCTTTTCTTTTCAAACCTAAGAAGAAGGAAACACGTTACTCAAAAGGAAAGTAAAAAGTGAAATATGAAAAATAGACAAGAGTACCTCTCGGGGCCTAGGTAAGAGTCTTAACAGACTCCTGGATAATATGCAAACTGGCATCGGCATCAGGGACCTTGACAACTTCCGCTCGTTGTCCCTGCTTCTTTTTCTTCTTCGCCTTATTCTTCTCCTTCTTGTCATCTTCCTTTTCCGCCTCGGCAGGCAGCTCATTAAAATCTAAAAAGGATAAGAAAGGTGAAATTGAGAAGAGGTGCATCGAGGAAAAGAAATTACAAAATTGGAAACATACTAACCAGTCGCTTGCCCGACCATTTATTTTCTGTGCGAGCAGGTAAAACCATCCAATCTCTATCCAGCCTCCCCTCGCGGCTGATTATGGCTTGCACCGAAGCCTCCAAATTCTGGGGGTAGATTGATTGGAGGTTTCCTCGCTAAAAATACGACAAAGAGTTAGTTTCTTCCACATTTATTGAATCCAAGTAAAGAGAAGAGGTAGGAAGGAGGATGAACTAATCACACCAACTTCTATACTTAGTGTCGTCGCTCTTGGTAATAAGAGAAAACCGACCCCGCTTGTTCAACTGCACAACCCCATCTTTGTGCAGAGAAGGGGAGAATAAAGAAATCAAATGGTCATACCCAAACGTGACCCCAGCTTTACGACTAATGTAGTCAAGGCAGTGAATGACCCTCCAAAAGCTGGGGCCAAGCTGGGCCAGACAGACGTTGTGCAACCTGAAAAAGGTGTCTGTTATGGGGTGAAGAGGAAGGGTAAAGCCTATCAAAAATGGATAAGTGTAAACGAAAGATTGCTCCCGGACATTATCACACGCACGGTGCTCGGAGGTAGGAATCGAGATCGGGGCCTCGGGACTCCACTTACATTCCCCTAGGATCAGAGCCATATGTTCCTCTGAGACGAGGCTCGGGGAAAGATGAACGGGGAGATTCCTTCTCCTAATAATGTCCGAGGCCGTTTGCCCCCTCATCTTAAAATCCTTGCTTGAATCAAACCGCCTTGGAATAACCCATTGAGGTTTGAGATCCCCCTGATAAACTTGTTTCTTTTTCTTCTTCTTTGGGTGGAAGGTCTCGACTACCTCGTTATCATCATCACCGTCAATAGCCCCTTCAGGATGGATGGTTTTTAGCTGGCAACGCTAGGACTATCTTCTGAACAAGGAGAAGTTGCTGAGGGGGAAGAATTTAGTAAATCCTCAGTCAAAGCTAAAGTTTCAGTATCAACAATGTTCTCACACTGGGATGGAGAAGACATGGTGAAATTCTTTGAAAGTTTAAAAGAAGATAGGAAGTGGGAGTGGCTCGAAGAAGAATTATGGGATAATAAAGACAACAACAAAAAAAGGTGGCCAATTTATAGCAAGGTACAAGTGGATTAAAACGCCATGATGGCAGTTACATGGGGAAGACCAAACGAAAAGATGCAGCCGTTCAGAACTAAGCCACGTGCAGAGGATGACACATTGAAGCGACGCCTGCCTTTTCAAATTCCTGGCCGAAAATGCACCACGTCACTCTCCCTCCTAAACTCAATTCCACCCCTCGGAAAATTCTGGAAATTGTCCAAAGGGTGGGGGGACTATCTGTATTGGGTAAAAACTCCCCACTGCCTTGGTGTAAGGGCTCGAGCCATGGAACAGTCAAAACTCACGAGAGCACCCTTTCGAGAGGAGTTGTCATCAGTACTGCCTCGAGAAGAATCCAATCAAGATTAGGAACAAACAACACGATGACCCCTCGAGGAGGTGAAGCGCCTCGGTGAACGAGGCCTAGCCTTATGTAACCGTCGACCGTTGTTCTTATATTTAAGGAAAAGATTATGAGCTGACCACGACTAAATGCGGAATAATGACCATAAAGGCACAGTTATTATGCTTATAATGTTACTCTTTCTTTTCCTTATAAATAGAAATCATTTGTAAATAAACGGGACATGAGAAATACAATATTCAACTTATACTTTTATTCACTGTCCCGTTTATCATTTAGTTTATTAACAGCCTCGTTTACTTTTTCAATCTTTTATCTAGTCCGAATCTAATCCTAGCTCGAATATTACTTTGATACAAGTAAATTACCAATTAAACCCAATACAAAATCGATTTGTTGTCCTATCTCGATTTAGGCCAACACATGTACTCTTACAAAACTTCTATGAAAGTAAATAATACAACTCGATAGATCCTACTACATATGAACTAAGACCGAGATAATATAATCTTAAGGAAAAGGTTCTTCACTTAGTTCCCTGTAGCTAGACGACTGCTCAAATACAAATTAGAATGACTTCTATGTTATTGCTCTAAACTCTTTGTATTTGTGCGTATCTTCAACAACTGAAATGCTTCTCAATTTAGGCTTGAACTCTTGAGAAGTCTTGAACAATCAGAACTCCAAAGCCCTTCAAGTGTTTGAGTCCTAATTGAACTCCTTGCTTTGGTGGCTGAAATCTTCAAGCCTTATCCCAATCTTTTCTATCTTGTACATCTCTGCATGATTATCAAGATAAATATTAAATTTTAGGATAACAATTAATTTTCCCGCTTAATTGATTTTGCATAATTATTTATTCAGCTGCAGTGATCCAAAGGAAACACGGCCTTGGATCTGTTCCTTAGTCATCATTCAAAACTCCAAGATTATTCAAGCTAACATTAATGCTTGTAAAGGCTCCAGCAATTCTCGAGTCACGCGGTGGCCACGAGGCTGCCTTGTGCCACGAGACTCCTACAAGAGGGAAGTATTTGTTGGCCTTAAAATTTCAACTCAGTTTGGACAGAAAACGAGAGGTTGCCATGAGGATTGGAAGGCTTGTGGTACGCAGTGACCATGAGATTATTTGTTTGGATTATGTTGCATATACATGGATCAAGTGTTTTCAGTAAAACAAACAATTTCAAGGAATAGCAGCTGGAGGCAATTTAGGAGGCGGTGCTTCAGTGAAAGCCTTGGCAAAACATAATCAGCTAAAGCTTTTGTTAACCGCCGCACCCGTCATCTCTTCAACAAGGTGGAAGTGTCCTTTAGTGTGTCACTTTCATCTCAGCATGGCGCTTTATACATGGGAGGGAAGATATTTAGCGTTGCAGCAGCTTCTACGCTGCAACCTGGTGTTGGAGATGCAATATACTGCCATATCATTTCATAAATTTGGATATGGATGTTCAATGTGGCCATTAAAAAGGGAATACTTCAGACATGTTGGTCCAACATTTTATCGTAACTTCAAGTCAGCGTTGAACATGGAACATATATCAAATGGTGCATTATTTTATAGAGGTCTGTTGCTTAGGATATGTGCCAACCCATACAAGTTACAAGACAACCTTGAGAAGCGGTTGAATATTTTTTTACTAGATGTAATAACTTGGTTACAACTTTATAGGCTAGCTTTTGTTTTATGTTCTAAAATGTGTTACTTCAAATTATTGTATTCTTCTTTAATGATGGTATTAGAACTAGGGTGCTCATTCTATTAAGACGGATATGATGAAGAGAGGTAGTATGCCAAATATGTCAGTTTTACATTATTTTAGCAAGTACATACTTATGTTTTGTAAGACGCTATTTTTTTTATTTTTTTTATTATTAGTAAAATTGGTCACTAAGCATGTAAGCTACATGCTTAGTGACCTTTTCTTTAAAAAGAGAATATCAAGATGGATAGAATTGAGAAAAATACTTCAACAAATGATGGAAAGAAATGCATCTAATGATGCCATCATTGCTTAAAATTCATCCACTATAAAAATGATTGGAAATACAAGTGTCTCAACTTGCCCAATCAATGAATTTCTGCCACCAAGGTGCTTTACCAAGTGATATAGTAAGCAATCCAAATAGGGGGAGGGAGGGGTATGTAAAAGCTCATTGCATGGTGGTCATTATAAGAAGTGGTAAAATGACAAAGAGACAAAAGCAATATAGTGATGGGTAAGAAGAAGGAACGAGTGGGGATGCAAAATAAAGAAGTTGACCATTACAATGAAACACAAAAATAGTCGAAAAATGAAGTAAACCACCAAGGGAACATATAGATGAAGTTCCGGCAAAAAAGAAGAGCTCCTAAGGAACCTATTCCAAATGAGGCCTTAAAAGCCAAGGAACCACTTCCTGGGCGACCTTCACCATTTTCTCAAAGACTCATGAAGCAAAACCAATACAATCGTGCAAGGGATATTTGGGGTAAAGTTTCTAATACTTCAATCAACCTTCCTTTGAAAGATGTTATTGAACAAATAAATGGAGTAAAAAAAGTTCGTGAAGTAATTAATGTTAAAGAATAAATGCTTCGACTTTGCAAACATGAGTATCACTCACCAGGTGGTGTCGTTGATTCGAGGGCATCTGAAGCTCCTTGTACTACTGGGAGCCGACCTTTTGAGAAAGCTCTTTTTCATTTGGGAATGAGCATAAACTTGATGCCTTTTGCAGCTTACAAAATCTTAGGTTTAGATAAAATGATGCCTACATCTATAAAGCTGCAAACGGTGGATTATTTCGTGAAGAAATCAATTTTGATAATTGATGATGTGCTTGTGAAAGTTGACAAGTTTGTATTTCCCGTAGATTTACTGATATTAGATTGCATCGTGTATTTTGAAGTGCTAATTATACTAGGAGACCTTTCCTAGCAAAAGGAAGGGAGATTTGTGCTCTGGAAGGTGGAGAGCTTACTTATCAATTCAATGGAGAGAACATAGCTTTTAACATTTGCAAGTTAATGAGGCAACCAATTGATGAAGGGTCTTGTTCTTTTATGGAAGAAATAGTAGAATCGAATGTTGAGTATGAAGCTTTGATAGTTGGCTATGATGATGTTCTAAAGCTGACTTTAATGATTTTAAGTACCAATGATATGGAAGGGGTTTCTGAATGATTATTTTCTTTGAAGGGTCTTGGATCTCATTCTTATACTCCAAATAAATTGTCTCTTGATCTAGAGAATAGAAAAACTCATAAAAAATTCATTAATAGAAGAGCTACCAACATTGGAGTAGAAGCCACTACCATCTCATTTGATGTCTGAATTTCTCAGCCCTAACTCTACTTTTCCTATTATCATTTATTGTGTAGGAAATATTGTTTTATATGTGCTTAAAGGAGAAGGAGAGCCATTTGGTAGATATTCGCCAATATTAGGGACATAATCCCAAGAATTTTCACTCACAAAATCAAATTGGATGAAGATTGTAAACCATCCGTGGAGCATCAAACGAGGTTAAATCTCTTAATACAATAGATGGTGAAGAAAGTTATCAAGTGGCTAGACGTGGTGTGGAAATTCCCATGAACATGTGGGGACGTAATCGTGATCACAAATAAGAAGCATGAAATAATTTTCACAAGGACAGTCACCGAATGGAGAATATGTATGGATTACCAGAAACTTAATAATACTATAAAGAAGGATCACTTTCCACTCCATTGATCAAATACTTGATCGATTGGCGGGGAGAGCGTATTATTGCTTTTTGGATGGGTACTCCAGTTACAACTAAATTTTTATTGAGGTCAAAGATTGTGAAGACAACTTTCACTTGTACTTAGGGAACCTTTGCATTTAAAAGGATGTCATTTGCCTTACGCAATGCACCAGTCACCTTTCAAAGATGCATGCTAGCAATTGTCAATGGTGTGGTGGAAAACTACTTATAAGTCTACGTGAATGACTTCTTGGCAGTGGGTAATTCTTTTGAATATTCTTTATCAAATTTTGAGAAAGTATTGGCAAGATGTGAAGAAAAGAACTTGGTGCTCAATTGGAAAAATGTCACTTTATGGTCCAAGAGGGAATTGTCCTTTGGGCATAACGTGTCAAAAGATGGAGTAGATAGAGCAAAAATTAAGGTTATTTCAAAGCTACCTCATGCTCATACGGTCAAGAAAGTTAGAAGTTTTCTTGAGCATGAGGATTTCTACTGGTGATTCATAAAAGACTTCTCAAATATAGTCAACCCTTTATGCAAGTTGCTTGAGAAGGATTCCAAATTTGTATTTGATAATGCATGCTTGAAGGCATTTGAAGAGTTTGAGGTTTAGATTAACTACAACTTCTATCTTGACCGCACCTAAATGGGAGCTATCGTTTGAGCTTTTGTATGATGCTAGTGTTGACACCCAATTTTGTCCCGAAAATTTTAATTAAATATCTAATTATTTAATCAAAGGATAATTTTGAAAATTAAATATAACTGGTTAATTTCTGAGTAAAAGGGTCAAATTTTGCAATGTATAGCCTAATTTCTATCCTATTCGTGCAATCACCCGATTTTCTCATTTAAATCCTAAATTGGGGTCAAAATCGCTCCTTCATTTAAATTCCAGCTTATTTATGCAAAACTACATATATACACACCCAAATGCACAAAATCTGTTCTATTTCCCAATCAAAAACCTCTAAACCCGGCCCACTTACCCATGATTCCCCTTTAAGTTCATCCCAAAAACCCTACACCCAGGGACTACACCAGCCGTGCCCCTTCTCCTTTGGGATTTCCATTCACCACACAATACATCTCCTCACACACACAGAAACATAGAGATCGGGGGTAAGGAAAAGGGACAGTGATACATTGAAAAGGGGAGATTGCAAAACGGTGGGGTCAACAGCAGCACCACCAGCAGTGGCCGAAACTTGGCCGGAAATTCGAACGCCGGCCATGACGATTTGGTTCTACTCCTTTATTTTGTTCCGTTCCTTGTGCTGGTGGAGAAACTAGATAAAAACGAAGGGGAAACAGTAGCAGATCGGGATGGAGGAGAATATGTACACCAACTCCGACGTTCACTTTTTTTTTTCATCTCTGATGGCCTGTTACTGAAATAAGGAAATGGGGGGAGTTGTAGCGACGCTGTCGTGTCTCTCACCGGAGAGCCATGGCCGGTGGTTGCTCCTCCTCTCCGCTTGATGGTTGTTCTGTTTCAGTCGCCGATGTGCTTGCCGGAAAACCCTTTTATCAGCGTGATTGTTCTCTGATTAATCGTTCTTTTATTATGGAAATCTGGGGCCCACTCGTTTGCTTGTTTCCACCGGAGTTTAGCTGAGTTTTAGCCCGGCGATGTTCACTGATGTTTTACCCGTTATTGTGACTTGTCCCTCTGTTCTGCTGATCTGTTTGTTTGTCCCGTGTTGTTGATATTTTCTCTGATTGTTTTCTTAGGGACTTTGTTATTGAGTCTTGGCAACTCATTTGTGAATTCTGGAACCGTTTGGATTTTGGATTCGTTCCTGTTCTCCAAGTATTGGGTCGTGGAGTTTGACCTTGGAATCATAACTGTTAATTCTGTTGTTGCTATTGGATCCGTTCTTGAAACTGAAATAGGCAGGGGATGGAGTCGTAGTGACGCCGTGCGCTACTCGCCGGAAAATGCCACCGGCAGTCGCTCCTCCATCTTGTTGGTTACTCTCTGTTTCGTTTGTTTCACTGATCTTCTTACCATGTAGAGCTAAAGTCTACGCTTTCCGTTAGTTCACTTACTTGGTTGGATTATTGTTTCGACCCGTTTACTTGGACTGGCTTATGCATTGACTGGATTTTCTAAGTGCAGGGATCCATTTTGGATAATTTTATCCATTTTGGAATATTGAACTGATTTGGACAAATACTACGTTAATCGGCCGATGAAAATACATATATACGTATTGAGGCCTCGGGATTGATTTGAACATGATACTACACTTGAACTGTCCCGTCCCCGTGTCCCTAAAGCAAAAGGTGATGATGAAAGTATGAAATTAATGCAAAGCAAGTCGAATAGAGTAGTGGGTTTGGTGCTTTGGCATGGCAACATGGCCTGGGCTCCGTGTTTGCAACCGTACCAAATCCCGAGCCTCTATTCGACGCGCCATACGAACCTGAGCCTAAATTTTGCAAAAACAACCCCCTTTATTATTATTATTATTATTATTATTATTATTATTATTATTATTATTATTATTACTACTACTACTACTACTACTACTACTACTACTACTACTACTACTATTATATATTATTATTATTATTATTATTATTATTATTATTATTATTATTATTATTATTATTATTATTATTATTATTATTATTATTATTATTACTTTATTACTTTATTATTATTATTATTTATTTTTATTAGTTATTACACTTTATTATCGTACTAATCCAGTTTAATTCCCATTTTTTTAGTGCGAGGTACATCTTGGCACGAACAACTCGGGAATGCGTTTGACTAACTCACGAATAGGAATAGTCCATTGCATTGAAGGCATTTGGAGATTGAATTCGGACTCAAGCAGTCAAGACATAAGACCTTAGGAAATTTAGAAAATTCAAGGCTCCCGCGAGTTGATCAATATCCCGGGTTCTATCTTTAACTTCGCATTCCTTTCCTTAGATATTTATGTAAATAAAATGCGTAAAATATTTATTTATCAATAATATTTGATTGCTTGGTATGTTGCTTTACTTTATGTTTATTATCTTTTATTGTGAAGTCGTTATTTAATTTATTTCAAATTGGGGCCGTCTTAGCAAATGCGTGCAAGTAAAAGAATATGTTTGCAAAATAAGCTTTTTATTCGATTAATTATTCTTATTATTTTATTACTATTTTTAAATAATTCTTTTGAAAGAAAAGCACACTTGTAAATATTTGGAAACCTGTCGGATTAACCGTTTTTAACGGAATTTCGGAAGTGCCTTAAAAACCTTCTTCCGAAATTAATAAAACCTCTTACCTTTAGAATCTCTGAAAGAAAGACTGTCTTTTATAAAAACGGAGTTTTTGCACGCATTTGTTAATTTGGTTCCCTGTTTTCCTTAAATTGGGTGGCGACTCTAAAAACTCCAAAAGAGTTAGTCCATCCTGTCGATATTCCGGAATTTATCCTTCTCGGGGGGTAATTTTTGGGGTTCAACAGCATGGCGACTCCGCTGGGGAGCAATAAAGGTTTCCAATTATTTGCAACTAGCATGCCTAATTTATTTTGCTTTATTATATCTGTTTGTTTGCGTGCCACGAAAGCATGTCACTACACTCTTATTTACGCACATATAAACTGGCATTCCGTTCATACTTCCCCCACTCTTGGGAACCTCTTGCATTTTCACCCCAAATATCCGTGAGGTACGCTCATGCGTACCCGCACTTTCTTCCACTAAAGAACCCTGTGACGAGTTGGTACACCGGCGGTTGTCGTGGGAGTAATTCGACTGCGAGGCCGCTTGCCACTCACCTGTTAGCCTCAACCGTTAGCCCACTCTTAGAAGGAGATTAGGTCATGCACGCATATACACCTTAGTTTGGGGGGAAAGTTCGGCAGATTTGGTTGGCTTGTGTTTTGGAGATGGCCTGGTGTAGTGAGATCTAAGAGGCGAAGCCCCTGGTGTCTTTAAAAAGATCAGTGGGGTCCCTCTAGTGAATGGCTTTGCGTGTGTGCAGGCCTATGTTGATTATCCAGCTGCAACTTTGTAAAATTTGAAGTATGCTTGTCGCATACTAGGAGAGCGAAGCCCTGTGTCTTTGAATGACCAGTGGGGTCCCTCCTTGAAGATTAGTGCGGTCTTTGCTACCTAGGAAACTAAGAGGCTTGATTAAAGCCGGGGACCAGTGAGGAGCCCTATGAACAAGGTCGGTGAGCCTTGCAAAACCTAGGAAGCTGAGAGGCTTGTCTAAAGCCGAGGACCAGTGAGGTTTTATTTTGAAAGGCCAATTGGCGCCTTTCGTGATTTGCAGTCTGGTAGTGTGGAGGCAGTTGGAAATTTCTCCCTGGATGTTGTAAAGCAATTGGGAATCGCGCTTGGAGGAGTGTGGATGTTTGCAAAAGATATGGAGGATTGTTTCGGGTTTTTAGGCATTTGGGTTTAGAATTTTGTGCAGATCCTGTGGAGAACATGAGCTGTGTTAAAATGTTAATTGCCTGCCTTGCTTTATTTGCTCAAAATGCGTTAAATACTAGGTGTTGCTTGCTTGTATGCAATCCTATGAATGACATGCAAACTATGTTAGTTACCCTTTGTGAGATTTCTTTTGTTTTGTTTATTTCTCCGACAAATGTTGGATTTGTGAAGTGGTTGACCATGCAAATCACATAAGATTCGAGATTTGATTGATGGTAGACGCTCTAGCTCGTGAACGATGCAGTACCAGAAGTTAATGGCATTGTTTGAAAGAACTTGGCAATTGAACTTAGTAGCATTATTTTCAATTTTAATTCAGATTGAGGCCCTGAATTGCATTGTACTTTAAAGCTTATGTTAATCTGAATCAACTCATTTTAAATTTATGAAAGTTGAAATAAAATACATCTCATTCTTTATATTATTTACGCTTGCATTTGTTTCCATTTCAAAATTAAAATGGATAAACCTGCTAAAGCTTTGCTTGTAACGTATGGCAAAACAACTGAACAATTTAAATCGATGCACTGAAAAGTTATTGTCTGCGCTCTTTGGATATCGCACTATCTGTTAGAACTTCAACTGGGGCAGCTTTTATTTGTTGGTATATGGCGTTGAAGCAGCGATGCAGAACTACGCACGGTCTGATTCCGAAGGAGGGATACGTAGGCTCCCCATCGGGCTCGACCCTTTAGCATTTAAGTTTTCATTTTCCCCCCAAGAATGACAACTGGGGCAATTTTTGCAAAGCGAGTTAGGGATGCGGAAGATAATAACTGGGGCAGAATTTTGCAAGAAGCTGCGTTGGTTATTAAAGATGAGTTGGCGAGAACTCTATAATTGGTTAAGCAAACAGTGCAAAGTCTAAGACAAAGGATGTTCAGTTTGTTTTAAAATATGTTACAAGTTTAAGTCAAGGCAAATTTTTTGAAATGCATCTTTGACTTCATTTGCATGCTTATTTCACTCGCTATATTGCATTAAAATATTTTATCTTGCCTCTATTTTTCAAAGTCTATGCTATTTGAGTTCATGAGCCAAGCTTCTGAAAGCAATTTGCAAATCCAAGTCCAATGAAGACGGGGAAGCAGCAGAAGCAGCAAAATCAGGACGAAGTCTGCACAAATCAAATGCTTCCCCTTTCCTCCCCAAAGCTAACAATTTTTCTTTGAGAGCAGGAATGAGAAAACTTGCAATGAGAGGATCATTTGCACTATGGATGAACAATTTATTGAACGCGCATTCAAAGTTGTCTTGCAAATTGCGTAGCATTGCCATTTTCACGACTTAAATCATTATGCTTTGTCATGAGTTATTGCCGAAACAGGCGGCATTTCTACCCCTGTGACTTTTATTCCTACTAGGCGACAAAGCCGAGGCTTGTTTTGTGTTTTCAAAACTAAATAGGTCATCGCTTTGTTCCCGTTGACCATCGGCTACGAGGATTCCTTTTGTTGGACTATCTCGCCTATTGATTCGCCAAATGGCTCTTGCATTGCTCTACATTCCTGCATTGCTTTTCTTTGCACTTGCTTTAAATCATGTCGTCGCACTTGGTTTAAAATTGATGCCTTGCTTTACATTTTTCAGGTTGACCACCAGGCGGGGCTTCTCTCTTGATTGGACTTTCACGCCTATTGATTCGCTAAATCGCTTTTGCGTTGCTTTACATTTCACGCTGAATTGCTTTGCACTTGCTTTCAATTATGGCATTGCACTTGCTTTATATTATGACTTGCTTTACTTTTAGTTTAACAGGTCAGCCCTAAGACCCTCCTTGCTTTGTGCCGGACCGGATCACCAGCTGATTTGTAGACAATCAATTCCAAGACCCTCCTTGCTGCGTGCCCGACCGGCTTGCCAATTGATTTGTCAAGATGTTCAAATTGCCTTGCACTTGCTTTCAATTATGCCTTTGCACTTGCTTTATATTATGAACCGCTTTACTTTTAGCTTAGCAGGTTAACAGGTCAGTCCCGAGACCCTCCTTGCTTCGTGCCGGACCTGTTCGCCAGCTGATTTGTTCGATAATCAACCCCAAGACCCTCCTTGCTTCATGCCCGACCTGCTTGCCAGTTGATTTGTCAAGATTATTGAAAATGCTTTGCACTATGCCTTCGCATTTGCTTTATTGCTTCGCCAGTGGATGGGAAGATAATTTATCAAAGATATTGCAGCTTGCACTTACAAATTACGTCATGCCTACCGTAAGCAATCGGGGGGTTTTATTATCAAGTCTATCGTGAGCAAGCGAAGACTTCATTAGCATTGAAGCCTTCCATAAGCAATTGGAGGCCTTATTCTGAAGCCTATCATAAGCAATTGAAGGCTCTTTTGTTATTGATCCTACCGTAAGCAATCGGGGGTTTTTATTATCAAGTCTAACGTGAGCAAGCGAAGACATCGTTATCATTGAAGCCTACCATAAGCAATTGGAGGCCTTATCCTGAAGCCTATCATAAGCAATTGAAGGCTCTTTTGTTATTGATCCTACCGTAAGCAATCGGGGGTTTTTATTATCAACTCTATCGTGAGCAAGCGAAGACATCGTTATCATTGAAGCCTACCATAAGCAATTGGAGGCCTTATCCTAAAGCCCATCATAAGCAATTGAAGGCTCTTTTGTTATTGATCCTACCGTAAGCAATCGGGGGTCTTATTATCAAGTCTATCGTGAGCAAGCGAGGACATCATTATCATTTGAAGCCTACCATAAGCAATTGGAGGCATTATTCTGAAGCCTATCATAGGATATCTCGGGTTCTTCCACCCACAAATAGGATATCTGGGTCCTTCCCCCCACAAATAGGATATCTGGGTCCTTCCACCCACAAATAGGATATCTGGGTCCTTCCACCCACAAATAGGATATCTGGGTTCTTCCACCCACAAATAGGATATCTGGGTCCTTCCACCCACAAATAGGATATCTGGGTCCTTCCACCCACAAATAGGATATCTGGGTCCTTCCACCCACAAATAGGATATCTGGGTCCTTCCAACCACAAATAGGATATTTGGGTTCTTCCACCCACAAATAGGATATATCGGGTCCTTCCACCCACAAATAGGATATCTTGGGTTCTTCCACCCACAAATAGGATATGCAGGTTTCTTTCAAGTTGCATTGAGACACTGGATGCTTCAAGGCCGGGCGCTTCATTTGTCTTGTCAAGCGATTGAAACACAATACAAGATTGCGTTGTAAACTGCCTCTTCATCAATTAAAGCATTACGCTTATCACGGTTTGTTGCCAAACAGGCGGCATTTCTATCTTTATGATCCTTATTTCAAAATAAACATTATTCTCAAACTTGCATAGATGATAGTCTAAGACAAGTCGGCTGGAGCACCACTTTCGGAGTGCTTCGCGATGTCGGTTGTCTTGCAATATTGGTATTTTACAATTCGTTCTCACTTTACTTATTGTCTTACTTTACTGTTTCAGAATAAGGATCAGCTTAGAGGTTCTCCGGGCGGAGTATCTTGTTAGTTGATCGAAGGAAGAACTTATCAATGATATCGCAACCCGCATTTACAATTTTATCACCTTATTTATTTCTTATTCTACTTATTACAGTTTATTAGCAGTTGCACGCTTACCGTTTGTTGAGATTATTACAGGATTTTTAGCAGCACCGCAGCAGCGTTTGGAGCATAACATGGAGCTTTTCTTAGCGACAAACCGGTGCAATCGTTGATATGAGCTAGACTTGTCAACGAAGACCTGAAGAATTGCACCCGCATAAGTCATCCACCCTAGAGGTAAGTCTCTTGTTAACCCTGAGTCTGAGATTTGAGATTGAAGACAAGATGGCTCGGTTATCGAGGTGCAGTGGAACCTATGTCCGTGTAAACCCCTCTTTATGGGTGTGTCGTCGACCACATTTTCATAACTTGGGTAATTACAAGCCTCTTTTCCCGCTCTTGAGTAGTCGCTACTATCTCGTCTTTGATTTTCAAATCGCGTCGAACTACATATGGCCTAATTCTCTTTTAGCCCGAGATATGTAGGCAACTCGGAAACCGGAGTTCGGCCATGTCTATAAGCCTCGTACTTTGGTCCTTGGAATCAAAGTACTTGGCTTTGTCGTGACAAAATGTGTTTCACGTCAACTTTCTTTACCCTGAAAACACTTTCATCCTTTTCGGGTAAAGAGGGGCAGCTGTTGACACCCAATTTTGTCCCGAAAATTTTAATTAAATATCTAATTATTTAATCAAAGGATAATTTTGAAAATTAAATATAACTGGTTAATTTCTGAGTAAAAGGGTCAAATTTTGCAATGTATAGCCTAATTTCTATCCTACCCGTGCAATCACCCGATTTTCTCATTTAAATCCTAAATTGGGGTCAAAATCGCTCCTTCATTTAAATTACAGCTTATTTATGCAAAACTACATATATACACACCCAAATGCACAAAATCTGTTCTATTTCCCAATCAAAAACCTCTAAACCCGGCCCACTTACCCATGATTCCCCTTTAAGTTCATCCCAAAAACCCTACACCCAGGGACTACACCAGTCGTGCCCCTTCTCCTTTGGGATTTCCATTCACCACACAATACATCTCCTCACACACACAGAAATATAGAGATCGGGGGTAAGGAAAAGGGACAGTGATACATTGAAAAGGGGAGATTGCAAAACGGTCGGGTCAACAGCAGCACCACCAGCAGTGGCCGAAACTTGGCCGAAAATTCGAACGCCGGCCATGGTGATTTGGTTCTACTCCTTTATTTTGTTCCGTTCCTTGTGCTGGTTGAGAAACTAGATAAAAACGGAGGGGAAACAGTAGCAGATCGGGATGGAGGAGAATATGTACACCAACTCCGACGTTCCCTTTTTTTTTTTTCATCTCTGATGGCCTGTTACTGAAATAAGGAAATGGGGGGGAGTTGTAGTGACGCCGTCGTGTCTCTCACCGGAGAGCCATGGCCGGTGGTTGCTCCTCCTCTCCGCTTGATGGTTGTTCTGTTTCAGTCGCAGATGTGCTTGCCGGAAAACCCTTTTATCGGCGTGATTGTTCTCTGATTAATCGTTCTTTTATTTGGGAAATCTGGGGCCCACTCATTTGCTTGTTTCCACCGGAGTTTAGCTGGGTTTTAGCCCGGCGATGTTCACTGATGTTTTACCAGTTATTGTGACTTGTCCCTCTGTTCTGCTGATCTGTTTGTTTGTCCCGTGTTGTTGATATTTTCTCTGATTGTTTTCTTAGGGACTTTGTTATTGAGTCTTGGCAACTTATTTGTGAATTCTGGAACCGTTTGGATTTTGGATTCGTTCCTGTTCTCCAAGCATTGGGTCGTGGAGTTTGACTTTGGAATCATAACTGTTAATTCTGTTGTTGCTATTGGATCCGTTCTTGAAACTGAAATAGGCAGGGGACGGAGTCGTAGTGACGCCGTGCGCTACTCGCCGGAAAATGCCACCGGCAGTCGCTCCTCCATCTTGTTGGTTACTGCTCTGTTTCGTTTGTTTCACTGATCTTCTTACCATGAAGAGCTAAAGTCTACGCTTTCCGTTAGTTCACTTACTTGGTTGGATTATTGTTTCGACCCGCTTACTTGGACTGGCTTATGCATTGACTGGATTTTCTGAGTGCAGGGATCCATTTTGGATAATTTTATCCATTTTGGAATATTGAACTAATTTGGACAAATACTACGTTAATCGGCCGATGAAAATACATATATACGTATTGAGGCCTCGGGATTGATTTGAACATGATACTACACTTGAACTGTCCCGTCCCCGTGTCCCTAAAGCAAAAGGCGATGATGAAAGTATGAAATTAATGCAAAGCAAGTCGAATAGAGTAGTGGGTTTGGTGCTTTGGCATGGCAACACGGCCCGGGCTCCGTGTTTGCAACCGTACCAAATCCCGAGCCTCTATTCGACGCGCCATACGAACCTGAGCCTAAATTTTGCAAAAACAACCCCCTTTACTATTATTATTATTATTATTATTATTATTATTATTATTATTATTATTATTATTACTACTACTATTATATATTATTATTATTATTATTATTATTACTTTATTACTTTATTATTATTATTATTATTATTTATTTTTATTAGTTATTACACTTTATTATCGTACTAATCCAGTTTAATTCCCATTTTTTTATTGCGAGGTTCATCTTGGCACGAACAACTCGGGAATGCGTTTGACTAACTCACGAATAGGAATAGTCCATTGCATTGAAGGCATTTGGAGATTGAATTCGGACTCAAGAAAGACATAAGACCTTAGGAAATTTAGAAAATTCAAGGCTCCCGCGAGTTGATCAATATCCCGGGTTCTATCTTTAACTTCGCATTCCTTTCCTTAGATATTTATGTAAATAAAATACGTAAAATATTTATTTATCAATAATATTTGATTGCTTGGTATGTCGCTTTACTTTATGTTTATTACCTTTTATTGTGAAGTCGTTATTTAATTTATTTCAAATTGGGGCCGTCTTAGCAAATGCGTGCAAGTAAAAGAATATGTTTGCAAAATAAGCTTTTTATTCGATTAATTATTCTTATTATTTTATTACTATTTTTAAATAATTCTTTTGAAAGAAAAGCACACTTGTAAATATTTGGAAACCTGTCGGATTAACCGTTTTTAACGGAATTTCGGAAGTGCCTTAAAAACCTTCTTCCGAAATTAATAAAACCTCTTACCTTTAGAATCTCTGAAAGAAAGACTGTCTTTTATAAAAACGGAGTTTTTGCACGCATTTGTTAATTTGGTTCCCTGTTTTCCTTAAATTGGGTGGCGACTCCAAAAACTCCAAAAGAGTTAGTCCATCCTGTCGATATTCCGGAATTTATCCTTCTCGGGGGGTAATTTTTGGGGTTCAACAGCTAGCAACATTGTTCTTGGAGAGGTATTGGGGCAAAGGGTGATCCCATATATTATGCTAAAAATAGAGCTCAATTGAACTACATCATGATCGAAAAAGAGTTATTGACCATTGTATTTGCATTTGAGAAATTATGGCCTTACTTGATGGGCTCAAAGATTGTTGTGTACTCTGATCATGCGGCAATTTTCTACCTAATGAGCGAGAAATATGAAAAGCCGAGGTTGATCCATTAGGTGTTGCTGTTTCAAGAGTTTGATGTTGAAATCAAAGATCCGAAGAGAAGCGAGAATCAAGTAACCGACCATATGTCAAGGTTGGAAGAAAAAAAGAAATCGAGGCTTAATTCGAAAATCAATTAAAGCAGTTGATAAAAGAAATATATCATTTCTATTCAGATGAGCCCAAATTATTCCAAATTTGTATTGGTGGGATGATTCGTCATTGTGAACAAATTTCAATCTTAGAAGGGTGACACTCATCTCCTTATAGTGGGCACCATGGAGGCATGATGACGACGTCAAAGGTACTTAATTTTGCATTTTATTGACCCTCAATATATAAGATAATCATGAGTTTTTGAAAATATGTGACCAGAGCCTAAGAGCGGGAGAAATATCAAAAAAGAATGAAAGGCCCATAAAACCTATTGTTAACGTTCAAAGTTTTGATGTTTGGGGTATCGATTTCATGAAACCTTTTGTGAGCTCTTATAGGATGAAGTATATTTTTGTGAAGGTGGACTATGTGTTGAAATGGGTGGGAAGTGGTTGCTTTACCAATATGAAGCAAGAGTGTCATCGCCCTCTTGCGGAAGAGTAATTTAACTAGATTTGGCACTTCAAGAACCAAAATTGGTGATGAGGGTTCAAATTTTTTCAACAAGTCTTTTGATGCTAAATTGACCAAGTATGGAGTCAAACATAATATGGAAACACATTACCATCCTCAAACAAGCGACCAAGTTGAGATGTCCTACCGAGAAATCAAGACCATTCTCTCTAAGACCGTTAATGCCAATAGGATAGAGTGTGCACGACAACTTGATGTTACTCTTGGACATATAGGATGGCTTTCAAAATACCAATTGGTAAGTCTCCACATCGATTAGTACATGGGAAGGCATGCCATTTACTCTTGGAGTCGGAGCAAAAAGCTATCTTGAACTTAGAAGCTTAATCTTGATTGTGACATTGTCTCTAACTTGAGAGTATCTCATTTGAATGCTATGAATGAATTTTGTTCCATGGTTATGAGAGTTCTTTTTTATACATGGAAATGATATAGCATGATCATGCCAAAAAGATTGGAACCGTGAGTATAAGAAAGGAGACATGGTGTTTCTTTTCAAGCCTCAAATTGTTTCTGGGAAAGCTCAAGTCCAAGTGGAGTGGTCTGTTCAATATAATTGAGGTATCTCCTTATGGTGCGGTTGATTTAGAAGATTCAAAGGGTGATTCATTCCGAGTGAATGGATACCAATTGAAGCACTATTTGGAATACTTTGATTTGCATGAGGACTGACATGTGGCTTACTTCAAATTTTTGACCCGTAACTGGTTAGCATCTTCATGCCACGATATTAAATTAGGCTTTTCTTGGGAGGCAACCAATGTTTACATGTTAATATTGTGTTAGTTTTTACGTTTATTGTGATGTCTCTCAATTGGTTTTATAGTGAAAAGATAAATTGAAGGTGTTGGAAGTTGATTGACAAGTGTGGATGGACTGCTAATGTAATTTATGAAAGAAGACCTAAAAGTGAGGACCACATATAATTCTATTGACCGCATATTATTGTGCTGACCCCTCTCATAAAATGCGAGGCATAATGTAGGAATTGTTTTGGACGCACATTTTTGTGCGACCATGCACAATGTTCTAGGGAGTAAGCCAAATTTTTGCATGATTATTAGGGCCAACCCATTATTGTGTAGACCACACAATAAATTAATGAATTCTCACACTTTGCCACCGCACAAGTTCAGAAACACATAAGAAAAAGCAACGTCACACAATTTTGACCGCACTTTGAAACAAAATGGTTCAGCAACCAATGTGTAAAAGCATACGCAGGTAATTTTACTTGTTTCACTTTTATGCAACACCTAAAACAAAAAGTATAAAGAGTAAACAGAAAACCAAAGTCATGGATGACCGATCAAGTTCAGATCAGCTCCGGCGAACCCATTTCATCCATCTCTAAATAACTCAGGTAATTTTCTACCCCCAACTCTCTCTATTCTCGTTCCTAATCGGGTCGTGTTAGCAATTCAGAATCCCGATGGATTCTAGATAAAAATGAGTGAAACGGTTCTAGTTTCGGGGTGGTGAAGTCTGATTAACCACTCCCACGGAGGAACCCTAACCCACATTCACCATAGGCTTGAATAAAGTGGATCAGATCTTGACATTAAAAAGGAAAAAGTGAGGGTTATTTGTGAGAATCGATTTGGCCTTTGAAATTATTCTTTGAATCGTGTTCCATGCTTGAATCTTGCTTAAATTCTGAACATGGGTGAGGGAATGTATGTCTAAAGGGGAAACAAAATTTCATGCCCTAATTTTGCTTCGAAAATAGTAACCTATCTTCAGAAAATTTTTTGTTTTAATAAAACGGGGACCAAAGTGGTAGTGTAAAATTGTTGAAAATGCGGTCGAACGATGTTGTGCTGCTCTGCATTTTGTCCAAAAATAGAGTAAAACTTTAGTTCGGAGTCTGAAAAATTTCTAACTGTTGAAATCTTGTGTAGACCGCACAGGGGGAGGTCCAGGTTGACACAAAGATGGTTGATCTAGATGCACGGGACTCCACTATAGAGCCACAGAGTATTGATGTGGGTAGAGCTGACCAAACACAAGCACATACAAGACTGATGTCCGCAACTTTCGACCAATCCAAGTCCATTCCTTCATCGATTGAGCGTTCTACAGCTTCGCAGACCATAGAGGAGCACCACGACACTTGAGAGGAAGAATTCTTATCTTACCCCTTTATATTTGTACTGATTGGCATGTTCAGATGCATTATGGTCAATGTATGTTTTTAGTTTGGGCATGGGTTTAAAATTTTTAAATGTTGAATGAAATGAAAATCATGATCATTGTATCGTTTTGTTAAAGTTAAATGTTAAACTCGTGTGTTTCTTCCAAGTAATTTTCATTAGGTATATAGTTAAATAAGTAGTGCATATCTATATATGTTTTGTAGCATTTGTAAATATGTGTTGGGTTACATATTGTTATAACAAAAGTCCCAAAATGTCACGACCCAATTTTCGGGGCCGTGATGGCACCTAAGTGTTACATCCTTAGGCGAACCACGAATAATTAAACTGACTCATAATGATAATTTAGATAGAAATATTTCAATAAAATGTAGGTGTAGACATCCACCCGAAATATAGTGTCAATAGAGCATCTACGAATTCTGACATCCGATATACATATATATATAATACAAGATGTAGGAAGCGTCTAAACACTAAGGTGGATCAGACGGTATGCCACCGCGAACCATGCGGTTGGCTCACCTCAAGCAAAAATAGTCACAGCCTCGAACGGATCAGATAAGTCCACCTGTCTGACTAGTGGAAGGATCTGCATATTTAAACAGTAAGTTATGAGCCAAAGCCCAGTAAGATCATCGACAGGCCCGCTAAATTACCCTTTCGGGACAAGTCTTTGATAATGCATAAGCAGATAACGGAAGTACAATCCACACCTTTACAGTAACCCATAAACATTACATACGATAATATAATTATACAACAACACAAGCAATAATACGCGAATACATAACATGGTCAATAATATAAAGATACATAATATTGGCAGCATATACAATATTATATTGATACTATGGCATAAGCAATAATATAATTAACACACAGCATGGCGATGATATATCTCGCATACCACATAGGTAATGATATACCTAGCACATAGCATAAGCACACACCCTGTGCGGCTTTGTTTATAGGTCATAACGCACCACAGGCCTCTGTCCCTATAAACAACTTTACTTATAGGTCATAACGCACCACAAGCCTCTGTCCTTATAAGTCTCCACATCTAGGTCATAACGCACCACCAGCCTCTGTCCCTAAATGGAATTTCGCTTCTAGGTCATAACGCACCACCGGCCTCTGTCCCTAGAGCATATCAATAATACACCGGCACACAACATCGACTATACACAAGTCACGTTTGTGCTTTCTCCTTTTTGTATAAATATAACGAGTAGTACATAATACTATCTACTAGACAATGTTAGTCAATTAAGTACTCGACATCTTACTTAGCAAGATCAAATCTTATCCGCAAGCAAAATAGAGATCAAGTCTCACTTACCTCAAAATCGGCTCAAGTGACTAAGGAATGACCTCCTTTCCCAAACGATGTGCCTCCGTAAGACTCCTCTCTGAGCCAAAGAAATAGTGTCGCACTCGTAAGCATGTGAGGAAAGGATTCTAAGCCCTTACGCAATTTAAGAGGCAATTTACCAAAATACCTCCGGGTCGGACGTACCCAAAAACAGGTAAAATTTATGTTTCCGGACTCCCCATACTCCCACGAGTCCAAAAGTACCATTATTGTACATACCCGAGTCCAACTCAGTCATATTTCTCATTTCACAAATCTAGAGTTCAAACCCTCTTTCCAAGGATCGTCACTTTGATCCTCAGATTAAAGCGTTAAAAATGGGTAAGAATAGTTACCTTGTGTTTAGGAATGATTTTGGTACTTCAAATTCCCCTTGGAATCACTTTTAGAAGCTCAAAACATGAAAATAAAAATGAATGCCCGCCCTAGTATATATAGCAGCCCGCAGCTTTAAAGAGTTGTACCACATGCTGTCCAAATTGTACCTCACTGGATAGCTTTCAGTAAAATACCCATAACTTCTCATAGAAATGTCCAAATAATACGAGGTTAGTGGCATTAGAAGCACAACTCAAAGAACTACAACTATCATGTTTTGAATGTTTTCTAATTCCTTATGTATTGATCTGAAAAATCGATTTTTTTCCAGCTGAACAGTAAAAAAACAGAATTCAGCAGCTTTTTTGGCTTTGCACCAGGTCAGCCACTGTTTTTGGGTCCAAACGGGACCCCACAAAGCTCAGAATGACCTCAAATTTTGTACACAAGTCATACAAGACTTGTGTGACATGCTCGTCTAGACGAAACTCAATTCAGATCTCTAGAACTCAAAAGGTAGGTCCCACGGGAAAGGGTCAAATTTCGACTTTCGCCAAAATAGCGAATTTTAATCAAACGATCCCGGAATCCAAATTCGAAAGTTGCTACAAGTCACAAATGACGATACGAACCTAATGAAACCCTCAGATCTCTCATCGGAGTTCGTTTACTCAAATCGAGCTCGAAAACCTCTTTTAACCTTTTCAAACTTCCGCAACGGAGACTTTATCAAAAGTTCTATCAAACGAGGTCCGTTTTCACTTTTGAAGGTTGCTACAGGTCATAAATTACCATATGAACCTAACGTAACTTTCAGATTTCATATCAGAGCTCATTTGCTCAAATCGAGCTCCGAAACCTCTTTTAGCCTTAACGAATATCCGAAATTAATGTCTTTCTCCGATACCTATCTAACAAAGTTCGTTTTAGCTAAAAAATTTCAGGCATGTCATAATGGATCTTACGGAGCTTTTGGGATTGTCGACACGTAAATCGAGGTCCCGATTCCCAAAACGACTATTTGAGGTCGTTACAATCTCCCCCACATAGACTCTCGTTCGTCCTCGGACGAGCCCGAGTCTAAGGTAAGATTCACATTTTCACGAAAATAATTACACGGATTTCGAGGACTCTCGCTACTACCCGAAATCATAAACAACAACATAACTTTCAGGCTTTAGAGATTGAAATCATACCTGAATTATCGAAAAGGCGAGGATACTTCTCCCGCATGTCGGACTCGAGTTCCCAAGTGGCCTCTTCGCTAGGACGATTCTTCCGTAGCACTTTAACCAACGGGATCTCTTTCGACCTTAGCTTACGGATCTCTCTAGCCGCAATAGCAATCGGCTCCTCCAAATAAGCCAAGTCCTCGTCGATCTCGACAGAAGCCATATCAATCACATGGGATGGATCATGAACATACTTTCGGAGCATAGATACGTGGAATACTGGATGAATTGACAGAGATGGAGGCAAAGCAAGCCTATATGCAACAGCGCCAATGCGCTCCAAGACCTCAAAAGGACCAATGAACCTCGGACTAAGCTTGCCCTTTTTCCCGAATCTCATAACACCCTTCATCGGCGATACTTTAAGAAACACCCGGTCACCTACCATAAACACCAAATCTCTCCTCCTCCGATCCGCATAAGATATCTGTCGACTCTGAGCTGTGCGGAGCCGATCCTGAATGATTCGGACCTTATCTAAGGTCTGCTGAACTAGATCCGAACCCAACACCTTCACCTCTCCAGGTTCAAACCAACCAACTGGAGAACGACATCGGCGGCCATATAATGCCTCAAACGGAGCCATCTGGATAGAAGACTGATAACTGTTATTATAGGCAAATTCCGCCAAAGGCAAATAACTGTCCCAATGGCCTCCAAAGTCAATAGCAGAAGCCCTCAGCATATCCTCAAGAATCTGGATGGTCCTCTCGGACTGACCATCAGTCTGAGTATGAAATGCGGTGCTAAGATCCACTCGGGTACCCAGCTCCTTCTGAAATGATCTCCAGAACTGAGCTGTGAACTGAGTACCGCGATCTGATATAATAGAGACTTGAGCACTATGCAATCTCACAATCTGCTCGATAAAGATACGAGCTAAGCGCTCCGATGAATAAGTAGTCCTCATGGGGATGAAATGAGCTGACTTGGTGAGACGATCCACCACTACCCATACTGAATCATGCTTGCCCAAGGTCAAAGGCAATCCAACCACAAAGTCCATAGTAATATGCTCCCATTTCCATTCCGGAATCGGCATGGACTGAGTCACCCCGGCTGGTCTTCTATGCTCATACTTTACCTGCTGACAATTTAAGCACCGAGACACATGATCAACAGCATCTCTCTTCATTCCCTTCCACCAATATAACTCCCGAAGATCTTGATACATCTTCGTAATACCAGGATGAATAGAATACCGAGAACTGTGTGCCTCTGCCAATACCAGCTGCCTCAACTCCCCAATATTCGGAACACACAACCGACTGTTGAGCCGCAGTACACCATCATCTCCGATCATAAATGAGGTCACTCCCCCACTTAAAACTCTATCTCAAATATCACGCAAATATGAATCATCAAATTGCTTTTCCTTGATCTGGGAAGCTAGGGATGACTGAGTCCCTATATAAGCAAAAACTCGGTCTGGCACAGAATCATCAAATCGCACTCCACTAATGGACAAGGCCTGCAACTCTCGAGCTAGTGGTCTCATATCAACATCAAGATAGGCAAGGCTACCCATAGACTTCCTGCTCAGAGCATCAGCCTCAACATTAGCTTTCCAGGGATGATACTGAATAGCGATGTCATAATCCTTAAGCAACTCCAACCATCGGTGCTGTCTCTCGTTCAAGTCCTTCTGGGTGAACAGATACTGGAGACTCTTATGATCAGTGAAAATCTCACAAGGCTCACCATATAAATAATGCCTCCACAACTTCAATACAAATACCACCGCCAATAACTCTAGATCGTGGACAGGGCAGTTCTTCTCATGCACTTTCAGTTGTCTCGAGGCATAAGCTATCACCTTGCCATTCTGCATCAAAACACCACCTAAGCCAATACCAGAAGCATCACAATAGACTGTGAATCCCCCGGATCCACTAGGCAAGGCCAATACAGGTGCTGTAGTCAAGACAGTCTTGAGCCTCTGAAAGCTAGACTCACAAGCAGCAGACCATAGAAAAGGAACATTCTTCTGCGTCAATTTAGTCAGTGGTGCTGATATGGAAGAAAATCCCTCCACGAATCGCAGATAATAACCTGCCAAGCCTAAGAAACTCCGAATCTCTGTAGGAGAAGTAGGCCTAGGCCAATTCTGAACGACCTCCACTTTCTTGGGATCAACACTAATACCGTCCTTGGTCACCACGTGACCTAGGAATGACACGGTATCCAGCCAAACTCACATTTAGAGAATTTAGCATACAATTCATGGTCTCTCAAGGTCTGAAGGATAATCTTCAAGTGATGCTCATGCTCCCCTCGGCTCCTTGAATATATAAGGATGTCATCAATGAACACAATAACAAAAGAATCAATTATGGCTTGAACACATGGTTCATAAGATCCATAAAGGCGGCCGGAGCATTTGTAAGCCCAAATGACATGACAAGAAACTCATAGTGCTCATATCTCGTACGGAAAGCAGTCTTAGAAATATCCTCAGACCGAATCCTCAACTGATGATACCCCGATCTCAAGTCAATCTTGGAAAAATGAGTAGCACCCTAAAGCTGATCAAATAAATCATCTATACGTGGCAAAGGATACATGTTCTTGATAGTCACTTTGTTCAATTGCCGATAATCAATACACATGCGCATAGAACCATCCTTCTTCTTTACAAAAAGAACCTGAGCACCCCAAGGAGACACACTGGGTCTAATGAAACCCATATCAAGCAAATCTTGAATTTGCTCCTTCAATTCCCTCAACTCAGCAGGAGCCATACGATATGGAGGAATAGATATAGGCTGAGTACCTGGCAATATATCAATACAGAACTCAATCTCCCGCATAGGAGGCAAACCCGGCAAGTCATCCGGAAAGACCTCCGGATACTCGCATACTACCGGTACTCGATCAATAGATACCTCCTCCACTCGAACATCTCGAATAGAAGCAATATACCCTCCGCACCCGCGAGCTATCATCTTCTGAGCCTTCATGAATGATATGATCACCTATAGTCACGGACTTGGCATGGCAATCCAACGTCGCGTGACAGGATGCCAACCAATCCATGCCCATGATCACATCAAATTCCACCATATCTAGCAACATCAAGTCTACTAGAGACTCAACACCACAAATAGAAATCACGCACTCCCGATACCCTTTATCTACACATATAGGATCTCCGACAGGCGTTGCCACCATAAATGGAGCATCAATAAAAACCAGATCCTTGCTCAAGCAAGGTGAAAATCCAGGAGACACATAAGAGAATGTAGATCCCGGATCTATAAGGGCAAAGGCACTGCGGCCACAAACAGAAAGAGTACCTGTGATCACATCATTGGATGCCTCGGCATCCTGGCGTGTCATAGCAAAAACCTGAGCTGAACCTCCAGGACCAGGAGCTCTCTGAACCGGCTGCCTAGGAGGAACCTGAGTGACAGGCCAAGCTGCCTGAGGAGAAGACCGAACCATAGCAGCAGAACTCTGATGTCCCGCGGAGGTAGGTCCAGATGAAGTAACATAGGGGCAATCCCTAACAAAGTGCCCGGGATCCCCACACTGGTAATAAGCCTTACTACCGCCTCCTCCGCGTCCACCTCCGGGCCTGCACCTCCCATAGTGCCTCTGACAGCATCTCCCACAAACAGGTGGAACAGACTGAGATGAATCCCCACGCCTCTGAGACGGCTGAGGCCTCTGAACACCCGACGAAGTACCCTAAGATGATAAAGCAGCGGCCTGAGGAAGTCTAGGCTGAGTATGACCACGGGAACCCTGGCCTCCATGCGAAGGACCACTAGAAATACCAGAATATCGTGACCTCTTGCTCGCTCTCTCTGCATCTGCCCTGGCATGAATATCCTCCATACGCCTCGCAATATCAACCACCTCATAATAAGACTTGCTGCCCATATTAGGGGCAACAGCTATCTGAAGACGAGGATGAAGACCCTCAACAAATCTAAGGACCTTGTCCCTCTCCAGCCCAACCATAGCAGGCGCAAACTGGGATAACTCTAAGAATCTGGTATCATAAGCAGACACGGACATGTCTCCCTGCCTCAACCTCTCAAACTCGCGCCTCTGGGCATCATGGTGACTCTGAGGCACAAATCTACTCATAAACATGGCAACGAACTCGGCCCAAGACAAAGGAGGAAGATCACTGGACCTTTGTCTCATCACAGAAACCCACCACGTCTCGGCATCACCGGACAATCGGAAAGAAGCACATCGCACCCCAAGGGTGTCTCTAGTACCTAGCCCCGAAAATATCTTCTCACACTTCTGAATATATCTCTGAGCAGAACAAGTAGCTGGTGTACCATCGAACTCGGGAAGCTTGAGCTTCATGAAGGACTCAATCCTCCGAGCTACCTCCTCGTCACTCATAGAAAGAGCAGGAATAGAATGACCCAACTGAATACCCGACTGAGGAGCCAAAGTGGAAGGCTAAGCAATAGGACTAATAACTGGAGTAGACTGAGGAATCACCGGAGTAGCCTCAGGAGTCGGCATACTCATAGCTGGAGTAGCTGGCTGGGGTACCGCAGAAGGTACTGGCATTTCGCCCATAGGCGAGGCCTGAGATCCAAGCATGCCCATCATCCGCAATAGAACATCTGTAGGAATAGATACCGTTATGCCCGGCACAAGAGAAGGCATAGTCGATGGGACATGTGCGACGGGTATCTCAGAAGACACCGGTGGCACTGTACTAGTCTGTCTGGCTGCAGGAGGTCTGCCCACAGAAGTTCAGGTAGTAGCCGCTCTCGGCTGAGTAGGTGCCCGCGCACCAGTCCGTGTGCTACGCACAGCTCTCCTACGGACAGACTCAGTCAGTGCGTCACCAGCTCCCGAAGCAGAGGACGATCGCGTTCTCACCATCTGTCATAATCACATTAAAGGATTAGCACCTATGTAAGCATCATAGCACGAGAAGAGATGAAATGAAGGGAAACAACTCTTCCTAAAATGCCTTTGCAGCCTCTCGCTTATAAGTATGGTCGACAACATACCCATAAACAAGACTCTGCTCGGACACTATTCCATTGACTCCCTAAGACTCGACTTACAACCTAGGGCTCTGATACCAATTTGTCACGACCCAATTTTCGGGGCCGTGATGGCACCTAAGTGTTACATCCTTAGGCGAACAACAAATAATTAAACTGACTCATAATGATAATTTAGATAGAAATATTTCAATAAAATGTAGGTGTAGACATCCACCCGAAATACAGTGTCAATAGAGCATCTACGAATTCTGACATCCGATATACATATATATAATACAAGATGTAGGAAGCGTCTAAACACTAAGGTGGATCAGACGGTATGCCACCGCGAACCATGCGGTTGGCTCACCTCAAGCAAAAATAGTCACAGCCTCGAACGGATCAGATAAGTCCACCTGTCTGACTAGTGGAAGGTTCTGCACATTTAAACAGTAAGTTATGAGCCAAAGCCCAGTAAGATCATCGACAGGCCCGCTAAATTACCCTTTCGGGACAAGTCTTTGATAATGCACAAGCAGATAACGGAAGTACAATCCACACCTTTACAGTAACCCATAAACATTACATACGATAATATAATTATACAACAACACAAGCAATAATACGCGAATACATAACATGGTCAATAATATAAAGATACATAATATTGGCAGCATATACAATATTATATTGATACTATGGCATAAGCAATAATATAATTAACACACAGCATGGCGATGATATATCTCGCATACCACATAGGTAATGATATACCTAGCACATAGCATAAGCACACACCCTGTGCGGCTTTGTTTATAGGTCATAACGCACCACAGGCCTCTGTCCCTATAAACAACTTTACTTATAAGTCATAACGCACCACAAGCCTCTGTCCCTATAAGTCTCCAAATCTAGGTCATAACGCACCACCGGCCTCTGTCCCTAGATGGAATTCGCTTCTAGGTCATAACGCACCACCGGCCTCTGTCCCTAGAGCATATCAATAATACACCGGCACACAACATCGACTATACACAAGTCATGTTTGTGCTTTCTTCTTTTTGTATAAATATAACGAGTAGTACATAATACTATCTACTAGACAATGCTAGTCAATTAAGTACTCGACATCTTACTTAGCAAGATCAAATCTTATCCGCAAGCAAAATAGAGGTCAAGTCTCACTTACCTCAAAATCGGTTCAAGTGACTAAGGAACAACCTCCTTTCCCAAACGATGTGCCTCCGTAAGACTCCTCTCTGAGCCAAAGAAATAGTGTCGCACTCGTAAGCATGTGAGGAAAGGATTCTAAGCCCTTACGCAATTTAAGAGGCAATTTACCAAAATACCCCCGGGTCGGACGTACCCAAAAACCCGTAAAATTTATGTTTCCGGACTCCCCATACTCCCACTAGTCCAAAAGTACCATTATTGTACATACCTGAGTCCAACTCGGTCATTTTTCCCATTTCACAAATCTAGGGTTCAAACCCTCTTTCCAAGGATCGTCACTTTGATCCTCGGATTAAAGCGTTAAAAATGGGTAAGAATAGTTACCTTGTGATTAGGAATGATGCAACGGAAAAACGAGCGGAAGCTACACACGACACAAATATGCGGAAGCGATAAAACACAAGATAGATGATATCAAAGATATCGGGAAACAAGGATTGGGGAGTCAAGAAACGAGAAGAAAGAACGGATTAATGAATTCAAGACTTGAATTAATAATCCAAAAGGGAGAATGAAACTCGAACCTTACAATGGAATCAAACTAGGTATCGATCGCCTTAGGTTCCAAGTTAACGAGATACATGAAGCCTCGGGCTTCGGACTAGAAAGGCTCGGCCTTCTCTAATTCTCTCTTCTCAATGTTCATACAAGGTAAACTAATGAAATGAAGAGCAAATGTGCTATATATACATTTACATTGTTAAATGGACAAAAATGGCCCTTGAAGCTGATTCTGCCTCGCTGCCCAGGTTCCCTTCATAGCGATCGCGCCAGGAGGGTCGCGATCGCGCAGATCATTCTTCCAGGCATCGCGATCGCGCTACTGGGAACGCTGTCGCGCAGGGTTCGAACGGACAAGGCTTCAACTCCTCGCGATCGCGCGAGATCAACGCTGTCGCACAAGGCAATATGCTCCTCTTCGCGATCGCGTGTGACATGGTCGCGATCGCGAAGAACAAATGTTCTTCCTTAGGCAGTGAGCTCCCAGTGTGCTCCCCTATTTTGCCCTGTTTTGGGCTGCCTGTTTTCCTGCCATGTTTCCTCCGTCCTCGGCGCTCCAATGCATGATCTTCCAAGACGTTCCCGGAGGCCTTGACTCGTATCCGTTGTGCTCTCGAGCTTGGCTTTTGATGGTTGTCGTTTAGGCCATTTTATATGGCATCATCCTTCCCTTCTTGAAAGGATTTCGTCCTCGAAATCGAACCATCAAAGCCTACAATCAAAACAAGCACAACCAAAACTTCCTACTTCACAAGTAGGTTAGCTTAACAAGTATAAGTGCAAGTGGTGTGGAAAACACACTCTTGTGATAGAGCCAAGCATCAATATCTATGAAAAAGCTTATGTCCCCAAAAGAGACAACAAATTCTTGGCTCGAAAAGAACAAGCACTCATAATCAAAACAAGCAAAGAGATCAAGGATATGCATGTAGCAATTAAATTCCCCACGACCCCTAAGCCCATGATCAACACACCAAGCCTTCAAATCAATTTTATCACAAAGTGACACATCGGCTTTGGCATGCTCAACACTCAAGGTGTGCTCAACATATGGGATGGAGTAAGTAAAATAGTTCAATTCACAACTAATATCGACTACTCCACTCCCCTTCTTAAGAGCATTCTTACACACACCGAGAGGTACCCCCTCACCTCCAAATTCACCTCCAAGACGATCCTCCTCACTAGAGAAACTCCAAAGGAAGGTCTCCAAAATAGGTCCTTAATCATTATAGTCCCCACAACGAAGGCTACGACTACTAGAAGATAGGTCGACACGACCAATACCAAGACCACTCTCCTCACTCGGAGTTCCAAACGTTGGATCATCCATAGAGCCTAACTTGACAAACCATGGAGGTTCGACTCTACTACCGACCCTAGTCCGATACAATTCACCACCACAAACAAGATTGCCTTCAAACAATAGAAATGTAAAGGCATGCACCTCAAATTCATGGTTACATAAAAGCATAGAATCAACTAGGTCCTTCACTCTCACTCGAGGAGTCATCGAAAATAAATCGATCCATCTCACACTCTAGAGACTCCTCAAGATCAAATCCACCCTCATCACGACACAAGAGACCACCACTATCAATTAAGCAATCAAAGGGAAGAATAAGATTATCATGCAATTCATCTTCTCCTATATCAAATATAGGTGGGGTGTCATAACAAGGTTCACAAACAAGGTCAACTACGACATCTTCACTAAAGAGAGGTTCAATGAAAACCGAGCTCACATCATGATGTGGCTTTTCAACCCTCTCAACTAGTGGTTCAATTTCACACACAAGTTGACCCGAAGGCTCTACACTAGTTGTAAACACATTATACTCATGCAAATCATCAACTAGCATAGAGTTATTACAAACAAGATCACAAGACAAGGAAGTATCATGCTCAAGGGAGGAAGAACTAACACATACCTTTGAAGTGTCATGAACGTCTCCACCTTGTAGCTTACATTCGGCATCTCCTTCACCTTGTCTTTCCATCTAAGAACATGGTTGAGGCTCCATCGGTTTGCCTCCAAGGATCCCTACACAAGAATTCAAACACATAGAAGAAAAAGATAAAGAGTTAAGGTTAGAATAAGGGGTGATCTCACTCTCAATTTTTCTTTTTCCCTCTTTCTTTTCCCTCATTTGTTTTCCAAGGTTGGGTGTAGATTCGGGTGGCGACAACTCACTCACATCACTCATCACAACCTCTCCTTTTTCCGGTCGAGAGTTGTCACCGGTCGCTCCCTTACTCCTCTCTATCTTTTGTCTCTCAAATTCGGGCGAATTGGGACGAGGCCCAAGAATACCCATAGCCGGAGTAGGTGGACTTTTCACGTCAACCTGGAATCTAGGACTAGGAGACTCATCACTTGATGCCTCCTTTTTCTTTGTTGGTGAACCACTCGGCTTTGGAAGTGGCTTCGGGCTCACCTTGTTGACATTTGCCAACTCTTTTGTAGAACTAGTCCCACCATTGCTTGTGTTTGTAGGACTTCTTGTTTGCACATTGTTGCCCATGGAATGAAGTTCCCGATCCTTGCTCATTTGCCTAGCCAAAGGAGGTGCACTAGTAGGCACTTGGCTCTTCGCCCGGTAAGGCACAAAGTCATAGACTCTTTGCCCTACGCCCACAAGATATGCATCTTTCACCACACTATATTGCACCCTCTTCCCCTCCAACCACGGCTCACCTATCTACACATCAAGATGACCCATGGGATACACGTCACACCAAAGATAGCATCTATAACTCCCATGAGATATGAGTACCCGAGCCTCCTTAGAAACCCACACTCCATCATACTCATAAGGATGCTCTAGCTTATGACAAGGTATCCTAAGCCTATCAACCAAAGAGGTGCTAATACAATTGGCATCGGTATCACCAATCTTGAGCAAGTATCCTCCAATACCATCTACCCCAACAACGAACCTACGTCTACCCAAGTCTTGCACATTGGCATCCAAATGAGAATTTGGACGCCCACAAGTGACATCACCATCAACTTGGGTCTTCCTTATCCCTCCACTAGTGGCAACACCACTAGAACAACCTCCACTTCCCATCACTCTCCCAACATTAGCAATGTTGTTGGAAGTCAAGGAAGGAATTTTGCCATGGAACCCATAAGTGCCTCTCGCCTTGGTTCCATAGCCCATAGTACTACTCCTACTACAACCATCCACGCCCCTCACGGCATACATCCCCTTTGTAGCAAAAGCAACACAATTTCTCAAACCAACCTCCACATGGGAATTAGAAGCATTAGGCCGCTTAGCGTACCTAGAAGATGCAAGCTTCTCCTTCCCCATGGAACAACCACCACCACCTCCCATACTAATGGAAGGTCCTCCACTACTCCCTTGTACTCCATTAGCAACACCAAGAGAAGATGCATAAGAACACTTCGTATACTCAACATCATCATCAACTCTATCTATGTTACTATCATCAATATCAAATTCTTCACAAGAAGAGTAAGTAGGATCAATGTACCTTGAAGCATCACCATCTTCGATTTCTTGACTAGAAGCATAGGAACCATCACAATCTTCATCACAAGCCTCATAGTCTTCATCAATCTCACGATCATCATAGTGAACCGCTTCATCAACATAGGAGCCATGGTTTCCATCATCATAGTAATCTTCATCATCACCCTCGTAGGAACCATAGTCTCCTTCATCACCATACGAGTCATAACAACTCGCATCATCCCCGCATGAGCCATAATCCCCTCCATCATCATTGTCCGACATTGTTGCAATCACCAAAGAACAAAACCTCCCAAAAGTCACTCCCTCACGTGTATAACTCAATATATGTACACTCAAGAGCGAGGCCTTATCAACTTGAGAACCAAGGTAATCACAACTAGCATGTCCAAGTTAAAATTCGGAATGGAATTAATGAGACTCGATGTACGGACGGCTATTTAAAGTGCGCACTTGAGGCCAAAAGGAGTTCTACGACTCTTCTTTGAATTCTAGTCTCCTCTACGCATGAATACCCTAATACGCTAAAGGATTAGTGTCTTTCAAGTAGGCCAATTACCTTCAAAACACTAACCAAGAGGGATGGTAGAAAATAGGACACAAAAGATTTGACTCGAATTGGCACCAAATGGATTTGGAATCGGATGAAATTTCGTTTGTGATCTAGAAACTCATCATATTTAATGAACCAATTGGAGTCACGATGTTTGGAAACTGTTCGGAAGCCGTTGCGAACGTTCTGTCCCAAAATGGGAAAGTCTGGAAAATTTTTTATTCTTCGCTATCGCGACCAGACGCGCCGATCGCGAAGGGTTAATTTTTTTCAAAAATAATTTTGCTCTTCGCTATCGGAGAATTGCTCTTCGCGATCGCGAAGGGTTAGTTTCTGCAACTTTCACAGCAGCTCAAAAATGGGTTTTTGGCGATTTTGGTTAAATTTTTGGCTCGATTTCAACCCGATACACAAAACCAACGATACCCAAAGGTGTATACAACTAATATCATCAATCCCCAATAGTTTTTCAACCCCAAACAACAACAGCAAGCTTCGATTCAAGATTGAAGCGTTTTCAAGAATTTTCAAACTTTTGGATTTTGATTTTCGAAAATTTTGAATCGTAACACCAAAACACGAGATATAGGTATCAAAACGATGGGAATACAATAAGGAACAAACCCCAATACTTTTTATCACTCGGGGATTCGTATCCAACCCGCTCGACCAAATTTTGTCAAGTTTTCTAGTTTTTCAATTTTTTTATTTTTCTTCAATTTTTCAAGAACAAACAACACAATCACAACAACGACAAGAACAAGACCGAGGATTCATAAGAACGAAGCCTAGCCGTGCTCTGATACCAACTGATGCAACGGAAAAACAAGCGGAAGCTACACACGACACAAATATGTGGAAGCGATAAAACACAGGATAGATGATATCAATGATATCGGGAAACAAGGATTGGGGAGTCAAGAAACGAGAAGAAAGAACGGATTAATGAATTCAAGACTTGAATTAATAATCCAAAAGGGAGAATGAAACTCGAACATTACAATGGAATCAAGCTAGGTGTCGATCGCCATAGGTTCCAAGTTAACGAGATACATGAAGCCTCGGGCTTAGGACTAGAAAGGCTCGGCCTTCTCTAATTCTCTCTTCTCAATGTTCATACAAGGTAAACTAATGAAATGAAGAGCAATGTGCTATATATACATTTACATTGTTAAATGGACAAAAATGGCCCTTGAAGTTGATTCTGCCTCGCTGCCCAGGTTCCCTTCATCGCGATCTCGCAAGGAGGGTCGCGATCGCGCAGATCATTCTTCCAGTCATCGTGATCGCGCTACTAGGGACGCTGTCGCGCAGGGTTCGAACGGACAAGGCTTCAACTCCTCGCGATCGCGCGAGATCAACGCTGTAGCACAAGGCAATATGCTCCTCTTCGCGATCGCGTGTGACATGGTCGAGATCGCGAAGAACAAATGTTCTTCCTTAGGCAGTGAGCTCCCAGTGTGCTCTCCTGTTTTGCCCTGTTTTGGGCTGCCTGTTTTCCTGCCCTGTTTCCTCCGTCCTCGGCGCTCCAATGCATGATCTTCAAAGACGTTCCCGGAGGCCTTGACTCATATCCGTTGTGCTCTCGAGCTTGGCTTTTGATGGTTGTCGTTTAGGCCATTTTATATTGCATCAAGGAATGATTTTGGTACTTCAAATTCCCCTTGGAATCACTTTTAGAAGCTCAAAACATGAAAATAAAAATGAATGCCCGCCCTAGTATATATAGCAGCCCGCAGCTTTAAAGAGTTGTACCACATGCTGTCCAAATTATACCTCACTGGATAGCTTTCAGTAAAATTCCCATAACTTCTCATAGAAATGTCCAAATGATACGAGGTTGGTAGTATTAGAACCAAAACTCAAAGAGCTACAACTTTCATGTTTTAAGTTTTATCCAATTCCTTATGGATTGATCTGAAAAATTGATTTCTTTCCGGCTGAACAGTAAAAAAATAGAATTCAGCAGCTTTTTTGGCTTTGACCAGGTCAGCCACTGTTTTTGGTTCCAAACGGGACCCTACGAAGCTCGGAATGATCCCAAATTTTGTACACAAGTCATACAAGACTTGTGTAACATTCTCATCAAGACGAAACTCAATTCGGATCTCTAGAACTCAAAAAGTGGGTCCCACGGGAAAGGGTCAAATTTCGACTTTCGCCAAAATAGCGAATTTTAATCAAACGACCCCGGAATCCAAATTCAAAAGTTGCTACAAGTCACAAATGACGATACAAACCTAACGGAACCCTCAGATCTCTCATCGGAGTTCGTTTACTCAAATCGAGCTCGAAAACCTCTTTTAACCTTTTTAAACTTCTGCAACGGAGACTTTATCAAAATTCCTATCAAACGAGGTCCGTTTTCACTTATGAAGGTTGCTACAGGTCATAAATTACCATACGAACCTAACGTAACTTTCAGATTTCATATCAGAGCTCATTTGCTCAAATCGAGCTCCGAAACCTCTTTTAGCCTTAACGAATATCCGAAACGGATGTCTTTCTCCGATACCTATCTAACAAAGTTCGTTTTAGCTAAAAAATTTCAGGCATGTCATAATGGACCTTACGGAGCTTTTGGGATTGTCGAAACGTAAATCGAGGTCCCGATTCCCGAAACGACTATTTGAGGTCGTTACACAAAACAACCAAAAAGAGAAAATGCCAACAAAAAATATCATCGTGTGCTCTCATGAACTATGCTTAAGATGTCACTTTCTTTATTCTGATTTGCGGTTTTTGAGATACGTGGGCAACCGCTTTAGTTTTTCTTTGCCTTGATTCTTTTCTGAAGATTCAATTTGTTTGAATTAGGTATTTTTAAAAAGGGGACTGGTAGTGAAATGACGAAGTCCGAGGAGAAATGGAGGCGAAGAAGGCAGCCTACCTAAAGTTAGTGGAGAGTAAAGACGAGGAGCAAAAGAGGACGAATAAGGAAAGGTATAAGAATGCAAAGAAGGAATTAAAGTTAGCAGTTACAGATGCTAAGATGACAGCTTTTGACTACTTGTATCAAGAGATAGCAGCGAAAGATGGAGAAAAGAAATTATACAGGCTTGCTAAGGCAAAGAGAGGCGGGCTCGTGACCTAGACCAAGTAAAGTGCATTAAGGATGAGGATGGAACGATCTTAGTGGAAGAAGCTCACATTAGATTGAGATTGAAACAGTACTTTTATTGACTTTTAAATGAAGAAGTGGATATCAGTATTGTTCTGGGTCATCTAAAACACTCAGAGACGCCTCGTGATTTTAGGTACTGCATGTGTGTTGCACCCCGTATGTCTAAAGTGACGTATATTACACTAATGACATGTTAAGAATGATTTAAGTAAGTTTAAAGTCATAATATGACTATATATGGCGTTTATATGTTGAATATAAAATTTGGAAAAAAATGGATTTAAGTTGCGGAAAAACCGACAAAGGATTTGCCTTGTAACGAAACTTTTTGAGCAATTGATTCTGTGTATAATATGAGTTATTTTGGAGACATATCATATACCAAATTGAAGGTCCTGGAGTGTAGTTTCTAAAACTTTTGGCCGTTTATTCATACAACATCTGGATAAAAAGATATGAGCATCAGAAGTTAGGCCAGAAGAAGGGACATAAGCACAAAAGAGGGCTGGAAGTGAGATATTCTTAGTATAAAAGAGAAATTCATCTCTTTTCTCGTCATTTCTAGAAAACACACAAGGGAAACAGTTCCTTCTTGAGGGCTGAAGCCATTTTTATAGTTTTGAAGAAAAAATATCAATCTTATCTCGAAATGGAAGACGGATTGCATCAAAACGCTCTACGCGGTTAAAGTAACAGTATGCTACCTTCAATTTTGTCTATATCTTGAGTTTTAGAATTAATTAATGGCTAAGAAGAGTGCATAACTGTTGTTTTATAACTTGTTTAAGCTTTGGAAGGTATGGAATTCAAGAGAAACAAGGTTTAGAAGCAAAAACGTCAAAGGTATGTAAGGTTAAACCTTTCTTTCGACAAGGCATCTGTCTTGTAGCTTTTGAAGCTTGTTTTAATTCCAAACTTGGCGTTTCTTGTGGGGAACTTCTATGATATCAAGGAAACCTTGTATATGCTTAGTTTTATACTAAAAACCAAGGTGAAATATGTCCAAAACAGCAGCATGAAATGTTTCAAAATCTGGAAAATTATTTTTATCTTCGGACAATTGTTAGTAGTTTGAGCATAAAGTTTTGTAAGAAATTGATTTTGAGATAATTTAAGATTTTATGGAACCCTAAGACTTATATCTACAACTTTCATTAAGACCACAAACTCTATAATGTTGATTTAGAATATGAAAATTAGGTCACAAGACAAGGTCATGGTGCTGTCCAGAGATTCTGTCCGCGGATTTGTTATGCCGTCCAGTCGTCTCATCCTGTTATCCATTTAATCTGTTTATGTTATCAGTTTAGCCAGGTATCCATCCCCGTGTATACTATAGTCTTGGTTTTATATTTGCGTATCATCGAGTTTTAGGAGAAACTCTGCCGAAACTTTTATAGAAATTCAAAGAGTTGGACAAATTCTGAGTTCTTGGTTGTGTCTATAATTCCATCTAGGGTTTTGTTATCATTCCTTCAAGTTCATATCGATTGTTGCCATATGTGTTGTGCCTCATACATTTTTATGCTTATATTATATGTGATTTGGAGTTCCCCAAAGAGGCTGGACATTGGACACACAGTCCGGTCACGTGTGATACTACCCGTCTAGGGAACACAGCCCCTCTAGTTTAGGCGGGAGTTGAAACACCTAGTGTGACCGGGTGTCATTCACACACTCTGACCAAAGAGATTAGATATTACTGGCTGGGGGGACATAGCCCATAACACCCGCCAGGTTTGTTATATACGCGTATATAGCTACAGTATGCACCACATGACTATACATGAGGCTGGTTCAGATGTTCAGTTACCTGATTTGTGGGGATATAGCCCATTACACCATACAGGTACCAGGTCAGATAATAGTTTAGTTTTAGCTCGGTCCAGTTATCAGTTCTCAGTTATCAGACATCAGTTCTTAATGTCAGTATCAGTTGACAGCTATTAGTTCCCAGTTTCTAGTTATCAGTTATCAGTCATATCACAGTCAGTTATCAATATAGTTTAGCTCAGCCTTCAGTTTCAGATTCAGCTAGACTTCTGTTTATATTCAGATCATGTTTAGTTTGTGTTTCAGATTTCCAGCTGCATTGCTATGCTTCAGCAGAGATTTACATATTTATATTCCAGCCTTATAGTTGCATTAAGCTATCATATATTATATGCTCATACCTTACATACTTTGTACATATCGTACTCACGTCCTCTCTTGGGCGATGTGTTTCATGCCGCATAGGTGCGGAGAGATCAGAGCCATGTTAGTAGGCTATCTACTAGTTGTTGGAGTCACTTCGCCTCCTCTCAAAGTTTACTACTTTTGGTCTGTTGTATAGATACCGAGTAGGTATGGCGGGGTCTTGTCCCATCCTTTGTATATTCAGTTCATCACTCTTAGAGGCCTGTAGATATATCCCTGTGTGGTTCAGTCAGTATGTTATGTATGTCAGCGTGTGATAGTCTTGTCGTCTTTCCAGACTTTATGCTTTCAGAAAATATGTATGTATATATGACCAGGTTGCGAGCATACCTCTATAATTAATAGAATATTAGTAGGTTTAGCGATGATCGGCACTCGGTGTTGGTAATCTGTCGCGGCCCTAGGTTGGGTCGTGACAATGTGTATTGGATTTGAAGAGGTTCAGGAGATAATTCATAAGATGGGAAAGGGAAGAGAGATGGGGCCTGACGAGATACCAGTTGAGTTTTGGAAGAGTGCATGTAGAGCAGGTTTAACCTGACTGACTGGGTTGTTTGATGTCATTATGAAGACGGTAAAGATGCCCAAAAAATGGAGGTGAAGTACTATGATTCTATTATATAAGAACAAGGCTGATGTTCAAAATTGCAACAATTATAGGGGCATCAAACTATTAAGCTACACCATGAAAGTCTGCGAGAGAGTGTTTGAGAGGAGGATGAGGAGGGATGTAACTATTTCTGAGAACCAATTCGTATTCATGCCTGGGCGATCGACTACGGAAGCCATCCACCTTCTGAGGAGGTTGATTGAACAATATAAGGATAAGAAAATGGATTTACATATGGTGTTCATTGACCTAGAGAAGGCTTATGACAAAGTTCTTGGAATCTAGAGATGCACCAGTGGCATACATCAGCGCGATTAAGGACATGTACGATAGAGCCAAGACCCGCGTGAGAACAGCTGGAGGTGACTCCGATCACTTTCTAGTAGAGATGGAGTTGCATCAGGGGTCAGCGCTTAGTCCGTTTTTATTTGCTCTAGTGATGGACGAATTAACTTGAAACATCCAAGGGGAGGTACCATGATGTATATTATTTACAAATGATAGAGTTTTGGTTGACGAGACTCGTGGCGGAGTTCTTAATAAGTTGGATGTTTGAAGACATACCCTTGAATCTAAAGATGTCAGGCTGAGCAGAACTGAAATAGAGTACATGGAGTGTAAGTTTAGTGATGCATCTGAGGAGCCTGAGGTGGAAATGACTCTTGATTCTCAAGTCATCCCAAAGAAAAGAAGCTTAAAGTATCTTGGCTCAATCCTTCAAGGTAATGCAGAAATTAATAATGATGTCACTCATCGAATAGATGCAAGCTGGATGAAGTGGAGACTCGCGTCTGGCGTCTTAAGCGATAAGAAAGTGGAACCTAGACTCAAAGGTAAGTTCTATAAAGCAGTTGTTAGACCTTCTATGCTGTATGGAGCAGAGTGTTGGCTAGTCAAGACCACACACATTCAAAATATGAGCATAGCAGAGATAAGAATGCTCAGATGGATGTGTGGGCATACGAGGATGGATAGGATTAAGAATGAGGTCATACATGACAAGGTGAGAGTGGCCTCAGTGGTGGACAAAATACGAGAAATGAGGCTGCGATGGTTCAGCCATGTGAAAAGAAGGAGCACAGTGCTCTAATGAAGAGGTGCAAGAGGTTGGCAGTGCGGGGTCTACAGAGAGATAGAGGTAGAACGAAGAAGCATGGGGTGAGGTGATTCGACAGAATATGACTCACCTTCAGATCTCTGAGGACTTGATTGTTGATAGGAAAGCATGGAGGTCGAGGATTAGGATAGAAGGTTAGGTAATAGGCGAATGATTGCTGACATATTAGCTTTACTATTCTTATTCATAGTAGTTTTATCTTATTTTGCGTCTTTGACGTTATTGGTGTCTTCTATTTTCTCTGGTTCTTGTAGTATTTATGTGAGTATTTGAGCTATCATAGTGTTTCTTACCTTGTTTTTTTTTTTCAAACATATTTTCTAAAAGTTTTTTGAGCCAAGGGTCTATCGAAAACAACCTCTCCACCTTGGTGGGGGTAAGATCTTGGTACATCTCACCCTCCAAGATCCCACTTGAGGGATAACACTGAGTATGTTGTTGTTGTTGCTGCTGTTGTTGTAGGTACTTTTAGAAAAAGTTATGATTGGAATGACCAGTGAGAATCATTTATTCGTGATTCTTAGATTCTTTTGGTGATTCTCTTCATGTGAAGTTGTATGATTTTGGTGAGCTTACTTTCTTGAATAAAATATAACTGAAGTCTGTTCAACTTGTTCCTTGTACCATTTGTGGGTGAACTTTATTTGTTAAATAATTCAATTGATGAATTGTGATTTAGAACTTGTCCCCGAGTGTTGTCAAGGCAAGATATGAAGAATCACTTGGCATTCTTAGGCCATTATTTGACCCCTTTGAGACTTTCTAGCATTCTAATGAAAATAATCCCTAGTTTTCCTATTTTGAGCCTATTAATCGTTCTTTTGGTAACCATAGTACGAGCTAAGCTAATTTTAGTGCTAAAAATACTAACCTCTCTTTTCCCAACCTCCTCATTGTATTGGAATACGTGCATGTTAGAAGTAACAAAACTCTAAAAATGGAGGTAATGAAAGTGAGATCTTAGAAATTGTGAAAGCTAAAGATAATTGAATTAGAAAGAAAATGAAAATTTGGAGAAAAATGAAAGAAAAAAAAACAAAAAATAGAAGAAGAAAAAATAAAAAAGAATATAATTCCTAAATAAATGAATGAGGGAATAAAAGAAGATGCTAGAATCTCATTTCGGAAGTGGTATTATGAAAACAAAAAGATTAGTAGTAGAGCAAAAGGAAGGAATAGCCACTTTTAAAAATCTCAGATACTTTACCATTCCCATACCTAAAATCCTACATTACAAGTCAAAATAAAATCTTACATGATCTTGCACCAAGAATAATTTTGTTAGTAGAGACGTACACTTAATTTAAGCTTATGGTATAATAAATACATCTTTTAGAATATTTTTATGAGTATGAGTGATTTCCTTATTTCATGTATTCTCCATGTAAAGAAAGTATACAAAAAAAAAGTGAATGTTTGATTGTGAGAGCATTTAGAAAAGAAATGATTGGATGAGTTGGGATGTCAAGTTATGGAAAAGCAAGGAAACTATTAGTAACACTAGCATATGTGAATCACTACTAGAGGCTAAGATTGAATCATGATTCTATTGACATTGGTTTGTGATTGGTAATGAGATGATGGATATTTTCATACTCAAAACTAAGTATTGATATCAAGCGAAGTCACTACTTGTAAACTTAAATATATAGTTGCATTAGAAGCATAGGACATAACTAGATTTTGATTGCGTGAGGATAAGTAAAAGTTCTAGTTTTGAGGTGTTGACAAGTAGAGATTTTACCAACTTAGAAAGCTTCTTTATAGAAACTTTATGTTGCTTTAAGCAAGTTATGTGGCCAAATATTGTGTAGTATTGCATGATTTCAAGTTATGGTTGATGATAGAGCTCAAGAACCTTAAAAGATGAAAAGTGTCAAAAAAAAAAAAAAAGCTTATCGTACAGAAGAAGTAGAATTAATGCAAAAGGCCAAGTGTCAATGGCAAAGTTTGGGCCGCACTATCAAGTAAAAAGGCACCCTCCATTCATCCAAGTTTAAAAGAATCAATGAGCCAGAAAAGGGGAAGCATGGACTACACTTATTTGTGCAGCTCTGTATAATTGAAGAAATTCAAGAGAAAAACTAGGCGTACAACATTGTGTGGCCTCGCACAAGCTTCAAGAGGTAGCACCTGAATTGAAAATGAAAGTGCAGTCCAGTACAATAAAATGTTGGCCGCACAATTTTGCAATGGAAGAAAATCATAAGGCCGCACAACACAACTGAACTACAAAATGCGGAGAAAAACAAGCAGAAGTATGGACCGTAAAAATTTGTACAGCGCCACACAGACATGTCAAGAACTATTATTATTTAATTATTTAATCACTATATATCTTGTCTTTATCAGAGTAAAACTCAAGTTCCAAATTATACTTTGGACAAGATTACTTCTTGTAAGATCAACAATCATTTGAGTAATCATTTCTACCTTAGATCTATGAAAAATATAATGAATGACTCATGTTTATGTGTTGTATTTATGTATATTAAGAGTAGATAAGTTCTTTAGTTAAGGTTATAAACCAAAGTAATCCTAGGTTTATGATGAATGCCTCATGTTTATGTGTTGTATTCATGTGTATTAAGAATAGATAAGTTCTTTAGCTAAGGTGATAAACCAAAATAATCCTAGGTTTGTACTTGATGGGCTATAAACAATAGCTTGTACCATGAACGGGAGGACTGACCATCTCCTGACTATTCATCGGGCTTTGGCACGCTATCACTTCATTGACCCTGATTTTGTCTTGCCTGGAAAAAGGGGTCCAGAAAAGTGTGGCTTATTCCTTCAACTTGCTTTAATGGAAAGTTATCATCCTTAAGGCCATAAGAACCGAGTCGACCGCTAGAACTACAGGTTTTAAAGCCCGAGCTGTCACGATCATTCACATAAATTTTAGTAGGCAGGAAGGTAGCGGTGCTACTTTAACACAAGGGCCGGTGTCCATCATTGAAAGTCTCGAAAAATAAAGAGAAGTACAAGCAAGGACATTTTCTCGATCAAGAAGTATGAGTTAATGATTTCTAACTGGTTTTACGATACAATTCTAGGGTTCTGCTTACAAACATTAACCCCGTCCCCATTTTCCTTTTTACTCACTTAAGAAGGTAGTTTTAAGATTGGGTAACTACTAATTAGAAATGATTTCGGGTTCGAAAGAGTTTTTCAACCCGATCTAAAAGAATTGAACCAGAGATAGGAATATTCTTACTTTGAGTCATCTTCACTTATTCTTCACACAATCCAAGAGATATCGAGACAGTCTTTATAATTAGGCCCACTAATAATCGAGAGATATTAGTAGGCAAATATAAGTATGGACATAAAATCAACCTATTCAACAAGACAAGCTTAGTTGATAATCTCATATGCATAGATGAGGATACAATCCTAGGCTTTTATCCATTTGATAACTATCCTTTTGCAATTATTAGTTTATAGTAGTTTAACCTATTATTTGGTAGTTGTAGTTATTAAAACTTAATTCAAAAAATACTGAAGCTAAGTAATACAAATTAACAGACTCAAATATTAACTAATTACCCTAGCTCTCTATGGATTTGACTTGATTTTATTTATTTGGTATATTTGGACGTATCACATGCTATTCCTTTAATGTTTTTCATATAGTTACAGTTAGGCAGAACACATCGACAGTCCCTTAAAGTTGTCCGAACTTTTCATTTAGACACTTCAACTTAAGTCTGTTTCACTTGAATACTCTAACCATATCTCAAATGTGTCATTCAGAGACAACTTGGTAATGTGGCACAGTGCGTGTATTACCCCCATTTTTTAGAGCGTGAGAATATAATTCTTCTTTTTAAATTTTTTTTCTCTTTCTTTTTCCTCTTATTTTCTTTGCACACCGTCCCTCTAGGTCATCACCTTCCCCTCTCTCCTTCCACCAATCTACCACCATCCAACCAATCTACCACCATCCAACCAGCTCAATACTCCAAAGCCACCATCCCTCTTCCTCTATACATCAACACCACCTTTCTTCAACATTACAAGCAGAAACCATCACGAAACTTTATAAAAATAGTTTATTCATCTGAAACATAGAACAATTGATTTTTTTTGTCCAAAAAGTAGATATTTCTCCAACAGGACTTTTTAAAAAGAACAAAAATTATTATTATTATTATTATTAATAGTTTAAATTTGAGTTGATAGCTCAAATCAAAGTAAATAGGAGGTATGTGTCACAATAGAAATTATGCAATCTAGAAGTCCAAGTTTTTGGGTTTGTGTCATGTGATTCTTCTTTTCAAATGGGTATTTTCAGGAGATTAAAAATTACTATTTTATATTTAAGATTGTGAAAGTTTGAAAAATATTTTGGTGATGATGGCGATTAAATTATGGTGAGTGAATTGGGAAAGTGATTGGGGTGGTTAATCAGGGAGAAAGCTGGCTAACTTTATGAAAGATGGTTATTCAGGGAGAAAGATGGTGAAAGTTGGCAGGCTGGTCTACTGGTGGACGGGTGAAGGAGATGAATATTTTGGTTTTTTTTTTTGTTTTTTGGTTAAAAGTTATTTTTTAATTTATTTGGAAAACCCTAGCTACATGGCACTATTCAATTGACACTTTATGCCACATCACCGCATGTGAACCACAAACCTTTTACTTTTGTTGATTGTTGGAGAGAGAGGTGTCTAAATGACACAGTTGAGATATGGTTTGAGGTTTTAAGTGGAATAACATAAGTTGAAGTGTCTAAGTGAAAAGTCTGGACAACTTTAAGGGGTTAACGATGTGTTCTTCCTTACACTTATTTGTAGCATGAATTTTCATTCCCTTTAGAGAGCTCCCAACCAGTGTTTGTATGGAGTTCAACTATTGTGATCTTGATTTAGGTTGGTTTTCTCAGTTTTTATCTAAATTTAATGTTTTATGAGCAACATTGATTGGTGTGTCATGTATTGGGTAAAAATTATCGTCTTCGGTCAACACCTCGAGTTGGTAGACCGAAGAGAAAAACGAGCTGGTGCTCCGCAGGGAAAATAATCGACCTCGTGACTGAATCACCAAGGTCAACGCCCGATGGCGCGACCGAAGAGAAATTGAACTTTGGGCTTCGGTCACCTGCCACCCTATTCGGACAGTAAGGTCAGATGACCGAAGCCTTGTGGCAAAGCTTCGGTTACCACCTCGGTCCCAACGGCAACGCAGCCCACTACTCTGCCCCACTAACTCATCCATGTTGCTGATCAGATCGTGAGAGAAGTGCATGCTGGTGATAGAGAACGTGGGCAAGGCCCCTAGGCCTATAAATAGAAGCTCATTTTGCATTATAGGCATCCATAAATTTGTACTGAAACTCTGCCAAAATCTGTACTCCACGTTTATATATTGAAACACAGTTATTTCTTCGCATTTACATCTTTTTTGTGCATTTATTCAACTTTGATACGAAGAATTGCTTGTATCCGAATCCAAATTCGATTTGTACACCTAAACTGATTTAGGCCCATACAAATTGGCGCCGTCTGTGGGGATATAAGCAGTAACGCTTTGTTCCAAAGTTCCGCATTCGTTTTTGTCAAGAATTTTTGATTCATTCAGTGTTATGGCTGATAACAGTGGTAACAGTAACGATCGGGTTGACGTTCCGTTGAACCAACCGCCCATCGCCCCAATGACAACCGAAGAATTCCAGATGTATGTTGTCACAACGCTGAGAGCTCTTCAAGCCAAGCAGGATGAGCAAGTCAGTATTAACGCTGAACTTCGCGCCTCGTTGGAGGCGAGAAACAGTGCTGCCGCTAACGGCACCCAGCCCGCGGCTCCTGGTGGAGGCATCCCGCTCTTCGTTCCTCCGGGCGCGATAACAGGGGGACCTCACAACGGAGCCACGTCTGGGGTCTCGGGGAACAACCCGTCGTCTACGCCACACTTCGGGACGGTTCCCACTGTGGCAGAGACAACGTCCTCGGTAGACGTCAAAAAAATGAGTAGAGAGATCGAGGCTCGCATCGAGGCGCGCGTAGAAAAGAGCCTCGAAGGCGTGCCCGGGATAACGAAGGAGGAAGATGACCTCGACATTGACCAATACAGGGAGCAGCCCTACAAGCTCGAGGCGGCCCCAGCTCCAACTCCCCCGGGTTTCAAACTTACCTTCTTGAAGAAATATGATGGGACGACTGATCCCAAGGAGCATATAAGGGAGTATATGGCCATGGTGAAGAGCAACGACTTATCAGCCACGCAACTCGAGTCGATGTTCTTAAAGAAGTTTGGTCAGTCGTTAGAGAAGGGGGCGCTTCGGTGGTATCTATGCTTACCAGCGGGGTCGATCTCCTCGTTTAAGGAAATGTCCAGCGCATTCGTCAAAGCTCATACCGGGGCTCAAAAGATCCTCCAAAGGAAGGAGGATATATGTGAAGTGAAGCAGTTGCCCGGGGAGCCACTTAAAGAATTCCTGGAGAGACCTCACGCCGGGGTGAAAAAGAAGGCGATTGAAGATGAAACCACCAAGTTGCAAGAAAATGGTTTCATAAGGGAGGTGAAGTATCCCGAATGGCTGGCAAATGTGGTAGTTGTGCCGAAGAAGAATGGCAAGTGGAGAATGTGTGTCGATTACACCGATTTGAATAAAGCTTGCCCAAAGACTCGTACCCATTGCCCCAAATTGATAGGTCGATAGACTCCACGGCTGGACACAAACTATTAACTTTCTTGGATGCATATTCGGGTTACAATCAGATCCTCATGGACCCCGAGGACGAAGAGAAGACCTCATTTATCACTGACCGAGGCACCTTCTGCTATAAGGTGTTGCCCTTCGGGTTGAAGAACGCCGGGGCCACCTACCAAAGGTTGGTATGTCGCATGTTCAAAGAGTACATCGGGAAGTCTATGGAGGTCTACATAGACGATATGCTCATCAAATCGATCCAAATGGAGGATCATTTGAATCATCTAAGGGAAGCTTTTGCTGTGTTGAGACAATACGGTATGAAATTGAACCCTGAGAAGTGCGCCTTCGGCGTAGGATCAAGCAAGTTCTTGGGTTTTATTGTCTCCGAGCGAGGAATCGAAGCCAACCCGGATAAAATCAGAGCCATTGAAGAAATCCCTGAGGAGCTGACCGGGGTAAAGGAAGTTCAATGCTTAACTGGCCGAATCGCTGCCTTGAGTTGCTTTATCTCAAGGTCCTCGGAGCGATGCCACAAATTCTTTTCCGTTTTGAGAAAAAGCAATCACTTCGAATGGACGCCGGAGTGCAAGCAAGCGTTGAAAGACTTGAAGCAATACTTGGCTAACGCACCGTTGCTTGCCAAGCCAAAAGAAGGTGAGACATTGCTAGTCTATTTGGCAGTGTCTGAGGTGTCAGTGAGTGCCGTGCTGGTTCGAGAAGAAGATGGCAAGCAGCAGCCCATCTATTATGTGAGCAAGACGCTCCTCGATGCTGAAACCAGGTACCCACACTTGGAGAAATTAGCTCTTGCTTTACTCATTACTGCCCGGAAACTACGGCCCTATTTTCAATGTCACCCAATAGCAGTAGTTTCAACTTTCCCCTTGAGAAATATATTGCACAAGCCTGAGTTGTCGGGGAGGTTATCCAAATGGGTGGTTGAGTTAAGTGAGTATGACATCACCTATCAACCTCGAACCGCCATTAAGTCCCAAGTCTTGGCAGACTTCGTGGCTGACTTTAGCATCAGGATTTTGCCCGAGGCGGAAAAAGAAAGCTCTGCGGCGAAGGGATCCCCTTCGGGGCTGTGGGTATTGCACACCGATGGGGCAACGAATTCAAAGGGTTCGGGGTTAGGCATTGTACTGAGGGCACCCACCGGGGAGAAGATCAGGCATTCGGTTCGATTCAAAAAAGTCACCAACAACGAAGCAGAATACGAAACGGCTCTAGCAGTCTTAGAGCTGGCCAAGGAGATGGGGGTTGAAAGAATCGAACTGAGGTGCGATTCACAGTTGGTGGTGAACCAAGTCCTCGGTGATTACACGGCTCGTGAGCCCAGAATGTAGTTATACTTGGATCGGGCGCAAAGAATCTTGTCCCAATTCCAAGAGTGGCAGGTTAAACAAGTGCCTCGGGAGGAGAATACCGAGGCTGATGCTTTGGTGAATCTTGGCTCGGCTATTGATGAAACTCAATCGGGAACTGACTCGGTGGTACCGTTGCTGTCCGCGCAAATGAGGGAGATGAAACTGCAAGTGAACTCGGTCGACAACCGATGGGATTGGCGAAGTAAGTTCATCTCCTACTTCGACTCGGGGACTGTCCCCCAAGATAAGAAAGAAGCAAAGAAGCTAAGGACCCAAGCGGCCTCGTATCACATGATCGAGGGTAATCTATACAAAAGGTTATATTGCGGCCCGATGGCCAAGTGCTTGGGTCCCGATGAGGCGAGATACGCTATGGCCGAAGTACACGAAGGCGAGTGCGGCAACCACTCGGGGTCAAAGTCATTGGTGCGCAAGTTACTAAGAGCTGGGTATTATTGGCCCACGATCAGTGTCGATGTGAGGGCCTTCGTGCAAAAGTGCGACAAGTGCCAACGCCATGGGCGGATGATCCACCAGCAGGCCGAGCCTCTTCATTCGGTGGTATCACCATGGCCCTTCATGAAATGGGGGATGGACGTTGTTGGACCGTTGCCCAAGGGAAAAGGTGGTGCTCGTTTCATCTTAGTGTTGACCGATTACTTCACCAAATGGGTGGAAGCAGTGGCTCTCACCGAGGTGAAACAGAGGCAAGTGATTGACTTCATCAAAAAGAACATCATCTACAGGTTCGGCGTCCCAAAAGAAATTGCCTGTGACAACGGTAAGCAATTCATGGGGGCGGCCATCACCAACTTCCTCGAGCAGTGGGGGATCAAAAGAATAGCCTCGACTCCTTATCACCCAAGTGCCAATGGCCAAGCCGAGTCTTCGAACAGGATCATAGTTGAGAATCTCAAGAAAAGACTCGACGAGAAAAAAGGTCCCTGGCCCGAGGAGTTGCACGGGGTTCTATGGGCCATGCGGACGACGGAGAAGAACAGCACCGGTGAAACCCCCTTTTTACTTGCTTATGGAATGGATTCCTTCATCCCCGTAGAGGTGGGCGAACCAAGTCTTCGGTACGCTCACACAACCGAGGATGCAAACCAAGAAGCAATGCGCATAGAGCTGGATCTGCTCGAGGAGAAAAGGGAGCTAGCTTTGGTTCGGTTAGTAGCTCAAAAGAGGCAGATCGAAGCATACCTCAATAGAAAGGCTAAATTCAGGGACTTCAAGGTCGGAGATTATGTGCTGAAAACTGTGAATCAATCAACAAAGGAGAAGAACGGGGGAAAGCTCGTAGCAAATTGGGAAAGACCCTATAGGGTCAAAGCAATTGTTGGAAAAGGCTCTTATCAGATCGAGAATTTGCAAGGAGAACCCGAACCCCTGAATTGGAATATCTCAAACTTGAAGCGGTACTACTTCTGACCGAGGTAAACATCTCCCAAAATCTTTTTTAATCAAACAGCCCCGAGCCGAACAGCGCTCCCATGGCATCAATAAAATGTGCTAACTTACTCCTCGTTCCATCCTTTTGCTTGACCTTTTCAGGAAGCGAACCGAACAGACTCCAGTGCTCGGATCTTCACCAAGATTCACAACCGAACACTGGGGGGGAGTGAGAAGGGTTGATATCGAGGTCGACATCGAGCCTCCCAACCGAAGCTTATCTATCCGGCAACCGGGGACTCACGCCCGAGGATTAGATTTAGTACATTGTAATTAGCCCGGTAGCGGCATATGATCATTCTGCTTTCACTGAAAGTTTGTTTTTTAAGTTTGTTGTTTTTTACCCGAGGTCCGTTTCGACTTGGTTTCATGTAATACAGCCATTTCGGGCCCATGGATATTAATAAAATGACTTGGTTTCCATTCATGTGGAATGACTTTGGTTTCATTCATTTTATCTATACGAATCTTGCACGCCAAAGCTGCACAATGCCTCGACTCGAGGGCGAGACGTCGTCCTAAGTCTGCATCGGTCAAATTCTGCTTAAGTCTTGCAAGCATATCATTTATTTCCAAAAGTTTTCGACATATATATGAGAAGTCAACACGCGAAATTCACAAAGCAATCTTTCATTAAAAGCCCGAAGGCTGAAGTTATTTACATCCAAAAAATGACCCGGAGGTCCCAAGCATAAATACAAAAGCCCGAAGGCCAACATTCCAAAAGGCACGAAGGCCCAAAAACAAAAGGAAAGTATCCAGGCATCTGCAAAGCACTAAGGTTGCGCCTCATCGGCATCCCCACTCCCCTCTTCGGCGCTGTCGCTCTCATCATCTGATCCTTCACTCGAGGGGAGGTCATCCACAATCCTTTGGGCCTCATCAGCAGCTTCCCTTGCCTTGGAAATTTCGTCCTCGAGCACGATCTGCCCGGCCTGAACTTGCTCGAGGGCGCTGAGCCTGGTCTTGACAACGGCCCATGTTTCTTCAAATTTGGCCCTTGTTGCCCTAACCTCGGCCCGCTCATTAAGATGCGCGACCCGCCTTTCGAGCTTGGATATCTTGCCCCGAAGGGCTGGCACCTCGTCCACTTGGCCTTGCAGCTCAATAAGTTTGGCATTATATTCCCCGAGCTTGCCACGATATCTCTCGCCCGCCTCAAGGACTTCGGTCTTGGCTCTGAACAATTCAGCTTCAAGGCGGGCATTTTCAAGGCTGAGCCTCGAGCGCTCAGCCGTAAACTCGTCCGCCGCAGCTCGAACACGAGCCTCGGAGGATTCCACCACCGCCCGAAGGTCATCCTCCGCTTTCGCCGCGGTCTCGTTGGCGCGTTCCAGCTCACTGTTCAGGATTGCAAACCGAGCCTCTAGCTCGGCAACCTGCCCCCTGAGGATCTTCTTCTGACCATCCCAAGTGGCGGCCGCGGCTTTGAGCTCTGTAGCTCGGTCGCGCTCGAGGTGAACGGCTCGCAATGAGAGAAACAAACTCTGCATTCGAAGAATGATGTTAGAACTCGCAAAATAACGAAATCATGCAGAATACAAACTAAAGCCTACCCGAAGAGCTGAAGCGGCTGAAACACCCATCAAGCTCATGGGGCTGAGGTTCCGAAGGGCATGATCTTCGACGGGGCCGAGCAAGCTATCAAGGGAAGCGATATCCTCTTTTGTGGCATCTAACAAGTTAGCATCGGGATATATCTCCAAGGCCCGAGCTGCAACGTTGGTAGGCTTCGGGGAGTCTCCAAGGGAAGCGATATCCTCTTTTGTGGCATCTAACAAGTTAGCATCGAGATATATCTCCAAGGCCCGAGCTGCAACGTTGGTAGGCTTCGGGGAGTCTCTTGAAGCTTTAACCATGTTCTTGATCAGACCCTCGCCCATTTTAGCCTTACCTTTTCGCTTTCCAGCCTCTCGGTCAGACTCTTCCACATGTATAACCTTGGTCGATCCACCCACTTCAACCCTTACCTCTGGAACGGGCTCGGGGACTGGATCTGGTCTCTCCTCGGGAATCAGAGGGGGGAGCTCTTCGTCGCTGAGCTCATCAACAAGCCCCCGACACTTGGTGATCAGAGCTTCAGCAACGGGGGCAGCATCCTCTTCAACTCGAGGACCTTTCGCCTTGGTTGCCCGCTTCGAAGTCGCTCTTTTTCTCTTGGCACCTGGGGAAGGAAGAGGAGCAATTTGCTTAACGTAAGTGTGAGTGGCGGTGGAAACGCAAGAAAACCTACCCAAGAAAATTTCACCTTGTGAGGTCCCTTGGCCCGAGGAGGCTTTGGCTTTCTTCTCCTCGATCAGCCTCTTCGCCAAGTCCGCCATCTTGGCAACGCCTTCGGTGACGTCTGTCACCAACCTCTCCCTTTTCTTTGCTTTCTTGCTTCCCCTCTCCTCTTCTCTGCCTTCCCTCTCCACCTCGGCTTCTTCCTCCTCATCGGCCTCTCTCACGGCCTTGCTAGGAACGCCTGCGTGAGCAAAGTAAATGAGTCAAAAATCAAGGGGCTCGAAGTAAGCCTAAGAACTCGTAGTCAAAGGCGACTCACCGTGCCTCTTGCACACCCATCGGTTCTCCTCCAAAGCGGCCAGTACCATCCACTGCCGCTCGGGATGTTTTTTCACTTGCATGACTTCGGTAACCCACCCGAGCAAGTTCCTCGGTGGGTTAACATGGACTTTTTCAGCTGCAAATCAAAAGATGGAAGGATTAACAATTATGACAATCCAAAACCGAAAGGAAGATAGAAGTAAATACTTACGCTGAGCATTCCACGCTTCGGGAAAGCCGGGCTCGGCTGACAGCAGCCTCGTCGGGATGAGCACGTATCGATCGTTCCAACCTCGATCCCCGTGATCTTTACTCTTACTCAGAACGGCGTAGGAGCCCCGAGGCAGAAGAGCGACTACCCCGGCCTTATGAAAATAAGGATAGTAAAGAGAAATCAAGTGTTGAAAAGTAAAGGGCAGCCCCGCAATGTCACTCAAGTACTCGAGGGCTTGGACAACCCTCCAAACCCCGGGCCCAAGTTGGGCAAGACAAAGGTTGTAGGATCTGCAAAACATATCAATTATGGGGTGTACGGGCAAGTTAAAACCTATGGTGAAAGGGTAGGTAAAAACCGAGGAGTATCCTTCGACGCTCGTAGACACGGCTGAGCCAGGCGCCGGGATCCTAATCTCCACCTCGGGGCCCCAGCGGCAGTCAGCCCGAACCGCTTCAATCCTCTCCTCGGTTATGATGCTCGGGGTAACGTGGACGGGGATATTCCTTTTCTTCCCCTTTTGAGCATCCGATTGGGCGTGGACCTTCAAGTCCTTGTCATTGTTAAAGCTCTAGGGGATGACCAGCCGAGGGTCGATCTCCACCTCGAGTGGAATTTTCCTCTTTGACTTCTTCGAAGGGCCCGCTTCGGTCTCCCCCTTCGAGCCGCTAACTTCGCTCACCTCGGCCGCTCCGACCGAGCCACCCACCTCCTTCACATCAGTGACATCGTCACCCTCAGCATCGTCACCCACATCAAGGTCCACGTACTCGCTGGCCTCAGCTGAGCCGCGACCTGCCTTCGTTTTACGTTTCAAGGGAGTGGGAGCGGCAGACGTGGCCTCGCCACCATCTCCCGCTCCAGCCACCTGCAATGGTGGCACAGAGGTGACGGCTTCATCGTTCACCGCCATGGCAGCAAAACGCTCCGCTCGCTCGCCTGAGTCACTTGAGCCTTGGCCAGATTTGGTAGCGGAAACAACTGTAGACATGGTAATGATTAAGAAGGAGAAACGTTTGGGATTGGAAGTTTCAAAGCAAAAGGGAGTGCTCTGGTGTTTGTCAAACGCCTTTGTTGCTTCTGATCAAAAGTGTTGAAAGTGAAGAAGTGGAAAGTGAAAGGGTGTATTTATAGGGTGACACACGTGCAAGTGGGTGAAGCTAATGATGACTGAAACATTGGAGAAAACAAAAAGACGGCGTGACCGTTCAGAAACCTATCATGAGCCGCCACGTAACGCGGAACGGCGACCCTACAGATGCGCGACTTTTTGAAAATTCGTGGATAGGGTTTTGCCACGTCGACTTCCCGCTCGAATTCATTCCACTCCTCGGCGACTTCGGAGTCTACCGAGGAGTGGGGGGACTATCTGTATTGGGTAAAAATTATCGTCTTCGGTCAACACCTCGAGTTAGTAGACCGAAGAGAAAACGAGCTGGTGCTCCGCAGGGAAAATAATCGACCTCGTGACTGAATCACCAAGGTCAACGCCCGATGACGCGACCGAAGAGAAATTGAACTTTGGGCTTCGGTCACCTGCCACCCTATTCGGACAGTAAGGTCAGATGACCGAAGCCTTGTGGCAAAGCTTCGGTTACCACCTCGGTCCCAACGGCAACGCAGCCCACTACTCTGCCCCACTAACTCATCCATGTTGCTGATCAGATCGTGGGAGAAGTGCATGCTGGTGATGGAGAACGTGGGCAAGGCCCCTAGGCCTATAAATAGAAGCTCATTTTGTATTATAGGCATCCATAAATTTGTACTGAAACTCTGCCAAAATCTGTACTCCACGTTTATATATTGAAACACAGTTATTTCTTCGCATTTACATCTTTTTTGTGCATTTATTCAACTTTGATACGAAGAATTGCTTGTATCCGAATCCAAATTCAATTTGTACACCTAAACTGATTTAGGCCCATACATGTCACAATTCGTGATCATAATAGCCATATATAGATGTTTGTTCTTCGCACCCTTTTTCGGCCTTTCTTTCGGCATTTACGACGTCCGGTGTAAGTTAGAAAGTCACTCTTAATACGTGTTGAGAGCACACGGTGTGGCAAATATCTTTGCATAAAGCCCAAAACTGCCACGTAGTTTGATAATGGTCTACTTTTCCTCTCTATTTAAAGTTGTGGTCAACCATGTCCTTGTGGTTACAAAATTGGAAATGTTTTTGCATCTGGTACAAATTCAAATCCTACATAACCTTCAACCTTAGGCTATTACTTTTCAAATTCCTTCGATAGTTGTCGTCTCACTACATTGCATTCCCCTATTTAAATCTGTCATAAATAGTCGTACAACTCAACCAGTATATGATTACATTTCTATGACCATCGACCATATCATCACAAATCTCTTTCTCTAATACAATAGAAAGGCCTCTAATGTAAACTCAAATATCATGTCACCATTTTCAGCAACATCATTAACACCTAACTTCAGTCGCACCTCTACATTTTGTAAGGAAAAAGTTCTACAAGATATTCTTTATTTTTTTTCATTCGTCACAAAAAGAACCGAGATATACTCTTTTTTTATGGTATACGATATCACCCTCTTCGATTATAATAATCACATTGAATGAAGATGAATGAATCCCACCTCGGCTGGATCGTGCCAGAATGGCTTCGGGTTGATGGCCCGTCTATGCACACGAGTTCAATTAACCCGAGTTGGGTCAAGAAGTGCGGGGAGAAGCCCCATCACACGATATTTTCCAAACTCCACCCATGATGGGTCTGGGTCTGGGCGTGTGGGGGAGGAGCTGTTGAATGAATGATGAGTGTATCCCACACCAGTTGTGGGATATGATAATTTTTCCCTTTATTAGGCTTGAAAAATCATCCTCCCTTTGAGCTGGACCACTTTGATGACTAGCCTTTTGAACCACTTACAGAGAAACAACCAATAATTTCAAATTTTTAGAAAAGTAACCATATTTAAAAAACACACATTTTTTGAAGATTGGCTACAAGAAAAAATTCCGAGAAATCCAGTAAAATTTCTGGGGTTTAGATCAAAGTTCAAAAAAAAATTATGGACCTTCATATTTGAAGTCCCAGTAAATTTTACAGAGACTTTTGCACTTCAATTTTTAAAGTCCCAGTAAAATTTACTAGGATTTCAAATTTAGCATTCCCCAGAAAATTTTACTGGGATCGTGAAAATTTTAGTTTAAAATCACTAGTAAAATCTACTAGATTTTCTGTATTTCTTAAATGTTGCTAATCTTCTAAAAGTCTTCAAATATTGGTAAGTTTTCATTTAGTGTGACATACGGGGTCATATTTTAACCTTTGAGCTAGTATTGGCGTGGTCTTAAGATCAATTTTATCTAATCAAAAGTATATATTTGTTATTTATCTATTGATTGATCTTTTGTCTTAGAGTAGTAGTATTTTTTATGCACGTAGCAAACGAATCGTCCTTAGAAAGAACAAATAGGTCAATATCCGAGATCTAGAGTAATAACAAGTTAATCAATATACTCATTGATATATAACTGAATAAGGTCATACTAATTAAGTTGACTGCAATAGCAACGAATAAAAAAAGAAAGATCAAGAGGAAATGTCTACCTTGGTAATTTAGCGCAGGAACCAACAGAAAATAGATGAGAGACTCCAATAGGTTATTTGTAAAATTTATATCCCATAGCTAGTTTTTAGAATGAAAAATGAGGTATATCGAGCATTTGTAATACTTTACATAAATAGTTATAGTTTAAAAATACAAAAGATATTTTAAGAATAGCCATTTCGAGCTCGGCATAAAAATTAAAGTTAAAATTTTTGTAGTAAAAAATGATGAATTTCTAGAAAAAGAAAAGCCGAGTTTTGAGTTAAAGTTAGTGTTTTTATACATGAAACAACCTTAGCCAGACGTATTGGGAGTTAGGACCCCGATTAACGTTTTGACAATCTTAAAACCTCCATAGGATCCATTAGGACCTCTGTGTACAATTTGAGTAATGGACCTCTCTGTACAATTTGAGTTGATTCGGTCCTCGATTCGTAGTTTTTATGAGAAGGTTTCCATTTCAGTTGTCTGTAATGTTTAAAAGAGGTTTTCGAACTCGATTTGAGCATTTGAGATTCAATTCAAAATCCAAAAGTTGTGTTAGGTTCGTATGGTCATTTATTACCTATGGAAACTTTCAGAATTCCAAGGCCGTTCCACCAGTTTCGCTAAAATTTTTAAAAGTTAAAAAATTGATCTCTTTTTCTGGGAGCAGTATCTTGAGTTTCGGAGATCCGATTTAAATTTTGTCATCACAATCATGTCACACAAGTGTTGTATGACTTGTGTGCAAAATTTAGGGTCGTTCTGAGCCTTGTAGAGTCTCGTTTGGACTCAAATTGTAGGCTAGTTGTTGTAGGTATGAAAAGCTGCACATATTAAACAGTATAAAAACATCTTTTTCAGCTCATTTTGGATTTAACTCAAATTCAGTCCATTGAAGCCCGTTTCAAGGCAAAATCTAAGGCCAAGTTAGAAATCATCAGGTATCAATCTATAACATTCTATTGCTTTAATTCACGATTCCTAAGCTAGAACTTCTTGAAATTAAATTGGAAAACTGGGTTAGAACCTAAAATTATGAAATAAGGAAACTTGATGAAATCGAATTCGAATATGAACAATAATGATATCATTGGATTGGTGAGATTATGAGGAGTTTGGAAATGTACAGTTTATTGATTTTTGGCCAATCCCGGCCTAGAGGTATTTTAATAATTTTTTTATTTTACCTTCTAAAGGTTAAATACTCTTTCTTCTAGCACTTATAAGTGCAAGTATATTTCCTTAGCTCAGAAATGAATATTTTTTTTAGAGACGTCGGGCTGGAAAAGAAGTCGTTTAGTAGCTTTTTGGACCCAGGACTTAAGGTAGGTGATAGTATCCATTTCTTTTATGGACTTTGGCCTTGTGAATATTTTACCACGTATTTTTTATATGTGTAGCTTTCGATAGGCATACTTTCTATGCCTAAGCTTTGTGTTTGCATCGTATTCCACATGTTATGATTTGTTATTGCTATTGCATTGCATTTAGAATAGGAGTATTGTACACCAGTTATGGGTTTGATATGTACTTCCCAATATTTGATGAGAGTCTCGTGCCGGTGAGGGTTATTATTGAATATATCTCCTAGTAGTCGATGAGAGTCTCTCAACGGAGATAGGTTTAGAGCATATGTGATCCCATTGCATCATGATACATTCATTTCATATCTTTATGTGTTTTGTGAACTTTATGGACTTGTTGTATTGTTATTTCTGATTGACTTAGTTGATTGGCTACTGTAATTCTATTTTTTTGCTGACTAGTGTACCTATCCCTTAAGGTCGCTAGTTATTCCTCGCTTATTGACTGCTTATGACTCACTCCTTTGTTTCTTGTTGTGTCTTTTTATTTCGGCAGATCCTGCTCCAGGACCCAGCCAGCCGCGTCGTGTTTGAGGAGCGATATGTTCCCAACTGTCCACGGTGAGCCAACTTATTCATTAACGCTGCCAACTATAGATATTATAGTTTATCTTATCTTTTCTCCCTTAGGGAGATGTGTATATCTTTTGGACTCCTTAGATGTCTGATCTGGAAACCTCTAAACCTGTGTATTTTGGGTAGTTTGTTGTATTATTCAGAGAACTTGTATATATGTCTATCATTGGGGTTTATCTTGTGTTGTTAAGGTTAGATTCATTTTATTTTCAAAGTAATTCTATGCCATTTATATCGATTCAGTCAATACGGCTCGCTCAACATATCTAGGAGAGGTAGTCGGCTACCCGCAAGGTCTAGCCGAGGATTCGAGTCGTGTCAGTTGGTATAAGAGCCCAGTTTAGACTCTTTCCAGATCATAACAGTGCCTAATAGAGTCTCAATGATCGGGCAGAGACGTCCGTACCTATCTACAAGAGGCTATGGTGGCATTAAAGCAGTTCACTTTCATTCTGTTCTTATCATGCGGGAGTCATCTTATCTGAAGTTAAATATCTTTGTTAATTCATTCGCATTGAATGGTTAGAACGCGTGTGACTGCTCAGCGAGAGGGGGAGGAGAGAAAGGCAGCCCCTATGCCTACTGCTTTGTGAGGTGGAGGTGTTGGCCGCACTAGAGGCCGTGGTATAGGTCGTGGTTGAGACAGAGGTAGAGCTACCCAGACCGCGAAGAAAGTGGATCATGCTAATCCAGTTTCAAAGGTTCCAGCAGTTCTAACTCCTGGTAGGTAATGTGAGCAGGGCTGTTCGTTTCCCCGGCACTTCATGATGCTTTTATGAGATTCTTGGCGGTGCAGGTGCCCTAGGGACCTCATATTCCTCCAGCAGTATCTCAGGTTGTTGTAGATGTTGGTGCTTAGGCTCAAGGAGCCCTTATTCTAGCTCCAGATGTAGCTTAGCAGTTCATGCTCTAGGTGGTTATGTTCCAGAGGTAGCAGGTATGGTGCCTCCGGCTGTTCAGGCTAGTCAGCCAGCCCAAGTAGTAGATCAGACTGATGATCCGGCGATGCTTTATAATTTTACCCGACGTAATCCTCCAAAATTCTCTGGTCATACATCACATAAGCCCCGTGAGTTACTTGATAGATGTCAGCGTATCGTAGAGGCCCTTGGCTATCTTCAGCAGTATGAAGTTGAGTATACTGTCATCTAGTTTGAGGGTCCAGCTTTAGCTTAGTGTACCGCACTCTGATCAGCTAGTCAGGGCTTGCCTAAGTTGACCTAGAGTGAGTTCTCTCACCAGTTCATGAAGAAGTTTCTTCCTCACAGTCAGAAGGATGAGTAGAAGATGTAGTTTTAGAGGATTGGACAGGGTAACCTCTCGGAGTATAAGCTTTTGTTCTCTGAGATGCATATGTATGCTCCAACTCTTGTGCATGAGCCCTCCGTGAGGGTCAGACATTTTATTGATGGGCTTTGTCCTTATTTGCGGTCCCAAATGGCTCATTAGATTGAGGTCGGGACTCTACGTGATGTTATTTTTTATATTGCTCGGAGCTATGAGGCATACCATAAGTTAGAGCAAGAAGAGTCGGGGCGAGAACGTAAGAGATTCTGTGGTTAAGGGCATTCTAGTACCTCATCTGGAGGTAGGAGTTATTAGCAACAGAGTAGGCCTCTTGTTAGTCCAATTCAGTTTCTAGTGCGTGGTTTTTAAGACGCGCCAAGGCCTTGATAAGGTCAGCCCTAGTTTCTTCCTAGTAGCCATCAGTAGTTCGTGCAGCGCCAATATGGTTCAGGGTGTTTTCAATGTCGTGATCCAGAGATCATAAAAGGGATTGCCCTTAACTTCATCAGCAAGGTAGTAACCATCTCTCGCCCTTTGTGGCCTATGCAGCAGTAGCCTCAGGGTGCCTCTTTAGAGTCTCAGCCAGCTCGAGGTGAACCACCACCCGGTAGAGGCCGTGGCCGTGGTTCATGTGGTCCCTCCAGAGGTGGATCTCAGAGTGGCGACTCTGCTTAGCAGTAGAGACAGCTATATGCATTGCCGAATAGGCAGGATGCCGAGGCATCTCCACCTGTTGTTACAAGTACTCTATCTGTTTGTGGTCGAGATGTATATTCTTTGTTGGATCCGGGATCTACCTATTCATATGTCTATCCTAATTTTTCTTCGGGTTTCATGTTGATTATATACATCTCGGTGCTTCATTATCTGTTTCTACTCCTATGGATTGTGGTGGATCGAGTTTATCTAACTTGTACCGTGTCCTTTGAGGGTATTGAGACCCAGGTGGACCTTCTGGTGTTAGATATTCTTGATTTTGATGTCATTATCGGCATCGATTGGTTAGCGTCGTGTCATGCCACCTTGGATTGTCATGCTAAGTCTTTTCAGCTGTCTTTTCCTAGTTCAGCACCGGTGGTATGTCAGGGCTCTTATTTGCCACCCACGGGGCGCGTTATTTCTTTCCTAAAGGTGAGGCGGAGGATTTATAAGGGGTATTCAGCGTATCTTACCATGGTTCAAGATATTACAATTGATATTCCACCCCTCGACTCAATTCCTGTTGTGAAGGAGTTCTATTATGTGTTTCCAGATGACCTCCCAGGAGTTTATCCTAATCTAGTGGTCGAGTTTGGAATTGCTATAGTGCCAGGGACTCAGCCTATTTCCATCCCTCCTTATCGTATGGTTCCGTCAGAGTTGAATGAGCAGTTGTGGGTTTTGCTTGATAAGGGATTCATTAAGCCGAGTATTTTTCCATGGGGTGCTCCTGCTCTATTCGTAAAGAAGAAAGATGGAACTATGCAGATGTGCATTGATTATCGGCAACTGAATAAAGTCACTATCAAGCACAAGTACCCCTCGCCTCGTATTGATGATTATTTGATCAGTTGCAGGGTGCAAGATTTTTTTTTTAAGAACGATTCGCGATCTGGTTATCATCACCTGAAGATTCAGGAGTCAAATATCCCAAAGACTGCTTTCAGGACTCGTTAAAACCATTACGAGTTCCTAATGGTGTCTTTTGGGCAGACTAATGCCCCTGCAGCCTTTATGGATCTCATGAACCGATGTGTTTAAGTCGTTCCTCAATTCCTTCGTCATTGTCTTCATCGATGACATCTTTATCTATTCTTGCGGCCGCCAGAGAATGATTACCATTTGAGGGTGGTTCTTCAGACCCTCCGCGATCATAAGTTGTATGCCAAGTTCTCGAAATGTGAGTTATTGCTTGATTCTATGGCATTCTTGGGTCATGTTATATCCAGTGTGGGTATTAAAGTCGACCCCAAAAAGATTGAGGCGGTGTAGAATTGGCCTCGTTCTTCCACTCCGATGGAGATCCGTAGCTTTCTTGGTTTGGCAAGTTACTATCGAAGGTTCTTGGAGAAGTTTTCCATTATTGCAGCTTTCTTGACTCGCCTGACTCAGAAGGAGGTTCAATTCTGATAGTCCGATGAGTGTGAGGCGAGCTTCCAAAAGCTCAAGGCCTTATTGACTTCAGCTCTAGTGCCATCCCTTCCTTCTGGCACTGTGGATTTGTAGTCTATGGTGATGCATCTCACGTAGGCCTTGGTTGTGTTCTTATGCAGCACGTGAGGGTGATTGCTTATGCTTCCAGACAGCTAAAGCCATATGAGAAAATTTATCCGACTCATGATCTAGAATTGGCAGCTGTGGTATTTGCTCTACAGATTTGGAGGCACAATCTTTATGGTGAGCTTTGTGAGGTATATATCGATCACAAAACCTTGCAGTATATTCTCTCTCAAAAGGATCTTTATGGTCGGCAATGGAGGTGGCTTGAGTTAATTAAAGATTATGATCTCACCATTCGCTATCATCCTAGGAAAGCGAATGTGACAGTAGATGCTTTGAGCAAAAAGTTTATGGGCAACATGACTTTTCTTTATTCTGACATGAGACCATTGGCTCGAGAGGTGCAGTCCCTTAGAAACTCTAGTGTGAGATTTCTTCGCGCAGACTCCAGCTGAGTATTGGCATGTGTTGCAGCTCAGCCTTCCTTAGTCATTCAGATTAGGGGAAGACAATTCGAGGATTCTCATTTGTAGGAGTTATGTGGTTGTGTTTTAAGTGGAGGAGTTCCCTCATTCGAGCTTGATTTAAATGGAATTCTTTGGTTTACTGGCCGACTTTGTGTCCCTGATATCGGAGATTTGAGGCAGCAGTGCTCAAGGAGGCTCATAACTCATGTTATTCTATTCATCTTGGCATTAATAAGATGTATTAGTATCTTCAAGAGCTATATCGGTGGAAGGGGATGAAGAGGCATGTGTTTGATTGTGTGTCACGTTGCTTGAAGTATCCGCAAGTTAAGTTCGAGCACCGGAGACCGGCAGGGTTAGCTCAGGAATTGCCCATTCTCGAGTGGAAGTGAGAGCATATCACTATGAATTTTATGGTTGGTCTGCCAAAAACCCTGCGGCGCCATGATTCGGTCTGGGTCTTTGTAGACAAGCTAACTAAATCAGCTCACTTCATCCTTGCGAAGGCTATTGATTTAACTCAGAGATTGGCTCGGATTTTCATTGATTAGGTGGTTAGGCTACATGGCACTCTAATGTCTATCATATCCGATCATGGTTCCCACTTCTGACAGTCTTTTTAGACTAAATCAGCTCACTTCATCCCTGTGAAGACTATTCATTTATCATCCCTGTGAAGACTATTGATTTATCTCAGAGATTGACTCGGATTTTCATTGATTATGTGGTTAGGCTACATGGCACTCTAATGTCTATCATATCCGATTGTGGTTCCCACTTCTGGCAGCTTAGCACGACATTCCATCCTCAGACTGATGGTCAATACGAGCGGGTTATTCAGGTTCTGGGGGATATGCTATGAGCTTGTGCATTAGACTTTGGAGACCAGTAGGATCATCATTTTTCCTTAGAGTAGTTTTCTTATACTAACAGCTATCAGACCTCCATTCAGATAGCTCCATTTGAGGCCTTGTATGGCCGTAGATGTCGTTCTTCGATCGGTTGGTTTCTAATCTTGAGAAGTCAAGGTTATGAGTTCAGAGATGGTTCGTCAGATTATTGATATTGTTCGTGTTACTCATGATCGTCTGCGGACTGCTCAAAGTAGGCAAATTTCATACTCGAACCAGAGGAGCCGAGAGTTAGAGTTCAAGGTCGGCGAAATGGTATTTCTGAAAGTGATTCCAATGTGAGGTGTAAAGATATTTGGAAGGAAAGGGAAGCTCAGTCCCAGGTTTATTGGCCCTTTCCGTATTGAGAAGCGCATCGGTAAGGTGGCTTATCGACTAGATTTGCCAGCTTCTATGCCAGTTCATCCGATGTTTAATGTGTCGATGCTTCATAAGTGTATCTGGGATACTTCCAAAGTGATTGAGTTAGACCCTGCTCAGCTAGATGTGAATCTAGCCTATGAGGAGTTCCCAGTTGCCTGAGATGTCCGAAAGCTTCAATTGTAGCAGATTCTGATGGTTCGAGTGCGATGGTGCAACCGTCCTCAAGAGGAGGACACTTGGGAGCTTGAGTCCAGCATGCGTGAGAGATATCCTCATCTCTTCGATGGCTCGGGTAGGATCTTAATGTCTAAAGCTTAAAAGATCTTATCAGTATTTATGTTTTCGGTTCTATATGGTATGATTATGTCAGTTGAATAGTTGTTGAAAGTTGGCGTAAGAATCTCCATCAGTCATGTGAAATATGCTCTAGACTCTTGCTCATTCGAGGACGAATGAGAGTCTAAGTAGAGTTGGGACCTTAACTAGTCGTTTTGGGAGTTAGGACCCGGATTGGCGTGCCGACAGTATTAAAAGCTCGGTAAGGTCCATTAGGACCTGTCTGTATTTTGAGCTGATCCGGACCTCGTTTGGTAGCTTTTTGAGAAGGCTTCCGTTTTAGTTGTCCGTATAACTTCAAAGAACTTTTCGAGCTCGATTTGAGTAAGTAAGCTCTGACTAGAAATCCGAAAGTTACATTACGTTTGTATGGTCTTTTGTAACCTGTGGGAACTTTTGGAAGTGGATTACGAGGTCGTTCAGTCAGTTTCGCTAAAATTTTGAAAGTTAAGAAATCAACCTATTTCTGTGGGAGTCGTATCTTGACTTTCGGAGATCTGATTTGAGTTCCGTCGTCACGATCATATCACACAAATGTTGTATGATTTTTATGCAAAATTTGGGGTCGTTGCGAGCCTCGTAGAGTCCCGTTTGGACCCAAATTGCAGACTAGTTATTGTAGGTGCAAAAAGCTGCACTGTAGCAGCTTATTAAACAGCATAAAAACAGCTTTTTCTGCTTATTTCGGGTTTAACTCATATTCAGTCCATTGGAGTCGGTTCCAAGGAAAAATCTAAGGCCAAGTTGTTAGAAATCATTAGGTAGCAATCCTATAACATTTAATTGTGTTAGTTCACGATTCCTAAGCTAGAATTTCTTGAAACTGAATTGGAAAATTAGGTTAGAACCCTAAAAATTATGAAATTAAGAAATTTAATAAAATTGAATTCATATCATTGGACTCGTGGGATTATGAGGAGTCCAGAAATCTATAGTTTATGAATTTTTGGCTAAGCCCGACCCAGGGGTATTGTAGTAATTTTTTTCACCATCTAAAGGTTAAATACTCTTTTTATGGCACTTATAAATGCAAATATATTCCTTTTGCTCAGAAAAAAATTATTTTAAGGGATGTCGGAATGGAAAAAAAGTCGTTCATTAGCTTTTTGGACCCAAGACTTAAGGCAAGTGATAGTATCCATTTTTTTATTGCCTTTGTTCTTGTTGATATTCTACCACATTTTTCTTACATGTGCAGATGTCGATAGGCGTACTTTCTATGACTAAGCTTCGGGTTTGCATCATATTCCACATGTTATGACTTATTATTGCTATTGCATTGAGCATAGGAGTATTGTACTACAGTTATAGGTTTGATATGCACATCCCGGCAGTCAATAAGAGTCTCGTGCCGGTGAAGGATTATTATTGCATATATCTCCTAGTAGTCGATTAGAGTCCCGCACTGGAGATAGCTTTTGGGCACATGTGACCCCATTGCATCATGATACATTTATTTCATATCTTTATGTGTGTTTTGTGAATTATATGGACTTGTTGCATTATTTTTCTGATTGACTTAGTTGATAGGCTACTGTGATTCTATTTTCCCCTTACTAGTGTACCTATCCCTTAAGGTCGCTAGTTATTTCTCGCTTATTGTGTCCTTATGACTCACTCCTTCTTTGTTTCTTGTTGTATCTTTTTGTCGTTAGATTCTGCTCCAGGACCCAGCCAGCCGCGTCATGATTGAGGAGCAATACATTTCCAGCTTTCCACAGTGAGCCAGCTTGTTCATTAAGGATGCCAGTTGTAGATATTATAGTTTATCTTATTTTTGCTCCCTTCGGAAGATGTGTATATCTTTTTGACTCCTTAGATGTCTGATCTGAAAACCTCGAAAGCTGTATATTTTGGGTAGTTAGTTGTATTATTCAGACAACTTGAATATTTGTCTATCCTTATGAGTTAACTTGTGTTGTTAAGGTTAGATTCATTTCGTTTTCAAAGTAATTCGACGCCATTTATATCGATTCAGCTAATAGGGTTTGCCCAACAGATCTAAGGGAGGTAGTTGGGTGCTCGTACTGCCTAATTAAAAATGTGGATCATGTCAATTCAGGAGTTCAAATATCGATATAAAAACCTGAGATTTATAGTAAAAATGCTAAGTTGCAAGAAAAAAAAACATAATTTTGAGCCAAAGTTCGTGTTTTAATAGTATTTTAAAAAAAAAACGTGAGTTAGAACTAAAAGCCATATTTTTTTAATCTTGGAGTTCAGGTTCAATATAAAAAACTTGATCTAGTAGTTATTACTTCTAAATTTCAAGAAAAATACTTTGTTTTTTTGTTGAATTATTTAAGCTAAAAGTCAAACTCTATATTTTCTCATTTAAAGTTTATGGTTATACTTCTTCAACTCCATGACTTTCATCCTATATTATTGATATTTGAAGCATATATATTTTAGTTTTCAAATAGTTCAAATAAAATACCCATGGAGAATCATAGACCGTTTATCATTGCTTCTCCAAAGCCAAAAGTGATTTATTTTTTAAAAAAAAATTACTTTTTTTGAAATTTTGAGGTGTTTGGCAACAAAAAAAAATATTTTTAGGTAGAAGTAGAAGCAGTCTTTATGCTGTTGGGGAGAAGCTACAAATACCTGCTTCTTGGAAGAAGCAGAAGCAGAAGCAATTTATTAATTTTTTCAAGACAAAAATATCCTTACCAAAAAATCCCTATTTACCAAATCATTCCTCATTAATTAACCATATCTCTCTCAAAATAAAATTATATTTCTCTTTTTCTTATTTTTTTTCCTTCTACATACTTTTATAAATCTTTCTCTTTTAGGACTAGTTTTTATTTCTAGGTATTTCTATCAATTGTTTATAGGATCTGCTATTCTTTAAATCATCTTTTAAAAGTAAGTAATTATAAGAAATTCCTAATTCCGTTATCACTTTGATTTAACTATATTTTATGTTATTTAATAGCTTAAATTTATATTTTTTTACTTTATGTTTTACATTTTAACTAAATCATTTTTTTTAATAAAAATTTTTATGATAAACATTTAAAATTATTTCTTTTTGTTTTTATTAATCTAAATGTAAAACGAAGTTGGATGTCCTTTTCGTAATTTGACACTCAAAAGTACTATTCGCAAAGATTAGGCAAACACAAATTATTTATCAAAAGTACTTCTTCAATGAGTTGTCCAAACACAAGCTGCTTATTATCTAAGAGTACTTCTTTGAAAAGTACTTATGCCAAAAGTACTTCTCAAAATAAGCAGTTTTTTAGAGCAATGCCAAACAGGCTCTCAATGTTCATAAAGAAACTTGAGACTCCAGTGCTACTATTGTATGTTGTAGCAGCGTGGCCCCTTAGGATTCTAATATACTTCCTTCGTTCCACAAAGGATGTCATAGTTTGATTTGGATCAGAGTTTAAGAAATAATTGAAGACTTTTGAAACTATTGGTCTAAAATAAGTATACTTGCGTAGTTATAAATCTTCTCATTAAGGATAAAGTGGGAAGTTTAGAATCAAATTTGTTCTCAAATAACTGCATCATCCTTTTAGAACGGACTAATAAGCAGATTATGTCATCTTCCGTGGGAACAGAAGAAGTAGTAGATATTCTTCAGTTAGTTCGTAAATGCTGATTAGAGCTAAAAAAATGGCTATTGGTCAAAATTTTCCAAGTATTTCTTTCTCGGAAAAATTACGCCACATAACCGTTGGGAAAGAATAATTATTATTTTTGTCTACCTTTTGTTGTTTCTTTCTTTCCATAACCATAAATATATATTAAATATTTTGGATATATATTTAATATTATGTATTTCTGATATATATATTTAATAGATATTTAATATATATTTAATATATATTTCGGATATATATTTAATATATTTTAAATATTTTGGATATATATTTATGTATTAAGTTTTTGGATAGAAAGAGTTATGGACAACTAAAAATAAATATTTATTGATGGGCGGATATTTACGTAAACTTCCCTTCTTTCTCGTACAGTATTTTGCTTCTTGTCCAACTTACCTATTGAATAGGGCTGAATTACAAAAATATGACACGGGAAGCAATGGTTTGCCAAAATACCCTCAATAGCAGTGGTTTAGCAAAACTGCCCTCCATTAGTTTAATAAACCTTATTCCGAACGAAAATACCCCCCACAACTAATAAAAAGACCCACACTATCCTCCCCTTCTTTTTCTCCATTCAAACAATCTCTAAACCCTAAAAACCTACAACTTTTACAAATTCCTCCATTGAAACGAAGATTCAAGGTTAGATTCCTTCAAATTCCTACTCTCTTACATTCATTTGGATAACCTTGTAGAAAATCTATGAAAATGGGTATCTTACACAGACTTCTTGGCAATGGGCACATTGCACAGACTTCTTGGCAATTACGAAAACTTTAAGCCTTGTTGCAATGGGCAACTTGTCTCTGCAAGTTTTGGCTATGCAAAGAATTTAAGCTCTGGTGCAATGACACCTTACACAGACTTCCCTGGCAATTGCCAAGACTTCAAGCTTTACTGTAGTGGCCAACTTGCAAAAGAAAGTCTCTGCAAATCTTGGCTATTGCCAAGAGTTTAAGCTCTGGTGCAATGGCCACCTTACAAAGACTTCCTGACAATTGCCAAGACATCAAGCCTTGTTGTAGTGGCCAATTTGCAGAGAAAATCTCTGCTGCTATTGCCAAGAGTTCAAACTCTGGTGCAATCGGCATCTTGCACAGACTTCTTGGCAATTGCCAAGACTTCAAGCCCTGTTGCAGTGGGTTATTTTGCGGAGAAAGTCTCTTCAAGTCTTGGCTATTGCCAAGAGTTCAAGCTCTGGTGCAATGGGCACCTTGCATAGACTTCTTGGCAACTGCCAAGACTTCAAGCCTTGTTGCATTGGGTAATTTGCGAGAAAGTCTCCACAAGACTTGGTTATTGCCAAGAGTTCAAGCTTTGGTGCAATGGGCGCCTTAACTAGAAAAAATCAAAGTGGAATCAAACACAAGAAAAATAAAAACAAGATTGAATGAAAGCTACGAACATCGTCATTAAGGGTCAACTTATCACTGGACATATCAAGAAACCAACTTCTTTTATCGATGGTAACACCACCCAAGTGATGTTATCAAATTCTCTGCAACTTTTGGCAATAGCCAACATTTTAAGGTCGGGTAGAAGGAGGCAACTTGTAGGAGAAGTCTCTGAAAGTATTGGCACTTGCCAATACTTTACGATCTGGTGCAATAGGCAACCTGCAGACAAAGTCTCTGTAAGTATTGGCAATAGCCAAGACTTTAAGATCTATGCAATAGAGGCTACTTGCAGAGAAAGTCTCTGCATTAATGGCAATAGCCAAGACTTTAAGCTCTGTGCAATGAGCAACAACAATATCTAATTGATATTGTCAATAAGAACCTTAAAATCATCTTAATCAAGCATAAGAAGTAAAAAAAATTCACATGAACGTCTAATTTAATTCAACGATCATCAATCAAAATGGAAAAAACTTACAGATAAGTGTATAGATAATAATTACTAAAAAGAAATACAGAAAAAAATAAATAAAAATAAAGGATTAGGCAAAATAAAAATTATATTATAACAAAAATTAAAAAAAATAATAAAAAAATAAAACTTTTACAGATTTTCTAAATCTCTCAAGGGCACAAAGAAGAAAGAAGGAAATGAAGGAGGAAGGAGAGAAGGAAAGGAAGGAGGAATGAGAGAAGGAGACTAGTCCATGTGAATTGGGTTTAGGCAGTGGCAAAATAGTCCTTTCGCATAGTGGGATGATGTGTGGGGCATTTACTTAAAACATTTGAATGTGGGGGTAATGTATTGGGTTAAATCCGTCGTCACCAAAGTTGGTGACTAAGCATCCACGTAGGACGGCGCACAGATGACACGTGGCTATGAAGGGGCGCAAAGGCAACGGATAGAATCAAGGATGGGCAGTTATAACTGATAGATGAACAGTCACCACGGCCAGAACAGTCGCAACTCATCGTCAAAGCCAATTCAAAATAGAAGCCTTATCCTTAAGCAGCGTAACCGCTCAATCAAGGAGTTACAACTGCTCGTGAGCGGACGCTTAGTTATCTATATATTGTAATTCAAGTCACAAGTCTTGTATCATCTTTTTATCTAACTCTCTCTCTCTCTCTGAGCAATCATCTGTACTCTATTGATCAATTAATATCCAATCCTTTACCTTCCGCCAATATTTATTATTATTGCACGCTGTTAATTAATCTCATTTATTATATCGCTGTTCAAAGTATCCTAAATAGTACGAGGAAGGAATTCGATCGGATCCATACTGCCTGAACATGGTTCCTTCTATTTAAATCTCCATTTACTGCATCACATTTATTACGCCTTTATTTCCTTATCTTTATTGCAGTCATTTATTTCAAGCGTTTAATCTTGATTATTGATCGTGACTCCGCTTTACAAATTTAATTGTGACTTAACCTAATAAACGGAATTACGGTTAAACAATTTGGCAACCACAGTGGGAGCCGGTCAATAACTTCTGTAGGTTAATTGCTTATCGTACTTTATTCTTTACTCGCTTTTTTCCTGCCCGTTGGCTCTCCTCGTTTTCTTTTTGAAATGGCAGATAATAACTCCCACAACAACGCTCTCATTGACGGGCAACAAGACCTGAATGCAGCGGAGCAAGTGGACTTGAATCTGGCCGAGAACGAGCAGCAAGACAACATTCCTGCGGATGACGACGTGATCCCCGTTGCAGAAGACGAGAACGTGCTCCCAGACGAACAGGAAAACGAGCACAGCCAGCAAGGTAGCAGAAACAGCCGCCCACCTGGCCGAGGAAACTCTGGTCAAGGGCCTAGAGGACCTAGAGGACCCAATAGTCCTGGAAATTCGAGGAATTCTCGGGACGCTGTCCTTGAGTTCATACGGCAACAGGCTGAAGTCAATAGGCAGATGCGGGAAGCTATCGACGGCCTACGACAAAACCTATCGAACGCAGGAAATCCACCCGCTGGACGTCCAAGGAACGCCTCACCGTCCCATGCCTCGAGACGCGCTGAAAACGCCGAAAATCAAAATGCAGGGTCAGCAGTGCCAACGGAAATGAGCGAGGTGATGGAAGCCCTCACCCGGCAGTTCAAAGAAAGCCAGGAGGCCCTGCAGCGCTCCCTTCATGAGAGGATTGATCAGATCCCTGGTGCACCACCCACTTTGAAGAAAGTTGACGTTCAACGGTACACTCAAAGGCCTTGGAAGAAAGAGGCAGCACCAAAGGCGATACCCAAAACATTCAAAATGCCAAACATACCAAGATACCGGGGAACAACTGACCCCAACGACCACTTAATGATGTTTAGCAACTTCATAAAGGCGAGCGATCTCACAGACGAGGAGATCGAGTCAGTACAATTGAAGAAGTTCGTAGAGACCTTGGCAGATGGCGCTCTACGATGGTACTCAATGTTACCACCAAATTCAATAGGATCTTTTGCCGAGATGGCGGAATTGTTTGTCAAAGCACACACAGGCGCTCAAAAAACCGAAACAAGAGTTGAAGACATCTTTGAAATCAAACAACTACCCGGGGAGTCTCTCCGGAAGTATGTGGACCGCTTTCAGCGTGAGCGTATGTTGCTACCCAAAGTACCAGATCGGTGGGCGGCTATTGCGTTCACTAACAGCTTGGACGTCAAGAGCTCTGAAGCGACGAGACGATTGTATGAATCCTTGCGAGAATATCCTGCAGCAAACTGGTCGGATGTCTACAATCGTTATAATTCAAAGGTACGTATAGACGAAGATAAATTGATTGGCACAGGTGCTCGGGGACGGAGCCAGGCTCGCACCAGTGGCGCTGGGGGAAAGATCGAGACAGATAAACCAGACGCATGGCACGAGCCATATCCCAATCGGTCGCGCAACAACTCAAATGGACGCGGTCGTAACAACAAAGGCCTTGCGAGGGGCAGTGATTCCGCCTCAACTTCTAGTGGACTTCCAACCCTGCCCGTTTTCAACATCGGCGCAGCTGAACTTGTAGCAGTGCTCGAGGGGATGAGCGAAAAAGTCAAGTGGCTTAAGGATATGAAGGGTGACCCCAGCAAACGCAGTAAAAACCTGTGGTGCGAATTTCATCGCGACCACGGCCACACAACGGATGACTGCAAGGCTCTAAGGTACGAGGTCGCTAACCTATTGAAACAGGGCTATCTCAAGGAGTTCTTGACAGAGAAAGGAAAGCAAACTCACGCAAAGGCCCAGCAAAATAAGTCAGAGCCTCCCCGAGCATCATCTCCGAAAATGACGGTCAACGTCATCTCTGGAGGTATTGAAGTCGACGCAGTCACATACACAGCGAAGAAATACGCCAAAGTATCTATTACAAAGACCAAACGACCACGACTTGAGGATACAATAACCTTTGAAGAAGCAGATGCAGACGGCTTGCAATTTCCTCATATGGACGCTCTAGTGATAACATTGCGAGTAGAAGAGTTCGATGTCAGAAGAGTACTCGTCGATCCAGGCAGTTCGGCGAACATCATATTATCCCGGGTCGTGCAGGAGTTGAAACTATACGACGGGATTATACCAATCTCCCGTGTTCTTTCAGGGTTTAACAATTCCAGCGAGAAGACGTTAGGAGAAATCACTCTGACGACCCTGGTCGAAGGCGTTATGAGGCGGACAACGTTTCATGTCGTTGATGGGGATATGGCTTACAACATAATCCTTGGAAGACCATGGATACACGACATGCAAGCAGTCCCATCGACATATCATCAAGTAATGAAATTCCCTTCAGAATGGGGAATACGAGAAGTTTGGGGAGAGCAGCGCTGCGCTAGAGATTGCTACTCAGTTGCAGTCAAGCTCCCCGAGGAGGCAAAATAGCAATTAAAGAATCCGGGATCGGAGTCAAACAATGAGGCATCAGACTACCAAGTCCCGAAGTTCATATCAAAATTGGACGCACGTGAAGAGCATGCACCAACTATTGAAGCTTTGGAACCAGAAGTACTTTTCGATAACATGCCTGAAAGAAAAGTATATCTGGGAGCAGAGCTAAACGAAGGCTTACGCAAAGATATCTTGCACTTCCTCAAGGAGCAACACACCACTTTCGCATGGTCACATGCGGATATGACGGGAATCTCCCCGGAAATTATTTGTCATAAGTTGAACGTGGACCCTTACCATCGCCCGGTGAAGCAAAAGAAGCGCCAACAAGGAGCATTCAGAAACCAGATCATAAATGACGAAGTTGACCGCTTACTCAAGATTGGCTCCGTCCGAGAAGTCAAATATCCAGATTGGCTGGCCAATGTGGTCGTAGTGGCAAAGAAAAATGGCAAGTGGAGGGTCTGCATCGATTTCACTGACCTAAACAAAGCCTGCCCGAAAGATTCTTACCCACTACCTCAGATTGACCAACTGATCGATGCGACGGCCGGGCACGAAGTGCTTACATTCCTTGATGCATATTCAGGCTATAATCAGATCTTAATGGATCCCGACGACCAGGAGAAAACTTCCTTCATTACTTGCCGAGGTACGTATTGCTATAAAGTGATGCCTTTTGGACTTAAAAATGCAGGTGCGACTTACCAACGATTAGTCAACCGGATGTTTCACGACCACATTAGCAAGACCATGGAGGTCTACATCGATGACATGCTGATCAAGTCCAAACGGGCAGAAGATCATTTAACACATTTGAAGGAGGCCTTTCAAATCCTTGATCAGTACAACATGAAACTCAACCCGGAGAAGTGCGCATTTGGAGTAGGCTCAGGGAAATTTCTTGGTTTCATCGTCACCCAGCGAGGGATCGAAGTAAACCCCGCCCAGATAAAAGCAATTGAAGCCATCCCTGACGTACTTCATAACAGAAAAGACGTAATGCGGCTAACCGGAAGGGTGGCAGCGCTGAGGAGATTCATTTCTCGCTCATCTGATCGATGCAAAAGCTTCTTCGACGTGCTGAAACAAAACAAGGAGTTCGATTGGACACCTGAATGTCAGCAAGCACTTAAGGAATTGAAGCGGTACCTGTCAAATCCGCCTTTACTTTCAACGCCCCAACCAGGTGAACAGCTATTACTTTATCTGGCCGTATCTGAGTCTGCAGTAAGCACAGTACTGGTTCGAGAGGACAAAGGTAAGCAACTTCCAATTTATTACATTAGCAAATCCTTATTAGATGCCGAAACTCGCTACCAACCTTTGGAAAAATTAGCACTAGCCCTGGTAATCGCCGCCCGAAAATTAAGACCTTATTTTCAAAGTCACTCAATAGCTGTCGTTACTACCTTTCCCTTACGCAATATCTTGCACAAACCTGAATTCTCGGGCAGGTTAGTAAAGTGGGCGGTAGAATTAAGTGAGTTTGATATATCTTATCAACCCCGAGTAGCCATAAAATCTCAGGCACTGGCAGATTTTATTGCAGATTTTAGTGCTGCTATATACCCTGATGCTCAGCGTGAGGCGGTTCTTTTCGCCGGATCGGAGTCGGGGGCATGGACCTTACACACTGACGGGTCCTCGAGTGTGAAAGGATCAGGATTGGGTTTGGTTCTTACCACTCCCTCGGGGGAAACCATTAGACAGGCCATAAAATGTCCTTTTATCACAAATAATGAGGCCGAATATGAGGCCGCAATTGCAGGTTTAAAATTGGCTCGAGAATATGGGGCGGACAGAATTCACCTTAAGAGTGACTCTGCCCTAGTTGTCAATCAAATAAACGGTGGCTTCGTAGCAAGGGAGTCTCGTATGCAGAGGTACCTTGCCCGAGTCACTGGTTTGCTGGCACAATTCGACAATTGGGAGGCCACACAGATTCCACGAGAAGAGAATCACGAGGCTGATGCCTTGGCAAATCTGGGTTCAGTGGCAGAGATTGGGGCAGCGGGCTCAGTGGCCGTGGCTCATCTTCTATGTACGACAGTCGATAAAGATGCAATAGAGGTCAACGCGACCAGCCTGACTTGGGATTGGAGGAATGAGATAATCAATTATATACTACATGGGACCCTACCATCAAACGTTAAGGCTGCTCGAAAACTGAAGATAAAAGCTGCCAGGTATACAATTATAGATGGTACCCTTTATCGTAAAACTTTTGCAGGACCACTCGCCAAGTGCCTAGGTCCCAGCCAAACTGAGTATGTGATGAGGGAAGTTCACGAGGGTTGCTGTGGAAATCACCTGGAAGGCAAAGCACTTGCGCGAAAGCTTATACAGGCAGGCTATTATTGGGACAAAATGGAAAAAGATACCAACGAATTTGTCAAAAAATGCGACAAGTGCCAAAGGTTTGCACATCTCCTCCATCAGCCAGCAGAACCCTTGCATTCAATCATCTCCCCGTGGCCATTTATGAAATGGGGAATGGATATCGTTGGGCCACTACCCACTGCACCTAGAGGGGTACGTTTCTTGCTAATTATTACTGACTATTTTACAAAGTGGGTTGAGGCTGCAGCATACTCAAAAATACGTCAAACGGAGGTGGTTGACTTCCTTTGGCGTTATGTCATTTGTCGCTTCGGAGCACCCAAAGAAATTGTTATAGATAATGGTCCTCAGTTCGTTGGTCAGAAGATCACAAGGTTCCTTGAGGATCTGCATATTAAAAGAATCACTTCTTCCCCATACCATCCGGTGGCAAATGGGCAGGCAGAGTCAACCAACAAGATAATAGTAGATTCTCTCAAAAAACGTCTCGAGCAGGCCAAAGGGTGTTGGGTAGAAGAACTCCCCGGGGTTCTTTGGGCATACAGAACAACCACAAAAATGAGCACCGGAGAAATGCCTTATTCCTTAGTATACGGTGCTGAGGCATTGATTCCAGTCGAAATCGGCGAGCCAAGTCTGCGATATGCTCATGCAACTGAAGAATCTAACTCAGTCAACCTCTCCGAGGAATTGGATTTTCTAGAAGAGCGAAGAGAATTAGCACTTATACGAGTAGTAGCTCAGAAAGAAAGGATTGAACAATATTATAATCGGGGACTTAGGCTACGCAACTTTGAAGTCGGGGACTTTGTATTGCGTAGAGTCTCCCAAAACACGCAAGAAGCAAACGTCGGCAAACTTGGTCCGAACTGGGAAGGTCCTTACAAGGTGGTGGCATCCGTTGGTAAGGGCTCATATCGTTTGGCACGACCAGATGGATCGCTTCTACCTAGCAGTTGGAACGTGACTCACCTAAAGAGGTACTACTTTTAAGTAGCACGTTGGTTAGTGTCTCTGTCCCTTTTTTCCATTTGCTTACTTGTTATCGTTTTCTTTTAAGTTATTTTGTCTTCCTATCTTTGTCTAAATGGTACTAACGGTCTTCAAAAGGCCAGATCCGTTTAGCTCAACTGGTAGAGCTCGAAGTCCCCGTACTTCGCGGCTGTGGGTTCAAATCCCGCAACGGACACGCTCCTCTCTTGGTTGTATGTGTTCCTTGATTCAGCGTCTCTCCCATTATCTTTTTATGTCTGAAATTACGAGATTTCAACATAAAAACAGGGGGTGGCGAGGGCCCCAGTAGGCCAAAATCCAGGCTAACATGAGTGATCTTCGAACAGAGCAAGGTCATATTCATTCGCCAAGCCCATAACTAAGCGGAATCAAGTAAGTTCAATAGAACTATCTTATTTGCGCTAACGTTAACGTTATTTTTTGCGGCCAGTATTCGCCCAAACTTTACGACCAAACAATCTTGTGTCTTGATCATTGGGTTGCCTATTCTTTTCAATAGAAATAACAAGGTAAAACCCCAACTAACAAAATTTTTCTGCGGAAACTTTCAATTGTCAAATATGATAAGCAAAGTTTATCGCAAGGCCATCTTATACGGCCAGACTTCAGTCAACCTAAACGGCCTAGTTTCGTCTAGCCCAGAAGGTCTGACTTCATTTATCTTAACTAAGGGCAACTTAACCTAGTTATGATCAAATTCTATTTTGAACATCTGCGCAGATTAACACCAAAAAAGGAACTCAGACACTAGGATTTGAAATATAATCCTGACTTCTGAAAACCTCGTTAAAACAACAAATACCAACGTCATTCATATAAGCAAGACTTGAGACCAAAAATGGTCATCAAGCCTTCATCAGTCGGGCAAAAACAGAAATAGTCAAAATGTGCACTTGTCCACAAAATTAGCAACATTCAAAATTAACAGCATCCAGTAAATTTACAAAGAGAATCAGATAAGGCTTCAGTCATCATTCGGGCCAGGCTCTCGACCTGATGCATTAGCTCCATCAGTCGGATCCCCACCCAAATCTTCATCTTCGTTGTCCTCACCGCCTTCATCGTCATCTTCATCATCGTCGTCATCAGCGCCCACCTCCATGCCCAAGGCCTGCTTGACACTGATGATAGTCGCTATGGTCTGGTCGAGGACTGAGCCAACGTTAATCTGGCCGCGCTGCATTTGGATGAGCAACTTCTTCTTGGCTTCGAGGGCTTCCAGTTTGGACTCGATCGTGTAGCGATCCCTCAAGTTTGCCAAATCCATCCTCAGTTGCTCTTGGGTCCTCATAGACTCCTCAGCCCGATCCTTAGCTTCTTGAAGTTCTCCTCGAGCAGCCCGAGATTCAGCCTCAGCCTTGTTCATGTTTCTCAACATCAGGTCAGAAGCGCTACGGATGCTCTCCAGAGTGACTTCCTTCATATTAAGTTCATGGGCAAGTTGGGAGATCTGACGACCCTGCTCATCCATCTTGGCTTTTAGATCTTCAAAGGAAAGTGTAAACCCTTCCTTCTCAGCCAGAAGACGGTCCCTCTCCTCGAGGAGCGTGGTAATCTTGTCGTTAGCTTCAGCGTTGGATTTCTTCAACCTATCTATTTTATCCTCAAAGAAGCCACGCCTCCCCTCCAGGACCCGCTTCTCCCCGACCAGAACCTGGTTCTCCTCTTCTAGGGCTTGCCTATCTCGGAGAGCCCTCAAAAGATCTCTCTTCAGGCCAAGAACCTGTTCCTGATTATTCAACCTGGAGCGGAACATCAGCTCGGTAGCCATCATACTCGCCTGGCAATGAGTAAAAATACGTAAGTAATCAGAACTAAGGATTTTTGATAAAAGTAAAAGGAGTAAGGAAGAAAACACTACCCGAGCAGTATCTTCAGCGACTGCGTAGGCCAGCTGCTCGTCGCTCATGCTGCGCATGTTCCACTCCTCGCGAGGGCCAATCAGATTGGACGTTACCTTAACCAGATGGCCAGGCTTCGTCAAAAAATCCGTGTCTGGAGGGATGATGAAGTCACACTCCCTCATGCACGGCCTGGGCTCCCTCGCTTGTTTAGAAGGATAGTTGGGGCCAAATTTGTGGCGAATGCCTTTAACAGAGTGCGCCCCAATCATACCTCCTAAAGATACCCGCCTGGTAAGCCTAGTGCGAGAAACCTCGACGTCGCCAGTCTCGTCGAGGCCCAGGGTGTCGCACTCTTGCAGATAAACTGGCGCCACCCCGTCAGCAGCCAAGTTCATCATGTCTTTGTAGTAAAAGACCTGGGGTTCAGCCTCCCCCCCAGCCTTCCTCTGATCACCAGCAACCCCCTCGTCCTTCTCCTCTTCCGCCTCTCTCATCGGCTCCTTGCCTGGACGCCTGTGGCTGGCCTGCTCAGGCTCGCCTTGTTGGCTACCAACCCGTTCAGGTTCGTTTGGCTGAGAGGCCTCAGGAAAGAATGCAAAACCTTCGTGCATCCTTTCTTCCCCCATCTCCCCAACCTTATCTTCTTCCCCGCCATCAACTCGGGGACTCTCCTCAAAGGCATAAGAAGAAGTCTCTACGGCCCTCCTCTTATCACTCCGAAGATATGCCCTCCTCCTCTGAGTCAAGCTCACATCGGGAGCCTCTGAATCTGAAAGGACAACCACCACAGGCTCAGCAGATTCAGGGGCAGCCGCCGAGCTTTTGACACTCTCCTGCCCAGCCTTGGGCGTCTCAGCAGCATCAACAGTGGCTTCAACTGTTTTTTCAGAAGATTGAGGGGTCTTACGAGCTGTCCTTGTCTTCTTTTTGGGTTTACTCTTTTCAGAGTCAGTTTGCTTTCTCTTCAAGCTCGCAAGGACCTCCTCACCACCCTCCCTGGCTTTAACAGCCGCAGCAGTTTGAAGGATGGCAGCCGCCTCCTCATTTATCTCAGCCACAGGGTCAACAATCTCCTCCACAGGAGGAGGAGCAGGAAAGTAATCACCACCAGTACCTAGACCTGAGGGTAAAATCATATTAATACTACGAAGAGTTCTGCACAAATTAGCAGGGACTTAAATAACCGGCTTACCATGGGTGCTGGGGTTTGATAAACCTGTTTTAGTAGCATAGTAAGACCACTATCTCTTCTCGTGGGTAAAGGCTGCCAAGATAGGCCCAACCCAGGCGGATAATTCCTCCTCGGAGATCAGGCCGTCGTAGGGAATCTTGTCAGCTAGTCAACAAAGGATAAAGGTTAGAGGAGGCAAATACATAAGTCAAGGAGTAGTCAGTACAAGGACTCGGGGACTTACGAGTTTTATTCCACACCTCGCGGAGATTAGTTTTGCTGCCACGTGTGAGGAGTCTGGACGGCACATAAACATACCTATGCATCCAACCCCTATCTCCTGTGTCCTCAGACTTGCTCACTAGGGCTTTTCTCCCCCTCATACGAGCATTGATATATCCATCTCTCGCAACCTAAAGGCTGTACAAAGAGATGAAATGCTTAAACTCAAAGTCCTGCTCGGTCTCATCGGCGAACCATTCTAGCAGGGAAACGATTCTATAAATGCTCGGGCACAGCTGCCCCGGGCAGATAAGATAGTATTTGCAGATATCCTCTATAACAGGATGCAACGGGAGCGTATGACCTATCGTGAATGGATACGTGGATATGGCTGTCCACCCAATTCTCGCAGACGTGATGTTCTCCGTTGGAAGAGGGCAAGACACCATAACATCATCATTCCAGCCGCAATCTGCCCTGACCCTAGGCAAAAGGTCAGGAGTAATTGAACTCTTGAACCGGCTTGAAGGCCACGCCCTTATATTGCCATAATGGTTGAATGAGCCGACTGAGCAGTCATTTTCAAGGTTTCCCCAAACTTTCGGAATTACATCGGCCACCGAAGTTGAGGAACTCGTGGATTGACCACCTACTGCCGAAGAAGTGCTAGCCGCGGCGTCCATATTCAAACTTTTCTTAGCTTTTGGAGACATTTTGATTAGAAGATTGGAAGGGTTTTGTACGTTTTAAGATTTGTTGAAAGTCGATTTGGAAGCTCTGTTGAATCAGACGAAATTGGGAGTAAAAGTAAAAAGGTTCTCAGATGGGGGATGTCATATTTATAGGGTTGGCAAAACCCGACCCGCGCATACACGTGTCAAGCATTCGTGCAAAAGGAAATCCCAGCCACAACAATATAAAATAATAGAAAATCGAAGCGACGGTTTTTTGCCTTGGGACGTGCAAGACGTGAGTAGGCGCAGTGCAATCATTATTCCTGCAGTCTCGGAACACGCAACAGTCACTTTTCAGTAAAAAGTGGAGCGGAATTGACAGCTTGCACGTTTTGCCTTTAGCAGAGCATTTAATGCCTGCGCTAACAGGACGCCAATCAGTCAAAAGCTCTTGAGAAAGCATTTAATGCTTATACTGAAAGGATAACGATCAACTCAACCGGCAGCATTTTGCAAGAACTCATGCTTACTACTCAAGGAGAGTTCAAAAGAGTTCGTTCCCGCTCAAAATTTGTTCTCCACTCCTCGACCAGATTCTCTGCCCGAGAAGTGCGGGGACTATCTGTATTGGGTTAAATCTGTCGTCACCAAAGTTGGTGACTAAGCATCCACGTAGGACGGCGCACAGATGACACGTGGCTATGAAGGGGCGCAAAGGCAACGGATAGAATCAAGGATGGGCAGTTATAACGGATAGATGAACAGTCACCACGGCCAGAACAGTCGCAACTCATCGTCAAAGCCAATTCAAAATAGAAGCCTTATCCTTAAGCAGCGTAACCGCTCAATCAAGGAGTTACAACTGCTCGTGAGCGGACGCTTAGTTATCTATATATTGTAATTCAAGTCACAAGTCTTGTATCATCTTTTTATCTAACTCTCTCTCTCTCTGAGCAATCATCTGTACTCTATTGATCAATTAATATCCAATCCTTTACCTTCCGCCAATATTTATTATTATTGCACGCTGTTAATTAATCTCATTTATTATATCGCTGTTCAAAGTATCCTAAATAGTACGAGGAAGGAATTCGATCGGATCCATACTGCCTGAACACGGTTCCTTCTATTTAAATCCCCATTTACTGCATCACATTTATTACGCCTTTATTTCCTTATCTTTATTGCAGTCATTTATTTCAAGCGTTTAATCTTGATTATTGATCGTGACTCCGCTTTACAAATTTAATTGTGACTTAACCTAATAAACGGAATTACTGTTAAACAGGTAAATTGGTAAGACCAATGCTTATGGAGGACACTGCGTGAAATTTTTTGATTGAATAGTGATAGAATACATAACGTGGCAGATTAAAAACTTATTTGTGATGATTTCAATGTTTAGATTTATAAACTTAACTTATCCTAAAATTATGGGTTCAGATCTAATGTTGAAAGTTTAATATTAGATTCAAATGGACGTGTAGCCACAAAGAAACTACATTAGCCTCTAAATACTACGCACATGTATATATATGTACAAAATGCGCATATACCTACATTGATGATAATCATGCCATGGATATATACTTATATTGCATGCATGAACAGCTGCCAAGTCTCTTCTTTAAAGTATTTGGAGTACCCTGTATCCGTATAATTAGCATCTTTCTATAGGAAGCGTTTCAGGTTTAGACTATACGACGTTATGGTTCTTCCTTTACTGCATTTGAAGTCGTGCAACCTATATTTTCTCTTTTGTATACTTCTCTCCAATTTCTAAATGCAGCAGTGTTTTGTTTTTATCTACATTAGTTCTGTTTCCTGCCATCCGAACAAACCCAAAGTTTATGAACTCTTCTTTTTTACCTTGCACTCACCCTTTTGTTTTGTTTTTTACTTTCCATTTCCACTTTTGGCCGAGTAGTCCACAGACTCTGCACCCTTTCTCTCTCTCTCTCTTACTTTTCCAGGAGAGCGTGCATTAAAATCCTTTTCATGGTACTGTTTTACAAGAAATATAATCAGAAAGTGCAAGAAAATAGTATAGCCTAAAGGTTATAGCTTGGAATCTTGGGCTTTTACATGGGGAAAATCTAGAGTATTTCAGGCCTCAAGATTTAGCTCCCGTTTGGACATGATTTGGGATTTGAGATTTGGAACTTGGGAAATTGAAATTTTGTTTGGACATGCATTTTATTTGGAACAAAATTTGAAGTTTGTGAGGGGATTTCCCAAAAAATCCCAAAAACTGGGTTCAACCAGTTTTTGGGATTTTTTGAGAAATCCCAAAAAATCTCCAAAAAACACCCCCAAAAACACCCCAAAAACTATAAACAAACGCTAGCTTAGTAGAATAGAATCAGTTTGGGGTTTTCTTAGCATTTAATTTCCTTTTTGTCCTTTTTGTTCAAAGTTTAAACATGCATAGCTAGGTGCTATTAGGTTTTGTAGACTGCATGCATGTGTTTATTATATAACGTGATCTTTGACCATATACTTAAGTTCTTTGCTTACTTGTGGAAGGTGGTTTTGTGATATTGGAAAAGAAAATAGTTTCCTAATTAATGGAAGGTAAAACTTTTTCCAGGAGAACAATGATGATCTTATTACTATGGTTGAGAGAAGAGAAATTTTGGAGGTCGAAATCATGATTGATCCTTTTGAACTTTGGGTTCTGCGTTGGACTCTTTGAGAAATGAACTAAGAATTCAATTAAAGAGAGATAAGGTTTTGTTTTGACCAACAGATTCTTTATTGTATTCATCATCAGGTTAATAGTTAACCTCTCTCTCAGTCAATTTGTTTATGAGATTTTCACAAATATATGATTTATAGAAACATAAGAGTTTCCCCTCATCAATATAAGAAATGAAAAACGATAACAGCAATAGGAAAAATAGAAAAATAAAGATGCAGAAGCATAATATTCGGATTTTCAAGTTAAGTTTATAATCATCACTTAGAATTAACAAATTGATTGAAATAATTCAAATAAAATCTTCCTCGTAGACATTACTAAAAAGTATAAATGAACTTAAGTTTAACTATTGTGTAGTTAGTACTTAGTACTACATTTTTACACTTTATTTGATACTTAGTAAATATAGCTTGGGGTGTGTGAGTGTAATATTTATTGTCAATACTAAAAATGTTTTCCAAGTCTGACCTTAAGATGTAAAGCTCATATGCATTTTATCGGTCCCTTATGTAGATATTCAAAGGGAGGGATATATGTTACAAAGTTAAAACAAAATGAGTTTTTCTTAGAAGTAAAGGGGAAAATGTGGTGGCTTTTCCTGACGGGGCTAAAAATGTAAAACTATTCTTATGAGGGCTAAATCTATTACAGGGTGCAACATGAGTCCTATTTATGTAAATGACCCGCACATCCACAAGTTGGGCTAAACATGCCCCAGATTGACCTACACTGTCTAGCACGGTTCCTTGCACGAATAGCATGATTATGCACTGTTTACGTTTGTGCCCATTTATGGATTTAGTATATAGTTAAAAAATAATCTAATTTCAAGCTTTGGCGGGTGCGCTAAAAAACTTGGAAAAATTACCCCCTATACACATTCATAGTACTAATTTACTGTTCCTAACCTCATTTTTCACTCCTTTTCTTTCTCTAGCTATTCAGCTTTTTTCCAAATTTTATTACTCAAATTATATAATTTTAAGTGCAGTTACATATTAACTATTTATCCCTTCTATATAAGGATTAATCCCAAATTAAGAAAAGACCCAAAATATTCAAATTTTATTACTCAAATTATATAATTTTAAATGCAGTTACATATTAACTATTTATCCCTTCTATATAAGGATTAATCCCAAATTAAGATAAGACCCAAAATATTTTCAATCCCTAAACATCAGGTAATTAAGTGTGTGTTATTTAAGGCAATACAATCAATGCACATCTATTCCTCTTCCACTTTCACATATAGTTCAATATCTCATATTTTTCTCCTCTTTTCTATTCCTAAAGTTCAACCTAGGCTGATATACCAGTTAGGAACCTTTGAAAAATTGGGTTTAAAACAGGTAGTTAAAACTACTGAAGAAACGATCACGGTTGATAGCGGGTTGAATACCAGAACCAAGGTTATGTTGTTTGCCCGCTTAGCCGAGGATGGCGTTTAGGGCTGTTGTTGAACCTAATTTTGGGTTCAGCCACTCCTTGCCAGGGTTGGGTCACCAGTAAAATCTTGTTATCCTCATGCTGCCTGTGATCCGTCTTCCAATTTGGTATCAGAGCCATGGTGCACAGTAGCAATAGGTGATGAGTTCAACACTTATTTTTCTAATGAATATCATTAGGAACAAAACTACTGTTAAAAACAGTAGAAAAGAAGAATATGAAATGCTACAGCATTTAGATTTACTTAATAAATGGACTATTCCTAAAGTTCAACCTAGGCTGATATACCAGCTAGGAACCTTTGAGAAATTAGGTTTAAAACAGGTAGTTAAAACTACTGAAGAAACCATCACGGTTGATAGCGATCATGCTACTTTTAATTTATTGTCTGAGCATGATTTAATACCGCATATGCATACTCATAGATTCATTCATATTGGTTTAATTCAAGTTGCTTTTACCTTAAGAGGTTTACCTGAAAGTTTTATAGCTGCTCTCAGGGATGGTAGAAACCATAATTGGAAGAAATCTCTTATAGGGATTGTACAATCAAGCTTGGCTTATGGCCCAGTATATTTTAATGCCTATCCGAATTTACAAATATCATTATCGGATGAAAATGCTTTAAAAGCTTTGGTTTTAAATATTAAATTACATGGTTATGATTATATGCCTAATACAGTAAGTAATATGTATCTGTTATAGGATTTATTTTAAGCCATTATATACTCTGAATCCTATGTGTAAAATTATGGATTTTAAAAATGAAACTATTCTAATAGAAACTAATTTTGGTAAGACTAAAGTTACTACCAGAAGACCTATCAAATGGGATGAAATAGATTTCCCTAAAGAATGGGTCATGGAGGAAGTAGCTCCTCCAAAAGATTTTAAAAATACAGATCTGACTGGAATTGAACAAACTCCAGAAGGAAATGTAAAAATCAGGTTTGAACATGAAGATGTTATAAGTAGGATGGATATGAGATCTGACAGATCTAGTTTTCAGGGTTTATCTAGATCTAATTCTTTACATCATTCTCATATTTCTCCTATTGATTATATTGTTCAAACTCCTTCTAGAGCTTCTACTTCTCAGTTAAGAGAGGAAGTACCTAGATATCATGCTTTGAAAATTGATAAAAATAATATTGTTAGTCCTGTTGCTCCTATAAAAGAACAACAGATAAATGATGTAGACATAACTGCATCGGAAATGGATTTTGGTGAAATTTAATGGATTATAAGTCCACAATTGATTTTAGTCGGGGATCACCCGCAAGAAAGAAAATATCTGAGGATTTTTATAAACCCAGATGGAACTATTTAGGAAATGGTTTTTCAAAAGTTTTGATAAAACTGAACAAAATGATTTTCAAGAAGAATTTTATAAAGATCTTGAGAAAGTTAATAAAATTATATCTTTTATTCCATGGTTTATGGGAAAGTATGTAGCAAATAATATTACTGTTTTGGAAAGACAATTTGAATTATCAAATGGTAAAATCATTGATGCTGTATTACCTCCCCAGCAACCTTTAAAATAAAGAAGGAGGGAAAAATGATTGATTTTGCAGCTTTTTCTGCGATATTTGAAGAAAATACTTTACAAATTACTGTTAAACATATTAATATTATGTTGAAACAGCAGAATTATACAAATATTTATGTTTATATATTAGGTGAACAGATTGCATCTTTGCATGATAAAGTAGATAAATTATTATCAATGAGCAGTAATACTGCTAGTACATCGGGAAAGGAAAAATTGGAAGAGCCGCCACGAGTAGCCATTCCAACTATTCAACCTCCTCCTGATGTTGAAAATTTTAAAATAAAACCGGATGCATCTAATATAGAAAAATTTTTAAATGAAAAGTTTAAAGAGTTATCATTAAAGCCTCTAATTAATACAGAGGAGAGTGATAATGAATTTTCTAGATAATGATTTTCCTAAATTGACTTATGATCAAATTAATAAATTAAAGTCTTCTTATAATTCAAAATTTGCTGAAAAGCCAAGGCAAAGGATGTTTTACTACCCGAGGCCTACTCCTCAAGATGTATTATTCGAAAAGCAGGATGATATGTATGCTCCGAATAGCTTCAGTGGTAAGCAAATATATGAGTGGAACATTGATGGTCATACCAACAGGCAGATGTATATTGTTATACATAGAATGATGATGTATAGCACTATCTGCAAGACTAATGGTAATAGTGATAAAACTGTTGCCAATATGATTGTTGCAGGTTTTACTGGTCAATTAAAAGGCTGGTGGGATAATTATCTTACCGCTAACCAGCGAGATAAAATTCTAAATGAAGTCAAAACCGAACCAGGAACATCTACAGCTGATAATTCTAATGCTGTTTATTCTTTGGTTGTTAATATAATTGAACGTTTTTCAGGTAGATGGTCTGATAATAGTGAGACTATTCGAACTCTCTTACAAAATATGAGATGTAAGACTTTAACTTCATTTCGACTATATAAAGATACATTTCTTTGTAGAGTCATGGAGTTACCAGAGTGTAATAGCACTCATTGGAAATCTAAATTTATAGATAGACTTCCTAATCTTTTTGCAGAAAGAGTTAAAAAAGCTCTTAGACAAGGGGGAGTTCATATTAATTATGATGAGCATACTTATGGAAGTTTAGTTGGAATATGTACCCAAGAAGGATTGGCGTTATGCAATGGAATTAAGCTGAATCAAGAGCTCAAACGCCATCGTCTTAATGAAAGACAACAGTTGGGTGAATTTTGTGGACAATTCGGTATGGATGATCCACGAACCAAATCAAAGTCTCATAAGCTTCATAAAAGCAAAACTGGTAAGAAACATGATTACCAGGAACGGAGACAAAAATATTTGGAAAGACGCACAGAAAAACGTGCTAAAAGGAAAAAGGCTTTTAAAAAAGCGGAAGGATATTATTAGATCAAAGAATCCACAAAATTGTTATACACGTGGAAGATTTGGTCACTATTATAAAGATTGCAAAGTAAAAGAAAAGATCAAAGCTCTTAATATAGATGAAGATCTGAAAGATTCTTTGTGTAAGATCTTATTAAATTCCGAACCAGAGATATCGGATCCAGGTGAGGAAAACATCCATACAAAGGAAGAACTTAATAAGGTCTTCCAGGATGAAAGCGATATTGTTACAAGTTCTGAGGATGAATGTGACCCTTGCAAGACTGGACAACCTTGTAATAATGAGAAAAATGACGAATTTTATAATTTATGGTCTCAATTTGATCTTAATACATTGGATAATGATAATCTAATAGAATTGTTGAAGATGGTGCAGGATTCCGAAGTTCGATCTAAACTTATAGATCAAATCAAGGGAAATTTCGAGCATAAGGAAAATGAAGAATTGAAGAAGGATTTCTATGCCCCTATGGATAATACTCCGTACACCATGAAGGAAGTTAAAAGACTTCTGGAACAAAGAAAAATGAGTCATAGTAGCTCACCTACTATGTCTCAAGATTTGGAGAAAGAGGTTTATAACCTTAAACAAGAGATTTATAATCTCAAGAAGGAAAATAGGATTCTAGATAATAGGATTTCAAAGATTGAAGAAAAAGGTAAAGGAAAGGATGAAATCCCTACCCCTTCTAATTTTGAAAATCTTGATGAAAATATTATTAATATTTTTAGTGATATGCAGGATGTAGGAAAAAGAGAGTTTTTAACCACTTTAGAAGTTTTTACTTCATAAAAGTTTTTTATAAAAATTACTCTTCTTATTGATTATAATTTCAAAAAAGAATTTATAGCTCTTGTTGATAGTGGAGCAGATTTAAATTGTGTTCAAGAAGGACTAATTCCTTCACGATATTTTCATACAACTACTCATAGTTTAAGGTCTGCTAATGGTGAGAAGATGCAGATTGAGTACAAGTTGCCAAAAGCTTCTATATGCACAAATAAGGTATGTATACCTCAAAGCTTTGTTTTAATAAAAAATATACCAGTTCATTATACTCTATCCCATAGATTATGAAATGGACTGTCGAAGTGGATTATACTCCACAAAACATTCCTGCATTATACAGAAATTTTCATACAAGATTTTGGAAGAAGATGATTCAAAAGACGGCTGAAGGTCATATGCAGTGCCAAGATACAATTGATAAGATAAAACAATCAATTGATGAATATAAGAGGCTGATCATATAAAGCAACAAAATGCCCCAAGTCCGTATCAGCACATCATTAATAAAATTCAGATGAAGAAAGGACTGATGACTAAAGCGGAAATTTTAGCTTCTTATTTTGAAGAAGTTAAAAAAGATTTAATAAAAAATCTTGATATGGAAGTTCCTTCAGATGCATCTATGGCCTCTGCAAATAACACAGAGGATGAAGAAGAACAGTGCTTAGCAGGAGAATCTCAGTCTATCAAAGCTTTGAGGTATACATACCTTATTTGTGCATATAGAAGCTTTTGGCAACTTGTACTCAATCTGCATCTTCTCACCATTAGCAGACCTTAAACTATGAGTAGTTTTATGAAAATATCGTGAAGGAATTAGTCCTTCTTGAACACAATTTAAATCTGCTCCACTATCAACAAGAGCTATAAATTCTTTTTTGAAATTATAATCAATAAGAAGAGTAATTTTTATAAAAAACTTTTGTGAAGTAAAAACTTCTAAAGTGGTTAAAAACTCTCTTTTTCCTACATCCTGCATATCACTAAAAATATTAATAATATTTTCATCAAGATTTTCTAAATTAGAAGGGGTAGGGATTTCATCCTTTCCTTTACCTTTTTCTTCAATCTTTGAAATCCTATTATCTAGAATCCCATTTTCCTTCTTGAGATTATAAATCTCCTGTTTAAGGTTATAAACCTCTTTCTCCAAATCTTGAGACGTAATAGGTGAGCTACTATGACTCATTTTTCTTTGTTCCAGAAGTCTTTTAACTTCCTTCATGGTGTACGGAGTATTATCCATAGGGGCATAGAAATCCTTCTTCAATTCTTCATTTTCCTTATGCTTGAAATTTCCCTTGATTTGATCTATAAGTTTAGATCGAACTTCGGAATCCTGCACCATCTTCAACAATTCTATTAGATTATCATTATCCAATGTATTAAGATCAAATTGAGACCATAAATTATAAAATTCGTCATTTTTCTCATTATTACAAGGTTGTCCAGTCTTGCAAGGGTCACATTCATCCTCAGAACTTGTAACAATATCGCTTTCATCCTGGAAGACCTTATTAAGTTCTTCCTTTGTAGGGATGTTTTCCTCACCTGGATCCGATATCTCTGGTTCGTAATTTAATAAGATCTTACACAAAGAATCTTTCAGATCTTCATCTATATTAAGAGCTTTGATCTTTTCTTTTACTTTGCAATCTTTATAATAGTGACCAAATCTTCCACACTTATAACAATTTTGTGGATTCTTTGATCTAATAATATCCTTCTGCTTTTTAAAAGCCTTTTTCCTTTTAGCACTTTTTTCTGTGCGTCTTTCCAAATATTTTTGTCTCCGTTCCTGGTAATCATGTTTCTTACCAGTTTTGCTTTTATGAAGCTTATGAGACTTTGATTTGGTTCGTGGATCATCCATACCGAATTGTCCAAAAAATTCACCCAACTGTTGTCTTTCATTAAGACGATGGCGTTTGAGCTCTTGATTCAGCTTAATTTCATTGCATAACGCCAATCCTTCTTGGATACATATTCCAACTAAACTTCCATAAGTATGCTCATCATAATTAATATGAACTCCCCCTTGTCTAAGAGCTTTTTTAACTCTTTCTGCAAAAAGGTTAGGAAGTCCATCTATAAATTTAGATTTTCAAAGAGTGCTATTACACTCTTGTAACTCCATGACTCTACAAAGAAATGTATCTTTATATAGTCGAAATGAAGTTAAAGTCTTACATCTCATATTTTGTAAGAGAGTTCGAATAGTCTCACTATTATCAGACCATCTACCTGAAAAATGTTCAATTATATTAACAACCAAAGAATAAACAGCATTAGAATTATCAGCTGTAGATGTTCCTGATTTGGTTTTGACTTCATTTAGAATTTTATCTCGCTGGTTAGCGGTAAGATAATTATCCCACCAGCCTTTTAATTGATCAGTAAAACCTGCAACAATCATATTGGCAACAGTTTTATCACTATTACCATTAGTCTTGCAGATAGTGCTATACATCATCATTCTATGTATAAAAATATACATCTGCCTGTTGGTATGACCATAAATGTTCCACTCATATATTTGCTTACCACTGAAGCTATTCGGAGCATACATATCATCCTGCTCTTCGAATAATACATCTTGAGGAGTAGGCCTCGGGTAGTAAAACATCCTTTGCCTTGGCTTTTCAGCAAATTTTGAATTATAAGAAGACTTTAATTTATTAATTTGATGATAAGTCAATTTAGGAAAATCATTATCAGAAAATTCATTATCACTTTCCTCTGTATTAATTAAAGGCTTTAATGATAACTCTTTAAACTTTTCATTTAAAAATTTTTCTATATTAGATGCATCCAGTTTTATTTTAAAATTTTCAACATCAGGAGGAGGTTGAATGGTTGGAATGGCTACTCGTGGCGGCTCTTCCAATTTTTCCTTTCCCGATGTACTAGCAGTATTACTGCTCATTGATAATAATTTATCTACTTTATCATGCAAAGATGCAATCTGTTCACCTAATATATAAACATAAATATTTGTATAATTCTGCTATTTCAACATAATATTAATATGTTTAACAGTAATTTGTAAAGTATTTTCTTCAAATATCGCAGAAAAGGCTGCAAAATCAATCATTTTTCCCTCCTTCTTTATTTTAAAAGGCTGCTGGGGAGGTAATACAGCATCAATGATTTTACCATTTGATAATTCAAATTGTCTTTCCAAAACAGTAACATTATTTGCTACATACTTTCCCATAAACCATGGAATAAAAGATATAATTTTATTAACTTTCTCAAGATCTTTATAAAATTCTTCTTGAAAATCATTTTGTTCAGTTTTATCAAAACTTTTGAAAAACCATTTCCTAAATAGTTCCCATCTAGGTTTATAAAAATCCTCAGATATTTTCTTTCTTGCGGGTGATCCCCGACTAAAATCAATTGTGGACTTATAATCCATTAAATTTCACCAAAATCCATTTCCGATGCAGTTATGTCTACATCATTTATCTGTTGTTCTTTTATAGGAGCAACAGGAGTAACAATATTATTTTTATCAATTTTCAAAGTATGATATCTAGGTACTTCCTCTCTTAACTGAGAAGTAGAAGCTCTAGAAGGAGTTTGAACAATATAATCAATAGGAGAAATATGAGAATGATGTAAAGAATTAGATCTAGATAAACCCTGAAAACTAGATCTGTCAGATCTCATATCCATCCTACTTATAACATCTTCAGGTTCAAACCTGATTTTTACATTTCCTTCTAGAGTTTGTTCAATTCCAGTCAGATCTGTATTTTTAAAATCTTTTGGAGGAGCTACTTCCTCCATGACCCATTCTTTAGGGAAATCTATTTCATCCCATTTGATAGGTCTTCTGGTAGTAACTTTAGTCTTACCAAAATTAGTTTCTATTAGAATAGTTTCATTTTTAAAATCCATAATTTTACACATAGGATTCAGAGTATATAATGGCTTAAAATAAATCCTATAACAGATACATATTACTTCTGTATTAGGCATATAATCATAACCATGTAATTTAATATTTAAATCCAATGCTTTTAAAGCATTTTCATCCGATAATGATATTTGTAAGTTCGGATAGGCATTAAAATATACTGGGCCATAAGCCAAGCTTGATTGTACAATCCCTATAAGGGATTTCTTCCAATTATGGTTTCTACCATCCCTGAGAGCAGCTATAAAACTTTCAGGTAAACCTTTTAAGGTTAAAGGTTTAAAAGCAACTTGAATTAAACCAATATGAATGAATCTATGAGTATGCATATACGGTATTAAATCATGCTCAGACAATAAATTAAAAGTAGCATGATCGCTATCAACCGTGATCGTTTCTTCAGTAGTTTTAACTACCTGTTTTAAACCCAATTTTTCAAAGGTTCCTAGCTGGTATATCAGCCTAGGTTGAACTTTAGGAATAGTCCATTTATTAAGTAAATCTAAATGCTGTGGCATTTCATATTCTTCTTTTCTACTGTTTTTAACAGTAGTTTTGTTCCTAATGATATTCATTAGAAAAATAAGTGTTGAACTCATCACCTATTGCTACTGTGCACCATGGCTCTGATACCAAATTGGGAGACGGATCACAGACAGCATGGGGATAACAAGATTTTACTGGTGACCCATGTATTGAATATTTATTTACTATTTTAAAATAATATATCACTCTTTGTATCTATTGTGTATTCAATATTTATTTATTTTAATATTTTTTATTTTTATTTTTAGGTGATATGTATTTCATTTGTGCAAATATTAAATATGGCAACTAAAAGTAAAAAAAAAAAAAGAACGAAAAAAAATCACCTAAAAATCGTCCCTAAACAGTGGGTGTCTGTTGGTATATACCAAATTTATCTCATGACATATTATTTAGAAATGAATGATAAGAAAAATAAATACTACTAAATATCAATACTAGTATTTAATATTCATTTATATTTTTAGCATTGATATATATATATATATATATATATATATATATATATATATATATATATATATATATATATATATATATATATATATATATCTCTTTTATTTAAGAAAAATAGTATTAAATAATCATTTAACATTAGGATTTTATTTTCTATTTTTTTAGTGCGATGTTTTGGCTACACAAAGTAAGAGTTAAAGAATAGTAAATATCTTCATATGAATTGTTATTTATGTAAAGAACCCAAAAAACTTCACATCAATTCTGTCCATCAAAAGTATATTTGTTTACAACTTTTGGTGGGAATTGAACAAAAATCATATTTTAGGTGTGCCATTTAAGATATAATCAATTTTCAAAATATATTTATCTTTTAGCCTTTAGGTTGAACTTCAGACGTTTCGGAATCATCTAGCCTACTTCAAACATGAAGGTAAGTTCAACTTCAAACTTATAGGTAACTTCTAGAAGTTTGAAGTTCAAAATAGCGACAAATATTGACTAAAATCTAAATGGCACAGCTAAATAGGCTCCCATTCAATTTGCCTTATCATCAAAAATTTCTAGCAAATAATTTCACCTAGTGCCCTCAATAAGACATGGTCTTACCTAATTGCCCCCACTTACAAATATTTTAAGTAAATGCCCTCCACATCATATCCTTCCCCCCCCCCCCCCCCCCGATGAAAGGACTATTTTGCCCCAACTTGTTTAATTCACGCTGAACATGTTTCTTTCTCTCTTTCCACATTCCTGACCTCCTTCTTTCTTCTTTGTGTGTTGGAAATTGGGATTTTTTCTTGTGTTTGCTTGATTCCAGTGATTTGAAGGTTTTTATTGCCTATGGCTATTAGATATTCATGTTTTGCATAGAGCTTAAAATCTTGACCATGGCCAAGAGTTGCATAGAGTTTCTCTGCAAGGTGCTTATTGCAGTAGAGTTTAAAGTCTTGGCTATTGCCAATACTTGCAGAGATGTTCCGTGTAAGTTGTCGCTTCCACCAGAACTTAGAGTCTTGGCTATTGCCAAGAGTCGCAGAGACTTTGTCTCCAACTTGTTCACTGCAGTAGAGGTAGAGTCTTGGCATTTGCCAATACTCTTAGAGATTTTTAGTGTAAGGTCCCCCTTGCAGCAGAACTTAAAGTCTTGGCTATTGCCAAGAGTTGCAGAGACTTTCTCTGCAAGTTTTGCACTGCAATATTGTTAGCTTGGATAAGCTTGGAGTTTTGACTGATGATTAAGAAACGGATTCAAAGGACCTGTTCCTTTGAATCACTGCAGCTAAATAGATAATTCATGCAAAATTGTTTAAGTTGAGATATTATTAATTATCCTAATACTAATGTTTATCTTGATAATTATGCAGGTCTAAACAGATATGAAAAGATTGCATAAATAAAGGATAAAGGATAGAAGATCCGGATTCTAAAGAGAAGAATCCAATTAGGACTCAAACTCATGGGAGCTTTGGAGTTCTAATTGATCAAGGCTTCTTGGCTGCTGGAGCTATAAAACGTGGAGCATATCAGCCATAGAAGCATGCACAAATACAGAGAGAATCGAGCAAAGCTTAAAAGAGTCATTAGCTTATTTGTGTAATCAGTTAGCTACAGTGGAACTAAGTTAGAACCTGTTCCTTAGATTGAATCTTGTAAAAGATCAAGTCTTAGTTCAACTGTAGTAAGTATAATCGAGTTGTATCTTTTCTGGTTTAAGTCGTGGACTTGACACAACTTCACTGATCGTGAGAAAGATCACTAAAGGATTAGAGTTAGTCCTAGGTTAGTAAGAAGGAGTCTTGTAACCAAGTGGGTCTTTTTACATAGTGAAGTTGAAATCCTACTTGAGAAGTAGGTCGTGGTTTTTTTATCCCGAGTCAAGGAGTTTTTCCACGCTAATATCTGGTGTTCATTTTCTTACAGTTTTAATTCCGCATATAGTTTAGTAAAGGAACACATTTTAAGGAACTGGTCCTTAAAACAGTAAAGTGGTGTATCGTGTATCCCAATGAAGAAGGATGCCGAGGGAAACGATGTTCCCAAAACTAGGAAAGAATGCAATGCTGAAGACATAAAGCAATGGGAAAAGAATGCAAAATCTAGGAAGTGGCTTGTTGGTGGACTTAGTCCTGACGAATGCACTAGAATCAGAGGGTATACCACTGCAAAGGAGATCTGGGATGCTCTACAAGTTGCACACGAAGGAACAAGTCAAAAAGGTCTTGAGGTACACTTCTTTATGCTGAATATGAAAGTTTTAAAATGAAAAAAGAAGAGTCAATCTCTGAAATGTATACTAGATTTAATGCCATTGCTTCTGAACTTATTTCTTTGGGAAGGGTTTTAACTGTGGAAGATAGAGTAGAAAAGATTCTAACTAGGGTTCTTCCAGATTCTTGGGAAATCAAAGCTTGTGCTATCATAGAAAGCAAAGATTTAACCACTCTATCCTTAGATAAGCTTATAGGCAATTCAAAGACTTATGAACTAAGGAAAAAGGTTAAAAACATAGGAGTACCAGTTAAAACTGAATCTAACCTAGCCTTGACTGCTGCTAATAAGATTATTGATGATAAGGAACTGGTCCTTATCGCTAAAAATGTTCAGAAATATTTGATTAAGAAAAAGGCGATTAGTGGACAGGGTAGGTCTTCTAACATGAAACAGGCTGGAGAATGCCACAAATGTGGAAGCACGGAGCACTACATCAGCAAATGTCCAATTATGGAAGGAGAATGGAGGAAGAGATTTATTGAAGAAAGGAAAAAGGCTAGGGAACAGGTCCATAAGAAAAGTGGAAATCCCAAAGCAATGATTGCAGGATGGAAAGACAGTGAAGACGAAATAACTGATGATGATCTGGATGAGGATCTTGCTCTAATGGCTCTTGGAGATTCAGAAAATGAAGAAGATGCTGAGGTATTTGTTTCTAAACTTAAACAAGATGTAAAAAGCATGTCTAGAGAAAAATTGGTTAAAGTATTTCATACTGTGCTAAATGAATTTAAATCTCTAAGGGATGGCAATCATCAACTGCATGATGAAATTGATTGTTTAGAAGCAGAATGCAAAGAGGAAATAATTAAAAATGATTTTCTGAAAAGAAAGATTAGCATGCTTGAGGAACAGGTCCTCACACTTGAAACAACTGTTCAGGAATTAGAAAATATTAAAACAGTTGAAAAAGGTAAAGGTATTGCTAATTCTCATCAGATCATTGCTGAAGAGAAACCGAAAGTCACAGTTGATGAACTGTGCAAAAAAGATGAGAAGATAAGATCTTTGGAAGAAGACTTGGTTAAAACAAAAATGGAGCTAAGAAAAACTGTAGAATGGAACAAGTCTTCTGAAGCACTAGAATGGTTACAGGAAAATCATAGTAGTAACAGGAAGGGTATTGGATTCATGAAAGCACAGTCTTCATCCAAATAGGATCCAAAGAGTAAGTACTTATCACTTCCTGAAAACTGGCTATGCACTCATTGTGGGAACACTGGTCACCGAAAAGAAAATTGTCAATCTTTAAAAAGGGCTGCCCAGAGGAACAGGTCCTATAAGCCTGTTCAAAATTCTGTGAGACAGAAGAATAGGTCCTATAAACCTGTTTAACATTATGTAAGAAAGAAAACTGTTCACACAAAGAAACCATTACCATTCTGGGCTAGGAGAGATCTGATTCATCCTTTTTCTAAAGGAAAGGAACCCAAACTAGTTTGGGTTCTTAAAATTAACCCCTAGTTTTCTTTTGCAGGCTGGAGTGAAGGAGATAAACCAAAAATGGTACATGGACAGTGGTTGCTCAAGGCACATGACAGGACATAAGGAATTGTTCCTTTCACTCTCAGCCTTTCAAGGAGGAAGTTTTTCCTTCGGTAATGGTAAGAAAGGGGAAATCATAGGCATTGGAAAGGTAGGTAGGTCTGATTCACATAGTATAGACAATGTGTTTCTAGTAGATGGGCTGAAGCATTGCTTATTGAGTATATCTCAATTGTGTGACAAAGGTAATAATGTTAATTTCTCATCTACTGGATGCACTGTGACTAACCAAACATCTGGAGAGATTATTTTGCAGGGAAATAGGCATGGAAACATCTACAAAGTAGACTTACTGACACTATCTGATGGAAGCTTGAGTTTCTTAAGTGTGGTGCAAAATGATCCCCTCCTATGGCACAAAAGACTAGGACATGCTAGCCTTTTACAATTGAACAAACTTGTGTCCAAGGATTTGGTGATAGGTCTTCCTAACATCAAGTTTAATGATGAAAAAGTATGTGAAGCATGTGCCAGGGGGAAGCAGGTAAAATCCTCCTTCAAACCGAAGAAACAGGTAAGTACCACTAAACCTTTGGAACTGGTCCATATGGATTTATGTGGTCCAATGAGAACAATGAGTCGTGGAGGTAAGAAGTATGTTATGGTATTGGTGGATGATTACTCCAGATTTACATGGACTATATTTCTTGCATTTAAAGAAGAAGCATTTAATGCATTTTCAATTTTTGCTAAGAATACTCAAAGAACTCTAGATAGTCATATTGTTGCCATTAGGTCAGATCATGGAACTGAATTTGAAAATCATATGTTTTTCAATTTTTGCAATGAAAATGGCATTAATCACAATTTTTCTTCACCTAGGACTCCACAACAAAATGGTGTAGTGGAAAGGAAAAATAGGATTCTAGAGGAAATGACAAGGACTATGTTAATATCTGGAAATCTTCCACAAAACTTTTGGGCTGAGGCTATTAATACTGCATGCTACATAATAAATAGATGTATGAAAAGGCCATTAATAGAAAAGACCCCATATGAGTTGCTTAAGGAAAGAAAACCAAATATCTCTCATCTTAGGGCTTTTGGTTGCAAATGTCTTATACACAACAATGGGAAAGATGCCTTAGGAAAATTTGATCCTAGAAGTGATGAGGGAATCTTTGTTGGTTATTCTTTAAATAGTAAATCTTATAGGGTGTTTAACAAGAAAACATTGAAAATTGAAGAAAGCATGCATGTTAAATTTGATGAAACTGACAGTCTCACTCAAGAACAGGTACAGGAGAATGAAGAAATTGGAATGCTGAAAGCTTATGAACTTGATCCACAAATGTAGATTCTGGATATGAGAAGTGAACTGCAAGGAACTGTTCCTCAGGACAGAACTGAGAAGAGTGGCACAGAAACAGGGGGAACAAATGTTGGTTCCACCTCACAAACTGGTAGTGCTACTCTATCAGGAACTGTTCCTCAGCAGAGGACTTCTGACAATGGATTGACACCCAAGCCTTACAAGTATCAAGGGTCACATCCTGTGGATCAAATAATCTCAGATAAGACTGCTGGGATTCAAACTAGATCAGCAGTCAAAAATCACAATCTGTGTGCCTTTAGTGCTTTCTTATCTCTTGTTGAACCCAAAAATGTGAAAGAAGCACTGAAGGATGCAGATTGGATTAATGCTATGCAGGAGGAATTGAATCAATTCCAAAGGAGTCAAGTTTGGCATCTGGAACCCAAGCCAAGGAACAGGTCCATAATTGGAACAAAATGGGTTTTCAGAAACAAACTCGATGAGGATGGCATGGTAACAAGAAATTAGGCCAGGCTAGTTGTTCAGGGATATAGTCAAGAGGAGGGCATCGATTAATGATGAGACTTTTGCTCCAGTTGCAAGACTGGAAGCAATAAGACTTCTTATAGCCTTTGCTACATACATGGAATTCACTTTACATCAAATGGATGTTAAGAGTGCATTTCTGAATGGCTACTTGAAAGAAGAAGTGTATGTCAAGCAACCTCCAGGCTTTGAAAATGAACAGTTCCCTGAACATGTGTACAAGTTGGACAAGGCCTTGTATGGGCTCAAGCAGGCACCAAGAGCATGGTATTAAAGGCTATCAAAATTTCTACTCCAGCATGGATACAAGAGAGGTAAAATTGATAACACATTATTTTTGAAAGAAAAATGTAAGCATCTCTTAATTGTTCAAATTTATGTAGATGATATAATCTTTGGTGCTACTTGTGAAAATTTAAGTAAGGAATTTGCAAACTTGATAGGGAGTGAGTTTGAGATGAGCATGATGGGTGAACTCAATTTCTTTTTGGGTTTACAAATTAAGCAAACCTCAAATGGAACTATGATCCATCAACAAAAGTATGTTAAGGAATTACTTAAAAGATTTGATATGGATAATGCTAAGGAAATTGACACACCTATTGCCACTTCCACAAAATTGGATCTTGATGAACATGGAATATCAGTTGATCAAAAATTGTATAGAGGTATGATTGGTTCTCTACTTTATCTAACTGCTAGTAGACCTGATATTGTGTTCAGTGTTGGTTTGTGTGCTAGGTTTCAATCAGATCCTAAGGAATCTCATTTGAAAGCTGTTAAAAGAATATTGAGGTATCTGAAAGGAACAGGCCCCTTGGGACTTTGGTATCCAAAATGTGGTAGTTTTTGGATATACTGATGCTGACTATGCAGGTTTCCTTGTTGATAGAAAAAGTACCTCAGGTATGGCACATTTTCTTGGTGAGTGTTTGGTTTCTTGGGGAACCAAGAAACAAAATTCAGTGGCACTTTCCACTGCTGAGGCTGAATATGTGGCAGTTGCTTCATGTTGTTCACAGTTGTTATGGATCAAACAACAATTACAGGATTTTGGTGTTGATGTAGGAACTGTTTCTATCTATTGTGATAATACTAGTGCTATTAACATGACAAAAAATCCAGTGCATCACAAAAGGACTAAACACATTGATATAAGACATCATTTCCTAAGAGACAACTATGAAAAAGGTTTGATCACCATAGCATTTTGTCCCACTGAAAAGCAAATTGCTGACATCTTTACAAAAGCTCTAGGTAGAGATGATTTTGAAAGAAATAGGTTGGAATTAGGGATGATTAAATTCACATAAAATCATCAATGCTTTACTTCATAATTGGCTAGAAAATTGCACTTAAAATGAATTTTATTCAAGTCATTATGAGTGATTCAGTCCAACTTAATACTTAAATGTATACTCTTATGCCATACTTCTTATTTAGAGTTGCTAAAATTGAATGATGTTACCCTTATGCTCTTAGAATTTCAGATTGATCAAAAAATGTTGCAAATTGGAAGGACACTGAATTTTCGTGTTAAAATCAAGTATGTACTCGTTATTATTCAGTTAATTTAGAAGTGCAAAGGCTATAGGTAACTTGTAATAAGGATAAATCCCACTAAGTTTCCTAACCATATCCAAACTGCATAAGAGTCCCATCGGAGGAACAGTTCCCACTCTAAAAAGGAGACTTAACAGTCCAACGGCTCTATTTCTCCGGGAGTCTCCCAAGAGTCCATAACGGCTGCATTTCGTGCTGAGGTAATTGTGATCGTTTCCTACTCTATCCCTACTACCTAATTCATTCTATAAATACGCTCCTTCTCCCCCATTATTCTTTTACTTTGCTCAGTAACTGAATTATCAAAATTTCAGAAAGAATAATCAATTATCTCTTAATTCGAATTGCTAGAATGTCTATTTCTCCTGAAAATTCTTCAACTGCACCCACCACTGAACAACCACAAAATCTCAACCCTCATTCATCCATGGATACCACTGAGCTAAACCCTGAAATTCCTAAAATAATCCCAGAAGTACCTGAACCTGAAATTAGGGGGAAGGACCAGTTCCCACGTCAGAAAAGGAAAAGGAAAATAGGTTGTTTATCCTGTTGAAGAGGAAGAAGTGGAGGAGATAGAATTTGATGGTGTTGGTGAAGATGATGAGATGGCAGATGCTGAGGAGGTTGTGCCTCAGTCGAAGAAAAGAAAAGTGACTCAAAGACGAGTAACAAGAAGTTCTGTGAAGGCTGCAGAAAAGTCTGCTAAGAGGACCAGGTCCTCTAAAAGAACTGTTGTGGATGAAAGTTCTGCTAGTGATAGTGATGAGTCCTTTGCTGGGGATGAAAGTGACAGTGAAGCTGAGGGAGATGATGATGTACATTGTGTTCATGATGACATGCTTACTAGGAAAGTGTTAAAGGGGAGAGTATTATATGATGTACAAGAAGAAGGAATGCTATGGTTGCTGCAAAAACTGCATGCTCAGGGCTGGAGGGACATGGTCCTTCAGATTTCTGGCAGATGTGCAAAGGGGATGGTGCAAGAGTTCTACAAGAACTGCTCCATCAGAGGTGACAGAATTACTACCTCCGTTCATGACAATATGATCATCTTTGACACCAGGGAACTTGGTGAGCTGTTGGGGATTCCTTTTACTGGGTATGACAATTATGTCAAGAAGGTATGGCCTGACTTGACAAACTTGCCAACTGATTTGGAGATCACTAGGAAGTTTGCTGAGAATGAAGGGGAAGAAAAACCCAGAGGTGTGCAGAAAAGTGAGATGCACCCACAGCACCAAGTGTTATTTGAGTTTGTGAACAAGATTGTGATGCCAAGGCAGGAGAAAAGAATGATTGCCAGTTTCATGGACCTGGTCCTTATGGAACTGTTGGACACTGAAAAACAGATCAATTGGCCCAGGTTTATGATCCACCTGATCAAAAGGGTGATAGCTGGGAAGAGGAAGCACTCTTTGCCGTTTGGTTTCATCTTAACTGATGTGTTTGCAAAGTTGAAGATTCCCTTGGAAGGGGTAGTTAAGGCTACTAAAAAGGAAAAGTTTGGTTGTGCTACCTTGATCAGCTGTGATATGGCTGTTCAGGCTGATCCTCCACAGGCTGGTGTTGGGAGGCAGCCTTTGAACAACAAGGTGAGGGCACTGAGGCAACAAGTTGCTATCCAGGCTGCTGAAATAGCAAGGTTGGAAGAGGAGAAAAACTACCGGAAGGCAGAGGCAACAAAGGCAAAGGAGACCAATGAGGGAATGCTCAAGCAGATGTTTAAGTTGCTTAACAAGTCTCAGGGACCTGGTCCTTCCACATCCTGACCACCTTAGCCATAAGCCATCTTTCGTCGAGGGGGATTTAGTCTAGTCTAGTGCCTTAGTCTTTTCCTTCTTTAGTCTTTGAATAATTCTGTAGCACTTGCTTGTATCCCCTGGTTTCACCTTTTGATTAATGATGAATTGTCTTTGATGGCTAATATCATTGTTTTGCAGTTGCTTTAATCTGATTTATGTTTGCATTTTGAGTTGCCTCAATGGCCATGTGCTGATTAATTCTAACACTTGAGTTATATTTTTTATGCAACCTTTTCAATGATGCCAAAAGGGGGAAGAGTAAGTCTGATTTTGCGTGAACTTATACCTAGTTGAAAATCTGTTCCTTAATGATGAATAAAGTCTCTACTGACTGTTTTTGAGCTTAAGTTGTACTTCAGAACATTAAGGATATGCAGCTATGCTTATGAATTTGTCATCATCAAAAAGGGAGAAAATGTTAGCTTGGATAAGCTTGGAGTTTTGACTGATGATTAAGGAACGGATTCAAAGGACCTGTTCCTTTGAATCACTGCAGCTAAATAGATAATTCATGCAAAATTGTTTAAGTTGAGATATTATTAATTATCCTAATACTAATGTTTATCTTGATAATTATGCAGGTCTAAACGGATATGAAAAGATTGCATAAATAAAGGATAAAGGATAGAAGATCCGGATTCTAAAGAGAAGAATCCAATTAGGACTCAAACTCATGGGAGCTTTGGAGTTCTAATTGATCAAGACTTCTTGGCTGCTGGAGCTATAAAACGTGGAGCATATCAGCCATAGAAGCATGCACAAATACAGAGAGAATCGAGCAAAGCTTAAAAGAGTCATTAGCTTATTTGTGTAATCAATTAGCTACAGTGGAACTAAGTTAGAACCTGTTCCTTAGATTGAATCTTGTAAAAGATCAAGTCTTAGTTCAACTGTAGTAAGTATAATCGAGTTGTATCTTTTCTGGTTTAAGTCGTGGACTTGACACAACTTCACTGATCGTGAGAAAGATCACTAAAGGATTAGAGTTAGTCCTAGGTTAGTAAGAAGGAGTCTTGTAACCAAGTGGGTCTTTTTACATAGTGAAGTTGAAATCCTACTTGAGAAGTAGGTCGTGGTTTTTTTATCCCGAGTCAAGGGGTTTTTCCACGCTAATATCTGGTGTTCATTTACTTACAGTTTTAATTCCGCATATAGTTTAGTAAAGGAACACATTTTAAGGAACTGGTCCGGGAAATAACAAATATAGGTAAAAATCTTGGCAATTGTCAATACTTGCAGAGACTATTTGTACAAGTTGCTCCTTCCACTAGAGTTTAAAGTCCTGGCAATTGTCAATACTTGCAGAGACTATTTGTACAAGTTGCCCTTTCCGCTAGAGTTTAAAGTGTTGGCTATTGGCAATAGTTGTAGAGACTTTTTCTGTAGTTGTAGAGACCATGGCAACATGGCTTAAAGTCTTGGCAATAGGCAAGAAGTCTCTACAAGTCTCCCATTGCAGTAGAGTTTAAAGTCTTGGCTATTGCCAATACTTTAGAGATTTTCAGTGTAAGTTTCCCTTTGCAGCAGAACTTAAAGTCTTGGCTATTGCCAAGAGATTTTTTTCCTGAAGTTGGCCAGTGCAAGAGGGCTTAAAGTCTTGGCAATAGCCAAGAAGTTTATCCCAGGTGTCCATTGCACCAGAGCTTAAACTCTTAGCTATAAGCCAAGGTTTGCAGAGACTTTCTCTGCAAGTTGGCACTTGTAACAGGCCATAGAGTCTTGGCAATAGGCAAGAAGTGTATGTAGGGTGCTGATTGCACCAGAGCTTAAACTCTTGGCAATAGTTGCAGAGAACTTTACCCTTGCAACTTGAAGAAATCTTACGTTGAATCTTCTCTTGAACAGAGCAATCTGTAAAAGGAATGGAGTTTTATGATTTTCTTGATAGCGTGAATGGAGAAAAGGAAGGGGAGGGACTGGGGCGCGTCTTTTTATTGGTTTGTAGGGGGGTATTTTGGTCCGAAAAAAAGTTTTATTAAACTAATGAGGATATTTTTGCTAAACATCTGTTAGTGAGGGTATTTTGGCAAACCAAAATTTCCCGTGTCATATTTTTGCAAACGAGCCAATTTCTAGTGAGCTAAACAAATGGCCCATGCTGACCTAATGGGTTGAATTTGATCTTTTATTAATATTTGGAATTATTACGCTACATAACCATTTTCAATTCTTATTCACTTTTTGTAACTATATTTTGTCTTTTTTTTCTTTTTATAGCATATTTATTAGATATAATTTGGTGATATAAATATTTAAAAAATATAAGACAAATATATGTGTGTGTATATGTGTATAGAAGCTATATATAAAGAATATCAATCTAATTATATGCCATATTTTAATTATAAATCAAATTTTAAATATAAAATATTGTGGCTAGATTATATTAATGCTAGGTGACTTGTTAACATAGTATATTGAGGGCTATTTACGTGGAAATCCCATTATTTTTCAATTGAAGTTTTTGCACTTAGTATCCTTCTGGTAACTCATTCTTACATTTTTGGCATTCGTAAAAGGATTATTTAACTTATAGTTCCAGTTACCAAAAGTTGCCAGAACTCATCGTGACTCGCTAGCCTATCGGGAACTCTTTGTACTTAATTCCTGACGACTCACTAAGAATTTCTAGTGACTTCTAGCGATTGGAACTATAAATTAAATAGTTCTCTCCTGAGGCTATCAAATACTCACTTGGAATTTCTACTGTATTTAGGCGATCGTGGGAGCACGCCAGAATTTTCCTATTTTTGTAAATTTCCTTTTTCTTTTTACTTGACTGTTGTAGGTCACTAAGGGAGTACAAAACTCAGAGATCAGAATTTAGAAAGTATGATGCGTTTAAGAATTATAGATAAAATATAAATTGCTCTATTTGTATTGGTCAATTCATCAAAATTTGTAAATAATTTAATAAGATGGATAGAATAAAGATAGTGCGAAAATTATGATTGAATTTTTCATTCTTCCTATGTAGCGCCAAGTCTAATTCTGCAAAAACATAGGAACAAATATAGACGGTGGCCTAAATTCATCCTATTGGTGCAATTTCTTACATAAACTAGGATAAAGTAGTTATATAATCTCAAGATGAAACCACCAGAATCAGAGAAAAGTAACATGGAAATGGAAGGGGGATCATGGGCAGAATTAACTGAAGAATGCTTAATCAACATCCTCACACGACTCTCCTTTACAGAGAGATGGAGAGGACCTATGATGGTATGCAAATCATGGTTCAAAGCTTGTCAGGATCCTTACCTCAACACCCACTTGGATCTTGAAACTCAATTTGATTCCACTAATGAATTGCTTCGTTATTGGACTGATCCTTTATTCGAGCGTAGAATCGATTCTATGCTCCGATCTGTTGTTCTTTGGAGTCATGGGTTACTTCATACTATTCGTGTTAGACACTGCTCTGATTACTCCCTTGCATTGGTGGCTCAAAGGTAAAATATCAATCTCTATCTTTCCTCTTGCGTGCTTCCAAATTCGTTGGATAATGGGCTCGCCCCTCTACCCTTCTCCATTTAAATACTGTGACGTGCACCTAACCTACACTGCATGAACCCATGTTTACAATTTGGATAACTGAATGCATTTTAGTTGGGAAAAACTATGAAAGTTATTGCCCCTCTTGTGGTAAGAGCGTAGCTTGTGATGTGTTGGGTAGACCTATTTCATAGGTTTGAACCCTGCATGGTTGGGATCATTAACCATTGAGTTTCAAACTGTGGTCAACTGGTAGTCGGGGATTTCTCGATTATAAAAAGATACTGGAAGTTGTGAATTACAGTGTTGTTAGTGGAGTAGTATCTACATGGAGGAACATAAATATACTTAATTCTTTTGTTAGTTGGTTGATTTGGTTGCTTCGCCTAGGTATTTGAGTAGCTTAAAGTGGTTTTCTTTATTCTTAATTCTCAAAAAGGTTCCACACTTTCATTTTAATAAATGTTATATATAGTACTTAAAGCTGAATGATATAAGAAGTTTAGATTCAAAATCATTTTTTGGCATTATATGTTACTAGATTTTGTCATACTTGGTGAAACTGGTTTCTGGAGCTGAGAACATTGGCAGCAGCAGGAAATGATTGAAATTTTTGCTCAGTGACGAATTCGTAACAGAAAGAAATGTTGCATCATCCTTTTCTTTTTGTGTGGAATGTTTGTTCTTTGGATAACTTTGAGGTACTAGGGCGTGGTTCTACTTATCATGTAGTGCTATGGTTGCATTATATTGTTGTCTTTCGAAATTGTGGGAGCAGAGTTTACGTGGATTGCTTTGAGTATTTGAATTTTGAACTCAACATTATTTAGTTTCCTTAAGTATCTCTTAAAGTTTGCTTGAGCTGCTCTTAAATGAGCTTAGGTGCAGTGTAAAGTTTGGTTCTTTGCCTCACCAATCAATGCTACTATATTGGCAAGCTTAGGTCGGTGCCTGAATGCTTATGGGCCTCCTTGCAAAGAGCGCGGTGTTAAGTTTGGGTTAATTGTAACGATGCAATGTTTAGATTGTATTTCAGATTTATAGACGAGCTTGCTTATACTAAATTTCTTACCTATTCTTTAAGTATCCATCCATGCATTTCCTTAGCAACCATTATATTGCTTTTCAAAATAGACTCAGTCCTTCGCATTGCATGTATTTTTAAATTTTTGCACCCAAAGGTGTGACCCAACAACCAATAAAGTGGGTGAAAATCATGAGAGATCATGGTCCAATGTTTAGCCGAGGCAAAGTAAGTTAGTAATTCTTCACATCTGTTTAAACCTTGTTGGCACAATGACCCTATACTTGTGTTGGTAGGAGGTAGAAGGTACCATGTGAAATATTCGAGGTCTGCCCAAATTGGCCAGAACACCGACGTCATAAAAAAGATACTTTTAAATTTTCTCCTTCCACTGCACATTTCATCATTAAAATTATGCTTTTATCTCACCCCAGACTATAACTTTTTTCTGTAATTTGTGGTTTGTTAAAATGGAGAATTGAGCTGCGATCACTTGATCCAGTCTGATGACAGTGAAATCATGCAAAATATAGGATAATGGTTTTGGGAATCAAGTTAGATTTCACTTCATCCACTTCCCCACTAGATTGATTTGAGGTTATAGGATTGAGTTACTTTGGTTATTTTAGTGATAACTTTAGCTTTAAATGACTGTCTACAACACTAATAGCTTCCACCATGCTTAATCTACCTCCTCATATATGCTCCTCTATGAAGCACATTAGATCTTCCTCGACACCTTGTCTTGCCCATGTTATCCCTTCAAACTACTGCCACCAAAATTTGTGAAGGTTTGGAAATGTCGTGTATTTCATGACAAGGTTGTAATAGAAGGTTTCGAGGAGTTTGGGACAAGTATTGGAGGAAGGGAGCAGACAGGATGAGAAGCTGTTGTGGTTATTAAAGTTCTTTTCAAATTAGACTACTGTAATAGGTCGATCACTAAATTGGCTGACCATAGACCGTCAAGGCTAGATATACTAAGGGTGCATGAATTGAATTATATTTGAGAACCAGCATTAGAATTTTATGGAGCATATCTACCTAAATCTTGATTTCTTAATTAGCCAAGCTGGGATTGTGATATTTAGTAAAATTTTAGTCCAAGGAAAGTAGAAAAGTGGAAGTTTCGAGTTCAGCCAGCCATTAGGAGAAAGCATATTCTGGAAATGATAGAGTTATGTATGAATTCCACTAAGAATCATTAAGCATGTAACCCTGTTGTTTTGTTTGGTTTTACCCTGCTGGTGAATCAAATGATAACATTCTTCCTTTCTTATTTGTTGTACAAATTTACACATTAATCGTTATAAGACCAATAATGTTGTATGGAAGTGAACATTGGGCATTCAAAATCCAACATATCCACAGGATGAGTGTTGTAGAAATGTGGATGCTAAGATAGATGTGTGGTTATACAAGATTAAATATGACCACATTTGATAAAAGGTGCAAATAGCATACATAGTGCGTAAAACGAGAGAAGTTGCTTGTGATGGTTTGGTCATGTCCTGCATTGACCTTTAGATGCTATGGTCCATAGGTATGAAAACATTGTCAGAATAGGTGGTAAAAAGGGATAAGATAGACCTAAAATCACATGGAAGGAGGTTGTGTATGTAGACCTCTAACTTCTTGGAATTCATGCAAACCTAGCGAAAAGGAGGGCTTAATGGAGATAAAAGATCTATTATAGGCGATACCAATTAGTTGAGACTATGTTTTAGTCATGTTAGTATATTTACTTCAGGTTCAATGTTTGCTAGGAGTCTTTTTAGTCCCTTCAAAGATATATATGGTAGTAGAAAATGTAGACAACTGCTATTGCTAGAGATACTAAATTCTTATATTATTGAATTGAGACAGGTTTAAACGAGTGACATGGACATATTTTCGATCCCAACTTGCTTGCAATTGAAGCATAGTTGTTGTAATCTTGTAATATGTCATTCTCTTCTGAAGTCACCCATTTCAATGTAGTTTATTTTTCATTAGTTGATTTGGGTGGTTTTAAAAAGTCTTCATCATTAAATTTATCTTTAACGTCAAGCCGGCTCCTGAATAGGGAATTTTAACCTTTTATTTTGAAGGTTTCCTGTTGAAATCTCTCTCAGTTTGTTGTTAATCTATTTAGAGAGGATTTGATGTCAAAGGGCTCTAGAATTGGCTCATACTTGTGGGTGGGTGATGTTACTCTAATGCAACATAAAGTAATCGATTATGGTCCATGCTTTATTGATTAGTTTTAAAAGTTTAAAACTGTTTGTCTTTGTTTTTACTTTTTGGCATTTCATTAGTTAACATTAACCCATAGATTCATCGCCTGCTCTAGATAGTTGTGTATGTTGTCATTTCTTGCACATAAACATTTCCTAATTTTACTAAAAAGTGCTTATACTTGTATAAATGGCTGGTAAATAATGTTTTTGACTACTCTTACAGGTGCCCAAGCCTTCAAGTTCTCTCTATAAAGAGCTCTCCACATGTAACTGATGAAACCATGTCTCTTATTGCCTCTGGGTGCCCCTTGCTCAGGGAACTTGATATCAGCTTCTGCTATGAAATATCTCACAAGTCTCTAGCTCTAATAGGACAACGCTGTCCTAATTTGCAAATACTGAGGCGAAATTTCATGAACTGGCTAGATACATCACAACATTCGCGTGTTGTCCCCACGGAGTATCTTGATGCCTGTCCTCAAGATGGCGATTCTGAAGCTGCTGCAATCGGGAAATTCATGCCTCAACTTTTACAACTTGAACTCCAGTTTTCCAAGTTGACTAATAAAGGTCTAGCTTTGATATCTGAAGGGTGTATAAACCTTGAGCACCTAGATCTATCTGGTTGTGCAAATGTTACTGGCCGGGATATTTCCAATGCGTCATCGAATCTGAAGAAAATGAAAACCTTGATAAAGCCTAACTTTTACATCCCGCGGTCATTATATAACACTGAGAGGTATGGGCACTGGCAACTGTATGATGAGCGATTCCAGACGGATGTTTTCCGATTTTGATCCAGACAGAACGGAGGTGAAATGTCTCGTCGATTTTATAGTATTGTGGTTTCCATAGTATGTACCTGTAAAAAGTGTTACGAATAAGAGCTAAACAAAGCTACTTTATACTCTTGATTTGCTTTAAGATGGTGTTTCATGTGCATATAACTCTGTACTATTTGCTACTGATGGAATCTTTCCATGGATTCTGGTTCTGCATTATGTTAGTAGGATTAGGTTTATTTGTCTTGAAATGCCTATATTGATTATGATAGTAAAGTTCAACACATAGTTTGCCCTTGAACTTGAGGCTAAAACAATGGAAACCGCTTGACACACCAAACATTTCCTCAGGCACACAACTTTAGTTTTGACCCTTTTTTCACAAATTGTTCAGATTTTAGGCATCCGTTGAGGAAAAGAAAAGAATGCTTTGTAATATGAGATTCCGTAATAAGGAATCATTTAGAAATCTGGTGTAAAACAACTGATATCTAACTAATTAATAAATTATTCATCAATTAAGGTACGTGAAGGAAATTGGATTCCGATTGCCTATGTAGGTCAACCTTTATCAATGTTAAACTAATTTAAATATATAATGTATTATATATTTATTAATTATGACATAAGAAGCGAAAAAACAAAATGGTTAGGAAGAGCCCTACACCATTGTGTCATTGTAGTTAAAAGGAAGCGTTCTGTTCCTTTCTAAAAAAAGCACTGTTCCCTCTCTATCTTCAAAAAATTCCTTCTTTTCTCAATTTATTAATTTCTCAAGTGTAGGAAGTGTAGGAACAAGCTTTTGTAATTAAGTAAATTCATAGACTGTAAATTTACTTTGTAATTCGCATTTATAATACTTCTGATTATCTTGTCAGACTAATCAAACAAATATTAATCATGCGATTTTGTGTGTTGTTATTTTCCATCCGAGCGAACAATAATATCCAATTACTATATTGAATTTAGATGTCATGTGATTACGTGCAAGCTGTGAGAGTTTATCATATTAATGTAAGAATTCATACCAATTGACCAGAGATACATGTGCAACACAACCTAGATATGAAGCTCCTAAACGTTCTTGTAATGCTTAAGACTACTCATTAGTATAATCAACATACTAGGGTAATGACAAAGAGACGGACCTAGGATTTGAGGACGTTGAAGGCACCACTAAATTTGACATAGATATGTCAATTAATTAAAGGTGTCAAGTACTATATATATCTAATTTTTGAGGTATTTATAGTTATACATATAAAAATTTGCCGACATCAACAGGTGCCCATACACCCGCGGCATACACTCTAGGTCCGCCTCATTGGTAAAGTTATTTAGGAATGTGCTCACGCGGTGTGATCAATTTTACTAAAAATGATGAGAATATGAACTTACAAGTTACAACCATTAAGATGTTGAATCTTCTTCCCAAATCTTTTCATACATATGATGTCTTCCTATAATATATTTCTTTTATTCTTCATTTCTCCTTTTTCGGGTGATTTTTCCTCCACATGGTATATAAACAATGATCGTTCAGACGTGAAAGCAATGAACTATACCTTTTAGTAGTTTAAGCCAAGATCCAAGACTATATAGGATCGTCCAACACCATAATTAAGTCATTAATGTAAGTCTAACCCAGAATTGATGCATATATAACGGATCTCTCCAAGTTTTCCAATTCTTTAATCCGACAACCGTGGAACCGTATCATATTTGATAGGCACAGGCACAACTACATTTGAAGGATTCAAAATTACCAAAATTTAGGTCTTGTAATAATTTTCTAACTAATTAATGTTATTCTAATATATTGTATTTTTTTGCTGATGTAATATAATGTATTGTTGTTACGACTTTTAAATGGTTTTGGAAAAAAAAAAAACAAGGAACTTGTATCTATGTATATTGATTAGCATATACTATCTCTTCTCTAGTTTATGTGGCCAAAAAAAAAAAAATTAATGCTCAAAAAAGAATAAAACATTCTAAATTTGGAAAAACCATTTAACTTTAACTTCTCATTTTAACTATAGAAAAGTTTTATAGGCACATAAACATTATTATGGAACATTTAAGATTACAAGTTTCAAAAAACTTATAACCACACAAATATTATAGTAACATTCTTATGACCTCATTTTCAAAAGTCGATATTTATTTCATAAATTTTGTGCGTGTTCAAATTTTTCCACATAAATTAAAACAGGTGGAGTAATAAGTTAATCAATTTAGGGAATTTCGATTTGAGTACTAAAAACAAAACACTCTTATTTTATATTCCTGCTGCATGTTTAAGAATCATGTGCAACGTCATTTCCAGCGTAGTCTTAGTCTTCGACTCTTCGTCTTATTAATTGTAAATATGTATATTTCCTCTAAAACCAAACAATAAAGAGCATAGTTTTGCTTTTATTCAAACAAGAAGATGGACATTTGTAACAAAGTAGTAATCCTTCTCCTTCTTTCGCTATTCCTTTTATCTTCATGGGTTGCTTCAGAAACAAGTATTAACACTCATGATGATTTTCTTGAATGTCTTTCTCATCAAATTATCAACTCAAATTCAATATCCCAAGTTATTTACACCCCCAAGAACTCATCATATTCCACCATTTTAAATTCGTTTATAGGAAACCCAAGACTTGCATCAGCCTCCAATGCTAATAAACCATCCTTCATTTTCACTCCTTTGGATGAATCTCAAATCCAGATAGCTGTACATTGCTCTAAATGTACATGGCTTACAAATCAGGGTCCGCAGTGGTGGACACGACTATGAAGGCCTTTCATATATTTCTGAAGTTCCTTTTGTCATCATCGATCTTAGAAACATAAAATCAATATCCATTGATACTAAAACCAAGACTGCTTGGATACAAGCTGTATTGGGCAAAAATTGATCCACGGCGATTTGCCCCGGTCACGTAAATCGCAGCGACCGAACACGTCGCGACTAAGCAACCGCCGAAGCGGTTGAGCGAGTCGCCGAAGCCTTGAAACCGAGGATGCGCTACCGAAGGCGAGCCGTGAGCTGAGCTTCGGTAGCCACCACCTCGGTCAAGCAACAGGGTCAAGCCACCGGGGTCGCAAACTTTCACCTCGGTGGATTCCCCTCGGTTCGTCCGGCTTTGCAGCCCACTACTTCACCCCACTAACTCAGCCACTACACATCCAGATTGTGGGACGACATGGCAGCTGACAGTGGAGATCGTGGGCAAGGCTTATCTCTATAAATAGCAGCTCGTTTCATGTAATAGGGATCCAGAAATTTATACTGAAACTCTGCCCAAATTTGTACTCAACTTTTGCATATTGAAATACAGTTTATTCTCCCGCATTTTATATCTTTTTCTCCCATTATTGCAACTTTGATACGAAGAATTGCTTGTATCCGAATCCGAAATTTATTTGTGTACCTAAAAACGATTTAGGCCCATACAAATTGGCGCCGTCTGTGGGGATATAAGCAGTAACGCTTTGTTCCAAAGTTCTGCATTCGTTCTTTGTCAAAAATTTTCGATTCAACGTTATGGCTGATAACGATAACGGTGGTAATAACGGTGATCGGGTTGGCGTTCCGTTGAACCAACAGCCCATCGCTCCCATGACAACGGAAGAATTTCAAATGTACGTTGTCACAACGCTGAGGGCTCTCCAAACTAAGCAGGATGAGCAAGCCAGCATTAACGCTGAACTTCGTGCCTCGTTAGAGGCGAGAAACAGCGCTGCCCCTAACGGCACCCAGCCCATGGCTCCTGGTGGAGGCACCCCGCCTTTCGTTCCTACGGGCGCGACAATAGGGGGACCTCGCAACGGAGCCACATCTGGGGGCTCGGGGAGTAACCCATCTTCCATGCCACACTTCGGGACGGTTCCCACCGTGGCAGAGACAACGTCCTCGGTCGACGTTGAAAGAATGAGTAGAGAAATCGAAGCTCGCATCGAGGCGCGCGTCGAAAAACGCCTCGAGCGCGTACCAGGGATAAGCAAGGAGGAAGATGATCTTGACATCGAGCAGTATATGGAGCAACCCTATAAGCCCGAAGCAGCGCCAGCTCCAACTCCTGTGGGGTTCAAACTCACATTCCTCAAAAAGTATGATGGGACAACTGATCCCAAGGAGCATGTCAGGGAATACATGTCCATGGTAAAGAGCAACGACTTGACGTCCACACAGCTCGAGTCCATGTTCTTAAAGAAGTTTGGTAGTTCGTTGGAAAAGGGTGCTCTTCGGTGGTATTTGTGCTTGCCACCGGGGTCAATCTCTTCGTTCAAAGAACTATCCAGCGCCTTTGTCAAGGCTCACACCGGCGCGCAAAAGATCCTCCAGAGGAAGGAGGATATATGTGAAGTGAAACAATGGCCCGGCGAGCCCCTTAAAGAATTTCTCGAGCGATTCCACGCTGAGCGCATGGAGTTGCCTCGGATGGATGACACCCTGGCCATCATGGCCTTTGAAAAAGGCATCAATAGCCGCAATTCTGGCGCTGCAGCTGAATTGCGTAAAGAATTGCAGCAGTATCAGGTCCTGACATGGGAGGATCTGCATAGGCGCGCTTACTCCAAAATCAGATTGGAGGAAGCGGAATTCAAAAACTGAGGTTACAACTACAACAACCGAGGTGATACTTCGAACCGCGCCGAGGCGCCACGAAATAATTCGAAGGGGAGGTATGAACCGTATACCTCACCGAGGCAACATGTTAGTCAAAGGTTGGGAAACAATCCCGGTAGCTCATACCCAACCTCTCATATAAGCCAAAGGCTCGGAGGGAAGGTTCAAACCAACGTGAACCAAAAGAATCCCTCGGGCCCCGCTTCGGTCCCAAGAAAGGATCTTTCTCGGATCCAGGATTATAATTTCAACATATCGACCTCGGAGCTGGTCGATGTTGTCAAGGGGACAGCCGGGGTAAGGGTTCCAAAAGATATGAGGACCCCGGCGGACAAAAGGGACCACAGTCTGCGTTGCGAATTTCATGCGGATTATGGCCATAGAACCGAGGACTGCAAGGCTTTGCGCCTCGAGGTAGCCCACTTACTGAAGAAAGGAGTTCTGGCTGAATTCCTTACTGACAAGGGGAAGGATAATTTTTCAAAGAACCGGGGCGATGGGCAACCACCTCGGGCCCCACCTCCGGACAGAGTAGTCAACGTCATCACCGGGGGGTCCGAAGTGAACGGTGTGAACTTCGCCGCGGCGAAGAAATTTGCTAAGCTCTCCATCACCATGGAGAAGAGGACCCGAGTTGGAGGCTCGGGCAAAGATATAGTGTTTGATGAAGATGACTGTGATGGGATGATGTTCCCCCACCACGATGCTCTAGTCATCATGCTGAGGATTAACAACGCCGACATCAAGAGAGTCTTGATCGACCCTGGCAGCTCAGTAAATAACATCAGCTACGGGGCCGTGAAGCAGATGTGGCTGAAAGGGGAAATCATCCCCAAATCAACAGTGTTGGCTGGTTTTAACAACTCAACGGAGAAAACGTTGGGCGAGATCACGCTAAAAACCTTCGCCGAAGGAGTTACCAGAGAGACACTGTTCCAAGTCATGCCCGAGGATCTGGCTTACAATGTGATCCTCGGAAGGCCATGGATCCACTCCATGGAAGCTGTTCCTTCCACTTTACACCAAGTGATCAAATTTCCAACGCCTTGGGGAGTTCGGTCGATTAAAGGAGAGCAGCGAGTAGCGAGGGAAAGCTACTCGGTCGCATTGAAAAGTGGAGTCGCCCCGAGCGGGCCAAAGAAATAGCAACCAACGCAGCCGGGGTCAAGCGAGGCGAACCTCCAAAGCGAAGTTGAAGAGATCCCGGCATGCGTGCAAGAACCTCGGAAGCAAAAGGCCGAGGACTCCACCATCGAGGAGCTGGACACTTTCACTCTCATGAAAGAGTTCCCCGAGAGGAAAGTACACATCGGCTCGGAGTTGGACCCGAAGTCGAAAGAGGCGATCATGGAAGTTTTAAGGTCCAACCATGACTGCTTTGCTTGGGCTCATTCAGACATGACGGGTATCGGTCCGGAGATCATGACTCACAAGCTGAATGTGGATCCAAAGTTCACCCCGGTGAAACAGAAGAAGAGACCTTAAGCCGGGGTGAAAAAGAAGGCGATCGAGGATGAAACCACGAAGTTGCAAGAAAATGGTTTCATAAGGGAGGTCAAATATCCCGAATGGCTGGCAAATGTGGTAGTTGTGCCGAAGAAGAATGGCAAGTGGAGAATGTGTGTAGACTACACCGATCTAAATAAAGCTTGCCCCAAAGATTCTTATCCTTTGCTACAAATCGACAGGTTAATAGACTCCACGGCTGGACACAAACTATTAACATTCTTGGATGCGTATTCGGGCTACAATCAGATCCTCATGGACCCCGAGGACGAAGAGAAGACCTCGTTCATCACTGACCGAGGCACCTTCTGCTATAAGGTGATGCCCTTCGGGCTGAAGAACGCTGGGGCGACCTACCAAAGGTTGGTATGTCGCATGTTCAAAGAATACATCGGGAAGTCTATGGAGGTCTACATAGACGACATGCTCATCAAATCGATCCAAATAGAGGATCATTTGAATCATCTGAGGGAAGCTTTTGCTGTGTTGAGACAATATGGTATGAAATTGAATCCTGAGAAGTGCGCCTTCGGCGTAGGATCAGGCAAGTTCTTGGGTTTCATTGTCTCCGAGCGGGGAATCGAAGCCAACCCAGATAAAATCAGAGCCATTGAAGAAATCCCCGAGGAGCTTACCGGGGTAAAAGAAGTTCAACGCTTAACTGGCCGAATCGCTGCCTTGAGTCGCTTTATCTCGAGGTCCTCGGAGCGATGCCACAAATTCTTCTCCGTTTTGAGAAAAAGCAATCACTTCGAGTGGACGCCGGAGTGCAAACAAGCGTTGAAAGATTTGAAGCAATATTTGGCTAACGCACCGTTGCTTGCCAAGCCAAAAGAAGGTGAAACGTTGCTAGTCTACTTGGCAGTGTCCGAGGTGTCGGTGAGTGCTGTGCTGGTTCGGGAAGAAGATGGCAAGCAGCAGCCAATTTATTATGTAAGCAAGACACTCCTCGACGCCGAAACCAGGTATCCACATCTGGAAAAACTAGCTCTTGCTTTACTCATAACTGCTCGAAAACTACGGCCCTATTTTCAATGCCACCCAATAGCTGTAGTTTCAACCTTCCCTTTGAGAAATATTTTGCATAAGCCAGAGTTGTCGGGGAGATTATCAAAATGGGCAGTAGAGTTAAGTGAGTATGACATCACCTATCAGCCTCGGACCGCCATTAAATCCCAAGTCTTGGCGGACTTCGTGGCAGATTTTAGTGTTGGAATCTTACCCGAGGCTGAAAAAGAAAATGCCGAAGCTAAAGGAACAACCCCGGGCTTATGGATACTCTATACCGATGGGGCAACAAACTCCAAAGGTTCGGGGTTAGGCATAGTTTTGAGAGCACCCACCGGGGAAAAAGTCAGGCATTTGGTTCGATTTAAGAAAGTAACCAACAACGAGGCAGAATATGAGGCGGCCCTAGCAGGTCTAGAGTTGGCCAGGGAAATGGGGGTTGAAAGAATCGAACTAAGGTGCGACTCGCAGTTGGTGGTGAACCAAGTCCTCGGCGATTATACGGCTCGTGAGCCCAGAATGCAATTGTACTTGGACCGGGCACAAAGGACCTTGGCCCAATTCCAAGAGTGGCAAGTTAAACAAGTGCCTCGGGAGGAGAATACCGAGGCGGATGCCTTGGCGAATCTTGGTTCGGCTATTGATGAAACTCACTCGGGGACTGACTCGGTGGTTCGGCTATTATCTGCGCAAATGAGAGAGATGAAGCTGCAAGTCAATTCGGTGGACAACCGATGGGATTGGCGAAGTAAGTTCATCTCCTACTTCGACTCGGGGACTGTCCCCCAAGATAAGAAAGAGGCTAAAGAGCTAAGGACCCAAGCAGCCTCATATCACATGATCGAGGGTAATCTATACAAGAGATTATATTGCGGCCCGATGGCCAAATGCTTGGGTCCCGATGAGGCGAGATATGTGATGGCCGAAGTGCATGAAGGCGAGTGTGGCAACCACTCAGGGGCAAAGGCCTTAGTGCGTAAGTTATTGAGAGCTGGGTATTATTGGCCCACAATCAGTGCCGATGTGAGGGCCTTTGTGCAAAAGTGCGATAAATGCCAACGCCATGGGCGGATGATCCACCAACAGGCCGAGCCTCTTCATTCGGTGGTGTCACCATGGCCCTTCATGAAATGGGGGATGGACGTTGTTGGACCATTACCCAAGGGAAAAGGTGGTGTTCGTTTCATCCTAGTATTGACTGATTACTTCACCAAATGGGTGGAAGCAGTGGCTCTCACCGAGGTTAAGCAAAGGCAAGTAATTGATTGCATCAGAAAGAACATCATCTATAGGTTCGGCGTTCCAAAAGAAATCGTTTGTGACAATGGTAAGAAATTTATGGGGGTCGCAATCACCAGCTTCTTCAAACAGTGGGGGATCAAGAGAATAGCTTCGACTCCCTATCACCCAAGCGCCAATGGCCAAGCCGAGTCTTCAAACAGAATCATAATTGAGAATCTCAAGAAAAGACTCGACGAGAAAAAAGGCCCTTGGCCCGAGGAGTTGCATGGGGTCTTGTGGGCCATGCGAACAACTGAAAAGAACAGCACCGGGGAGACTCCTTTTTCATTGGCATATGGCATGGACTCACTTATCCCCGTAGAGGTGGGCGAACCGAGTCTTCGGTACGCTCACACAACCGAAGACGCCAACCAAGAGGCGATGCGCATTGAGCTAGATTTGCTCGAATAAAAGAGGGAATTAGCCTTGGTTCGGCTTGTTGCCCAAAAAAGACAGATCGAGGCTTACCTCAACAGGAAAGCTAAATTCAGGGACTTCAAGGTGGGAGATTATGTGTTGAAAACTGTGAATCAATCAACAAAGGAGAACAACGGGGGGAAGCTTATTGCAAATTGGGAAGGACCCTACAGGGTCAAAGCAATCGTTGGAAAAGGCTCTTATCAAATCGAGTCTCTTCAAGGCGAACCCGAACCTCTGAACTGGAACATCTCTCATCTGAAGCGATACTACTTTTAACCGAGGTAAATATCCTTTAATTCTTTGTCAATTAAACAGCCCCGAGCCGAACAACGCTCCCATGGCATTGATAAACAATGTACTAACTCACTCCTCGTTCCATCTTTTTGCTTGACCTTTTCAGGAAGCGAACCGAACCGATTCCAGTGCTCGGATCTTCATCAAGATTCACAACCGATCATTGGGGGGGAGTGAGAAGGGTTGACATCGAGGTCGACATCGAGCCTCCCAACCGAAGCTTATCTATCCGACAACCGGGGACTTACACCCGGGGACTAGACTTAGTACATTGTAAATCAGCCCGGTAGCGGCACGTTATCACTTTGTTTCCATTCGAAATTGTCATTCGAAATTATGTTTTTTACCCAAGGTCCGTTTCGGCTTGGTTTTATGTACATAGCTGACTTTTGGCTCGTCGATATCAATAAAAGTGACTTCGGTTGTGCTCACTTTATCTGTGTGAATCTTACATTTTGAAGCCGCGCAATGCACCGACCCGGGGACGAGACGTCGTCTTAGGTTTGCATCGGTCAAATTTTGTTTACATCTTGCAAGATTTAATTAAAGTTCGCATCAAAGTGTCCGGTATACTTAAAAGGCCATCACACGAAATAAAGATGCAAATACTTTCATTAAAAGCCCGAAGGCTGAATATTTACATTCAAAAAAGGACCCGAAGGCCCCAAAGTACAAACTTAAAAGCCCGAAGGCTTACAAAAGAAGTGCTAAAAACAACTCATGCCTCGGGCGAATCACCTCCGCCCTCGGAGCCCCCTTCGGCCTCTTCATCTTCTTCTTCCTCATCATCACCGCTCGAGGCTTCACTTGATGGGAGCTCTTCAATGATAGTTTGAGCTTCGGTCGCTTTGACCTCGGCTTTTTTGATCTCCTCATCCAAGTTGATCTCCCCGGCGCGGCACCGCTTAAGCAGCCTTAGCCGAGACTTGATGATGGCCCACCGCTTGTCGAGCTCGGGCCTTTTCACCTTAAGTGCAGCCCTCTCTTTTCGATCGGCAATTTCATCCTTCAGGGCCGCAATCTGAGCATCCTTAGCTGAGAGTTTGGAAGCCTCGCCCTCTAGCTTCATAATATGAAGCAAGTGATCTTTCAACTGCTCACGGTGCTTCTTGGCCATATTCACAGCCTCGTTTTTTGTTCGGGACAGCTCATCGTCCAACCTCGCGACCTCTTCAGCCAACCTCGAGCGTTCAGCTTGAAAGTCATCACTGAGGATCTTGATCTTGGCCTCAGAATTCACCTCGGCTTCTTGCAGATCGGCCTGGGACTTGGCCAAATCAGCTTTTAGCGAAGCTATTTGGGCGTTGAACTTGTCCCTCTGCTGATCCCACAAGCGGGATACGCGCCGGACCTCGGCAGTCCTTGCGGATTCGACCTCGATGGCTCTTAGCGAAAGGATGAAGCCCTGAACAAAGATTGAAGAATTAAGATCAGCAACGAACCGAAGGTAAACATTATAAATTTTTGGTTCAAAGATTTTTGGTTCGAATTCACCAAAACTTACCCTTACGGCGTTGGAGGCCATCTTGCTGTATAGCTGGCCGGAGGTAAACTCTTGCACCAGCTTGTCCTCGGTTGGTCCCAACAGAGGTGTTAGGCTTAAGAGATCCTCGGCGGTGCAAGCTAGCAGATTCGAGGAGGTGGGCACCTCAAGCCTCCGATAAGACCCCATCGAGGATGAAATCCTCGCGGGCTCGGAGTGTGCCCTTACCGCCCCGGCGCCAGCTTGTTCTCCAAATGCAGCTGCACTCGCCTCGGTGACTTTGGCCTTGCCTTTGGCCTTTTCCGCAGCGGCGTCAGCCCCGATTTCTTGGCCTTCAAGATCGACGACTTCAACATTCCCTCGAGCCCAAGCCTCGGCCGCTGCATCACCCCCGGGCTCGTCTACCAGCCCTCGGCGTCTCTCAGCCACTGCTTCGGGCTGGGAAGGAGTTTCCGCCTCGGTGCGAGGAGTCACCGAGCGGGATGGCTTTTTCGATGTAGCCCTCTTCCGCTTCACACCTACAACCGAAGAAGAAGTTAAAAATACTAAAGCGAAAAAGGAAGGATAACTCACAATATGGACCGAGAAGAAACGTTACCTTTTGAAGTCCCTTGATCAGGGGCTCCCTTTGAGATTTTTGAAGACTTGGAAGCCTTCAACCCCTTGTACTCCCCGGCTACCGCAGCCAGATCATCATCTGACTCGGTCTCTTCATCGTCTTTCTTCTTCTCTTCCTTCTTCTTCTTCTTACTCTTTTTGGTGTTAATAGCACGGTTTGGAAAACCTAACACCGAAGAAGAGAAAGTCAGGAAAATAATCAAGATCCCAAGGTCACCCACTATCAAAACGCTATCAAAACACTATCAAAACTCACCGTGCCTCTTGCACTGCCAACCAAATTCGGCAGCCATTTTCATCCATGTCCTCTCAGGGCGGGTACGATCCCCGGTCATCGCCTTGACCCATGCCGTTAAACCTGCTGGGGGCACGATGTCTACCTTGTTGGCTGAAGAAATAACAAAGAAACGGAGTCAATTAACACATGCAAGCTACCGAGGAGTAAGATGAAAGAGGTGGTGTACTTACGTGTGTTGTTCCACCGTTCGGGGAAATCGAGCTCGGCAGATAAAACCTTGGTCTCCAGCAAAATATATCTATCACACCAGCCCCGGTCCCCATGGTCCTCACTTTTATGAAGAAGGGCGAACCTTCCTCGGTTGTTCAGTGCCACTACCCCGGCCTTGTGTAAATAGGGGTAGTAGAGCGAGATGAGGTGTTGGAAGGTGAAGTCCACTTTAGCTTTTTTGCTTAGCCAGTCCATGCATTGGACCACCCTCCAAACGTCGGGGCCAAGTTGAGCCAGGCATAAGTTGTAGGCCCGGCAGAAGTCATCGATCACCCTGTGCACCGGGAGAGAGAAGCCGAGGGTGAAGGGATAGGTGTAGGCGAAGGACATCCCCTCGATATTGTGGCACACCCTACTTGTGGGATCGGGGATGATAACCTTGACCTCGGGCTCAAAGCGACACTCCCTCCGAACCCGCTCAATGTGAGCTTGAGTTATGCGGGTCGGGGTGGTGTTCACTGGAATATTCCTATTCTTCTCTTCTTGATCGGCCGTTTGGGCTTGCAGCTTCAAGTCCTTAGTATTATCAAAGTGGGAGGGGATTATCTGATGAGGCTCGAGCTCCTGCTCGAGGGGAATAGACGGCCCCGTGGATCCCCCCTCGGCAACATCTACGCCCTCGGCCCCTCTGCCCTCGGCATCGCCGTCCTCGGCGCCAGCTTCCTCACCATCCCCTCCATCGTCATCGTCTCTAAGGAGGGCATCACTAAAATTGCGTAGAGCGGCGTCGTCCTCGCCTGAGGCGACCTCCTCCTCCTCCACCGCCAGCTGGCGCATAGCTCTCATTTTACGGCGCTTCACGCCCCCAACGCCCGATGATACTTCGCCGCTTTCAACCACGGCCGCGGCGGTCACTGGCGCAGCAGCGGTGGCGTCACCACTAGCAACAGCTGCGGCTATGGGTGGGATTTGCACCCTCTCACCAGAATCACTCGAGTCTTGCCGTGATATGGTAGTAGACATGATGGCAATATCGAAAATGGAAGCTTTTTATGAAATCAGGAAGTTGGGAAAGTTTTGAAAGAGTTTTTAAGCTTTTACACTGTTGATCGTTCAAGGGTAAGTGAGGAGAAAGTTCGATGAAATGCTCCTTTTATAGGTATGGAATACGTAGGGATGATGACGTCAGCGTCATCATTGTAACGTTGGAAAAAACAAAATTTACGGCGCGACAGTTCGGTCGACCCATGGATGAACGCCACGTGTCCACGGGAAGTGACCTGATGGGACTCGAACCGTTGACGAAATTTGAAACGCTTGGATAGGGTCAGGCCACGTCGCTTTCCCGCTAAAACTTCATTCCACTCCTCGGTCGCCTCGGTAGCCAACCGAGGAGTGGGGGGACTATCTGTATTGGGCAAAAATTGATCCACGGCGATTTGCCCCGGTCACGTTGTCGCACCCCACTTTCAATAATAATAAGTAGGTAAAGTGTTGTTCGACTTGGGGTAACTCGTTTGAGTTGAGTTTTGGAGTCGCCACCTAATAAATTATTCTAGGCGTATTAGGTCACCTATTAATTTCTAATTCAAATAATAACTCCGGGTTGGTCTACTAATCAGAGAATTGAGTAAGTATTCAAATTAACTTAGAAGGAAGGGATTAGGCACCTCCTAAGTTCCACTAAACGTGGTTCCCGGCCGATTTTTCATATTGGATTTTAAGTCGAATGTAATTTAGGTGAAAGGGACAAAAGTTAAATAGATTATACAAAGTAGGCCACGGGGCACAAACGGAATAAAAGTGAACTCAAAGGGGCTGCAAACTATAAAGGCATGCTAATAATCAAAGGCTAAATCTGCAATTTCGACATAAAATTGTCTAATTCCTCAAATATGGACATATTCTCAATTCTGCTAAATTGTATGGTTATCTCTGCAAATTCTGCAAATGAGCTATTCTACGTGGAAAGTGACAAGTATACTGTTTTACAGAAATAATCCTGACTTCAGTCATATTTTGCACATAGTCATAAACATTTAAAAATTAACTTAAAATTAACAATTAAATAAATGGATAAAATGTTTAGTATAAAAAATGTGCACCACTAAAGGATGATATTGTGACATTGATGGTCACGTACCGTTAACTTTGGTGGTGACTTTAGTGTGAGGTCACGTTTAAAATAATTTGGCTTAAAGTAAAGAGAATATATTTAAAATATTTATATACACATAAAGTTATAACTAATTAAACACACAACATGTTGAGCAAATATTAATGTAATGATATATATAAATTAAGTAGGAGATAGATACCAATTTAAAAATATTACTATATAATTTAGTAAGCAAATAATGGTAGATACTTATTAAGGAATGAATATGAAATTTAAGAAATATCAATGTGATACAATAAATAGAATCAAAAGACTAACTTACGAATTTTATATAAAAAAATAGTATAATTTTTAGGACTTGACCTCCAAAGTCGAAACCCCTCGTAAGTTATTAATTAACTTAGAGAAATTTATAAAAATAGTTAAGATTCTCTTAAAACGGGTTCAGAACTTCAAACTTGCAGAAACAGCTTATACTGCAGATTTAAACCTTTGCGTAAATGGACCAGTTCTACAGAATTTCGTTTTTAGCCTTTACTTCACTTTCGAAAAATAATTTCGTGAACCTGCAGTTTTCCAGAACATAAAATTTGCAAAAACACTTCCCTCTTCCATTTCAATTTCAATTTTAGACCTGCTGCAAAACTTGTGCAATTTTTTTGAGAAAATTAAATTGCAAAAAATGGTCTAGTTTTAATATGAATTTTCAGTATATAGCAGCCCTGCAAGATTCAGGTTAGTACCAAAACTTGTGCTTTGTTTAAGAACTTATCCCTGCAAGATAAATGTTAGTGACTCCAAAGAGGAGCCTATGCAGTAACATGTGAAAAAAAAGTATTTCATCATTAATTAGTAAGCAAGAAACAAGCAGAATATACCCAACTTGACATGCCCGAACACATAGCAACAGAATATTTAATAGTTCAGGAACTAACCTTTGAAAGCAAGTAGCAAAGGAAATAGCAAAAGTTGAGGGCAGAATGATTCAAAAGGTTCTTTTACCTCGACTCAAAGCCAGCCAAACAAAGAAGGCGAATACTAAAGAAGAGTAATGTGCGCCGTTAAGACGTGCGGAGTGAGAATGGAATGTCCTTGATGAAGGTTGTGCTTGAGAGTGCGAAAGGAAAGAAGGGCCATTGGAAGATATTAAGCAAAATTATGGAAGTATGCCTGCCCAAATGAGAGAGAGCCGTGGAGTACTTATAGTTGAAAGCTACAACAAAACTTTCAATATCCAAAGGAAAACTTCTGACAAATAGGATTTCAATCAATCAAAATTAAGACTTGTTAGGATTAGAAAATCAAAGGTTTGATTTTACAAGATCCAAGAATCAGTATCATAAATAAAAATGAAGGATAAGATTTAAATAGGCATAGTGAGTTAAATTAAAATTCTCGAAATTAGAGAAGATACCAATTCGAAATAAGAATTCCCATTAGTAAAGAAAGAAAATGTAGCAAAATAAGGAATGGAAGTGAATCAAGAAATTAGCGGCATCTTAGGGTCTGAAATTAAGGCTAAATTATTGTGTATATGAAAAAGGGAATCAAGACCTATAGCCAAAATCATGTCCACGTTCATAGTGGAGGGTGCTGCCTTTTCAATTGTTTGTTAAGGAATAAATGGCGTTAAAAAGCAAATATGGAAAGGATCCATCAACTATGTACTAATTGGTGCCAATAACCAACAAACTAATGTATGATTGAGCAAACAAGATAAGTGTGAGAATAGAATAACAAAGAGTTTAAACAAGAAGATTAGGCGCATAGTATGGGATTGACAGAAGTTAACTCTGAGATAAGCATGTGCTATACATATGTTATGAATGAGTTAGTAATGAGGTGTAAGCTTATTTGGAGCTTATGTGGCGTACACGTGGATAAACTATGATGACGGGGACTTGATGCAGTAAAACTGAGTTGTAAATTTGATATTTTGGATAGTATTTAATTAAAATGATAATAAATATGAATAATTAGTATAAAAGTAAGGAAAATTGTAAATAAGTATAAATAAATGTATTTAACCACAGATAAATATAAATGAGCTCAAATAATACTAATTAAATATGAATAGCCACAAATAATTATTAAAATGATGTCGTAATGCATTAAATTGCACAAATAGCATACACATTTTAAAAAATAATCTAAATGAATGCAATTACGTAATTATAATCACAATTAAATAAATATTATATAAATAGGGGATTAATAATAATTTTACACACGTAAAATGCATGCCATCTAATGTAGTTTTATTTGGAAAATTACTATTATAACTTTTAATTAAATATAGCCAAATTGCAAAAAACGGAGGGACAAAATTGGGTGTCAACAGCTGCCCCTCTTTGCCCGGGGACGATGAAAGAGTATTCGGGCAAAGATAGTTGACGGAAGAACCAATTTTGTCACGACTGGAAGGCAAAACAATTGAAAAGGGCAAACGAGGGTTTTGGGGTATTTTTGGCCGAACCCCGGTCTCTGAGTTGCCTACATATCTCGGGTTTTACGAGAATCAGGCCGTGTGTAGTTCTAGAATGGCACGTTGCCTGTGTGAGATATTTATGACGCACGATTTTGGATGTAAAGACTAAACTTATCCAAGTATGTAAAGTTTAGTTTCGTGTATGCTTTGCCTTTTGGCAGGATGAATGAAGAATAAAGCAAAGGTATTGTCGGAGATGAAATAGCATCGATAGATCGAGCGTGGAAAAAGAGGCTTATAATCATCCTAGTTATGAAGATGTGGTGCACGACACACCCATAAATAGGAGTTTACAAGGACATATTTTCCACTTCATCTCGATAAATGAGCAATTTCGTCTTCAATTTTGCTTTGAATGAGCTTGGAAACATTTGGGGAGCGAATTTTATGAATGCGCACGATTCAAGAAGACGGGCATGATTAAGCACGAAAATACGCACGATTGACGCAGATGGGCATGAATTAGGAGGGAACACGAAGTTGATACCCCATCGACAAGGGGAGATTAGGCAGATCACAGGTGTGAGTATGGGATTGCAGCTTGGGACTCGGCAAGATAGGTAGCTTGAGGGTGTAGCAAAAGGCATCATCTTTGGTTAGGCTTTGCTTTGTATGTGTTTGAGGCTTTGCGGTTGCATAATTGGAGTGATTTTAGGAGCAGGTGTGAGAGTGGGACGCAGGAGTTTGTCGAGAGATCGGGGAGTACCCTGCAGTAAAATCATGATAAATGCAATAGATATAAAGATAAAGATAAAGTAAACTTCCCTGTTGAGCCGGGTAATTGTTTTGTCTTATGCTTGCTTGATCGATATCTCATCCAAGTGTTTTTCCAATGCTATGCCCACCGATGCGGACCTTGCTCTGCTGCAAATTGTTGTCATGTTCACCACTGCGAACCTTATATATCTGCCGACGCAGATTCTACGCTCCTTCAAATGATATCATGTCCACCGATGCGGACCCTATATATCCACCGACATGGATTCTATATATGTCATGTCCCACTGACGCGGACCCTATGCTTGTTTGATTGATATATCGTCCATAAACATGGACTCCAAACTTTTCTATCCAATGACACAGATCATATGTCTCTTCGATACTTAAGGTGCTTTCAATGTTGAACTGTATACATAGGCACTGATCCTATGTTCCTCCAATGGTTGAATTGCCCACAAACGCGGACCCTATTATCCACAATTGCAGATTCTATGCTTGATCAATAGTTGGTTTGTCCACAAACGCGGACCATATACCTTCAATTGCTGAATTGTCCATATATGCAAACTTTATATATGTCCATCGACATGGGTTATATGCTTATTTCATTGTTGTCATGTCCACAAACGCGGACCTTATATATCCATCGACATGGATTCAATGCTTCTTTCATTTGAAGTCACGTCCACAGACAGACCTTACACTGTTGTCATTGCTGTCATGTTCACCACTGCGAACCCTATATATCCGCCGACGCAGATCCTGTGCTTCTCCAATTGATGTAATGTCCACAGACGCGGACCCTATATACCTACCAACATGGATTTTATGCTCTTCAAATTGATGCCGTGTCCACAGACGCGGACCCTATATATCCGCCGACGCAGAATCTATGCTTGTCAAATGTTGTCCTGTCCACAGACGTGGACCCTATATATCCACCGACATGGATTCTATGCTTCTCCCAAAAGATGTCATGTCCACAGACGAGGACTCTGTATATCCACCGATGCGGATCCTATGCTTGTCATGTCCACCGATGCAGACCCTATACATCCACCGACATGGATTCTATACTTCTCAAATTGATGTCATGTCCACCGCTGCAGACCCTATACATCCACCGACATGGATTCTATGCTTGTCATGTCCACCGATGCAGACCCTATATATCCACCGACATGGATTCTATACTTCTCAAATTGATGTCATGCCCACCGCTGCGGACCCTATATATCCACCGACATGGATCCTATGCTTGTCAAAATGATGTTGTGTCCACAGACGCAGACCTTATATATCCACCGACATGGATTCTATTGCTTGTCATATTTTGCTTTGCAAGAGTTGTTAGGTATACTCGGTACCTGTGTAAACCTGCGATCAAAGAAAATTTGTGAGTATTCTGGGGGAGGTTGACTTGCGCATTCGCTGTGTCGTACTCTGTCGTTGTCTCTTGTATAATCTCCTCCTTGTAATATCTCCCTTTTCGAACATCGAACCTTAGTCGAGCTGTGGGCAAAAGGGGTGAGGAAATGGGATATGCATGTGTTTTGTGAAAATTATTTTTAAAGAGTAATGCAAATTTGTTCCATTGAATCATAGACTGCGACGTGTTGTTTGGACATAATCTCCTCTATGTCCATTTGCTGTTCAAAGATCTTTCATCTTGAAATTTTGAGGGAAGCTCAAAATTTCTGCTCCAGTGTGCTGCTTGTATTTTCCTTGAATTTTTGAGGTCCCTCAAAAATTCTGCCCCAGTGTGTTGTAATGCATTCTTTGAATTTTTTGAGGGAAACTCAAAAAATTCTGCCCCAGTGTCCAACAAAATTCTCTTATGATGTGACCGTGCCTTGGGTAGGCTGCCTACGTATCCCCTTTTGGGAATCAGGTCTCTACGTAGTTCAAATCCAATAAAGATGAATATTGCTGTTTGATTTGTAGTATCTCTTGATTGTATCTTCTTGGTAAACGTCTTTGTCATTCTATTGCTCGTTGTGCTCATTCTTTGCTATCCATGAGCGTCACTTGCTCGAGTATGCTTTTGATCTATTCAGGATTGTCTAATTCTGCTTCTTATATGTATTTCTACTGTTTCACCTTGGATTGTAAGTCATATTCCTTAATATGTACTTGTCTCAGTTGTCTGCTATAAAATTTTCATGAAGTTCCTCAAATGTCTTTTACCATAGCCTGGTTTGTACTCGATGTCTTGGATTGTTTCCTCACATCACAGTCGCAGATTCAATGGAATTAAAATAATTTTGAAGGCAATGAATGATGCATGCTCAAAAGTGAAAAACAGGAAATGCTTTTATTATTGGACTTGAGAAGTAGTATTCAAAAGTTGCAACAAAGTTGAAAAACAAAGAAAGCAAAAGCTAACGACTCGGAGTCGTGTTTTATTTAAGAAAATAACTAATGCCCCAGCTCCACTAAGGTTCTCGGCATGCTTGGAATGTGCTGCAGATTCAGTTATTTAGTTTCAGCTTTCTAGATGTTCAGGGCTTCAGTATGCTTTTCAAGAGCTGCATCATATTCTTCCATGAATATCTCCTTTAGACCGGTCAGCTCATCTTCTATATCATGAACACCTCTGGCAAGTCCTTCTCCCTCGAGAGTTTTCATGTAGCTTGAAAAGATGGAAGCTTGTTTCAAAGTTGGAACAAACTGCTCTAGTGAATGATAACCTCCTGTATCCTTTGTAATACTTTTTCCTTTGCCAACCAAGACGTACCCCATGCCAAACTTGTGTTCATCAAACACTGTTTTTGCTTTTATAATCGTGCCTTCCAGATTGCACTCTTCGCCGAAGTCAATCATATTCACCTTCTCATCTCCATGATTAGGTAGTGGATTATTGTGCACATTTGGTGTCTTCAAGTGAATGACCTTTTCATCTATTAGGTCTTGAATCTTATCTTTCAATGCAAAACATCTCTCCGTCTCATGCCCCGGTCCACCTGAGTGGTATGCGCACCTTTTGCTGTAATCAAAGTGTGGTGAAGGATTGTCTGGCACCTTTTGAGGGATTGGGACAATAAGCCCAGCAGCTCTCAATCTCTCGAACAATTGGGTGCGAGATTCAGCTAATGCAGTGTAGTTTCTTTTTGGTTTTTGGTTTGCCTCAGGGCGAGGCCTGGGAGGGTATGATGGTGCATTTCGGTAGTTGGGTTGAGTATTTTGCTGGTATGGTGGACGGCTTGGTGCTGGGGTGTGAAATATAGGCCGAGTGGGCTGAGTGTTATAGACGGAATATTCAGGTGGTATGTGAGGGTATGGATAGAATGGTGGTGGTGTTTGATAATAGTGGTTGAAAACAGGGTCTTGAACGGTTGCAGCAAAAGAAACTTCATCTTTCTTCTTTTTGGAGAGACTCACATTTCCTGACTGGAGAGCCTTATTAGTAGCCTGTAGTGCAGCTAGGCTAATAATCTTTCCACTTTTCAGTCCTTCTTCTACGTCATCTCCCATCAACACTACATCAGCAAACTTCTGATTTTTCATATGCAACAACTTATCGTAATAGACGTCCTCTTGAATGCGGATGAATATATTCACTATTTCTTTTTCATCCATAGCGGGTTGCACCTTGGCAGCTTCTGCTCTCCACCTAGTAGCATATTCTCTAAATGTTTCAGAGGGTTTCTTTTTCAACTTTTCCAAGTAGAAACGATCTGGTACCATTTCAGTGTTGTACCCAAATCGTTCTACGAAATCTGCTGCCATATCTTCCCAACCGAGCCATGTGCCAGGCTTCTGCTTAGAGAACCAACTCAAAGCTTCTCCAGTCAAGCTTCGACTGAACAGCTTCACTCATACTTTCTCATCTTCCCCTGCTCCAATCAACTTGTCACAATATGTTCTCAGATGTGCCATAGGATCTCCAGTTCCATTGAACAGGTCGAACTTTGGTATCTTGTATCCGTCTGGTAATTTCAAAGTAGGATAGATGCACAAGTCTTCATAAGCTAAACCTTTAGTAGTTTTACCGAACTCAAACTTCTTAAAGGCTGCCTCTAGCTTACGAACTTTCTCTTTTGTGCCATCATCATTGGCTTCATCCTCCGCCCATTCATAGTTTTCATGGTTTTTGACTGGCGAAGTGAGCTGTTTGGTTTCAGCAGTGAACATGGCGTTGTAAGGCTGCGGGTATGCGGTGTTGGTGCGAGGTAAGTTTGTGTTTATGTAAGTAGGATGTGCAGGAGGTAGTGCTTGATAACTGGTGGGTAGGGTTGCTTGGTAAGTAGCAGTTGGTGCTGTTTGGTAGATAGCGGGTGGTGCTGTCTGGTAAGTTGTAGGTAGTGCTGTTTGGTATGTGGCTGGTAGTAATGTTTGATAAACAACGGGTGGATCAGTTGGGTGTATAGGGTCCTTTCCGTTAGGGCGGGCTGACCCATTTGGATCGACAGGCTCTCCTGAATGGACGGAGTTAACAACGGGTAAACTGGTCATTGTCAGTTTCTCTTCAAGTTCTTTAATTCTTTGCTCTAAAGTAGCAACATGTTCGTTATACTCAACTGGGGCAAGCTTGCGGGGTGTCCCATTGTTATCATCACTAAGAGCAGCATTATTCAATTCAGCCATGATGTTTCGCTTTCCTCTTCTTCTAGTTTGTGAGGGGGGAGGGGTTGTAACTGGTCCTTTGGCTCTCGTCCGGTACTGATGCTCGGCCAGAATGCACAAGTCAACCTCGGGAGTGGGAGTAAAACTAACACATGAAAAAACAAGTCAGTGTTGAGATAATAATTTTCATATACAAAACATATCATGTTTTATAATGCAAGGAACCTCTTTTGTGCCAGAGGTAGGCCTAACAAGACAACCACACATAAGATGCATGATAGGCGTCATTTGGACGAGGTTGGCTAATGGACTTTAACATGCCAAGGATGTTAAGTCTTCCTAAGTTTGAGTATGATATTCAAAATTGAACGTGTATCGTGCGTCATCCCATTTGTTCTCATAACCCAAAGTTAACAGAAAGATAATTTTGTTGTATAAATGTGGAATAACATTTTTAAGTAAATAGGAATAATAATTGATCTTGCTACATTAAAAGTAGAAGAAATTAATTTAAAGTCTATGATTTGGTTTTCAAAAATAGAAAAATTAATTTCGTTCATAACCCAAAAATAATGTTATAAAATAATTGGTCTTGTATGAATGTAAAAAAATTTCATACGTAAATAGAAATAAATAATTGATTTCTATAACAATTTTCATTTATAGAAACAAATAGTTGACTTTGTTAAACAAAAGTAGAAAGATCAATTTAAAATATATTTTATTTGATCTTCCAAATTTTCACCTTGTGGTATCCTCCAACAAAAATAAATAATTGGATGATCCACACTTTTAAGAACAAATGGTCAACATTAGACACGTTCAACGTTAAATAGATGCGCACGTAATATATTTAAACGTCCCTTAGGGTCGGAGACCCGTTTGGTTCGTTCAAATATGGTGAACTAGTAGACTTAGACATGAGCCGAAAAAATGGTCCCAGATATGATATGATGAATGATCCCTAAAAGGAGTCTTCATTAAGAGTTGGCTAATCTAGACAAGGACATGGTTCCCCCAGGCGGACAACCAAGGGGTGGGAACGTTTGGAATTGTTGGTTGTACCACGGACCAACTTATCCCAACCGTTCCTCCTAAAGGGTTTTTTGAGAGTGAAACGACCGTGAGATCCACGTAATCGTTTGTGTGTGTGTAAGTGTCAATTTTCCAGGAGTGGAGGAATATGAACGAAATGCAACAAATAAATTCAATAATATACTAAATATCATATAATAAAAAATACAAAATGTAAAAGATTGCCCACCTGCAAAAAGAAAAAGTTAGTATTGAATAATAAAAGCAATAATAAACCCAATATAAAAAATCGTAATGGTTAGAACATTTAATCCCCAGCGGAGTCGCCATTCTGTCGCACCCCACTTTCAATAATAATAAGTAGGTAAAGTGTTGTTCGACTTGGGGTAACTCGTTTGAGTTGAGTTTTGGAGTCGCCACCTAATAAATTATTCTAGGCGTATTAGGTCACCTATTAATTTCTAATTCAAATAATAACTCCGGGTTGGTCTACTAATCAGAGAATTGAGTAAGTATTCAAATTAACTTAAAAGGAAGGGATTAGGCACCTCCTAAGTTCCACTAAACGTGGTTCCCGGCCGATTTTTCATATTGGATTTTAAGTCGAATGTAATTTAGGTGAAAGGGACAAAAGTTAAATAGATTATACAAAGTAGGCCACGGGGCACAAACGGAATAAAAGTGAACTCAAAGGGGCTGCAAACTATAAAGGCATGCTAATAATCAAAGGCTAAATCTGCAATTTCGACATAAAATTGTCTAATTCCTCAAATATGGACATATTCTCAATTCTGCTAAATTGTATGGTTATCTCTGCAAATTCTGCAAATGAGCTATTCTACGTGGAAAGTGACAAGTATACTGTTTTACAGAAATAATCCTGACTTCAGTCATATTTTGCACATAGTCATAAACACTTAAAAATTAACTTAAAATTAACAATTAAATAAATGGATAAAATGTTTAGTATAAAAAATGTGCACCACTAAAGGATGATATTGTGACATTGATGGTCACGTACCGTTAACTTTGGTGGTGACTTTAGTGTGAGGTCACGTTTAAAATAATTTGGCTTAAAGTAAAGAGAATATATTTAAAATATTTATATACACATAAAGTTATAACTAATTAAACACACAACATGTTGAGCAAATATTAATGTAATGATATATATAAATTAAGTAGGAGATAGATACCAATTTAAAAATATTACTATATAATTTAGTAAGCAAATAATGGTAGATACTTATTAAGGAATGAATATGAAATTTAAGAAATATCAATGTGATACAATAAATAGAATCAAAAGACTAACTTACGAATTTTATATAAAAAAATAGTATAATTTTTAGGACTTGACCTCCAAAGTCGAAACCCCTCGTAAGTTATTAATTAACTTAGAGAAATTTATAAAAATAGTTAAGATTCTCTTAAAACGGGTTCAGAACTTCAAACTTGCAGAAACAGCTTATACTGCAGATTTAAACCTTTGCGTAAATGGACCAGTTCTACAGAATTTCGTTTTTAGCCTTTACTTCACTTTCGAAAAATAATTTCGTGAACCTGCAGTTTTCCAGAACATAAAATTTGCAAAAACACTTCCCTCTTCCATTTCAATTTCAATTTTAGACCTGCTGCAAAACTTGTGCAATTTTTTTGAGAAAATTAAATTGCAAAAAATGGTCTAGTTTTAATATGAATTTTCAGTATATAGCAGCCCTGCAAGATTCAGGTTAGTACCAAAACTTGTGCTTTGTTTAAGAACTTATCCCTGCAAGATAAATGTTAGTGACTCCAAAGAGGAGCCTATGCAGTAACATGTGAAAAAAAAGTATTTCATCATTAATTAGTAAGCAAGAAACAAGCAGAATATACCCAACTTGACATGCCCGAACACATAGCAACAGAATATTTAATAGTTCAGGAACTAACCTTTGAAAGCAAGTAGCAAAGGAAATAGCAAAAGTTGAGGGCAGAATGATTCAAAAGGTTCTTTTACCTCGACTCAAAGCCAGCCAAACAAAGAAGGCGAATACTAAAGAAGAGTAATGTGCGCCGTTAAGACGTGCGGAGTGAGAATGGAATGTCCTTGATGAAGGTTGTGCTTGAGAGTGCGAAAGGAAAGAAGGGCCATTGGAAGATATTAAGCAAAATTATGGAAGTATGCCTGCCCAAATGAGAGAGAGCCGTGGAGTACTTATAGTTGAAAGCTACAACAAAACTTTCAATATCCAAAGGAAAACTTCTGACAAATAGGATTTCAATCAATCAAAATTAAGACTTGTTAGGATTAGAAAATCAAAGGTTTGATTTTACAAGATCCAAGAATCAGTATCATAAATAAAAATGAAGGATAAGATTTAAATAGGCATAGTGAGTTAAATTAAAATTCTCGAAATTAGAGAAGATACCAATTCGAAATAAGAATTCCCATTAGTAAAGAAAGAAAATGTAGCAAAATAAGGAATGGAAGTGAATCAAGAAATTAGCGGCATCTTAGGGTCTGAAATTAAGGCTAAATTATTGTGTATATGAAAAAGGGAATCAAGACCTATAGCCAAAATCATGTCCACGTTCATAGTGGAGGGTGCTGCCTTTTCAATTGTTTGTTAAGGAATAAATGGCGTTAAAAAGCAAATATGGAAAGGATCCATCAACTATGTACTAATTGGTGCCAATAACCAACAAACTAATGTATGATTGAGCAAACAAGATAAGTGTGAGAATAGAATAACAAAGAGTTTAAACAAGAAGATTAGGCGCATAGTATGGGATTGACAGAAGTTAACTCTGAGATAAGCATGTGCTATACATATGTTATGAATGAGTTAGTAATGAGGTGTAAGCTTATTTGGAGCTTATGTGGCGTACACGTGGATAAACTATGATGACGGGGACTTGATGCAGTAAAACTGAGTTGTAAATTTGATATTTTGGATAGTATTTAATTAAAATGATAATAAATATGAATAATTAGTATAAAAGTAAGGAAAATTGTAAATAAGTATAAATAAATGTATTTAACCACAGATAAATATAAATGAGCTCAAATAATACTAATTAAATATGAATAGCCACAAATAATTATTAAAATGATGTCGTAATGCATTAAATTGCACAAATAGCATACACATTTTAAAAAATAATCTAAATGAATGCAATTACGTAATTATAATCACAATTAAATAAATATTATATAAATAGGGGATTAATAATAATTTTACACACGTAAAATGCATGCCATCTAATGTAGTTTTATTTGGAAAATTACTATTATAACTTTTAATTAAATATAGCCAAATTGCAAAAACGGAGGGACAAAATTGGGTGTCAACAGCTGCCCCTCTTTGCCCGGGGACGATGAAAGAGTATTCGGGCAAAGATAGTTGACGGAAGAACCAATTTTGTCACGACTGGAAGGCAAAACAATTGAAAAGGGCAAACGAGGGTTTTGGGGTATTTTTGGCCGAACCCCGGTCTCTGAGTTGCCTACATATCTCGGGTTTTACGAGAATCAGGCCGTGTGTAGTTCTAGAATGGCACGTTGCCTGTGTGAGATATTTATGACGCACGATTTTGGATGTAAAGACTAAACTTATCCAAGTATGTAAAGTTTAGTTTCGTGTATGCTTTGCCTTTTGGCAGGATGAATGAAGAATAAAGCAAAGGTATTGTCGGAGATGAAATAGCATCGATAGATCGAGCGTGGAAAAAGAGGCTTATAATCATCCTAGTTATGAAGATGTGGTGCACGACACACCCATAAATAGGAGTTTACAAGGACATATTTTCCACTTCATCTCGATAAATGAGCAATTTCGTCTTCAATTTTGCTTTGAATGAGCTTGGAAACATTTGGGGAGGGAATTTTATGAATGCGCACGATTCAAGAAGACGGGCATGATTAAGCACGAAAATACGCACGATTGACGCAGATGGGCATGAATTAGGAGGGAACACGAAGTTGATACCCCATCGACAAGGGGAGATTAGGCAGATCACAGGTGTGAGTATGGGATTGCAGCTTGGGACTCGGCAAGATAGGTAGCTTGAGGGTGTAGCAAAAGGCATCATCTTTGGTTAGGCTTTGCTTTGTATGTGTTTGAGGCTTTGCGGTTGCATAATTGGAGTGATTTTAGGAGCAGGTGTGAGAGTGGGACGCAGGAGTTTGTCGAGAGATCGGGGAGTACCCTGCAGTAAAATCATGATAAATGCAATAGATATAAAGATAAAGATAAAGTAAACTTCCCTGTTGAGCCGGGTAATTGTTTTGTCTTATGCTTGCTTGATCGATATCTCATCCAAGTGTTTTTCCAATGCTATGCCCACCGATGCGGACCTTGCTCTGCTGCAAATTGTTGTCATGTTCACCACTGCGAACCTTATATATCTGCCGACGCAGATTCTACGCTCCTTCAAATGATATCATGTCCACCGATGCGGACCCTATATATCCACCGACATGGATTCTATATATGTCATGTCCCACTGACGCGGACCCTATGCTTGTTTGATTGATATATCGTCCATAAACATGGACTCCAAACTTTTCTATCCAATGACACAGATCATATGTCTCTTCGATACTTAAGGTGCTTTCAATGTTGAACTGTATACATAGGCACTGATCCTATGTTCCTCCAATGGTTGAACTGCCCACAAACGCGGACCCTATTATCCACAATTGCAGATTCTATGCTTGATCAATAGTTGGTTTGTCCACAAACGCGGACCATATACCTTCAATTGCTGAATTGTCCATATATGCAAACTTTATATATGTCCATCGACATGGGTTATATGCTTATTTCATTGTTGTCATGTCCACAAACGCGGACCTTATATATCCATCGACATGGATTCAATGCTTCTTTCATTTGAAGTCACGTCCACAGACAGACCTTACACTGTTGTCATTGCTGTCATGTTCACCACTGCGAACCCTATATATCCGCCGACGCAGATCCTGTGCTTCTCCAATTGATGTAATGTCCACAGACGCGGACCCTATATACCTACCAACATGGATTTTATGCTCTTCAAATTGATGCCGTGTCCACAGACGCGGACCCTATATATCCGCCGACGCAGAATCTATGCTTGTCAAATGTTGTCCTGTCCACAGACGTGGACCCTATATATCCACCGACATGGATTCTATGCTTCTCCCAAAAGATGTCATGTCCACAGACGAGGACTCTGTATATCCACCGATGCGGATCCTATGCTTGTCATGTCCACCGATGCAGACCCTATACATCCACCGACATGGATTCTATACTTCTCAAATTGATGTCATGTCCACCGCTGCAGACCCTATACATCCACCGACATGGATTCTATGCTTGTCATGTCCACCGATGCAGACCCTATATATCCACCGACATGGATTCTATACTTCTCAAATTGATGTCATGCCCACCGCTGCGGACCCTATATATCCACCGACATGGATCCTATGCTTGTCAAAATGATGTTGTGTCCACAGACGCAGACCTTATATATCCACCGACATGGATTCTATTGCTTGTCATATTTTGCTTTGCAAGAGTTGTTAGGTATACTCGGTACCTGTGTAAACCTGCGATCAAAGAAAATTTGTGAGTATTCTGGGGGAGGTTGACTTGCGCATTCGCTGTGTCGTACTCTGTCGTTGTCTCTTGTATAATCTCCTCCTTGTAATATCTCCCTTTTCGAACATCGAACCTTAGTCGAGCTGTGGGCAAAAGGGGTGAGGAAATGGGATATGCATGTGTTTTGTGAAAATTATTTTTAAAGAGTAATGCAAATTTGTTCCATTGAATCATAGACTGCGACGTGTTGTTTGGACATAATCTCCTCTATGTCCATTTGCTGTTCAAAGATCTTTCATCTTGAAATTTTGAGGGAAGCTCAAAATTTCTGCTCCAGTGTGCTGCTTGTATTTTCCTTGAATTTTTGAGGTCCCTCAAAAATTCTGCCCCAGTGTGTTGTAATGCATTCTTTGAATTTTTTGAGGGAAACTCAAAAAATTCTGCCCCAGTGTCCAACAAAATTCTCTTATGATGTGACCGTGCCTTGGGTAGGCTGCCTACGTATCCCCTTTTGGGAATCAGGTCTCTACGTAGTTCAAATCCAATAAAGATGAATATTGCTGTTTGATTTGTAGTATCTCTTGATTGTATCTTCTTGGTAAACGTCTTTGTCATTCTATTGCTCGTTGTGCTCATTCTTTGCTATCCATGAGCGTCACTTGCTCGAGTATGCTTTTGATCTATTCAGGATTGTCTAATTCTGCTTCTTATATGTATTTCTACTGTTTTACTAAATCGGACTGTGCCGAGTCCTATTGGGACAAGTTTGTCACTCAAAGCAAAATCAGACTACGTTCAACATGTTATCTCCATGGATGGTCTGAAAGGTATATGGAAAGTACTACTTCAAGAGGAAGACTTATTATTTGAATTGCAATTCAGTCCTTATGGAGGAAAATTGAGTGACTACTCAGAATCTAAAATTCCTTTTCCTCATAGAGCTGGGAACATATTCATGATCCACTATGGAGTTGCTTGGCAAAAATGGAAAGTTCTAAGAGACATATAGCTTGGATTCGGAAATTTTATAAATACATGTCTAGGTATGTTTCAAAGTCACCAAGAGCAGCATATATCAACTATAGGGATCTTGACTTGGGGGTGAACAACAAATTAGGGAATACAAGTTATGCTCAAGCAAGCAGATGGGGAATGAGATATTTCAAGAACAACTTCAAAAGATTGGTGCAAGTGAAGACCAAAGTTGACCCAGAAAATTTCTTCAGGAATGAACAAAGTGGTCCTCCTTTAACAAAAGAAGCTTAGTGTTATGGCTATCAAGCCTTGCAAAAAGATTTCTTAAATAGTTCTTTCCTGATGTGTACTACTAATAGCGGTTCAAAGGTAAAATGGATGAATCCATAATGTTTGTGTTTGATATGTCTTAATTTGTTTTATTTTATCCCACTTGGTGAAAATCATTTTTATCTCTCAACAGTATGTTAACTACCTAATTAATTTTTACCTTTTTGGTGAGGGTTTGATTTGCTAGTTCCCACATTGTAATTCCCTTTCCCATTTTATACACGTCTTCCCCCAAATTAAAAAATAAAACATAAACATCTTCTCCAACATTGAATAAGTGATTTCATCAACTTCCTGTCATTGGCCACTAACTCCAGGACATTTCGTCAATTAATCTCTTCTCTTCGCTTCCTTGATCTTCTCTCATTCTCTAAAACATGCCGGACGCTAATGACCACGATATCTGACCTATTGGATGGTTCAAAGATCATTTAGTAGAGAACGCTTTGCCATTTTAGAGGACCTATCAAAATTGAATGTCAATTAGTCATGTGATTATGCACCCAAGAGAGTAGCATAATGATAAATTTGAAGTAGAGAGAATAATCGTGAAGTCTCAACTTTAAATCTCAATAGAGGCAAAAACCACTACGTGATTTATTTCCCAGCATACACTGTATGGATAGAGTTACTCAATATTTATCTCATAGATAGCAGGTATTCGATGAATAATCGAGGTGTATATAAGCTGCTGTGGATATCACCATTTTATAAAAATAATGGTCGCATTGTTTACACTAGGTGGCCACTTTGTGGCGATGTAGAAGTTGGGAATTTATCAAAAAGTGACTATTTGTGTAAACCAACCAAATTAGTCAAAACTAGTCGGCTTCAACCACTGGATGTAGGGTTATTTACACAACTATGACTCTGGGGCAATTGGTTTGCCTTTTTGACTTCCAGTGCGGTGGTTTAGCAAAAATAATATTCATTTGGTTTAACGAATAAATTTGGATAGAAATATCCCTATGAATCTTATAAATGACGCTTCGTATCCCTACTCTTACCCCTTCATACATTCTCCTAGCTAATTACCTTAAAGTATCCACTAAGGCAGCAGTTGTCCACTGTAGCCTAAGCAATACTTGTCTCTGACCCTCTTGCCTACGCAACACTTGCCCTTGTCCTCTTCCCACATTCTCCCAGCTAACTTGAAGTATTGCGTACGGAACGAAACAGGGGTTATTTTTCTAAAACCATCTTAAATGCGGAAAAACTCTCAAAACCAGTCAATTTTGGGGACACAGGTGAATTTTATTTTTACGGATATATGTGGTGAAATATTCATCCATTGTCATCAAATTTGACTGGTGTTGAGAATTTGTGTATGTTTTTCATGTTTTTAAGAGTAAATGACTTCCAGCTTGTCAACTTCTGGCGTGCCAAGACTTCAAAATAATTTAGTTGTGAGAGAGGGTGAAGGCGTCGAGGGCAATTGTTGCCTATTTGTCAAGATTTCAAGGCAATTTAGTTGGGAGAAGGGGGTAAAGAGGCCGAGGGGCAATTTAGTTAGGAGAAGAGGATGAAGGGTCCAGATGCAATTATGTTAGGAAAAGAGGGTAAAGGAATCGAGTGCAAGTTCTATCTATTTGTCAAGATTTCAAGAAAATTCAGTTGGAGACGAAGGAAATGACTCGAGAAAAAGTGTTGCCTGCCAAGATTTCATAGGTTGCCTACTTACCAAGATTTCAGTGCAATTTAGCTGGACATGGGTGAAAGAGGTCAATGGCAAGTGTTGCCCTACCAAGAGTTCAAGTCAATTTGGTTGGAGCGGGAGGAAGTAAAAACACACATCGTTAATTAGGTGTTGGGGGATATTTTCATCCAAATATATTCATTAAGGATCAGTTTTGCTAAATCATGTTAAATAAGGTAAAAGACGAACTATTACCTCTAGTATTGTAGTTCTATATATCTCCCATGTAGATGTAGCAAATTAGGGGGAGGGGGTGAGGTCAAATCTGACTAGATAATGGGTAATTCGGAGTAATATACATAACTATATAAATTAACATTCTTTTTTACACAAAAATATCACTACTTTCCTATTTTCAAAACATAGTAATATTTTTTTCAATACATATAAAAGTTAAAATCCTAAATTTCCCTCCTACCACCCCCAGCCGCCACCCCCCATAACTGCCACCGCCTTCGACCGCCGGTCATCGGTCCCGAAAAAGTCTGTTTAATATTTTCTTGTATGTGTTGTGTATTTTTATTGTATACACATGTATATTCTTTGTATGCATCGTGCAAATATATTAGGCATACAATGAAAATACAGTAAGCATATATGAATACAATTTTTGTATGTCATGTGTATATATTTGTATATTTATTGTATATATTCAAAACATAACTCGTGCATACAACGTTCATACACTGAATAAACAACACATACACTTGTGATTAGTGTATGTCAAGTGTTTAACTTTGTATGCATGTTGTATGTCCTTTGTATATACAAAAATACATGGGATATACACCAGTCATACAAAGTCAATACACATAACATACACTATGCGTACAGGTCCTATACACGGTGAGAAGTCGGATCTGAAATAAAAAATGGATCTGTCCAAGGAAAAAGTCGACGGAGAAACAAAAAAAAAAACAGAAGCTGCACCGGCGACCGGGAGAAGAGAAACGACATCGTCGACGCTGCTCTATAATGGAAGAAAGGGTGCGACGTGGATGCAGAACCGTCGTCACCGGCGGAAAGAACTAGATCGCCGGCGACATGATATCAACAGAGATAGGGAACAGGGGCAGCACCACCACGCGATGGCGGCGGTGGACAAAGGCGATAGGAAAACGACGACGCCAATGTAGCTGCGACGCCGGAGCAGTGGTGACAGCTTAGCTGTAGTGGCGGCGCCGAAACTGTGCAGTGACTGCTGGGAAAGGGGAGAGGAGAGAGAAAAGAGGGATTAGGTTTTCTTTTTTGGCTATATTTGGTAACATTACAAAAAAATTGCTATGTTCAGTAAAGTGTAGAATATTGCTATGTTTTTAAAAAGAGACCCTTACATTGACACTGGGTGTAACTTTTCCAATAGTTCACGACTTTTAGCCCATCCATATTTAGCTTTGGTCAAAATGGGGGAAGTGTAGAAATAGCAACTATTTGGGTCGCCTTTACAGTTGAAGTCACTTTTTAAAAATTATTTATATTTTAGCCACTTTTTGAACTTCAGACCTTGGGGGCTGAACTTCAAATCTTCACGTATAAAGTTCAACTTCAGAGCTTCAGGTACGTGAAGGTTTGAAGTTCAGCCCCCAAGATCTGAAGTTCGAAAAAATAGTTAAAAACTAAATAATTTTTAAAAAATGACTAAAAACTAAATGACAGGAGGAGAAGTGACTCCCTGGCGAAATTTTAACGTTCAAAATGGGTTGTCATTTGTCAATATATGATTTCATGAATAGCCACTCCGCACACCACTAGTTCGAGTCTCCAACATAACCAAAGTAATCGATGCATAGCTAGAATATCATAGTGCTTCTTCTCCTCTTCCCCTCTTTCTACTTTTTTCTTCTTCTTCTTCGCTTATAAGTCAATATTTTTTTACTACGAACTCCTGATTTTATTTCACGAAGTATACACATGAATAAAAACATAGAATTTAGTTCAATTTCAATTTTTTAAATTGAAAATCAGTATTTTTTACTACAAATAAACTCTAGGTTTTAGTCAAATTCTAGGATAAAAAATATGGAGCTTAGTTCAAAATTAGTTTATTTTTTTCGTGATCATAATTATTATATTTTAACTACAAAGTTCAAGTTCTTATCTTGAGGTCATGCTGATTATTTTTCAAAATACCCTACACATTTTAGATTGTGACTATTCATTGATTATTTTGCAAAAACTGGTTATTACTCGTTTAATGCTCGAAAAAATGGTATCATACACTGAGGGGTCGTTCGGTTCCCCACATTACATAATAATACCCGCACAAAACTCAGCGTTAATTTAGCACAGCGTTCGGTTGGTTTCTGTGAAATTTTAACACCCGCATAAAATTAGTGCAACGTTTGGTTGCGTTTTTGTATATTCCGCGTTATTAATACCCGCATTATTAATGCGGGAATCTATGTATTATTTTATGCGGGGTAGAAGGTGGTATTAATAATGCAGGTATTAAAATTTAAAATGATAAAATTAACCCTCATAATAATAAGAATATTTTAAAATTTTATTTAAGAAGTAAATAAATATTTTAAATAATAATATTTTTTGTTAATTTGTAATATATCAGTGATTCAACAAATAATCCCTACGTTATAATATATGTGTGGCTAATACCCACATTATTAAACCCCACATAACTAATACCCGCATTATCAATACCTACATTATTAATACACACATTATTAATACCCACATTACTAATACCCGCATTAATAGTTAATACCCGCGTAAAGGAAAGGCAAACCGAACGACCCTGAGTGTTAGTAAATAATAAGTCATAACCCAACCAGTACAATATGACCCAACCTCATCTTTTTCTATTTTTCAAAATAAAATTCATGTAGCTATTCTTAAAAAAAATCGTGTATTCTTAAAATATGATTAATTCTCTAAAAGTTTATAACTGTTGGCTATTTTTCTTATAGCGGCTTAAGAAACTGACTAATAGTCAAAATTGTTAGATTTTTCCATTAGGGAGATCTGCAAAATTGTATACTCCAGGGTCGATATTTAATGTTTTGAACCATTTAGACAAAAACATTCAATTTTTAGCCTTCGCACGCTAGAATAAAGAAGCAAACTCTTGACGATACAAGTCATGATAATTTGTCATGACTTTTTGTAGTCGCGCTAGAATATACAAGCAAATTCCTGACGATATATGTCATGGAGAGTCCTGGCACTTCGCCATGACTTTCTTGTGCCAAAGATCATGTCGAACCATAGAGAATCATTAGGACTTTACTATAAAATGTATACTACAGTCCTAGTGAAAAAAGTCGTGCATGATGAGTCCTGATGATTCACCATTACTTTTGTCACCATGAATGTGGCACACATTTTATATAAAAAGTACTGTCGATTTGTCATGACGTGTCAATATTATATGTGAAAATTCTTTGAAAAGAAAAAGGGAATCAGTAGAGGGCTAAAAGTATAAGAGCTTTTTTAAAAAGCCTAAATTTAAATGGGTGATATCTAGGGGGCAATCCACTTAAATTTTCTCTATCGAAATGAACAAAAATAAAAGAAAAGAGAAAAAAATTACAAGTGAAATATGTGTCAAGAATAGATTAGAAGCCACAACCATCAAGCTCCATATATTCTTCGAAATTTCATTTCAAAATTAATGTTAGAATACTATTAGTTTAAAGTAAAAATTCATGTAATTTAAGAACAAACACTGAAATTCTCAAACTCAAGTATTTGTTCTTGAATGTAAGGAATTGTCAGTTCAAATATCGGAATTTTAACCTAAATCTTTAAACTGAAATTCGTTTAAGTCTAGCAAGTATATTATTCATCTAAAACTTTAAAAATCTGACTATTTCCTTATTTAGCACTCTAAAAATTAATTATTGGTCAACATTACCCGAATTACAATGTGTTCAACGGGTAATACCCACAACCCAATCCCTTGTTTTCAATGACCTAATTAACCAACTTGAAACATGAAAGTACAAATTCAAGACAGTTTATAGTTATGGAAAGTTGGAATAAAGTACAAATTAGTTTTCTGGAGGGAAAATGTTTAACTTTTTCCAATCCTATTTCTACCAGAAAACTCAAACACAACCAACAACTATTTAACATTCGACAAAGACACATATTGTCCCATTCATTTTCTGTCCAATTGGAGTTTAGAGAGAAAGAAAAAAAAACACACACACACAGTGGTAAACTATGGATCTTGAAAAATCAAATAGAGCAAGGCAACTTGAAAAAGTCAGCAGGCTTCACCAATTTAATCGACACATTGCGTTTAACATGCCGGTATTAGACGATGATGCTGATAAAAAAGATGCAATAAGCATGCCAAAGAAGAAGCTCTTTCCTTTATTAGAAAAATTATACCTAAAGAAGTAAGTTCTTTTTTAAATTTTTGTATTGGATTTGCCAAAATTGTGTGCTTGTTTGTTCAGTTTGTGTTGTTGGGTGTCTATTCTTTTTAACAATTTTTTAGGAAAATCTTGGAGCTCATTCTGTGTAATGTGTATGCTTATTGCTTGATGGTAATGGCGTTTGGTAGAAGAAGTGCGCACAAGTATAGTTGTAAGAGTGTAGCTTGTGATGTGTAGGTTAGGCATACCTAAGAAGTTCAAACTTCGCTTTAGACAAAAGCTTGACTTTAATTGGAGAAGGGTATAGGGGTGGGGCCAATTATCTAACCAAGTTTCTGACCATGCTTCATTGTCCCTCGTGAATTTCTTGGTTATTAAATAAAGATGTTTCTTAGTCCATCTTTTGTTGGTAATATCAGTTGTAAATTTGGAAGTGCGATTGATGTGTAATATATAGTTCATATGACATGTAACTAGATGCTTAATTAAACCTCTTAATTTACTTGTATGTATGCATGTTTTGTTTTTTGTCCAATCTCAAGTTTATTACAAACCTTATTGCTTTTGTTGCTCATTGTAGGAGTTCTGAAAGAGAAGATGCACTGAAAATATTGGTTGAGGAATTTGAGTGGAATGTTCGTCTTGAATTTGCTGAGCAAAAGTATGTATCTTTTTCCTTTTTAGCTCTGCAAATTTGAGAATTTCCCAAAGAAAATTGGCAACATTTACATGGAAAAATACTTTTTTTTTGTTGAAGCTTCGTCACGTTGGTACATCGATGCCAACATTGTCTGAGACGGGGTTCTGCGCTGGAGATTGACATGGCGTTACAACTAATAGGTGCGTACCTATTCCCTTGGGACAATATCCGCTATAGTTACTTTTTCCATTGTATTAATTATTTATCTTTTGCAGGATTAGTAGCACTTACTCTTGGTGCGGGTGATAATGCACATGAAATATATGAAGACTCAGTGGTGTTTCTTCCTCAACTACTCAAAACCAAATTATCTCACTCTGTCAAGGTAAATTTTTATGTTTAGCTCTTCTTCAAAATATTCCATATGTTTCACATATCTTTTGATTTTCCATAGATTTCATGATGTTGAAAAATAATTCCAGGTGATACAGTGTTTGTGCATCGTCACTCTCGTTGGTGCAAGGAACTTTATCGAAACAGAAAAATCAATGGAAGTTATATGGAAATTCCTGAATCAAGAATCGAAGTCCAAAGTGAGTATCTTGTCCTAAAATTCAACCAACTTCCAGCCTTAATTCACAATGTGTTAAGTTATGCATATTCATATATTTCTAACTGGCACGATACACCCCCTATGTCTATGCAACAAGTATCTCTTATACTAAGGCATGTGAAGAATAGTTATGTTTTTTATCAGGAATTAAGAAAATGATTTATCTTTATACTTACGAAAAGATTTTATTGGTAGAGAACCTATATATTATATAAATGAATGAAAAGGGCTACTGGAATAAAAAAATATATAAATTGGGAAAAACAGAAAGATGGCGTTTAATCTTCATATGACTTACTAGTTTGGAAAGTATTTGGCAGATGTTATTCAGTATTGTATGTTGTGCTTGTCGATTTCTATTTTGATGCATACTATGAAATAACATGCGTGGCATCTTTGCTGACATTGTCTAATCAAGTTTAAGAAGGTACTGCTTTTTATTTGAGGCTTTGTTTCTGCTCAATGTTTGAGATGTCTTATTAGAGATATAGGCTGAAGTATGTTAACATCTTCAAAAAAAAAAAAAAAAGAGATATTGGCTGAAGCAACTCTTGTAATACTTTCAGATGTTTTATCGAAAGAAGTAGTATAAAAGGGCATAAATTTTGTTAGCATTAAACCAAAAAGGCAACTTTGTTCAAAAGTAAATAATTTGAAAAATGAAAATACAAGTAATTGTCAACATGAAGTAGCTTATGAAATCTCTTAATGGGATTAGGAACTAGCTTTGGACTAGGTTAAAAATACGTTTTTAGAGCATCACTATTTGGTTCTTTTTATTTCGTATAGTCGTTCAGAAGAGGATGAAATTTCAATCCTGATGACAATGCAAATTCCTTTAGCAAGTGAGAATGCTAAGGGAGAAAAACATGGATTAATGGTGGCTAACATTATTTTGATATGAATATGTATTGCTGCATACAGTTCTTTATGCAGTAGACTTTGTAAACATGTGCATGTTAGGTAGTTTAAACCTATATATTAAGTCATTCGATGCTCAATTATCTACTTTAATGAATTGTGCCATAGATTTCCAAATCTATGTGATGGCGGATGGGTGTTAAAAGCTGTGCGTTTTAAATTTCAGCTTACCAAATATCCATCATCTGTGACTGCTGCAGCAATTTCAGCTTGGGCGCTCCTCCTGTCAGGCATCGATAGATGGAGCGTTGACCACAAAAAGTGGAAAGAGTACTCCTTGAACGCAATTTTGTATAATTACAACAATGTTTGATTGATATATCTATAATCTCTTAATGTATTTAGATATTTCTCTAATCTGATATATTTCACTTATTTAAAATATCTTTGGTCATTGGTATAGGTTGATTCCTTATCTTCTTAAACAACTAGCAGAAGATGATGAATAAGTTGATGCTGCTAGCATTGAAGCGCTAGCGTTGATCTTTGAAAATGGCAGTCTTGAAAAATTTACAGATCAAGCAGAAGAAAATTCAAGCATAAAGGACATCAGATATGACATAATAAACCATGTGAAGAGAGCATGCAATGGCACGAAACAGGATGCTTCAAAGATTCTTGAGGTATACATATCCTTTTTGTAGAAATATTTATCCACTTTTCTGATTACCAAAATGCCTAACAATTCATTGCAGGATGATTACGATAAGACAACCACCCTCACTATATGCGGAAGAAGACTTACCTTTAGCACCTGGTCACAAGTGAAACAGGTTTTTAACCCTAATTCTGTCTTTCCTAATGTATGTTTATTGATTTTTATTATTTGGGCTTACATTTTCTTTTTAAAATTGGATCAATTACAGATGAGTTATATAAGAAGATATTTAGGTTTCGGTTTTACAACCCACATGAAGGTAAGTTTCAACTTATTTCTCTTATCATCTCCTTGTACACTACTTACGTAATGCAGCTCTGATTATTTGATTGAAAACAGGAAAACAAGCACCTCTACAATGTTTTTGACTTTGTACCAGCAAAGCAATGTAGGGTCGGCTCACAATTGTATATACCTAAATTTGAGAAGGTGAGCTTTTGTGAGTTCTCATATATCCTTCGTTTGTTGTGTTTCTGAGAGAAAAGTTACTCGTGGTGTTTCCAGTCCTTAATGATTCTAGAGTGCAACTGAATTTTTCGTATATCTACTTGATATTGCTTTCTTAAGATCATATTTTGTTGCTTTCATTTCCTCCTGCTTTTCTTTATAGTTGCCTTCTCTATATGTGCTTCTACTTATAACCTTTAGGCAGTGATGACATCTTGTTTTATATTGCTTTTTAAGGTGGTTGTTCGGGTTTTCATACCTGATGTAAAAAGAGATACTTGCATACAGGTATGTTGTCACATGATTAAGTAATCTTTTTTGAAGCACTTATTTTACTTTACTTTCATAATTTAGGTTTTAATTTCGTCAATTAATTCCTGAAGTTATTTGCGTAATCTTAATTCTTCATGTGTTTGTGTTGGGTTTGGAAGGAAGGTAAATTGGTGTGAATGGAAAATGAAATAAATATTAATATTTTATATTAATATTTGATATGAAACCGGTTTCGTAACGAAATTACAAAGTGGACTATTTATGCAAATATTCAAAAGGTGGGCTGCTGTAACGTTATTCCAAATGAAAGGGTGCTTTCATTGAACAGCCACTTTGAAGGCTGCCTTTCATGAACAGCTACTTCACCAATGAAAAGGTACCTTTTCATTGAACAGCCACCTTGAAGGCTGCCTTTCATGAACAGCCATTTCACCAAAAGACACCTTCATGCCTTTTCACTCCAAATCTTGTGGCTATAAATAGAGAGGCATTTTGCCTCATTTTGTTCATCCAAAAATTTCATACTCTCTCTCTCTCATTACTTTTTGCATTTGTTTTCAAAACAAAAGTAAGTTCTAAGTCAGTGTGATTTGCTACCATTATTTGAGTTCGCTGTTCACTGTGATTTGAATTACCGCTATCACAGTGAGGATAATTCCATTCTATCAATTAATCCACAAACCTTGGGTAACTGTGAGGGGATTAGATTTCTTAAGGACATGCAGTGTAGACTGTTGGCTTGGAATTTTTCTACTTCATCTATTTCTGTTTTGGTCATTATCGAAAGTGCAGACATATAACAATCTCTAACAATCTTAAGAAATCTAATTTATATTTTGGTCTGCTAATTGATAATAGGCTGTTTGTGGAGACTAAAATCTGAAAAGATTTTCTACTCCAAATTTAATATTCCGTTTTGAAGATTTAAATACTTCAACGGATTATTAAAATTATTGTGTGTTTAATCCGTTCAGAAGATTAAAAACTTTCGGATTATTAAAATATTTATATTGTTATTTGCAGTTTGAAGATTAATCTCAACACTGTACTTTTAAATTTAGTTTGAGATTAAAAACTTCATTATTGTATTAAATCGGTTTGAAGATTAAAAGCTTCATCGATTTATTAAATATGATTGTTATATTCAAATAAAGAGTGAAAATTCGAATTGGAATATTGATTGTTGTCTGCAATGAACAGTAGAAACGACGAAGAGATATTGCTTGGAGAATCCAAAAATAACGTCATATTGTGAAGAAGTCGTCAGTTTGCTCAAGCAGTGACGCGGGACTGATCGAGATATTGGGCAATTGTCCGTTTTATTATCTTGATAAAGAGTGGAGACAATAGCTCACTCTTGAATGGTAACAAAGTTTGTACTGTGTCCAAATTTGAAGTGATGCACATAAAAACAAAATAAAACGGAAGAGACACAAAGCAGTTGCTTTCTTCGTAAACAATTTCGAATGGATCATTGACGGATTCTGTTTGTTGTAATTGTTAAATTGTGGTAAAGTCCACACGAATATTGGCTGGTCCAGTAGTGGAGGATGAAATTTGCGTGTGTTTGACATTGAAAATGTTAGCTTTTCTAATACTTGGCAGAATGAAATGGAAAATATAAATTTTGTTTTCTCCTTAGCCAAGGTAATTTGATAAAACTTGACAGATGTGTTCAAGTTAATGTTCCTTCATTTTTTTTCCATATGGCGATGGTGATGACAAAGCCAATTGATGAATTTGTTGTCATGGTGTTTACTAGGAGTACTATACATTTGAGTAAACAGTTTCATTGGCATTAATTGCAATGCCCAAACGTCATGAAGTCAAACAAGGATTTTGTCATTAGTGTCAATAAAGTTATTGTCTTCTGAAATGACCTTAAAAAAATTATTTAAGAAGTTGCTTCTCACTGGACAATTCTCTAATTTGAAATGGGCATTGACAAAATCTAATTGGATTGACAACCATTGTAACTATTGAGATAGTCATGACAATAGATCTTGTCAAGATGACAAATTTGTCCCGATAGTTCTTTTGTGAAACTCTGGTTTCACCAAATGTTTGAGAATAAGGAAGAAGCTATGCAGGAAAGGCATCACTGAGATACTAATCAACTTCCAAAAAGTTATGATTGGAAGCATATGTTTCTCTATGGTAGAAACATAAATGATACTATAATCAGTGACTTGTGAGAAGCTATAGTTTCTTTCCAATAATCATTGATTATTATGTGATCATATAATTCTGAATTTTATATGAATATTACACATGAATTAGTTGAAATGTGGGGGCGTTTGGCTTATACATGATAAATTAATCTGGATTTAATGTCTATACCATTTAGAAGAACCCATAAATCCTTAGTGGATGTTGTCATGGTAGTGGGTAAATTCATAACTTGTTCGGTCTTATTGATGACCGATTGATGAAACTACCAATTCGAAGGTTGGACACGTAATTTTACTGAAAGCTGAGTGTGGTTTTCTGTGTATGGTTCTTCATGAAAAAGTGTCACGTGAAAGGTTGTAAGTTTTTATGAAAAAGATGAGTTGGTTGAAAGATTACCTTTTGTATAGACATATCCTTCCATAAACGGATGTATGGATTCATTGGTCTATAAAGAGGTAAATTAACTTACGATGTTAGTTGATAAAATCCACATCAAGTTGGATTTTAAGCAATGAACAAACCAATGATAATTATAAAATTCATATTGATTTGGATTTGTATAATGATTGAAGGTTCTATAATTTAGGCATCAAGTAATAGCAACATGAAAATGGTTGGGAAATACATTAAATATTAAAAGGTTGTGGCCACAACTGATGCAACCATTTCAAGCTATGGATAAAGTGATGCTACATTAAGAAGCCGAGTTCACAGCCTTAGGCAAGACTGGTGAAGAAGCTGAATGGCTCCGAAACTTCTTGGAAGACATTCCATTTTGGCCTAGGCCGTTGACACCTATATGTATACATTGCGATAGTCAATCGGCAATATCGAGGGCTGGGAGCCTTATGTATAATGGTAAAAATCGTCATATACGACGAAGACATAAAACCATTCGACAACTTATCTCTAGAGGAATTATCACAATTGACTATGTTAAGTCAAAGGATAATGTATCGGATCCACTTACTAAAGGTTTAACTAGAGATGATGTTGAGAGATCATCAAGAGGAATGGGACTATGGTCGAGGACAAGTCGTCATGGCGGTAACTCTACCTAGAAGACTGGAGATCCCAAGATCTAGGTTCAAGGAGCTCAAACAAAGTTGTGTACGACCGCTCCAACATTGTCAAACAACTTAACCCATCCTCTTAATAAGACAATGTTTAGTACCAAGGATAAAACGTTAAAGACGTTTTTTTAATGATTATCTAAGTTTGATACGGGGTTTGTCAAATAGTGTAGATCTACGGGATTACACGTTTAGAAATCACCTATGTGAGTGTGAAGTGGAAGCCGCTTCAAGGAGAATTCTGTAAGGCCAATTCTCTACGCACTCATGAACCAGGCGATGTTCATGGTTGAAACGAACACAACAATGAGAACCAAAAAATGGTCAAGGATTAATTGTGTGACATATGTTGTCTAGGTATACACCAAAGTTCGACGGTTCAAAGATATCAAATCTACCGATTGACCGAGTATATCCGATATATGTTCACTACTGAAAGTTCAAAGGGAAACCCACTTATCCAGATGCAATTAATTCTTACTTGCAAATCACATAGTTTTCTGCATGTTTTCTTCATATAGCCATTCCCCATTCATGTGGGGGATTGTTGGGTTTGGAAGGAAGGTAAATTGGTGTGAAGGGAAAATAAAATAAATATTAATATTTTATATTAATATTTGATATGAAGGCGGTTTCGTAACGAAATTACAAAGTGGACTATTTATGCAAATATTCAAAAGGTGGGCTGCTGTAACGTTATTCCAAATGAAAGGGTGCTTTCATTGAACAGCCACTTTGAAGGCTGCCTTTCATGAACAGCTACTTCACCAATGAAAAGGTACCTTTTCATTGAACAGCCACCTTGAAGGCTGCCTTTCATGAACAGCCATTTCACCAAAAGACACCTTCATGCCTTTTCACTCCAAATCTTGTGGCTATAAATAGAGAGGCATTTTGCCTCATTTTGTTCATCCAAAAATTTCATACTCTCTCTCTCTCATTACTTTTTGCATTTGTTTTCAAAACAAAAGTAAGTTCTGAGTCAGTGTGATTTGCTACCATTATTTGAGTTCGCTGTTCACTGTGATTTGAATTACCGCTATCACAGTGAGGATAATTCCATTCTATCAATTAATCCACAAACCTTGGGTAACTGTGAGGGGATTAGATTTCTTAAGGACAGGCAGTGTAGACTGTTGGCTTGGAATTTTTCTACTTCATCTATTTCTGTTTTGGTCATTATCGAAAGTGCAGACATATAACAATCTCTAACAGTTTGTTCTTACCATTTTTCTTTTGCCGCAGAGGATGCATATGTCCCCCAATTCTCTATTGAACAAAGAAAGGACTAAGTTGCTAAACAAGTATAGGATGCTTAAAAAGGTGTGCATTTTGGTATTTAGTTTGTAAACTTTGTTTTACTGATATGCCACTTCATTAGCTCATTTTGCGTGTTCTGATGTTTATTTTGAGCAGGAGTCCAAGGCCAGCAATTTCATTGCTGATGAAGAGCTTGATTGAAATATTGATTCGTTGGTGTTATTCTTTTGACCGTGACAATGAATTATAAATTTTTTAAGCATTATATGTATTGGATAAAAACTGAATAGACTTTGGCGAGTGACACGTGTCATCCACGGGGCACAAGCTGACGTGTCACCGGACAGACATCTTCCCGGACAGATATTTCCTACGGGCAAACTCCAAAGAAGTTACTAGGCTTGCCAACGGTTAGCACGATTTGAACCAGCGGTTACCAGCAGTACGGGATGCGACCATTCAGCAAACGGTCACCCAGCGGTTACTACTAGGGGTGTTCACGGTTTGGTTAAAAACCGATCCAAACCGAAAACCAAACCAAACCGACTAAAATAACCGATACTATCTTGGATTTGGTTTGGTTTGGTTTTCAAATTTTAAAAACCGACATTATTTGGTTTGGTTTGGTTTTCATCAAAAATAACCGAAGAAATAACCAAACCGAACCGACAAATTATATATATTAATATAATATTTTTTATAATATAATTTAAGCATTTTATATATTTTTCAATAAATTTTATAGTAGGTTAAATGTTATTAGATTTTATTAAGTTCATTTTAACAAGAAACCAACTCCTTTAGTCAAAGGAGTGACTAACTTTTAAGTCCATTTTAAAAGAAACCAACTCTTTTAGTCCAAGGAGTCCAATTCATTCAATAAACTTATAGTTATATTAATTTCGGTAAAAACTCGAACTCACAGATACATAGACACACCGATGAAGTTTAAAAGCAAAGCAAATTCTAGTTTTGACATCGTCTTTTTAGTAACTATTGCATATTCAACTTGATATATGAGTCATGACATATAAAGAGCAGAAACATCGTGTAAATATAAGTTTGCTTTAATTCTTTCTTTTGTTCTAAATATTTATTTTCAATTGCCCCAAGATTTGTTGTTGTAGCAAGAGTGCAACATTTTAGGTGTAATTAAGTTAAAATTTAAAGTTGCTCAAAATACTATAAGATTAAGAGCATACTTGTAATCCTCTTTATCTTTTTAGAAAAATTTCTTTTTATCATTCTTATTATCTTCATTGTTATTTTGTTTATCAAAAACCGATAAAACCGAACCAAACCGAATCAAACCGACAATAACCAAACCGATGGATATAACTTTTATTTGGTTTGGTTTGGTTTTAAGAATTGAAAACCGATTATATTGGTTTGGTTATGGTTTTAATAAAAAACCAACCAAACCAAACCGTGAACACCCCTAGTTACTACCCTTTTGATAAGACACCCGACAGTTACCCATTTTGAACGGTCTTATCTCCAACGGCTACTATCTCAACAGACGCCACCCAAAATCTATAAATAGCATTCGTCATAGCCAATTGTAACGACTTTTACTTCCTGCACTTACTATCAATAAAAATTACTATCTTCCTTGCGTTCAAGCATACTCTTTCACAGTTGTTAAATCATATCACTTGCTCTTGCCTGAAGCAGCGACTTCATTAATCGGATCATCCGACGCGGCGATCGCCGACCGTCAGAGGAAACGATACGTTTATTCTTGATCATTTACATTTATGCTTTATTTTTACGCCTTACGTTATTGCTATTCGATTTATTGCGTAGATCTTTAATCTCAACTATTGATCGTGACTCCGCAAATATAAATTTAATTGTTAATTAGCCTAAAACCGGATTTAGGTTAAACAATTTGGCGACCACAGTGGGAGCCGGTCAATAGCTTTCGTAGGTTAAAAAATCTACCTTTGGCATTATATCTATTTCTGTTTATCTCTTTGCTTCATAACTAACATGGCAGACGATAGTCCCCAACAAACCATTGTGGGCGGACAACAGGTAAACACCCCTTCCCATAGATCCAATGATGATGTGCAACAGGTACATAATCTGGTTCCCGAGTATTCTCCCGACCCTTCGTCTGACGGGCAACAACAACAGTCTGCCCGTAGATCGGTCAGGCAAGATCGGCGTGAACGCTCTCAGAGCAACACTCCACCAAGGAGACGACGGCATAGGAGCCTCTCCCCCGACCAAGGGAACTTGCAAGGAACTTTCCGTGATTTTATGCAGCAACAGACGGATATAAACAGGCGAATCAACGAAGCACTAAATTCTCTCCGGGCGAACAATCCCCCAACAGCAGGGGCCAACGCAGCCAATGTCCCATCCTCCCATACATCAAGACGGGAAGGAGAGCGCAACAATGGTAGCGGTACTACAAACCCGGCGGCTCAGGCAAATCAGAATAGCGGTACTGCAGACCCGGCGGCTCAGGCAAATCAGAATCCGAATGCGGAATCTACGACACCTACAGATATGAGCTCTGTCGTGGAAACTCTCACCAAGCAATTCAAAGAAAGCCAGGAGGCACTCCAAAAAGCTCTCCACGAGAGAATCGACCAGATTCCAGGCGCCCCGCCCACGCTGAAGAAAGTTGATGTTCAGTGCTACTCGCAACGGCCTTGGAAGAAGGAGGCTGCCCCGAAGGCGATACCTAAGACGTTCAAAATGCCAAACATCCCGAGGTATCGAGGAACATCTGACCCCAACGATCACCTTATGATGTTCAGCAATTTCATAAAGGCCAGTGATCTCACCGACGAGGAGATCGAGTCCGTGCAATTGAAAAAGTTCGTAGAGACCCTGGCAGATGGAGCCCTGCGGTGGTATTCGATGCTGCCACCAAACTCTATTGGATCCTTCGCAGAAATGGCTGAACTGTTCGTGAAGGCTCACACGGGTGCCCAAAAGACGAAGACCCGAGTAGAAGACATCTTTGAAATCAAGCAGAGGCCCGATGAGTCACTTCGCAAGTACGTGGACCGGTTCCAGAGAGAACGTATGATGCTCCCCAAAGTACCGGACAGGTGGGCAGCGATCGCGTTCACCAACAGCTTGGACATCAGGAGTTCAGAAGCCACGCGAAGACTCTACGAGTCTCTTCGGGAATTTCCAGCAGCCAGTTGGTCGGATGTCTACAATCGTTACAACTCTAAGGTACGTATCGACGAAGACAAACTGATCGGAACAGGTGGTGCTCGGGGAAAACCTCAAGCTCGTAGCAGCAGGTCTGGAGGAAAGGCGGAAGTAGAGAAGTAAGCGCACGGTACGAGCCGTACCCCGACCAATCGCGAAACAATTCCAAGGGCCGCAACCGCAACAACAACAGAGGGCTATCCCGAGGGGAGAGTTCTCAGTCTGCCAGCCTGCCCAGCCTGCCAAGCTTCAACATTGAAATAGCAGATGTCGTGGCTGTGCTCAAAGGCATGGGAGAAAGAGTCAGGTGGCCGAAGGATATGAAGACTGATCCCAGCAAGCGGAACCAAGACGTGTACTGCGAGTTCCACCGTGATCATGGGCACACTACCGAAGACTGCAAAGCCTTAAGGTACGAGATCGCTCATCTGCTGAAACAGGGATTCTTGAAGGAATTCTTGACGGAGAAAGGGAAGCAAACTCACGCAAAGGCTCAGCAAAACAAGCCAGGTCCGCCACGAGCGTCCTCTCCGAAACGAACGGTCAACGTTATTTCGGGTGGAATCGAGGTGGATTCTGTTGCCTTCACAGCCAAAAAGTATGCGAAAGTTTCCATTACCAACAACAAGCGACCTCGGTCAGAGGCAGCAATCACCTTTGAAGAATCCGACACTGATGGACTTCAGTTTCCGCATGCCGACGCGTTAGTCATAACGCTACGCGTGGCAGAATTCGACGTAAAGAGAGTGCTCGTTGACGCGGGCAGCTCTGCCAACATCATCCAGGCACGGGTCGTGAATGAAACACAACTATCAGATAAGATTGTGCCGATCTCTCGAGTTCTTTCCGGCTTCAATAACTCAAGCGAAAAGACTCTCGGAGAAATCACATTGACTACTCTAGCGGAAGGAGTAGCGAAGGAGACCACTTTCCATGCTGTCGACGCGGATCTAGCCTACAACATCATTTTGGGCAGACCTTGGATCCACGACATGCAAGCTGTCCCTTCTACATACCATCAAGTGGTGAAGTTCCCGTCCGAATGGGGAATACGGGAAGTCCGAGGAGAGCAACGCACTGCACGAGATTGTTACTCGGTAGCCCTCAGACTGCCCTGGAGCCTGAAGAGCTGTTCACCGATATGCCAGAGCGAAAGGTGTATCTGGGGACCGAATTGAGCGAGCGTCTGCGAGGGGATATCCTGCGGTTCCTCAAGGAGCACCACACAACATTTGCCTGGTCCCATGCGGATATGACAGGTATTTCTCCTGATATCATCACTCACAGGTTGCACGTTGATCCGTACCACCGGCCGGTGAAGCAGAAGACGCGCCAACAAGGGGCCTTCCGGAACCAGATAATCAACGACGAGGTCGACCGGCTGTTGAAGATCGGTTCGGTACGTGAAGTTAAATACCCGGACTGGCTGGCGAACGTAGTTGTCGTTCCTAAAAAGAATGGTAAGTGGCGAGTCTGTGTTGACTTCACGGACCTGAACAAGGCTTGTCCGAAGGATTCGTACCCTCTTCCCAGGATAGATCAGCTGATCGATGCAACAGGCGGACACGAAGTGTTAACTTTCCTCGACGCATACTCCGGATACAACCAGATACTGATGGATCCCGGCGACCAAGAAAAGACGGCATTCATAACCTGTCGAGGTACGTATTGCTATAAAGTTATGCCTTTTGGATTGAAAAATGCAGGTGCGACCTACCAGCGTCTGGTCAATCGAATGTTCCATGATCACATCGGAAAGACCATGGAAGTATACATTGACGATATGCTGATAAAATCCAAACGGGCAGAAGACCATCCGGCTCATCTGAAAGAGGCTTTCCGAATTCTGGACCAATACAACATGAAGTTGAATCCAGAGAAATGCGCTTTCGGAGTCGGATCGGGGAAGTTTTTGGGGTTCATCGTTTCCCAGCGAGGCATTGAAGTCAACCCCGCTCAGATTAAGGCTATAGAGTCAATCCCAGACGTGCTTCGCGATAAGAAAGAGGTCATGAGGCTGACAGGGAGAGTAGCAGCTCTACGGCGATTCATCTCCCGGTCATCTGACCGTTGCAAAAGCTTCTTCGATGTCTTAAAGCAGAATAAGGAGTTCGAATGGACTCCTGAATGTCAGCAGGCATTAAGGGATTTAAAGAAATATCTATCTAGTCCTCCACTACTCACTACACCTGTGGAAGGCGAGCAGCTGTTAATCTACCTGGCAGTCTGCGAATCATCGGTAAGCGCAGTACTAGTTCGGGAAGAAAGAGGTAAACAACTTCCTATCTACTATGTTAGCAAGGCTTTAATTGATGCAGAAACTCGCTATCAACCTTTAGAAAAATTAGCTTTAGCTCTAGTAACTGCTGCCCGAAAAATGGCGCCCATACTTTCAAAGTCATTCTATAGTCGTAGTTACTACCTTTCCTTTACGAAACGTCCTGCATAAACCGGAATTTTCAGGAAGATTGGTAAAATGGGCCATAGAATTATCCGAATTTGATATTACTTATCAGCCTAGGGTAGCAATAAAGTCGCAACTCTTAGCAGACTTCGTGGCAGACTTCAGTATGAATGTGTACCCCGAAGCGCAAAAGGAGGCCATCCTTTACGCTGGACAAACTCCGGGTACCTGGACCCTCCACACAGATGGCTCTTCGAGCGTGAAGGGATCAGGACTTGGGCTGGTCCTCGTTGCTCCATCCGGGGAAACGGTAAGACAAGCTATCAAATGCCCCTTCATTACTAACAATGAGGCCGAGTATGAGGCCGTTATTGCAGGATTGGAATTGGCACGGAACTATGGAGCAACCATAGTCAAATTGAAAAGCGACTCCCAATTGGTAATCAATCAGATCAATGGGGGTTTCATTGCACGAGAGCCTAGGATGCTGGCATACCTTGGCCGGGTGAAAGAACTTCTGGCACAGTTCGATGCCTGGGAAGCAGTTCAAATCCCACGAGAAGAAAATCACGAAGCCGATGCTCTTGCAAACATGGGATCCGTTGCAGAGATAGGAGCAGCTAGCTCTTCGGCTGTCGTTCAACTCCTCTACACTTCCATGGACAGAGAGAGATTCGAAGTCAACACCATCAGTACTACCTGGGACTGGAGGAATGACATAACGAACTATCTCATTCACGGGACTCTCCCCGCAGATGCGAAGGCTGCTCGTAAACTTCGAATAAAAGCAGCTCGGTACACCATCCTTAATGGTGAATTGTACCGCAGAATGTTCGCAGGACCTCTCGCAAAATGTCTTGGGCCGAATCAGACCAATTATGTGATGAGAGAGGTCCACGAAGGCTGTTGCGGGAATCACTCCGGTGGCAAGGCGTTGACTCGAAAGCTGATACGCGCAGGTTACTATTGGGACAAAATGGAGAAGGATGCCAACAAATTCGTCAGGAAATGTGACAAGTGCCAGAGATTTGCTCATCTCCTCCATCAACCAGCCGAACCACTGCATTCAATAGTCTCCCCCTGGCCCTTCATGAAATGGGGGATAGACATCGTTGGTCCTCTCCCCACGGCACCCAGGGGACTGCGTTTTCTGCTGATCATCACAGATTATTTCACAAAGTGGGTCGAAGTGGCAGCATATTCGAAGGTGCGGCAAACAGAAGTCATCGACTTTCTCTAGCGTTTTGTGGTATGTCGCTTCGGAGCACCAAAGGAAATAGTAATGGACAATGGGCCGCAATTTGTCGGCCAAAAAGTAACAAGGTTCCTCGAAGATCTGCATATTAAGAGAATCACCTCTTCTCCATATCATCCTGTCGCCAACGGGCAAGCCGAATCTACCAACAAGATCATCGTTGACTCTCTTAAAAAGCGCCTCGAGCAGGCGAAGGGATGTTGGGTTGAGGAGTTGCCTGGAGTGTTGTGGGCTTATCGCACTACGGTAAAAATGAGTACCGGGGAAACCCCTTACTCGCTGGTGTACGGTGCAGATGCCCTGATCCCAGTTGAGATAGGAGAACCGAGTCTGCGATACGCACATGCCACTGAACAGTCGAACTCAGTGAATTTATCCGAAGAGTTGGATCTCCTCGAGGAACGTCGAGAACTGGCTCTCATACGAGTAGTGGCACAAAAAGAGCGAGTCGAGAAATACTACAATCGGGGACTGCGCGTACGGAGCTTCCAAGTCGGGGACTTTGTTCTCAGAAAAGTTTCCCAGAGCACACAAGAGACGAACTCGGGAAAGCTTAGCCCTAACTGGGAAGGACCATACAAGGTGATCGCTTCAGCCAGCAAGGGATCTTATCGTTTGGCCAGACCAGACGGTTCGATCATCCCAAATAGCTGGAACGTAGTACATCTCAAGAGGTATCATTTTTAAGCAACAGGGACGGTTAGTCATTCTATCTCCCCGCAAAAATTTCTTTTTCCTATCCTTGCATAAAAGTTTGCTACTTCTGCCCGTACGTATAAGCCATTACTTGCATGCTTATATAGAAATGCTTACTTTTACCTTTACATAAAAGTTCTCTCTTTTATACATTCTTTCTAAATGGTACTAACGGCCTGAACAAGGCCAGATCCGTTTAGCTCAACTGGCAGAGCTCGAAGTTCTTCAGCTTCGCGGCTGTGGGTTCGAGTCCCACAACGGACACACTCCACGTTTGGTTATATGTGTTCAATAGACAACTCACCGACAACTCTTTTCATATTGTCACCTTACGTGTTCCAACATGAGAACAAGGGGGGTGGTGAGGGCCCCATAGGCCAGGAAAGACCTTCACACAGGCATGAGACCTAGCTTACAGGCAGGCAAAATTTTCTGCGTGACAAAACCTCCACGGAAAATAAGAGGGGTCGTTCACAAAACAAAACCTTCATGTGACGGGACTTCCACGGCAAATAAGAGGAGTCGCTCACAAGGCCAAACAATCCGGCCAGAACCTTAAAACGACCTGAGCTCGGTCAGACTACTTACAACTTTTGCCTAATAAGGGTGTAAGTTCAAAACATCTGGGAAAGCCTGAGGAAGTACAAGCTTAGTAAAGTTTGGAAAGCAGTCCTAAGGCATAAAATCCACAAGCACATGCATACAAAAAGATCAGAAGTTCAAACTAAACATAGTCACTGAATGGATCTAAAGATTGCATATATACATTAAACTGAGAATTTACAAAAATGCCAAAAATGGCTGACAGAAGTTCGCAGAGTGTATTAAAAGGCCAAACGTACCGGCCAAAGAGTAGAGAAGTTCCTATTAAACTCCTGCCCATCCAACAAAAAAAGTCCGGCTCTCGCCGGACAAAACAAAATACACCAAGTTCAGAAAAACAAATTTTAACTCGAAGGGCCGTGATCAGGATCCAACGCACCAGCTCCGTTGACCCCGTCATCACTCCCTGATTCTTCATCTTCCTCATCACCATCACCGTCGCTCGACTCTACAGGAGAGAGACCCAATGCCTGTTGTACTCGCCGAATAGCACTCTTCGTCGCATGCAGCATCGCGTCAACATCAACCTGCCCAGACCGGATTTGCGCTAACAATGCACGTTTAGCCTCAAGAGCGGCAAGCTTAGTCCTAATCTCGGATTGATCGCGCAAGTTCGCCAAATCTTTAGTCAAAGTGGCCTGCACGCCCATCGACTGGACAACCTGATCTCTGGCGGCTTGAAGCTCAGAACGGGCCTTGGTTGACTCCTCGCATGCCCTCTGCAGATTCAATTCAAGAGTTGCGCGTTCGTCGCTGGCAATGTTCAAGCAATCTTGGCATTCACCAAGGAGTCTCTCTAACCTCTCGACAGAGCGTGCGAACCCCTCTTTCTCTTCAGAAAGACGGTCCTTTTCCACGGTAAGGGCATTGATCTGCTCAACGCGGGTATTGTTAACATCCGTTAACCGGTTAACTTCCCTACCGAGGAAACCACACTGCTCGATCAAGGTCCTGTTCTCCTTCAGAGCCTCGAGCAACTCTTTCTTCACCTCCACCACCTGGTTGGCATTGTTCAGCCGGGAGCGAAACATAATCTCAGCAGCCAGCATGCTTGACTGAAACATCAAACAAGTCATAGTTAGAAACCTTGGGACAGCAGAAGGTTCTTACTAAGGCACAACAGGAAAAACTTACTCGGGCAGAGTCGGAGGCAATCTGGAAGGCCAGTTCTTCGTCGGTCAGGTCTCTTAGCACCCACTCCTCTCGAGGACCGAGAAGCGAGGAAATTGCCTTCACCAAGCCGCGTGGCCTGGCCACCAGGTTGGCCTCCGGAGCGATTCTCAAAGTATGCTTTCTCTCACAAAGCTTGGGCTCCCTCGCCTGTTCAGTAGGGTAGTTCGGCCCAAACTTGTAGCGAACCCCCTTGATGTCGCTCAGCTCCGTCTGCTCCGATATAGCTGACAGCCAGACAAGCCTTGAGGACGAAAGGTTAGAATCACCTTCCGCCTCTGGGTCCATGGTTTCGCATTCACGAAGGTAGACCGGATTCGCTCCCTCAGAAGCCACATTTTCAAAATCCTCGAAACGAAAAACCCGAGGACCCTGGCTACCCTCTTGGGAGGCCTCTTCCCTGGCTTCTCCCCGGCTGTCTCTCTTCTTGCTTCACTCCCTCCTTCTCCTACAACTTCTTCTTCTTCTTCTCCAACCTTCCTTTTACCCTTGTCCGCACGGGAAGGACCTGCCTCCTCCCCTCCACCAACTCGGGGACTCCTCGGCGAAGATCGGGCAGCTCCCTCCTCCGTCCTTCTCTGATCGCTACGGAGATGGGGCCTCCGCCTAAGAGGAACATCTGTCTCAGTCTCAGTATCTGACAAATGTATAACCTCCTGGGCCAGACCCTCTCCCCGTGCAGACTCTGGAACATCTGCAGGAACTCCGGTATCTGTCATCATGGGCTCTTGGGCACTCGCCCTCACTGAAGGGTCACCACCAGTCGCCGAAGTTTGTCCGGCAGACGCGGAAGCCTTGCGGGCGGACTTCTTCCGCGACCCGCCTTCGGCATGGCTCTTCCTCTTCCTTGTTAAAGGACTCAACCCCTCGGACAGAAGCGCCTCACCACCTTCCCTGCTGCGCAAGGCACCGGCCGAAGCCAATATAGCCTCAGCTTCGGCAAGAGGGTCGGCGACAGGTTCGGTGGGGACATCCTGAGGAGGAGCCGGGAAAAAGTTCCCTGAAGTACCTAGACCTGCGACAAAGGCAAAACGGTCAGTCACGAGAAGAACTCGAGGAGAATAAGCTATTGAAGAAGGAGGGATATCCTTACCGTGATGTTTTACGGTCAGACTCTTGTAAGAAGCAAAGTGAGCCCACTCTCTTTTCACTGGCTCAAACCGTGCCAAAATCGGTTCGACCCACGCCGTTAGCTCATCTACAGTTATGAGCCCGTCATAGGGTCGCTTGACCGCTGCACAAAGAAAAATCGATCATAAAAAGAAGGAAAAATAAAACGTGCACAAGAATATTCGGGGACTTACGTGCTTTATTCCAGACTTCTGGAAGATGTGCGTTGTCGTCAAACGTCAAAGCGGAGGAACGCACAAATAGGTATCAGTGCACCCAGCCCCGATCGCTGGTATCCTCAGAGCTGCGCACCAAACCTTTGCTCCCTCGCATCCTGACGTTCACATAGCCGTCCTTGAAAATCTGGACGCTGTACAAAGAAATAAAGTGCTTATATTTAAAGGACTGGTCAGTCTCAGTTGCAAACCAGTCCAGAAGTGCGACTATTCTATATACGCTGGGGCTCAATTGCCCCGGGCAGAGAAGGTATTCCCTGCAGAGTCTGTCCAGCACCGGATGCAGGGGCAGCCTACACCCTACCGTGAAGGGGTAAGTACCAATGGCTGTCCACCCAGCTCTGTGCGAGGTGATGTTCTCTCCGTCAGCAACTAGTAGTAGAGGAATTCTGTCATCCCAGCCGCAATCTATCCTCACTCGAGGAATCACTTCCGTTGTGATCCCCGATTTGAATCTATATGCCGGCCAGTTACGCGTGTCACCTTCCCTGTTATGAAAGGCCTTAACGTTGCAATCCGCTTCAAGCTCACCCCACTTTTTGGGGATTATTTCGGCAGCAGTGGCCTGAGAAGCCCGCGGCCTGGGAGTGGCCGACGAGCTACCAGCGGCGTCAAAATTCAAGTTTCTTCTAGATCTTGCAGACATAATTTCAGGAAAAAAAAGAAGTTGCCAAGAAAATTCAAGAAATAAATCAAGGGTTTTTTCAAAGAGCAACACAGAGGGAATAAGGAGTAGGTAAAAGGTTTTTCGTCAAGTGAGCTCCTATTTATAGGAATCCTGGCGTGGACCCCTGGCCTCCTTCAAGGACACGTGGAGGCTATCAGATAAGCCACATGCAGATCCGACCGTCGATGAAGAAATAGGGTTAATCAATGCTTTGTAGCGTTATCATTACTCTTGAAAGTTGCAGTCACTTCATATCCCACAAGCGACGTGCGCACGTGGAGACAGGCGGTTAAAATTATTGCTTTTTACCCTCGGGGAACGCAGTAGTCATTTCGGTATAAACTGCAGTGCCACAGACGTGCAGGTCACAGTTACTTTTCCGTGCGGCGCATTTAATGCGCACGTCACAGAGGCTTATCATCAATCGGATCAAAATCGCGCGTCATCAAGATTACATCATAAGAAGACAAAAAGTTTGCAAAGACTCCCGCCAAAATTCTCATCCACTCCTCGGACAGACACTCTGCCCGAGAAGTGCGGGGACTATCTGTATTGGATAAAAACTGAATAGACTTTGGCGAGTGACACGTGTCATCCACGGGGCACAAGCTGACGTGTCACCGGACAGACATCTTCCCGGACAGATATTTCCTACGGGCAAACCCCAAAGAAGTTACTAGGCTTGCCAACGGTTAGCACGATTTGAACCAGCGGTTACCAGCAGTACGAGATGCGACCATTCAGCAAACGGTCACCCAGCGGTTACAACCCTTCTGATAAGACACCCGACGGTTACCCATTTTGAACGGTCTTATCTCCAACGGCTACTATCTCAACAGACGCCACCCAAAATCTATAAATAGCATTCGTCATAGCCAATTGTAACGACTTTTACTTCCTGCACTTACTATCAATAAAAATTACTATCTTCCTTGCGTTAAAGCATACTCTTTCACAGTTGTTAAATCATATCACTTGCTCTTGCCTGAAGCAGCGACTTCATTAATCGGATCATCCGACGCGGCGATCGCCGACCGTCAGAGGAAACGATACGTTTATTCTTGATCATTTACATTTATGCTTTATTTTTACGCCCTACGTTATTGCTATTCGATTTATTGCGTAGATCTTTAATCTCAACTATTGATCGTGACTCCGCAAATATAAATTTAATTGTTAATCGGCCTAAAACCGGATTTAGGTTAAACATTATATTTTTTATGTGTTCAGTGGAAGTGGTTCCCGTTCTTCATGTTCTGTTTTACGATTAGTGTATGGTTTGTTTCTTCCTCAGTCTCACTTCTTTATGTTAGAAGTACCTCATCAGCAAGGCAATCTCATGTGCTTGCCAGTTTTAATTTCAGCCGCTTTGAAAAAAATTGCTTCAATCCCTCACCTTTCCCCTGGTGGAAGAGTTTTATGCAAGTGATAATCTAGTCCTCACCACATAAACTAGGAGTAATGCTGTTCTCTGGCCTTCTCTGTATATGATCTAATTGCGTTAATGATTGATATGCTTCTCGATAATTGTAGTGAATCCTAATCCACACCAAAACCAAAAAGGAAAACAACAAACTCCATTGAAGATGGAATATAATGAAATATGGAAAATAGCTAGATACCAGAGAAGAGAGGAGACGCCAGAATAAGGGGATGAGGGATTACAATTGGGGACGAGAAACATAAAGACTTAACTTTTGGTAAAAATTTCGCCCAGCAGCCATTTTTAACACTGGTATTTGGTTTGAGGCCACTATTTTCTTTGGTCTTACACTAGAGGCCACTTTTGGGCCTTTACTAAATAAATATTGACTTTCATTGACCGAAGTTCAGTCCATACGGCCCCTGGACTGAAGTTCCAGACTGAACTTCAGTCCATATGGCCATGGACTGAACTTCAGTCCATGGTATGGCCATGGACTGCATGGACTGAAGTTCAATCCTTAAAGATGGAACTTCAGTCTATGGCCATACTATGGACTGAAGTTCAGTCCATGGCCATATGGACTGAAGTTCCATCTTAAGGACTGGACTGAACTTCAGTCCATATGGCCCTGGATTGAAGTTCAATCTTTAAGGACTGAACTTCAATCCGGCCTATGGACTGAAGTTCTATCTCTTTAAACAAAAGTGGCCACAAACTAAATATTTTGGTATTAATGGCCTGTGCCCAAAGACCAGTGGCAAAAGTGACCTTTCGTGCACTTTCCCCTAACTTTTGTGATTGTTTTCAACCCATGGGCCTCTACCTTGCTTCTACAAACATTCAGTTAGAAGTTTGCCGCTTGATGTCAACAACATTAGTTGAAAACCTTCACCTTTAGTATCAACTTTCGGAAGATTCCAATATTCACCTTAGAGCCTGTTTGGATGGGCTTAAAAGCTGCTTATTTTAAGTGGCTTATAAGTCGAAAAGTAATTTAAAAGCTACTTTTTGAGAAATCCTAACTTTTTAAAAAGTGGCTTTTAAGCAACTTATGGCTTTTAAGTTCAAAAATTTTGAAATTACCAAACATGTTTTAATGGGCTTATAAACTTATAAGTCACTTTTAAGCTCACCCAAACGGGCTCTTAGCCTAAGAATGCTTTAGATAGACAGACTTCAGATTCCATTTGAGAAGATTCTGTTAATCATTCCTTGAAAAACTAGTGTGAGCAACGTTCACATTTGCTTGATTTTCAGCCTTTGATTTGGGAGCAAATGTTCATGCAACTAACTCCCCCACACTGTTATGGATCACTCATTTTCAACCCTCAATATACAATTTTGAGCTTGAAATGGAAGTTTGAGAGCAACTTGATGACTTACAAAATTCTGCCTTCCAAGGTTCCGAACCCTCGTTCGGTGCTTCACGTTTTCTTCTCATTTCTTTTTCTTATCTCTTTTTTTTTTTTTTTTTTTTTTGTATGTACTAAAAATACCTAAAAATGGTTGGTTAAAAAAAAAAATACTAACTGACTAGGAAAGAACCAAGTCCAAGAAAAGCCAACAAAAAGAATTACAAGAAACAAACAAAATGACAGAACTAAAAATGGCTGCAAATATCTGAAATATTACAGTCATCCAAAAATCAACCAAATTCCCCACCCCACAATGAGTGGCATTGTCGTCAACGCAACAAGACATAAATTTTGAGGGGAGGGTGAGATACTCCCTAAGCAGATGGGTTATAGCCATCGTCACGATTGGACTGGCCTCCGTCCTCCACATCAGCATCTCCAGCAACATCATCATCAACAACTGACTTTGGGGCAGGCCGGCCAGGAGTAGAGGTACGAGCAGGAGGTGCCTCGTCCTCATCACTACATCACTCTCATTGTCCTCCTCTGAGGCAGGAAGTGTAACCTCATCTTCCGATGCATTCTCATCACCTGAGTCGATGCCCAAGGCATATTTTGCCTCAGGACTAAATGACTTCTTCAGGGCCACAATATCCGCCTCAGCAACTCCTACCTTCGCTGCTATCAGTTCAAGGTAAGCCCACGTCCTCTTATCACCCTCAATGAGCACATCAAGCTTTTGGTCGTCGGACAACTTCATTTTTTTATTAGGATCCCTGACAGTGGAACAACTTTCAGTCTTTGTCTCAGCAGCCTTCTTCATATCATACGTGTGGTTCGGGACACCTTTGTGTTGCAAGTAGCAGGTGGCGGTGTTAGCAAAGATAACGAGACACCCTAGCAACAGTTAAGGACAATTATTGAGCAATCAGCATATAAATGTTTTACACCAATTAGTCATGCACATTACAGCATACAATCTCTAAGTATGCATTCCACGATCTTAAGGTAACTTTCAGTTAGTCTAAAAATGTAGAGGGTCCTTAACTTAATGACAAGGTGTTATCATGTATCAGTGGAACATACTCGGTGCAAGATTATTTAAAATAGTACAGTTAAGTCATCCCTTGCACCCATGTTAACGCTAAGTTGCATAGCGATAGGTGGTATTGAAAATAGAATGCAGGAAGGTGCTTCACATGTCTAAACCACAGTAAACTCAAAGGACCTTTCAAGGTCTAAGGATGCAACTGACCAATACACACATAACCTGACAACTTACTTCATGCTCCAGAGTCATTCAAATAAAGTGCATTGGGATGTCATGTCCACTTTAGTTCTCGGGTACTCAAACTCCCCCCCCCCCCCCCCCCCTAGTGCAAACAGAAAATGGTGAAAATTTTGCCCAGTGGTCCTGGCAGGCGGTAGAGTTAATAATTTAGCCTTTCATTTTTAGCTTGCTCCAGGATGCTTTTGAACTGAATTCCTAGCGATCCGCCAAGGGAGTGCTCCGAATAAAATGGTTTTTTTAACGGGGAAAAGTGTAACAGTGGCGCTGAAGTGTCGTATTTCTGTAAATCTTACCAAAATGACAACATCGCCAGGGCATAACTATGGATAGCCACAATTTCTCACCAATTATCTTCACATAAGTAGACTGATACAAGTGCAATCGAACCGCACAATCAAAACAACAATAAGTGGAAGAAGAAGAGAGACATACCTTGGGCGCTGGTGGTGGTGCGTCAGTGGTGATTAGGTGGAGGGGTGACGGGGTCGGGAAGAAAGAGAGAGATCAGTCGAGAGAGGGGTTTTTTTTTTAATAATTAGCTCTTTGAGTCTCTTGCAGTTTGAAAGGTGACGTTTTAAATATTGACTATAGGTGTCTATTTTAAGGACCATTTCTTTACATTTTTTGAGGATTTTTTAAAAAAAATTAATTTTAAAAACCGTTTATTTATACGTTAGGCTAAATTTGAAATAAAAAACTTTATATATCAAAAAAGTGCTCTAAATAAAATTTGAGAATATTTGGTAAAAAGACTTTTTTCCACAAAAGTTCAACTTTTTCTCAAGTGAAATATATGTCCAAACATAACTTCAAGTTTGAAGAACTATTTTCAAATCAACTTCAAAAACTCATTTTTTTCAAGTTTCAACCAAATCTATGTCCAGCTAAGTTAGTTCTAGTGACACATATTTCAAAAACCTCAATATCTTTTAATTTACACACGGCCCCCTACCTCCCACTCTCCCCTCTTCCCTCCCCCTTCCCACTCACTTCATTCTCCTCCTCCACCACCTCCATCGCCCTTTCCTTTTACTTCCACGTCCACTTCCTCCATATGCGCTTCTTCGTCTCATTTTCGCTTCCTCATCCACCATCTCCACCTCGTTCTCATCCATCTTCACTTTCTTCAAAAGAAGAAGGAGATATGAGGAGGTGGTGGTGGTGGTGATGGTGGTGGTGAGTATAAGGAAGGAGAATGCAGAGAAGAGAAGAATGAGTAAGAGAAAAGGAAGAAGGAGATGAAATATAGAAGATATGATTTGAATTTTAAAATATGAGATTTGAGAAGAGGGTGATACTTGAAATTCAAAATTTTAAGATTTTAATACTACCCCAAAGTTTTAATTGTTCTAATTGGACCCCAAAATTACTTAATTAGTGTTACTCATGTATGACCTAGTCAATGACACTTTTCCTTTAATTCAAGACTTTAAAGATACATTCATCCAAATAGTCGAGAAAGAGAGTGTGTGTGAGTTATACAAAATTTATTTCCTACAACTAAACTAAAATAAAATAAATTACTCTCTCCGTCTCATGTTATGTGAAGTTTTTAAGTAATTATTAAGATTTATTTTACATATAAAGTTTTTATTGAAAATGCATAAAGTGCCCCCTCTATATAGTCTCAATTCGCCACGTACAACCTTAAATTATGTGGAGAATCTATTACCTCCTGAACTACTTCAAAACAATATTACTACTCCTTTCTCGCACCAGATGGTATAGATAGTATATTACTCTTCTGAGGAAGGTGAGATGAGCTTTCTTCATATAAAGTTTATTTTTATAGGTTTTGCTTTTATTTTTACTTTTCTTTTTTAACTCTTAATCTATTGTCTTCTTCCCTTACACATGAATCTTCCATAGCCGACGATTCGACCACCAAAAAAATATGTCCGACCATCAAAAAATTAAATAAAACTACAATTTTAGTTTTCCATTGTTTTTCTTTTCTTCATTTCCCTTCTTCTTCCTTTCCCTTCTATTTCTTTCTTCTAATTTAGCCATCCAAATCCACTAAAGATTTCTAAATATATTGTTCATTTTATTTTGTATAAAACCAAATAAATTAACAAAGTCCAATTTTCGCAAGAAAAGAGATAACTTGAACATAAATTAACTTAGAATCATATTTAAAGATTACACCACGGAACTGCTTCTTCACAACAAAAAAGCCATTGCCGGAAACATGTCAGATCCGCCGCCAAATGTGACAGCCAAAATTTTATTATACATCTTGACACTGGCGGAGCGGCGATGCTATTTCTCCTGCGATAGAGTTAGAAAGAAAAAACAAATTAAAAGAAAGAAACAAAACCAGGAGAGTGAAAGGGAAGAAGAAAAAGATATCTTGTTTTGTCTCCATCCTTAGAGGGTCCCATCTTTAGGGAGAAATATGGTGGATCTTAAATCTGGCAAGAAAATGGTTTAAGAAACAGGAAAAGATAAAATAAAAAAATACAATATACTATAAAATTATATAATCTAATAGAAAAACGAATGAACGTATTCATAGTGCGTGTCAAACACATTCTTTGTTAAAGCTGGGGTTGACAAAGTAACGGAAAATAATATTGGTTGAAAATAGCCTAGGGGCGTGATAGGTCCCTCCCTAGCATAGTTTAAGGTCGTCAAGGGTGGATAGGGACTACTTTGAGGGGTTTATCCATTTTGCCAACATTTTACTTAAAAAATTGAAACGATTCTATGTCTGAATCCTCGATCAAAATTAAGAAATTTGATTTTTAAAATTCGAAAATATTCACTTAAATTGATACATAGGGATTAACGTGATTTTTATCAGTAGCCATTTTCTATACTATCCAATGGGAATTAGTCATCATTCCAAAATTAATTGAATTATGACTGACCTCTAATAAGTAGGACAAAACACGCTTAAAAATAGAAAATTGCTTCTAGAAGCTTTTCCCCATGACTCTGCAGCTAAACGTGAACATGACAGACGAAGCAAAATTCAATTTTTTTTTTAACTTCATATTTTTCTCAACCAAAATTTCAGTATTTTAAATGGAAATTTTCACTTTTCAAGTACAAACCAAGAAAAAAATACATATATATCAAATTGACAAAAGTTCTGAGATATCGATATTTAAGTTCAAATTCCAAGAGAAAATACTGAAATTTTAATTATTAAGTTCAAATTCCAGAAAAAAAATAGAAATTTCAACTCTTTCAAGTTCAAATTCCAGGAGAACATACTGAGTTTTTAATTTTTTTTTTCAAGTTCAAATTTAAGAAAAAATACTGAGATTTCAACTTTTTCAAATTTAAATCCCAGGAAAATTGAGATTTCAATTTTTTCAAGTTCAAATCCAAAACAAAAAACTGAGATTCAAATTTTCAAATTTAAACTCACCCATGACTATTTTGAATATTGTACAGAATTTTCAGTTTTACAAATCAAAACCCATGACAAAATTATGGAATTTTTAGTTTTCATGAGAAAATACCACGAAAAAAGTACAGGGTTTTTCGATTTTGCAAGTTAAAAAACCATGATAAAATCCTGAACTAAATTTCCAATTTGGTATACACACCTAATATTGAAGCTTTATCTTCTCAAATAAGTGGTGTTTCTCTTCTTCTAATGGTTGTTGAAAAGCTTTGAAATTGCCCTCTGATGGTGGTTATTTTTTAGGGAAAATAAAAGTATGTGTATTTAACCCCCTCTATATATTTTTTTAGCTCCCTTTTTTAAAAATAACCCTAAAAAAATCCTTAGCCCATATCCCTTACTTTTTGTAGCCACTAGAGATTTTTTAGTTTTTTCCCCGTCTTCTTCTTCTCTCCACCAGTGCCGCCCCCTTCCTCCTCCCCATCCGGCCACCCCCTGCCTCCCCCGCCCCAGATCCACCGTCCTTGTCACTGTTGCTGCATTTTCCGGCCAACCCAAGCTGAAATAAACCTTTTGTCAATCCAAAGCCACCCATAAAGTCTTATTCAAATAAATAAGATAGTTCAATCAAGCTGGGGATGAAGAAAAGCATATGACTGGGTAAGAAGTATGTGGAGGAGCAGTAAAGGCTGTCCAACTAATGCTTTACCATCCAACACCAATAAAAACACGAACATTAAGCAAACAACTAGTAGCAACACGGAAAAAAAGGAAGACGCCAAGCCAGAGAAGAAGCTAAAAAACGCTGCTGCAGATTTGAAGCTTCGCCGGAGCTCCGGCGAGCTGCTGCAGTGACGGAACTGCTGCAGCTCGCCGGAGCTCCGGCAAAGCTGCAAATCTGTTGCTCCGGCGCGTTTGTTATTATTTTTTCTTTGAATACAATGGATGTATACAAAAAAAGTGTATACACCTTAAAAAAAGTATGGATACACTAAAAATAACTGAAAAAAGTGCATGTATACATTAAGTATACCTGATAAATTTGACTGTATACACCATATTTTTGGATGTATCTACTGTGAATACGTGAGGATGCCATTTGTATACGTGTGCTATCGTTTGTATACACTGTGTATTCATTTTTGTGTATACTTGCTATAAAAAATAAGGGCTAGTCAAAAATAAGGGGAGGGAGTTGACAGGTTGTTTTGGTAATTCTCCCTATTTTTTATACGGGAGAGGGGATAATGAAGACTCTGGTTTTAGGGTAACCTTGGATATTGAAAGTTGGAAGGGAAAAAATGTCCATTCACTTATTTTAATAAAAATAATGGCTACTCATCAAATAATTTTTAAATACGGGCTGAAACTCAACTAACAGATACCAAAGTGGTTGCGTGGTGTTAATGTTACGAGGGAGTATGAAAAGGAATTAAAGTGAGCTGTATTTGTCTCCCATCCTTGGGCGCTATGGCACAATTCGTGCGAGCCAAAGTATTATTTTGCACTTTTTGACTTTCAACGAAGGATTGGGGAGAATTGCAGAACTTATGACATCACATGCAATGGTTTGCCTTTTCGACACCTATAATAGTGATTTAGTAAAAATAACCTTCGTTAAGTTTAATAAATAAATATTGGACGGAAATACCTCTATAAAATCTTATAATGAGTCTGATATTCCTTCATCCCTTTCTCATAAGTACTGCCTAAGAGGCAGCACTTGTCTTTGAGACCACCTCTTGCATAGGCAAAACTTGCCCTTTAATCTCTTCCTACTTTCTCCCAGATAACTTGAAGTGCTAGTTGGGCAGCACTTGCCCCTTCAATCTCTTCCCATAAGTTAAGGATTAACTCTCATCCACTTCAGATTACAATGTCCAAAAATTCTTGGAGTGAGGACCAATAAACTCAAACTCAACAACTATAAGATTATCAACATCATTTTCATGATACAAACTAGAGTCAATTAAAATTGCATTTTTATGTCTTTAGTTGGTTCCAGTATCACTTCTTTAACATCAATAACATCAAATAGCATTAGGTTTGCTTATGCCTAAAATTTGCCAAATACACTAAATAAATTAATTTAGAAGATCATCAGATTGGACGGCAGACGGATCACATTCGATTGATACATTATCATTTTCATTCTCTTGTTGGGGCGTCTGCGCTAGCAGTTTACTTTCATTTTCATGGTTTATGACTAGAGGAATATATTCTTGGAATCTGAAGCCCTTGAGAAGGAAGTTAGTTTCGTGTGCCATCGAGAAGTAAAAGGCTTGAACGAGAATGAGTTTTGGCATGAAACGATAGAACTTGATTATGTGAGAAGTATGAAGGTAAATATTGAACGGGTCAGTACTCTTATATATATATATACAATATTGGGAAGAGTCTTAAAAGGCAAGTGAATCGTTTGCAGATGTGATGATCATGGTAATTATGGCCTATGAGGTAAATCCCTATAATTAAGGGAATATCGCAGACAATTTGCAACATCAGAAAGGCACGGGCGCATTCCGCATATAGAAGGGAGTAGAATCATTACTTGACGATATAGGCTGATTTGGTACCTTAAATTCGGTTTGGAACCGATTTAATTAGGTGGAATTGAGATAGAAGAAAAAACATACGACATGGATCTTTTTATACCCCACAAACAGAGCGTTCGCGCCACCCAGGGCACCAACGCACCACCACTTCATTGCCTTCGTGTTCCGGAGGATGCGGTTGCGCTTTGGGTTTGCAGAAAGAAGCGCGCGCACACCCCCACGTGCGCGATCATGCACGCTTATCCAGAAGGTACATAATTCTGCACCAGCACCTATTGTTGCTGCGATTCGGGTCTGAATGTGATACTACAAGGCTCAGAATGACCTTAAATTTTGTACACAAGTTACATAATACTTGTATGACATGCTCGTGGAGACGGATCTCAAAACAGATCTCTATAACTCAAGATGTTGGTCCCATAGAAAGAGGTCAATTTCTTGATTTTCGGATCTTTAGTGAAAACTATCCGAACGACCTCGGATTTCACTTCCGAAAGTTACCGCAGGTCACAATTTACCATACAACCCTACTGCAACTTTTAGATTTTCAATTGGAGCTCATTACTCAAATCGAGCTCGGAAACCTCTTTTAGGATTTACCCAAAAACGTAATGGAAACCTTCTCAGAAAACCTACCAAACGAGGTTTGAATCGGCTCAAATTTTGCAGACGGATCCTAATGGACTTTATGGAGCTTTCACGACTATCGGCATGCTAATCAAAGTCCTAACTCCCAAAACGACTGACCGAAATTGTTTTATTCTCCTCCACTTAGACTCTTGTTTGTCCTCGAACGAGCTAGAGTCTTTTTTTACCAAAGTACTTTACACTCAGCATGAGGAACACTTGAAACGAACCCCTAACTTGAGTCGGACGAGAAATTGACACCAAGCTCATAAGGTGATAATTGACAAGGCATGATTCTTATTTTAAAAGTCAGGATTACACTTAATTTACACATAGCCAATCTAAACTTTCCTCGATTGCTGGCAGGAAAACTTTTCCTTCTCGGAACAAAGATATACAAATGAGCTGGCATTGATTCTTACTGATCAAACCGGCTAACCACTTTACCCTAGAATATTTCGCGATATTGAAAGATCAACAAACTTGGAATGTAACTTATGCGTTAGCGACACTTTCAAGGCTGAAAGAATACTCCCCCACTTTGCATATACCCATGCACATGCTCGGAATAGAAAGCATTGGAATTTCTTTTTAGAATTAAAACTCAATTAATATCACTGTTAACAACAGTGGGGAACTTCCAAAAGCTAGGTTCACAACTAGCAGAATTGAATATATTACAATAACCTTAGAAGGATCTCGGACGCACTTTCGAAGCCTCGATACAGGAAAGACCAAATGAAATAGCATAAAGGCCGCTAATTCAAGCAAACAATTCATCTTATCAATACATATTTCGATACGGGAAAAAGGCTAATAAAATTAAAAACTCGACTCACACTTCGATGACGCTTGAAATATTTACCCTTAGAATCTAAAGTTAGAGTGAAACTCTTCCACTTAAAATACGACCACTAAACTAATTAGAAATAAAGATTTCCAGGTTGCCTTTCCTTAGTCCACTCGACTAAGAAGACTTAGCCATTGTATAAGCAAAACGCGGCTCGAACCTGAGCTACCAGATTGCACTCTCGAGTTGCCAAGGAACTACAACTCTCGAGTTCACGATTTCTAAGCTTTCACCACAAGCACTATTGCTTGATGACTTAAACTCGCAAGGCGGATGAACGCTCTCCATTACCTTTAGCGGCCTTGGGACACAAGCAACACGCTACCTAGTTGCATTGACATTCATTCTGCCCCAACACAAAGAATATCACAAGTGACACCCAACTTATTAATGCTAAGTAGAAGAGAGATAACACTAAACTGAAGATAGCAACGATTAGAGCCTTTGGAAGCTCATCTTTCACTTGCCTGGCCATCAGGGCTAGACTACCTTCCAAGTTAAGCTAGCCAGAAAACTGTAATGGAAGAAATAGACATTGAGTGGAGTTATGACACAACATTCATGCCAACCCCAACCTTTTTCATTAGAAATAAGCCCCAATAAGTCGCCAAAAGACACACTAGAGAATTTCTCTACAATGGAGACAAGCTCATAGAAAAAGATATCATTGCTAGTGTCTCACGCCAAGGCGGGACACATAAATCAATCTTTACTTACCAATCGCCTTACACCTGAAGGAACAATAACACACTCTGAAGATGACGAATAGAATTCGCATCATTCTACAAATACTAAATCTAAGGAGAGACACAAACTGACTTTTGACATATCAATTAGAGGTGGCATGTTGAACCCCAAAAATAATTACCCTTTCTTTAAAGAAAAGGACAGGTTTCGGGTATATTTCAACAAAATGGGATTCCAAAGGGCTTTCTTTGGAGTCGCCACCTAATTTAGGAGAATTAGGAACCAATTAATTAAATAATGCGTGCAATTCCTCCGTTTTAAGGAAAATGGTCTGTTTCAGAGATTCTAAGTAAGAGGTTCAGTTATTTTCGAAAGAAGGTTTCGATTTGAAAGCACTTTCGAAAATCCGTAAAACAACGGTTAATCCTTCGGTTTTCACAAAATAACTCAAAATATTAACTTTCAATATGTTGATAAAATGGTTTAAGATTAATATTAAAATCTAAGATTATAATAAATTATACTTTAAAGAAATATGAATTTTAATAAACTTAGACTTGAAAAAGAATGAAAGGAAGGAAAATAAATAAATGAATAAATAATTTTGCTAAAATAGGAAAAACCAATTAATTGGAAAGAAGTTGCACTTTCATGGATAAAAATGAGTTACCTTTTATTAATTTCGAATTTTAATTGCACGCATTATTTAACTAAAAGATGCACAATTCGTAAATAAGATGGAGATTCTAAAGAAATAAAATATTCACAAAATAACTCAATAAATAACTAAACATTCATTCATAATCAATCAAATAAATAATTATCTGCGGGGAATTCCTATAGACATGCAATTTCTAAGGAGGGGAAAAGAGGAGGTTTAGAAGAAGAACCCGTAATTTTGGATGAATGACTATTTTTCATTTTTACATTACGCCCATGAGCCTAAGTTAGAATAGGCGGCTCAACAAAGCGCTTTTAAAATTTCTAAGATCTTCACTTCTTGAATCTTGAGCCCGGACTCGACCCCAATGCAACTCCAAGCCGATGAGCCAATCCCAATTGGTGAGTTTTAGCCAACTCGATCCCAAGGGTGTATTATGCAAAGAAGGAAGATAAGAAAGGAAAAGGATTAGCATAGGCTCGTAATAACAAAAGAATTTGAGAATTTTATGATAGTACTAAAAGGAAGCAAGCAAGTTGCAGGAATAAAAGAGTACAAAATTCTGAAATTAGATAAGTGTGTCAATGACCCAAGAGCAATTAGTTCGACATAGCAGGTTGCTTTATTTATACATGAATCTGAATATATTAAAAAAACAATGATTCTAATCAAATTAAAAACTTGGCAAAATTTTAAGGATAAACTAACTGAAACTTGACAAACTTTTAAGGGCGAAACATGCTGTTATATTTCAAGACACATCAAGCTTGACTACTGTATTCAACAAACAGTTAACTAGAATTTAATTCATGTTGACAGAAATATCTCTCCAAAGATCTGTTTCCTGATGATGCACATCGATTTACAAACTTGCTAAACAGCATTTCCTACTATTGTTTTACTTGTTAAGTGTTAAATACCCTGTGCTTTATACTATACCAATTATGAACCCACCATGGAATAGATATTGAAACAAACAACGTAGATATGAAACACATGAAAGTTCTGACATTTATGAACCCACCATGGAATGTGCAGCAACCTTTATATTAAGAACCACAGATTTGTTTTGCAATGAACAAGAAATTTAATCCGGAAAACTCAACAAAATGACAGCAAGACCAGGTACGCGTGTGCAATTGAACAAATTGAACAAAACCTGACTGCTAAAATTAAAAGGAAGCAAAATCCTTGTGGAAATCTCAACAGATATTATCCAATGCTAACATCAACAGTCAAAATGAAGAGGTAATACTCAGGCAGACATCTACCATTAAACAAGACTACGAACTTCTACCAAAACTCCCTCATATAGATTAAGACATACTCCATGAACCTGCAGCTATCAACATCAGAGAAGCAACTTACCTTGCTTCTTTTACTCCTAGACAACCAGGAAACAGAACAGCTCCCTCTACCCTTTACAAACTTGCTACAACTAAAACAAACAAGCAGAACATCAACACCTATCCTGAACGAAGCCCAGAACCAACCTGCATACTCCTAAGCTTACCCGGGACTACCAGCACAAATCCAACAACCATCTCGACACCTGCTAACCTCCACAGATAGCCTGCAGATCCCCAGAAAACTTTCAAGCCAGTTTAACCAAGCACAAGCTCCTGAACAGACCCTGAAACACCTGCTACCTATTCCCTGCTACACCCCTACAAACCCACTACCCTAAGCAGCCCCTGCTATACCTGAGACACCCTGCACCTCTACAACTACTCCAGAAACAAACCAAGCAACCTGCACCCCCTTTTTCAATGCCTGAAAGCAAACTCAATACCAACTCCAGACCCACTAGCTCTCCTACTACAGCCTCCAGACCCTCTCAAGCTCACCAGCTGCCTGCAACTGCAGCACACTACTCCCTCATTCAGCACACAGACCACCTTCCCCAAACAACTACAAAAATAGAAAATAGTCTCCCAGACCAATGAAGGTCTTCTCTAAACATCAAGAGCAAAATTGAACAAGCAAAGAGATGGCAGACTCAAACTTAATGAAGGAAGCAACTAAAGATTTCAATTTTTCTATTCTTAAGTGTCATTGAAACTTCTCACCTGGACATTTTATTTGTTTTACCTTAAGCAGGACATTCAAAACTGTTAAACTAATAGGTTAGGCATGAAAACATAAACAGAGGATCAGAAATTTGACCTAATCCCTACCAAAAGACTCCTAACAGTAAGTGATTAAGATAAGGCCATTTTATAGTGAAATTAAATCTATGATCGATCAATGGATAGCTTAATATCAGATTATTGCTCCTATTAACAGTTGCATAACTTTATAACATTTTGAACTATTTTCAGGTTCCAAAGAGAAGAGCTTGACAGGAAAAATAGCAAGGACAAAGACACCGAAAGATTTAATCTTCACACTACGATAGCATAAATAACTTAAGGATTCTAACTTCACTTCAAGAAGACAACAGCAGCAGCCAGTATCAGGAAACAACCTGCTATCTACAACTTCATATAAACATTTTACGTTTAACTAAACGACATTACGAGCAGCCAAAAGGGCGAATTTTAGAAACTAAAACTATTTTCAAATCACACCACATGGAAGCAAGTACGGATAAACTGACTAAGCGATACTTAAAACGATATTCGAACTAAAATAAAGAACTAATGCATATGAACAAAATGAACAGAACAAAATAAAATTAAAGAGAATTACCTTTTTGCGGGCAGCGAGCTGGGGCGACGATGGAAGACTATCACTCGAACAAGGTCGACGACTCGAATAGCGACAAAGCGATAAACCAAAATCCAAAAGCACCAGAACAATAACACAATATGTATGAACTTCAAACTTAAAACTGGAAAAAGAAAACCACTCTATATTTATACTCTGTCGTTCTTATGTATATCTCTCCTTTTTATGAACTCCGCCTCTCTATATCCACATTCACTGCTGCTTTCCCCTATATTCACCCCCGCTAACCGCTCTCTGCTGCTGCTCTCCTCCCTAATTAAACTCCCAAAGATTCTATTTATCCCCCAAAATTTAGGGCTCTTTGGAGCTACCAAAATACTCAATTACCCTCCAACGGTTCGAAATGGATAAGCTCTGTACGATCCAACAGCTGGAGAGGGAGTGGGGACCAAAGATTTGGCGGATTTGATTTTCAAATTTTGGGGAAATTGAAGATGGGTCGCGGGTCTTGGGGTTAACGGGCTGAAGGGAAATGGGAATTGGGGATGGCTTTGAACTGAAATTGGATATGTATAATGTATGTGTGGGTGTTGCGTAGATAGAACAAAAGGGAGCATGGCATTGCAAAATTGGTCCCTCTTATAGGATAGGTTAAGTGAAATTGAGGCTTTTGCGCGGGTAGGCTAAATTAGAGGCTGCGAATTACAAATTTAGATCTTTTCTTTTGAAATCAATTAATTCACTTTTTTTATAAAAAAATAAATTTAAATTTATTTTATTTAAATAATTAGACATTATTTCGAAAATTTCGGGACAAAATTGGGTGTCAACAGCTGCCCCTCTTTACCCGAAAAGGATGAAAGAGTTTTCAGGGTAAAGAAGTTGACATAAAGCCAATTTTGTCACGATATAGCCAAAGACTTTTGATTCCATGGATCAAAAGCCGAGGCTTATAGACATGGCCGAACTCCGGTTTTCGAGTTGCCTACATATCTCGGGCTGAAAGAGAATCAGACCATATGTAGTTCAACGACACTTGGACACGAAAATTCGCATGATTGATAGAAAAGACGCACGAATAGAAAAGAAACCAAATTGACACCCTAATCCGAAATGAAAGATTAGGATAGACTTGCTTGTTCGAGTGCGATTCTTCAGATCCTCGTTGACGAGTCTAGCTCATATCAACGATTGCCCCAGTTCACTGCTAAGAAAGAGTTCCACGTTATGCTCCAAATGCTGCTGCGGTGCTGCTAATATCCTGTAATAAACTTGACAAACGGTAAGCGAGTAACTGCAAATAAGGCTTAATAAATGGAGTAAGATATAGATAATGAATAAAATTTGTAGATGCTGGTTTCAATGTTAATGACAAGCTCGTCTCCAATCAACTAGAAGAAATCCGGCTTTGTGAGGCAAGATGACTTCAGGGCCGTTGGTAGACTGAAAACAAAACAATAAAGGACTTTAATCCATAGAAACATAAAGTAGACTTAAATAAAATATAAGGATAAAAATGCCGCCTTTTGGCAATGACTCATGATCGAATCTCCAGTTGTCTATGGTAGGCTTCATAACAAATAGCGCCTTCGATTGTCTACGATAGACTTTATAAAAAGGCCTCCAATTGTTTATGGTAGGCTTCAAATGAGAGTGGCGTCTTCGGTTGTTTACGATAGACTTCATAATAATGCCTCCAATTATTTATGGTAGGCTTCGAAACAATAGCGCCTTCGATTGTCTACGATAGGCTTCATAAAAAGTCCTCCAATTGTTTATGGTAGGCTTTAAATGATAATGACGTCTTTGATTGTTTACGATATACTTCATAATGAGGCCCCCGATTGTTTACGGTAGGCTCCATAACAATAGCACCTTCAATTGTCTACGATAGGCTTCATAAAAAGGCATCCAATTGTTTATGGAAGGCTTTGAATGATAATGTCATTTTCGATTGTTTACGATAGACTTCATGATGAGGCCCCTGATTGTTTACGGTAGGCTCCATAACAATAGCGCCTTCGATTGTCTACGAGAGGCTTCATAAAAGGCCTCCAATTATTTATGGAAGGCTTTAAATGATAATGACGTCTTCGATTGTTTACGATAGACTTCATAATGAGGCCCCCGATTGTTTACGGTAGGCTTCATAAATGATGCCTTCGATTGTCTACGAGAGGCTTCATAAAAGGCCTCCAATTATTTATGGAAGGCTTTAAATGATAATGACGTCTTCGATTGTTTACGATAGACTTCATAATGAGGCAACCGATTGTTTACGGTAGGCTTCATAAATGATGCCTTCGATTGTCTACGATAGGCTTTAAAATAAGGCCTTCGATTGTCTACGATAGGCTTCCATAATAATGTCTTCGATTGTATACGATAGACTTGATAACAAAGCCGTCATAATAAAACTGTGGAGATAATGCAACTGATTGTATACGATAAATTCGATATAAAAGGCCATTGGAATAAAACCACCAATTGTATATGATTTATCCAATATAAGAAAGCCATTGGAATAATATAATAAAGTCATTGAAATAATACCACCAATTGTGTACGATGATTCCAATATTGAAAGCCATTGGAATAATACCACCGATTGTGTACGATGATTCCAATATAGAAAGCCATTGGAATAATACCACCGATTGTGTACGATGATTCCAATATAGAAAGCCATTGGAATAATACCACCGAATGTGTACGATGATTCCAATATAGAAAGCCATTGGAATAATACCACCGATTGTATACGATAGATCCAAAGTAGAAGGTCCTTGTATACGATAGATCCAAAGTAGAAGGTCCTTGAAATAATACCATTGGTTGTGTACGATGGATCCGATATAAAAGTCATTGGAACAAAGCCCCCCAATTATATATGATTGCTCCAATATAAGAAAACCATTGGAATAATTCCACCGATTGTGTACGATAGATCCAATAAAAAGCCCTTGGAATAATATAAGAATGTCATTGGAATAATACCACCGATTGTGTACGATGATTCCAATATTGAAAGTCATTGTCTTCAAACATCCTTGATGGTTTGTGATACCAATACTACTTCCATCGTTTTCATTAAATGGCGTCTTCGGTTGTCACCAATAGACTTGATGTTGGTACTTGTAAAATAAATGGTAGAATAGCCTGCAAAATAAAGTTTTCATTAGATCCATATAGACAGGAGAAATGTCAAAGATAAAGGAGATATAAAGTGAGAGTTTAAGCCGTCCGGCTTATGTTTGGTGAAGCCATAAGGAGTTGAGTGTTGTCCTTGGGAAAACTGGAGTTAATGCTTAATTCCTGCAAAGTGTAAAGTAAAATTGTCAATAAAGCAATGAATTTTGATTAAGCAAGGGCAGAATTAGAGAGAGAAATAAGATCATTTTTGCGTATGCAATGAGTCAGATAACGCCTCCAATCTCGGTCAGTTATCTTGGCAACATTATTCAATGTGTATGACAAATACTCTATGAGGAATTGATAGTTGCTAGTTTCCTCATCTTGTTGCTTTGAAATTCCTGCACTCAAAGAAAAATCGTTAGTTTGGGAGGGAGGGGGAAGCGTTTGATTCATGCTGACTCGAGCCTTCATCCTGCAACTGCCTCCTTCTTCTCACTTTGTCTAGATTTGTGATCCGTCCTTGGAGATTTGGCCAACTTATCTTTGTCAAGCAATACGGCTTTTTTGCGAAATCTGCCCCAGTTATGATCTTTCAAATCTTCAACTTGCCCTGCAAAATTTGCCCCAGTTGCTATCTTTCAAATTTTCAACTTATTTTGCAAAATTTGCCCCAGTTGATATCTTTCAAATCTTCGAATTATCTTGCAAAATTGCCCCAGTTGCTATGCCTTAGGGGAGACTGAAAATTTTAATATTATAGAGTCGAGCCCGTTAAGAGCGCCTACGTATCCCTCCACGGGAATCAGACCGTGCGTAGTTCTGCTTACATAAAGATTTTTGGGAAAGTATGGCAACCTAAGTACGAAGCCGTATCCGAATTGGAAAATCCACACATCTGCCCAGATGCATAGTTCGGCATTACATCACAAAAGATAAACAAGCCCTAAGCATTACAAAAATCTGATCGAGTCCGATGTGGATTGCTTACTTATCCTGTTGCCATTCCAGGAATCAGACCAAAAGTAGTTCAAAATTACAAAAAAGAGGAAATAGAGGATTCCTAGGCTAGTGTAACCGAGCTCTATGTGAGTTGCTTACGTATCCCGCCTTGGGAATCAGGTTACGCGTAGTTCGCATTACATAGAAAATTACATTGAAATGAAAAGACTGATTTTGCTGCCTGTCAAATGTAGTATCTCTTGATTGTTCTTGATTTGATATTGGCTAGGCATTTGCCTTTACCTTCTTTGGCAACAAAAATTTCTTCAATAAAATCTGCCCCAGTTTGGGTTTGTCTTGACTTGTCCTCTGCGTTGAAAGCATTTGGTCCTCCCGACTTTGTAAGTTCGAGAGCTCTTCTTTGTTGTTTGGCTCTTTGGGACCACAATGGTCCCTTTTTCAGCCTCATCAACTGATATCAAGTGTATGCCATACTCATCATCTAACAAAGGGTTATTATCAGCAGGTGTATTCCCAATGAGTTGAATCGAACCTTCTTGGATTAAAGTTTCAACTGCATTTTTTAGACTGTGACAATTTTCAGTGTCATGCCCTGGAGCCCCTGAATGATAGGCACAATGTTTGGTTCTATCGAACCATTTTGGAAGAGGATTAGGGGTTGCATCAGCAATAGGGTGAATCACTCCAGCTGCCCTTAGCCTTTCATAAAGCTGACTGTAAGGCTCCGCTAAAGGTGTGTAGGTTTTATATGTCTTCTTGACAGGATTAGTGCGTGGCTTTGGTGCGGCTAGGTGATTTTGAAAAGTGCAGACTTGGGGATTGGTAATTTCTGATTGGTGGCCAAATGATTGCTGGTAGTAAACGGGTTGAGCATTGTAGCCTGGATGTGGATTGCTTTGGTGAGTAGGCTGGGATAATGAGTTCTTGGTAGTAATAATGCCAACTTCCTTTTCTCTTTCCTCTAAATTTCCCAAACCAGTCTGGATGGCTTGTGCAGTTGCTTTCACTGTAGCAAAACTTACAATTCTCCCCGTCTTAATCCCTTCTTCAACCATTTCTCCCATCATAAGAAGTTCAGAATAGGGTTTACCCATCATAGGGAGCAAATGCATGTAATAAGAATCATCTTGGGCTCGGATGAAGTACTTCACCATATCCTTCTCGGTCATTGGTGGTTGCACCCTTCCAGCCTGTTCTCGCCATCTCAGTGCGTATTCCTTAAAGGTTTCTGTTGGTTTCTTCTTCAGATTGGACAAGGTTATAAGGTCAGGAGCCACCTCGACATTGTACTCAAACTGCTTTGTGAAATCACCAGCTATATCATCGAACTCATGCCACTTGCTTATGTCTTGTCTGGCAAACCATTCAGCAGCAATACCTTCCAGACTATGGCTGAAGTAAGCCATCAGAAGTTCTTCTTTGCCTCCGGCAACCCTCATTCTGTTGAGGTACTTGGTTAAATGAGCAAATGGGTCACCATGACCATCATACATGTCAAATTTCGGCACTTTAAACCCGGGAGGAAGAGTAATGTCCGGGAATAGATAAAGACTGCGGTAGGAGGTGCTTTGATGTTTCTTAGTCACCTGCAGATCTTTAATAGATTGCTGCATGATTTTCATTGCTTGGATTATCTCCTCTTGTTCACTTGTCTTTCCCTGTTTTTCCATAGTTATGGGCACTTCATTCCGTGGCGGATAGCCCGTGAAGTCCACATTCTTGCCATTAGGGTCATGCTCATAATACTGGGCTTGGGGATATCCTTGTTTTGGGTCATTGACATTTTGAGGAGCAACAGCCACAGAAATGGGTGCTTTGGATTGTGGAGGACGATGAGTATCTTTGGCAGGTAAATATTGATAGTGAGGCAAGTTGTTCTGGTTAATGAATGCATTTGGGATGTCGTTAACTGGTGCAAGCATATGAATGACACCGGAATTTAAAGGCATGCTCGGATTAGCAGTTTCAACATCGGGATTCAGAGTTGATAGCACGGCTGGCACGTTTCTGTAGCTCGACCCTTTTATTCTTTCTAGTTCAGCTTGCATACATTCAATCTGCTTAGCCATTCTGAAGATTCGTTCATCAGGAACAACAGCTGCCTGCTCATTAGATGATTCAGGGATACCAGTCTGATCATCAGTCAAATCAGTCATTGCTAGCTCCACTTTAGATCAGACACTTAACTAACTCGGGAGTCAACACGAATCAAACTCTCTCTGTTTTGGGGAATAATCAAAACAAAAGAAAAATTCAAAAGGTAAACTATGTTAGTTTGCGTGTCATTAACAACATTGCATACAATCACGTAGCGCGCGTCACGTAGCGCTTTGCATTTTAAACAAGTTTGACATGTGGCAATCACAATTAGTTTAGCGTAAATGAAAATGCGGGCGCGTCCTACCCTGTAAGGTGCCTCTTTGTGCCAGAGGTGGGCCTAAGACGCCAAATAGATGATAACGAAAAGTAGTCCAAGCCGGTTTTGCAATAATCGAATTTAGAGTAAGCGACAATAACAGTAATAATAATTTCTCTTTCATTATAACTTGATTTTGAGGACATCATTATTACATCAAAAATAGAAACTGTCAGACATCATTTTGAGTACAATATAAATAACTGCTATAACTACGCTGGATCAGGCTCGAGGAGGCAATGGAACTGAAGTGCGGGCCTGTTTCGATCAATCCTTGCTTGCTTGCACAATCGGTGTAATTTCTGATATCTGGTCCCAAATATCGTTTACATCCAAAAAACTTGCTTGAATCAAACATCGATCAAATGGATCGAACGTCTTATCGTCCTTTCGACGTCTCTTGCCCCAGCTTGTTATCTTCAACAATTTCAACTTGATGACTATTTGGAGCATCTTCTAGTCTACAAAATTAATAAAAGTATTCTAAATTTAATTAATTGCAAAACTTGGCTTGGACTGGAAGTTCCGTTATCACATAAACACATAATATGCACTGTTGTTGGGTTTAAACCCGTCAACGAAAAAGGGCAGTTTTTCCTAACTATGGAGGCGGTACCAAGGACCGGGTCCATTCTAAGGTTTATGCATGCATGTTCCTAAAGGAAACTCTAGAGTGGGTTTACTAAACACAAGGCTGTTTTGAGTGGCAAGCGGTCACGCGGTAGTAAAACTATCCGCTCACCCCGCAGGTACGCGCACTCTTTCTTAAAGGGTTTTTTGTGAGTTGCGGGTGTATATGCATACACCTCGCGGGTATAAGTAACCATGAAGAAGCTCCCATGAGTGGGGGAAATATGAACGGAATGCCAGTTTTATATGTGCACAAATAAAAGTGTAGTGACATGCTTCCAGTGACAAACAATTGCAAATAATCAAATTAACTAATCATGCTATTTTTTGTAAATAATAAACAAATAAAGAGTTATCTTGTGAAAACCTTGCGGTTAGAACCTTAAGGTATCCCCAGCGGAGTCGCCACGCTGTTGAACCCCAAAAATAATTACCCTTTCTTTAAAGAAAAGGACAGGTTTCGGGTATATTTCAACAAAATGGGATTCCAAAGGGCTTTCTTTGGAGTCGCCACCTAATTTAGGAGAATTAGGAACCAATTAATTAAATAATGCGTGCAATTCCTCCGTTTTAAGGAAAATGGTCTGTTTCAGAGATTCTAAGTAAGAGGTTCAGTTATTTTCGAAAGAAGGTTTCGATTTGAAAGCACTTTCGAAAATCCGTAAAACAACGGTTAATCCTTCGGTTTTCACAAAATAACTCAAAATATTAACTTTCAATATGTTGATAAAATGGTTTAAGATTAATATTAAAATCTAAGATTATAATAAATTATACTTTAAAGAAATATGAATTTAAATAAACTTAGACTTGAAAAAGAATGAAAGGAAGGAAAATAAATAAATGAATAAATAATTTTGCTAAAATAGGAAAAACCAATTAATTGGAAAGAAGTTGCACTTTCATGGATAAAAATGAGTTACCTTTTATTAATTTCGAATTTTAATTGCATGCATTATTTAACTAAAAGATGCACAATTCGTAAATAAGATGGAGATTCTAAAGAAATAAAATATTCACAAAATAACTCAATAAATAACTAAACATTCATTCATAATCAATCAAATAAATAATTATCTGCGGGGAATTCCTATAGACATGCAATTTCTAAGGAGGGGAAAAGAGGAGGTTTAGAAGAAGAACCCGTAATTTTGGATGAATGACTATTTTTCATTTTTACATTACGCCCATGAGCCTAAGTTAGAATAGGCGGCTCAACAAAGCGCTTTTAAAATTTCTAAGATCTTCACTTCTTGAATCTTGAGCCCGGACTCGACCCCAATGCAAATCCAAGCCGATGAGCCAATCCCAATTGGTGAGTTTTAGCCAACTCGATCCCAAGGGTGTATTATGCAAAGAAGGAAGATAAGAAAGGAAAAGGATTAGCATAGGCTCGTAATAACAAAAGAATTTGAGAATTTTATGATAGTACTAAAAGGAAGCAAGCAAGTTGCAGGAATAAAAGAGTACAAAATTCTGAAATTAGATAAGTGTGTCAATGACCCAAGAGCAATTAGTTCGACATAGCAGGTTGCTTTATTTATACATGAATCTGAATATATTAAAAAAACAATGATTCTAATCAAATTAAAAACTTGGCAAAATTTTAAGGATAAACTAACTGAAACTTGACAAACTTTTAAGGGCGAAACATGCTGTTATATTTCAAGACACATCAAGCTTGACTACTGTATTCAACAAACAGTTAACTAGAATTTAATTCATGTTGACAGAAATATCTCTCCAAAGATCTGTTTCCTGATGATGCACATCGATTTACAAACTTGCTAAACAGCATTTCCTACTATTGTTTTACTTGTTAAGTGTTAAATACCCTGTGCTTTATACTATACCAATTATGAACCCACCATGGAATAGATATTGAAACAAACAACGTAGATATGAAACACATGAAAGCTTTGACATTTATGAACCCACCATGGAATGTGCAGCAACCTTTATATTAAGAACCACAGATTTGTTTTGCAATGAACAAGAAATTTAATCCGGAAAACTCAACAAAATGACAGCAAGACCAGGTACGCGTGTGCAATTGAACAAATTGAACAAAACCTGACTGCTAAAATTAAAAGGAAGCAAAATCCTTGTGGAAATCTCAACAGATATTATCCAATGCTAACATCAACAGTCAAAATGAAGAGGTAATACTCAGGCAGACATCTACCATTAAACAAGACTACGAACTTCTACCAAAACTCCCTCATATAGATTAAGACATACTCCATGAACCTGCAGCTATCAACATCAGAGAAGCAACTTACCTTGCTTCTTTTACTCCTAGACAACCAGGAAACAGAACAGCTCCCTCTACCCTTTACAAACTTGCTACAACTAAAACAAACAAGCAGAACATCAACACCTATCCTGAACGAAGCCCAGAACCAACCTGCATACTCCTAAGCTTACCCGGGACTACCAGCACAAATCCAACAACCATCTCGACACCTGCTAACCTCCACAGATAGCCTGCAGATCCCCAGAAAACTTTCAAGCCAGTTTAACCAAGCACAAGCTCCTGAACAGACCCTGAAACACCTGCTACCTATTCCCTGCTACACCCCTACAAACCCACTACCCTAAGCAGCCCCTGCTATACCTGAGACACCCTGCACCTCTACAACTACTCCAGAAACAAACCAAGCAACCTGCACCCCCTTCTTCAATGCCTGAAAGCAAACTCAATACCAACTCCAGACCCACTAGCTCTCCTACTACAGCCTCCAGACCCTCTCAAGCTCACCAGCTGCCTGCAACTGCAGCACACTACTCCCTCATTCAGCACACAGACCACCTTCCCCAAACAACTACAAAAATAGAAAATAGTCTCCCAGACCAATGAAGGTCTTCTCTAAACATCAAGAGCAAAATTGAACAAGCAAAGAGATGGCAGACTCAAACTTAATGAAGGAAGCAACTAAAGATTTCAATTTTTCTATTCTTAAGTGTCATTGAAACTTCTCACCTGGACATTTTATTTGTTTTACCTTAAGCAGGACATTCAAAACTGTTAAACTAATAGGTTAGGCATGAAAACATAAACAGAGGATCAGAAATTTGACCTAATCCCTACCAAAAGACTCCTAACAGTAAGTGATTAAGATAAGGCCATTTTATAGTGAAATTAAATCTATGATCGATCAATGGATAGCTTAATATCAGATTATTGCTCCTATTAACAGTTGCATAACTTTATAACATTTTGAACTATTTTCAGGTTCCAAAGAGAAGAGCTTGACAGGAAAAATAGCAAGGACAAAGACACCGAAAGATTTAATCTTCACACTACGATAGCATAAATAACTTAAGGATTCTAACTTCACTTCAAGAAGACAACAGCAGCAGCCAGTATCAGGAAACAACCTGCTATCTACAACTTCATATAAACATTTTACGTTTAACTAAACGACATTACGAGCAGCCAAAAGGGCGAATTTTAGAAACTAAAACTATTTTCAAATCACACCACATGGAAGCAAGTACGGATAAACTGACTAAGCGATACTTAAAACGATATTCGAACTAAAATAAAGAACTAATGCATATGAACAAAATGAACAGAACAAAATAAAATTAAAGAGAATTACCTTTTTGCGGGCAGCGAGCTGGGGCGACGATGGAAGACTATCACTCGAACAAGGTCGACGACTCGAATAGCGACAAAGCGATAAACCAAAATCCAAAAGCACCAGAACAATAACACAATATGTATGAACTTCAAACTTAAAACTGGAAAAAGAAAACCACTCTATATTTATACTCTGTCGTTCTTATGTATATCTCTCCTTTTTATGAACTCCGCCTCTCTATATCCACATTCACTGCTGCTTTCCCCTATATTCACCCCCGCTAACCGCTCTCTGCTGCTGCTCTCCTCCCTAATTAAACTCCCAAAGATTCTATTTATCCCCCAAAATTTAGGGCTCTTTGGAGCTACCAAAATACTCAATTACCCTCCAACGGTTCGAAATGGATAAGCTCTGTACGATCCAACAGCTGGAGAGGGAGTGGGGACCAAAGATTTGGCGGATTTGATTTTCAAATTTTGGGGAAATTGAAGATGGGTCGCGGGTCTTGGGGTTAACGGGCTGAAGGGAAATGGGAATTGGGGATGGCTTTGAACTGAAATTGGATATGTATAATGTATGTGTGGGTGTTGCGTAGATAGAACAAAAGGGAGCATGGCATTGCAAAATTGGTCCCTCTTATAGGATAGGTTAAGTGAAATTGAGGCTTTTGCGCGGGTAGGCTAAATTAGAGGCTGCGAATTACAAATTTAGATCTTTTCTTTTGAAATCAATTAATTCACTTTTTTTATAAAAAAAATAAATTTAAATTTATTTTATTTAAATAATTAGACATTATTTCGAAAATTTCGGGACAAAATTGGGTGTCAACATGGCACATCACGATGCCAAGCAGACAATACTGATATTCACTTCCAAATCCCTCACATCCTACCCAAATAAACAACCAGGGTTTCACAACCTCCAGAAATAAAACATGCCAAAAACTCACCCCTCTACCACAACAGATCTTAATAGAAATGACATCCCCAGAAACCATGGAAACATAAGAAGACGGATGAATTCTAGATCGACCGAAAGAATCAAATCTTACTCACATGATGAAATGGTCATACTGGTATCTCAAACCAAGGCGAGATACACAAATTAGATTTTACTTATTGACTGTTTTTCACTCATAAAGAAGATGATATGCTCCGCAGACGGCAAATAAAAAACTTACCATACTCACGATACCGAATGGAAAGAAAGACAAACCGAGTCGGCATGACAGTCGAGGGTGGCATACCACGATGCTAGCTTGATAAATTCGCACCCATTACAAAATTCCTCTTTCCGGACTTGAGGGGTAATAAGGGTCTCATGACCCTCAACAGGTATAACATGATCGAAGTCTACCCCTCTACCATAATAGATCCTTAATAGGAATGATATCCTAGAATAACAATGGAGACATATTAAGATAGATGAATCCCAGTTCAATTTAAGAGAAAATATCATATCCAGGAAAGAAGAATTGCATGTGTCTACCGCATCAGATGTCTCGACATCCTGCATGACAGGCAGTGCATAAACCTGCCCATACGGCTGAGCTGGGCCACTACCCCGGTAATCACCTCTGGTAGAATCCTTACCACCACGCTCACAACCTCTGTCGAATGGTGGTGCTCCTCCAGCTAGCTGAGATCCAAATAAAGTACCCCGAGGCCTCCTAGGTGCCTGGGGGAGATAGAAGAAACAATCGCCTCTCTACTGACGGAACGAACAATCCTTCCTAATGTGACTGGGATCAAGACAATAGAAACATCTTCTAATAATAAGTGGACACTAATGGGACTGCTGATACACTAGCGCATTCTGAGAATCAAGCGCACGGCTAAACCAATCTAACATGTGACCTATCTTGACAATGAACACCCTCACCCCTTGATGAGGTACTAGAATGACCCCTAAAATCACGGGGCCTCTGACGATCTTTCTGCTGACGTTTGGGACAATATTTGTTATGATGTTCTTGATCATAGCAGAGATAACATCCCAAACTATTCCTGTGATAAATTAATTGCATCTGGTCACAGGGACGAAACCTCTTTAGGTTCCTAAATAGAACCTCTACCTGGCTTTACTGGACAGCCTGAGGCAAAACACCTGCTATTACCACCTCTGACTGGTCCCCATTCCCGAAATTACCATCACTGCAAATACAATCGACTAAAGAGTCTGAAGTCCAATCCCACACGAAGCTTACGTCTAGCTACCACTATTTAATATCGCCAAATGAATAGGTTCCTGCAACTTCTAGAGTGTGACAAGACTTGATTTTTATTTGGAATAAATTGATTAACAAATAGTGTTAAATTAACAAAGATGATTAATTAGATATATAAAGATATATTCAATGAGTAAAAAGCCTTGGATAATGATTTCTTCAATTACCTGAATGAATTTGTAATGAGTTTGTACAATTTTGCCGAATTAACCTCTATTGCTGGTGAGTTTTCCGAATCGCTATTATCTCCCAGTTACAAGCGATAATTTTCTAGAGTTATTCCCCCTTATTAATATTGGAAAAATTATACTGCATGAACCATGCTAGATCAATTTAACAAAAATAGTTATTTTTGCATAATTAATGCATATTTTATGCATAATTTTGCATACTATGTGCATAATATTTGCATAATTTATGCATAATACGGATTAAAGCGGCTATTTATGTAAATTTCTATAATGGCCACTGCAAAGTTGAGTCATCCCTAACTTTTACTTTTATCCTCACAATTAATCTCTTATTGCGCAGAAGTATTGATGTTCAAAAACTACCTAGTTTTGCAATCTTTCTCAAGTATAACAGGCTAGCACAATTAATTAAGAGTTATTCAATTAACCACATTCAAAACCTAACCAAACAAATAAAATCCAACAATTGGCTTGATACTAAAAACACCATCAAAGAATTTACTGAATAACTGGTTCCATCAAAATTCTAGCTACTCATGTCTTTGCTAAAGAACACATACACTAAAGTTAAAATAATTTCCATAACAAGAGACAGAAAAATAGAGAATCGACTTGATGAATGGATTTAAGGATCTGCTAAACTTGAAATTGATGAGTATCTTGCCTTCTCAGCTTGAGATTATAACTGAAATCTGGTTTGAAAATTTTATACAACTTATCCAAATCAAATACCAAACTACCCTTCAGGACAAAATGCCAAAAGATTTTGGCATGGTGCTATGCATATACAATGCTGTAGAGTTGGGTGAAACCTTAATGATTCATGTGCTTTGCTTGTGCAATGCACAAGCTACTCTAGCACCTCATGGATCATTTTCTACTTCTCCCACATGATGGCTTTGCAATGGGGATTTATGATGCTATTTGGACTTCAATATAATTTCATTCACCGCAGCTCGCCTAAGTATTATGCAATGGCATTGTGGCGCACAACTTCCTCTTATTTCTCCAGTTTCAGTTTTTTGGCTTCTTTTTGCTCAAATCAACTCCATTTTTTACAATTATGCTCAAATGGCCGCTTTTTACCATTTAAAACACTTAAAGCTACCAAAGTTGAGATTAAACACATCAAATTATATGCAATTATTTTCTATTGTCAGTGTTTAAGTATTGCATATTAATACCTAAAGCTGTAAACAAACCTCCTATATATTGTTGTAAAAAAACTATATTACCTATGCATAAGTAAATTGAAATTAATAAATTATTACTCTATGTAGATGCAAACTGTTGTGTTGGATTGTATATTTATTAAAATTCCCAATAAAATAACCTTATTTTTTGTATGGATTAGCTTTGAGTTTTCCAACCTCTTCATAGATACTCTCTTATCTCAACCTTTGCTAGACCGCTTAGAGTGGGAGGGACTCCAACAAGGAAACATTTTGAAACTTTATATGAAGAGTTAATTAGTGCATGTTGATAGCAAATTTCTGTATATCATTTGATCACGATAAAAAAGATTATTCTGAATTTACAAAATGACATTGAAGATGTTAAAGAGAGACATTACATTCTATGGTATCACGGAAGGATTTGCTTTTTGTCTCTTCCTGCTGAACTGTAACATAATACACTCTTCTTCTTGTTGATTTTTCAATTTTTTCCAATCGATCATTAATTCATCATTAAATAAAACTGCAAAAGATATGATGGAAATGAACATAAGCTTAATGAACTATATAGGATAAGAAACAGCCACTAATGAAATTTATATAACAGTGTAATACAACGCGGATAATTCAAATATTTTTTTCTAGTATGATCTCTCATATTCCATAGAGGAAGCTATAATGAAACTAATGCGGGTAATTAAGCACAAAAAATAAAAACTTCCAAGAATAATATTTGGACTTCAATAGTGTGTATGACTTTTTTAAAAAGAAAAAATCTAACTTCCACAAATTTCATTGCATTTTTTAAACAATACGAAAGCCTTCACATTTTTCTTGAAAGTTTTCCTTTTCATTCCCTTCCAGCACCAAATATCTTGGAATGTTGTTTCCTGAAAAAGTTGTCTAGAAGCGTGACTGCATCAGAATGGCTGTATTTTGATCAATTTGGAAAGCTTTGGCAAGAATATCGATAGGAATAGCTGGATTCGATCCAAAAACTGTAGTTGCAACAGAAATAACTCCAGGATTTTGGCTACTAAGGGCTCCAATGCCAACAGCATTAGTGTCTCTCATATTTTTCTAGTAATGTATAAGACCTTGTGGAAACACAAAAGCATTCGCTGCTTCAAGTGTTTTCGTTATGAGATGATTCTCAGGACTAGAGGTAACAAATCCAACTTCAAGACAACCCTCAAGCACTACTAATATTTCAGAAGCGCGAGGATGAGTATGTGGTGGATTGACCCCGGTTGGTGCAAGATCAAGACGCACCATAGAAATGCCAAGAGTGTTGAGTCCTGGAACTTGAGCAACATTCACCGGAGTTGCACGGAATCCAAGTGCATTTGATGTGTTGCCTGCTAAGTGCTGTCCATTGAAATAGAAATCCTCCACTTCTACAAACTTTGGATCCTTACAAGCCATGCCATTGAGGAGCACTGCCAAAATTTATACAGGAACCACATAGTTATTATAGGCTACTAATTAATTTCCCAGTTAGGCAATCACTTGCCTTTTAAGTTGAAAGTACTCTTTTAATTGAAATAGCTAATACTTAGAGCTACTAATAATACTAGGCTCTCCGCCACGAAATTATACAAACGGATTCAAAAAGTATTAGAAATGTCAATTCCTCGAACTAATGATCTACAACAAGTTGTGGAACCTCTTTGCCACTTTATTAGAATTTTGCTTTCCACCAAGAGATTCAACGACCTAAATATCCCTAAAAGATGGTTTTGTTAAGTTTCATTAACTGCATCACATTGATGCTCCATTAATTGAAATCTAAAGCCCTAACAATTTGGGGAAGAACAATTTTGGTGAGAAGTAAGAACAAAGTTTAGAGAGATAATTTCTTGTCTACTTCATTGTAGATGAGTTGAGAATACAAATCTGAAAATATCTAACTATATATGAACTAATCTAGCTAAGACTCATGAACTAAGATAACTAACTTCCTAACTACCATTCAACTAACTAACTACTAATTAGTTACTAACTTTGATAAATAACAAAACAGTCCCTAAGTATCCTTGTATGTACAAACGGGGTCTCAATACTCCCCCTCAATCTGGAGGGTGAAAAACATTCTTAACTCCCAGATTGTGAACAGTGTTTTCAAAAACGTTTTTGGGGCGAGTCCCGGGGCGGGGCGCACAAAAAACGTACTGGGGCGCTGAGTTGGGGCGTAGATCTTATGGGCGCACGCCTTAGATATTGAGGCGTACGCCCCGTACGTAAAACGCGTCCAAACAAAGGCTTACGCCTAAGAGAACTATTAAAATTGGGGACTTTTTGGATAAATTTCACTTTGACTACATAAGAAAGAGTAAAAAATATCCTGCACCATATGATATACCCAAAGTCCCAAACCCATTACCCCACCTAACAATTCAATCACTTTTTCTCTCAGTTAAAAAAATTAGTCCTAACCTCAATTCTTTTCTTCATTGATTGATGATTGTCTTTTTCTCAGTTAAAAAAATTAGCCCTAACCCCAATTCTTTTCTTCATTGATTGAGGATTGTTGATTGTTGAAGACAAATTTTCTCTGCAAACTCTCAAAGGTTAGATCTTTACTTGTGCTAGTTTAATTTCATATATCTCTTCGAAAAATCGTGTTAATGACATGTGAATAATACTTTTTTTGATACAGAAAGGTATATTATAAAAGGATTTTTTTTTTTTTTGTACTTGGTAAATCTTCCCTAAAGCTCTTTCATTTTAAATTTGGCATTTTAGGATGTTTTGTGTACATTTGCAGACACCAGGGACATTTAAGAGCAATTGTTTCAGCGCTAAAGTCTTGTTGGGAAATTAGGCTGGCGCTCGACTTATTGGAATATTATTGAAACTTTTATGCTGAGATTTAGAGAAGTGATATAGTTTTTGTGCAATTATGTTTTCTTTGTGGAAGATGAGTGCCATTTGAGCTCTTAATGCTATTGATGTAGTGATTATTCTGTTGTATCTCTGACCAAGTTATTGATGTAGTGATTATTCTGGTGTATCTCTGACCAAGTTATCTTTTATTAGTAAAGAAAGTTTATTTTCTCATGAATTAAAATATTCTATGTATGCTACTAATGATATTTCTGATATTTCTGCAGATTTTAATGTAACTTTTAAGTTTTTAAAATGAATTTAAGCTTATTTTAATATTAATAAAAATATGAAATTGAAGATCCGTGGGACTTACGCCCCGTGTCTCGGGGCTTACGCCTCGCCCCATAGAAGGTAAAACGCCTCGCCCAACGCCCCCGTCTTTTAAAACATTGATTGTGAAGTAAGTATTCATGCTGTGCTCGCCCAAGGCCTTTAGTCAGGATATCAGCCAGTTGTTCAGTGGTCCTTATGTGAGCAGGCTCCAATAACCTGAGCTGAATTTTTTCCCTTACAAAATAGCAATTAATGTCTATATGTTTCGTGCGCTCATGAAAAATGGGATTTGCAGCTATCTGGAGTGCTGCTTTGCTAACACAGTAGAGTGTGACTGGCAACTGAATGTGCACTCCTAATTCTCTATACAGGCCAACCAACCAAACAGTCTCAGCTACTGCAGAGGCCATGCTCCTGAACTCAGCTTCTGCAGAACTCCTGGACACTGTCTCTTGTTTCTTGGATTTCCAAGAGATGAGGGAGTCCCCATACTTCACTAGATACCCTGTGACTGATCTCCTAGTCTCCAGGCAAGCTCCCCAGTCTGAATCACAATATACTTGAAGTTGTGTACACCTCCCAGTATGAAATAATAACCCCTGTCCTGGTGCCTTTTTGATGTACCTGACAACTCTCCTAGCTGCCTCCATTTGAGAAACCTTTGGTGTTTGCATATACTAACTGAGTAGTTGTACTGCATAGGATATATCAGGTCTTGTCATGGTCAAGTACAACAGCTTTCCAATGAGCCTCTGATAGCTCCCAACATCTTCTAGCAGTTTGTCATGTGTAACCTGGTCTTTCAGGAATAGTTTGTCAAACTCCACAGAGGTCAGCTTGTGATTAGCTTCTAAGGGGGTGTTGGCAGCTTTAGCTCCACTGAGACCTAGAGCAGACACCAACTCAAGAGCATATTTTCTTTGATTCACTAAGATGCCTTTCCCTGACCTAGAGAATTCCTTGCCTAGAAAGAATTTCAGCTGGCCAAGGTCCTTCATCTTGAAGGTTTGTTGAAGGTCATGTCTGACCTGAGCAATGAGATGCTCATCATTTCCAGTTAAAAACAGATCATCTACATAAATGAGGAGAATGACTGTTTTGCTCCCCCTGTGTAAGATGAAAAGAGAGTAATCATACAAGCTTTGTCTGAAGCCTAAGTGAAGTAGAGCTTGTGTGAGCTTGATGTTCCATTGCCTAGAGGCCTGCTTTAAACAATACAAGGACTTTTGCAGCTTACACACATACTCCCCCTGTCTGGTGAATCCCTGTGGCACCTGCATGTATACCTCCTCAAATAAATCACCTTGGAGGAAGGCATTGTACACATCCATCTGAAAAATGGGCCAATTTTCAGCTGCAGCAACAGAAATGACACTCCTCACAGTTACCATCTTTGCAACTGGTGAGAAGGTTTCTTGGTAATCTAGACCTTCTCTCTGACTATATCCTTTGGCCACCAATCTGGCTTTATACCTCTCCACTTCACCATTGGCTTTGTACTTTATCTTGAAGACCCATTTACACCCAATGGCCTTCTTGCCTGGTGGCAGTTTGACAATGCTCCATGTGTGATTGTCTTCAAGTGCTGCTATCTCCTGTTTCATTGCCTCTATCCACTTTGGATCCTTGGCAGATTCAGTGAAGCTTTTGGGTTCAATGTAGGAGGAATGAGCAAGCAAAGCTGTCCTATATGAGGGTGAAATGTTATCATAAGAGATACAGTTAGAGATGGGGTGTGCACTCTTGGAATTAGGTGCAGTAATGTAATCCTCTAACCAGCCAGGCTGCTTAGTTGTCCTACTGGATTTTCTAGTAGGAGCCAGAGCTGTGGAAGGGGTGTAATATTAGGATTATCTGGTGGTGACTGAGGTGATGACTGACCAGAACTGGCAGGGATATGTGAGTCTGGATTGTTGGGTAATGAGGTCAGAGGTTGATGATCAGTGTCATCTAAGAACTGTAGTATTGGAAATTTGTGGGAGGAAGAGGTAGTCATGTCTTTGAAAGGAAATATGGCTTCATGAAAGATTGCATCCCTACTAACAAAAAAGGTTTGGGAGTGTAGGTCATAAACTTTGTACCCTTTTTGTGTGGGTGAATACCCCATGAAGACTCCAGATACAGCCTTGGGTGCAAACTTATCATGCTCATTTAGGACTTTAGCATAGCACAAGCATCCTAGTACTCTCAGGTGAGCTATGGCAGGGGGCTTTCCATGTAGCATCTCATAAGGGGACAGTCCTTTGAGAAGTACTGAGGGAAGCCTGTTCAATATGTAGACAGCTGATTGAATACATTCTCCCCAGAATCTGAGAGGAATATGCCCCTGAAACCTAAGTGCTCTTGCAGTGTCAAGGATTGTCCTGTGTCTCATTTCTACTACCCCATTCTGTTGTGGGGTGTAGACACAACTGCTTTGATGCAGTATGCCCTGAGATGCAAGGAGCTCACTCATCTGTGAAAAAAAATTCTCCTCCATTGTCTGATCTGAGGACTTTAACTGAAGTTCCAAACTGATTCTGAATGAACTTTAGAAAGCTTCTTAAAACAGTTACAACCTCATCTTTAGTGTTAAGCAATGTTATCCAGATGAACCTGGTGTGATCATCCACTAGTGTTAGGAAGTATCTTTTTCCATCATAGGTGGGCACCCTATAAGGGCCCCAAACATCAGCATGTAATAATTGAAATGGCATATTAGAAACAGTAGTGCTCAAAGGAAAAGGCAGTCTTATTTGCTTAGCAAGAGGGCATACAGTACAGTGATGGTTGTCAGTTCTCACACCTCTTAGGCTAGCTATCCTTTCCATTGTAGTTACAGATATATGCCCTAGTCTCTTATGCCAAATACTCTGGCCTTCTTTGTTTATATCAATAGGCTTGTGTATGGATGCAGCAGCACACAAATTGTTGATGTTCCTGGTCAATTCTTTCTGGTCCATGTCAAGCACATACAGGCCTTGTTCTTCTCTACTAGTCCCAATCACCTTCCCACTCAAGATGTCCTGAAAGACACATAAGTCAGGATAGAATATGGCTGAACAATTGAGTTCCTTGGTTAATTTTGACACAGAGAGCAGGTTGAACTTGAAGGCTGGTACACAGAGAATATTAGTGATCACCTTGTCTTTAAAAATAGATGCAGTCCCCATATGACTCACCTCAGCTAAACTACCAGTGGGCAAATGAACTTTATTAGCCCTACTGTGAGACATTGACTCAATGTTACTCAGCATATGCAGGTTAGACACCATGTGGCATGAGGCACCTGTGTCAATTATCCATTTGTCACCACTGTTAAAAGACATGAAAGCAGTAGTAATACCTGCTGTATTTGCCTGTATGTCACCAGATTTCCCTTTGTCCAGCAAGTGAAGAATCTCTTGATACTGTTCCTGTGAGAACATCTGTGCAGCATTGTGAGCCTGGTAAGGGTTAAAGTACCAGGTGGTTGGGCATAGTACATTGGCCTGGGAGGTACAGTGTTGTATCCTTGAGGGTGTGATGGTGAATTTCCCAGTTGACCCTGATATGCTGTCTTAGCCTGCACACTTCCATTTTGATGTTGTGTGACAAAAGGTGCTGTCATTTGTCATTGATAGTAAGTAGGAGCTGAAAGACCAACAGAACTTGGTCTAGGAGTGCTGCAATGCACTGATGCAGACTGTTCCCCATTGACTTCAAATTTGCCTGAATCACTGTGGGATACTGAGTGTGCTGAGGGATTGAAGCTCTGACTGTAGTTCTTATTAATGTTCTTGGGGTGCCCTGGTGGATACCCAATGATTTGGTAACATCCATCTTTGGTGTGCCCCTTCAAACCACAATGCTCACATTGCACATTTCTGTTTTTCTTAGGCTTAAAACTAGAGTTCCCCTTCTTGCTAAAGAAAGCCAAGGAATCTTGTGAAGAAGCTGAACAGGAAGCATTAGCCAAGGGCCTTTGGCTCTCATCTTGTACAATTAATGCATATGCCTGGTTCAGACTAGGAACTGGATTCATCATCAAGATTTGGCTCCTAGCTTGACTGTAGGACTCATTAAGACCCATCAGAAACATTTAACAAATGCTGAAATAGGATGTGTTCAAGAAAAACCTTGGATTTAGGACATCCACAATCAGGTGGTGGCATCATGGCATCATATTCATCCCAGAGATTCTTTAGGTGTGAAAAGTATACAGAAACAGAATTTACACCATGAGTTAAAGTACTTATTTCCCTATGAAGTTGGAAGACTCTTGAAGTGTTTACTTTATCAAAACGTTCCTTCAAGTCATCCCAAATATGTTGTGCATCAGAGGCAAACACAATCCCAGTCACTAGTTCTTTAGCTACTGTACTCATGATCCATGAAAGGACAACAGCATTACACCTATCCCATTGCTGATGCAGAGCAGCATTGAAGTTTGATTTCTTACAATCACCATTGATAAAACCTAGCTTATTTTTAGTTAACAATGCAATTTCCATAGTTTTACTCCATACAGTGTAATTCTCAGTGCCTATAAGCTGAATTGGAACATTGATCGAACCTGAAGTGTCGGATGGATGAAGATACAGTTGATGTGTGTGATCGATCATCACTGGATCACTCGATCCACCACTAGTGCTGCCTTCATTTCCTGGAACACCAGTCACTGCCATGTCCAAAAACTGAGTTATTCACTGAGTATATGAGCAAACAATCGATATGAACCCTAGATTGAAAAAACAAATTGCGGAAAGGATTTGCAGCTCGAATCAGAATTGGAGCTCTGATACCATGTTAAGTTTCATTAACTGCATCATATTGATGCTCCATTAATTGAAATCTAAAGCCCTAACAATTTGGGGAAGAACAATTTTGGTGAGAAGTAAGAACAAAGTTTAGAGAGAGAATTTCTTGTCTACTTCATTGTAGATGAGTTGAGAATACAAATATGAAAATATCTAACTATATATGAACTAATCTAGCTAAGACTCATGAGCTAAGATAACTAACTTCCTAACTACCATTCAACTAACTAACTACTAATTAGTTACTAACTTTGATAAATAACAAAACAGTCCCTAAGTATCCTTGTATGTACAAACGGGTCTCAATAGGTTTTGCTCTACGAGCCTGTTTGACTAAGTTGGTTAAAAGTGTGGGACCTACCCCATAAATAAATATTAGTTGGTAACCGTTATGAGAAAACCATAACAAGCATGTTATGTGAGAAATGAAAACGGTTTTGGCAAAACAGTTTTGTCAACTGAATTCTGATTGGTCCAAACGTTGGCAGCTTCATCTATAAAAGGGGACGTCTTCTCCTTATTTCAGTACACCAAACAGAAGCAACTCAGTAGTTGCTTAATGTATTTCACAGACTGAAAGAAAATAGTTTGTGTAGAAAATAGAAAGTGTGAACAATATAATAGTGAGGTGTTTTTAAAATAAATAGAGTTATTTCTTTTGAGTGTGTAGTAGTCTACGACTACAGTGTGTAATATTTCTCACTATTGTGAAGTTATTTTGCTCCTCTCTCAATATGTGGCTATTTTACTTTTTTGTCAAAAGATTTTTCTATGTTAAGAAACTTGGTATCGCTGTACTCTTCTAATCTTGTGTATTATTGTGGAAAATAATCCTGGGGTATACTATTATTTCCCAACAAAAAGTAGGTGATATATATGCATCAAATGTTAAAAATACTTTTTAATAAAAAAATTGATAACAAAAAGAAGCAGTTGCATACTTGGATATGATGCACTGAAAAATATAAGAGTATATTAAACAAGGAAAAAGTATTAAATATAATATAGAAAACCATACTAGAGCTTGTGGAATCTGCTACACAAAAATCTTGGCGTGGACTATGATCAGATGCTAAAGAAGCTGAAAAAGTTGCAAAGAGGAGCCCTAGCCAAAAAAAAGTTTGCAGCCATTTCAAGTATATTTTTTGTTAAACTTAGCAGAGAATGAGTTAGTTGCTTACAGGAATAAATAAGCTTTTCGAGATGTAGAACAAAAGTTAAAATTATTTGTGCCGTCCAGAACCTTAATAAGCATATTAAAAAGAAAGTCTAATTATCTCATTGTTCACAATAAAATTAACGTGTGGAAATAGTAAACGGATTTTCTTCTTTTGTCACATTGCAAATGGATCCTATCCAGTCTACAGAACCTTAATTAGCTTGCTTCCTTTACTTTATTGTTTCCTTTCTTTTATTTTAATTTTTTTTCCTTGTTTTGTGTTTTCTGGGGACGTTTTTCTTGAGGTTTTTGGAATAAACTTGTATTCCATGTAACTTTTATAAGGTTAAGGAAAACAAAATGAGTTAATTCAAAATATCACACCTTGAAATTGAGATTAAAGTTTAATAAACTGAGTGGCATGTTTCTAAATTCTTAATCATTTGAACTTAAGCATTGGCAGTAAAATGCTCTAGTTGGTAGGAGTCACTCTTTTAAGAAATATTGAACTCGATTAGACGATCACTAATCAATTTCATAAATCAAAGTCCAGGAAGTGTCATGCTTAATTAATTCTGAACTCGTCTAATCACTGATTAACTCTCCATGTTGTTGAACACAAATGGTTGAACACAACTTGAATTTTATTATTGCAAACTAAGAAGCAACTTTGATCTCACAAGTATTTTACAAGGTTTCACTCACACTCTAGCACCTCTCTTTCTTTTTTTTCTTTAACTCTCACTTGTGCTCTCACTCTTTCTCTCTTGCAATGCTTTTCTTGCTTGCTTAGCTTACTTAGTTACAACTCAAATGATCCACCTGTATTTATAGGTGGTAATGGAAGGATCTAGTGAAGGGCTTTCTACTACCCTTCTCTAGAATATTCCTAACTACATATTCTAGACATGTACTTTCTAGAATTTTTCTAGAATTCTCATTCTAGCCTAGCACTTTGAATTTTCTAGAATTGTTCTAGATTTTTTCTTCCTTTACATTATCTTGACTACTCTAGAACCTTCTAAAAAAATTCACAAATAAAATTGGTGATGAATTATAATATTTAACACTCCCCCTCAGCACCAACTTTATTTGGTCTTGCAATCATCCCAAGTGCTTCCCGGAATCTTGTAAACCTCATATTATCCATGCTCTTTGTGAATATGTCGGCTACTTGTTCGTCCGTCCGGATTGGTTCCATTTCAATTTCACCCTGAAGCACTTTTTCCCGAAGAAAGTGGTAGTGTACTTCCACATGCTTTGTCCTGGCATGAAACACTGGATTTTCAGCTAATCGTATGGCTGACAAGTTGTCACAATATAGTGCCACATTATCTTCTGATGGTTGATGCAAATCTCTCATGAGTTGCATTAGCCATGTGCTCTCTTGTGCTGCCATCGCTCCTGCTCTATATTCCGCTTCTGTCGTTGAAAGTGAAACAGTTGGTTGTCTTTTACTACACCATGATACTGCAGCTGACCCAAGACTGAATTTGTATCCTGTAGTTGATCTTCGAGTATCATAGCAACCAGCATAATCCGCATCACAGTATCCAATTATTTGGCATGGAACACCTTTCTTGTAGAGAAGTCCATAATCAATAGTTCCTTTCACGTACCTCAATATTCTTTTGATTGCTTCCAAGTGAGGCTTCTTTGGCTTCTGCATAAATCTGCTGACTACTCCAACTGCGAAGGCAATATCCGGTCTGGTCAGCGTTAGGTAGATGAGGCTACCAACTAGTTGACGGTACATTGTCCCATCCTCCAAGTTTTCGCCTTCATAAGAGCATAACTTTAAGTTAGGCTCCATTGGTGTAGAAGACGGTTTGCAACTTGACATCCCATATTTCTGGAGTAGATCTCTCGCATATTTTTGTTGCCCAAGGAACAGTCCATCCTTTGTCTTCTCGACCTTAAGACCAAGGAAGTGCTTTAGTTCGCCCAGCTCTTTCATTTGAAACCGTACCTTCAGATTTTCTTTACTTCGATAAATCTCATCAATATCATCTCCGGTGATGATTAAATCATCCACATAGACTAGTATGATAGCTAGTCTTGCTCCTCGGGCCTTTACAAATAAGCTCGAATCTGCATGAGCCACTTGATAGCCACTTTGAATTAGGAACTCGGCAATTTTTCCATACCATGCTCGAGGGGCTTGCTTCAAGCCGTATAGAGCCTTCTTCAACTTGCACACATAATCAGGGTTGTCTTTATTCACAAACCCTTGTGGTTGATCCATGTTTATCTCCCGGTCCAACTCTCCATGAAGGAAAGCATTCTTCACATGCCATAGTGTCCATGACTTGCTAGCCGCCAAAGCTAGTAAAACACGAACTGTAGTAATTTTTGCCACAGGGCTGAATGTCTCGTCGTAATCTAGCCCATACTCCTGAGAGAATCCTCGAGCTACCAGTCGGGCCTTGTACCGATCGATGGATCCGTCAGGGCGTGTTTTTAATTTATAAACCCATTTACAGGATATGGGTTTACTATCCCTGGGTTTGGCCACTAAATCCCAAGTCTGATTTTGCTTCAAGGCTAGAATCTCCTCCTCCATTGCCTTTCTCCATTCACTGCTCTTTGAAGCTTCTTCAAAGGTAGTGGGCTCCTTGATCTTGTCAACCTCGACTAGTGCTGCATTTGCATACTTAGGATTTGAGAATTTCTTTCGGGTAGACCTTCTTAGTTGAGGTTGATGTACTTCTCCAGCTTCTTCTTGAAACTCCTCGGGGGTTTCATAGACTCCAGTTTGCCATGGACTCCTGTGTTCTCCTCTTGGGGATATCTCTTCTACTATTGGCTCATGTTCTTCATGCCCCTCTTGTTTGGATTCTTCCTTGCTTCCTTGTCTGTCCTCTTCGAGCTTATGTTGTAGCTTTTGTTCCAACTCTCTTGAATCTGGTAGCGTTGCTTCTTGGGACCACCATGATGATGCCTCGTCAAAAACCACATTTCTTGAAACATATGTTCGATTGGTGGTTGGGTCACAACATCTCCATCCTTTTCTTTGTTCGTCGTAGCCGACAAAAATACATCGAACTGCTTTCTTGTCAAACTTGCTACGAAGATGATCTGGCACGAACACATAGCACACACATCCGAATACTCTAAAGTGACTTACAGTGGGTATCATCTTCCGAAGCTTCTCGAACGGCGAGGTAAATCCAAGTCGCGCCTGTGGTAGCCTGTTAGTGATGTGAGCAACAGTCTTCATACATTCCGCCCAGAACCTTGCTGGTACATTCATGCTGTGCAGCATACTCCTACATATCTCTGCAAGATGTCTGTTTTTCCTCTCTGCTACTCCATTTTGTTATGGGGTGTTTGGACATGTCAATTGTCGCCTTATCATCTGCTCTCTGAGGTAGCCATTGAACTCTCGTGATGTGTATTCTCCCCCATTATCGGTGCGGAGACACTTGATTTTCCTTCCCATATCATTTTCCACCATGTGTTGGAACTCTTTAAACTTCTCAAATACTTCAGACTTCTCCTTTAAGAAGTAAATCCACACATACCTTGAGAAGTCGTCGATGAATGTCACCATGTATCGGTAACCACTGATGGAAGGTTGTTTGACTGGTCCAAACACGTCTGAGTGCACCAGCTCCAGTGGCTCTTTAGCTTGATACTTCGATTCTTGATAGGGAAGTTGATGTGCTTTCCCATACTGACATCCGGCACAAATAGTGTCTCCCCTAATCTCAAGTTGGGGAAGCCCTTTCAACTTTGACTGTTGCATCATGACTTTCAACTTGCTGTAACTCACGTGCCCAAGGCGTGCATGCCATAGGTCAGCTGTCTCATTACTTCGAGTCTTCTCCACATAAGCTGTCTCTGCTGACATGACATAGATTGATTCTAATCTTCTTCCCTCCATGATTGGCGAGCTTGTAACTTTCAAGTCTCGATACACTTTTACGTCATTCGGTCCAAACACGACATAGTTGCCTGAAGCTGTTAGTTGCGATACAGACAACAAGTTCTTCTTCATACCTGGCACATGGTAGACATTCTGAAGCTGCACTTGTCTCGAGCTGTGACGAGGCACGAACACTGTCTTGCCAATGTGAGATATTGGCATTCTTGAGTTATTTGCAGTCACCACTACTCGACCACCCTTGTATTCACTCATGTTGATCAGCTTCTTTTCATCACCAGTCATATGATTGGAGCATCCGGAATCAACGATCCAATCATGGTCATAATCTACTAATTTTTCACTTACAGTTGCAAGCGCGAGTTCTGGTTCCAACTCAGCACGGTGCGAGGTGATGGGCTCTTCCTCATTGTTACTTTCATCAACTGCATAGGAAGTTTCAAAATCCCAATCTTCTTCTTCATCTTGCTTATTCTGAGTAGAAGTGGCTATGTTACCTTCAGCTTTCTTGTACCAGCAGTCTCTGGCATAGTGTCCCTTCTTCCCACAATTGTAGCGCTTGTCTCGTTGCCGATTGTTGGCTCCTTGGTCCACCTTCTTGTTGGGTCGATGACTTCCTTGACACCGATCATGTTGATCTCCCCCTGGTTGCGAGCTTCTCGCTTCACCTCTTCTTTGGTAGCCTTGATTTTTGCTTGATCCATCGTTTCTTCTTCCTTGAGCATTGTAGCTTTGCCCTTTATTAAAGAGCGCCTTTTCTTCATCTTTTGTAGAAAGGCCTGAAAGCTGTTTCTCCAAGTCTTCTTCATTTGCCAACAGATTCTCCAACTCTGATAAAGTTGGTTCCGTGGCCCACCCGCGTGTCGCAGTAACTATGCCTTTATACTCAGGCCTCAAACCATGAATGATAATTCTCTTCATCCTTGTCTCTGTGATAGCATTCTCTGGATCCAATTTTGATATTTCATCACACAGAGACTTAACCTTTGAGAAATATTGACTGATTGTCATATTCCGTTGCGAGATCGACAAAAGCTCATTTTCTAGCCTTTGTAATCTCGCATCATTTTTCTTGGTAAAGATTGTTGCCAACGTGTCCCAAGCTTCTTTGGGCGTCTTGGCATTCTTGATCCTCTGCAAGAACTCGTCCTCAACTGTTACTGTGAGAGCATACATGGCCTTTCCTGCTTTGACCTTCCGCTTTTTTGCTTCTTCAGCATTTGTTGGTGGTGTTGTTTCAGAGCCACCAACAATGTCCCATAGATCTTGGCCGAGAAAATAGTATTGCATCCTTGTGCTCCACGATCCATAATTTCTTGCGTTGAGCTTCTCAACGCTACTGAGGGTGCTTGCAAAATCCGCCATGGATTGGTGCCTCTTGACTTGTAGCCTCGAGTAGTAGCTTGTTGAACCTCTCTTGGATGGTTACCGCTCTTGATCCAACCTTGCTCTGATACCACTTGTTGAACACAAATGGTTGAACACAACTTGAATTTTATTATTGCAAACTAAGAAGCAACTTTGATCTCACAAGTATTTTACAAGGTTTCACTCACACTCTAGCACCTCTCTTTCTTTCTTTTTCTTTAACTCTCACTTGTGCTCTCACTCTTTCTCTCTTGCAATGTTTTTCTTGCTTGCTTAGCTTACTTAGTTACAACTCAAATGATCCACTTGTATTTATAGGTGGTAATGGAAGGATCTAGTGAAGGGCTTTCTACTACCCTTCTCTAGAATATTCCTAACTACATATTCTAGACATGTACTTTCTAGAATTTTTCTAGAATTCTCATTCTAGCCTAGCACTTTGAATTTTCTAGAATTGTTCTAGATTTTTTCTTCCTTTACATTATCTTGACTACTATAGAACCTTCTAAAAAAATCCACAAATAAAGTTGGTGATGTATTATAATATTTAACACATGTTCCCTTCTTAACTGTAATGTGGTTAAGAATGAGGTCAGGGAATGAGAAGTCCCAGATGTTCATCTAAGTTACATAATTGTGACATTGGAACTCCATTACATGTTGACGAAAGGCCCCGCCAAGTTAGCTACTTTACAAAAGTGCCTACTGCATGCAGTTGGAAGAATGGAATTATTGGTGAATCAAGTGAAAGTAAAGAAAGAAAGGGATTCGAACCGTCAATAAGAAAAACAAAAGCTTTCCTACCAGTTCCAAATGTTCCACTACTTTTAATCCTTTATGCGTTTGTGAAACTCGTAAAGTAGTCATATGGATAGACAGGTAGGATTTCTTTCTTTTTGTAAATGATACAAGTAATGGGCATGGTTAAAGATATTGATGTGGCAAAAAAAAAAAAAGGAAAAGGGTTGAAAATGGAGCAAATATACCCTCCATTTGCAAATGATTTCAAATATACCCTTACCGTTAATAAAAGGGGTCACTTCTACCCTCCAAAACTAACAGCCGTCCATGTCATTATTTTACCCATTTTAAATTTTTATAAATGATGACATGCACTGCCATCGTGGATTAGAATATACCCAACCATTTTCTTATAACCTGTCTTCTTCCCCATCTTTAGAGAACTCATTCACTGATTTTAACAAATCGACATTTTGATTGTGGTATGAAGGTTTTAATTTATAACAAAACCTCTATGCATGAAATACAACTAACCAAAATAGATCAGTGAAAAAGTGAATCTTACTTAAAGAGAGTTTTTAAATATATCTGTTTCTCTCTTCCTGTGCAAAAATAAAGTAAAAACAGATACAAAGACAATCCAATAACAATATTTTTACTTTGCATAAATGATCTTTTCATTTTTTTACTATAGCTATTTGCTTAGTAATAAAGATTCCTTGAACATATTGAACCCCAAAATTAAAATTAGAAGAAAAAAGAACAGAACTCAAATATTAATGGAGAATTTTATGATATCAACAATGGAGGTTTGGGAATCAAAGCAAGTGAAAGTTCTTTAAATACAAAAAAAAAAAAAAAGACTGGTCATAAGTAAAGGGGTAAGGCATGTTTTATTCCATGGTGGCACGGTGGCAGTCCATGTCATCATTTATATATGTTTAAAATGGGTAAAATAATAACATGGAGGGCTGTTAGTTTTGGAGGGTAGAAGTGGCCCCTTTTATTAACGGTAAGGGTATATTTGAGACTGTTTATAAACGAAAGGTATATTTGCTCCATTTTCAATAGTTGAGGGGTATTTTTGGCCCTTTTTCGAAAAAAGAAAAACTACAATATAACATTTTCCTTCTCTAGTAAAGGTTCAATCAAAGTTCCCAAGGCAGGAGAAATTTGTGATCTAACTGAACAAAATTCACGATGTTGACCTTTGTACAACACACTTTTATTCCAGACAAGTGTTACACTACATGAGCAAAGCGAGCTAACACTTATTTAGTAAAAAAGAAATGGGAAAAAAACTGGCATGCATGAACATGATATGGCAGTATTGACAAACTATAGTAGTAATTATCAATTCATCACCAAATTAAAGATTGTCATGAGTAGTAATTTTGTACCCTTTCTCCTCGACCGAAAAGTTTGGAATAATTGGAGTCTTAGAATAGAATCGCCTTTCACAGAAAAGGCTAAATCTGAAGTAGAATTTTCTTGCACAAAGTCGATTTAGTTCGAGCTCAAATGAGACAGCGGACCATAAATAAATTTAGAAAAAAAAAAGAAATTCCTCATTTCATAAAATAGTAGTACTAGTAATAAAAAGCAATTCCTCTTTTCATAAGAAAAAAGTGAAAATTAAGAAGCTAAAAGCAATAAAATAGTAACCACTTCCTAATGGTATTTCAATCCGTATATACAATATAGTTCAGAGATCATATACTTTTACTAACTAATACTAGAACTTAAGTTAGCGTACGTAGCCATATTATCAACACTCAGTTAATCGCTAAGTTGCTATATTGAGTCTCCTGAGGTGACCCTGCCGGCGTGTTCTGATTCGAAGCTCTGGTGGAACACGGCAGCGCCGCCACCTGCACCACCGCCGTTGCCGGACATGTAGACGGCAAGAAGAGTATCCTGTGATGAAGAAGACAGCAAAGCACTGGTAGTACAGTTGCTGTAGTGAGTGGTTGGTGTGTTCATATCTCCGTCGTTCACGGTGGTGCAAAGCGGAGACGCGGTAGTTGAACATTCTCCGGCACCGCCGCTTGGGGGCCCTACAATGCTGCTGGTTGGTGTAGCTTTACCGTGTTTTCCTCCAACACCACAATGCTGACATGAATTGTTACCCTAAATTTTAAAATAGAAATGAACACAAATGAGATTAAACTTTACACATTTATACGTCATTATGGATATAAATCGTGTTTAAATTGGCCTATTATTATATTTTTGTTACCTATATGTGCATTTTATTTGTTGTGTCTGCTAGCATGTTAATGTAGCATATTATTTTTTTCAGGTTACTACTATATTTATTACTCCTATAAATAGTCTCATGTAATTATTTACTGATGATTTTTTTAATGCAAAAGGTATAAATTTTACATTGTTAATGTAAAATTAAATTTATAAGCTCTACTAACGACTAATTGTTATACTATATTAAAGACCTCTTTTTGGCAAATAAAAAGATAAAGTAACATAAAAACGCCTGAAATGATACTAAAATGGTATTCCGATACCTCTTCTGTTCTATTTAATGTGACGGGATTGAAATTCAAAATTATGCACATTTAAGTCACATTAATGATAAATTTAAAATATGTAAGAAATATTTGAAAAGAAAATGGAGTAGTTGTCAAAGAATAACTTAAGAGGAACTATAGAAATGGTACTTAATTATGTATCATACTTATTTTTAGTTTTTCATCTAGTATTTGATACTCATCAGTCATCTCCACTTATAAGGTTTGACCTTATTTCTGGTAGTAAGGACTACACCACTACTGCCTTTTAGATGATTATGTGGCATTGTATATGATAAGCTAAATAATTGAAAGAGAAAAGTAAATGAAGACAGACAATAGAAGAGGAAGAGCGGTAGGTGGTGCCATCAGGTTCAATGATCCAGCCAGCTTCAACGGCAAGGTGACGAAGGACTTCATTGATGTCGGAACGAGGGGAAAGGCGGTAGCCACCGTGCTGACGGAGAACTTGGAATATTTTGGTAGTGATGGCTCTTCTCTCTCGCTCTCTCATTTTGGTCTTCTCCTTCTCAACAGCCCTTCTTCTTCCATTACTATTGTTGCTTTTGTTACCTACTACTACTTCCTTCATTTCCTGTCGAAACTAATGTTTGTTTGTGAAATGGGATATACGTATTGTTTTTTAAAGGAGAAGGGAAGCCTTTCGTATGATTGAGTAAACATTGCATGTTTATGGGGAAACAGTAATCTGACAATGTGGCAGAAGAAAGAAATGGGTTTTGGGGGTGTGTTTGGTAGTACTCCCCATTTCATACCGTATCACATAGTTTGACTAGATTCGAATTTTAAAGAAAATAATGAATACTTTCAAAATTTGTGATCTAAAATAAGGCATAATAATTTGTATGTCTCATAAAGAGTAAAGTGAGAAACTTGAATTTAAGTTATTTTCAAATCTAGAATTGTGTCATTCTTTTGAAATAAATTAATTGTGACATCTTTTCTGAATAATGTTATCGGGAAATTAAACATCTGTTATGTTACAATAGTTCTCTTATGTTTAGTATCAAGCTACCATATTATTAAGAATAAAATAGTACTCCCTCCGTTCCAAAATGGTTGTTATAGTTCGAATTTCGAGAGTCAAATGAGTTCATTTTGACCGTGATTTTAAACATATAATCTTTAAGTTTTTTGTAACGATGTTTATATATTTAGAAACTACATAAAAAATACTATAAGTCACAATAATTAATAATTCAAAATATTTAAAAGACATATGAAAATATTACGATCAAAGTTAAACTCGTTTGACTCTCGAAATCCGAACTATGACAACCATTTTGAAACGGAGTGAGTACATTTTTGTCATTTTCCCCTTTTCGATTTATTTTCTTGGGAACTGTTATACTAAAGACCAAAGGGGTTGAATCTAACGTTAATCTTCATGCACCTGCAACTTGGGTAAAAGATCGTGTAGATTAAGTTTGTATACACAAATTTTGTTACAAAATTGGATATTCCGCCTGCTTATTTTACTACAAAAATCATTCATTATCGTAGATCTGCTATGATAACTCTGACTTGTTCAAATAACATTTTTCCAAGTATTTTACTAATTAATTTCTTAGAAGAGGATCTTGGAACCTGGATGACAACATGATTAATTTGCGCCCCATGCATGCTCAAAGTCTTTGTCTTTTGCTCTTTGCAGTTTGTCACCGTCTGTGCCAAATTAACAATGGCTAGCTGTTGCTCCCAACGCACACGCAAGTATACGTGGTCGATAAGTAATAAAGTGATAAATCGAGTATCGTTCCCACGAGGACTATTCAGACTGAATTCTAGCAAACAATTTATATAAACTATTCAGGGATCTTTTGTCAATAGTTGAGATTTTACTAACTAAAACAATAACTAAAATGGTAGAAGTGAATTCAAATAATAGAGCAAAACTTGGTTGTTATCAGTAATAAGGAGACGGTCCAGGGTCAGAGTTACGAACAATCCAGTTGAGTTTTCCAATTGATTCCACTTCTTGAATCCCGGATTACTAACTAACAGATTAAATGTACCGGTGAAAACCTTTTGATTCTTCACGGCCTATGCAGGCTACTCCAATCCCTATATGTCTATGGGTTGAATCACGTGCACGCATTAACGAATTCTGTAATTAGTTAAACTAGGCGAGCAAGTATATGTCTATCCTACTCACAAATTGGTTCCCCGATGCCCGGGTTCACAAACTAGTCCTATTCTTTCTTATTACGTAATTAAATTCCCTCTTTCGAGTTCAATCTAAAAAGCATAGATAATGCGTAATAATCGGGCCCTGACAATTACACAAGTGAAATCAAGAAAGAATAAGTAACCCGTAATGGGATTCAATTAATGGGAATCAATCTTCAAACATCAACCTTCATGAAATACTCTAACCATAGAACTAGAGAATTAGCTACGCATACTCATAATAATAAAACAAGGATTTGATGAAATAATGAAATAATGATGTAATAGATTAATGGAAGGAAGAAAAACCCTTGTTCTTGATGTTATGAGCTCTCCAATTGCTCCAAAGTCTCAACTCCCATGAAAAACGAAGTAAAATACTATTTATAAGGTTTACAAACACCTAGTAATGAGTTAGACCCAATGCTAGACGGACTAGGAAGTAAAAATGCGCACAAGGGGCGCTATAACGGGCGCCCCGCGCCTCGTAACGCGCTGCCCAAGACAGAAGACGTCAAAGACTCCCCGCGTTTGGCACGCACCGCGCAAGAAACCGCGCCACAGGCTGGCCGCTTTGCCTGGCGCGGCGCGCCACCTGTGGCGCCCAGCCATTTTTCTGTTTCGTTTGCTCCTTTGCTCGCTCGTGTCGTGCCTTCGTGCGCTCGATCCAATCCTCAATCAAAATCCAATCTTTTCTTGCTCGATCATGCTCTTTAAAGCTCCAATTACACTACGTAACAACCTACATACACACAACATAAAATTAGTGCAAAACCACATTCATAAACTATAAAACGAGCGAATAACAAGCTCGAACATGCGGAAATATTAAGGAAACTTTGGCATAAAATGCCAAACATCACTAGCGCGCTAATCTTCGCCAAAAATAGAAGAAGAAAAATCGATATATACATAATTAGTAAAACAAAATTATAAAGAGAAGGTGGTAGCTAATTAAAGTGTTATACTCTATGTTCAGTTAGACAATAACCACAAAATAGAACTAAAATCTCAAATATTATTTACATTATTTCTCCTAAAAACTTTTGCAACTCATTAAAGGATTACAACAAATATATGTTGAGCCCATACTTTATCATTGATATATTGACACTATTTATACAAGAGCATGTAGGTACTTAGAATGGAAAGGAAGATTACAAGGAAAGAATATTAAGCTACAACAACAATCAAGAGATATGATTAGTAGGATATCTTGATCCATGATTTGTGGGATTCATGATCAATGATTGATACTTGATGGAGGAGAATCTGATGCTCTCCTAATATTCCCCTGCAAGATGGTGGAGCTATCAGCAACACCAATCTTGGATCTGAGCCTCTCAAAGTCCAAACGGGGCAGCGCTTTTATAAAAAGATCAGCAAGTTGATCTTTGGAGCTGACATGAGATACTCGCAACTCCTTTGTTTGAACCAGGGTCCGCACAAAATTAAATGATAGTTAATTTCAATATGCTTCATACGAAAGTGAAATACTGGATTGGCACATAAGTACGTCGCTCCTAAAGTATCACAATAAATGACTGGAATCTGTGTGAGAGGAATGGAGAGCTCTTTTAAAAGATTTTGTATCCAACATATTTCAGCTATTGTTGATGCAAGAGAACGATATTCAGCTTCAGTGGATGAGCGAGCAACAGAACATTGTTTCTTCGAGCTCCAGGAAATAGGTGTGCGACCAAAATATATAATGTGGGGCACTGGTGGAAGTGCAATCATCCTTGTTACCAGCATAACCTGCATCCGAGAAGGTGAAGAGTCCCGACAAAGAAATAAGCCAAACTCTAGAGTACCACGAAGATATCGAAGCACTCTCTTGAGAGCAGCCCAATGGTTCTGATACGGGGTAAAAATACAGAAAAAAGATACGCTAGAAAAAGAGGGAGAAGAGATAGAAAAGATAGGAACGAGACGTAGCTCGAACAACCACCAAGGTAGCTTCGAAGAACTAGTTTTGAAACACCCTTAGATTGAGTCAAGAAACACCTACGCTATGCAAACTAACCTCAAGAGACACTTGGCTCTTGCAACAAGTTTGATCAAAAAGGTTTGAAGTTCAAATGGATTCACCATGTAAATTAAAACCCAACAAAGGTTTCTATTGAGAGATTCTTCTCCATTATTCATTCTTCAAAATTCAAGGTAAGCTAATAAAATAAAATAAAATAAAATGACCTAAGAGGTATTTATAGGTTCACCTCACATGGGAATAAATGACATAAAAGCCCACAAGTTGGGTCAAAGCATAGAAGACCACGCAGGGTCAAAATAGTGAATAGTTCTAAGCTTAAAAGGAATCCCGTAATTGCTTGAACAGGGGGAGGCGGTCTGCCCATCCTCCTAGGCGCTCCGCCCTGCAGGTTTTCAGGCGGTCCGCCTTGCAGTGAGGCGCTCCGCCTGGATGGAGATACAGAGAGCTCTACATTTGACACTTAGCCGCATTTTGACTCTAAAAGCGTTTTCAGGCGGTCCACCTTGCAGTGAGGCGCTCCGCCTGGATGGAGATACATAGAGTTCCACATTTGACACTTAGCCGCATTTTGACCCCAAAAGCTGTGAGGCGGTCCGCCTGCTTTCTGGGGCGGTCCGCCTACTCCTGGCTTGTTCCAAGGATGGTTGAAATGTGTTGGGGCGGCCTTCCTCGTCCATGGGGTGGTCCGTCCAAGGCTATGCTCAAGTGGCCAATCTTCAATTCGCTTCGAACTCTTCTCCAAAGTGTTTGTCCTTGCAACCTTTGTGTCCTTCAAGCTTGGCTCTTGATGGTTGGTGCTTTGGCTCGATTTGCCCCGCATCATCCTCCCCTTCTTAAAAGGATTTCGTCCTCGAAATCAAACCATCAAGGCCTACAAGCAAAGACAAACACAAGCAAAACTTCCTACTACGGAAGAAGGTTAGTGCAAATTGTTTGGAAAACACACTCTTATGGTATAACCAAGTATCAATAGTAATGAAAAAGTTCATGTCTCCAAAGGAAACAACAAGTACTTGACTAAATAAATGAGTGCACTCAACACAAGGACAAACAAAAAGATCAATAGGGCATGGAAAATGCAAGATCAAACTATCAAAAATCCTATGATCCCTAAGTTTATTACCAACACACCAAACCTTCAATGCAATATCTTCACAATGAAGCAAATTGGTTTTGGCATGCTCAACTCTCAAAGTGTGATCAACATATGGAATGGAATAAGCACAATAGCTCAACCTACAACTAGCATCAATTACTCCACTCCCCTTCTTAAAAGCACTCATACTCACACCAAAAGATACCTCCACATAAGGCAAACTCTCAAGAAAGGCATTAACAATGGATTCTTCATCATCAAAACCCAAACAACCAAGGGTAGGGTTACTAGAAGAAACATTCACCTTACTCAAACAAAGAGTTATCTTAGGAGTCAAATCCTTCACACCATGGAGGTTCTAACTCGTTTTCAACTCTAGTTCGATACAAATCACCACCACAAATAAATATGCCTTCAAACAAGGGATTAGTAAAAGTATGAATCTCATCCTCATGGTAAAGCAAAGGTGAAGTATCAAAACTAGGTTCATCACCCACACTTGAGGAGTCATCATAGACAACCCTATCCATCCTATGTAATAGAGACTCCTCAAGGTCACCACCTTCCTCACCACAACACATAGGTTCACCAAAGGCAATTATATCAATAAGGGTATGATCAAACAACTCATTTTCTCCTTTTTCAAAAATTGGTGATGGGTCATAACAAGGGTCACAAGCAAGGTCAACTACCACTTCTTCACTAAAGAGAGGTTCATTGAATATCAGGCTCACATCATAATGTGGCTTATCAATTCTCTCAACTAGTGGTTGACATGCGCACACAAGTTGACCATTAGACTCTTCACTAGTTGCAAGTTCAATAGATGCATTATAAGTACCAACTAGCATTGAGTCATCACAAGACAAGGAACTAGCATGCTCATGAAATGGTGAAGAAACACTTACACTTGAGTTCTTTCCATGAGCACTCGTAGCATTTGAAGTGTCATGTTCAACTCCTTCTTCATGAAGCTCACAATGAAGATCTTCATCACCTTGCCTTCTGTTGCTCCCAACGCACACGCAAGTATACGCGGTCGACAAGTAATAAAATGATAATTAGAGTATCGTTCCCACGAGGACTATTTAGACTGATACTTAACAAACAATTTCTATCTACTATCCAGGGATCTTTTTCCAATGGTGAGAGTTTTTATTAACTAAAGAGCAGTAATTAAAATGGTTGAAGCGAATTCAAACAATGGAGCAAAACTTGGTTGTTATCAGTAATAAGGAGACGGTCCAGGGTCAGAGTTACGAACAATCCAGTTGAGTTTTCCAATTGATTCCACTTCTCAAATCCCGGGTTACTAACTAACAGATTAAATGTACCCGTGAAAACCTTTCAGTTCTTCACGGTCTATGCAGGCTACTCCAATCCCTATATGTCTATGGGTTGAATCACGTGCACGCATTAACGATTTCTGTAATTAGTTAAACTAGGCGAGCAAGTATATGTCTATCCTACTCACGAATTGGTTCCCCGATGCCCGGGTTCACAAACTAGTTCTACTCTTTCTTATTACGTAATTAAATTCCCTCTGTCGAGTTTAATCTTGACACGACCCGGAATCCGGTTAGGCCGTGCGGGCGCCCGACATCCTCCCCTAGACCGGTCGGGCGAACCCTTACCAATTAAATCAGGAAAATAAATATAACAATTTACAAATAAGGACAAGACTTAAAATAAAAACACAGACATACTGATACCTCTAAGCTGTACAAAAGAAATTACAGCTGACTACCCAACATGCTAGGTTTAGGGCTATCCAGACCAGACATCTAAGAGTACAAAAGAAGACAGATACCTCCTGAAGGGAGCAAAATGCAACTGAAATAATGAACAATAAACTGGTGGCCATCCGGAATAAATCTGGCTCACCCTGACAGCTGAAGTCGTCTTCGCTCCTGAACAACGTGGTGAACTCAATCTTGGAGCGAACCTGCCGAAACGAAATAGATAGACAAGAAACAAATAACAAACAAGGGTGAGTCAAAAGGACTCAATAAGTGGGGCAGACTAGCCACCTCAAATAATAGGATAGCTAGCCAGGGAGAAAAGAAACAGATAAACCCAATTCCTCTTATTTAAATTACAAAAAGGCAGAGCCAAATAATAACTAGAAATGCGTATGAAACCTTAAACTCAGCTAGGAATACGAGCCAGAAACATATCAACAAATAAGCAATGCACGTATGAGCAGAACAGTAGTTATGTACCACAAGTCTACGCAATGATATGAAAATGAAATGAAATGAAATGAGATGAAATGAAATGAAATGAAATCTGATGCAAAGGGTCACATGTGCCCGTCCTCCCATCTCGAAGCGGAATACTCCTGCATTCGAGAGGAATCCAATCTGATAACCAACTGGAGCGGAATACTCCTGCTCCTGGGGCGGAATACTCCCGCACCCGATATAATATAAACCAGAGGCGGAATACTCCTGCACTCTCTTGGGGCGGAATACTCATGCACCCGATATAATACAATGGAGCGGAATACTCCTGCTCCTGGGGCGGAATACTCCTGCCCTCAATATGATACAATGGAGCGGAATACTCCTGCTCCTGGGGCGGAATACTCCTACCCTCAATATGATATGCAATGTAATGCATATGAATGACAAATATTGCATATGAATGCAATGTGATGCAATAATAACCCTTCACCGGCGCGGGACTCTCATCGACAACCAGGAAGTAGATGCCAACTCACAGCCAGGGTACAATGCTCAGATCCTCATTGCAATACCAACAATAGGACATAACATATAATATATAATGTAAATCCAAAGCTAAGGCGTAATGAGTACGCCTATCGGCAGCTACACACGTAAGGAACACGTGGTAGAAAATCCACGAGGCCAGGTGCCTCCAAAGAAATGGATATAAACACTTACCTTGTTACAAAGTTAGTACAGCCACTCAATAACCGCTTTGTCCTTTGGTTTTCTTGCCAAACGATCCCACTCTATTCAATAAGCAGAAAAATATATCAATTTAGGCTAAAGGCTTCATTCCTCACATCTTAGGGCAATCCAGGTAGGAACCTGATACCCTATTCGCATACGCAATACGCAGGCCAGGCCTATATACAGGGTTTAAAGTCACGTAACCAAACCCCAAATAATTTACATTTATATGTTGCCCATAACTCACTGAGTACGAATATATAATCAATTTCATTATCGGGGTCCATTTGACCCTTCAAACTATCAATTTACGTCATTAGGGCGATGTCTAATATCCCTATTTTTACCGTAAAAATATATTCAAACATACGTAATAAACTCAAATAATATATTAAGATCATTACCTAAATATTCTGGGGTGAAAATACTATTTTTCTCCGGCCCCTTTTCTCATTTTCTGGCAATTTTTTCCTTACCGCGTTTTGCTTCTGCGTTTTCTGTATATTGCTGTAACATTGCCTCGTCCTAAGCTATTTAGCTAAGGTCCACCGCCCATTTTGTTCTTTCTTTTCCATTTTTGTCCTTTTCTCTTCTTCGTCTTTTTCCCCTTTTTTTTTCTTTTTCTTTTAAAATATGCAGTTACGGTAAAAATTCAAATGGTACCCTACGATATTCGAAATAATTCCAACTTTTGCATACAAGTTATACAAAATATATGTAACATACTCGCGAAGACGGATCTCAAATTGGACTCCCGAAACTTAAGATGCGAATTTAAATAAAAAGAAGTCAAATTATTTAACTTTCGGCATTTTAGCGGAAACTAGCCGAACAACATCGAAATTCACTTTCGAAAGTTCATAAAGGTCATAAATAATCATACGAACCCAACGGCACTTTCGAATTTTGAATCAGAGCTCATTCGGCAAAACCGAGCTCGAACATCTCTTTTTAATATTTATCGCCAATAAAAACTGAAACCTTCTTCCGATGCCTACCAAACGATGTCTGATTTAGCTCAAATTTTACAGATAAGTCCCAATGGATATTACGAACATTTTAAAATTATCGTCACGCCAATCGGAGTCCTAACTTCCAAAACCACTAACCGAGGTCGTTTCAAATCTAAAAACCATAGATAATGCGTAATAATCGGGCCCTGACAATTACACAAGTGAAATCAAGAGAGAATAAGCAACCCGTAATGGGATTCAATTAATGAGAATCAATCTTCAAACATCAACTTTCATGAAATACTCTAACCCTAGAACGATAGAATTAGCTACGCATACTCATAATAACAACACAAGGATTTGATGTAAAAATGAAATAATGATGTAATAGATTAATGGAAGGAAGAAAAACCCTTGTTCTTGATGTTATGAGCTCTCCAATTGCTCCAAAGTCTGAACTCCTATGAAAAAACTAAGTAAAAGAGTATTTATAGAGTTTACAAAAGCCTAGTAATAAGTTAGACCCAAGCCTAGACGAAATAGGACATAAAAACGCGCACAAGGGGCGCTATAACGGGCGCCCCGCGCCTCGGAACGCGTGAGCTTGGACAGAGGACGCCAAAATCATTCCGCCTTGGCCATGCGGCGCATGGGCAACCGCGCCCAGCCCCTACGCGCTATAAGTGGCGCGGCGCATGGGCTAGGGCGCCAGGCCATTTTCCTGTTCCGTTCCTCCTTTTCTCGTTTCGTGTTGTGCCTTCGTGTGCTCGATCCAATCCTCAATCAAAATCCAATCTTTTCTCGCTCAATCATGCTCCTAAAAGCTCCAATTACACTGCGTAACAACCTACACACGCACGACATAAAATCAGTGTAAAACCACATTCATAAACTATAAAACGAGCGAATAACAAGCTCAAACGTGAGGAAATATTAAGGAAATATAGGCATAATATGCCAAACATCACCTTCCTTCCATAGCACATGGTTGAGGCTCTATTAGCTCCCCTCCAAGAGTACCTACACAAAAGCTAATACAAGAAGAAGAAGAAGAAGAAGAAGAAGAAGAAGAAGAAGATAAAGCATGGTTAGTACAAAGGGTGTCCTCACTCTCATTTTGTCTTTCCTCTCCTCTCCTTTCTTTCATTTTTCTCTCAAGGCCAAGTGTAGATTTGGGTGACAACCCACTCACATCACTCGACACATCCTCTCCTTTTTCCACTCTAGGATTGTCACCGGTCACTCCCTTACTCCTCTCTATCTTTTGTCTCTCATTTTTAAAAGCATTAGGATGAGGCCCAAGAATGCCTTCACCTGGAGTAGGTGGACTCTTTACTTCAACCCTAAAGGGCATAACAACAAGGTTTACTGCTTCAGGCTCAATCTCCATGGGAGACTTTGCTTTAGCCGCCTTTTTAAGCTCTCTCATGCTCCTATAATCTTCACTCACTTGCTTGGGTGACAAAGGCTTAAGTATGAAACTCTTGCCCTCATGCTTAGCCGTGTAAGTATTGGCTCGACCATTATGAATCACATGTCCATCATATTGCCAAGGCCTATCCAACAAGATATGGCATGCTTGCATAGGCACAACATCAAACATAAGCTCATCTTGATAAGTCCCAATCTTGAACTTAATCAAAACTTGCTTAGCCACTTCAACTCCCCACACTCACTCAACCATTGCAAACGGTAGGGGTTTGGGTGTTTAAGAGTAGGCAACTTTAATTGTGAAACCAAATTGTGAAACCAAAGATTGGCTCACCACATTAGCACAACTTCCCGAATCAATGATCATTGAACACACTTGCCCCTTCACTCTACATCTAGCATGGAATAGATTCTCCCTTTGCACATTCTCCTCCTCCTCAAGACTCATGGCACTCGAACTCCTACGTACCATAAGTGTCATGTTAAGATCATCACTCTCCGCCACTTCCTCTTCACAATCAACTCGCTCACTTCCTCCAACTCCCTCATTTTTTGGCTCACTTTCTTGCTCACACACCCTACCATCATCCATGATCATCATAGCTCTACGGGTGGGAAAATCTTTAGCAAAGTGTCCATAGCCCTTACACTTGTGACATTGAAAAGAAGAAGCACTAGGAGTATGTAAATGAGTTTTAGAGTTACCTCCCGACTTCTTGGAGTCACTCCTTGGTGTTCCTTTCTCAAAAGTCTTCTTCACATCCTGGGTTCCACTAGCAATACCGGTACTTGGGCTATTCCAATCCATGGTCGACTCATAGGAGTAGATGCAATATTACCTCTAGAGCGAGTAGCTTTGTCTTCTTTACTCCACCTTTCGGCTTCAATAGCGGCATTGAATGCATCTTGGAGTGAATAGAAAACATTCAATCTCAATTGAGAAGCCAAGTCTCAGTTTAAGCCTTACTTGAAACGAATGATAGCTTGCTCCTCATCTTTCGTCTCCATGTCAAGGGACATCCAGTTCTTTTCAAACTCATCAAAGTATTCCTCAACCGATTTGAGGCCTTGTTTCATTTCATAAAGCTTCTTGAGTTGTTCTCGGCGGTGCTTTGGGGTAATATACTTGTCACTCATCACTTGCTTCAATTCATCCCAAGTAATGTGCATAGGCAATCCAACTCTTCGTCTAGACCTTTTAACCGACTCCCACAAAGTGGAAGCATAGGCCTAGAATGAAACAATAGCATAGGTAGCCTTCTTTTCATCCGACGAGTCATTAGTATCAAATACCCTTTCCAAACTCACCATCTAAGTCAAAAATATTTTCGGATCACTAGTCCCTTTGAAAGATGGGATAATTATCTTTTCACTATTCAAATTGGTCTCATGACCTCCACGGGTTGGTTCCGGTTGACCCCCATAGTAGTCATCATACCCATCATATTCACGCTCTAAGTTCCTCTCCACATGTCCCCCTCGGGGCCCTCGACCTAGCCCATGACCTCTATACACACCCCGAACTCAATACATTGGCCTCCTATTCGGATAAGGTGGCTCATAATCATCAAAACCATCAACATGTCCGGGTTGCTCCCCTTCTTGAGCTTCATCAACTTGCTCAACGGGTATCACATTTCTATGGGGTCTCATAAGTGGTGGAACAATACCTTGGGAATGCCCACTTGTTGGAGAATGCCCAACACTCTATCATAAGTGCCTTCACCGGCATCTTTTGGGACACTCAGGGTCCTTTCTCTTTCAAGGTTCTCAAGCCTCAAACTTATGGCTTTCACCTCGGCCAAAAGAGTAGCAAAAGTGCCTTCCGGAACCTCATTGGTCTTATCTCTTTCCTCGGACATGTACCTACAAGCATCAAAGACAAAGAAGATATTAGAGGCAAAATTCTCACACGCTCCCTCACTTTTGAATGTCACTCGGGTACACTCAATATAGTGGGGTAGGTTCACTCAAGCTTGATTCAACAAGGCTCCTCGTATTGAACAACAATCCTCAATGACCTCCTATGTTCACAAGAATCAAAGTACTCTTCGGGTAGAGTGGAATTGATGTGACTCTATGAACTGACGGCTTTATAGTGAGCACCTGAATAAAGAAAGTTCTACGAATCTTCTTTGAGTTCTAATCACCTCTACGCACAAATATCCTATAAGCTCAATGAACTAGTAGTAGAAAAGTAGGACAATTACTCAAAGAAAACTACTCGGAAGTAATACAAGCAAAGAAACACGAAAACCTACGAAAAAACTACCCGAAACTTAGGCCCTCCGCCCAGAGATTGAAGCCCTCCACCCAGTAGGTGAGGCCCTCCGCCTAGCAGGTGAGGCGGTCCGCCTGGATCAAAGTCCAGAGAGCTGGTTTCTGGTGAGGCGGTCTGCCCAGAGTTGTTCTTCAGCTTCTTCAACAACGTGTTTTATCAATTTTCAACCCAAAATTTTCGATGATTTCACCTTGTTTCTCAAAATCAAAGGTATCTAAAGTTGTATTGAACTATTCCCAACAATCCCCAATGAATTTTAGCATCAAACAATCAATAACAAGATCACACTCAAGATTCAAAGCCTTTCAAGCTAGGGTTTCAAAGTTGGGTTTTCAAACTTTAAATTTTCAATCCACAACTCCAAATCATGTAAAAATGGTACCAAATCAACGGGTAATCATCAAGTAACAATCTTGAATACATATCATCGAATGGGTCATCAAATCCAAGAAGATCTAGTAATTTTTTTGTGATTTTTTAATTTTTCAACTTTTTTCTTCTTTTTATTTTCTCAAGAATAGTAACAACAACAATAAAGTAAAGATACGAGATAGATGAACAGGACGGGGATTTGTAGGAACAAATCCGACTCATGCTCTGATATCAAACTGATACGGGGTAAAAATACCGAAACAAGATACGATAGAAAAGGAGGGAGAAGAGATAGAAAAGATAGGAACAAGATGTAGCTCAAACAACCACCAAGGTAGCTTCGAAGAACTAGTTTTGAAACACCCTTGGATCGATTCAAGAAACACCTACGCTATGCAAACTAACCTCAAGAGACACTTGGCTCTTACAATAAGTTTGATCAAACAGGTTTGAAGTTCAAATGGATTCACCATGTGAATTCAAGCCCAACAATGGTTTCTATTGAGAGATTCTTCTCCAATATTCATTCTTCGAAATTCAAGGTAAGCTAATGAAATAAAATGACCTAAGAGGTATTTATAGGTTCACCTCACATAGGAATAAATGACATAAAAGCCCACAAGTTGGGTCAAAGCATAGAAGACCACGCAGGATCAAAATAGTCAATAGTTTTAAGCTTAAAGGGAATCCCGTAATTTCTTGAACAAGGGGAGGCGGTCTGCTCACCCCCATAGGCGCTCTGCCCTGCAGGTTTTCAGGCGGTTCACCTTGCAATGAGGTGCTCCGCCTGGATAGAGATACAGAGAGTTCCATATTTGACACTTAGCCACATTTCGACCCCAAAAGCATTTTCAGGTGGTCCACCTTGCAGTGAGGCGCTCCGCCTGGATGGAGATACACAGAGTTCCATATTTGACACTTAGCAGTATTTCGACCCCAAAAGCTGTGAGGCGGTCCGCCTGCTTTCTGGGGCGGTCTGCCTGCTCCTAGCTTGTTCCAAGGATGGTTGAAATGTGTTGGGGTGGCCCTCCTCGTCCTTGGGGTGGTCCGTCCAAGGCTGTGCTCAAGCGGCCAATCTTCAATTTGTTCCCGAACTCTTCTCTAAAGTATTTGTCCTTGCAACCTTTGTGTCATTCAAGCTTGGCTCTTGATGGTTGGTGCTTTGGCTCGATTTGCCCCGCATCAGGTTCACAGTGGGTCGACTAGCAAACAGTGATAGCTTGTTTATGGCAAAGGCAATATCTGACCTTGTCAAAGCTAAATATTGAAGGCAATCGACAAGTTGCTGGTAACACTTGACATCATTAAAGTGTGCAGTATCCTCTAGGTGGAGAGAAGAGCCTGTGGACAGAGGTGTTGAAATTGAATTGCAATCTCGCATAGCCACTCGATCAAGGATATCAATTATGTATCAGTGTTGAGAGATAAACAACCCAGATGGAGTTCGAATCATCTGAACTCTTAAAAAGTGCCCAACATCGTCGAGGTCTTTAAGTAAAATATGGGTACTAAGACGTTGAACAAATCTGTCCACCATGGCTGCATTGTTACCTGTAATGATAACATCGTCTACATAGATCACAAGATACAGTAAAACTTCATTATGGACATAAGTAAAAAGGCAATTGTCGGAGTGAGAAACTGAGAAGCCAAGAGAGAGAATTCCATTTTTGAATTCGGTATACCATGCTCTTGGGGCTTGCTTTAAGCCATAGAGTGCTTTATGAAGCTTGCAGACATGTGTTGGAGCGTCTTTGTTTGTAAAACTAGGAGGTTGTTCAATAAAGAGTTCCTCAGTTAGATGGCCATAGAGAAAAGCGTTGTTTACATCAAGTTGCCTGAGCGACCAGCCCATACAAACAGCAACAGAGAGAACCACACGAGCAGTAGTGTGTTTGGCAACGGGCGAGAAAGTTTCTAAGTAATCGATGCCAGGCCGTTGCTCATATCCCTTTGCAACTAATCTGGCTTTGAACCTGGATATATTTCCATTGGAGTCATATTTGAGGCGGAAAACCCATTTGCTGCCAATGATATTTTTGGACTTATCACGTGGAACCAAGCTCCAAGTACATTGTCTCTCCAAGGCAGACAACTCCTCTTTCATAGCCTTAACCCAACGAGGATCTTTCAATGCTTAAGTGATGGTTCTAGGTTCACGAACAAAGGGAGTAGAGGCATTGGTTGTTGAGGATGAAACTGAGGTAGGATAGTTTGGTGACTTGGTTGTTACAAGAGAAAGCTTGGATATAGGTTTAAATTTGTTATTGTTTTGATCTAGTAGTCATTGGATGGTCTGGAACAGACTGGTGGGCATATCTTTCATTTGAGGGATTAGAGGAAGATATGGTACATGTGGTGGTAGTTTGAGCAGCAGGATCTACTTGAGAAGATGATAGGGGCGCACCATGAGAACGGGGGTGGATTTATGTACATGGGAAGGGGTGCCACGGCACCCGCTAGCTTTGGCAGAAATTGTGTATTTATATGTACATCTGTATAAGAAATTATACAAATATAAGAAATGGCACCCATAGTCAACCAAGTGCATGTGGTGCCAGTGGCAAAGGCGACCTTTTTTGTCCTCTCAAACATAGGTTCGATTCCCCACTGAACTTCGATTCCCCACTGAAGCACAGTGATTTTTCTGACTTTATCTTGCAACATGAATACGCTAGTTCGTCTCCCACTTTAGGCCAACTCTTTTTCTTTTTTATTTTCTTTTCCCTTGTATTTGCCTAATTTCTCCCTCTCTTTGCTTTTTCTTCTCCTTTTTTCATTCGTTGTTGTTTCTTTACTTTGCTGTTTTATCATTATATATTATTTTAGCAACTTATTTTTTATGAATAATTTGAATTCACTTCAATAAATAATCTATATAAATTTTTTTGTGATGTAATATTTTATCAATATATATTGAAGAATAATTTGAACAATATCTTTTATTGGCTTTTGAAAATAAGGGGTTTGATTAGTAGATATTTTGGGTTAATTTTTATAGACTGAAAATTTATTTATTTTTTGTGTGCAAGCAATTGTCATAAAACTTAACAATTAAAATTAAGAAACTAACTTTACATTATTGATGTTAACTTAATCTAGTCAAACAATAAAAATAATAATTAAATTATTTCTAAGCATATTTTCTAGTGGTGCTCTTTAATTGAAAAGGAATAATCAGATTAACGAAACTTTTTTTTTATTGCGAATAAAAGGTCTAATCAATCTAGTCGAAGCGATAAAAAATTTTATCGATCTGACCCGCCCTATTTACTTGATCTTTTTAACTAAATAGATATAATTTATGACACCCGCAACCTCGAAATCCTGGATCCGCCCTTGCATGAGAAGGCACAGTAGCTTGTGGTGGGACAACCAAGGTTTCATTAGTGGGCAAAGGAGTGGGTGAGGCTGGTTGCGACAGAAGAGAAGACTGTCGTGGAGATGCATTTCCTGAGGACATAGCCTTCATGGGAATGACATAATGAGTAGGAGCCCAAGTCGATATGGTTTTTTCAGAGGGGCTAATGCATTTGGAATCAATTAGTTCATATGGAAAAATATTTTCAACAAACTCGACATGTCTGGAGAGAAAAACCTTAGAGGTAGCAGGATCGAAACACTTGTAACTGCTTTGGTGGTAGAGTAGCCAATAAAAATGCAAGGCTTAGACCGAGGCTCCAGTTTATGTCTATTGTACGAACTTAACTGGGGATAGCATGGACAACCAAAGGTGCGTCATTTGCGATAATTGGAGTGATTGCCAAATAGGCGAAAGAATGGTGACTCATTGTCAAGAACAGATGTAGGCAAGCGATTAATTAGGTATGTCGTTGTGAGGAATGCATATGACAGAAGTTAAGAGGCAATTTGGCAAGGTGGAGTAGGGTAATCCCAGTTTTAACAATGTGTCGATGACGATGCTCAGCGGTGGCATTGTGTTGGGGTATATATGGAGGGGTTAAAAAGTGTGATATCCCATTAGTTTCAAAGAAGTTTTTGAGTTTGATAAATTCTCCACCATTGTCGGAGTATAATGAAACAATTGAATTGTTGAAAAAAAAAATTTACAACTAGCTTAAAATAGGGGAAGATCACAGACACATCAGATTTTGCTTGCATAGGGAAGAGCCAAATATATTTAGTATAATGAACTATAAATAAGATAATAACGAAATTCATCTATTGAAGTGACAGGAGCAGGTCTCCAGCAGCAGCAATTGATCACAGAGATGCTTGATATTTTGAAGGTAGGAGGTGATGGATTGAGTACCTTTCGTAGCTTTTGAGAGGGATTCACAAAGACCCATGAGACAAGCACGTGAGAACTTAGCATAAGTTTTGAAAAGGTATTTCCACATATCATATGAGGTGTTAGCAGATACAACAAATGGTATTATTTCTTGGGAGAGAGAGGCAATAAGAGAGCTTCGGATAGGCTGGTTTTGCCGAAGCCAATAGGAAGAAGAAGCAAGTTTAGGGCTGGGTGGGGATTCAGCGAAGCACATGAAGTCATAGCCAAGTAAAAGTGACTTCCATTGCATGTACCAAGAAAAATAGTTGGTTGCCGTGAGCTTGAGAGGGGCGTAATTGCTGGCATTAATATTGATAAGGGGAGCATTTGGAGGAGGATTAAGTGGGTCAAAGTGTAATGGTTGCAGAGGTGGTGGTGGAGTTGTTTAGATTGGGCAGGCTAGGGGAAGATGCAGGGGAGATTGTTTCTGATATTGGAGATTATGAGGTTTCAGTGGAGATGTTGGTCGTTGGATCGAAAAAGAAAAGTTGTTAGGCTTTGATGCTCTGATACCATAAAGGATTACAACAAGTATATGTTGAGCTCACACTTTATCATTGATATATTGACACTATTTATACAAGAGTCTGTAGGTACTTAGAAAGGAAATTAAGTTTACAAGGAAAGAATATTAAGCTACAACAACAATCAAGGATATGATTAGTAGGATATTTTGATCCATGATTTGTGGGATTCATAATCACTGATTGATACTTGATGGAGGAGAATCTGCTGCTCTCCTAATAGTCATAACACCCCATAAAGAAATGATTTCTTTAGGTATACTAAATAAGTACCCTCCATCCCTCCTCTTATTAGTGTTGCGAAGATTCTATCCAAAAATACTACAGTAATTTGAACTCAATTATTTTAAAAATAAACAAGTGGAGTAATATATTTTTGTTATTCGTAGCACAAAAAAAGAACAAGAAAGAAATGTAGACTTTTGATGACTGTTGTCTTTTCTAATAGTTTGGTGGATAGTACATAATGACTATCAGGTTGCTAAAACATTGGACTCGACAAATTAGTTTAAAGTCACAATTTAACTCAATATAGTTGATATCATTTGGAAGAAACTTGTACCATCCATGTATATTATTAGTAGGTCATACAAATTTTCGCATTTCACGTTAAATGTGCTTTTAAGCATATCACAAAGGTTAGAATCTAGTTTTACTATATATTTTTTTTTGGGAAAGTTAGGATCAGTATATATATAATTACATTAATTCAATTTTAAGCCTTAATGAAAATACGTACGTAGATAAATATTAATGAAAATTGATTCCACCCCGCTCCAAAATCCCCTATCTCCCAAACCCGCCAGAAAAAGGAAAAACTAGAAGAAGAAAGGATTAAATAAAAATAAAGAAAACAATGTTTTGGAAACTGGTTAGGGTCCATTTGCAATGTGACAAAAGAAAAAAAATCGGTTTACTATTTCCACACGTTAATTTTTATTGTGAACAAGGAGGATCATTAGACTCTTTCTTTGAGTATGCTAATTAAGGTCCTGGACGGCACAAACTAAAGCTATCTTACATTTCTATTTCTCCATCACTATAAAGGCAGTCTTTGATTCAACCTTTGTTCTGCAACTCCAAAAGCTTGTTTATTTGTGTAAGTAACTAATTCAGCCTCTAAGGTCAAAAAAACAACTTGAAATGGATGCAAGATTTCTTGTGCTAGGACTCCTCTTTGTAACTTGTTCAATTTCTTTAGCATCTGATCATAGTCCACTCCAAGATTTTTGTGTTGCAGACTCCACAAGCTCTGGTATGGCTTTCTATAGTTACTAGTTTTACATTGTTTACTACTCCATCAATTTCAGCACGTCTTATCCAAACACATAACTGCTTATTTATAACATCATATTCGGCACATAAAAGTGCTCTTTGAACCTTATATATCAGCTACTTTTAATCAACTAAGTCAAACCGGCTCCTAGTATTAACTATTTCCATTAAAAAGATACTCCTATTTTCAACTTAAGAGGCAAGTCGTTGCTAATTTAGATAGTTCCGACTCTTGCATGCGAGGTAATGACTTAGTGCATAAGTGAGGAAAGTGATCATTTTCTCCCTATTGATGAAAAGGTCGGGTTATCAAACAAACTTGCCCATACTAAAATGCTTGTAAAACTTGGCAGTGCTCCTCAATGGCATGGCTTGCAAGGATCCAAAGCTTGTAGAAGCAGATGACTTCTTTTTCAGTGGGCTGCACTTAGTCGGCAACACATCAAATGCACTTGGATTCCGTTCAACTCCAGTAAATGTTGCTCAAGTTCCAGGACTCAATACTCTTGGCATTTCTATGGTGCGTCTTGATCTTGCACCAAACGGGGTCAATCCACCACATACTCATCCTCGCGCTTCTGAAATATTAGTAGTGCTTGAGGGTTGTCTTGAAGTTGGATTTGTTACCTCTAGTCCTGAGAATCGTCTCATTACGAGAACACTTGAAGCAGGTGATGCTTTTGTGTTTCCACAAGGCCTAATACATTACCAGAAAAATTTAAAAGACACTAATGCTGTTGGCATTGGTGCTCTCAGTAGCCAAAATCCTGGAGTAGTTTCTATTGCAACTACAGTTTTTGGATCGAATCCAGCTATTCCAATTGATATTCTTGCCAAGGCTTTCCAAATTGATCAAAACACAACCAGTCTAATCCAGTCGCGCTTTTAGAAAGTGTTTGAATTATCAAGAATTTGTTATTGTATTCTTTAAGTTCATTTGCGTCTGTTTCTTATTTTATTTCTGCTAAATAATTTTTTGTTCCAGCTTGTCTTTTGTGGTGGTTTCTTTGTAGATTATTGATAGAATCGGATGTACCGATTCGTTTATGAAACAACTCAACCCCCTCTTTTTTTGGTATTTGTGTTCTGAATTATGTTCCTGAAGCGTTCAATATGAATATAACTACTTTATAACTTCTTGTTATTACTCGGGTTGAGTTCCTAGATTTGGACAAGCTTTGGAACAAGTTGCTAGTATGTGTTAAGGTTCCTGTGATCTGCGTGCCGCTATCATGACGCATGTTGTTTGACCTATCGACGTATCCAAAAATTAAAATTTTAGGAAAAAATCTTTACAACCGTGGCGAACTGTCGGCCCTTTTTTCATATTTTAGCAGTTCTGTTCTGGATAAACAAACAAGATAACCTTAAGGAAAACCATGTCACAATTAAAGAGTATTTTCGATGAACCCATATATTAAAAGATCTATCTATTCATCCTTTATAACAGCACTTCATTATACCAAACAAGTTTCTTTCAAAGTTGATTTTTAATGTTATACTATATTATATGCCTTTTATAATAGCAGCTAGCTATATCAGCTAATATATGCTAAGACAAACAACCCCAACAGAGACTAGTCTTATTGTATATAGCTTCTTAAAATTGCAAGAATCTATATTTACATTTTCAGTGAGACTGCCTAACGCTCATGCCTTGGTGATTCGTCCTGCAGCTGGGGTTCAGTTTTGTTAAGGCAAAAAGTACAGGAGCCCCAAAATCTATCAAGGCTTTAAGCACAAAGTACAACTAAAGTGAGACTGTAGTAAAGAATGCAAGTAGTACTTTAGGAAACAACTATAAACACAAATACTTATGGAGACTTGAAAAGAAGAAAGAAGTAAAATACATGAAGTGAAAATTATACTATAAAATGCACTCTCGGAGTAAAACGCACTATCAGTCAATGAAGCTGAAACGAAAAACATGTGAGACCAAGCTTTGATTCTAAGTAGAGACAAACAAGTTAAATAATTTATTTCCATCTGACTATGCTTTCGTTAGCTGGCCTAAGGCAGTAAGATCATGATCACGTACATCAACTTGTTTGAATATTATTAACAGGACAAATGGTACATCAATATTCAGTACTTAGATCGTCGGGCGTATTCACACCACAGAATCTATTTTCCAGACAACAATTACTGACCCAGGAAATCACACATCACTGAAGCCTAAAACTTCCAATCACTTTGGGATTGTTATCACAAATGGTCCAACTTCTGGTACAGTCCTTCAATCTACAAATGCTTTGATACTAGCACTATATATTGCCATATTTGTATATATATGTCACCACATTTAAACTCAAATCTTTCCAGTGGAAGCAAACAAAAATCTTACTCCCTTCCACTGACGCATTTCACAGACACAGGAAGGAAACCGTATTCCTTCCGCTAATGCATTTGACAGACAATCCTAAGTCGTCGTTGTCACACCAACAACAACATTGCTCACCTAGCAAATGTAAATTAGTGTATCAAAAATACTTATCTTCAACGAATAGCAAGGAAAATGAATCAGATATGAAGCAGTAAAAGATGAAGAAACAGAGGTTGAAATTAAAGAGACACACCAGCTTGCCACTTTCATCTAAAGACATAGGGTTCTGAACGACCACGGTTTGATTCTGTGTACGTGCTGTAGCCTAAACCAGATAAACAATGTTTCATTAGTGAATCCTAGTCACAAATCCACCTACAAATGGTTAGTAAGATGCAGCAGACTTAAAACTCACTGTTGAAGAAGATGTTCCTGCAGAGGATGTAGCACTGCCATTAGGGGCATGCACAGGGATAGGGACTCTTCCATCTCCGGCCTGCAGAGGGATACGTTGACACATCAGCACAGAAAATTAATAATCACAACCAATGTAAATGTTAATAGCCTAAGTGATGATTATTAACTGAAAAGAAACCAGTTTCTGATACAGCTAAGCAAAGCAAGGAGATAAGACAGTAATGCGTTGCCAAAAATCGCCTCCTACATAACCTCTAGAGATATAATTTTTCTGGTTTAGTATCGCAGCAACTGGTGATACTGCGTCCAAACTATGGATCTCAACAAGATACATGATTCAACTTTTCCTTTACAACCTAGAGTATTCCTTACAACTTCAGCAAGGACCACAATTTGACAGTGAAACCACTTCCAACCTTTCTTTGTGCAAGACCTCAACATCTGTCAAAATATGTCCTCCCATCACCGTCACTTGACAACCCTTTGACGTGAATAAATTCAATCACATATGAAACACTGCAAGTTTAAATCACAAGCAGAACGGAAGAACCTCAACTGAAGCGACTTAAACAGAGAGGACTCCTGGTCACTCCCAGGTATCCTACAACCTATTTTAAAGCTTGATAAACTATCTTTTCAGTAATACTTCGTTCAACTATTTAGCCCTTTCATCTCAGATAATTTTCATCTCACCTATAAAACTTATTATTTCCCTATCAGTCCTAATATTTCAATTTTAATGAGTAGCAACAGACTTGCGGAACTACCATAGAAGAGTTGAATCTAAGCTCAAGCAAGCTCATTTCAACCAAGAATTTTCTACCTCTTATACTACATTGATCCACCGTACCCAGCACTTCAGCAGAAGCAGCAGCAATAATAGATAGCACCTTACATATCTAGCTATTAAAACAATTGCGCATAATTTCTTAAAGACAATAAATTTCCAAGTTATCCTCTTTGTAATAGCCCCCCCGGTCATGTGACCAAGAAATTTAGCTAGATAAACCATCCTTTGTTTACAAATGGACCACATCAGGATAAACTAGTGGATGCAGTAGACTGGGAGATTTTATAGTAGAATAAGATAGACAATCGTAGATTTGAACTACCATAGGATAGTTGAATCTGAGCTCAAGCAAGCTCATTTCAAACAAGAAATTTCTACCTCCTGGACTACATTGATCCACCATACCCAGCACTCCAACAAAAGCAGCAGCAATAAAAAATAGCACCATAAATAGCTATTAAAACAACTGCGCATAATTTCTTAAAGACAAACTAAATTTCCATAATAAACTGATGGTTAACATAATAGCCACATTGTTTATTGAAGGATCAACAACCAAGTCCACCACATGATAATGTGATTATTGGTTAGTGAGGCTCAATATATCCTGAACTTTTTGAGTTGTACCAACCTGCTTGCCAAAGGCGACCTCCGCGAAAAAATGATGCCTAAGAGATGTGGGAGATTTAATGTAGAATAAGCTTAATTACTGTATGATTTGAGATTTCTTATAGATTTCCAATCATTTGTGCATTTATTTTCATATTTTTCTTTAAGATAGATTATGCCTAGATATTTTGGATTAGATTTGATCTCTTGTTATTATCACTTGTTCTGATTTGATTATCTTTCAATTAAAGAAAATGAAATTGTCTAAAGAGTTCTGAATTATTCACAGTTTCATACTCTCTGGACATGACCTCCTTTACTGTTTTCCGAGACACTTGAAAAACGCATGGTGCATTAACTTAAATATTAATTGTAACTTACTATCCTACTTCTCGTTTTCTCTCTATTCTGTTTCTTATCTCCCCCCCCCCCCCCCCCACCACCACACACACACACACTATGACACTAAAACATACATACATGCATAAACATGAAGTCAAAAGAGTGAAAAAGAACGAATTATCACTCACATTAACGTGTGTGATATACTGGCATATGGCACATTTAACTGATGGAGCTCCGCATGGGTACATCAGCATAGTACGACAATTTCCACAGTTGACATGAGCAAACTGGTTAGGACCTGAAGATCAAGAGAAAAATTAAATATGCACAGGAAATACATCAAATGCAAAACAAAGACAAATGAGAAAAATGAAGAAAAGGAGACGAAAACCTCAAGCGGAAACCACTTATCTAATTTTGCTTGGCTAAATCCTATTCTTCTAGCAGTTGATATAATTTGCAAACTTTAAGCTCTAGTCGCCAATCAATTTAACAGAAACCACCTTTACTAAGACTAATAATTGTGTGATTAAAGATTTTTTTTAAAATAATTTTAGTACTAGTTAATGTTGTTTTTATAGCAACAACCTCCTTATAAATTTTTTTTTAAAAAAAAAGGGGGGGAAGAGCTTGGCATATACAGTGTAATATTGGAACATGTATTCCTTATAACATACATAAGAACACATGCGAGAAATACTCTCAACATATACATATATACAACCATAGCAACAACTAAGCAGTAAGCCTCAATCCCAAACAAGTTGGGGTCGGCTATATGAATCCCCATAGACCATGTTTCTCCATTTAAGGTAAATTCATGTCATCATAAAGACAAGGTGATGGCACTGATGAAAGAAAAGAACTTGGTATTAGAAGCTTTGGCAATCGTATCAACCAAGTAAAAAAAATCTTTTTGAGAAAGAACTTTACTGGAAGTGCTTATGAAGATCTGGTGATACGAAAATAGACTATACACCTGCACCTAAGGGTGTGGCCCGGTCAATGAAGTGGGTAGAGAACTACGAGGTCTTAGGTTCAAGTCCGAGGAGAAAAACACTAGGTGATTTCTTCTCATCTGTCTAAGACTTAGTGGATAGAGTTACCCGGTACCTGTTCCGTGGAATTAGTCAAGGTACGCGCAAGATGCAAGCTGGCCCGGACACCACGGTTTAAAAAAAAACAGCCTATAGACCATAGTAACAAGTTAACAACATATGGAGGATGAGGGACTCAGGACTTTGAGAGCATGGAGTAAGTGTTCATCAGCATGGAAATGTTCAAATCTCTATGTAAGATCCTGTCGGATTATGGTATAACAAATGAAAGTCAGGATACATTGGATATTCTCAAAAGCTAAATAAGGAAATATGCTTAAAGGAAAGTAAGACGAGGGCTTACAGGAAGAGATGCTAAATTATAATAAGCAGAAATATGTGCGACTTTAATTTTTAAAAGAGAAAGTTCCAAATATTTGTACCTGGCACAAGGTTAACTGTATGACAGCAGGCGCATCTCACACTAGTTGCTCCACGTGGATGCATCAGTAAGGTGCGACAGCCTCCGCATATCAGTTGAGCCATTTCCATTCCTATATGAACGATAGAACAAAAGCATCACTTAAAACGGCAACATATGCATACATAGTGCAGTGTACAGCAGCAGGCTGTGTGAATTTACAATCAGATGATACACAGTTTCCCAAAGTGATAATCAAATCTTTTCTCCCTCTTTTGACAGTTGTCGGCGGAGGGGGCGATAATATTTCAGAAATGCAGAGATACTGCTTCAAAGAGTACTTCTGTTACCCGACCAACCGTATTGTAATGAACTGCCTAGTTGATGAAAAAAGTGAAGAAAAGCTAATTGGTTAGAAGAAGATTTTCTCCTACAGCGGTTCAAGAGGATGGCTTGGGTGGCCGAGACATAGGAGTAACAACCTAGAGAACCTTTGGCCCAAATCCCAGCTACAACATTCAGTCTAAGTCTGAGTCTACCAGGTTCAATCTTAATTAGCAGGATTACCTGAGACCTGTTCTTGTAGGCTATAGATCGTTTTCTTGATATATTAATTGAAGTGCATGCAAACTAACCTAGATATTACCATTATAAAATGTTAAATATCTCCTACTTCAGACTTCCTGAAACGGAGTCCTTTCTCACAAATAAGTCTTGAAAAAAGAAGCAAGATATTTAAAAGCAAAAAGTTTTAACGACATTCTTCTAAATCTTTGTTTTTGAAAACGTGCAATGGAATAATTTTCCTTCTTGCTTCATTGACATCATTCCTCACAAGAAAGACATTTTCAAACTACTTCCTCAATGTCAAATTGAGCATGAGAAAACACATTCCTGATAAATCTGACAGAAACGTAATGAAAATAAAATCTGCTGGACCAAAAAGGAAAAACAAATCGCAAAACCTTAACCTCAAATCACGTAGATCCCACATGTTTTTACTAACTAGTGGTCTCTAAAAGAATCACCAAACAACTGAAACAGCAAAATCCACCCAAACCAAACCAAAACCATGGCTAGCCGCCTGCCCGACTAAAGCTAAGCCAAAGCTCAATTTTAACAATTTCCATTTTTGAATTGTTTCATAAATATGCACTGACGAAATCAACTTGTCCACAGTTAAAAGGCTCATAATGCAGCCTTTCAAGCCCACAAATGGCATCTGTAGTTTCTATTTAGTGAAAGGAAACTATAAAGGAAGATGAGGAATAAGTACTTATGTGTTGTGGATTTCATGTTGTTTGCTTCAACTATTAAATGGTGGATGCTTATAATGTAATCTTGTTGATTCTATTGCATGATGATAATTTGATCGTTGATGGTATGAAGTGAATTTCCTATATCATTTCTTTTTGCTTTTTTCCTTGAGCGTATTCCAAGATCTTTTTGCTTTTTCTTTGTTTTTTTTTCTTTTTCATGATAGAGAATTCTCAAATATCTTTAAAGTACCACACTTCTATTTGAATTCTGAATCGAATAGAAAATTGAAAATATGGTTTGAGTAAGAGCAGTCGGATAAACAATTGTTAAAGCAATACTTAAAAGAGTAAATAAAGTGAATAAGGGGTTAACTTTCAAAGGGATTTTATTCAACATAACTCTTAGAAAATCTTTTCCTACCCTTGGTCGGGCTTAACGCTTCTTCGCGGCTGCTTGGGATTTTCCTACCCTAAGGTCAGGCTTAAGTTTTTCTCACGTCAGTTCACTCACTCTCTTTTAAAGGCATCTGCTTTCAATTCATTAAGAAAATAATTGCCCAACCGGATATTGGGTTGGTTGATTGCCAAAAATTATTCTTATCCTATTGGTCAATGCCAAAGCATATCCTTCCACTTACACGAAGTAAGAAGTTCAAAAGGGAAAAAAGTCATCCTGCCACTGTAAAAGAAAATAAGCGACGTGCTCAATTGGGTGAAAATATTTACTGAGATTATGCTACTTTGAAACCCGATGGTGTTCTTCATAGCGGTCCAAGGGGTTGGCTTATGGGGGTGGTTCTTCTCAAAATAATTATAAATCCTTTATGAAAAATGAACGATTTGGGTCATTGGTCTGGGAAAACAAGATGGAAGAGAACATTTCATTGGAAATAGCTGAAGCTTTGAAACATGTAGTTGTAGAGTGCATTGCAAGAGTAGACAACTTTCTCTCTTGTCACGCTAGCAAATCATCTGGTATTTAAGTGGAAACTGGGTTAGAAGGTAGACCCATACTTGCCCAAGTACTGAACCTGTGGTCAACTAAGGTTGAGCCAGCTAAACTGGAGATTCTCGATTATCAAAGAAAAAAAGATCTGGTTAGATTCCTCAAATTACTAGCTATGTTAATCGTCTATATTCCATACAATTAAGTCAAAAAGCTATCGATTGGTACAAGACGTGGGTCACCTCCTTCACATTACACTTTTTCAGACATATCAGTGTTTAACTAGGGGGTTTGAGCCCCGTTCTTTAATTTATGCACATCTTCTTATGTTTGAACATCCTTACAGGTTTTTAGCATATTAAAATTCTTGTTTTCTGGTTAGCATTTTCTCAAGCAAGTCATCTCTAGCACTTCTAACCTGTCTACAACAAAACCACAACAAGAAATTCGGAACCAAATTGTGAAGGAGCAACTTTTCTATCTTACAAATGCAAAATTTTAGTTGTTGATCACAACTTGACCATTAGCATCTATAAGAAACTTATACATACTTAGTTTATGTAGTAATAACAACTCTAAACACCAAAAAAAAAAAAAAGGTAAGAAATCAAATTTTTCACAAGTCGGTGCCAAATAAACTTGTGATGCATGTTCTTATGAGATAGCATTGATAATATAGAGCAAAAAAGGGACAGATACCAGGAGGTGGGACAGGGGTGAGGGCATTGCACACTGCACAGCAGACGTTAGTAGCTCCTCTTGGATAAAGAAGAATCGTCCTACACCCACTGCACACCAACTGACTCTGCATAGCTGCACTACCAAAATCAAAACCAAATATATTTCATACCAATCTTACAGCACAAAACTAATCTTCAAACTCTTTCCAATATCAGTGCCGGAGCCACATTGAAGCAAGGGGTGTCAAATGATACCCCTTGCCCAAGAAATTACTCATTTGTATGTGAATATTGCAAGCCCAAAATGATAAGATGCATGATAATGTGAATGGTTGAGTCCCTTGATTTAAAATAGAAGTTTGATATAACCTATTACATAAAGTCGATACCCCTTAGTGAAAATTCTAGCTCTGCCACTGCCGATATTACATGAATCCAACAAAATTAATGGGTGAACTAATCAAAGACTCAGTTTTTGGAATACCCCTCTTCAATCTATGCCTAAAATATCAAGCGTTGTAGTCATATTGAGTCAGCTATTCTTATGTACTTTTTCTTTATAACCAAGAAATCCCCGAAGTGATGCACAGTTCAAAACTACGTGGATAATGAGCATGTCCCTCTACACATTTCCACTTAAATACTAACCTTTTGTCTACAGCAAAGTTCGAACCTATGACATGTTATGACCAACACATCTCAAGCTACGCTCTAATCACTAGACCGAAGCCCCGGGGCCAATTCCAAATCTAGATATTCATCATGCTAAGATTAACAAACACCAATCTTTAAAATACCCTTCTTCAATCTATGCCTAAAATATCAAACACTATACTCACATTGAGTCAACAATTCATAAACACTTTTTCTTTTATAACCGAGAATTCCCCAAAGGCCAGTGACACACGATTCGAAACCCGATAGATAATCGACCCCTCCCCTCTACCATTCATACCAGGCTTTTATCTGCCGCAAAGTTGGATACCACGACGTGCGCCTGACCCACACATCTAAAAATTCATCATCGTAAGATTCATAATAAAATGATTTCCAAACACACAATTTATATATATATATATAAACCCTAATAAAAAAACAGAAATTAAAGAAAAACAAAATAATTCCTTACCAGTTTACGAAGAACAAATCTGAAATCTAGGGCCAAATAAAGTTTAGTATATTATGTAACACAAATAAATATAGAATAGAATTGGCGATAAGGGGGAATCCAAATTTTCAGGAAAATCAGAATAAATTACAAAAAGAGAGAATGGGAATTTATGGATTTGGTAAATCTTATCGGAAATTTCCTTTTTTATGTTATGTTACATGTTCTTCTCCGTTTAAATATAGAAAAAGAATAAATGTTATTTTTGACTTTTTATGCAACAGAGGAGAGACACTAATTTCGTCTAATATTCCAAACTTCTTTATTTTGGTTTACCTACTACTATATTATAGTATATAATGCAGACGCGTTAATATTTTTCTTTTCCTATCCTATGGCATTCTCGCATCAAAGAAGTTTCTCGAGATTGACTTGACTAGGTAAATGTGGCCAGTGTTTTGTTTCATTATTTCGCAAAACTATTTTTCTTCAGTCGAGATAATTTTTACACTATATATTCTTAAAATTCAAAGTATTTATCCACTCAACTTATTAAAAATTACACTATCTATAAAATTAAAAGTATTTACCAACATACCTATTTATTATTGTATACATTTATTATACCTTATTATGGGCATATACCTTTATGGAATACAACATAATTATACAAGTCTGGATGGGTATGATATGTAAATAGTTTATGAATAGGGCTGATAAATATGAAACTTATGGGTAGGGGTGGGTAAATATTTTGATTTTGATATGTATTTTCGTAAACCTCCCATTTTACTACCTCACTCGAAGTATAGTAAGATATGCGTATATCTCACCCTCCCAGACTTTACTTATGAGATCATATTGAATATGTTGTTATTGAATTTTTAAAAGACATCAAAGCTAAATTAGTCATTGAATAATGGAAAATAGTTTAATTATGTCAACGGTTAATAGTTGGGATTACGTGTGCATTTATGGTTATTACTAAAGTGGCTCAACTATGCCCTTATTGCCAATTGAGCAAACGAAAACACTTAGAAATTAGAAAGAAAAAAATAGAATTAAAGAACAATAAGGCTCCGTTTGGGTGGGCTTATTTTTAGTAGCTTAAAAGTAAAAATTACTTATATGTCATTTTTGAGAAGTTAGAAAATCCTACATTCTTAACTTTTGGCTTCTTTTAAGCACAAAAGTGCTTATAAGTACTCTGTTTTTTAAGTTACCAAACATCCACTTTTTACTTAAAGGTACAAATATACTTTTAAGTAACTTTTTAAGCTTGCCCAAACGGGCTCTAATATTTTTTCCATGAAAAACCCATCCTCCTTTTATGTTCGTCATCATAATACAGTTTGAATCTCTATATTCTTCACCAAATTAACCCAAATTTTAACCACAAGTTACTTATAACAATCCGACAAGTCTAAGTTAACAATTTGACTCAAGCCTCATCGAATCACAATAACCCCACTTGTATGTTCTTTAAATTCTTAAACACCTCAACAATGGTGGTTGTTTATGCCTAAAACTTGTCGAATAGGTTAAACAAATAAATTTAGAAGAGAGTCATAAGCAATAAAACAAATACAAAGGAAATTGTCACGACCCAAAATCCAAATAGGTCGTGAGGGCACCCAACTAACTCTGTCGGGCGAACCCACTTGATTATGAATGAATAATATAAGCTTCTCAATGAAAAATATAAATATCTCAATATAATAGAATAAATTAGAAATAATCCCAACAATAAAAGGTTTAAGTACTCCCCGAATCATGAACATCTAAGAGTGTCGAATAAGTTATACAACTCCAAATATTGGGAATATATCAAAGGGAAATATAAACTATATAGGCGGCCACCACGGACGAAGGGTTGGCTCACCGCTAATAGAGAGATGCTCCTCCTCGGGCAACCACGATGCTCATTACAAGATGGTATCGAATCTGTAACACATAAATAAACCAACAAAGAAAAGGAAAGGGGTGAGTCGAGTGACTCAATAAGCGGGGACGAGGCTCCAAGTAAAGTAGCAAGTTGCTCATATATGGATAGCAAGACAACTCAAAGGTATGGGAAGTAAAGAGATACCATTTAAGTAACAATCAAGCAATATTCAAACTCCGTCATCAAAGTACCACGAACACTTTCATTGTAACTCGGGGGTAAATACATAATCACACCATACTACAATAATCTACACGGAACTACATCGTGCTATAATGATATGTGCGGAACTACATCGTACCACAATAATATGTACGGAACTACATCGTACCACAATAATATGCACGGAACTACATCGTGCCATAATTACTTGTATAGAAGGATATAATATACATAGGGTGTGGAGCAAGTCCACCAAGAAAGTGAAATACACTTACCTCGGTCCGAAGCTCACTAGCTACTCAACAATAGATTTTCCTTTTCGAATCTCCTCCAAACGTTCTCGCTCTATTAAAGGAACGCAATACAATCAATACCAAGGCTAATGGTTAAACATTACAAACCCTAAGCTAAAGGGGTTAAGAAACCAACTTAAAAGTTAACCCCGAGCCGACTTGATCAAATTGCAAAACCAATGACATTTTCGGGTTACCCATAAACTAACGAGTCCAAATATGTATTCAAGGTCCTAACTTGATACTATTTATACCTCCCAATAACAAAATTAGTGTAATATGCTTTAGACTTTAAATCCGCAATTGCTATGTTTCAACTTAAAAACGGAAAGTTGAAACTCACACTTATCTCACAATATATACTCGAAATCCCAGCCATCAAGCCAATATATCAATGTCTTTAACCCAAAGAAAATAATCATACAAAAACAAAAAATAGGATTTCATTTTCTTTATGGGACCAACACAGTGTTCACAACAAAATGGTAGCCGAATTCAATGCCAGGCGCTAGCAATAGCAGATTGTTAACAAGTTATTTCATTCTACTTATCCCTCGTCATCATCATCATCTAATCATTATGCTCCCTACCCATCATTAGCACCATCATCTAAGCTCCCTCATTGCAGACATTATTCTATTCAACATTTACTTATATAAATTAAGAAAAGAAATGCACTAATAGTTAAAACTAGCACTATGACAGTAAAGGAAAAAGGATGTACCTGAAGCCCTATGAATTTGATATCTAGAAGTTTATTGATGGGGTACTAGTGACGGCACCATGTGAAGTCCCATAGCTAATTTTTTTTTAAATCCCCCTTTATCAAGACTAGATATTTATATAAGCCCTAGAAAATTTGGGAGCTAGTAAATAGAGTATGGGCTTAGCCTATATATCACAACTTGGCCCAAATAAAATGTCCATTTAGTCCAATAGCCTATTCATTACTCTCTAACTTTATTATTATCTTTTAACTCTAATTTAAATAGAAAGAAAAATAATTACTATAAAATCTCGGGTTGTTACAGAAATAGTATGAAAGCAATAAGAGAGAGATATTATTCCTCGAGAATATGAGAATTCGTAGTGAATGCTTGATATCGAATACAATAAGGGAGAGTATTATTTATAGTTATAGGTTTACCTCAATCCTAATTATGATAAAATACTATGTTTATAGGTTGTGGTCTGTTTACATTAGGTGGTGATACTAACAAACCCTAACTAGGAGACTTAACCTAAGGCGGCGGGATGTGTGCCTTACGGCCCTGGGCCCGTGCCTGATGAGCGGTTGCAGCTATGGGGCATATGTATATCCTCAGTGTATGGTGACTTGTAGAGTAAGTCTAATCTCTTCCAACTGGACCTGTATACCCGTAATTATAGGTGGAGTATTCTTACCCATACAGTGGTCATGGTATTCTCGCCACGTACCTTTAAGAATCTAGTAATCAACTTCAAATTAACCAATCATAAACAATTTACAAATGATCTAAGCGACGGCCCAACACCAATCAACAAATTTCAGATTGTAACTTTTAAAATCCCAAAATGCGTTTTCTAATTTCTTCAGTTTTAATCCAACCAACTTTAGTTTTAATATAATTTTAAGCATATTAAACACTCAAAAACAACAATCCATATTTCATCAAAGTCTACATCAAAAGTTATTTATTGTTTGTTCTCCCTAATTCGAGCCTACGTTAAAGTTGCATCAAAAGTTTTCACCACATTGAAACCCAAGAAACCACAATCAAAACATTGGGTTGTTGTTTGTTCACAACAAAAAAATTCAAATATAGTAGATTCGATAGATTTTGAATCTACACCCTGTAGCAAATTAGTCTACGAACATAATAAACAATGACAAAAAAAGCTTATTTGTTTGGCGAGCTTTCAATAAGGACATATTTGAGCTACTTTAGCATTAGCAATGACACTTGCGATCCTGACTATTAATAGATTGCATAATTTAATCATTTTGTATCCAATGACAATTTTGGCCTTCGTCTTTTTTAAGGTACTTTTATTTTGTAAAATAGATGTTGACTATCTACTGTCCTAGAATAAATACATCACCAGTTACAGAATAGTATGTCCAAAAAATAACTACATTACATTGAAATTTGGAACGCATTGCAACGTAGGATTACCAAAAAGGAAAAAAAACAAGCTATGGAAATGAATTTAGTTTAAGTAAAGCCTTCTGCCAACTGGATAGCCTACTGCCTCAAATATGCATATGTAACACTACCCTTTTTTGTCATACTATACTCCCACTGAAGTTCCAACTGCCAATCACATATAGGTTGATGAATATCCAACCAGATCAGCATTCTAATGCACATTCTTTTATGTACATGGTAACCAAAAATAGGTGTTCAAATATTTCATTAGTTGGACCATAAAAGACACAAATTTGAGACACTTGGCTACCAAGTTTATGAAATATATTAAATGTGGCAAGTTTGCCTTGAGCAGCTAGCCAAAGGATAAACTTAAAATACCTTTTATATGAATTCTTCTTTTTATGTTTTTTTTTTTATACTAGTTAACTCACAGGTTCTATGTAACATGTTAACCAAAGAAATGCTAAATGTTCTCACCTATTTTTTATTGTGTGACATTTTTGAATGAACTAGGAGTATCACAACTCAACCATGCTCACGTAGACAGTGATGCCGTGAATAATATTTTGGCACTGCATGGCAAGCAATTGGCTTCAAATGAATTTTCGGGATATTGCTCATTTTGATTTACCTCCAAGCTTTGGTTTTTTTTTTTTTTTACTTTTTAAAAACACTAATGAAAATATAAATATACCATAAATTATTTCTTGAATGATTTCATCTTAAGTTATGAATAAAATATTTTTTTCAAGCAAAAAAAAACTAGTTATTTTGCTACTTAATTGTTCGTGTGCCAAAATAAAGTGATTCCAAATCATCCCCTTACAGTAGTCCAGTCTCTACAACAAACTAGCATTTGCAATATTGTTTAGTGAGTTTCATCATTTCTTGGCGAAAGGAGTTTTAGACGCCAACTCGACATATTTCTAAATATTATGTAAAGAATGGGATAGAAAGTTGCATTTTCATTCAATAAATTTATAATATCATAAATTCTTCTTTCTCTACCTAATGATATTGCAAATAAAGAGTTAGCTCGTTAAATAGTAATAGAACCACATTGTTGAGAGAAAACTGTATTCTAAGTACCAAAAATACATATTTTAAAAGTATTTGAAGTAGAAGCAAAGATAGAAGCAGGAATGGTCCAACATTATTTATTAACTAGTTTTGGGTACGTGCGATGGGCGTGTAACCCTTAACATGAAAATAAAATTTAAAAGACCAGACGAATATATTAAAATAATAAATTATAGTTGACAAATAACGATTCCAACAGTATTTAAATAATGCAGCAATGACAACAACAGACCCAATATTTAAAGAATACATACAAAAAAATCATATCAAAAGACATCTAAAAGAATTGTATAGCTAAACAGGGAATCCATATGAATATATTTATCTTACATCTATATTTATTGAATAATTAATTTTAAATCTACAGGAGATGTTAATTAACTTGCTTCAAGAAGTAATCAAGAGCAAACCGTAAAGCTTGAGATGAAAGGAGATGGCTGTAATATAAATTCTTTCACACAAAATGGAAAAAAAATTATAAGATTGACGCACTTCGAGATAAGAATGAAAAATTTATTAGAAACAAAGTACAAGAAGAAAAGTACGTTGGATTAAATTTTCCACACGTTCATCTCAGAGTTTGAGCATAATAAGCATATCTATATGTATAAAGTAGCAGAAAAAAGGACAATTGAGATACAAACTCAAATTTTGTCATTGTTGGTATATATGAGGTACTTGGCGGATTTCCATTGCATTGTCAAAAGTAGTTGCTTAAATAGCAGTAGAGATGACTATCGGATCGGATAATACCATATGACCTTCTGAAGTTTGAACATCATATAAACTCATTGATATACACATATTATTATATTAAAATAAAATAATAAATGCCTCTTTCCAGATAAAACCACCCAAATAAACTTTAAACTAATATATATATATATATATATAACATCGAAATCATCCTCGTGGTTTAAGACATTGATCAGCAGAAGATTGAATATTAGAAGAAAACAGAATCCTTCTGCCAAAGGAGATATTGACTATCTGTTTCTCCATTAATTTGATGAAGATATGAATTTAGCAAACATAACAAAGGGAATCACATCAGTATTAATTCAAGAATTTTACTTACGCTAAGCACTTCTACTTTTATCCATGCTCTAGGCATTGTTTGATATTTATCGGTACTAAAAAAAGATCAACTCTAAAATTTAGGGTTGTAATAATTTTGATATATCAAGAGTCTCCAAAAGGCTACAAATGCGAGTTAAAAAATATCAAAAAGTACGAAGAGATTCAAAGATGCAACATAATCATCAATTGAATTCGACAAAGGTACAAAGAAGTAACATAATCGAATTTGACAAAAATATATGCAAACTGAAGAACTATATTAAAACTCACATAGATTATAATGCGAATTTGTGTGACATAGAAAGAGTTGGCCGCCAGTGATACGCTAACAATTATGTACACAGCTATGAACCTCTAATAGTCAAGTACACAACAGAGAAAAATTTGATGAAAGAAAGATGACTATTAATAGTAAGAGAATAATAGTGGTGCCGGAATTAAAAAGATATAGGCTCTTGGCCAAGTAATTGTGACTGTTTATTAGGAACTATGAAGGTTAAGTTCTTCTAAATTGAAGCGTTAGGTTTTTAGGTCTGGTGTGATGCATCGGTGACTTTTCATGCACCTAATTAATTGTAGTTATTAGTTTACTAATTATTTATTAGAAGATAACTTTATTTGTTCAAGAATAGAGGAAAAAACTTGAAAGGTCCTTTAAGTATGGGTGAAAGTATCTCTTTTAATTCTTTATATATAGAGTGAGATATAAAACATCTCTTATGTATTCAAAAGTGTATAGGTTTATTCTTGTCTCTAACAGAGTCCTAAAACTAACAGCAACTCACACAAACTTAACGGCAAATAATCCACAGTAATGTACAGAACATCACTGAGAAACCTCCATAGGCAAAGCTGTCTTTTCTGAACTACTGAATCTTTTTATTTTTTTGTTGCTAAAGCTATTTTCTGTAATTTATAACATTATGTGTTTAAAAATCTCCATAATCGCTACAACTTGTAATTGTAGAAGTTCACATATAAGTAAATTACACATTGTAAAGTAAATTACTGTTTGTACAAGTTTGCAGAACTGATTAACCAATTATAATAACTTCATTGGCTTTAATATATATATATATATATATAGATCTACATAACTATTTGGATAAAAAGAACCAAAGCAGAGGTTAGGGATTGAAAAAAACCATTGCAGATTTTTCTCTACAATAACGATGGATTGCATAGGTTAGGGATTGAAAGGAACTTCCTACTTCAGAACTTCAATGAATTATAGCATTTTTGGGGCCATGATTCTTTGGTGGATACTATTAAGAAAGCACTCAATAGGATGGGATAATTTTAAGAGAACTGGGGATTAGAATTTGGAGGTGAAAGGCACGTGAGGTGTCTGGTAATTTTAACCTCTGTTAGTTTTTTAGAATCTGTCCAGACTTAAAACTAAATCTGTCCACTTTTACATACTTGAGGGATATTATATATCCTAACATATGTATAAGGGACAAAAATATTCCTTCACCTATAGTTAAGGGACTATTGAAGTCTTCTCCCCTTCAAGAATACAATAGGCCATCAATATAATAATCATTACTATTATATGTTAAATTAAAATAAAACTAATTAAATGGGGGTAAATTAACATTTAGGTAAGGGTAAAATGGTCTTTCACTTTTAACTAAGGGGATTCTCATTTTTATAATAATATGATATGATATGATTGATGATAATAATTACACATTAAATTAATAAATATTTTTTTTTAGACTTACTAATTTCAATATCTGGAATTTCAGTTTTTAAATTGTCATGACTCAAGTTTGTGAGTCGTGGTCGTCACCTAACAAGTTACTATCTACTAAGTTAATCAACTCGTAAGTTATAATTTAGGCAATTTTATATAAATAGACACGATTTATAAAAGTATAGCTAAAGTTGTGGAAACGTAACAACATAATACAAAGATTAATCCCAACACCCTAAATTGACAAATTATGGAGCACCTAAATCCTAGTTAATATAAAGTCTAGGCATAACCTGAAATGCATATTAATAAAAGCTAAAATTATGCCACCATGAACAAATGTGGTTGCCTCGCCTTTGTTGATCAGAAAGAGGCTAATAAGAGCAGTCAAATGTCTTCAATCGTATCATTCGTCATGTAGATAATGAGCATAAATAGAAGTAAGACCATCAACTTGCCCTAATAATAACTTAGGAAAAAGAGTTGAAATACAACACATGCAAGGATGTAGTATCACAAAATCTCATCAATGATAGCAAACGTAAACAAATCATGTAAACAAATATAAATGTCACACAATTCATATCAATCAACTAGTGTTGTATATGTTCCCCACACCCCTCATAGGGCCCAACAAATATCTAGTGAATTGTGTGCTTCAAACTATCCAGAGCCACACCTCATGCAACTGCTACTACCCTATTAGCTATCAGTCTTCTATACTCTAGTTCCCTACAACTCCATATCCCATCACATAGTTAACTTCAAGATGATCCGCCCTCATTAACTTCAATGACTAGTATATACTTATCAGTCTGACCAGTTGCATAGTACCATTGATACATCAAACTCACTATTCATGGTAACTTATGTAACATACCAAGTGTAGGTCAATACAAAGAGCCACACTTATTTTTCTAATGCAACAACCCTGAAACCCTCTTAACCTCATTCATTTCCCAAGTAGTTTCACGGGCACTGGCGCTTGATGAATCCCGAACTCACCTAAGATCCATGGGGGCTTGCATCCTCAACTTTACCATCTAAGCCTCCTTAAAAATAACTTGTAGGTTTATAGAGGTAAGTCTTTGGTACACCAAAATTCCTTTTCATTCACCAGTTCAAAGGATTCTTCAAAGACTGGTTGCCAATCAGCTTCAGCTATGTCTATTGAAACGTTTGTGACTATCTCAATTGTTGGAGATTGAATAGCTGGTGGTTGCGGTTCTGATGATATACCAAGTAGTTTTGAGACTTAAAGCAAACCTTGCAATCGTGGATCCATTGAACTCACTTCACTAGTTAGGCCAGCTTTTCCAATCACTTGTGTCAAAATCATGACCCTAATTTATTTAAGCCTCCCAATAATTACAAATAAGGTAGCAGCAATGAGTGGCTCAAGGATAAAGTCATTAAAGTTTCCGCTTAAGGCTCTCAAGCGTCAAAGGGCTCCTCAAATTTTACTATTAGTTATTAATTTATATTGGCAAGAGTTTTTAAGTAAATAAAATATCAGTCATTTGTTTCAATACACTACATTGGTTATAGCTGTCAAATATTGTTGACATATATGAGTTTAATTTAGAAGTCTAAAATATTAGACTAAAATTTACTATAGAAAATTAGAATTTTTTTAACGAAAGGAAGAAAAAAACTTAAAAGCTTTGGAATTTAATGTTTTGACAATATTGTCGTTGTTTGAATCAATCATGTCTATTTACTCATTAAAAAGATATTTGAATGAATTAATTCAAAAAGATTAGTTTATAGCTTTGCTTCTTGAAAGAGTTAGAAAAGTAAACTTTAAATTAAAATATACATGCATGTTACTAAAATATTATGTTATCTTATTAAGTTTTGACTTTAGACCTTTGATGTTGTTGATCCACCAGCTTGAGATTGTTAGGATTGAAATAAATAAGTATCACGCAGATATTAACAAAGCAAACCTTGAACAACGATATATTATTCATCAAAAGAGAAATATATCGAAGGAGACAAAAATTAGCGTGGTTCAGTCAATTGACCTACATCCACCGGCGGAGATGAACAATCCACTCTTTTAATAAAAGATAGTACAAAATTATCAAGAGAACAATCTCACAAATTCACTCAACAAGAGGCTTGCACAAGAGGTGGCTAAAACTTGTGTCTCACAAAAGATGCTCTCTAACCATTGTAAGACTATATTGTGGATGCTACTAAATAATAAGAAATGAGCCCCAATTTATAGGAGTCTGAAAGGAAAAGGTTTAGACCAACATGGCAAATTAAAAATTTTCTTTTAGAAAAAGGAAAAACTAATTACAACAAATGTGTTGCCCTTCATTCAAGTAAAGGAAAAACCTAAATATGGTAAGAAAATCACGGCAACCACCTAACAATCTCCCCCTTAGCCTGAAATTTTTTGACAAAATAAATTCAGTTCACCTTCACACAATCTTCAACAAGTTGAATTTATGTCTCCTCCAAAAAAACCTTAATGAGGTTCAACATCTCCCCACTGATTTTTCGGTCTTCACATGGGGTGGCACTCCACTTGGTCAGTTTCTCCAACAAGATTTTCATTACCGTTAAATTGATTACAGTTTAATTGGACCTGCCTTGAACTTGTCTTCAGCCTGGCTCTGATATCACTTGTTAGAATCTAAATAAATAAGTGTCATGCAGAAATTAACAAAGCAAACCTTGAATGACAATAAATTAGTCATAAAAAGAGAAACACATCAAAAGAGACAAACATTAACGTGGTTAATTCAATTAACCTACATCCATAGGCGAAGATGAGCAATCCGCTATTTCAATAGAAGAGAGTACAAAAATACCGAGAGAACAACCAAAAAAATTCACTTGAAAAAAGGCTTACACAATAGGTGGCTAAAAGTTGTGTCTTACAAAATTATCTCACAAAAGATATTCTCCAACTTATATAAGGCTACATTGTGGATGCTACCACATAAGAAGAAATGAGTCTCGATATATATGAATCCAGAACCTTTTCTCCAAGAAAAAAAAAAAGGCCAACATGGAAGATTTATATTTTCAAAAGGAAGAATTAATTAAAGAAAATGTGTTGCACATCTTTAAACTAAAAGAAAACTCCAAGTATGGTAAGAAAATCATGCCAAACACCTAACAGGGGCTGTCAAACCCTCTTTTCAAAAAGAAGAATTCTCTTGTTAAATTAAAGATTGTTAAAGAGGTTTCTAATTTTAAAGGTTGTGATTGGTGTTCAAAGGTACAAAGATATTAAAAACTCGGAGTCGCTACTTGACAAGTTCAAAGGCGTGCCAAGTCACCCAATTGGTGTACCTTTAGAAAACCTTTGACTCGTTAAATGGTTTGCATCAGAGATTCGGATAAGGACCTCAGCTGACTCTAGGGAAGGTATTAGGCACCCACGAGCCCTTAATGAATTAGCAGAGACGACAATGAGATTTTAGAAAGAGTCTTCCTTAGCTACTCCACAATGGAGTAGTCTTGCACTTTCACCTTTTTCAGAACTTCCTCTACCTCTTACTTTATAACAGGTTCTTTAACCAAGCCCAGATTTCCCCTAGTTTGCATTGCCTTTCTCAACTATTCCGGGGTAAAGCACTGTCCAAAATGAGTCAGACCACCCACTTGTGTTGTTTATGCCACAATTTTTTTCCCCTTGTATGTCACCATTGCCTTATTATAATTCCACGGGACGGTATTGTTGTTCGGCATGAGAATCTAAGGTGCGATCTTTATGACAACGAGCTCACACACTTTTCCCTTCCCTTCTTTGTTTGGGTTGTCTTCACATGGTGCCCCTTTTATAACCAATATTGGTTTAGCAACTGAATCTTCTGCCCCCTCCATTTCACTAGCTCTTTGGATCACCAGTTTTGGCTTCACACCCAACTCATTAATTTCCCCAACGGCTCTTTTCACTGTCGGCACTGACTTTTTCAGCTGGATAGAATGCCTTGCTTTCCCCAGCACAACTGAAGAAATTGGCTTCACTATTATATGCATTTTGGATGTCTCAACTGTTATGGCATCAACTGACACTATTGGCCTTACAGATTCATCTTCGAATCCCTCTCACATACCATACCTACTATGTGTAATTCGTGGGCTGGTAAAGGATTGTGATTAATCCTTAGAGTTTCTGCATCTTCAATCATGATCTGATTGTTGTCTATCAGATCTTGCACTGCCTTTTTAAGATAATGGCAATCTTATGTATCATGCCCCGGTGCACCCGAATGGTAAGCACAATGCCTAGAATGGTCCACATTTACCATGGGATACACATTTATCAGGATTGGTTTTATTATGTCCAATGACGTCAATTTTTCGAAGATACTGGTGTAAGATTCGCCAATCGGTGCGAACTCTCTCATATTTCTTCTTGAGCTTTATTGTATTCAGCTCTCGGATTAAAACTAGGAGGACCCATTGGTCGGTAGGTAGGGTTCGGTGGAGCCTGATAATGATTATGTGGAGCCTAATAATGATCATGTGGATCTCAATGAGCGGGATATATAGGGTGTTGCAGATAGGATGGTGTTGGAGCATATGGTTGCGCAACATGTACAGAATATTGAGGTGGAGGGATGGAGTAATGTGAATTTTGTGGTGGGTAGCTGTATTGTGAAGGGTGTCTTTATAGAGCTTGGTATGAAATAGACTGACCGAATCGCTCCTCATTCGACTTTCGTGGACCCTACCCTACTATGGCCACCTCATCTTTTTTTTTTTTCAAAAGCTCATGCCACATTCTGCACAGCATGTGTAGTTTCTTTCAGCGTGGTCTGGCTCACAATCTTGCCAGTTTTGACTTCCTTCTCAATCATTTCTCTCATCCTAACAATCTTACTAAACGGTTTTCCAAAGGCGTCAATCAATGCGCCATAAAATGCCTCGTCTTGAGCTTCAATGAATAACCGAACTATGTCATCATTTGGGATTGGAGGGTTCACTTGAGCAACTTGTTCACGCCATCTGAGGGCATATTCCCTGAAACCTTCGTTGACTTCTTTATTATCGCATCCAAAGTGGATCGATCTAGCACGACTTCAATGTGATATTTATATTGCTCATAAAATGCCTTTCCCACGTCATCAAATATTGGCCATTTGGTTACATCGTGCCTCATAAACCATTTAGCAGCTGCATCTCACAAGCTTTCAGAAAAGTATGTTATCAACAACTCATCTTTCCCGACCCTTCTAGTTTTGTTGCAATATGTCTTCATATGAACCCTTGAATCTCCCTGTTCGATGTATAGCGCAAACTTGGGAACAGTGAACCCTTTTGGCAGCTTTAATTCAGGGTAAGGGCAAAGATCCTTGAAAGAGATATCCTTACATCATTCTCACTGCTTGTTCTAAACCCTTCAATTTGCGCAAAACTTCTCTTATCTGGTTTTCCCAATCGATCAACCTCAACCTGAGAGTCGTGATGGAAACCCTAATCATATGAGTCACGATGTCGGAAATTAGGATCATGTGGCTGATTGTAATGATGGCCCCCAGTTAATAGATTTGGATCATTGTTGGACCTGGCTATGGTAGGCCTAGCTGGGCCCTAAAAAAATTGAACATGTGCCAAAGGTGGGCCATATTGCCCATGTGGTGAAGGTGGTACATGAGGATGCACTTCAGCTTCATTTGTTACATCAGGGACAAGACCAGAAGCAATAGGATATGCTGAATCCTCAACTGCGATAGATGTGCCCGGTGCACGCAAGACCGCTGTAGAATGGATGGCTTGGGAGGAGATGTGTATCTCATGTTTACAGTGCGATGCATGTCAACTAAGAATTGTTTCAAGCTTTGGACCTCCTCGGTCAACTTTCCATTTTCTAGTGCCACGAGTTCCTGGGCACCAGTCTCAGATCTATCTCTGTCAGATGGCATGGTGAGAAGTGTAGTTAAAGGTCCTTTTGATCTACTTGTGTAATGCCAAAATCACTAGTAATCTAGATAACATTACACAAATAAAGCAAGATAGGCAAGTAATACATTCCACAAACAGAGCGCGCCAAGAAGCCTAAAAGTCATCATGTGTCACTCGGAAGTGCTTTGAACCAGATTCTCAACTGTATTGTTTGATTCTTTTTTCCTTTTTTTCTTTTTTTTTAAGAGAGGCCGGATGGTGAAAACAAATTAACACAACAATAAACAAAAGATTTTTCAATTTCATTACTAAATAAATACATACAGTGCTTTATACAAATGAACTGAAAGCACAACAAAAAAGAAAAGTACAAAAATAACTCAATTGAAAAAAAAATTACAACTGTTGATTTCAAAAGCAACATAAAGTACAACATGTAAAATGTCCAACAAGACACAAACTGAATCCAACCCTGACATGGTTACCGGTCCTCCAGAGGGTCTTACTGATCCAATGATGGATCTCCTCTCAAAGTGCTGCGTATCTAGCCAAATCTCCTTACCAGAACCTAACACAGTCTGCACATCATAATTTGTCATGTTGAAGACTCATAGATTTCCAACAAAATTTGTCATTATAGCGGCGTAAAATTTGATCCAGAAAGAATTTTTGACCAACTAGGGCTCTTTGAACTCTTGGAAAAAGTTTACCATTATGATGACATAAAAATTGACTAAAAAAGGATTGACGACAATGGCACGTAGGTATTTTCACATAAAATTTGCCATTATAACGACGCAAAACGACATCTAAGAATTTTTTCAGTAGGGACACTTCAAAATTTCACAAAAAATGCCCAGCTTAATGACAAAAATTGGTTACAAAATTGACCAACAACGACATTTGGATATTTTTTGCAAAATTTCGCCGTTATAACAGCGAAAAACAGACATCAATAAAAGATTTTCGAGACTGATATTTATAAATTCATGCTAAATTCGCCATTATAACGGCATGACTCAAAAAATACAAACTCATCAAAAACAAGACATCTATGGCTAAAATCTAAAGTTCACCCTACTTCCTCTATTTTTTTTCATTTTTCATTTTTTTATTTCTTTTGGAATTTGTTCCTTCCTAATTCGGTCAGCATGACAACTTTTTTTTATACACATGCAATACATCAAAAATGCCTCAGACGTGCCTTTTTCGGGATGTGGGTCCCGTTTTAGCACAAAAGGGTCGGCCTAGACAAGTTCGATACCGGTGTACTGCACCTCACTAAGTCCATTGTAATGCAAATAATTGGGCCGAAAGGTTTAACTCTAGGTGACTCAACTGATTCTGTGTCTAGACTGGCTGAAAAACCCAATGGACAAATTTGGTGGAAAATGCATCAGGACTATCCGGCAACAGCGTCTCCGACCTAAAACCCCGACACACCCTCCTAAATCATGAGCATTTTAGTAAGAAATTTCTCAGATGCCACAAGCAATCTGGTAAGTGCACGTGTATAAGTGTTTAGAGAGTCAGAGGGTTTTCGCGAAGGAGAGAGTTTATATGTACATTCAAAAATATCAAAGCAATAACATTCAACTTTTCATGTGATAACGAAAAAATATAACAACCAGATATTTAATAAATCAAAATAAATGATAATTTTATCAAGTCAGAGATTCTAGTTTTTACTATTTTTCCCTGTGGAGTCGCCAAGCTGTCATACCCTCTTTTTCAAAAAGAAGAATTCTCTTGTTAAAGAAGTTTCTAATTTTAAAGATTGTGATTGGTGTTCAAAGATACAAAGATATTAAAAACTCGGAGTCGCCACTTGACAAGTTCAAATGTGTGCCAAGTCACCCAATTAGTGTACCTTTAGAACACCTTTGAATCGTTAAATGGTCTGCATCAGAGATTCAGATAAGGTCCTCGGTTGACTCTCGGGAAGGTATTAGGCACCCTCGAGTCCTGTGCAGAGCACAGTTGCTTTATTGACGCGATTTGATTTATTAAATATGGTTGCTATATGTTTGTCGTTACTAAAACCACGCTTTGAATAAAACTTGAAAAGACCCCACCTTTGCAAAGGTCATATTACCCCTTTGAACTTTTTTAAAGTGAAATAAATTCACCCTTAGAACACCACAACTAGATTTATGGTTGGCCGTGACTGACATGCGCCTGCCACGTGTACATTTAATTAAAATAGATTTATTTTCTTTTTTTATTCTTTCTCATATTTTTTCTTTTCTCGTTATTTTTTCCTAATCATAACCTTCTTCAATACTCCCCTCACTGCCAAACTTCCCTACGGTTTACACCCCACCAACCTTAAAACCATGAGTTTCACTCACTCCATGTTCTCCATTTGACCACCGATCTTTATTTTTTATTTTTTATTATTTTGTTATTACACTATGCTTGGGGCATATAAATGGTTATTGGTAGTTATAGAAGCGTGAAAATAGAGGTTGATGATAGTCTTAATGGGTGGCGCAAAATTGGGGATTGTCACTAATTTTCAAGAACACCAGTTTTTTCCGGCAGGGAGAAGGTTTCCGATAATGGAGATTTTCCTTTGATTACAGACTTGGTTTTGTATTATTTTACATATGTATAGTGTGATTTATATGTTTGAGACGAAGTAAATTATCAGAAAAGTATACCACAAATTGCAGAATAATTTCCGGCAACTTCTGTTATGGATGGTACGGTGGGGCATCAAGCAAGAGAAAAGAAAGAAATAAGAAAAGAAAAAGGGATAAGCAAATTATAAAGAAAAGAAAATAAAAAGAATAATTAGAAAAAGTAAGAACTTTAACTATATATAATATATACAAAGAAATCAGGCTTTTTCCAGGTTAAAAAAAAAGAAATCAATCTTTTAAAAATGCTCGTTTCTTACTTTTTTTAAGAGAGTGGATTACAAATAATTTGCCACATAAGCCTTTAGGGTGCAAATAATTCCACTTTAAAAAAGGTCAAGGGGATAATATGACCTTTGTAAAGAATGAGTATGTAACTGATATTTTAACTAAAGTACAAGGGGTATTTAAGCCTTTTCTCTTAGCTTTAATCCAAACTATCAAAGTGATCACATGATTAGTTGAAACGCCGCAACACTGATTTGCAAAGAGACGTGATAACCATTTCAAAAAAAAAAAAAAGGCATCAAATTTGGGCGTCAACTAGATGTCTGATTTACAAAAGCTACCATGTAACAAAAATGTTTAATACGCCTAAAAAAGTGGGCTGATTTGCCAAATTGGTGTCTAACTTCCGTTTAATTTAGTGCAAAGTCTTATGTCTGTTCAATATTCAGATTTATCAGGCTTTTAGGATTTGATTTGTTGGGCTTGAACATTTGCACAAATGGCTCTTTTTCCTTTCTATCCAGATTTCTAGATCAAGAACAAAATTGAACATAATCAGTTTTTATTTTTCAGAGGCCGGTTTTCATTCGTGAACAACCTACATTTGCCTATTCAATGTACAAAAATGTTCAACATTACCAATTGCATTATACGTCCAATTTTTGCAAAAACAGTCTAGATCTAACTTATTTTAAACACTAATTTTAATTTTACAAACTACATGCTCAATTTTGCAAAGCTTTATTTTTTACATACTTTTAATGTCAAAAATACAATTAAAAAATCACATGCATATATGCTGCTTAAACTCAAGACATGAGAACAAAACATAGCATTAGCCTGGTCCAAACCAAAGTTATATACACACATCTGGACCAAGCCTTAAATAACCAATTTTCAGATTTTCAAGGGCCTTAAAAAGGCTGTTTTGCAGACATATATTTAGAAAAAGTGCTCAAACATAAAGGTTCAAGTATTACCCAGACAGACGAGACCTTAGAGCATAGCTAAGTCGATCCACTAGCTAAATTAAACAACGAACACATTTAGGCACCAAAATCAGCAACTAGACAACACTTTACACACTTAAACTTGACTCAAACCTTGAATTTTATACCGCAAAAGACTCTTAGTGTTGAGGTCTTTTGGTTCTAAGCATCTACCCAAAAACTCTAAGTGTCTCACACTTTTTCTCTCTATTTTAATACTTTCTTTTCTCTGATTTTTAGCTCATTCTTGGTGGTGTAAATGAATATTTAAAGCCTCTATTTATGGCCAAAAGTAAAGGCAAAGGGTGGAGTGTGGACTTGTGCAAGAGTAGAAGCCCACACTCTTACTCACTTGAGTGTTCTACCTTTTTCCAGCCTTATATTCAGCTTTTTCCAACAGTGGACATCCACCTACAACTTACTAGTGGGTTGTTAGACCCTACTTACTACAAGTAAAAAACCACAAATTATATATAAAAATCATCACTATTGCACACATATATTCAACTCATAAATAACTAATTCACACCTCACTTATTAAGCCAAAGCTAAATTCCCAGATGGCTTGAATCAGTACACACTTGAACCCAAACAAAAATATAACAAATTATTATGAAGTCTATTGATCCAGTCACATCCACATTTATGAAAAGCAATCCAACAAATTTCATTCTAAACTTAGTGAGACAAAAAACAAAATTCACCTTAAACTACATGAAATAAGCAAACCATGCAATTTTCATGTTTGAACTAGAACTAACAAGCATTAGCAAACTTCATACGGCTAACACGCCACGAACACATACTTAGATTAAAGCGGGGCAAACAACTACACTAGCCAATCCTTTCATGATTCTCAAACCCATTTTCAATTTGAACAGAACCAGTGACTAACTTAAACTAACAAAGCTCATACTTGAAAATAATGTCTCTTACTTGAAAATAATGTCTCTTACTTGAACAATGAGCTAAACAAAACCTCAGACACTTATAATGAATAAAATATTTGAAAACATCTAAGCCTCACATTTAAACAGACCTACTATGAGTATGTAATACAATACTTTGAAACAAAAGACACTCTTATGCTTAATGTCAATTTAGGACCATGGAAACCATGAACAGAAACATACCATAGCTATTTCAGACTCGCACGAACATACATATAGATAATCACACATTTCCCTGCTAAATCAATCTCACACTTACACCAAAATTGGGCTTCAAGAAACAACTACATACAATTTTTATGGCTAGCCGAAACTAAACAATTGCTCGAAACCAACACTTGAACAAGACAAGCCTGACATAGAATACTTAAGCATGTGGTTAAACGATATGAATTTTATTCACATATGTGTAAACGGGCACATTAATACAACGATGCTACACTAATCATTAGTATGTGTTCAAACACCAAAGCAAAATGAAGGAACTAAAAATGATTAAAAGGGAACTGGTTTCAGCTCCTAACCGTGAAAATGCAGCTGCTTCGTCATTGACACACCACCATTGTCATAGTTCGCCATCATCGTCTCGTCACGCCACTGTCCCGACTGCTGCCTCAAACTCCAGCCACTATGTCGCTGCTTAAGCTTCGCAGCTTCATATTCATCATCATTAATGCCGTCAAGTACAACCTTGAGCCACACCCACAAGGGCTCGTGCTAAAGCCAAATCCCATGTGAAAAGGCTCAAGGCCATCCCTTTACGGCGAGAAAGGAGTAGAAAGAAAGAGAAAAAATATGAAAGTCCTCCACCAAAAGATCTACAACTTTCAGCTAAGAATTTGGAGAAAGTAATAGTGAAAATAGAAAGATGAGGGTGGGGTTCTAGGCATATAATTTTTTTATTTTCCTGCGGCCGACGGTGGTTGTTGGCAGCAGACCGCCGGTAGAGCTGCAGCGGAAAGTGGCAGGGTAATTTTAAACGGTGGGTGGTGGATTTTTGGGCAGAGTTTCTTCAAGTCTTTGAGACTAAGGGAGAATGATGAAAAATGGGGGAGTTGACTTATATAGGCTAGGGTTTTTTGGGTTATTGGGTCGGGTCATGGGTGTGGGCTGGTGGGTCATAGATTTGGGTCTCTCCTTTTGTTTTGTTTTCTTACATGGACTAATTAAATTTAAATAGACACAAATGCAATTACAATTGAACTATAAAAACACCATTGGACAATTAGACTTTAAGAAATATTTTTTGGAATTCTTTTCATGATTTTCACATCATTAATGAAACTAAAAATGCTAGAAAAATTGTTAGGTTATGGGAAAATGAAATTAACTTGAGCCAAAATTAGGTGATTACAAGGGGATGTCCTCCACAATGGTCTTCACTCTAGCAAGGTTTTCCATTTTTTTAACTCAGTTATAGAACTTTAGTGTAATGAGGAAAATTAAACTCATGTTACACAGTGGTCTTCACGCAAGCAAGGTTCTCCATTTACTTGTCCTTGGATTTGCAAGAGGCAACCTTTTTCTTGAAGATTCGACTAATTTAGGTGTTCTTGGAATGAAATAAGAGGTGATTAACTAGGTTCTTAATCTAGTTGTTACCTCTTTTTTTTTCAATACTTGGTCTAGCTTATATCTTTTAACTGCTTTCTTAATTTTTAAGTCCTTATTCTATCAGTTTTAGTGTTATTTATTTATGCCTAAATTTGTATGTCTAGGTTAAATAATTAATTATGAATGAGGTCACAATCATTACGGTAAATTACGACAGAAAAGTAAGTAAATACAATGAAAATAAAGACAAGTAAATGAGCAAGAAACAATGGAGAAAGTAAAGTAAATCTTATTCCTTGAGAGTAGCCGAAGTTGATGGCGAATCGTGTCCTGTGTACAATACAATGTAAGGAGGGGGTATTTATAGTAGTGATACCCAGTCCTAAATAAGGTAAAATACAAGTACTAATAGGGCCATGGGCCTACAACTCAAGGCGGTGGTATACTAAATCCTAACTAGGAGACTGTAAACCCTAGGCGATGGGATGTGTGCCCTACGCCCCTATGACCAAACCACCTAAATGGTCGTTAGCTATAGGAGCGGGCGTATACCCTCTGTGCCCGGTGACTTGTAAGATAAGTCTAGTCTCGCCAGCTGGACTCGTATCCCCATAACAATAGGGTGCATATTTTTGCCCACACAATTAGTCCCCCCACTTGCTGAGTGCTGACGCAAGCAGTCAGGAAGTGAAAACGGCAGTGATGTAAAAAGATATCTCAGTGACTCTTTGAGACTCGCAGTCTCTTTGACCAAGAATGATGTTGAACTCTTGGAGAACTTTGCATGTGTCCTTTTGATTGGCTGATACCAATCTCACGTACTTTTTCATGAACTGTCATTAACTGCTCCAAATCTTTTCATATCTCCAGCAATGCGTGACCGTTTCACGTCTCATCCTTATCCTCTCTTGCCTATAAATAGTAACTTCATGACAGTAGAAAAATCACAACTCTTCTTCACAAAATAATTCACTTCTTCAGTAATCTCTTATGATAGTGAGAAGCTTTTCTTTAAGAATGTTTGCCTTTGATCACTGTTTGATATTCTCAGAAAACTTTCTTTGCTTTGTAAACATGAGGCATGAGAAGGTAACAAGGGAGAGACTCATCTGCAGTTATTTTCTTTTCCTTCTTCGTTCGTGAGGGAAATAAAAAACTCCCCCGATCCACGATGTGCAGCAGGGACCTTAATGGAGATGTTCTTCGGAAGTCCTTTATTGTGGCAGACGTATCAATTCTGGCGTGCTCTATTATCATGTGTGGTGATTTGCTGTGATATTCTTCTTGTCATATGGCACAGTTCAGCAGAGGAATGCCAACCCCTTTCGAGCTTCTTGTAGTTCGCTCATCTCCTGGTTGCTAGGGAGCATATTCCAGAAGTAACTTATTTTGAACGAGGAGCGGGTCTTGGGATATCCTCTCCTTCTTTGAGTGGTTGACGCTTGAAAGCATTCTCCATAGCAACAACATTCAGGGTGGCTGTATGCTCTGGCTTATTTCTTGGCATTGGAGTTTGCATAAACTTCCAATCGTTCGAGTTAATTCAAGTGAAGTCCTCAGTGCCCATTCTGTTGCCTCCGTCGTTCTATTGAGGGATTGCTCAATTGGGCTGACTTACCTCCCCCCATGGTGCAGTATTACAAAGATGTTATTGCTTGGGGTACCGGGTTGGAAATTTCGCCTTCGAATCACTGGAGAGACTTTGATGCAAGAGCTACAATCCAGATGAAGGATCTCCTGGGTGCAAATTCAGAGGAACTTGCAGTTTTAGTCTTCCCTTTCCTTTTTTTTCTACAATTGTCATAAATAAATATTGTATTCAGGAAGAACTAAATGTATAATTTTGGGCCCATTTTGCGGCGTATTGACTTAAATCACTTGTCATTGTTTGTGACGTTTTTGAATTTTTGCCGTAAATAAGAAGTAATGCTACGCTATGCCTCTTTGAGCGTTTGCACCTAAGAATTAGATGGCTTCTGGTCATCCTGATTGTTCTAGTTATTTAAGAATGTTTGTCAGTGTGCCTGCCTTAATCAATTATATTAGTTGTGCACCAATAGACGACGGCTAGGTTGCATCCATAGTAGATGGCTGCTGCGCCCACAATGAGACGACTTTAGCCAGTGTGGAAACGGTCCTTTTGCGTTTTGAGACAAAATGTCTTCGCTTAGTTACTCGAGTATTTAAGACTTTCTAGCACTACGCGGATAGGCGTCCCCTTCAGCCTATAGGTGCAATTGTTGATTTAATGAGATCAACGCTCGATCAATGCCCGGTAGCTGAGTTAGACGTGGTCTAACTCTAAGCGAGTAGTGTACTCTACTTTCTTGTAGCGGATAGTGAGTGTATTACTTCAACTTAGGTCTGGCCGGGCTATGAATAGTTGGATCGTAGATGGATCTAAATAAATGAATAAAACTGACTAAATAAGATTGTAGTTTTATTGGTATGGCACAAAGCCATGTGGAATGAGGAACGGGGCTAAATGCCCGTTATAAAACAAAGAACGGGGCTGAGGGCTGGTTGTAAATAGTTTTGAGAAAACCAGGAAAAAGAAAAATACATATCTCGAGTATTCAGAATTAGTCGGCCTTTCAAGAGTAGTACTTCTTTAGCCATGTGATATTCCAGTTATTTGGAATGACAATCCCTTCCATGTCTTCGAGAACGTACACACCTTTTCCAGCGATACCCCGCACTTTGTACGGTCCTTTCTAATTCGGGGCGAGCTTTCCTGCTCCAGCCTGTTTGGTGTTTTGAGTAACTTTGCGAAGGACCAGGTCCCGGATGTTGAAGGACAGTGGATTTGCCCTTGCATTGTAATATTGCTCTACTCGCTATTTCTGGGCTGCGAGGCGAATGGCTTCTATCTCTCGCCGTTCGTCCAAAAGATCAAGGGAGGCCTTCAGGCTTCATTGTTGGGCTCCTCTTCGACAAATGTTCGTCGTAGACTGGACTCTTCGATTTCCAAAGAAATCATAGCTTCTGTCCGTACGTCAGCAAAAATGGTGTCTCTCCGGTGCTAGCTTTGGATGTAGTTCGGTAGGCCCACAAAACTCCGAGCAGTTCTTCGGGCCATCTTCTCTTTGCCTCCTTGAGCCGCTCTTCAGATTCTCCACTATCGTCTTGTTTGAATATTCAGCTTGGTCGTTGGCTGAAGGGTGGTAAGGAGTGGAGGTTATCCTCTTGATTTCCCATTTTCAGAAAAGGAGTGATCTTGTAGCCTATGAACTGAGGACCATTAGCGCAGGTGATTTCTGCTAGAATCCCAAATCGGCACATAATATTTTTCCAGATAAAATCTATGACTTCATGCTATCGGATCTGGGCATACGCTGCTGCCTCGACCCTTATGGTAAAATAGTCTGTCATAATAAGAACGAACTTGACACCACCCGGCGCTTTAGGCATGGGCCCTACGATGTCCATCCCCCATTTCATGAAAATCCATGGGGCTGTTACTGAATGTAACAACTCCGCCGGCTGATGAAGTACATAGGAGAACCTCTGACAGCTATCATATGCCCGGGCAAACTTGCTCACGTCGTCTTCCATTCGAGGCCAAAAATAACCCGCCCTGATTAACTTTCGAGCTAGAGATCGCCCGCCAGAATGATTTCTGCATTGTCCTTCGTGGATTTCCCTGAGTGCGTAATCCACCTGAAAAGGACCCAAACATTTAGCCAAAGGTCCGCTAAACATTCGCTGGTACAACTCTCCATTGATCAAGATGTAGCGAGCCGCTTGAGCTCTCAACCTTCTGCTCTCCTTCTTGTCCGTCGAGAGCATTCCCTTGTTGAGATATTTAATGATCGGGTGCAGCTAGTCCCATGATGACCCTACTACATTGACTTCGCGGCGTTTGACATCTACATAAGTTAATTTAATAGTAGAAATCGGGTTGTATGTGTTTAATTCTGCAGTGGCCGCTAGGCTGGCTAGGGCATCAGCCTCCGCATTTTCTTCTCTTGGTATCCGATTAGTCTTCGATTTTTTAAAATTCTTCAGACATTTCTCTACTCTGGCCATGTACTCTTGCATGCGGGCGTCCTTGGCGGGGTATGCTCTGAGAATCACAGTTGATGCTGACCTCTCTGGCCCCTAATATGTAAGCTAATTCTAGAGCTTGAATTACAGATTCATATTCTAGCTTCGTTGTTCGTCATCTGGGAGTAGCTGACAACTTTCCTGAACACCTTCTTCGTCGGGGATTCGATCACTAAACCAAGCCCGACCCCTTTTACATTTGAGGCGCTGTCGGTATGGATGACCTATTCCCCGGGGGTAATGCCCTCTATCATCTTGCGTTACTCCTCGGCCTTCGGCATTGAGTCAGTGCTGAAGTCGGCGACAAAGTCCGCGAGAACTTGCGACTTGATGGCCGTTCTTAGTTGATAAATGATGTCATACTCACCGAGCTCAACAACCCACTTCGCCAACCTACCTGACAGCTCGGGGTTGTGCGATACGGCCTGTAATGGGAAGGAAGAAACCATGACAATGATGTGACTCTGAAAATACGACCGTAGCTTCCTTGCTGCCATGACTAAGGCAACTGCGAGCTTTTCTAGATGTTGGTACTTTGTTTCTGCGTCTAGGAGAGACTTGCTGACATAGTACAGTGGTGACTGTACCCTCTTCTCTTCTCGTACCAAGACAGCGCTAACGGCGACTTCAGACACCGCTAGGTACAGTAATACGGTTCTCCCTCGCGTGGCTTGGTAAGCAACAGGGGATTTGCCAGATACTATTTTATCTCCTTTAGCGCCTTGCTGCATTGCGCCGTCCACTCAAAGCTTTTATTTTTCTTCAGGACGTTGAAAAATTGATGACACTTCTCTTATGACCGCGAGATGAACCGGCTGAGTGCTGCGATCCGACCATTGAGCCTTTTAACTTCTACTTCATTCTTCAAGACCTCCGGTATTTCCTCGATCGCCTCGATCTTTACTGGGTTTGCTTCTATGCCCCTGTTGGAAATAATGAACCCAAGGAACATCCCAGAGGATACGCCAAAGGCACATTTCTCGGGGTTGTGCTTCATCCCATACTTGTCCAGGATATCAAATGCTATCTCCAGATGGCTAATGTGATCTTTTGCGAATTTTGACTTGACCAGCATCTCATCGATGTAAACTGCCATGGTCTTGTCAATCTATTCCTTGAACATCAAGTTCACTAATCTTTGATAAGTCGCTCCTGCGTTCTTCAGTCCGAAGGGCATCATTCTATAACAATAAGTCCCTTTATCCGTGATGAAGGAAGTCTTCTCTTGATCATTTGGTTTCATGAGGATCTGATTGTATCCCCAGTATGTATCTAAGAAGCTTAAAGCCTCGTGCCCTGCCGTTGAATTGATGAGTTGATCAATGTTAGGTAGCGGGAACAAATCCTTCGGGCATGCTTTGTTTAGATATGTAAAGTCAATGCACATCCTCCACTTGACATTCTTCTTGGGGACCATTACAATGTTTGATAGCCAGTCGGGGTATTGAACCTCGCGAATGGACCATTATTGAGTAGTTTCTCGACTTCGTCATCGACCGCCTGCCCCTTCTCGTGGCTTATCGGTCGTTTCTTCTGCTTGATTGGCTTGAAGTTTGGATCAACATTAAGATTAAGCGTGATAACGCTAGTTGATATTCTTGGCATGTCAGTGTGTGTCCTGGCTAGTGGTGGCAAATGGGTGGGTTGGATCGAATTTAGATGGGTTAAAAATGGATTGAGAAAAATGGATTGGCTTATAACCCACTCATATTATTATGGGTAAAAAATGAGTTGGGTAAAAAATGGGTTGGGTAAAATATGTGTAAAACATGAGTTTGGTAAAATTTGGGTTGGATATAAAATGGTTTTAAGCCATTTTAATCGACATTGCACTGGGCTCTGAGCAGTTTATACAAAGTTACAAACTGCATATATTGATGCATAAATGCAGCCTAGAAAGCTTATGTCTGACCACTTTTCTTATGAATGAAAACCAATTGTTCTTGTGACATTATCTCACTTATATTTGTCATAGTTATTTTATTTGTTGAAAGCACAAAAGAGAAGTAGAACATTAATTTAACCGCACTGAACAAGAAATAAATTACAAATGTCTTCTTAGTATAAACAAAATGTAAGTCATGTTGAGTTTATAAGCATGAAAAACAAATGATTCTGATATAAGAGAACAACTGAAAGAGAAAATAAATCATAGATCTTGTAAGTAAGTAAGTTCATTGTGACAATTTAAATGAAGCTGGTTATTGGTTACTAATCTCCTCAACTTGTTCAATGAATCTTGAACATATTTACGTGATCATAAGTTAAACTAACACATCAAGTTTAAATACAAGCGCTCATACATAAAACAAGATTATCAGCATATCCGTGTTACATGAAACAACAAAATTTCTATACAAATAAAAAGTGAAAACCAAGCTTTCAGGTTCAGACCATATCATTGCTCACTGGCTCTGCTACAGTTCCATTCCCAACTTTACCAAATCTGGATCATAGAACATAGTGACACTAAGGCATCAAAATTTTTTGTTATATACAAATTGAAAGGACCTTTGGAATGACATGTAAGGATTCAGAAAATTGCGCAATAGCCAGCTGCTCCCTTGACCCAAGAGTTGTTGCTAGGTACTCCAAATAGAAACATAAAGCAGCCTCAACAACACCACCACCAGCAACGATGTTTCACCAAGGTTAGCAACTGATCAGGCATCTGTACTTCCACATACTTCTGCATTACTGCACTATTGCAAGGAAACTAATGATTGCAATGTCTTTCCAGAAATATCTTAATAGTATATACATGATACTTCACATTTTCACCTGGCTTAGGCCAAGTCTTTTCGAAGAACTCTGCCATTCTTTCAGCTCGAAAAGTAGGTGCTAGCAAAGGCACTTCATTTAACTTTAAAGGGGATTGATATCTTTTACTAAGCAATGGATTCATCCAATTCCAAACTGCTCCAGAAAATAGCGAAGTCGTGCCGTATCCACTCACATTAGAATCCATCAGAGTCGACTCATATGTTTTTGGCCTAGAGTTTTCTAGCAACATCAAGTTGGGTACTAGTACAAATTCCAGATGATCCTCTAATGGAAACAATTAATAGATACAAATACAACGGAAAGCTAACCAAGATAAATAAATCATCTATTCTCATACTCAAATCAACATCATTTCCACGAGAAATTAGACGAATAACAAATGTAACCGCGAAAAGAAGCACGTCGACATAACTTATCCCCCAATAGACTCGAAGTGGCATGGGATGAGAAACAGCAACAAATCTCTTCTCGTGTACAATCAAAACAAAAATGACAAGATAAGTTATATCTTGAAACATTCTGAAAAAAGCCTTTGTCAGTTCCCATCATGATTGAACACCCTGACTGAAGACTACTATGCAAAGAATAGTATAAGCTATAGCTAAAAGAGCTGTCACAATCAAAGATGCATAGAACCAGAAAGTGATCCTAAACTGAGGCTTTCCATCTCCTAGAAGAGGTCTATCAAGGGAAGAGGTGGAATTTCCATTCTTGAAAAATCTTGAACTTAGCTTTTTAACAGCTAGTAGTATCAAGATCAAAAGGAAAAGCAGGTCAACAGATGATAACAGAATCCTTTGAGGACATGGTGAAAGAAATATGAACTTAAGCCATTTTAATGAAGCAAAGACAATAGAAAATTTTCATGAAGGTTGGATGGTAGAGGCTGAACAAGTAAGCAAGAGGAAGATCAGGGGAACAAAGATGTATATTTATTCAATTTCAAGACACATAGGAACAGAGGAAACTTCTTTAATTTCCATCAATCCAACTAACAGCATGTAGCAGCAATGTCCTGAACCTTGGAAATATATTGACTCCAAAAGACAAAGCATAAAAATAATGAGATGAGACCAGGGGAAGGGTGTTGTCTTAGAACTAGGAAGAAAAATTGTAACCATCATAAGCTAACTCTAACTAAATTATAGGTACAAACTCATAATTCCCTACTACTGCTGCAGGTTGCGCACGCACACACACACACACTCTCTCTCAACTCACACAGCCAAAATAAACAGGGAAGTAGAGCATCACCCTTCACTGCCCAGAATAGCCTAAACCCTGCTGACCTGTATCAATCACCCTCCGGAACCAACCTGCAAAACAATCTATACCCTCACACTGCCTATAGATCACTCCACCAAGCTCCTTCATACTCACAAGAAAAGTTGACACACCCATATAATAAGACCATACAGAGCAGCAGAATAAAATATTTGAACTTTATCATTTTGACCAAAGCACACTCAACTTAAGTATAACAGTGAAGGTGTTCAGGAGTAGCTCAGGATTAGCATTACCAGAGAACAATTTGTGTTGGTTTGCACAATCTAACAAGTAGGAAACAACAACATATACAAATGTACGATGCACACTCATCTTCAATGCGAGCCAAGTCTAGCAAAATACGGTTGAAGGTCTACCACGATTCCTCATCATCGTCTGATTCATTGCAATCTATGAAAATAAACAAAAAAGGTAAAATAAATTACTAGACGATTCATTGCATTCTATGAAAATAAACAAAAAAGGTAAAATAAATTACTAGAACACTAATACAATAGAACAAAATAAAGCTATAATAGAAATAGTGACTTACCTTCTTGCTCACAAAGCCAATCTATAGTACACAACTTTGCCTCCACATTTGCAGGTAAAATAGAACTTTGAAATTTTCCAATAATATGACCTCCCATGCTAAAGGTAGATTCTGAGGCTACGGTGGTAATAGGTATGCTCAAGACATCTCGTGCCATCAATGATAGTTCTGGATACGATGGACTATTTTCCTTCCAATAGGCAAGTACATCCGAATCCGATTTGCTTTACTATTAAGATTAGGCTCATCCAAGTACAATCTAATTGTGTTTTATCTCTACCAGACTCCAACAGGTTCTCAAACATGTCAAACTTATCAAGCTCATCCCTCGTTTCATTGTTACTTCTACCATAAAACTCACCTAACAAAAAATTGAGGTCAAAGGTACCAAGTACTCTTTGAACAACAATTGCAAGCGATCTTCAACATTTTTCACCTTTGCATCGGTGGTCTCAGGATCAATTTTGGAGAAGCAATATTTCGCAACCTTTATTTTATATTGGGGGTGAAAGACAGTGGCAATTGATAAGATCATACTATAAGACCTCCAATAATTTTTAAACTTCCTTAGCATTAATGTAGCTATCACAGTCAGACCTTCACTAATATATTTTTTTCCTCCAAATTCTTATGAATTTCCACATATTAAGTAGATATAAATTTGCAGTTGGGTATTTGCAGATGTTTATGAAACTTTTTTTGTTTGCTTAATCTTATATGTTCATAATTTCATATGATCTAACCAGAGATGTCTATGGATGTTGATGAGTCGTGTGAGGTTAGTTCATCAATCCCATCAAAACGAGCTAAAAAACACACTTCTGATGTTTGGAAGACTTTTTTGAAATTGTCTCGAACTAGTAATAATGAAAAATTAAGAGCACAATGTCTGGTCTGTAAGGCAATACTTGCGGCGAATTCTGGAACTTCAAATATGAAGCGTCATGTAGCTAAGCACTCGTAAACGAGACAAGAGGATGATACCTATGCGCCAATTGATCAAAAAGCTTATCGTGAGAAAGTGTTTGTGGCTATTTTGAAACATAATTACCCTTTCAGCTTTGTTGAACATCAAGGAAACATAGATATGTATTTGTACTTAAATCCAATGGTAAAAACTATTTCAAGAAATACTGCCAAGGCTGATATTTTGAAATTGAATGATAGGGAAAAATAGTTTTTAAAGTCTGAATTCGCAATGATTCCTAGTAGAGTCTGGCTGACTTCAGACATGTAGACTTCTGTAGCATCAAATGGTTATATTTGTTTAACCGCTCACTATGTTGATTTGAATTGCCGTCTTAAAAAAAATGTTGATTTTTCGCCACGTGCCGCCTCCACATTCTGGTTCGGTTTTGGGTCCTTTGCTCATAGAGTTTATTAAGGAATGGGGCATTGAAAAGAAGATATTTTCTCTTACTTTGGATAATGCTAGTTGTAATAAGGGTGTGGTAGATATTTTAAAGGAAAATTTATCTCTAACACATTCACTTGTTTGTGATGGAAAGTTTTTTCATATTCGTTGTGCGAATCATATCTTGAATATAATAGTGAAAGCGGGTTTAGAGGAAGTTGATAAAGCTATTATAAAAGTTAGAGAATGCGTTAAGCGTATTAAACATTCAGAAGGAAGAATTATGAAGTTTGTGGAATGCATTAAGGATCTTGGGATGCCATGTTCGAAGAAACTTCGCCAAGATATAACTACTCGTTGGAATTCCACTTACCAAATGCTTGAAAGCGCACTTTTGTACCAAAAAGCTTATATTCAGTATAAATTGCTTGATACCGATTTTAGATATAGTCTTTCGGACGAGGAATGGGAAATGGTGGAGTGTGTTGCTAAGTTATTGAAGCCATTTTATGAGATCACTACGCTGTTTTCTGGAATCAGACATAAAAATTAAACAAAATTTTAGCCTATTCTCAAGTTTCAACAGAAAAATACAATTTTTTTTCTCAATTTCAACAATAACCATTAATCCACATACAAACCATTTATGCTCAAAATTTTAAATTTTAATGTTAAATGGGGTAAGGTTTTAGCTGTTGTAGGAATAAAAAGAAAAGGAAAAGAAGAATAAGACAGAATAAGAGGAAGATACGAGTGAAATTTGTACCTGTTTGAAGTCCAAAATTTGGTTGTTGAACTGAATTGGAAGAAAAGTTACTGGAATAATTTGGTTGTTTAACTGAACTGGAAGAAAATATTACTTACTGGAAGAAACGAATGTCTGTAAAGGCAGGTGAAAATAAGAGATTTTTTAGTTACCCATATTTATCCATTTTAATACCCATATTTTGATGACCATGTTTAACCCAATTGAAATGTTAGTGGTCCAACAAAGTAAATAATGGGCCAAATGGGTAATTTTTCAGAATATGGACTCAAATTACCAGCTCTAGTCCAGGCAAAGGTGCCCGAACGAGCACGCAGGAAGTTAGCATATTCTTGTTTTGCTTCGGCAGAGAGCTTGGCCCCTACGTAGAATTTCTTGTCCGAAACTTTCTCGTCAAAGATTACTGGATCAAGGTCATCAACTGTAGCTCTAGTCGGCTGATCTTCTTCCTCCGGGCCGGAGGGTGTGATGGTTGGTTCGTAGGATCTAGTCACTTCATGAACCCCGTATCCCAAGGGTACGCTAGTGATCAGATTGGGCCCGAGCAACTTTTCCAGTTTCTTCTTCTGATTTTTGGTCTCTTTCTTGGTGGCATCGATCACTGCAGTCATGTAACAGCTCCGAGATAGCTTCTGTTCCCCCTGAATTTCTTTTACCCCTCAAGGAGTTGGGTATTTAAGGACTTGGTGAAGTGTAGACGACACAACGTGTACTTCGTGAATCCAGGGTCTCCCAAGGATAATGTTATACGAAAGATCACATGTCATTACTTGGAAATACGTCAATCGCGTTGCTCCTGGTAGGTGTACCTGGAGGAGGATTTCTCCAACAGACGTCTCGTTGGAACTGTTAAAGCTGGTTATAGTGTATGGGCTAGGGATTACCCGATTCTGCATCTCCATTTGACAGATAACTTCTAGTGAATAATATTGACTGCACTGCCAAGATCCACCAACACATGCTTGACTCGAGCATCATGTACCTTCAGAGTAACTATTAAGGCATCATCATGAGGGTGGTGGGCTCGGTGCAAATCTCAGTTATCAAACTCGATGGTGTTGGGGCGTGGCTTTTTAGACTATTTGTTGGCGAGCCTCACAGACTATGATGGCTTTGGTCTTGTTGTTTCCAACTCCGCCCCCCCCCCCCCCCCGAATATCATGTTGATAGATCTTTTATCTGCTGACTGTGCTTCTTGATGTGGGTCAATATGCTGGCATACCCCCGACCTTGACGCCGGATAACTGGATTTGGATCTTAGATAGAAGTTCACACTTTCAGTCTTACTAACCAAGTCATGGATTATCTGTTAGATCTCGTTATCGATGCGCTATATGGCGGTAATGTGGTTTGACATGGCTGCGCCTCTTCCTTCGTAGGATACCTATAATTGCCTGGGCCCCATGGTGGGCGCCAAACTGTTTATGCCTAAATTTGTACGTCTAGGTTAAACAATTAATTATGAATGAGGTCACAAGCAATACGGTAAATTACGACGGAAAAGTAAGTAAATACGATGAAAATAAAGACAAGTAAATAAGCAAGAAATAATGGAGAAAGCAAAGTAAATCTTATTCCTTAAGAGTTGCCGAAGCTGATGGCGAATCGTGTCCTGTATACAATATAATGTAAGGAGGAATATTTATAGTAGTGATACCCAGCCCTAAATTAGGTAAAATATAAGTACTAATGTGTGCCCTGTGCCCCATGACCAAACCGCCTAAACGGTCGTTGGCTCTAGGAGCGGGCATAAATCCTCAACGCCAGTGACTTGTAAGATAAGTCTAGTCTCGTCAGCTGACTAGTATCCTTGTAACAATAGGTGGCATATTTTTTCCCACACATTATTACCATGAAGACAACTACAAGTTCATAATGCAATCACAAAAAAGAAAAAAAAAAACTAAAAATGCAAAAAGTGGATATTTTATTGAAAATATCAGATTAAAGCAGTAGAAAATATTTTAAATTCATGAGTGACTCGTATCCTATTCTAATCCTTTTTCTCGATACTTCATTCTTGCATAACGACAGAGTTACATAAAAGTTACAGTAAGGTTTGTGATTAATTTGCTAACAAAAATCAAATTGAATAGGCATGGATGAGCAAATAAATTAAGTTTAGAAAATAGATAGAAAAGGTTCATGTCTATTTTTTAACTGCAATTCGCGAACCATCAACATGGGTAACACTATAGATGGTTAAGGAAGGATTATCAAGAAAAAATTCAGTTGTTATCAAAGATATAGGTGAGATGCACTAAAATCCAATATCCATGGACATATGGGTAAGATCCGGTCAAATAACCAAATAAATCACTTGCTTGTGAAGTAGGGGTGTGCAAAACCGAACCTGGTACCGATAGCCGAACCGTTACCGCTACCGATATGCACAATGGTATCGGTATAACGGTTATTGGTTCGGTAATGGTATTAATTTCCAATACAGATAAGATATCGGTATGGTAACGGTTTCTATATCTCTTTACCATTACCGTACCGATAACCGATAAGGTTTTTTTTTTTTTTATTAATAATTTTTATATATTTTATTTTATTTATTATTAGTATATTAAGTCATTTAAACTCTTAATTTACAACATTAACTTATAGGTTAAACTTCAATTATTATTATTATTTTTTGTGGTTATATGTCAATACTCATACACTTTAATTAATGAGTCTGACCTATTTTATAATTAATTTTGTTTTCTCGTATCATTGATCAGACTTTCTTATCTCTTCTTTTTCTATTTCATTATTTTGTGTTATGTTAGCATATTGTTAAGCCTTGTTGATTGCACTTGTTTACTTAGTTTGTGTGGATGGTTTGTCTATTACTTCAGTGGTTATTCATATTAATTAAAAATGTTACCTATTGACAAGCATCCACCAAGAATTCACTCATTACTTCGGTGTACCGGTTACCGAACCGTTAACTACCGAACCGTTAAGAACCGATAACCGATAGCTTATTGGTACGGTATTGGTTTTACATAATTACATACCGTTAACCGATATACCGTTACCGATAAGCTCAAACCCGAACCGTACCTCCCCATGAACACCCCTATTATGAAGTACAAGGTAAAAAAGATTGTTGTTTTGCCATTTGATATTGCAAATAATTACTATAATCTTCGTCGGACAAAGAAATCGAATTGCAAGTTGACCATCTATATTTCCACCGGTCTGAACCACATGAGTCGCAGAACAGGTGTTAGTACGTGGTGCTCGACCAATGCAGTTTTTGACTAGTTTGTAGAGTATGGCTTGTTGCAATTCTTGTATATTTGTTTATGGTTTTGATCTTCCCTTTTGAAAGATATTTTATTCTTGTACATGTTCATCTAGCACAATTAATACAGAAAGATTAAGCTTCATTAATGTTAGTTATTTCTGATCGGTGCACATTAGCTGAACAAAAAGTTCTAACAAGCAAAAGAACGATAGGACTTGCCAAGAATTAATCTAAGATGATCAAAACTCTTTAGTGCCATAACCCCTACACGTTTTTCTTTTGTTACTTTTATGTTATTACACTATTGGACAACGACCTAAGAGCGTCATACTGATTTATTTGTGTATTTATTTATCCTAAATAATTAGCTATATCTGATCATTCTATTATAGTTAGACCAAATTTGAGACCTCTATATATATATCCAAGATAGATTTTGTGGGTAGAGTTATTTGGTACCTGTTGCTGGTGGGAGGTGACAGGTATCCAAGCCTTGGTGAGTATAGTTATTTGGTACCTGTTGCTGATGGGAAGTGATAAGGTATTCGATGGAATTAGTCGAGGTGTGCTAAGTTGGTCCGGACAACACTATTATTATAAAAAGAAAATACTTTTAGAAAATTGAAATAATTGGACGAAGGTAACAAGTAACTTGTGGAATTAGACGAGGCTGTTGAAGGTCCCTTGCCACCAAGGCAACATTTCCCAAACAATTATTTCCCCTCCTTACCCGCCCACTGGCGCTCTCAATATCTCACTCATTTCCCTTTTGCAGAGTGCAGATCCATTTCAGCCTTCAGCTCTCGATCCAAACACTGGTAACGTAAAATTCATCACATTTCAACACTTATTACTCTTTTTCAGATCTAATTCTCATTCACGCATTTCATCAAACACTTAATTTACATCTTTAGATCTTGCAAAATAAACCAAGAAAATGGATTCTAAGCCTTCCCCATCTTCGGGAAGGTATGAAAATAGCAAGAAACCATATTTGTCTAAATCAGTATCTGATGCTAATACCCATAATCAAAGCTTAGCTTCCATTCTTAATAACCCTCATGCTGGAAAATCTGATGGTTGGTGGTGGTCTAGTTCCTCCTCGTTGCCCGTTGTACCCGAATTCGCCCCGTTAAACCCACTTCCCAAACCTGGATCTGATATCACCCGAGCCGATTTTCAGCCTTATATAGCATCCTATACCGACCCTTTTGCCCGTTTTCAAGATATCCAACAGCATAGTAAATCTAGCCTCCTCGACGATCAAAATGGCGAAAATGCCCTTGTCGCATGCCTTCGTGAAGTGCCCGCGTTGTACTTCAAGGAGGATTTTCAGTTGGAGGATGGCGCCACGTTTAAGGCTGCCTGCCCGTTTAGGACGACAGGGGAGAATGTGGTTATGCAGGAGAAGCTGTCCAGTATTTGGATGTAGTGGAATTGCACTTGGTGAGGGAGATTTCGTTGCGATCGAGCTCGTTTTTCGAGGCGCAGGGGCAACTGGAGGATCTGAATTCGAAGATTGTCGAAGGGTGTAAGCGGATCAGGGAATTGAAAGAGACAATAAGGCTACTGGATACTAATTTGGTGGGGCCTGCAAGGAAGTTACAGGAGTTGAATGTAAAGAGGAGTGATTTGATTGCTCTCCAGAACAAGCTCAAGCTCATTATATACGTTAATCAAGCTTTATCAACTCTAAATTTGGTATGTTTGTTTTCAGAACATCATTAGTTCTACATCGGTTTCTTTAAATAATCTGCATTAATGCTTCATTTTGAGTGAAGGTGGAAACATTTCTTGAAATTTATGGGAATCATGTAGTAATGATAATAGAGAAACAAGTTTTTATGATCTCTTTGATAGAGGAAAGAAGTTGCACTTTTGTTAGCACTAGCTCCGCATGCATTGAAGGTTTTGGAGGAAATGCTCTGTTACAAGGCTGTTAGAATAGTGTCTAGCGAATTTTTCTGTCTAGTTGGTAGAATTAAAAATGTTAGTCATTAGGAAAAACATGAAAACATTGCATTTGAAATTTCATACTAGGTGTAGCTTGAGGTTAGGTTATGAAATTATGACAGTGAAAAACTCTTAGCTTTTACTTTTGAACTACGACATATTAGTCTTCGGATTTGTGTGGCAACTTGACTCTCAACGGGGATTTGGTAGGCCATGGAAGTTAAACTTAAGGCTAGATATAAAAGAGTGAGCAGAGGTCTCCCATGGAAGAGAGGTAAGGACAAACTTGCTACAATAAAAAGGGTGAGGAAAAATAAAATTTGTTACAAATAGAATCTTGCACTTAGATATTGACCCTATGATGCACTAAAGCATTGTGACAGAAGAATACATAGAATTTAATGGTGCCCTGGCAGATTCACTTGGGTGATAAGAAAGCTTTTGGGCTTTTTGGCGAGATGCCAAAATACATGGATATAGGATTATAATTCTTTTGATACTGAAAAAATCTCCAGTTGGCCGATTCAAAATTTGGGGGAGTATGAGCTCGCCTCTTTACCGTCATTCCAACTAAATTCCAGTTTTGTCGATGCCGGTGTTCGAACCTGTGACATGCACCTTTACACACATCACTTGTTGCATCATTACTGTTGAATCAAAGGCCTGGGGCCATGAGACACATGATTATAATTAGCATATTAAAACTGGAACTTGGTTGTTGTTTCCGGGTGGAGGTCTTTAACAAAAGACAAGTAAAGACAAAAGGTTAATCCCTATGCGGCTTGTACTAAAGCTATGGGCTCGGGAAGGGAAGCAAAAGTGTTTACTAGAATGATTGAGAGAGAAAATGAGTAAATATTTAAATCAAGCTAAGTGCAAGTCTGTAAGAGTACTCCCAGCATGATTTACCACTCAATTGTTAGCTTTGCGTCATGTACCGGGTTAGTTTTGCTGATGCATTGCTGAAGACGTGTTGTGTCTAGATTGACAGAGAGAAGACTGGAGTGTTGTAGAGTAAATTGAAGATGAGGTCTCTTGAGGAAATGTAGAGAGAAGAACTTGGGAAGTATAGAAGGAGAAAAGGGAGAAGGGGAGAGGAACAGGGTCTGGGAACCTTTTTTTTTTCCCCAAAAGGGGAAGAGAATTTGGGTATGGGAACTTGAGGGTACCAAAGAGTGGGTTTTAATTTTAACCAATCAAACAAAAATAATGGGTTTAATTTTTTGTGAAAAGACCAAAAAACCTTCGACCATCGATCTGTTGCAAGAAAGTGTTAGGGGCATGTTAGAAGAAAATTATAGATGTTATTTTTCCCATGTTTGTGCCTTCTTCATTAAAACCTGTACTTTATTTGCGCTTTGCGTTTAAAGCCCAATAGATCTTGGCGCTTTTCTGTGCTTACTGCCTTTGATAAAAGTGATGAGGGGGGTAGAGCTAAAATGACATGTAAGAAAGTCGTACCAAAGGACCTAGTCCTACAATCTTAATTCTTATAGATCCATGCAAACTTGGAACACAATGGAAGTAAAAGATCCATGCAGGTGATTGTTGATAAGCTTCCACTAAGTCCAGTGATTGTTAGAGGTTTTTAAGTTTGTTTTGGAGATTTTGTATGTCATGAGAAAATGTGGAGAACCTCTAGTGTTAGAGTACATCAAATTAGTGGGGTAATCCAACTAGAGTGAAACCAATATTGATCTTTCTTATATTAATCACAACTAAATTGGAATTGATGCGTCGTTGTAGTATACAAAGTATGGTCTTAGTTGTTTATAATGAATAATGAACGCCAAATGTCAAACATAAGAAAATATGAGGTACTCTTATGTTACTTATTTTCGTTTAATGAAAGATGCTCCTTTCTTTTTTTTTTTAATGAAGTTTTATTGAATGATGCTCTTATATTATTTCACTTGGGGAGTGTAACATCTTTACTTATGAATTGAATCTTTTTATTAGTTTAAAGTTCTGTCAATGTGATGAGAAAAAACCCTGCACAAAAGATGTATACAATAGTTCTCTAAAATAAGGTCCGATCGAAACTCATTGAAATATTAGTACTCCAAATTTAACAAAAGAGAGGGAAAAAAAGTCCACTTGCACATCTTCACCAAAAAATCTTCAGAGTCTGAGGTTTAAAGAGTGGCTGCAAAATTATTCTACTACTCCCTACATTCTATTTTGTGTGACACTCTTAGTTTTTTGGTCCGTTCCACAAAGTTGACACCTTTCTGTATTTGTAAACTCTTACCTTTCTATTCCGCCCTTCATGACATGTTTTTATTGGTACACATGACATGTTGGAGACACAAGGCTCTAAAGGTACTTTTGGTATGTTAAGATTACTTAATTTACAAGTCAAAAGTTTTTTCATTTAAATGACATGACCAGTCACACCGTAATATGAAATGTTGGGAGGGAGGACATGTCTATCTTATTTGTGCGAAGCTCTGTTAACTTGGTTTGTTTAAGAATACTTGGAGCTTTGTAGAAAAAAGCTGCTCCTGAGATAGTTCATATATAACTGAAAATAGGTGAAGATAGTGAATATTTGTTGGAGGATGCTGTTGAGTAAAAGTAAAGAAAAGATACCACAAGAAAGATATCGTTGTAATTGTTCCCTCTTCTCACTTTTTGGTTAGGGTGAATGTTTCAATAACTTTGCCTAGGAAATAAAGAACCTGGAAAGGTTAATATCCTTTTTTTTGAGATGGAGGAAAGGTGAATATCCTTTACACACAGACATTGCTTTTTGGTAAAACTTTGCAGAAGAATGAAAACCATGGTTCTGCTAAATGGAATCTTTTAGGACTTGAAAAGATTCTATTGTATTCAAATTGGAGAAAAGCTGATTGCTACCTTTTGTTCCTTGAGTCTAACTGAGGAAGTTCTGCTTGCCAGCTAAACGCTTGTGTGTGGGTCTTGAATTAAAAGTAAAAAGGCACTTAGGAGACCTGAATGAAGAGGGAGATCTTGGAGCAGGGGTATCATTTTATTATGTAACTGAAGAAGTGGGTTTTTCTTTAACCAAGTAAAAATTCACTATGGGAGTCCATTTGGATGGAATAATTAAGTTGAAGATTTTCTCTCTAATAATCTCTCACTTTATACCATTCCATTCTTGGAAAATTTCCTTGTATTCTTGCTTGCTTTTACAAGTAGTATTCATTCTTTATAGTGTACAACCTCTGGTATTTTGCTTTGGTAGTTTTAACAATCTTCAGGCATGAGAAAATTGATGCTTCTCCACCATTGGTGTAGTGACATCATGACAGGGGAGTGATTTCAGTTGAGTAGTTCTCTATTTTAGTTGTCAAGGTTTGGTGTATGAATTGCCCTTTTATTTAGCATGAGTTAGTTATTCATCTTTGTTCAGACATCCTTCTTGTATCAAAAAATAATACTTTACTGCATGGTATTAGTCTAACCGCTATATTATACAGCTTGTTGCATCTGCAGATTGTGCTGGAGCTTTAGATGTCACAGATGATTTGCAACATTTATTGGTGCGTTAGAACTCTTCTAATTTTATGTTTATTTGTATTCTTAGCCTTTTCTATCTTAACTATCTCACACTGATTTCCTCTTGGATTTCATTGAGGCTGTAGCTCTTCTCTATCATTATCTGTTTCTAAAATTCGAAGTAGAAAAACATCAACTTTTTTAAATTTAGTTGGATTATGTGATGCTTTGAGTTCTATTCTTGTCTTAAAATTCTAAATTAAGTTAAAAGTTTTTCTGTGGATTTTGCACATTGCAAATGTTTATGATGTAAGATGATCTAAATGTCAAATGATTTACTGCAGGATGGAGATGAACTGGCTGGTCTACATTGCTTTCGGCACCTTCGTGATCAACTGGCCACTTCATTGATTCTATCAACGGGTTAGTCTATTCGAGTTAGCTTTTAATCTGTTTCTTGGATTTTGCTGACTTGATTTTATTAAGGTTTTGCAATTTCTATGTTGAATTATTAAGAGTCTAAAGCAAATTGTGCATCTGCCACAGAACAGTTTGGTGACCCTTTTTTTTTTGATAAGGTAAACAATTTTATTGATATTGGGAAAAGCTCCCGTATACAAGAGGTATACCAAAAGATAGAGAATCTACATCAAAATATAATTCTCTACAAAAGACACCCAATCATCTATACATATTGGAATCTTAAGGGTGCACCAAAAAGCTATCAAAGACATAAGACTATTTCTCAAATGTACAAAATCATTTTCAACACCATCAAACGCTCTCCTATTTCTCTCTCTCCAAACTATCCACATAAGAGCTAGTGGTGCAACCTCCCATGCCCTACGTTTTCTTCTCTTGCTTCTACATGCCCAACTATGTAGGACATCTTTAACACTACGTGGCATGGCCCATTGCAACCCGAAGAAATTCAATACCACCCTCCATAGATCCGACGCTATCTTGCAATGCACCAAAAGATGATCAACGTCTTCTCCCGAGCATTTGCACATATAGCACCAGCTGACATAAGTAATATTTCTCTTCCTCAAATTCTCAGCCGTTAGGATCACTCCTCTCGCCGCTAACCAAGCAAAAAAGCACACTTTCCTCGGAGCCCTAGGAATCCAAACTGACAAGTGTGGAAAGCATATCTCCTCTCTCACCAACAATTTCTGATAAAACGACTTGACTGTGAATATTTAGTTTGGCGACCTTATATCTGCTTGTATTCTTATTGACGTGCTTGTGCTGCCAAGATAGGGTTATTGTTAATTTGTCCAACAAATAGAGTAAGATTAGGGCATAACCATCTATTGCATATTTATTAGCCCGGCTATTTTATCTCATAATTGCAAGCTGTACCTATTGCTTCATTATTTCTTATTTTCTGAAGAACTTCTTTCGGTCAAAGTATCTAAAATGATGAAAATAGATATTATGCTAGAATGCCCTTGAAGCACCTTTTGGCATACTTTTTCTTATAAAAATGTTCATTTTACCATACTTAAGTATTGTTACTTACCAGATCCAATCTTGTAGCATTCTTTCAGCAGAATTTATGCGTATAACTATACAAGAAACTGGCAACATGGATGCGGCAATTACATCAAAATTTAAAGCGCGGGCAAACATTGCCTCTAATGGAGAAGGCCACGAAGTAAGCATGAGTTCATATTTCTTGTATTTTGATGTTATTTCTGCAGTTTGTTTTCATTCTGCTTGTCAGACTGAAAACTTGTCTCACATTGGAAAACGATCTAGCACCCAGTAGTTTACATGAAGAACAGGTTTTGATTCTCTATGAAACTCTAGCTGGAAGATGAAGGAAACCCTACACAGGGACTTCACGAAACTTGCTCCATGCTTGACTATAAATGTAGTCATGTATATTCTGGTGGTCAATTTTCCAATTTTTGTGGGGGTTTACATTGTATCTTCCTGAATTTCAATATATCTATCAGTTAGATACTTGTGGTATGAATGCCTAATGTAGCTGTGCACTCTGGCTGTGCCTTAGGCTACTTGGAAGCAGGTCATACTAATAGGTTGTTTGACTAAGCTTATAAGCTATTTTTGGCTTACCTATGCGTTTGGGACCATCAAAAGTGCTTATAAGCCAAAATCAGCCATAAGCCATAGGTCGGTCACTCCTGACTTGTGGCTTTTTAGCTTATAACACTTTTGAGTTTGATCAAGTATTTTTTCTATTTTATCCCTAAAATAATTTTGTAATCCACGTAATCTCATTGTCAAAACAAAATTTCCAACTCCCTCTCATTCTACATTCGTCATTTACCTTTTTCATGTAAAATACTTTTAAATTTATAATTTTTATAAATAATTTCAAGCACATTTTGGTCATTTTACCATCAAAAGTGCTTAGCAACACCATTTTACCAAACACACCAACTACTTATCATCACTTATATCCAAAAGTGCAACTGCTTATCCATGAAATTAACTTCAGCACCTAAAGTGCTTTTCAGCACTTGATGCTTATCAGCTACTCTTAATCAGCTAACCCAAATGGAGTCTAAATTGATGTTGATATGTTGCAGGTTAAATTAGATGAGGAAGAAACCTTAAATTTCAGAGACCGGCTTCTTCCATTTGTTATTGGATTACTAAGAACCGTGAGTTTCTCTACGGCTAATCTGTGACATCTTTGCTTATATGAGTTATTGAAGTTTTGGATGAATCATGATTTCTTTGATGTGGACTATTTAATGTCATATCATGATCTCGCAGCTCAGTGTCTTCCCTACGCGAACACACCACTTCACATAAATGCACAACTCTTCTGTTACGGTCCCTTGATATGAATCTAGTTACGGGACGCTGCAATACAAAATCAGAGTTAATGTGGAGGGAATTAGGAGTTTGCGAAGAGCTTTTCTTCCTGCGGCCTATTGTGCTGATTCTCCTGCAATCTCTTGAGTTTAAGTACTCAAAAACTGTGATAATTTTCTGCTTATCTTTCATTGAATTCAGATAAACATTAAATACAGTGCTGATGGATTAACCACATCCTAAAACAAGGAAACAGTCATTCTAAAAAAAAAAGGAAATAACTGCCTAATATTACTGGAACAAGAAAGTGGAGGAATAACCTCCCTACCGCAAATAACTACTATTCTTTTCTGGTGCCCTTTAAGAATATATTCTTATCTGGTCTCCTTTATTTGGATTGTTTCTTTTTATGGAAATGTGTCGTTCCTTTTGGAGTAAAAGGAAAGCGTGTCACATACATCGAGACAGAGGGATTTTATTGCTATCTGGTCCCCTTTAATGGGCCTAATTTGTGTATCTTTTTTCATGAATTATCTTTAGCATTTGGAGTTTCGCAAAGTAATTTTTGTAGTAAAGCATTTGTCATGTTTGACTGTTAAACTCCAGGCAAAGCTCCCTGCTGTGTTGAGAATATATCGTGACACTCTTACAGCTGATATGAAGACTGCCATTAAGACAGCAGTCGAAGAGCTGCTTCGTGTTCTCTGTGCCCAACCTTTGGATTCAGATTTTGTCTCAGGAGAGCGAGTAGTTGATACAGATGGTGGGTTAACAATTTAATGTTTGATGTTTCACAACTACTTGACTTTGATGAGAAGAGCTTTGGTTCAAAAGTAATCTTCAATAGGCAAAGGTTTTTTTTTTTTTTTTTTTTTTTTTTTTTTTTTTTTTCATTTTCTTTTGATTAGAAACCAAAGGGGCTCCCAGAAGTAGGGAAGGGCTGATGATGCATTTTGGTCTGCAAAGGGAGGGGAAGGGCAGATTGATATTGGTTTCTGATTTCATGTATCTGCTGACGTAGGTGGAAGCTCATCTCTTGCCAGTAGATTGAGAAGCCTGCCACCTGAAAGTTTTGTTCTACTTTTGAAGGCTATTTTCATGATAGTGCAGGTAATGTGTACCTTTTTTGTTAATCTTGATTTGTGGTTGAACCAGGTGACCTTGCTTTTCTTTTTACACTCTTGACATATAAGAAACACTCCCTTAGTTACTTTGAAACAAACCCTGCAATCAAACTAACTCAAATTAATTTTCATGCAGTATCTGTTCTTAAAGGATTCTGTTGCAATGTTAATAATACCAGTGCTGAGATCCCTCAAGATCTTTTAAATCAATGCCTGTGTTATTTGAGTCTAAGTGATATAAGTACCTGAGATGCTTCATCTGGTTTACATTGACTCTTGACTATTAGTTGATTGGTGTCTGATGGCTCCTTATTGATTGGTTTAGATAAGTTGCTTGCTGTATGAGAAATCACTAATCAGTTCTCTGTTTTATAGACCTGCCCTTATCAAAAAAAGAGACCTGCTGCACCTCTAATTGGATTTGTTCTTGTTTATGATGTTTTTTACATTGTTACACTTTTAATTTATTTTCCTGATAGTTTTCTTTTGAAACTCATTTCTTGGGGCATAAAATATGATCACATTTAAGTGTGCAGTTGCTTGGATACTGGAAAAGAAACAAAAATGTTTACAGCTAAGGGAAGGGATTATGGGTACAAGTCACTTTCGACTTTGACTCACTTCATCTGTAATCCATTTAACTATTCAATACTCGTTTGTCATCTGCCACTGCCACCTTACCTCTCACTACCTCTTCAATAACACCACCATAGCTGCCAACATTTACTAGAAGTTGAATTTGAACTAAAACCTAAATGATTAAGATAATTGTTCCTGTAAAGCATTTCATTTCAAAGATATTCTCTTGAAAGTGTAATATGCCCGACCTTTTTGGATAACAGTAATATGCCCAACCTAAGGAGCCTAACCTTTGCAGTGGATCTTTTCTGGGTTGGTATTTTAGGATTAGCGATTTTACCCTTACTGAAGTAGTCCGCAAAGTTACTTCTTGCAGAAGTCTTAGCCTTTTCCTTATTTAAATTATCTTTGATTGATGTAACGTGATATTTTTCTTTTAGTGAATGCAGGCGCACTTGGCTCGGGCTTCTGAAGTTAAAAGACAATTGAGTGGATTATTTGTAATCTTGATGGTCATTATGCTGCTGACTCAGTTGCTGCTGCAATTGCACTTGGCGCAGCAGCTGCAGAAAGTGCTAGTGAAAGTGACGGTCAGATCTCTACCTTTTCGCAATTTTCCCCCCGAAACAACTTTTCCAAGGTTTTCTCAGTTCAGGAGAAGGGTAATGATGCAACAACTATGTCAAATTTATCAAGAAACTTCAGGTTTACATTCATTCGTTTGCGGTTATTCTTTGATTGTCGTGCTATTCTCTTTATTTATCAGAACCTATATTAAGGAAATCAATTTCTTGTCATGGATTTGTTTATAAAAAATATTTCCTTAAATTATGGATAGATATGTACATTCTTTGTAGGTAATTGCCCATTTCATCATTCTTTTATTGAAAAATTTTGAAATTGGTTATCATGATGTCGAAGTAGCACATTTAACTTTCATTTATTTAATGCTCTTTTTGGCCAAGTAAAACAAAAGAAGCTAATGGATTATCAGCTTTTAAACCATGTATCATCCTTGTTTTATGCTAATGCGGGTTATTAGGTGGATTTTATCTATAGTTTGAGGAAAACATACTGTAAAAATCTTAACAGTATGCTTGAACGCGATTCAGCTTGATTGTATACCTGCTAGTAACTCAGCTACTTTGGAAAATGTTCAAACTTTGTTATTGAATATAGTTGCATTGTTCAGCTTGTCACATTATCATGTGCTTTAAATTGGCTGCGTAGATTTGGAGATTACTTAAACTGCATTGATAGATTTGCCAGATACTCCCACTTCCAGTCCTTTGGTCTAGTGGTAAGAGCACAGCGCGTGATGTGTGGGTTAGGCGCACGTCACGGGTTCTAACCCTTTCACAGACAAAAGTCTGGTTTTTAAATAGATAAGGTTAGAGGAGCAAGCCCATTACTCACCGAGTTTCGAACCTTGTGCCACTAGGAGAGTTCTTGGTTATCAAAAAAGAAGAAAGATTTTTCAAGTACTTATACAGCTATTTTTACTTTGATAGAGCTGATATATTGAGAGAGAATACGGAGGCTGTATTTGCAGCTTGTGATGCTGCTCATGGAAGATGGGCAAAGATCCTTGGAGTTCGTGCTCCTATTCACCCTAAGTTGAGGTTGCAGGAGTTCCTAAACATATATAACATCACTCAGGAGTTTATTACTGCCACTGAGAAGGTAAAAGCTTCATTTTTCTATGAAGTATATCCTTTACTAATTTTAATTGGTGTCTCTATGCTTATAGTTCTCTGTTTTTCAACTATAAACAGATTGGTGGAAGGTTGGGGTATAGTATCCGTGGAACCGTACAATCACAGGCCAAGGGCTTTGTAGATTCCCAACATGAATCTCGAGTTCGTTTCTTTTCTAGCTGAATTTATGTGGTTCCACTGTCTCTTGCCTGGATTATTAAATGTTTTTTGGCTGAATCAGATGGCAAAGTTGAAGGCTATACTTGACCAAGAAAACTGGCTGAGATTGATGTCCCCGATGAGTTTCAGACCATCGTCACATCATTGTTCTGTTCCGAGTCTGTGACCACTGGACATGCTGATGATGATTCTACTGACACTGGACCAAGCCAAACTGAAGAGGCCCAAAGCAGCAATCATCGTTCCATGGTGGATGCTGGACTCTCAAATATATCACATAATACGGAGCAGACTGATTCTACTTCAAGACATCCAGATAGTACAGCACAGGTGAGTCTTTCACAAGTGAGCTGGAACACTAAGGGCAGCAGTACTGATTTAAAACTAATTCTTTTCAGAGTAATGACACGAATTCAAAAGAACGTGGAAAATCTTCTCCTAGAATGCTTTCCTTCAGGGGCGTTGGGTATCACATGGTAAACTGGTCAGTGGTTCACTCTTATCTGATAAGTTCATCTGGTTTTTTGAGTAAGAATTGCAAATCTTCTCTTTGTTGTATTTTTTTCAAATCTTCTCTTCTTTGCCCCTGGTTCTAAAACACTTATTACTGCCTGGTACTTGGCTACAATTAATATCAAAATAAATTCCTATTATTGCTACTATTTCCTGGCCATTTGGTATGACAGTGCTGATTTTTGTCCTCCGCATGTTTGCATTTTTCTCCTCAAAGCTGGAACCTGCAAATATAACATTGTCCTGTTGCTTTTCAGTGGCTTGATTTTGGTGAAGATGTTGTCAGAATATATTGACATGAATAATAGTTTAACGGGTCTATCATCAGAAGTAGTTCACCGTGTTGTTGACATCTTGAAGTTTTTCAATACGAGGACTTGCCAGCTTGTCCTTGGAGCTGGAGCCATGCAGGTACACTCATATTCTCTAAGCAACTGTGTGTGGCTTGTGGGTCATTCTTTGATATAACATACATTTTGCATGCACTTCCCCGACATGTCATCCCTTCCCGTCCCAATTCTATTCTTTGATGTTTTTCTTGAAAAGGAGCCTTACTAGAGTGGAAGAGGTATAGAGGATTCATGCACCCAAGGGTATGACGAAGTGGTCAATGAAGTGCGTGAACATGGGAGATCAGGGCTCAAATTCCTGCAGAGAGAAAAAAACACTAGATGATTCTTCCCATATACCTAAGCGTTGGTGGACATAGTTACTCGATACCTATGTTGGAGTGAGGTAGTTGGTACATGGTGGAATAGTCGAGGTGACACAAGCTGGCCTGGATACCATGATTATGAAAAATAAAGTATAGAGGATTCATATAGCCTAATCCAACTAGTTTGGAAATGAGGATGGCTGCTACGATTCCCAGACATACATGTGTAGTTATGGGACGTTGTAACACAAAATCAGAGTAAACGTAGAGGAAATTAGGAGTTTGAGAAGAAGTTTTTCTCCTGCGACCTATTGTGCGATTTGTTAAGAGAGAACCTGCAATCTCTTGAGTTTAAGTAGTGAAAAAACTTTGATAATTTTCTGCTTACATTTCATTGATTGAACGAGACTTTAAATACAACACTAATAAGATAACTACCCCTAAACACTAGGACATGACTTCCTAATAATACTGAAAAGAGAGAATAATAACCTCCTTACTTTACTACAGTAAAATAGGAAAAATCTAGATAAGCTGCAACCTAATACTTTTTATATTTTTTAAACTTCCTATATGTAAACAGTTAGTAGATCAAAGGAGCTCTAATATTACTCCCCTTCTCCAAATCGCGTTTGTCCTCAAGCGAGAATGTGGAACGTGTTGTTGCATAAAAGAAACAGTTTCCCAAGATGCCTCAACTCGATAAGTATGCTGCCAATGATTATAATGCTTAATTTCCCTCTTGTTCAACAGAATCTTCCTCCTTATCGTCTAAGGATTCAATCCAAAATAATTTCTTGCATTAATGACCTCGGGTGAATGGTTTGTCACAGTTGAAAGTTGAACAAAGCCCCTTAAGTCGTCTTTCGTCCATTTCAGATCTAGTCAATTTCTTCACAAATCTGGTGTGTTGTTGAGGTGAGAAATCTGACATCTTTGATCTACAAGCATCTGACAAATGAATGGGTTGTTCCTTGCGTTCATAAAGCCGGGAAATACTCATTGCCGTAGCCAAATCTGGAGGATTATGCATCAATTGCTATAGAGTCAGCAAGACCACTTATGTAAAGTTTAATTTTCTGTCCTTAAGTAAGAGTACCAGCCCGCGAAACTAACTGCTCAAACTTTTCTTGGTAATCTGCCACAGATCCAATTTGGCATAACTTGGCCAATTCTCCCAACTTTTGACTTCTAATGGTGGTCCAAAACGAAGATTACATTGACGTTTGAACTCATCCCAAGAGGGTTGAGGCATATCAGTCTCTAGTTGAAGAAACCAGAGTTGCGCAATTCCTTCCAAATGAAAAGAAGTAAGCCCAATTTTTTCTTCTTCTGGTGTTTGTTGGTGTCGAAAGAAGTGCTCGCACATGTTCAGCCATCCCAAGAGGTCCTCTTGACCATTATAATGTGGAAAATCCAACTTTGTATATTTAGGAAGGATGGAACTTCCCGAACCTGCAGCCACTGCTTTACCCTTCCAACCTCGATTGTGACTGTCATTTTCATTTGGTTCAGAATATGCCTTTGAATTTGCCAAATCCTTTGTGTGTGAGTGCATCCAAACGAGCATTTGTGGCCTCCTGTCGGGCTGAATTTGCAGCACGTTCTTCTTGAAACAAGTTCATCAATTGTGCTAGTTGTTGGATATCTCCCAAAACTCCCGTCTCTGATACCAAGTTGTTACGATTCCCAGACATGGATCTAGTTATGGGTCGTTGTAACACAAAATCAGAGTTAACGTAGAGGAAATTAGGAGTTTGAGAAGAAGTTTATATCCTGCGACCTATTGTGCGGTTCGTTAAGAGAGAACCTGCAATCTCTTGAGTTTAAGTACTCAAAAACTTTGACTCTTTGATCTTCAAAATGCTCCTGAACTCTTCCCCGATGCTCTTGACCTCTCGTGTTTTGCATATCCAATCCCGGCTCTTAGTGGTAAGTGATTTAAGCTCGATTTGCCCCGCATCATCCTCCCCTTCTTGAAAGGATTTCGTCCTCGATCAAGACCTACAACCAAAGACAAGAACAAGCCAAATATCTTACTACAAGAGTAGGTTAGTGCAAGTAGTGTGGAAAACATACTCTTATGGTATAACCAAATATAAATGACATTGATAAAGTGTATGTTTCAAAAGAAAACAACAAGTACTTGGCTTCCCAAAGGGTGCACTCAACACAAGAATAAACCAAGAGATCAATAGTGCATGGAATATGCAATTTGAAGCTATCAAAATTTCTATGATCCCTAAACATTAGGACATGACTTCCTAATAATACTGAAAAGAGAGAATAACCTCCTTACTGAAGATAACTACTACAATAAAATAGGAAAAATCTAGATAAGCTGCAACCTAATACTTTTTATATTTTTTAAACTTCCTATATGTAAACAGTTAGTAGATCAAAGGAGCTCTAACAATGGAACACTTCCCAAGTGGAAAAAGAGGATGGCACACTTCCCAAGAGGGAGAAAGGTCATCTATGAAGACGAACATGGCAGCATTTTAGTATTTCTGTAGCATAAACTTCTCTAAGTTAAAGTTCTTTTGCCATGTTGTACTCTATAGGAGCTCAAGGTTGCATCTAGTTGCTACACTAGGTTGATGATGTCAGGGAAGTGTTCTTTCCACGGGCTTTGGCCTAACTAATTGTCACTCCAGTAAGGATACCCCCCTAGCCTTGCCCACTTTTATGCCAATTCTTGACATAAAATAGGGCCATAGATTATCTGTTATAGCAGCTTCTCCTGTTTGATTACCTCTAAAAATTTCTTCTTGGAATGCAAAAAACCTCCCGCTTGCCATTTTGCCACATCGACAATTGATTTCTGGTTATTATTGTATTGAACTTTAAGGAGATCTGGGATTTATGTTTGGTAGCACATATTTCTGGCCTGGGACTTCTTTTTTGCTGGTATTTAAGGTCAGGAGCTTGCGAGAAAAAGCATTATATTTATGTGTTGGTTTTCAAAGTATTTTTTCTGAAATCATTAACAAAATAGAAGGCAGCTAAGGAAATTCTTGAATGCTAGAGGCTTTCAGCTCTTCATAGTTTGACTGCAACTTGACTTTTAGTTTTTGACTTAATTTGCATTTATTCTCTACCAAGTGCTTTTTTTCACAATTATTTTCTCTTTAAGCATCTTCTAGTTTCTATCTTGGTACACACAATATTCGTGTTGTGAATTGGAGAAAATTTTGCAGGTGTCAGGTTTGAAGTCTATTACTTCTAAACATTTGGCGTTAGCAAGCCAAGTCATCAGTTTCACATACTCTATAATTCCTGGTAGGCATTATGATAGAACTGTTTACCTATAGAGTTCTTATATTTGTCTAAGTTCTTTTCTACTATTTTTGCATCATGGTTAATCTTTGATTTAAGTTATATCGATGTGCTTGGACATTGTTCCATTTGTAGTAACATGCCAAGGTTATCATTTATGCAACTTTATACCTGAATTAAGGTTGGAATTAAAAGGGGAAAATATGTTGGTTATGCCTATTTAAGTATATAAGCTTCAAACTAGACTTGTTCAGTACAATGTTATCTTCCTACCTTTGTCAATGTATTGCCCATTATGGCAAGATGTGGTTGGCATTTTTCTATCTGAGTGTTTGAATGATTATCCAAAAATAAACCATTTAGGTTTTCCATAGAGTTGATCTCTCTTCATCTGCGAATGCTTTTTGCCTTGGGTGTTTTTGCATTATGCATGATCTACTCTGTCAGTTGGCAATTCTGGAAACAGCAAGTTCCATCAAGTGTGAAATGTTGTATCATCCGTTTTTTTATCAAGTAAATAAATAATTTAATTATTAAAGGGTAATATCAATACCCGTATACAAGGAGTATACAAAAAAGGTAGGATCCCTTACAAAATGAAATGGGTCTCTACAAACACTATCCAATCTTCTATACATACAGAAATGTTATGTGAGCACCAAAAAAAGATACAAAATAAAAGGCTACTCTTCAAATAACTAAAATCCCTCTCTATTCCATCGAATGCTCTCCTGTTTCTCTCTCCCCATATGATCCACATTAATGCAAGAGGAGCAATCTCCCACGCTCTGTATCTTCTTCTTCTTCCACACATCCAACTAAACATGACATCTTTGACCGTATCAGGCATAACCCATTGAACACCAAACCATCCCAAGATTTCCCACCAGAGTCGAGATGCTAACTGACAATGTAAGAGGAGGTGGTTCACATCATCCGTTTTTCTTATTGAAAGATCCTGATTTACCACAATCAAGTAGTTTATCTTTCTTTCATATCTGTCTCATCTGCACAGTCATTACAAATCTGAAACTCTGCTGACCGCGTTTCTCCAGTTGTCACCCTTTCTTTGTTAGACTATTTTGTGCTACATCTCTTTTCTTCACCCTTTCTTCATTAGACCATTTACTGCTACAACTATGTGTAGATATATATTACTTCTTCAAGCCATTAGGCTTTTATTTCCTTTGAAAATAGAGTTAGTTGTTTTTTCCTGATCCAGAGATAGATTAGTGAGGGACACCCAAGAAAGAAAAGTATATCATTTGATAGGCCTCCTACTGAGAGAAAAGTTTATATGTAACAAGATTGGAGGACCAACCTTGTCTAACCTAAGTTGCTCTGACACTGCACTTTTGGCGCCGCATCCGTGTCGACACGACACTAGTGTGGGTGTCGAGTCCATTCCAGATCTGGTCAAGCGTTGTTGGGTACTTTGACCACGAGCAATGGGAAAATTCTAGACAAGATACAATTTGATTCCCAAAATCAAAACCAAAGCTAGGGTAAACCTCTATGGAACCATGTCTTCCTCCATCACCTCAACATGAAATCAAATTACCTCAACAAGAAATCAAAAGGCAAAGGTTTCTTAAGGCCAGGAAAAAGTGTAGGATCAGATTTTGATGATAAACCTCTATGGAACCATGCCAAAGTTCTTTTAGTTGGCCGAATGCCCGCACCCGTATCCTTACCAGGATCCGTATCCCCAAATTTTGAAATTTAGATCTCGAAGGATCCGATCTCTAGATCTGGTGTCCGAGCAACTTAGTGTCTAACTAAATTTGTTGAGAAACGGAAGATGTAAGGAGCCACCTTGACTAATGACTTATCTACTATTGTCTCAAACATATATTATATGGTTTAGGAATTTACGCTACAAAGTCTGTTCGTCTTTTCCCACCTGCAAAGAAATGGTTTAGAAGTATTATTAATGCTTACATAGCTTTCTAGAGTTTCTTTTGATACCTGTTGACTGTTGTTTAACCTGTATTCATCTGACATTTTCTGTTTTCCAAGAAATCAAGAGGATACTGTTTCTGAAAGTACCTGAGACACACAAGGGATTGCTGATGCTGGAGGTTGATCGAGTAGCACAGGTAAGGGAAAATTTTGCTTATGTTATCCTGCATTTTTGTTCTATCCATGATAATAGCTGGAAAATATCCTTCGCTCTAATCTTTATCTGGAATTAGGACTATAAAGTTCACCGTGATGAGATACATTCGAAGTTGGTACAAATAATGCGGGAAAGATTGCTGGTTCATCTTCGGGGTCTGCCACAAATGGTTGAGAGTTGGAATAGGCAGGAAGAAACTGACTCACAGCCAAGTCAGTTTGCTCGTTCAATCACAAAGGTAGAAGTTTGTTCGTGATATCTCTGACTAAGTTTTGCTTCAGTTTTTGCCCCAATTTCCCCCACTTTTTGTTAGTTTCTTGTCAAAAATTGATAAACAGAAAGTTTGGGTGGGCTTACCCGGTCATTATCATCCCTGAATGATTTCACACTTGCTGTCTGCGAATATAAGATGCTGAGTGTTGAGCATTATTGAACTGGAACATGATATATAAGTTTGCATTAGTTCGGTGATGTTTTTGACAACATTAGTAAAAGGTTTTATGGAATTTCTGTGATCTACGATTTGCTTCTAGCATATCAACATAAAATGTAATGGTGCAACGGCTATGTGCGAAGAAAAGTTGAGTTGATGAAGGGAAATATAAAGACTCATTACTATCTCCCATATCAGAATGTGGATAGACCGATCCATGAATCAGAACTCACAGTAACTTGATATATTTAAGGCAGAATGACCAAATTGACACCTCTACTTGTACGCGTTTGTCATCCCCACGCCTGTACTTAGGGGTGTGTCATTTAAACACCTCTACTCGTCCAAAACCTTACTTTTAAACACCTCCGTGCCTTATGTGGCAAAGTGTGTAGTGCAAATGCCTCCACGTCAGCTTTCACATCAATAAGTATTCCACGTAGACAAGCCACGTCGGCTGAGGCAAAATAACACCCAAATCAGATCCATTACCCCAATCATATTCCCATTTCCCATTTTTTTCTTTCTTTCTCTCTTCCTTTTCATTTCCCTAATTAACACTAACATAACACCCAAATCATATCGGGATTTACAAACGTCTCTTCATCGGCTTGTTGCCAATTTCACAAGTAAATCCCGATTTACAATTATTACAATGTTACACTTGTTTATTTCATATTTGTTCGAATTTAGGGGTTTTATTCGAAATTAGATTTTTTAATCTAAGTTTGATATTAGTGAAGAATATATCGTTATGTGGTCCGCAACAAGTCCACAATATCACATTGGCATTTTCATGGTTGAAAAAAGGAGGAGAAATTAACAAAGAAAGAGAAGGAAAAATTAACAAAGAAGAGCTTGGAGCCTTCAAAAATGGTGATTTTAACTTGTGGGAAAGAAAGGGCTTTAAAAAGCCAAAAAAAGAGTCGTTAGGGGGCTTTTACATTTGGTTCACGCTTCAAAAAAGCGTGTTCACGCCCCTGTGCCAACTAAAGCTTCAGCTGTGCCACATAAGGCACAGAGGTGTTTAAAAGAAAGGTTTTGGACGAGTAGAGGTGTTTAAATGACACACCCCTAAGTACAGGCGTGGGCATGACAAAAGCATACAAGTAGAGGTGCCAGTTTGGTTATTCTGCCTATATTTAATGACTAACAGGTTCACGTACCTCTTTTAATGTTTACCCTCTAACTAGATTAGCATTGTTTAAATGGCTCATTCTCGAATTTGTATTTGTCTGATGTATGGTTACAATGTTGGGCTATCTTTCCCGTCCTCCTATCTTCAATTATTTCTTAATGTTTCTATAAGCTAGTGAGTTCACTGTCTCAAATAGTCTGCATTTAGTTGCTATATTAGTTTATCAGAAGTCCAATTCAACTGATTTTACTTTCTTTATTGTTTGAAGGAAGTTGGCCTTCTTCAACGTGTGTTATCTCGAACTCTGCATGAGGTAGATGTTCAAGCTATTTTCAGGTGAGGATTTGAAAATTGACACATTCTTTTCCCTGACTCGTCCATGAGGTAGAGAGAGAAGATTAATCTCGTTCAATTTTTGTTATTGTTTTTTTTTTGGTGGGAGGGGCCACTGGTTTTGGGGGGAACAGATTCTCTTGTGCCAGCAGGGATGTCCTTTTGCTTTTAATTCTGTTTCAACAGTAATGTCTTTACACTTCTGTCCAAAAGGAGAAAAAGGAAATCAGTAACATGTATGTACTTTGCAAGAGGGCTACCTGCAAGGTTAGCTTCACATTGGCAGTGAATGCAACACTTGTAGAAACCAACATCCTAAAGTATGGTTTCGAGCTGCATTCCATGATATTTATTGGTTGCTGCGTTTGTAAACTGGAAGAAGTACTTTCTTTGTTTCGAAAAAGAATATTATCATTACTAATAATCAGTGTGAGTCTGTGAGATGCTAAACATAAGTACTTCTTTTGAAATTACTCCTTGTTTGTGTAAGATGGGAGTAAATAAATGTGATACTTGCAGGCAAGTGGTTGTCATCTTTCACTCACAAATTTCAGAGGCATTTTCACGCTTGGATATTAGCAGTCAACAAGCTAGACAAAGGTACTGTCTATTATCAGTAATTTTACTCATACAACACATAATTTTGTGCTAGTCATGTTCTTTGAATGCTGAAATTCCAAAATTTTTACTTCCTTTCTCTCGGAGTACTTTATTTGTTCCTTTATTTGTTACATCCGGACTAATTAACCTGTTTTTTTTTTTCTTGTAACAGAGCATATCGCGATGTTCAGCATCTTCTTGGGTGTATCAGATCATTGCCTTCTGATAGTAAATCCGATCCTCCCAATTGGGGGCAGCTTGATGAGTTTCTGGCACAAAATTTTGGTGCAGAGGCTAGTCAATAGATTCCTTGTAAAGTAGTCTATATCTCTTAAACATTGGATAGGTGTGATGGGAGCAATCCGAGGATACCTGAAGACTAGGCATCAACATTGTACCATTAACTTGAGGTAAATCCTGTGTTACTGAATTCTTTATATGCGTGAATAAATTGTAAGAGATACTATGAATGAATTGGAGGTCTCAAGAATTAATCAGGGATAATCTGTGTGAGAGATGGAAAAAGAGAACTAATGAAACGCGTTGAGACTACTGCCGTACACCTGCATTCTTTTATATGCACAATTTACATTATATATACTACACCAATGTGGGACACTATTATACACACACTTCGTACAACCTATCTAACAAGTTGCATTTCAAGATCCTATTGTTGTGCATGGTTGCATCTTCTATTGCTCATTGATGAAAATGCATGTGCTCATCTAATCAGTTATAATTAACTCATATTATGCGGCAATTAACTGTAATACATGATTATCCCTTGAAATCAAGGAGTGGGCCCCCACCTGTCTTGATGTGTAGTAGAGAAATGTGAGATAACCCAACGAAATGAGAGCTTGTTTTGAGATGCAGAAAATGTGCACGGGTTTATAACAATTATAGTGCGAGTTTCTTTGCTAACTGAGTCTAGTAATATAATCTTAATATCTTGGTCAACTCGTTGGATTTGCTCAAATTGCTTCATTGACTGCTATTGGCATTTTGTGTAAAACCTTTAATATAATTATTCTTGGAAATTTTCTTATTTGCTGTTCACATAACTCTGCAGTTTTACCAGAGGGGCAGTCTTCTTACTGGGTATCTTATTACCAGTCCATTCAAGTTTTGAGGGGAGAGAACCTTTAACAGCAAATTTGGAGCTGTCATTGACAGTTTGTGATCTGTCAGACACTTGAATTTTTTTTTGGATGATTTTATTCTTTTGGTCTGAACATTAGATTTTTTTTCTTTTAGAGTTTAGGGAAAAGAAAAGGCATCTTCTTACAGTGGAAGCTGAATAATATTCATAGAGTGCAGTTGTGGTGTATACTAGTGAAAATAATTGTATGTATCAAGTTCCTTGCTTAATTTGAGCATTTTCTCTTGTATCATTTTCAGTGATCCTAAGAACTATCCTTGTACACTTTTTCTCAGCCTTTTTTTCATTGAAATTGGTGGGTTGAAAAACTGCTTCTTTCTCTTCTAAATTGTTCCCTCCCTTGGTGAACAACTTTTTTTTTCCAGGTTATTTTTAGTGTTGATAACAATAAACATGGAGTTGAGGTGGTCAGTTGTTTTGTTATTACACTGAACACATTTTCTCCCTCCGGAAGTCTTCAAAAAACGCGCGACACCATGAACACATTGCACGACTAATTCAGAGTCTCAGACTATAATAAAGTAAAAATAACTGTGTGAGATTGAAGAGAAGCTTAATGTTGCAGACTCTCGGTTGCTCTTCTACCGAGAGGAAGAGTTCCTTTAAATATTATTTCTGTACAAGGAATTCAGTTATTATAATCTATACAATTTGAATTGTAAAGTAAATCACAACAGATTCAAAAAATACATAGGTGATACAAGAGAAGAAGGAATAGGATCAGGATAGAGTTATTCAAAAGTTCTTCTGCTGGTTCCTATCTACAGTGGACTCTTGGTGTTGATGTGAGAAGGATTCTCGGCTAATACAGACTAGGCACAATAGGTTGGAGTCCCAGTGAAGATGTTTTCTATTTACGGGGCTAGAACCTAAGATTCATACTTAATGGCAGATGGACCCCTACCATCCCCACCACACCCTGCGGTAGGATAATTTGACCCAGACTTCCACTTGTATATGAGATGAATCTAAGCTTCATGTGTTATTTTATTGGAGTCCATGATTGAGGCAAAAGGATTAAAAGTAACTTGAGAAGCTTACATTTATGATTATTTCACTACTAAATTGTCGAATTATGTCATGGGAGACGTTGAATTAAATTTTGAATAGGAAACTATACTAGAGCCTCACTCCACGAGTACCTCCAATAGGAAACCGTAAGAAGCTCCCTAGATGCAGCCATTTTTTCTTTGTTAAATGTAGCTTTATTTCATGCTTGGATCATCTACAAATGCAATATTACTAATATAAATACTAGTCTCTATTAAAAATACGAGGGAGAGATTGAGAAAATAATAGTTATGGTATTCAATCATCACTCAACTAGATACCTGCATTACAAACACATTTACAGAGCCTGACAAATCAAAAAATTGGATACCTTACAAAATTACAAGATTATAAGTATCGCCCGTGAAATCAGTTATTAGTTGAGCTGTATGAGATTTTTACTATGACAGACAAAGGAATGTTTACAACATGACCTCGGTTGCCCAATAAACCAATTCTTCCGAAGCTTGGTGCTGTACTATTCATGGTAGCATTTAAGTATACATTCAAGACCTGCTGTTGTCCTTTTGAAACAAAAAAGCGCTTCGGAGTAACCTTAACAGAAACCCCATAAGGTGCACTCCAACCGATGATATATGTTTCATTGCCAGCTATGTTAGTCAAGGTTCGTTGAACTATTCTTGTTTGGTTCAGCTTTGATATGGTGATTGAAGGCATGTTCAGGTCAGTTCCATTCATAGTAGATAACCCACAGCTCTCTCCAGTGTAGTTCAGAAGCACAGGAGCAGATCCATTTATGCCACATAGGAACGAAATGTAGTCATTATAACCTGCAAATAACATCATAAGTTCCAAATCCGACAGAAAATGATCTGCTGAAATGATGTATTCTAACCATCCTCCCTTCAAATAATTATTTACTCATTTCGTCCCAATTTACGTGACCATATTTCCCTTTTAGTCCGCCCCCAAAAAAATGACCGCTTTCTAAATTTGGAAATAATTTAACTTGAACTGCCTATTTTACCCGTAATGAAAAGATTTTATAGCTACACAAATACTACGACATATTTGAGACCACAAATTCCAAAAGAAATATAGCCACATAAATGTTATGGCTTATTTAGGACCACAACTTCCCAAGGTCTTCATTTCTTTGTATAACTTCATGCCCAGTCAACTGGTCATATAAATTGGGACGAATTTTTGGAAACTTTATTAATGATTAACTCTGCGTGGGACTACTCTTTTTTTTTTCCTTTCTTTGACAACAGCGGTATCCTGGCTAGCTTGCACGCACCTCGACTAATTCTACTGAATATCTGCCACCTCCCACCAGCAACAAGTACCAGGCAACTCTGTGTGGGACTACTTTTAATTCTAATTTTAATCAAACAACTCACATAGACCTTTAAATGAATCAAATCTTATGCTTAGGAAACATCAAACTCGAACATATGTGAGGCAAGTGTAGCACCTGAAATTGCATGATGTTAACTGAATAGACAAAGTCTAGTTTGAATTAGAGATGCAATAATTTTCTTAAGAAGGTTGGCCTAGCTTATTTGACTCTAAACTTCAGTAACTAAAAGGCTTCATCCTTGTGTAGAGGTCGGAAAGGACTCCGGGGTACCATAATTGAGATTCCTCGTGGAAGCACAAGACAGAGACCTAGAGACAATTGTTGAGAACAATAATACAGGCTAAGGACAAACATTGACAATTGTTAACTGCATACTTGAAAATCCTCCTTCAATCCACCAATTATTGGAACGGGCTGGATGATATGGAGATTCGCATCTGGTGTCCTATGTGATAAGAATGTGCCACCAAATTTAAAGGCAAGTTTAATAGAGTGGTCGTTAGATCAGCTTGTTGTATGGAGCGCAGTGTTGGCCAGTCAAGAACACACATTCAGAAGATGAAAATAGCAGAAATGAGAATACTTAGATAGATGTGAGGGCATAGTAGAATGCAATGACAAACGCAATTTTTTTTGCAAAGGGACTCAAAACGTATAGTTGTTGTACATGAGAGTTGAACTAAGGATCTAAATCATAAATTTCATACCCCTTTACTACTAAACTGAAGAATCTTTTGTTGCTAAGGAATCTCAAAACTATACTATATCCATATAAAAGTATTTTTTTTACCTAAATTCGTAGTGTAATTTCTCAACGATGGTGTATAAATTGATACCCCTTCAATGCGTGTAGGTCTGTCCCTGATAGAATAAATAAGATTAGGAACGAAGACATACGGGCAAGGTGGGAGTGATCTCAGACTCTCAGTGGTGGGCAAGATGTGAGAAACGAGGCTAAGATGGTTCGGACTAGTAAAAGGATGACCATATATGCTCCATTAAGAAGGTGCGAGAGGTTGACGGTGCTGGGTCTATGGAGAGGTAGATGTAGACCGAAGAAGAATTGAAGCGAGGTGATTAGAGATGACATGACACACCTTCAGATCACCGAAGACATGACTTTAGATAGTTGAGCGCGGAGGTTCAGAAATATGGTAGAAGACTAAGATAGTTGAGCGGTTTCTGTCATATTAGCATTAGTAGTATTCTTATATATACTATTTTATCTTACTCTTCGTTTTATTACCACATTGTTTTATTTACTCTAGGTATCTTATACTCCCTCCGTCCCAATTTATGTGGCACCATTTGACTGGGCACGGAGTTTAAGAAAATAGAGGTTGACCTTGTTAAGTATCAATTTTACCCTTGAAAAAGTAAGAAAGAGAAGATTTGAGTAATAAAAAAGTTGTAGGTAGGTTTAAAAGTATGTAGGGCCCAACAAGGATAGAATAGAGATGATGTATTAAATAGTTGTTAAATAAGGAAAGGTGCAACTTATTTTGGGACAAACAAAAAAGGAAATGGTGCACATAAATTGGGACGGAGGGAGTATTTTTTATGTCGGTACTCTCTATATCTTGGTATTTTCATCTTAGCTTTTTTTCTTTTTCAAACTTGTTTTCAAAAATATTGTTCTTGACACCAGAAACAACCTCTCTACCTTACTCAAGATAGGGTAAGGTCTGTGTACACCTCACCCTCCCTAGACCCGACTTGAGGGAAATCACTGGGTATGTTGTCAATCCACCGATTTGCGCATGTATTCTTTTGACCAGGGACTTGCTTCTTTTTCTTTTTCATTCACTTCGACTGAATCACTTGTTTCATTTTTCAAGTTGCATCCGTGGAAATCTTTTTGATAGTATGGATTGCATCATTCAGTCTGGTTCCATTTTGTCTGCTGTAGGTATCAATCTCAGTTGGATTTGCTTTATTTAAATCTTTCAATGCTTCTTGCGCACATTTCAATGTGGATGATCAAAGTTCTCTTCCAGCTACAAAATCTCCTGATTTCCTTTGGGATACACATATTAACTTGGAAAAGTATACACTGAGCTTATCAAAAGAAACAAGTGATTTAGGCGCACTGAGCTGGAAAGACGAAGGAACAGGTCTGTTACTGGAAATCCAGGAATTACAGAAATTCGAGGGCTTCCTAGCTGTGCAGGAGCTTATAGAGAAGCTTTAAGTAGAATAGCTTCAATGATGAAAAGGAAGAAGATGGAATAGAATAGAATTGAAGTAGAAGTTGCAATTCTTATTGATGATTCTGAATTGCATCTTTACATGTATTTATAGCTAAAGAATGGTATAGACAAGTATCTATGTAACCTACAATGGAATAATATCTCTAACTAACTCTAACCGAAAAGATTCCTTCCTTACCAACTTTTAACTGCTTTCTGACTTGCTCTGTTCCCGCTTGTTAACTGCACTGCTGACTTGTCAATCGATTAGGCAATTTTCATATATCAAGGTCACCGTTCAAAAAGGACATGACCCTGATGAAGAAGGATTCTCATGGGCATAAATCAACCTCGTCTGTCACTCCATCGGACGAAGACATGTGGACTGTTAAGGTTACTTTGTTCTTCACTGAGGTCTTAGTCAAGCTCGTGTTGTCAGAAAATGAATGTCAACTGCCAAAGTTTGTTCTTAGAGTATTTATGTTTAGGTCTCATGTCTACGAGGAATATCATTATGGCATCTCAAAGGTTTTCCAACCGCTGTACAAGGAGGAGTCTTCTTGGTTAGTGTATTTTGAATTGAGTCTTTTATCAAATAACATTTGTGCAATAATAAAAATGTCTACAACTTAAACTCTCTTATTTCTTTCTCCAAAGTATGGGAGGTTGATCCATATACGAGCGTAGTGTATTAAGAATTGCAGTGGATGTGTTTCTTATACTTCAAAGTTTTGTGAGATAAAGGATTAGGCCAGGCAAGTTGTTGGCAAGGAGTGTTGTTGAGAGCTATGTTAGGAAAACCGTCTTAGCAAAACTTTTGCATCATTAGTTCAAATTCATCTACTCAGTTCTCAGTATACTGCAATTCTAAGTACTCAATGCACACCCGAGATTAACAATATCCGTCCTTCGAAAATTAAGAGTTTAATAAAGGGACAATGGCTTTTCCTCAACATCATAAGGCAAAGAAATGAAAAAGAAAGGAGTGGCTTACTTGTATCAAAAATAAGGCCTGGATCCAGTGCTGCAGTTGCATTCACAAATCCACTTCCCATGTCAAAAGGTGTTGCAGGAGACTGGTTTACATCTGGGTTAGCATATGCACGCTGGGCCATTATTGGTCCCCCATATTTGTTACGGATAGAGGTTGTTGTAGAAAGTGCAGACCCTATTGCAGCAGGACTAAAGGTAGGAAATTTTTGCTTAATCAAGGCTGCTAAACCAGCAATATGAGGGGCAGCCATGCTTGTACCGGACATCATTGCAAAGTTTTCACCTAGATATAAGGAAGTACTTGGGTCAGCAAAAGAACTTTTAATGCCATTTCTGTTGCTTTATGAGTACCCCCCTACCCAATCATTTTTATACATAGTTCATGAGTAACGTCTAGGCCTCTTTTGGTTGTTTTGATAAAGCAAGGATATTTTTTATAGTTCTTGTGACCATCTACCTTGAAATTCAATTGATTCAGCACCACCAGAACTCCAAGCAGCCCATATAGAATTTCCTGGAGCAACTAGGTTGGGTTTCAATATATCTGCATCATCAAGAGAATTGTCCTCTGGATCTGGTCCTCTGGCAGAATAGAACATAACCTTCGGAGCAGATAAGCTGAAATTTGCTTTTATTCCCCCTGAAATGCGGGCAACTGCCCCAAACTTAACAATTTTCTTTGTAATTTGATCTGTCTCTAGAGAAGAATTGTAGTACTGAAGTAAGATCTGCCATTAAGATCATCAAATTAAAATCGATGAGAACATTTGTGCACACACACCAAACACTCATGTATTGTAAAAAAATTTGCATGTTCTTAAGATTCTTATCTTTATCGAACTCACCATAGAATCATTTGTAGAAGGAATTATAATTCCAGGCAATCTCATTGGAACTGGATTAAGTTGAAAACTGATGACATAAGGATCCATGGAAAATACAATGCCAGCTGCACTGAGGTTCATAGCAGTTTCGGTGGCCTGTTTGATGGTGGAAAGCCCAAGCACAAACCGGACGGAGTAGCTACAAAGTAGGAGATTCCCTTGAATGATAGTTTGATTGAACTTACTGGCATCTTGGCATTCACTGACATACATATCTTTGACAGCTGTTTCATTCAAAGCATGAATTGCAGAAACCAGTGTGTACGTGCCATTTGTTCCAGCTGTATACAAAAACAAGAAATTTCTAAGCTAACAACATCACGCGGAACTTCTTTTAAAAGTTGTAAAGAAGTTTAGTTGGTCAAGGGTACAGAACCAATTAACTTTGTTGTTACCGCAACTGAAAAACTAAAGTGCCATTTCGTTGAGTTAAAAAAGAAAACTGGTATTTAAGGTTGCAGCATTTCAGTCATTGTATCGACTGAAAACTAACCAACCTTATGCTCAAAGACAAACCCCCCCCCCCCCCCCCCCCCCACCCACACACACACACACAACAACAAGAACAAAAAAAAAAGAAGAAAGGCTTCTTTTACAACTCAAAAAAAACTCAGTAAGCCAATGGCAAGGTTACCACAAAAGCGTATGGCTAATTAGCTGTTAATGGCTTGTTTGCAGAAAACTGATGTATCTAAGGTAAACATTTTTCATGAGATATTATCATGTTACAGGATGCTATCCAGCATCCAAAATCTGAAGGAAAAAAAAAAACTAAGGTATTTGTGCAGATATGACCATTGGACCTAACTCAACTCTAAAAGCTAGCTCATGGGGGAAAGATTGCCCAAGACCATTTGAGGAGAAAGATAGCTCTTTCCTTAACCAATGTGGGAAAGCATAGACAACATAACATGAGGCCCGAATAGGAATGGGCCCAGCTCTGATACTATGTGAAAAATATGGCCCTTGGGCCTAAACTCAAACCCCAAAAGCTAGTTTGTAGGGGGAGAATTGTCCGAGACAATATAAGGAGACAAACACCCCATTACCTCAGCCAATGTGGGACACTAACCTACGGTAAGTCTCCAACAATATTGGAGGAGACTAACATCACATAATTTATGTTGTCGAAAATTATCAACTCCAAGGGAAATTCTAGGCCACTTGTTCTTTTTTTTTTTTTTTTTTAAGATATAGATAATATATTATTAACATAGCACTAAGGAAGTGAATTTTTTTTGATAAAGTAAATAATTTTATTAATAATGAAAGGAAAAACCCCATATACAAGGTGTATACCAAAAAGTAGAGAACCTACAACAAATGATTCTCTACAAAAGAAACCCAATCATCTATACACATTGGTACCTCATGGGTACACCAAAAAGAAATGAGAAACAGAAGACTACTATGTATCTTAGCAAAACTACTCTCTAGCTCCTTCAAAAGCTCTAATATTTCTCTCTTTCCAAATACACCACCACATAATTGCTAATGGAGCTACCTCCCATGCTCTCGATCTCCTCTTCCTCTTTCTGAAAGCCCAACTATACATCGCCTCCTTCGCAGTAGCCGGCATCACCCAATCAACTCCAAACCATCTGAGCAGTGAGCACTACTCCCCACAATTGCGAGGCTATATGACAATTTAACAAGAAATGATTCACATCTTCTCTAGAGCATCTACACATGAAACACCAACTCACATAATTTATCCTCCACTTCCTTAAGTTCTCAGCTGTCAGAATCACTCCCCTAGCTGCCAACCACACAAAGAAACACACCTTCCAAGGCACCCTAGGGATCCATATGGAACTGTAAGGAAAAATTGATTCCTCTCTCACAAACAAACTCTGGTAATATGCCCCGACTAAAAATAACCCATCCGAACTCTCCTCCCATCTCCACACATCATTAGAATCACGCCCTGAATTATACCCATAGAGTAGCTCAAGCAAGTTCTGAAATTCACCCATCTCCCAGTCCTGAAGGTCTCTCCTAAACCTTAGGTCCCAATGGACTTTCCCTGATGTGCTCCACGAACTTGCAGGACAGTCATCTCTTTCTACCTCGATAATTGGAACATGCTAGGGAACAACATCTTTAGCTCACTTTGCCCACACCACCTCTGACCCCAAAAACTAACTCTACTTCCATTCCCTACCTTAAAACTGATATGATTTCTAAAATCATCCCACCCGTTCATGATGCCCCTCCAAAGACCACACCCAAATGCAACATTCATCTCTCTAGTCCTCCACCCACCTTCACACATCCCATATTTCTCCGCTACCACCCTTCTCCATACCGCCTCCTCCAAACACTAAGGAAGTGCAATTAAATATTTACAATGGTTGTCAAAAGCAAATTGAGTCTATGAAATCTATAATAGATTCAACTTTACTTTCATATTCTTCCTTAGTCCAAAAGAAAAACACAGTATACAATTTGACTTAATCTTTGTCTATAAAGTTGAACTCGTCCTCAAAGCCCCTTAAGTTTCTTTCTCTCCAAAGTTTTCATTTACGGGAAGGAGATGCCACTTTAGGACTGTCTTTATTTTACTTACCTAAACTAAAATAAATGCATTTCCTCTCCAACTGTTTGTAAAAGATGAGGTGGCTCACCTGATTTAATGCGTTATTGGAGCATTTTTGAGAAATAATGATAGACATGTTTCATCTCTTAACAATTAAAGCTTTTATCTGAGGCGGTTCACATAATATGACATGTAATGGAGTAATGGAGCTTTGTTGGGAAATAACTGTAGTACCTAGCGCCTAGCGGTCCAATGACTAGCGATGTCTGAGAGAAGATATATATATGAACTGTTTAAACTACCTCATCTGAAAAGCTTGACTCATTAGAAAGGGGACATTTTGTGTCTATATTTTAGGTTTGAGGCACGTCCTCTGATGTGTGGGTCTAATTAGTTTTCTTGGGCTAACTACGCCAAATAATTTTGTTGAGGAAACACTGGGACGTTTTCTCCCAGAAAACCTATTTCAAAATGGGCAATGGCAATCACATAAGGTTCTGGAAAGATATTTGGATGGAGGGTACAAAATTTATGACTACTTTTCCAAGCCTTTCTCTGATTGCGCATGATCCAGAGTCAACCATTTCCCAGAATTGGCAAGACAACAGTTGGCATATCCACTTCAGAAGAAATGTTCAAGATTGGGAACTACCTCATCGTTTGAGTTTGCTTGCTAAGTTGGAGACCTACTCTGTGAGTGAAGAAGTTTTAGACTGCTTAAAATGGGGAGGCACAAAGGATGGTAGATACTCGGTCAAGGCTGGCTATTTTCAGCAATGCACTAGTAACGCGATCACTACCCAATGGCCTTGGAAGCATATTTGGAAAACAAAACTACCCCCAAAAGTAATATGTTTCAGCTGGCTTGCTCTAAATGAAGCTGTTCTCACTCAAGATAACATCAGCAAAAGAAATATCCAGGTCATTAATAGATGCTTCATGTGTTTGCAGCAGACAGAAACTAATAGACACCTCCTCTTACACTGCCAGCTGTCACAGACATTTGGCACATGTTCTTATCAATTTTTGGCCTTAGCTGGGTTAGGCCACAGAGTATTAAGGAAGCTTATGAAAGCTGGATTCTATGGAAAGTTGATAAGTCCATCAGGAAAGTCTGGAAGATGGTTCCTGCTAGTATTTTGGGTCGTCTGGAATGAAAGGAATCGCAGATGCTTTGATGGTATATCAACTCCTTCGTAAGTTTTAAAGGGAAAATGTATTTTGTTTTTGTTTAGTTGGCAAAATATGGCACCAGTAAATTGCCCTTTGAACTTTTTGGATTTCATCAGCTCTTTAGCACTGGCTTAGATTAGAATGATGTTAGCCTTTTGAGCTGGTTCTATCATGTACTCTTTATCTTTAATTTTCTGCATCTTCTTGATGCCCTAATAAATTTCCTTACTTCATCAAGGAAAAAAAAAAAAAAAGTTGTTGAGGGGTGGTCATGAGACTTGAATTCAAGAGTTCTATATGCTCTGACACCCCGTGAGAGATAAGAGGAGACCAGAAGCAAGCATGAAGAAATTACCCCCGAATGCTTATGACAGATTACAATGCTTACAGTAATCTATCTAATGTGGCACACTACTTGTACATATTTAAGTAGGTCCAAGTCTAACTATTCAATTAAAAGGCAGTGAACCACCATTTAATCCATAAAAATATCCAACTTATTTGCAAGCAGTCTTTATTCACTCGGGAAATCGAAAGATTGGAGCCTCTTGATATTGGGATAGACTACCCTTGCTTTGCAAAGAGGATTCATGCCTCGATGCTTTCCTTTAGAGTGTAAAATATCCATATATAGACTGATATGAAACGGAAGGGCTAGTTTCCATACTCGTAAGGTAGATCGACGTTCACCTCCCGCATCTAGCATTTTTATCAACTAAGTTCTATTCCTTCATCAGATTGGTACTTAGTTTATGGCTCCTACCAGATTCGAGAGGGCCGCTGCTCAATTTCACAACCTATTGCTCTTTCTTTCCCGATTATACGAATTGCAATATCGAGAGAGAAAAGCAACTGACCAAGAGCCGAGTTAATCAATAGAAGTCTCAATAAAAAATTACTTAATTAATGCAGAGGCAATTCAATGTTCTGTCTGCAACCACTACTGAAGTAGTTTGGTCATGCAGGCTTCTATATGATCTTTGGGGCAATTTCCGTTTAAATTATTACATAATTTTCACTCTACTTGTCAACTTCTTCTCCAGTCAATTTAGGACCAAGTCCAATTGAATGGGAGGGAGGGATTACAATAATAATATACTTGTGGAAAGAATCATTCTCCATTAATATGCTCAAAATCGAATTAAATGATCAATCACCAAGGAGGCAAGGAAGACTTACGTGCAAGCCCAACTCCTGATATGGTGATGCTGTTCCCCAGCACTATAGAGTTGCTGTAAACCCTGTCATGGGTTGAAGCACCAACAGTGAAGATCCATGGGCTGAAGGAAGCAATGCTCTTAGGTGATGGTCCAGTATTGCCAGCTGCTTGTACCACAAAAATTCCAGCTTTTACTGCTGACAGCAAGGCCATGTCTATCGGATTAAAGAAAGTCGCTAAACCAGGAGGACGTCTGTTAGGAGTGATTGATAAACTGATAATGTCCACGCCATCCTGAGCTGCCTGTAATGGTAAACAGACAAGTATCAGCACTGAGAAATGATATTTTTCCTTTTCCTCTTATTCTTCTGTGAATTGGCAATAAACGTTTCCTAAGCATATAGAAAAATGAATATTCCATCCATTAAAATTTGACTTATTTTCCATTCTAGCCCGTCCCAAAATTTAGAACTATATTGGCAGATGAAGCTTCTGCTTCCAACTATTCAGCTATAAATTAGAACTACTATACATTACTAAAACTTGATGCGACATTTTCCCCACAAGACTCCACCTTTTTATATTGAAAAAACATTAGCCACTTCTCTGCCTAAAAAGTAATGATCTGAATATTTAGCTGTTAAACATTGTAATGGTCAAAAGTTTTGCACAAATGCTTCACACAATTAAGACCATGGACGTGCATACTTGGTGCATGGCAGTGGCAACATCTGCAATGCGTCTTTATCCTTTTTTCTCGTTATTTAAAAGTCAAAACAAGGACATGCATTCTTTTCTCTTTTTTTTTCTTTTTTTTTCTGAGTGTTCCCTTTAATGTTTTCCATTTTCTAGCTAAAAATGAAAACCTACCTGCTCTATGGCAGCAACGACATCTGCAGCAAAGCCACCGAAACTCTTGTATAATGCCTTGTAAACTGCAATGCTAGAAATATCAGCATGTTATCAGTATCTGCTCAACACAAATTTGTAGCAAGAGAGATATAAATATGGAAATTAAATCCTCGTCTGTACCTCTGTACTTAAAAAGAAAACACTGGAAGCTTGAGTTGTGCGCAGCTGGGGAAGTTGAGAAGATTAATACCAGCAATAGTAGATTTCTGGTCAATTTCCCCAAGTGCTCACAACTCAAGCTCTTCCTAGCACTCTAGAATAACAATGGATTCAGATTTTCATAACTTCACTTGCTAAGGAAATGGACGTTGGGCCTTACTCAACCCCACAAAGCTAGCTCATGAGGTGAGGATTGTCCAAAATCATAATGGAGACAAATAGCCCATCCCTCAACCAATGTGGAACACTTAACACCCCCGTACGCCGACAACTGGATATCTGGAGCATGGACGATAAAACATGGGGCCAAAATTGGGTAAACCATAAAAATAACAATTGGTTTGGCTCTGATCCATGTTAAGAAAATTACCTTTGACCTATCAACCCAAAAGCTAGTTAATGAGGTTAGGATTGTCCTAGACCATACAAGGAGACAAACAACCTATCCTCAACCATTGACGGACACTTAAAATTCATTGATTTTCACATGACAGGTGCCAACTGAAATGTTATGTGGACTCCTTAAAAGTTCTTTAAACAAAATCACTTTGTTACACCTTTCGTTAAAGTAAAATTGTCAAGAGCTCTTGCATTAAGGAGGTGCCTGTTTAGAAGTCACTGCAGCGTCAAACACCTCCTTGCATTTGATCATACTTGCATGCAGATTTAGGCCCACAACACAAAATGAAGAGCTTACAGAAGGGAGGGAAAAGAATTAAAGCGTAACTTTATTGCAACACTGTGATACACAAAACTATTAGTGGTGATAGACAAAAAAAATTCTTGGCACCTCTCTTCTGCATGTTCAGGATCACAACTCAGGTTGATTTGGTAAATTAAATATGAACAGAAAAATTAACTCAGATTTCTTACTGTGAACGAGGAGCCATCCCGCTAGCATTTCCAAAGTTTTGTCCAGCTACAACAACAGGGATCCCATGGTTCCCTGCTGCAATAGAAGCCGTATGCCTGTTTAATTGAGAATTTCAAGCCACTTGCTAGATAATATTTACAGAAACTCAAAATTTGCAGTAAAGACAACTGAATACTCAATTCATAACTAATTGATGATATCAAAAACATTCAAATAAAGCGAGGTCTATTCTTTTTGTTGCTTTTACTTTTTTCTCTTATGTTTTTCTGGTATCCTGAAAATCAAACCGTGGCTGGCAAGGTTTCAAATCAGGTAACTGTTGTTTAACCTAAATCCGGTTTCAGGCCAATTAACAATTAAATTTATATTTGCGGAGTCACGATCAATAGTTGAGATTAAAGATCTACGCAGTTGATCAAGTAATAGTAATGCAAAGCGTAAAGAATAAAATATAAACGTAAATGATCAAGAATAACGTATCGTTTCCCCTGATGATTGGCTGTAGCCGCGTTGGACGATTCGATTATGTCAATTCACTCAAGATCAAGTAGTAGTATTCGATAACTGTAAAAGAGTGTGTTTTAATGCAAGAGAGAGAAATAGTAACTTTATTGATAGCGATTGCAGGAAGTAAAAGTTGTTCCAATTTATCTATAATGAACGCTATTTATAGATGTTGAATGGCGTCTGTTGAAATAATAGCCGTTGGGATAAGGCCTTTCAAAATGGGTAACCGTCGGGTGTCTTATCCAGAAGGGTTGTAACCGTTGAGTGGCCGTTTTGCTGGACAGTTGCGTCCCGCGTTGCTGGTAACCGTCGGTTTAAATCGTGCTGACCGTTGCCAAGCTTAGTAACTTCTTCGAGATCTGTCCGTAGGAAATGTCTGTCCGAGGAGGTGTCTGTCCGGTGACACGTCAGCTTGTGCCACGTGGACGACACGTGTCACTCGCCAAAGTCTACTCAGCTTTTATCCAATACAGATAGTCCCCGCACTTCTCGGGCAGAGTATCTGTCCGAGGAGTGGATGAGAGTTTTGGCGGGAGTCTTCGCAAAAATTTTTTGTCTTCTTAAGATGTAATCTTGATGACGTACGATTCTGATCCGATTGATGATAAGCCTTTGTGACATGCGCATTAAATGCGCCGCACGGAAAAGTAACTGTAACCTGCACGTCTGTGGCACTGCAGTTTACACCGAAATGACTACTGCGTTCCCCGAGGGTAAAAGCAATAATTTTTAACCGCCTATCTCCACGTGCGCACGTCGCTTGTGGGATATGAAGTGACTGCGGCTTTCCAGGTAATGATCACACTATAAAGCATTGATTGACCCTATTTCTTTATCGACGGTTGGATCTGCAAGTGGCTGATCTGATGGTCTCCACGTGTCCCTGAAGAAGGCCAAGTGTTCGCACCAGAATTTCTATAAATAGGGGTTTTCTTGACTAGAAACCCTTTACTCACTCCTCATTTCTCTTGTGCTGTTTTTCGAAAAAACTTTTGATTTCTCACTTGAATTTCATCATTTTCCTGAAATCATGTCTTCGAGATCTAAAAGAAATTTAAACTTTGACGCTGCCGGTAGCTCGTCGGCCACCCCTAGGCCGCGGGCTTCTCATGCTACTGCCGCTGAAGTAATCCCCAAAAAGTGGGGTGAGCTTGAAGCGGATTGCAACATTAAGGCCTTCAATAACAAAGAAGGTGATACGCGTAATTGGCCGGCGTATAGATTTAAGTCGGGGATCACGACAGAGGTGATTCCTCGAGTGAGAATAGACTGTGGCTGGGACGACAGGATCCCCTTACTACCGGTTGCTGACGGAGAGAATGTCACGTCACACCGGGCTGGGTGGACAGCCATCGGTACTTATCCTTTCACAGTAGGGTGTAGGCTGCCCCTGCATCCTGTGCTGGACAGACTCTGCAGGGAGTACCTTCTCTGCCCGGGGCAGTTGAGCCCCAGTGTGTATAGGATAGTTGCACTTCTGGACTGGTTTGCTACTAAGACTGACCAGTCCTTTGAGTATAAACATTTTATTTCTTTGTACAGCGTCCAGATTTTCAAGGACGGGTACGTAAACGTCAGGATGCGTGGGAGCAAAGGTTTGGTGCGCAGCTCCGAGGACACCAGCGATCGGGGCTGGGTGCACCGATACTTGTTCGTGCGCTCCTCTGCTTTGACGTTTGACGACAAAGCATATCTTCCAGAAGTCTGGAATAAAACACGTAAGTCCCCGAATATCTTCGAGCACATTTTATTTTTCCTTCTCTCTTTTTTTTTTTTTTTTTGTGACCGATTTTTCTTTGTGCAGCGGCCAAGCGGCCCTACGACGGGCTCATAACCGTAGATGAGCTAACGGCGTGGGTCGAGCCGATTTTGGCACGATTTGAGCCAGCGAAGAGAGAGTGGGCTCACTTCGCTTCTCACCATAATCTGACCGTAAAACATCACGGTAAGAATATCTCCCTTTTCTCGATAATTATTCCTCATGAGTTTCTCCTGTGACTGACCGTTTTGCCTTTGACGCAGGTCTTGGCACTTCAGGGAACTTTTTTCCAGCTCCTCCTCAGGACGTCCCCACCGAACCTGTCGCCGACCCTCTCGCCGAAGCTGATGCTATATTGGCTTCGGCCGGTGCTTTGCGCAGCAGGGAAGGTGGCGAGGCGCTTCTGTCCGAGGGGCTGAGTCCTCTGTCAAGGAAGAGGAAAAGCCAGGCCGAAGGCGGATCGCGGAAGAAGTCGGCTCGCAAGGCTTCTGCGTCCGCCGGACAAACTTCGGCAACTGGTGGTGACCCCTCAGCGAGGGTGAGTGCCCAAGAGCCCGTGATGTCAGGTACCGGAATACCTGCAGAAGTCCCCGAGTCTGCACGGGGAGAGGGTCCGGCCCAGGAGGTCATACATTTGTCAGATACTGAGACCGAGGCAGATGTTCCTCTTAGGCGGAGGCCTCATCTCCGCAGCGATCAGAGAAGGACGGAGGAGGAAGCTGCCCGATCCTTGCCAAGGAGTCCCCGAGTTGGTGGCGGGGAAGAGGCAGGTCCTTCCCGTGTGGACAAGGGCAAACAGAAGGTTGGAGAAGGAGAAGGAGAAGAGGGAGTAGGAGAGGGAGCAAGTGAGGCGAGAAGAGAGACAGCTGGGGGAGAAACCAGGGAAGATGTCTCCCAAGAGGGTAGCCAGGGTCCTCGGGTTTTTCATTTTGAGGACTTTGAGAATGTGGCTTCTGAGGGAGCGAACCCGGTTTACCTCCGTGAGTGCGAAACTATAGACCCGGAGGTGGAAGGCGACTCCAACTTTGCGTCTTCAAGGCTTGTCTGGCTGTCAGCCATATCGGAGCAGACGGAGCTGAGCGATATAAAGGGGGTTCGCTACAAGTTTGGGCCGAACTACCCTTCCGAACAGGCGAGGGAGCCCAAGCTTTACGAGAGAAAGCATACCCTGAGAATCGCTCCGGAAGCCAACTTGGTGGCCAAACCACGCGGTCTGGTGAAAGCAATTTCCTCGCTTCTCGGTCCTCGAGAGGAGTGGGTGCTAAGAGACCTGACCGACGAAGAATTGGCCTTCCAGATTGCCTCCGACTCTGCCCGGGTAAGTTTTTTTTTTTTTTTTTTGCATTTAGTAAAGACCTTCTGATATCCCAGGGTTCTTAACTATGATTTCGTTTGATGTTTCAGTCAAGCATGCTGGCTGCTGAGATTATGTTTCGCACCCGGCTGAACAATGCCAACCAGGTGGTGGAAGTGAAGAAGGAATTGCTCGAGGCTCTGAAGGAGAACAGATCCTTGATCGAGCAGTGTGGTTTCCTCGGTAGGGAAGTTAATCGGTTAACGGATGTTAACAATACCCGCGTTGAACAGATCAACGCCCTTACCGTGGAGAAGGACCGTCTTTCTGAAGAGAAAGAGGGGTTCGCACGCTCTGTCGAGAGATTAGAGAGACTTCTTGGCGAGTGCCAAGATTGCCTGAATATTGCCAGTGATGAACGTGCAACGCTTGAACTGAATTTGCAGAGGGCATGCGAGGAGTCGACCAAGGCCCGTTCTGAGCTTCAAGCCGCCAGAGATCAGGTCGCCCAATCGATGGGTGTGCAGGCCACTTTGACTAAGGATTTGGCGAACTTGCGCGATCATTCCGAGATCAAGACTAAGCTGGCCGTTCTTGAGGCCAAGCGTGCATTGTTAGCGCAAATCCGGTCTGGGCGGGTTGATGTCGATTCGATGCTGCATGCGACGAAGAGTGCCATTCAGCGAGTGCAACTGGCATTGGGTCTCTCTCCTGAAGAGTCGAGCGACAATGATGGTGATGGTGATGGTGAAGATGAAGTGTCAGGGAGTGATGATGGGGCTAACGGAGCTGGTGCGTTAAGCCCTAGTCATGGCCCTGCAAATTGAAATTTTTCTTTGAATTTGATGTGTTTTTGTTCTGTCCGGCGAGAGTCGGACTTTTGTTGGATGGGCAGGAGTTTACTAGGAACTTCTCTACCCTTTGGCCGGTATGTTTGGCCTTTTAATACACTCTGCGAACTTCTGTCAGCCATTCTTGGCATCATTGTAAATTCTCAGATTAATGTAAATACGCAATGTTCAGATCCATTCAGTGACTATGCTTAGTTTGAACTTTTGATCTTTTTTGTATGCACACATTTGTGGATTTTATGCCTTAGGGCTGCTTTCCAAACTTTATTAAGTTTGTACTTCCTCAGGCTTTCCCAGATGCTTTGAACCCCCACCTTTATTAGGCAAAAGTTGTAAGTTGTGAATAGGCTGACCGAGCTCAGGTCGTTTTAATGTTCTGGCCGGATTGTTTGGCCTTGTGAGCGACTCCTCTTATTTGCTGTGGAAGTCCTGTCACATGAAAGTTTTTATTTTGTGAACGACCCCTCTTATTTGCCGTGGAGGTTTTGTCACGCAGAAGTTTTTTTTTTTTTTTTTTTTTTTTTGCCTGCCAGTAAGCTAGGTCTCATGCCTGTATGAAGGTCTTTGATGCCTGTATGAAGGTCTTTCCTGGCCTATGGGTATGAAGGTCTTTGATGCCTGTATGAAGGTCTTTCCTGGCCTATGGGGCCCTCACCACCCCCCTTGTTTTCATGTTGGAACACGTACAGTGACAATATGAAAAAGAGTTGTTGGTGAGTTGTCAATCGAACACATATAACCAAACGTGGAGTGTGTCCGTTGTGGGATTCGAACCCACAGCCGCGAAGTTGAAGAACTTCGAGCTCTGCCAGTTGAGCTAAACGGATCTGGCCTTGTTCAGGCCGTTAGTACCATTTAGAAAGAATGTATAAAAGGAAGAGATATCATGTAAACGTAAAAGTAAGCATTTCTATATAAGCATGCGAGTAATGGCTTATGGCAGAAGTAGCAAACTTTTTATGCAAGGATAGAAAAAGAAATTATCGCGAAAGGATAGAATAACTAACCGTCCCTGTTGCTTAAAAATGATACCTCTTGAGATGCATCACGTTCCAGCTGCTTGGGATGATCGAACCGTCTGGTCGGGCCAAACGATAAGACCCCTTGCCGGCTGAAGCGATGACCTTGTATGGTCCCTCCCAGTTAGGGCCAAGCTTTCCCGAGTTCGTCTCTTGTGTGCTCTGGGAAACTTTTCTGAGTACAAAGTCCCCGACTTGGAAGCTCCGTACGCGCAGTCCCCGATTGTAGTACTTCTCGACTCGCTCTTTTTGCGCCACTACACGTATGAGGGCCAGTTCTCGTCGTTCCTCAAGGAGATCCAATTCTTCGGCTAGATTTACCGAGTTCGACTGCTCAGTGGCATGTGCGTATCGCAGACTGGGTTCGCCTATCTCAACTGGAATCAGGGCGTCTGCGCCGTATACCAGTGAGTAAGGGGTTTCTCCAGTACTCATTTTTACCGTAGTGCGATAAGCCCATAGTACTCCAGGTAGCTCCTCGACCCAACATCCCTTCGCCTGCTCAAGACGCTTCTTAAGGGAGTCAACGATGATTTTGTTGGTAGATTCGGCTTGCCCGTTGGCGACAGGATGGTATGGGGAAGAGGTGATTCTCTTGATGTGCAGATCTTCGAGGAACCTTGTTACTCTCTGGCCGACAAATTGCGGCCCATTGTCCATAACTATCTCCTTTGGTGCTCCGAAGCGGCATATCACAAAGCGCCAGAGAAAGTCGATGACCTCTGTCTGTCGTACTTTCGAATACGCTGCCGCTTCGACCCACTTTGTGAAATAATCTGTGATGATCAGCAGGAAACGCAGTCCCCTGGGAGCTTTGGGAAGAGGACCAACGATGTCTATCCCCCATTTCATGAAGGGCCAGGGGGAGACTATCGAATGTAGTGGTTCGGCTGGTTGATGGAGGAGATGAGCGAATCTCTGGCATTTATCACATTTCCTGACGAATTCGTTGGCGTCCTTCTCCATCTTGTCCCAGTAGTATCCTGCACGTATCAGCTTTCGAGTCAACGCCTTGCCACCGGAGTGATTCCCGCAACAGCCTTCGTGGACCTCCCTCATCACATAATTAGTCTGACTTGGTCCAAGACATTTGGCGAGAGGTCCTGCGAACATTCTGCGGTACAATTCGCCGTTAAGGATGGTGTACCGAGCTGCTTTTATTCGAAGTTTACGAGCAGCTTTTGCATCTGCGGGGAGAGTTCCATGAATGAGATAGTTCGTTATCTCATTCCTCCAGTCCCAGGTAGTGCTGATGGTATTGACTTCGAATTTTTCTCTGTCCATGGAGGTATAGAGGAGTTGAACGACAGCCGAAGAGCTAGCTGCTCCTATTTCTGCGACAGATCCCATGTTGGCGAGAGCATCAGCCTCGTAATTTTCCTCTCGCGGGATTTGAATTGCTTCCCAGGTATCGAACTGTGCCAGGAGTTCTTTTACACGGCCAAGGTATGTCAGCATCCTAGGTTCTCGTGCGACGAAGCCCCCATTGATCTGATTGATTACCAATTGAGAATCGCTTTTCAATTTGACCATGGTTGCTCCATAGTTCCGTGCCAGTTCCAATCCTGCAATAACGGCCTCATATTCGGCCTCATTGTTAGTAATAAAGGGGCATTTGACAGCCTGCCTTACCGTTTCCCCGGATGGAGCAACGAGGACCAGCCCAAGTCCTGATCCCTTCACGCTTGAAGAACCGTCCGTGTGGAGGATCCAGGTACCCGGAGCCTGTCCAGCGTAGAGTATGGCTTCCTTCTGCGCTTCGGGGTACACATCTATGCTGAAGTCCGCCACGAAGTCTGCTAAGACTTGCGACTTTATTGCTACCCTAGGCTGATAAGTAATATCAAATTCAGATAATTCTATGGCCCATTTTACCAATCTCCCTGAAAATTCCGGTTTATGCAGGACGTTTCGTAACGGGAAGGTAGTAACTACGACTATAGAATGACTTTGAAAGTACGGGCGCAATTTTCGGGCAGCAGTTACTAGAGCTAAAGCCAATTTTTCTAAAGGTTGATAGCGAGTTTCTGCATCAATTAAAGCTTTGCTAACATAGTAGATAGGAAGTTGTTTACCTTTTTCTTCCCGAACTAGTACTGCGCTTACCGACGATTCGGAGACTGCTAGGTAAATTAACAGCTGCTCGCCTTCCAGAGGTGTTGTGAGTAGTGGAGGGTTGGATAGATACTTCTTTAGATCCCTCAACGCCTTCTGACATTCAGGAGTCCATTCGAACTCCTTATTTTGCTTTAGGACGTCGAAGAAGCTTTTGCAACGGTCAGACGATCGGGAGATGAATCGCCGTAGAGCCGCTACTCTCCCAGTCAGTCTCATGACCTCTTTCTTGTCGCGAAGCACGTCCGGGATTGACTCTATAGCCTTAATCTGAGCGGGATTGACTTCAATGCCTCGCTGAGAGACAATGAATCCCAGAAACTTCCCCGATCCGACCCCGAAAGCGCATTTCTCTGGGTTCAGCTTCATGTTGTATTGATCCAGAATTCGGAAAGCCTCTTTCAGATGGGCCGGATGGTCTTCTGCCCGTTTGGATTTTATCAGCATATCGTCAATATATACTTCCATGGTCTTTCCGATGTGATCATGGAACATTCTATTGACCAAACGCTGGTAGGTAGCACCTGCATTCTTCAATCCAAAAGGCATGACTTTATAACAATACGTACCTCGACAAGTTATGAATGCCGTCTTTTCTTGGTCGCTTGGATCCATCAATATTTGGTTGTATCCGGAGTATGCGTCGAGGAAAGTTAATACTTCGTGCCCGGCTGTTGCGTCGATCAGCTGATCTATTCTGGGAAGAGGGTACGAGTCCTTTGGACAGGCCTTGTTCAGATCCGTGAAGTCAATACAGACTCGCCACTTGCCGTTCTTTTTCGGAACGACAACTACGTTCGCTAGCCAGTCTGGGTATTTAACTTCACGTACCGAACCGATCTTCAACAGCCGGTCGACCTCGTCGTTGATTACCTGGTTCCTGAAGGCTCCTTGTTGGCGCGTCTTCTGTTTTACCGGTCGGTGGTATGGGTCAACGTGCAACCTGTGAGTGATAATATCAGGAGAAATACCTGTCATGTCCGCATGCGACCATGCGAAGGTTGTGTGGTGTTCCTTGAGGAACTGCAGGATATTTTCCCGCAGGCGTTCGCTCAATTCGGTTCCAAGGTACACTTTCCGCTCTGGCATATTGGCGAACAATTCTTCAGGCTCCAAAGCTTCTACTGTTGGCATGTGTCCTTCCTTCTCGTCCATTTTGGCGATGAACTCCGGGACGTCGTATCGGACTTTTTCAGGTGCAGTGTCCGGCCCCGGGTGCTGTAATTGCTATTTGCTCTCCTCGGGTAACCTGAGGGCCACCGAGTAACAATCTCGTGCAGTACGTTGTTCTCCTCGGACCTCACGTATACCCCATTCGGATGGAAACTTCACCACTTGATGGTATGTAGAAGGGACGGCCTGCATGTCGTGGATCCAAGGTCTGCCTAAAATGATGTTATAGGCAAGATCCGCGTCGACAACATGGAAGGTAGTCTCTTTCGCTACCCCTTCTGCCAGAGTAGTTAGTGTGATCTCTCCGAGAGTCTTTTCGCTTGAGTTGTTGAAGCCGGAAAGAACTCGAGAGATCGGTACAATCTTGTCTGATAATTGTGTTTCATTCACGACCCGTGCCTGGATGATGTTGGCAGAGCTGCCCGCGTCAACGAGCACTCTCTTCACGTCGAATTCTGCCACGCGTAGCGTTATGACTAACGCGTCAGCATGCGGAAACTGAAGTCCGTCAGTGTCGGATTCTTCAAAGGTGATGGCTGCCTCTGCCCGAGGCCGCTTGTTGTTGGTAATGGAAACTTTCGCGTACTTTTTGGCTGTGAAAGTAACAGAATCTACCTCGATCCCACCCGAAATGACATTGACCGTTCGTTTCGGGGAGGAAGCTCGTGGCGGACCTGGGTTGTTTTGTTGAGCCTTGGCATGGGTTTGTTTCCCTTTCTCCGTCAGAAATTCTTTCAAGAATCCCTGTTTCAATAGATGAGCGATCTCATACCTTAAGGCTTTGCAGTCTTCGGTAGTGTGCCCATGATCGCGGTGGAACTCGCAATACACGTCTTGGTTCCGCTTGCTGGGGTCAGTCTTCATATCCTTCGGCCACCTGACTCTTTCTCCCATGCTTTTGAGCACGGCCACGACGTCTGATAATTCAATGTTGAAACTAGGCAAGCTAGGCAGGCTGGCGGACTGAGAACTCTCTCCGCGGGACAGGCCTCTGTTGTTGTTCCGGTTACGGCCTTTGGAATTGTTCCGCGACTGGTCGGGATATGGCTCGTACCGTACGCCTGATTTCTCCACATCCGCCTTTCCTCCAGACCCGCTGTTACGAGCTTGAGGTTTTCCCCGAGCAGCACCTGTTCCAATCAGTTTGTCCTCGTCGATACGTACCTTAGAGTTGTAACGATTATAGACATCTGACCAACTGGCTGCTGGGAATTCTCGAAGAGACTCATAGAGTCTTCGTGTGGCTTCTGAACTCCTGATGTCCAGGCTGTTGGTGAATGCGATCGCTGCCCATCTGTCCGGTACTTTGGGGAGCATCATGCGTTCTCTCTGGAACCGGTCCACATACTTGCGAAGTGACTCGTCGGGCCTCTGCTTGATTTCGAAGATGTCTTCTACTCGGGTCTCCGTCTTTTGGGCGCCCGTGTGAGCCTTCACGAACAACTCAGCCATTTCTGCGAAGGATCCGATAGAATTTGGGGGCAGCATCGAATACCACCGCAGGGCTCCATCTGCCAGTGTCTCCACGAACTTTTTCAATTGCACGGATTCGATCTCCTCGTCGGTGAGATCGCTGGCTTTTATGAAGTTGCTGAACATCATGAGGTGATCGTTGGGATCAGATGTTCCTCGATACCTCGGGATATTGGGCATTTTGAATGTCTTAGGTATCGCTTTCGGGGCAGCCTCCTTCTTCCAGGGCCGTTGCGAGTAGCGTTGAACATCTACTTTCTTTAGCGTGGGCGGAGCGCCTGGAATTTGGTCGATTCTCTCGTGGAGAGCTTTTTGGAGTGCCTCCTGGCTTTCTTTGAATTGCCTGGTGAGAGTTTCCATAACTTCACTCATCTCCGTTGGTACCGTTGATCCTGCATTTTGATTTTCAGCGCGTCTCGAGGCACGGGACGGCGAGGCATCTCTTGGGGGATCAACGGGTGGATTCCCTGTGTTTGGCGGGGCTTGTCCTCGTAGTCCATCGATAGCTTCCCGCATTTGTCTGTTGATTTCGGCCTGCTGCCGTATGAACTCAAGGATAGGATCCTGAGAATTCCTTGAATTCCCAGGGCCGTTGGGTCTTCTGGGTCCTTGATCGGAATTCCTCCGGCCAGGAAGGTGACTGTGTCTGCTACTTTGTTGACTATGCTCGTTCTCCTGCTCCACCGGGATCGCGTTCTCGTCCTCTGCGGGAGGAATTATGTTGTCGTCTGCGGGGATATTCTGTTGCTCTTCCCCGCCTGGATTCAGGTCTACTTGCTCCACGTCGTTAAGATTTTGTTGCCCATTGATGAGGGCGTTGTTGTGCGAATTGTTATCTGCCATGTCAAAAAGAAAACAAGGAGAACCAACGAACGAGGAAAGTAGCGAATAGAGAGTAAAATATGATGAGCAATTAAACTTCAGAGGTTTTTCTTTAACCTACGAAGGCTATTGACCGGCTCCCACTGTGGTCGCCAAATTGTTTAACCTAAATCCGGTTTCAGGCCAATTAACAATTAAATTTATATTTGCGGAGTCACGATCAATAGTTGAGATTAAAGATCTACGCAGTTGATCAAGTAATAGTAATGCAAAGCGTAAAGAATAAAATATAAACGTAAATGATCAAGAATAACGTATCGTTTCCCCTGATGATTGGCTGTAGCCGCGTTGGACGATTCGATTATGTCAATTCACTCAAGATCAAGTAGTAGTATTCGATAACTGTAAAAGAGTGTGTTTTAATGCAAGAGAGAGAAATAGTAACTTTATTGATAGCGATTGCAGGAAGTAAAAGTTGTTCCAATTTATCTATAATGAACGCTATTTATAGATGTTGAATGGCGTCTGTTGAAATAATAGCCGTTGGGATAAGGCCTTTCAAAATGGGTAACCGTCGGGTGTCTTATCCAGAAGGGTTGTAACCGTTGAGTGGCCGTTTTGCTGGACAGTTGCGTCCCGCGTTGCTGGTAACCGTCGGTTTAAATCGTGCTGACCGTTGCCAAGCTTAGTAACTTCTTCGAGATCTGTCCGTAGGAAATGTCTGTCCGAGGAGGTGTCTGTCCGGTGACACGTCAGCTTGTGCCACGTGGACGACACGTGTCACTCGCCAAAGTCTACTCAGCTTTTATCCAATACAACTGTCATCAAATTAGACATTTGAATCTTCTTGTGTCCGTTGAATTGTATTCTTTCCAACTTTACTGATGAAAAGGTGATCCCCACTTAGAATTTGAAATAAATGAAGCCCCGTTAAGGTGGTCCCTAAATATATTGACTATAGCATCTTCCCTAATCCACAGGGTGCACAATTTTAGAGCTTCCGGGAAATGCTCAACTTTTGATAGTTCTTAAGATCTTTACACATCCTTAAACTGTCTTCCGAGAGGCCTTGATCACATAAAAAGTGATTGTCCCAGGTAAACCAATAACAGTTGCTTTTTTCTGTGTTAAAGTAGGCCTATAGAATTTCATACCATTGTCATGTATTTGAAGATGAAGATAGTAACATGAAGTTAAACAGCAGCTTTTTGAGGCTCCTATTGTTTTAACTTTGGATAATAGATTATTTTTAAGGTTTAAGCAAAAGATAAAAATTTAAGCTTAAACGAGAGACATATCAACTGCTTAACAAGATGCCTGATGGAGGCATTCTTAGTAAGCTACTTTTGCTTCAGATTCAGTGTTAAGGTATCAAAAGATCAAAGCTAATCGGATGCAAAGAAATAAATGAAATAGCTAGTATTAGTATTTGAAGAACTGGAAATGAAAACAAGCTATAGCCGATCAGAATGCTGGAAATTTTCACAGAACCTATACTTCAGCATTTAAAGTCTTATTTCTATACTTCATCAATTTAAAGGTTTATTACCACAAAGGAGGTGGAACACCAAATTTCATATATAAAGGAGATGCATCACCCGAGTTTATACTTCTGAATAAATATTACTAACAACAACAACAACATACCCAGTGAATTCCCACAAGTGGGGTCTGGGGAGGGTGAGATGTACGCATACCTTACCCCCACAAAGGTGGAGAGGCTGTTTCCGATAGACCCTCGGCTCAAGGAGAATAAATATTACCAAATTCCAAATATTTGGAATATCAATTAAGCCTACAATAAATATCGATCACCAATATTCATATATAAACATATTGATCGAGCAACAACATTCAGGTGCACATTTAGAGTACCAAATAAGCCTACAACAATCTGCAGAAAAAAATGCCCATAAGAGAGATAACACATACGTTCCATGACCATCACCATCAAAAGGAGAAGCATAGTCCTTAGTAGCATTAAATATCCCCCTGGTTATAGCAGATGCTGCAAAATGACGGGCACCAACAAGCTTCCTGTTGCAAGATCCTGATGGAAAATCTCGAGTGACCTCACAGATGCCAGAAAAGTGCACAGGAACAGGATATGGTTGCTCAAGTGATTTATCGGAGAAGGTGGGGTGTGTAGGGTCAATTCCAGTGTCGATGAAACCAATCACAATGCCCTCCCCAGCAGTTTCATATCCACCTTCTTGAGCCCATGCCCCGCGAGGTAGACCTAGGAACTGTGGTGTATGTGTGGTAGCAGTCTTGACAGAGAAATCCAAAACAATATTTGACACTTCTCTCCTCCTTGCAAGCTTGAATGCCTTCAAGTTGAGAAAATACATGTTCATATAAGGTGTGACGATGATCAAAACTCGCAAAAGACTATGTAATGACTTAACTATGTGTGCCGTGTTGAAGATATATATAACTGCCTACGTACCTGCTGGGGTGTTACAAGCACAGCAAATCCATTGATCAAGTAGTGGTAGCTGTAAACTTTTAGATACTTTTCTCCTCTTAACACCCTCCTCAATAAAGAATCATGCATTTGAGAAATGGAGGAACCGTTCATGTGACCTATATGTGATATATTGCTGATTCAGAAAAAAATATCAGTAATATGACAGAAGAAATTTTTTAACTGTGACATAGCTATACTAAAGGTATGAAGAAAAGAGATTGACACTCTAATTATCTAGTATAAGATAGCTGAACAAATATGGAATAGAAATAACCTATGTGTGATAATGTTTTTGAAATGGTAAGTTAAATAAATTTTAAACTTTCCCAGTACAGTAACTTCTAAAAAGTAAATGCACAGTTGAAAGAAAGGGCAGGAAGAACAGTAAAGGTATGTTATCGATTTCACTTCATTCCATGAGAACACTTACATAATAATTCATTGCATTGAGTCTTAATCAGTCAAAAAACTAAAACATACAAATTATCAGATATTTATCTTCTTTAAAATACAGAATCTAAAATTCTAAAGAAACCCTTTGGAACTCAGGGATAACAGCCCTACCCCTTTAGCCTTTTCAACTTAACTACCAGGCTTAGACCACATGGTGCAGGTCTTGAACTTGCGACTTAAGACACAAGTCCCTCAACCTTCGCCACTTGAGCTAAGCCCTTGACCCAACTGCAACTACTACCACTACTAAAATCCAAAAATAGTCTGTATCGGCTCTATAAATCCTCAATATCCATTTCGCTCAATTTGGAACAATTCAATTCCCAATATTGACTAGAGCTTAACTTATATATACTAACAGTTTATATACACCGACGATGTAACGAAGTTTTTACACTATCACGTCACTCAAAAGATTTATGCAGTTAACCATCCATAAAATGTTGGGAATGTGATCTTGAAAATAAGGTTACTTAGTACTACAACAGGTAAATGTGACCTGCCATGAAATTCCTTTACACATGTCGGTGTATATAACTTAAACTCTATGGTATGTAACACAAGTTAAGAAATAATACCTAGGTTTGTCCAGTCTATTAAATCTCCCTGAACCCCCATTTACCCTGAGATAAATTACCTACTACAATATGCAAATGTGACCTGATAACATAAAATTTCTTTCACACTGTTGGAGTATACAAGTTAAACTCTATGTGTAACACTAAAGGGCAGTCTGGTGTGTGAAGCATCCGGCGTTCACGCAGGGTCTAGTTAAAGAAATAATACCTTGGTTTGTCCAGTCTACTAAATCTCCCTGAACTACCATTTCCATTTCTGGAATTGTATTCATTCTTCACACTAAGTTCCTCATACAAGTGAGAAAGAGGAGCTTTTTTCAAAGTCACAATATACACTTGAGCTGAATTGTCTTGAGAACAGCAGCCACAACTCACAAATATCCCAAAAAACAACACCCCAATTAAGAAACTTTCCATTTTGAGCATAATGAGGGTGAAAAACTCCTTCTTTTCACCAAAAACAACTACCCATTTGGGATTTTTTCAAGAACCACAAGAAGCATACAAGGTTACAAGATATGCTACACAGTGTACAAGCTCCAAAATGAGCATTTATGGAGCCTTTCTTGCATTTAATAAGCTGAAGGAAAAAGTAGAATTTACTATGCAACTTTCTTGAATAGTGTGCAAAAAAAAAATGAAGTTTGTATCATTGTCTTGTTGTTTTTTTGTTCTTTTTTTGTTGTCTGATTTGCTCACATGTCTTTACTTTCTTTTTAACGGCTATATATTTATCAATAATTTGATGTACCATTTTCTTGTTTTGGTTTCTTATTAAATGTTAGAATATTTAATTGTACAGTAAAATGGAACTTGGAGAATTTGATTAAAATGAAAAAGGAAAGTTTTGGTCTCCCTTAATATTTGTTGAATAATTTATTCTGAGTGTTCTCAATTTGCAGACAAGAGAAAGTTATCGAATGATGCAACTTGCATGCCCTTCAAGAATTGACACCTATGTAAGGTTGACCAAAAGGTATTGCATAGCGGTTAGGGGATAGGGCAACAATTTGATGTTTCAATTTTATTGGTTTGTCACTCTTTATTTAACATGTATTGGTCTTACTAATCTGTGTTGTAGCGAATGAGCCCACTAGAGAGTAAAATGTTGTAAAAATTTCGCCCAGCGGCCACTTTTAACACTGGTATTTGGTTTGAGGCCACTATTTTTTTGGTCTTACACTAGAGGCCACTTTTGAGCCTTTACTAAATAAACATTGACTTAAGTTCTTATCATTGACTGAAGTTCAGTCCATACGGCCCCTGGACTGAAGTTCCATCTTTAAGGACTGGACTGAACTTCAGTGACAGTCAACATGGCCCTGGACTGAAGTTCTATCTTTAAGGATTGAACTTCAATCCATATGGCCCTGGACTGAAGTTCAATCTTTAAGGACTGATCTTCAGTCAACATAGCCTTGGACTAAAGATCTGTCTTTTAAGGAGTGAACTTCAATCCATATGGCCCTGAACTGAAGTTCAATCTTTAAGGACTGAACTTCAATCCGGCCCCTGGACTGAAGTTCTATCTTTTAAGCGAAAGTGGCCACAAACTAAATGTTTTGGTATTAGTGGCATGTGCCCAAAGACCAGTGGCAAAAGTGGCCTTTCGTGCACTTTCTATACCGAAAATTCCTTCATTCTCATAGTTCGAATTCGAGACTTTAACTTGTATAACACGTGCGTGTGGATTGCAACAAATTGAGATTCATAAAAGCTATCCAAACTTCACGGTAATTTACATTGAAACGACCTTGGCTACTCATTTCAAGAGTTTTAATTTTGATTGGCAAGCCGACAGTTTTAAAAGCTCAGTAAGGTCCAGCAGGATTTGTCTATACAGTTTGAGTTGAATCAGGCCTCGTTTAGTATATCTTGGAAGACGTTTTCATCTTCTGGTGTCAGTAAGGCTGAATTATGATTTTCGAGTTAGATTTGAGTAAATGAGCTTTATTTCAAAATTTGAGAGTGTTGTTAGGTTCGTATGGTCATTATTGGCATGTGTGAACTTTCAGAAATAATTCTAAAGTCGTTCAGAAGGTTTGCAAGTATTCCAGAAGTTTGGAGTTTCCGCCTCTTTCCATTGAACCCTCATCTTGTGTTCCGGGGATCCATTTCGAGATTCGTCTTCGGGAGTATGTCATATAAGTATTTTATAACTGGACGTGCAAAGTGTTCAATAATTTCGAGCATCGTAGGACCCCGTTTGGACAAAAAAATGCAACACTAGCTGGTGCTGCCAAATTTCTGGGAAAAGGCATGCGCGACATTGTTGGTATCAGAGCCAATATGATCGTCGGCTAAATCACCTGTTATCCTTGTTAACTCGAAATTTTCTGTTAAGCCTGTTTTCTTGTTCATATCTCTTAGTCCTTATCCTTGTGTCGAGGTAACCGATTAATCTCCGGTTTAGACGTTGGCAAGCCATAAAGTTCCGTTGGATTAGCCCGTTGAGTCTAAGAAATAGGGCCGGACCCGGATTGGTGTTCCCGTCGCTTAGCTACATAGGATAAGAACGAAAGAAATCTGAATAAAGAAAACACCTTAATAGAAAAGAGTAGAGTTAACTATAGGATAACCCCCCCATAAGAAAACAAAAAACACTTAACTCCCGTACTTTATGAAACACTGGTTTAATAAATATAATGATAATGAATATTATATCTACTTTATGAATATATGTTTCTCCGATTTAATAAACAACGATAATCCTTACGTAAAAGAAACTCTTCTGTTATATTATAAACTTTGGAGAAGAGATTTCCTTAATAAAAATAAAAATATAATATTTTAAAAATGAATATGGATCCAGGTTATCTAGAACTCTGGATAAATACTGATAAAGAAATTAGCGACCATGAAAAGCTTTTAAAAGATAATTTACATAGATATCTCTTAACAGGAAATATTGATTTTCTACATTATATGCAAAATAATATTTCAGAAATACTTAGGTTAAAACCTATAGCTGAAAGTTATTATAGAAAAGCTTGTGACGGTCCAGGAACTCATTATTAAAATGGAAGGATCATCACAGTCAGTATTAAACAGTATAAACATATCAACAGAAGTAGATAAAATATCAAAAATAGAAAATAATCTGTTAAATTGGAATATTCCCAAAGAAAAGATAGAAAAAATATATGAAGTCGGAGGATTTGACTTCATAAATAGATTTAATATTAAAACATGTGAATCAACAATTGCTATAAATCAGTCAGTTGAAACAATTCAACTATTGTCTATAAAAGATATAGAAAAATATAGAAAAAGTTATAAGTTCCTACATATAGGACTAGTGCAAGTGGCTGTAAAACCACTTCATAGACTAGGACTAGATATTCCTATATGTTTATTATTAAGAGATAATAGATTCTTAAACTTTGATGATTCATTAATAGCTGTATTACAAAGTAACATGGCGAATGGGCCAGTATACTTTAATTGTTATCCAAATTTCTCAGTTGATATCAATGATCCAACAATATTAGATGTCCTAACATTAAATGTTAAAACAAAACATTTAAATAGTAAACATCAAGCCAGAGAAATAGCAATAATATATAGAGTATATTATAAATTAATGAAAACTACTCTAGCTCCCAAAGCTAAACCAAGTAGAGCTCATAAAGGAGTTACAATGTTAATGGAAGCAAATATTAAACATCATAATATATTTGTCCCAAGAATACTTAAATGGGATGAAGTCTTATCAAAAGATGAATGGCACTTTGATTCCATCACGGAACCAAAAGTGGAAGATGAATCTATACAAATAGAACAAGTTATACAACATACAGACGGATCAATAGATTTAAAATTCCTAAAATCTAGATCATTTAATGCTACATCTTCATCTTCCAGGATGTCCTTTTCAAGGCCATCTTCTTCTTGTCCCCTGGAGGAAGAAGACATAATAAGCAAAAATTTAAAAGGTGTTAACTTTAGTAAAAAAATTCCACAACCAGAATACAAGCCTGTCATAATCAATCAACCATCAAGCCCAACCTTTAGTGAAATAAATGAATCCTTAGGAATGATAACGTTAGAAGAACCATTTGAACCAGATATAAAATATCTCCAACAACTCTGGGTAAAACCAGAGAATAATATTAAAAGAGAATGGTATAGAAACAATTACACTTTAAAACAGAGGAAATCATTTAGAGATAAATGGATGAAAGATATGAAAAAATGGAAGTGTAGTTTAGAATTTTTTAAATGGTTTGAATATACAGGAAAATTAGCTAACTGTGAATCTTTAAATATGGTAGTTAAAAAATGGTATACGAAAAGTAATAAAATAATAGAATCTACCATTCCCCCATTAGAAGAAATAAATATACCAGTAGGTGATAAAGTAGTAATAGGAAATCCTTTTAAAAGAACATCAGTAGATGCCCAAGGAGAACCTAAAAATAAAGATATTAATAAATTAATAGAACAAAATAATTATACAAATCAAATACTACATGTCATAGCTAATCAAGTAGAAGAAGCAAGAAGCAAGTCTTCTTTTAAATCATTCCCAGAGAAAAGAATAAAATTCGAAGATAATATTGAAAAGAATCCAATTTTCAGACTACCTAGTATGTCAAAAGATAAATTCCCTAGTCTTCCTAAAGGTGGATTAGAAATAAAAGGTGATGTTCTAGATGAAATTACTAAAAGGTTAAAATCATCTTTAACAATAAATACAATTCCAAAAGAGAAAGAAAATTCGGTAAAAACCTTATCTGAATTAAATAATCAATTGAATAAATTAGGATCTAATTATCATCATAAGAAAAATTATTATAAAAAACCTACATTTCCTGATATACAGTATGAAGAAGAACATCTAGTATCATTTAGTTCTCACTCAGGTGATGCCATAACTGAGTGGAATATAGATGGACAAGCAGAACATCAAATACTTAATAGATTACATGAAATGGGAATAGCAGCAACAGCCTATAAAATAAAAGGTAATACAGATAAGCAAGCAGCAACCCTGCTTTCTTATGGATTTACAGGAATGTTAAAAAATTGGTGGGACAACTATCTGTCGGAAAAAGATAGAGAAACTGTCCTTAATGCTACTACAATCATAAAATAGTTAAACAAGAAGGTAGTAGTACTAATCAAATAATAGAAGAACAAGTACGTGAAGATGCCATAAACACTTTATTATATGCCATAATTAAACACTTTATTGGAGAACCAAAAGTATTTAAAAATAGAAGTTTAGAAATATTATCTAATTTATCATGTCCAAAATTACATGACTTTAAATGGTATAAAGACATATTTCTAAATAAAGTAATGATTAGAGAAGATTGTAATCATAGTTATTGGAAAGAAAAATTTATAAGTGGACTACCACATTTATTTGCAGATAAAGTTAGACAAAAAATAAAAGATAGATTTAACGGTGAAATACCTTATGACGGATTAACCTATGGTGATATAGTAAGCTTTATTAATATAACAGCTTTAGAACTATGTACTGATATGAAATTAAAAAATCAATTAAAAAGAGATTATAAAATCACTAAGAAAGAATTAGGAAATTTCTGTAGTGATTTTGGTTATGCTAAGATAACTGCCCCGTCTACCGAGGCGACAAAAAAGTCAAAAAGGATAAATAGAAAAGACAAAAGTAGCAATAGTTATTATAAAAGAAAATCTTCCAAAAGATACAGGAAGAAAATTCCAAGTAAACAACCAAGTCAAAGTAAACAACCTTCTTCTGAAGGAAAATGCCACAATTGTGGAAGGAAAGGCCATACGGCAAATAATTGTAGAGTAAAGACAAAAAAGAAAAACAAAATTAATAGTTTAGAATTAGATGAAGACATTAAGAATAAAATATATGCTATACTAGACGAAAATGATAATAGTGAAGAAGAAAGTTCATCCACGGAAAGCATAAGTGATGATGAACAAATTAATATAGCATATGAGTCTAGTGATAGTTACACTTCCGAATCAGAGTGTGATTGTCCTAGAGGATTATGTACCTGCGGGACAGGTTCAGTAAAAGTCATATCAAATGAAAATAAAGAATTCTTCTTTGATCTAATAGATCAAATAAAGGATGAAGAAATTAAAAGAGAATATCTTTTAAAATTAAAAGATATAGTCTTAAGTAGAGAATCAAATAAACCTAACATATCCAATCCTTTTAGTATGAAAAATATTCTACAAAAATTTGATAAAAAAGAAGAAAAAATATCTATATCAGATCTTTATGCAGAATTAACAACATTAAAACAAGAAGTTAATATTTTAAAACAAAAAGTTAATAACATAGAGGAAGAAAACCTTGCTCTAGAATTAATTCAAAAAACTCAAAAGGAGTTAAATTCTACAACAATAGGAGAAAGTTCAAATACTAAACAAATAGAAGCACAAGATGACGAATTGGGAGTCTTGGCTATCTCTAAAATTAAGTCTCAAAAATGGTATGTACCAATAAAATTAGTCATAAATAGTGAATACAGTATCCAGACAGTAGCTTTATTAGACTCTGGTGCTGACCAAAATTGTATAGTAGAAGGATTGATTCCAACAAAATATTGTGATAAAACATCAGCAAAATTATTCTCTGCATCAGGAGAAAAACTTAAAATAAAATATAAATTATCTAATGCACATATATGTAATAATAACATATGCTTTAAAAATACATTTATTCTGATAAAAGATTTAAATGAAGAAGTTATATTAGGAACTCCCTTTTTAACTCAGATATCTCCTTTTACAGTTAATACAACAGGTATTACTACCAATAATCTTGGTAAAGAAATAATATTTTATTTCCTAAATGGTCCAAAACAAAGAGAAATAGATACTCTAAAAGAAAGAAGTATCTATAAAATACAATTAATAAAAAATCAAATAAATTACATAAAAGATGAAATTAAAATTGTTAAAATAGAAGACCAGCTTAAAGATAAACTAATTCAAGATAAAATACTACAAACTCAAAAGAAATAGAATCTGAAGTCTGTTCAGATCTACCTAATGCCTTTTGGGAAAGAAAAAGGCATATAGTACGATTACCGTATATAGAAGGATTTGAAGAAGGATCTATCCCCACTAAGGCTAGACCAATTCAAATGAACCAAGAATTAATGGAATATTGTAAAAAGGAAATTAATGAATTATTAGAAAAGAAAATAATTCGTCCTTCTAAGTCACCTTGGAGTTGTTCCGCATTTTATGTTAATAATAATGCTGAACGAGAAAGAGGAGCTCCAAGATTAGTTATAAATTATAAACCTTTAAACAAAGTATTAAGATGGATAAGATATCCAATTCCAAATAAAAAAGATTTATTAAAGAGAACGTATAAGGCTAAAATATATAGTAAATTTGATATGAAATCAGGATTTTGGCAAATCCAAATAGATGAAAGGGATAAGTATAAAACAGCATCTAATGGAATGTTATGCCCTTTGGATTAAAAAATGCCCCATCAGAATTTCAAAATATAATGAATAATATATTTAATCCATACAGTTTATTCTCAATAGTTTATATAGATGACGTATTAATATTTTCAGAAAATATAGATCAACATTTTAAGCATTTAAAGATATTTCTTAATATTATTAAGAAAAATGGGCTGGTAGTGAGTGCCAAGAAGATTAAATTATTTCAAACCTCTATTAGATTTTTAGGACATGACTTATCTCAAGGCATGTATAAACCAATTTATAGAGCCATAGAATTCTCTACAAAATTTCCAGATGTTTTAACAGATAAAACTCAGTTACAAAGGTTTTTAGGAAGCCTCAATTATGTTTCAGATTTTATACCAAATCTTAGACAAATATGTGAACCCCTTTATCAGCGTCTTAGGAAAAATCCAGTTCCTTGGAGCCAAGAACAAACACAAACAGTCCAAAAAGTCAAAAGAATTGTTCAAAGACTTCCTTGTCTAGGCATACCACATCCGAATGCCTTTATGATTGTTGAAACCGATGCCTCTGAAATAGGTTTCGGAGGAATTTTTAAACAGCGTCTCTCTCCAAAAGAGTCTGAACAATTAGTCCGATATTGCTCTGGCATATGGAACGGAACTCAAAAAAATTATAGTACTATTAAAAAGGAAATTTTATCAATAGTTTTATGTATAACTAAATTTCAAGATGATTTGATAAACAAAGAATTTCTTTTAAGAGTTGATTGTAAAGCAGCAAAAGATGTTTTGTAAAAAGATGTTAAAAATTTAGTTTCAAAACAAATATTTGCCAGATGGCAAGCTTTATTATCCAGCTTTGATTTTCAAATAGAATTTATTAAAGGAGAAGACAATAGTCTTCCAGATTTTCTAACTAGAGAATTTTTACAGAGTAGACATGAGGCCACTATATCCGGTGAGACCTCCAAGGCAATTCCTTGACCAGCAGCATAACCAAAACTCACCTATAAACAGATATACAGCTTTAGCAGAGTTTCCTCAATTACCCCCTCCTACACCGGTAAAGAGGGAAGCAACACCAGGAACCTCAAAACAATCCATAACCAGTTATGCCAAAAGAACCATAAACAGTTATTCCGAGGCAGTACAACCTCAACCTCCCATTAAACAAGAACAACCAAGCTCTTCAACAGCAAATCAACAGAAATTCGATTGGATAAACAGTCAACAGGTACCAATCATTGCAATTGAGAGGAAATTCGTTGAAAACCGAATTACAGATATTATCAGGTCCTGTTACACGGACAGAAATTATGTGGAAACAGACAATCCTTATAAAACAAGAGAATTTTACGAAACTATATTAATAGCAACCAATTCAATAGAAATTGAAAATGAGTTAGCAGATAAAAACGATCCGAGGAGTATTAGGTACTCCAAATTTACCATTAAAAGAATCTTAAGCCCTGCGGATTGGCCAGTGGACCATCTACACACGCCAATTCAATTCCCATTATCAGTAAATTTTAAAATAACAGGTTATAATTTTTATGACTATAAAAATGCCTGGTTCAACTTCATATACTTAAGACCTGGCAGCCATTCATGGTTTGTCAAGTTCTGTGAAAAGGTATCAACAGATCCCATCCCAAGATGGTTTTATGAATGGTGGAATATATTTGGAGCGGACGAAAGAGTGCTGTCACTCTCTTTCAAACAATTACACACCAACTACCAGAAGGAAAACAAAGAACTTGCAGCATTACCAGAACATATACAGTTATGCAAATTCTTCCTGGCCAAAAGAGTGTCCTACATTATTAGCTGGGAATTTAATATTGAAATATTATGCAAGGTCAGGTACCTTGTAAAAACTATAAAAATTAAGGGGTGGACCCCTAAAAACAAGGAAAAACAGGTTCAGACAAAGACCGGATCAACAGACAGGTTATCAAAAGAAGCATTGAAACTAAAACTTCAACAGGCCTTGGCAAATTTAGACCAAGCAAATGGCAGTGAAATAAATCAAATTACTGAATTATTAGATACAGCATCATCAACAGCATCAGCAGAAGATAATGGAGATATGGAGGACCCGCACGGGATTGCTCAAGCATATCTCACGGACTTTTGACAAAAAGACAGACAAGTGGTATCAATAATAGATCTTACTTTACTTTTGTAAAAGATAAGATTCCCCATCAATAATGTAAATCTTATCTTACTTTATAAAAGATAAGATTCCCCATTAATAGCTCTCCACCTGTAAAGGAGAATAGTGTCATTAGCAGCTATAAATAGAAGTAGAAATCAGAAGTAAGGCATCACTCGAAATCCTCACTTTCGAAATATTGCCTACTTTCCCTCTCTCTGTAAACAATGTTCTTCCATGATCAATAAACAGTTCCAATTTTAATAGTAAGTTTTCTGTTCTATTAAATATTTTTAACATTTACTTTGATTATTAGTTTTGATTTAATTATTAGCTTTTAAATTTCATAAATATGTTTTACGGGACCGTCTATTGCCCCAATGCTGAACGAGAAAGAGGAGCTCCAAGATTAGTTATAAATTATAAACCTTTAAACAAAGTATTGAGATGGATAAGATATCCAATTCCAAATAAAAGAGATTTATTAAAGAGAACGTATAAGGCTAAAATATATAGTAAATTTGATATGAAATCAGGATTTTGGCAAATCCAAATAGATGAAAGGGATAAGTATAAAACAGCATTTAATGTGCCTTTTGGCCAATATGAATGGAATGTTATGCCCTTTGGATTAAAAAATGCCCCATCAGAAATTCAAAATATAATGAATAATATATTTAATCCATACAGTTCATTCTCAATAGTTTATATAGATGACGTATTAATATTTTCAGAAAATATAGATCAACATTTTAAGCATTTAAAGATATTTCCTAATATTATTAAGAAAAATGGGCTGGTAGTGAGTGCCAAGAAGATTAAATTATTTCAAACCTCTATTAGATTTTTAGGACATGACTTATCTCAAGGCATGTATAAACCAATTTATAGAGCCATAGAATTCTCTATAAAATTTCCAGATGTTTTAACAGATAAAACTCAGTTACAAAGGTTTTTAGGAAGCCTCAATTATGTTTCAGATTTTATACTAAATCTTAGACAAATATGTGAACCCCTTTATCAGCGTCTTAGGAAAAATCCAGTTCCTTGGAGCCAAGAACAAACACAAACAGTCCAAAAAGTCAAAAGAATTGTTTAAAGACTTCCTTGTCTAGGCATACCACATCCGGATGCCTTTATGATTGTTGAAACCGATGCCTCTGAAATAGGTTTCGGAGGAATTCTTAAACAGCGTCTCTCTCCAAAGAAGTCTTTGAACAATTCTTTTGACTTTTTGGACTGTTTGTGTTTGTTCTTGGCTCCAAGGAACTGGATTTTTCCTAAGACGCTGATAAAGGGGTTCACATATTTGTCTAAGATTTGGTATAAAATCTGAAACATAATTGAGGCTTCCTAAAAACCTTTGTAACTGAGTTTTATCTGTTAAAACATCTGGAAATTTTGTAGAGAATTCTATGGCTCTATAAATTGGTTTATACATGCCTTGAGATAAGTCATGTCCTAAAAATCTAATAGAGGTTTGAAATAATTTAATCTTCTTGGCACTCACTACCAGCCCATTTTTCTTAATAATATTAAGAAATATCTTTAAATGCTTAAAATGTTGATCTATATTTTCTGAAAATATTAATACGTCATCTATATAAACTATTTATGGATTAAATATATTATTCATTATATTTTGAAATTCTGATGGGGCATTTTTTAATCCAAAGGGCATAACATTCCATTAGATGCTGTTTTATACTTATCCCTTTCATCTATTTGGATTTGCCAAAATCCTGATTTCATATCAAATTTACTATATATTTTAGCCTTATACGTTCTCTTTAATAAATCTTTTTATTTGGAATTGGATATCTTATCCATCTTAATACTTTGTTTAAAGGTTTATAATTTATAACTAATCTTGGAGCTCCTCTTTCTCGTTCAGCATTATTATTAACATAAAATGCGGAACAACTCCAAGGTGACTTAGAAGGACGAATTATTTTCTTTTCTAATAATTCATTAATTTCCTTTTTACAATATTCCATTAATTCTTGGTTCATTTGAATTGGTCTAGCCTTAGTGGGGATAGATCCTTCTTCAAATCCTTCTATATACGGTAATCGTACTATATGCCTTTTTCTTTCCCAAAAGGCATTAGGTAGATCTGAACAGACTTCAGATTCTATTTCTTTTTGGGTTTGTAGTATTTTATCTTGAATTAGTTTATCTTTAAGCTGGTCTTCTATTTTAACAATTTTAATTTCATCTTTTATGTAATTTATTTGATTTTTTATTAATTGTATTTTATAGATACTTCTTTCTTTTAGAGTATCTATTTCTCTTTGTTTTGGACCATTTAGGAAATAAAATATTATTTCTTTACCAAGATTATTGGTAGTAATACCTGTTGTATTAACTGTAAAAGGAGATATTTGAGTTAAAAAGGGAGTTCCTAATATAACTTCTTCATTTAACTCTTTTATCAGAATAAATGTATTTTTAAAGCATATGTTATTATTACATATATGTGCATTAGATAATTTATATTTTATTTTAAGTTTTTCTCCTGATGCAGAGAATAATTTTGCTGATGTTTTATCACAATATTTTGTTGGAATCAATCCTTCTACTATACAATTTTGGTCAGCACCAGAGTCTAATAAAGCTACTGTCTGGATACTGTATTCACTATTTATGACTAATTTTATTGGTACATACTATTTTTGAGACTTAATTTTAGAGATAGCCAAGACTCCCAATTCGTCATCTTGTGCTTCTATTTGTTTAGTATTTGAACTTTCTCCTATTGTTGTAGAATTTAACTCCTTTTGAGTTTTTTGAATTAATTCTAGAGCAAGGTTTTCTTCCTCTATGTTATTAACTTTTGTTTTAAAATATTAACTTCTTGTTTTAATGTTGTTAATTCTGCATAAAGATCTGATATAGATATTTTTTCTTCTTTTTTATCAAATTTTTGTAGAATATTTTTCATACTAAAAGGATTGGATATGTTAGGTTTATTTGATTCTCTACTTAAGACTATATCTTTTAATTTTAAAAGATATTCTCTTTTAATTTCTTCATCCTTTATTTGATCTATTAGATCAAAGAAGAATTCTTTATTTTCATTTGATATGACTTTTACTGAACCTGTCCCGCAGGTACATAATCCTCTAGGACAATCACACTCTGATTCGGAAGTGTAACTATCACTAGACTCATATGCTATATTAATTTGTTCATCATCACTTATGCTTTCCGTGGATGAACTTTCTTCTTCACTATTATCATTTTAGTCTAGTATAGCATATATTTTATTCTTAATGTCTTCATCTAATTCTAAACTATTAATTTTGTTTTTCTTTTTTGTCTTTACTCTACAATTATTTGCCGTATGGCCTTTCCTTCCACAATTGTGGCATTTTCCTTCAGAAGAAGGTTGTTTACTTTGACTTGGTTGTTTACTTGGAATTTTCTTCCTGTATCTTTTGGAAGATTTTCTTTTATAATAACTATTGCTACTTTTGTCTTTTCTATTTATCCTTTTTGACTTTTTTGTCGCCTCGGTAGACGGGGCAGTTATCTTAGCATAACCAAAATCACTACAGAAATTTCCTAATTCTTTCTTAGTGATTTTATAATCTCTTTTAATTGATTTTTTAATTTCATATCAGTACATAGTTCTAAAGCTGTTATATTAATAAAGCTTACTATATCACCATAGGTTAATCCGTCATAAGGTATTTCACCGTTAAATCTATCTTTTATTTTTTGTCTAACTTTATCTGCAAATAAATGTGGTAGTCCACTTATAAATTTTTCTTTCCAATAACTATGATTACAATCTTCTCTAATCATTACTTTATTTAGAAATATGTCTTTATACCATTTAAAGTCATGTAATTTTGGACATGATAAATTAGATAATATTTCTAAACTTCTATCTTTAAATACTTTTGGTTCTCCAATAAAGTGTTTAATTATGGCATATAATAAAGTGTTTATGGCATCTTCACGTATTGTTCTTCTATTATTTGATTAGTATAATTATTTTGTTCTATTAATTTATTAATATCTTTATTTTAGGTTCTCCTTGGGCATCTACTGATGTTCTTTTAAAAGGATTTCCTATTACTACTTTATCACCTACTGGTATATTTATTTCTTCTAATAGGGGAATGGTAGATTCTATATTTTATTACTTTTCGTATACCATTTTTTAACTACCATATTTAAAGATTCACAGTTAGCTAATTTTCTGTATATTCAAACCATTTAAAAAATTCTAAACTACACTTCCATTTTTTCATATCTTTCATCCATTTATCTCTAAATGATTTCCTCTGTTCTAAAGTGTAATTGTTTCTATACCATTCTCTTTTAATATTATTCTCTGGTTTTACCCAGAGTTGTTGGAGATATTTTATATCTGGTTCAAATGGTTCTTCTAACGTTATCATTCCTAAGGAATCATTTATTTCACTAAAGGTTGGGCTTGATGTTGATTGATTATGACAGGCTTGTATTCTGGTTGTGGAATTTTTTTACTAAAGTTAACACCTTTTAATTTTTGCTTATTATGTCTTCTTCCTCCAGGGGACAAGAAGTAGATGGCCTTGAAAAGGACATCCTGGAAGATGAAGATGTAGCATTAAATGATCTAGATTTTAGGAATTTTAAATCTATTGATCCGTCTGTATGTTGTATAACTTGTTCTATTTGTATAGATTCATCTTCCACTTTTGGTTCCGTGATGGAATCAAAGTGCCATTCATCTTTTGATAAGACTTCATCCCATTTAAGTATTCTTGGGACAAATATATTATGATGTTTAATATTTGCTTCCATTAACATTGTAACTCCTTTATGAGCTCTACTTGGTTTAGCTTTGGGAGCTAGAGTAGTTTTCATTAATTTATAATATACTCTATATATTATTGCTATTTCTCTGGTTTGATGTTTACTATTTAAATGTTTTGTTTTAACATTTAATGTTAGGACATCTAATATTGTTGGATCATTGATATCAACTGAGAAATTTGGATAACAATTAAAGTATACTGGCCCATTCGCCATGTTACTTTGTAATACAGCTATTAATGAATCATCAAAGTTTAAGAATCTATTATCTCTTAATAATAAACATATAGGAATATCTAGTCCTAGTCTATGAAGTGGTTTTACAGCCACTTGCACTAGTCCTATATGTAGGAACTTATAACTTTTTCTATATTTTTCTATATCTTTTATAGACAATAGTTGAATTGTTTCAACTGACTGATTTATAGCAATTGTTGATTCACATGTTTTAATATTAAATCTATTTATGAAGTCAAATCCTCCGACTTCATATATTTTTTCTATCTTTCTTTGGGAATATTCCAATTTAACAGATTATTTTCTATTTTTGATATTTTATCTACTTCTGTTGATATGTTTATACTGTTTAATACTGACTGTGATGATCCTTCCATTTTAATAATGAGTTCCTGGACCGTCACAAGCTTTTCTATAATAACTTTCAGCTATAGGTTTTAACCTAAGTATTTCTGAAATATTATTTTGCATATAATGTAGAAAATCAATATTTCATGTTAAGAGATATCTATGTAAATTATCTTTTAAAAGCTTTTCATGGTCGCTAATTTCTTTATCAGTATTTATCCAGAGTTCTAGATAACCTGGATCCATATTCATTTTTAAAATATTATATTTTTATTTTTATTAAGGAAATCTCTTCTCCAAAGTTTATAATATAACAGAAGAGTTTCTTTTACGTAAGGATTATCGTTGTTTATTAAATCGGAGAAACATATATTCATAAAGTAGATATAATATTCATTATCATTATATTTATTAAACCAGTGTTTCATAAAGTACGGGAGTTAAGTGTTTTTTGTTTTCTTATGGGGGGGTTATCCTATAGTTAACTCTACTCTTTTCTATTAAGGTGTTTTCTTTATTCAGATTTCTTTCGTTCTTATCCTATGTAGCTAAGCGACGGGAACACCAATCCGGGTCCGGCCCTATTTCTTAGACTCAACGGGCTAATCCAACGGAACTTTTATGGCTTGCCAACGTCTAAACCGGAGATTAATCGGTTACCTCGACACAAGGATAAGGACTAAGAGATATGAACAAGAAAACAGGCTTAACAGAAAATTTCGAGTTAACAAGGATAACAGGTGATTTAGTCGACGATCATATTGCCCCTTTAGTGATATTACCTGTTCTTTGACACCTGTCGCATTGTGCAACGTAAACACGAGCGTCCTTAAAAAGTGTTGGCCAGAAGAATCCCGCTTCCAAAACTTTAAAGGCAGTTCGGTTTGCTGCATAATGTCTTCTAATTGCTCCATCATGGCAATGATACAAGATCTTGTTTATCTCATCTTCAGGTACACATCTTCTAATGATATTATCTGGACAAACTTTAAACAAGTAAGGGTCATCCCACAGATAATATTTAGCATCAGATATGAGTTTTTTCCTTTGCTAATAAGAGAGATATTGGGGTGTCCATTTTCCAACCAAGTAATTTGCAATGTCTGCAAACCAGGGTGGTTGAGTCATAATTGAGTTGATAGAAAAAATGTGTTCATCAGGAAATTCTTCTTTTATATCACACAACTCAATAGGGGAATTTTCTAATCTAGACAATTGATCTGCTACCTGATTCTCCGTTCCCTTTTTATCTTTTATCTCAAGGTCAAACTCTTGGAGAAGTAAAATCCATCTTAACAATCTAGGTCTATCATCTTTTTTTGTTAAGAGGTATTTTAAAGCTGCATGATCAGTAAAAAACAGTGACCTTGGTTCCTATCAAAGAGGACCGAAACTTATCAAAAGCAAATACTACTGCCAGTAGTTCTTTTTCTGTTGTGGCATAATTCAGTTGGGCCTCATTTAATGTTCTACTGGCATTGTAAATGGGACAAAAAATTTTATCTTTTCTCTGGCCTAAAACAGCTCCAACTGTTGTATCACTAGCATCACACATGACCTCAAAAGGTTGGTTCCAATTAGGGGACACAACTACAGGGGCAGTTGATAATTTTTTCTTAAGGGTGTCAAATGCTTTCAAACAATCACCTGAAAAATCAAACTTAACATCTTTCATCAAAAGGTTAGTCAACGGTTTTGAAATCTTTGAAAAGTCTTTTATGAACCGTCTGTAAAAACCTGCATGACCCAGAAAACTTCTAATGCCTTTAATAGTTGTGGGAGGGGGTAATCCTGCTATAAGATCAATTTTAGCCTTATCAACTTCTATCCCTTTAGCAGTGATTTTATGTCCTAAAACAATTCCCTCAGTAACCATAAAATGACATTTCTCCCAATTAAGAATCAAGTTTGTCTCTTCACATCTCTTAAGAACTAAGGTCAGGTGATTAAGACAATCATCAAATGTTTTACCAAAAAGGGTGAAATCATCCATAAAAATTTCTAGAAATTTTTCAGTCATGTCCGAAAAAATTGCTGACATGCAACGCTGAAATGTAGCAGGTGCATTGCATAAACCAAATGGCATTCTCCTATATGCATAGGTTCCATGGGGACATGTGAAAGTTGTCTTATCCTGATCTTCCGGTGCAATTGGTATTTGGTTATACCCTGAATATCCATCAAGAAAACAATAAAAACCGTACCCTGCAACTCTTTCCAACATTTGATCAATGAATGGTAAAGGAAAATGATCTTTTCTAGTGGCATCATTCAGACGTCTGTAACCAATACAGACTCTCCATCCTGTAACTGTTCTGGTAGGTATGAGTTCATTATTTTTATTTTTGATAACTGTCATACCTCCTTTCTTTGGTACTACCTGTACAGGACTTACCCAAGGACTTTCAGAAATTGGGTAAATGATACCTGCCGACAGAAGCTTAATAACTTTATTTTTCACCACTTCTTGCATTGATGGATTCAATCGCCTTTGGGGTTGGACTATTGGTTTGTACTTATCTTCCATGAGGATTCTGTGCATGCAAATAGCTGGACTAATTCCTTTGATATCTGCTATAGTCCACCCTAAGGCTCCTTTGTGTGCTCTCAGTACTTGAATCAAACTATCTTCCTGTTCTAGAGTCAGAAAAGAAGAAATAATTACTGGAAATAAATCATGTTCAAGATAAACATATTTCAAATGGGAGGGGAGAGTTTTGAGTTCAATTTTTGGTTGAACTTCATTTGATTGCGTCTCCTTATCCTCATGATCTTTTTCCAATATTTCAGCTTCACTTTTGATGGTTAGATCATCATCTTGTGTGGTACCAGATTTGGCTAAACATCTTTTCATTGAGTCCAAAATTAATTGGTCATCTTTGAATTCATCTGCAAGATCACTAATCATGTCAATAGAAAAACATGAAGAAGATGTCTCATCTCCTGAAAACTTTAGTATCTTTTGCATATCAAAGATGACTCTTTCTTCATCAACTCTCAAAATTAGCTGTCCCTGATGGACATCTATGATTGCTCTGCCTGTAGCAAGAAAAGGTCTACCTAAAATTATTGGTTCATCAGGACATTCTTCCATTTCAAGTACTATGAAATCTACAGGGAAAACAAACTTATCCACTTAGTACTTGCTAATAAAAAATAAAGATAAAATAAAAATATCGGTAGTGTACTAATCAAAATATCTAGGTGAGATACTCACAATCAAGAGAAGTAGTAAATTAAAAAAAAATACAGAAAACAGTAGGTACTAATTATAACAATGGACGAAATAATATAATATTATTAGTGAAAAAAATAAAATAAAAAGAATTACAATACTACTATAAGAAGAGTGGTGATAGTAATGTGATAATATTAGCAAAGTAAAGAAAACTACTAAAAAAAATATATTATATATTAAAAAAAATTAATAGTACAAAAATATTATTATAATAAGTAGTATAGTTAAATAATAATTTTAGTAAAAGAAATGATGAAAATAGGTAGTTGTAGTACTAACTATCAAGACAAGTAATAAGATATTATTATTATTATATATATAAGATTAGTAGTACATAAAAAAAATGATATAAGTAGATGATAGGAATAGTTGTCAAAAACGATATTAGAGTACAATAGGAAGAAGCACAATAGTAGCAAATAGTAAAAGAAGTACAATAGTAGAAGTAGTACAATAAAATAATATAGTATAATAATAATAATAAAGTAATAAAAATAATAATATAATAATATAATAATATACTAATAGATATAGCAAATGAAACGTGATGATGGATACATATAGTTAAGGGAACTAGTCCTGACAATGGAAAGTGAGAAGAAGTGATACAATATTAATTAAAAATACTAGTTTAGTTTACTAACTAGAAAAATAAAAATAAAATGTTAATACTAATATTTTAGGAGAACAAGAAAATAGTTTAATTCAAGTATGAATTATATTAAGAAACAAAGTAAAGAAAAGAAAAGTATTAGTATAAGAAAAATAAAATAGTACGAAAATATTATTATTATAAGTAGTGTAGTACTATAGTAAAGTAATAAGTCTAGTTATAAAACTAATAACGAAAGCAGGTAGTAGTGGTACTAGCTATGAAGGCAAGTAATAAGTTATTATTATTATTATATATATAAAACTAGTAGTAGTACAGTAAAAAAGATATAGAAAGATGATAGGAATAGTTGATGTTAGAAATAGTAGTATAATATGGTAGAAATAAGTATTATAATAATAGTATATTAATATAATTGATATAGTAAAGGAAAGGTGAGTAACAGATACAATGAACTAAGAGACCAAGTACTGGCAAAGAGAATTGAGAAAAAGTGGACGTCAATTTAGTTTACTAACCAAAGAAAATAAAACGTTAATAATAAAAAAATAGATAATAGTAATAAGTGCTCAAACTAGTAACAAAATATTTAATCTGAAGTAGATGTACGCCAATCCCCGGCAACGGCGCCAAAAATTTGACGAGGCCAAAGTGTATAGGAATTTCCTGCTCGTGCTTTGTCAAATTATAGTATAGTTTAAGATATCGTCCCACATAGATTGGGAAATCTATGCTACAGACTTGTAATATTTCGAATACTATCTGAGAGAATCAAGTTGATGAAAAAGTGAGTTTTTGAATTTATAATCTACTTTAAATGAAACAAACAACTTCTTGAAGATTTATAAAAAAGAGTTGGGAATTATTGAATTCGCTTGATAATATTATAATAAAATCTCAGCTTTACATGTATTTCTCTTAAGAATAATTGCTTATTGCTAATTCAATTATATTTTGCTCACTAAGAAATAATCAGTTAATAACACTCCGTGAGGTTATGAAAATTAACTGTGTTATAACTAGTGACAGTTAAACCGAAATATTTTCTTGCTTGAGTTGTGCACCAAGATAGTAAAAACTTCGTGAGAATATTCTTACTGAAATCAATAATCCTGCCTACAACAATTCCTCCGTGAGAATTAAAACTGAGGCAAGCAAGATTACAGACTTGGAATAATAGTATACTACTCCACAAATTACTCTCACTCTACTATTTTATCATTTAGTCATAATATATTAATTTTGCTCCGTGAGAATTACAAAATTAATATAAAAATAACCTAGAGATAAAATATGTAGATGTGATAATAATAATTAATAAAACGCCATCATCCCTGCACAGTATAAAATATAAAATAGAAAGTATCAAGCTAAGAACCTGTTTAAACTGAGATAATATTATAAAGATATCAAGCTTCATCAACTATCCCAACTAAAAGAGATTACTCCATTATGGAGTAAGAAAATAAAAGTACTTTTGAAGAAATATTATTTCTTCTAATAAGAACAACTAAAAGAACTTAGAAAGACAAGAGAAAGGAAAAGAGAGCAAGAGCAAGTTCTCTGCCCTTTGAAAAACCTGCTTATAGATAGAAAGAGAAAGAAAAAGTTGATAGCCTCTTCCTTATTCAACATGTGCTATTTATAGAAATTTTCCAACGAAAGACTTGCTGAAAGTTGGCAAAATCCTTGGCAAATCTCATGGTTGGCATTAAGGCAATTTCTCATGAATTTCTCATGGCGATAATTTGGCAATTTCTCGTGGGTGCCTTTTAAGGACAAATCCATCTTTCTTCTGTGTAGTATTTCATATTTGCAGATGAAGTTGTATCATTATCGCCCTTGACTTTTAGCTTCTTTTCTACTCTTTGTCCATGCATTCTTTTTTCTGTAAGATTTGTTAGAAAAGTGCGAGAATAGGATATTATTATTCATGTTTTATTTTAAAATCATATCTTTTTATATAGTAAAATTACATGAATAATTATATCCATCAGAGATAGATATGGATATGAATTGGGGATAGAGGTATTCTTTTATGTTTTGAATCTTGAGACATCACTTGGTTGACGATAAGAGTCCCGCACTAGTAATAGGTATATTGTTGCATATACCCCTGCAGTCGATGTAGTCCCACTCCTGTTACGTACTCCGGTAGTTGAGGTAGTCCCGCACTGGCTTTCTCGATAGTCGAGGTAGTCCCAATGCCGGTTCTCTTCAGGTAGTCGATGGAGTCCCAATCAGAAGAGATACCTGCACACATGTGGTCCCATCCCATCATTATGCATTCATACTATTTCATTGCACAAGTTGCTAAGTGTTATGTGACTGACTTTGTGTTATTGGTGCATTTGATATGTGTTATTGGTTGCTGTCTATTTCTCATTTCTTCCTGGCTAGCTTATCTGTTTCTCGAGGTAGCTAGCTAGCCCCACTAACGAAGTACTTTCCACTCACCCTTATTGTTTCGTGTTGTCTATTTTATTCCGGTAGGTTTTGCTCCAGGGCCAAGTTCGCCATTCGATTTAGGAGCGGAGACGTCTTCAGCTGTCAGGGTGAGTCAGCTTTTGTCCGTGGGTGCCACCAGTTCTAGTTCTTTTATGTTAGATATATTTTACGCCCTTCGGGAGATGTGTATATTTCTTTGTACTCTTAAATATCTGGTCTGGATAGCCCTAAACCTAGTTAGTTGGGTAAACTGTTGTAGTACCTTTTATATATATATATATATGTTATATGTTTTTTGAGCTTTATTTCATGTTTTATATCGATTAAAATCGTTAGCATTTGCTTGACGAATATAGGGAAGATTGTCGGGCGCCCGTACAGTCTAGTCGAAAAGGTAGCGTCAAGTATATGCTACATCTGACTAGTAAATATTTGACAAAAGGCTTGAATAGAGGGGTGTGACCAGTTATGATATAAGTAATTTAAAATTTGATGTACCAAAAAAGAATTTAAAATTTATTTTTAGTCAAAGATAGATTAACTCGTTGAATGAAAGATAATATATCAATCAGCCCAACTCTAACCAGCTTTCTCAAACTTTTTAGATTTTCCCTAATGTGTAGTGTAGTCATATAATAGAGTTGCAACAAAATGACTCATTGTGTAATAAGTGTAGCATTTACTTTTTCTAGTTGTGGCAACCAATTGTTTCTTTCTTTCATTCTATGGCTTTGACAAATCTCTCTGTTAATCTAGGTTAGCAAAATAATCTAAAGTGATCAAATATTTTCAATGGGTAATTTATTTTTATAATTGACTTGAGGTTTTCTACATGCAAGCTTTTTGTTGTTCTTTAATATGGTGGATAACATATAGGGAACTGAATAATTTCGACTAAAAAGAACTAAATCATGACATCTACGTACCTTTTTTGGCTTTAAAAAAATATTTTCTTTTTTCTCACAAATGAAATGTAATCATACAATAGGATGGAAAAGTTATACACACCATAAGTTTACTATTTTCAATAACTTTTTATCATATGCTCCCTTGTCATGATTATCTTTATATGTTCCCTTGTCATGTGCTAACTAACTAATTCACATTTCCAATTCTTACAACTACTCATATCAAGTAAACAAAAATGTCTATTGTGTTAAAATGTTTGTTTGCATCAACTTTGAAGGTAAATTTTGACGAATATCCACTTACTTTTACAGCCGCTAAAATTTTGCCATAACTTAATCTAATTTTGATAAAATTAAAATGGGCAAAGTTTTTAAACAGTACAGATTGTTTTATTTTATAAAGTATGTTAATCTAAAATCTAAGAGCTTACAAAAGAACAAAGTCTCATAGGATTCCTGGCTTTTTGATTCCGTTACTTTTGGGAACTTTGTTTTTTCTAAAGGTCATTTTGAGTCTTAATTGCTTCTAAAAATGGGGGCCAAGTAAAATGATGATATCCAATTCCAATTTCACTTAACCATTTAGTATTCATGAGATAAGTGATCTTTAGATACCCGAATCTTCTCGTTTAATCATGTAAATACCTTTCTGTCTGATTTAGAATTATGAACACTTCTTCAAAATTGTTATTGATTCAGTATTTGCAAATACTGATTGACCGTGTATGTTAATTTTTTTTTTCTTTTTTGTTTAGAAGTATCAAATCTTAGAAAGATCTCTTACCTCTTCAAATTTCTCAATTATTGAGGTTAACACATCCCAATACGCGAACCGTTTAGACTTGCAATAAAAGAGCACTTTAGCGTAACCTCAAAAGAAAGAGTAGGATAAAAATTTCATGTCGTTTAAAGCGCAATGCTTTATAGAAAACATCGTAAATGTAGCTAACTTATGTTGTAAGCGCGTGACATAAGTTAGCTCTGTGCCGGATTGAAGTTGGTTCAACTTCAAATTTGTTTGAAGTTAAGGTCCATTTCTACTAAAATTTAAAGTTGGTCTCAACTTCCGATCTCCATTTCAGACTTGGGATGAAGTTGAGCTTATACGGCTGAAGTTGATGAAGTGAAAAAAGCTTAAATGTTTTTGCAAAAGTAGTTGTTCCCTAATTGGCTAGCTATGGCGAAAGAGGCTATACGTTGTTGCGTTGCCAGCTACGTTACGTTGTTCAGACTACTCTTGATTGGTTCAACTTTGATATTTTGATGGAAGGCATGTTTGTTTTAATTCCATTCGTAGTAGAATAGGTAAATTTATGTCGGAAGCATTGCACGGAGCTGATCAATTTATGTCGTGTGTTCTTGTAGTCGTTATGACCTACAAAGATCAGATTCTAAAATGCACATTTGACAAAGACGTACTAAATGACACACTCTAATAAAAAAGAACTTTGGAGTAAACCTCAACAAGGGAAACAAACCTGGATTAGGAGCTTACATGAATAAGGCAACTTCATTGGAAATATATTTTCCTCGTTCTTGCCCATAGAATGAATGCCAGTCTTCGCTTGTATAGTAGTTACAAGGTCGGATGAGGAAAAGAATAGGTTTACACGTAATGTTTACATTTACCAGAAGGACTACTTCATTTCCCAATTTATGCTCAATGGTTCCATCAATTAAAAAGCCAAAAACTGCCTTTTCAAACCTTTTAAAATGACTTCTATACTCTTCTATATAAACAAGAATATCCACCAAAAATTAGCAGCCTTACACATATTCTGAGAAAAGCAAGATCCATCAATAGATACCTTCAATTTGGTAGGCAATACACTGGATTATTGTACTCCAATTTTGTCTTCTACGAATATGTCCCTTTCAGATAGATTATATTGAGGGTGCACTTATTGAATTTTTCATGGAGAAGTGGTTGTGGAAGCGGATCTTTGATTTGGATGAATAGTTTAGTTACATTATACTTTGCTATGGTTGTGCAACCATTTATGTTGTTATAATCTCTTAATATTCTGATATTAAGAGAATTAATTCGTAGAAACAGACTTCTAATTATTGCTATTATTCGTTCATCTTTCTTTGTCGGGTAACGTCTTTTAATAAAAAAGAGCTTTCCTATTGAAATTAAAAAAAAAAGATATCAAGCTCTAATTTTTGAAATTTAAAACAATTCTAGTCTTTACGTTGCACGTAGTTGGAGCACTTTTCGTAACTTAAAATTCTGAATCCGCAACTAATTATTACCTTCTTTTATTTCTCCTTTATTGATAGCCATTTGGAGATTAGACTTTTTCGGAGCTGTAGGAATATCGAAGACTCCAGGATGGCTTTGTTCACGAGTAAATTTCGTATACTTTTGCTCATATTGTTTCTTGGGTTGGAGTTTTATTACATAGAGATTGCGATAGCTGGTTCTCAAGTGAAGTTTCTTCCCGGGTTCGAGGGGCCACTTCCTTTTGAACTTGAAACAAGGTAAGTGATTGATTTACAAAGTTTTTCTTTTCTTCAGAAGATAACTTATTTTTCAAAAATATTTTTCTGAATAATATTTTCTTGTGTTTGGTAGGAGAGATCTGTCCATACTCTTTGGAAAACTATTTATATAATTTGGATAATAATATAGCAAACACTTGGATAGTGTTCAGATTCAAAATAGTAATTCAAAAATATCAAATAACATATTGAAATAAAATTAAGGGATGAAAAACGTGAATGAATATGACTTCCACTCAAAAATGATGAGGGAAGTCATTTTTCCTATTTTCAAAAGAAAATGCATAGAAAAGATTTTATGATGAAAGATACTTTTTTGAGAAATATTCTTTCTATCATACCAAAAATATCCTTAGAAATCACTTGAAATAAATTAACATGTCATATGCATACAAAATAATGGCTTTTGTACATGAAAATGTAATGAATCTTAGAATCTCTAGCATCTAAATGCGTTAAGTATTATTATTTGATACTCCTTAATTATGTACTACTCATTTGACCACTTCAAATGACTTAATTGTCAACATATTCTCCACTTTAATGATCATAATTATTGTTTAAATAAACATGTATATAAGGTATATAGGAGTAGGTGAAGCTGATGAGGGGTGTCTATTGGCCCGGCCCGGCCCGGTGCCGGTCCACCTTTGCCGGTCCGGTCCGGTCCGGTGCTATTAAATTTAAAAAAAATTGGAGTTGGTCCGGTCCCGGTCCGGTCGGCCGGTGCAGTTGCACCAATGCCGGATCGGAACCGGAACCGGCAGACGGAGTCGTGCCGGTCCCGGCCCGGTCCGGACCGGTTCGGTTCCGTTTATTTTTTTTTTTTTCACATTATATTATTTATTGTTTAAAAAAATATTGGTAGACTAAAATCTAAATAAACAACACAAAACACACATATTATTCAACAATACACACATAGTACATTAAGTTGGAAAAAGGAAATGCATAAATAGAAAATAAAAACATAAAAATAGACTAGAAATTAGAAAAATACTAGTAATCTAATAAACTACTATTGCATTAAGAACTTTTATGTAATGTAGTTTTTTAGTTTTATAAAAGTATAATAAACTACTATTGCATTAAGAACTTTTATGTAATGTAGTTTTTTAGTTTTATAAAAGTATAATTGAGTATTTTTCCAAACTTAGTAATCTAGCATAATGTAAGTAAATTATTATTTTTTCAATTTTAATACTAAGTTAGTAGTATTTAGTATTTAGTAATGTAGTATTTTAATATTTAGTATTTAGTTTTTAGTATTTAGTAGTTTAGTATTTAGTATTTTAGTGTTTAGTTTTTACTATTTAGTATTGAATTGCAAAGAACCAAAGACTAAAGGATAATTAAGAATATAACAAAGGATTTACTTTATAGCAAGGCGTAACGCATTTTATTAAATAATGATTGATTATTATTTTTTTGCAAAGTACATAGATATTAAATTGCAAAAACTACATATTAATAAAAAAGCTTCTCATTTTCTGAATAATTTCGTCTGGCACCTCTGGAGGAACCGGTGGCAAAGAGTCATCTTCTTCATACTCAGTTTCATTGTCCAAACTTCCATCACCTGATAAAATTTCGGATGCTGCTTCTACATCGGCTAGTTCATCGTCTGCAAAGCCAAAATTTCTTCTCTCCGATCTAATCCAATCTCTGAATAATACGGCCGTCTCCATTGCTTCTTCCTTCAATGAATGTCTATGATCTCCAATTTGCAATCTTCCTTGGCTAAACGCGCTTTCTGAAGCAACAGATGATGCTTGAATAGTTAGAATATCCCGCGCCATTTTTGCTAAAATTGGAAACTGTGCTTGTTGATCCTTCCAAAATGGCAGTAGTTGCTCGCTTCCAAAATAATCAACATCCTTGCAAGCATGAAGTAGATAAACATCAAGCTCGTTGAACCCTCCGCTGCTACTCGAATGCCTGCTAGAAAGCCTTTGATTAAGGCTGGAAAAACTTCCCAATCCGGTTGCAGCTCTTTTGGGAGCCTGCGTTGAACTTGATCCAGCTCCACTTGGAACACTTGGAACAACATTATCAGCTGCACTCCTATACCTTTCATAAATCCGTTGGCAATCTGCAAGTACCTGCGCACAGACTGTTTCTACACTTGGTGTTTCTTCGTCAGTAATTCTCAAAGTCCGATAAATTTCTCTAATTAGCATTTCCGTATTAAAACGTTTAAAACATGGATGTAATACAGATGCAATGTAATAAAGTGGTGGAATCGGGAAAAAAATATTTTTTAAATTTTTCAATCATTGCTTCTACCGCAACTTCATAACCAGTCACTACTCTATAATCATTAAGTAATTCTGATATTCCAGCTATAAAATACAACATGGTAGTGATTGTAGGATAATATTGACCCGAAAATTCTTTAGTAGCATAAAAAAACTTTGCTAAAAAAAGGAGAAGACGCTCAACATTTTGCCAATCAGATTCTTCTAGGTGATATTCTACAGCCACTTTGCGATTAAAATAATTAGTAATAGGCACTCGTAAAGTGTAAGCAACATTCAAAGAGTCATATACAGCGTTCCACCTAGTTGCAACTTCCTTGGGAACCTTTCTAGGACCTATACCTTCTTTCACACACTCTACTTGAAAGTCCCTCCATCTATCCGGTTTTTTAGATTTAAAAATATAACTAATTGCGAGTCTAACCTTCATAATAGTAGGATCAAATAACTTAAGGCCATCTTTTACAACTAAATTATATATATGACATGCACATCTAACATGAAACAATTCTTCAAAAGGGGGATGCAATGCGGGTCTTAACTTACCAATAGCATAATCATTGTTTGAAGCATTATCAAGAGTTATACTTAAAATTTTATCACTAAGATAATACTCCTTACAAATATCCGAAACTTCTCTCTTAATAAATGATCTCGTGTGTGGTTCATCGACAGCGGAATATGCTAAAATTCTTTTTTGCATTACCCAGTTAAGATCTATCCAATGACAAGTAAGTGTTAAATAGTCATACCCATTAACACCACGACCCAAATCAGTAGTAAGACAAACTCTACAGTCAAAGTGATAAAATATATATCGTAAATATTGTCTATATTCATTTTTAAATTTTATAATATCACTTCGAACCGTAGTTTTTGGAAAACCTTGAAAAGATGGATTATATACGGTTTGAATATAACGAATAAAACCTTGACAAGAAGCAAATGTAAAAGGTAAACACTCTACCGCAATCATTTTTGCCATTTGTTCCCTATCTTTCTTTTTATCATAATGCATAAGCCCCCCCGTCACTGGGTTAATTTCCTGTTGGACTCCACTACCTTGCGATGGAGCCATTCTGTTCCCTGTCCGAGGGCCACCCGGCCTCCTATCCCATTCATCCTTATGATGGTTTTCTAAGTGTGTTCTCAACTTTCCCGTCCCACTATTATGGCTGCCGGTTTTAAAAGACCAAACTTTTTTACAAATATTACATTTAGCGGTCTGCTCCGGAGCATTTTTAGTTATAAATTTCCACACATCCGATCTTTCGACTCGTCCCGCTGGTTCTCTACTAGGAGGCATAGGTGGTAATTCAGTTTCTTCAGGTTCACCTTGAAATTGACTAGTGGGTGTTTCATCATCTAAATTAGCCCCTTCGGTATTTTCTTGGTATTGGGCCTCTAACAAATCATTATCTAGTGGTTGATCATAATTTATATCATGAAAAAATTGCGAGTCATCTTCCTGAGTAAAATCATCTAGAAGAGAAGGGGCGCTAGAAGTACCAACTGGTCTTTTACCTAAAGCACGAGCCATTCTATCATCCCCCCTCGGTTAGAAGCACGTGATCTACGACCACTACCCGTAATTGATCTCCAAATTCTAGACATTTTTATAATTACTAAAATATGCTTCAAACAAATTACTAAAATATGCTACAAACAATAATAGTGCACAAAAATAAAATAGATAATAAAAAGTAAGAACGAGTTTACTTGATATCGTGAACTTAGAATGTAGAACTTAGGAAGTGAAAGTTGAAACTTGACCGGAACAGCACCGAACAATATTTCCACTTTACTCCAAATATTTTTTTGTAATGCAATTTAGCAAATAGCCCTTTGTAGAAATAAGAGATGTTGATAGAGATTTAGAGAGAATATTTGAGAAATTGTGAATAAATTGGTGAAATATGATGGTATTTATAGAAAAAAATAGGTTGGGGGGGGGGGTATGGGGGCGCCTAGGGGGGTGGGGGGGCTAAAATAGCCGTTTTTGGCCGTTGGGCCAACGGCTAAGCTTGAAATAGCCGTTGCCCAATGGCTATTTTTCGCTAAGCCCACAGCCTTGTCCGGTCCGGTCCGGTTCCGGTCCGGACCGGTCCGGTTCCGGTCCATTTTGGTCCGGTTCGTCCGGTCCAAAATGGTTCTGCCGAGACGGGAACGGACCGAATTTTTTTTTTTTTACTTTTGGCCCGATTTGAGCCGGTTCCGATCCGGTCCGGACCGATTTCCGGTCCGGTCCGGTGGGTCCCGGCCCAAACCGGGCCAATAGACACCCTTAGTCCAACTCTACTATTACTTTATAAAAGTCACAGTCGAATCCTAAAGTCGGTCCTCTTATTCTTTGGATTGTTGGAGGCTCCTGGTTGCTCAGCACTATTTGCAATTGTGACTGAAATAGGTAAACTATATTTAAATACTTATATTTTTCATCATTTTTTTTATTTTTGTGGGAAAAATAATTATTTAGCATTTAAATGATTGTTTACATTGAAAATGATTTTCTCCAATCAAAATTGGTTATTACTTTTACTAATTAGTTTAAATACTAAGAGTTACTATAGAATTAGCCAACATTAAAGTTATAAAATTTCCAAGGCAGAAGCCTACTTCCACACCACTATTTAGGCATTAGTTACTTTACAAAAGCTTGCAACTATAGTCACTCAATTTCAGGTCCCGGGATCTGTAGTTGATTTGAGGCCAATTTTAATCCCTAAACTGAAGTCACACTAACCAGAGAGAAAAGAGGGGAAAAGACCTCCCAAATCTTTAAATAAGAATAAGGGACAATACCAAGTCAACCTTTAATTAACTTAAGTGAGGACTGAAGTACAGTCATTAAAAACTTGTGGGCAAAATAAATATTTTCGAATTTATAAAAACACCCTAATTTTCAAATTTTCAATCGCCCTCCTTCCCACCTACTTTTACACTCTCTCTCATATTTCAAACTTAATTCTCCCACTTCTCTTCTTTCTCTCTCTTTTTTTCTTCTTCCTTCTTCTTCTTTCTTCTAGCTTTCTTTTCAAATTTTATTTCATCACCATCCACGTTATTTTTCTTTCTTGTTCTTCGTATCAATTTTATTTTTTCTTTGTTCTTCTCCGTTTTCTTCCTTCTCGTTTCGTTCTTTTTTAAGTTTTTTTTTTCAATTCTAGTCGTTTTACACATCTTTTCAGATGTGTAAACATATTTTCTGTATGTTTATACAATTTTGGAGATGTTTTCACGACTGAAAAAGATGTGTACACATCTCGTCTGATGTGTAATATGTGTACACATCAGATGAGATATGTACACATCTTAATTATATGTGTACACATTTCAACTGATGTGTACACATCCTTTTATTGGAGTCGTGGAGGGTGGTGGGGTGGTGGTGGAGGGTAATAGAAGGTGGTGGTGGGTAGTGGAGGGTGGTAGGAGGTGGTAGAAGGTGGTAGAAGGTGGCGGTGAGTGGTGGAGAGTGGTGGTGGAATAGTGGATGGGTGGGGGAGGGGGTGATGGGGGGTAAGGGTCGATGGGGGTGGGTGATGAGAGGTGGGGGCTTTGTGTAAATAAAAAAAATTGAGGGGCTTTTAAAATGTTAGTAATTAGTACTAATCTTAAAAGTGTCCCTTTTACCTATTTTTTGAGACTTGAGTCCTAAAATACTATTTAAAGACTTGGGAGTCTCTCTCACCCAAAATCCCCACTAACTACCGTAGCCACTCAACAGTCAATGTTTCCAAAATTGTTAATGAATAGTCTCTTTTGAAAAATAGAATAAGACTACTTTACGCATTTTAGATGTAAAAATTTCGCCCAGAGGCCACTTTTGCCATTGGTATTTAATTTAAAGTCACATTTTTATTGGTTTTACATGAGAGGCCACTTTTTTTAACTTCAATTTTTGTGGGCTGAAGTTCAAACCCTGTGGGTTGAACTTCATGCTTATGTTATGAAGTTCAACTTCAATCCAGAAGGGTTGAACTTTTAGGCATAGATGTCGTAAACTTCAACCCTTGTGGGCTGAAGTTTGAACTTCAATCCTTGTGGTGAGCTGAAGTTAAACTTCAATCCTTGTGGGCTGAACTTGTGTGAAGTTCAATCAAAAGGATTGAAGTTCCAAAAATGGCTTTTCATGTAAAACCAATAAAAAAAGTGGCCTCAAACTAAAGACTACTGGCAAAAGTGACCTTTCATGCACTTTCCCCATTTTAGATTGCGGCTATTCTGAAAAAGATCAGCAAACTCTGGGAGAATTGCAGAATTATGACACAATAGGCAATGGTTCTCCTTTTTGACTCCCGTAAATCGTAATGATGGTTTAACAAAAATAGTCTCTGATAATTTAATGAATAAATTCCGAACGTAAATACCTCTATTAATCTTATAATGACGCCCGCATCCCTGCCACCCTTTTCTCGTAAGTACTGCCTAAGAGGCAACACTCGCCTTTGACCCTCTCTTGCTTAGGCAACACTTGTCCTTGAAATTGAATCTCTTTCCACACCCTCCCAAAGAACTTGAAGTGTTGTTTGAATAGTACTTGCCCCTTCAATTTCTTCCAACATTCTCCCGGGCAATACTTGTCGTTCGACTTCTTCCTAAGAGGCAGTACTTGTGATTTGATAACTTTAAGTGTTACTTATGGATGAAGTGGAAACTATTTACTGAAACCATCTTAAACAGGGACAAAAAGATATCATCAGTCAATTTTGAGGACGCATGGTGAAATTTTTTGGCAAACTCTAGCTAGTCATTATTTAGCGTTTAAGAAGTGACAATCGGGTTCAAATTTTACACAAAAGAAGAACTCCTATTATCTTTCATATTATTAACTTTTTTCCATTTTTAGCTAGACAAAGATTGAGTTACTTTTTCAAATTGATTAGCTAAATTGCTAGCTAAATGTACAGGACCTGTGCGATTTGATGACAGGGAGTATGACGGGAGATTGCCAACATTATCAATTAATCCATATGCTTACACAAAGGTAAAAATAAAATGGCTTGAACTCATGTGTAAATAATTATTATTGGGATATAAACATTTCTGAAAATACTGAATATTTCTGCAAGTTCTAATAAGTTTATATTTAGGTTGCAACTTGCAAGCATAATCTTTCTAGATTTACCGGTAGGAACTGGATTCTCTTATGCTACTACATCAAAAGCAAATCACTCAAACAATATACAATCAGGTGATCATGCATATGAATTTCTTCGCAAGGTAATTAACTCTTCTCATTTGGGGGTAATCTTTACAAATAGTCGGCTTTTTAGGGCATTGAAGACAAACAATCAGAATTTGCTATGTTTTTAGAAGAATAGTCATAGCCGCTCAAATTTCAAGAAAATTCATGAATTTCAATCAAAATCTCAGGATAAAGTGTTGAAGTTTGAGATAAAAAAATTTTAAATTTCAAGAATAATATTTGAGTTTGAGAATTCCAGTATATTTTTCTTCTTAAAGTTCAAGATATTTTACTTCAAAGTATCGTCCTAAGATTTTGAATTAAAATCTAAGATACAATGCTGAGTTTGAGCGGCTTTGGCATTCATCTTAAACTTTGCAAATATGTAGGTTGATCAACACTCAGGAAAGTGGCTACCCGACCTAAAGTTTCAGTGTCATAAGATGCACCGGCCCAAATTAAAAAAGGATTTTTTTACATAAAAGTACAAGTTTTAGAGCTTAATTACCAAACATAACAACATTTTAGTAAAATTACCCTATATAGAGGAAAACACAAGATAATTACAAATATAGCAAAAACATAGCAATATTTTCCCATAACATACCAAACCCTTACATTCTTCCTTCTATTTTCCCCCATATCACTTTTGCTCCTCCCATTTCCCATTTTTTCACTTTTCCTTCCATCATTTTCCTCCAATTTCACTTTTACTCCTCTCATTTTCCCCAATTTCACTTTTCCTCATCCATGCTCAATGTATCTCGTTGAATCTTACTATTTCTGCACCGTATCAACTATTTCTGCACCGTATCTAACCATTTCTGCACCCGTTTCAACTGTTTCTGCAGCACCGTATCTAACTGTTTCTGCACCGTTTCAACTGTTTCTGCAGCACCGTATCTAACTGTTTCTGCACGTTTCAACTGTTTCTGCAGCACCGTATCTAACTGTTTCTGTACTGTTTCAAATTATTTTAGCACCGTTTCAGACCGTATCATACTGTTTCAACGCCGTTTTAGACCGTATCAGATTGTTTCAACAGTTGTTTCAGATTGTTTCAACGCCGTTTCAGACCGTATCATACTGTTTGAACATCGTTTCAGACTGTATCAGACTATTTTAAATTGTATCAACCCCCCATTTCAGACTGTTTCAACAGTTGTTTCAGACAGTTTCAACGTCGTTTCAGACCGTATCATACTTTTTGAACATCGTTTCAGACTGTATCAGACTATTTTAAACTGTATCAACTCCCCGTTTCAGATTGTTTTAAACTGTATCAACTCCTGTTTCAGGCTGTATCAACTCCGTTTAAACTGTATCATTCTATTGTTTTTATTGTTTCTGAAAGAAGTAATTAAACTTGTGCTTCTATCAGGCTGTTTCAACAACTATTTTAGATTGTTTCAACGCCATTTCAGACCGTATCAGACTGTTTCACCAACTGTTTCATATTGTTTCAATGTTTCAGTGAGAAGACAGAATAACAAATAGAAGAACTACATAATCAAGTGGCAAAAATATACGATATCAAACCCAGTAATAATAAACGAAACATCTTGATAAACAAGTTTAAGCAAAAGACAAACGGAAAGAAAGTGCCAAGAAATCCAAGTAGATCTCGGCCAAAAATTCAACAACAATGTCACAAAAATCCAAACCAAAAGAAAGAAAAATGAAATACAAGCAACTGTTGCAACTGGAAAATCACAGTAGCAGTGATGAATGATGCCCAATTCTCATCCCCAAGTCTCACAGTAGCAGTAAAAAATTGAATATTGTTCCTGCACTACATATATAACTGAGATTTGTAAAGTAGAAATGTATAATCAACAGAGACTCCGTTAAGTCCCAAAGCAGATCGAACAATCAAATAAAACTTTGATTCCTCTGATGAGACAGCGGTGGAGTGGAGGAGCGACGCCGGGTCCTTTTTCCGGTGAGAGAGCTCTGGTAGCATCATTGTTGCTTCGCCTTCCATCACTGTTGCTTCGCCTTCCCTTTTGCACTTTTCTTTTGCTTCAATAACAGACCAATCGAAGGCAGAGGAAGAGAAACAAAAGGGGCACCGGCGATGGGAGCTCTGAGCGACCGGCGATGGGAGTTCACCTCCGCCGATAGTGTTCTCTCTGTTGTATGTCTGGTTTAGGCTTTGTTGGAAATGGGGGATGACGGCTGGGTTTGGTTGGGGGAGTGGAGAAAATGTTTTAGGGTTTGTAGAAAAGTGGGGTAAGTGTAATTATTAAAATGAAATGTTGTAAAAAATGTGTTAGGAAAATATTGCTATGTACTGTAATTTGTAAAATATTGCTATTTTTTTGTAATTAAGTGTGAAAAATTGTATATTTGTGTAAAAAACCCATTAAGAAAATCTATTTTTTCCTTTTACACCATCCAATTGCAAAAAATTTCACGAGACACCCTCCATGAGGAGTGGTTTTACAAAATTGCCGGCATTAAGCAATATTTTAGCAAAATACCCTTATTTAGTTCGAAGCTAAGACTTCAAGGCAAAAATTTGTAAGTATTGACACGGGGCCAAGACTTCAAGGGCAAGTGTTGTTTTGCCAATACTTCAAGTTATATGGCGAGAATGCAGGAAGAGACCGGAAGGGGCAAGTCTTGGCCTTTTGCCAAGACTTACGACCAAGTACTGGAAAATATTGCATTTTGTCAACACTTGAAGGGATGAGTGTTGAAAAACAGAGAGAGGTAAAGGCAAGTCTTGGCTCGGACCCAAAAGTTTGACAGGGGCGTTTCTGTCCAGGTTTTTGTAATTAAACTTAATGGGGATATTTTTGTAAAACTACTGTTATTGAGGGCAAAAAGGCAAATAATTGCTTATAGTGTCATATTTCTGCAAATCGGCCATTCAATTAGAAGCAAGAATATCAGGGAAAGTGCACGAATAGCCACTTTTGGCTCGCCTTGACTGTTGGAGCCATTTTTTTTTAAAATATTTTGTTTTTAGCCACTTTTTGGATCTATCCTTGTGGGCTGAACTTCAGATCTTGTGGGCTAAATTTCAAACATGAAGGTATGAAGGTATGAAGTTCAACTTCAGCCTACAGGGGCTGAAGTTATGAAGTTCAGCCCATAAGGACTGAAGTTCTAAAAAGTGGCTTCTTTTGCACAACCAAGGAAAAAATGGTCTGAAACCAAATAGCAGTGACAAAAGTGGCCTCTGGACGAAAGTTTTACAATATCATAAATCACTATAGTTTACTAACTTTACTATTTTTTACAGTGGTTAGTTGAGCATTCGGAGTACCTCTACAATCCTTTTTATGTTGGTGGAGATTCATACAGTGGAATTACAGTTCCAGTAATTACTCAAACAATATCTTCTGGTAATACATCAAAAGATAATTTTATTTTATTTTATGATGAGCCTCTTTAATTTTTGCATAAAATCCTAACTCTCTTTAACCTTTACATTACTTTTGGGATTGGAAAATAAATAGAAAGCAAAAGAAAATGTTTTGTTTACAGTTTTGAGTCATAAATTTTCTAATTTAGTAGAGATTTTTAATGCAATAATATGTGGCATGGTTGCATCTACACTTTTTTGTTGAACCATGGTTAATTAATGCATATACTTACTTCGTTAAAATATTTATAGCCAATTTAGTCAAGCTTTTCCGAAGCCAAAAGTGTTTTCTTTTTATCAGAAAAGCACTTGTTTCAAAACTTGATATGTTTGGCCAAAATTCAAAATGCTTTCGAACAAAAGTAGAAGCAATTTTTTTGTTGTTGGGGTGAAGTTATAAATTTCCGCTTCTTCAAAAAAGCAGAACAACAACAACATACTCAGTGTAATCCCACAAGTGAGATTTGGGGAGAGTGGGATGTACGCAAGCCATACCACTACCAAGGTGGAGAGGCTGTCTCCGATAGACCCTCGGCTCAAGGAAAAAAGTAGAAACCTTTATGAAAAATAAGATGAAATAATCAATGATAAAGAAAATATCGCCAACGAAACTATTGATAACTAAGGTAAACATACAGTAATATATGTACAAAAGGCAATAAACAAAGTATATAAAAATAATACAAATGACAGTAAGACAAAACTCTCACGACTACTACCTACCCTGATTCTCGACCTCCACGCTTTCCTATCAAGAGCCATGTCTTCAGTGATTTGGAGGTGGACCATGTCCTGACTAATCACCTCGCCCCAATTCTTCTTTGGTCTACTTCTACCCCTCAGTAGACCCAGCACTGGCAACCTTTTCCACCTCCTCACTGGAGCATCTGTGCTCCTCCTTCTCACATGGAGGAGCCATCGCAGCCTCGCTTCTCGCATCTTGTCCACCATTGAGGCCACTCCCACCTTGTCACGAATGACCTCATTCCTAATCTTATACATCCTCATATGGCCACACAACCATCTGAGCATTTTCATCTCTGCTACGCTCATCTTCTGAATGTGCGTGGTCTTGACTGGCCAACACTCAGCTCCGTACAACATAGCTAGCTCCGTACAAAAAAGCATAAGCAGTTTATCAATTTTTCACGACAAAAACATCCCTTCCAAAAATATATATTTACCAAATTTTCTCACTAATTTATAACACACACGCACACACAATGACCTTCTTATTGTCATTTCCATTATTTAAGGGATAATTACCCCACATAAATATTGGTAAAACTTATTCACTATTCCTAAATATATTTTCCCATTCCTTTCTTTCTCTAGCCATTCAAACTATTTTATAAATTAATTTTTATATTTTTATAGATATATGAATCATTACTTATTTATCCCTTAACATTAGAGATACTTATCACTAATTTTTTTAATATTGCTCAATCAATTATGTTGTCCCGGCCATGTTTCTATCCTCTCTCCTCTCTCATCTTTATTCATATATATGTAAATTTAATAAATATTAACATATAAAATATTGATTGAATAAATAGTACATACACAATATATTAAATATTCAATATTTATTCACTATTTAACCCAATATATCATTCTTTGTATCCATTATGTATTTAATATTTATTTATTTATTTTAATACTTGTTATGCATTTTTGGGTGATATGTACTTCATTTATGCAAAATTTTAAATATGGCAACTAAAAGGTAAAAAAATAAAATTTAGAAGTGTAAAAGATACACTACCTCTTTCTCTCTCTCTTATTTGATTTGTTATATACCTATATCTTTTAAGGTAGATTGATATTCTTTTTTTTAGAAAAGAAATAATCACTAATTTTTTCCTATTAATATTTTTTTTGTATTTGTATCTTTCAAATTATAATGAAGTTGTTATGTTAATTAATAGGAGATTGTATTGATGCCTAAAATTGTGGGTGTCTATTATTATCTACCTAATTTACCGCCATACATATCATTTAGGATTGAATAATATCCCTTTAATTAAGAAAAAAAAAAGAACACTAAATGTCAATGCTAGTATTTAATATTCCCTTATTTTTGGATTAGTAATGTGACTATAAAAAGTTAGTGTTAATGAATAGTAAATAAGTACATATGAGCTACTATTTAGGTAACCAACTTTATTTAACCCTGTTTACTACTAATTAAAAACCTTAATATGAATTTACGTTTGATTGCCACACTAATAACATCCAAATATAAAGTTCAATATAACATCTACCCAAACAAATAATTGACCTTAACGATGGACATAGCTACGATATTATTACCGACAGTACAATGACAGTATTAGGCCATCAGTGACGGAAACATTATTTAGCTACGTAATTAGACAGTTTAGCAATAACAATATTCAAGTTTAGTTGGCTTGTTCGTCCTTTTTTTTAATTATTATTTATTTTAGCATGTTTGGTTGATTTTACAGGAAAAAGTAATCGTCGTATAACTGAAATATCGCTTGGTTGGCATTATTAAACTCTGCGTTGCTACAACAAACCCAACATATTTTTATAAGTGGGGTCTGGGAAGGGTGAGATTTACGCAGACCTTACCCCTACCTCTAGAGATAAGAAGGTTGTTTCCAATAGACCCTCGGCTCAAGAAAAATAGTTCTGAAAACGAGTTTGGAAAAGAAAACTGAAAGGAAAGAAAAAGATAACAAAACAAAACACAAAGAAAGAAATACCATGAAGAAAAGGCGAGGACACAAAAAAGAACACTAATAAAACCATAAAATAAGCTAATCATAGAAAATAACAATTCCACCAACTGATAAGGATCTCTACCACCATACTCTAGCACCAAGTTCTCCTACATAAATAGAGAGAACACACAACTGCCTACTAACCTTCTACTCTAATCATCGACCTCTATGTTTCCTTGTATATGGTCAAGTCCTCTGTGATCTGGAGCTGAGCTATATCTTGCCTAATAACCTCGCCCTAATTTTTTCTCGGTCTACCCCTATCTATCCGTAGACCTAGCACCGCCAACCTCTCGCACCTTCTCACTGGGGCATCCGTGTCCCTCATTTTCACTTGTTCGAACCACATTAGCCTCGCTTCCCGCATCTTGTCCACCACTGAGGCAACTCCCACTTTCTTCCATATGACTTCGTTCCTAATCTTATCTTTCCTAGTGTGCCCATACATCTATCTAAGCATCCTCATTACGGCCACCTACATTTTCTGCACGTGAGTGTTCTTAGCTGGCCAACACTCAGCTCCATACAACAAAGCTAGTCTAGCCACCACTCTATAGAACTTACCCTTAAGTCTAGGCAGCACTTATTTATCGCACAACACACCAGAAGCGAGCCTCCATTTCATCCAACCTGCTCCTATACGATGCTTGACATCATCGTCTATCTACCCGCTCCCTTGGAATACCGATCCAAGATACATGAAGCTTCCTCTCTTGGGGATGACTTGTGCATCAAATGTTACCTCCATGTCTGTCTCATTTGGTGCATCACTAAACTTGCACTCCATGTTCTCTATTTTTGTTCTACTTAGCTTGAAGCCTTTCGACTCCAGCGTCTACCTCCAAACCTCCAGTTTGTCATTCACCCCTCTACGTGTCTTATCAACCAGAACAATGTCGTCTGCAAATAACATACACCATGGAACCTCTCCTTAAATATGTCACATGTTAACTCATCCATCATCAGAGCAAATAAAAAAGGACTAAGCGCCGTTTCCTGATGCAACAATATTTCAACTGGGAAGTGATCCGAGTCCCCTCATGCTATTCTCACTCGGGTCACAGCTCCATCATACATCTCCTTAATTGCTCAGATGTAGGCCACATGAATACCTCTAGACTCCAAGCATCTCATAGCACCTCCTTAAGGACTTTGTCGTAAGCCTTTTCTAGATCAATAAAAACCATATGTAAGTCTCTTTTCTTGTCCCGATATTACTCTACTAACTACCTCAGAAGATTGGATGGCTTCCGTAGTTGATCCCCCAAACATAAAGCCAAATTGGTTTCAAAAATAGTTACCTCTCTTATTATCCTCTTCTCTATTATCCTTTTCATAGTATGGCTTAGTAATTTAATACCCTTGTAGTTGTTGCAATTTTGAATATCGCCATTGTTCTTATATAATGGTATCATGGTACTCCAGATTTATTCTTTGGGCATTTTTGTTGTCTGTAAGCTGACATCAAATAACCCAGCTAACTACTGCAAACCTATTCCGCCTGCATTCTTCCAAAATTCTACTAGGATCTCGTCTGGCCGGTCACTCTTCCCCCTCTTATGTAGCGAATCGCCTCCTTAACCTCCTCAAAGTTTATACACCCACAGTCACTGACATTACGACTGCTCTCAGAGTATTCTAAATGACCCAGGTCAATACTCCTGCCCCCTTTTCATTTAAGAGCTTATGGAAGTATGCTTTCAATCTCTTTCTAATGTGGGTCTCTTCCACCAATACCATGCCATTCTCATCTTTTATACACCTAACTTGGTCCAGGTCGCATGACCGCCTCTCTCTCACCTTGGCAAACCTATACAGCTTCTTTTCCCCTCCCTTGTCGGCTAAATCCCTATACAAGCGTTCAAAGGCTGTCGTCTTAGCATTCGTAACTGCCACCTTCGCTTTCTTCTTTGCCACCTTATACCCTTCCTTATTTATCCTCTTACCCTTCCCTATTTATCCTCATCTTTTGAAACGACCTCGGTCAGTCGTTTCGGAAGTTAGGATTTCGATTGGTGTGCCGATAATTTTAAAATATTCGTAAGGTACATTAGGACCTGTCTGTAAAATTTGAGCTAAATCAGAACTCGTTTGGTAGGCATCGGAAAAAGGTTTCAATTTTTATTATCGATAAATATTAAAAAGAGATTTTCGAGCTCGGTTTTGGCGAATGAGCTCCGATTCAAAATCCGAAAGCGCCGTTAGGTTCGTATGATTATTTCTGACTTTTGTAATTTTTCAAAAGTGAATTTCGATGTTGTTCGGCTAGTTTCCGCTAAAATGCCGAAAGTTAAATAATTTGACTTTTTCTATTTAAATTCGTATCTTGAGTTTCGGTAGTCCAATTTGAGATCCGCCTTCGCGAGTATGTTACATATATTTTGTGTAACTTGTATGCAAAAGTTGGAATTATTTCAAACATCGTAGGGTACCGTTTTAATTTTTACTGTAGCAGCGAATTTTAAAGGAAACAAAGAAAAAAAAAAGGAAAAAGACAAAAGGCAAAACAATGGAAAAGAAAGGGACGGTGGATGAGCTTTATAAGCTCAAGTGGATAGAAACAGAAAGAATGGGAACGTGAAACAGGGAAACCGAAAATGGAAAACACGCAGTGGAAAAATGCCAGAAAATAAGAAAAGGGGCCGGAGAAAAGTAGAATTTTCACCCCGAAACATTCAGGTAATGATGTAAATTCATTATTTTAGTTTATTACGTGTGTTTAAATATATTTTAACGGTAAAACTTGGAATATTCGACATCGTTTTAATAAGTTCAATTAATAGTTTAAAGGATCAAATGGACCCCGATAATGAAATTGATTATATATTCGTACTCAGTGAGTTATGGGCAACCCATAAATGTAATTTATTTAGGGTTTGGTTATGTGACCTTAAACTCTGTATATAGGCCTGGCCTGCGTATTGCGTATACCAATAGGGTATCAGGTTCCTAACCGGGTTACCCTAAGATGTGGGGAATGAAGCCTTTAGCCTTATTTGATATAGTTTTCTGCTTATTGAATACATCAGGATCGTTTGGCATGGAATCCAAAGGATAAAGCGGTTGTTGAGTAACTGTACTAACTTTGTAACAAGGTAAGTGTTTATATCCATTTCTTTGGAGGCACCTGGCCTCGTGGATTTTCTACCACGTGTTCCTTAAGTGTGTAGCTGCCGATAGGCGTACTCATTACGCCTTAGCTTTGGATTTACATTATATATATTATATGTTATGCCCTGTTGATGGTATTGCATTGAGCATATGAGCATTGCACTCTGGTTTTGAGTATTACATATACTTCCTGGTTGGCGATGAGAGTCCCGCACCGGTGAAGGGTTATTATTGCATATACTTCCCGGTTGGCGATGAGAGTCCCGCACCGGTGAAGGGTCATTATTACATATACTTCCCGGTTGGCGATGAGAGTCCCGCATCGGTGAAGGGTCATCATTGCATATACTTCCCTGTAATCGATGAGAGTCCCGAGCCGGTGAAGGGTCATTATTGCATATATCTCCTGGTAGACGATGAGAGTCCCGCGCCGGAGATAGGTATCAGGCACATGTGACTGCATTGCATCGTACCGCATTCATCCCATCTCATTGCACCACATACTGACTATTGTGTGTATTGTGTTGTGTTTTATGTATGCGGTATGTATACTATGTCGTAGACATATCTCAGTTTGCCTATATATTTTTGGCTTGTATTCTGGGTTGCGGGGATCGGGTTGCACGCCGCAACATTATAAATATATGGATCGGGTTGCACACCGCAACAGTATAAATATATGGATCGGGTAGCACGCCTCAACGGTATAAATATATGGATCGGGTTGCACGCCGCAACAGGATGTAATTCGGATTGTTGATGTGTTCGGGATACCTATACGTTTTGGTTATCTTACGTTCCTGGTTGTTGATGAGTTTGCCATTCCATACGTGTTTCTAGTTATTATCTGACTCTGCCTTTTTATAATTTAAATAAGAGGAATTTTTGTTTATCTGTTTCTCCTCCCTGGCTAGCTATCCTATTCTTTGAGGTAGCTAGTCTGCCCCACTTATTGAGTCCTTTTGACTCACCCTTGTTTGTTGTTTGTTTTTGTCTATCTATTTTATTTCGGCAGGTTCGCTCCAGGATTGAGTTCGCCACATTAGGAGCGAAGACGACTTCAGCTGTCAGGGTGAGCCAGCTTTTATTCTGGATGGCCACCAGTTTATTGGTTATTATTTCAGTTGCATTCTGCTCCCTTCAGGAGGTATCTGTCTTTTTTTTGTACTCTTAGATGTTTAGTCTGGATAGCCCTAAACCTAGTATGCTGGGTAGTCAGCTGTAATTTCTTTTGTACAACTTAGAGGTGTTAGTATGTTTGTATTTTTTTAAGTCTTGTCCTTATTTATGAATTATAATAATTATTTTCCTAATTTAATTGGTAAGGGTTCGCCCGACGGGTCTGGGGGAGGATGTCGGGTGCCCACACGGCCTAACCGGATTCCGGGTCGTGTCATCTTTGTTCTCCAATAACTTAATGTAGGCAACCTTTTTGGCCTCCACTTTTCCTTGGACCTCTTCGGTCCACCCCCAGTCCTCTCTATGTCTACTGGGGTTACCTTTTGAGACACCTAATACCTCCCTAGCTGCTCCTCTAATACAATCAGTAGTTCTATTCCACACATTGTTCGCATCCCCACTGCTCTCCCAAACGCCCATAGCCACCAACTTCTCTCCCAGCTTGTAAACTTTTTTGATGGTAAAGGCCCCTTACATGATCCTAGGCCGGTCGGTCAGAACCCTGTTCTTCCTTTTCCTTATGATGTCTAGATTCAAAACCAATAGCTTATGTTGGGTCGTAAGGTTCTTACTCAAGATAACCTTACAATCCCTACATAGACCTCTATCACTCTTCCTAAGAAGTAGGAAGTCGATTTGAGTCTTTTCTACCGTACTACTGAAGGTAACCAAATGCTCATCCTTCTTCTAAAAGCTTGAATTGGCAATCGCCAAATCAAATGCTTTCGGTAAATCCAAAAGAGAAACTTCTCCTTCATTTTCATCCCCAAAACCAAAACCTCCATTGACCTTGTCATAGCCCCTCGAAGTAGTCCCGATATGGCCATTGAATGAATAGCTTTTCGGTGGCAGGGATACTCCGAACTACTTCATCTAGATCCTCAAAAAGTGCTTTTTGACCTCCTCATCTAAGCCTGTCTGAGGGGGTAAGCACTAATAATGTTTAAAGTGATCCCTTCTTTGACGAGCTTAATAGCCATCATCCATTCGTTCACTCTCCTTACCTCTACTACTTGCTCTCGGAGGTCCTTATCCACTAAAATATCTACCCATTCCTACCCCGCGAAAACTCTTCATTGATAATGTACTTATATAATTTATGTATGAATTTGTGTATTATTTTATGTAGGATAGAATGGTGGTTAAATACAGAAACGAATAATACATGGGTTAAAACAACTAAAAATGACCAAAACAACCCTCACGTATTAAACTTTTTTTTTTAAAAAAAAATAAACATAACACATATTTTATTATCGCATACATTATTAATCTCCACATTACAGTCCATAATTACTAATCCTTACATTATAACTCTACACTACTAACCCCTACATAAATTGTCTCTTAACCAAATGAGCCTTATTGTCTAACCTAAGGTTTATGCGCACTTGACCTTACATCTGTAATTTTAGGCTCCTGCACACACTACCAAGTATTGCTAGTAATTCGAATCATCAAACACAAATGTGTTTTCGTACTTTGGATAATGTTTTTTTTTAAACTCAAAAAGATGGTGATTTACTTTTTCAATGTTTTAACTCAACTATTTAAGCAATACCTTACTGCTAGTGCAGGTATTCACATGGGAATCAAGCCAAGTATCAATCTTAAGGTTCGTAATCTAACAAAATTTTCTTTCGAGAAAAAAAAAAACTAATGTCTTTTTGGTTATACAAGCTCTTTTGTAAAAACAAACACAACACAAAATTTTTGGTGAAAACTCTTGCCTCCATTAATGAATGAATCCCCTATTTATACAAGACAAATGATAACCCTAACTTAATCCCTAAGCTATCCCTAGTGGGCTTGGCCCAAAATAAAACTAACTTTACCCTAGCTATATATACTTTACACAAATAACCTATACAATTGCATTTATAACTTAATGTATATTCCAATGCCCCCTCAAGTTGGAGCATGAGGATTTATTATGCACAACTTATTAAGGAAATACTCGAACTGCGCCCGTCCCACCGCCTTCATGAAAATATCAGCCAATTGTGTGGCTGTGGGCACATATGACGGACGTATCGTGCCCCCGATAATCTCATTTCGAATAAAGTGACAATCAACTTCGATGTGTTTAGTGCGCTCGTGAAACACAGGATTCCGAGCAATATGCAATGCTGCTTGACTGTCATACTTTAAGTTTATTGGTGGCTTGTGCTCGATCCAAAAATTCCACGAAATCCCTTTAACCCACTTTTGTAATCACCTAATTTTGGCACAAAATACAAAAAAAAAATCACGTAAAATAGTAGTGCTAATTTTCCTCAATTTTTATCCGTATCATAGTTAATTCTAGTCATTTAATTAGGAGAAAATACTTGAAAATTATCAAAAAAAAAATATATATTTGTGATGTGATTAATTATTTAATCGTTAGTCAGTGGCTAAATTATAATTGCTATGTTGATGTGTCTAGTTTAATTAATAGTCTGTTTATATAATTGTGTATGTGTTTGTTTGAATTTAAACTTAAAAGCCACTTAGACCATTTAAAATCAGGCCAGCCCAGTCCACACAACCCATGACCCGTCACCCTTAACTCGGCCCGACCTTTTGTTTTAAAACCTAAGTTTTGCCATTTTTGTCATTTTTCCCCAAAATCAAAAGAGCGAAGTTGCCAAAATTTCCCCTTTTCATCGGATTCTTCCACAGCTGGTAGTGCCGATGGCGGCGGCCACCTTCTCCGACCAAATCTTATGCCCACGGGTTCTTTGTACTCTCCTCCATGTGCTTATCAAGGTAATTTCCTTGAAATCTTATCCATTGCTCTTCTCGTCTCGATCTGTTTGTCCCGTCCTCTTTGTTTTCGGGGATTCCGCTCTTGGTTTATGGTGGTAGGGAGCCGTATGTGTGCTGTTATGGCATGGCTGTGATGGTGAGGCAGTGAGGTTGATTGGTGTAGAGGAGAGACCGTGGGGGTGTTGATTCGGTGCAACGATGGGTTTGTTGTGGTAATGGTTTTCGAGGCAGCATGTGTGATGTGTGTGCGTATGTGGTGATGGGAAGGAATAGTTTAATGAGGATTGGGGTTTGATTTTGATACAATGGTGTTGCGTCGTTTGGACTGTATTCACGATGCAGCAGCGAAGCTGAGGGGGTGTGATGATACTGTTACTATGCGATGGCGGGGTTGCGATGAAGCAGTGTTGTCGTGACGATGATGTTGTGGTTTTGCCGTGTGACGATTCTGAGATTAGTTTAGGGATGAAGAAGCTGCGATGGTGATGCAGCAGTGGCGACGACACTGCTCGCGTGGAGAAGCAGCAGCTGGTGAAGGAAGCAAGGCAATGACATGGTAAATGCTATAGCAGCGAGGCAGCGGTGGCAGTACTACGAGGCAGTGATGGTATAGTGCTTTAGTCGACTAAGTCCCTTTTCTTTTGTTAACTGTTAATTTGTTAGTCATAGGTTAGTTTAATTATTTTGTTGTTTCTCTGACTCGGAAAGATCATTGAATCAGTATGTGTTACCCCTCGTTGGTCTAGTTTAGCTTTATCATGAAAACTAAAAAGTTCTTGTATGGTGGATCATGGAGTTTCAAGTTCAGCATCTGTATTTCTTATATCCTTCATTGTCTATGTTAAGAAATGGTTTGCAAATGTTTAGATCAGTTGGCTTAGCTCTGCATTTGACATTAAGTGTCCAGTGTTTAAAGTTTAACTGGAAGGAGCCATCTGTGTGTGTCTCTTTGGGATCGTAAGACTTAGCTTGTTCGTTTCCAGCCTGTTAATATTGAGCCTAGACATGAAAGTTGCTTGTCTCTATTTACTTTGTTTAAACAAAAGTTAATGTGATTTGAGAGCTATGAAATTTGGTCCAGCTTGTCTTGTTTAGTGTGTTTGCTCTATTTTTTTTTTGGCTCGATCGCTTTAGCTCTATTCTGATATGGTTTTGGTCTAGTTGTTGTTCAAGCACATTGTTGTCTAGTGTATCTTGGTTGTTTGGTTTAAAGGGATATTTGGGCTGATTGTTGAGTTTAAAGTAAGACCATTTCAACGAAAAGTCAGTTTTGTCACTTAGTTAAAAGCAAGTCAAAAAGTTGAAAAAGAGAAGGTACAAGTAGCAGCACCTTTGAAGGCTTTCTGCCAACTTTTCCAAGTCCTTTAGTATGTCTAGATTAATTTTCAGAAAGTTAAAAAACATAGCCACATGGGGTGTCTTTTACCCAAGTTTTAACCCCACCTTTAGGTCTATTTAAGAGGGGTTTATCCCTCTCATTTGGGGGACATCAGCTGAAACACTTCTTCATTTACTCTCAGAAAACACTCTTCTATATCTGAAAATATAACACATTCACAACTCTCAAACTTGAGAGAAAAATCAGATCTGGGAGAGAGTAAAAACAGTAAAAAAAAAAAAAGTAGAAAAATAAGTCTTTGGAGTTTAAGGGTATAGGTCTGATGTTGGTATTTGAGGGGGCTGTTTGTCCTGAGTTTAGTGGCTGTTTTGGGGTCTGTTAGCTGTTGGATTTTGCTGAGTTCATGGAACTTTGGGCTGGTAAGGTCATCTTGGAGTGCGATTAGCAGCCTCATTTTGTTAGGGCTTTGATTAGTTGCTGTTTTGGTCTTTGCTGGATGTTGTTGCCGCTTTGCTGGCTGTTTTTCCTCTTGCTGTTTGGTTTGGCAAAAAAGGGTCCAGTGCTATTGCATTTGTTCAACTCACTAGGTAAATGTCCCAGAACTACGTATTTATTTTTCCTATGCACTTGTTATTGGCTTTTAAGCCCAAGTTTGATATAAATATATGCATGTTCTAGCTATCTATGGAGTAGTATTATTTTCTTTCTTGTCCTGGTATGTTGTGATCATTATTTTATGATAAGTGAAAGTATGAAGAGTAAAAGAGACAAAGTAGTACTGGGTCACTTCATTTTCTTTTTTTCTTCTCACTGCAGTCTTATTTAATTTATAGCCACAATCGAAATATAGATGTAATATGTATTATACAAGCATAGAGTTGCAATCTCTCAATGGAGTAATGTATTGATGTTAGGACAAAATCGAAAGATTAGAGAGGGACCTAAAGTAAAAATTGTTAGAAATTTGGGCTGAATTCGAAAGTCGTACATCGATGCACACTTTATATGAGAAAAGAAATGAAAGAAAGAAAAGAAACGGACAGCAAACATTGGACACAAATAATTTTACTTACTCGATAATGGAGTTAACTGAGGATGATATTTATTTAACAAGTAAAAACGACGTGTGACTAGGCAAAAATGTTAGGCCGCGAGTATGACTCTTTAAATATAAATAAGTCGCTCGAATGTTTACATGGAACTCATTTTATTGGAAATTCGAACAGATATCGTGTTCGGGGTTAATTTCCAATAGAGTATTCATCAGTGAACGAGCGAATGTCTATATGAAAACTCAATTAAGTTAGAAGATTTCGCTCGAGCAGGTGCTTGCGCGATTATATCTAACCGAGTCTTCACTTGAATGAATGGACGATTTTAACTTAAAAATAAAAGTGTAACAAAGGTCCGACGTTTACACGAGACTCATTTATATTGGAAGATTCAAACGGACAATGTGACCGCGGTTAATCTCCGATAGAGTTTTCGTCAATGAACGGATGACTTTCATATAAATCAAAGCGTAACAAATAATAATTTGGCAATTAAACAAACAAACAATAATTTACAAACCCGGAGAGCGTCAATAAAGCAACTGTGCTCGCACAGGACTCGAGGGTGCCTAACACCTTCCCGAGAGTCAACCGAGATCCTTATCCGGAACTCTGACGCAGATCATTTACGAGTCATTGGTGTTCCGAGGTACCTCTTTGGTGACTTGGCACACCTTTGAACTATGTCAAGTGGCGACTCCGAAATCTCTAAATAATTGGGTACCTTAAAACACCTAAGTCACTGCACCTATTATTTTAGTAAATTTTAGGGCGTGACAGCTTGGCGACTCCGCTGAGGATACTTAGAATCTCAGGCTTTAATAATTGTCGCTTTTAGGCTTGTGAATATTTGTTTGTTTGTTTGCCATGTGTTGAATGTTACTGCTTTAATATTTATCTGAACTGTATATTAACTGTCTCCTCTCGCGTAACCCCTCTTAGTCTCTGATATATATATATATACCAGTATTGCTTTCAGCATCTGGGAAACTTTCTTACACAAATTGCCCATGATTTAGGAGGACGGTGTGTCGGGGTTAAGTCGGAGACACTGTTGCCGAACAACCTCGATGCGCTTTCCGCCCGGTTTGTCCACCGGGTTCTGAGCCAGTCTAGACACCTAGTCAATTTTGTCACCTAGAGTTAAGCCTTTAGGCCCGATTTATCTGCATTTCATTTGATGACTTAGTGAGGTGCGGTACACCGGTACTGCACTTGTCTAGGCTAACCTCCTTCGTGTCAAGATGGGACCCGCGTCCCAGAAAGGCACATTTATGGCATTTTCTGTGTTGCATATGTTCGGAAGGTTGTTATGCTGACCGTTATTGGTTTGAAGGGTCGGGGTATACTGAAATGGATACAAATGAAAAAAAAGAGCGTCATCATTATTTTTACGCCGTTATAATGGCGAAATTTTTAGGTTATTGTGCCAAAATCCATAAGAAAGGTTTCTTTTTTAGTCATAAAATATGTTTCATTATAATGCCAAATTTTCTTTAGGCCATTCGTGTTTAAGTCAAGTGTCACGGTCTATCCTAAAATGTGAAAATAATTTTATACGCCGTTATAATGGGGAATTTTCTTTGAAATTTTGTGTCTAAATGTGTGTCAAAGGGTTCCTTAATTTTGTCCAATTTTTACGTCGTTATGATGATAAATTTTCTAAAAATTGTTCAAATTTGAGTCCGGGATCTTGTCACAAGTTGTTAAAAAAAAATAATAAAAAAAAACTGTCATTTTAATGACAAATTTTTCGGGATTCAGGTCAATTTAGGTACCTTTATCTGAGTCATCAAAAAAAATAAATTTAAATTTAAAAATGGGGTTTTGAGTCTCGAGTTTGAAAAGAAAAAAAAAACATTTGTCTCATTTAAGCCATTGTAACGGCAAATCAAATTTTTTAGAATCTTGTGTTTAATTCGGTGTTCGGGTTTTGGCCCGAGTTTGTTTTTGAAAAATAATTTGTTGTCGTTATAATGGCAAAAGTTTTGAAACCCTTTATGTTTGCCTAGGTCTGTTTCCGGGTTTCATCCCGAGTCTCAAAATAATTTTTGGTCGTCAGTTTATGTTATATTGACAAATTTTTGAAATGTTCCTGTGTCCGAGTCTGTGCTTTGATTTTACCCTAAGTATGAGAATAATTTTTCGTCTTTTCATACCAAATGGTGAAATTTTGTTAATCGTTCATGTGTCTCGTGTCTGTCATTTTGTGTCCTAGTTTTTCTCTAATTCTGTAAATACCCAGATGTCATGTTTCTATTTTTGACTTTTGTCTCATGTCATTATTTAAATTATGTCAGTTACTTCATCAAAAAAAAAAAAAAAAAATCATCAAAAAATCAAGTGTTTCTGTCGTCTCGAGTTATGTGTCGTCTACGGTTTGTATTTTGACATTGTCTCAAAGGGACACATAGACGACCTTTTCTGGGATACCCTCGATACACGCGGCATATGACGCGAACCGTGTCGGGATGACGCATAACAACCTTAGGCTGCAATCTGTGCTTCTTTTGTGCTAACCTGTTTGGTACACTAGCTTGAGCAATTGCAATGCTGGCCCCACATTCCTACTCCACCAGAATCAAGGGACCATTGCCTGTACCAGAAGTGGTTGAAGCTCCTCTTCAGGAAAGCACTCAAACAACGATGGCTGAGGAAATTGGGAACACTGAGCTGGTTCGCTTAGCTGAGCAACAGGACAAGATGGCCGAGGACTTTGCAGCCATGAAAGAAATGATGACGCAGCTAACTCGTAACTTGGCAGCAGTTCAGGCATCTCCTGTTCCGCCAGGTGCTGCTGGTTTCATGGAAAATTCTCAGCCAACAGGGCAAGGGCAATCCACAATGGCAGGAGACCCTCGTTACCCTCCGGGATTAGGTCCACATCCGGCAACTGACAATGCAGCCGGACCTTCTACTGTACAACTTGGGGCACAATTCCCACAACATGGACAACATGGCCAACCCCAGGTTCCTGCCGCAACATTCACCGTTCCTGCAGGACAAGCTTTGCAAAGATCGAACAGTGACCCACAGTTAAGGGCCCATGATCAACAATTTGACCAAGCTCAAGGTAATATTCTCCGCCCCACTGAGTCATATGATCGGGGGCATCACCCAAAATCACATTCTGATATCGAAAGGTTGGGAAAAACAGAAGAGAATGATTTTGCTCGAAAATTGAAAAGCTTGGAGCAAACCGTGAAAAACATACAAGGGCAAGGGGGCAAAACCAATATTTCATACAAAGACCTGTGTTTGTTCCCTCATGTGCCATTGCCTGAAGGTTTTGTTGTGCCCAAATTTGATCTGTACACTGGACAAAGTGATCCAAGGATCCACATGAAGATCTACTTTAACAAAATGAGAGGCATTGAGAAGGATGAATTGTTGATGGCATACTTTGCTGACAGTTTGGGAGGACCGGCAACAGAATGGTTTGTGCAACAGGATGTTTCGAAGTGGGTCACCTTTGATGACATGGCCAGCGCTTTCCTAAACCATTATGGTTACAAAATGGAGGCTGCTCCTGACCGTTCTTCCTTGAAGACGATCACAAAGAAACCAAGTGAAAGTTTCAGGGAGTATGCCTATAGATGGCGCGAGCATGCAGCACGTGTGAGTCCCTTGATACCCGATGATAAAATGGTCGACGAGTTCATTGAGGTACTTGATGAGACCTACTACCAAGCAATGGCCTCCGCCATAGGGAAACAATTTAGTGAAGCAGTGAGAATTGGGGAGATGATTGAGAGAGGAATCAAGGCAGGCAAGATTGTTAGCCAAACAGCTTTGCGAGCCCAGGCAGGAGCCTTGGAGAAGAAGAATCAAGATGATGTGGCCATGGTGGGTTCGGGTTCACAAAAGTGGAGCGAGAAAAGATACAATCAAACCCACTCATACCAAGCTCCACAAATATACCCTCCACAACACTACTACACCCCACAAAATCCACAGTATTCCGTCCCTCCACCCCAATACTCAATCCATACAGTGCAACCATATGCTCCAATATCGTCTTATCTGCAATGGTGCGCTCCAGCCCCACATCCTATATATCCTATTTACCAAGCTCCACATAACCAATTCCAGCCTCCACCGAACCTTCCTCACCGACCAAGAGGCCCTCTAGGTTTTCGCCCAAAAGTTGAGTACAAAAAGGTGCATCAAGCGAAAAAGAATGAGTTCACGCCAATTGGAGAATCTTATGCCGAACTTTTTCGGAAGTTGCAAGCTTTGGACATACTGAAATCGATCAACGGAGGAATGCATCCTAGGGATAGGGTTGACGACTCTCGTCAATGTGCTTACCATTCAGGTGCACCGGGGCATGACACTGAGGATTGTCATTTTCTCAAGAAGGACATCCAAGCTTTGATTGATAACGGCCAGATTCAAGTTGAGGTTTCAAATGCACCATATATAAACCAAAACTCATTGCCTGTCTGTGATGATGTGCATATGGTCGGTATGGTATGTGGAGAAGATTTGAGGGCTAAATCTGCAATGCCGATAGTACCTGTTGGTGATGATTCATCTGGAGAAGCCAATTCCAAATATTACCCGGTCATTCATCAGTCCCAAAGAAGTGAAGTCTACCCTGATGGGACTTGGAGAAAATGAGGAAAAGAAGAAGATATTGCCAGATTCAGGGAATTTCTTTGGTATCAGCATGGTACATCCTTATGAAGGACTCAACAATGCCTTACACAGGAAAACTAGCCCTGACTTGCGATTGAGTGACTGTGAAATGTTGTAGCTTGTTTTGCTAATCTTTCTGTGTACTTGGTTATTTAAGGGTTGTAATCCAAGTGCATTATTTTGCTTGTTTTGATGTTCAAACCCTTCTATCTTTGATTCAATGAAAAGCGAGATCCTTTTCTCGTCTCAACATTATGTTTCTTATTTTCTCTTTTGGTCTTTGTTTCTTTAGTATTCTGTTTTATGTTTTGTCGACCTTAATAACATGACATGCGTGCGGAATTTACGTCTTGATCTAAACACGCGCTCTGGCATTGTGAGCTATTTGAGTAGTAAAGAGGGATAAAAGAGGGAGCAAAATAAATTGGGAATTAATCAGTAATCATCGGATGAGGGAGATCTGTGAGAAGTTCAAAATCGTGCACGGTCGCTTCGACCGAATTTGAAATACCAGTTTTGAGAACCATCATTGAAGTAGAAGTCGAGGACACGTGTGGATCAATCCAGGTCAATTCATTGAATCATTATTTGTGCGAGGCATTATCGGGTCGGGATGACGAACGACTTTCATTTCTACTACCCAAACACATTATCACTTTGTCAGCCCTTTTTGAGCCTTGTTTTGTATATTCTTTGGCCTACCCTCCCTTGGAATCAATTTGATATGACTAAAGAAAAGAAAAGAAAAAAAAAGAGGAAAAGAATGAAAGAAAAAAAAAACAGAATACAAAAACAAAATCTACCTCAGCGGTAGAGCTACGTCTGACCTGATTCCTCTCAAAAGGATACGTAGGCAACCACTCAGGTGCGGTCATAATAGGGGAATGTTCATTTTTTCCCCTGTTCATATTGACCCAAAACTTGCCTCCAAGTTTGCGGCCAACGTCAAAAGAAATTTTGTTCCCCATTCCATGCTAAACTGGGGCAGAAGTTTGTTTTTATTTTATTTTATAAATAAAATAAAATAAAAACAAACTTCTATTTTTGTTGTACCATCTACTCACATGTTTTAAGGGATGTTTGACATATCAGTCTTGAAGTCGAGAAAAAAAAAAAACTCAAAGCGCCCAGTTTATCCTAAATTGGGGCAGAAGTTTAGCTTATTTTTAAAAGAAAAGGAGAAAGTCAATTCCTTTTGCGTTCTTTGTGTCCATCTCGGGGGGAAAGTCTCAATATCCCCTATGTTTGCATATCAGAAAATTCAAAAGATAATTCCTCGGTTTTTCAATAAATTGGGGCCTCAGTTTGTTGTTATGATTCCAAGGGTTGTATCATTCGCCAAGTCATTTCATGAGATGTTTTTCATACCGCTTTTCAAACTAAAGAGAAAACTCAAAAAAAAAAAAAAAAAAGAAGAAGAGAAATAATCCCCAATTTGCCTAAACTGAGGGAAAAGTTTGTTTATTTTTTAAAAAGCGGTGATTTCAAAGTTCTAATATTCATCTAGTCGTCTCATGAGATGTTTCTAAGCTTTTAGGCTGAACCCCTTTCTCCATAGCCTAACCATATCCCCGTTACAGTCCAAATAAAGACCCTTCTGACCGATCATTGAGAATGTCGAGCCAAGTAGGGTATCAAGGGATAAGTTCCACGCTGTAAAGTCGCATTCTTATAAGCCGACAATCGCATTTAGGAGCTGGGAGCACCAAGGTCATTAAAGGAGAAATTCTTCGGGGAATCAAGATAAAGGCCAAAATTTAAGAAAGAAAGGAAAAATGGGGTCGAGCAGCAAGGAGAGATGGGAGTTCAATTGGGAAAGAGTGAAAAAATGAAAAAATTAAAAAAAAAATGAAGTCTTGTCTGTGAAAATCTGAAAGGGCGCTGCAAGACAAGGGTGAGTTAAAAGAACAAAGAGAGAGGCTAAGTCGGTGAAAACCTGAAAGGGCGCCCACTAGTCGAATGAGGGGTGTCTGATTTTTCATCATGACCGGACCAAGCATGCAATTGCCTCTAGATTGTCAAACCGGGGCAAAATCAAGGACAGACTGTGCTGAAAAGGTCAAGACTTTATTCCAAGACGTATGTCATGTTCATTGAAGTTGTCATTTCACCTCTAAATAGTTTTCCTTCTATCTTTCAGGGACATCTTTTGTTCGATGTCTCCCCTTCAAATTTCTTCAATTCATCCTTCCTTCATTATTCTTTCAATTTCTTTCATTTGATAATATGAAACAAGCAAAAGAAAGTTTGGCAAAATTTGTTCACAGGTTTCAAAGTTGTACCATATCATTGTCAAGACCCAAATGGGCAACTCCCATGCCGCACCTCGGGAACAAAAACGACATGCCAAGAATGTACCAGATAAGTCGCCATGGAACAACATGCTATTTTTTACAAGTGTTTGGGCTGAAGATTTTTGGGTGACATTTGGCATCATTAACATTTTTTTGGGATATCAGAAACAGATTGACAACATCAAGATATTGTTTGTCTGAAATTACTCTGAAGGGCAAGCCAAGAATCACCAACCTCATTTTGCAAGACATGATTTGGGGGATTGTGTAACCAGAATGAAAGAATGCCAAAATGGTTGGCAAGAGCAAAGACCACCTGAATCAAGAGTGGCAACTTCAAGCTTCAAACTGAACCCTAATTTGGAAGATCAGTAGGGCTTTCAATCTTCAAACAACACCTCATTAGGATAATGGGTCAGAGTTTCCAGCTGTCAAATCAAGACCACATGCGTGAAACCGGTAGAATTCCCATCTTTCAGACAAGTGTTCGCCATGGGTTAATGACCAGAGAAGATGTGATCTACCAGAAAGATGTCAACCTCAACAACGGGCCCTCCCATTATAATGGAAGATGTCAAATTCAGCAAGCAGGGCACACCCTAGACAATGGAAAGGCTTTAGCGAGTCATTGACCAACCTTGATAATGGGAGCCCGGCACCGCATATCAGGACAGAGGAACGACATACCAAAATTGTATCATGAAAAGTGGACATGTTTGGGAGAAGCTTTAGGCGTTGTTCATCCTACATTACTGTGAAGAATAGAACAAGAGTCACTAAGCTTAGTTGCAAGATCAGAAACAGAGTGTATCCACGATGCAGAGGGTCAATGTGACATTTGCTATGTCGCCAAGAAAGAGATAGGGCCACTTGAATTGGGGAAGTTGTGCTAGATGTCAGATGAAACTCCATTTCCTTTTCGAGTCAGTTTCGCTCAAAGATAGCGTCATTTCCTTTCCATGTCAAGATCTGCTAAAAGATAGCGATCATTTCCTTTTCGAGTCAGTTCGCTCAAAGATGGCGTCATTTCTTTTTCATGTCAAGATCTGCTAAAAGAGAGCGATCATTTCCTTTTCGAGTCAGTTTTGCTCAAAGGATAGCAAGACCCATCAGAGTGATGGTTTCTAATTTTCAGCAAAAAGTAAGACCCATCAGAGTGATGGTTTTCAATTTCTGGAAGAAGCAAGACCCATCAGAGTGATGGTTTTCAATTCAGCAAAAGCAAGACCCATCAGAGTGATGGTTTTCAATTTTCAGAAGAAGCAAAACCCATCAGAGTGATGGTTTTCAATTTCCAGCAGAAGCAAGACCCATCAGAGTGATGGTTTTCTAATTTTCAACAAAAAGCAAGACCCATCAGAGTGATGGTTTTCAATTTCCAGCATAATCAAGACTCATCAGAGTGATGGTTTTCAACTCAACACGAACAAGACCCGCCAGAGTGGTGGTTCCAGTTTTATCTTTCAAGTCCGTCAAAGCGGCAATTGCAATTTCTCAAGTCAAAGTCCGTCAAAGCGGCAATTTCAATTTTCAAGTCAAAGTCCGTCAAAGCGGCAATTTCATTCAAGTCAAAGTCCGTCAAAGCGGCAATTTCAATTTTTCAAAGCCCGTCAAAGCGGCAATTTCAATTTTCAAGTCAAGCCCGTCAAAGCGGCAATTTTAGCATTCGAGTCAAAGCCCGGCAAAGCGGCAATTTCTACTTTCAAGTCAAATCCCGTCAAAGCGGCAATTTCAGCTTTCAAGGCAAAGCCCGTCAAAGCTGGAATTTCAACTTTCAAGTCAAGCCCGCCTGAGCGGTCAAGTCAAGTTCTCAAGACCCACTTGGGAAGTGGGAGTTTCAGACCAATTCATCAGCTTGGGAAGCATGAAGAAGTTAGCTTAGGAATTGTAATTTTACATTTCAAATGTTGTATTTCATTTTTTGTAAAGTAGTGACCACCAGCCAGCTAGCCAGCAACCAGCGACAGTGACCAGCAGCAACAGTTCTAGTATGTCAAAAGTGTCTCAAGTCAGTCCGGGTAAGTCTAGAAATGTCGAGTCAGTCCTAGTATGTCTCAAAGCTTCTAGAGTTAGTCCCGTTGTGCATAGAAGCGTCTAAAGAGTGCTTAGTGTTAGTCTAGGAGAGTCTAGTATCTATCTGAATGCGGTAGCCCCAGCTACCGCACATAAGGAACTACACTGACCTGATTCCTTAGTCCGGGGATATGTAGGTAGCCTTTTCTTGGTTAGGACCAAAAGTCAGGGTACGGTCACCATTTTGCAAGCGTGCTCTCGGCTAGAACCGAAAAAGCCAAAATTAGTTGCCGATTACGTCTTTGTCTGAAAACTCTTCATGTTCTCGAACAAAGAGGGGCAGCTGTAATCACCTAATTTTGGCACAAAATACAAAAAAAAAAAAATCACGTTTTCCTCAATTTTTATCCGTATCATAGCTAATTCTAATCATTTAATTAGGAGAAAATACTTGAAAATTATCAAAAAAAAATATATATATTTGTGATGTGATTAATTATTTAATCGTGAGTCAGTGGCTAAATTATAATTGCTATGTTGATGTGTCTAGTTTAATTAATAGTCTGTTTATATAATTGTGTATGTGTTTGTTTGAATTTAAACTTAAAAGCCACTTAGACCATTTAAAATCAGGCCAGCCCAGTCCACACAACCCATGACCCGTCACCCTTAACCCGGCCCGACCTTTTGTTTTAAAACCTAAGTTTTGCCATTTTTGTCATTTTTCCCCAAAATCAAAAGAGCGAAGTTGCCAAAATTTCCCCTTTTCATCGGATTCTTCCACAGCTGGTGGTGCCGACGGCGGCGGCCACCTTCTCCGACCAAATCTTATGCCCACGGGTTCTTTGTACTCTCCTCCATGTGCTTATCAAGGTAATTTCCTTGAAATCTTATCCATTGCTCTTCTCGTCTCGATCTGTTTGTCCCTTCCTCTTTGTTTTCGGGGATTCCGCTCTTGGTTTATGGTGGTAGGGAGCCGTATGTGTGCTGTTATGGCATGGCTGTGATAGTGAGGCAGTGAGGTTGATTGGTGTAGAGGAGAGACCGTGGGGTGTTGATTCGGTGCAGCGATGGGTTTGTTGTGGTAATGGTTTTCGAGGCAGCATGTGTGATGTGTGTGCGTATGTGGTGATGGGAAGGAATAGTTTAATGAGGATTGGGGTTTGATTTTGATACAATGGTGTGGCGTCGTTTGGACTGTATTCACGATGTAGCAGCGAAGCTGAGGGGGTGTGATGATACTGTTACTATGCGATGGCGGGGTTGCGATGAAGCAGTGTTGTCGTGACGATGATGTTGTGGTTTTGCCGTGTGACGATTCTGAGATTAGTTTAGGGATGAAGAAGCTGCGATGGTGATGCAGCAGTGGCGACGACACTGCTCGCGTGGAGAAGCAGCAGCTGGTGAAGGAAGCAAGGCAATGACATGGTAAATGCTATAGCAGCGAGGCAGCGGTGGCAGTACTACGAGGCAGTGATGGTATAGTGCTTTAGTCGACTAAGTCCCTTTTCTTTTGTTAACTGTTAATTTGCTAGTCATAGGTTAGTTTAATTATTTTGTTGTTTCTCTGACTCGGAAAGATCATTGAATCAGTATGTGTTACCCCTCGTTGGTCTAGTTTAGCTTTATCATGAAAACTAAAAAGTTCTTGTATGGTGGATCATGGAGTTTCAAGTTCAGCATATGTATTTCTTATATCCTTCATTGTCTATGTTAAGAAATGGTTTGCAAATGTTTAGATCAGTTGGCTTAGCTCTGCATTTGACATTAAGTGTCCAGTGTTTAAAGTTTAACTAGAAGGAGCCATCTGTGTGTGTCTCTTTGGGATCGTAAGACTTAGCTTGTTCGTTTCCAGCCTGTTAATATTGAGCCTAGACATGAAAGTTGCTTGTCTCTGTTTACTTTGTTTAAACAAAAGTTAATGTGATTTGCGAGCTATGAAATTTGGTCCAGCTTGTCTTGTTTAGTGTGTTTGCTCTATTTTTTTTTTGGCTCGATCGCTTTAGCTCTATTCTGATATGGTTTTGGTCTAGTTGTTGTTCAAGCACATTGTTGTCTAGTGTATCTTGGTTGTTTGGTTTAAAGGGATATTTGGGCTGATTGTTGAGTTTAAAGTAAGACCATTTCAATGAAAAGTCAGTTTTGTCACTTAGTTAAAAGCAAGTCAAGAGAAAAAGAGAAGGTACAAGTAGCAGCACCTTTGAAGGCTTTATGCCAACTTTTCCAAGTCCTTTAGTATGTCTAGATTAATTTTCAAAAAGTTAAAAAAGATAGCCACATGGGGTGTCTTTTACCCAAGTTTTAACCCCACCTTTAGGTCTATTTAAGAGGGGCTTATCCCTCTCATTTGGGGGACATCAGCTGAAACACTTCTTCATTTACTCTCAGAAAATACTCTTCTATATCTGAAAATATAACACATTCACAACTCTCAAACTTGAGAGAAAAATCAGATCTGGGAGAGAGTAAAAACAGTAAAAAAAAAAAGTAGAAAAATAAGTCTTTGGAGTTTAAGGGTATAGGTCTGATGTTGGTATTTGAGGGGGCTGTTTGTCCTGAGTTTAGTGGCTGTTTTGGGGTCTGTTAGCTGTTGGATTTTGCTGAGTTCATGGAACTTTGGGCTGGTAAGGTCATCTTGGAGTGCGATTAGCAGCCTCATTTTGTTAGGGCTTTGATTAGTTGCTGTTTTGGTCGTTGCTGGATGTTGTTGCCGCTTTGCTGGCTGTTTTTCCTCTTGCTGTTTGGTTTGGCAAAAAAGGGTCCAGTGCTATTGCATTTGTTCAACTCACTAGGTAAATGTCCCAGAACTATGTATTTATTTTTCCTATGCACTTGTTATTGGCTTTTAAGGCCAAGTTTGATATAAATATATGCATGTTCTAGCTATCTATGGAGTAGTATTATTTTCTTTCTTGTCCTGGTATGTTGTGATCATTATTTTATGATAAGTGAAAGTATGAAGAGTAAAAGAGACAAAGTAGTGCTTGGTCACTTCATTTTCTTTTTTTCTTCTCACTGCAGTCTTATTTAATTTATAGCCACAATCGAAATATAGATGTAATATGTATTATACAAGCATAGAGTTGCAATCTCTCAATGGAGTAATGTATTGATGTTAGGACAAAATCGAAAGATTAGAGAGGGACCTAAAGTAAAAATTGTTAGAAATTTGGGCTGAATTCGAAAGTCGTACATCGATGCAAACTTTATATGAGAAAAGAAATGAAAGAAAGAAAAGAAACGGACAGCAAACATTGGACACAAATAATTTTACTTACTCGATAATGGGGTTAACTGAGGATGATATTTATTTAACAAGTAAAAACGACGTGTGACTAGGCAAAAATGTTAGGCCGAGAGTATGACTCTTTAAATATAAATAAGTCGCTCGAATGTTTACATGGAACTCATTTTATTGGAAATTCGAACGGATATCGTGTTCGGGGTTAATTTCCAATAGAGTATTCATCAATGAACGAGCGAATGTCTATATGAAAACTCAATTAAGTTAGAAGATTTCGCTCGAGCAGGTGCTTGCGCGATTATATCTAACCGAGTCTTCACTTGAATGAATGGACGATTTTAACTTAAAAATAAAAGTGTAACAAAGGTCCGACGTTTACACGAGACTCATTTATATTGGAAGATTCAAACGGACAATGTGACCGCGGTTAATCTCCGATAGAGTTTTCGTCAATGAACGGATGACTTTCATATAAATCAAAGCGTAACAAATAATAATTTGGCAATTAAACAAACAAACAATACTTTACAAACCCGGAGAGCGTCAATAAACCAACTGTGCTCGCACAGGACTCGAGGGTGCCTAACACCTTCCCGAGAGTCAACCGAGATCCTTATCCAGAACTCTGACGCAGACCATTTACGAGTCATTGGTGTTCCGAGGTACCTCTTTGGTGACTTGGCACACCTTTGAACTATGTCAAGTGGCGACTCCGAAATCTCTAAATAATTGGGTACCTTAAAACACCTAAGTCACTAAATTTTAGGGCGTGACAACTTTAACTCACACACGGTCATTACCATCGACCGATATTCTGCCTCCGCTGAAGACCGAGAAACAATCTATTGCTTCTTCGTCCGCTATGATATCGGTGAGTCCCTTAAAGACACGTACCGACCAGTCAACGATCGACGTGTCAACGGACAACCTGCCCAATCAGAATCACACCATCTGTGCAATCGCAAATCACACTGAGAGCTCATTACAATTCCTTGGCCCGGACACCCTTTCAAATATCGGAGGACACGAAGTGACGCATCCATATGCTCAACCCGGGGACTCTGCATGAATTGTGACAACACATGCATGCTGTAAGACAAATCCGGACGCGTAAAACGAAAGTAAATCAATATCCCAACCAGTCTACGAAATCGTTCAGGATCTTTGATAAAACGACAAGTCGCTAGCGCCGAGCGATGGTTTTTCTCTATTGGTGCACACACCAGTTTCGCCCCTAAGAGACCTGCTTCCGTTATGATATCTAAAGCATACTTTCTATGACATAAGAAAATGCATTTCGGACTCCTTGCCACTTCAACCCCCAAAAAGTATTTCAAAGTGCCTAAATCTTTCATATGAAAGCATTTAGAGAGATATAGTTTGAAAATTCGAATAGCCCTCGAATCATTTTCGGAGATAGTCAAATCATCCACATATACAAGCACATTCAGTTGTACATTTCCCTTTTTCATCGTAAATAATGAGTAACCGGAATATGATTGTCGGAACCCATATTTCTTAAGAGCGGCCGACAACTTGGCAAACCAACACCGAGGAGCTTGTTTTAGACCATACAAAGATTTTCGGAGGCGACACCCAGTTCCTTTCCCATTCATTTGATGCTCCGGAGGTAATTTCATATATACCTCTTCACGAAGATCGCCATGCAAAAACGCATTGTGCACATCCATCTGATGCAATTCCCAACCTTTAGCTGCAGCCATGGCAAAAATAACTCGAACGGTCACCATTTTAGTGATCGATGCAAATGTCTCCGTGTAATCGACTCCCTCCACTTGATAATTCCCAAAAATCACCAATCTTGCTTTGTACCATTTAATGGTACCGTCTGAATTGTACTTGATCTTATACACCCATCGGCAGCCGAGGGACTTCTTACTCGGAGGTAAGTGAACGATTTTCCAAGTTCTGTTTGCTTCCAATGCCTGCAACTCTTACTGCGTGGTATTTCTCCATTTTTCATCTTTAACCGCCTCTGAATAGGAGGCAGGCTCATGTCCTTCTGTTATGGCTGCAAGAAAACTTACATGCTTCGAAGAAAAATTATCACAATTGACATAATGTGCTAGAGGATAGGGCTTACCGGAAGGTTGTTGAGAAACGAGTGAACAGTCAGACTTCGGACACAAGACGATACTCGGTGACTCAACTTTCGGACCGTATTGGTGACGAAATCTCTCAGCAAAACATTTTTCCTCGTCCGCTTTCCACGACCCAATTCTTCTACTATCACATTGTCTTCCCCGAGTCATTTCTACTTGAGCGTCATTCTCAACTCCCCCTACTCTCACGCTCTCCTCTTCTTCTTCCAAAGCTACGGTCACAGGAACCGTTTCATGACTCCGTTTTCCTTCTCCTCCTCCTTTGATGCAAACGGAAACTCATTTTTGTAAAACACCACGTCCCTCGATATCAAAAATTTCTTTGCCTCCAAGTCATACACTTTCCAAGCTTTCATTCCATTCGGATACCCCACAAATACACATCGGTGACTCCTACTCTCAAATTTATCACCAGTATGTCCTTGATTGCGAGCATAGCACAAGCATCCGAACACCCTCAAATGATCATAATTTGGTGTCACTCCCATCAAGACATCGTAAGGTGTCTTACCGTTTAACAACTTAGAGGGCGTCCGATTGATTAGATAATAGGCCGTCATCACACATTCTCCCCAAAATTCGATCGGCATATTAGCTTGAAATCGGAGCACTCCTGCTACATCAAGATATGTCGATTTTTTCGTTCAACTCTACCTTTTTTCTGTGGTGTCCCTAAACAAGAAGTTTGAAACAATATCCCTCCCTTTCAAACTTATGAACTCGGTTCCATTATCACTACGGACGCATTTAACCCGTTTATTAAATTATCTTTCCACCATCGCAAAGAAACGTTTCAACTTTTGTCCGACTTCTTTCTTATGGATTAACAAAAACACCCATACACCTCGTGAACAATCATCAACAATAGTCAAGAAATATGATGCACCACACGAGGATTCAGTTCTATAAGGACCCCATAAATCACAATAAATTAAATCAAAAGGTTCGACAGCTTTATTATCACTTGAAAGAAATACATTCTTAGTTTTCTTTGCCCGAAGGCATACATCACATGGTTTTTCCTCTAAGCTACCTTTCCTACTCCTATCTTCTAGTACTGAAAGAGATTTGGTTACCTGCATCGAAGGATGCCCTAACCTTTGATGCCACAAATCCATCGCATCGATCTTCATTGCCTTCACCGGGGGTGCCATCCGAAAGTAGTAGAGTCCATTCTTTTGTTCACCCATTCCAATCAACTTTCCCGTAGCCCGGTCCTGCATAACACAAATCATTAGTGAAATTTACATTGCACTAACTGATCAATTAATTGAGACACCGAAATCGAATTGCAAGTCATTTCGGGTACATATAATACTTTCTGAAGAACTCTGTCTTCATTAAATCTGATGGATCCTTTTTGAGTAGCCATTGTATTGCTTCCGTTTGGTAGACCTACCGGACACTGTGGAATTGTCCGTAGATTCTCAAAAACACCCAATTAACTGGTCATATGATTCGATGCTCCCGTGTCAATAAGCCACGGAAGTCGAATTTGTTTACCAATTCGAACAGCATCTGCAGCTGGTCACTAGATATCCCGGACAGGTTTGTTTGTCCGTATGTAGTCATGTGTCCAGTTTCTCCACTCTCGGACTCAGCTTGAGAAATATTTTCCCAATTATCACCACGTCCTCGACCAACATTCGAGCCATACTGTTGATATCCACGGCCTCTCTGGTCACCCGGATCTTGCTGACTCTATTAAATTGGAGAATTCTGATGCTGTCTCACATAAACTCCTCAATTCCTGTTAGCCTCTGTTCTTCCTCTGCCACGTCCACCATTTTGAGATCCTTGTTTTGGATAGTAGACCTAACCCTACGAATATCCAATAACTTCAAAGCAGCATTCTGGAGGGTGTCCACCTCGGTCGCACAAGTGACACTCTTTATAGGGCTTCCTCGGTGGGGGCGACCGTTGTGCAGCAAACGTGTAACGACCCTCAAATAGTCGTTACGGGATCCGGGACCTCGATTTGCGTGTCAACAGTCCCAAAAGCTCCGTTAGGTCATTTATGACCCGTCTGTGAAATCTGAGTCGAAACGGAGTCCGTTTGATAGGTTTTCGAGAAAAAGATCCGTTTATGAAATTTCGGAAAGGAATTTGGGGTTTCGATAGGTCGTTTTGAGTAAACGAACCCCGATGGAAAATCCGAGCGCACCGTTAGGTCCGTCTCGTCATTTATGATATGTAGCAACCTTCAAAATTGAAAAGGGACCTCGTTTGATAGGACTTTTGATAAAGTCCCCGTTTCGGAAGTTTAAAAGAGTTAAAAGAGGTTTCCGAGCTCGATTTGAGCAAATGAGCTCCGATGAGAGATCCGAAAGTTCCGTTAGGTTTGTATAGTCATTTGTGACTTGTACCAACTTTCAGAATTGGATTCCGAGGTCGTTTGGTTAAATTTCGCTATTTTGGTGAAAGTCGAAAATTGAACCTTTGCTGTGGGACCCACTTTTTGAGTTCTGGAGGTCCGAATTGAGTTCCGTCTTGACGAGCATGTCACCCAAGTATTTTATGACTTGTGGGCAACATTTGGGATCATTCCGAGCTTCGTAGGGTCCCGTTTTGCCCCTAAAACAGTAGAAAATCTGGTGCGACTTTTCTGTTTTGTTTTGGCGCAAACAGCCGGATAAAAGCTGATTTTTCGGCCAATCTGTAAGGAATTAGGAAACACTCAAAACATGAAAGTTGTATCCCTTTGAGTTGTGGTTCTAATGGCACCGGTTTCAGGTCATTTGGACATTCCTATCAAAAGTTATGATTTTTTCAAAAGAAGCTGTCACAGAGGCAAAAACTGCTATAAAAAGGCCATTTCGGGCCATTTCGGTTCATAACTTATAAAAATCATTTGGTGAGCTCTTGAGGCGATTTTTGGGTATTTCTTGAAGACCCAATCATACTTACACTTAAGGTAAGCCCTTTCAATCCATCTTTATGTTGATTAACACAAGAATCAAAGGGTTGATTCTTGGAAATGGGTTAGAACCCTAGATTCTTAAGAATTGGGGAAAGACATCGAGCAAGGCTCGCATGTGGAATCTAAGTGTGCTTTTGGACTCACGGGAGCGTGGGGAGTCCGGAAAAGTATATTTTGTAAATTTAGGGCTCGGCCCTACCCGGGGGCATTTTGGTAATTTTTACCCTAGGATGCCTATAGGCTTAAATAGCTATAATTGAGCACTCATATGTGCTATATCTTGTCTTAATAGACTTAATGGAGAGTCCTTCGCGGAGAAGGCGAGCGGGAAAGGAGATTCTTCCCGGCATTTGAGCCCGAATTTCGAGGTAAGTGAGACTTGACCTCTATTATGCTTGTGGACTCTTCCTTCATGCTAGTATGCTTCATGTACGCATATATATACCTAACAATGGTTAGGATTAATGATGTGAATTACTTGCTATTATTGTTTGTTATAAATAGCGAGATTGTGACTCGACCGAGGTATGTGCCGGTCTAAACGCTACGTCGAGGTAGCTTAAATTTATATCGTAGTAACGCTTGCTACGCCATGCTTAGATAGCAAGAACTTGGGACATGGCCGAGGATGTTGCCGGCATGTCATGATAAATGTCTTGCCGAGGATTTTGCCGGCTTTTGTATGATATTGGTACTTGATTTGTTCACGTGCCGGGTTGGGTAGTGCTGTCTATACGTAACCTTGGGTTGGACGACATGGGAGTAGGGATTGTACCCCCAAACTGTGGTCAGGTTAACCTTCGCCTTACGTTCAGCTAGCATAATCAACCTGGGTTACGATGACTGTGAAATATTATCGTTATTAATATTTCTGTTATTATTTCTGTTATTGTTAGTAATGTCGTGGATATTAATACTGTTAGAGGGACACTTGACAGGGGGTGTGGTGTCGCCTATACTATGAGATGTGTCACACTTGACAGGGGGTGTGGTGTGGACACTTGATCTTTGAGATGTGACACACTTGACAGGGGGTGTGGTGTGGTCACTTGATTTATTGAGATACGACGCACTTGACAGGGGGTGTGGTGCGATCGTAGACAGATTTGAGATGAGCCAACGACTACGGGTCGTTGGTCTACTTATTCATAATTGTGATAGTGACTTCGGGTCACGGTATATGGTTGATACTTAGTAGTGGTGTTGCTAGTCCATCGTAGGTCTAGGTTAGTCGGCACGGGAGTAGAGATTGGACCTCCAAACCGCCGCTGAGTTGACCTATGCCTTACGTTGGATGGACATAATCCTTGAGACTTCTGGTTACTACTTGTGTGTATGGAATGTGTTACATCTATTTGTGATTTCACTACTTTATTGTATGATTACTATAGTATGTTGTTGCTTATGATGCATGTAGCGACTTGTCCCGCAAGGGTACCTTAGCGGGCCTGTCGGTGATCTTACTGGGCTTCGGCTCATAACTTACTCTGCTACGTGCGCAGGTCCTTCATCCAGTCAGCAGCCCGGACGTTAGCGGTTCCCGAGGCTTCTGAGACTTTTGATTGAGGTGAGCCGACCACACAGACCATGGTGGCATACCGCCGGAGTCACTTAGAGATAGGACTCAGATTTCTTTGATGTATATTCATACTTTATTGAGTCACTCTTAGAATGCTCCAATTCTTTTGTGGATATATTCTTTTGGACTTCACACTTTTATATTTATATATCCATTTATGATCTTTTCACATTATTGTTCTTTTCCGCATCTTGCTTCATTGGTTCGCCTAGGCAAATGTTGTTTAGGTGCCATCACGAGCCCTTGGAAATTGGGTCGTGACAGTTTGGTATCAGAGCCCTAGGTTCTAATTCGAGTCCTAGGAGTCTTGGAGCAGTGTCTGAGTAGAGTCTTGCTTATGGGTATGTTGTCGACCATACTTATGAGCGAGAGGCTACAAGGGCATGTTAGGAAATGTTTTCCCTTCGTTTCATCTCTATTCGTGCTGAGTAGCTTATATAGGTGCTGACCCTTTTTCGTGTATTGTATCAGATGGCGAGGACGCGAGCATCCTCAGCCAGGAGGGCTGCATCTTCTACACCCGCGTCTGCGGGAGAGCCATCAGCACCTACGCAGCCGCCAGCTGCTAAGAAGACTCGGGCAGGTCGCCCGTCAGCCACTAGGCAGGACACAGCTATCCCTGCGGTGTCCGCAGCGACTCTGTCAGCATCTATTCCCCCTGTGCCTGCTGTTGTGCCAGGCACCGTTGTGATCTCTTCAGAGGAGTATATGAGACAGATGGCCTTGTCTAGCCATCAGGTCCCTGTCAGAGATGATGTTGCAGCTCCTGTTTCGGCTCCTCAGCCGACCATACCTGTTATGAGCACGCCTACTTCTGAGGCTGCTCCTGATCATACTGCCCAGCCTTCTGCTTCTGCTCCTCAGGCAGGTCCTGTTATTTCTACTCCTCCTATGGGCGCTGAGGAGGTTGCCAGGAGGATAGGGTCATTCATGAAGCTTCAGCCTCCAGAGTTCGACGGTACCTCAGCTACATTGTACTGCCCAGAGGTACATTCAGAAGTGTGAGAAGATTTTGACAGTTCTTGGTACTAGAGACACCTTAGGGGTGCAGTGTGCTTCTTTCAGATTATCGGGAGATGCGGAGACATGGTGGGTCTCCATGATGCGGCAGAGGTCTAGTGACCTCCCTCCTTTGTCTTGGGCTGAGTTCGTGTCTATGTTCATGAGTAGGTTCGTGCCCCAGAGTCAGCACGATGCTCAGAGGCGCGAGTTTGAGGGGTTAAGGCAGGGAAACCTGTCTGTTTCAGAGTATGACACCAGGTTCTTGTGGTTGTCTCAGTTTGCGCCGGCTATGGTGGCTCAGGAGAGGGACAAGGTCCTCCGGTTTGTTGAGGGTCTTCATCCCCGCTTGCAGGTAGCTGTTGCCCCTGATATGGGCAACAAGTCATATTTTGAGATAGTTGATGTGGCGCGGCGGATGGAGGATATCTTCGCCAGGGCTGACGCGGAGAGAGCGGCCAAGAGGTCGCGTCAGTCTGGTGGGTATAGTGGATCCGCTCAGAGGGGTCAGGGTCATCAGGGCCGTTCTCAGTCTAGGCCCCAGGCTGCTGCTTTGCCTGCCCAGGAATTTTTTTCAGAGACCCCGAGGCCTCAGTCATCCCAGAGGCGGGGTGGCTCTTCGCAGTCTGGTCCGCCGCAGTGCGGGAGGTGCCATCAGAGGCATCATAGGAGGTGTTCGTCTGGAGGTGGTCGTGGCAGAGGTGGTAGAGGCGGTAGAGGAGGTAGAGGTGATGGATGTTTTGAGTGTGGGTCTCCAGAGCACTATGTCAGGAGTTGCCCTTATGTTTCATCAGGTCGCCAGGGATCCGCAGCTATGGTACCATCTGGTCCTCAGGCCGCCAGGCCCGTTTCTCAGATTCCTCCTAGACAGCAGTCTCAGAGAGCTCCGGGTTCAGGAGGCTCGGCGCAGGTCTATGCTATGACTCGTCAGGATGCTGAGGCATCCAATGATGTCATCACAGGTATTATTTCTGTCTGTGGCCGCGATGCTTATGCTCTTATTGATCCGGGGTCTACCTATTCGTATGTGTCGCCGGGATTTGCCCCTTGCTTGGGCAGGGATCTGGTCTTCTTAGATGATCCCTTTATGGTTACCACCCCTGTCGGGTCTTCTATATGTGTAGATAGGGGTTATCGGCAGTGTATGATCTCCATCTGTGGTGTAGAGTCCTTAGTGGACCTGATGCTGCTCGATATGTCTGATTTCGATGTCATTATGGGCATGGATTGGCTGGCTTCCTGTCATGCGACTTTGGATTGCCATGCCAAGTCCGTGACGATCGGGGCAGAGGGTGAGTCTCGGGTTGTATGGAGAGGTTTCAGGCCTTCTCCGAAGAGTAGGATCATTTCTTTCTTAGAGGCGCAGAGGATGATATCTAGTGGGTGCGAGGGATATATTGCTTCAGTTCGGGATGTCCGGGCAGAGGAGTTATCCCTTGATAGAGTTCCGGTTGTTTGTGAGTATCCAGATGTGTTTCCTGATGATTTGCCGGGTTTGCCGCCTATGCGGGAGATAGAGTTTTGCATTGATCTATTGCCAGGCACTCAGCCTAAATCTATTCCCCCGTATCGTATGGCTCCTGTTGAGTTAAGGGAGCTGAAGGAGCAGATTCAGGATTTGCTCGATAAGGGCTTCATTAGGCCCATTGTGTCTCCATGGGGTGCCACGGTATTATTTGTGAAGAAGAAGGATGGCTCTATGCAGATGTGTATTGATTACCGGCAGCTGAATAAGGTTACTATCAAGAATAGGTATCCTTTGCCGCGTATTGATGATTTGTTTGATCAGCTTCAGGGTGCTACCTTTTTCTCGAAGATTGATTTGAGGTCGGGGTATCATCAGTTGAGGATTCGGTCCGAGGACGTTTCCAAGACTGCTTTTCGTACCCGATATGGCCACTATGAGTTTCTGGTGATGTCTTTCGGGCTTACGAATGCCCCAGCTGCTTTCATGGATCTGATGAACCGAGTGTTCAAGGCCTACCTTGACTCCTTCATCATTGTGTTTATCGATGATATCTTGGTTTATTCGAGGAGCAGGGAGGAGCATGAGCAGCATTTGAGAGTTGTTCTTCGGACTCTGAGGGATCAGCAGTTGTATGCCAAATTCTCCAAGTGTGAATTTTGGCTCAGTTCTGTATCTTTCCTTGGTCACGTGGTGACCAAGGATGGGGTGTGTGTTGATCCGAAGAAGATAGAGGCCGTTCAGAGTTGGCCTAGGCCTACTTCTCCTACAGAGATTCGGAGTTTCTTAGGCTTGGCAGGTTATTATCGGCGGTTCGTCGAGGGGTTTTCTTCTATTTCAGCACCTCTGACGAAGTTGACCCAGAAGAATGTTCCTTTCCTGTGGTCCGATGCCTGTGAGTCTAGCTTTCAGAAGCTTAAGACTCTGTTGACTTCAGCCCCAGTGTTGGCCTTGCCTAGTGGATCCGGGGGATTCACCGTATATTGTGATGCTTCGGGTGTTGGCCTGGGTAGCGTTCTGATGCAGGAGGGTAAGGTGATAGCTTATGCCTCGAGACAGCTGAAGGTCCATGAGAAGAATTATCCTGTCCATGATTTGGAGCTGTTAGCTGTCGTGTTTGCACTGAAGTTGTGGAGGCACTATCTTTATGGCGAGCCATGTGAGATATTCACCGATCATAAGAGTCTCCAGTACTTGTTAACTCAGAAGGACTTGAACGGGAGACAGCGCCGCTGGTTAGAGCTGCTGAAGGATTATGATCTTTCTATCCGGTATCATCCCGGAAAGGCTAATGTTGTAGCCGATGCCTTGAGTAGGAAGTCCATGGGTAGCCTCGCCTATCTTGATGCTGATATGAGGCCGTTGGCCCGTGAGTTGCAGGCTTTGTCCATTAGTGGGGTTCGGTTTAATGATTCTGTTCCAGGCCGGGTGCTTGCATATGTGGGGTCTCAGTCGTCTTTAGCTTCCCAGATTCGGGAAAGGCAGTTCGAGGATCCTTATCTGAGAGATCTCCGGGATAGGGTCCTGAGTGGGGGAGTGTCCTCGTTCGTGATTGGTGATGATGGTGCTTTGCGGCTTAACGGCCGGGTATGTGTTCCAGCCATTGTGGAGCTGAGGCAGATGATTTTGGCAGAGGCTCACAGCTCGAGATATTCCATCCATCCGGGTACTGCGAAGATGTATCATGATCTTCGAGAGCTGTATTGGTGGAAAGGGATGAAGAGGGATGTTGCTGATTATGTATCTCGGTGTTTGAATTGCCAGCAGGTGAAGTATGAGCACCGGAGGCCAGCCGGGGTGACCCAGTCTATGCCCATTCCCGAGTGGAAGTGGGAGCAGATCACTATGGATTTCGTAGTTGGTTTGCCGCTGACCGTGGGTAAGCATGATTCGGTGTGGGTAGTAGTTGATCGACTGACGAAGTCGGCTCACTTCATTCCAGTGAGGACTACTTATACCTCGGAGCGTCTGGCTCGTATCTTCATTGAGCAAATTGTGAGAATGCATGGTGCTCCTGTTTCTATCATTTCTAACCGAGGTGCTCAGTTCACAGCTCAGTTTTGGAGATTTTTTCAGAGAGAGCTAGGTACTCGGGTCGATCTCAGCACTGCATTTCACCCGCAGACTGATGGCCAGTCTGAGCGGACCATTTAGATCCTCGAGGATATGTTGAGGGCGTGTGCTATTGATTTTGGAGGCCATTGGGATAGCCATTTGCCGCTAGCAGAGTTTGCGTATAATAATAGCTATCAGGCTTCTATCCAGATGGCTCCGTTTGAGGCATTGTATGGTCGGAGATGTCGCTCGTCTATCGGTTGGTTCGAGTCTGGTGAGGTCCAGGTGTTGGGGCCCGATTTGGTGCAGCAGACCTTAGATAAGGTCCGGGTTATTCAGGATCGACTCCGCACGGCTCAGAGCCGGCAGATATCGTATGCAGATCGGAGGCGGAGAGATCTTGAGTTCATGGTTGGGGACCGGGTATTCCTCAGAGTGTCGCCCATGAAGGGTGTTATGAGATTTGGGAAGAAAGGCAAGCTCAGTCCTAGGTTCATTGGGCCTTTTGAGATATTGGAGCGCGTTGGCGCCGTTGCTTATAGACTGGCTTTGCCTCCCTCTCTGTCTGTTCATCCGGTGTTCCATGTGTCCATGCTCCGGAAGTATGTTCACGATCTGTCTCATGTGATCGATATCGCTTCCGTGGAGGTAGATGGCGACTTAGCTTATTCGGAGGAGCCTATTGCTATTGTGGCTAGAGAGGTCCGTAAGATGAGATCGAAGGTGATCCCGCTTGTGAGAGTTCAGTGGGGGCATCACTCCATTGCCGAGGCCACTTGGGAGCTTGAGTCCGAGATGCGTGAGAGGCATCCGCGCTTGTTCGATGATTCAGGTATGAAATCCTTGTATTTTCTAAGCCTGAATTTGCATTTTTAAGTTTTATTGATTTCGGGTGGTACCGAGGGGTCCTCAAAATCCGTTCCAGCTCCGTGGCTAGTGTGTGGATCCTACCTTAGACTTAGGCTCGTCCGAGGACGGCCGAGAGTCTAAGTGGGGGAGAATGTAACGACCCTCAAATAGTCGTTACGGGATCCGAGACCTCGATTTGCGTGTCGACAGTCCCAAAAGCTCCGTTAGATCATTTATGACCCGTCTGTGAAATCTGAGTCGAAACGGAGTCCGTTTGATAGGTTTTCGAGAAAAGGATCCGTTTATGAAATTCTGGAAAGGAATTTGGGGTTTCGATAGGTCGTTTTGAGTAAACGAACCCCGATGGAAAATCCGAGCGCACCGTTAGGTCCGTCTCGTCATTTATGATATGTAGCAACCTTCAAAATTGAAAACGGACCTCGTTTGATAGGACTTTTGATAAAGTCCCCGTTTCGGAAGTTTAAAAGAGTTAAAAGAGGTTTCCGAGCTCGATTTGAGCAAATGAGCTCCGATGAGAGATCCGAAAGTTCCGTTAGGTTCGTATAGTCATTTGTGACTTGTAGCAACTTTCGGAATTAGATTCCGAGGTCGTTTGGTTAAATTTCGCTATTTTGGCGAAAGTCGAAAATTGAACCTTTGCCGTGGGACCCACTTTTTGAGTTCTGGAGGTCCGAATTGAGTTCCGTCTTGACGAGCATGTCACCCAAGTATTTTATGACTTGTGTGCAAAATTTGGGATCATTTCGAGCTTCGTAGAGTCCCATTTTGCCCCTAAAACAATAGAAAATCTGGTGCGACTTTTCTGTTTTGTTTTGGCGCAAACAGCCGGATAAAAGCTGATTTTTCGGCCAATCCGTAAGGAATTAGGAAAAACTCAAAACATAAAAGTTGTAGCCCTTTAAGTTGTGGTTCTAATGGCACCATTTTCAGGTCATTTGGACATTCGTATCAAAAGTTATGATTTGTTCAAAAGAAGCTGTCACAGAGGCAAAAACTGCTATAAAAAGGCCATTTCGGGCCATTTCGGTTCATAACTTATAAAAATCATTTGGTGAGCTCTTGAGGCGATTTTTGGGTATTTCTTGAAGACCCAATCATAATTATACTTAAGGTAAGCCCTTTCAATCCATGTTTATGTTGATTAACACAAGAATCAAAGGGTTGATTCTTGGAAATGGGTTAGAACCCTAGATTCTTAAGAATTGGGGAAAGACATCGAGCAAGGCTCGCATGTGGAATCTAAGTTTACTTTTGGACTCACGGGAGCGTGGGGAGTCCGGAAAAGTATATTTTGTAAATTTAGGGCTCGGCCCTACCCGGGGGCATTTTGGTAATTTTTACCCTAGGATGCCTATAGGCTTAAATAGCTATAATTGAGCACTCATATGTGCTATATCTTGTCTTAATAGACCTAGTGGAGAGTCCTTCGCGGACAAGGCGAGCGGGAAAGGAGATTCTTCCCAGCATTTGAGCCCGAATTTCGAGGTAAGTGAGACTTGACCTCTATTGTGCTTGTGGACTCTTCCTTCATGCTAGTATGCTTCATGTACGCATATATATACCTAACAATGGTTAGGATTAATGATGTGAATTACTTGCTATTATTTTTTGTTATAAATAGCGAGATTGTGACTCGACCGAGGTATGTGCCGGTCTAAACGCTACGTCGACGTAGCTTAAATTTATATCGTAGTAACGCTTGCTACGCCATGCTTAGATAGCAAGAACTTGGGACATGGCCGAGGATGTTGCCGGCATGTCATGATAAATGTCTTGCCGAGGATTTTGCCGGCTTTTGTATGATATTGGTACTTGATTTGTTCACGTGCCGGGTTGGGTAGTGCTGTCTATACGTAACCTTGGGTTGGACGATATGGGAGTAGGGATTGTACCCCCAAACTGTGGTCGGGTTAACCTTCGCCTTACATTCAGCTAGCATAACCAACCTGGGTTACGGTGACTGTGAAATATTATCGTTATTAATATTTCTGTTATTATTTCTGTTATTGTTATTAATGTCGTGGATATTAATACTGTTAGAGGGACACTTGACAGGGGGTGTGGTATCGCCTATACTATGAGATGTGTCACACTTGACAGGGGGTGTGGTGGACACTTGATCTTTGAGATGTGACACACTTGACATGGGGTGTGGTGTGGTCACTTGATTTATTGAGATACGACGCACTTGACAGGGGGTGTGGTGCGATCGTAGACAGATTTGAGATGAGCCAACGACTACGGGTCGTTGGTCTACTTATTCATGATTGTGATAGTGACTTCGGGTCACGGTATATGGTTGATACTTAGTAGTGGTGTTGCTAGTCCATCGTAGGTCTAGGTTAGTCGGCACGGGAGTAGAGATTGGACCTCCAAACCGCCGCTGAGTTGACCTATGCCTTACGTTGGATGAGCATAATCCTTGAGACTTCTGGTTACTACTTGTGTGTATGGAATGTGTTACATCTATTTGTGATTTCACTACTTTATTGTATGATTACTATAGTATGTTGTTGCTTATGATGCATGTAGCGACTTGTCCCGCAAGGGTACCTTAGCGGGCCTGTCGGTGATCTTACTGGGCTTCGGCTCATAACTTACTCTGCTACGTGCGCAGGTCCTTCATCCAGTCAGCAGCCCGGACGTTAGCAGTTCCCGAGGCTTCTGAGACTTTTGATTGAGGTGAGCCGACCACACAGACCGTGGTGGCATACCGCCGGAGTCACTTAGAGATAGGACTCAGATTTCTTTGATGTATATTCATACTTTATTGAGTCACTCTTAGAATGCTCCAATTCTTTTGTGGATATATTCTTTTGGACTTCACACTTTTATATTTATATATCCATTTATGATCTTTTCACATTATTGTTCTTTTCCGCATCTTGTTTCATTGGTTCGCCTAGGCAAATGTTGTTTAGGTGCCATCACGAGCCTTTGGAAATTGGGTCGTGACAAAACGCTATCACCTCCCCCGTTCTTCCTGTGTCCGTGTCGTTACTTTAATACGTTCATCTTGAACAACCTTTTAGTAAACTTGATTCATGGATGGCAACGGATCCTGGGCCAAGAGATTGGAACGGATAGTTTCATAGAGATTTTCATCCAACCCCATAAGAAACAGATGGACCCTATCTTCTTCTCTCTTCTTCTCCAGTGCAACCGTGAGATTACACAAGCAATTTCCACGTGAACACGTCGGAAACTTATCATAGTTTCCAAGTTCTTCCCACGGCTTAGCCAATTTCCCATAGTAAGCAGCAATGGTCAATCCCTTTTGATTGCACCCGACCAGAGCAGCCTTCAATTCCTGAATCCGAGGTCCATTTCCCACTGAGAAACGCTCTCGGATTCTCTCCCACAAATCCTTAGCGACCTCCGTATGTGATATGGTGGTTCTAAGGGTAGACTCAATGGAGTTCCTAATCCATGACACCAGAAGAGAATTGATACTCCACCAATCTTCATAATCGATCGAATCCTCACCTGGCTTCTTAATCGACCCATCGACGAAACCAACTTTTTCCTCGCACGTAACGCCGTTCTAACGGACCGTGCTTATTTCTCATAGTTTTCTCCGGTCAACTGGACCTGTGTGATAATCAAGCCGGGATTATCGTTTGAGGTGATATCGTACGGAGAGATGGTCTTCCGTACGACGGCAACGTCACCCTCCACTCCACGAACACCTTCTCTACCAGTACCGTCTGTTGGAGCTGCCATCACTTTACACTCATACGAAGAGTTTCACGGTGGCTCTGATACCATGTAAAAACAAACACAACAACACAAAACTTTTGGTGAAAACTCTTTGCCTCCATTAATGAATGAATCCCCTATTTATACAAGACAAATGATAACCCTAACTTAGTCCCTAAGCTATTCCTAGTGGGCTTGGCTCAACATAAAACTAACTATACCCTAACTATATACACTTTACACAAATAGTCTATACAATTGCATTTATAACCTAATGTATATTCCAATATCTTTCCATCTTTTTTTAAGGGATCAATTACTTAGTTAATACGTAATAATATTATAGCTGTGGATCCAGTAGTTCCTTGAATCATAGGATCCGTTAGTTTCTTGAGTCATTATAAGATATTTGCAAAGTTATTGATTTTTGAGGTTAAATCTTCTTTGTTTAAATGAGACGATATATACTTGTTTAAAGTTATGCAGCTCATGTTGATGTATATTCCATGTCGACAAATTCGTTGCAGGGTTATATACTTGGCAATCCAGTAACAATTTCACCTCAAGAAAATAACTACAAGATTGCTTTTTCACATGGAATGGGACTTTTTTCTGAAGAACTATACGAGGCACTGTGCTCTCTCACACCTTCCTTTTTATTCAAAAAATATCCAAATTTACTCATTTAGTATACGAAATATATCTTAATTTTATAACCTGCGTTATACGTAGGGATCATTCATATCTTTATTGTAATTAGTTGATCGTTTCTTATTTATCCTTGACTGCAACGATAGGAGCTTCAAGTGTTGGATTGGATATATAAGTTCTACTTCGGAGAAAATTTTCAAATTTATACGTCTAAATTACACCAAGGACAAATACAAGTTGATTTATTAGTAAAGACAGTAATAGCATGAATGACACCCGAAGTAGAAGAGTGTAAGAATTGAGATATTCTGTATAGCAGATGAATGAATTTGATCTTTTCCCCTTTTGTTTACAGTAACATTTAACATGTTTGCTTTGTTAATTAACCTTCACTGACTTTCTACTTTCGTTTAATTAATAGTCATTACTGGCTAATTGTGGAGGAGAATACTTTCATATAGATCCAAGTAATTCAGCTTGTTTAAGGGATATGCGTACATTCAATAATGTAAGTAGTAGTTTCTTTTTTAAACTCTTTCCCAACATAATTTTTATTTGTCATCAACTTATATTAATACGATGTGTTTATGTTGTATATAGCTTTGTAAGGGAATATATGAATACCATATTCTGGAGCCACTTTGTAATCCCGTTCGTCAATCAAATGATTACTACACTAGAAGATCGGTACATGAGATCATGGTCCAAAAGCTTAGGAATCCTGCAGGACTTCCTGGAGTTAAATGTCGAGTAAGACATGATTTTCCTTAATGGAATAGACCACTAGGATCGCTGAAGTCCTAAAACATTAATATATGCATTTATTTGGATAAAACCGAATAGATTTAAAGCTGAATAAATATATGTTTTACAATGAGACAATATAAAAATGAAGAACTAAAACCTTATAGTCAACGAAAGTAAATGTATTCTTAAGTTGATACCCACCAGATAAGTTGCCTGTGAAATTTATTAGTAGTAAAATTAAAAAAAACGGAGAAGTACTGATCCTAGAGAGGAAGGTGTAGCATCATACATCAAAAAGTGTGTAAAAAGCAAGATACGGCTCTCTATCCTATATTTTCAATCCTATTTAATGGCAGCTGAGTTGGTAACACTTTGTAAGCCCAGCCACCTTCTTAAAATTGGCCGTAGGGTAAGCCTAACAATAAGTCTGGTACGTAAAACGAGTTAGTTTTACCGGTGGTCACTCAACTATTGTTTTATTACCATAAAGTTATTTTTATTTTTTTTGTTACCCAAAATTCACTCAACTATTACTTCATTATCACAAAGTTATTTTTGTTTCTTTTATTACCCAAAAGTCACTCAACTTTCCTCCGGTCTACACCAAAGTTACTCTAGTCGAATTTTACTTAAAACTCACCGGAAAAATGACACGACATTATTAATTAAAAATAATCTTTCTTAATTATATTAACCAAATTCTTTAACCCATTACACTAATTTTATCCAACCCAATACCCAAACTGAATTCACTACTAATTTTACCCAGCGGAAATTTTACCAATTCTCTTCAATGTCTCCTTTCTTGGTCGCTCATCCACCCCAATAACCATCACAACATACTTTCTTGGAGCAATCCTTCCAACACTCATGAAGCTTACATTCACATTCTTCTCAGACAAGATGCTTTCCACATTTCCAAGCATTCTTAGCTAATCAACCTGTTTGCAGAGAATGATACTGCATTCTAAGCTCACATCCACTTTAAAAGATTCAACTTTTGTTAAATGAGGCTTTCCATCTCTAACCCTGCCCTCCATTCTAATCTCTCCAGAATCAATAATAGCGCTGGCAAACTTGGACTCCACATTGGCAATTTGAACGTGAATGAACTCGAGTGGACTTTCTGGTGAACCATCTAGAAGAATTCTTTCTTCAACAATTCTTAGTCCCCTCTGTTTGACAGTACAGTAAACTAGAATTATTTTAATGACTTGACACAATCAACTGCAGGGTTAAGTAGTAAAATGGATTTGGGTCTTAGGTTGGGTAAAATTAATGTAATGAGTTAAAGAATTGGGTTAATATAATTAAGAAAAATTATTTTTAATTAATAATGCCACGTCATTTTTTCGGTGAATTTTAATTTAAATCCGGCTAGACTGACTTTGGTGAAGACCGGAGAAAAGTTGAGTAACTTTTGGGTAACAAAGGAAATAAAAGTGACTTTAATGATGATGAAACAATAGTTGAGTGACTTTTAGGTAACAAAAGAAGCACAAATGACTTTGTGGTAATGAAACAATAGTTGAGTGACTACCGGTAAAATTAACTCGGTGTAAAGCTAAGGCCAACTTCAATCTCTGGGAATAAAGTTTAGGTCTGAATATTTTTAAAGTTGGCCTCAACTTTAATTCTTGGGAATGAAATTCAGCTCGACATCAGACCCCTGGACTGAAGTTGGCGTCTATTTAGGTTTTTGGCCCTAAAGTTGAGTGGCTAACAGTTGCAAACCTTTTAGTGGCTGGCACTCAAATGATGATGTGAAAACAGGCTTCCGTGCTAAATTTATCCAAATGCCATATGTGGTGATGTATGTTGAATTAATATTTATACAATTTAATAGTTAACTTGTATTAAACTTGAATGACATACCTATTAAGAAATAAGAACTACCTCACTGATCTTGAATTTACAAGTACATTTTCTGTTATCATCTGAACTAGCACAAATTTGTAAACATATATAACATCTTGAAAAAGTGTCATAGAGGAACATTAATTGTCTGAATTATTATCATCACAGGGTGACTGGTATGAACTCTGTGATTTGGGCCAACGATGAAAATGTGAGAGAGACCCTTCATGTTCGAAAGGTATGTTAATTTTCTTGATCAAAGAAATAATGTTGATTACTATTTGGAATTAAATAAAATAATACATGGTTTAAACATAGGGAACAACCGGAGTATGGGAGCAATGCAGAAGAAATTTTCCCTTCACGTTTAATGTTAACAGTACTGTACCTTATCACACATACCTTAGTAGCAAAGGTTATAGATCTCTTATTTACAGGTAATAAGATCTAAACATTTTTGAGCTTATTAAAAATTTGGCATATCTATTAGACGTTTTCCTCTTGGAAATATAACTCAACCATATACTGGAGATCATCAGGGTGACTTTGTGGAATTTTATTAGCATTGGAGATACACTGTGGTTCTTAGTTTCTATCATTTTTTTTTTATTGAACAGTGGTGATCATGACTTATCTGTACCATACATTGCGACTCAAGCTTGGATATCATCGCTAAATTATTCCATTATTGATGATTGGAGGCCATGGCTTGTTGATGGCCAAATTGCTGGGTGAGTTCCTAATTAATCTTTTTTTCTAATAGTTCTTACTTTGGGTTTTCTTCTAAGAGTTCAAGTGAATCATTTCTTTTATTTTTATATAGTTATACAAGAACCTATGCAAATCGGATGACATATGCGACACTAAAGGTAATAATTAACTAGCGAATTTTTTTTCTGTAAAATTTAAAGTGGAGTATTGTTAATTGAATCATTTTCATGCATTTTTCATATATAAAGGGCTCAGGGCATACTGCACCGGAATGGACTCCTGCTGAATGTTTTGCCATGTTGAAAAGGTGGATCTCTTATGTACCACTCTAGTTGATTTCAAGATCTTGAGTTGGCTTTTCAAATGATTGGCAAGGTCACTTTATGTCATTTATACTCTACATAGAATTGATTGTTAAGTAATTTTTGAAGGTGAAGAAGTCAGTCTTATTTAATTTCTTGTTGTAATTTTTTTTCAAACAAAATAAAAGTTAAGGGAAATTTGTAATAGAACTTCATTCTCAAAAAGGATGTTTCACTCTCCTAAAATTGTAATAATATTTGATAATGTATATATATTATGCAAATATGTCTTTGTTATGGTGTTGTCACAATAACTAGGTACCGCGACCGACACTTTTACACTAAACTAAACCATAGTCATCATACTATTATAAAAGTGGGAATACCCCCAAGTTAAAAGTGAACGGCGATTTTGCCCTTCAAGCAAGGATTATTTCTAAAACTATTTGGGTGCAAAAATGTAAATACACATTCTACAAAGATTTAAAAAAATAAAAATAAAAAAGCTTTGAAAATAACAATAAACAAAAGAAAAGAAAGTTACCAAAAAAAAAATAAAAAAAAATGAGAACGTAAATCAGAAGAAGCAGAATGTATCCATTAACATGGCCATAAATGTGAAGCCTATTCAGATTACTAGCTTTTAATAATTTCATCATTTAATAAAGACTTTTGGCATTCTTGAAATATGTGTGAAAACTAAAGGCCCAAACATGCTGAATTTCAATTTGAACCTTTCATTTGCTTCATTCAAATAGATTCAATGAATGAATTTTAGGATTCATTTTTTAAACTCATGATCATTGAGTGTTGTGTTAGCTAGCCTTTCACATTCTGCATAACTTATCGAATCTAATTACTCTTTATTTATAGATTGCTTCTCATTTTTCAATTTACTTCCTTTTAGTTGTCCTTCATCTATAATATATATCTAATATCTCATAATGAGTTTTACTACACTTATTTATTATTTTTAGATGATTTTATCCTTATGATGCATGTACAGATTAATATCCGGGATAGGTATCCATCTTCATTTTTCATTATGTATCATCTTATTGTTATGTGTATAATGATCCTTGTGGTATCATGTCATTTATCGTGTTATTGTTCTCAACATAATGTTTATAGATGCAGGGTTGTCCATAAGCTAAAAGAAAGCCAAAATTACTGCTGATGCTGCTAAAAAAGTTAATTCATATTGCGTAGAGGTCAGATCTTTACGATAATGTAGCAACCTCATCATGTCATGGCTTGAAAGATTTCAGATTTGTATAATTTAACAAAGGTCGGATTATTCTATTCATTCCTTTATGAATTTTGTCGAAAAGATCTATGTTAGATTAGAGTTGCAGTGACCTGGACGGAGGACATGTAAGCCTACATTTGAATTTGATTAGCTTACCTTCGTAGTTAGATGTAGCCGTGTCTCGAACAGTCTCCAAATCCAAAAGTAGTATGGATGTTGTTAACAATAAGATTTTAGTTTGTGAAAGTACTTGCTAAATATATTCTCGACTAATGTGAAGATTTTAGCTTAGTTTCATTGTTTTCGACACATTTTTTAAAAAAACTTTATTTTTGTTGTTAGCCAAATAATTAAATACACCTTGCGTATTCAACACCTTCCTGTAAGCATATGTGGTACTGTTAGCTTTCTACTTTCTTGACTTACAGTATTTTATTGATTGAGTAGTACTCTATTATCATATGTTAAGATAATCTTTAAAGGGCTTCTGATTGAACGTACGTTAATTAGTCCTCTTTGTTTTCCACACATTCCTTCCATTACAAAAAAAAAAAAACTTTATAGAATACAGTTAACTAGCTTTTATTGGTATGAATCTGTAACAGTCCAAGCCCGCTAGTGATACTGTCCGCTTTGAGCCTAGGCCCGCACGGCTTTAAAATGCGTCACTAGGGTCTAAGGCCAGTTAACTTATATACCCAGCATCTCTCCTGTGTTATGCCGATGTGGGACACTTAACCCTTAGATGGGGTGTTACATACACCCCCTCTTATGGACTCAGCGTCCTCGCTGAGGTTTGCCCCGCGTACCGGGATTCGCCTAGACTCGCCACGGAGGTTTGCCCCGCGTACCGGGATTCGCCGAGACTCAGGTCTGAACTTTAACCCACATCGACAAGGCTGACACGGAGTGACTCTGATACCATCTGTAACAGCCCAAGCCCGCTAGTGATACTGTCCGCTTTGGGCCTAGGCCCGCACGACTTTAAAAAGCGTCATTAGGGTCTAAGGCCAGTTAACTTATATACCCAGCATCTCTCCTGTGTTATGCCGATGTGGGACACTTAACTCTTAGATGGGGTGTTACATACACCCCCTCTTATGGACTCAGCGTCCTCGCTGAGGTTTGCCCCGCATACCTGGATTCGTCTAGACTCGCCACGGAGGTTTGCCCCGCGTACCGGGATTCGCCTAGACTCAGGCCTGAACTTTAACCCACATCGACAAGGCTGACACAGAGTGACTCTGATACCATCTGTAATAGCCCAAGCCCGCTAGTGATATTGTCCGCTTTGGGCCTAGGCCCGCACGGCTTTAAAACGCGTCACTAGGGTCTAAGGCCAGTTAACTTATATACCCAGCATCTCTCCTGTGTTATGCCGATGTGGGACACTTAATCCTTAGATGGGGTGTTACAGAAGCTGATGTAGTCGGTCTCGATCGGTAATATTTCAATAATTAGAGGAAAAAATATAATATAGATCACAATGGGGCATCCAAGGACTTTGATGGTGTATGATTTCTTCCTTAACTACGTTAATTAATTATGATCATCACTCATCATTTTCCATGAACTTATACTTTTACGTCTAATTTTTCTTTTATAACTCAAAACATATTATTTAACAATATTCACGTACTTTTTTAAAATTTTATTCATCGATATGGACAACACGCTCAAAGTGCGTTTCTAAAACTAGTAAACTAATAACATCCAACAACTTATTATCCAGAGTACCCAACAAAACAAGGTTTTACCAAGGACATACCATATTCAGGTTTTCTCTCATCTAAATTTTTGTCGCAATCATCATAAGCTTGTGTTGAAGATCCTTTGCTTAACTATACAAGGATAATAGACTGTGCCTTTTGAGATACTGATGCTTTAACACCGTCTCCTCAACTTCCATCATGACTTCAACATCACAGCTCCCTAATCAGAGGCGGATCTAGGATTTCAAGACCATGAGTTCACAATGATATAAAATTTTACAAAACCCAAAAAAGTTGTTTTTTGGGATTCAAACCCTTGTGCTCAAGGTAAAAAGACAACCATCCAATCAGTGAACCAGTTTAGCATTATTGAGCATGAGTGCACATAAGTAATATTGGACTCAATTTTAGAAATATGTACATCATATATTGAGCTTATTCGGCGGACCATGGGTTCATGTGAACTACCTCGGACCCTATAAATCCGTCCATGTCCCTAATCAAACCATAACAGCCCCAAAATCAAACATGAACCACTACTAACCACAATGGAAGAAGGGAAAATAGGGGAACAGAGAAACGGGGAAAAGCTGAGGGATTTTTGGGAAGGACATTCCAAAAATGAGAAGGGAATAGTGAAACAGACCTTTGGATACATGGTTGGCCGGAAAATGGCGATATCGCTGGTGTTAGGGTTTAGTCGTTTCTTTTAACTCAAATCTACGCCGAATCGATTGATAATTTGGAGCAATTGACTTGAAAATTGGATAGAGGGGCTCGAGAAGAGTCTATTCATGTAATTGGTTGGCTGAAGACACGGTGGTCGCTGATCGCCACCGCCGTAAATGGAGGATCCCGGCAGCGGAGTAAATTTCAGCATGGTTCCCTTGTCTGGTGATTTTGGAATTATGGGGAGTTAGGGGGAAAATGTGGATTAAAAGGGAAGATGGGCCAGACCGGGTCAAGAAGGAATTGGGCGGGTCAGATGATGGACATGGGCTGATTTTTTCATTTTTCTGAGTTTAAAGTGGCCCAGATGGCTTATCAACGAAACAATCCAAACTGCACAAATACTACACAATTAACAATTAATCCCCAATTAATCAAACTTTAAAAATTACAATAATTAGCATAGAGTCATCATACTTCACAAGTATATATTTTTTGATTTTTGTTTTTTTGCATTTTTCTCCTAATTAAGTTACTAAAAGAAGCTAAATAAAAGAATAAAAATCTAGTAAAATCACATCTCAATAATACAACTATTTTGAAGAAATTTAATTTAGTGCTAAAATTAGGTGATTACAGCTGCCTCTCTTTGTTCGGGAACATGAAGAGTTTTCGGACAAAGACGTAATCAACAACTAATTTTAACTTTTTGGTTCTACCCAAGAGCACGCTTTTCAAAATGGTTAACGTACCCTGACTACAGGGCTACCTACATATCCTCGGACAAAGTAAATAGGTCAGTGTAGTTTCTCACGAGCGGCAGTTGGGACTAGCGCTTCCTAACAGACACTAGACTAGACTAACACTAAATACTTTGTAGACACCCTAAGGCTGATACTAGACGCTTCTAGACTTACTCTGATTGACTCAAGACACTTTTGACATGCTAGAACTATCACTGCCGGTTGCTTGCTAGTGGTCACTGCTTTACAAAGAAATGAAAAATACAATATGAAAATGTAAATTACAAATCCTAGACTAAGTCTTCGTGCTTCCCAAGGTTGGTCTTGCTCTTTGATGAAAAATTTAAACCATCGCTCCGATGGGTCTTGTCTTAAGGGTTGGAAAATTGAAACCAACACACCGGTGGGTCTTGTTCTTGTTGAAAATTGAAAACCATAACCCTGAATCCCTGATGGGTCTTGCTTTTGCTAAAAACTAAGCCAGCCCTCTGATGGGTCTTGTTCTTGCTGAATTGAAACCCATCACTCTGATGGGTCTTGTTTTTGCTGAAAATTAAAACCATCCATCTGATGGATCTTGTTCTTGCTGAAATTAAAACCATCACCTTGATGGGTCTTGTTCATTGCTGAAAATTAAAACCATCATTCTGATGGGTCTTGCGTTTGCTGAAAATTAAAAATCATCACTCTGATGGGTCTTGCTTATACTGAAAATTAAACTATCGCTCTGATAGGTCTTTCCTTTGCTGAAATTTAAAAATCATTACTCTGATGGGTCTTGATAAATTGAAACCTATTATCCCAATGGGGTCTTGATAAAATTGAGAATTGAAACCCATTATCCCAATGAGGTCTTTGACAAAACCTGATAATTCAAACCCATTATCCCAATGGAGTCTTCTCTTGAAAGTTGAATCTCATTATTCCAATGGGTCTTGTCTTGAAAGTTGAAAACTGCTGCTCCTGGCTCAGATGGTCCTTGTTACTTTTTTTGTTCTTTTGTTCCTTCTTTTGCTCTTCAAGTTGGTCCCCCAGACGAACAACTGTTTTGATGCAGTTGATTTATTTCATGTCTCCCAACAGAAAAGTGCTTCAAAATCAAGTGATCATCCCAATGTCAAATCCTTGTAGAGAATAGCATGCCATTCCCTAGCGATCTTCATGGTACAATCTCGACACTGGACTCCCACTCCCGACTTGGTTCTGGTACAACTAAAACTTATCGACAAACTTTGCGAACCTTTCTATTTCCTTGAAAAGAAATAAGAATAAGCTAAAATGAAAGGCCAACCAAAGAATTTTAAATAAGAAACATCGGACGAAAGATGTCCCTAGAGATCAAAGAAACTTATCTAGTGGTGAAACAATGACCTTAGTAAACATGACATGCATTTAGAATCAACTCTTCATTAGTTCACGCTGTCTAACCCTGACCTTGCTCGCTCCTAGTTTGATAATCTTGCTCAACCCGAACTTGATGACGAATTCTACAACCCTCATTCGACTACTAGTGCCTCTTGAGGTTTTCATCAACTAGCCTCTCGTTGTTTTTTCACCTCACTATTGTTTTGCGGCGCCCTTTCAGGTTCTCACCGACAAGACTTTATTTTTTTTATTTTCTTTCATTTTTCGATCTTTCCCTATCGACCTCCCATATTTCTTTGCTAGTCGACCCTGCTTTCCTTTCTTTCTTCAATTTTCGGCTATTATCTTGCTTCCCCGGTGAATTTCTCCTTTAATGACCTTGGTACTCCCATCTCCTAAATGCGATTGTCAACTCATAAGAAAGCGACTTTACAGTGCAAAACTTATCCCTTGATACCCCACTTGGCTTGACATTATCAATGATCGGTCATAAGGGTCTTTATTTAGATCGTAGCATGGGATTTGGTTAGGTTAGGAAGAAAAATATTCAGCATAAAAGCTCAAAAACGTCTCATGAGATGACTAGATGAATATTACAAACTTTGAAATCACCGTTTTTTAGAATAAAACAAACCTTTTTTCCCCAGTTTAGGCAAATTGGAGATTCGTGTTTTTTTTTCCCATTTGAAGAGCGGTAAGAAATCATCTCATGAAACGACTTAGTGAATGATACAACCCTTGGAATCATTTCCTTCTAAAATATAGCAAACCTTAACCCCAGTTTTGTAAAATGAGGAATTTCTTTTGAATATTTTCTGATATGAAAACATAGGGGATATTGAGACTTTCCCCCGAGATGAACACAAAGAAAGCAAAATGAATGTTAATTTTCTCCCTTTTCTTTAAAAAAAATAAAATAAACTTTTGCTCCAGTTTAGGATAAACTGAGGTGTTTTGAGTTTCTTCCCCGACTTCAAGACTGATATGCCGAACATCTCATGAAACATGTGAATAGATGGTACAAAAAATAGAAGTTTATTTTATTCTGTTTTATTTTTAAAAATAAAACAAAAACAAACTTTTGCCCCAGTTTAGCATAAAATAGGGATCTGAATTTCTTTTGACATTGGCCACAAACTTGGAGGAAAGTTTTTGCGTCGATATGGGATAAGGAAAAAATGAACTTTCCTCTATTTTGAACATAAGAAGATAAAATGAATATTGAAGTTCCCCTTTTCCTTAAAATAATAAAAACCATAAACTTCTGCCCCAGTTTAGGATAAACTTAAACTGGGGCCCTTGATTTTTTTCTTTGTAGTGGCCGCAAATTTGGAGGCAAGTTTTGCATCAATATGAAGAAGGAAAAAATGAATTTTTCTCTATTGTGACCGAACCCGTATAGTTGCCTACGTATCCTTTTGGGAGGAATCAGGTCAGACGTAGCTCTACCATTCAATGGTAGATTTTTTGTTGTTTGTTTTTCTATTTTTCTCTTTTTTTTCATTTTTTTTCAATTTCAATCACATTGATTCCAAAGGAGGGTAGCCAAAATAAAAATACACAAGGCTCAAAGGCTAGTAATTTTTTATAGTGTTTGGGTAGCAGAAACGAAAGTCATTCGTCATCCCGACCCGAGAATGCCTCGCACATGATATAAGACAGAATGAATCGACCTAGAATCATACAATGTCAATTTCTGCTCCAAAAAGATTCTCCAAAATGATATTTCAACCTCGACCGAAAAGACCTGGCTCGATTTAAACTTTCCGCACACCTCCCTCATCCGACGACTATCGAGTAATTACTGGTTTACTTCAAAACTTTTCCTCACAATTTTGATGGTTCATTGACACAAATATTAGACCGCATGTTTAGATCAAGACGTGAATTCCGCGCGCATGTCATGTTACTAAATCCGAAAAAATGTAAAAACTAAGGAGACAAGAACACAAAAATAAAAGACCGAATGTTTAGACGAGATGGATCTCGCTTTTCATTGAATTAATGATAGAAGAGTTTGGACAACAAAACGAGCAAATAAATGCACTTGAGCTACAACCCTTAAACAACCAAGTGCCCAGAAAGATTAACAAACAAGCTACAACACTTCCAGTTGTTAAGTTGCAAGTCAGGGTCAGTTCTTCTGAACTTCTTCATTGTTGAGTCCTTTATTAATATGTACCATGTTGACGCCCAAGAAGTTCCCCAGATCTAGCAACAACTTTGTATGTTTTCCATTTGCTTCAACTCTCTTCGGGGCAGCCTAGATTTCTTTAGGGTTGATGAATGACATGGTAAGATAAAGAACTGGCTTCTCGAGAGAAATGTTCTTCTTTATTTCTTTAACCCTTACTTTGTCTTCCACCTCAGAGACAATTTCAGGAACACAGTTCACTGTTACAAGCATTTTGTTGGCCCAAACCGATATATCATCATTAGACATTATTGGTATTGGATATTCTGCTCTCAGATCTTCTCCACACACCATACCCACCATATGCACATCATCACCGACAGGCGATGAGTTCAGGTTGATATCTAGTGCATTTGAGCCTTCAACTTGAATCTGACCGTTATCGATCAAAGCTTGAATGTCCTTAGAAAATGGCTATCTGATAGTGCCTAAAAGAAGCTAAATAATTGTTTTACTTTTATTAATATACTAGTATTTTCTCTAATTAATTCCCTATATTTTACAGGAAAATGACACATTTTGGAAATACTCGAAAATACATGGGAAGCATGACATTGTAACAACTAAATACAATACTTCATGTCATCCAAGCAAGACAAAATAAAGAAAAGGAAATAACGAAAAAACTTGGCATCACAAAGTATTGCCAAAGCTTGCAACTAAGTAAAGAAAGGAATCCTACACTTTGTCTATAAAAGAAGACGTGTTACAAGTACAAAGAGCGAGCAAGATTGAACTGAATTCAATAGAAGTTCATTTTCAAAGTTCTACTTTAAGGCAAATGCCATAAGCAAGTAAGACGAACGGGAAGGATTACAAACCAGAACGTATTGGCTCTTTGTTAATGGTTTTAAATTTTCAAGAAGAAAAATGAGTCAACTTGTTATCTATTATAGAATAGATAGAACTCTACTTTTATGAAGAGTAGAACTTGTGTCAGTAAAATAAAAAGTATTCCAAAAGTGTGGTTTATGCATGGTGTTAGGAACGTGAAACCAAGGAACAGTTCTCTGGGTATAAAGTTCCTATTGGAATTTTATTTGTGTATCTGAAGAATTACTCAAGAAGATATTCTAAAAGAGGGAGTTACTAGCAGTGAAATTTTATATCTACTTCTTAACTCTTTTATTTACTAATGTTCAATATTATGCTTTTTATTGCACTTTTGACTACTCCTTTGTCGTGACTAACTCTTTAAATGTTGGAGATAGAATGAATCTTGTTAATTAATTTGGGATACAAATTTCTCAACAACTTGTCACTGATTAAATTTTTTATATTATGTATGTTATCATTTCAATTTATATTCGGAAGAAGTAAATCGAAATGATACGTTAAAGTTAAAGTTGATATTCGAGAGAAGTTATTTTTTAACTATGACAATATGGCAGGTATTTTCTAATTATATATCTGAAGAGAATATAATTCATAAACTATGATAGAAGAGTTAATTATATTCGAAAGAAGTAATTAATTCAATTGAGCTTTATTAAAATCTTTGTATCTCAAGAAATTAACAAGTGAAGTTACTATTTGCAACGTTTTTTTCGATCAGTTAAAATCTGGTCACAAATTACTCTATTCTAAAAATAAGTTCCATAGCATATTAACTTTTATTTTTTTTTCGACATAATTAAAACAAATTATTTTACTGGTAGTAATCAAAGTGATTTGTACTAAAAACTTCCAATCTATGTGGATTCGACATCTTTCTATACTATAATTTGATAGAGTACGAGAAAAATATGTATATACACTAGCACTCGTCAAATTTTTGGCGTTGTTGCCGGGGATTGGTAATAATTTGTGCAATTCATTGATTACTTGCCTAATTTTCATTTTATTTTTTTTTACTGCAGTTTCAAGATCTTTGGTATATGACCCGCTCCTCATCAAAGAAACTAATTATTCTTGATTCTGAAATCAATAAAACCTTGAGACGATTGAAAAAGATATCCCTAGAGTACGATCAAAGTCTCGGAGTAACTCGAGACAACATGGAAGAAAATCAAGGATTACATGCTAATAGAGGAAACAATCCAGAACAAGGATTAGACACACCAGAAGATAGAAACCAAAACATGCGAGTCAATGATCAAGATCCTATAATAGAAGATCAATTTGATGAAGTTGAACCAAGGCCTAGAAGATTACTGAGAGATTACGCTCGACCAACTTACACAGGGAGAGAATCTAGTGTAAGGTGTCCTCCAGTAATGATTCAAAACACATGTCAATTCAATGGACTCTCACAAGAAGATTCTAATACTCATCTGGATGATTTCTTGGAAATACTGGATACCTTTGGAAATAATGGAATCCCAGATGAAGTTATTAGGTTGCGCTTATTCCCTTTTTCATTAAGGGGAGAAGCAAGAGCTTGGCTCAGGAATCTACCGACAGGCTCCATTCAGACATTATGACTCAAAAGTTCCTGAATAAATACTTCTCACCAGTAAAAACTGCTAGATTGAGACAAGAAATAAACAACTTCTCTTAAATTAATGCCACATCAGTTTATGAGGCGTGGGAAAGATTTAAAGGACTTATGAGAAAATGTCCTCATCATGATGTACTAGACTGGCAACAGCTAATAACGTTTTACAATGGAATAACACCTGCTTCAAGAAGCATTGTAGATACAGCTGCAGAAGGATCAATAATGAGTAGAACGACTGAAGAAGCCATGGCTCTTTTAAATGAAGTTATTGAACACGCAAATCAGTGGCCAATCGAAAGAGCTAAATCAAGGAAGCCAGCTGGAATGCACCATATAGATGTTGTATCCTTATTAGCTCATCAAATAACAAACTTGACAAGAAAAGTTGAGGCAATACAAGCAAGAACATTCAAGACTCAATCACAACCACGTTGTGATTTTTGTGATGGAGAACACCCAAACCATGAGTGCCAGAATGGAGAACAGGTTAACGTCGTTGGTCATTATAATAGAAATAACTATTATAGTAATAACAGCTTTAACCCACAAGGGCAAAGGCATCCGGGATTTTCATGGAGTAATAATAGTGGAAGTCTAAATCCATGGCAGCCCGAAAATCAGGCCAGTCAAGCCAGCCACCTCCTGGATTTCAAAACCAACCCAGAAATCATCAAGGATATCAAGCACAACCTCCGCCTCAGAGACAAAATCTTGAAGATCTGATGTATAAATTTATCAAAAATACCGATGAGAGGATGGAGTCCCAAAGATTAGCAATACAAAATCTTGAAATTCAGATGGGACAATTGGCAACCAAGCTAACAGAGAGGAATCCTGGAAGTCTTCCAAGTAGTATAGAGAAAAATCCAAAGGAGCAAGCAAAAGCTATTGCATTAAGAAGCATGAAAGATTTACTTGAACCATACCCAGAAAAACAAGAAGAAGCTGCAAAAGAGGATATAAATAAAGAACGTAAAGAACAAGAGCCAATTGAAACAATGAAGAAGGGAGAAAAGAGAAAATAGGAATCACCCCAGAAAATTGATGAATGCACTCAAGAAGTAGCACTCCCTTTTCCACAAAAACAAAAGCGGGAAAAATTGGACAAACAATTTGGGAAATTCCTAGATATTCTCAAACAATTATACATAAATGTCCCTTTCACTGAAGCATTAACGCAGATGCCTTCTTATGCTAAATTTTTAAAAGAAATTTTGTCAAATAAAAGAAAGCTGGAAGAACTTGTTGTCATAGAATTGACAGAAGAATGCAGTGTCATACTACAAAATAAACTTCCAAAGAAACTTGGAGATCCAAGAAGTTTTACAATTCCTTGCACTTTGGGAGGAGTTTATTTTGATAAAGCACTATGTGATTCAGGAGCTTCCATTAATTTAATGTCTTTTTCTATTTTCAGGAAGCTCAACCTTGGACAAATTAAAGCTACACCAGTATCATTACAATTAGCGGATCAATCTTTAAAAAACCTAAGGGCATAATTAAAGATGTGTTGGTTAGAGTTGATAAGTTTGTATTTCCAGTTGACTTTATTGTCTTAGACATGGAGGAACATACTGACGTGCCTTTAGTTCTGGGTAGATCTTTTTTAGCAACAGGAAGGGCTTGATTGATGTTTAACAAGGACAATTAATTTTGAGAGTAGATGAGGAAAGGGTGATTTTTGACATGCAAAAATTAATGAAATACCCAAAGGAAGAAATATCCTTATCCTGATGTTTCAATATTGATATATTAAATGAGCTTGTAGAAGTGTATCAATGTCACCAACTAAATGAAAATCAACCTGAGGAACATCTAACTGACACTATGTCAGATACAGTTGAAGAAATTCAACAAGATTGTGAAGCAGAAGAATCTTTAAAAAAAATAGAAACACTCATCCTTCTCGTGACTTGAAAACTCTACCTTCCCATTTAAAATATGTATTTTTAGAACCTGAAACATTTCCAGTCATAATTTCTTCCTCTTTGATAGGAGAATAGGAAATACAACTAATTAAAGTCTTGAAGAAGTACAAGAAAGCAATAGGATGGACCATTGGAGACATAAAAGGGGTAAAGCCCTACCATTTGCATGCACAAAATATTGCTAGAAGAAAATTCAAAAGCAATAGCATAGCTCAACCACAGAGACGACTGAACCCAAACTTGGAAAAGGTGGTCCAAAATGAAATAGTTAAGTTTCTAAATGCTGGAATAATTTTTGCAATATCTGACAGCGAATGGGTAAGTCCAGTACATGTCATACCCCATGTCATATCCGATTTTAGACTCAACTTGAGGCGAGTCGCGTTTCGGATTTGACTGGGTAACTTGTTTGAGTTTGAAGTTTTGGAGTCGCCACCTAATAAATTTCCTAGGCGTATTAGGTCACCTATCACTTTCTAATTCAATTTATATAATAACTCCGGGTTGGTCTACTAATCAGAGATTCAGGTAAGTGTTCGAAATAACTTAGAAGGAAAGGGTTAGGCACCTCCTAAGTTCCACTAAACGTGGTTCCCAGCCGATTTCTATATTGAGTTTAGCATATTGCTTATAAAAAGGATAAAAGCTAAATAAATAAACAAAAGGAGATATGAGATGCAAAATAAGAAAATAGGCAGTTTCCGGTATTTGCATAAACAAGTTGAAATAGGAATCATGTTGTACAAATAGCCACCAAATAATAAGTAACCAATTAATCATTTGAATAAGTAACCCTAGGTTTTATTATCCTATTTGGATCACAACCCGGCTTTCGTAAGGGATGATAGTTTCAGAATCCACTATCAATATATAGCTCAGTTAATTTCCATCACTTCCGAGGGGCTTAAATTACCCTTAACCCCCATACCTTCTTTAAGTATTTAACTAAATCGCATACTAACATTTTAAAACGTCCTAAAGGTTTACTAGCGTCCCACTTAAAGTCTGGGAGGCCATTGAGAGTGCTAATTTAAATATCTAGACCCCTAAGTCTATTAAGTGCCACAATCTAGACCACTAGGCGCCAAATAATGAACGGTCATGTTAAGCAATCAATGCAAGCAAAACAATTCTCAACAAAATGTAGAAAGTAGGCCTCCAAATTAACTAATGCCAAGATGAAGCGAGACTGTTACGAATTAAAAGTTTTGGATTTGCAGAAATGGGCCACCTTTTAAATTAACCTGCAGTTTTAGCCACTTTAAAGAAGAACAAAACGTAATGATACATTTCAGAATATAGCATTTGCAGAGATGGTCCAATTTTCAATTTTAACCACTTCGAGGAAAACAGGGGTAAACCGTTACATATTCAGAATATGTAATATTTGCATAGATAAGCCAGTTTTTAGTTTTAGCCACTTTTAATAAAACAAATAATACTTCTACGTTATCAAAGTATGCAATTTACATAAAAAAAAGCCCCATTTTCAGATAATGTTGCGATTTTAGCCTATTTCAAAGATAATTTAGCCTCTCATATACTAGAGTCATGCAAGTAGCCTAAAATACTATCAATTTTCAGTTTAAAACCTGTAAAGATATCACCACAATGTTCAGTTTCGCTATTTGCACCAATAAGCCTATGTTCGACATGCATCATGATTTTGGCCCTTCCACACATAGAATGTAAAGAGTAAAGTTAGAAGTGGTCCCTTCATAGCCAATTTCAACTGCGCTTGGCAGCGTACAAGCTGTAGTACCTGTCCTAAATACTAACTTGCACCTTATGGTGCTTATACATGCTGTCAATACCTAATGAATACATGATTTAAGCTTTCAAGTTTCTAGCTAAAAAGAAAAGGGGGTGAGAAGCAGGGCCTTCATCCCTTGAACTCTTGTCAGATCCCTTTTTGAACCAATGTATATCTGTTCTAACCAATTCAAAGAGAAACCTGTAATAAACACTTATGGTATGGCAGTTTTGGCCATCCTAATTCAATCCAAAAGAACCTACAAAAAGCGTTAGAAGAAGGCCCCTAATAGACCCAGATCACAAAGTTGCAGTTTACAATCAACGGATACAACCATAGTTCATGCTAGATATAAGATGATAAATGAGTCCATTCATTCAGTTTTAGTAATACCTTAGTGAGTTGAAACAAGTAGGAAGAAGTGAGATAGCAAATAGGAAATTTCAGCAATAAAGCTTCAGTAAGAGTGCCCAGAGGTACAGAGCCAGTAACAGATTGAGCAAATTTATCTCAGCTTTAATCCAGCCAAGTGAAGCTTCCAGGAACAAAGTACTTGACAAAGGAGAATAGCAGAGCAGAATATATTTTTTCAGAGAAGAAAGGAAGAGAATTTATGTATCAGTGTGTCCATAGATGTATTTCAGTGTGTATCTCAGTTGTATTAGAGGTGTAGAAAGTGTAAAGTGTGTCCAGATCTCCTAATGCAAGGTGAAGAGAGGCTGTTTATATAGGCTCAAGAGAGAGGTGTTCAAAATTTAAAATATCCTTGTAAAAGAAAAAGACAATCAGTGTTTCAGTGAAAGGAAAAGATCAATCATGCTATCAATTTGGCCAAGATAAAGGAAACATCACAATTAACCCACTTCCATAAATAGATTGTTTTGTTCCAAATTTAGAGGTAGAGAATATCTTTTCTATTGTATGAAAATCATTTAACATGAGATATGCACTGATCCTAGCAATTACCAATCTTCGAAACACGACTGTAGTGATCTTCTATCAATCAATTTTTAACGGAAAAAAGTAGAAGCTGTACAGCTATTTCAACATATTAAGTACTATGTCAAGCCAACAGAAACCTTTCACTAGCAAATTATCAAACGGTCGGACACTTCGCACTCGAATTGAAGGAATCGACAGTTATGAACACATTCTATATAGAAACTAATAAGAAACGATTAACATATGTGCTTAAATCACCCGTACTGAGCATTTGCATTATTAAACTTCAACTATGAATTTTAAACATGATAAACTAGTCGCGACGTTTTAACATAGCAATTAAGAATAAGCATGGTGTTTTCCATTCCAAACAGAAAGAGAATAACTGAACAAAAAATAATAATAATAATAAAAAAAAATGTTACCCGATTGGAGTCGGTTCGGGTCAGTCTCGTTAGACCCGTTCATTTCTGTCTGTTTTCAACATTTCAAAAGTGAATCATTGATTACTTGCCTTTTGTGTTGTATCCACCCTGAGTTTGTAAAAATCTCTCATGATTTGGTACCCCGATTTCTTGTTCCTATTTCGGATTTCACGAGGCAAAGGAGAGAGAGAGAGAGAGAGAGAGGGAGGTTTGTCCCCGTGTAATCAGAGATAGGAAGGAGGAGAAGGGTCACGATGGAGATAGTGGCGTTAATGGCGGAGGAGGCGACAAAGATATGGTGGAGATTTGGGGGGTGTATCGGGTCGGGTTTTGAAGAGAAGAGGGGAGAGAGAATGGGATCGGCGGCTGATTTTGTGGAGTGGGGAAAGAGGAGAGTGATTTAGGGTTTTAGAATTGGGGTGGGTTTGTAAATATTAAAACGTATGGAGTGATGTGAGTCGTTGGATAAAACGAGTGGAGGGTTCAGATTGTGCCACGTAGGTGCGTGTATAAGTAGTATATGTGAGTGTATATGCTAATGTGTAAGGGTACAAGTCAATAGATAGGCTTTAAGAGGTTGTACTAGATGCTTGGAAGGATTGTACACACGCTTGATTAAGTTGTACATGTGCTAAAAGTGTGTTTTAGTGAGGTGTAAGCTTAGGTGGCGTACACGTGGCTAAAAGGGTGATGACGTGGAATGAATGCAATGGGAATGAGTTGTAAATTGATAAATTTAGCTAGTATTCGATTAAAATGTTTATAAATATGAATAATTAAAAAATATGAAAAATTGTAAACTATTTCAAATAAATGTATTTAACAACAAATAAATATAAATGATCTCAGATAATACTAATTAAATATAGATAGCCATAAATAATTATTAAATGATGTCGTAATGCGTTAAATTGCATAAAATAGCATACGTATTTTTTAGAAAATAGCCTAAATGATGCAATTACGTAATATAGTCGCAATTAAGTGAGGAATAATATAAATAGATGATTAATAATAGTATTACGCACATAAATGCAGGTTACCTAATGCAATTTTATTTGAAAATTACTATTATCAATTTTAATTAAATATAGCCAAATTGCAAAAATGGAGGGACAAAATTGGGTGTCAACACCCCAGAAGGGAGGAATAACAGTTTTGCAAAATAAAGATAATGAGTTAATCCCTATTCGAACTGTCACTGGATGGAGGGTGTGCATTGATTATCGTAAACTCAATGATGCTACCCGAAAAGTTCATTTTCCCTTACCATTCATCGATCAAATGTTGGAAAAAGTGGCAGGGCATAGTTTTTATTATTTTCTAGATGGTTATTCTGGATACAATCAAATCCCGATTGCATCAGAAGACCAAGAAAAAACAACATTCACATGCCCTAGCGGGACATTTGCATACAGGAGAATGCCATTTGGTTTATGCAATGCTCCACCACATTCCAACGATGCATGACAGCTATTTTCTCAGACATGACCGAAAAATGTTTGGAAATATTCATGGATGATTTCACACTCTTTGGAAGAACATTTGAAGAATGTCTCCACCATCTCACATTAGTGCTTTAATGTGAAGAGATAAATTTGGTTCTAAATTGGGAGAAATGCCACTTCATAGTAAGAGAAGGTATTCTCCTTGGGCATAAAGTCACATTAAAGGGCATTGAGGTTGATAGAGATAAGGTAGAAGTGATTGCAAAACTACCTCCTCCGACAACAGTCAAGGGTACCAGAAGTTTCTTAGGTCACGCAGGATTCTACAGAAGATTTATCAAAGACTTCTCAAAAATCACAAAACCATTGACAAACTTGTTAGGTAAGGATGTAAAGTTTCAATTCACTGAAGATTGTTTGGAAGCATTTGAGACAATCAAAGAAAAATTGGTAAATGCACCAATTGTGGTGACTCTAGATTGGAGCCAACCATTTGAACTAATGTACGATGCTAGCGACGTAGCAGTAGGGGCAGTTCTTGGACAACGAAAAGATAAAATATATCGTCCCATTTACTACGCTAGCCGCACACTTAATGAGGCACAGTTTAATTATGCCATAGCCGAAAAAGAGTTGTTGGCCGTGGTATTTGCTTTTGACAAATTCAGAGCCTACCTCATAGGGTCAAAAGTAACGGTATACACAGACCATTCAGCTCTTAAATACCTTCTTGCCAAGAAAGATGCAAAACCAAGACTCTTGCGTTGGATACTTCTTCTACAAGAGTTTGACTTGGAAATTAAAGATAAGAAAGGTACTGAAAATCAGGTTGCTGATCATCTCTCTCGGCTAGAAAAGCCACTAAATGAAAAAGCTGCAATTGAGGAAGAGTTTCCTGATGAACACATTTTTTCAATAGACGCTATTGTTAATCGTCCACATTGGTTTGCTGATTTTGCCAACTATCTAGTTGGACAATGTGATAGTTGGCAAATAGATGCCAAAGAAATTCTCTCATCAACAGAAGAAAAAGCTCATCACAGAGGTAAAACATTATTTTTGGAAAAACCCTTACCTATTTAAAATTTGTGTAGATGGTTATCAGAAGATGTGTCCCTGAAATGGAAATGAAAAAAATTCTCAGTCATTGTCATGACGGGGCAGTAGGTGGACACCATGGAGCAAATCGAACAGCAGCAAAAATACTAGAATCAGGTTTCTATTGGCCAACTGTGTTTAAAGATGCTAAAGAGTATGTACAATCTTGTGACCGCTGTCAAAGAATAGGTAACATCTCAAAAAGGGATGAAATACCCCTTAATACAATACTGATTTGTGAAATATTTGATGTTTGAGGTATTGACTTTATTGGTCCATTCTCTTCTTCTCATTCTTATGAATATATTTTGGTTGCAGTAGACTACGTGTCTAAATGGGTAGAAGCAGTAGCTACAAGAGACAATAATGCAAAAACTGTGTACAATTTTTTGAGAAAAAATATATTCACTCGATTTGGAACCCCTAGAACAATAATTAGCGATCAAGGATCATACTTTATGAATAAACAGTTTCAATCTTTGTTATCCAAATATGGAGTTACTCATAAAACGGGCACCTCATATCATGCTCAAACCAATGGACAAGTCGAAGTTTCAAATAGAGAATTGAAAAGAATACTAGAAAACACTATTGACAGTTCAAGAAAAGATTGGGCATTAAAACTTGATGATGCATTGTGGGCTTATAGAACGGCTTATAAAACACCAATAGAGACATCTCCTTATAAACTCGTTTTTGGAAAAGCATGTCATCTACCAGTAGAATTAGAATGTAAAGCTTTTTGGGCAATAAAAATGCTAAACATGGATCTAACTTCTTTTGGTGAGCATCGGTTATTGCAGGTAAATCAACTGGATGAATTTAGGCTGAGCTCATACGAAAATGCTCGATCATATAAAGAGAAGGTCAAAAGATGGCATGATAACTTGATTAAATACAAGGAATTCAAAGTGGGTGACAAAGTTCTTCTGTACTCGGTAAAAAAAAATTTCTGGAAAGTTTAAATCAAGATGGACCGGTCCGTATTTTATCACTGAGGTCACCTCGTATGGCACATATGAAATTCAACACATCAATGGAGGTGACAAGTTCAAAGTAAATGGGAACCGATTGAAAATATACTTAGGTGGAGGATATGACAAGCAATCTTCCACAACTATCATCCAGTAATACATACGAGAAATATTCGTCTAGCTGAAGACGTTAAACTCAGAACAACTTTTTTCTTTAATTCTTGTAAGGTTTAAAAAAAAAATTATTTAAATAGTCATAAATGTTATCAAAAAAAAATTAAAAAAATTTAGATATAGGTTAGTTAAGAATATATATATATATCTAAATAAATTTTATAAAACTTGAAAAGTAAAAGTGTACTTCGTCAATGGTAAAATTTGCCACATTTATTTTACTTTTGAGGTGTCATTTTTTTTAGGTTCTTAGGCTTTTCAACATAAGAAAAATATACACACTTGTCCTTTTTAAAAGAACAAGTGTTAGAAGTTAAACGTAGATAGTAATTCAGTGAAAGGAAATTTTGAAATGAAGTAGTTCTATGACAATGTATGAAAAGATATTTTCATGCTTATCTAATTTAGCTAAAAATCTTAGAGGCAAATTCATAATATAAAAAAATAAAAAGTGGCATGTGTTTTTATATAGTATTATTACATGATACTTTAATAAAGATAAGAATATTATATTTGATATTAATAATTTTTTCTTTATAGATTAACAATTATAATAAAAGTGTAAAAAAAAAACTTATTAAGAAAAAAAAAGAACAAAAAACTAAATAACGTTTTTTTGGTGATGCAGGAGGTAACACCACATAGAACACAAGAGATTGATTGAGCTAAGAAGTACAACACCTATAGTAACTAGTGAGAAGTGGCGTTCCAGAACTCCACAGGTCTTTTTTGGCAGAAAAGGTCCTCGGCTTTTTTTTTTCATTTTCTTTTTTTTCTAAGTCTGATTAACACTAATCATGGACCAAATTAACACTTTTAAAACTTGAGGGTATTTCTTAAAACATACATAATAATTATTTCAAACCTTGGAAACAACATCAGTTAACCCCAACCTTCCCCTTCCCTGCGTGGCTTCTTTTCAACTTCCATACTTCATCTCCTTTTTTACTCCAAATCTAAACCAAATACTGTCAAGTTCTCTGTGTTTTCAAGGACTCCGACCAGCAATACAACAAAGTATTTTATATAAAAGGTAAACTATGTCATTATCATTTAAACTGTGGTGTAAATGTCGAACCTAGGTTTTTATTTTTAATTTTTTCGTCGACAGTGATTAACGATGATTTGGGTGTTTTTTTTTGTACAGAAGGTGTAATATTGTGTTGAAATTGAATGGAATTATGTGTTTTAATGGGTAAAGTAGTTCCGAACTACAAAGGGGATTTTCGATGTTCAACTGAAATTTTTAGGGTGTTTACATTTTTTGGTTAAATTGTGACGACTTGAGGGTTTTCTGGGAACCAACGCTGCTTTATTTAGTTGCAAATTGAAGTTATTGCTGTTATGTGTCTTGATGTTCTGAACACCATAGTTGCTGAGATTCTAAACATCTAATAGGATGTTCATATTTTTCTGTAACTAAATTTTGTATCCCCTTGTTTTGCTTTGCAGAAAAATGGTAAATTTAAGACCGAGAAATAAAGATGAAGATGAGCAGAAGAAGCAGCCTACAAAGACTCCCAAGAAGGCGATTTCTAAAAAAAAGGGCCCTTCGCCGAAGAAGAAATTTGAGAAGCCTACTACTTCAGAACGCCAATGTTGATGTTCTACACGACATTTATACGTTCCCAACATCAGCATTAAGACTGGTATCTCTCGTTCGGAACACGTTACGTGTTGCTCCAAACGGTTGCTACTGTCATTCAGAACCTCAGAATAAGGATGTTCCGAACATTTATTAATTTACTATCATTGTGATTTATTTTATTAATTTTATGCTAAAATTATGTGCAGTATGAAGACGTTGGTCATGCTACTTTCAAGAGTAACGTTGAGGGTCTCTTCAAGACCTTCCTGACCAACAATGAACCTTTTAATGGAAAGATTACTGTTCGTTCTTCGTTGGCTAGGGCTATGATACAGTTCAAGGAGGTTCTGAAAAAATTGTAGGTGAGAAGGGGATTTGCCAATAGCTGTTTCGGTCCTTTCTTGCAATTACCGGAATATCCGCTGTTTGGCACCAAGTTGGTGCATAACCTCCTCATGCGAAGGATTATTTGCAAGAAGCAGAAAGAGGTTTGGATATCCTTCAATGGATTGCCAGCACGTTTGGCCTATCCGAGTTTGCACTAATGGCAGGGCTAAGCTGTGGGCCCTATCCAAGTAAAGAGTACATTGAAAAAATGAATGAAAAGGGGAAGGAATTGTGGAAGTTTGTTGTTGATTATTTCAAGGAGAAAAAGAGGAAGGAGAAGGAGAAAGAGATAAAGGAAAAGGAGGAGAAGGAGAAGAAGGAAAAGGAGGAGAAGGAGAAGGGTAGTGGGAAGCGGAAGGGGAAGAAGAAGGTGGAGGAGTCACCCTCAGCCTCACCTTCACCCTCACCCTCACCTTCACCCGCAAAGAGGAAGTTCAACAAGCCCAAAAAACAAAAACAACCGAAGAAAAAGCAAGCTGTGAAGTCTGGTGACTTACTTGAGTTGGTATGTTCTAGAACCTGTCCCAAGAAGTGGTATTTAAATCTGTGCATGGCTTGGTTTGTTCATACTATTCTCTGTGCGAGGGATTCCAAATATGGAATAGAGGAATGGGTGGTGTGCTTGTCCGCCGATCTTGAGGCATTCCAGCGCTATCCTTGGGGTAGGATGAGTTTTGAATTAACAATGGAATATCTGATCAAGCCAATGGAACCTCGTGCAGAAGGAAGCCAGACTTACAATCTTTATGGCTTTCCATGGGCATTCATGGCCTGGGCTCATGAAGCTATTCCTGCCTTGAGACCAAAGGATTTGCCAAAAGAAAAAACAATGCCAAGGGTCATAAACAGGCTTACTGAAATTTGTGAAAGAGATACGGACAGGTTGTTTGACCAACAAGATGTTCCTGTAAGTATTCCGTTTTCCATATATGTTATGTAATGTTTGGAACAACCTCGTGTTTGCTGAGATATTTCTAATTGATGTTCGGAACATCTTCATGAAGAACCCTCAACTGCTTCAGTCAACGCTGTTCGGAACATCCTTTTCTGATGTTTTCGAACAACATGACTTTGTTCCAAACAACATTAAAAGATTTTTAAAATTTAGTTGATATTTATTTGATGTTGTTGGGTATATTAACAGGTTGTTCACCCTTTCCTTATTCCTACTGATGAAGAGCTGGACATGGATTACTTTCTAGACCTCATGCCATTTGATGACTCCGAGGACGACACAATAGATCGTTTTTGTAAAGTGTTTGAGGATGCTTGCAGCGTTGGCCTTGTTGGTGGTACTACAATTTGTATCTTCAACAACAATCCTGCAACCCCTCCAAGACAAGTGATAGAAATTAAAGCTATGGAAGCCCCAGAAATGATGATGTTTGAAAGTGATGGTGAATACAATGAAGAGGGAATTGGTGGCCTGCAAGATGTAAATATTGACATTGGAAACAAAGCTGATGGTGATGAAGTTCGCGGTGAGTTTGAAGTTTCCGGTATCACTAAAGTTGGTATAGTGAAGAGGAGCTCCAATTGCAGAAGCTGCAAATGTGGTGAATGCAGCGGATGGAGGGAAGCAATGGAGCAAAAGATTTTGGCTTACGATCAAAAGATGGTTGCTTATGATTAAAAGATCGTGGCTTATGAGAAAAGGATGGTGGCTTATGAGCAACAGATCGTGCCTTACGAGACAAAGGATGGTGCTTCTGAGCAAATCAAAGGTGATTCTTCTGGTGGTGATGGATTCGACATCCCCAAATGTAGCGGTTGCAATTGCAAAGAGTGCGACGATTGGCGTAAAGGCATGGTGATGGAGATGGCGGCCGTGCAGGAGACGATTGAGCAGTTGAAGAGCAAAACTATTATAAAACCTGCAAAGGCTGTGAAATCACTACAAACAGAAGAGAAGAAGAAGCAGAAAGAAGTTTGTCCGAGGCTTCCAGTGGATATTTACAAGCCATTGAAGCGGAAAAAAGTGGTGGCGTTGAACGCATTTATCAAAAAGAGGAAGAAACAAAAAGATGTTTTTTCTCGGATTGCCGATGAATTACCCTGATTTCAAAGATCTGATGAACAAGACTAAGTGGCTGTGGGACATTGTAAGTTTATTTTTGAATAATTTTCTGAACTTCACATCGTTGTAGAGAACATTCTAACTGTGTTCGGAACATCCTTATTATGCTTTGAACAACAAAAGCATTTCTAGCTTCTCATAGATTTCTAGAACATCACACAGTCGTTCCGAACATGGAATGATGTTCGGAAAGACAGACCTTTCCTTCACTCACTTATACTCCAATTTTTGTCTCTTATATGTTCTGCAGTATGCACATGGAAAGCTACCCTACCCAGGGGGTAGGTGTTGGGCTGGTGCTAAGAGGATCTTCGTCGTCTTCAACATCAACGACAATCACTACGTGTTGGTGGTGTTTGACATGGTTGAAGCGAAGGTTTGGGTGCCAAGATCACTTTGTCCACAAAATCTAACAGGGCAATCCTGTGGAGTGTTCGCGTTGATGTACATTGAGCATCTCATTACAAACACCCCAATGGACAAAATTTGTGATAATGAGGCTGATCAGTGGAGGCGACGTTTAGCCGTTTATATTTTCGACGGCAAAATGAAGCCTTGATTTGGGTAATATGTAATATTTGGATAATCTTTTAACTTTTTTTGGTTATGTAATTAGGTATGGATGACTTTTATTTTCTTAGCCAAGTAACAGCTTTTGATGTGCTTAAATATTAAATATTGACGATTATTACATCAGTTCCAGAATTACATGAATTTGTTCCTGAAATGCAAAGTGATGTTCCAAATATCTGCAACATTTAATTAAGTTTACCCTGGAACAATAATACTTTGTTCTGGAACGACAAGTCGTTCCTTAGAAAATGCAAAATACATATTATATCGAGACACAAACGGCACAATAATATAATAAACATATAAAATTATAACTAAAATAATCATAAGCAATCGAACTTAGGGTGGTGGTGCTTCAGGTGGTGTTCCTGGTGGTGTGGAGTACGAGACATAATCAATTCCCTTTTCAGCAAGCAGCCCTTTAAGCATTCTCTTCATCCTTCTTATGTCCCTTCTATAATCATGGAAGAATTCTTCGAATTTGAATTTCCATTCCCACACTTCATATCTTAGTTGGTCCAAGTCATCGTTCGAATTTCAAGAATCTGAATGTGAACTCGAGGAAGGAAGTCTAGACCATCTTGAACTCGATGCTCATCTTATCGGTGCTCCCCTTGTTCTTGGACGACGAGGCATTTTGAAATGTGAGGAATCAATGTGTGACTGTTGGGTATTTATCAATGTGTGAATGTGAACAAAGGGGCAATCGACGAGTCTGTTGGGAAGGGTTTTATCGAAAGTGACTTTTGATGAAACTCGTAACCGTTATGTACTACTCAAACGAGTGCAACTGATAATTGCAACTGTTGTGCCTTTTAGATTTTAACATGATGTTCAGAACATTATTAATGTCGTTCGGTATACTGTGCTTATTTTTATTATAGATAGATGGATTAGTTTTTTTTAGAAAATGAACAGAGCATATCAATTGTTCATCATTTGTTCAGAACAAGAAATATATGTTTTGCGCGGACCGATGATGTTCCAAACGAGATACTCTAATTGTATAAAGGTTTTTTATGTTCCAGAATGACACAACAACTTTCTCAACGGAGAAACGGTGTTCTGAACTAAAGAAAAGTATTTTCCATTGATCATCATTGTAGAGCTTTACAAAAAAGAATGCTAGTTATATTATCATTCAAATGGAGAAACTGCACATCACTGTCAGTGCTTTACAAAAGGAATGCTACTTATACTAGCATTCTAGCAAAAGATACTAGATTATAAACATTTAAAAGAAATATATAATAACATTAATAGGAACATCCAAATCTAGCGTGAAGGAGAGGAGTAGAAGTCAAGGTAATGCATCGCCTTATCAGCAAGCAGCCCTTTGAGCATTCTTTTGATCCTTCGCATTTCCTTCGTCATCTTTCTGACGTCCTTTTTGTAGCCATGTAGGAAGCCCTCAAACTGGAACTTCCAACCCCACACTTCTGCCCTTAGTTGTTCCAATATGTCAATAGCCCTTTCAGTTTGTGGTTCGTCTGCAAATGATAATGCAACAGCTGTGTTTTGCCTAGAGGTTGAGGCTTCTCTAGCCGTGGAGGCTCCTTTGGCCGTGGAGGCTCCTCTAGCCGTGGAGGCTCCTCTGGCCGTGGAGCCACCTCTTGTTCATGGTTGACGTGCCATTTTTGATGATGAATAGTTTGAAGTGTAAGTTGATGAATGTGGATTGAAATGCTTTGAATCGTTGGGTATTTATAGAAGTAGAGAGAGGCAACCGAAACGTTTGTAGCCGTTTGGTATATTGTTATTTGAGCGGGTTGTATTGTAGCCGTTTGTGTATTTCAAATTTTGAACGGGTTCCGAACGTCAGCCTATATTAGTGTAATTGGTGTAACGTATCCATGAAATGATGTTCGGAACATCATTTCGACCTACCTGCTATCTACCTGCAACCTAGTCTAGATGATAGGTGTATTGGTGTTTGGAAATTGTATTGTAGCCGTTTTTGAATTTCAATTATTGAATCTATTGTTCGGAACGTCACTGTACATAAGTATAATTCGCGTAACCTATCCTTTACACGATGTTCCGAACATCTTTTCGATCTAGCCCAAAGTCATGATAAATTAATACATTGGGTGCGTGAACAACATTTATTTACCAACGGTAATAAAAATACACCACCCAACACTTGATATATCCGTTCATTATTTATAAAACAAGTTTACACAATTACATCAAACATCCAGATTAAAATGTCTAGTAGATCCGTTAATAGCGGCAGTGTTGTACCATTTTATCGATGTGGAGATTATGCGAAGTTAACAACATCATGGACTCAGCTAAACCCAGGAAGGAGGTTTTACGGATGCAAATATGGTCAGGTTAGGTGATGGGTTTATTTTCTTTCTTGTGTTTATTTATTTGTTGTATTTATTTTCTTTTTTTTTATGTAGGCAAATGGCTGCAACTACTTTAGATGGCATGATGAAGAGATGTCAGATCAAGCAAAGAGAGTAATATGGGGTCTACTTAAGAAGTTGAAAGCTGTTGAAGAAGAGAGGAAAGCGACACGTTTATGGCGGAAAAATTTGGGTGTTAGGGTATTGCTAGTTGTGGTGCTAATCGTTCTCATATTCTGTACTTGGATCAAGGGTTGGTTCATAGTTTAGGTTCTATATTTCCAATTGTTATGTTTTGCGTAGTAATGATCAAGAAATTTCATTTGAAATTGTTATTTTGTCCTGTAAATTACCATTGTACCTTAAGTCGTTCCGCACGACACACTTCATGTTTCAATCATATCGCCATCTGATCTGAACATTTACAAAAACAGTACTATGAAGATAGCAACATCGGAATATGGCGCTCCGAACATGTTGTTCATATGAGAAGCATAATCAGCATGTTCGAAACCACTTAGATGGATGTGTAGTCATTTGTCACTCTAACAAGTATACTTGGTAATTTAGAGTGATACTGATCATCTCACTTTAATTACCTAGTGATAATGATCATCATTTGCCACTCTAACAACTCTACTTGGCCATTTGTCACTCTAACTACTCTAACTGTGAAGAGTATGATGAAGATAGCAACAATAGAACGTTGCGCGCGGAACATCACAATAATGCGACAAACTTCTAGTTGATGTTCGAAACAAGACTATATGTACGGATCATCATTTCTCCCTATAACAAGTATAGTTGGTTATTTATGGTGATAGTGATCGTCATTTGTCACGCTAGCAAGTATAGTGGGTCATTTCTAGTTAAAATGATCATCATTTGACACTCTTACAGGTATAGTGGGTCATTTCTAGTTTAGAAGGATCATTGTCACGCCCTAAAAATTTAATTTCCTGCGGGGAGATGTTATTTAAAGGCTCGTGACTGGTGTTCAAAAGGTACAAAATTATTTTTTAGAGAACTCGGAGTCGCCACTTGACATAGTTTAAGGTGTGCCAAGTCACCAAAAGGTACCTTGGAACACCACTGACTCGTCTAATGGTCTGCGTTAGAGATTCGGGTAAGGTTCTCAGTTGACTCTCGGGAAGGTATTAGGCACCCTCGAGTCCTGTGCCAAGCACAGTTGCTTTATCGTCGCAATCTTAATTTATTAAATATGGTTGTTATATTAAAGCCGTTAATTTGAATTTATGCTTTGATTAAGAAAAATTAAAAAAATGTAACATTATGTTCCAACCTTACAGAGGACTGGACGATCTATAAAGGAATTTAATTAATTTCAAAAGTAATAATAATAATAATAATTAATTTAGAGTTAGTTTAAATCAATTCAAGTTTGCCTTTTAGCCTAATAAGTAGATCACGAATCATGCTTATCAATGCATAATCGAGTAAATCTTTTCAATCCTATTTAATTTGCCTAATCGTTATATTTTCGGGTGGACAGTTTAATTATGTCAAAGTAGAGTGTATTCGACTAGTTTAAGATATAAATGATCTAAATATTTACAACATTTAAAAAGTTTGTTATATAAAAAAAAACTTATAGCCATGAGTTAAAACATAATTTGACTCTATTGTGGAGGATATTCTGAAGTTAAAGCAGTTAGGGAGTTTCCAGTTTCAACATACCTTGCGAGAAGGCAATAAGTTAGCTGATTGTCTTGCCAATCTAGCTTATGAGGTGCCTAATGTTTGCTATACTTCCTTTGGTGAAATGCCTTCTAAGGCCAGGTTCATAGTCAATTATGATAAGCATCATGGTGTTGAGCTTAGAGCTAAGAGATGGAAAGGATGCTAGACACACGGGTGGTGGAACTATCCTTCATGCTCGAAACCTTAGGGAGGAGAGCATGGAGGTCTTTTTTACTAACGTTGTGTTCTTTTTTGTAGGTACTTCCATAGTTATATCTCAAGTCGCTTGGAATGAATATATGCAAAGCTTTAGAATGGACATTGTGCTCACTTGGTTGATGGTTTCAAGAGGCTTTTGGTACTTCCATGCTATGGTTAGTGTCAATGTAATAGTTTTGGGACTTGGAACAGCTGTTGGTTTGTTTTGGATTCAATTCACGCTTTGGAGACGAGAAAATCGACTAAGGCAAAAACTCCAGGCGCCTTGGCCTGCGCGCCGATCGCCCAGCCGCGCAGGCCTTGGCAGAACATTGGATTTTCAGCACGCTTCAGAGCTGCGCCGCGGGTACGATCGCAGAACGGAAGGAAAGGGTGGCGCGGTAGGGCTCGCGCCGCGTCCCCAACAGCGCAAGCCTATTTTCCTGACTTCGTGTGTGCGTTGCTTGGGGCGTTTTCGTGGGATGAAATTGATTGGTTCGTGCTTGGATCTTCACGGGAGAGAGTTACTCTATTGGTTTTATGTGTTCTTGCTTTGGTTTACAAACATTATGATCGCTAGATTGTTTTTAATGCTAAATCCTCATTTAGCTCAGGTTCACTTTGGAAGAATGTGGCTCACAATCCTACCTGCCCAAGGATCTTCACAATGCTTTGCCTTGGTGCTAATTTCTATAGCTCAAGGAGATCTACATTGCTTCATTCATTTGGGAAGTGCTTTGATGCTGCATCTACTTCTATTTTGGATTCACTTCAGAAGCTTCATACATTCTCCATGCAACAAGGATCAAGATTAGTTAATCTTTTAGTTTGTATTCTTGTTTTGATAGCTACTTAGACTCTATTCCTCTTATTCATTGGCATCAAGATTATGAGTTTTTCTTACTCTACTTGGTGGTATCAATGCCCAATGGTATTCAACCCAAGAGAGTGAGGACAACAAGTAAGATTGGTGCTATTTTAGGGAGAGGTAGGGTACGTTTGGTATTTGCACTTGTTTGGTGCACAATTTGTAAGACATTGTATTTATTTTTACTTATTAATAAAAATGGTCACTAGGTGCAAAGCCTAGTCGACTCTTGATTAAAAAAAAAAAAAAAAAAAACATAATTTGAAGTTGAACTAAAACGTGCAAAATATATTGAAACTAACGCTAAGCGTGCAAAATATGCGGGATTTTAACAACATTGGCTTTTAAAGAAGTCTTGCACACTTTTCACTTGTTATTCTGTTTCAGCTCACTCTTTCAAATATGTCCAAATTTCTTTTAATTATACTATGTAGACAGCTTTGCAAAAAATTAATCACATTTCCGAAGTATGCATTTTGCATATACGTGCTTAGCCTTTAGAAAATTGTCCCAAGCTCATTCGACATTTGATCAGTTGTAGGAAAGCGTATTTTTAAATTACTTTTTCAATCTGCCCATATTTGCAAAAGAATTGTCCTGAATTACGTGAGCTTCCACTTTTTGTTTAGCAAAAATATAATAGTACCTAAAAGATGTCCTAGATTTGCAGAAAGAAACAACGAACTGCACTACATGAATGCTCTTGAAGACATGTCAGGTTTTTAGCAACATTGCATTTTTCTGCTACGTGAAATCCAAAATTTGCAGCTGCTTATACACATTTCAATAACCTTTTAAACCATTTTTTTTTTTTAAGAATGCATACAGAGGTTAAAGCTGGCTAAATTCATTTCCTTCTCATTTCAGCATAACTCCTAATTCAATCAGGATAACAACGCAACAAATCACATTAACTCATATTTCCATGGCCAAGGATGATAAAAAAAATGCGAGGTTTAAGAGTTACCTAGATACGAGACCTTAGAGCTCGGCTAAATCGATCCACAAAAGCTTAAAATGACACGTACACAGCAATGGCGCAAAAAATCAGCAGCTAAAACAGCCCTTTAACTGCTCTATTTAACACCAAAGACTTGTAGATTTATACCCCGAAAGACCCTTAGTATAAAGGCTTTTGGTTCTAAATCCTACTCTCAAACTTAACCCTTTTTTTTTCAAGTATTTTTGCTCTCTATCTCCTCCTTGTTTCAGCTGGTTCTTCTCTCAAAGAGGGCAATAAATGGCCCTATTTATGGCTGAAAAATTATCAAAGGGTGGAGTGTTTGGTTGGCTAAAAGTACAAGCCCATCCCCACTTGAGTACCCTTGTCAAGTCCCACATTTTAAGGCTTTTGGCACTATTTTCTCACTATTCCAGCTACCCTATATGTCCCCCTAAAGCTGAAAATACAAGTTGTCCAAGTTGGACAAGTACTTGGACAACTGACCTTCTTCAAGTTCAAAACAAAATCCCCTTCAATATTGAACTAAATATCTGAAAACTAAAATGAAATAGCCTCCTAAACTAAACTTGAAATTATACAAAGAATACCACCAGATTCTAAACATATCTAACAGTCCAAGGTTGAGATAAAAAGCAAACTGGACAAGAGAAAATTCATGAACCCTCCATTCCTTCTAGGAACTCCCTCAAAGATCAGATACCAATGTTTTAAAACAGGACCATTTAAAACGACATTTCAAGGCACAACTGGAGATACTGACAATTCATGCTCAAGTAACTAGCAAATGACAAGTTCCCTAACTGCTCTGCTTAAAAAAAACTAATCTGAGACATGTTTCATATAGCAATCGAAGCAAGCAAACGCCAAACAGTCATGATCAACAGACTAAACCCAATGATTAACACAGAAATATGTGTTTCTTATGCAATTCCATGCCTTTTAACAGAGTTGAGCCAAGGATACTTTGATTCAGACAAAATGAAATACAAACAACAGTTCATCCATTAGTTAATGGGGGTAAACTTCAAACTAATCTCACACACAGACCAATATCCTTTCAAGACTATTGTAAATTCATTTGAACAAACAAGCATACAAGATGATTTTTGTCTTTCATGCTAACATTAAGCTAAAACAATGAAACTAAACTAACAAAGGAAAAGGGAAAGCAATGGTTTCTTCTAACCCTTGAAGCTAAACAAACATCAGTTTACCCCATCATTACTATGTCGAATCGCCACCAGCGCGGACCATCTCGACACAGCCACACGATCACCACAGCCCAAGGTTCAAGCCACGAATGCCACTACTTTGCTGTAACCATTGACGCAGCCTCGGATCAGCCTCAACATGGCCACCAACGTCATCCTCATAGCCTCACCATCATCAAGCCACTGCTGCCACACACAGAGCTAACACCCATATTCGTTTATCACCTAATCATCACTGCCTCCCTATGCCGACTCCATCACTATATTAGCTTCAACAAAAACGACACCATTGTAATAACACCAAAACAGTTTCAGCTTCAACCAAATCCCAAACGTCAAAGGGCTAATATCACACAAACAAACTAAACCTAACAGCCCCCCCATCCCGTCACTGCCCTCACCTCACCATCGTCATCATCACTGCCTCACCAAGGCTTCACCACATCACCCTCACAAAACGTCAGCATCACAGCATTTCATCCCCACACCAATAACAAAACAGAAAAGGAAAGAAAATAAGAAGAAGAGAGGAAAAAAAAACTGAAAATGGAAAGAAAGGGAAACAGGAAACGGGGAACGGGTATTGGGAGATGGGGATGTGAGGGTGAGAGAGGAGGGTGAGGAGAAAGGAAAGAGCCAAAAACTTACCGGAAATACGCAACAAGTCGCCGGAGTCAAGTTCAACCGGAACTTTGAAACCCGATCTACGAGAAACAGCTAAGAATATGGAGAATCCGAGTTGAGAAATGGAATGGGGGTCTCGAGATCTTTCCAATGATATATATTTTGTATTTTTCCGGCCACCGGAGGTGGTGGCCGGCGGCGGCAGTGCGGCGGCTCCGCGGTGGACCAACGGCGGAGGGAGATTTCTGGTGTGTGGTGAATTTTTTTGACAGAGTATTCCCAAGTCCTTGAGACTTATGTGAGGTGTGTGCAAATGAAGCTAAAAATGAGAATTATAAGGGAATGGGGTGGGGGAAGGCATACCATTGGATCAAACACAAACCAAGGGCTAAGATTAAATGTGTGGGAATGGGCTGGACGAGCCAAATGTAAGAAATGGGCTAAGGTAGTGGGCTGACGGGCTAATATTTTTTGCACATATGGCCACTAAAGCTCTATACTTATTAAAAGCCCACACAATTAACTACAATCAAAAAATACATAAATCTACAATATTATCAAAATTAAACATGGAGTCATAGTTAAACACATAACAAGTATGTTTTGCAATTTTCATATTTTCTATCCTAATTAATGACAATTTTAATTAAAATAAAGACTAAAATTTAGGAAAATTTCGGTAAAACTCCTAAGAATCTAACACAGCTATTTTGAGCACTTTTTTCTGAATTTTGGTGCCAAAATTAGGTGATTACAGCTGCCCCTCTTTGTTCGGGAACACGAAGAGTTTTCGGACAAAGAAATAATCGACAACTAATTTTGGCTTTTCGGTTCTAGCCGAGAGCATGCTTTTCAAAATGGTGACCGTACCTTGAGTTTCGGTTCTAACCGAGAACAAGGTTACCTACATATCCCTGGACTAAGGAATCAGGTTAGTGTAGTTCCTTACGTGCGGTAGCTGGGACTACCGCATTCAAATAGACAACTAGACTCCTCTAGACGCACTAAGACAAACTAGATACTCTAGACTACTAAGACAAACTAGAGACTCTTCTAGACACACTTGGGGCTGACACTAGACACTCTTAGGCATACAAGGGCTGTCGCTGCTGGTCACTGGTTGCTTGCTGATTGGCGGTCATTGCTTTACAGAGAAAATGAAAGTACAACATTTAAAATGTAAAGTTACAATTCCTATTCTAAGTCTTCATGCTTCCCGAGATGAGCTTCTTGGTTCTTGCTCCCCTCACTTGTTGAAAATAAAACCACCGCTCTTGGTTCAGGTGGGTCTTGCTCTTTGTAGAATGGATTCCCTTGCTCTTCAGGTGGGCGCCTGGACTTCTTCAAGTGTATTCCCTCGTTCTTCAGGTGGGCGCCTGGACTTCTTCAAATGTGTTCCCTCGTTCTTCAGGTGGGCGCCTGACTTCTTCAAATGTATTCCCTCGTTCTTCAGGTGGGCGCCTGGACTTCTTCAAATGTATTCCCTCGTTCTTTAGGTGGGCGCCTGGACTTCTTCAAATGTATTCCCTCGTTCTTCAGGTGGGCGCCTGGACTTGTTCAAATGTATTCCCTCGTTCTTCAGGTGGGCGCCTGCACTTCTTCAAATGTATTCCCTCGTTCTTCAGATGGGTGCCTCGACTTTCTCTAAACTACTCCCTCATTCTCCAGGTGGGTCCCCTGACTTCTTTAAACTACTCCCTGATTCTTCATTCTTTTTCTTTCTTGTATTTCAAATGGCCTTCGACACAAAACATCATGCGGCCCAAATGTTCCAACTAGTTATTAGTCCAACTTTGTTAGGAACAGTATATTTTCCCTGATAGTCTCTTCTGCAGTGCAAACCTTGGCATGTCACTCCAGATGCCAAACTACCTCATAGGCATTCCATTATCCAGGCAGGTCCTGACTGTGCTCTGCTACAACTGCAAAACAGGTGAACAATTTTTGCGAAACTTTCTTTTGCTCGTTTCGATGTTATTGTGAATGAAAAGCAGAAGTGGAAGAAATTTCAGATAAAGGACTCTGAATGAGAGATGCCCTTTAAGAAAGTAAAAGGACTTATCTGGGGTGAAAGCGATGAACTCAATAACATGACGTGCATCTTGGCCTCGAACCCTGATCCATTCACAAAAGTTGTCCCTCGACTCTTTCCCCAATAGAAACATTCAAAGCAATACTCGTCAAGCCCCATCAGGATTTGGTGATATCCGGCATAGCAATCCACGAAAGACTAAATCTCATGCTTGGCACAATTGTCTATGAGAATGTGAATATTAGGCAAAGGGAAATTATCCTTGGGACTGGCCTTGTTCAAATCTCGATAGTCAACATAAATTCTTGTCTTTCCATCTTTCTTGGGTACTGGCACGTCATTGGCCAACCAGGTGGAATATTGAAGCGATTGAATCACTTTTGCTGATAGTTGCTTCATAATTTCATCATGGATTTTCTTGCTCACATCTGTCTTGAATTTTCTCCGAAGTTGTTTTACTGGAGCAAAACCAGGATTGATCGGTAACTTGTGAACCACCAAATCTGTGCTCAAACCGGGCATGTCATCATATGACCAGGCAAACACGTCTCTATAGTCAAACAAGACTTAGACTATGTCATCTTTCACTTTCGGTTCAGCGTGCATGCTTATCTTGGTTTCCTTAACATCATCGGCACTTCCCAGATTTATATTTTCTGTGTCATCCAGATTGGGCTTAGGCTTATTTTCAAATTGTTCTAATTCCCCATTTATTTCACTCTCGGCTCTCTCCTCATCATATTCTTCCTCAAAGATTTCTTCCGTATCAGCCTCTTCCATGTCATCTACCTCCTCAATTGTCACTTCATAATCATCCCACCCCCCATCATACACTTCCTCAATTTTCAGTTGATTCATTGAGACCAAGTTAAACTGTGTGTTTAGATCAGGGCATGATTTCAGCATGCATGTCATGTTATTAAGGCCATCAGAAACATAGCTACAGAAAGAAATAAGAAATAAAAATTAGGAAAATAAAGAGACAAGATATAGAGACAAGAAACTGGTCTTGCTTTTCATTGAATTTGAAAGACAAAAGGGTTTGACATCATAACGAGCAAAATAAATATACTTGGATTACAACCCTTAGAATAACCAAGTATACAGAAAGGATAACAAAAACTTGCTACCAATAGCCCCTCCTAGTGGGGAGAGGCGTAGATTCCCAGTTGTTCAGCTTCACATCAGGGCCAATGTTCTGGATTTCTGCATTGCTAAGTCCTTCGCCAGTTTGCACCATGGTGATGCCAAAGACGTGCCTCAGGTCTGACAGCAGCTTCCTTTGTTCTTCAGTCTCCTCAGTATTCTTGGAAGAGGCCTTGCCTCCACTAGGCCTTGTGAAAGATTGAGCGAGGCAAGGGACATGCTTCTCGAGAGACCATTCTTGTTTCTTCATCTTCCTAGCTCTTGCTCTGTCTGCAGCTGTGGGCTTGTATCCCAGACCCTAGGTACCTCGAATGCCAAGTGGACTAATTGGACGCGACATTCCTTGTAGCGCTGCCCCGAGACCTTTCCCGGGCTGGAAACCGTGCTTCAACATTTCCGTAGCCATCATGACTGCTGCTTCTGACAATCTTGCCTGGGGTAAAGGCTTGCCTTCAGGAACCTCCTCCACATGGACCGCTTCAAATGCTTGATACATAGGAGTTGGGCTATCATTAGTGAATTCAATAACTGGAATAGACGGATCCTTGTAGATTGACAAATCTCCCTCTCCGTGTACCATGATCATCTCACGATTCCATTCAAACTTGATAGTCTGGTGTAAGGTTGATGGTATTGCGCCTGCCATATGGATCCAGGGTCTTCCCAACAACAGGTTGTAAGACGAATCCATATCAAGAACTTGGAAATCGATAGCAAAATCCACGGGCCCGATTGTCAGTATCAGTTCTATCTCAACAATCGATTGTCGTTTCTCTCCATCAAAAGCACGGATAGTCATGGTGTTTATCCGAATTTTGTCCATGTTGACTTTCAATCTCTTTAAGGTAGACAATGGATAGATGTTCAGACCGGACCCCCCGTCAACCAGTACCCTTGTGACATAAGAATTGTCACACTTGACAGTCAGATGCAGTGCTTTGTTGTGACCAGTGCCTTCCATTGGCAGTTTCTCGTCAGTGAAAGTGATCCTGTTTACCTCAAAGATACGACTTGCGACTTCTTCAAGATTGCTGACGGTCATCTTCTCGGAGACATGAGCCTCATTCAGTATTTTCAACAGAGCATGACGGTGTGCCTCAGAATGCATCAACAAGGACAACAAAGAAATTTGAGCAGGGGTCTTCCTCAGCTGCTCCACAATGGAGTAATCTTGCACTTTCATCTTCTTAAGGAATTCCTCCGCCACTTTCTCGGTGACAGGCTCCTTGATGGGGCCCTGATTTTCTCTAGCCTGCTTTGCTTTTCTTAACTCTTCCGGGGTAAAGCACCGCCCAGAACGAGTAAGACCGCCAACTTGTGTTGTTTCCGCCACAACCTCTTTTCCCTTGTATGTTACCAATGTCTTGTCATAATTCCATGGGACAGCATTAGTGTTTTTCATAGGAATCTGAGGTGCACTCTTTATGACAACAGGCTCACACAGCTTGTTTTGATCATCTTCACAGGGTGCTCTTCTTATAACCAACTTTGGTTTGGCCACACAATCCGGCTCCTCTCCATTTTTGTTTGTCCTTTGGATCACCAATTTTGGTTTTTCAGCCACCTCTTCCTTTCGCTCAATGGCTCTTCTCAATGTCAATACTGGCTTGCTCGGCTGGATAGGATGCCCCACTTTCCCCGGCACAACCGAAAGAATTGGTTGCATCCTTTCCACTCCAATTGTTATAGCATCGACTGACACTATTGGCCTTGCGGATTCGTCTTCGAATCCCCCTTCACATATACCCACCATGTGTACATCATGGACCGGCAAAGGATTGCGATTAATGTTTGGCGTTTCTGCATCTTCGATCACTATTTGGTTATTGTCAATCAGATCTTGCACTGCCTTCTTGAGATAATAGCAATCTTCTGTATCATGTCCTGGTGCGCCCGAATGGTATTCACAATGCCGAGAGTGGTCCACTTTCCCAATGGGTTGCATGTTTCCTTAAATTGGCTTTATCATATCCAAGGCTTTCAATTTCTCGAAGATACTGGTGTAAGATTCTCCGATTGGTGTAAATTCTCTTTTTTTCTCCTCTTGGGCTTTCCTGAATTCAGCTCTTGGACGGAAGCCTGCAGGACTTCTTGGTCGGTAGGTAGGGTTTGGCGGAGCCTGGTAATGATTAGAGGGAGCTTGGTGCGTGTGAAATGTAGGCTGTGGGGCTGGGGCACGCCATTGCGGATAGGATGTTGGAGCATATGGCTATGCTGCATGAAAAGAGTATTGGGGTGGAGGCATGGAGTATTGTGCATTTTGTGGTGGGTAATAGTATTGTAAAGGGGGTGTTTGTGGAGCTTGGTATGAATTATGTTGATTGTATCGCTCCTCGTTCCACTTTCGCGGACCTGACCCTACCATGGCTACATCCTCTTTCTTCTTCTTACCAAACCCTGCTGCCCCAGTCTGCACGGCCTGTGTAGTCGCCTTTAGTGCAGTCTGACTCACAATCTTGCCAGCTTTGACTCCCCTCTCAATCATTTCTCCCATCTTGACGACTTCACTAAATGGTTTCCCAAAGGCGGCGATCAATGCACCATAGAACGCTTCATCTTGCACCTCAATGAACAAACAAACCATGTCATCATCTGGTATTGCGGGGCTCACTCGAGCGACCTGCTCGCGCCATCTGAGGGCGTACTCCCTAAAGCTTTCACTTGGCTTCTTTTTTATCGCATCCAAGGAGGATCGATCTGGCAAAACTTCGATGTGGTACTTGTACTGGTCATAGAATGCCTGTGCCATATCCTCAAATGACAACCATTTAGTTAAATCCTGCCTCATGAACCATTCGGCAGCTGCACCTCCCAAGCTTTCAGAAAAGTATGCTATCAACAGTTTGTCTTTCTTGACCCCTCTCATTTTGTTGCAGTAGGTCTTCATATGAACTCTTGGGTCTCCCTGCCCAGTGTATAAATCGAACTTTGGCACTATGAACCCCTCTGGCAATTGCAATTCGGGATAGGGGCAAAGATCCTTGAAAGAGATGTTAGTATGATCTCTGTATCCTTGAATGTTCCTTACTGCTTGTTCTAGGCCCTTCACCTTTCTCAGAACCTCGCTCTCATCAAGCTTTCCTGATCGATCAACCTCAACTTGAGACTCGCGATGGAACCCCTGATCATATGAGTCACTGTGTCGGAAATTGGGTTCATGGTGCTGATCATAATGATGATCCCCAGCCTGGAGATGCGGTTCGCTGCTGGACCTGGCCATAGCAGGCCTAGCTGGGCCCCAAAAAGTTGGGACCTGTGGGAGAGGTGGGCCATACTATCCCTGTGGTGGGGCTGGACCATACTGCCCCTGTGGTGGATGTTGTCCATACTGCCCTTAAGGTGGAGGTGGTGGGGGCGGCTCATGAGGCCGCACTTCAGCTTCTTTTGTTGGACCATGGCTAGTGTCAAAACCAGGGGGATAGGTTGGATCCTCGACCGCCGTAGATGTGCCTGGTGCTCGCTGGCTAGCTGTTGGCACAAGCCCATCTAGGAGGTTTGGCATGGGAGGAGGTGCCCGTCCGGTGGTTATCGCATGATGCATGTCTACCAGGAATTGCTTCAGAGTCAAGGCCTCTTCTGTCGTCCTATCATTTTCTTCGGAACCGGCATCATATTTATCTCCTTCAGTTGCCATGTTATCAAATGAAATTTCAGATCCTTTTGAGAGTGGGGTAATGCCAGAGCGCTGCACCAAATCACTGGTAATCTAGTCTTGTCTGCAAGCAAAAACAGGTTAGGAAACACCATATTTTATGAGCAAAGCGTGCCTACAAGCCTAAGGTCGTTATGCCTCATCCCGAATCAAGAGAAAGCGGGTCCTTATTTCTTTTCTTCTTCTCTTTTTTTTTTGTCCTTCCATTTTTCTCTCCCTTTTTCTCTCTTTTCATGATTTCATCATTTCATTTTTTCTTCTTATCTTTTTTTTTTCTTTTCTTTTTTTTTTCAAATGTAAGAAGGGTCCAAAATCAGATTGAAAAGTGTATTAAAAAAAATATAAAGAGACACAATTTTGGATTTTCTGATTTCCTTTTCCTAAATGCCGAAATAGTACAATACTACAATAACCGGCCCTCTGACAACATGGGGCAATAGTAGTATTCCTAAAAATTTAAACAAACAAACTAGACAAATGTTCGAAATAAAAATACTAATACATAATGAAAAGCTACAACATGTCCAAGATGCTAAGTGAGTGACAAAAGGCAGTTAGCTGCATCATCTAGGCCCATATATATCTGCTAAGGCATCCCGGGCTCTGCCTCAGCTGGCTCCTCTGGATCTAACTCAAATGGCTCGTCAAGATCCTTCTCTGGTGGCTCCTCGGGGTCCTCTTCTGGTGGCTCCTCGGGATCTACTGGTGGACCTTCCACCAAGGTGCGGCGCAATCCATCCAGATCTGCCGCAACTCTGGTGACGAAGGGAAGCACGTGTGGAAGAAGGTCCTCCGCGGGCAGTCTCCTATAGTCATCGATAGCCTGTGCAACATACATAGCAGAGTCATAAACCTGCCGATAAGCTACACTGATCGTCTGTCCTGCAGCCTGTATATCCCCAAGTCGGTCCTGTGCTAGACCTCTGAGCTGCTCTCCCTGCTTCAATGCCCTGTCAAGTCGAGCTCGAGCATCCATGGCATCCTGACGATGATAATCCTCCCTTCTCCTGCTCTCAGTTAAAGCTGCCCTATCGGTATCCCTCGCTGCCAATGCCTCAGAGTGCAATTCACGGAGTCGTCTGACTGTATCTAGGTGCTGATGTGACAAACCCTCACTCTCAAACTGGGCGGCTCGAGCGGCATCCCTCTCCGCGCGAAGACGGTGGACCAAAGCCGAGTACTCCTTCTCAACATCTGCTCTGTGCATCGCCATCCTCACCTCTATCTTGCACTCCTCATCATAGGGTCCTTTGATTGGCTTTGTAGGCAGGGCTACAAAAACATATTGCCGACCATACCAGAAAACATACTCAGGGGTGACCATGCCCCTGTATCGATCCGAGATCTGTGTGGTACGGGGCATACTCTTCATATTCTTCCAGAGATCGCACCACTGCCTAGCTTCAGGGAACTCAAAAGTAATAGGCTCGAAGGAGTACCTACTCACGTCCTCAACCCTTGGGACATCCTGAACACGCCCCAACTGTCGCAACACACGTGTAGGGCAATAAGGCTCAGTACCTCAATGACCACAAAGAACAAGAAATGGATGGTTCCTGCTATCATAATCGACACCGCCATAAACTACCTCTCCCGAAGAGAACCAGTAACCTGCCACCGGATGCTCTCTGAAGTAAGCGCCTCCACATACTGTGTCCAATCATCCACACTCACCGGTAAGACAACATCTCTAATGCGCCAGTGATGGGTGCCCAAATGACATTTGGGCGCATCGGGGAGTAGTGCAGGGTCAGAACGCCCCAGTAAGTGCTCGATGAACCAAACTTGCAACATCAGGTTGCAACCCTCGAAAAATCGGTCTTTTCTCTCTTTGCATCGGGTCAAAGCACGGTAGATACTACCCAGGATCATGGGCACAATAGTGACATCTCTCAGTCCTCCAAATAAAGCTTTCATCACCCAGCTGAGATGGATAGATATTTGCCCATTTTCCGACGGAAAGACCATAGCACCTAAGAAAGCGAGAACAAATGCATTTGCCCTGAATGTAAGCAACTCCTTATGCCCCCCATTTGAGGTCGAACTCTGGTAGATATGTCGTGTAACCGTCAGCTTTCCATAACGAGCAAAAAGATAGTCCAAACTGATAAATCCTGACGATACATCAATCTGTGTATCCTGGCGCAGATGCATGTATGTCAAGAACTCCTCCCTACGTACAAATCAAGTCACTATGCACTGCTTGCCTAACTCTTTCTTAATTAATCCTGCAATCTCCTCTACTGTGGGGGTCATCTCGAAACCATGGAATACAAAGGTGTTTTGAGACGGCTCCCAACGCTGAATCAAGACATTAATTAGTTCCCGCCGCGGGGGAAACCCGGGTCTCAGAAGATGCGACATCTCACCCATCCTACCATTGACATTCATCTGGTTCGCATCGCTCATATTATACCACCAGTTCCTCAAATCGAAAGGTGCCTCATCAACCATCCTAATGGCTGGTGGCGTAGAACCCTCGGGAAATTTTCTCTTCCCTACTCTAGACGAAGATGCAGCCATGTCACCTATTTTCTAAAAAAAACAAATTAGGACTATGCAAACTTGGACAAATTGTAGAATAATTTGTAAAGGGGCGGGCCAAACCCAACAAAAGTATTTACACAATTGACTAGCCCGGACAAATAATAATAACAAAAAAAAATTCCTTCTTTTTTTTTTTTTTGAAAAATTTGCCATTATACTTGCCGATACTCTTTTTTTTTTTCAAGTCAAAAATTGGCTACGACAATGACACAAAAATTGGGATTGAATTTACATGAACTTGGTTGTTATAACGGCATGAGAAATTGACTCAAAAATTTTTTGTCAATGAAAGGGTGACAAAACAATTGCTAAATTTTTCTGAAAAATATGAAATTGCCTCTCTTAAAAACAATCTCCCTTTCCCTCATTTTCTTTTCTTTTGTCCTTTTTTTTCAATTTTTTTTCAAATAAGTCCGCTTTCCTCGACTAACGGTCAGCATAACGCCTTTCTAAATGCAACACATAGCATGCTTGGGCCCTGCAGTCCCACTCGAACAGAAGGAGTCTGCCTAGACAGGCACAGTACTTGGGGGGTACCGTACCTCACTAAATCCAATGATATGCAGATAATTCGGCCTAAATTGGAGCGGGTCAAACTCTAGGTGACTCAATGGGTTCATGATCTAATGATTCAGCCATTTGGAAGTGCCTCAGGGGTACCGGTCGACAACGTCTAACGGCCTAACCCAACGCACCTCCTCCTAAAACAGGGTTAACTTTTTGTGCCCGAAGACACGACAGAAAATTCCAGCCGACAAAGCGAAACTGGCGTGCATGTGTGCAGTGTTCCAGAAGACTCAGAGGGTTGCAGAAGAAGACAATTGTGTATATTTACAATTCAAATAAAATCAAAACAGTAAAATTCAAGGTTATCATATGATCATGGCAACAATATAACAACCAAATATTTAATAAATTAAAACATGCGACAATTTTCAAAGCCGGAGATTCTAGTTTTCACTAGTTTCCCCAGCGGAGTCGCCAAGCTATCACACCCTAAAAAATTTAATTTCCTGCGGGGAGATTTATTTAAAGGCTCGTGACTGGTGTTCAAAAGGTACAAAATTATTTTTTAGAGAACTCGGAGTCGCCACTTGACATAGTTTAAGGTGTACCAAGTCACCAAAAGGTACCTTGGAACACCTCCGACTCGTCTAATGGTCTGCGTTACAGATTCGGGTAAGGTTCTCAGTTGACTCTCGGGAAGGTATTAGGCACCCTCGAGTCCTGTGCCAAGCACAGTTGCTTTATCGTCGCAATCTTAATTTATTAAATATGGTTGTTATATTAAAGCCGTTAATTTGAATTTATGCTTTGATTAAGAAAAATTAAAAAAATGTAACATTATGTTCCAACCTTACAGAGGACTGGACGATCTATAAAGGAATTTAATTAATTTCAAAAATAATAATAATAATAATAATAATAATAATTAATTTAGAGTTAGTTTAAATCAATTCAAGTTTGCCTTTTAGCCTAATAATTAGATCACGAATCATGCTTATCAATGCGTAATCGAGTAAATCTTTTCAATCCTATTTAATTTGCCTAATCGTTACATTTTCGGGTGGACAGTTTAATTATGTCAAAGTAGAGTGTATTCGACTTGTTTAAGATATAAATGATCTAAATATTTACAACATTTAAATAGTTTGTTATATAAAAAAAAAAACTTATAGCCATGAGTTAAAACATAATTTGAAGTTGAACTAAAACGTGCAAAATATATTGAAACTAAAGCTAAGCGTGCAAAATATGCGGGATTTTAACAACATTGGCTTTTAAAGAAGTCTTGCACACTTTGCACTTGTTATTCTGTTTCAGCTCACTCTTTCAAATATGTCCAAATTTCTTTTAATTATACTATGTAGACAGCTTTGCAAAAAAATTAATCACATTTCCGAAGTATGCATTTTGCATATACGTGCTTAGCCTTTAGAAAATTGTCCCAAGCTCATTCGACATTTGATCAGTTGTAGGAAAGTGTATTTTTAAATTACTTTTTCAATCTGCCCATATTTGCAAAAAAATTGTCCTGAATTACGTGAGCTTCCACTTTTTGTTTAGCAAAAATATAATAGTACCTAAAAGATGTCCTAGATTTGCAGAAAGAAACAACGAACTGCACTACATGAATGCTCTTAAAGACATGTCAGGTTTTTAGCAACATTGCATTTTTCTGCTACGTGAAATCCAAAATTTGCAGCTGCTTATACACATTTCAATCACCTTTTAAACCATTTTTTTTAAGAATACATACAGAGGTTAAAGCTGCTAAATTCATTTCCTTCTCATTTCAACATAACTCCTAATTCAATCAGGATAACAACGCAACAAATCACATTAACTCATATTTCCATGGCCAAGGATGATAAAAAAAATGCGAGGTTTAAGAGTTACCTAGATACGAGACCTTAGAGCTCGGCTAAATCGATCCACAAAAGCTTAAAATGACACGTACACAGCAATGGCGCCAAAAATCAGCAACTAAAACAGCCCTTTAACTGCTCTATTTAACACCAAAGACTTGTAGATTTATACCCCGAAAGACCCTAAGTGTAAAGGCTTTTGGTTCTAAATCCTACTCTCAAACTTAACCCTTTTTTTTTCAAGTATTTTTGCTCTCTATCTCCTCCTTGTTTCAGCTGGTTCTTCTCTCAAAGAGGGCAATAAATGGCCCTATTTATGGCTGAAAAATTATCAAAGGGTGGAGTGTTTGGTTGGCTAAAAGTGCAAGCCCATCCCCACTTGAGTACCCTTGTCAAGTCCCACATTTTAAGGCTTTTGGCACTATTTTCTCACTATTCCAGCCACCCTATATGTCCCCCTAAAGCTGAAAATACAAGTTGTCCAAGTTGGACAAGTACTTGGACAACTGACCTTCTTCAAGTTCAAAACAAAATCCCCTTCAATATTGAACTAAATATCTGAAAACTAAAATGAAATAGCCTCCTAAACTAAACTTGAAATTATACAAAGAATACCACCAGATTCGAAACATATCTAACAGTCCAAGGTTGAGATAAAAAGCAAACTGGACAAGAGAAAATTCATGAACCCTCCATTCCCTCTAGGAACTCCCTCAAAGATCAGATACCAATGTATTAAAACAAGACCATTTAAAACGACATTTCAAGGCACAACTGGAGATACTGACAATTCATGCTCAAGTAACTAGCAAATGACAAGTTCCCTAACTGCTCTGCTTAAAAAAAAACTAATCTGAGACATGTTTCATATAGCAATCGAAGCAAGCAAACGCCAAACAGTCATGATCAACAAACTAAACCCAATGATTAACACAGAAATAGGTGTTTCTTATGCAATTCCATGCCTTTTAACAGAGTTGAGCCAAGGATACTTTGATTCAGACAAAATGAAATACAAACAACAGTTCATCCATTAGTTAATGGGGGTAAACTTCAAACTAATCTCACACACAGACCAATATCCTTTCAAGACTATTGTAAATTCATTTGAACAAACAAGCATACAAGATGATTTTTGTCTTTCATGCTAACATTAAGCTAAAACAATAAAACTAAACTAACAAAGGAAAAGGGAAAGCAATGGTTTCTTCTAACCCGTGAAGCTAAACAAACATCAGTTTACCCCATCATTACTATGTCGAATCGCCACCAGCGCGGACCATCTCGACACAGCCACACGATCACTACAGCCCCAGGTTCAAGCCACGAATGCCACTACTTTGCTGTAACCATTGACGCAGCCTCGGATCAGCCTCAATATGGCCACCAACGTCATCCTCATAGCCTCACCATCATCAAGCCACCGCTGCCACACACAGAGCTAACACCCATATTCGTTTATCACCTAATCATCACTGCCTCCCTATGCTGACTCCATCACTATATTAGCTACAGCCCCAGGTTCAAGCCACGAATGCCACTACTTTGCTGTAACCATTGACGCAGCCTCGGATCAGCCTCAATATGGCCACCAACGTCATCCTCATAGCCTCACCATCATCAAGCCACCGCTGCCACACACAGAGCTAACACCCATATTCGTTTATCACCTAATCATCACTGCCTCCCTATGCTGACTCCATCACTATATTAGCTTCAACAAAAGCGACACCATTGTAGTAACACCAAAACAGTTTCAGCTTCAACCAAATCCCAAACGTCAAAGGGCTAATATCACACAAAACAAAACTAAACCTAACAGCCCCCCCCCCCCATCCCGTCACTGCCCTCACCTCACCATCGTCATCTTCACTGCCTCACCAAGGCTTCACCACATCACCCTCACAAAACGTCAACCACAGCATTTTATCCCCACACCAATAACAAAATAGAAAAGGAAAGAAAATAAGAAGAAGAAGAGAGAAAAAAAAACTGAAAATGGAAAGAAAGGGAAACGGGAAACGGGGAACGGGTATTGGGAGATGGGGATGCGAGGGTGAGAGAGGAGGGTGAGGAGAAAGGAAAGAGCCAAAAACTTACCGGAAATACGCAACAAGTCGCCGGAGTCAAGTTCAACCGGAACTTTGAAACCCGATCTACGAGAAACGGCTAAGAATATGGAGAATCCGAGTTGAGAAATGGAATGGGGGTCTCGAGATCTTTCCAATGATATATATTTTGTATTTTTCCGGCCACCGGAGGTGGTGGCCGGCGGCGGCAGTGCGGCGGCTCCGCGGTGGACCAACGGCGGAGGGAGATTTCTGGTGTGTGGTGAATTTTTTTGACAGAGTATTCCCAAGTCCTTGAGACTTATGTGAGGTGTGTGCAAATGAAGCTAAAAATGAGAATTATAAGGGAATGGAGTGGGGGAAGGCATACCATTGGATCAAACACAAACTAAGGGCTAAGATTAAATGTGTGGGAATGGGCTGGACGAGCCAAATGTAAGAAATGGGCTAAGGTAGTGGGCTGACGGGCTAATATTTTTTGCACATATGGCCACTAAAGCTCTATACTTATTAAAAGCCCACACAATTAACTACAATCAAAAAATACATAAATCTACAATATTATCAAAATTAAACATGGAGTCATAGTTAAACACATAACAAGTATTTTTTACAATTTTCATATTTTCTATCCTAATTAATGACAATTTTAATTAAAATAAAGACTAAAATTTAGGAAAATTTCGGCAAAACTCCTAAGAATCTAACACAACTATTTTGAGCACTTTTTTCTGAATTTTGGTGCCAAAATTAGGTGATTACAATCATCATTTGTCTGTGGAACAACTCTAGTTGGCCATTTCTACTCATAATGATCATCATTAGTTACTCTTACAGGTATATTGGGTCATTTTTAGATATAATGATCATCATTTGTCACTCTTACAAGTATAGTTGGTCATTTATTATCATATTGATATTCATTTTCCACTCTTACCAAGTATAGTTGGTCATTTATAGTGATAGTGATCATCATTTGTCACTCTTACAAGTATAGTTGGTCATTTATTATCATATTGATATTCATTTTCCACTCTTACAAGTATAGTTGGGTCCTTCCTAGTCATAATGATCATCATTTGCCACTCTAACAACTCTACTTTGCCATTTCTACTCATAATGATCACCATTTGTCCCACAAACTACTCTAAGTGGTCTTTGTGATGAAAGTGGATGAATTTATCACTCTTACAGGTATAGTGGGTCCTTTGTAGGTATATAATGATCATAGTTTGTCACTCTAACTACTCTAACTGTGAAGAGTATGATGAAGATCGCAACAATAGAACGTTGCGCGCGGAACATCACAGTAATGCGACAAACTTCTAGTTGATGTTCGAAACAAGACTATATGTATGGATCATCATTTCTCCCTATAACAAGTATAGTTGGTTATTTATGGTGATAGTGATCGTCATTTGTCACGCTAACAAGTATAGTGGGTCATTTCTAGTTAAAATGATCATCATTTGACACTCTTACAAGTATAGTGGGTCATTTCTAGTTTAGAAGGATCATCATTTGTCTGTGGAACAACTCTAATTGGCCATTTCTACTCATAATGATCATCATTAGTCACTCTTACAGGTATAGTGGGTCATTTTTAGATATAATGATCATCATTTGTCACTCTTACAAGTATAGTTGGTCATTTATTATCATATTGATCATCATTTGTCCCTATACCAAGTATAGTTGGTCATTTATTATCATATTGATATTCATTTTCCACTCTTACAAGTATAGTTGGGTCCTTCCTAGTCATAATGATCATCATTTGCCACTCTAACAACTCTACTTTGCCATTTCTACTCATAATGATCACCATTTGTCCCACAAACTACTCTAAGTGGTCTTTGTGATGAAAGTGGATGAATTTATCACTCTTACAGGTATAGTGGGTCCTTTGTAGGTATATAATGATCATAGTTTGTCACTCTAACTACTCTAACTGTGAAGAGTATGATGAAGATCGCAACAATAGAACGTTGCGCGCGGAACATCACAGTAATGCGACAAACTTCTAGTTGATGTTCGAAACAAGACTATATGTATGGATCATCATTTCTCCCTATAACAAGTATAGTTGGTTATTTATGGTGATAGTGATCGTCATTTGTCACGCTAACAAGTATAGTGGGTCATTTCTAGTTAAAATGATCATCATTTGACACTCTTACAAGTATAGTGGGTCATTTCTAGTTTAGAAGGATCATCATTTGTCTGTGGAACAACTCTAGTTGGCCATTTCTACTCATAATGATCATCATTAGTCACTCTTACAGGTATAGTGGGTCATTTTTAGATATAATGATCATCATTTGTCACTCTTACAAGTATAGTTGGTCATTTATTATCATATTGATCATCATTTGTCCCTATACCAAGTATAGTTGGTCATTTATTATCATATTGATATTCATTTTCCACTCTTACAAGTATAGTTGGGTCCTTCCTAGTCATAATGATCATCATTTGCCACTCTAACAACTTTACTTTGCCATTTCTACTCATAATGATCACCATTTGTCCCACAAACTACTCTAAGTGGTCTTTGTGATGAAAGTGGATGAATTTATCATTCTTACAGGTATAGTGGGTCCTTTGTAGGTATATAATGATCATAGTTTGTCACTCTAACTACTCTAACTGTGAAGAGTATGATGAAGATAGCAACAATAGAACGTTGCGCGCGGAACACCACAATAATGCGACAAACTTTTAGTTGATGTTCGAAACAAGACTATATGTATGGATCATCATTTCTCCCTATAACAAGTATAGTTGGTTATTTATGGTGATAGTGATAGTCATTTGTCACGCTAACAACTATAGTGGGTCATTTCTAGTTAAAATGATCATCATTTGTCCCACAAACTACTCTAAGTGGTCTCTGTGATGAAAGTGGATGAATTTATCACTCTTACATGTATAGTGGGTCCTTTGTAGGTATATAATGATCATAGTTTGTCACTCTAACTACTCTAACTGTGAAGAGTATGATGAAGATAGCAACAATAGAACGTTGCGCGCGGAACATCACAATAATACGACAAACTTCTATTTGATGTTCGAAACAAGACTATATGTATGGATCATCATACGATGAAGATAGCAACATTAAAAATTGTGCGATCCGAACGGCCGTTTAATGCGACGAACATCAATAGGTTGTTCTAAAACAACCTTACGATAGATGATCATCACTTGTCACTCAATTGGTCATCACTACTGATAATTGTCAATATTTATCACTCTAATTAGTCTACCAACTATATTTGGTCCTTTCAAGCGAAATGAGCATCATTTGTAACTTTTTGTTCCGAACAGGTATAAATTGTATTTTCTAGTTAAAATGAACATCATTTATCACTATATTCTGGATATCTGGATGTGTATAATGTTAATGATTATCATTTATACCTGGAAACATATATCTTCGTGTTGGAACACATTATATATGTTTCGAACAGGTATAAATTGTATTTTCTAGTTAAAATGAACATCATTTATCACTATATTCTGGATATTTGGACGTGTATAATGTTAATGATTATCATTTATACCTGGAACATACCAGTTGCGTTTCGAACATATATCTTCGTGTTGGAACACATTATATATGTTCCGAACGTGGTGTATGATTTTATTAACTTTTCCAGAAATGGAGTAGAACAAGTTGTCGTTTGGAACATCGTATTTAATATCCTAAACGACAGTTGATGTGTTGCGAACTATAAGCAAACATGATGGTTTGGAGAAAATTTAACAGTACTAATTAAAGACCTTCATAATAATATTAATTAAAAAGAGATACAAAAGCATATTCATAAACAGTACAACTACTTAAACATCTAATATATAATAGCGTCTTTGTTATTGTTTTGACCTCCACCGAATTGATTTTGCAAAATCCTCTCAATCCGATCTATCTGCAATTGCATCTGCTCAAGTTTTGTCTCGAGTGTTTGAATGGACCTCTCGCAATTATCTGCTACCTCTTTGATGTCAACAACTTCATAATGCACGTCTAGCAGTCTTGTGGGAAGCGACTTGTTTGGAGGCTCTCGGACTCGGTGGTATTTATTCCATGGATCGTTTAATGCGTTATTGGCCATCTGCATGAAAAGTTGTTTAAAATTTAGAAAAGAATCAAAGTGGAGTTATGTTTAAGGAAATATAAACAGATTAGATTTTGAAATCGTTTTAGGAAAAACGTAGAAAATATGGAAAACTTGAGTACCTCAACTTGTTCTTCCTTGATATAGAAACTGGTGAAAACTGAACGTAATACTTGGTTAATGCGAAATGAATTGTGAATTGGGTATTCATCAAGGAGGTATTTATAGATGTTTTGAAGTGGCTTTTAAACTCTAATGCACGCCTTTTCAGTGGCCGAAGCAAATGAAGGGACGCATATTTACAAGTGTGAATGTATTTTGACGTGACTGTTGTAGCAACCAACTTGTATTTTAGCCATTTGGTGTATTGGTATTAGGGCATCCCAACTGTTCATTGTAGCCATTTGTGTCTTTTAAATTTTGAATAGCTTGTTCGGAACGTCACGTATAAAAGGATAATATAATATCATCGACAAGATGTTCCGAACATTTCCTCTAAGGTAGCACTTGGTAAATGCTACGGCTATGAATTGTGAAATAAAGACCTCACAAGCTTTCACATGCCTTGACATCGTTCGGAACATCAAATGTAATATCCTAAACAAACTGGATGTATTGCGAACAATATGCAATTATGTGCACAACATAATAGCAAAAGATGCAGTAAAACAAATCTGTGCAAACCATAAGTTAAGAAACAAATTTGGCCAAATATGTACACAATATAAATTATACAAGTAGGACGAAAAGTCCATTATGCAATTCAAATAAATATCCAAATAATCGAAATTATAACGAGGACGATGCTTCGTCCAATTCACAAACTCAATTTGTAGGCTGACTTGTAGCCTCAGTTCCACTACGAACAACGGGGCATGTAGTTTTCTTGTGACCATATCTCTTGCAGTTGCCACATTTATTTCTCCTCTTTGGAAGACGCTCCCCAATAGATCGAATCCGGTTAAATCTTCTTCTACCACGGTTGTTCGGCTTTGGGGGCGGAGGCACTAGATAAAGTATCTCTTCAGCAGGGACGACCCATGATTCTTCAGGAGGTACTGCATTGACAGGCTCTGCATAGGCAAGGATGTATGCTTGTGTTGTGTAATATCCACAAGTGTATTCATACACTCTACTTCCATATTCATCGCCATGCAACCCCCTAATTGCTGCCATAGCATGTACACAAGGTAACTGATCAAGATCAAACTCCCTACATGTACATGTCCTCTCATATAGATCAACTTCTGCCTCATGCCCTGGACTAATAATTTCGAAACCATAAGTTCCCTTCCTGTTGACAACTAGCTTGTCTCCCACTTTTTTATTCTTCCTTATTTTTATTTCAACATCTGGGACGCATAAATTTGGGTGGTTGATTAACTTCATAGCCCTAGTGTAGAATTTTTCCGCAAAGTTCCTACGTATATCCTTCCCAGCAATGGTGTATTCTCTTTGCTCTTTCAGCATGGAATTAATGGACTCAGCTATGTTTGATGTCATAACTTCAAACCTATTAAAAAGAATAAAAATTATAATAATCAAAAGATGTTCCTAACATAAAGCACAAGTGCAGATATAGGAATAAGAAGTGCGGAATATTCATGATGTTCCTAACATGACTCATACGTTCAGAACGACGATAAGGAGTTCGGAACATCTTTAGAAAATAAATTTTCCTATAATGTTCTGAACATATATGTTATGTTCGGAGCGCGTAATGTGACGTTTGGAACATATTGAAAGCAGACAGTAATATCAGACCTTGTTATTATAGTTTACCTTACCTGTTTCTTGGGAAATATAATCTGCTCCATCTATGATAGCCAACAACATTTTCAAGATAATCCGCTACCCTCCAATCAATAGTCCTGATCTCATTCATAGCATCATTGAACTCCTCTACCCTGTATGCCTTTACTGCAGTGTAGTATTTATGAAGACTGATTCCAAACTGAAACTTTGTTCGGATGCTTTCACCAAGATGCCACATGCAAACTCCATAGTATGCAGAAGGAAACACTTGGGCGACCATTTTCGAGATGCTCGGATGTCTATCCGAAACTATGCACAACTCTTCACTATCTGAAACTATGTGTCACGACCCAACTTAGGGCCGCGACGGATGACCAACACTAAGTGTCGATCATCACTAATCCTACTGATAATATGCTAACCATTATAACTGATAAACAGAATAAGCATAAACCTAGCTAATAAGGAGTATGCAATGCAAATAGCTGACAAGGCTAACATAAGCTGACATACATAACATACTGACTGCACCACATAGGGACATATCTACAGGCCTCTAAGAGTGATGAACTGAATATACAAAGGACGAGATAAGTCCCCGCCATACCCAAGCTGGCTGACTGTACACATACCAAAAGATAAGTAACTCCGGGAGTAAGCGGAGTGACTCCAATAGCTGATAGATGGCCTACTAACATGGTCCAAGCGTTGATCTATCTGCACCTGCGCGGCATGAAACGCAGCGCCCCAGAAAAGGGCGTGAGTACGATATGTACCAAGTATGTAAGCATGAGCATATAATATATTATAGCTGAATGAAACTGTAAGGCTGGAATATAACTATGTAAATATGAGATGGAGCATAGCAATATAGCTGGAAATCTGAAAAAAACGTACTAAACATGATCGGAATATAAACTGAAGTCTAGCTGAATTTGATACTGAAGACTGAAGACTGAGCTGAACTATACTGATACATAACTGTAATATGATTGATAGCTGGTTACTAGAAACTGGAACTGATAACTGTCAACTGATACTGACGCTAAGAACTGGTGGCTGATAACTGAGAACTGATAACTGTCAACTGATACTGACGCTACAGCTGAACTGTTATCTGAACTGGTACCTGTCTGGTGTTATGGGCTATATCCCCCCAAATCAGGTAACTGAACATCTGAACTAGTACCTGTCTGGTGTTATGGGCTGTATCCCCCCAAATCAGGTAACTGAAAACCGGAACTAGCCTCATGTATAATCATGCAGTGCATACTGTGGCTATATACGCATATATAACAAACCTGGTGGGTGTTATGAGCTATATCCCCCCCAGCCAGTAATATCTAGTTTCTCTGGTCAGAGTGTGTGAATGACACCCGGTCACACTAGGTGTTTCAACTCCTGCCTGAACCAGAGAGGCTGTATCCCCCAGACGGGTTGTATCACACGCGACCAGACTGTGTGTCCAATGTCCAGCCTCTATGGGGGACTCCAAATCACACATAACATGATCACAATATAAGCATAAGCATGTATGAGGCATAACACATGTGGCAACAATATATATGGACTCAAAGGAATGATAAGAAAACTCTGGATGGAATTGTAGACACAACCTGAAACATAGAATTTGTCTAACTCTTTGATTTTTATAAAAATTTCGGCAGAGTTTCCTCTGAAACTGGATGATCCGCAAAAACAGAACCAGCACTATACTATACACGGGAATGGATACCCGGATAAACTGATAACATAAACATGTTAAATGGATAACAAGATGAGACAATTGGATGACATAACAAATCCGCAAATAGAATGTCTGGACAGCACCACTGTCCTGACTTTCAACCTAATTTTCAGAGTGTAGCTGAAAGATATAGACTTCATGGTCTGGATGAAAGTTGTAGATATATGTCTTAGGGTTCTGGAGATTCTTAAAGAATCTAAATATCAATTTTTTACAAGGAGTTATGATCAATATACTAACAACTGTCCAAAGTTCAAAACAATTTTCCAGATTTTGAAACGTTTTGCCTTTCTGATTTGGACGTCTTTCACCTTGGATTTTAGTACCAAATTAAGTATATACAAGGTTTCCTTGGTACCATACAAGTTTCTCACAAGAAAAACTAAGTTTAAAACTAATAAAAGCTTCAAAATCTAAAAGATACATGCCTTGCAAAAAGAAAGGTTTAGCCTTACATACCTTTGATGTTTCTAGCTTCTAAACTTCGTTTCCTTTGAATTCCACACCTTCTAAAGCTTAAACAAGCTATAAAATAGAATTTAGATACTTTACTTAGCTATGAAGTAATTCTAAAACTCAAACTATAGACGAAATTGAAGGTAGCATAATGTTACCCTAATCGCGTAGAGCGTTTTGATGCAATCCGTCTTCCGTTTCGTGTCAAAATTGATGTTCTATCTTCAAAATCATAAAAAAATGGATTCAAACTGAAAAGGCTCTGTTTATATCATGGTTATACTGGAAATGTCGAGAGAGAGAGAGAGATTTCTCTTTTATGATAAAAACATTTCATTTCTAGCCCTCTTTTGTGCTTATGTCCCTTTTTCTGGTCTGACTTCTGACGCTCATATCTTTTTATCTATAAGTTATATGAGCAAACCGTTAAAAGTGTTGGAAACTACACTCCAAGACCTTCAATTTGGTATATGATATGTCCCCAAAAGACCTCATATAACACACAAAATTAATTGCTGAAAAAGCTCCGTTAAAAGGAAAATCCTTAGTCGGTTTTTCCGCAACTTAAATCTGATTTTTTCCAACCTTTATATTCAACATATAAAAGTCATATATGGTCCAATTATGACTTTAAGATCACTTAAATCATTCTTAACATGTCATTAGAATGATATACATCACTTTAGACATACGGGGTGTAACACTATGCAGCGTAATTGTTCGAAAAAATACTCATATGAGGTGTCGCACTCTTTGTCTACAATACAAAAAGCAACAGGGAATACGTGACTCATTGCATCCTGAGCAACAGCAGACAGCAACACCCCTCCATACTCGCCAGACAAATGTGTACCATCAACGGCTAGGACTTTTCTCACGTAAGTAAATCCCCTGATCCACGCTCCATAAGAGAGAAAAAAATACAAGAACTTTCCTGTGCTAGAAAGCCTCAAATCTGACTTGGTTCCTGGATTCTTACTCCTAACCATATAAGCATAAGCATCAAGAATTTCAATACCTTTCTCATGTGTTCCCCGTGTCAAAGATTTTACAAATTGACAGCCTCTAAGACACTTCCAGTAGCTAACCTTACAACCAAAATCGTTGTTAAAGGACTCCCTGACAGCTTTTGTGGTTGGACCTTTTCCCATTAAATATTTACCTTTCATGAACTCACCAATTATCCGGGCAGAGGCGTGTGAATTATGACTGGAATGATGTTGGACACCGCATGTGTGCATGTTATTGTAAACGCTAATGTAGAACCTATCATTACTTTTATACCTCATTGCCCTTAACCACCATTTGCATTTCACATCTAAACATCTAGCATTAAAAATCTTTGCAGTATTCTTCAATGGTTTGTAATTAAAACGATGTTTAACTGCTGCAATCTTCAATTTGGTGACCAGTTCTTTCTTATTGGAGAAAGTCATACCTTTTTCAAAACCTGTGCCATCGACGAAGTGAAATATCCGCTCGCTGCTTTGTGTTGGAAACACAGGGGTATAAATGGCAGGATGTTCCTCTACATATTTTTCTTCTACTTCTTCTTCCTTTTCTTCATCTACATCTACGCCTCCTCTGTCTTCTTCTACCCCTCCTCCTCTGTCTTCTTCTACTTCTTCATGTAAGTCATCCAATCGCTGACTAAAATCATGCCCTCCACTATTTGGCATTTCTTGGTCATTAGAACCAACACATTCCTCCGTCGTAGAAACCACAATTACCCTTAGTGTGGGCCTAGCACCATTACGATCAACGTCAGCCATATAAAGGCGTACATCATCATCATTTCTTATTGTAACGGGAGGAGTCTTTTGATTTGCGGCAACACTCAGCATGTATGTAATGCAAATGTCCCTCGGATTGTCTCTTATCCCCAACTTCCGATGATTTTGTTAAGTAGAACATCATACGTAATATCTCTAGGCACAAGAATGGGTCTTGACTCTTTAACCTTCGGAACCCAAGCATAACATTTAGAACGCTCCACCCATTCACCTTGATAATTAACTCCTAATATAACCTCACCCATCGATGGTCACCTGCAATAAATTGGAATGACCAACTATTAGTATTACTAATATTTATACAGTTTGTTCCAAACCTCAATGTTGCTCGTTTGGAACATCTCTGCTGACGTTCTGCACATCATATCACAGTTTTTCATTGCTTAATGCAAGATGTTCCAAACCTCAGTGTTGCTCGTTTGGAACATCGCATGCAGACGTTCTGAACATCACCTTACACTTTTTCGATGCTTAATGCAAGATGTTCCAAACTGCAACAGAACGCTCAAACATCCTACAGAATGTTCCGAACATTATCTGTGAAAATTCCAATAAAATACATACGCCGCGTAAAACGCTAGTGATTTGTTTGGAATTACAATTACGGCCATAGGAACGTCGAAATGGTGTTTGGAATTTCACGCAGATTGTTCGGAGGAACTGAATCCGTAACAATCCCGAATCAACAAAAACAACAAAAAACATGTTCGAAAAGTTAGTACACTTACCGGAGATGACTGGATTGATACGATTAAAATTGGAGGAACAAGATTTCCCCTTTAATGGATAAGAAACGACCAGATTTAACGAAATACCGTATAACCTAAATATGGGTGATCTCAGCTTGTATTGCCTAAAACTGGAAAGGATATTCAAGATAATAAGCTCAGCAGCTATGGTGGAATGGGTATTATTTCGATCTAGAAAGGAAACTCAGCAGCTATGGTGGAACTTTGGGCGGGAATGGAATGTGAAAAAAATGGAGGGAAAACGGGAGAGAGGAGAGAGGGAGGCAGCTAGGTAAATGGCCAAATTTGGCAAAAAACTACTTTATATACATGGACTATTGTGCAACTTACAAAATATTGGGGTGAGAATGTTACATAGTTAAACTAATTAAATGAGGACCTTAGATTTCATATTTAAAACTTGAGCCTTTTTTCACACAAAAAAGACTTGGCAAGTCCTGCCATGCCAAAGCCCCTAGTAACTATGCAATGAAAGTGAAACAAAAAGAACGCTCAAAAAGCAAAATATTGGAATGGTGCATCGGGAGTCAGACAAATGTACTGTTTTAGTCGGTCTGTCTTGTATAAAATTATTAGTATTCTTAGTACAGATCTCAGTATAATCCTTAAATCAAAAGTACCATCTATCCTCTTTCCAAAAAGCTTTAGTTTAAAACACCAGACAACCAAGTTTCTTCTATTATCACTTCCATACCACTATAGTTTCTTCACCTTTTTAATATAAAGTTTAAAAAAGAATTTTAAAAATAGAAAATGACACCACAAAGAAATTACTCTAGTTCAAGGAGAAGAAGAAGTTCAAGCTTCAATCCAAGCAAATATATTTCAGCAAAAGCTTATGATTGGTACAGGTTTAACAATAATCGAACATTTATTGAAGAACGGGGAATGGAGTTCTACGAAGATGAAGGGGAAAGAGCATCAAACATCTTGGAGCTAACTCGACGAAGAGGATGGATGTAAACACAACTACTAAGGGAATATGTTACAAGATTATAATTTGTTGACGCCCTCTGTCCATTCGGGGCTGATTGGACTTATAGAAGCAATGGTAGTTTTGTGTAGTTAAGAGGGACAAATATGAGACGGCTACACCGAGTATGGTTATACTTTGTTAATTGTCGATTGACACCAACGATAAATAACTCTGAGATTAAAATTTCAACAGCTGCACTAATCTACTCAATCATTAACAACTTGCCATTGAATGTTGGTCGTGTCATTAATGAGCAGATCAAATTGTGTAAAATTGAAATGAGATCATTTTTCTTTCCTTCATTGATAACACTTTTGGTATTGGGTGCTGAAGTTCATATTAATGGAGGTTTGTGGAGGAACAATGCAAAGCCATCTATTACAAATGGATTCTTGTTAAGCTTGGCAGATACAACTGGCCCAACACAACCGGATAGACTTGTGCAAGAACAAGGAAATGCTGAAAATGTACATGGTAATATAATTGCACAAGATGATGGAATGGAACAAGGAAATGCTGAAGAACAAGGACAAGGTAATATTGTACGAGAACATGGTGCTGAAGAACAAGAACAAGGTAATGTTGTACAAGAGCAGGTAGTTATGGTAGAGGAACAAATAATTGTAGGACAAGAGCAAGTACAAATTGACGGAGTATAAAATGGAAGAGTTGATTTAGAACCACCACCACAAAGAAGGAGCAGGAGAAATTTAGCTGCAGGAATAAGTCAACTTGAAGAACATATCAGAATGATGTTGGCTCAACAAGAGCATATGATGACTCGACAAGAACAAATGCAGCGAGAAATAATTGGGATGAAAAATATGCAAGAAAATAACATAGCTTTTTCAGCTGCGATAATGAATCCTATGGGACCTATGATGGGGAAATTGCTCATGATTTTGGCGTTGCTAATATACAAAACTTTTATCCTTTTCATGAGTTTGTACAGGTTGAAGAACCAACTATGATGGCACTGCCAGGACCACAAATACAAGGGGAGGAAATTGATGTTAGGAGAAGGCATTGAGAATTTTGAACAAGCCATGAGTCAAATTGAAATTCTGCAGTTCGACCCACCTGTTGAAGCTAGTCAAAGCAACTTTAGAGATCTAGATGTTGTGTCCGGACAGATTATTCAGTAATCTACACCTGAATTAGATGAACCAACACTAGATGTAGGAGGAATGGCTCATACAGAAGACTTTGGCTGCCTACAGGAGGGTGGCGACAATGAATAGTCACTTGAGTTTAATAGTATGCCTTTCCTAAACTAGGTTATTACTCCAGACGAGTAAAATCTTGAGTTTGGGGGAGGTTATGGTATTACTTTCTATCCCTATATCTATATTATTTACTATAATCTCTCTGAAATGTTGATTTTGTTTTTTTTTTTTTTTAAAAAGAAAAAGAAAATGGGAGTTTTTCAGGTGAAATAAAATAGAAAAATTGGAGTTTTTTTTGAATGCTTGCCGTTGACGTTGGGAAAAGAACATGGAAGCCTGATTTTGGTGAACAAAAAAAAAATAGCTGCTTATGGTTGAAAGTTAAGTGGAGAAATAGGATGTTTGCCAGGAAAATATCTATTGTTAGTATTCAGCTTATCTTAGTCTTATGTTTTGTTAATACTAAGCTTCCTATGATATGGTGATTAGCTTAGTATAATTATGCTATATGGGATAAGAAAAGGCAATTTGATTGTACATAACTTTCCTTAATATAATATCTAAGTTAACTATGTAACTACTGTGTGTTTTCATGATCTTCTTAAGGTTACTATGTGATTGATGAGTTTATCCTTCCCAAAGATTTCTAACTTGTTGCACAACTTCATATTCCTTGCCTCTATTCAGTAGGTTTTAAATGATAGATAAAGCAATTGGCAGACTATTTTTTTTTTTTTTTTTTGAGTACATCCACTTCATATTCCATTGCACTTGAAAAAAAAAAGTATTCAGTGTTGAGCTTATTTGACACAAGTAATGTAGAGAATGTCTTTGTATCATAGTAAAGTTATATGTTTCAGTAAATTATATCACAAAAAAGATAATTGATGAGAACAATTGGATCATCTAGCTTGAACATGAAAGGAACAAATTCAAGAATCTTTCAAATGGCAATTTTTGACCAAAAGAGTAAGAATAGTTATATTAACTATGTTGTTAGTACAATAGTACATGACTTAGAGAGAGATACTCTCTAATTTCTCTCTAAAAAATTTCCTCCATTAACTTTGTTCACTCCGCCACCAAGTTTTCTCTAAATTTCTTTTGCATGTCCGTCCATAGCTCTATCAACTCAGATATGGCTATGAATATACCTCCAAAACCACCAGATCTACCATTAATTAAAGAAGACAACACAAAAAATTCTACTTACTCCCAAACTCTAGTTACTACAGTTCCATCAAAAGAAGCTTCCACCTTCAACCAATATACTTATAATAATGATATCTGTGAGATGGTTGAAGAAAATCCAAACCTTGAAGGTACTGATGATGCAATCCATCTATCTCCCGAAGAAAAAGTTCGCATTTATGAACCCTGGAGATTTTCGGTCATAGTCAAACTTTTTGGAAAAAGAATAAATCATCAGTACCTCAAGAAAAGAATCCGAGAGCTATGGAAAACCAGTGAAGATTTTCCTTTAATTGACCTGGGATCTGATTTTTTTATTGTGAAATTTCTAAAGGAAGAAAATATGCTTAAAGCTCTTCAAAATGGACCTTGGTTCATTAATGGTTTCTTCCTATCCGTTAAGAGATGGGAACCAAACTTTGTGGCATCTGCTGCTAAACTCACATGCTCAGCTGTTTGGATTCGCTTACCACAATTACCAACTGAATTTTACGAATATGGAATTTTAAGGAAAATTGGTAGTAAAGTGGGAAAATTACTAAAAATTGATACTTGTACCTCTTCTACTATGAGGGGTCATTATGCTCGTATTTGTGTTGAAATTCCTATTGAAACCCCTGTAAAAATACATATGTATGTTGGTTCCCATAAACAACATATCACATTTGAAGGAGAAAATATTTTATGTACAAGCTGTGGAAGGATTGGACACATTAAAACCTCTTGCTCCTATTCCACGCTAGAGGAAAGTAAGGTAAGTGTGATGTCTAACCCATCTAATAATCAAGTTTCTGTCCCATTGCAGGACTCTAAGCAGGACAATGAATGGAAGATTGTCACTTTTCCTAGACGGAGAAAAACGAGCACTACCCATAAAGCTTCCTCCAATCAAGAGCAAACTAGAGTTGTCAAGACGGACCAAGGTATTAATGTTAAACTATTCGATGCAAATACTGGTAAGTACCTTGATACCCAAAAATTTATTTTCAAAGAAAAAGCTCATTCCGCTCGCAACTTAATTCACAACGAGTATACTCCTGACATTAGTAATAGTTTCTCTTTATTAGCAACTCAAACTGTTTCTAATTTTGAAGAGAATTCCTCTGCCTCGAATCGTAGTCCTAAGACTCCAAAAGAACCAAATAATCAAATTTCCCCTAGCCAAAGGTCTAAGGAAGACGCAATTATTAACACTGTCACTCCTATTTCAGCATCTCAGATTTGCAATCCCAATATCATAATTAAAACCACACATAAAACTTCTAATGTGGTTTTTTCTCAGGACCAAACTCAAGCCGTAGTTCCGACTTCTACCCCCACCTGTCTAACTGACTCCAAAGGCCAAGTTTTAAGCCCGTAAGATATGCAAATCGATACCACATTAGTGAACTTGCATACTCCATCTCTTGGTCCTATTTTACCACCTTCCGATAACAAACCATTTCAAATTCCGAATTCTCAATCCATGAATGATATTGAGACCTCAGGGGTTGATTCTTTTCCATTTGAATACGGACCAGAGTCCAAACTAGACGAATCACTTCATGAGACCGTGTATCCAACTAACACTATCAGTCCAAGCCAAAACACTAGAACCAAGAGTAAACAGTCTAGACAAATGGGAGGAAAATTAGAAGTCTCTAGAAAATGCTCAATTAAATCTTTCAAGCCTTCAAGGAATGATAGTAATGGTCTTCATCGAGCTCTTAGGGATGAAGAAGGCCTCTCTCTGCCCTCCAACTCTCTTCAAATGCTTGGTCAACATAAGATTCCACTCAAACCAAAGTATATGAAAGATTCCCATAGCAATGAGACAACCTTAGAAGATAAACAAGATTGCACTAAGGTGGGATGCCAATTTTTATTTGGGGAGCCAACCGCTCCAAAATGGGGAGAACCCTATCCCACCACCCCAGCACCTAAACCTGCCAATGAATAGAGCCACTTATTTCTTAGTTTGGAATGTCATGGGTGCAAATAATGCAAACTTTCGCAGAAACTTTAGGTCTGCCCTTAACTATCATCATCCTTGCTTGGTTGTTTTACTTGAAACACATATGTCTGATCACTCTTGTATTAGAAATGAGTTTCAATTTACGGGCATGTTAGAAGCTCCTGTGGATACCCGTTCTGGTGGTATTGTTGTTCTCTAGCATGCAAATGTTATGTCAGTGGAGGATGTTCATGTAACTAACCAAGAAATTCATGCAATGGTGAAGGTAATGCCCTATTCTCACCTTTTTTATTTTCTTCTATTTATGCGAGCAATTCTTATAATGATAGACTTTTACTATGGAACAGTCTTATCAATATTCATAATAATATTAAAATACCTTGGTTATTGGGTGGTGATTTTAATGAAGTGCTTAGTTCTTATGATAAATGGGGTGGTAGGAGTGTTAATTCTACTCGTTGTACTGCCTTTAGAAACTGCCTGAACACCTATAAATTGCAAGACTTAGGTTATAAGGGAAGTAAATTCACTTGGACTAATAAGCAAGCTTTGGGTAAGTTAATTCTTGAACGGTTGGACAGATTTTTTGCTAATGACGAGTGGATTAAGTTGTTTCCTGATGTTTTAGTCTCTCATCTTCCTAGAACCCACTCTGATCATACCCCCTTACTCATTCAACTTCATAAACACCAAATTCATAATAGTCAGAAACCCTTTAGATTTGAGAAAAGGTGGTGTAACCATCCTGCTCTTATTAATGTAGTATCTAGTTCTTGTGATAGACATACTGATTTTCATGAAGGCTCCAGAACTTTTCAAACTAAAGTCACTCAATGGAACCATGATTGCTTTGGTAATATTTTTAAACAGAAAAAGGAAATTCTTGCTCGTTTGCATGGTATTCAAAATTCTGCTAATTACCATACCAGTAGTTTTCTTCAAAATCTAGACTCCAAGTTACAATGGGAATTTAACAACATTTTAAAAAATGAGGAAGATTTTTGGAAAATGAAATCTAGAGTTAATTGGTTGACAGATGGAGATGCTAACACTAGTTTTTTTTCCATATTACTACCTTAAATAAGCGTAGGAATAATAGAATAGCTTTTATTAAAGACTCTAATAGCAATATGTTGTTCAATCAAAATGATATTGAAGCCCATATTTTAAACTATTTTGAAATTTATTTAAAACTGATCACATTTTTTCTTATTGTATTCATGGGAGCTCTAATGATTTCTCACTATCCCCTCAAGATTTATCTAGTCTAGCAGCTCCTGTTTCCAATGCATAAATTTTTCAGACCTTGAGATCTTTTAAACCTTTTAAGTCTCCTGGACCAGATGGTCTCCAACCTTTCTTTTTCTCAAAATATTGGGATATTGTAGGACCATCTTTCCATAACCAATGCCATAAGATCTTCAATTCTAGTTGCATGCCTGAAAATCTAAATGAAACTTATCTTTGCCTTATCCCTAAATTTGAGAATGCAAATGATATTAAAAATTTTAGACCTATAGGACTCTGCAATACTATTTATAAAACTGTTGCTAAAATTATTGCCAACAGGCTAAAACCCTTTCTTAACACTATCATAAGTCCTTGTCAAAGCAGCTTCCTTAAAAATAGAAGGACTTGTGACAATGCTATTATCATTCAACAGGTCATTAAATCCTTCAAAAGCAAAAAAGGTAGTATCGCCTACATGACCCTCAAAATAGATCTTGAAAAAGCCTTTGATAGGCTTGAGTGGGCCTTTATTCATAAAACCCTTCAATATTTCAAGCTGCCTGCCAACATGGTAAAACTTATCATGTCATGTATCACTACTTCTTCAATCTCTATTCTGATAAATGGTAGGAAAACTAAGTTCTTCTCTCCTTCTAGAGGCATAAGACAAGGGGATCCTTTATCCCCTTATATTTTCATCTTATGTTTGGAAATGTTATCTAGAAGAATTCATAGTGAAGTCTTTGATGGAAATTGGGATGCCATTAAATTTCTAGAAATGGTCCTCACATCTCTCACCTTTTTTTTGCAGATGACCTTACCCTTTTTTGTAAAGCCAATAGTAAAAATTGTGAAGCTGTGAGCCATACCCTCGCCTCCTTTTGTAATAAATCTGGCCAGAAAATCAAGCAAACTAAATCTAAAATTATCTTCTCTAATAATTGTGATCCTACGGTTAGAGATAGTATATCTTATTCTCTTAAATTCAAACAAAGCTCAACATTTGGAAAATACTTGGGATTTCCTATTTTTGATAAAATTCCAAAAGCCAAAGACTTCCAATGCATTCTAGATTCTATGAATAATCGACAGGCAAGTTGGAAAACTAAATTCCTTAATATAGCTGGGCGCACAACCCTTGCTAAAGCTACTCTAAACTCACTACCAAATTATATTATGCAATTTCACAAACTCCCCAAAAAAGTTTGTAACTCTATTGATAAAATTCAAAGAGATTTTATATGGGGGAGTACTCCTGAGAAAAATAAACTGCACCTTCTAAATTGGGACACTCTTACAAGTGATAAAGCAACGGGAGGCTTGAGTATGATCAAAGCTGAAACCAAAAATAAAGCCTCTTTGGCCAGCTTAGCCTGGCGTCTTACCGCAAATACTTCTACTCTTTGGGCTAATACACTTATTTTCAAATATACTAAAAGAGATCCTGACACTGGTACTATCATCACTAAACCCTCTTACCAGGGAACTTGGAAAATTTTTCTTTATGGTTTAAATTATTGTAATTTAGGAACCTATTGGACCATTGGAGATGGAAAGAGTATCAAATTCTGGAGCACTGAATGGATCCCAAATAAGATCATCAGGCATTTGATCCAGGGCCCTCTGAATATAGATGAAGAAAATATAACTATAGATAAGCTAAATTCAGAAGGCAAATGGGATCTATCAAAACTCTCCTTCATATTTCCTCAAGAAATTGAGAATATTACCACTAGTAACCATCTTCCTACTCTCACTAAAAGTATTGATAAACCAAGATGGAAGCTCTCTCCAAATGGTCAATTCAACACTAAATCTGTGAGAAACCATGTTGATGGCACTCCCTCAAGTTCCAATAGAAACTTCTCTTAGATTTGGAAGCTCAAAACCCTCAACAAAATAAAATTTTTTCTATGACTTTTTTATCATGATAGACTCCCTACTAGAGTTTACCTTAGTCATATAGGTATTAATATCAATCCTAAGTGCCCTTCTTACCCCTCTCAGGAAGAAACAATTCAACACATATTTCTTTATTGTAAAAGAGTTTCTCGAATTTGGCAGGATTTTCTTATCAATAAAACTCCTATAATGATCACAATATTCATTGGCTTGACTGGATCCTTAAAGCCAAAGGAAATATTTCTCACTCTTATTATGATTGGACTGATTTTTTTCCTTTTCTATTATGGAACATTTGGATCAATCGAAATAACAATCACCATAATAACTTTTCAAATGATCCATCTATGGATTTGATTCATAACCGTACCATGGAATTTGTCTATATAGTCAAACATAATTCTCCTCCTTCACACTCTATAACCCTAGATTTAAAATGGCATCCTCCTCCTCCCAATTATTATAAACTAAACATTGACGGAGCTGCTAAACTAGGTAAAGGGGGAATTAGAGGGGTGGTTAGGAACCACGCTGGAAAATAGATCACGGGCTTCTACAAACATGAATGTTGTACTGATAACTCTAACATTGAGCTCATGGCATTATGGCAAGGGTTAAACATTTTAAAAGACAACAACTTCATCCCAGCCATAATTGAGACAGATTCATCACAAATAGTGAAAATATTGACTAAGGAAGTATTAAACGGAGATCGTACATCCTCTTTGTTGGCATTTGCTCAACCACCTACTACTAGTATTTTATCTCATGTTTTGTATGATGAAAATGGGTGCATGTACCCAAGAAGCATCTCTTTTGATGCATGTAACCTACTAGCCAAACTTGGCAACTTTGATGCACAACAGGTAGCTATGCCTGTTGTTAGCATGCCTTAATATATATATATATAATATTTCATATTTTAACAAAAAAACTATGTTGTCCTACTTAAGTATAGAAAAAAAAAAGACTAGTATCTTAATCTGTTGTGTTAGTTGAAGCGAAATTTTAAACATCACTGATTGAGAAAATGAATTAGGCTTTCTTTGAATCTTTAGCCAAACACTTAGCCACAATATTATTCCTTTAGTAACCCCATTTGAGCCTAAACTCAACTTTTATTTTGTACCTAACATTACTAAGGAGTTATGTAATTTGTGCAGAAAGAATATGAAGGAGAATGATAAATACAGGAAGACAATTAGATGTGCTGAAAAAAATGAAAAATTTACTATAAAAAATTAGAGAAAAGAAAAAAAAGGAACACAAATTGAAGCTTTAGTATCAAAATAAAGGTGATGAATACATGAATGCTAGATCAAGTTCCAATTAGCAAAATACAGACATCGATAAAAAAAATTTTGGGAGCTTAGTGGGAAAACATGAAAAGTTTGGACTTGCGAGATGGTTCACGAAAAAGAAATAAAAAATCATAAGTCGCAAGCATGAAGTATAGTGCAAAGCACTCAGTCACTCAAAATATGATCCATTACCCTACCAAAGCACATAACCTATATTACAAGCCAATTAAAAGTCCTACGAGATTCTAAATCAGTGATAGTTTACATTAGTGGAGATTAACACACAAGAAAAGCGTACGGTCTTAAAAAAATCTTTTTCAATAAAAGGATAGTGTAGTAGTATAATTTGTTCGATCTCTCGAGGTTGACAAGTGCTTTTGAAAATCTTCAAGAAAGAAAAATTTCTCATGTGATAAAAAGATGTCTCGGTTACAGGATAATTTAGAGAAGCCACTACTTTTATGTGATACAATTACTTGTTCACTCATTATAGTTTACATTAACCGAAAAAAATAGATACTGAAGTGCAGGGGCGGAGGCAGGAATTTCAAGAAGGGGTTCAAAATTTAAAAGTAAAGCTTAGACTTGTGTCAAGGGGGTTCAACATATGGTATGTACATATAAAAAAATTGATTTTACCCTGTATATGCAGTGCAATTTCTCGGTGAAGGGGTTTAATTGAACCCCCTTGCCCAAGTGTGGCTCCGCCACTGCTGAAGTGGATACACTCTCATGAATAGCTCACCATTTGCATCTATAATCTTATTGCCTGAGGACATTGCAAAACTTCTAAGTTTGGGGGAATTTGATAGTGCCTAAAAGAAGCTAAATAATTGTTTTACTTTTATTAATATACTAGTATTTTCTCTAATTAATTCCCTATATTTTACAGGAAAAAGACACATTTTGAAAATACTCGGAGATACACGGGAAGCATGACATTATAACAACTAAATACAGTACTTCATGTCATCCAAGCAAGACAAAATAAATAAAAGGAAATAACGAAAAAACTTGGCATCACAAAGTATTGCCAAAGCCTGCAACTAAGTAAAGAAAGGAATCCTACACTTTGTCTATAAAAAAAGACGTGTTACAAGTACAAAAAGAGAGCAAGATTGAACTGAATTCATTAGAAGTTCATTTTCAAAGTTCTACTTTAAGTATTGGTTCTTTGTTATTGGTTTTAAATTTTCAAGAAGAAAAATGAGTCTAACTTGTTATCTATTATAGAATAGATAGTACTTTATTTTTATAAAGAGTAGAACTTGTGTCAGTAAACTAAAAAGTATTCCAAAAGTGTGGTTTATGCATGGTGTTAGGAACGTGAAACCAAGGAACAGTTCTCTGGGTAGAAAGTTCCTATTGGAATTTCATTTGTGTATCTGAAGAATTACTCAAGAAGATGTGCTAAAAGAGGGAGTTACTAGCAGTGAAATTTTATATCTACTCCTTAACTCTTCTATTTACTAATGTTCAATACTATGCTTTTTATTGCACTTTTGACTACTCTTTTGTCGTGCGCAAAAATGAACTAACTCTTTAAATGTTGGAGATAGAATGAATCTTGTTAATTAATTTGGGATACAAATTTCTCAACAACTTGTCACTGATTAAATTATTTATATTATGTATGTTATCATTTCAATTTATATTCGGAAGAAGTAAATCGAAATGATACGTTAAAGTTAAAGTCGATATTCGAGAGAAGTTATTTTTTGACTATAATAATATGGCAGGTATTTTCTAATTATATATCTGAAGAGAATATAATTCATAAACTATGATAGAAGAGTTAATTATATTTAAAAGAAGTAATTAATTCGATTGAGCTTTATTAAAAATCTTTGTATCTCAAGAAATTAACAAGTGAAGTTACTATTTCCAACATTTTTTTCTATCAGTTAAAATCTTGTCAAAAATTGCTGTATTCTGAAAATAAGTGCCATAGCATATTAACATTTATTTTCTTTCGACATAATTAAAATAAATTATTTTACTGGTAGTAATCAAAGTGATTTGTACTAAAAACTTCCAATCTCCGTGGGTTCGACATCTTTCTATACTATAATTTGATAGAGTACGAGAAAAATATATATATATATATATATATATATATATATATATATATATATATATATATATATATATACACTAGCACTCGTCACTATCCTCAGTGTCATGTCTCGGTGCACCTGAATGGTAATCGCATTGACGAGAGTCGTCAACCCTATCCTTAGGATGCATTCCTCCATTGATCGGTTTCAGTATGTCCAAAGCTTGCAACTTTTGAAAAGGTCCGGTATAAGATTCTCCAATTGGCGTGAACTCATTCTTTTTCTCTTGATGCACCCTTTTGTACTCAGTTCTTGGGCAAAAACCCGGAGGACCTCTTGCTGGTGGGGCAGGTTCGACGGAGGCTGGAACTGGTTATGTAGAGCTTGGTGAGTGGGATATATAGGATGTAGGGCTTGAGCACGCCATTGCGGATAGAACGGTGTTGGAGCATATGGCGGCGCTGTATGGACTGCGTATTGTGGTTGAGGAATGGAGTATTGTCTTATGGAGGGTGTATTTGTAGAGCTTGGTATGAGTGAGTTTAATTGTATCTTTTCTCACTCTACTTTTGTGAACACGAACCTACCATGGCCACATCGTCTTTCTTCTTTTTCCCAAAAGCTCCTGCATGAGTCTGTACTGCCTGTGTGGTCCCCCTTAGTGCTGTTTGGCTCACAATCTTGCCAGCTCTAACTCTTTTCTCAACCATTTCACCCATTTTAACAACCTCATTAAACGACTTTCCCCAGGAAGGAATCAATGCACTGTAAAACTCCTTATCTTGAGCTTCAATAAACAATCAAACCATGTCTTTATCTGGATAGCGGGGATCACTCGAGCAACCTGTTCACGCCATCTAAGGACATATTCCCTAAAGCTTTCACTTGGCTTCTTCTTTATCACATCCAAAGAAGAGCGATCTGGCACGACTTCAATGTGGTACTTGTATTGGTCATAGAATGCCTTTGCAATGTCTTCAAACGTTAGCCATTTGGTTACATCTTGCTTCATGAACCATTCGGCAGCTGCACTTGTCAAGCTTTTAGAAAAGTATGCTATCAACAACTTATCTTTGTCAAGCTACATCTTGCTTCATGAACTATTCGGCAGCTGCACTTGTCAAGCTTTTAGAAAAGTATGCTATCAACAACTTATCTTTGTCAAGCTACATCTTGCTTCATGAACCATTCGGCTGCTGCACTTGTCAAGCTTTCAGAAAAGTATGCTATCAACAACTTATCTTTATCTAGCCCTCTTATTTTGTTACAGTAGGTCTTCATATGAACCTCTGGATCACCCTGCCTGATGTATGGCTCGAATTTGGGAACTATGAACCCATCTGGAAATTGCAATTAAGGGAAATGGCAAAGATCCTTGAAAGATGATTTGACATGATCTTCACATCCTTGTGCCGGAGGTGGGCCCCAAAAAGTTGGAACTTGTGCCGGAGGTGGGCCATCCTGCCCTTGTGGTGGAGGTTGTAGTGGTGGCGCATGAGGGCGCACTTCAGCTTCATTTGTTACACCATGGACAGAGGCAAAACCAGAGGGATAAGCCGGATCCTCAACTATAGTAGATGTGCCCGGTGCTTGTTGAACCTATGTTGGCATGACCCAATTCAGGATGGTTGGCTTGGGAGGAGGTGCCTGTCCTGTGGTCAATGTGTGATGCATATCGGCCACAAGTTGTTTCAAAGTATTGACCTCCCCAACCAATCTCACATTTTCCAATGCCGAGAGTTCCTGGGCACCGATCTCATATCTCTCTCCATCAGATGACATGGCTACAGATGAAGTCACGGGTCCCTTTGATCTAGTTCCGTATGGATGGGTCAATGCCAGAGTTCCGTACTAAATCTCCAAACTTCAAAAGCTAATGTAAACAAATTGCGTTAGCACAAAAGAATCACAAATTTGCAAGGTTTGGATTGCTATGCATCATCCCGAAATGGTTCACGGCGCAAGCCATGTGTACCAATCATATCCCAGAAAGGTGGTCTACTTATCATGTTAGATAGAACCAAGACGCAAATCAAGGCGACACGTAATTCAGAACGTGGGCATGCTTAGTTTTTTTTTTTTTGGGAATATCCCTATTCTGACAAAACAAACGTAATTAAATCAACGACACGTGATGGTCTCAAAATATTGGACATGACCCACAAGTCAAAATATAAATAAACTGACATGATGTTGGGACGGGCCACAAAGTGGAAATAATGGGAATTGACTAGAAGAGGAGTCAGATTATTACACGGGACCAAAACAAAAAATGATTCAATTAATCGCAATTGACTGTCCTTACCCTGACTTGACCTAAATGAACAAAAATTGAAACCATGGTCCGACTCAGATTTTTTGAAAAGTTAAGACTCAACACGAGATTCAAACGAAACTTTGGAACTGATGTTTTTATTTATTTTATTTTTTAATTTTCAAAAGACGACTCAAAATTGAACACTATGATGGTGTAGATATGGACACAAAGAAATTTTGTTTACTAAATCCCTCTGATTGAACTTTGGACAAACATCTCGAGGAATTTACAAAACCGACCCTTATATCGTCGTAACATAACAAACCTTAGACAATTACTGACCTAAACATAAATGCGACAAAATTTCTAAAATTTTGCCATTATAATGACTGAAAACCTTGATAAATTATTTTTCAAACTCAGGACTCAGAATCACATACAAAAGGGTCCACAATTTTTGTCATTATAACGGCGTAAAATGACAACTTATAACATTTTCTAATACCAGGGTCCAAACCCAGACAATGTCTCAAAACAAAAAAAAATCGAAAGTTTCGCCATTATAATGACGTGAAAAATGACAAAACAAATTTCTAAAATCTTGGGACAAATTCTGGACACAAACAGTTTCAAAAATTCTGCCATTATAATGGCGTAAAATTATGACTAATTTTTTTTTCAGACACGGGACCACAATCCCTTTCTTTTATTTTTTTTTTTCCTTTTTTCAAAATTTATTGACCCCAGGCCCTCGGTAAACGGTTAGCATAACAACCCTATCAAACATATGCAACACAGAAAATGCCTCAAATGTGTCATTTAAGGACATGGGCCCCATTTTGACACAAAGGGGTCAACCTAGACAAGTGTGGTATTGGTGTAGCGCACCTCACTAAGTCAAATATGAGATGTAGATAATTGGGCCTAAAGGTTTAACTCTAGGTGACTCAACTGACTCGGTGTCTAGACTGGCTCAGAACCCGGTGGACAACCCAGGTGGAAAGCGCGTCAAGGTTGTCCGACAACATTATCTCCGGCCTAACCCCAACACACCATCCTCTTAAATCATGGGCAATTTAACTAAGAAGGGTTTCCCAGATGTTGAAAGCAAAACTGGTATATATAATATCAGAGACTCAGAGGATGCGAGAGGAGACAATTTATATATACAGTTCACCAATATCAAAGCGGTAATATTCAAGGTAAGGCAATAAAACAACAAACAATATTTCACACAATCGAAAGGCGACAAATTGTTAAAGCCTGAAATTCTCAGTTTTTAACTTTCCTCCCCAGCGGAGTCGCCAAGCTGTCATGACCCCCTTTTTTAAAACAAAAGTAGTTTTAAAGGTTGTGATGGTGTTTTAAGGTACACGAATTATTGAGATTTCAGAGTCGCCACTTGACAAGTCAAAGGTGTGCCAAGTCACCAAAGTAGTATACCTAGAACACCTTTGACTCGTAAATGGTCTGCGTCAGAGTTTCGGGTAAGAATCTTGATTGACTCTTAGGAAGGGGTCAGGCACTCTCGAGTCCTGTGCCAAGCACAGCTGCTTTTATTGACGCGTTTCGACTCTTTGAAATCATTTGCTGTATTTTGCCTTTTGTTAACTTAACTTTGACATTGTTGCTCTTGAGCCTCATTTACACAAATTATATATTTGTGTTGTCACAAACGTCAATTATGTATTCAGGATAAGAAAACGTTGTTGATTTACATGTGAACATATAGCCCCAAATAACTTATATTCTTTAAAGGATTGGTCACTTTCTATGTAAAACAACTGTTAGCCTTAAAAATAGCTTGCACGTTCTCTTGTTTTTTTAAGAAGGATTTGCATTACATATCATAATTTACTACTTGTTTCAAATACGTCCCTTGCTCAAGTCAATTTATTTGTGAATCCGATTTAAATTTGAGATGCTCTTCAACTTCTACCTACAGGTTTGCATTACCTGTTCACTTTTTAAAAGAGGGTTGGATTTGTCATGAAAAAAGTTAATAATATTTTTTCAAACATGTCTCGACCTTTAAGTTCTGCTTCAACTTTGATACGTAGTTTGAGTCATTTTTCTTAAATATATATTGTTTAAGAACATACATGAACTAGTAAAGATAAAGAAACCACAAAAAATTTCACCTAGTGCCCTCAATAAGACATGGTCTTACCTAATTGCCTTCACTTACAAATGTTTTCAGTAAATTCCCTCCACATCATACCCACCTTATGAAAGGACTATTTTGCCCCACCTTGTTTAATTCACGCTGAACATATTTCCTTCTCTCTTTCCCCATTCCTGGCCTCCTTATTTCTTCTTTGTGTGCTGGAAATTTGGGATTTTTTCTTGTGTTTGCTTGATTCCAGTGATTTGAAGGTTTTTATTGCCTATGGCTATTAGATATTCATGTTTTGCATGGAGCTTACAATCTTGACCATGACCAAGAGTTGCATATACTTTCTCTGCAAGGTGCTTATTGCAGTAGAGTTTGAAGTCTTGGCTATTGCCAACACTTGCAGAGATGTTCCATGTAAGTTGTCGCTTCCACTAGAACTTAGAGTCTTGGCTATTGCCAAGAGTTGCAGAGACTTTGTCTCCAACATCTTCACTACAGTAGAGGTAAAAGTCTTGGCAATTGCCAATACTCTTAGAGATTTTTAGTGTAAGGTCCCCATTGCAGCAGAACTTAAAGTCTTGGCTATTGCCAAGAGTTGCAGAGACTTTCTCTGCAAGTTTTGCACTGCAATATAGGTAAAAGTCTTGGCAATTGCCAATACTTGCAGAGAATATTTGTATAAGTTGCTCCTTCCACTAGAGTTTAAAGTCCTGGCAATTGTCAATACTTGCAGAGACTATTTGTACAAGTTGCCCCTTCTGCTGGAGTTTAAAGTGTTGGCAATTGGCAATAGTTGTAGAGACTTTTTCTGTAGTTGTAGAGACCATGGCAACATGGCTTAAAGTCTTGGCAATAGGCAAGAAGTCTCTACAAGCCTCCTATTGCAGTAGAGTTTAAAGTCTTGGCTATTGCCAATACTTTAGAGATTTTCAGTGTAAGTTTCCCTTTGCAGCAGAACTTAAAGTCTTGGCTATTGCCAAGACTTGCAGAGATTTTTTTCCTGAAGTTGGCCAGTGCAAGAGGGCTTAAAGTCTTGGCAATAGCCAAGAAGTCTCTCCCAGGTGCCCATTGCACCAGAGCTTAAACTCTTAGCTATAAGCAAAGGGTTGCAGAGACTTCCTCTGCAAGTTGGCACTTGCAACAGGCCATAGAGTCTTGGCAATAGGCAATAAATGTATGTAGGGTGCTGATTGCACCAGAGCTTAAACTCTTGGCAATAGTTACCCTTGAAACTTGAAGAAATCTTACGTTGAATCTTCTCTTGAACAGAGCAATCTGTAAAAGGAATATGGTTTTATGGTTTTCTTGATAGCGTGAATGGAGAAAAGGAAGGGGGGACTGGGGCGCGTCTTTTTATTAGTTTGTAGGGGTATTTTGGTCCGAAAAAAGTTTTATTAAACTAATGAGGGCATTTTTGCTAAACATCTATTAGTGAGGGCATTTTGGCAAACCAAAGCTTCCCGTGTCATATTTTTGCAAATGAACCAAGAAACCATGCTAAACTGTACTTATAACACCAACAAATTTACATGCTAACATTCATAAACAAAACTTTTAAGACTTTCACGGTGCTGATTTTATACAAATAAAAATAAAAGTACAAAGGAAATTTGTGTTTACCTAGTGTGAAAATATCCTCAAGCTAACAGCCACTAGATCAAACAACCAAAAACCCAAGAAACTCGGCAAAGAAGCCAGCAACCAGTACACTAAGCAGACTCCTCTTTAAACCCTTTAACTCATATGTAAACTTCAAACTTAACTCCCTTTTGGCTTTCTTTCTTCTCTAACTCTCACTATTTACTCTTTGGAATTTTTTCTAGATCTGAACTTTGTGTTCTAGGAGTGAAGAAGCTTTTTCAAATGTCCCTATTTCAATGTGTAGAGCTTTTTACATAGAGTCTTGAACTGGAGTGCAAGTTGGGTGAAAGTTATAAGCCCATGTGCCAACTTTGCCTTCCCAAATTTTGGCATGCATGGCCTTGTACTAGACACAAAAAGTTGGCAGAAAAGCCCTTTTTCAAGCTGCAACCTATTGTCTTTACTGTCCTTTCTTTGACCCTTTAAAATGACAGAATTTTGTACTTTAAAAATCAATGGGCTTCAACCCAAACTTAATTTACTAACACTCAACAAAAAAATTCACCGTATGCCCTCCATAAGGAGTGGTTTTACAAAATTACCCGCGCTAAGGAATGTTTTAGCAAAATGCCCTTATTTAGTCCGCGAGCCAAGACTTCAAGGCAAAAAATTTGCAAGTCTTGGAAATTGGCAATACTTCAAGGGCAAGTGCTGTTTTGCCAATACTTCAAGTTATATGACGAGAATGCAGGGAAAACTGGAAGGGGCAAGTCTTGACAATTGCCAAGACTTACGACGCAGTGCAGCAAGTGTTGCCTATTGTCAATACTTGCCGTGCAAGTGTTGGAAAATCGAGCAGGGGTCAATGGCAAGTCTTGGCAATTGCCAAGACTTACGGCCAAGTGCGGCAAGTATTGCCTATTGCCAATACTTGAAGGGATAAGTATTGAAAAGCGGGAAAAATATAACGAGAAGTCTTGGCCCCGGATTTTTTTCATTAAATCTTAACGGGGGCATTTTTACAAACCATCTCTTAGCGCGGGCAAAAAGGTAAACCATTGCTTCCCGTGTCATATTTTTGCAAATGCCCCAATACTCAATCTAACCCCAAACTACTTCCTAGCCCCAAAACTAATTCAAGACTTGAGATAAAATGGACTCTAAGTTCACTACTTACAATAAAATCACCAGAAGACTTTCAACTCATAACTTCAAAGCTAAAGACATAGACAAGAGCAAAATACATCCCTACTTATATAAATGAACTACACAAACCAAAACTCCACGCCTCAATTTCCTTAATCTCACAGAAAATTCGGATAACTTTCAAGCTTTGGACATAGACAACAACAATACTTAGATCAATCTCCACACTCACAGAATTAAACAGACGCTTAGCCATTTGAAAATGCTAACTAATACACACACAGAGAGATATTCATACACGACATGCTAACATACAACTCCATAAACAAGAAACAGGGAGCCTTCAATATTCAACTAGACTTATATAAAACAAAATGGATAACTGGAATACTTTAAACAAGACCTATATAAGTTCAACATAGCTAAACATGAAGAGAAGGTAGCCTGACACTTAGAATAGGATTACAACTAGCAAAATATACTATTTTATTTTATCTTAAACAAGTACCAATTCACATTCACTTAAGGCAAACAATATGAGCACTTATACATAACCCTTGACTAACAATGGAACAAAAGGATGTGACTATTTCGTACATATGATTCTTCATTATTTCAGCTACACTAAGTTATGAGTAAACATTTAATCTAACTGAAATAGGAAAATTAAGGAGAAACTAAGGCTTCTTTCACCTATCCCGTCGCAGAGCTACCACATATTACCACTGCCTCGCTATCCCTACGACATCAACACCATTGCATCTAAGCCAACGCTGCGAGCCAAACACAAAAAGTCATTGTCACAGCTCCACCATCGTCACAGCTCCACCATCGTCACTGCTACAACACCGCTACTTTGCCAATGCAACACCATCAAAGCATCACCTCCTAGGTATAGTGTCACCACTGCTCATCGAGCGATTGCCCTGCTAACGCGCACCCTCCATATCAAACCAAACAACACTGATTCTTGCTTGAACCAGTCTAAAGCACAAACAAAACCACCAACGAAACAGTACCTCATCCTTCATGAAACTGCCATGATCACATCATTGCAGCGCCACTGATTCAGCAATATAGCACCACCATGACGCACCCCACACCACATCGGGAAACACCCCAAAACTCCACTGCTCCAACACCGTCTCCTCAACTTCCATCACGACCTCAACATCACAACCCCCTAATCAAACCATAACAGCCCCAAAATCAAACACGAACCATTATTAACCACAATGGAAGAAGGGAAAATAGGGCAACAGAGAAACGAGGAAAAGTTGATGGATTTTTGGGAATGAAAGTCCAAAAATGAGTAGGGAATAGTGAAACGGACCTTTGGATACATGGTTGATCGGGAAATGGTGATGTCGCTGAAGTTACGGTTTAGTCGTTTCTTTTAACTCCGATCTAAGCTGAATCAGTTGATAATTTAGGGAAATTGACTAGAAAAATTGGATAGAAGGGCTCGAGGCGAGTCTATTCATGTAATTGGTTGACTGGAGACACGATAGTCGCCGACGTCAGCGTAGAATCCGGTGGTGGAGAAAATTTCAGCATTGTCTGGTGATTTTGGAATTATGGGGAGTTAGGGGGAAAATGTGGATTAAAAGGGAAGATAGGCGGGTCAGATGATGGACATAGGCTTATTTTTGGCAAAATACATAAACAGACACTTCAAGTTGGCGCCAACTGTCAGATAGACACTTCAACTTTCCAAATGACTTTTCAGGCACCTTATATAGCATTTAAGTGGATTTTTCAACACCTCACACTGACATGGCAAAATGTGTGTGTATCAACATTAGAGCGCGTGAAGGCTTTTACTATTTAATTTTTTTTTCTTTATAAAATCAATGTGGGCAGCTAAATATCACTCTCCCTCCTCCTCCATCAATTTTCTCCACCGGCTCCACAAATCTCCACCATCGTCCGCCCATCTCCGTTTTTCAGTGATACCATCTTAAGCTTAAAGCTTTATCAGCAACTCAAACAACCATCTCAAAAATCAAATTGTTCTTCATTGCCTCATATAACCTTGAAAACATAGAAAATAGAATGAAAAAACCGCAGCGGGAGGGGAAGAAACGTGAAACAGTACTCATCGAAAAATTTCTAACTCCGGCGAAAATGACATGATTAACATAAAAACTTGAGATGAAACTGAATTAAAAAAGAGGAGCAAATTTTTTTTTTTAAAAAAAATGCAATGGAAAAGAATAGCTGGAAGGGGGTGACGGGATTGTGAATCCAATTTTAAAAGTTAAAATCCATTTCAAAAGTTTAAGCTTTAAAATCCAATCGTTGAAAAGAGCTACAATTCAGCTTGAACATGGCAGCCAAGTTCAACTGTTGAGGCAAAATTAAAAAATGTGCAAGATGATGCTCTATTTTCAAGAATCTGTATAATTTTTCCAACGATCTTACTCACCATTTTTCATAAATTTGCACAGATAATAAGAGTACCGCTAAATATTTGAAGTCCAAGTCTAATGTTTCTTTATCAGAGAACAAGCTCTTTGCGATCCTCAGTTATAGGATATCCATGAACTATGGTAAATTTGGAAAGAGAAGCAGGGTAGGAAAATGGTCCTCGGTTTAGAATTTGTCTATGAAGAAGAAGACGGTGGGGTAGGGAAGGTTTTTCTCTTTCTAAAAATATTTTATGTTCTTTTTTGTAGTTAATTTTATTTTAAATTATATGTATCACTTTTCTATTTATTATTGTTCCATGTCAGCAGCAAGTGCAGCTCACCCATGAGGTCTGTCAGTGCGAGGTGTTGAAAAGTCCCACTTAAATGCTATATAAGGTGCCTGAAAATTCATCTGAAAAGTTGAAGTGTCTATCTGACAGCTGACGCCAACTTGAAGTGTCTGTTTATGTATTTTGCCCTTATTTTTCATTTTTCTGAGTTTAAAGTGGCCCAGATGGCCTACCAACTAAACAATTCAAACTATACAAATTTAACACAATTAACAATTAATTCCCAATTAATCAAACTTTAAAAAAATTACAATAATTAGCATAGAATCATCACATTTCACAAGTATATAGTTTTTTTATTTTTTTGCAATTTTCTCCTAATTAATTAACTAAAAGTAGCTAAATAAAAGAGTAAAAATTTAGTAAAATCACATCCTAATAACACAACTATTTTAAAGTGAAAAGGAAGTTCATTAAAAAAAAAAAAAAATTATACTGTACCAGATTTAGTTGTATATATGCAATATCAATTTTTTAAATTATGGTTATTTTACCAATCCCTCAAACAAAACCAATCTTGAAAACCCAACTTGAAGTTTCAGACAGTTAACAATAATGGACGAACTGGTAAGATGCTATTGCAATTAAACAATATACTGGTAAGTTGCCATATTTTTTAATTCCATCATCTTAATTCATTGTGTTTTTTGTTTAGAATCAGAAGAAGGAGAATGATGTTGTTGTGAGTGAGATAAAGCAACTACAAGAAAGAATTGAAAGTGATCCTACTGCCCACAGTTTCTTATCACTTCTCCAAACTTTTAAGGTATTTCAAGGTATCACTTATATTATTATTAAGAATGCAGTTTGTTGTGTTTGGGTTAGGCGCACATCATAGGTTTAAAACGATGCTTTGGTAATTAAGTGGAGAAAGTTGGAGGATTGGTCATTATCCACCTAATTTCGAACTGTGTGCCATTGACCCTTGGCCATTTCAGCTTGAAGTTCTCCACTAGCTACCAGTTTTCTGCAATAATCGGGATTTGAAGTTTATGGGTTCGAAATGATATTGAACCCACTAATATTTGAGTTAATGGGTTCGAGATTTAATATTTGTACATCTAATTTTAACACATATACATGAGCCAAAAGCCACTAGGTTCGGCTGAACACCCGAACCCATAGGCATTTTTCTCGTTATTATTCCAATGTTCAGATGGACAACTGCTAGGGGAGTGCAGAGTAGACCAGCTGAAGATGGTAGAGTGAGCGTTATCGAGCCTCTATCTCCACCCCTGTCTGCAACTTTTTTTTTTTTTTTTTTTTCTCTTTTGATGGTGGTGCTTGGGGTAGCTTGAGACTCTATCCATAACTATACTCGCCAAGATTTAGGTAGATAGCAATAACTCAACTAACTTTTTGCTTATGTTGGGTTGGAACTCTTAAGTTTCCCCCAAAGAGCGGACCTAGTGCATTAGCTACGGGTTCGTCCCCACCTAGTAGCTTCTGCTCAGACCCTATATATGTATTAAAAAATCTACTAAATTAGCATAAAAAGAAATTCGAACCCAGTAATCAAACGGGATGTGCTAGAATCCCGAACTAGAACCCATGAACCCATAAAGTTCAAATCCAGCCCTTGGTTTTCCGTGGTTATCATTTCAATTGACTGTTTGGCAATGCCTATTTTGGTTATGGAAAGTCTATCTACTTGTCCTTTGTTTTCATTTATGTTGAGTGGGGGTACAGTGCAGAATGCATAACTACATCCCACAGAAAGAGACTGTTTCTAACTCTGTTATGTTAGACAGGTTTGGAAGATGAAAAGATTGTCTGTGCAACTTTTATATGCTTAATTTCTATTGGTTAAGTGAGCTCTTCTTTTTGAAATAGTTTTTGGCTACTAAGAACCGTAAAAGGGTCAAAAATATCATATTGTTCCATGCTGGTTCTTATGGATGATTAAACTTTTATGATGTTGAGGTTGTTTCTATTTTTTTGGATGAAATCCTTGTTTTGACATGAAATACTTAACCTGATCTCTGCTGCTGTTAACTATCATGATATCTGATCATCATTTGCTGCTCATTCAAAGTTCAACCTTTGTCTGATTTTATTTCCCAAAATTTCTATGCAATTCTATTGAGCTCAATTAACCTTTACTCTACCATCTCTTCATCTTTCTTGTCTTAGTTATACTCAATATCTTCCTTATGGAAGTATATATTATTATTTTGTTAAAATAAGGGCTGGATGTTAATTCCATTGCAAAAGATCTTTCTTGTGACTTTGGGGTTCTGTGATGTGCTTCTGCCATGCTTAAATATCTATGACCAACTTTTTCTTTGGACTCTTTTAGGCACTTGAGGAACAAGAATCTGAACTCCAATCTAAGTGCATCCTAGAACATGCTAAATTACAAGGTAAAGTTGATGAGCTTGAGGAACTGGTGCGAAGAGGCAAAGAGGGAAAACTCTTGGAAAATTTGGACCATACTGTTCAGGACTCCATTGAGAAGCTTGATTCTGCAAGGAGGGTAAGGATTTGTTTTACTTTTCTGCCTAACAAACTAATAGATGGAATGATGCCCCCCACGTTGAAGAACAACATGATGAGTCAATGGGTTTGTGTAAAATGGGCCTTTGTTCCGTGTTCAACTAGAAATTTCAGTATCAATGTGAACTCAAAAACTTAATTTCCTTGTCATTCTCTTTCACTTTTCTTAATGAGCTTCATCTCTCCTGGTCATAAAACTCTATAAGTGTTTCTGATCTTTGCACCGATCACTTTCCTTTATTGAGTGTATGCTTCTGACATAACTGCGAATGTGGTATCCTATCATGTGAATTTATTTTTCATTATTATGTAGGCTGCTTCTGTTGTCATCTAAACCTAGTGCCAAACAATTAGCTCAGTTTGTATTTCTTGACACCCGCTTGGTATGATTCAGTGAGATTATATTTGATTTGCTAAAATGAATTAACTGATTTGGCCACGAATTTTCAATAGCTTTTGTCTGGTATGCCATTGACAAATTATTATGCTTTGTGTGACTTGGATGTTCATGACACAGACCTAGATGTTAAAATAATTTTATGGACTCTGAATTAAATGACTTGTTTTGTCAATGCTTTCTGGTCTTATGTTACGTGCGTAGGTCTAGGGCTTTTAGATTATTATTATTAATAATACTATTATTATTGTAGAATAGGATTTATGTTTTCCAGTTATTTAAGGATTAGGGTTTTTATTATTCTAGAATATTCTTTAGGGTTTCTAGTTTCTTAAGGGTTAAGTCTTTCTTATTGGATGTAACTCCCTATTTAAAGGGCACATTAGATGAATGAAACCTAAGTCATAATTCAACAAAAGAAACAAGAGATCGGAGTTCTCTCTTAATGAATTCTAAGGTCAAAGCTCCCTTTAACGAGCCTAAGGTGAGAGCTCCCTTTGATGAGCCTAAGGTTGGAGGTCCCTTTGATGAGCTCTACTATCTTCATCGCTCCGTGACCCGATCCCGGGAACATAACAAATTGGTATCAGAGCCAGGTTAATGAATCCAGTGTTTTAATTGCTTTAGGTCTCCTTTAGTAGTTTTATTTTTGTCATTTGGTATTATCAAGAACCTAAATTATAGAGTCCTATTCTATGTAGTAGTCTAGTCCTATTTAAAGGACCATATTAATAATATTCAAGCAAGCAGTTTTTATCAAAGAATTACAGAGATTTGGGGCTCTCTCTTCTTAACGAGGTCCAAGGTTTCAGGCTCCCTTTAACGAGCTGAGTTACTATTTCAAAATAGGTCGTCCAAAGAAAACACAGGCCACTAAACCTGTAACCTGGGACCATAACAATTTGGTATCAGAGACAGGCACAATGGACGATGAAATCCGGTCACTGTTGCAACACGAGCGTACAGCAATGGAAGCTAGGGTTTCTGATGTGGAGAGTCGTTTGGGCAGTCAACTTCAACAACTCTCTTTGAAACTACAGGAAATTATTTCAGGCTTGAACAAAGTACCAGATAAGGAGGTGGAAACCACGGCTAATAGCAGCAGTTCGCGTGGTGTAACGCAAGGAAATGGAGTGGTGCCCAGGTACACAAAACTTGACTTCCCAACTTTTGATGGTTCGGAAGACCCATTGATTTGGTTACACAGATGTGAGAAATTTTTCTCAAATCAGCGCACAAATGAGGCCGACAAGGTGGGATTGGCAGCTTTTCACATGTTAGGAGAGGCACAGTTATGGTACCACCAACTAGAGTTGGAAAATCCCTCGGTGGATTGGCCGAATTTTAAAGAGTACTGCTCCCTTCGATTCGGACCTCCTGAGCGCAGTAATCCCTTGGGAGAATTAGTCAATTTGAAACATACGGGGTCCATCGCAGAATATCAACGCCAATTTCAAGAGCGTTTGGCAAGGGCTAGTAGACATGTGAGGGTTGATCAACATGTCAATTTGTTTACGGCAGGGCTGGATGATTCAATTAGGTTGGATGTTGAAATGCAAAAACCGCCTGATTTAGTTCATGCCATGAATCTTGCTAGAGCATTTGAACAAAAGTTGCAGTTCTCAAACACCAATCAAGTTGGAGTTGCAACAAATTTTGCACCAAATCCATTCATCAAAAAGTTAACTCGAGCAGAGATGGCAGAGCGTAGAGCTAAAGGACTATGTTATAACTGTGATGAACCTTATACAACAGCCCATCAGTGTAAGAAGTTGTTCTTGCTAGAAGTGGAAGATATTGAGACCAATTCAAGTGAGGATCAAAGGAGAGGTTGTGGCTAGTTTTTGTCAGGCTTCCAGATTTTGAGCTTGAGGACAAGCTCGTTCTTCAGGAGGGGAGTAATGTTACAGATTAAGGATCCAGTGTTTTAATTGCTTTAGGTCTCCTTTAGTAGTTTTATTTTTGTCATTTGGTATTATCAAGAACCTAAATTATAGAGTCCTATTCTATGTAGTAGTCTAGTCCTATTTAAAGGACCATATTAATAATATTCAAGCAAGCAGTTTTTATCAAAGAATTACAGAGATTTGGGGCTCTCTCTTCTTAACGAGGTCCAAGGTTTCAGGCTCCCTTTAACGAGCTGAGTTACTATTTCAAAATAGGTCGTCCAAAGAAAACACAGGCCACTAAACCTGTAACCTGGGACCATAACATCTTGGTTTGTTATGCTTCCTGAGTCTTTTGTTTTCACTTCTACATTAGTATTAGTATGCACCTCTTTGTTGGATTTTTTTGAGGTTACAGTTTTCTGAATTTTGAAGAACTTCTAGTTGATAAGGATTGATACTGTAATTACTAGATTATGCTTTACCACAAGGAGGAGGTAGATAAATTTTAGAGAGGAGAAACACAAAAAATCAAAGGTCAAAGGCGATCTAAGATGGGAGTATGAAATTGAGGGTATAAATTTTTCTCTGCTAGCCTTGATGGTTAATGTGGGAATCAAAGATCATCATTGGGATAAAAAGGATGCTCTTAACATTATTTTCTATAGCCTGGTTTATTTGCAATGTTAAAAAAACTAATTATAAGCTTCAAATTACATGCATGTGTTTGAACAATTATTCTTTCAACGGTTTTGTCAAGTGAGATCACCTCCAAACTAGACTGTTAATTTTTTTAAAGAACCAGCAAAAGCTGTGAAGTCTGATAAACGTAGAGGATAAATGTATATAAATGTTTCAGTTAATCTGACCAAGATCCAACTGTAAGTCAAATTTATGGGGTTTTTATGTTTATCTATGTAGTTGAACTGAAACCTATTTTCTCATTAACTTCTCCTTGTTTCTAGGGCATTAGTTTTCATGTCTTCCTTCAGAATTCTGCTTTTGTTAGTATTTAAGTTTCTCAATGTAGGCGAGTGGAAATCCATGTTCTCATTGACTTCTCCTTGTTTCTAGGACATTAGTTTTCAAGTCTTCCTTCAGAATCCGCTTTTGTTAGTATTAGTATTTTTGCAAGATTTAGTATTTTAGAGATATTTAAGGGGCTGAAAGAACTGGCACCATATCTTACTTCAGATGCATATGAAGTATAGTTAGGCTATGCTTTCCTTGCAGTCATTGGTCAAAAGTAAATGATCAATGTCAAGGAAAAGTTAATAGAAATAAAAACCCACCAACAAATAACACCATCCAAAATGGAACAGTTTTTCTCTTTTCATATCTTTGTGTATTGTATATGCTGCACTTGCATTTACGTAAGTGTTTCATATTAACTAAGTATCTCTAGCGTCAACATCTCTATGGACCTTTTGCTCCACTAATAACTTTGCATTCTGCAAAATTCTTTAGCAGTACAATATAACACCGTAATGTTTACTGTCTCTTTTTTTGAAGCCAATTTGAGCTTTAAAAGCAGTGTTTTTTCCCCTACACTATTCCCTAAACAAAAGAACCGCAGATTTTGTTGCTGATTGCAAGATGCTTCTTTTGTTCTGGTACATATCATAAAGCTTTAGTATTCCTCCTCTCCTGGGCTCAAGACATTCAACCAGGTCTGGTCTTTAACATGGATCATGGCTTCTTCTTCTATTCTTCTTGCACCTAGCAAAATAAAGCCTATTCGGTGCACTTAACTTCTTTTCAGATCTTAATTGATTAATGTCTAGTCGGAAGCTCTGGGCATTAATTGCTTTAGTGTGTCAAGTTTCAATCATACCGGAACAGTCAACAGCAGACTTGGACTATTTGTTAAAGAGCCGAGGGACCCTTATCAGTTCTACATTAAGATGTGTATGCTAACGACTATCAGGATTGCTAATTCAAGTATGATAGTATCCTGGATATGCAACTCTGTGAAATGCAGCTATTCTATCAGTCCTTGGAGCTTCACCTTTCAATTTCCACGGAATGCATCTTTCTATTAAGTTCACAGCATCTCTTACTTGAAACACCACATATTTGTACTCAAGTTCACCACTATCCTATAAATGCACCTTGATGATGTATGACATATTGGAAACACAGTTGTTATTCTTTTGATAGGAACTTGCAGCAAAGTTGAGGTCAACTGTATCATTAAAACGGCAGCTCGATGATGTGCCAACACAAGCTGAACTCATTCAGTATGTTCCTCCATTAGTGCTTTGCTTTTTGTGCATTAACTTTTCATACCTTCTGAATGTAGAATCTCTTTTTAGTATGTTCACTTGTTCAGAAATGCGAGGAGTCATGCATGCATGTCAAATCAGTTCTGAATTATCTTATTGACTTAAAGGCCGACTGAACTTTAGCTCTCTGAAAACCTTTATCTGGAGCAAATTCAAGCTTAAGATTATGTGGGATTTTGTCATTATCCAAAGGTATTCGAACTCTTAAGAGTTTGGTTATTTATCAATGAAACCTCAGTTCACCAACGCTCATAGCTGGCAAACTCTTAAAGTCATGAAGAGGTTTTTGCTTCACGATTTAATTGAGTAGCATTGGATAGTGTATTGGATAAAAACTGATTGGACTTCGAAGGATGACACGTGTCGTCCACGTGGCACGAACTGACGTTTCAACGGACAGACGTTCACCGGACAGATATTTCCCACGGGTAGACCCAAGGAAGTTACGGAATATCAGCAGTCAACATAGTTTGGATGAGCAGTTATTAGAATTATTGTACGCGATCATTCATTAAATGGTCACCCAACGGTTACAACTTCGCTGACTAGATGCCTAGCCGTTACTTATCCAGACGGTTTCAAGCCTAACGGTTACTACGATTCCAACGGGCGCCTCATAGGCCTATAAATAGCAGTTACCTTAACCAATTGTAATAACTTTTACTTACTCTCTCTCTTTCGTTCAAATATACTCTTTGTTCACATTTCAATTACTGCTTTAGCATTTGATCATCTGAAGTGTGGTGGATATCGACCAACTCTCCCCGAAGACGAAGGATACGATACGTTTGCCTCTCTTTATTTTCGTTTATACTTTACTTTTAACGTTCTATATTGCTGTTATTTAATTCTTCGCGCAAATCCTTAATCTCGACTATTGATCGTGACTCCGCAAATACAAATTTAATTGTTAATTGGCCTAAAATCGGATCTAGGTTAAACAATTTGGCGGCCACAGTGGGAGCCGGTCAATAGTTTTCGTAGGTTAAAAGTCTATCTTTGATAAAATATCTATTCCCGTCTATCTTTTTGTTTTATAACTAACATGGCAGAGAGCAGTTCCCAGCGAACTCTCATAGGCGGACAACAGGTAAACACCCCTTCACGCAGCCCTAGTTATTCTCCTGAATACTCTCCCGATTATTCGTCCGATGGGCGGCAACAGTCTTCCCAAGGTCCGGTCAGGCAAAATCGGCGTAGGCGCTCTCAGAGCACTACTCCACCGAGGAGACGACGACATAGGAGTCTCTCCCCTGGCCAAGGGAACCTGCAGAAAACGCTTTTTGATTTTATGCAGCAGCAGGCTGAAGTAAACCGGGGAATCAACGAAGCACTAACCTCTCTCCGGAGAAGCGATCCTTCAACTGCAAGGGTGACGCTGCAACGCCTAACCCCAATGCACCCTCTTCACATACTTCAAGACAAGGAGAAGAGCGCAACAACGGTAGCGGTACTGCGGATCCAGCGACTCAGGCCAATCAGAACCCAAACGTAGAGTCTACAGCACCTACGGATATGAGCCTTGTCGTAGAAACTCTCACCAAACAATTCAAAGAAAGCCAAGAAGCACTTCAAAGGTCTCTTCACGAGAGAATCGATCAAATACCAGGCGCCCCACCTACGCTGAAGAAAGTTGACTTCCAGCGTTACTCACAGCGGCCCTGGAAGAAGGAGGCAGCCCCAAAAGCGATACCTAAGACGTTCAAAATGCCGAGTATTCCAAGGTATCGCGGAACATCTGATCCCAACGATCACCTCATGATGTTCAGCAATTTTATAAAGGCCAGTGATCTCACCGACGAGGAGATCGAATCTGTGCAATTGAAGAAGTTCGTAGAGACCCTGGCAGATGGAGCCCTGCGATGGTATTCAATGTTGCCACCCAACTCTATTGGATCCTTCGCAGAAATGGCTGAATTGTTCGTGAAGGCACACACGGGTGCTCAGAAGACAGAGACCCGGGTAGAAGATATCTTTGAAATTAAGCAGAGACCCGACGAGTCACTTCGCAAGTACGTGGATCGGTTCCAGAGAGAACGTATGATGCTCCCCAAAGTACTAGATAGGTGGGCAGCAATCGCGTTCACCAACAGCTTGGATGTTAGGAGTTCAGAGGCCACACGAAGGCTCTACGAGTCTCTTCGCGAGTTTCCAGCAGCTAGTTGGTCAGACATCTACAATCGTTATAATTCCAAGGTACGTATCGATGAAGATAAACTGATTGGAACAGGTGCTCGGGGAAGGGCTCAGGCTCGCAACAGTGGATCCGGCGGAAAAGCGGAAACGGAGAGGTCAGGCACACGGTATGAGCCGTACCCCGACCAATCGCTTAACAATTCCAAGGGACGCAACCGCAACAGCTATAGAGGACTATCTCGAAGGGAGAATTCCGAATCGAATCCCCATGGAGCCCCAAGCCTGCCAAGTTTCAACGTTGAAATGACGGAGGTCGTGGCGGTACTCAAAAACATGGGAGAAAAAGTCAGGTGGCCGAAAGACATGAAGACTGATCCCAGCAAGCGAAATCAAAACATGTATTGCGAATTCCACCGCGACCATGGGCACACTACCGAAGACTGCAAAGCTTTAAGGTACGAAATTGCTCATTTATTGAAACAGGGATTCTTGAAGGAGTTCCTGACGGAGAAGGGAAAGCAAACCCACGCGAAGGCTCAGCAAAACAAACCTGGTCCACCACGAGCATCCTCTCCGAAACGAATGGTCAACGTTATTTCGGGTGGGATCGAGGTAGATTCGGTTACCTTTACAGCGAAGAAGTATGCAAAGGTGTCCATTACCAACAACAAGCGTCCTCGGTCGGAAGAAGCAATCACCTTTGAGGAATCCGACGCTGATGGATCACAGTTTCCTCATGCTGATGCGTTAGTTATAACGTTACGCGTGGCAGAGTTCGACGTGAAGAGAGTACTCATATGCGGGCAGCTCTGCGAATATCATCCAGTCGCGAGTTGTGAATGAAATGCAACTAGCAGATAAGATTGTGCCAGTATCTCGAGTTCTTTCCGGTTTCAACAATTCAAGCGAAAAGACTCTCGGAGAGATCACCTTGATGACTTTGGCCGAGGGGGTAGCGAAGGAGACAACCTTTCATGTTGTCGATGCGGATTTAGCCTACAACATCATTCTGGGCAGACCTTGGATCCACGACATGCAAGCCGTCCCTTCTACCTACCATCAGGTGTTGAAGTTCCAATACGTGAAGTCCGAGGAGAGCAACGCACTGCACGAGATTGTTACTCGGTAGCCCTCAAACTACCCGAGGAGAACAAATAGCAATTACAGCACCCGGGGCTGAATACTACACCTGAGGAGATTAAGTACGAAGTCCCGGAGTTCATCACCAAGATGGATGAGAAAGAAAACCACATGCCAACAGTAGAAGCTTTGGAACCCGAAGAGCTGTTCGCTGATAAACTAGAGCGAAAGGTGTATTTGGGGACTGAGTTGAGCGAACGCCTGCGGGGAGATATCCTGCGGTTCCTCAATGTTAGTTATTATAGAATTATCCTTTTCCTTGTTGTATTGTAATTAGTTATATTTCCTTGTTTAGTCCTAGGACTCATTGTATAAATATACCTCCTCATAGGTTGTAATACTCATTCAGAAATAATAGAAGAATTTTACTTCTCTCTGAAAATCTTCATGGTATCAGAGCCCGCTGCCTTTTGCAGCCTAGGGTTTTACGTGTCACTCTAAGAGGTCAAGTTTTTCTTCCTCCGGTGGCTGTCCGCTTTAATTAATTTTTTTCGTTGGTTTCCGAAAAAACTAAAGGTACCAAAACCTTCCCCTTACACCGGCGACCAAACCCCAGCAAAAACCCTACCGGAAAATCCACCCACGCGCTCCCACGCGCCACCGGAAGTTGCAGCACCGGCGACCACGCGCCGGCGCGTGAGCACTGTTCCGGCAAGTTTTTTTCAGAATTTTTTTTCTGGTTCAGCTCGCTGGGCTATTCCGAGCCTACCCATCCAACTTTCTTTATTTTCCGACGAGGCAGAAGTTTTTCCGGCAAGATTTTCTCGTTTTCCGGCCACTGTTTCTGCAGATCTAGTTGCTGCCAGGTTTCAAAATTTTTTTTTTTTTTGGTACCAAAATTCTGTTGGTGTGATATTTTTGACTTATTAGAGACATAAAGATGAACAGTCTTTCCAAACTTTACTCTCCATCTGTGGCAACATCCAATTATGTGCAATCAGGTACTGCCTTTACTGCTAACTTAAATTCTTGGATTATTGATTCTGGTGCGAATAGACACATGACAGGCTCCTCTAGAAGCTTTCAAAACTACTCTCCATGTCTCAAAAACGATTATGTCAGAATAGCCAATGGGTCTTTAGCTCCTATTTCTGGAACAGGTTCTATTATGTGTACACCCAATATTACCTTATCATCAGTTCTCCATGTACCTGAGTTTCCTGTTAATTTGTTATCTATTAGTTCCATCACCAAAGACCTAAACTGTAAAATCGAGTTCTTCTCTGATCATTGTGTTTTTCAGGATCTTCAAACAGGGAAGACGATTGGCAGTGGTAGATTGCATGATGGCTTATACATGCTTGAGGGAAGTAGAGACTCTGGTAAAGCATTTTTTGGAGGAAATAAGGTTGTCAACCAAGAAATAGTTCAGTGGCATAGGCGGTTGGGGCACCCATCATTTTTTGTTTTAAAGAAGTTATATCCAAGTTTGTTTTCTAAGACTGACTTTGAGTCTTTGTCTTGTGATGCTTGTGAATTTGCCAAGCATACTAGAAACTCTTACCCTTTGAGTGATAATAAAAGTATAATTCCTTTCTCGACTATTCATTCGGACGTATGGGGTCCAACTCAAACAGTTTCTTTGTCTGGGAGTCGATGGTTTGTTACTTTTATTGATTGTTCTACTAGGTTGACTTGGGTATATTTGCTAAAAGCCAAAAGTGAAGTTTTCTCTTGCTTTCAGTCGTTTCATAAGATGATATGCACTCAATTTGATGCTAAGGTAAAAATCTTGCGAACTGACAATGGAACAGAGTATATGAATAAAACTTTTGGTGATTATTTGGAATCTAATGGGATAATTCATCAAACTAGCTGTCCTTACACTAGTGCTCAAAATGGGGTTGCTGAAAGAAAGAATAGGCATTTGTTAGAAGTGGCACGATCTCTTATGTTTACAATGAATCTACCAAAAACTTATTGGGGGGATGCCATACTAGCAGCTGCCTATCTTATCAATAGAATGCCACTTAAAACCCTCAATTTTCTAAGTCCCCTTGAAGCTTTGAAAGGAAAAAATGAATACACTGTTCCTCCAAAGGTTTTTGGGTGTGTCTGCTTTGTTCACTCTAGGAAGTCTGAAAAACTTGATCCTAGAGCCCTTAAATGTGTGTTTATTGGGTATTCTCCGACTCAAAAAGGGTACAAATGCTATCATCCTCCTTCTAGGAAAGTCTTTGTCAGCATGGATGTTACCTTTCGAGAATTTGAACCCTATTTCAGTTCTGCACAATCACCTCTTCAGGGGGAGAATAATAAGGAAGAAGAGATGATCCTCCCAAGTTTTGTTCAACCTCTTGAAGTTGATACCGCAGATAGAGTTCAGGGGGAGACTGTTGAGGGGGAGACTATTGATGGGGAGACTGTTGGGCGTTTACATGGCCTTTTGGATGTACCTGGTTTGAAAACTTACTCGAGGAAAAAGAAAGCAGCTGAAGAAGCAGAAGAAGCCATCATGCAATCTGCCGAAGCTGAATCCTCTTCTACTGGTGAGTTACCTACTTTTCCTAATGAGTTAGATTTGCCTGTTGCTCACAGAAAAGGTGTCCGAACTTGCACTACCAAACATCCCTTATCTAATTTTGTCTCCTTTGATTCCTTATCTCCTTCCTATAGAGCCTTTGTCTTGTCTATTTCTTCTGTGTCTATTCCCCAGAATTGGAGGGAAGCGCTTGCAGATTCTAAATGGAAGCAGGCTATGATTGAAGAAATGAAGGCTTTGTCAAAAAATAACACTTGGGAACTTGTCACTAAGCCACCGGCCAAGAAGCTGGTTGGTTGCAGATGGGTCTTTACTGTGAAGCATAAAGCTGATGGCTCGATTGAGAGATTCAAGGCAAGATTGGTGGCTAAGGGATTCACTCAAACTTATGGAGTGGATTATCAGGAGACATTTGCTCCAGTTGCAAAAATGAACACCATAAGAATCCTTTTATCTTGTGCAGCTAATCTGGATTGGGACTTACATCAGTTTGATGTAAAGAATGCATTTCTTCATGGAGATTTAAAAGAAGAAGTGTATATGGAGATCCCTCCTGGATTTAATACTGAACAGAGTCGAGGAAAGGTGTGCAAACTGAAGAAAGCCTTGTACGGGTTGAAGCAATCGCCTAGAGCGTGGTTTGATAGATTCCGCAAAGCTATGATCTCCTTTGGCTACAGACAAAGCAATGCTGATCATACCCTCTTCATAAGGCATAAAAAGGGTAAACTCACTCTTCTCATAGTTTATGTTGATGACATTGTAATGACAGGAGATGACAAAGAGGAGATGACCCGATTGAAGAAGCTGTTGGCAAAGGAATTTGAAATCAAGGATCTAGGAAAACTCCAATACTTCTTGGGAATCGAGGTGGCTAGATCAAACAAAGGGATCTTTATTTCTCAAAGGAAGTATATTATGGATCTCTTGAAAGAAACTGGTATGCTAGGTTGTAAGCCAGCTGAATCGCCCATTGAAAGTAATCACAAGTTACAGGCAGGGATTGGAGAGTCAGTTGACAAAGGGAGATATCAGAGGTTGGTTGGAAGACTTATTTATCTCTCTCACACTAGACCAGACATAGCCTATCCAGTTAGTTTGGTTAGTCAGTATATGCATGATCCCCGAGATCCTCATATGCAAGCTGTCTTCCACATCTTACGATATCTGAAGTCTGCTCCAGGGAGAGGTTTGCTTTTCTCTAAGCATGGTCACCTTCTAATAGAAGCCTTTACAGACGCGGATTGGGCTGGATCTTTAGATGATAGAAGATCTACCACTGGCTACTGTACTTTCGTAGGAGGGAATTTAGTTACTTGGAGAAGTAAGAAGCAAAGTGTTGTTGCTAGATCCAGTGCTGAAGCTGAATATCGAGCTATGGCCCAAGGGGTTTGCGAACTGCTTTGGCTACGAAGGTTACTGAAGGAATTGAGAATGTTTGGAAAAGGAAAACTTTCCTTGTATTGTGATAACAAGGCTGCAATCAGTATTGCTCAAAATCCTGTCCAGCATGATCGAACAAAGCATGTTGAGATTGATCGACACTTCATTAAAGAAAAAGTTGCTAATGGTACCTTGAATTTGTGGTATGTTCCATCAGAACAACAACTGGCAGATGTGCTCACAAAAGGTCTCAGCAAAAAGGATTTTCATACTTTGGTTTGCAAGTTGGGCATGCGCAACATCTTTGCACCAACTTGAGGGGGAGTGTTAGTTATTATAGAATTATCCTTTTCCTTGTTGTATTGTAATTAGTTATATTTCCTTGTTTAGTCCTAGGACTCATTGTATAAATATACCTCCTCATAGGTTGTAATACTCATTCAGAAATAATAGAAGAATTTTACTTCTCTCTGAAAATCTTCACTCAAAGAGCGGCATACAACATTCGCCTGGTCCCATGCAGATATGACAGGTATTTCTCCTGACATCATTACTCACGGGTTGCACGTTGATCCGTACCACCGCCCGGTGAAGCAGAAGACGCGCCAGCAAGGAGCTTTCCGAAACCAGGTAATCAATGACGAGGTCGATCGACTGCTAAAGATCGGTTCAGTACGTGAGGTCAAATACTCAGACTGGCTAGCAAACGTAGTTGTCGTACCTAAAAAGAACGGCAAATGGCGAGTCTGCATCGACTTCACAGATCTGAACAAAGCCTGTCCGAAGGATTCATATCCTCTTCCCAGGATAGACCAGCTAATCGATGCAACAGCCGGGCACGAAGTGTTAACCTTCCTCGACGCATATTCCGGATACAACCAGATACTGATGGACCCTGAGGACCAGGAAAAAACGGCATTCATAACCTGTCGAGGTACGTATTGTTATAAAGTTATGCCATTTGGATTAAAAAATGCAGGTGCGACCTATCAGCGTCTAGTCAACCAAATGTTCCATGACCACATCGGGAAGACTATGGAAGTATACATTGACGACATGCTGATAAAATCCAAACGGGCAGAAGACCATCTGGCTCATCTGAAAGAAGCTTTCCGTATTTTGGATCAATATAACATGAAATTGAATCCAGAGAAATGCGCTTTCGGAGTTGGATCGGGAAAATTTCTGGGGTTCATTGTTTCTCAGCGAGGCATTGAAGTCAATCCCGCTCAGATTAAGGCTATTGAATCAATCCCATATGTACTTCGCGACAAGAAAGAGGTCATGAGATTAACGGGGAGAATAACAGCTCTACGCAGATTCATTTCCCGGTCATCTGATCGTTGCAAAAGTTTCTTCGATGTCTTGAAGCAAAATAAGGAGTTCGAATGGACTCCCGAATGTCAGCAGGCATTGAGGGATCTAAAGAAATATCTATCCAATCCTCCACTACTTACAACACCTGTGGAAGGCGAGCAGCTGCTAATCTATCTGGCAGTCTCAGAGTCGTCGGTAAGCGCGATACTAGTTCGAGAAGAAAAAGGTAAACAACTTCCTATCTACTATGTTAGCAAAGCTCTAATTGATGCAGAAACCCGCTATCAACCTTTAGAAAAATTGGCATTAGCTCTAGTAACTGCTGCCCGAAAGTTACGTCCATATTTTCAAAGCCATTCGATAGTTGTGGTTACTACTTTTCCTTTACGAAATGTCCTGCACAAACCAGAATTTTCAGGAAGATTGGTAAAATGGGCTATAGAATTATCCGAATTTGATATCACTTATCAGCCCAGGGTAGCGATAAAGTCACAAGTCTTGGCAGACTTCAGCATGAATATATATCCTGAGGCAGAGAAAGAAGCCATTCTCTATGCGGGGCAGGCTCCGGGTACCTGGATCCTCCACACAGACGGTTCCTCGAGTGTAAAGGGATCGGGACTCGGACTGGTCCTCGTTGCTCCATCCGGAGAGACGGTAAGGCAAGCTATCAAATGTCCCTTCATTACTAACAATGAGGCCGAATATGAGGCCGTTATTGCAGGATTGGAATTAGCACGGAACTATGGGGCAACCATAGTCAAGCTAAAAAGCGATTCTCAATTGGTGATCAATCAGATCAATGGGGGTTTCGTTTCACGAGAACCCAGGATGCAGGCGTACCTCGGCCGAGTGAAAGAACTCCTGGCACGGTTCGACGATTGGGAAGCTATTCAGATTCCGCGGGAAGAGAATCACGAAGCTGATGCTCTTGCAAACATGGGATCGGTTGCGGAAGTAGGGGCATCTAGCTCTTCGGCTATTGTTCAACTTCTTTACACCACCATGGACAGGGAAAAATTTGAAGTTAACACCGTCAGCACTACCTGGGACTGGAGGAACGAGATAACGAATTATCTTGTCCACGGGACTCTGCCCGCAGATGCGAAGGCTGCTCGAAAATTGCGAATAAAAGCTGCCCGATACACCATTCTCAATGGCGAGCTGTACCGGAGGATGTTCGCAGGACCCCTCGCAAAATGTCTTGGGCCCAATCAGACTAATTATGTGATGAGAGAAGTCCATGAAGGCTGTTGCGGAAATCATTCCGGAGGTAAGGCATTAACCCGGAAGTTGATACGTGCAGGTTATTATTGGGATAAAATGGAGAAAGATGCAAATGAGTTTGTCAAGAAATGTGACAAATGCCAGAGGTTTGCCCATCTTCTTCATCAGCCAGCCGAACCGTTGCATTCAATAATCTCCCCCTGGCCCTTCATGAAATGAGGAATGGACATTGTTGGTCCTCTTCCCACGGCACCAAGGGGAATGCGTTTCTTACTAATCATCACTGATTATTTCACAAAGTGGGTTGAAGCAGCAGCGTATTCGAGGATACGGTAAACAGAGGTTGTCGATTTTCTCTGGCGCTTTGTCATATGTCACTTTGGCGCGCCTAAGGAAATAGTCATGGATAATGGCCCGCAGTTCGTCGGTCAGAAAGTGACTAGGTTCCTTGATGATTTACACATTAAGAGAATTACTTCTTCTCTATATCACCCTGTCGCCAACGGACAGGCCGAATCTACCAACAAAATCATTGTTGAATCTCTTAAAAAGCGCCTCGAGCAGGCGAAGGGGTGTTGGGTAGAAGAACTACCTGGAGTATTGTGGGCTTATCGCACCACAGTAAAAATGAGTACCGGGGAAACTCCCTACTCATTGGTATACGGCGCAGACGCTCTAATCCCGGTCGAGATAGGAGAACCCAGTCTGCGATATGCACATGCCACTGAGGAATCAAACTCAGTTAATCTGTCCGAAGAACTGGATCTCCTCGAAGAACGCAGAGAACTGGCCCTCGTACGAGTAGTTGCACAAAAAGAACGAGTCGAAAAGTACTACAATCGGGGACTGCCCGTGCGAAGCTTCCAAGTCGGGGATTTTGTACTCAGAAAGGTTTCCCAGAGCACACAAGAGACAAATTCGGGGAAGCTTGACCCTAACTGGGAAGGACCCTACAAAGTGATCGCTTCGGCCGGCAAGGGGTCTTACCGCTTGGCACGACCGGATGGTTCGATTGTCCCGAACAGTTGGAATGTAGTTCACCTCAAAAGGTATCACTTCTAGGTGACAAAAACGGTTAGTCACTCTACGCTTACCTTTTTATCTTTACATGAAAGTTCTTACTCTTGTTATACATTCTCTCTAAATGGTACTAACGGCCTGAACAAGGTCAGATCCGTTTAGCTCAACTGGTAGAGCTCGAAGTTCTTCAGCTTCGCGGCTGTGGGTTCGAATCCCACAACGGACACACTCCTCGTTTGGTTATATGTGTTCAATTTACAATTCACCGAAAACTCTTTTCATTTTGTCACTTTACGTGTTCCAACATGAAAACAAGGGGGGTGGTGAGGGCCCTGTAGGCCAGATAAGACCTTCATATAGGCAAAAGACCTTATTTGAAAGGCAGCAAATTTTTCAGTTTGCGTGATAAGACTTCCACGGCAAATAAGAGAAGTCGTTCACAAAACAAAACCCTCATGTGACAAGGCTTCCACGAAAATAAGAGAAGTCGTTCACAAGGCCAACAGCTCGGCCAGAGCCAACCTTCAATGCCATGCGACAACTTTCGGTTATCAAAACAATAAGCAAAGTTATACGCATAAGGCAAGGATTTGGCCAGAACTCTAACGACCACAACTCGGTCAGACTACTTACAACTTACGACCTTTACCTAATGAAAGGGTAAGTTAAAAACATTCGGGCAGACTTTTGGAAATATGAACTTAGTAAAGTTCAAGATTCAAGAAAAGTAACTCCCAATCGTAAGGCACGAAAGCCACAACGTATGCATACAAAAAGATCAAGAATTCAAACTAAACATAGTCACTGAATAGATCTAAAGCAGCATATGTATATTAAACTGTGAATTGATAAAATGCCGAATACGGCTGACAGAGATTTGCAGAGTGCTTAAAAGGCCAAACAAACCGGCCAAGGACCAGAAAATCTTTGTTAGACTTCTGTCCACCAAACAAGCAAAATACATCAAATAAAGAAAAAAGAGCATTAGCTTGAAGGGCCATGACCAAGACTCAACGCACCAGCTCCGTCAGTCTTGTCGTCATCCCCTGAATCTTCATCTTCATCTCCACCATCATCATCATCATCGCCTTCAGACTCTTCGGGGGAGAGACCCAGTGCCTGGTGAATTCTTCGAACAGCGCTCTTTGTCGTTTGCAGCATCTCCTCGACATCAACTTGTCCAGCCTGGAACTGCACGAGCAGCATGCGCTTGGCTTCAAGGGCTGCAAGCTTGGTCTTAATTTTCGATTGATCACGCAAGTTTGCCAAGTCCTTGGTTAATGTGGCCTGAGCACCCATTAACTGAGCGACCTGATCCTTGGCAGCTTGGAGTTCAGAGCGGGCTTTGATTGATTCTTCATTTGCTCGCTGCAGGTTCATCTCAAGAGATACACGGCTGTCGTTGGCGCTATTCAAGGAATTGTGGCATTCTTCAAGCAGTCTCTCCAAGCCCTGGATAGAGCGTGCGAACCCTTCTTTCTCTTCGAAGAGGTCCTTTTCCCTGGTGAGAGCATTGATTTGCTCAAGACGATCATTGTTAACATCAGTTAACCGGTTAACTTCTCCACCAAGGAAACCACACTGCTCAACCAGAGCTTTATTGTCCTTTAGAGCTTCCAGCAGTTCTTTCTTCACCTTTACCACCTGATCGACATTATTGATCCTGGAATGGAACATAAGCTCGGCAGGCAGCATGCTTGACTAAAAAAAAAAAAAATGAAACAAGCTGAGGTTAAGGGTCCGAGGCTAAAGTTACTTCCAACATAAAAATGGACAGTACTTACCCGGGCAGAATCGGCAGCAACCTGAAAGGCCAATTCCTCATCGCTCAGCTCCCTCAGTACCCACTCTTCACGAGGACCGATGAGTGAGGAGGCCACTTTAGCCAAGCCGCTTGGCCCAGTTATGAAGTTGACATCAGGGGTGAGTTTCAAAGTGTGCTTCCTCTCACAGTACTTGGGTTTCCAAGCCTGATCGGAAGGGTAGTTTGGCCCGAACTTGTAACGGACACCCCTGATATCCTTCAGCTCTGTCCGCCCACTAACAACTGATCGCCAGACAAACCTCGACGACGAGATGTTAGACTCATTTTCAGCCCCAGGATCAATTGTCTCACAGTCACGAAGACCAACCGGAGTCGCCCCCTCAGTAGCCACATTCTCCAGATCCTCAAAACGAAAAACACGAGAACCTCGGCTACTCTCTCGGGGAACCTCCTCCCTGGCCTCTTCCTCCACTTCTTCTTCCTTCACTTCCTCTTCTTCATCCACCTTCCTCTTTCCCTTGTCCACACGAGAAGGACCTGCCTCCTCCCTGTCACCAACTCGGGGACTCCCCTGCGGAGTGCGGACGGCTTCCTCCTCGGCCCTTCTTCTGTCGCTACGAAGATGAGCCCTCCGCCTAAGAGGAACATCCGTTTCGGCTTCGGTATCCGAAAGATAGATGACCTCCTTGGCTAGACCCTCTCCTCGCGCGGACTCGGGGACTTCAGCAGCCATCTCGGCATTCACCTCTGCAGGCCCAGGGGCGCTGGCCCTAGAAGGAAGATCGCCAACAGCCGGTGAGGGTTGCTCGGCAGTCACGGAAGTCTTACGAGCAGACTTCTTCCGTGCTCCTCCCTCTCCTTGGCTCCTCTTCTTCCTCTTCAAGGAGCCTAGTCCATCAGACAGAAGTTCTTCACCCCCCTCCCTGCTGCGCAGAGCACCTACCGAAGCTAGTATAGCCTCAGCCTCAGCAGCTGGGTCAGCAACAGGTTCAGTAGGTCTGTCTTGGGGAGGCGCGGGAAAGAAATCTCCCGAAGTGCCCAAACCTGCAACAAAGATAAAACGGTCAGACTCGAGGAGGGTTCAAGAAGAAAGGGTTATCAGAGGAATAGAAATATCCTCACCGTGGTGCTTCACAGTCAAACTCTTGAGAGAAGCGAAGTACGCCCACTCTCTTTTCTCTGGTCCAAATTTCTTCAAAATCGGCTCAACCCACGCCGTCAGTTCATCAACAGATATGAACCTATCGTAGGGTTGCTTGGCCGCTGCACAAAGAAATTATAATGGAGATTAGAGGAAGAAGGAAGGACGGTATATAAAAAAAAACTTGGGGACTTACGCGTTTTATTCCAGACTTCTGGAAGGTATGTCTTGTCATCGAAAGTCAAGGCCGAGGAGCGCACGAACAGATACCGGTGCACCCAGCCTCGGTCACTGGTATCCTCAGAACTGCGCACCAAGCCCTTGCTTCCGCGAATCCGGACGTTTACATAGCCGTCCTTAAAAATCTGAACACTATTCAAAGAAATAAAGTGTTTGTAGTCAAAAGATTGATCAGTTTCTGCCGCAAACCAATCTAGAAGTGTAACTATCCTATATATACTGGGGCTCAATTGCCCCAGGCAGAGAAGGTACTCCCTGCAAAGTCTCTCCAACACAGGGTGCAAGGGCAGCCTACATCCCACTGTGAAAGGGTAGGTGCCAATAGCTGTCCAACCAGTGAGAAGTAATGTTCTCGCCTTCAGAAACCGGCAAGAGAGGAATTTCATCGCCCCAGTTGCAGTCTACTCTCACATGAGGGATCACCTCCTTCGTGATCCCCGACTTAAACCTATACGCTGGCCAATTGCGCGTATCTCCCTCCCTGTTGTGAAAGGACTTAATATTACAGTCCGCCTCAAGTTCACCCCATTTCTTGGGGATTATCTCCGCAGCGGTGGCTTGAGTAGCCCGCGGCCTAGGAGTGGCCGTCGAACTACCAGCAATATCGGTATTCTGATTTCTTCTAGATCTTGAGGCCATGATTTCAGGAAAATTTGGAAATTATCAAGAAAAACTCAAGAGCTAATTCAAAGGTTTTTCAAAGAACAGCACAGGAGAAATAAAAGCAAGTGAAAAAGTTTCTCATCAAGTGAACCCCTATTTATAGGAGCCAAGATTCAAAAACCCCAACTTCTCTTGAAGACACGTGGAGGTTATCGAAGAAACTACGATCAGATCTTGCCGTCGAAGAAGGAAATAGGGTTAATCAAGACTTTATAGCGCCATCATTATTCTGAAGAGCAGCGGTCACCTCGCAATCAATAGACGACGTGCACACGTGGTGGAGGCGGTAAAAATCATTGCTTTTACCCTTGGGATACGCAGTAGTCGTTTCAGAGTAGACTGCGGTTCCGCAGGCGTGCCAGCTGCAGTTACTTTTCCATACGGCGCATTTAATGCGCACGACATGAGGGTTTGTCACTTATCTGATAAGGTCCATACGTCATCAAGTTACATCATATGGAGACAAAAAGTTCGCAAAAACCCCCGCCAAAGCTCTTATCCACTCCTCGGACAGATGCTCTACCCGAGAAGTGCGGGGACTATCTGTATTGGATAAAAACTGATTGGACTTCGAAGGATGACACGTGTCGTCCACGTGGCACGAACTGACGTTTCAACGGACAGACGTTCACCGGACAGATATTTCCCACGGGTAGACCCAAGGAAGTTACGGAATATCAGCAGTCAACATAGTTTGGATGAGCAGTTATTAGAATTATTGTACGCGATCATTCATTAAATGGTCACCCAACGGTTACAACTTCGCTGACTAGATGCCTAGCCGTTACTTATCCAGACGGTTTCAAGCCTAACGGTTACTACGATTCCAACCGGCGCCTCACCGGCCTATAAATAGCAGTTACCTTAACCAATTGTAATAACTTTTACTTCCTGCCTACATTGTCAATAAGAATACTCTCTCTCTTTCGTTCAAATATACTCTTTGTTCACATTTCAATTACTGCTTTAGCATTTGATCATTTGAAGTGTGGTGGATATCGACCAACTCTCCTCGGAGACGAAGGATACGATACGTTTGCCTCTCTTTATTTTCGTTTATACTTTACTTTTAACGTTCTATATTGCTGTTATTTAATTCTTCGCGCAAATCCTTAATCTCGACTATTGATCGTGACTCCGCAAATACAAATTTAATTGTTAATTGGCCTAAAATCGGATCTAGGTTAAACAAATAGAGCAATTAGTTATGACATTGATTTAGAAAACCCTGGATTGGCTTTCCCCTGTTGGTTTTCTGGTTTTAGTTTGTTGGTGAGAAAATCATCGGTAGCTGTCTTACAACTTTATAAATATTTTAAGCATCTCAAGTGAAAGAGGATCGTATAAAGAATTTATACAGGATTTTGTGTTTGAGAGTTATCCAACTTTCATAGTCTTACTGTTGCATAGTGGCGAAGTAGGATGCGGAATCTGATCTCCAGCATCCATCCATGATGGATTGGAGATGAAAACTTCATAAGAGCATATTAGCTTGTAAGATTTTGATTTATTATGATGGGTTACAGGTTCAATTCTCTTTATAATATCATGGTTACTTAGGTAAGATTGAACTTCAGTTGTCCTCTGATATCATATAAAGCAGGAGTGATGGTGACAACGGAAAAAAACCCACGAGTTTCAAGAAAACTGATGGAAAACCTAACAACATTCAATAACACCCATGAAGATGAACATAAAACATAAATGATAGAGAGAAACTGAATCCATTAATATGGCCTGTTTCAGTGTGTTTATTGATTAATACTGGATTATCATGAAGTCTTTCCTCATCTTTTTTCGTGGCTCATGCCATTTCCTTTTTAATGTAGTAATCTTACCTCTAGTACCTTATTTCCTACTAGTGTTCATACTTCATAGAAAGAAAGGAAATCTTACATTTATTTTTGGAACTTAAGAGCCAGAAGGTCTGTTCTATGGATATCATTCCTCAAATAAATGTGTCCGAAAACTGAAATTTGGCTTCTGCTGCTCCTATATAACTACCAAAATTTTCACTGTGATCAATAGCTTTATAGCACTTCAGTACATTGTAGTAAACACATCCCTTTTTTGCTTTGAAGAGAAGCAGGGGAGGTGCGCAGTTGCAAATCGTGAAACTTTTACTTTGTCAATTAAACATTTCCCTATTTTAGAACTGTTGGCTGTCCTACTTTATCTGTTTCTGTTACCTTCTTGTATCCTATTCAAGGTGCCATTGTCTCATTTACTGTATATTTATACACTTTAAAAGATATCGTCTTCGTGTGCCTATTATTATCTATGAATAGTGTTGAACTTATTTTAGTACGCCTTGTACATTATAATTCTGATAAAGTGTTTCTTCTGCAGGTATGAGCTACGTGTTACAGAACTGTATACTCATATCCAGGTACAAGGATAGTTTGTGACTTAAAACATTCATTTGACCATGACTCACATTTCAGCCACTTGTCAGTCACTTGTTTAACCTCTACAATTAAACATGCAGGCCAAGCATCGTCAAACCCATAAATACTATGCTACTTACAACACATTGTTGGAGATAAAAGAATTGATGCTAAAGGAAATGTCGTTACTGAACTCCATAAGTTCACAGGTATACTACGAAGCCAAAAAGATATACTTTTCACAGATATTATTATCTATGATTTTTTCTATCTTTTCATGTTTTGTCTCTTTGTATAGTTCAAAGATGCTCTTACTAGCCCTGTTGGTCGAAAGAAGTTAATTGATTCCATGGAAGGAATTTTGCACGGCACTCAACAGGTATCTATGCTCGTCATCGTTGAATTGCATGTTCTATAAAGTATGACGGATTGCAACAGTAGCTCACAAGATCTAGAATGGGCTCCGCATATGTGGGTTCACAAAGTGTAGCCAATTCCTAACCTGGATAAAGTAGAAGGGTCGCAGTAGATTGACAGTTAATGTAAAGATAGGCAATAGCCTAATTATGGTGAATTACCTGAATTTTGTACAGAGAATTGATATACTAGTTGGGATTGATATTGATTACTAATGCTAGATAGTTATTGTACATAGATAGTGTCCCACATTGAAAAACATGTACTATGTACTCTGTATATATATATATATATAAAGGGGGTTAAGTGTAAGCTGGTAGTCCTCGTGCATCTCAGTAATCTTTTCTCCTGTGTCTTTATTTCGTACGACTAAATGCAGTCAAAGTAAGAAAAGACGATGAGAGAAGTTTCCGTATTAAATTTGATGATTAACAATGTATAAGAGGAGCTCCTTATATAGGTAATTATTCTAAGCGTATTAAGTAACTAGTTTATAAAAACTCACTATTTTGTGGCTTCTTATCTTGTATGATATTCTACAATATTTTGCTTTCTCAAATTCTATTAATCGTGACATATCGTGAACCTAGACTCCTAGAGTATCATTAGTTCTTGCTACTTGTACTTACCTCCTCAACTTAAGGTGGTGACCAAGCTGCAAGTCTAAACTGTAAAGTCCAGTTGAGTATGCTGGATTGCTTTGTATCTCCTTGTCATTACTGTGATACAAAACTAGCTGGATGATAGCTCTAATGTGAATCCATGGTGGAAGATGACCTTTGAACAGTAGCTGAAAATGACCATTTAGTGGAGGGGTTCAATATATAAGAGAGAGAGGAAAACTCTATTCCTTTTTTCTTTTTAAAGTAAAGGATCTATTCATCTGCATTAGCCATTTACAGGAAAGCTGGAAGATGTCCTTGATGGCTTTTCCTGCTACTATTAACACTAAAGTATCCATTCATCCTTTCTTTTTGAGTAAAGAATCTATTTATCTGTGTTGGCCATTTACAGGAAAGCATTCAGATCTCCTTGATGGCTTTCCTTGTGTTACCTATTTTCTATTAAGTGAGCAAGTTGTGTGTAGAGGAGTACTAGATCTTCTCTGTTTCATTTACCTTTTTTTCACTGGCAGCTGTATTTCTGCCAATAATTTTTGCTCTTTCCTTATATTTGGAAGTTATTAGTAAGCTGAAGGTTGTCTCTGTACATTCTTAAATAAATTTGACATTTCCAAATATGACTTCATGAATTCAGCAAACTTGATATTGATTTCTATCCAACTAAATTTTATCTCCCCTTGAAGTCCCATGCTTTTCTCTTATCAGATACAAATTTCAGTATTCTAAATATACCTCTTTGAACATCATTTAGTGGTCCATGACATTAAAAGATCGCACGTGGCTCAGTGGCATTTATCTGGTCTGTAACATGAAAACTTACTGGTGATCTGCATGTTCCAGAAGCTGGAAAAGGTGCAAAGTGCACTACATTCGGAGCAGAAAGCTCGTGATGCCCTCAAGGGAAAGTATGCAGATGCAATTTCAGAGCAAAGGCATTACACTTCTCTCTTAAAGGATTTCCAGGTGTGGTCCCTACCAATATGATCTGAAGAATGCAAAGTAGAACTTAAATTTTTGTTTGTCCTTTCTTTTATTTTCTTGAAGATGTTGCACATTTTGATTGCTTCCATCTAAACGTTGACTCATCGAAGAACACATATTTTTCACTCCTAGAATTCATCCAGCTAAACTTTGAGTTGCTGAGGGACACACTTATAAACAGAATAATATGTGCACGGCTGCAGCTTTGTAAATCTGTAGTGGTGGACTGGGTTGGATATGGGCAGGTATAATGTACGTTTTAAAGAACACTACTCTACCTTTGCACCCATAACCGTGCAAGCTAAATGTGTGTTGTAACCATTATTGCTCCTCTAAATATATATACGTAGGAACACTTGTGCGTCACGTTTCTAAGCGAAACAGATCTTCTGAACCACAACTTGGATTACCGGTCAGTAGGAACTCTCAGATAAGTGGATGAATTTCTTTGGTCTCCATACCCTCTTCAAATTATGCAGATAATATCTCTAACCCTAGCCATTCTTTGCTCAATGGATTATGCATTTTCTTACACTCGTAGTGGTGTGTTTATACGCACATATGAAGGTTTAGATGGAGGATTAGCTAATGAGCTAATTATCATCATTTATGGGTAGACCATAGTGAGTGAGCGGTTCCTAATGCAATGTTTCTACTATTTCCAGGTGGAATGTGCAAAGAATGAGAGACTCCGCGTGCAGGCTTCACTAGAACCTTTGAATATACATATTTCGGGTTGAAGAAGTGTTATACGCAACAAGAAATCCAAGGGATGGCCTTATTATATCTTAGTACCTTCTATTTTTCCTACTTATTATTAGAAGAATTTTTTACGGGCAAATGATGTATAGTTACATATTGAATAAATCTGCGTAATGTAAAACAAGTTAGCTTTTCGTATAATTGTATTTGATGTTTCTCTTCATGTAGTCTAGCTGTTATTATTGTTTGGAGTATGGCTTATCATAGAGGTATAAATATGATCACAGTAAAACTATTAGAACATAAGGAAGTAAATAAAAACTCTCTATTTTCACTTGTCTATGCTTCCACTGCATCCATGGTTATTGGATTTGTCGAGCAGAACTTTCGGAATTCTTGGCTTCAGTTTGTCACAGCCTTCTTCGGCAGCTGAGCCGTTAAAGTCAGATAGTTGAAGTTGTCACGACCCAAAATCCGAAGGATCCATGATCACCACCTGACAACCACCTTCTTAACGAACAAACTAAATTATAACCAAGCTAGCCACTTAACTGAATGAGGAAATCCTAAACAACAATTAATTCAAAGAGCAGTTAAAGTCCAACAAATAATGAAGAAATTTCATAGGTTAGCCTGTTTGTTTGTCACCATTTAAAGCATAGCCATCTTTGGTCTGAACACAAGTTTGAAGTTGAGCTTAACTCCTCAACTTTGGTCTGAAGTTGGCGGTCTAAAGTTGAGTAGTTTTAAGTTGAGGCCTGTGGACTGCGTTTCAAATTGTAGACCGTAGGCCAACATTTCTAATTAAATATGATTGTTTCTCTAAAATTGGCTTTTGTATTTCCCCCGCAAATAATTCAAGTAAAATACATGATCTAACACACATAAAGCAAGAGGGAAAAGCGAGGGTGAGTCATTGTGGATAGTGGATACTTTAGTTTGATAAAAACATCTGCTAAAGGATTTCCATGCATTTGATGCGACTTCACATCAAAAAGTGTAGACATTTATTGTATCTGGTTCCTAATGAGATGTGATCACATTAACGTCTAATCATGTGAAATTGTATGTGATGGCTATAAGTGATGTTCTCACTAACAAAGACAAAGGAGTAGTTACGTTTTGACTCATATATCTTTTTTCTTCTAGAAATCAATAGCAGCCTCAAATATGTTTACCTAACATACCTCCCCCAAATACTCATAGCAGCCTCCAAGTGTATGATTTATAGACAATTTTGTCAAAGATCTTGAAATTTTGGGTATGTCCAATGTCTAAAGACCCAAACTATTCTCAATTAGTTGAGTGTCAAAATCGATTTGATTTATTGGTTTATTAGCGATTGAATATAATATTGTCATCATCCTGTAATAGTGCAATGTATAAGTATAACTTTACACAATGTTTTTTGTGTGAACTTGAATATCCACGAGATTTTGAGTGTAAACTTAACAATTTTTTTTATTCATGTGTCATTTTTGTCATTTTATTTTATTTTTTGAAGTGTCGTAATCCAATGTTCTCCCGGCTTATTCTTTTTTTTTTTTCGGTTAATTTTGTAAAGACCCTACATGGAGCCAAATCATGATTTCTTACAAATATCCAAACCATTTCAATATTGCATCTTGATCACCCTGGCATAGCACTGATGATATACCTAATCACTTGACTAATGTGGAAACGACAAGTGAAAAGCAATAATTTGTACGATTAGTATGCAAATGTTAGACAAGCAAGCGAGCAAATATTTGTACAAAATATTTTTAAAATAATCCCTTAAACATAATCTTGAAAAGATATGAAGTAAATAAGATAGATGATTCTTGACATGTTGGGGACGGATCTAGCATACAATTTACTGTCTTTCGCAAAGAATATAAAATCTGAACATAATATATTTAACCCATATTTTATATACGTGTTAAAAAATCATTATATATGAATCTAACAAATTAAATCAAAAAAATTATGATTATAATAAAATTAAAAGCTCGGAAATATAATATTGAAATTCTGAGTCTGTATATGCGATTTGGCGATCGGAAACACGTGAATTCGGCATAGGTGCATAAAGAAAATCAAGTAAACCTTCTAGGATTTCTAACTTTAATTTTTTTTATGGAGTGGGAAGGGGATTGGGGTAAGGGTAGGTCCACTGTATGTAATGTTTAGAGGAAGGTCAAAGAGCATCTCTCTCTCGAGAAGGCAGAAACTAGTGTTTAATTTGTTCCTACAATGATTGGATCATCCTTGTGAATGTTTTTGTTTGACTCATTGCATGTGAGCTAACAACGTGCTCCTTCCGTTCCAAAATGATTTCAATTTTTTTATTTGTCTTAAATGAATGTCTTTTCTTTTATGACAACTTTTTAAATCTAAAATTTGTTTTGGACCAGAGGATTTAAAGATACTGGCCCACATTACACACGTCTTTCATTTTAAACCACAAAATTAAAAAGTCTTCCTTATTTTCTTAAACTCTGTGCTCAGTCAAACTCAGACATTCATTTTGGGACGGAGAGAGTAGCATTTTGATGGCATATTACCCACTGTGATATGGAGTATTATATTAAAGTTAACAATCATCCCACTTTGCAGAACAAAGGAGTAAGATTTTGTTAATTATATTCTTTTTGTCAAGTAAATATGGTGAATTCTGAAATTACTTTCACCTTCATCCGACCCCAATTTTCTTTTCAATGTTACTTATCCACCATGTGATTGTTTGCCACAGTACAGGAATTGGGGCATCCTTTCTCTGAAGCTCTCTTTAGTTTCTTTTTCTTCTTGATACCTAACAATGTTAGCAATTTGCAAAGAGCATTGCTTGTTTAGGTATATCTCTAATTAATATACCTCTAGAAACGAGTAGAGGGACTGTATTTTATTTGTCCATGGTGACAACCTAAGTCATTCTGCTTCTTAGTTAGTTTGTCACTTGGAGATTTCTCCGACTTGTATTTTTTTTTTAAATTTCAATAAATATAGTCATATTTAGAATTATACTTTCCCCTTTGACCCTTTACGATTACTTACTGTATATTGTCTTAGGGGTTGTTTGTTTTTACTTAAGATTAAGATGTCTGTATTTGAATACACATATGAATATTAAGATATTGTATTAAGATTTGAATATTAAATAATAAAGATTATTTTCTTAACATTGAGAAGTTTATAATTTTTCATTGTCAAACAAATTAATAAATATAAAATGTAAAATAGAGTAATTTGAATATCATATCCACATAATATTATTTAGTTAGGTAATGATACTAGGCTGTGGTTTGTGGTTTGGTGGTTAGTGGTAGTATCTGGCGGTGGTTGTGCGATGATGGTTGTTGTGATAGTAGAGGTGGTTGTGATAGTGGAGATGATTTCGATTATGATGGAGCTATTTGGCGATGGTGGCCAATGATGATGATTGTGCGATAAAAATGATGTTGGCTGTGCGATAATGGTGGTGGTGGTTGGTGATAGTGGGATGGTGGTTGTTGGGGGTGGATAGTGGTAGTGTTGGTTGTTGGTGATCATGGTTGTGATGATGGAGGTAGTTAGTAGTTGTGGTTGGTAGTAGTGGTAGTGGTGATTGATGGTAGCAGTTGGAAGTAGTGACTACTATGTGGTGTTGGTGATGACTGGCAATTTCAGTGGTGGCAATAATGATTGTTTAGTGATGACCGAGGTAGTTGGTATAGTGATTGGTGGTGACAGTAGGCATGGTTGATGATAGTTGATGGTAGTAGTCGCTAGTGATGTAGTTGAAAATGTTGGTAATAATGAAGGTGGTTTGCATCAGTGATAGTTGTGAGTTGTGACGATAAAGGTGGTTAGTGTGGCAGCAACTAATCTAGTGGTGGTTAGCGGTGGCGACGATAGTGGTTGTGATGGTGGAAGTGGTTGGTGGTAGTGCTTGGTTAATGTGATGGTTGGCGATGAAAGTGATTGTCAATCAAATTTCATCTTACTAAAGTTCTTTAACTTTGTAACCTCATAATAATATTAAGTCTTTGCTCAAAATCTGAATGAATCACATCTAATTAGACCCAATAAATTGTAAGTTCTTAAGAAAAATATAAACACTTAATGATCTGAAATCTGAACTATTCAAATTAAGACCTCTACAAAATGTAAATAAATAAAGCCTTAACTTCTTATGAAAAATACATTCAACATGTGTTTAATAGTTTTGCTTAAATTTTAACCGAATCGAGTCGACTACATGAATTCTTATAGCTAACTACTTGGCATCTATGAATGTTGAATTATAAGTTACAGGGCAATAAGCATGTTTGTGCAGCACTTTGACTCATTGATCAACAATTTAAATCAAATGGCACTATGTTCCGTTCATTGGGATGACCAATTGCATTTGGCTGGGTTTGTCTATAATAAAATTTACCTATTCTGACTACGATTATGATGCTTTATATGGGCGTGTTTCGTTCTTCGGTTGGTTGATTTGAGCTTGTGGAAATAAATTTATTGGGTTTTCGATTTTGGTAAAGCATGCATTAGAGAAGGTCAAGGTGAACAAGAAAGACCTAGAACAACTCAAAATATGTAAATTAAAATCTCATTCGAATAAGAAGAGTCTTGATTTGAAATTCATGTGGAGTAATCACATATTTCTAATCCATGAAGGGTGTGAGAAATTTTGGAAAATGAGGCATACCAAACTTATGTGATATGGCCTATATGAGATAATGTAGCGAGTTGGTGTTGTAGCCTTTAGACTTGCCTTGCCACAAGATCTAGCAACGTTCATAAGATGTTCCATATGTCTATACTCTAAAAGTACATTCATATTTTGACATTTTTTATTCAGGTGGATATAATCTTGCCCTACAAAGAGGTTCCTATAACTATTATGGGCATACATGATTGCTAACTTGAGGTCGAAGAAGATTTCTACAATTCACTTAAAATGTTATAGTAAGAATATGTGATAGATGATGCAACTTAGAAGTACACTAGCAAAACATGTGGTAACAAATGTCCTCACTATTTGATAGTCTAAATGATTCCGAATTTGCCAAAGTATAGTATGGCAACAGTAGATATAGACATCAATGTGTATCTTTATATATTTCTGCATCATTACGAATCATTATATGTGTGTGCGCGCGCACGCATTTGTACAAGTGTATATTTCTGTGTTACATTAGTATCTTCTATTTGTGGCTAATAAGATACTTCTAATTTTCCTTTCATTTGTTCGTGGTGTGTTCTAATAGTACACTTATATGCTTCGTATACTTTATGAACGATTAGAACCGTGTTACTAATAGTTTAGTTTGGGTTCATTTATATTTTATCAGCATGATTTGGGCTCTTGAGATTTTAGTAATTAGTTGTAACATTAATTTGCAAATATGTTCAAGAAAATCAGTCGATATATACATGATTTGGGCAAACTATGACTTACACACGTGGCAGCCTGAGCGTGGGGTATGGGATGCTTCATGCAAGATTCAAAAATTGGTCACGGGGCTAGCAACATGGCTCCCGAGGTGGATTGAGCAACGAGGCCTCGAGGTCAAGATCAGCTATAAGCCTCGGAGTATGATCGCTTCGGAGAACAAATGGCTCGTCACCTCGAGGTGGAAAAAGCTTAGCCTCGGGACGGTAGTTTAGCTCCAACGCAAGAGTCGCCCCCATGATCTCCGCCGTTATCTCAGCATTCAATGGGTAAGATCGTGGGCAGACCATGATTTAGATATGGGAGAGTTGGCTGATTAATTTTCTTAATTGTCTCCAATTCATTATCTATAAATATCATTCATTTTATCTTGTAAAGGTATTCACAAATACATAGGCAAAATTCTGTCCAATTGTAATCTCAAAGCAGTTCATATTGGAATGATTACTTTGTATTTTTGTTATTAATTTGCTTTCGATAATTTCTTATTTTTGTCAACTTTGATATATCAAATTGCTTATAAACTCCTTAACAAATTCAATTGTAATCCTAATCCATTTTAGGCAAATACAATTTGGTGTCGTCTGTGGGGACCAGACAATTACGCTGTGTTCCAAAGTTGTGTGTCATGTTTCTCTTTTCTGATTTTCAACGATGGTTGAGAACAATGATACTGTTGATGGGAATCAGCCACGCCCCGATGGGCAGACTGACGTTGTCAATGGAGAATTTGTACCTCCACCTCCATCTGACCTCTCTTCTTCGGGGTCAAATGATTATTGGAATGCATATGTTATGAACTTCATGCAACAAGTTCAAGGGCAGCTTGCCGAACAAAGCAGGATTAATGATGAGTTACGTAGTTCATTACAAACCATCTCAGGTAATATGAGAACTAGTACCACTCCCACCAACACTCCACCCGTGGCTCCTAATGGAAGCATCCCGATCTTTATTCCTCCGGGCGCAACAATAGGGGGACTTCCAAATGGTGCTGCGTCTGGAGGCTTGGGGACTGCTCCACATGACATTCTGCCTTTTGGAACAGCTTCTACGGTGGTGAAAACGAGCGTCTCGACAGACATTGAGAAGTGGAAGAGAGATTTTGAGGCCCAATTTGAAAAGCGGCTCTAGAATGTCCTCAGGGTTAGGAATACTCAAAAGGGTTTTGGATATTGAAAAGTGTAAGCAACAGGCTTGTAAGCTTGAGGCTGCTCCCCACCTATCCCCGAGCACTTCAAGCTACAGATCTTGAAGAAGTATGATGGCACGACTGACCCAGATGATCACGTGGCTGAATATATGGCCATGGTGAAAAGTAATAACCTCACCCCAGTGGAGAAGGAGTCAATATTTTTGATGAAGTTTGGAGATACCCTTGAAAGGGGCATTACGTTGGTATATGCATCTACGCTCTGAGTGTATCATGAGCTTCGATGAATTGGCGTACTTATTCTTCAAAGCATATACTGGAGCCCAAAAGATCCTCAAGCAAAAGAAGGATGTGTTCGAGATCAAACAGTGGTACAGGGAGCCTCTCAAAGATTTTCTTGGGCGCTTCCAAGCAGAGATGATGGAATTGCTAACAATGGATAACAATTTGGCAATCATGGCGTTTGAAAAAAACATTAATGCTAGCAACTCTGAGGCCACTGCTGAGTTAAAGAAAGATCTCCAGCAATGGCAAGCTCGAACCTGGGACGAGTTGCATGATAGAACCACTGCTAAGGTTAGACTCGAAAAAGCAGAGTGGAGAGTAGCTGGTCGAAGATCTGGCTACAGGAGTCGCCCTGAGTCATCTCGATGCATTGATGCACCACGAGAGAACTCAAAAGTTCGTTATGACCCCTAGAATTCTCAAAAACAACATGTAAGTCAAAGGCTTGGAGGACAACATGTGAGCCAAAGGCTTGGGGGTAAAGTTGGCTCCACTTCGAGTCAGAGGAGCACTACAGGACCTTCTTTAGTGTCTAAAGAAAAGGATTTGCCCCATATTTTTTAATATAACCTCAATGTATCCAGCGCGGAGTTGGACGTGCTAAAAGAAATGACAGATCAGGGAGTGAGACTCCCGAATGATATGAGAACGGCCCCTGGGAAGAGGGCACACAACCTTTATTGTGATTTTCATGTGGACTATGTGCATCTCACCGAGGACTGTAAGGCATTACGCCTCGAGGTGGCCCATCTGCTGAAGAAAGGTATGTTGAAGGAATTTCTAACTAACAAGGGAAAATAGAATTTTGCAAAAAATAGAGATGGACAGCCGCCGAAGGCCCCATCCCTCAAAAGGGTTGTTAATGTTATAACGGGGGGTTCAGAGGTGAACGGCGTAAATTTCGCCACTGAAAAGAAATTTACTAAGCTATCCATTACGATGGAGAAGAGAACTCGAACTGGAGGTTCGAGTAAATAAATTTTCTTTGATGATGTCACTGTGATGGGATGATGTTTTCCCATCACGATGCTTTGGTTATTATGTTGAGAATCAATGACTCGGACATCAAATGAGTCCTGATTGACCCCGGAAGCTCTGTAAATATAATTAGCTACGGGGTAGTGAAAAATATGTGGTTGAAGGACCTTATAGTCCCGAAGGCAACCATTTTGACCAGTTTCAACAACTCTACTGAAAAGACATTGGGTGAGATTACACTCATTACATATGCAGAGAGAGTTGGTAAAGAAGCCATGTTCCAAGTAATGCCCGAGGACATAGCATACAATGTCATCCTCAGAAGGCCTTAGATACATGCGATGGAGGCTGTGCCATCCACTCTTCATCAAGTCATCAAATTCCCTACTCCTTGGGGAATTCGTTCAATTCGAGGCGAGAAACGAATAGCTAGGGAGTGCTATTCGAGTGCTATGTAGAGTGGAGTCGCCCCGAGTGGACCTTCAAAATAGCAATCAATGTATCCGGGATCTGAAGAATGAGGGGTTCGGTGCTTGAAAAGACCCCTAAAAGGAGGTGATTGATAAGCTCCCAGCGTGAATTCAAGAGCCTCGTAAGCAAAAAGCCAAAGATTTAACTATTAAAGAGTTGGAATCATTATCACTAGTAAAGGAGTTCCCAGATAGGAAAGTGTTCGTTGGCTCGGAGTTGGACCTGGAGTAAAAAAAGGCTATAGTTGCGTTATTAAAGTCCAATGATGATTGCTTTGATTGGTCCCATACATATATGGTTGGGATCGACCCGGAGATTATGACTCATAAGCTCCACGTGGATCCTCACCACACTCCGATGAAGAAAAAGAAAAGGCCACATACTGGCATTAGGAGAAAAGTAATCGAGGAGGAAACAAAGAAGTTGCAAGATAACGGCTTCGTGAGAGAAGTTAAATACCCCCGAATTGCTCGCCAACATTGTGGTGGTGCCAAAAAAGAAAGGAAAATAGAGGATGTGTGTGGACTACACGGATGAACAAAGCTTGCCCCAAGGATTGATATCTGTTGCCACAAATAGATAGGCTGATAGACTCCACGGCTGGACACAAACTATTAACCTTCTTGGATATATGCTCGGGATACAATCAGATCTTGATGGAACCGAAGGATGAAGAAAAAGACTTATTTCATCACTGGCCGAGGCACATATTAATACAAATTGATGCTCTTTGGCTATATAAATGTCGGGGCAACATATCAAAGGTTAGTATATTGCATGTTCAAGGATTATATTGAGAAGCCGGTTGAGGTTTAGATAGATGACATGCTAGTAAAGTCGGTTCAGATAGATGATCATCTGAACAACCTAAGAGAAGCCTTTGTCATCCTAAGACAGTACAACATGAAGTTGAACCCCAAGAATTGTGCTTTTGGAGTCGGTTCGGGAAAGTTTTTGGGATTCATAGTCTCCGAGCGGGGCATCAAGGCGAATCCTAAAAAGATTAGGGCCATTGAAGAAATGTCCGAGGTCCTCTCGGGGACTAAAGAAGTTAAATGCTTAACTGGCCGGATCGCTGCCTTGAGTAGATTTACCTCGAGGTCTTCTGAGCGATGCTATAAATTCTTCTCAATCTTGAAGAAGAACACTGCCTTTGAATGGACCCCGGAGTGCAAAGAAGCGTTGAATAAATTGAAGCAGTATTTGGCTAATGTATCGTTGCTTGCCAAGCCAAAAGAGGGAGAAACGGTGTTTGTCTACTTGGATGTGTCGGAGGTGTCCGTAAGCGCAGTCCTGGTTCTAGAGGAGGATGTGAAACAACAACTGATATACTATGTGAGCAAGACACTCCTCGATGCTGAGACCAGGTACCCACATTTAGAAAAATTAGCACTTGCCTTACTTATCACTGCTCTTAAGTTACGGTCTTACTTTCAATGTCATCACATAGCCGTAGTTACTACCTTCCCTTTGAGGAATATATTGCATAAACCTGAGTTATCGGGAAGGTTAGCTAAGTGGGCAGTCGAGATGAATGAATATGACATCAGTTATCAACCTCGTACAACCATAAAGTCCCAAGTGCTAGCGGACTTCGTGGCTGATTTTAGTGTCAAACTACTCCCCGAGGCGGAGAAGGAAAATTTAGTATCTAAGGGACCAACCTCTAGATTTGGACACTCTATACTTATGGGGCCACTAATTCAAAGGGCTCAAGGCTTGGTATAGTTTTGGTAGCTCCCATGGGGGAAAGAGTGAGACACTCCATTAGATTTAAGCAAGTGACCAACAACGAAGCAGAGTACGAGGCTGCAATAGCGGGGTTAGTGATGCAACCCGATACACGGGCAAATCATTTACAAGGAGCCAAGCACGGGAGTTGCAGTAGTTGCAGGCAATGTTTGCGCAACTGGAGCTGCTGGGGCAAGTGTTTCAGGTTTTAGGGCATTTCTGCATGCTTACTGCCTCTGAATCTAGAAGTGTTCAACGCGATCACGCGTATATACGCGATCGCGGAAGGCCAAAAAGATGACCAGCGCGATCCCGAAACCTCAGCCGCGATCGCGCAAGGAAGAAATAAAGACATGCACGATCGCGAGTCCTCAGACGCGGTCGCGCAAGAGGCTGACAACGGGTGAAGGACAATGCCTTCGCGATCGTGTGACCATAGCCGCGATCGCGAGGCTTTGATTTAATGCACATCGCGATAGCGTCTACTCCAGCGCGATCGCGCTGAGACGCGGATCAGAAGCCCACTTTGAGTTAATGACTTTTGTTTCAGCCTACTTTAGGGGCAATTAAGGCAATGTTATGCCATTTTTAGAAGCACTATAAAAAGGCCTTTAAGCCTCATTTGTTAGGTTTAGCTTTTGATGATTATGAATATTGTGAGATTATTGGCTAAGCTAGTTTGCTTAAGCACATTATGTCCTTGATTTGAAATTATATTTCATCTAATTGAGGATCAAATAGTATAGGTTCCTTTTGTTGGACGATTAGAGGGGGTGATTAGGCTAATCTTTTCCTAATCTACTTCTCTAATATTTTCTAATCAAAAGTGGGTCTTCCTTTCATCTTTTCAATTCTTGTTAATTTTTCTTTGTGTTTTTAATTTCCATATCATTTGGTACCAGAGCTGGATTAGTGATTGTTCTCACAAAAACTAACCAATTTGTTTATCAAATCTGAAAAAAAAACCACAAAAAAAACAAAAATCCAAAAATACAAAAAAAAAAATAGTCTTAGGTTTAGGTTTTTTTTTGGGTGAAATTTTTATTACCAACTGAAGATATTGGATCCTAGAAGCTATTCCTAGAAGGAATTGAACAAACAACAACAATTGAGGTACTGATTTAAAGATTCAAAAATTAGGGTTCTTCATCAAGATATTGGGACTTTTTAAAATTGGTTGTTGCTATTGAAGATTCAACTACTGGGTTTTGTTCACGGACAAACAAGGAGTGTCAATCTCAAATTTGGAGCAAAAATACGATGGTTTGTGAAGATTCAAGTGGAAAAGAAGGTTTGAAATCAGGTTCTACTTCAGGCCAAGAAGCCTACGCGAACGCGTGCCATCAAGCGCTATCGCGCAGGCCAAGAATTAAAAGCCTACGCGATCGCGCACAAGCTTCCAGTGGACTCATCGCGATCGCGTCGTGTCACACGCAATTGCACTGAACTACAATTTTCTGAAAAAATAGTTTCTTAGACAGATTGCTCGCAACAGCCCCGGAACAGTTTCCAATCAACCAGAACCCAATTTCAGCATCAAGTACAGTGAGTTTCTAGATCATAAACAAAATTTTATCCAAATCCAAATCCAATTCGTGCCAATTCGATTCGTGCCTTTCTTCTTTCTTTTCTTTGACTTTTTCTAAATTCCGTCCGTTAGTTTCAATTGTCCGTTTCTTTTCACAACAATTCCTTTCCATCACGAATTAGTTTGAGTTTGATTGTCAATTCGGACTTGTGTAAGAATAACAAACTTGCATTAGCCAAGAGTGGAAAAAGGTAAGTGTGGTGAGAGTATTAGAGCGATTAAAAGCCAATCGTTGAGTGTAAACACGAGTGAATTGAGTGCAATCAATTTGAGTGTAAACACTTAGGGAGTGACTTGGTGATAACTCTTCCTACTACCCTTGTTTGTTTAATTGTTTGTAGGTACGATGGCTCAAAAGGAAGTCGAGGCGGACATGGAACTTAAAACCATGTTGCAAGCCTTGGTGGTAAGTGTTAATTCAATGCAAGATGAGTTCAAAGGGATGAAGGAGATGGTTGATGACCTATCCCGAAAAGATAGGCTTCAGAAAATGGGTAAGTAAGTGATTGAAACACCTCCAACTGTGAGGGTGTGGGGTGATGGACCTAGCCGGATCTCTCGGGCTCATGACCGCTACTCTCACATGGTGGTCTAAGATACCTGTTCTCCAAATGATACTCCACAAGCAAAGGATCCCACTCATGATCTTTCAAGAAATGAACCACCAAGGGATGATACTCCAATGCCACATGAAGATGAGTTTTTTCATGTATATGAGAACTATGATGATGGCCCTTTTCACTATCAGGGGGATGCACGACAAAGGGGAAATAGGGGTCGAGGTGGTCGATTTGGGAGAGTTTACCAAGGGAGAGTGGAGCGTGAAGAGGATTATTATGACTATGAGGGTTATGGTGGACATCATGATGATGATAGAGGGTTGAACACCATCAAGATCAACCTACCTACCTTTCAAGGAGAAAGTGATCCCGATGAGTATCTAGAGTGGGTTGTCAAGATAGAGAGAATCTTTCAAATCAACAATGTTCAAGAAGCTACACAGGTCAAGTATGCCATTACTCAATTTGAGAATTATGCTTCTACTTGGTGGGAGTCCAAATGAAGGCAAAGGGAAACTCAAGGGCTAATTGCCAATGGTGGATGGGCGGCTTTGAAAGCCATGATGGAGGCTTGATTTCTACCCACCAACTATGAAGATGAGTTGATCAATAAATTCTACAATTTGAGTCAAGGGAACAAGAGTGTGCCCGAATACTTTGACGAATTTGAGAAGACAAGGACAAGGGCCAACATTCAAGGTTGTGCTCGATTCCTCATTCCAAAATTTTGTGGAGGCTTGAATAGGGAAATCTCTTCTCCCATGGAATTTCACCGATATGAATGCTTGTATGATGCTTTTCAAGCGGCTCTTAAGGTGGAGAAAGGGCTTAAATTGGACAAGTCCTACAAGTCCAAAAACATCTCTTCCACTTGAAACAAAGGAAAGGATAATGTGAAGGCCTATACTCCATGGGACAAAGCAAAGAAGCCCAAGCGAGAGTTCAAAGGCTAATTTGACAAAGCCAAGCCCAAAGAAGAGCCAAAGGTGGAAGGTAACAAAGCTAAACTTGAAAGTTTGTCTAATATTTAATATTATAAGTGTAATGGCCGAGGCTATATGATGAGAGATTCCCCAAATAGGAGAACTATTGTTGCTTTGGGTGATGGGGGCTATGAAACGGGTGGTAGTGATGTAGAGGAGATAGATAGGGGTATGCCATGTGATGATGATTTTGACGAGGGCCCGTTGGAAGGTGAGCAATTAGAGGAAGACTACCTTACTCTTGTGGTAAGGAGAATAATAGGGGTGCAAGTGAAGGAGGAGTCGAGTCAAAGGGAGAATTTATTCCATACATTTTGTAAGGTTCAAGGGGCTACTTGCTCTCTAATTATTGACGGTGGTAGTTGTGTCAATGTGGTGAGCACCACTTTGATTGAACAACTCAAACTATCCACTAGGAAGCATCCACAATCTTACAAGCTACAATGATTGAATGAGTGTGGTGAGCTAAAGGTGACCAAGCAAGCTTTGGTTAAATTCAAGATTGGGGACTACCATGATGAGATTTTATTTGATGTGGCTCCGATGTAAGCTTGTCACATCTTGCTTGGTAGGCCTTGGCAATATGACCGTTTGTCAAGGCATGATGGAAAGACCAACAAGTATGCCTTGGAATTGGAGGGTCGGAAGTTTATTCTCAACCCATTGACTCTGGCTCAAGTGAGTGAGGGTTCTAGGAAGATGAGGGAGTTGAAGTTGAAAAGAGATAAAAAAAGAAAGAGGGAGTTGTGGGGGATAAGAGAGTGGGAGTTGTCACACAAAAGAGTGAGGAAACAAAAGAGGGAGTGAACTTGTTCTTGTCTAAGAAGGAGTGTTTGAAAGATGTGGAGGAAGGAGCGCCCATGATTCTCCTCCTACACAGGACCATGTTTTGCTTACTAATGAACTAAACCCTTCTTTGCCTAGTTCTATTTCTTCTCTTTTGCAAGGTTATGAAGACATCTTCCCCGAGGAGTTTTCTAGTGGATTGCCACCACTAAGAGGCATTGAGTATCAAATTGACCTTGTTCCGGACTCCTAATTGTCCAACAAGGCCGCTTATAGAAGCAACCCAGAGGCCACCAAAGAGCTCCAAAAGCAAGTGGAGGAGTTGCTTGAAAGAGGACTTGTGCATGAAAGCTTGAGCCCATGTGCGGTCCCGGTCATCCTAGTGCCAAAGAAAGATGGGACTTGGCGCATGTGTGTGGATTGTAGAGCCATCAATAAGATTATGGTAAAGTATCGTCATCCTATTCCTAGGTTAGATGATATACTTGATGAGTTGTGTGGATCTTGTGTGTTCTCTAAAATTGATTTGAGGAGTGGATACCACCAAATCTGGATGAAACCGGGTGATGAGAGGAAGACGCCTTTTAGACTAACTTTGGTCTTTATAAGTGGCTTGTCATTCCTTTTGGCTTGTCCAATGCTCCTTCAACCTTCATGAGGTTGATGAATCATGTGCTCAAATCTTTCATTGGAAAATTTGTTGTAGTTTACTTTGATGACACTCTTATCTATAGCAAATCCATTGATGAGCATGCTAATCATTTCAAACAAGTATTTGATGTTTTGAGAAAGGAATAATTGTTTGCTAATTTGAAAAAGTGCTCTTTTTGTGTTGAAAAAGTTATTTTTCTTGGTTTTGTGGTGAGTTCAAATGGTGTGGAAGTAGATGAGGCTAAAGTGGAGGCTATTAGGGATTGGCCCACTCCTAAAAGTATTGGTGATGTGAGAAGTTTCCATGGATTGGCTAGCTTTAATAGGAGGTTTGTGAGGGGATTTAGCACTCTAGCCGCACCATTGACCGAAGTGATAAGAAAGGATAAGGCATTTGTGTGGGGGAAGGATCAAGAAGAGGCTTTTGCAAAATTGAAAAAAGTGCTTAGTTCCACACCTCTTCTTCAATTGCCAAACTTTGATAAAGCCTTTGAAATTGAGTGTGATGCTAGTGGGGTAGGAATTGGAGCCGTGTTGATGCAAGATAAAAAATCCATTGCCTATTTTAGTGAGAAACTCAAGGGAGCAACCACTAAATATTCTACTTATTATAAAAAGTTGTGCGCTTTGGTGAGGGCATTGGCTCATTGACAACATTACTTTTGGTCCAAAGAATTTGTCATTAGAACCGACCACCAATCTTTGAAACACCTCAAATCCCAAGAGAAATTGAATGTGAGACATGCCAAATGGGTGGAGTTCCTTGAAACCTTTCCTTATGTCATCCATTACAAAAATGGGAAAGAGAATGTGGTGGCGGATGCCTTGTCAAGAAAGTTTGTGCTTCAATCAAGAAGGCAAGTGTTGTTGAATACCTTGGGGTCCAAACTCATGGGTTTTGAAAGTATGAAGGAGATGTATGCCAATAATCCGGAGTTTTGGGAACTTTATGCTAATTGTGAATTGGAGGAAAGAGAAAGGAGAATCAATCGAATGTGTGGTGAGGAGGAACCTAGTGGTAATGTGGAGAAAAAGAGGTTTCACAAGTTCAAAGGATTCTTGTTTAGGAATGAGAAGTTGTGTGTGCCTAATTCATCTTGGATGGAGTTGCTAGTGAGAGAGGCACATAGTGGGGGACTAATGGGGCATTTTGGAGTGGGCAAGACCATGGAGATTCTTAAGAAGCAATTTTATTGGCCTAAGATGAGGGTGGATGTTGTGAGGGTGTGTGGCCAATGCTTGGAGTGTAGGCAAGCTAAGTCAAAGTTACTTCCACATGGTTTGTACTCACCCCTCCCCATTCCCTTAGGTCCTTGGCTTGATATTTCTATGGATTTTGTGCTTGAATTGCCTAGGACCAAGAGGGGAAAAGATAGCATCCTTGTGGTAGTTGATAGATTTTTCAAAATGGCTCATTTCATTCCATGTCATAAGGTTGATGATTTATCCCATGTAGCCAATTTGTTTGTTGAACATGTACTTAAATTGAATGAGGTCCCAAAAACTATTGTTAGTGATAGGGATCCCAAGTTCCTTAGTCATTTTTGGAAAGAACTATGGGGGAGGCTTGGCACTAAGTTGTTATTCTCCACTTCTTGCCATCCCCAAACCGATGGCTAAACCGAGGTTTTCAATAGAACCTTGGGTGTCATGCTTAGAGCATTGGTTAAGGGAAAACTTGCTTCTTGGGAAGAACATTTACCTTTGATTGAGTTTGCATATAATAGGACCATGCATACTTCTACTTGCATGACGCCTTTCGAGGTTGTGTATGGTTTTAACCCCCTTACCCCCTTGGATCTTACGTCTTTGTCTAGTGATGTTGTCTTAAGCTTAGATGCCAAGGTGAGAGCTCAAGAGATGAAGCAACTTCACGAGCAAGTAAGGAAACAACTCGAGAATAAAAATCAAGAAGTTGCCAAAAGAGCGAACAAGTGAAGGAAGAAGGTTATCTTCGAGCCCGGTGATTGGGTGTGGATTAATTTCCGGAAGGATAGATTTCCCAACAAGCGACGAGCAAATTGATGCCTAGAGGCAATGGACCATTTAAAATCCTTGAACGCCTAAATGACAATGCGTACAAGATGGACTTGCCAAGCAACTACCAAGTGCACAACACTTTCAACGTGTGTGACTTGTCTCCCTTCAAAGTTGAAGAACAAGCGAATCCATGGACGGATTCTTCTCAAGACGGGGAGAATGATGCAACCCGATGCACGGGCAAACCATTTACAAGGAGCCAGGCACGGGAGTTGCCGCAGTTTCAGGCTATGTTTGCGCAACTGGAGTTGCTGGGGCAAGTATTGGAGGTATCAGGGCATTTCTGCATGCTTACTGCCTATGAATCTGGAAGTGTTCAACGCGATCGCGTGTACACAGATGCGATTGCGGAAGGCCAAAAAGATGACCAGCGAGATCGCGAAGCCTAAGCCGAGATCGCGCAAGGAAGAAATGAAGACCTGCGCGATCGCGAGTCTTCAGACGCGGTCGCGCAAGAGGCTGACAACGGGTGAAGGACAATGCCTTCTCGATCACGTGACCATAGCCGCGATCGCGAGGCTTTGATTTAATGCACATCGCGATAGCATCTACTCCAGCACGATCGCGCTGAGACGCAAATCAGAAGTCCACTTTGAGTTAATGACTTTTGTTTCAGCCCACTTTAGGGGCAATTAAGGCAATGTTATGCCATTTTCAGAAGCACTATAAAAAGGCCTTTAAGCCTCATTTGCTAGGTTTAGCTTTTGATGATTATGAATATTGTGAGATTATTGGCTAAGCTAGTTTGCTTAAGCATATTATGTCCTTGATTTGCAATTAGATTTCATCTAATTGAGGATCAAATAGTGTAGGTTCCTTTTTTGGACGATTAGAGGGGTGATTAGGCTAATCTTTCCCTAATCTAGTTCTCTAATATTTTCTAATCAAAAGTGGGTCTTCCTTTCATCTTTTCAATTCTTGTTAAGTTTTATTTGTGTTGTTAATTTCCATATCAGTTAGAGCTAGCTAAGGAACTGGGCGTAGAAAGAGTCGAGTTGGGTAGCGATTCACATCTAGTGGTGAATCAAATACTCGGGGACTATTCGGCTCGATAGTCCAGGATGCAACAGTTCTTAGCTCGGGCTCAACAAATTTTGGCCAAGTTTCGGGAGTGGAAAATTAAGTAAATTGCTCAAGAGGAAAATGCCGAAGCAGATGCCTTAGCCAATCTGTGCTTTGCCGTCGAGGAAGAGAACTCGGGGACTTATTCAGTGGTTTGTCTTCTCACATCTGCTATAGAGAGGATTAAGCTAGAGGTCAACTCAGTGAGCAATACTTTTTTCTTTGGCGTACTAAGTTTATTTCCTATCTAGACTTAGGGACTCTACCAGCAGATAATAAAGAAGCCAAGAAGCTCAGGACGCAAGCGGTCTCATATTTGATAATTCGGGGGCAGTTGTACAAGAAATTGTATTGCGGCCTGATGGCCAAATATTTGGGTCCGGGACAGATCGAGTATGTAATGAGAGAAGGGCACAAGGGCGAGTGTGGCAACCACTCGTGAGGAATAGCCCTAGTGTATAAATTGCTTCTAGCAGGGTACTATTAGCCAGATATCAACACGGATGGTAAGGCTTTTATAAAGAGATGTGACAAGTGCCAACGACATGCTCAAATAATCCACCAACAGCCGAGTCTCTGCATTCGTGTCGCCGTAGCCATTTATGATATGGGGGATGGACATAATTGGGCCACTTCCCAAGGCTAAAGGAAATATTCAGTTTATCCTTGTACTCACCGATTACTTCACTAAATGGGTAGAAGCAGGGTCTTTTGCTCAAGTTACACAGAAGGAAGTAATCATCTTTATTTGAAAAAACATTATCTCCAGGTTTGGTGTCCCAAGAGAAATAACTTATGACAATGGCCCTCAGCTTATCGGGCCGAATGTCCCAATTTTTCTCAAAAAATAGGGTATAAAGAGAGTAGTGTTAACCCCATACCATCCAAGTGCAAATGGGCAAGTCGAATCCTCAAACAGGATAATCATTGAGAATATTAAGAAAATGCTTGATAAAGCAAAAGGCCCGTGGCCCGATGAGCTGCCCGGGGTATTATGGGCAATGCACTATTAAAAGAATAGTACGGGTGAAACTCTATTTTTTGTCGCCTACGGGATGGATTCATTTATTCCTGTAGAGGTTGGCAAACATAGTCTTCGGTACGCTTACTCTATTGAAGAATCAAATCAGCAGGCGATGCGCGTGGAGTTGGATTTACTTGAAGGTCGAAGGGAACTAGCTTTGGTTCGGTTGGCACCTCAAAAGAGACGAATCGAGGCTTACCTCAACAGGAAGGCTAAACTTAAAGCTTTCAAGGTTGGAGACTATGTGTTGAAAGCCTCGAATCAAACAACTAAAGAAAATAATGCTGCAAGCTCGCGAAAAATTAGGAAGGACCCTATCGGGTCAAAGCAATTGTTGGCAAAGGATCCTATCAGTTGGATGATATGAAAGGCAAGCTGGAACCCTCGAATTGGAATGTTTCCAATTTGAAGTACTACTTCTGACACCGAGGTACGTTACCCTATGTCAATAAACATTCACCTACAGCGTCGAGCCGCAAATGCTCCAATACTTAGGTTGGACAATCAACTAACCCCCCTATTTTTCTTTGCATGGCCTTTACAGGAAGCAAATGAAACATAGTATAGTGCTCGTGTCCTTACTACTCGCACCCGAATACTGGGGGATGGAAAGGGACGGTGTGCAGTCAAAATCAACTCGAGGCCTCTTATACTGGGACTAAAAATAGACCCAAAGATTAGCAATCTTACACTGGGGAGTGTCACCCAAAGATTAGCCTAGTATTATTGTATTTATTGCCCAATAGTGACCATTTCAGAAATTTTTCAAAGTCTAACCACGACTAGATTTTATGTAAATGCCAGTTGCGGCTTATTACAATCAATGAAATGAATCCAATTCGACATCTTTGTGTTGAAATATCTAACTCCCGATGTTTTATTGTTCAATTAAGATTGTTCCTTCATGCCTCAGTGCGGGAACGAGACATCATTCTAAACTAGTATCAATTTGTTATAAATTTATTAAAGTCTTGCAAGTAAAAAATTTCCTAAGTGTTCATTCGTGCTTCTCAACAAGATAAAGGCTAACAGTCAGAAAGAAAAAATGAACTTCATTAAAATAGGCCCGAAGGCCTCAAAAGTTATTTACATATTTAGGCCCGAAGGCCATAGCAAAAACAAAAGCAAGAAAGAAAAGAAAACAGCTAAGCATCGGGGTCATCATCCCGAGGTAAACCATCTTCAACCTCGAGGTCCTATCCTCATTTTCTTCTTCTTCATCATACATGACTTTGTCATTGCCTAAGCCTTCACATGAAGGAAGCTCATCCATGATAGTCTGGGCCTGAGCTAATTTGCTTTTGGCCTTGGCAATCTCCTCGCTCAAGTTTATCTCCACAGCATTGCATTGCTCGAGAGCCTTGAGCTGAGTTTGGATCACGGCCCAGTTTTTGTCTAGTTCAGCCCACGTGGCTTTTACTATGGCCTTCTCTTCTAAGGCTATACCTCACCATGGAGGCATGCAACTTCAGCTTTAAGATTTGGAACCCTCTTCACCTGGCCCTCCAATCCTTTCATCTTAAGTATGCTCTCAGTCATCTTATCTTGATAGCTTCGAGCAGCCTCAGCAAATTTGGCATTGGCCCTGATCCAGCTCTTTGCGAAGCCCTTGACCTTAGAAGTCAGCCTCGAGCTCTCAACCCTATGGCTTTCATTCGAAGCTTGCATTTGTGCCTCGAAAGCGGCGGCGGCCTCATACAGATTGGAGCTAGACTTATCTAGTTGAGCATTTAGAGAAGAAATTTCAGCCTTGTACCACCTCTTTTTGGCGGTCTCAGGCATCCCCCACGCGTTGAAGCACCGCGACTCGAAGACGCTCAATTGCATAGTCTGCAAATACAAGAAGTTCTGCAAAAGTTTAAGGAAAGGTTAGAGCAAAAATGTTAATTGAAAAGGAAAGTTACAAGCACCAGAGCTTACCCGAACTGCACTAGCAGCAGAGTAAGCTATCATCGCCCCCGGGGACAGGGTCTTGATATGGCCCTCTTCTTTTGGCCCGAACAACTGAGTAAGGTTCAGGGGGGACATCAATCGTGCCATCGAAAAGACACAAATCGGAAGGGACTTTGACTCTCCTCATGGCCCTTTCAGAAGCTGAGGCGTTAGGAGGCTCAAAGCTAGTACGATGGGCATTGGTGGTCATCCTCTCCACAGATGGGGAGAGAGCAGGCTCGGCCTCACATTCTTCCTCTGTTTCATCCCTAAGCCTTGATCGGGATGTAGAAATAGGCTTATCAGATCTCGCCTCGGTATGAGGGCGCACTTTTCGAGTCGGTTTCTCTGAGGCCCCTCTTTGGATCTACATAAGGGTAAGTTGGAGATTTATCAGGTGACATTGGAAGCTTTGGTAACTATTCTGAACTAACCAAGGAAGATATCATCATCACCTCAGGAAGTTCCCTGACCAGGAGAGCCCTTCGAGGTTTTGGAGAACTTGGACTTCTTAAGAATTCTAGCCAAGCTAAGCTAGCATTGACGCCAGGGGACCTCCTTTTCCTTATTCTTCCCCTTTTTGCTCTTCTTCTCCTTGGTTTGGCAGTGGCTGCCTTGCAAGGGAAACATGCAATAGGAAGAGTGAGGAGACCTCGAATATTCCCGAAGGGATTCCAGTTGTGACAAAAAACGCACCGTGTCGCTTGCATACCCTGTTGTTCTCCTCCAGAGCAGTGGAACCCAATCAGTCAGATTAGTCGGGGGATAAATTAGGACTTTGTTTGCTGAGGAAGCAGAAGCAGGAAATGAAGAACAGACTCAAGGTTAAAGTTAAAAAATGCATCTGAGTCATAGAAGATATCACTCACGTTCGGTGTTCCACACCTCGGGGAACCCAGGCTCGGCGGATATATGATCCGCTGGAAGGAGAACATATCAGTCACCCCAGCTTCGATCTCTCGTGTCCTCACTTTTCGTTATTAGGGAGTACTTAGCCCTGATTGTTCAGGACCATGATCTCACCCTTATGAAAGGTAGGGTAGAAAAGAGAAAACAAATGCTAAAACAAAGATTACATGTTCGGCACAAATGCCTTTTGACACAAAAAATCGAGGCATCCAATGATCCTCCACAACCTGGAGCCTAGCTGAGCCAAACAAAGATTATATGTTTGGCAAAATGTGTCAATCACCCCATGCACGGGGAGGGAGAATCCTACTGTTAAGGGGTAGGTGTAAATAAAGGAAAACCTCGCCACGTGGTCGGAGATGCTGTTGTTCGGGTCCGGGACGGTGACTTGGACTTCGGATCCCCAATTGCAGTCTTTCCAAACTAGAGCTTCATGGGCTTGGGTAACCAGAGTTGGTGTAGTTTGCACCGGGACATTCCTATTTTTCTCTTGTTGGGCAGTAGACTGTTCCTTTGACTTAAAATCTTTCTCAGTGTCGAAGCTCGAGGGGATGATGTGGTGAGATTCAAGCTCCTTCTCAATGGGAATTTCTTTAGATTTCGAGGACTCCTCCTCACCCCCTTCGGCTTCGCCAGCTCCGCCAACATCATCATCTCATCCACTTACTTGATCAGATTTATTGCGGCCAGTGGTGGCTTTCCGCTGCTTTGGTATCAAAACCCTCGTCTCAAACTTTGGCTCACTATCGTCCGCAGATGGTGCAATGACATTTAATGGGTCGGCAAAATTGACTATTTCACCACCAATGATCACGGTGGTGGTGTCAGGAATTTCGTCGCTTGAATGACCACTAGAGTTCTGAGCAAAATTAGTGGTAGACATTTCTATTCGCAAAAAAACTTGTAATTAAAATTTTGATTACATATTTGTTGAAGAAGATAGAAATTTCTTGCTTTGGAAGTGCTATAGTTGCTTGAATTTGGGAATGAAGATGAAAGAATGTGCATGTGGGATACTTATATACGAAGAGATCATCATTACCTTTGGAAGAAGGACGAAACGGCGTGACTGTTCAACGGTCGCCGTGTGTAACAGATAGGAAGGCGAAGTGATGGCTGCCTTTTTGAATTACTAGGCGCACGTGTGGCCACATCACTTCTCCCGCTTGTTTTTCATTCCACTCCTCGGGCACTCCAGCAATTGCTCGATGAGTAGGGGACTATCTGTATTGGGAAAAATACGACTTACAAATGTGGCAGCCCGAGCGAGGGATTCAGGATGTTTCATGCAAGATTCATAAAATGGCTATGGGGATAGCAACATAGCTCTCGAGGTAGAGTGAGCCACGAGGTCAAGATTAGCTGTAAGCCTCGGAGTATGATCGCTTCGGAGAACAAATGGCTCGTCACCCCGAGGTGGAAAGAGCTTAGCCTCAGGACGGCAGTTTAGCTCCAGCGCAAAAGTCTCCCTACGATCTCCGCCCGTTATCTCAGCATTCAACTCGTAAGATCGTGGGCAGACAATGATTTAGATATGGGAGAATGGGCTGATTAATTCCCTTAATTATCTCCAATTCATTATCTATAAATAGCATTGATTTTATCTTGTAAAGGCATTCACAAATACATAGGCAAAATTCTGTCCAATTGTAATCTCAAAGCAGTTCATATTGGAATTATTACTTTGTGTTCTTGTTATTCGTTTGCTTTCATAATTCCTTATTTTTGTCAACTTTGATACATCAAATTGATTGTAAACCCCTAACAAATTCGATTATAATCTTAATCCGTATTAGGCAAATACAAGAAGCCCGAAAGAAACTCGGATGATGAAACCAAAAACTTGAAGCTTGTTTATCTTTTATGCATTTATAATTATGTTTAGTATTGCTTTATTTGATTGTTATCTTAGAGTAATGAAAATCAGTGAGTGTTTATGGTAATGTCCACTACTTTCATTCTGATTTCTCTAAGGGTTGTAAGAGTTCATCGATCTTTGAAGGTTCTTGTTAGTATAGATGCGAGATTAATCGCTTTCTATAGGAGATTAGGGTACATTTCCTATAGTTGTTGCTAGATTCTCAATAGGATCTTGTGTCTTACTTCTATTGTTTTGTCGCTTTCCATTTATGAATCCTTTCCGCCTTCAAGATCGTGTCAGATAGATGATGAATGCCTGTTATGAACCTTCAGATTTGGGTCATGAATATATGATAACCTAGAAAAAAATAAGAACTCACATGTTATGACAAGTAAAATTCTACATACCGTTTATTAGCATAGACAACTTAATTTTTTTTTAAATAGAAAGCGCCACAAACTTAAAAACAAGAAGAAGCAGTTTGAAGCTCTAGAAAGAGGGATTTATGAAAAAAAAAAAAAGCCTCTCTCATCCAAGAAACTTACTATCCAACACTGCATGCCCTTGGTGAAAAAAATCATAACAAGGATAAATATTGGTCAACAAAGTCTAGCATACAACGGGAGGGTACAACTTATCAAAAGGTTACTATTTGAAATGCAAACCTATTGGACCTAAATCTTACTCCTACCAAAAAGAAGTGATCAAAATGGTTACTACCATATCTAGAACTTTCCTTTGGACTGGTACAAATGAGCCATCAACCACATAGCCTGGGAGACTATGCTAACCAAAGTCAGCAGGAGGTCTAAACATTATTAACGTCTCCATCTTGGACAAGGCTGCACTATTCAAGTTGTATTGAGCAGTAAACTCCAAGGAGGACACATTGTGGATCAAATGGCTTCATAGCTACTACATCAAGCACCATGAGATAACCATTATGGCTCCACCTAAACAAGCATCATGGCTTGTTAGGAAAATCTTTGAAGTAAGAGAATGGATGGGAAATAAGAATGGCAGTGTAAGCACTTATTTCATGATGTTAGCGGAACAAGTTTGGTATAAAAAGAACCTATCTTCAGGTCCTGCCACAATTTTAGAAAGTACAATGGAAAAAGCTTTACATGAGCAGGAACACGGCCAAGACATCAGTTCATTTTGTGGTTAGCTGTTCATGAGAGGTTAGCTACTGTAGATAGACTCAATATGCAAAAGATCCACGTACCTGCTGATTGTGCACTATGGAGCTCCAGAGAAGAGGAGACAATAGACTATATGTGAAGGAATATAAACACAGCGGAAGCAATTCCAGGATCATGACTCACATGTAATCTAGACAAACTAGCAGGCAATTTAGTTTTACATAAACATAAAACGGAATACCTCTTGAAGCGTGACTTCAACCGCGAAACAATCTTCAATCACGAGCAAGATCATCTACGGGATCGTCCTCCAGTTCCATGATCTTCTGTCGTGTGCCCGAACAATACCCAGACTAATAATATTTGGGTGGAACAAATATTCAGAGAGAGAAAACTAATAGGGTTTTCGTGTGTTCATCCTTTTGGCCAATAATCCCCTTTATATAGTTTTAAGGGTAAAATCCTTTTCCAAAACTGTGTAGGATTCTTTTCTACCAAGAAACCTCTCTCCTAGTCCTAATTGGATTCGGTCACAACAGGGACCACAGAATTAATTAATGAGGCTTCCAATTATGGAATTAATTCTTTTTCTCTAGAACTAATCTTTCCATAATAAATTACAAATTATTTCCACTAGAAATTCGTAATTGCACTCCTCAGTTGAATTTCGAATTCTTCCATCAAATCTTATTTGACTCCCCACGTTAAGATTACAGACACCAATCAATATTATTAAATTACTGACAATTCAATATATTGACTAAATGAATATCCTTTAGACTTCCGCTTAAGTTATTCCATGTGCCGGATATAAAATCCACTTGCCAGATTTACACATAGAAACTTATAAGCGTTCATAAAGGGGTATCATCAATCTCTATATCGAGACGTGGATTCTATAACCTAGCTATCACGTCGCAAATGCATATTATCATTATCCAACTTATCAGGAATTATTTGACCCAAATATCCTAGACCTCACCTATTGATAAATCAAGACAATGAATAATATACACCACTTATAATAGCTATATCGAAATTAAGAGTATAAGTACATTTGATGAGCTAGAGAGTTTGTTTTATATAGTCAGTATAAAAACACTTATCTCTACTTGGTCCGTTCAATACACACAAAGCGTACTAGCACAAGAAGTTGGAACTATATCGTTCCCATAATCAAGATAAATTATATATAATTCTTGTACTACAATCATACCGATGGCTTTGTCCAATTTCCATCTTAGATTGTGAACATTACTTTATTATTTATAAGAACCGATAATTTAATCTTCTGTGTATAAGCTTGACTCTACACACTAAATCAACTACTATATAAATAATATGACACACATGACACAATTGATCTAAATAAATAATACTTCATTATATTTAATAAATGAATAACCAATTGTTCAACTAGGAATAATCTAACTAAAACCGTATGGTTATTAGTATATTCCAACAATATGTTCTTTAAATATGAGTATGCCAGACATCTTTGGGGCACACTATTGTAGTGGGTAGGAAAAAATAGACAGACGAGAAGCTGGGAAGAAGAAATGCAATCGGTGATAAGAAAAACTAATAACAAAAGCGCAAGAGCGGAGATCATGGGGTACTTGTTTGTAGAATCTATATACTACACTTGGACGGAAAGGAACAGAAAAAAATTCCAAGGGAAAGATAAGATTGCAAATCACAGAATCAGTGAAGTTATACTTCAACTACATGTTAAAGGACAAACCACACCAAAATTGAGGAAGACATTAGGAAGATTGAATAGATTCTTGTCTAGACATTCTTGCAATTTTTTCTTCTAAGTCATGGAAGTGAAGATTACCATAGTGGATAGGAGTAGATAAAACTAGAGGTCTAGTCCTGGAGTCCAATAGAACTAACAAAGTTGTACATATGACTTTTGGTTGATATATACTCCATATGTCCACTTTATTTGTCGTACTTCTCTTATTAGTTCGTCCCAAAAAGATTGTCATATTTCTAAAATTTACAACAATTCAACTCCAAACTTACTTTTTGACTCATTTATAATCACACAAATATCTATGGCTTATTTTAGACTACAAGTTTTAAAAGTCTTCAATTCTTTATTAAACTTTGTGTCCAGTCAAACTATGAGAACAAATTGAGACGGATGGAGTATAAATTTTTACTTTTGACCCAAAAAAAAAAAAAGAACAAAAGCCTCAATTCGAAGCATCTGTGTAACAAAATAATTTCCAATAGGCTTTACGACTTAACAATAGAGTCGTCTTGACAAATGGAAGTTCAATAAAAGATTTAGGAAATCAAATATAAGCTCACTTTCCAAGCACATGCGCAAGAAAAATAATCTCTAATGTGCTTATTAAGATTTAACCAGTGGGGTAATTTTACATTTAAAAAGGAATAAAACACATGGATATATATATGGTTTTTATTGCTGGACAGAGGGAATAAGATTATTCAAGTCAACTACATAAATTGACCCCTTTGTCATGCATGACAGCAAATAAAGGATCATGAATAGTTGGAATTTGGAAGTATCGAAGATGAAAAAAATAGAATAATCCTGACAAATGGTAGCTCATAGGAGTGTTCATATGGCGGTATGGTTCGGATTTGAGCTTATCAGTAACGGTATTACGGTTAACGGTATATAAATATGTAAAACCAATACCGTACCAATAAGCTATCGGTTATCGGTTATCGGTTCTTAACGGTTCGGTAGTTAACGGTTCGGTAACGGGGTACACCGAATTAATGCGTGAATTCTTGGTGGATGGTTATCAATATGTAATATTTTTTAATTAATATGAATAACCACTAAAGTAATAGACAAACCATCCACACAAACTAAGTAAACAAGTGCAATCAACAAGTCTTAACAATATGCTAACATAAAACAAAATAATGATATAGAAAAAGAAAAGATAAGAAAGTCTGATCTATGATCATAGAAAGCAAAATTAATTATAAAATAAGCCGGACTCATTAATTAAAGTGTATGAGTATTGACATATAACCACAAAAAATAATAATAATAATTGAAGTTTAATATAAGTTAATGTTGTAAATTAAGAGTTTAAATGACTTAATATACTAATAATAAATAAAATAAAATATATAGAAATTATAAAAAAAAATCTTATCGGTTATCGGTACGGTAATGGTAAAGAGATATAGAAACCATTACCGTACCGATATCTTATCGGTACTGAAAATTAATATATTACGGAACCAATAACCGTTATACCGATAGCTTTATGCTTATCGGTAGCGGTAACGGTTCAGCTATCGGTACCTGTTCGGTTTCGCACACCCGTAGTAGCTCAACAGAAGATTTATGAGAATAGCCAACCTCATTTCCAAGAATTTGTGAATAAATTCAAATGGGCGTTAACATATTAACAAGTGTGGTAATATAATACTCGGTTCAATTTTATGGTAAAATATAAATAAACACTAAATTTGAAAAAAGAAAAAGAAAAGAGAGAGAGAGAATATTTTGGGACCAGCAATTATAAACATATCATGAAGTTTATGTGGTTACAAGAAATGTGAAACTTGTTTTCTTAAATGTTCATAAAATTTATGTGTCTATAAAAACTTCTCATTATTGATATAGTAAAAAAATTAAGTTCAATTATTTTTAAATATAAAAAATTTCTTTTCTAAGGGGATTAGAGAAAATGTTACTACGCTAAAAAAAAAAAAAAAAAACTAGAGAAAATAATATTAAATTAAAATAGGAGTATGAAGCGCATGGATTTGGGGCAACACCCTTTTATTCTCATGCTGGATATAGAGGGTGTAGTGTTCAAGCACCTTGTTCAATAGTACTTTCTTTAATCCATTTTGTGTATATTCGTGTATTGGCCAAAATTTGACGGATACGTGTTGTCAGGTGTCCGATATTGTGGCATTGTTAGAGTGAAATTCGGAGATAGATTATCTCAGCTTGACACAGAGACAAACATGTTGAGCACAATCAGATACCACCTATCAATTATATATTCGGACACTTAGACTCTGGAAAGGAATCATACGGATGCTCGACCAAATAAGGATTCAGCTCCAATGGTCTCCGCTATTTTTGGAGGTCAATCTTATCACTTCTGAACAACTTATCCGACCGTTAGGAGATGTGGGGGAGTGAAAATTATGCTGTGTTTAGGATTCTCAATCTATAAGTAGCTTCTTTGCCTCTCATTTGTACCCTTGATCACTCTCTACGCATACAATACATATTGTTCTTATATTGTATTTAATTACTACTGTTCTTCTTGCTCGTGTGGTGATTTCCATTGCTATCATTGAAGCATCAACAACCTATTCAATAAGATGTCTTTTACACTGCTCTCCTTATTTATTCGTTCATATACAATTCATTAATTTGTTATTCGATCATTGTGTTATCATTTAATCGTTATTTTTAGCTATTTAATTATGTATAAATATTTAATTATTACGCCTAATATCTTGATATAAAGGATTATTTCTGCTCAATAAATACAAATTCAATTGCAACCTAAAATCAAAATTTAGGAAATACTAAAACCGCTAAAATAAATACCAGCAGCTTCTAAATTTGAATTATTATTTAATTTGACAATGACAAGCTTTTATAAGCATATAATAAAAATAACATGAAATACTCTAAGATCACAAATTTTAGAGATAATTTTAATATGCATTTTTTTAATGCTTAACATAGTTAAAATAAAAGGTTAATTCATAATAAACTTGTTAAACTATATTTACATACATGTTTTGCTACTTTTATACGTACGCTATTCCCTGCTGAAATTTTACGTCTTCTAACAAGTTTAATCAGCATTAATAGACCTACCAAAAATTTAGGTGTTTTAGCAATATTAATAAGCTTCCTTTCCATAAAAAAGTTGCATGCTTCTTCACAAGAGGCTATAGAAACTCACACAATCCTCTGCCCTTTACACCTAATCACATGCGATGGAATACCTATAAAGAGTTTGATTAAATATTTTATCTTATACAGCTATACATTAAAAATTAACAAAACCAATAAATAAAAGAATGTATTTTATCCTGGAAATTTGTTTTGGTCCGAAAGAGAACTCGTAGAGGATATAGGGTGGCCACCCGTTGTGGTTAGTACACAAGTAGAAGTAGTTCCTAAACTGGTAAAGCTTTTTTTTTTTTTTTTTTGGTAATACTAGTTAAAGCTACATTAGTACTGTTCACCTAATAGGCATATATTTTCGGAGAATTTACACTCCATGCCCACAAAAATAAATTATTTACGTATTTGTGCCCAAAAAAATTAGTTTACATAGGAATATCCATGCACCTCATTTTATTTACAAAAATGCCCATCTAGCCTGTTTTATTTACACTATGTGCCCACCCTCCCAATTTTAACTGTATACCATTGCATTATATTGGTATACCAAATTAAGTATACTTCTTTTATGGATTTGAGAGTATAGTGTAACAAGTATACCATGGGAGTATACTGTATACTAGATAGGTATACAGAAGGATTTGAGAGTATAGTGTAACAAGTATACCATGGGAGTATATTGTATACTAGATAGGTATACAGAAGGATGGGTATACAATGTAAATAAGTTTGTGGGTAAAAATGTAATGGGTATGGAAATGTAAATAAGTAGGGTTTGATGGGTATTTTTGTAAATCCCCCTATATTTTCCAACTCATTTTTAGAACCAGTTGACGGTATACCTGTCAATTGGGCCAGGACCGGCCCGGACCGGCCCGTTAAGAGTCGGCTTACCGGTTCCGATACCGGTCCGGTCCGGTCTGGGCCATTACCGGTCCAGTCCGAACCGATCTTTTTTTTCAAAAAATTGAAGCCCGGCTAGGCCCTTAGCCCATTAAGCACCGGACCGGTCGGGGCCCTTTTGTTTTTCTTTTTTTTTTTCTTTTCATATTTAGCTAAACCTATCACTTTGTACTTGCAATTGGAAGGACATATAATCCTATATAAAAAAAGAAGGAAGGTGAAAAGGATCAAACATTTTGAGAATCATATACTTTGATTCATTGATGGAAACCAAGTTTAATTACTATGTTAATTTGATGCACTACTCATGAAGTAAAAGATCACTGTTATTTTTTTAAGTAAGTACTATCTCATCATTACTATAGTACGCTTAGTCAAATAGATATAACTTTAATACTACAACTCAAGGGTGAAACTGAAACTATCAAATTTTCTTACAACCAAGAAGATAAGTTGTATAAAATACTTAATTAATATATATTCTTGATTAGCAATGAAAAAATAGTAATATGTTCATTCGTTGTACTTAATGAAGCTAAAAATATCTTTGTACTATTGCATATTGAGGGAATTTAAAAAGGACTAAATGCTACATTATATTTTGTATGATTTTTGGCAAAAACATGCCTCAATTTCCCTCGATATATAGTATAATTTTTCTATGAAAAACCGGTCCGGTCCGGTCCACCGTGGGCCAAAGACCGGTCTATTACCGGTCCGGGCTAACCGGTTTTTTTTCTTAAGCCCCGGCTCGGTCCGCAACCCGCTTCCTCCTTGACCCGGACCGCTTATAATGAACCGGTCCGGTCCGGTCTGGTATCGGGCTAGCCCGGCCCGATTGACAGGTATAGTTGACGGTTGGATTTGTTTAGATCACTTTAATACAATAGATTAGATGAGAACAAACGAACTAATGTAAAGATGAATACTTACGATGACCACTTCTTGTCACTCATTTATGCCTTCCTTTTTTAGTACATTTAAAATATATATATAGGGTCTTGCTAAGTTGTAGTATGTTAGCATTGTATGCAACTTTGAGTCCTAAAAAATATCCTCATTATTTGTTGACACCACTTTAAATTATATTAATTCATATGTTTCAATTTATGTGTCACTATTTTCTTTTTAGTCTGTCAAAAAATAATGTCACACTTTTTTATTTAACAATATTTAATGTACTATCTCTATTTTATCCTTCTTGGACCATACTTACTTTAAAAGTTACTAACAATTTTTTAATTACTCAAATCTTCACTTTCTTACTTTTTCAAGGATAAAATTGAAACTTTATAATGTCAATTTCTATTCCTTAAACTTCGTGTAAATTCAAACACCGCAACATAAATTGGGATGCTGGTAGTATGATATTTAAGAATAAAAATTTTAAAACTGTACCTTCAATTTTATTTAATACCATACCACAAATTTTAATTATTCTTAACCTTTCACAACAAATTATACTTATTACATAGAGTAAATTGAAGTGAATAAAATACTAGTAACAAATATGATTTGTCGGTACGTTGGACGGCTTAATTAGTTACTTTGTGGTATATCTTGTGACATTGTAAAAACATTTCCAGGAGAAAACTGAAAACATGGGTGAAAAGTAAAAAGGGAACAGAAAAGAGACCAAAAGTGGAAAGTATAAATGTGATTGACAGAGTGAAAGAGTAACTAGGAACACGTGGCTTTATAATATGGAGATGAGGTCCTCAAAATCCTGGGTAGGGGGGACTGTCCTTGGAATCTAACAAAGAGAAGTGTCTTGTTTCTGAGACATTTATTTATATATATATGTACTGTCTCTGCAGCTTTTAAAACATCAAAGCCAGGTGGAGGGTAAATGGTGTAACAAAGAACGTCTTTCCCTTTTCTATTCCCCGCATTCTTCGCCTTAACCATGTTACGAAATTACAATAGTCAATACCACCGACGAGGCTGTCACATATTGCCACTTCCATAATATATATAAAATTATTGCAAGTCATTTTTTAAGTATTTGATTAATGTAAAGTATTCTAAGGAACCATTTGGACAATATGACTTGGTTGAAATTAAGAATCTTCTTATGGTTGTAAAAGAATCTTCTCAACTCAACACATACACATATACATTGAGGAAGATTCATAGAAATGGAATAATCCAGCATCACTGTTTAACTTTTACCCACGTTAAAAAAACCGCTTAACTTTTAACCCTCAACAATGAAATTTGAGAAATATGTAAGGAAATTTTCTGTATTAAATATTTTTGATGGATCCTCGAGAATTATCATAAATGAATAAAAGTTAAAAACTTTTTCTATCGGACTTTAAAATTAAAAATCTATAATTAATTGTACAGTACCAATAAAAAATCAAAATCTAAGGAACATATGCATTTAAAATTAATTGAAACTGTAAAAAAATCAAGTTTGACATAAGAATTTTACAATTGTAGGTTGTTTCGTAAATTCCAGTCTCTTAGTAACAGTATAACGGTTTGAATTAGGCTATAAGTGATGATACACTACTAACATCCTCAACAAATTCTAATTTTTGTTATTAACATTTAGATTGTCATATGTAGGTAGAATGCCAGTATTTTTCCAACAATAGAGAATGATAGAGGTCTTGACATCATTTCATGCTTCTAGATAATTGTTGATTTCATGTTACGAATGATTATCATAAATATATATTTTATTTTATACATAATATATCTCTTACAAAATATTATTACACAATATTTAACTATGACCGTTATAGAGGGGTAATTTTATAAAGAGCGTACCGCTATAATGACCGCCATTACTGTTATAGAGAGAATGTTGTTATAGAGAAGTAAAATATAACATGAAAAATCGATTATGGAGAAAATTAGGTCGTTATACTGAAATGTTGTTATAATGAGGGGCTTTTATAGAGAGGTTCGACTGTATTACCAACTTTTTTTTTCTAATTTCTCGTTCGATATTTTTATGCCGACTACTCTTGATTTGGGTCGAAATTTTACAATGGAACATTATACCAAAGGCGGCTTCAATTTTAGTTACACACTCAAGATAGGTGGTAAAAGAAAAAATGTTGGTTTCCTACTATTCCAACCACAATCTTTTGCTCAACTTAAATTCTACTGCTGTTGTGTTAGACATTAGTTACTTAAAAATAGTACTAATAATAAATATAAACATTAATTATAAACAAGGAGAAATATCAAAGTTTCTCTTCCCCACCCGCCCTAGAAAACACCACACAGAAAGGGTCCCACTAAGTGTCACTTTTTGCTGTTACTGATATTTATTTATACTGCATTTAGAACTTGTCTCAGATAAAATTAAACAAATCAATACTTATAAAACAAACTTACACACAGCAAAGCACCCTTTCTTCTTCTTCCTTGGCTCCTCCTATTTCGTATGTTTCTCTCTATCTTAATTTTATTAATTTGTTTTTGGCTCTTTAGAATACATTGAAGTCATCATAAGATATACCTGTATGTGTAATAATGTGTCACTTTGTATTGTCTTCTTCTTTTGACAATTAACAGATCTCCTTAATTTCATTAAAACCTGCTCCCCACCTTCCTATATACAGCTATTTCATAGTTGGAATTTCAATTTTACTCAAAAAGTTTGCATTTTTATCATCTTCTTGCATTTTCTGGTATAGGTTTTCCCTAATTATTTCAAGAAATGAGTTACTTTAGTTCATTTATAATAATTGGTGTGATTGGTCACGGGTTCGAGCCGTGGAACCAGCCACCTGCGTGAACGCAGGGATGGTTTGTGTACGGGCTGCCCTTTTACCTTGTTTGGGTTTATTTCAAGAATCTTAGTTGAGGATGTGATAATTATGTGTACCTTTTTAAGATAGGGTCCAGTTGTTAATCCCCCTTTTGAAATTTTAACATTTCTTTCTCAATTTCTCAGCAGCCCAAGTTTCAGTTTTTAGTATTGATTATGACCAAGATTACATTTTTTTAAATATATGTTGCTGCAGGTTGACAGAATTTATAAAAGGAGGAGAGAGGGTATTTTAGTTTTTAAAGCATTAAAGAGCTTCTCCAATGCAAAATTTGAGCAGGACAAGAACTCAGCAAAGGTCTAATAGATCTTTGCCTTTAGGAGGTCAGCTTTTATTTCTTGATCAGTTGTTTGTGGTCAGAATTTGAAATTTTTTATCACTATAAAAAATGCTTTTTTATATGACGGTGGTGTGCGGGCTACTTGCGCACACCTCGACTGTTTGATCGAGTGGCTGCTACCTCCCATCAACATAGGTACCGGATAACTCTGCCTACCAAGGGTTAGGTAGATAGGAAGAAATCATCTAGTGTATTCTGCGTGTGCTGGGAGTTGAACTTGAGACCTTATGGTTCTCCGCTCACTTCTTTGACCATTAGGTGACACCTTGTGTGTGGTAAAGGGTTTGGATGTTATAGTCACCTACTTACTTGGAATCTAAGCAATTTCTTTTTTGCAGTAAAATGCAGTGCATATAAGTTTTCTAGTTAATCATGATAGTTTTCTGTTGGATGAGGGGGTGTTTTGATCTTTCTAATTATGTTTCTACTGGTTGTTTGCTGATCTGTCAAGTGTTTTAAGTTATAAAATAGGACTTGTTTTTTAGGGTCTAAAGTAGCTTTCTTTATTGGTTGTAGGCATGGATTATGCAGATCCAAAGAAGAAGAGCAATTTTGTGGGTAAAATTCTTATGGCTGCTGTGTTGACAGCACTATGCATTCTTATGATCAAGCAGTCCCCAAATTTTAGCACCCCAAGCGCGGTACTTAATCCTTCTCGTTATTTATTCCTCATGTTAATATTCTTGTGGCCCTTGGGCATTTTGTTAAAAAAAGTGTCAATAACGCATATGAATATTGAACAATGTTTGAGCTTGCTACTCACCATGTCTTTTGTCTTGTTGCCTCTTCCTTCACAGTTCTCTCGTCATGAACCAGGCGTCACTCATGTCTTAGTCACTGGAGGTGCTGGCTATATTGGCTCCCATGCAGCATTACGTCTTCTAAAAGAGTCTTACCGTGTGACCATAGTGGTAATTTCTCCAATTGAAGTTGTGAATATGTCCTTAATTAATCAACTCTTGAGCATGGATATGTGCATGGAACATCATAGGAAAAATGATATACTGATTTAACAGGACAACCTATCACGAGGAAACCTAGGTGCCGTAAGGATTCTGCAAGAATTATTTCCTGAACCCGGCAGGCTTCAATTCATATATGCTGACTTGGGGGATGCTAGAGCGGTATTCTGCAGTTGTTCTTTACTACCTTTTGGTACTTAACTTCTTGTTTCTTTTTGTCCATTTTACTTATTCCTATGATTAATATATGCAGGTACACAAGATATTCTCCCAAAACGCATTTGATGCGGTCATGCATTTTGCAGCTGTGGCATATGTTGGTGAGAGCACCCTTGACCCTCTCAAGTAAGTATTATTGAATTTCCTTGAGACTTTTTCCATATATACAGTGTATTAGGTTGCATGATTTGAGAGGAATAGAATATTGGATTTTTAAAGCGTAACTTTGATTAATGAAGTATTCTCTTTCCCGAAGAACATCAAGTATGGACTGATATTTGATCTTTGTGACGTTATTGCTTATGAATTAAGCATATAAGGTAGGTAGACTTTTTATTTTGTTGTCTTGATTTAGATGGTGTTTGGGATGCAGTGGCTTCTAAAGATGCATTTGTCATAAAGAAAGAACTCTAAATTTTTACTTTTAGTAAAGTACATGTCAGCTAAATCTTCTACCAGCGCTCTGAAAAGTTATGCACTTCTATCCAAAGGTTGAAATCTTCAAAGGAGACTTTGATTTGTTTCGTTCTGTCCATGGTACTTACAAATTACTATGGATTGTAACTTGTTGAAAATGAATCTTTAACTCTAAATATATCATACTAAGTTTCCTCATAAACGATTTAGTAAGCTTATTCTACTCTTGCGTATGTATATTTCTTTTTCTTAGTAATTTTGCTTTGCCTTCTCCCTTCCCTTATATTTTCTGTGCTGCTCCATGTGCCAATCAGATATTATCACAACATCACATCAAATACCCTCACTGTATTAGAAGCAATGGCAGCTAGTGGAGTCCCAACTCTAATTTACTCTAGTACATGTGCAACTTATGGTGAGCCTGAAAAGATGCCCATTACAGAAGAAACTACACAGGTGAGTGTTTTAAAGGCCTATGCATATATTAGGCTAGAAGCATGTGAATAATGTTTGGTCAATGTGGACACAGCTTCATTTGTATGTTGGTAGCATATTGCAAAACAGCTGAGCCTCTTCTTTCAAATTGCAGCTCCCTATTAATCCATATGGAAAAGCAAAGAAAATGGCGGAGGATATCATTCTGGATTTTCATAAGAACTCAAACATGGCTGTCATGATTTTGAGGTAGATTTTTCTTGCCTCGTATGCTTTTTCCTTTTAGTTTATGTGTTTTCTGTGCTGGTGTGAAGTGATCATTACCTATCTTTCTTTTGAGTTGTTCCTTTTTGTTTTCTGGTTTTGGTTATCTCTACCTATTTGTATTTTCACCTGTTGGTTCATGTTATCTAGCACCTATATTATTATGTCCATCCAATTTGCTGGTTTTGAGGCCTTTTATCTTCTAATCCATAAGGCGAGATAATTAAACTATCCTCTTATTGAAGTCTTATAACTGATGTTGTTGACTAACTGATGAAAGTATCTCTTCAAGTTGTTCTGCACTGCTTTTTCATTGTTATTTCCCAGTAATCTACAAGCTTGCACTTCATGACCAATTTTTGATACCCAGCAGACACCATTGTCTTGTACTTGTTATGTGTGGCACATTGTACTGCCCAATTAATGCTTACATCGGTTTCTTAAATTCAGATACTTCAACGTGATTGGTTCTGATCCAGATGGGAGACTAGGAGAAGCTCCCCGACCCGAACTTCGGGAACATGGCCGGATATCCGGTGCTTGTTTCGATGCAGCTCGTGGAATCATACCTGGGCTTAAGGTCAGTAATTTTTTGCTATCTATATTTGTATTCGTGGAAGGTGCCAGAAAGTGTTCAATTTGTATTTTTAATGTCTGAGAAATTTTTCCTGGTTCGAATGAGTTAGAACTTCAAACCTCTTACCATTAGTGGTTGCTAATTTATTATCAATAACAACAAGCTAGTGACATAGAACTGCTCTATGTACTAGAAGAATTCTTGATGTGGAGGTGGGAAACTGGAAGTGTGTACCATTGTGACATGAAACTTATTGATAAGCCATTGGCACTGAGCGGGAGTTCTTTTGTCATGCCAGGTTAGAGGAACAGACTATAAGACAACAGATGGTACGTGCATAAGGGATTATATAGACGTGACCGATTTGGTTGATGCTCATGTGAAAGCTCTCGAGAAAGCACGGCCAGGGAAAGTTGGGATCTACAATGTTGGAACAGGAAGAGGTAAACCACTTTGCTCTACATAGTGAGTTTTGCTTTTGCTTTACTCAAAATGATTTTGACCCTTAATTCTCCCCTCGTCTCGGAGAACAGGTAGATCAGTGAAAGAATTTGTGGAAGCTTGTAAAGCTGCCACTGGGGTACCTATCAAAGTAGACTTCCTTCCCCGTAGGCCTGGTGATTATGCAGAAGTGTACAGTGATCCAAGTAAGATTAAGAATGAACTGAACTGGACAGCCAAACATACTGATCTTCAAGAGAGTTTGCAGACTGCGTGGAGATGGCAGAAATCACACTTCAATGGTTATGGTTCATCTATAGCAACGTCCTAATATGCTTCATCAACATATCGTTGTAGAAGACTGACCTAAACCCCGTGTCACAGCTTAACTTTCCATCGATTTATTAGTATTCTTAGAGTGCAGTTTTGAAGGACAACAGGGGTGTTCAATGTTTATTCTTTGAGCTAGATGGATTTACTTAGCAATTAGCAGCCTATTTACCCATTTGTTATGTGTATTTTATAGCTTACATCTTGTTTCCTCCGTCTTTGCTTCTCAGTCTTTTCATCTTGTGTATATGAAAATAATGCTTAAGGATAACTCCCAGAAGTTCCATATATAACTTTTTCTTGTGCATTATTTTCTTTTATTACTTGGGATTGAGGCATAGTCGATTGGTTGATGGATGTATCTAATTTCATTGGTTGCAACAGAAAATCTATCTGGTTCACTACTAAAAAAAGCTGAATCTGCGACCACCAGCAGGCGACCGAAAATCGGTCTGCCTAGATATGCGACTGATTTTCGGTCGCACAAACCACTGATAAATTAGAACTTAAAATCGGTCGCCACATCGCCACATCAGCTACTTCTTCTCCGGCGAGCTCCGTTGATCCTGCTGAGATGGCTCAAATGAGAGAGCAGATCGCACAGCTGTCGAGGGTAAACCAAGTAACGCAGGACATGATCAGAAAGCTCCTTGCCAAAAAGGAGAAGAAGAAATCGAGAAGAAAGCATAAGAGCAAGCATCGCCGCACTCCTCTTCCTCTTCCGAGTCCGGGTCTAGCTCAGCCTCGTCCGAGCCCCAGTAGTCTTTTGAATGTTTGTGAAGGATATAACTAATGGTGTATGGATGTTTTGAAATGATTGGATGTTTTGAAATGTTTGGATGTTTGGATTGCTGTTTTATTGCTGTGTATTGCTGTCCAGGTTTCTGAATTGCTGGTTTTTGCTGTTGCAACTGCCTGATTGCAGGATGTTTATGGCAGGTTTTTACAGGTTTGGCGACCGATTTTCGGTCGCATAGCGGTCACAACTGAGACCAAGTATGCGACCGATTTTCGGTCGCAATTACTTGGTCACCATTAAGTCCCACAAATGAGACCAAGTATGCGACCGATTTTCGGTCGCAATAGGATGTGCGACCGAAAATCTGTCGCATACTTGGTCACTATATGTGAGCTAGTGTGCGACCGAAATTCGGTCGCATAGTGGTCGAAATATCGACCGATTTTCGGTCGCAGGGCTAATTGCTACCATTAATATTCCGACCACCCGTATCGGTCGCCAGGTCGACCCGATCGGTCGACCTGGCGACCGATGTGCGACCGATTTGGTGGTCGGAATTTCAGTTTTTTTTAGTAGTGGTTGATGGATGTATCTAATTTCATTGGTTGCAACAGAAAATCTATCGTAGAAAAATACAGTTGCCACCCCAGCCAGACCATACATCTAGCTAAACATTATTGCATTGAATCTTTTGGCACTATCCTAGCAAAGTAACCAAGTGTTAATATTAATTATAATTTGTAATACTAGTGAGTAGTGACAAAATTTCAGCTGTATATGTTTAGAGTACTTACAAAATGTACAATTTTTTTTCTTTAAGCAGCAATTTTTATCATGTAATAACCTTTCAAGTTGGGAGCATTCTGCTTAAAAAATCTAATTGTGGGCAGCAAAATCTCTGTTGAAGGAAAAATGTTAATGCTCAAATATGCTGTCAGTGGATTGTATTTCTGCGATGCCTATTCACAAAACAAGCATGCTTAAACTGCGATGTGCAAGCTTTGATATACCTATCATTGTTCATGTTGGGCTGGTTGCGTTAGGGATATTTTGATCAGTAGCCATTTTTGGACGCGCTTAATGGGGACTATCCAGCGTTTCAAAATTCTTTGAAGAATAGTCAAAAATTCGCGCGCACACTTAAGCTCCATTAGCGTTGGAAAACACCCCAGATTAGTCCCATAACAAAATACTGAGGCTTTGAACAAAGTCCCATAACAAAATAATCCCATAACAAAATAATGGGACCTTGAACTAACATGTTCAAAGGCCCCATTATTTTGTTATGGGATAACAAAATAATGGGTTTTATTCCCATAACAAAGGTCCCATCAAAGGGATAAATCCCATTATTTTGTTATGGGACTTTATATATAAAGCTTCAGTCCCCATAACAAAATGCTGTGGCTTTGAACAATTTTTGTTCACAGCCCCAGTATTTATACTGGGATTTGTCCGGAGGTGGCTATTTCTCAGCGAATTTGTTTTTGATGGCTACAAATCAATGAGCGCGCGCCAAACAGGCCCCTACACTAAATTTTTACGTTGCGTTAGACAAGAAGACTTAGCTCCCGTTTGGGTTAGCTGATTTAAAGTGGCTGATAAACATTAAGTGCTGATAAGCACTTTTAGGTACTAAAGGTAATTTTATAAATAAACAGTTACATGTTTGGATGAAAGTGTTGAATCTGGTAATAAGCAGTTGGTGTGTTTGGTAAAAAAGTCCTGATAAATAGTTTTTTGGTTAAAATGAGAAAAATGTCCTTTAAGTTATTTACAAAAAGAATAAATTTAAAAATACTTTTATATTAAAAATGTAAAATGGCGAATATAGAATGAAGAGGGAGTTGAAAATTTTGTTTTGAAAATGATTTTTGTGGATTACAAAATTATTTAGGGATAAAATAGTAAAATACTTGGTCAAACTAAAAGTGCTTATAAGCTGAAAAAAAATAAGTTGGGTGTGACTAACTTATGGCTTATGGCTGATTTTGACTTGTAAGCACTTTTGATACTTACCAAACGCGTAGATAAGCCAAAAAGTGCTTATTAGCTAGTTTGACCAGCTTATAAGCTTAGCCAAACACCCTCTTACAGATATTGACAGACTTGTTAGGTTATTAGTAAACCAACTGACTTGACTAACTTGGATTCGTACTGAATAAACCTACTAATGAGGTAAAATGCTTTTATCAAAATATTCTTCATTCCCAAAACTCAACCGGAGATCTCTAGCCAAGGCGGAGGATCTCAACTATATAACCACTCTTCTCAATTGATAGTTGTCTTTTCATTCTTTCTTTCTTATCTATCTAGTTTTATATAGCCTAGGCATTTCATAGGCAATGATTACAAACAACTTATATTGTAGTGTCGTATCTACTTTAATACAACGCTTACCTGCATTATTATTTTTAATGTAACCACAGAAGATGAACTAGCAAATATCATATTTAGGAATTGGAAATAAAGATTTCAGTCAAGTTCTACTTGCAAATCTCAAATAAGCATATGAAAAGTTCAGTTCAGTTTAAAGATTTTTGAGTATATGAGCAAAGAAAAGTGTGAGAAACGGAAATTATAGTTTCAACAGAGGTTTCTACTCGGTGAACTGCAGTGATAAAGAAACATGTGGGAACTCTAATAGAATGTTGAAAGACTCTTAGTAACTATGATGGAATTATAAAATGCTGGATGCAGCTTGTATTAACTTGCAAAAGATAAACAAACTACTAGCTTATTTTACAACTTCTGAAAGCACAATCCTTTTTTGTCATCATTGGATTTTCCAAGAACTTAGTTTAGATCCTATGAAGTCCAGACTGGACTAAAAGTAAAAAACCCTGTCAAAAGATAAGGGCCTGTATGCCTATCCTTCCCAAGACTGCATGTACAGGGAAAGTTTGTGTGGGGGTGTAGTACGATTGTAGAGGCCGAGGTTAATCTTCTTGCTGAAAGAAAGTATAATCTGAACTCGCTTCGCTCTTGTGGACCTGCATGAAATTGATCAAAGTTTATGAGATATGCATGTCCCTTCCCATCCTACCAACCTCAAAAGTCACCACTGAGCAAATTTCTATAGGGAATAGTTGAAATGTAAGCATCATCTAGTGGTTATTGCTTGGAATCCTAAACAACCAAAGAGTATATTCAAGAAAGACACCAGACCTTAACTGCTTATGCAATTTGAAACACTAAAAAAAACAAAGTGATTATGAAGTCTTCACAACAACTATATGATTATGCTACTCAGTATATATAGACCTCCGATAACTTGCATTTGTATTCGTAGTCTTATACAGTACATTTATTCCTTGAGACTTCTGAAGAAAAGTAAGCATAATTGTAATTTGGAAGTCACGCGAAAGGGTATCTCAAATTGAGGTACCACTAGTTCATTGTAATAGCATATATAGCTACTGAATAGGATCTCTTGTTAAAGGACATGGTCCAAAATTCCAGATACGTATGTTCACTCTTCAAAGACAGTATTATATAAGTGCTCTATGTAAATCTCAACAGTTGCTGATTCTTTCTTAAACAGTTTGCTAATTTTTTTATCAGCTTTAAAATACTTAGATGGCCCAAATTCAAGCTGGCAACTTTTTTTTAGTTTGATATAGTGCTCATGCAAAGCTGAACTATTGCTTGAACTAAGCTTCAGATACTAGGATACATAGCTGGGGACTAAGATTGTTAAGTAACACTCCACTCTGTTAACTTTTTATCTTTCTTCCATGTTTTCTATATAGAATCTGTGAAAGATGATAAACTTAAGCTTCACCCTAAAGCGACTATGAATGTTCTACATGGAATATGCAAGACATGATAAACTAAGCTTCAGTAAAGAGATTAACACACCTCAGCAGTGCGTGAAGAGCCTGTATGAAAAATAGGAGCAAGAGATGTCCAAAGAAGAGGGTCTGTTAAAGGATCTATGCTGTTGTAGTTAGTCAGAAGTGGTGCTGACAGGAGTGGAGTAAGCGGGTGCAAGTTTCTGTTTATGGATGATCCCCCAGCGTTCAGAAATGCAGCTCCAAGCCTCTCATTTCCACTATCAGGACTTGATTTTTCAATCGTCTTCCCACGGTCAAGTCTGATGATAGTGCTTTTGTTTTCATTCTCATCGTTCTCAACTTTTTCTTTCTTCTTAGAAACCTTCTCTTGTAAACTCTTGTACGCTGCAGACTGCGACAAAATGCTCATAGCAGAAAATGCAGAGCTTTTATGATTTTTTCTTTCTTGGTTTACACCCAAACGAGGCATCTCATATGGTTCAGTCTGCTTAATTGATAATTCTGAGGCTCTAAGCACATTATCAATATCTTCAGGACAACCAACCTTAGTTTCCTCTGACGTTTTCAAATGGATATCTGTTTGACGAGCTTTATTACCACCCCACCATTTGATGTAACTTGACAAGTCAATCTTTCTATCCATGCAGAAACCACCAATGTACTCATTGTCCACTGTGGCATCATCACCTTTTAAAAAAATTAAAGTACTTATAAGATTTGAGGTTGCACCTTATTCTAACTATTATGAAAACAAGTTTCTTCTTGTATGACAAAATTTATACTCACCATAGTGCAGGCTGTTAAAGTAATCAGCTCCAGGAACACGACCACACTGCAGATCCCATCGACTACATTGGATCCAGAGAAGAAAGATAATCGTGAATTATTACTCATCTAAAAAGCTTATGAAGTTCAAGAACCAGGAAAATAAGTATATGTGAATGTGACCGGTCGACAATAGCTAAACATTGTGGTCATTGCAGTTCAAGCTACGGTGCCGATACGGAGGGCTGATTTAAGTAAGTCATTTCTCTCATAAAAAATCGAACATCATTTCATGCCTTCATCAAATAGTTTTTTAATTCAAGAAGTCATATAAACACATGATCTGTGCTAGCATACCTGGAGAGGGGACGATATTTGGAGATCCCTCTGGAGAAACCACCACTTTTTCTGCAAATATGAGTGTACTAGGAATCAGCTAACCTCCAAAACACATGCATATGCAGACAACATACCCACCTCCGTAATGACGCAAGATAATCCTCTCTTGAGACATTTTGCATCTCCTCAAGGTCCCTTGTGTAGTCTGTCACCTACATAAATGGTCAGCACATTTAGTACAAGAAAGTAAACCCATTGCAAAGCACCTCATTAGGAAACATTCATAAAGGTTCCATCGAGTCCTTTTGCTAGAATAAAGCTTCACAAATTCAATATATAAATAAACCAGGAATTAAGAAAACAGGAGAGAAGAATTGGAGTTGCAAATCCCCAAGAGAGGTACGAGGAGGGGGAATGGGGCAGGGGAAGATGCTTTTACTTGATAAACTGAGAAACAAACTAATATCAAACATCTTACAGGGAAATTAATGAGAGTTCCAGGACCCCAATATTTCAAAGCAGCAAGATCATATGCTCTTGCTGCAGCTTCCTCATCATCATACGCTCCTACAAGAAGTATTGGTCACAAAATGTCTTAACAGTTTAATCTCTATTCATGTGCAGGATTTAAGAAAGGATCGAAAGTACTCACCTAAGTAAACTGCCCATGCAGATCAAGCACCAATAAACATCCAGCGTCCATGCAATATAAATTTCAAAACATCAGTTTTTCACAAGAAGCTGGAGCATCCAGCTTGAATTCCAATCAGCATGCAACAGAAAGAATAATGTCTGCTAGGGAAACAAAGAGAAACACCTTGCTTTCCTTTCTTATTTTGGTTCTGATTCCAGGTACTTTTATCCCAAAGATGAGCTTCATAACGACCCGTCCATCTATGCCTAGTCCCATGAAATTGAAAACATAGCTCAAAATTTTTTTCAATAAAACAAGAGAAATCATTCATAATGCGAGCAATATTTTGCTAAAAGAACAGCTAAAATAGACGGAAGTTTTCCATATATACCATCTTATCTGACTGTAACAAATAGAAAAGGAAACGAGAAAATTTAAGAAACGAGACAAACCCCTAAAAAACTTGAAGAGGCAATTTGTCATTCCTCCTCCATACTAAACCAAAGAAAATAAACATGAATATCAAATGCAGGAGGTTATTCTGCTTCAGCAGCTGAAACAAATAGAAATGCTCTGCTCATCCAAGCGGTGCAGTGATTCTAAAACTCCCCTTTTTGTTTGATCTACCTAAGGACTCAAATGGAGCAGGCAACTTTTCCCACCCAACTTTTAATTTTTTCTCAATCCAAGTAATAAGGTATACAAGCATCTCTACTGATTTATTTTTTCTTTGCTTTCCTTCTTTCATTTTATAAAAAATGTATATAGAATATAGAAAGAAAATATCAAGGAACAAGTTTATCATCTCTAAGATGGCTGCATCAGTAGGCCTTTCTTTCAGACATTTTTGTCTCATGTATAGTGTGGCTCCTGATACACTTCCTACTGCAACATCTGTATTTAGAACTTCTTAAGTGCTCATCACCATGTGTAAAGCCATGAAAGCTAACATAGAACTGCATATAATAAAGAGATGCATTTAAACAGGGGGCATTATTTCTAGAAGTTACCATGGACATATGTTGTACTAAGATTTGAACAGTACTAGGCAATAAAACTATTAAAAAGAGTATTAATATTTGACCTTACCCCTATAACTTATGAAAATCTCTACATGATTATTATTGTGTTGCTTCCCATTGTCTAGATTGAGTTTAACTCCAAAGTGGAGCATAGCATCTGACCACAGTTACATGGACTCTTTAAATTGCTCTGACATGACTGCTTTGGACAGTTATAACCTGAGTTTTGAGTATTTAAATCATTAAAATACACAAAAAACCCATAAATCATGCTCAACAAGAAGCCCACTGTTTCCATTCTCGCGATTACATTTTCTTTGAGATGTAGGAAATAGTATCAGCCTAGTCCAATATTTGCAGTGATAATTAACAATGACCACTGTAAATACTTAAAACGAAGTTCTTAAATAGAGAGACCACTCTTTGATTTCCATGAATTTAGCTTTTTCTGATTAACTTCTTATAGCAGAAGCAGGATGGTTCTGATATACGAATTCAGGTGCTGCATGTAACCTTAAAGTAAACTGTCAACATTTTTAATCCCTGGTTAACAAAAGACAAATGTATTTAATCATGAAATATCATTTGGGATATCGGGCTGCAAATAAGCATCATCTTATTAATTTCACCTCTCATTAATATCAACAATCTAGAGTCTGCACAATCAGCGTCACTTACTTTATGCTAGTATGCTCTCTATATTTGAACAGCAGAAACACCAACTACAAATTTTCTTTTGGTGTATAATAAAGACCAAAAAGAAGTTAAACAGGGTATCAGCAGATCTCAACAAATGGACTCTGCAAAAAGATTGATGTTGATAGTTGTTATAGAATTATCCTTTTCCTTATTGTATTGTAATTAGTTGTGTTTCCTTGTTTAGCCCTAGGACTCATTGTATAAATATACCTCCTCATAGGTTGTAATATTCATTCAAAAATAATAGAAGAATTTTCCTTCTCTTTGAAAATCTTCATGGTATCAGAGTCCGCTGCCTTTTGCAGCCTAGGGTTTCACGTGTCACTCTAAGAGGTCAAGTTTTTCTTCCTCCGGTGGCTGTCCACTTAAATTAAATTTTTCGTTGGTTTTTGAAAAAACTAAAAGTACCAAAAGGTTCCGCTTACATCTGCGAACAAACCCCAGCTAACCCCTGCCGGAAAACACCCTCCACGCGCCTTCACGCGCCACCGGAACCTCCAGCTCGGCGACCACGCGCCGGCGCGTGAGCCATCTCGGGCGAGTTTTTCCAGATTTTTTTTTGAGGGTTGAGGTCGCTAGGCTATTCCGAGCCTACCCATCCAACTTTCTTTATTTTCCGACGAGGCAGAAGTTTTTCCGGCAAGATTTTCTCGTTTTTCGGCCACTGTTTCTGCAGATCTAGTTGTTGCCAGGTTTCAAAATTTTTTTTTTTGGTACCAAAATTCTGTTCGTTCCAGGTTCAAGGTATACTTTTTAGTTGGTGTGATATTTTTGACTTATTAGAGACATAAAGATGAACAGTCTGTCCAAACTTTACTCTCCATCTGTGGCAACATCCAATTATGTGCAATCAGGTACTGCCTTTACTGCTAACTTAAATTCTTGGATTATTGATTCTGGTGCGAATAAGCTCCTCTAGAAGCTTTCAAAACTACTCTCCATGTCTCAAAAACGATTATGTCAGAATATCCAATGGGTCTTTAGCTCCTATCTCTGGAACAGGTTCTATTATGTGTACACCCAATATTACCTTATCATCAGTTCTCCATGTACTTGAGTTTCCTGTTAATTTGTTATCTATTAGTTCCATGCAATCTGCTGAAGCTGAATCCTCTTCTACTGGTGAGTTACCTACTTTTCCTAATGAGTTAGATTTGCCTGTTGCTTACAGAGAAGGTGTCAGAACTTGCACTACCAAACATCCCTTATCTAATTTTGTCTCCTTTGATTCCTTATCTCCCTCCTATAGAGCTTTTGTCTTGTCTATTTCTTCTGTATCTATTCCCCAGAATTGGAGGGAAGCGTTTGCAGATCCTAAATGGAAGCAGGCTATGATTGAAGAAATGAAGGCTTTGTCAAAAAATAACACTTGGAAACTTGTCACTAAACCACCGGCCAAGAAGCTGGTTGGTTGCAGATGGGTCTTTACTGTGAAGCATAAAGCTGATGGCTCGATTGAGAGATTCAAGGCAAGATTGGTGGCTAAGAGATTCACTCAAACTTATGGAGTGGATTATCCGGAGACATTTGCTCCAGTTGCAAAAATGAACACCATAAGAATCCTTTTATCTTGTGCAGCTAATCTGGATTGGGACTTACAGCAGTTTGATGTAAAGAATGCATTTCTTCATGGAGATTTAAAAGAAGAAGTATATATGGAGATCCCTCCCGGATTTAATACTGAACAGAGTCGAGGAAAGGTGTGCAAACTGAAGAAAGTCCTTGTACGGGTTGAAGCAATCGCCTAGAGCGTGGTTTGACAGATTCCGCAAAGCTATGATCTCCTTTGGCTACAGACAAAGTAATGCTGATCATACCTTCTTCATAAGGCATAAAAAGGGTAAACTCACTCTTCTCATAGTTTATGTTGATGACATTGTAATGACAGGAGATGACAAAGAGGAGATGACCCGATTGAAGAAGCTGTTGGCAAAGGAATTTGAAATCAAGGATCTAGGAAAACTCCAATACTTCTTGGGAATCGAGATGGCTAGATCAAATAAAGGGATCTTTATTTTCCAAAGGAAGTATATTATGGATCTCTTGAAAGAAACTGGTATGCTAGGTTGTAAGCCAGCTGAATCGCCCATTGAAAGTAATCACAAGTTACAAGCAGGGATTGGAGAGTCAGTTGACAAAGGGAGATATCAGAGGTTGGTTGGGAGACTTATTTATCTCTCTCACACTAGACCAGACATAGCCTATCCAGTTAGTTTGGTTAGTCAGTATATGCATGATCCGATCCTCATTTGCAAGCTGTTTTCCACATCTTACGATATCTGAAGTCTGCTCCAGGGAGAGGTTTGCTTTTCTCTAAGCATGGTCACTTCCTAATAGAAGCCTTTACAAACGTGGATTGGGCTGGATCTTTAGATGATAGAAGATCTACCACTGGTTACTGTACTTTCGTAGGAGGGAACTTAGTTACTTGGAGAAGTAAGAAGCAAAGTGTTGTTGCTAGATCCAGTGCTGAAGCTGAATATAGAGCTATGGCCCAAGGGGTTTGTGAACTTCTTTGGCTACGAAGGTTACTAAAGGAATTGAGAATGTTTAGAAAAGGAAAACTTTCCTTGTATTGTGATAACAAGGGCTGCAATCAGTATTGCTCAAAATCCTGTCCAGTATGATCGAACAAAGCATGTTGAGATTGATCGACACTTCATTAAAGAAAAGGTTGCTAATGGTACCTTGAATTTGTTGTATGTTCCATCAGAACAACAACGGGCAGATGTGCTCACAAAAGGTCTCAGTAAAAAGGATTTTCATACTTTGGTTTGCAAGTTGGGCATGCGCAACATCTTTGCACCAACTTGAGGGGGAGTGTTGATAGTTGTTATAGAATTATCCTTTTCCGTATTGTATTGTAATTAGTTGTGTTTCCTTGTTTAGCCCTAGGACTCATTGTATAAATATACCTCCTCATAGGTTGTAAAATTCATTCAGAAATAATAGAAGAATTTTCCTTCTCTCTGAAAATCTTCAATTGAGAACATATCTGAAGAACAGAAATCTTATGCTTTGCAGAAAGAGCGCTCAGCAGCAACTCTGGATTATGAAAAAGAAGAAAACGAAGGTCGAATGAGGAACTATAACGTACAATGGTCGTGATAACCTTATGAGATATGCAATATGCATGACCTTACGCATTAATTGAGCACTCTCAAAATATATTTCAACTGATAGTGCTTTTCTCTGCAAAACTGAGCTTTCTACAGATATACATAGTTCATGGATGTTGCTCTCGTTCACTAGTATGAAAATCCTAAGCTTCCTGATTTGTTTACTAATGCTGATGTTCTCCCCATAGGGCAATGAACATATGAGAAGTGTTTAACTCGCTGCTATGTTAGAGATCATATATCAACCTCCATAACAGAGGTGGACCCAGGATATGAATGTGTCGACCAAATAGGTACTTTTTACTTGTCGAGTTCTTGTTTATCCTCGGATCAAATAGTTAAGGATGTACATAGAGTCTTATCACAAGTATGTCAATTACTAATGACGAAGGTTTTATGTCTTTCTATATATATACAGGGTTTTTTCCGAGGTTTACAGGGCCGGTGCCCCATCCAATTAGGCCTAGGTCCGCCTCTGCTCCATAAAAGAACTTAATTGTTGTCAGCTAACTCAGAGAAGACAAATGTGGAGACTAGGTTATTATGCATATGCACAGAAGAAAAGTAAATATTACAGAAGAGACTTACTAGTACTAAATCTGCAATTTGCCTTGTTCCACGTCATACCTAGTGACACCACGATAGATGGAGCTGCGCTTCCCTGCAGTACATGGGGGCATTTTGCTTATGCGCTCCTTGGCTGTACAACCCCTCTCTTTCTTTGCTTTCTTCAGTCCTCTATACAATAATAGCTGATCAGTCCCTATAGACCCCATAGCTTCTGATGTTTCTCCGCCACCAGCATCATTGCCACTGCTACCCTCAGGCTTGGCAGTAGGCTCAGAGGAAGGGGAAGCCATAAGCAAAGGTGTCCCTGCAAGAGAACAGAACATAAAAGACTGACCAAAACAAGGAATGCTAATTCAAGATTCTTGAGAGATATGGAGGAAATTCACTCCTTTGTTAACTCCCAACAAATAAGAGAAACGAGCAGTGCTTTTGTATCATTTAATTACATGGTGATGCAGGATAAAAACTGGGCATCAATTTTTACATAACTTCAGCTATTGCTCAGTGCTCATTTTCCTTAGAACTACCTAAATTACTTCCGTAATTACTGAACTTGTCATTTTTATATCAATTGTTTGGTTATTATCAAGAAGATGACATAAAACTGATTTGAGGAAAACCAATTTCTCTTACGCTCAGTTCTTTTTCTTGAAATAAGGTTGAAGAAGGATTGAAGAAGGATTAAATACTTTGGTTTCTCCATGCTTTTGTCACCACCATGCAGTAGAAATGCATGCATCAAGTTTTGCCTTCACATTCACTATGCTATTAAGCAATCTTATAAACAACACAGTACAAGAAAGAGACACAGAATATTAATTGAAAGGTTTAACTTACTACTTGTCCGTCTTAAAGGATGTTGGAGTTTCACCACAGAAAAATGTGTAAAGCCAGTAAACTCTTCCACAAGCCCTGATTTTATAAAAAATATAAACTATATAAGCAGAATTCAAGTTGAGCACCTGACAGATATGCTCCCTCCTACCTCTGAAATATTAATGACTACATCCTTTTCTTTCATTTTGGATTGTAAACTACTAAACTGAGCTTAAAGAATTGGTCACTTTATTATAAGGTACTCTAATATAATTAGGTATATACATGGTTAACTTGGTATTTTGGTTAAATAAAAAGTAACCAACCATTCTTACCTCAAGATCTTTTAGATTTCTTTGGAAAGTTGACCCTTCACGAAAGTTCATGATGTTGTAGTTCTTTATGATTTCTCTGGAAAGTTCATTCTTCACAATATGTTCATGATTTCTTAGCTATGGATTAAGTGTATATAGAGTGTGTCGTAGATATAATTTAGTAAATTAAAGTTTGCGCTTTCTAACAGCGTCCGGTCACACACTCCAACTTGCTATCATAGCAAATCGAGATCCTAGGTTCAATTCTCTCCGCCATCCATTACAATCTCACCGCCACCGATTATCAAAAGGAAATTCAACACGCTTGACGCAAGAAAAAAGAATTAAGTCCATCTATGAGGGGATGTGTTGAAAATCTACTTAAGTATGTAAAAGCATGATCACCCCAATAGCGTAAGCATTTAGATGAGATGGTCGCACACTCAAACAAAGTGTTAAATCTTAAGGGAACTCAATTTTGATGTTATGTGACTGCTGTCTCAACTGTAAGGATATATAAGCCATAAAGTTATTCACTAATCGCGGTCATGAGCTTCGATGCTAATGATATCCTATACAATTACAATAATTTTATCTAGTCACTCAACTTTCTGCTAAAAAACATACTAGTACAATCCTGTTACAGCTGATCATACAACACAGACACACAATACACATTATATTGGGACTCAAGTGAACAGTACACATAAGTGAATAAAGCAGCAAAAAAACCTAGCTTTTGTCTGTTTCTCTTTCAAGAAATTAAAAATCACTGAACAAAAAATCTTAAAACTAATTAATATTTCAAGAACTACAGAACCCATCTTCAAAACTAAAAACCCAAGTAAAATCAACCTAAAAGAATCCTTTTTTCTAAGCACAAACTACTGAATTTCAAGATATATACAGTGTACAGAGTGGCAACTTACAAGTAATAAAGTTGAAGAGTAAGAGTTAACAAATGGACAATACCTTGAGTTATTGTACCTTTAATGAAGCTGAAAACTATACTAATAAGTAGAGAAAATCAGAGTAGCATTTGAAGAGCGGGGGGGGGGGGGGGAAGTGATAGTATAGAGGAGCAAGTTTGATTTTGGACAGGGAAAGAGAAGGTGTTTGTGAAAAGACAAGAATGTCCTTGAGATTTGATTGGGGGATTTGGAAGAGGAGAGTGGACAAGTTCAAACGGTTAATGTTTAACTGGGGGTAATGTAGGAATTTTGACATGTTTTCAAACTGTCTTGTTCATGAGACTGACCATGTGTATGTCAGGGACACTTGTCCCAAATGATTCCAAATGCTACTCCATATTCTGTCATTGCCATTGCTCAATTGACGTTCCAAGTCTAATTTGGTTTTGAACAAAAAAAAAAACCTAGCAATATTTTAATTTTCTTCTCAAAAAGTTGAAATCAATGGAGAAAGGTACAAGTCCCCCTAAATTAGTTTTGAAAACCGTAGGTATGCACTTGTACTTTAATTCGTGGGATTCTATTATCTCCTAGGAAACTTTTCTTCAAAGAATTTCACTATATGCCTTTCATAGTGATTGGTTTTGAAAGTTTGTATCCGTTTAACAATATTTTAAAAAAATATCTTTTTATGGCATGAAGCCAAACACTTCAAGTCACTAATTTGCAAGTCCTGTCTTTTAACAAGAGGTCAAGCGGCAAGTGTTGCCTAGACCAGGGGTGCATCTATAGTTCAGATATGAGGTGCTACAGCACCCGCTAGTTTCTGTCGAGGCTTTGTATATATATGTATATTTATATAGAAATTGGTACAAATAAAGCAACTGGTACTTGGTGAACAAAACGTTGCCTTGGTGCCAGTGGTAAATTAGTCTCGGTTTCTCCCAATAGACTTGGGTTCGAGTCTTGCTCCAGTACTTTTTTTCCCTCAACGATTTTCACTTTTCTCAGTTAGACCATCCACACTTTTATAGTAATAGTCCGAGGGCCTAGGTAATAGGGAATCTGTTTTGCCCTTTTCTATTTTTTCCTTTTATAGCTAAATCTTTTCCTCCTCTTTTCTTATTTTCTTTAAGTTGTTGTTTTCTTTAATTTATTTCAACCATTACACTTTATTTTTTGATCATATGTTTTTGGTAAATGACTTGAATTGATTTTAATTAATATATAGTTTCTCTTTTTTAATAAAGAGAATAATTTGAGCAAGATTCTTTTTGGCTTTTGAATTAATTAAGTAGCTTGATTAATATATCTTTTGAATAAATTCTCATAGATTGAAAAATTAAATTTTTTGTTATACAAAAGATACTTTTAAGCAAATTTTCTAATTAGGACGCTGGTTCAAGATTCTCTTTTATGGTAATTTGAGATGTCTTTTATAATATATTATAAACTAAAAATGGTTTAATTAACCTATTCGAAGTAACCAAAAACTGACCGACCCCACCCGACCCGCCTTCATTTTTTATTTATGCCGAAGGGTTGATATCGCAAGTGCACCCGCAAGGTTCGAATCTGGATCCGCCCCTGGCCTAGGCAACTCTTATAGTTATATAGGAGAATGCATTAAGAGATTGGAAGGGGCAAGTGCTGCCTAGACAATAATTTTTCTAGGAGATGTGAAATTCAAGAGCGAGTGTTACCTAAGAAAGATGTGTTAAAGGGCAAGTGCTGCCTTTTAGGCAATATTTACAACCAAGTGCTACCTAGGCAACAATTTCTCTGAGAAAATGTGAGATTCTAGGAGGAAGTGTTGCCTAATAAAGATGGGTCAAAAGGCAAGTGCTGGTCCAGAGCCATAAGAGTTGCAGGGGTATTTTCATTCGAGGTTTATTAATTAAACTTAGGGGAGCATTTTACAAACCACTTTATATGGGGGCAAAAAAGGCAAACCATTTCTCAAAAAATTTCGCCACATATACCTCCTTAACCCTGGTTATATCTTTTTGTCCCTACTAAGAAATACTTTAGCAAAATGACCTCCTACCCATTTTTAAACATCTGAACAGACTATTTTACCCCTGACCAAAATAAGCCATAATTCTAATTTTTGAGCCGCCTCTTTTCTTCTCTCTTTCCTTTCCCTTGCGAATTAGGGTTATATGCCTTGGTTAGTTTCCTTCTCCTTTCTTTGTTTAATTTTCTACGAATTTGTATTTTTCCTTTGTTTATGTTCATTATTAATCCAATTTTTTATTATGTTAATGTTTAATTTTATTGTTAATCGGTAATGTTTATATAATTTGTTATATAAAATTATTCTAGTTAGGTAGTTAATATAATTTTTAGCAAAGTATTGCCATTACAATTTGATTTTTTTTATTGTATAAATTATTTTCCGCAGGGTACTAGTTGACATAAATTATATTAGTTATGTAGTTAATTTTATTTTTAGCAAAGTGTTATTGTTGCACTTTATTTTATTTTTTTTACTGTAGCAGTGTTGCCCACAGGGCAACAATTGACATAAGATTCTAGCATAAGTTCTATTGGCTCTTGTGTCTTCCTTTTTCTAGAAATTGTTACCCACAGGGAAACATTTGACATCATAACCTCAAGCATGAGTTGTGTTTTGTATAGAAAGTGCTGCCTTTTAGTCTGGATTTTTGCAATTTTTGCTTCATTGAATTATTAAATTTTGTTGTTAATATTATTGAATGTGTTATATGAAATATATTAATTACGTAGTTGATGTAAATTTTTAGCAAAGTGTTGGTGTTGCATTTTGTTTCTTTTTGCTGTAGAAAATGTTGCCCACAAGGCAATAACTGAGATTAGATTCAAGCATAAGTTCTGTTGGTTGTTGTATTTTTTATTTTCCTATTATTGTAGAAACTGTTGTCCACATGATAACAGTTAGCATAACATTCAAGCATAAGTTCTGTTTGTAGGGAAAGTGTTGTCTTTCATACTGTGCTTTGCTTAATGTTTAGTAATAGGTGTTGTCTTTTTATTTTTCTTTCTTTTTGTGATGTTGACACTGCATTTGTTGATTGTACAAAAAAATTTGTTGCCTATTAAGATTGAGTTAATTATGGTACGACATTGCATTTATTGATTCAATTTTTTATTTATTTTGTTTTTTTTTTTTGCATTCAGCCTTTCGTTAAATTTTGTGCAGGTATGATTGTGGTGCTTATGGGCTTAAGTTTGCTGATTCAGTAATGCATGACAAAGATGTTTCCAAGATGAAGTATTCGCAATTGAAAGATTATCGTTTTGATTGGGCTGCTAAGTGGAGTCATGCAAAGTACAAGTCAAATGGTGGATATAATACTCCTCCTGAGAAGATAGGCGATGACTATCATGACCATAATTATCTTCTTTGTGAAGGAGTACTCGGAAAGCCTTTCTCTGTTGTATAAAAGTATTGATGATGACTGAATTTTTAATGTGAATGCTTGTCTTTTAGTTGATGGGACTGAATGGTTTGTGTGTAACGGATGTTTGTATTTTTAGCAATGTGAATGCCTTGGGATTTGTAGAGTCTGATTGTATTTAGTGTTGAATGTACATTTTCTTGTAATCGCTTTATGTGCGTCGTGGCTTACTTTTTAATGTTTGCTTGTATTTTATAAGCTTATGATGTTGTGAGGGCAGTAACTCAATGCAAGTGCCTTGTGGAATTTGGTGAGGGGTAGGGGGTGAAGTGTTGCCTAGGCATCATCATTTCAAGTGTATTCGCTTTATTTCTCCTTGAATAGCTTATATTGAAAGCTTAATATGGTAGTTTTATCTACATATATTAATTGCATCCATGTAATCATATTTGAGCTCAGTTTTGCATTTACACTTTTGCTCATTTCATATTTCTATACTTATGGGATATTATTATTTTGTAGGAAATCATTGTTGTGACTGATGAAGGTGTTGCATGATGACATAAGCTATGACAATTTGATCCGGTACATGCTTAGACTCATTATTATTTACTTAATCTATTTTTTATCTAGCTTTTGTTCATATTTTGGTTTTTAAATTAATCAAACACTTTGACAGTTGGATTTGATCAAATCTACAAGTCTCCTCATTTCTTCTCTTTTATCTTCTGATGACTGTTTAGCTTTTCAAGTTGTAGGTGATTCACTCCCTATTAGTATATTTTCTAATTGAGACTGTTGTTAGATTCTTCATAATAGAGTGTCTTCTTCCCCATTTCGTTTGTGCCTTTACCTTGAGTTCCCCTTTGACACTTAACTTGCTAGGCAAACGTTAAGAGACTAACCCGATCTAGACAACTCTTAGGTTGTAAGATTAGATGTCGGTGACGTATTTTAGCCTACAATTTAGGACGTCATAAGGTTGGTATTAGAATAGGTTTCTATGAGATGACCAAGTCAGACATGCAATCATATACTGTTGTAGTCGAGGTATGTTTAGCTCATTGTTTTGGCTACAATTTTTGTTCTCATTTTGACTAAATTATTGATGTATTAGATATGAAGTTTGACAAGTGAATCTAAAAGTGAAGCTCATGCTATGATTATTTATCATATTTGAGCTTGTAGTGGAGCCTAATTACGTACTATCTTCCTTTTTAAATGGATAAAATGATTGATAGCGTCTTTAATTAATATGGTATAAAAGAATTATTTCTATTAGTACACTTTAAAACTTGAGATGTGTTAGTAATGATTTTAGAGGAAAAATGAATAAGATTAGAAATTTACGAATTAAGTGAAACTTTCGAATACATGATTTACTGCAAAGGTCGAATATGAATTCTAAATTGTTATTCATCATTGAATTGACTCAATTTAAATCTTTCTTTATTTTAAATTCTATATATTTTGCATTTAGACATATATTTTAGATTATAATGTCATATAGAGTATTTTTACACACATAGACAACAAATATGCTAAAGCATCAGTTTGGCGTATAAGCATGTAATGGCGATAATTCTACCCTAATACAAAAGAAAAATATTGATGTAGATCTTAATTGGAAAAGAATACCAAACTTCTTTCCAGAGAGAATGAAGGGGCAGGGGTAGTTTGGTATAGAATATGGATCATGAAAAGGTTGATTTGGAGTTTGAATTTGTATATAAGAAATTGTAATATATATCCAAATCAAATAAGCCTGGTTCGAAATTTTTAAATTCAATTATGAGTAAACCAATTTCTAATTAATTCAGAGTTTGACTAGAGCTTATAAGTTAAACTTCTAAAAAACTCATAGCCAATGAATATTGAACCTGCAAAAAGATGCTAAAAATATAACAGCTACGCTAAATCTGGCAACTGTATGTTGGTCAAGTAAATCAAGTAATAATACTAATGTAAACTTAATTAATTGGCGTACCAATCCTAAAGGAATTGGCGTACCTATCCAAAAATATATATATATTGTGAGAACGGTTTCAAGCTAAAATAAAAGAAGTACAATTTAAAAGAGTGGTTTGAAAGTTATATGTGTGAAGGACTTTAGCTTCATTCCATATGAAAAATTGGATTGCATTACAAAGTAATGAACTAGAAAGCTATTATAATATAGATTATTTTAATTTGTAATTCAATTGCATGTAATGTGTAAATAAACATTAGTTTTACTGTTTTAACAAAGAATAAGCTTAGTCGAGGTATATAAGAACAAGTAAAATAAATATAAAAACAAATCTATTGCGAGAATTTCATCCTAAAATTAAACAAATACAATTTGAAAAAAGGGCCTAAAGGTTTATCTTATTCTAGGCTTTTTATTTCATATAAGAATTCGAGATTGCATTAAAAAGTAATGAAATATAAAAATGTATTCTAATAAATATTATTTTTTCTTTATAAATAAATTGGTTACATGTACTATATAAATAAATAAAACAAATCGTCCAATGAGTTGGAATTACAACATATCAAAAAAAAAAAGTGTACAAGTTTCATCAGTTTAATATAGTGTAGTATTTAAAGTCAGATCACTATTCTGTCACTAAATGTCATAGCTTTAATGTCTTGATGGAAACACCAAATTTCCTTAGAGGCGTGTATGAATCACAATCTTCTTCACCATTGATTCCTAGAGCTAAAACATATCTGAAAGAACTTACATATTTCATCCCGATCAATACAGTTTAATATTTGAAGTTAGATATGAATTCTGGCATTTTCTTTATCACAACTTTGAGTGTCTTAATGGAAAACACCATATCTCCTTGGAGGCGAGTCGGATTCACAATCTGCTTTCACTATTGGAAATAGAACTCTTGAAACTACAACATATCCGATAACCAGGTACAAGTTCCATTCCAATTAATACATTTTAATATTCTAAATCATATCATAATTCTAGCACTCCATTTGTCACTGCTTTGAGGGTGTTGACGAAAAAAAAGGCATCTCCTTATAAGCGCGTCTAAATCACAATCTTCTTTTGCTACTAGAAAGAGGACTCCTGGAGCTATAACATATCCAAAAAGAACGTACCTCTTCCATCCCGATCAATATAATTTAATATTTAAAGTTATATATGAATTCTGACATTTCCTTTATCACAACTTTGAGCGTCTTAATGGAAAATGTCATATCTCCTTGGAAGCGAGTCCGAATCACAATATGTTTTCACTATTGGAAAGAGGACTCCTGGAACTACAATATTTTTTAAAACCATGTACAAATTCCATTACAATTAATACAGTTTAATATTCTAAGTCAAATTATAATTCTAGCACTCCATTTGTCACTGCTTTAAGGGTCTTAACGGAAAAAGCTGTATCTCCTTGGAGGCGTAAATCTTCTTTCGCTATTGGAACGAGGACTCTTGGAGCTACAACATATGTGAAAACAACGTACATCTTCCATTCTGATCAATATAGTTTAAATTTTTAAAGTTCGATCTGAATTCTGATACTCCTTTATCACATCTTTGAGCGTCTTAACGGAAAACGCCTTATCTCCTTGGAGGCGAGTCCGAATCACAATCTCCTTCCACTGTTGAAAAAATGACTTCTGAAATTACAATACATCTAAAAAAACTAGGTACGTGTTCTATCCCGATTAATACAGTTTAATATTTTAAGTCATTTAAGAATTCTAGCACTCCATTTACTACTACAAGCTAGAATATAAAAAAACTAGGTACGTGTCAGGCCGTGCTTTGTTTAATATTAGTAATATGTATTGTCTTTTTATTTTTCTTTCTTTTTGTGATGTTGACATTGCACTTGTTGATTGTACTATAAAATTTATTGCCTATTAAGATTGAGTTAATTATGGTGTGACATTGCATTTATTGATTCAATTTTTTATTTGTTTTGTTTTATTTTTTTTTTTTTTGCATTCAGTCTTCCGTTAAATTTTGTGCATGTATGATTGTGGTGCTTATGTGCTTAAGTTTGCTGATTCAATAATGCATGACAAAGATGTTTCCAAGATGAAGTGTACGCAATTGAAAGATTATCATTTTGATTGGGCTACTAATATGTGGAGTCATGCAAAGTACAAGTCAAATGGTGGATATGATACTCCTCCCGAGAAGATAGGCGATGACTATCATGATCATAATTCTCTTCTTTGTGAAGGAGTACTTGGAAAGCCTTTCTCTGTTTTATAAAAGTATTGAGGATGACTAAATTTTTAATGTGAATGCTTGTCTTTTAGTTGATGGGGTTGACTGGTTTGTGTGTAACAGATGTTTGTATTTTTAGCAATGTGAATGCCTTGGAATTTGTAGAGTTTGATTGTATTTAGTGTTGAATGTACATTTCCCTGTGAGCGCTTTATGTGCGTCGTGGCTTACTTTTTTATTTTTGTTTGTATTTTATAAGCTTATGATATTGTGAAGGCAATAAATTAATGCAAATGGCTTGTGGAATTTGGTGAGGGGTAGGAAGCATCATTTCAAGTGTATTAGCTTTAGAAATTTAGGTAGGGGGTGGAGGCAAAGTGTTGCATGTTAAGGGAATCTGGTTTGTGATGGGTGTTGCTAAGTGCTGCCTGTCAGGCATCCACTTAAGGCAATTGGCTGTGAAGTTTTGGTAAGACCTTGCGAGCAATTGTTGCCTATTTTCAACACTTGCATCTAAACACAATGGTAGATGAGGGTTAATGGAGAAATGAAGCTAAAACATATTGAGTTTTTAGCTTGTGTTTTTAGTGTTTGTTTGCATATTTTAAGCTTATTATGTGAAGGCAGCAACTCATGGCAATTAGCTTAGGAAATTTGGTGACGGTGGAGGTCAAGTGCTGCCTAGGTAGCATTTTAGGGGAATTGACGATTGGGGGAATTTGGTGAGTGGTGGGTCAAGTGCTGCCTAGACAGTATTTCAAGGGTATTGGCTTGGAAATTTGGTGAGAGGGTGGAGGCAAAGGGCTGCCTAGGCAGCAACTTAATGGAATTGGCTAGAGAAATTTGGTGATGGGGCGAGGTTGAGTGCTTTCTAGGCAGTTACTCAAGGCAATTGTATGTGAGGATTTGGTAAGGATTGGCAGACAACTGCTGCCTATTTACCAATACTTGCAGGCAAACACAATGATAGAGGGGTTAACGGAGAAATAAAGCGAAGTACGTATTGAATCAAAATACAATAAGACAAAAGAAAACAGTGTTATTTAAAATGACCTTCAAAATATATAAAAAAACATAATATTAAAAAACATAATGACATGACAAAATAAGTACTAATTTTCCGAAGCTGATGGGGTAGATTCATCGATGATATTTAGTTCGTCATCGTCGTTTATATGTCCCGTAAGAATCATCTCTCTGATTTGTTTGAGTACTTTTATGGACATTGTGGTTCAAACTCCAAAATTCTGCATCTAATTTTTTCATTTCGTCATTCAGACTTGCTACGTCGCTCTTCAAAATATTGCTCTGTGTCCATTGCAAGCAATGCATATGCATTTTGTTGCCATTTAAATTCTGCACGCAATGAAATAGGTTACACAAATTTAGAGTTTGCTGAATAGATTAACAGGATAGACACAAATATTCAATTTGCTTTGTTTACTATTGTGCGTAGGCGGTAGAGGTCGACTGGAAACAAGTTGTAGAAACTTGTCCACACTTTTTTACTTAAAGTGTTGGCCTTCAGCCACAACTTGTAGGGAAATTCAGTACACAAGTTATAGCAAGTGCACGCAAAAATTTTACAGAACAACTAAAGTGCTGCCTGTTTGGCATCACATGTAGAGATTTCTCCACATGTTGTTTTGCACCAAACCTCCAAGTGCTGCCCATAAGGCAACACTTAAAAGGTACCTTCTATGCGTTCAAAACTGCTGCCTACTAGGTAGCACATGTTGAGCTACTGTACATGTGCTGTTTTGAACCAGACCTCAGGGCAACACTTACAAGGCACCACTTCATGCGATCAAAAGTGCTGTACATTAGGCAACACATGTAGAGTTTATCTACAAGCAATTGTTTGCAGCATAGCTGCAAGTGCTGCTCACAAGGCAGTGAGTGCATTGCAAACAAATTTCCATGGAACAGATCTTAAAAAGTGTTTCTTGTTAGAGACAATTTACAGATATCATCTACAAGTTAGTTCAAGTTAATTTAAGGCTAAGCAATGCAGTTGCAACTAAATAAGAGTAATCACAATTTCTATTCGTCAATTCTGCAGCAAATACAGATTCAAACTAATATATTTTATTTTTTACAGCAATTGAAAATTAATGTGACGTTAATTATTGGTTATCTAGCAGTAGGTTTCAATCATTATCATCAAAATCCACAACTCGCTATAGCTAATTTGTTATTATACGAAATTAAACAGATTCTACGAATTTAAGATATAATTATGCAAAATTTAATTTAAAAACTATGTACAGTCGATGAAATATTGAAGAAATTTATCTTGAATCTTTTTTTTCTAGAATTTTTGGAGTTTTTACGGTTTGAATAAGTTGTTGAATCTTTTTTGTGCGTATGGAAACAACTACTGAATGTCAAAGAAGAGAACAGACATGTCACATCATTTTATTATTTATTCAGGAGTAGTTTCGTCCGAAAATGTCTCAGTTAAGTTAAGAAAGGCCATTATTGCAAACCATTATTAATGAGGTCAATTAGGCAAACCATTACCTTAAGTTTCATAGTTCCGCAATTCTCTCACAATTTCTTATGGTGTCATATTTTTGCAAAATGAGCCACTTTTCTTAGAGTTAACCACCTACTATGACGACATGGTAGATTTATCGCCATCTCTCACCGTTTATCTCAACTCCATTAAGGGTTAAAAAAGTTGAGCTCTCTTTTTCTCTTGGATTTTTTTTTTTTTGGTAAGAAGTGTAAAGCAAAATTGAATTTCAGATAAGTAATGAAAAGGATAACAATTTGTTGTTGGAAATTTTTTCGCCTAAAAGAATATTCATTCACATTAGTTTTACTAGCCGCTAGAAATTGTAGAGCATGACAGAAAATCACTAGTAGGCATTTGGCCTTAGATTCTAACAAAATTTTGAAAAAGAGCTTTTGATATAGTTGAAAAATTATATTTAGAAGACGAAGTTGTGTTTGGACATACATTTTTGTTGAAAAAAGGTAAAATTTTGTGAGTGGAGAATTTTTTTCTATTATTATTTTTTTAATTTTTTTATTTTTTGAAAAAACTTGAAAAAGTGGTCTAAATCGGTTTTTGATTTTTCAAAAGCTCAACTTCAAAACAGTCGAAAAAATCCCAAGCTCATGAATAAACGTGTTTTTCAAAATTTTTGAACAAAAAGTGAAAAAATTGTTATCTCTTTGCGAGATCTGAAAGTGGAGGACAAACAGGTTCTTAGTTTAATTTACTAGTAACGATACAACGACAATAATAATTAAGGATCAAACTATAAGCTTGCCCAAGCATAATACCAAGACGTTTGATTTTATTGAACTTATGAATCCAACCATCCTCAAATTTTCTAATGACCACTTTGATCACATCTTCTTCCCGCGACAATCTTGCCAAATATCACTTTAATTTTGCATCAATGATTTCAATTTGCCAAAATCAGCTGATGGTATCTTATCCTAAATAATTAAGGAACTGGTCTTCTCGATCAATAGAGGTTAGTTAATACCAAAACAAAAAGAAAATATCTATCACATACGATATCGTGATGGGCACCCAACTACTATTTAGTCAGGAAAATTCTATCCCTTACACCTTAATTCTCGAATAAATTTAACAAGTAACTAAAAGAGAATAAGAGGATTTTGACCCAACCACTTAAATGAAAGGTCTAATATAATAAAGAGTGCGGAACTACAATACTAAATACATGTTTATATCATCTATTGTGAGTCATGAACATCTATGAAGACAATAATACTTATACAATCTTTGAAAATTAAAAGAAATGATTACAAAAGTAAAATAAAAAAAGATGGCCTCCTTGAACTACTGGCAAGCTCACCACTGTAATTTTCACGATCCAGCTACCCGTCTTAAGATTTGCTTTATCTAGCAATAGAAGTTGCCAAAAGAATTTAATAATAAAATAAAGAAAGAAGTAGCGGATGTGTCATAAGGACTCCATAGATGGGGCATATAGCTTCCACCAATTAACAAGAAGTAATCATTGGGAATAATATCTGCCAATTATTTCAATAAGTAGATTGAATAATTCATGATCAAGTTGAAAATAGTTGTGAAATCAACAATCTTTCAGAAATAATCTCGTCATCTCAACTGAATATCAAATTAGAGTTAAAAATAAAATGATAGTTAAAGCTAATGTTTGAAACCAACGTTCATGATAGTGTTTCCAGAACAATACTTCCAACTGATATATCCTAGCATATTAAAATACAGTTTTTGCATACAATTAATTATATACAACAACTAGCTCAATTCTTTTAAACACGAAATCACAGAAACAGAGCTAATTTGCATATGAAATGCAATATGTAACGATCTGAAATTCTCTACTGGTGATGAATGTTTTATTTTGCATACCAATTAATGACACATAAAGTGTTGTGAAAAAATATAAATATATTTATAGAATGATTTGAGAGTTTTTTTTAAGCAAATACCACTAAGCTTGTAGTTTAGCGGCTAATTTTATTAATAATAAATAAAAATAAATAAATACAGTCTTTACATTCATGAATGAAATACGAACTAGCTAGTACTAAGTAATGCCTAAGTAGTAAAAAGATAGAAACATACCCAAACAATGCATTCGCCTCATTGGATTGAGCATAATACAATGCTAATACCACCAATTGAGGCAAATTTAATACTTTGATAATGTGCTTTACAAAAGTCACCACACTACTTAGGAATAATGTATATGAGAAATTAATGAAATATCTAGATATGATCTAACAACATGTAGTTTTAAATTAATAATGCATGTAATAATGAAACAATAGCATCCTAACTCGCCATGGTGATTAACGTGCGCAAAAGAAACATTTCCAGCCAAAACAGCCCTTGATTCGTCGCATGTTGGACTGGGAATTTCACACTCCTATCTCCCAGGCAAAACACTGATTGATGCGTCGCTCCATGCACTATTTCAGCTAAAATTTGGAATTCGCCCAAAAATTGCAAACAACGGCTGATGCTTTGAGCGTTTGCCAGTGACCTAATCTGAAAATAATTCCACCCAGCGAGAACATCCAGTGGCGCGTCGCCTCATGGGCTGTTTCACCTGGTGCCTGCTCAAACATTGAGGTCACCAAGTATACTCGTTGAGGAAGCAAAAGAACTGGTTGCTTCATGCTTTAACACCACCCATCGGTCGCTGGCTCTCTCGTTGAGGCATCCACAAATCTGCCCAGCCTCATCTTTACACCATCAATGTTGCTCCAAAGTCGTGCATCTTCCCTACCTTGAAATACCACATATATTCCATGTAAAACATTCCAAAGCTCCCGCCTAAACACATAAACAAGCATGAAGAAACTTCACATAATGAATTCTAATTTTGAAAGTACCTACAAAAAAGAAAATAAAGTTAGTAGTAAAATCCTCCATGCTCTCCTCTTCATAGATTCGAGCATGAAGGAAAAATCCAACTCCCTTATTTCTATTAATTCCTCCTCGGCCTAGAATGAATATAAGGCTCATTGCACTTATCCCCATTCAACAACCGCCTTCCCATACTATCCAACTCATGACACGAATTCACTACGACATCCCCTTGATCAATTGCCAAATTCGTTAAGTGATCCGTTAATTTATTACCTTCTCAAAATACGTGCATCACCACCACCTCTATGCCCTCTATCAAACTCCAAATCTCCTCCATTATATACACAATTTTCCAAGGCACCTCCCAAGTTTTAGTCATTACATTCTTGAGCAACATTGTATCCGCTTCGACAATAACTTGTGAGTAAGAAGTAGAAACCACATACCTCAACGCCATAAGAACTTCCATTGCCTCCGCTTGGATATTCGTGGTCATGCAATCATCTATCTTTTTTTTACAAGCATTCACAATATCCTCTCTGTCATCTCGAACACAAAAAGCCCAAGAACTAACACCTGGATTACCTCTAAAAGCTCCATCCATATTACATTTGATCCACCCCACTTGAGGCAAACTCCAAAAAACTTTTGTTATCACAAGCTTAGGCGTATGATCCTTTAGCACAGGAAACAAGTCCCCCACCTACCAGGCGCATACTGAAAGTTCCTCTTGCGAACTCTCAGCAATATAATAACATGCTGAGTGACAAGATACATCAACCTGTTACTTGAGACTGACCCACCATGCCTCAAAATATTCCTCTGCTTCCACAACTCCCATACAATAAAAATGGGAATATCATGGTAAATCAGCCTCAGGATCAGGCTACCAGGAGCATCCCACTATAAATTTATAACTTGTGTCAATTGCAACCATCAAAATTAATGACCTGCAGGACCTCCAAAATATTTCCAAACATAACGTGCTACAAGTGTATTAGGAAACACATGGGATACTATCTCTACATCAGGATTAGTACACCAATGGCATCTAGAGGGAAACTGAATTCCCCATCTCTTCAGCATATCATCTAGGGGCAATTTAAACTTCCATAGCCTCCATAAGAAAAAAAACATCTTAAAAGGAATACCTTTAATCCAGATGTGCTTGTACAGGTCACTGGGCTTCTTCCTGTGCCGAACCTAGTGATAGGCTGATTTGACTGAAAAAGTACCACGAGATTCAAGCATCCAAATAGGCCTATCCTTCTGCTCATGACAACTAGGAGGCTTAACATTCTGAATCACGTGCTCCGCAAAATCATCAGGCAACAGCTCACTGAGGCACTGCTCCAACCACTGTCCTCCTTCAGCCACTTCATAAATGCACACTACGGTCTCATCATATACGAACTCACGAGGAATTGCATGATACAATGGACCAAGTCCAGTCCAGTTACCAAGCCAGAAGTATGAATTGACCTTTTTCAATTACCAAAATATCTCATGATCCATTTCATCCATACTCTTCAACATCTTCTTCCACGCATAAGCTCCCATCTTCCATGGCACCACCATAGAATAATGCTTCTTCAAATAGTAGTTGCTCATATAATCTCTCCACAGTGATTGTTTGGTGCGAAAATTCTACCAAAGGTTCGAGAATAAGGCCTTGGAGATATCATACAAGCTCCTAAATCCAACTCCACCTTTATTCATCAGGTGGCACAAAGTTTTCCAGGAAGCCCAGTGCCTGCTATCCTGACCCACAGAATTACTCCAGAAGAACTTAGCAAACATCTTGTGAAGCTGAGCAACCACCCTAGCAGGGTAATCATAGGCAGATAACAAGTGAATAGGCATACCTTGAAGTACTGAGGAAATTAGAGTCGCCCCACTACCTATGGATATCTATTTACCAGTCCAGGAATATAGCTTTTTTATTTTTACCTTCTCCACCAGCTCATTGTAGTAACAGTTCTTCCTCCTAGCATAGTAAATAGGTACACCAAGATACTTAAAAGGGAAATCCCCTCTCAATATCTCAGTGACATCAAACACCCTGTCAACTATCAACTGTGGAACCTGGTTGTGCAAGTACACAATACTCTTCTCCTTGTTGATTTTTTGGCTGCTGGACACCTCATAGCTAGCAAGAATCTCCATCACCAATTTCAATGATGCTTACTCAGCAGATGAAAAAATAATCATATCATCTGCGTAGGCCAAGTGATTAAGATAGCGACTTCACTTTGGCATCCCATACGTCACAAAAGCGTCGCCTGTATGTAGTGCATTGAAAGATCTAGAAAGGCACTCGACAACAAGTAAAAACAAAGTAGGCGACAGAAGATCACACTGCTTCACTCCTCTGGAAGACTTGAAAATTCCATAGGGCTGTCCATTTACAAGCACAGAGTACCAGTTATTACATAGGGTCCTATAGACCATGTCATTAAATATCTCACCAAATCCCATATTCATCATAGCTTTTGTCAGAAATAGCCAGGACACTCTATCATAAGCCTTAGCCATGTCTAGCTTGATTACTATATTAGCCGACTTCCCCCTGTCACCAATATCATGTATAATTTTTTGCACCAATAATATGTTCTCAAAAATGTTCCTCCCCTTCACAAAGTCAGATTGATGTGGTGAAATGATCCCATGCAATAGAATAGAAAGCCTATCATGAATTACCATGGAAAACACTTTATTGCTGAAGTTGCTCAGACTAATTGGTCTCATGTTTGAAAAGGTAACAAAATCTTTCCTTTTAGGCAAGAGAACCAAGTTAGTAGCAGTGATGTAATGAGGCAACAAGTGGCTCCAAAAGAATGTCTGTACCATTTTAACCACATCAGCACCAATAATATCCCAACAACAATGGTAAAAAGCACCTGTAAAACCATCAGGGCCTCCTGCAGAGTCAACATTTAGGCCAAAAATTGCCTGCTTCACCTCCTGTTCTCTCTAACAACAGCCTGGAATGACTCATGTCGCACCCAAAAGTTCAAAAATCTGAATGCCTTCTTTCCAGTCGGGCTATCCATATTAGTAGTAATCAGCAACAACGTATGGTCTGATCCCTACCTAATCAAGTGCTTGATTTCAAACTGAGGAAATAAATCCTGAAAGGCTTGATTCAACAGACACCTATCAAGCCTTTTGAATATGCAATCATCATCTGATCTGCTATTCTACCAAGTGTACATGCTGCCCTTGAAACCCATGTTAGACGATTGACAAATGTTGATGCAATGCACAAAATCTTCTACCTCCTGGTAATAAATTGGCAGGCCCCCAAATTTCTCAAGTTCATCAACAATGACATTAAAATCATCCCCACCAGCCACGGGGATATCATGACACAGGCTTGAACATATAACTAGTCCCACAGTTCCACTCGAATGGTGTGATCCGTACTATCATAAATAAGCGACACGATAAATTCCAGCAAACCATCCAAATGTGTCAGTTTCAAAGACAGTATTTGTGATGTATCATACACCACCTCCACCTCATATTCATCCTCAATAAATACCCATATCCTACCATTGAAATTATTCCAAGACGAACCCATTCCAAGCCATAGACGATACTTGTCAATATGCTTGTGGTGCTGATACGGCTCCATTAATGCGATGAATGAAAAATGCTTCTACCTATGCATTGTTACCACTCTATTAAAGGCCTTCTGAGTATTGACAGATCTTATGTTCCATATGAGTGAGCTATTCATTGCAAACCAGAGGTTTTCAAAACCATCCTCCTTGTTGACACCACTCCACCTGGAGGAGGAACACTTTTATCTCTTCTTCCCCAAACTTGCTTGGCCTTCTTATTTTGTGCCGCCATATGTCTAGGTGATATATCATCATTTTCAGTAACATTAACATAATTCTGAGCCGTAGACTCACTGTCAAGTTCTTCATCATCACTAATTTCTACCCGTTTTTCAGTCGGGTTGTCATAAGCATGCGCTAACAGTGGTTTAGGTTCTAAATTTTGCAACCAGCTGTGCATTCTTCTTTTTTGCACTGTCATCAACTTCTTTCAACTCCTCCAGCTCCTTCGAAGTGGCCAACCTACCCCCAGATAGCACATGACTAGCGCTAACCACACCAACCTGCATGTTAGCACCACCATGTGGCTTTTCAGCACTACCCTATGGCTTTCTAGCACTGGCATATTTTGGACTTGAATCACCTTGATCTTTGTCATACTTACCATCCTTGTCACTAGTATCCCTTGACATACCACCTTCCAACCCCAAGAATTCATCAGAAGGATCATCTTCAAAATTTTGTCGATCAACATCATCATTTTCACTATATCTCCATAATCCAACAATTCATCATCCTCATTCGAATTTACTACCTCCAGCTGGTCATCCTCCACACCAACATCCTTTGGAATGACTTTGGCCACCAAAGAGTTAGAATGAACATCCTTTTGGGAAGTATTCATGGGCACATGGACAGTAGTAACAGGCACTGCAGGCACAATAGCTGAAATAAGAGCTCCATGTGACCAATTTTCTCATCATCCTTTTGAGGCTGTGGCTGGGACTTAGTAGATTGTTTACCATCTCCTCTATTCCACACCTGATTCACCCAGTCCTTAGTTGACTTAGGATTAGATGTATTACCTTTCCCAGTTGACTTTGGAGTTGCAGCGTCATTTTTAGCTACAACCTTCTTTGTACCTGCGGCATCTCCTTTCTGAACAGTAGCAGGCTGCACATTATCCTTTGATGCAGCTAGTTCCTTGACACCCACGTCACCAAATTCCTGATCATCATCTTTCTGCAAAGCTGAAAACTGATTATTCCCAGCTCGCACCAAAGCTGAAAGCTGTGCACTGTCATTCCGTTTCCTTTCTTTCTTATTCTTTGCATCATTCCACTCTTCCTCATTCCTAACATTTCCAACCACCTTTCCCCTTGAAAATATATGCAATGGGGGTGCTGAGAGGGTGGGGGCAGCCTTGTCAAGAGCAACACCTTCATCCTTGTTTCCTCTATATTTTGGTTCTTCCACAACACGGGATGCAGAACTTTGCATGTAATTTCTTTATGTCCCTGAAGTTTGTATATTTTACAATAGAACGGGAGATAGTCATAGTTAACTTCCACCCATGTAGAAATTACTTCACCCGTGTCATCTCCCTCTTCATTGATCAAAGTCCTAGTTGGATGCTTAGCTAGCAAATCAAGCTCCACTTTAATCCCAACACAACTAGGTCTTGTTTTACCCAAAGTAGCAGTATCCACTTTTAATGGCGTACCCACAGCTGAAGCAATTGAAAAAATAAACTATATAGCAAAATAGTCAGGAGGAAGATTTGGGAAACTGATCCATGCAAGGGCCATGGACGTTTCTTCATCAGGCTTCCAAAAACGTGTCCACTTCAATGATCTTATTGGAAATGACTTTCCTCTAAACTTTATCCAATAAGAAAGTGTTGAAAGATAGCATAATCTTCTAGCAACGTCAATCTAACCAACACGTACCTATTATTAAGGTAACCAATATTATAGTCACCCTTTATCTCAAATTGACTAGGAATAAGCTTACGTAAATTCTCCAGGTCTGGCCTTCGAAAAATTTCCTAGAATTGAAAATTGTAGATTCTCCTTAGCAAGCGATTTCTTAACCTCTGAGGTCTTTCATTTCAAAATATCATGGCCTTGATTATTGTACATGGCTGTACGAAAAAAGTTTATGATCAACATCAAGTTTTGGATTTGGGGTTTCAAAATATGGGCATAAGAGCTTGTGGATTTGTTGTAGGGGTGGGGTGTGGACAGGTTTAGCAACCATGGGAGGGGGCTGTCCAACGGGTGGTGCACAACCATGGCTGCTGTTATCAAGGTGGTGGCGCGGAAAAATCTCCAAAAAATCACCAAAGAGTTCGCATAGCTTGAGAGGGTTTTTAGTACTTGATTCTGATAGCTGTGTACAACAGTAATTTAATAATTGTGAAGTGTGTTTATTTAAGAGGTTTTAAGTATGTTTAGGAATGAAAAAAGTTAAATTCGGCATGATTTAGAATGAGTTAGGAAAAGATGAAGACTTGAATAACACACAAATTAACTTCAAATGATTATATAAAGATCAATCTATAAAGAATTTGAAAAAGGTCAAAACATAAAAGGTATAATCCTTTGAGTTTGAGGTGTTCCAATATAAATATAAAAAATGTAGATTATGCACAATTGATGCTTAACTAAGTAAACAATTGAGTAACAATGACGATAACAACAAATGCTAGATAAGTGATGGCAATTATAATATAAAGAAGATATAAGCAAAAAGGAAAGAATAATCTTATTGATATGTGGTGACTATGCTCCAATGGTGAAGATGAGAACAACCTTCCAAAGAGCAACCAATAGCCCAAGTAGTAACACCGACATCAATGAGCAATTATAAATGCTATTTAGCTATAGTAGAGTCTAAGGGGTATAAATGAAGGGATGAGGATGTATTTATAGCCCTAGAGTCCTAAACCTAAGGAAACTCCTTCTTGTCCACGTCTCTTAATGATCAGCTGGCTGTTGGGACATGATAAAGCTTCCCTCGAAAATAGCGGAGTCAGTTAGAGCTCCAACCTTATCTACCCAAGCGACCAGTTGATCCTTCTCTAGAGTCTTAGTGTCCGCATAGAGACTGATCAGATTTAGCTTGACTATAATCGATCCATCAGGCAAGTTGAGCGGATGATGCGTTATCTCTTAAATTCACTACTTCCCTGCCATGTCATTAGACATATGGCAATATGTATCCGTTATGATTTTGGCCAATATAGATAGTCTCGCCACTTGTTGAGTGAGTACCCATGCACGCTCGGGGAGGGGATTAAATTTTAAGCGATAAAAAAGTGGCTGCCTCACAAACGAGTATTTCAAAAAGACGTTTGTCACTTTAACTTCCCATCATGGCCACATGCATGTCATCTTGCGGCCATCATTACTTCGCTAGTTACCGAGGTAATCATTAAGCATTATTCTAGAGTGCCCCTTCTTCAATGCTAATCAACGAACACCTTGTTTCTTCTAACATACGGCCCCCTTCCTTAATACTTGCACAATAATGGCTCTTCATAACCATCAAGTGAACATCATGAAGCTCTTTAACTTGATCAGGCTGGACTGCATCAGTTTTCAACACTATTTGCACTAACCTACTTTCGTAGTAGGAGGTTTTGTATTTTCTTGTCGTTGCTTGTAGGTCCTAAGCTCCATGCCAATACAAGGGAGAACTTGGAAGAAGCCTACGTCAAAGTGACGTTCAAGAAGGTCAAAGGAGGAGAGCATTGGGCAACCCGAGGAGATGATGATGCCATAGGAGAGGCCACCTTGATTTCGAGGACGAAATCTTCTCAAGAAGGAGAGGATGATGCAGGTAAAATCGAGCTAAGACGCCAACTCTCAAGGACCAAGCTTAGAGGATGCAAGAAAGAGGACACCAAGAGCTTTGGAGAAGAGTTGAAGGCACATCCCAAAGATTCGACGAAGGGTGGAGCGTCCAAGCCCAAGGGAGAGAATCACAAGACCATTTTGATCCGTCTCAACACCTCACAGGATGAGGCGGACCGCCTAGGAAGGCGGACCGCCTACTTGAAAATAGCCAAAATTTGGCTAAGTATAGAATTGAGGGTTCTCTGGATCTCAGAGGGCCGGACCGCCCCTTTACAGAGGCAGACCGCCCACTATACAGTGTGACTTGTCGGTGCTCAGCAGAGGCTGACCGCCTGGTCTCATGGGCAGACCGCCCAGTGTCTTTTTTGTTTGACGGGGATTCTACTTAATTTGTTATGTAATTCCTACTTTAGCCCTACGTGGGTTATGTCTTCCTAACCCACTTTGGGGGTACTTTAGGCCTTTTATTATGTTTAGATGAAGCCTATAAATGCTTCCCTTAAGCTTATTTTATCATTACCTAGATTTTGAACAATTAAGAATAAAATGAGACTTGGTCTCTTGATTGAATGAAACCTTTTACATTTGGCTTGAATCAATTGGTAGCACTAATTGAATCTCATTCCAAACCCGACCGGGCTATTTGCAAGACCCGAGTGCGTCTTGAGGACTGTCCGTATAGTATAGGCTATTCTTGACACGATTCGGGAGTGTTACGAGACCCGTTACTCGTAGCTACCTCGAAGGGAGTTCAACACTCGTCTTACTCCTATCTTGTTTTATCGCTTTCGTTTTTTCCGCATCAGGTCACCCCACACACGAGTTCCTATAAGCTCAAACAAATTAGTAGGACTTCGGTCACCCCATGCATGGACTCAGGCTCTCTCGAACCAGTCCTTTGTTCAGCATATCATCCACCTGCCGCTGGAGTTCTTTGGTGTCTTCAGGATTACACCAGTAGGCTGGTTTGTTGGGGATTTGAGACTACAGGATGAAATCTATTTGGTGCTCAATTCCCCTTAACAGAGGTAATCCACTAGGCATTTCTTTAGGGAACATGTCCTCGAAGTCCTGCAAAACACTTTGTATAGCACTAGGCAAAGCGTTATCGTCAATGAAATTATCATTAGAGTTCAAGAGGATAACCTTATGCACGAGGAAATCATCAGCTTGTTTCAATTATTGCCTCGGAAGCACTCACCCGGTTGCATAATTGCACAAATATTACCTGCCTCGGGCGGTGTCTCTTTGTCCTCGACCATAATTTGTGCCCCCCACGGGAGACTTGCTTGGTCTCTTATTCAGCTCCTTTATTCGTTTATAGTCCTTACTGACTTATTTTGGAGACAAAGGTTAGAGAATGAAGTTCTCTCCACCGAGCTTAGCAGTGTAAGTGTTGGATAGTCTGTTATGGGTAACCGACCTATCATACTGCCATGGTCATCCTAGCAGCAAATAACAAGCTTGCATCGGAATCACATCAATCATCATCTCATCTTGATAAGATCCCACCTTGAACTTGATCCACACTTGCTTGATAACCTTCAGTTCTCCATATTCATTCAACCATTGCAATCAATATGGATGAGAGTGTTTTGAGGTAGACAGTCCCAATTGTGAAACCAAGGCTTGGCTCACCACATTTGCACAACTACCCGAATCAATAATCATTGAACACGCTCTTCCTCTCACTTGATACCTCGAATGGAAGAGATTTTCCCTTTGGCTGTCCTCTTCTTCTAAGTTCATAGTGCTCAAGTTCCTACAAACCACAAGAAACATTTTTGGATGGTCAGCTTCGGTAGCTTCCCGACCATTGTCTTTTGCAGCTCGGTCAGTCTCCTCTCTATTTTCCTCCTCAGAGTCACTCGCTTTCTCATAGACAGTTCCATCTTCGAGCAAAAGCATGACTTTGCGAGTTGGACACTCTTTTCACCATATGACCATAACCCCTGCATTTATGACACTGAATACTTGAAGTACTAGGAGTATTGAGTTGAGCTTTACCTCTCACCTCCTTGGAGTTATTAACGGCCACTCCCCTTTCGAAGGGTTTCTTCAAATCTCAGGCTGTATTTGGCACTTGTAGGATTCAAACTCTTTCAATCTTTACCTCGGTTCAAAGGAGTCAAAGTAGTAACCCCTCGGTAATGATTTGCTTTGTCGTCCTTCATCCATTTCTCAGCATCAACGGCTGCATGAAAGACATCATCCAACGTTTGATACACATGCAATCTCAATTGAAATGACACATCTCGAGCCAAGCCATTTTTGAATCGGATGATGGCTTGCTCTTCTTCGTCTTCCATATCAAGAGCCAGTCGAATTCTTTCGAACTCATCATAGTACTCTTCAACCGATTTGGACCCTTGTTTCAAATCATAGAGCATCTGAAGTTGTTCCTGCCGATATTTGGCAGTCACATACTTAGCATCCATCATTCTCTTCAACTACACCCAATTAAGAATCTTAGGGAAAACATGTCTTCTGCTTATTCTCTTATCAGATTCCCACCATATTGAAACATATACCTCGAACGAAGCAATAACATGTGCAGCTTTTCTTTCCTTGGTCATCTCAATTGTCTCAAATATTCGTTCCAAACGAACCTTCCAATTAAAATATTAGTCCGGATCACTAGTTCCTCTGAAGGGTGGAGTAGTTATCTTGACACTAATCAAGTTTGAATCTCGAGCACCTCGGATCGGTTTCGGATACTCATCATAATATTCATCAGCTCACGCTCATAATTTCTATCTATATATGCGCCTCAACCTCGACCTCAAGGGTTCCCACGGCCTCGTTGAACCGGCCTTCATTGAATGAATGGTGGCTCATACTCAGCTTCAACCTCGGGAAACTCTCTATCATCAACCCCTATATAAACGACCACGACTTGTCTTCGGGGCCTTGGAAGTGGTATTCTATCACCTCAGGGAATGCCCAAGTTTTGTTGTTCAGCTTGGGGATTGCCCAAGTTCTGTTTATCCGCTCGGGGAAGGCCCAAGTTTTGTTCAGCTCGGGGATTTCCCAAAGATGCGTTTTGTAACGGCCTCGTTCCTCAACTGTTATTGACGAGCTAGTTCAGAAAATTGCACTGAATTCATGGGACTGGAGTTGGTAGTGCCAGCACCGGATCGAGGCAAGGCCACAGACACTTTCTCTGCTCGAGATTAGCTACTAGCACTCACTCCTTTCACCTCAGAACTGATGTCTTGTATCATAGCCAAGAGGTCGGCTAACAACACCTCAGGCACTTCAACACCCTTTTCTCCGTTTCCAGCCATGGTACCTGTACAAATCAAAGAAAAGAAGTGCTCGATTAGAAATCACCTCACTCACTCCCTCACTTTTGTTGAGTGGCGCTTGGGTCCACTCAATTTGTAGGTTTGATCAATCTCTCTAAGATCCTCCGAATTCGACAAGTTACAATGTCTTCTTTGTTAAGAGTGAATTAATTCGGCTCGATGGAACGGACGCTATTTAACTGTGCACGGGAGGTCAAGAATTTACTACAAGTTTGGACTTCGGTCACTCCATGCACGAGTTCCTATAAGCTTAAACAATTAGTAGTACCTCGAGTAGAAGAATTTATTCCAGAGATCTACTAACGAGATTCCATGGTCACAAAGAAGAAAGAAAACCTAGGAGAATCTACCTTCCATTTCCTTTTTTATAAACCTCAGACACGTCATCCTTGTACATACAAAAGTGGTCCCTCCTTTGGAATGCAGTAGGGTTTAACCATATCCACTTTCCTCTTTTCTACCAACAATTTTCACCTGGGGTTTTAGGCAACAACACCTTCCCCTTTCTTCTTCAATGGAAAAGTGAACCTTTAAGCTCCGGTGTATGGATACCCTTTAACAGTTCAAAAATCAAAGCAAGATTTAAGGTCGCTTCTCCGTTTAAAATTAAACAACGAACGGAGGAAACTTCAGCTTAAAGCAACAAAAATAGCTTCGACGTCGTCCGTACACTATTACAATGTAACAATTTTTCGGCGTACGGACAGTTGTTAACGACTGAGCTTTAAAGCTTTTCAAGCCAACACACGACCAAAAATCGACCAATAACCACCAGTTTCAACAATAAACAATCAAAACTCAACTGGGGTTTTTCGCACAGTATCACTAATCGTCGGACCGTACAATTCTTCGAGAAACTCTAGTCGTCAAACAACATATGATTGGTACTTTTTAGAATCACGAGACGTTAGTGAGCAAGAATTTGTGGTTGTTTACTCCAAACAACCAATAATCAAACCAAAATTTCGAATTTCTTCTTTTTGCTTTACTTTACTTTTTTTTCTTTTTTTGTAGTAATAAGAACAACAACACAGTAACAATACAAGAAACTGAAACAAAGACACAAACACACGAAGGTAAAGATAATGTAGAAAAGGATTGGGGTTGTAAGAGTGCCCTCACTGTTACTTGGAAGAAGAGCTCCCAGGAACCTCCAGGGCGGGCTGCCTCCCTCCCCAGGGCGGAGCGCCGTTCTGCAGACAGTCATGACGGGGTTTTGACTATTTTTGAGACTTAGTTATTTAATTGGCCTTGCGTGGATTTGCTTGTTTAGCCAACTTTTGGCTAATTTTTGAACACTTAGATGTGTGGACCAAACACTATACAAGGTTACACTTAAGTCTATTTCATTAGTTACTCCAGATTATAGAAAATAGACAAAGAAAGGCATTGCCTTCTTGCAGAAGCTTGAAGCTTCACTTTTATCTCTTAGACTGGGAACCCATGGATTTCATTACTAGTATGAATCCTTGATCGGTTCAAATTTTCCCTTATTCCTTGGATTAATATCATATCGTGAGTTTAATCCATTCTTTCTTCTTATTTCTATTCCCCCTAATCTATCTTTCTTGTTAATTGCTAGAATTCCATCTTTGTCACTGCTTCTACGATTTTGCTTATATCAGTTGGTATCAGAGCAAGGAAAGGGTTTGTTTCAACAATTCCAATCCTGTTCATCGTGCTTTAATATCTAGGATTTCATAGTTTTAAGTTTCTTACTATTTGATTAAAAAAAAGGAAAAAAATTGAATTTTGACTCTCAATTCAAAATTGTTGTTGGGATTGATATGGTGAATTTTCCTAGTCATTCTATATCATTGAAACACATTTTTTTTGAAGTTATTGATTTTCTTGAATGATTGAACCCAAATCATGAAAACCCTAGTTGAGTTTTAAGGCAAATCTTGAATTTTGCCACTTGTTATTGATTGTCTAGGGCTGAGAATTAGTGGGTGTTGTTAAAAACTTTCAAGAACACCATTATACCTTGTTTGTGAAGGTTAGAACGTGTTGAAATGGCAGAAGAAGAAAGGAAAATGGGGAAAACCCTATTTCACAAGTTCCAGGTGTTGTAGGGCGAAACACCCAGATTCCAAGGCGGAGTGCCCAGCTTCCTAGAGTGGAGCGCCCAGTTTCCAGGTAGGGGAGCGCCAGACAGGAAATCTTTAGACGGGTATTTTTTCTTCTAGGGATTCCTTGTTTGTTGCTTGGTTAACTTTAAGTTAGTATTTTTTTGGGTAATTTTCCTACTCCACTAACACTAACTCTTGAGCGTTTAGGTATTCGTGTATGTTGAATAATTTCAATCTCGTAGAGCTTTCTTTGCTTCAAGTGCGTACATTAAAGAGCCGTATGTCTGTAGAGTCATATAAATTCCATTCCAAACTAATACTGGACGTACTAGTTGGTGATCTTAGCACCGTGGTTCTTAGGAGATAATAGGAAAACTTTGGGCGGGGTATTTGGAGTGTGAACTCTAAAAAGTGTTGAGTCCATCACTAAAAGTGAGGGAGTGCAAGTTAGGTTGTTTATACTAACCTTCTCATTCCCTATTTTCTTGATATGTCTTTTGCAGGTGCACGGAGCAATAAAGGAGGTATGGTTAGTTATGGAGAAGGGTTGGTTGATAGGAGTTTTTACTACACTCCCGAGGTGACTAAGGCTAAAGTAAAGAGAGTGGGAGATCGAGTTGGTAGTCTTACTACTCATGATCATTCGGGTTCTTACTTGGATGAAAGTCGGCGAAACTTGGGATTGAGTAGGTTCATCATTGAAGTAGATGGGTATGGAGGATGCTTGCTCAAAATTGATGATACAGATGCCAATTGCATTAGCCTTCCATGGTTGATATGCTTAGGATACCATGCTACAAATTGAAGCATCCTTATGAATATAATGGAGTGTGGGTTTCTAAGGAAGCGCGAGTGCTCATCTCTAAAAATAATTATAACAAGTATGTATGGTGTGATGTGTATCCCATAACTGTTGATGTTTTGTTAGATGCACCATGTTGCACAACAAAGAGTTGCAATATAGTGCTAAGAGGGATGTGTACCTTCTGAGCATGAATCAAAGGGTTTATGAATTTGTGTCTAGCAGGAGATAGGGAAAGCTAGCGACTAGGCCTACTCAAAAGGGAGGGATACAAGAACTTCATCCTATGAATGAAAAAGTGCAAACAAGAAGTCCTATAAGCACAAGAATCAGTGGGACAAATGCAGCAAGTAAAGAGATGAACAATCAACAAGGTGAGCCCGAAACCACATGACTCAAAGTCAAGTGGTTCACCTAAGAAGAAGAGGATGTCAAGTGATGGTTCTCTAAGCCAGATTTCAGGTTAATATTGAGAGTCCACCTACTCCGGCTGAGAGCATGCTTGGGACTCATTCCAACTCGCCCGAACATAAGACACAAAAGATTGAGAGAAGTAAGGGAGTGACTGGTGACAACTCTCGAGTGAAAAAAGGAGAGGATGTGTTGAGTGGTGTGAGTGGTTGTCACCTCAATCAAAACTTGACCTTGAAAGAAAAATGAGGGAAAAGAGAGAGAGAGAAAAAGAGTAACTGAGAGTGAGGGCACCCCTTATTCTACTTGTTTATCTCCTTCTTCTACTTGTTTTAGCTATTGTGCAGGGATTCTTGGAGGAAAGGTGATGCAGCCCGAATCCGTGCGGATCAAGTATTCAACCCATCGAGGCCAGTAACACGAAGCCAAGCTAAGATTTTGCATGATGCTTACATTCAGCTAGCATGGCGGGGAAAAAGCAACCGTTCGGATGCTGAGTGGCCGAGCGCAGGATATGAAAGCTACATTTACAAACTCGAGCCCGAAGAAGGAAGTGACCGAACACTCAACATTGATGCCGAGCAGTGAAGCGATTGAAGGGCTACAAATGCACCCGAGGCAGAAGAGCGTCTATTTTCAAATGTGCCGAGCTGAACTTAGAAACAACTGAAGCCAAGAGCACCGAGCATATGAATTACTTCGGTCATGTGTGGCCTTGTCTTATTAGGTCGCTTGTGACTGTAATTACTAGTATACCCTTGGGGCTATCTATATAAACCCCTTAGCATAGTTCATTTAAGTTAGTTGTTGATGAATATTGAATATAGGTTGTTGCTATGGTGTCTCCGTTGCGAGTTGAACCCTGTTGTGGGATTGTTATAAGAACTTGGGTCAATCAGTGGATTTTGTTTAAACATTTTTCAATTCTTTAATCATTCAATTTGCAAGAAGCATGAGTTTGTCTTCTTAAGGATTGTTTCTTAGTATTAGGTGTATCTTCTTCCCCTCGATTGTTTGGCTCCGAGACTAGTTCCTCGGATTCATTCGATTGAAGCTAAGATCTGTCTTGCTTCTATCTTTATTTTCTTGTTATTTCCGCATTCTTGTTCGATTGTTAAGCTTCTCTCCGATTAGCTTGTAGCACAAGCCGATAGAGCCTCAGTCATGTTCTAAGATAGTAAGGCAAGGTGATGAAGAACTTCATTGTGAGCTGCAAGGTGGAAGAGCTTGTCAAGACACTTCAACTGCTTTGAGCGATCAAGGCAGCAACTTGAGTCTAAGTAATAGTTCTTCCTTCCAAGAGCATGTTGATTCCTTGTCTTGTGAGAGTGTTTGTGAGAACTAAATAGTAGTTAATAATTGTAATGAATATAATGTGTTTGCAACTAGTGTAGAGTCTATTGGCCAACTTGTGAATGAGCGTGAATCACTAAGTGAGGGATTTCATAAGTCGCATGATAATGTAAATTCTTTGTTTAATAAACGTCTCTTTAGTGAAGGAGCTGTAGTTGACCCTATTTGTGAGCTTTGTTATGACATATCACCCATGCTTGATAGAGGGAAAGATGAGTTGTTTGATCATCCTATCCTGCACCTTAACGATAAAATTGATTTTGGTGGATTTGTGTGTCGTAGTAAGGATGAAAGTGGTCTTGAGGAGTTTCTAGTGAATGAGATGGATAGGGTTATATATGATGACTCCTTAGGTGATGATGAGCCTGGTTTTGATGGTTCACCTTTGTTAGGTGGTGAGCTTTAGAAGCTTGCTTTAACTAACCCCTTATTTGAGGACATCTTTAGGGGGGTCGTCATTTATATCAAACTAGAGTCGAGAGTGCAATTGAACCTCCATGGTGTACAGAATTTGATTCTTTAGATAACCCATTGTTTGAAACTCCAAGTAAGGTGAGTGTTTCTTCTAGTAGTGAGGCTTTTCTTGAGAGTTTATCTATGCGAGAGAGTTGTCTTAGAGGTGAATGTGGAGGTGAGGAGGTATCACTTGGTGTGAGTAAGAATGATCCTAAAAAGGAGAGTGGAGTAGTTGATGTTAGTAGTAGAAAGAGATATTTTACTAACTCCATTCCTTATATTGATCACACCTTGGATAAGAAGCATGCCAAAACCACTGTGTTAAATTTTAAGAATAATACATTTGGGGTTTGGTGTTTTAGTCATGAACTTGGAGGTAATAGGGTCCTTGATAGTTTGAGATTGGATGTTTTACGGCCTATTGATCTCTTTGTTTGTTCTTGTGTTGAGTTTATTTATTTGTTGAGCCAAGTGCTTATTGTTTCCTTAGGAGACATGATTTTTATTATTGTCATGGATGTTTGGCTATATCATAAGAGTGTGTTCTATTTGCAGCTTGCACTAACCATAGTTGAGTAAACCTACTCTTGTAGTATAAAGTTTTGGTTGTGCCTGTCTTTGTTTGTAGGACTTGATGGTTTGATTTCGAGGACAAAAACCTTTAAATAAGGGGACGATGATGCAATCCAATCGGAGATAAGAAGCCAACCATCAAGAGTCAAGTTAGGGAGATGCGAAGGCGAGCTTTGGAGGAGAGTTAGAAGCGCGCAACTCTAAGAACCCCCAGGGGCGGACCGCCCCTACCTCAGGGCGGGGCGCCCAGAGATGTTCAGAGGCTGCAAGATAACCCAGCTCCCAGGGGCGAAGCGCTTCCTGAAGAGGGCGGGGCGCCCTCACTCAGAACACTCCAAAATTTGGCTAAGTAGTGGAGTTTGAGCTTGCTGGAGTGCCAGAGGCGGAGCGCCTCCTGAAGAGGGCGGAGCGTCCTCACTGTTACTTGCAAGAAGAGCTCTCAGGACCCTCCAGGGTGGGCCGCCTCCCTCCCATGGCGGAGCGCCCTTCTGCAGACAGTCATGGCGATTTTTGAACTATTTTTTAGACTTAGTTATTTAATTGGCCCTGCGTGGCTTTGCTTGTTTAGCAAACTTTTAGCTAATTTTAAACACTTAGATGTGTGGACCAAACACAATAAAAGGTTACACTTAAGTCTATTTCATTAGTTACTTCAGATTAGAAAATAGACAAAGAAAGGTGTTGCCTTCTTGCAGAAGCTTGAAGCTTCACTTTTATCTCTTAGACTGGGAACCCATAGATTTCATCACTAGTGTGAATCCTTGATCGGTTCAAGTTTCCTTTTCTTCCTTTGATAAATTTCATATGGTGAGTTTAACCCATTCTTTCTTCGTGTTTTTGTTCCCCCACCTAATCCATCTTTCTTGTTAATTACTTGAATTCCATCTTTGTCATTGCATCCGCGATTTTGCTTACATCAATTTTTAAGACCCCCATGATAAAATGGTTTCTTGCTTGTGTGAGATGTCACATCTTCCAGCCAGTTGCTTCCAATTATCTTCTTATATTTTGACAATCCACTAGTGTGAACATTCAACTTTTAATGGTTTAGGCTCCAACAAGATAAATCTGAATTGTAATCTAAAACATGCATATTCTGTCAGAAACGTCCAAAAAGAAGGAATAATATGAGTAATATTAGGTGCATGTGCAAGTATGAGACTATTATAGAAGGTACTTACCTTTTGCTTTTACCTAAGCTTTGTGTCATATGCTGGAAATGATGGGGGCAATTGTATCAATTTGTGGATGTATGTTCATGAAAATTGTAATTACCCAAATTCTATTATATTCATGCATCTTTTAGCCCTTGTTTTTCCGTTGTCAGTAGTGCATAACTTTGGCATGCAAAACTTTAGTGTGCTATCTATTATTTATATGTTAATCTCATAATTTGATACATACTGAGCAATGAACATATATATATATGATGTCATAGATTGTTTTTATTCATTGCTGAGTATGTTGCTTTTATCAATGTGCCATTTGTTAAGATAATGAGATATGGATTTGGGCGAACTATTATTCTTTCATAATTAACTGTTTCCCGGTTTAAGATATGTGAATCTTCATTCATCAAGACGTGTTAGCAAGGTTATCTATCTGATCTTACCTGTGGATATGGGCAAATTTCCATAAATACTTTGGAAGATAACAACGGAAATTCTATTAGTCTGTGTTTTCCTCTCATGCATTTGAAGAGCCCTTGACAGTGGTAAGATGTGATCTACACCCATAGATTTCAGTTTGGTGATTGTAAAAAGAATTTTTGAGTGGATATATGGCATCAATACGCTCCCCAATTTTCATTGCTACCTTGCCCCTCACTCTGTTCTGTCTGATTTAGTTATGGCGTCCAAAATATGTCCGATATTTTTTTTCATTGCTTGGTTTGAGCATGTTAAAATGGTTGTAGCATTGGACATGTAATTGAGTGATCCCATGATCTAAATAAAAAGGGATATTTTTGTACTTAGCCTCAACTAATGAACTGGTACTGATGACAAGAACTTGTCTTCCTGGCTATTATGCCTCAAATTTCCTGACTCTTATTATCATATTTGAGATACCAATAAGAGGAAGTTATGAAGTCCAGATTGATAAAGACATGTGTGTGCCGTCAAGACCATTAACAAGAAGCCAAGCTAAGGAGGTTCATGATGTTCACATTCATTTGATATGGAAGGGATTGGATGTCGTGGGAATTTGAGGAGCAGGAAACATGCTTGGAGCATAAACTAGCAAGTTGGCGAGCATTGGAGAAGGAGGGGTGACACTTGGAGGGTGAGGCCGAGAGCGCTTGCTCTCAACAAGCATTTGACGAGGAACCTTCGGCGCCTAGGTTGTTTGGAGACGTTGGGGCTGAGTTGTCTTGCTCTCAACGAGCTCCTTTACACTTCATTGCATATCTAGACTAGTTTGAATAATGCTACTTTTATGGCCTTGCGTGGTCTTTTACTTATAGCTTATTAGTGGCTGATTTTTGACAATCAAGGCCTGTAGGCTTATGACTATAAAAGCCACACTTAGACGCTTTTCCTCCTAAGTTCATATTTTAGAGAAACAATGCTGTTTAGAAGCTCTCTAGATTCTTCCATACCTCCTAAACTTGATATTTAGGAAATTATCACTAGCATGAATTCTATTGTATGGTTCAAGTCCTTTTCTTTCATGGGATTAATCTTTCAATTAATGTAAGTTCACTTCCTTTCTCGATTCTAATTTCTGTTCCTTCTAGTCTAATCTTCTTGTTTGCTAGATTGTTTTACAAGCTCTTATCATTACATCAGTTGGTATCAGAGCAACGCAAAAGATTGTTCTTACAGCCCTAGTCTTGTTCTTCGTGTCTTAGAAATTAGGGTTCTTAGTTAGTATTTCTTAATTTTCATTTTTAATATAAAGAAAAAACATGTTATTGGGATTTTCAGTCGTGTAGTAGTAGTTCACGGCTAGGATTTGGATTCCACTCGAAATTATTGATTGTTGCTTGATTTCTTGGGGGTTTCTTGAAGTTCTTGATTGATCTTGAGCAACTCGTGAAACCCTAGAATGAGTTCTCAGCAATTTTGGAGTGTTTCTCGAATTCGTGGGTTTTTCTTGGATTGTTTTTGTGAATTCTTGAAGAAAAGGGTAGGAGCAGCGTGTGTGTTAAGCTTCAACGTGTTCTTTAACGATTCTTAGGAGTTCTTAAGTGAGTTCTTGGGAATTCTTGATAAAAACTTGAGGCGCTTAAGAAGATTAAAAACGCAGCCTTGTGTCGAGATTCTTGAACAATTTTCTTGTGGAATCTTGACAAAAATGTGTTGAATCAAAATAAGAGTGGGCTGCTTGAACCTTGAATTGGATAACCCCACATGATGTGAGAGAGTAGAAAATGCTGAAAATTGAAGGTGAAGAGGAGAAAAAATAACATGAAAACCTTAAAGAGAAAAGGGAAAAAAACGGTATTCGTAGTTGAGGTTGAAAACAACTCCTACTCAAAAAAGGAGAAGTTTTACTTATTCCACAAGGAAGGGAATTAGTTTTCTCTAGGGATTGGGAAAGGAAAAAACACAGCACATAAGGGAAAAGAAATGGAAATCGGTTAGAAAAAGGAAAAGGAAAACAAGGGAAATCTATTTCTAGTGAGTTGGAAAAATAAAGTAGGAGGAAAGACATTTCCCATTCCAAAAGGGAGAGCTGTTGGGCGCCAATCTTAAAGGGAAGTGAAGTAGTTTCTTTCTAGGATTTCCTTCTTTTCATTGTATAATTAAATCTGGTTAGCATTCTTGAATATTTCTTCTACTCAATTCAATACGAACTCGTGAGCTAATAGGAATTTGTGTGTGTTGTTTGATTTCAAATCTCGTACTAATTTCTTAGCTTCAAGTGGTTCACTTTTAAAAGAGTTGTCTGACAATAGAGTCACATAAGCTCCATTCCGAATCAATACCTAGACATACTAGTTGGTGATCCTTGAACCTTGTTTCTTGGGAGATAACGAAAAATCTTTGAGTGGGGGTAATTGGAGTGTGAAATCGAAAGAGCGTTAAGTGCACCACTATAAGTGAGGGAGTGCAAGTGAGGTTGTTTATACTAACATTCCCTTTCCCATTTTCTTCATATGTCTTTTGCAGGTAGATGGAGCCATAAGGGAGGTTTGGTTGCTATGCAGACGAATCAGATGGAAAGTGCCCTTACTATACTCCTATCTCTAAAAGAAGTTGATGGTGCATCAATGTATATGTCCTCTACCTCGACTTTCAATAGTGTATATAATGTTAAAAGTATGACGGGAAGAAGCTTCTCTAGTTACCATGCTACTAATGGGGAGTTTAAAGGATACTATTACCATAAGTTTGGAAAGAAGAGAAAGTGGAGTAACTTCGTAGTAAGTATTAATAGGGATTATAGCTACGTACTTCAAGTGGATGAGGGTGAAACAAATTTGGTTAGTCCTTCTATGGTGAAATCATTGGGAATACCTTATGTTAATAAGTTGCACGGTTACTTATTCCCAAGAAGGCTATGAAAAAGAAGTCCAGTGTGAAGTGTCCCCTTTGACAAGATGCCATGTCGTGTTTGGAGGCCCTTGGCTTTATCGAAAGTACTTTAAGTATGATGTTGGCCGTTGTCTATATTATATTAGGGCACAAGGAATGTGGCAAGGACTTCTCCCTATGACTGAAGAAGTGCAAGCAAGAAGTCCTACAAGAACAAACAATAGTGGGACAAATGTAACAAGTAAGAATTTGAGAACTACCAAAAAGATAAGTCTGAAGCTACATGACTCAAAGTCAAGTGGTACACCTAAGAAGAAGATGACGTGAAGAGATGGTTCTCTAAGTCCCCGATTTCAAGTTGATGTGAATAGTTGATGCGGGGAAAATTGGAGCCAAAGCGCCAACCATCAAGAGCCAAGCTCGAGAGCACAAAGAGTACAACTCGGGCGCTTTGGAAGTGACTTGAAGATCATGCATTGGAGCACCCTTGAAGGAGGAGCACATAGGCACCAAGGAGAAGCTTCCCGAGACCATTTTGAGCCGTTTCAAGAAGCTTAAGAAAGAGGCGGAGCGCCTGAAAAGGTGGGCAGAGCGCCTACTTGGAACTAGCCAAAATTTGGCTAAGTACAAAATACACAGCTCTATGGAAATGGAAGAGGCGGACCCTGATACATTCGGATTAGTATCCAATGTCGTGGGAAGTTTACGCTCAGCATGCGAGACTTAGAACGCTTCAAAGAGAGCTTGGAAACCAAGATTCAATTCAAAGAAGGCTAGAAGACCAAGATGCGAGCTTGCTGGAATGCTGGGAAACTGATGCACAGCGCGATCGCGAAGTGTTCCACGCGATCGCGATGCTGGCTCAAAGTACTCTGCGCGATCGCGTCCTTCCATGCGCGATCTACGATTAGGAAACAGCCGGGCAGCGTTCCAGAATTAGAATTAAGGGCATTTTAGGCCATTTATCATTGTTTAATTAGGCTTTGGGGCTTTAAATCATTTTACACTCATGTATGGGAAAACTATATAAGCTTCCATTAGTCTTTCATTTCAGTAGTTAGTTTTGGATTGAGAGTTGAGAATAGAGATAGATTAGGCCGAGCCTATCTTGTGAAAGCCCGAGGCTTCACAGACTTCTTTACTTGGAACAGAATGGATGTCATCCTAGTATGAATCCTTGCTAGGTTCAAGTTTCATTCTCTCCCTTGGATAATCGATCATGTTTTGATTTGAATTATCCATTTTTTCTTCTATTTCTGTTCTTCCCGTACCCGTATTTTCTCGTTGTGTGTTTACTTTATCGCTTCCGTTCCTTTATCTTGCTTCCATGTGGTTTGGTTCGCATCACCACCCCTTTATAGAGGCGGACCAGCTACTACACAAGGTGGTCCAAAGAGGCTCAGAAAAGGCGGACCGCCTAGGGGAGTGGGCGGACCGCCTACTCGCTATGACATCATTTCGAGATCCCTTCATTTTTTATGTAAATTTCCAACTATAGCCCTGCATGGCCTTATTTGTTTTAACTCACTTTGGGGGTATTTTAGACCTTTCATTAAGCATAGAAGAAGACTATAAATGTCTTCTTTAGGCCTTCATTTCATTTAGCCTACTTTGAATGATGAACATGAAACTTGAAAGCTTGAGAGCATTTCAATGAAAACCCCTTGTGCGAGCTTGATTTCACTTGGTGGATTCCAAGTTGAACTTCAATCCTTTGTTGATCATTCTATTGCGAGAGCCGAGTGTCTCTCGAGGATAGTTGCTTAGTGTAGGTGTTCCTTGACAATCACCCGAGGTGTATCGAAACAAGTTCTTCGGTGCTACTTAGGTAATTCGTTCAGGCCACGTCTCGCTTTTATCTTTACTTTATCACTTCCATACTTTCCGCTACATCAGTTGGAATCAGAGCACGGTTGCGGACCGAATTGGAACCAAAGCGCCAACCATCAAGAGCCAAGCTCGAGAGCACAAAGAGTACAAGTCGGGGGCTCTGGAAGCGACTTGAAGATCATGCATTGTAGCACCCTTAAAGGAGCAGCACATAGGCACCAAGGAGAAGCTTCCCAAGACCATTTTGAGCCGTTTCAAGAAGCTTCAGCAAGAGGCGGAGCGCCTGAAAAGGTGGGCGGAGTGCCTACTTAGAAATAGCTAAAATTTGGCTAAGTACAAAATATACAGCTCTCTGGAAATGGAAGAGGCGGACCGCCCCTTTACAGAGGTGGACTGCCTACCACACAAGGTGGTCCAAAGAGGCTCAGAAGAGGCGGATCGCCTACTCCCTGTGACAGCATTTCGAGATCCCTTCATTTTTATGCGAATTTCAACTATAGCCCCGCATGACCTTATTTGTTTAAAACCACTTTTGGGGTATTTTATACCTTTCATTAAGCATAGAAGAAGACTATAAATGTCTTCCTTAGGCCTTCATTCCATTTATCCTACTTTGAATGATGAACATGAAACTTGAAAGCTTGAGAGCATTTCAATGAAAACCCTTGTGCGGGCTTGATTTCACTTGGTGGATTCCAAGTTGAACTTCAATCCTTTGTTGATCATTCTATTTGCGAGAGCCAAGTGTCTCTCAAGGATAGTTGCTTAGTGTAGGTGTTCCTTGATAATCACCCGAGGTGTATCGAAACAAGTTCTTCGGTGCTACTTAGGTAATTCGTTCGGGCCACGTCTCACTTTTATCTTTACTTTATCGCTTCCAAATTTTCTGCTACATCAGTTGGTATCAGAGCACAGATCAGGTAGTTTTTTTAGAAACCCTCGCTCCTTGTTCGTTGTATCTTTATCTTGTTGTTTGTTGTTCTTATTTGGAAGAAAAACCAAAAAAAATCAAAAATTTGAAAACTAAAAAAAATTAGTGAAACTTGTTGGATTTGAACACCCAAACATTAAAAATTATTGGGGTTTGATCTATGTTGGATTCCCGTTCTTTGTGTACCAAAATATCTTGATTTGGTGTTGTGATTCGAAATTTGAAGAATCAAATCTCAAAGTTTTCAAAAACCCTAGAAATTCTTGCTTGAAGATCGAAATCAAAAACTATTGGGGTTAGAAACTATTGGGGTTTGTTTGTAATCATCCTATACACATTTGGGTATCATTAGATTGGAAAAATAACTTGATTTTATTGGAAATTTGGGTGCTAATGGATTAAAAACACGAAGCTGAAGGTTGCAGGAGATTGCACCAGGCGTGGCGCCTAGTAACGAGGAGGACCGCCTGTTTGGTGGAATAACTCAGCAGCAAAAGAGGCGGACCTCCTAGTAAAAGGGGCGGACCGCCTACTCTGGTCCACCCTTTCTGAAGTTGATTTGGGCGGACCGCCTGTTTACAGAGGTGGGGGGCCTGTTTCTAGAAGTTGTCCGGGTAGTTGTTTTTCGTAGGTTTTCGCTTTTTGTTGGCTTGTATCACTTCCGGCTTGTACTTTTCAAGTAACACATCTAATTTACTAGTACTAGTTCATTGAGCTATTAGGACCTTCGTGCTTAGAGGAGAGTAGAAATCAAAGAAGACTCGTAGTACATTGTTTGCTTCAAGTGCTCACTTAAATAGCCCAGCGTTCATCGAGTCCCATCAATTCCACTCTTCCCAGAGAGTATTTGGTCTTGTGAACTTGAATTGTTATTGAGGAAGTTGTTCAACTATGAGGAAGCCTTTGAAATCAAGCTTGAGTGATCCTACCCCCACCACTAAATTGAGTGTACCCGAGTGATATTTAAAAGTGAGGAAGCGTGTGAGGACTTTTACTCTAATCTCTTTTTGTCTTTGATTTTTGTAGGTACATGGCCGGAGACGTTGATGAGACTATTAAGGTCCCGGTAAATACTTTGTCCTACCTCTTGGTCAAGTTGAGATCTATAAACCAAAGGCTTGAGAGCCTTGAAGGAGAATGGACCCCGAGTGTCCAAAAATGTGTCGGAGAAGGTACAAGTGATGGAATGTTGGGCATTCCCCAACCATTGGGCATTTCCCAACAAGTGGGCATTCCCCAGGGTGATGGTGGACAAGATGATGTGCTTAAAATGACACTTGTGGTACGTAGGAGTTTGGGTGCCATGAGTCTTGAGGAGAAGGAGAATGGGCAAAGGGAGAATCTCTTCCATGCTAGGTGTCGTGTGATGGGGCAAGTGTGCTCAATGATCATTGATTCGGAAAGTTGTGCTAATATAGTGAGCGAAACCTTGATTTCCCAATTGAAATTGCCTACTATAAAGCATCCACATCCCTACCGTTTACAATGGTTGAGTGAGTGTGGAGAGTTGAGAGTGGTGAAGCGAGTCTTGATTGAGTTTAGCATTGGGAATTATTGAGATAAGATGATGTTCGATGTAGTACCTATGCAAGCTTGCCATCTCTTGTTTGGAAGGCCATGGCAATATGATCGGAGTGTAGTGCATGATGGTATATCCAACTCTTACACGGTTTTGCATGGGTCTAGAAAGTATGTACTCAAGCCCTTGACGCCGAGGCAAGTTAGTAATGACTATAGAATTATGAGAGAGTTGAGGGAAGCGGCTAAAGCTAAGTCGCCTATGGTACTTGAGCCCGAAGCCAACAATCTTATGGTCATGCCCTTGCAAGTTTAAAGTGAGTCACTCTACTCCAAATGAAGACAATCTTGAGTTTCATTTCATTGTACTTGAACATGAGACACAAAAGAAAGAGAAGAGTGAGGAAGTGACTGGTGACAATCCTAAAGAGGAAAAAGGAGAGGAAGTGAGGAGTGATGTGAGTGGATTGTCACCTGAGTCTACACTTGGCCTTGAGAGAAAAATGAGAGAAAGGAGAGGAGAGGAAAGACACAATGACAGTGAGGACACCCTTTGTTCTAACTATGCTATATCTTCTTCTTCTACTTGTTTTGGCTTGTGTGTAGGTACTCTTTGAGGCAAGCTAGTAGTGCCTCAATCGTGTGCTAAGGAAGGAAGGCAAGGTGATGAAGATCCTCATTGCGAGCTTCATGAAGAGGAAGTTGAACTTGATACTTCATGTGCTATGAGTGCTCAAGGAAGCAACTCAAGTGTAAGTGTTTCTTCACCTTTTCATGAACATGTTTATTCCTTTTCTTGTGAAGACTCAATGCTAGTTGGTACTTATGTTGCATTTAATGAATTTGCATCTAGCATAGAGTCGACTAGTCAACTTGTGTGTGCTTGTATATCACTAGTTTTGAGTGAGGTGGGTGATTCTTCTAATGGCCCTACTTTTGATTGTTGGGTTTATGAATAGGAAGAAGCCATTATCAATGCATTTCTTAAGAACTTGTCTTGTGAGAAGGATTGTCTAAATGATGAATTTGGAGGTGAGGAGGTATCTCTTGGTGTGAGTATGAGTGCTTTTAAGAAGGGGAGTGGAGTGATTGATGCTAGTTGTAGGTTGGGTTATTTGACTTACTAGATTCCATATGTTGATCACACCTTGAGTGTTAAGCATGCCAAAGCCATTGTGCCACAATGTAGAGAAAATGCATTGAAGGCTTGGTATGTTGATTATGAGCTTAGGGGTCGTAGGGAATTTGATTGCTACATTTTGCATGTTCCATGCCCTAATGATCTCTTGGTTTGTTATGATTGTGAGTGCTTGTTCTTGTTGAGCCAAGAATTTATTGTTTCCTTTGAGAACATACGCTTTTTGATGGGTATTGATGCTTGGCTCTATCAAAAGAGTGTGTTTTCCACACCATTTGCACTTATTCTTGTTAAGCTAACCTACTTGAAGTAGGAAACTTTGGTTGTGCTTGTTTTGAATGTAGGTTTTGATGGTTTTATTTCATGGATGAAATCCTTTCAAGAAAAGGAGGATGATGCGGGACAAATTGGAGCCAAAGTGCCAACTATCAAGAGCCAAGCTAGAGAGCACAAAGAGTACAAGTCGGAGGCTCTGGAAGCGACTTGAAGATCATGCATTGGAGCACCCTTGAAGGAGGAGCACAAAGGCACCAAGGAGAAGCTTCCCGAGACCATTTTGAGTCGTTTCAAGAAGCTTCAGCAAGAGGCAGAGCGCCTGAAAAGGTGCGCGGAGCGCCCTCTTGGAACTGGAACTGGAAGAGGCGGACCGCCCCTTTACAGAGGCAGACCGCCTACTATACAAGGTGGTCCAAAGAGACTCAGAAGAGGTGGACCGCCTAGGGGAGTGGGCGGAGCGCCTACTCCCTGTGACAGCATTTCGAGATCCCTTCATTTTTTATGTGAATTTCCAACTATAGCCCTGCATGGCCTTATTTGTGTTAACCCACTTTGGGGATATTTTAGACCTTTCATTAAGCATAGAAGAAGACTATAAATGTCTTCCTTAGGCCTTCATTTCATTTAGCCTACTTTGAATGATGAACATGAAATTTGAATGCTTGAGGGCATTTCAATGAAAACCCCTAAAATCTTTTCAAAATTCTGATTGGAACATGCTGACTTTGAAGAATATTATGCTAATCTCGTCTATCTTTCAGAATTCACCCAGATGATATATGTGTGTATGTATACATTGCAAAGAGTCGTTAGTATTGAATTCGTATAACTCCATATACACAGTGACTATATCAAGTCCAAGGCAGGAACTTTTAACAACAAAGTAACCAAACGGGCAGACATTGCATATGTATAAAAGCCTAAGCAATGGGAATCACTGCCAAACAGTCGCTTCTCGACTCAGTTAAACTAGTGCAAATTCAATTAGGCGAGTGTCATATTCGACACTTAATTTCACGCTAAAACAGTCCAAACGATTCAGCAATGATTCGAGACTCAACTAGACTAATCATGAGTTTGATACACAAATTACATATAGTCGAGCATTTATCACGAGTCACATACTCAATTCAATTTGAAGCAGCCTATAGGTAATAATCACACTAAACATGAAATTTAATCAGACTAATAACATGTTACTTCTATGAGAACTCAATGAGTCAAAAACAATAGAAGAAAATAAAAAAAAAAAGAAAGGAAAGACGTTACCCGCTCGGGTCAAGATTGACAAAACCGGGTCGGGTCGTCCTCAAATCTGCCCGTTTTCAACATTTCCAAGTTTGAATCATTAATTACTTGCCTTGTTCATGTGTAAACGTTGAGATTTCCATGATTCTTTGCTTTATTTGTGCTCGGATTTGATGATATTTGCTTGATTCCTTTCTATTCCTTTTCGGTTCCCATAGAAAGAGAGAGAAGAGAAATTTGTTCCCCTATTTTCGTGTAAAAGCGACAAGGGAGAGAGAGGGAGGAGCGAGATCGCCGCAGTGACTGGTGGAGATGGTGATTGTAATGTATTTGGATCGTTTTTAGGGCAGGGGGGAGAGAGGACATGAGGGTGGCGGCTGGCGTTTTGGGGAAGGGGAGAGGGAATTGTGATTTAGGGTTTCGGGTGTGGGTGTGAGTGTATTGATGTAAATGGGGAAAATAATGTGGGCCGTCGGATTAGTGGATGGAGGGTCACGATTGTGCCACGTCCGGCACACGTGTGTGTGGATGTATATGTGTGTTGGCTGATATGTAAGGACACTAGGCATTAGTTACGCTTTAAAAAGTTGTACCACACGCTTGAATGAGTTGTACACACGTTGAACGAAGTAGTACATTTTGCTAGGAGTGTGTATAAGTGAGGTGTTAGGCTTATGTGGAGATTAAGTGGCGTATACGTGGATAAAGAGTGATGACATGGACTAAATGTAATGGGAATGAGTTGTAAATTGATAAATTTGGCTAGTATTTAATTAAAATGTTAATAAATATGAATCATTAGTACAAAAATAGGAAAAATTGTAAATAATTATAAATAAATGTATTTAATCACAGATAAGTATAGATGAGCTCAAATAATACTAGTTACATATAAATAGCCACAAATAATCATTAATGATGTTGTAATGCATCAAATTGCACATATAGCATACGTATTTTGAAAAATAGCCTAAATGAATGCAATTACGTAATTATAATCACAATTAAATAAATATTATATAAAAAAGGGATTAATCATACTATTACATACGTAAATGCATGCTATCTAATGCAGTTTTGTTTGAAAATTACTATTATCAATTTTAATTAAATATAGCTAAATTGTGAAAAATAGAGGGACAAAATTGGGTGTCAACAGTTAATATTATCAATAAACTAAACTATTGGCAATAGCCAAGACTTTACACTCATATAGATAACCAATTCAATTTAACTTGACGTAAAGCCGACGCAAAGGGTAAGATATTTCCTACCAAAACTTATTTATCGACTTTAATATTAGAAATAGTTAACTTGCCTTGATGTCTTGCCATAGGCAATAATATTGACAACTAAATTGACACCAAATCTTGGCAACAACATTACCATCACAACCCTCCATGAATTATTTATCAATTTTAAATTAATTATATAATATTAGAGTTGGAATTAATTAACTAGAATTCAAGTCTTGCCCATTGGCAAGACTTTCCATCTAAATTTGTTCACCCCACAACAACTAAAATGCCTTGAAGTCTTGCAATTACCAACACTTCCAGTTCATCTGATTCAAAGCAACTTCAGTCTTTAAAATAGCAAAAATATCAAACATCCAAGTATACTTGTTTACATAAACACAGAAAACACGGTAAATACGAAATACATGTAATTAAAAACTACTCAACAGCTTTCTCTAACTCTTTTGTAGTACTAAAAGTCTCATTTGGACTACTACACAGATCATCTTGCGACGGAGATAACAAACAAAAATTTGGAAATTCATCGCCCACATCACATTTTTCCCTTGGAATTCATCAGAAGATCTTGGCTGACTTATAAAATCATCCACCATATCAAAATGTACATGATCAGGATCAGGAGATTGAATATTCAATATCCATTACCTGCAAAATTTTAAAAACAACAATGACAACACATAATAACAAAACAATGAAACAATAATGAAAAAACCATATACAAACATACAATGACAACTACTGAACGCATGACTGATGAAAAGAGTAAACTATAGAAAAAGTCTCTACAACTATTGCCAATAGCCAACTCTTTAAACTCCAGTAGAATGGGCAACTTGTATAAATAGTCTCTGCAAGTATTGACAATTGGCAAGACTTTAAACTCTAGTGGAAGGAGAAACTTGTACAAATAGTCTCTGCAAGTATTGATAATTGCCAAGACTTTTACCTATATTGAAGTACAAAACTTGCAGAGAAAGTCTCTGCAACTCTTGGCAATAGCCAAGACTTTAAGTTCTGCTGCAAGGAGGACCTTACACTAAAAATCACTAAAAGTATTGACAATTGCCAAGACTTCTACCTCTACTGCAGTGAACAAGTTGGAGACAAAGTCTCTGCAACTCTTAGCAATAGCCAATACTCTATGTTCTGGTGGGAGCGACAACTTACACGAAACATCTCTGCAAGTATTGGCAATAGCCAAGACTTTAAACTCTACTGCAGTAAGCAATTTGCAGAAAAAGTCTATGCAACTCTTGGCCAAGGTCAAGATTTTAAGCTCTATGCAAAACATGAATATCTAATAGCCATATGCAATAAAAACCTTCAAATCACCGGAATCAAGCAAACACAAGCAAAAAAATCCACAGAAACCTCAAACTTAATTCAACAATCATAGATCGAAATGGAAAAAACTAACAGATAACTATATAAAACAAGTATAAAAAAATAACAGGAAAAAATAAATGCAGATAAATACTTACGTGAAATAAAAATTACAATAGAAAAAATATACGAAAAAGAGAGAATAAAAAATCTCAAATCTCCAGCACACAAAGAAGAAAGAAGGAGGCCAGGAATGGGGAAAGAGAGAAGGAAACCTGTTCAGCGTGAATTAAGTAGGTCGGGGGCAAAATAGTCCTTTCATAGGGAGAGTATGATGTGGAGGACATTTAACTTAAAACATTTGTAAGTGGGGGCAATTAGGTAAGACCATGTCTTATTGAGGGCACTCAGTGAAATATTTTGGAAGAACTTAATAGGTGATGAGAAATTGACAACTAGCATGTTTTGGACGCAAAATTTAATCCACTTTTTTAAAATTAATTGAAAAATAGCTAAATTACCCTCCCACACAGTTAAAGCCTCTTGGCGTTAAACAAGACTCAGACTAGCCACGATACAAATATTTGAGACTTTGAACTAAACTCCAGTAAAAAAATTTGGAGTTTTATTCAAATTTTCATAAAAATCTTGGAGTTTCATATTTAAAGTCCCATTATTTTATATTGAGACTTTGAACTAACATGTCCAAAATCTCGATAGTTTTACTGAAATTCATATTTAAATGATCCCTCTATAAAATACTGAAATTTTGAAATTTTATTTATAAAATACTGGGATTTTTTCGGATCTAACTAGTCTTCAAAGAGTTTTGCACTGATGGCTAGTTTTTATTTAGCCCGGTGTAAACAGGCTACATGACCAAATTTTTACACTTAATAGGCTAGTTTGGGCCTTTTTGCATAAATATGATATCATAAGCAATGGTTTGCCTTTTTTCCAGCTTTTAACAGGGTTTTACAAAAATATCTTCATTAAGTTTAATTTAAAAATTCTGGACGTAAACACCCCTGTCAATTTCTTGGAATGGAGATCCCTCTTTATTTGTCAACACTTACCCCTTGAATCTCATATTCTCCCAAGAAAAGTGTTGCCCCTGTCAATCTCTTGGCACGGTGCTAAGACTTGCCCTTTGACCCTCCTCTATTTGCCAACAATTGCCCCTTGAAGTCCCTTGATACTCACATTCTCTCAGCACTTGGTCGTAAGTGTTGGCAAAAAAGGCAATACTTTCCCCTTCCAGTCTCTTCCTGCATTCTCCTCATATAACTTGAAGTGTTGGCAAGACAATACTTTCCTTGACCTCTTACCTAAAAGCCAACACTTACTAATTTGTGCCTTGAAGTCTTGGTACCGTGCCAACATAAGTGTATTTTAGTAAAATATTATTAAACGGGGACAAACTTGTAAAATCACACCTTATGAAGGGCACACGGTGAAATTTTTTGGCTTGTTTGTTCAATTGATATAAATGTCAATTTTTCAATTTTATCCACCTTAAAAAGAGTTTTTTTAAAATCAATTTATATAGATTCAATTTCTATAGATATTTTAGAATTGATTAAGATACGATCTTCTGAAAAGTTAATTGTTTGAGGCAAAAACACTTATTCAAATATTTGAGTCAAGTAGCAACCAAGTTACTTAAATGTAATTGCATGCAAGTAAACAGTTCTTCATAGTAAGTGTAATTTGGTTATCTACTAAAGTGTGTCAAGATATATTGATAACATATCTAGTCTTTTGCACGAGTATTGCACGTAAATAAACTTCAATTTAAATAAATAATTTAAATTATATACAGTGATAGTGTATCAAATTAATTATTTACATTAAAATTATCTTGCTCTCGGATTTAGAAAATTATAGCTTAATGAAGAGGTTTATTTCTAACATGTCTTAAATGAGGTCTACACTGTTATTATAATTCAGCTATGAAATGACAAATAGATCATGTATTGGTGAAATTTGACACGGACACATGACGTACGAACGCAACGCCACAGAAAGAGGTCGAACAATGCGGATACATAGACAATTAATTGAAGCAGGCCGCCCCGTGGAGGATGTGATCACAGAAGGTATATCAAAGGACTCTTCGTTGATCCATGTTTGTATGGTTCCGGCTGAAGATTTATATCTTATGGTGTCTGTATTAATGGAAACTCCCGTGAAGATGACGAATGGACCTCCCGTACCCTGTAACTACCCACGTCGCCCATGCGGCGCATTTAGAACGTGGGTCTATCCATTATTGAATGTGGAGAATGAGAGGTTGGAGAATGAGGGGTTGAAGAACGTGGGAAGTTGATTCAGCCCCCTACCACTATAAATACCTCCCTATTCCTTTGTACTAGGCATCACATAATATATGCCCAAATTCTGTCAAATTGTTATCTTGTTATTGAAATATAAATACTAGCCTTTTGTGTTCTTAATCATCATTCGTGTTGATTCATTTTCTTTCATACTGATTAAATGTTACTTTGACATAACTGATTGCTTGTAACCATAAAATACAAACTCAATTTTTAACCAAATGAATCAATTTTAGGTCATACAATTTAGCTCCCACCGTGGGACTCAAGAAATTGAGATTATTCTAGATTACGCTACCTCAATCAGTTCCGTTGATATTTGCTTTTAAATGGCTGAAGAAACATTGCGCCCTGTAGAGACCTGTGCGGATGTAGCTAACCAGAGGGGGTTGGAGATGAAATCGTTGATGATGCTCAATCCATTCATTCTCAGAACGGTCAGCCTTGCGACTAAACGGTTCAAGGGAGAATTTGCCTCTAAGGCCTCAAAGGAGTGGAAAGGAAGTGCATGAGTCTGAGTCCAGTTCCTTGAGGGCCTTCCTCAAAGATGTCATGACCCAACATCGTGAGGTAGTGACGTAGCAAAACAAGCGGATATAGATGCATAATCAAATTTTAGCTGATCAGGCTAAAGTGAACGAGCGTGTGAACAACGTGTTGCAAGCACTTTCTGAGAGTATCGGGCCTTCAGGCACACCACTTGTGGTTTTAGCGGGACACAATCTGACTTTGGTTCCTCAGGGAGTAGAGATAGGGGGATCTCTTGCTGGAACTGGTTCTTGCGGCTCTGGGACAGCGGCCGTGGTAGCTTAATCTGTGGGAGTGATACCACCAAGCACCCTAGTGGATCAATTAGAAAAGTGGAACAGGGAGTTTGAAGTTAAATTTGAGGAAATGTTGGAACGGATACTCAGTGCACAAAATTCTATCAAACTGATAGACATCAATGTCGCAACCCACTTTTAACTTCTCGGACCGCGCCCGAAAGTGGTTTCCGACATGGGTAACTTGTTTGGAGTTATAGTTTTGGAGTCGCCACTTAATAAATTATTTAACTAGGCGTATTAGGCCACCTTGAAGTATTTCTAACTAATTTTTTTTTTTTTTAAAAAACTCCGGGTTGGTCTTGCTAATTAGAGATTCGGGTAAGTGTTCGAAATAACCTAGAAGGAAGGGGTTAGGCACCTCCTTAGTTCTACTAAATGTGGTTTTCGGATGATTTCTATGATTGGGTTTACTTGGGCATTTTAACTAAAAAGGAGCTAAATAAAACAAATCATGGTGCGCAAATAAATTTAAATAAACTAGACGGGCATATGACTAAAGGAGAAGCTCAATTTGAGGTTATGTCTATAATTCCAGCCTAAAACTTGTCTATCCCTCAAATAGCTAAAATTCCAATGACATCTCAAATTTGGAATGTCTCTGCAAACTTCAGCTTTAGGCAAAAACGGGACAGACTTGAAAGAACGGCATAAAATAGGTTATATGATGCAAAAAGTAGGTTACGGACAGTTTAATGTAAATTTATAGAAACAACCTTAGATAATACTCATGTTGCACATGTAGCTATAATTTAAATCGTTAGACAAAATTAACCAATTAAACAAGTAGTATTGCCATCTTTTCTTTTAATGGATACAAATTTTCAAGTGATGAAAAAACATGGTGAAAATAAGTGATCCGAAAAATGTGCCCCACTAGCGAATGACATTGTTTGTCACGTACCATTAATTTTAGTGACAATTTTAATGTGAGGTAATTTAAAATATTTTTGATTTAAAATAGGAAGAGTGTATTAATTTTGAAGCAAGGATCCAAGTAAACTGAACAAGGGGATTGTAGCTTTGTCGGTGATAATCTTGGGAGTTCTTTGCTAATTGTTTCGCTCCAAATTCAATTAGTAACATTGAGTCGCGAATGCATCTACATTTCTTATTTCACCAATTATGTAAAATTATCTCACAATCACATGGGCAAAAAAAAAAAGTCCCATAATGATGTATAACCAATACAATAGGGTTGGAAAAATAACGAAAATATTAGCTCTAATACTGCGTATAAGGGTTCACACTCAAAAGTGGCAATGTCTTATCGATTACATATCACTACTCAGATAACATTCATCTCATCAACAACCATGGAGTGACAATCATAGAGACACTTGATTCAAAGGGTAATACTTAACCTCCCCCACCCCCCTCCCCCACAAACCAAGACACCATAACTCTAAAACTTACACTACGAAGCAAGGATTCTCAAATACATCATGTAACGAACACTTATCTATATATATATTAAAAGGAAAGTCCTAGCCATTAATAATTAGTCAAGTGGCAATAAATTAAAATGACACATGGCAATTTTAAGACAAAAATTAGTTATTAGTTACTACATTTGAAATTTAGTTAATTTTAATTAAAATATTAACAAGTGGCACAACTCTATTAGTTGTTAGTTTTTAAGGTAGTTATGTCAGGATAAAATTAGTTTTCACATTTTAAATTGAATTTGAATTTTAATTTAAATAAAAATAAATCAGCAAGGTTTAAAAACTGTATCTTTACACTTGGCAATATTCGGAAAACCTCCAATCCTAATCCATGCGAAAAATGGTTTTGGAGCATGAATCAAAACTGCTCTTTTGCAGATGAACTGCTTTTATCCACTAATTCCAACTTCTAGCATGACTTCTCTCCGATGTGGAAGTTTTCATATTTGAATTTTACATCATTACAAGATTTGAACGGAAGAAATTCAGTATTTTGTACTCTTATATCAGTCCTTCTCTCTCCTTCCCTTCTCACACTCCTGAATAACTTTCATCAAACTATATAATTAAATATATATAATCTTACAATACAGTTCTCAATTCTAAAAAAAATTTCGCTTAAATAATCTCATCAGGTATAACGAAGCCCTCCATTTGCATCTCTATTCTATTGAATTAATAAGGTTAATCTTTACGTTGTTTTTTCTTCTTCTTCAATTATTTTGGTTCTTTTCATACATGATGTTTTAGCTTTCTTGCGACAGAGCTTTCACAAATTTGAGAGCAAAAAATAGTGATTACATAATCGCGATATGAGGGATGAGACTTCGGTTGATTACTCATCAGGTCGTGCCTGCTTTGACCTTTTAAAGGTAATGTTAATTGTTGAAAATGTAGTGTTGTATTTTTTTCCACTCTAGGCTGAATTAGCACATTATAATATCTAGTGTATTTGTTTTTTTTTGTGTTCTTTAATTGAAAAAGCTTACTCTTTATTTTGTCCAGATAAAACTTTCAGTTTTCTACAAATGCATATTACGGACGAGTGAGTAATCTCTTATATTAGATTTGTCATTTTTCTTTCAATCCACTTTTTAGTTGTTTCTTTGTATGGCAGTATGGGAGTGATGAGAGAAAAGCGTTGTATGGTCACAAAAGTTGCTACGATTGCTGGATTCGGAATCTTTTTAAACTCATGAATGTTTACTCATTCTTTAAATGTTGCTTTCTTTATACACTAAAAGAAATAGAGTTTAAATGAAATCTGAATTGGAGTAAAGTTTACGACTTCTTGAACTCTTATATATACCCTTTAGTGACACATTAACTCACTTTATTATATCTTCTCATATTACTCAACCTGCTACAATGACTTTTTACAAGGCAGCTTCTTCGCCACAAATAGTAAGGTATGAAGAACTTTGACTACTACTACTTTCAACTTTTTGATATGTTTATTCTTATTTGTGTTGTAGTTTACTTAATGATAAAAGCATCAGAAAGAGTAGTTAAAAATATTTGAAGATGAGTGTAAATATATATATATATATATATATATATATATATATATATATATATATATATATATACGTGAATTGTAAGTCAAATAATGATCTATCATGCCTAAGGTTTTTATCACAAGTATTTTGAGAGTCTAAATAGGTGTTCAGATGGAATAATTAAGAGCTTACTTTAAATACAGAAAAATGTATTTGACTTATGAATTTTCAAGTTTGTGTAATATCGAATAAAAAGTACTTACTGAAAAAAATTCTTTAAGAATACAGAGCAACAGAATAAAATAGAAAAAACTAAAATATATTTTAAGAGTTAAATATATGTATCCCTATTGTGAAATATCAATTGGAATGAGTGGGTACGGATGTGCTAATGAAAAGTCCTAATATAAAAAAGACTAGAGTTTTCTTATTAAATAGAAGGGCAAGACCTACTTGAATTTAAAATATGACAATATTTTCAAATATACTGCAAAAATATTTTAGGAGTACAAAAGTATAGATTTATTTTAGATAAAAAAAAAATGAGTACTGAATGTAAGAATTAGGTGATAAGCTAATAAAAATTCATATCAAAAATATAATATCAATTGGGGTTAGTGTGTATGGATGTGCTAATGAAAAGCCGCAACATAAAAAAGACAGGAGCTTTATTATTAAATAGAAGGCTAATACCTACTTGAATTTAAAATATGATAGTATTTTCTAATATCGTGTAAAAATATTTTAGGAGTACAAACAGATTATATTTATTTTATATGAAAAATGAGTACTGAATGATATTAAGTTGGGTGATAAGATAATGACCAATCATATTAAAAATATAATAATAGTTATTCTATTATTCATTTATATGACTATATTATTCATTTCCTTTAATTTCATAGAGACTATTAGGTACCATGAAATAAGAAAAATAGGTCAATTGAAATTTTATACAATATAATAATACGATCTAATTCAGCATTATTAAATGAACTTCATTTTATGTGAGCCTTTTCAATTTATCTAATATTTTCTTAATATTTGGTGCGATAATTGTAATACATATGTACTAAATCTATGTCGAATTAGACGACTGATGTGCCATAGTTACTTTTTTCATGCGATCCACGGAGCGTGTGTTGATTCAACTAAATGAAAAAAACGTATTACCATATAATATTTTTCTACATATAACTGACAGTGAAGGAACTATCCGTTTAAACCAAGGAGCATGCATGATCTCTCATGTACTCAATTTGAAAGTAACTTCAATGTAATGAACGTAGATATCATGACAAATTAATAGTGTTATGAGTCTTTTTGTAGTTTAGGTTAGATCATTTGAACATAAGTTCAACCTTTAAGGTATACTTTTGAAAATTCCCACGTGAATAATTTATAGTTCCAAATTGTTGGTCCATCAACTTACGACGAGCATGAATAACTAGCAGAATGACATATTATTCTAAGTGTCGATGTCAATGAATGAGAACTCAAGAACGCGATGAGGTGAATATTATTGTCAATTAATACAACTATATGTCAGGGAACATTCCAAATACAATTTTGTAGCTATAAAAATATTGAAACTATATTTGATATATATATGGTAATTTCAATATCACATTCCACTTGAGTGAGAGATATGATGAAGTAATTATTTTTGACAATGGAAGTAAATCGGATATAACGGTAGCTACTTTTTTTTTTGCAGTTTAAGTAATTGTAAGTAATCCCAACTTGCTTTGTTATCCAAATGAACTTTTACGCAAGAATGTTTGTAATGGTGGTGAAGAATTGAAGACAACAACAACCAATCTTTCGTTGAGGCATCCGTAGAGAGCAGTATTAGTAATAATTGGCGTGATATGGATAATATGCAATGTTATTACATTGATAGTGATTTTTTTGTGTGTGTCCATTACTTACGAGACAGGAAGGTTTGCGTTTAATTTTATATGTAATGGTCCAATATCAAGTTATTTTCCCTATGTTATTGATGTTTTGGTACTTCTATTATTCCTCTTATCACATGATTAGATAAAATGTCTAGCTTTAGTTTAATTATTCATAGAAGCTATCATGGGTTATATCTAACAACAGATATTACCTTGAGAATTTATCAACTTTTTATCATTTATTATCATCATGTTTGATGTTTGAAGCAAAAGCTGAAAGATTCAAGTTTCTATAGGATGGTTCAACAAAAGCAGAGTGTACAAGCACATGATTTTTTCAGTTACCTTCTCAAAAAGAGATGTATTGCATCTTGACTATATATCATTTTGAATCTATTTTCATTTAAATACTATTTGTTATTGTATCATTATTTTAATTTGTATTATTTGTATCATAAATTATATGGTCATCAAATTATTAGTATCACCAACGGTATAATTATTCCTTCTTTTTTTTTCAAACTTGATGTCTTTAGAATGAATGTATCGTTAACTGGTTTCATATTTATTATTGTGCTATTTCAACCAAAAGAGGTAAAAAAAAAAAAAAGGAACCACAATAGTAAACATCTTAATCATATGACAACTTTAGATTTGCTACTTTGATATATAAAATATGCTATATTAGTCAATATTGATATCAACCGCGCATCGCGCGGGTACTATACTAGTATAATGTTAACCAGAGATGTCAATAGCCTTAACCTCAGGCTTCTTCTTCTCCTCTTGCTTGGGAACAGTGACAGTGAGCACCCCATTTTCCATAGTTGCCTTAATTTCCTCTAACTTAGCATTTTCCGGCAACCTAAACCTTCTAACAAACTTGCCACTGCTCCTTTCTATACGATGCCACGTGTCGTTCTTCTCTTCTTGTTCTCTACTTCTCTCACCACTAATCTACAAAACTCTTCCTTCTTCAACTTTAACTTTTACTTCTTCTTTTTTAATCCCAGGAACATCCACTTTGATGATATGAGATTCAGGGGTCTCTTTCCAATCAATTCTTGCATTTGCAAATGCAGAGGTTTCACGAGCAGAGGATGGAATGTTTGCAACTGTGCTTGAAAGTGGAAAACCTTCAAAAGGATCCCATACATCAAGGAAAAATGGGTCGAATATGTTGCTCCTATGACCACCAAAGAAACTTGGAATCAGAGACATCTTTGCTTAATAAAGGAACTTAAGTGATCACAAAACAAAGGATGTTTCAAGGCTTGAAATTTGATCGTTCTTTTTGCTTTGATGATTTGTTGGTTATGGAGGAGGAGAAGGTGCAGTGCTATTTATAATGTGTACATGGGGGAAAGGAGAGGGGGGGGGGGGGAGAAGGGTCTCTTGAGAAAGAAGGTGAAGAACCGAGAATTTGTTCAGTTCAGATGTAATCGAGGATGTTCAGCACAAAAGAGGTTTCTACAATATTCGACAGTTTTCTTGTGGTCTCCTCTTAAGGGCACGTAGAAATTTCTTTGATTAAACAGAAGGCTTTACATGTAATCTTCATTTAGAAAAAGGCATTACTAAGCACAAAAATATGAGCACCCAAGTCAATGGCATTATTAAATACTCCCTATGTGCCACTTATTTATCGTAATTTGATTTTGCAATAAATTTAATAAAGAAATAAAAACTTTTGAAATTTGTGATTTTAAATAAGCTATGGATATTTGTGTGGCTATAAAAAAGTCAAAAAGTAAGTTTAAAGTTGAATTGTTTCCAAATTTAGAGTGACAATCTTTTTGGAATGAACTAATAAGAAAAGTATGACCAATGTTTTAAAAGGCGTGGGCGTGAGGCGAGACGTTTTACCTGACACGGGGCGAGGCTTAAGCCCTGAGGCTGTATTGGCCTAAACCGTTTTAGGACAATAAATCGAATTTGGGTTGAGAATACAAGCAATACTGAGTATCAAAGCTGAAATAATAAGCAAAATCGAATGTAAATGACGAAGAAATAACAAGATTTCAATATATGAGATTGAGTACAAATTTTGCTAGAGTTTCTGTATATATTTCAAGATGAGTACAACATAGAAAATGAGGCTATTTATAGATGAACAAGTCTTGGCCATGTTTTCCACATCTGACCACTCCCATACCCACGTTCTGCACCTCCGATAATGGAGTTAGTAGGCTGAAGTAGTGGAAAGTTGTGTCGCTGGAGCCGGAATAGTCCACCGAGGTCTGAATCGTCGACCTCGGTAATGTAAACTTATTGATTCGACTTGTGTAATATTTCACCGAGGCGCAATTTGAACTCTATCTTCGGTTGTTGACTTCGATGACCTCATTGTTTACCTCGATCCATAACTTGCAAACATCTGTTCGGTTAACTCCGAATTATCCCATCGAAGTGCCACATATGCAAATCAATTTTTATCCAATACAGAGGCACCGGGCGTAAGTCCCACGGATCTTTAATATTTGATATTTTATATAATAAAATAATTGATATAAATATTTTTAAAAAATATAAATCACATAAAAAGGACAAAATTACATAGAAACTCTAGAAATTCAAAGATTATGTTAGGGTAAGAGTAAAAAATTACGTAGAACTACGAAATAATAAAAAAAATTTGAGAATTTAATTAGAAAATTAATATTTGAGCGTATTCATTAGATAGAAAATTTATTGAATTTTTTTTTTAATTTTGAATTTTTTTAGGGACTTATGCCTCGAGACTCGCCCAACGCTTAAGCGTACACCCAAATACACCCCAAATAGTGGGACTTATGCCTTCAGGATCTACTCCCCGCCAAAATGCCCCTGTGCGTTTTTGGTACGCCTCGCCCCGAGAACGCCTTTTAAAACACTGAGTATGAAAAACAAAGTAGACAGTGGAGTACGATAGACTAAATTAGAGTAGAAGGGGGTCCAAACCTTGCTTTTAGTTTCGAGAGTCTGTGCGACCACAAGATTTTCTTCAAGTGGTTTTTCCTTAGGTAAGAAGTACCACTAGTAAAGGATGAAACTTTTTATTTTTTTATATTTTGGATGCAACTTAAGATGCGGCGACACCTATCATCATTAAGGATGGAAATTGGTTACTGGTATAAAGCTTTAACAAATAAGATTTTTGTGAAGAGCAGATTGAATTTTCTGTTGTTGTTTCCTTTCTCTATATAGACTATGCATAATCAAGATGATACAAAATTCAAGTTCAAATTTAGATCTATCTAAATCAGTTTGTTATCTAATACATATCCTTATCTAAACAAGATTGTTATTTACAAATGATAAGATTGAATTCAATAAGGTGAAGAAGTGATCTGATTTAATAGCCCATACAAGATCATGTTCGGGATCAAACCATAAGCTTGGATCGAAGAGTGAGGAACCAAGTATTGCCAACAGCTTTAGTAAGAATATCTCCAATCTGATTTTGAGATGAAACATAGTGAATCACCAATGATTGATCTTCAACATTCTCCAATACAAAGTGATAATCAAGACAAATATGCTTGGACCGTTGATGGATGATGGGATTCTAAAAATAAAAATTTTGCACTAAGATTATCATTAAGTAAAATGGGAGGTGAAGTAAGACGAGCACGTAGCTTAGCTATAAGTTGTTGCACCCAAATTAATTCAGTAGTTGCAAAGGCTAAAGCACGATACTCAGCTTTGGTGCTTGAACGTGCTACAAACTTTTTGTTTTCTAGAAGACCAGATAATTAAGTTTCCTCCATAAAATAGTGCAAAACCATGTTGGGAGCGACTATCTTAAGGCCAGAAATCCAACCAGCATCCAAAAAGCCAACAAGACGAGAATTACCCATAGATCGTAGCAAGAGGCCATCATGGAGAGATCATTTTAGATACCGAAGTATACGTGTTACAGCTAATTACCAATGAGTAGTGGTAGGTGCTTGCATAAATTTACATACTCGATCGACAACATATTATATTTTTGGTCTAGTGATGGTGACGTATTGAAGTGCACCAACAACACTTCTATATAAATGAGCATCAGGCAAATGATCACCATAAATAGCTGTAAGTCGCGAACCAGGTTCTGTTGGACTGGAAATGAGCTTAGCATTAGCCATGTTGGTGTGACTAATTAAGTCACGAATGTACTACCCTTAAGATAGCAACCCATTTGATGTTGGAGATACTTCAATACCAAGAAAATAATTTAACTAGCCAAGATCTTTGAGTGAAAATTGTCGACCAAAAGATCGAAGGAATGTAGTGATCAAAGTGCTATCACTACCAGTTATAAATAAGATCATCTACATAGACAAGAACAAATATTGTGTGCTTAGAAGTTTGCTACACAAAAAGAGATGTGTCAAATAAACAAGAGTGAAAACCAAAATTCAGGAGAAAAACCTTTAGCTAAGCACATGGTGCTTGTTTGAGGCCGTACAGGGCCTTGTTCAATTTGCAAACAATCTGTGGCTGGTGAGGATCACTGAATCCCTTAGGTTTCTCCATAAGCACATGTTCAGAGAGAGCACCATTTAAGAATGCATTATTAATGTCAAGTTTTCGAATAGGCCAATTGTTTGTCACGGCTAAAGATAGGATAAGTCAAATGGTTGTGGGCTTGACAACGGGACTAAAGTTTTCAAAGTAATCAACACCATTCTCTTGATGAAAACCTTAGGCGAGCTTTGTAGTTTTCAATTAAGCCATCGCCATTCCTCTTAATCCTGTAAACCCATTTACAACCAACAATTTTAGAGTTAGGAGAGTGTGGAACTAATGTCCAAGTCTTATTTGCGTACGAGGTAAAACTTCTGCCTGCATTGCGTGCTGTCATTCGGAAAATTTGGAGGCTTGATGGAAGGTTGTAAGTTCTGGAATGTGAGAGGGTTTAGAGGGAAGAGAGCGGCGAGATATTGTGAGAGCTTTTGGTTTTAAGAAATTTGTTTTACTTCTTGTAACCATGTGGTGCTGAGAGTTATCTGTGGGGAGAAAATAGAAAGGTGCTGAAGTTGGATAAGGCAAACCAGTAGAGATTGGTGTAGTTTTTTGTGGGTTAGTAGTTGGTATAGGATCCTCTTGCGGAGGATGATGAGGGTACAGTAAAGGGTAAGCTTGAATAATTAGTATGCTCATATATAGGACTGGACGAAGCATCTGGAGCACTTTATAATGGTTGTGACACAACGATGTATTTGGGATAGTGTGAATGTTTAGAGGCTTCATCTAATAAAAAAGCTGAATTTTCAGAATATAAGGAAGATGATTTCATGGGTTGAAACAGGGAGGAATAAGGAAAATATTTTCGTCAAATACGATATGTCGAGTAATGTAAACACGAAAAAATGCAGTATGGTAACAAAGGTAGAAAATGCAACATGATGAGAACTATACCCTATAAAGACAAAGAAGGGATTGAAAATTAATTTTATGATTATTATAGGGTCGGAGAAATGGATAGTAGAGGTATCCAGATGATTTGGTAAAACCATAGTTAGGAGAACATTTGTAAAGTAATTATATGGTGACTATACTGATGGAGAAGAAGATATGGTTTGATTGGATAAATATGTGGCAGTATGAAAAGTATGCTCCCAAAATTGAGAAGGAAGATAGGCATGGGAGAGAAGAGTGAGTCATTTTTCAATTATAATCCGATTTTGCTGCTCGGATGCACCATTTTATTGAGGTGTATAAGGGAAAGAGATACGATGATGAATATCGCGATGTAGTAAAAAAGATGATACATTTTGATATTCACCTCCCCAATCGGCTTGGACTGATTGTATTTTAGTGTCGAATTGGATCTCAACGAAAGCTTTAAATTGAGCGAAAACTTGAAAGACTTAAGATTTGTGTGACAAAAAATATATTCAAATAAATTTGGTAATATCATCGATGAATAGAACCAAATAACGACTTCCATTAATAGAAGGAATAGGGTAAGGTCCCCAAACATCGGAATACAAGAATTGAAAAGGACTACTACTAGAAACATGTGAATAGGAAAAGGGTAAGTGCCGACTCTTGCCAGGTTGTCAAGGCTCACATATATTAGGAAAATTAAAACTAGGAACAGGTAACTTAAAGCTAGAAACAATGCATTAAAAAATAGCTTCATTTGGATGGTCGACGGTGCCAAGCAACGAGAGATGTGCGTTCACCAAGAAAGGCACTGAGTGGGGACGATTGAGAGTGGCATGAAGGCTAAGGAGGCTGAAAATGATAAAGGCCATTATCAATTGTTCCTCGAAGCAGTTATCTACATTTGCAGTTAAAATAAATAAAAGGGATATGAGATGTAAAATAAATAAGCAGTTATCTACATTTACATAAGTAATATGAATAATAATTATATTGCACAAATAGCCATAAATTAAATAATTAAACAATAACTAATTAAACACTTAAATAAATAAACCTAGATTTTATTTATCCTATTCGGATCAGAACCCGGCTTTCGTAAGGGAAGATAGTTTCAGAATCCACTATCAAATATATAGCTCGGGTAGTTTCCATTATATCCGAGGAGCTTAATTACGCTTAACCCCTATAACCTCTTTAAGTATATAACTAAAGCGAGTTACTAATATTTTAAACGTCCTAAAAGGTTTTCGCTAGTGCCCCAACTTAAAGTCTCGGAGGCTGTTGAGACAACTAAAATATAAAATATCTAGACCCCTATATTTATTAAGTGCCCCGAACTAGACTACTAGGCGTCAAATAAAATACAGTCATGCTATACATTTAAAACCAAATAATGATAGTATCCTAAACTTAGAAGCAAAGTGGGCCTCCAAATTGAAAGTTATATATTTGTAGGTAACTTGTTACATTTCAGCATTTGAGATTTGCACAAACAGTCTAATTTTCAGGCATATTTTCATTTTAGCCTTAGCAACAAGTAATGATACTAGATTTCAAGGACCAGAGGCAGATTTAGAACTCAATAACTGCAGCAATAGAGATGAACTTCATCCTAGTTTGTAACCAGTGAACCCAAGAAAGCGTAAGAGAGTAAGTCTAGTATGAGAGGTGCTTAAAGAATGTAGAGACAACCTGTGAAATTGTGTAAAAGGTGAAGGGAGCGGTTAGTTTATATAGTAGTTGGGATAGGCTATTTGAATTTCAAAATCTCACCCGAAAAGGGAATGTAAAATCAGTAATTTCTTTAAAAGGAAACTAGGGTTAATCAAGCTGTCAGTTTGAGAGATTAGGGGGATATTATAATCTCTCCTCAAAACTTTATCCGGGGACCTCTCTCTGCCACTTGCCTTTTGGACTTTGTAAGGGATGTCTCATTTCGATTGCCACACCAAAAATATCTGCTTGTCTGTCATGTGAGCCGCGGCACTGCTTGTATTCAAAGATATTTCCTCCCTGGAGGTATAGTCTCCTTGTATCAAAACCTGAATTCGGATTGCCTTGCTTTCCACTTTGTTTGTATCCTCGCTAACAAACAGACTTGAGTGGTCCTTTCTTTTTACGAGTATCTGAATTGCTTGCTCAACGCTGTCTTGTCCGCATAATACGAACAATAAGTTTTTCATTTTCATCTTCCATAGATGTGAATCATAAGTCTCTTCAATACTATGCCCACAAACGCGGACCTTATGCTTGTTTGATTGATATCTCATCCACAAATGTGGACTCGAAACTTTCCGTCCAGTGGCACAGATTATATGTATCTTCAATGTTATGCCCACAAACACGGACCCTATGTCGTTTTCATGACTGACTCGTCCATAGACGCGAATCATGTGCTTTTCAATACTACATCCACAAACCCGGATCTTACGTTGCTTTAATGTTGAATTGTATCTACAGACGCAGATCCTATGATACTCCCACTGTTGAATGTGTCCACCGATGTGGACTATATGATGCTTAAAATAACCGAACTATGCCTACAAACGCGGACCCTATACCTTCAATTGCTGAATTGTCCACAAACGCAGACCTTATATATCCATCGACATGGATTCTATGCTTCTCCAATTGATGTCATGTCCACAAATGCGGACCCTAGATATCCACCGACGTGGATTCTATGCTTCTGTTGCTTCTCAATTTGATGTCATGTCTACAGACGCGGACCCTATATATCCACCGATGCAGATTCTATGCTTCTCCAAAAGATGTCATGTCCACAGACGCGGACCCTATATATCTACCGACATGGATTCTATGCTCCTTCAAATGATGTCATGTCCACAGACACGGACCCTATATATCCACCGACATGGATTCTATGCTCCTTCAGATGATGTCATGTCCACAGATGCAGACCCTATATATCCACCGACATGGATTCTATGCTCTTCAAATTGATGTTGTGTCCACAGACGCGGACCCTATACATCTGCCAACACAGATTCTATACTCTTCAAATTGATGTTGTGTCTACATACGCAGACCCTATATATCCGCCGACGCAGATTCTATTCTTGATATTCTGATAAATTTTGCTTTTCAAGAGTTGTTAGGTATACTCGGTGCCTGTGTAAACCTGCGATCAAAGAAAATTTGTGAGTATTTTGGGGGGAGGTTGACTTGCGCATTTGTTGTGTTGTACTCTGTTGTTGCATCTTGCATAATCTCCTCCTCGTAATGTCTCCCTTTTCGAACGTCGAACCTTAGTTGAGCTGTGAGCAAAAGGGATAAGGAAAGGGGATATGCATGTGTTTTGTAAAAAAATATTTTTAAAGAATAATGCAAATTTGTTCCATTGAATCATAGACTCTGACGTGTTGTCTGGACATAATCCCTTCTATATCTGTTTGCTGCTCCAAGATCATCCATTTTGAAATTTTGAGGGTAGCCCAAAATTTCTGCCCCAGTGTGCTGCTTGCATTTTCCTTGAATTTTTAATAAAATTTTCTTATGATGTGACTGTGCCTTGAGTAGGCTGCCTACGTATCCCCTCTTGGGAATCAGGTCGCTACGTAGTTCAAATTTTCATAAAATGAGTGTTGCTAACGTCGACTTCAATTTGTAGTATCTCTTGATTGTGTCTGTGTAAAGGATCTTGTTAATTTTGTCTCGATTTAGAGAATTCCACTTTAGGATCAACTGTCTTGCTCTAACTTTCTTGGTGAATGCCTTTGTCATTTTATTGCTCGTTGTATTCATACTTCGCTATTTATGAGCGTCACTTGCTCGAGTATGCTCTTAGTCCTTTTGGGATTGTCCAATTCTGCTCCTTATATGTATTTTTTACTGTTTTGCCTTGAATTGTAAGTCATCTTCCTCAATACGCTCTTGTCTCAGTTGTCTGTTGTAAGATCTCTGTGATTAATCATGAAGTTTCTTAGATGTCCTTCACCATAGCCTAGTTTGTACTTGTCGTTTGGACTGCTTCCTCACATCGCAGTCGCAGATTCAATGGAATTAAAATAATTTTGCAGACAGTGAATGATGCATACTCAAAAAATGAAAAACAGGAAATGCTTTTATTATTGGACTTGAGAAATAATCTTTCCAAAGGAAACAATGATGCAACAAAGTTGAAAAATAAAGAAAGCAAAAGCTAACGACTCGGAGTCGTGTTTAATTTAAGAAAATAACTAATGCCCCAGCTCCACTAAGGTTCTCGGCATGCTCGGAATGTGCTGCAGATTCAGTTGTTCAGTTTCAGCTTTCTAGATTTTCAGGGCTTCAGTATGCTTTTCAGGAACTGCATCATATTCTTCCATGAATAGCTCCTTTAGACCGGTCAGCTCATCTTCTATATCATGAACACTTTCGGCACGTCCTTCTCCCTTGAGAGTTTTCATGTAGCTTGAAAAGATGGATGCTTGTTTCAGAGTTGGAACAAACTGCTCTAGTGAATGATAACCTCTTGTATCTTTTGTAGTACTTTTTCCTTTGCAAACCAAGATGTACCCCAGGCCAAACTTGTATTCATCAAACATTGTTTCTGCTTTAATAATTGTACCTTCTAGATTGCATTCTTTGCCGAAGTCGATCATATTCACCTTTCATCCCCATGATTAGGCAGTAGGTTATTGCGCACATCTAGTGCCTTCAGATGAATGACCTTTTTATCGATTAGGTCCTGAATCTTATCTCTCAATGCAAAAAATTTGTCCGTGTCATGCCCTGATCCACCTGAGTGATATGCTCACCTTTTACTGTAATCAAAGTTAGGTTAAGGGTTTTCTGGCATCTTTTGAGGTATTGGGATGATAAGCCCGACAGCTTTCAATCTCTCGAACAATTGGGTGCGAGATTCAGCTGATGGAGTGTAGTTTATTTTGGGTCTTTGTTTTGCATCAGGGCGAGGCCTAGGAAGGTACGGTGGTGCATTTCGGTAGTTGGGTTGAGTATTTTGCTGGTATGGTGGACGACTTGGTGCTGGGGTGTGGAATATAGGCCGAGTGGGCTGAGTGTTGTAAATGGGATATTCAGGTGGTATGTGAGGGTATGGATATAATGGTGGCGGTGTTTGATAATAGTGGTTGAAAGCAGGGTCTTGAATGGTTGCAGCAAAAGAGACTTCATCTTTCTTCTTTTTGGAGAGACTCACATTTCCTGACTGGATAGCCTTATTAGTAGCTTGTAGTGCAGCTAGGCTAATAATCTTTCCACTTTTCAGCCCTTCTTCTACGTCATCTCCCATCAACACTACATCAGCAAACTTCTAATTTTTCATATGCAACAGCTTATCGTAGTAGACGTCCTCTTGAATGCGGATGAATATGTTCACTATTTCCCTTTCATCCATAGCGGGTTGCACCTTGGCAGCTTCTGCTCTCCACCTCGTAGCATATTCTCTAAACGTCTCTGTGGGTTTCCTTTTCAACTTTTCCAATTAGAAACGATCTGGTAACATTTCGGTATTGTACCCAAATCTTTCTACAAAGTCTGCTACCATATCTTCCCAACCGAGCCATGTGCCTGGTTTCTGCTTAGAGAACCAACTTAAGGCCTCTCCAGTCAAGCTTCGACTGAACAGCTTCACTCGTACTTTCTCATCTTCCCCTGCTCCAATCAACTTATCACAATATGTTCTCAGATGCGCCATAGGGTCTCCAGTGCCATTGAACAGGTGATCCACGCTCAATCTTACACCATTAATAGTGAAGGGCGGTCGTCAAATTATAATATCCTATGTGAGTCGGGGTCGATTTCCCAAAGGAACTAGCACGTCAAGTGAGAGAGTTGAAAATAGATATTCAAATGAGGTTTAGTATTGAGTCCTAGAAGTACGATTTGTTTGATGAAAACTATGATTAATTCTAAAGTGTAAGCAATTAAACGAGTAAGTTGTTCGATATTACTAGACTAGGGGTGCAACCAACTAATAGTGATTTTCAACCAACGGGTGTCTTTACTTCACTTTCCCAACACAAGTATAATTATAGTCGAGCATTCCGATCGTGATATCTAGAATCCTTCCGGCCTAGGAGAGATCTTTCACAACCCGCTCGTCAAAGCCTTAGTTGAATGCTTGAAGCACTACTCAATGACCCGACGAAAGGAGACCTCTTCCGAGCGTAACTCCTTTTAGATGAGTTAGTCTATATGAATAGCCTATCAACTCAAATCCTCGCCAACTCCACTATTCTACACTAGTTAATCTCTTCCGAGTCTTTAACTAGCAATGTAGATAAAAAATCCCAGAGATCATGGATTTTGGGATTTTGATGTTATTGTAATGGGGAGTTGGATAATTGTTACTTGTGTTATGGTTAGTGAAATAGAACAACACCCATTGATTTTCAATCACAATAGCATAATTATACCCCTAGTTATGAGTAGAGCTACTCATAACTAGGGTTTGAATCATAGTAATAAAGATGTAATGAAAAGATGAAATCATGTTGGACATAAGTTTGAATTGATATATGGAATCAAGATTCAAAGTTACAAGATTAGAAGCTTACAAAATGATGTTAAGTCTCCAACTTGGCTCCCAAAATCGCCCAAAATATAGAGTAAAATGTAATGTAAGATTTGGTGTAATAAAACCCTCACTTTCCTATTTATACTCCTAAGAAAATTACACAAAAATCTTCTTCCGTCGCAATTGTGCTGACCGCACAATATTGTGCTGGCCAATTGTACTGACCGCACAATATTGTGCTGGCCAATTGTGCTGACCGCACAATACTGTGCTGGCCGCACAATTCCTTGAAAATTTGAAGTGTTGCTGCTCGATTTTGCATTCTTGTGCTAAGCATTGTGCTATCGCACAATATTGTGCTGAGTATTGTGCTAAGCATTGTGCTATCGCACAATATTGTGCGGAGCCGCACAAATCCTTGAAAACTTGTTCCATTTCGCATGACTCCAACTTCGACTTGACTCGGCCTTCTTTTGTGTTCTTTCCGCTCAGTTTCTGGCCTCGAGCGTTTAAACTAAGTAGCACCTGGAATCATGCAACATTACATAAGGATTGGTCGTGAAATTAGCTTAAAAACACGTAAAGTTCCTATAAAGGAAGGCTCAAAGTCGGTAAAATGCCGACTTATCAACACCCCCAAACTAGAACTTTTGCTTGTCCTCAAGCAAAACACACTTCAATGGTCCCCAAGTTGCAATTCACCAATTCATGCATTTTTTTTATTAAAGCAACAACTCACCAAAACTCTATTCAAGTTCTACAACTAATGACATTGGTTGGTTCCAACAATTAAGCCAAGCCATGTGAGCATAACCCCCATATACAAAACATCAAAGAAAGCAAACATGCCATGACACAAGATTTTCAAATTTTGCCTCTTCATCACAAGACTTCACTTCTTTACTTGCTCACCTCAATTGAAAAGTGAAACACAAGTCCTCAACTCAACTTCACAAGTGCCCTTACCACTCAAGAGAATATCCAACCACAAAAATGCAATGATAACACAAGTGGGATTAATGATAGGAAGAATTCGCTCACTCTCTCAAAAGAAGTTCATCATGCACACTAAAGATCCATAGGCTTGCCCTTCGTGTACCTCTCCACTAATGTAGGAATGCTTGACCCGAAATCAATTAGGACTTGTTAGGGTTGTAATGTAGGCTTTTGGTCAAAGGTAGGGTAAAATATGGGCAAATAGTGACTACACACCTCCTTGAGCACTACACCGTACAAAAATTAAGGTACACTTCGTTTTTCTTGCACTTACACCTTGCTAAATCGAGGATTATACACTAATCTTTCTCCTCTTTATTCATCAATTCTCTTTTTCTTCTTTTTCTTTCATATCTTTCACTTGCTTCTTTTTGTTTCTTTTCACTTTTTCACTTTTTTTTTTATTTCAACTCGCTTTTGTTGCTCTTCCTTTTCATTTATTTTCTTTTGATTTTCATTCATTTCCACACTTTCACCATAATTTGTGCCACCCCCAAACTTAGGCTTTTGCCTAAGTTGCACGTCTTTCAATGCACTCAAGGAGGTAGGGTCAAAAGAGAGGGTTAGTGCTTTAAGCACTTAGAATTGGTCCGGGTTAATAATGTGGTTGCCAAAGGAAAGTATATTAAGCTCAAAGGGGTTGACTAAGGATATAATGCTAGGGTAGGCTTTTTAGATTACTGAGCGGGCCAAAGAAAGCCTAAAATCATTTTTCAAGTCAAGCATCACCTAGGATTTCGCCTCGAAGCACACTTAGGGCAAGTTCTAGATCAAGAAGCACACACATGAACACACCGAAACCTCACCACACATGGCACATGTAAAGTAAGGAAGACGAGTATATTCAAATCCCAATCAAAGACAATTAAGAATCCAAAGTTTACTCATAGCCTAATAAGAGCTAATTAGTGACATAAGAGCCAAAAGTTGAACTTAAAGATCATAGCACAATTTACCCACTAAGTTTTTCTATTCATTTTTCAAAACAAGCTCACATGATAAGGATTAAATAATGGTGGAACCAAACATGCCAAAAGTTGCTAAGGAGCAAGAATCCACAACTAGTCATCATTATTTACAACTAAATACTAAACTAGTACTAGAGATGCCCGGTTCAACACAATTACTTCCTTGGAAAAGAACCATGGCAAAGAAAAACCAATGAGGTTATTTCAAAAATTTTTGTGCAACATGGTATTTACAATGAAAATGGTTGTTCGGACCCAAATGAGGCTTTCGCACCCACATGGGATGCCTACGTATCACCCGGGAGTGAATCAGATAAAGAAAAGGTAGCATCCCAAGCGTAGTTCATGGGAGTACCATATGTTTTTGTTTTGTTTTTCGAATTGCTAAACATATATGTACTAACAACTTAACATAAACACATTTGTACATGCATCAAACATAACACCATTTCATAGATAAAATAAATATATACAATACTTGGTTCATGACAAACAAAGGTACTCAAAACATCCTATATACAATATATGGTGACATGAGACATTCTTTAAGTACCCACCCCCCAAACTAAAAGTATGCATTGTCCCCAATGCAACTAAAAGTTATGAAAGCATCTAAGAGAATGAGTAAAAGAATGTTCCCTGTCATAGCTAGCCCTCAGTGGCTGGTAGAGGAATGGATGGCTCAGCAGCAGTGGAACCCTCAAGGGTCGGCTGAGTATCAGCAGGCTCTGTCTGGAGTGGAGTGGTAGTGGCAGCGGCAGGCAATGGCTCATGTGTCTCTGTCTCTGTTTGCTCAACCCTAGCCATAGAAGTGGCCTGCCTGTCCAAGCTGTCAAGCTCCCGACGCCTCATAAGCTCCTCGCGCTCGGGATCCTCCTCCTCCTCGTCATCCTCATCATCGACATCTGCAGCCGAAGATGTCCTCTCCGTCTCCTCCAAGAACGAGAAGTCACCCCGACAATAGCTGTAAAAGTCCCTGGAGAGGCTAGATAACTCTCCTCTCAGGCTCGGGATATCCTCCTCGACTCGCCGCTCTATCATCTGCATCCTCTTCCCTATTTTCTTCAACTCTCTAGTCTGCTCCTTCTGGCCCTCCGCCAGCTGTCTCAAACTCTCCTGCAAGGGCAGCATGATCTCCTGAATAGGCATCATGACCTCCCTGAACACTCTCGCTGTCAACAATAGGTCCTGGAGAATAGTTTTCAGCTTCTCGTTCAAGGTGTTCACCACCGTGGACGTGGCAGCGACAACACCCGGAACCTGAAGCAAGGAGGCATGGCCTAAGATAGATGGGGGCACCCGAGAGGCGGGGCGCCCAGGAGGTGCAGCTGGTGTGCCTGTAGATGAGGACGGTGCCTGTGTGGATGTAGATGGTGCCTGAGTGGCTGCCTCGGATGACTCCCCAGCTGTGGGAGCAGCATCAGATAATAGAGTATCCAGAGTGGTCGACTCGGTAGTATTCCTCTTCTTCTTGTCCCTGGGGTTCCCTTCGTCATGGATCTTATCCACCTCAGTCCTACCAGTGGCCTCAATCTCCACGTCCAAATGAGGAATCCGTGGGACATTTACATTGGAGATGAGGCTAGTCAATAAATAGGGAAAAGGGAGGGTTGTCTCATTCTGCTCCATCCTGTTCTCTATCTCTGTGAGTATGATGGCACCGAGGTTGAGAGGGTAATCTGCCATCAGGGCGGCAACTAACACTGCTTTCCTCAACGGGATCTTGGTATCATTCTTCGAAGGAATCAACCTACTACTAACAAGCCCTAGCCAAGCCTTGGCCTCGAAATTGAGGTCCTTCTTGTATATACCGACCTCGGGGGCTGCCCACGCAGGTGTGGTGCCCGGTGCTGCTATAATGGAGACCAACCATGGCCTAACCTCTTCCTTCAACCTCAACTTCTCAGAATAAGCCAGGGTTATGCACGTTCTGTTGACCCCTAGAAACCCGTTCAAGTCATCCCAATCATAATACACCTCAGTCCCCCGCACAACTACCTTGCTCTCGGTGAATTTCTTGCATTTGCCGTTAGCATAGAACTCACGTACAAGACTGGGGACGTACTTGCCTGGTGGCGCACAGAACCCCAACCACCCCCGTCTATCCAGGTTGGCATATATCCGAGCATACTCCTCCTCCGTGCCCGAGATATGAAAGCGTCTCTCCGGGAGGATAGGGCGTTTCTTTGTAAACTCCTTGTAAATGGCCCTAGCCTCCGGCACCACAAATCTCTCAATCTTGGCCGGTTTGGGATCAAGGCCAGGGACCCCTTGGAATTGGGAGTCCGAATCAGATCCTGAGCTCGAGCTCGGGCTCGACTCACTCTGTCTTTCCACCCTCTTTGAGGTCGACCTCTTCCGGGAGGTTTCTTGGTCCTTTGGTTGCTTCGGCTTGGCCCGTGAGGTACTCTGCCGGGCCCTAGTCACTTGCTTTTTCCTATTAGTCATCTTTTGCTTCCCCTTAGTATTTGTCATGATACCTAAAAGAAAAATAGAAAAAATTAGTCTAAAACGAACATTTAATATATACATTCTATACTACTTTAATTATACTAGTTAAACAACCATAAACACGATTAAAAACAACGAGGACTAATAATATTTACATGGGAAAACCTACCAAAAAGTGACTAAAAAAATATGCCTTTTGAAAGTCAATTGTGCGGACCGCACAATATTGTGCGGTGCCGCGCAATCTGTGAAAAGAGGCAGTGTACCTGGCTGCCTTGTGCGGAGAAGAAATTTCAACTTGTGTGGACCGCACAATTTTGTGCGGTACCGCACAATTGCAAGAAAACGAGCAGATTATTTGGTGCTCTTGTGCGACCACATTGTGCGGTCCGCACAATTTTGTGTGGTCCGCACAATGTTCAAAAATTGAAAATTTGTGATAACGCTTTATTAATCCGAGGTTTAACTATCTTTTGATTTTCGCAATTGGGACACTCTCTCACACACTGATTCCTATTCAAGAAGTAACCCTAATCCCATTTTCAATTTGTTCAAATTTCTTTTCTTGTTAACCAAGAATTGGGATTATGGGTTAGGGTTCACATGATTCATAGGTTACTCAGACTTCACCATGATCGATTGTAACCCAAGTTGGGTCGAACCCATTGGGTCCTATGGATGATTCAACTCGACCCATTTGTTTTTTTCAATTCTAGGAGCAAATCACTTGAATTTAACATGAGATAGAGATGAGAAAACATACCGGATTTGATGATGTTGGATTGATCCTTGAAGTGGTAGGATTGAATGTGTGTGTTGTGATTGAATGGGTCTTCTTTCTCTTTTGTTTTTGTGTGTGTGTTGAAATGAAGAAGAATGAAGAGAGTTTTAAGTTATACGTACCTGAATGGACATAATTATCCTTACTCGTCACTTTGTGCGACCGCACAATATTGTGCGGTGCCGCACAAGTGACAAAATGATTGTGCGATGCTGCTGGAGGAATTGTGCGGTCGCACAAAATTGTGCTGACCCGCACAATCCTCCATTTTCTGGCAGTGGCTTCAAAGCAATTGTGCTACCAATTGTGCTAGGTAGCACAATGTTGTGCCTTATCACTTTTTTGTTTTTAAATCATCCTCAGCCCGCACTTTTGAGTACGACTCCGCACAATCCCATTCCTTAAGCCATAATTGGACTCGTTTCTTCACTTTTGATCATCTTCACATCTACAAACACCATCCACTCAAGAACAAGTGATGAGCATCATAATATATCTATAAAACATGCATGAATTTAAACATGGGTTGCCTCCCAAGAAGCGCCTAATTTAACGTCGCGGCACGACGGTTTTGACTTTATTTCCTCAAGGTTTATCAAGGTAGATGCCCGCCACTTCACCAACTTCGGCATCGCATCCCAAGTAGTGCTTCATTCTATGCCATTGACCCGAAAAGTTCTTCCGCCTTCTTTCGATTGCAAATCAACGGAACCATAAGGAGTAACTCCTACCACCTTGAAAGGTCCCTTCCACTTGGACTTGAGCTTGCCCGGGAATAGCTTCAAGCGAGTGTCAAACAACAACACGACATCTCCTTCTTTGAACGTCCGGTTCCAAATCCTAGAATCATGGAGCATTTTCATTTTCTCCTTGTAGATCATTGCATTCTCATAGGCTAGGAACCGGAATTCATCAAGCTCATGCAAATTTGAGATTCTTGCATTGGCGGCATCATCCCAATCCATGTTCAATTTCTTCAATGCCCATAAGGCTTTGTGTTCAAGTTCCACCGGTAAATGGCAAGCTTTTCCGAACACTAACTTGAATGGAGACATCCCAATTGGAGTTTTGTACGCGGTTCGGTAAGCCCATAGAGCTTCATCAAGCTTTCTTGCCCAATCGGTTCTATTTGCATTAACTGTTTTGGCAAGAATGTTCTTTACTTCCCGGTTCGACACCTCGACTTGGCCACTTGTTTGGGGATGGTAGGGAGTTGCAACCTTGTGTTTCACTCCATATTTTTTAAGGAGATTCGAGAAGGCACGGTTGCAAAAATGACTCCCACCATCATTAATGATAGCCCTTGGAGTCCCAAATCTTGAAAAGATGTTCTTTTTCAAGAAACTCAATACACTCTTGGCTTCATTGTTGGTGAGCGCAACCGCTTCCACCCACTTAGACACGTAGTCAACCGCCACCAAAATATATTTGTTTCCATATGAGCTCACAAAGGGTCCCATGAAGTCAATCCTCCATACATCAAACAATTCAACCTCCACAATAGGATTCATTGGCATTTCATGCTTTCTCGAAATTCCCCCCATCCGTTGGCATTGATTACAATTCTTGACCCAAGCATGGGCATCCTTGTGCAAGGTTGGCCAAAAGAAGCCACATTGTAGCACCTTAGCCGCCGTCCTAACTCCACCATGATGTCCTCCATAAGGCGAAGAATGGCACCCATTCATAATGGCCTCTTGCTCGGACTCGGCAACACATCGTCGGATGATTCCATCAACGCATACCCTAAAGAGATAGGGCTCATCCCAATAATAGAACCTTGCATCTTTTGCCAACTTCTTCTTTTGATAAAACGTGAAGTCTTCGGGGTAGACTCCCCCAACTATGAAATTGGCTAAGTCGCCATACCAAGGGATTGGTTCCCAAGACACGACCAAGATCCTTTCATCCGGAAATATATCATTTATCTCCACTTCTTCTTTTGGGCGACCTTCCTCCTCTAACCGTGACAAATGATCCGCCACTTGGTTCTCGGTCCCCTTTCTATCTATCACCTCAATGTCAAACTCTTGAAGAAGTAACACCCAACGAATGAGTCTTGCCTTGGAATCCTTCTTTGCCATCAAGTACCGGATAGCAGAGTGGTCGGTATGGACAATTGTTCTCGACCCCACCAAGTATGCTCGGAATTTCTCAAAGGCAAAAACTATTGCGAGAAGTTCTTTCTCCGTCACCGTGTAATTCATTTGAGCTCCATTCATCATTTTACTTGCGTAGTAGCTAGGATAAAACATCTTCTCCACCCTTTGACCTAGCATGGCTCCCAAAGCCACGTCGCTAGCGTCACACATGAGTTTGAATGGAAGCTCCCAATTTGGACTCACAATGACTGGTGCGGTGGTTAGCTTCTTCTTTATCTCTTCAAAGGCTTCTAAGCACGCCTTGTCAAAAACAAACTTGGCATCGTTCTCCAACAATTTGCACATCGGATTCATAATTTTGGAGAAGTCTTTAATGAAGTGGCGATAAAATCCCGCATGTCCCAAGAAGCTTCGGACACCTTTCACGGTCATTGGAGGTGGAAGCCTTGAAATCACTTCTATTTTTGCTTGGTCCACCTCAATCCTTTTTTTTCGAAACTTTGTGCCCCAACACGATGCCTTCTTGGACTAAGAAGTGACATTTTTCCCAATTAAGAACAAGCCTCGTTTCTTCACATCTTTCTAGCACTCTCTCCAAATTAGACAAGCAATCATCGAATGAATCTCCAACTACCGAGAAGTCATCAGTGAACACCTCAAGGAAATTCTCCACCATGTCGTGGAAAAGAGCTAGCATGCACCTTTGGAATGTGGCGGGTGCATTACAAAGACCAAATGACATCTTGCGGAATGCAAAGGTGCCATAGGGACAAGTGAAAGTGGTCTTGTCTTGATCCTCGGCCTCAATGGATATTTGGTTATAGCCGGAGTACCCATCCAAGAAACAATAGTAAGCACGACCCGCCAACCGATCAAGCATTTGATCAATGAATGGCAAAGGAAAATGGTCCTTCCATGTAGCGGTGTTGAGCTTTCGATAATCCATACACACTCTCCATCCGGTTACGGGTCTAGTTGCAATGGACTCATCCTTGTCATTTAGAATCACCGTCATACCCCCCTTCTTGGGCACACATTGCACGGGTGACACCCACTTGCTATCGGACAATGGAACTATCATACCCGCATCTAGCCATTTGATGATTTCTTTCTTCACTACCTCTTGCATAGGAGGATTCAACCTCCTTTGGTGTTCTACACTTGGCCGACACCCTTCTTCAAGCAAGATCTTATGAGTGCATACCCCCGGATCAATTCCCTTATATCCGCCAAGGTCCATCCTATAGCTTTAATCCTCCTCTTCACCACTTCAACAAGTTGAGATTCTTGAGTTTTGGTCAAGTGAGATGAGATGATTATGGGTAGAGTGGAGTTGGGACCAAGGAAAGTGTATCTCAAATGGGATGGTAAGATTTTCAATTCAAGTTTCGGTGGTTCTTCAATGGATGGTTTTGTTGGTGGTGTTTCTCGGCTTTCAAGGTCTAGGGATAGCTTTTTAGGTACATAGGGTTTTGATCCAAAGCCTTCCAATGCCTTCACTACCTCCGCTACACTCTCTTCATTTTCCACGTCCATGTTCCATATCACTGCCGCCAACATGTCTTCTTGACTAGCTAAGACACTCTCCTTTTCCACTAAGGCATCGACCACGACATCGACATAAGAACAAGTCGCATCATTGTCCATTGGTTGTTTCAAGGCCTTGCAAATATGAAATACGGCATTCTCCCCATTGAACCTAAAAGTAAGTTCACCTCTCTCCACATCACAAAGAGCTCTTCCGGTCGCTAAGAATGGTCTCCCAAGAATGATAGGTACTTCAAAATCCACGGGGCAATCAAGAATAACAAAATTCGCCGGGTAGACGAATTTGTCTACCTTCACCAACACATTGTCAATAATTCCAATTGGGCTTTTCATTGAGCGATCGGCCATTTGCAAGTTCACGGTTGTCGGACTAGGTGCCTTGGTGTCCAATGTCTTGTACACCGCATATGGCATTAAGTTGATACTTGCACCTAGGTCACACAAAGCTTTCTTGAAGTGCCTTCCACCAATTGTGCATGGAATGGTGAAAGCTCCGGGATCTTCCATCTTTGGAGCTATGTGTTTTGACACAATTGCACTCACTTGATGAGTCACCTTGATTGTCTCGAAATCTCCATATGTCTTCTTGGTCACCAAGTCTTTCATGAATTTAGCAATGTTAGGCATTTGTCCCAATGCATCAACCAATGGAATGTTGATTGAAGTGCTTGCAATTTTCTCCCATATCTTCTTGGCATGTGTGATTTCTCTTTGCTTGTTACTCTTTTGTGGGAATGGAAGGGGAATTTTGGGAATGGAGCTTGGAATGGGAAGGCTTTCTTTGGGTGGTGGAGTTTTCTTTGGTTTAGCCTTTTGGGTAGTGGTGTTTTGGGACGTAGGCTTGGGAATCTCTTGAACATCATCATCATTGTCTTGCACCAACTCATCACCTTGCCTCTCCTTTTCATCATGCACCATCTCCTCTCCAATAGCTTCATTATCATTCCACTCGGCACCCTCATGATCATCTTGCATTCTCAACTTCGCATCATCATTACTCATGGCTTTAGGATCTTCATATGTCTTGCCACTTCGAGTTTTGATTGCCATCACTTGGTCTTTACCGCCTCTTTTAGGATTCACTACCGTATCACTTGGTAATGCTCCTTGCGGCCTTTGATTGACTTGGTGTGCGAGTTGGCTCATTTGCGACTCAAGTTCTTTGATGGATGTGGAATGTGATGTCATAATTTGCTTCATATCTTTCATGTCTCCGGAGTAGCCTTGTTGATTTTGAAGCATTTGACTCATCATTTCTTCCAATTTAGTGGGAGTCTTTGTCTCTTGATCATTTTGCTTAAATGGAGGTCTTGGAGCATATTGTTGAGAAGAACTGGCTCTTCTCCCCTCTTGGTTGTTACTCCAATTACCTCTTCCTTGACTTGGCCTCCATTGCCTTTGTTGTTGGTAGGCTTGTTGATATGGTTATTGGTAGGGTTGTTGATAAGGTCTTTGATAACCACCTTGATCATACCCTCTTTGCCCTTGGTAGTTACCCACATAATGTACTTCTTCTCCTTCTTGCATATGGTAGCATTGTTCTGGATAGTATCCTTCTTGCCCATGTTGAAGAAGGGACATAGGAACACCTCCGGGAGTCACATAACCCATTGGGGCCACTTGATGGCCGGTATTCGTGGTGTGGATATTTTCCACCTTGTGCAACTTCTTTTCATTGGCTTCCCTATCGGCCTTTGAGTTCTTGTTCATGAGGTCCACCGATGTCAATATCCTTGCCATTTTCTCATCTTGGGCTTCAAGTCTTTCCATCATCATTGGACTAATCCCAACTTCTCTTCCCGGATTCTTAGCTCTTGATTGCCATTCTTGAAATCTCTTGGTCACTTTGTCTAGGATATCTTTCACTTCTTCATACCTCTTGTCCATGGTGACACCATCACATAAAGTGTCCAAGGTGGATTGATTCATCTTGTTCAACCCTTGGTAGAAGCTTTGCAACAACATGTTCCCATTGAAACTATGATTAGGACACCGGAGCAACCCATCTTGGAAAGCCTCCCAAGCCTCGGTTAAAGAATCGGATGCCTCTTGCTCAAACATGTAGATCTTATCTCTCAATGCCGCTTGCTTCCCCTTTGGTGAAAACTTCCCTAGAAATTGTTTTACCAACTCTTGAAAATAGAGTTTCTCGGCAACTTGTTCAACCAATCTTTAGCTTTTCCGGTGAGAGGGTAAGGGAACACTCTCAACCTCAATGATTCTTCCGATACCCTTGCCGACTTGTAGAGATTGCAAGTTTGCACAAAATTTCTCAAGTGATCATTTGCATCTTCATTCTTATTACCGCCAAAGCAACCATGTTGTTCCAGACCTTGAAGAATTACATTTGGGATGCTAAAACTAGCATTGCCATGAATAGGAGGAGGAACTATGGCACTTGCAAAACAATTCATATCAATTTCTTCCTCAATCTCCTCATCATCTTCATAGTCTCGCATCTCTTGTTGATAATCCCGAGCACCTCTAGCATACTCTTGTTGATAATCCCGAGCACCTCTAGCATACTCTTGATTCCGGTTGACATTGCGAGCATTAACTCTATTAGCATTGCCCCCTCGGTTGACATTTGCTCTACCTCCACGGTTTACACCCCGGCCACCTTGGTTCATACCTCGGCCGCCTCGGTTTGCATTGTTGCCACCCCGATTGACATTACCCGCAACACCTTCCTCTCCACCAAGATTTGCTTCTTCGTCATGTGCTTGAGCCCCTGCATTTGCTTGGGCAAAAGGATTATCACCTTGAGGGTTCTCATTCTCAACTTGTGCATCATCATTATCCACTTGCTCGACGTGGAATAGATAGCCCTCTTGGTTGAGTTCTATGTGGAACTCTTCATCATATTGCTCTTCATAACCTTGTGGACTCCCATGTTGTTGATTGTAATAATGGTTGTAATTGGGGTTCCGCAAGTTCCGATTAGGATTTCTCCTATAAGCCATGTTTCACCTGCACAAGGTAAAACCAAAACCAAAGTAAAATGCTAGGACTAGCGAACTAAACAACTTTGATTAACTAATGCAACTCAATATTGAAACCGTAGTTCCCCGGCAACGGCGCCAAAATTTGATCCACGCTCAATCTTACACCATTAATAGTGAAGGGCGGTCGTCAAAGTATAATACCCGATGTAAGTCGGGGTCGATTTCCCAAAGGAACTAGCACGTCAAGTGAGAGAGTTGCAAATAGATATTCAAATGAGGTTTAGTATTGAGTCCTAGAAGTATGATTTGTTTGATGAAAACTATGATTAATTCTAAAGTGTAAGCAATTAAACGAGTAAGTTGTTCGATATTACTAGACTAGGGGTGCAACCAACTAATAGTGATTTTCAACCAACGGGTGTCTTTACTTCACTTTCCCAACACAAGTATAATTATAGTCGAGCATTCCGATCATGATCTCTAAAATCCTTCCGGCCTAGGAGAGATCTTTCACAACCCGCTCGTCAAAGCCTTAGTTGAATGCTTGAAGCACTACTCAATGACCCGAGGAAAGGAGACCTCTTCCGAGCGTAACTCCTTTTAGATGAGTTAGTCTATATGAATAGCCTATCAACTCAAATCCTCGCCAACTCCACTATTCTACACTAGTTAATCTCTTTTGAGTCTTTAACTAGCAATGTACACAAGAAATCCCAGAGATCATGGATTTGGGATTTTGATGTTATTGTAATGGGGAGTTGGATAATTGTTACTTGTGTTATGGTTAGTGAAATAGAACAACACCCATTGATTTTCTATCACAATAGCATAATTACACCCCTAGTTATGAGTTTAGCTACTCATAACTAGGGTTTGAATCATAGTAATAAAGATGTAATGAAAAGATGAAATCATGTTGGACATAAGTTTGAATTGATATATGGAATCAAGATTCAAAGTTACAAGATTAGAAGCTTACAAAATGATGTTAAGTCTCCAACTTGGCTCCCAAAATCGCCCAAAATATAGAGTAAAATGTAATGTAAGAGTTGGTATAATAAAACCCTCACTTTCCTATTTATACTCCTAAGAAAATTACACAAAAATCTTCTTCCGTCGCAATTGTGCTGACCGCACAATATTGTGCTGGCCGCACAATTCCTTGAAAATTTGAAGTATTGCTGCTCGATTTTGCATTCTTGTGCTAAGCATTGTGCTATCGCACAATATTGTGCTGAGCATTGTGCTATCGCACAATATTGTGCGGAGCCGCACAAATCCTTGAAAACTTGTTCCATTTCGCACGACTCCAACTTCGACTCGACTCGGCCTTCTTTTGTGTTCTTTCCGCTCAGTTTCTGGCCTCGAGCGTTTAAACTAAGTAGCACCTGGAATCATGCAACATTACATAAGGATTGGTCGTGAAATTAGCTTAAAAACACGTAAAGTTCATATAAAGGAAGGCTCAAAGTCGGTAAAATGCCGACTTATCAACAGGTCGAACTTTGGTATCTTGTATCCGTCTGGCAATTTCAAAGTAGGATAGATGCACAAGTCTTCATAAGCTAAACCTTTAGTGGTTTTGCCTAACTCAAACTTCTTAAAGGCTGCCTCCAGCTTACGAACTTTCTCTTTTGTCCCATCATCAGTGGCTTCATCCTCCGCCCATTCATAGTTTTCATGGTCTTTGATTGGTAAAGTGAGTTGTTTGGTTTCAACAGTGAATATAGGGTTGTAAAGCTGCTGGTATGTGGTGTTGGTGCGAGGTAAGTTTGTGTTTAGGTAAGTAGGAAGTGCAGGAGGTGGTGCTTGATATCTGGTGGGTAGGGTTGCTTGGTAAGTAGCAGTTGGTGTTATTTGGTAGATAATGGGTGGTGATATTTGGTAAGTAGCAGGTGGTGTGGTTTGGTATGTGGCCGGTAATACTATTTGGTAAACAACGGTTGGATCACTTGGGTGTATAGGGTCTTTCCCGTTAGGGCGGGCTGACCCACTCGGATCGACAGGCTTTCCAGAATGGGCGGAGTTAACAATGGGTAAACTGGCCATGTCCCATTGTCAGTTTCTCTTCAAGTTCTTTAATTCTTTGCTCTAAAGTAGCACCAAGTTCATTATACCCAACCGGGGTAAGCTTGCGGGGTGTCCCACTAATCCCAATGTTATCATCATTAAGAGAAGCGTTACTCAACTCAGACATGATGTTTCATCGTCCTCTTCTTCTAGTTTGTGAAAGGGGAGGAGTTGTAATTGGAACTTTTGATCTCGTCCGGTACTGATGCTCGGCCAAAATGCACAAGTCAACCTCAGGAGCGGGAGTAAAACTAACACATGAAAACAATAAATCAGTGTTGAGATAATAATTGCCATATGCAAAATATATCATATCCTATAATGCAAGGGACCTCATTTGTGTCGTGGTAGGCCTAACAAGAGTAACACATATGATATGCATGATAGGTGTCATTTGATAACGCTTTTGGACGAAGTTAGCTAGTGGACTTTAACATGCCAGGGATGTTAAGCCTTCCTAAGTTTGAGTATGATATTTAAAATTGAACGTGTATTATGCGTCATCCTATTTGTTCTCATAACCCAAAAAAAATGAATGGAAAATAATTTTATTAAATAATTAATTTTGTTGTATAAATGTAGAAATAACACATTTGGGTAAATAGAAAGAAATAGGTGATCTTGTTACTTTAAAAGTAGAAGAAATTAATTTAAAATCTATAATTTTATTTACACGAAAGTAGAGAAAATTAACTTGTTTCATGACCCAAAATATAATTTTATAAAATAATTGGTTTTGTTGTATAAATATAGAAATAACGATTTTAGGTAAATAGAAATAAATAATTAATTTTTCTTACATAAAAGTAGAAAAATCAGTTTAAAGTCTATGCTTTCTTTGATCTTCCAAGTCTTCGTAACTTGTGACAACCTCCAACCAAAATAAATAATTGGATGATCCACACTTTAGAGAACAAATAGTCTATATTAGACAAGTTCAATTTTAAATTAATGCACACGTAGCACATTTAAACGTCCCTTAGGGTTGAAAACCCGTTTGGTTCGTTCAAACATGGTGAACTAATAGACTTAGACACGAGCTGAAGTCACACATTTCCTAAATATGACATGATGCATGGTTCTTAAACAGAGTTTCCACTAAGAGTTGGCTTGACTCGACAAGGTTCCTCCAAACGGACAGTTTGGAAGTGAAAAGTGCACAAACGGGCAACAACTTCGCTAGTTGACTAATTCTGCACATCTTTCCTAAAAGGTGTTTTAGCAGTGGAACGACCGTGAGTTTCACGCAATTGCTCTTGTGTGTGAAAGTGTGAATTTTTCAGAAGTGGAGGAACGTATGAACAGAATGACAATTATAAAATAAATATAATATAAATAACAATTAAAGGGTTACCCAAAAAAAATAATTATCAAAGAAACAAAACAAAGAAAAAGTGTTAGTCCGGTAATAAAAATAATAAAAGCAATAAATTAAACCCAATCATAAAAATCGTAATGGTTAGAACATAAGATTCCCAGCAGAGTTGCCATCATTACGCACCCCACTTTAAATAAGTAAGTAGTTTTCGACTTGAGGTAACTCGTTTGGAGTTAGAATTTTGGAGTCGCCACCTAATAAATTTCCTAGGCGTATTAGGTCACCTATTAATTTCTAATTCAATTTGAAGAATAACTCCGGGTTGGTCTACAAGTCAGAAATTCGGGTAAGTGTTCAAGTTAACCTAGAAGGAAGGGGTTAGGTACCTCCTAAGTTCCATAAATGTGGTCCCCGTCCGATTTCTATATTGAGTTTAACATATTGCTTAGAAAATGACGAAAGCTAAATAAAATAAATAAAAGAGATATGAGATGTAAAATATATAAGCAGTTATCTACATTTGCATAAGTAATGTGAATAATAATTATATTGCACAAATAGCCATAAATTAAATAATTAAATAATAACTAATTAAACACTTAAATAAATAAACCTAGGTTTTATTTATCCTATTCAGATCAGAACCCGACTTTCGTAAGGGGCGATAGTTTCAGAATCCACTATCAAATATATAGCTCGGGTGGTTTCCATCATATCCGAGGGGCTTAATTACCCTTAACCCCTATACCCTCTTTAAGTATTTAACCAAAGCGAGTTACTAATATATTAAACGTCCTAAAAGTTTTTCGCTAGCTCTCCAACTTAAAATCTCGGAGGCTGTTGAGACAACTAAAATATAAAATATCTAGACCCCTATATTTAGTAAGTACCCCGAACTAGACTACTAGGCGTCAAATAAAATACAGTCATGCTATACATTTAAAACCAAATAATGATAGTATCCTAAACATAGAAGCAAAGTGGGCCTCCAAATTGAAAGTTATATATTTGTAGGTAACCTGTTATATTTCAGCGTTTGAGATTTGCACAAACAGTCTAATTTTCAGGCAGATTTGTATTTTAGCCTTAGCAACAAGTAATGATACTAGATTTCAAGGACCAGAGGTAGATTTAGAACTCAGGAACTGCAGCAATAGAGATGAACTTCATCCTAGTTTGTAACCAGTGAACCCAAGCAAGCGTGAGAGAGTAAGTCTAGTATGAGAGGTGCTTAAAGAATGTAGAGACAGCCTGTGAAGTTGTGTAAAAGGTGAAGGGAGTGGTCTGTTTATATAGTGGTTGGGATATGCTGTTTGAATTTCAAAATCTCACCCGAAAAGGGAAAGTAAAATCAGTAATTTCTTTAAAAGGAAACTAGGGTTAATCAAGCTGTCAGTTTGAGAGATTAGGGGGATATTACAATCAGTAATTATATAACTAAAACAGACCACATTCAGTTCTAAAATTAAGGAGTATATTGCCAATCATACATTCTCACAATAAAATTAGCCTCTAAATATCAGTACAAATATCTTTAAAATAAGAAAAGTGATTTGATATTATGCGGGCTTGATTTCACTTGGTGGATTCCAAGTTGAACTTCAATCCTTTGTTGATCATTTTATTTGCGAGAGCCGAGTGTCTCTCGAGGATAGTTGCTTAGTGTAGGTGTTCCTTGATAATCACCCGAGGTGTATCGTAACAAGTTCTTCGGTGTTACTTAGGTAATTCGTTCGGTCGTCTCGCTTTTATCTTTACTTTATCGCTTCCGTATTTTCTGCTACATCAACAGTCCTCCAACTCTGGCTAAGGGAATTCTTGGGACCCATCTCAACTCGTCTGAACATGAGAGACAAAAGATTGAGAGGAGCAAGGGAGTGACTGATGCAATGTAAAATGCGGAAGCTAAAAACGATACGAAATATGCGGAAGCGAAAACAAGATAAAGTGATATCTACCAAGATAAAGTGATGTCTAACAAGATATTGAGATAAAAAGCAAGATGAAACTTGAAACGATTACCTAAGTAGCACCGAGGAACTTGTCTCGATACACCCCGGGTGAATGTCAAAAATCACCTATACTACACAACTACCCTCAAGAGGCACCCGTCTCTTACAAATAGAATGATCAAAGAGATTCGATGTTCAACTTGGATTCGACCAAGTGAAATCAAGCCCGTTCACGGGTTCTTCATTGAGATTCACTCAAATGATTCATCATTCTAATATTCAACGTTTGCTGATTACAAATGAAATGGCTAAGGGTGTATTTATAGACCCTTCTAAGACTAATGTGAAATGTCTAAAAAGCCCTCAAACATAATTAAAACAATATACAATACTTAGGGGCAAAATAGGAAGTTTACACCAAAAAGTTGGGGAATTCAGCATCCAGGCTCGCCTGAATGAGGCGCTCCGCCTGGCTGATAGACTGACCAAGGCAACCTCTGGTTGAGGCGCTCCGCCTCTTGGTCAGGCGCTCCGCCTGGCTCTGATGCGTAGGCTTTCCTCCTCCAATTGAACTCAAATGCATGATCTTCAAATCATCTCCAAAGCTCTTGCCCTCGCATCCTCGCATCCTCCTAGCTTGGCTCTTGATGGTTGGGGCCTAAGCCCAATTTGGATTGCATCATCCTCCCCTTCTTGAAAGGATTTCGTCCTCGAAATCAAACCATCAACGCCTACACCCAATGACAATCACAACAAAAATTTCCTACTACAAGAATAGGTTAGTGCCAAAAATATGGAAAACACACTCTTTTGGTATAACCAAGTATTAATAGCAATAAAAAAGTTCATGTTCCCAAGGGAAACAATAAGTACTTGGTTCAACAAAGAAGTGCACCCATCACAAGGATAAATCAAGAGATCAATAGGGCATGGAAAATGCAAGATCAATCTATCATTAATCCTATGATCCATTACCAACATACCAAACCTTCAATGAAATATTTTCACAACGTGGCACAATGGTTTTGGCATGCTCAATTCTCAAAGTGTGATCAACATGTGGGATGGAGTAGGCAAAGTAGTTCATTCTACCACTAGCGTCAATTATTCCGCTCCCCTTCTTAAAAGCTCTCATACTCACACTAAGAGATATCTCCACACCTCCAAGTTCATCCTTAAGAAAACACCTCTCACAAGGTAAACTCTCAAGGAAGGCATTAATAATGGCCTCTTCATCATCATAACCCAAACTAACAAGAGTAGGGTCACTAGAAGAATGATCTACCTCACTTGAAGCTTCAAACAAAGAGTTGTCTATGGGATCAAATCCCTCACACCATGGAGGTTCCAACTCATTCCTAACTCTAGTTCGATACAACTCACCATCATAAATAAAGATTCCCTTAAACAAAGGATTAGTAAAAGTACGCATCCCATTCTCAAGGTCAAGCAAAGGTGAAGTGCATAGCTAGGTTCATCACCCACACTTGAGGAGTCATCATATATGATCTGATCTATCTCATCCACTAGGGACTCCTCAAGGTCACCACCATCCTCACTACAACACATAGTTCCACCATAAGCAATTATATCAATAAGGGTGTGATCAAACAACTCATCTTCCCCTTTGTCAAAAATTGGTGGTGTGTCATAACAAGGTTCACAAATATAGTCAACTACCACTTTTTTTACTAAAGAGAGGTTCTTTGAATATTGGGCTCACATCATGATGTGTCTTTTCATTCCTCTCAACTAGTGGTTCACATGCACACACAAGTTGACTATTAGACTCTTCACTAGTTGTAAGTCCAATAGATGCATTACAAATATCAACTAGCATTGAGTCCTCACTAGACAAGGGACTAACATGTTCATGAAAAGGTGAAGAAACTACTTACACTAGAGTTGCTTCCTTGAGAACTCATAGCGCTTGAAGTATCATGTTCAACCTCCTCTTCATGAAGCTCACAATGAATACCTTCATTTTCTTGCCTTCATTCCAAATCATATGGTTGAGGCTCTATTAGCTTGCCTCCAAGAGTACCTACACAAAAGCCAATACAAGAAGAAGAAGAAGAAGAAGAAGAAGAAGAAGAAGAAGAAGAAGAAGAAGAAGAAGAAGATATAGCATGGTTAGAAGAAAGGGTGTCCTCATTCTCATTTTGACTTTCCACTCTTCTTCTTTCTTTCACTTTTATCTCAAGGCCAAGTGTATATTTGGGTGACAATCCACTCACATCACTTCTCACTTCCTCTCCTTTTCTCCACTCTAGGATTTTCACCGGTCACTCCCTTACTTCTCTCCATCTTTTGTCTCTCATTTTCAAGAGCATTGGGATGACGCTCGAGAATGCCTTCATTGGAGTAGAGTGACTCTTTACTTGTTTCAACTCATCACCTTGGGGATTGCCCAAGTTGTAGGATCCACTGTGGGAATGCCCAACATTCCATCATTAGTGCCTTCTCCGACCTCTTTTTCAACACTCGGGGTCCATTCTCTTCAAGGCCCTCAAGCCTCAAGTTTATAGATCTCACCTCAGCCAAGAGGTAGGCCAAAGTGCTTACCGGGACCATAATGGTCTCGTCAACATCTCTAGCCATGTACCTACAAAAACCAAAGACTAAAGAAAAGAGGTTAGAGTAAAAACCTCATATGCTCCCTTATTTTTTAATGTCACTCGGGTACACTCAATTAGGTGGTAGGGTAGGATCACTCAAGCTTGATTTCAAAGGCTTCCTCGTAGTTGAACAACCTCCTCAATAACCACTCAAGTTCACACGACCCAAATACTCTTCGGAGTGAGTGGAATTGATGCGACTCTATGGACAAACGGCTAGATGAGTGAGCACTTGAGCAAAAATGTTCTAACAATATATCGAGATAAAAAGCAAGACAAAGCTTGAAACGATTACCTAAGTAGCACCGAGGAACTTGTCTCGATACACCCCGGGTGAATGTCAAGAATCACCTATACTACGCAACTACCCTCAAGAGGCACCCGACTCTTGCAAATAGAATGATCAAAGAGATTCGATGTTCAACTTGGATTCGACCAAGTGAAATCAAGCCTGCTCACGGGTTCTTCATTGGGATTCACTCAAATGATTCATCATTCTAATATTCAAGGTTTGCTGGTTATAAATGAAATAGCTAAGGGTGTATTTATAAACCCTTCTAAGACTAATGTGAAATGTCTAAAAAGCCCTCAAACTTAGTCAAAATATTATACAACACTTAGGGGCAAAATAGGAAGTTTACACCAAAAAGTTGGGGAATTCAGCATCCAGGCGCTCCGCCTGGATTGAGGTGCTCCGCCTGGCTGATAGACTGACCAAGGCAACCTCTAGTTAAGGCGCTCCGCCTGGTTGGCCTTGAAGCTGGGCGCTCCGCCTGGAATCTAGGCGCTCTGCCTGGCCCTGATGCGTAGGCTTCCCTCCTTTAATTGAACTAAAATGCATGATCTTCAAATCATCTCCGAAGCTATTGCCCTTGCATCCTCGCATCCTCCTAGCTTGGCTCCTGATGGTTGGGGCCTAAGCCCAATTTGAATTGCATCAGTGACAAGTGACAACTCTCGAGTGGAAAAAGAAGAGGATGTGTCGAGTGATATGACTGAGTTGTCACCTCAATCAAAACTTGACCTTGAAAGAAAAATGAGAGATAGGAAAAAAGGAAAAAGAAAAATTGAGAGTGTGGACACCCCCTTATTCTAACACTAACCCTTTGTTTTCTTTCTCTACTTGTTGTAGCTCTTCTGCAGGGATTCTAGGAGGCAAGTCGATGTTAGAGCCTCAACCATGTTCTAAAGTGGAAAGGCAAGGTTCGGAAGATCCTCGGTGTGAGTTACATGATGATAGAGCTTGTCATATCACTTCAAGTTCTTCGAGTGACCAAGAGGACAACTTGAGAGTAAGTGATAGGTTATCTCTCTTTGAGCTTAATGATTCCTTGCCTTGTGAAAGTATTGGTGAAAGTCCAATGCTAGTTGATGATTTTAGTGAATACAATGTGTTTTTAACTAGTATGGAGTCTTATGTTCAACTTGTGTGTGAACGTGAATCACTAATTGAGAAAGTTTACAAGTCAAATGATAATGTGAACCATTTGTTCGATGAACCTCTTTTTAGTGTTGAAAATATAGTTGATCATGTTAGTGATTCTAGTTACGACACACCACCCATTATTTATAGGGAAGAAAATAGAGTGCTTGATCAACTTGTCCTTTCCTTTGATAACATATTTAATATTGGTGACCTTAGGTGTCGTAATGAGGATGATACATGTTTCGAGGAGTCCCTAGTAATGAAATGGATAGGGTTAAACAAAATGGGCCCTTCGATGATGATGATTTTGGTTGTGATACTTCACCCATGGTAGGTATAAAAAATGAGATAGCGCTTAACAACCCTTTATTTGAAGGCGTTCTTTATGAGGGTGGTGACTTGCATCAAACTAAGGCAGAATGTGAGGTTGAACCTCTAGGTGTTGCATGTCTGGTTGAACCTAGTAATACATGTCTTTATGAACCCTATGGTGTGAGAAGTTTGACTCTTTTGATAATTCTTTGTTTGAAATTCCAAGTAGGATGAGTGATCGTCGTGTTGACTGTGATGGCACATCTTTAGGTAGTCCTGACCTTGATTGTGTGGACCTTGATAATGAAGAAGCCATAATTGATACCTTTCTTAGAAGTCTGTCTACGGGGAGGGATTGACTTAGAGAAGAATATGATATTGTGGAAACCTCTCTTGACGTGAGTAGAGTGAAACTAAGAAGGGGAGTGGAGTAGTTGATGCTAGTACTAGATTGAATTATTTGACTTACTCTATTCCTTATGTTGACCACACCTTTGATAGGGAACATGCCAAAACCATGATACCATATTGTAAGAGCAATTTTTTTGGGGTTTGGTGTGATAGTCATGAGCTTAGGGATAATAGGTTCTTTGAATATTTGAGATTGCATGTTTCACGCCCTATTAATATGCTTTTGGTGCATTCCAGTAACGGGCTAAGAACTTGTTGTCCACTTTGAAGACATGGACTTTATCAAATTCATAGATGCTTGGCTACTGTTTTCAATCCCAATGATTTCCTGGGTCGAAGATGCTTGCTACTGTTTTCACAAAATCAAAATCGTTCATGGAAAAACATATGGTGAAAAACTAAAAAGAAATAATATTGAGCATAATGTAAAGAATTTATGTTGTTAATTAAATACCTACAAAAAATCACAGTTTAGAAGAAGATATTATATTTAAAATATATAAATCAGTATAATCCTCCCCCACACTTGAACATTTCATTCTCCAGAATGAAAACACGTTTCAACACGAGTGGAAAGGGAGTAAAAGGAATTTTTTTTTAAACTAGGATAATTAAAATAGAAAATACTACTTAATAATTTTAAAAAAAATATTTTTGGCTTTCAAAATTACGATCACAGAAGAAAGCTTGAAAGAAACTGTGACCACACATATTCTATGTGTAATAGACTGATTATTTTAACACCTTAACAGTCATAAGGTCCTAGTTTAAATATAAACTAGAAAATTACCTGTGCCAAAATTAGATTTTCACAATTGAATGGTTAACCAACCAGTAACTTAGGCATACCGATCACCATGGAGTTACTCCTGTCTAGGTGACACTGTTTTTGTAGAGGCCTTCATGAGATGTTCCGGTTGTACAATAATCTGGATATTGACCAGATCAATTGGTTAAGCATTTAATTAGTCAGATCTATGTTGGACTTATAAGGCTCCATTGCTTCACCCTCAATGGCTACGGGTAAGAAACCTTAGTACTGAGTTTAACGTCGCCAGCTCGACGTAGTAACTGTGAAACTCATTAGTCTATCATGGTTACTGATGGTTGCTGCTCAAAATGTCCTCCAAAATACAATTTTAGCCTGTGGCCATTGACTTTAAACTTGTCTCCTCCATTAATCTGTTGAATTTCAATTGCTCCATATGGAGTGACATATGTAACCATGTAAGGACCTGTCCACCTGGATTTCAATTTTCCAGGAAATAGCCTGAGTCGGCTATTGTACAGAAGTACCTGATCTCCAATTTTGAAGCTTTTTGTCGGATCAAGTTGTCATGCCATTTTTTTGTTTTTTCTTTATAAATCTTGGCATTTTCATAAGCTTCCAGCCTCAACTCTTCCAATTCATTAATCTGAAAAAATCTATTTTTACCAGCAGATGTTAAATCAAAATTCAGTGCTTTTAATGCCCAAAAAGCTTTGTGTTCTAATTCGACTGGCAAATGACAAGCTTTTCCAAAGACTAATTTATATGGGGATGTTCCAATTGGCGTTTTAAATGCCGTTCGGTATGCCCATAATGCATCATCTAATTTTAAAGCCCAGTCTTTTCTTGAGATTCCAACCGTTTTTTCAAGTATCCTTTTTAATTCGCGGTTAGACACCTCAACTTGCCCTTGAGTTTGAGCATGATATGGTGTTCCTGTTTTGTGAGTTACACCATATTTTGATAGAAGGGTAGAAAATTGTCTATTCATGAAATGAGTGCCTTGGTCACTAATGATAACTCGTGGTGTGCCAAATTTGGTAAAAATATTTTTTCTAAGAAAATTGCACACAGTTCGAGCATCATTCTTTCTTGTGGGAATGGCTTCAACCCATCGTGAAACATAATCAACAGCAACAAGGATATATTCAAATGAATGAGATGAAGGAAACGGACCCATAAAATCTATACCCCAGACATCAAATATCTCACATACCTGAATTGATTGCAGTGGCATTTCATCTCTTTTAGTGATGTTACCTGTTCTCTGACACCTGTCACATTGTGCAACATATGCACGAGCGTCTTTGAAAAGTGTTGGCCAGAAGAATCCAGCCTCCAAAACTTTAAAGGCTGTCCGATTTACAGCATAATGTCCTCCAATTGCTCCATCATGGCAATGATGCAAAATCTTGCTCATTTCTTCTTCAGGCACACACCTTCTAATAATATTATCTGCACAATATTTAAATAAGTAAGGATCATTCCACAGATAATGCTTAGCATCAGATATGAGTTTTTTTCTTTGTTGGTAAGAGAGATCTTGAGGTGTCCACTTTCCAACCAAGTAATTTGCAATGTCTGCAAACCAGGGTGGTTGAGTCACAACTGAGCTGACAGAAAAGATATGTTCATCAGGGAATTCTTCTTTTATTTCACAAGACTCAGAAGGAGGGTTCTCTAATCTAGACAAATGGTCAGCTACTTGATTTTCGGTTCCCTTTTTGTCTTTTATTTCAAGGTCAAACTCTTGCAGAAGTAAAATCCATCTTAAAAATCTAGGTCCGGCATCCTTTTTTGTTAAGAGGTATTTTAAAGCCGCATGATCAGTGAAAACAGTGACCTTGGTTCCTATCAAATAAGAACGAAACTTATCAAAAGCAAATACTACTGCCAATAGTTCTTTTTCTGTTGTGGCATAATTCAGCTGAGCTTCATTTAAAGTCCTACTGGCATAGTATATGGGACGAAAAATCCTATCTTTTCTCTGGCCTAAAACAGCTCCAATAGCTGTATCACTAGCATCACACATGACCTCAAAAGGTTGGCTCCAATCAAGGGATACAACTACAGGGGCAGATGATAATTTCTCCTTAAGAGTTTCAAAAGCTTCTAAACAATCACCTGAAAAATCAAACTTGACATCTTTCATCAAAAGGTTAGTCAGAGGTTTTGCAATTTTTGAAAAATCTTTTATAAACCGTCTGTAAAAACCTGCATGGCCTAAAAAACTTCTAATGCCTTTAACAGTTGTGGGAGGGGGCAATCCTGCTATAAGATCAATTTTAGCCTTATCAACTTCTATCCCTTTAGCAGAGATTTTATGTCCTAAAACTATTCCCTCAGTAACCATAAAATGACATTTCTCCCAATTAAGAATCAAGTTTGTCTCTTCACATCTCTTAAGAACTAAGGTCAAATGGTGGAGACAATCTTCAAATATTTTACCAAAAAGGGTGAAATCATCCATAAAATTTTCCAAAAATTTTTCAGGCATGTCAGAGAAAATTGCAGACATGCATCGCTGAAATGTAGCAGGTGCATTGCATAAACCAAATGGCATTCTCCTATATGCATAGGTTCCATGGGGACATGTGAAAGTTGTCTTATCCTGATCTTCTGGTGCAATTGGTATCTGGTTATACCCTGAATATCCATCTAGAAAACAATAAAAACCATATCCTGCTACTCTTTCTAGCATTTGATCAATAAATGGTAAAGGAAAATGGTCTTTTCTGGTGGCATCATTGAGACGTCTGTAATCAATACAGACTCTCCATCCTATCACTGTTCTGGTAGGTATGAGTTCATTATTTTCATTTTGTATTACCGTCATACCTCCTTTCTTTGGTACCACCTGAACAGGACTTACCCAAGGGCTGTCAGAAATGGGGTAAATAATACCTGCTGCGAGAAGCTTAATAACTTCATTTTTTACCACTTCTTGCATTGCTGGATTCAATCTCCTTTGGGGTTGGACTATTGGCTTGTAGCTATCCTCCATGAGGATTCTGTGTGTGCAAATTGCTGGACTAATGCCTTTGATGTCTGCTATAGTCCACCCTATGGCTCCTTTATGTGTTCTGAGTATCAATCAATTTATGTTCTTGTTCTGCAGTCAGAGAAGACGAAATTATTACTGGAAATAATTCAGGCTCAAGATAAACATACTTCAAATGGGAAGGGAGAATTTTGAGTTCAATTTTTGTGTGAACTTCTTCTGATTGCATTTCATCCTCTTCCTTAGAATCATGTTCCAATAATTTTGCTTCACTTTTGACTACTAGATCATCATCCTGTGTGGTGCCAGATTTAGCCAAACATCTCTCCATTGAGTCTAAAATCAATTGATCATCTTTAAATTCATCTGCAAGATCACCAATCATGTCAATTGAAAAACAAGAAGATGATGTCTCATCTCCTGAAAATTTTAGAATCTTTTGCATATCAAAAATGACTCTTTCTTCATCAACTCTTAGAATCAGTTGTCCTTGATGAACATCTATGATTGCTCTACCGGTAGCAAGAAAAGGTCTACCTAATATTATTGGTTCATCAGGACATTCTTCCATTTCAAGTACTATGAAATCTACAGGGAAAACAAACTTATCTACTCTCACAAGAACATTTTCAATTATTCCCTTAGGTTTTTTAGTACTTTGATCTGCAAATTGAAGAGAAACAACTGTATTTTTCATCTCACCAAGATCCAATTTCCTAAAAATAGAAAATGGCATCAAATTAATTGAAGCTCCAGAATCACAAAGTGCTTTTTCAAAATGTAATCCTCCCAAGGTACATGGAATTGTAAAACTTCCTGGATCACCGAGCTTTTGTGGTAGCTTATTTTGAAGTATAGCACTGCATTTTTCAGTAAGCATTACCACAGAAACTTCTTCCAATTTTCTTTTGCTTGACAAGATTTCTTTTAGAAATTTGGCATATGAAGGCATTTGCAACAAAGCATCAGTAAAAGGAATATTAATGTGAATTTGCTTTAAAATTTCCAAAAACTTTGCAAATTGATTATCAAGCTTTTCTCTTTTCATTTTTTGTGGAAAAGGAATTGTCACAGGGAGAGGAGTTACTTTTTCAATATTTTTTTCTTTTTTCTGGACTTCTTTCTCTTGTGACAGTTCACTGGGTGTTTCAACATTCTTACCCTTGTCTACCTGTTGCTCTGGCTGGTTCTTTTCCTGTCTGTCAGCATATGGATCATCAAGATTCTTACCTGACCGTAAGGCGATGGCCTTAAGGTGTTCTTTTGGATTTTTCTCCGTATTGCTTGGTAAGGGACCTTGAATATTTTCTGAAACAAGAGTTGCCAATTGGCTTACCTGAATTTCCAAATTCTTAAGGGCAGAATTTTGGCTTTCCAGTTTCTCGTCAGTGGCCTTAATGTACTTGTACAAAAGGTCATCTAGACTTTGATGGGCTTGTTGAGGCCTTTGTTGATATGGAGCTGCATGCTGATATGGCCTGAAATTCAGTTGCACACGATTTTGATTCTGGTATCTGGGTGGTCCTTGTACCTGTTGCTTGTGGAAGCTTTGAGAATTCTCAACACCATTTGGATTGCTCCATTGAAATCCTGGATGTTTTTGTGCCATTGGACTTCCAAAGGGGTATGGCTTGTACCCGATGGCATTGACCTGTTCATCATTCTGATTGGTTGCTTGGCATTCATGGTTCAGATGGTTTCCTCCACACATTTCGCAAGTCTCAGACTGGCTTGGTTGTTGTGTATTAACCTGAAAAGATTCAAACTTTTGTGCTAAAGAAACAATCTGTTGTGTTAGTGTATTTAAAGCATCTGCCTGATTTACCGTAGCAGCTCTTTTTATTACTACACGATCAGATGGCCATTGAATAGCATTTTCAGAAATTTCATTCAACAATTGCAATGCTTCAACAGTGGTTTTTCCCATTATGGAACCTCCTGCAGCTGCACCTATCACATTTCTAGATGATGGTTTTAGCCCGTGATAGAAAATGTACAGATGCATATGCTCAGGAATGTCATGATGTGGACATTTTCTTAGCATTGTTTTTAATCTTTCCCATGCTTGATAAACTGACTCAGTGTCAGTCTGCAAGAAATTAGAAATATCTTGTCTTAACTTTGTTGTTTTAGCAGGGGAAAAATATTTGTTTAAAAATTTCTGAGTCATCTGGTCCCATGTAGTAATAGAACCTTGAGGTAAACTCTGCAACCAAGTTTTGGCAACTCCTTTTAAAGAAAAAGGAAATAGCCTTAACTTGATTGCTTCAGGAGATACTCCATTATATTTAGCAGTTTCAACTAGTTCCAAGAAATCAATTAAATGACTGTGTGGATCTTCACTTGGATCACCGGTGAAAGTACAGGATTTTTGAATTGTTTGAATCAGGCCGGTCCTGATTTCAAAGTTGTTGGCTGCAACTGGGGGTTTTCTCACACTAGACTCACAGTTGAAGCGGTCTGGTCTAGCATAATCCCTTAGGATTCTGTTTGCTGGTCTTGGAGCCACTTCGTCAAACTGATCTTCTACAATAACTGGTGGATCGACACCCAGTTGGTTATTGTCATCTCTTAGTTGCTGCTCCATTTTGTCACAAGTTGCGCTTTGAGCAGATGATGATTGTCCTTTCCTGCGCAACCGTAAAGATTTTTCAATTTCAGGATCGTAAATAAAATTTTTTTAAATAATAAAAATTTAAAAATAATATTTTAAAGTAGTATTAATGTCAGTATCAGAAAAAAATAGTGTAAGGAAGAAAAAATTAAAGATAATAAAAATAGTAGGTATAAAGTAAACTAGTTAATAATAATAATAATAATAATATAATAATAAATAAAAAAAAGAATAGGGAAGAATTAGTACTAACAATAAAAATACAAAAGTACTATATATAAAATAGCAACTAGTAAGTAGTACTAGTAGTGCAAAATATAGATAACACTTGAGTAGTTTGAAAAGAAGGAAAGTAATACGTAAGTGGAGTAGTAGTAGTTGTAATAAAGTAAAAGTAATAAAAATTGGTAGAAGGCCTTTCAAGGAAAAAGAAAAAGAAAAATAAAAATAGTACAATACTATTGTTATATGAGCAATAAAAATGAAATAACAATGAGGTAGTACAAGTTTGTGATAGAACAAAAATAGTAAGATGACATAAGTTATTATTTATATCTAACTAATAATAGTATTAAGAAAATAATAGTAATAACTATAATTTAAATAGGAAAAAAAATATTTATGCTATAATATAAATAGAAGCATTATTAGTAATAGCACTATAGAAATTTAAGAAGAAAAAGAAAGTAAAATAGTGTAGAAGTAATAGTAGCAATAAAAGTAATACTAATATAATAATACTTGTAATATTACTAATAATACTAAATAATTAAAAAGAAGACTTGTTATGTCAAAACAGTACTTACGTAGTAATACATACAACAATTTCTTTTTTCTTTTTCTTTTTTAACTTTTTCTTAAAAAGGTTAGTAGCAATAATAATAACAATAAGAAATACTTAATATAGAGAACTACTAATATATTATATTATAGACTATAGTAATTAGTAATGGTAAATACTCTAAAGAAAATTTATAATAATAATAATTATAATAAAACTTAGATATACTAAAGTAGACGTTATAATAAAAGTAGTAGGGAAAATAAAATGATAGATGAAAGAAGTGACATGGACTATTAGATAAACACTTTAATATTACTTGCTAACTAAAAATAATAATATAATAAAATATACAAAACAAAATATAAGTGTTAGAAGAAAAAGAGAAAATGTTAGAAGTAGTAATGGAAATATTAGAAAGAAGTACTTGAGTAACAAGAAAATATTAGAAAGAAGTACTTGAGTAACAAGGAAATATTAGAAAAATTACTTAAGTAACAACGAAATGTTATTGTTAATATATTAGTAAATAATAGTAATATTAGTGCCCGTAGTGTAAAAAACGATAATACAATAATAAAAGGTAATATACTAGAGAAAGTTAATAATAATAATAATAATAATAATAATAATAATAATAATAATAATAATAATAATAAAATAAAATGAAATTGTTAGAAATAGTAATGAAAATGTTAGAAGGTGTACTTGAGTAACAAATAGTTAATATATTAGTAACTATTAGTTATGATACAATATAGTACTATTTAGGAAAGGAATAACTATAATTATAGTTATGCGAAACAAAAGGAGAAAGTAGTATTCCAATACTATTGTTATTCTATGGGAGTACTAATATTTGTACTTGTAATGGTAAGAAAAATAATGACGAGCAGTTGGTGATTGAATCAATAGTGAGATACAATGATGTGAATGATAAAATTAAAATAGTAAGTTTTTAACAATGAAAAATAAATAGTATTATTATTATATTGATAAGAGTAGTAAAGTAGCTAGTATTAACTTTAGTGACAGTAAAAATTACAATGAGAAACAAAAGTTAGTTTTTTAAAAAAAAATAATAATAAAAATAAACGTATTGAAAATATGGTATGGTACAGTAGGTAGTAAAATTACTAGCAATGATATTAGAGGTATAGTAAGAGACAATATTATAGTATTATGGGTTAGAAATAATTATGATAAGAGAAAAGAAATAATTCTGCTACTACTATATATAGAAAACGCCAATACTACTACTACTAATAATGGTAATGGTAGAAACCAAAAGGATCAGAATAACCAAAGTAGTAGATATTTATCAAATGTAAAAAGAGAGGGGCGAAGAAGTAGTAGCTATATGATAGATATATGCTTACGTAGAAGAAGCTAAAAAAAATATTAGAAGCAGTATGTAACTTACTGACGAGGTGATAAACTCAATATAGTAATAGCTATAGCAATATTTATTAGATAGTAATATTAATTATGATTTTAAGTTCTCAAATTAGTAACCAAATATTTAGTCCGAAGTAGATGTCTACCAATCCCCGGCAACGGCGCCAAAAATTTGACGAGGCCAAAGTGTATAGGATTTTCCTGCTCGTGCTTTGTCAAATTATAGTATAGTTAAGATATCGTGCCACAGAGATTGGGAGATCTATGCTACATACTTTGAATATTCCAACTACTATTTGAGAGAATCAAATTGATGAAAAGTGAGTTTTTGAACTTTTAAATGACTTTAACTAAAACAAAATAACTTGTGGAAGATTTTCAATTTAAAAAGAGTTGGGAATCATTGAATTCACTTGATAATATTTATAATAAAAATCTCAATTTTGACATGTATTTCTCTAAAGAATAATTGCTTATTTCTAATTCAATTATATTTTGCTCACAAGAAAATAATCAATTAATAACACTCCGTGAGGTTATGCCAATTAATTGAGTTATAACAAGTGACAGTTAAACCGAAATATTTTTCTTGCCTGAATTGTGCTAAAAAGTAGTGAAAACTTCGTGAGAATATTTTTACTAAAAATCAATAATCTTGCCTACAACAATTCCTCCGTGAGAATTAAAACTGAGGCAAGCGAGATTACGGACTTGAAATGGTAGATTACTAAAATTTACTTTCACTCTTACTTATTTTACTCATCAGTTACCACATATTAATTTTGCTCCGTGAGAATTACAAAATTAATATGATAATAACCTCGAGATAAAATATGTTGGGGTGATAATAAAGAATAATAAAACTAACATTCCCGCACAGTGTAAAATGTGAAATAGATAATTTCAGGCCAAGTATGTATTAAAACTGAGATAAGTATTAAAAATATATCAAGCTTCATCAACTATCCCAACAAAAAAAATTACTCCATTATAGAGTATGAAAATATAAAAAGGGAATTTAAAAGACTTATAATTAAAACTAGGAGTATTTTACTACTAGCAAAAGAAAGACAAGAGAAAGAGAAACTTTAAAGAACTATAGCTATTCTATGACTTGGTGTTCAACTACGGGAGAATTGTCCTCTATTTATAGATGGGAAATTTCTGAAATTGAGACGGATCTACGGCAGCATGGGGTTAACAAGATTTACTGGTGATCCAACCCTGGCAAGGAGTGGCTGAACCCAAAATTAGGTTCAACAACAGCCCTAAACGCCATCCTCGGCTAAGCGGGCAAACAACAGAACCTTGGTTCTGGCATTCAACCTTCCGCCTTGGTTGTCTATATCAAACCATACTTTTAATACCACCACCTGCTGAGATTCTAATCTTAATCTGTTATTAGAATCATTTTACCCCAGTAGCCTAGTGTGATAGAGCGCAACACTTAGAGATTTAGCCTATCATCTAGGCCAAATACACCATTAAAATTATAAAGAGAATCAAAATTAAAAGAACAATTATGAATACCTTTAGTTGCTCTCAGCAAATGGAAGATTTTTTTATAACTTGAAATATTTTTACAATGGGAGATTTTCAATAAGAGAAGAGTGTATATTCTGATGCCTCCTCCAACTAAAATTTCCTACTCCTTATATAGACAATAAAACAAAACTAACATGGCCCAATCTTTACAAGTGGCCGGCTAAAAAAATAAAAGATAAAGAACATGGCCGACAAGTGGCCAATAATTTGCACAACTTTATTAAAGCTACTTTATAAAAGGTACTTTATGAAAGTTGAAGTATTTTCTTCAATAATGCCTCGTCAGATTTTATCCTTTCCTTTGGCATTTTGTGATATGGAAGATTCTTCCCCATTCACCTGCTTCATGATATTTGTGATATAATCATTCATATCGTCCTCTGTGATTGGCTGGGACTCTCCTGGTAAACAGTATTCTTCTTCATCCTCTGTGTTATTTGCAGAGGCCATAGATGTATCTGAAGGAATTTCAACCTCAAGATTTTTTATCAAATCTTTTTTAACTTCCTCAAAATAAGAAGCTAACATTTCTTCTTTTGTCATTAGTCCCTTTTTCATCTTAATTTTATGAATGATATGTTGATAGGGACTTGGAGTATTACTTTGCTTTATATAATCCATCTTCTTGTATTATTCAATTGCCTGTTTGATATTATCAATTGTATCCTGACATTGCATATTACCGTCAGACGTCTTCTGGAGCATTTTCTTCCAAAACCTTGTATAAAAGGTCCTGTATAAGGCAGGGATATTATGTGGAGTATAATCCACTTCAATATTCCATTTCATTATCCATGGAATCGAATATTCAATAAAGAAATTCATATAAGAACTTCCTTCAATAAGAGTATTACTCCTTTGTAGTTCTTGAATTCTTGGAGATACCTCCAACCAGTCAGTATATAAACTGAGTAGTGGTTCTGGCAATATCTTAATAGTAGGACCATAGGTGATCCACCATTGGGAGAACCAATTTGGTATACTGCTCTGTTTATAAACTTCTGAGCATATTTTTATAAACCAAGAGTGCTTTTTATTATCATTTTCATATAACAAAGCTCTATGAAAGCTTTCAACATAATCGCAGTAATTATATTTTACTGGAACCTTTCCTTCTGGATGAGTATAACTTTTTTCAGTTAGGGTGCTCAAACCCCATTCTTCTGGTGATATAACATGTTTAATTATTATTTTTGAAAAGTTATAAACTTTCCTTGTGTTAGCTGGATAGAAGTGCGATATTTCGCATGATCCAGTGGTTGAGAGTATCATCTCAAAATGAGCTCTGTACTTATAAGTACAGCTTGCGTATGACGCATTATTCAAGTACCTTGCCATTAATTTCCATGGCTCATTCTTCCATTGAAGATCTCGGTTTTCAAGGAATAATATTAACTCCTTGTAATCTGTCTTGATATAAGATTGAATATTCTCAGTATCATCTTCTAATATAATAGAAGAGTATGATTCAGGCATATTATCCTTTGCTTCCTTTTGCTTCCCTTGGGAACTCTTCCATTCCAGGAATTGTTGATACTGAAGATATGATATAGTATCATCATTTTTATTATTTGATGAAGATGATCCTGACAGATCTTCGCTATAAGCCTCTGTTTTCCCATCTGGGCTATTACAGCACCTCTAGCAGTGCCTCTTCCCCTGTTTCCCCTTCCTCTATTAGAGGTTGGGTTGCCTCGGGCCGGATGCATAATCTGCATATAATAGATCATAAATTCGTTAGGCTAAAACATTGGATAATTATCCAAAATGTTACGGATTCCTATTATATCCACCTTAATTTCCTCCATTCTAACCGTAGCTCTATATATGATGCTAGTAATATGATCTGTTTCTTCTTTATTAAAATAATTGGCTTGTGACAACAAATCTTTGGATTCAACCACCAATTTTTTCAGTCTTTTTTGCGTATCATGCAAATCCCAATATAATGTTATCATCTGCCTTGGTAGGACTTGATTTTGGCAGTATGGGCAATAAAAACTCATATTTTCACGTTTGCACATTTTGATAACCTGCGCAACAAAGTAGTGAATATGATCATCAACTGGCCAATCATCAACTAGCCAAATATTCTCTAGTTAAAAAATCAGGGAGACTATTATCTTCTCCTTTTTTATAATGAATTTCAAAATCAAATGGGGCTAATAGCGCCTTCCACCTCGCAAAACATCATGTTTAAAATCTTTATTAAACATAAATTTGGCTGATTGGCAATCAGTCTGTATAACAAACTTTTGATTGTATAAATCACCTTGAAATTTTAAAACACATTTTACTATAGCAAGTATTTCCTTTGCTACAGTTGCATAATTTTTTTGACTATTGTTCCATTTCCCAGAATGAAATTGTACCAGATATTCAATCTTTTCTTCTGGAGAGTATTGCTTTAAAATATCTCCATAACCAATATCGGACGCATCAGTTTATCTTTGGCCAAGTAGGATTAGCCAATGTGAGACAAGGAAGATTTTTTACTCTTTCCTTGATTTTCTGGACTGTTTTGGTATGAGCCTCAGTCCATGGCTTTGGAATCTTCTTCAATCTATCATATAAGATAGTTGTATCCTTAGCAAGATTCTCGTAGAATGGAGCAATATAATTTAAACTCCCTAAAAATCTCTGCAATTGAGTTTTATCTGTTATGACATCAGGGAATTTAGAAGCAAATTCAATACTTCTATTGATAGGAATAATTTTCCCTTTTTCAATGTTATGACCAAGGAATCTCACCTTTGTCTGAAATAAAAATATTTTTGGTTTAGATATAACCAAACCATTTTGTATAATTATTTTCTTGAATAGTTCAAGATGCTTGAAATGCATTTCAATAGTATTTGAAAATACTAATATATCGTCAATATAAACGATAATAAAATTGCTATACGGAATGAATATATCATTCATAATCTTCTGAAATTCAGAAGGAGCATTCTTTAATCCAAATGGCATAACATTCCATTCGAATTGTCCTATTGGGACATTAAAAGCAGTTTTATACCTGTCAGCTTCAGCTATTTAAATCTGCCAGTAACCTGATTTCAAATCAAATTTAGAAAATATGATAGCATTATGTAGTCTATCTAGTAAATCCTTTTTATTAGGAATCGGATATCTGATCCATTTCAAAACTTTATTTAGAGGTTTATAGTTTATGACTAACCTCGGGACTCCTCTTTCTTGCTCAGCATGTTTATTAACATAAAAAGCTGTACAAGACCATGGGGATTTTGAAGGTCGTATAAGACCTTTATGTAATAAAGAATCAATTTCCTTTTTACATACTTCTAGATATTCTGAATTCATTTGGCAGGGTCTTGCCTTAGTAGGAATACTATTAGTTTCAGAAAAATCTTCCTCATAAGGAAGTGTAACAAAATGCTTTTTCCTATTCCAAAAAGCATTTGGGTGATCACTACAAATTTGTAATGAAAACTGGTTTATCATAAAATCAATTTTTTCCCTCAATTTGGGATTCTTTAAAATCTCATCGATATTCAAAGTATATATTTCTTGTCTAAGAAAATTGATATGCTGACTTTTGTTAGCTAGCATATCCTTTAATTGATTTAAAACCCTAGTAAGAGGTTCAGTTATAAATTGGAATGTAATAGGTTTTTCTTTGAAAGTTCCTATTATTCCATTTTTATCAATTCTAGTAATTGAAAATATTTTTTGTAAAAAAGGTGTACCAAGTATAACTTGGTTAGACATATTTTTTATTAAAACAAAACTTTGAGGTATACATACCTTACTTTGGCAGATATAAGCTGTTGGCAATTTATATTCAATCTGCATTTTCTCACCGTTAGCAGATCTTAAACTATGAGTAGTTTTATGAAAATATCGTGAAGGAATTAGTCCTTCTTGAACACAATTTAAATCTGCTCCGCTGTCGACAAGAGCTATAAATTCTTTTTTGAAATTATAATCAATAAGAAGAGTAACTTTTATAAAAAACTTTTGTGAAGTAAAAATTTCTAAAGTAGTTAGAAACTCATTTTTCTCCACATCCTGCAAATCACTAAAAATATTAATGATATCTTCATCAAGATTTTCAAAATTAGAAGGGGTAGTAGGAAATTCATCCTTTTCTTTACCTTTTCCTTCAATTTTAGAAATCCTTTGATCTAGGATTCTATTTGCCTTCTTGAGATTATAAATCTCTTGCTTAAGGTTATAAACCTCTTTTTCCAAATCTTGAGACGTAGTAGGTGAACTACTATGACTCATTTTTCTTTGGTCCAGAAGTCTTTTAACTTCCTTCATAGTATACGGAGTATTATCCATAGGGGTATAGAAACCCTTCTTCGCTTCTTCATGTTCCTTGAACTCGAAGTTCCCCTTGATTTGATCTATAAGTTTAGATCGAACTTCAGGGTCCTTCACCATCTTTAGCAAATCTATTAGATTGTCATTGTCCAACATATTAATCTTAAACTGGGCAAATAAATTATAAAATTCATCCATTTCCTCATTATTACAAGGTTGTCCAGTTTTGCAAGGATCACATTCATCCTCAGAACTTGTAATAATATCACTTTCATCCTGGAAGACTTTATTAATTTCTTTCTCTGAAGGAATTTCCTTATCTGGATTCGATTTCTCTGGCTCAGAATTTAATAAAATCTTACACAAAGAATCCTTTAAATCCTCATCTATATGAAGAGCTTTAATTCTTTCTTTGACCTTGCAATCCTTTTGATGATGGCCAAATCTTCCACACTTCCAGCAATTATTTGGATTTTTCGCTTTAATAGCATCCTTTCGCTCTCTAAAAGCCTTTTTCCTTTTAGCACGTTTTTCTGTGCGCTTCTTCAAATATTTTTGTTTCCACTCCTGGTCAGTATATTTCTTACCAGTTTTGCTTTTATGAAGCTTATGGGACCTTGATTTGGTGCGTGGATCATCCATACCGAATTGTCCACCAAATTCACCTAGCTGTTGTCTTTCATTAAGACGATGGCGTTTAAGCTCTTGATTCAGCTTAATCTCATTACATAACGCCAATCCTTCTTGGATACATATTCCAACCAAACTTCCATAAGTATGGTCATCATAATTAATCTGAACTCTTCCCTCTCTAAGAGCTTTCTTAACTCTTTCTGCAAAGAGGTTAGGAAGTCCGTCTATAAATTTGGATTTCCAATGAGTGCTATTACACTCTGGTAACTCCATAACTCTGCAAAGAAATGTATCTTTATATAATCGAAATGAAGTTAAAGTCTTACACCTCATATTTTGCAAGAGTATTCGGATAGTCTCACTATTATCAGACTATCTACCTGAAAAGTTTTCAATGATATTAACCACCAAAGAATAAACAGCATTAGAATTATCAGCTGTAGATGTTCCTGGTTTACTTTTCACTTCATTGAGAATTTTATCTCGCTGGTCAGCAGTGAGATAATTATCCCACCATCCTTTTAATTGACCAGTAAATCCTGCAACAATCATATTGGCCACAGTTTTATCACTGTTATTATTAGTCTTGCAGATAGTACTGTACATCATCATTCTATGTATGACAATATACAGCTGTCTGTTGGTATGACCATCAATGTTCCACTCATATATCTGCTTACCACTGAAGCTATTTGGAGCATACATATCATTCTGCTCTTCGAATAGAACATCTTGAGGGGTAGGTCTAGGATAGTAAAACATCCTTTGCCTTGGCTTATCAACAAATTTCAAATTATAAGAAGACTTTAATTTATTAATTTGATCATAAGTCAACTTAGGAAAATTATCATCAGAAAATTCATTATCACTTTCCTCTGTATTAATTAGAGGTTTTAGTGATAACTCTTTAAACTTTTCATTTAAAAATTTCTCTAAATTAGAGACATCCGGTTTTATTCTAAAATCTTCAACCTCAGGAGGAGGTTGAATCGTTGGAATAGCTACCCGTAGTGGCTCTTCCACTTTTTCTTTTCCCGATGAACTAGCAGTATTACTGCTGATTGATAATAATTTATCTACTTTATCATGCAAAGATGCAATCTGTTCACCTAATATATAAACATACATATTAGTATAATTTTGCTGTTTCAACATGGCATTAATATGTTTAACAGTAACTTGTAAAGTATTATCATCAAGTAGTGCAGAAAAAGCTGCAAAATTAAGCATTTTTCCCTCCTTTATTTTAAAAGGTTGCTGTGGAGGCAATACAGCATCAATGATTTAACCATTTAACAATTCAAATTGTCGTTCTAAAACAGCAATATTATTTGCTACATATTTTCCCATAAACCATGGGATAAAAGATATAATCTTATTAACTTTTTCAAGATCTTTATAAAATTCTTCTTGAAAATCATCTTGCTCAGTTGTATTAAAACTTTTAAAAAACCATTTCCGAAACAATTCCCATCGGGGTTTATAAAAGTCTTCGGAAATTTTCTTTCTTGCAGGTGATCCCCGACTAAAATCAATTTTGGGCTTAAAATCCATTAAATAGTTTCAAAATCCATTTCAGATGCAGTTATGTCTACATCATTTATCTGTTGTTCTCTTATAGGAGTAACAATATTATCTTTATCAATTTTCAAACTATTAAATCTAGGCACTTCCTCTCTTATCTGAGAAGTAGAAGCCCTAGAAGGAGTTTGAACAATATAATCAATAGGAGAAATATGAGAATGATGCAACGAATTAGATCTAGATAATCCTTGAAAACTAGATCTGTCAGATCTCATATCCATCCTGCTTATAACATCGTCAGATCCAAATTTGATCTTTACATTACCTTCTGGAGTTTGCTCAATTCCAGTCAGATCAGTATTTTTAAAATCTTTTGGAGGAGCTACCTCCTCCATGACCCACTCTTTAGGGAAATCTATTTCGTCCCACTTGATAGGTCTTCTGGTAGAAACTTTAGTTTTACCAAAATTAGTTTCTATTAGAATAGTTTCATTCTTAAAATCCATAATTTTAAACATAGGATTTGGAGTATATAATGGTTTATAATAAATCCTGTAACAGATACATATGACTTATGTATTAGGCATATAATCATAACCATGTAGTTTAACATTTAAAACTAACGCTTTTAAAGCATTTTCGTCCGACAATGATATTTGTAAATTCGGATAAGCATTAAAATAAACTGGGCCATAGGCCAAACTTGATTGAACAATCCCTATAAGGGACTTCTTCCAATTATGGTTTCTACCATCCCTGAGAGCAGCTATAAAACTTTCAGGTAAACCTCTTAAGGTTAAAGGTTTAAAAGCAACTTGTATTAAACCAATATGAATGAATCTATGAGTATGCATATATGGTAATAAATCATGCTCAGACAATAGATTAAAAGTGGCATGATCACTATCGATTGTGATAGTCTCTTCAGTAGTTTTAAAAGGGAATTTAAAAGACTTATAATTAAAACTAGGAGTATTTTACTACTAGCAAAAGAAAGACAAGAGAAAGAGAAACTTTAAAGAACTATAGCTATTCTATGACTTGGTGTTCAACTACGGGAGAATTGTCCTCTATTTATAGATGGGGAATTTCTTCACCAATTGTTGTTATGTCAAGAATGAAGATGTGTAACAAGTTTCCTTCAAAGTGACATGGATACGTGAATTCCTCCCTTGCTCCTTTCTTTGCTTTAATTCCAATATTCTTTTATTCAATGTGTAATTCCATATTACCAATATGTATAATAAGGAGCAAATATTGTAGCCAAGATATGTAACAACTTTCTTGCATAGTGAGGAAGACATGTCATGGACTTCTTCTTGCATACGTAAAACTCTTCTTCCTTTGTTATTTACTTTATTCATGATATATTTCTCTTTCAAAATATTCTTTCTCTGCAAGAATTGTTAGAAAATATAGGAGAATTGAATATATTTATTTATGCTTTTATTTAAAATATATATTTTTATATAAAAAAATACACGAATAAATTATATTCATCAGACATAAACGCAAAGGAGGGCTAGGAGTGAAATATTTCGATTATAAAAGAGAATCTTATCTCTTTACTCGTCATTTTCTAGAAAATTCATGAGAGAAACAGTGCTCTTTTGAAGGTTATGCCATTTATAGAGTTTTGGAAGGAAGAACGTCAATCTTCACTCGAAATTGAGGACGGATTACATAAAAACACTCTACGCGACGAAGGTAACGTTGTGCTACCTTCCTTTTCATCAATAGATTAAGTTTTAGAATTACCTCATGGCTAAGTAAAATTCCTAATTACTGTGTTAAATCTTTTTTAAGCTTTGGAAGGTTTTGAATTCATGGGAAACGAGGTTTAGAAGCAAAAAACATCAAAGGTATGTAAGGTTAAACTCTTCTTTCGACAAGGCATTTATCTTTTAGCTTTTGAAGCCTATCTTAGTTCCAAACTTAGTTTTTCTTATGAGGAACTTCTCTGATATCAAAGGAAACTTGTATATGCTTAATTTGGTACTAAAAACCTAGGTGAAAGATGTCCAAAACAGCAGTACAAAATGTTTTAAAATCTGGAAAAATTATTTTTATCTTCGGAAAATTGTTAGTAGTTTGACCATACCTCTTTGTACAAAATTGATATTGAGATGATTTAAGATTTCGTAGAATCCTGAGACAAATATCTACAACTTTGATGCAGACCATAAAGTCTATAACTTTGATTTAGACCCTGCAAAATAGGTCACAAGGCAGGGAAGTGGTGCTGTCTAAAGGTTCTGTCCGCGGATTTGTTATGTCGTCCGGTCATCTCATTTTTTTTATCCATTTAAGTTGTTGTTGTTATCATTTTATCTGGGTACCAACTCCCATGTATATTATAATGCTGGTTCTATTTTTGCGGATCATCCAGTTTTAGGGAAAACTCTGCCGAAATTTTTATAGAAATTCAAAGAGTTGGACAACTCTGAGTTCTAGGTTGTGTCTATAATTCCATCTAGGGTTTTCTTACCATTCCTTTGAGTAAATATCTATTGTTGTGATAAGGATCAAAATCACGGAAGCGATAAAATAAGACGCGGAAGTAATAATCACAAGATAACAAGAAAATAGGGATGGGGAAGAACAGAAATAGAAGAAAGAACGAATCAAACTAACCAAAGTAGATTGATTCAAAGGGAGAAAGAGACTTGAACCATTCACAGGGTCATACTAGGATGATCCACCATAGATTCCAAGTAAGAGATACATTAAAGCTTCTAGCTTCTCAAGAAGGCCTAGCCTCTCTCAATTCTTCTAATTCTCAATTCCAAGTTAGCTAATGATCTAATGACCTAAGTATAGTATTTATAGGTGTTCTACACTTCTAATTAAAGTCTAAAATAACCCCACAAGTTGGGTATAATAATACACATAGGGTCAAACTAGTAAATAATATTAGGCTAAACTAGGAGTCCCATCTTGGTTGTGCTGGGAAAGAGGCGGAGCGCCTAGTGTTAGATGGAGCGCCTGCCAAGTTGGGCAGTGGCCGGCTTGGGCGGAGCGCCTCTCCTTCAGGCAGAGCTCCTGGGCTGCTCCTTGCTTGGGCGGAGCGCCTGCTTTGCCTGGGCGGAGCGCCTAGGCCTAGAGCCAACTCCTTGACCTTCAAAATGCTCCCAAACTCTTCCCCGATGCTCTTGACCTCGCGTCCTATGCATCCTCCAATCCCGGCTCTTGATGGTAAGTGCTTTAAGCTCAATTTTTTCCTTATTATCCTCCCCTTCTTGAAAGGATTTCGTCCTCAAAATCAAACCATCAAGACCTACATCCAAAGACAAGCATAACCAAAAGCTCCTACTATAAGAGTAGGTTAGTGCCAGTAGTGTGGAAAATACACTCTTATGGTATAACCAAGTATCAATGACAATGATAAAGTGCATGTTTCCAAAGAAAATAACAAGTACTTGGCTTCCCCAATGGGTGCACTCAACACAAGATTCATAAAAGAGATCAATAGGATTCGGAATATTCAAGATCAAGCCATCAGAATTCCTATGATCCCTAAGTTCAACATTAACACACCAAAGCTTCCCACTATGAAAGTAGGTAAGCTCAACAAGAGTGAATGCAAGTGATGTGAAAATCACACTTTTGTGATAGAGCCAAGTATCAATACCAACCAAAAAGTATAGGTCTCCAAAGGAAACAACAAGTTCTTGGCTCAACAATGACAAGCACTCACTACTATAAAAAGAAAAGAGATCACTAAGACATAGTACATGCAAGATTAAGCAACTAAGTTTCTTATGACCTCCAAGCTTATGGTCAACACACCAAGCCTTCAATGCATTACTATCACAATGTGACTTATTGGCTTTTGCATGCTCAACACCCAAGGTGTGATCAACATGTGGGGTGGAGTAAACAAAATAGTGCAATTGGCAACTAACATCAAATACTCCACTCCCCTTCGTGGAAGCACTGTTACACACACCAAGAGTGACTTCCTCACCTCCAAATCCACCTCTAAAACAATCTTCCTCACTAGGCAAACTCCTAAGGAATGTCTCCAAAATAGATTCTTCATCATTATAGTCCTCACAATGAAGGTTAGAACTGCTAGAAGATGGTCCAACACAACCAGTACCAAGATCGCTCATCTCACTTGGAGTTCCAAACAATGGATTGTCTATAGAGTCAAACTTTCCAAACCATGGAGGTTTAAATCCAAACTCTTCTCTAGTTTGATATACATCATCACCTCTTTTAAAATCCTATTCAAACAAAGGGTTGGTGAAAATAAGTCCACTACCCATCAAAGATGAGGCAAAAAGCTAGAGTCTTTATCCACACTTGAGAAATCATCAAAAAAATCCTATCCATCTCCTTCATTAAAGATTCCTCAAGGCTATGATCATCCTCACTACGACACTCAAGACCACCATTATCAAATAAACAATCAAAAGGAAGAATAGGATATTCATTCAACTCATCTTCTCATCTATCAAATATAGGTGGGGTGTCATAACAAGGGTCATAAACAAGGTCAACTTCAAGATCTTCACTAAAGAGAGGTTCAATAAAAACCAAGCTCACATCATGATGTGGCTTATCATCCCTCTCAACTAGTGGTTCACATTCACACACAAGTTGACCAACCGACTCTACAGTAGTTGCAAACACATTGTAATCACACAATTCATCAACTAGTATAGAGTTTTCACAAGCACTATCATAAGACAAGGAAGTAACATGCTCAAGGGAAGAACTATCACATACCTTTGAGTGGCCATCTTGCTCACTCAATGCACTTGAAGTGTCATGAATTGTCCCTCCACCTTGAAGCTCACATTGATGATCTTCTTCACCTTGTCCTTCTATCTTGGAACATGATTGAGGCTCCATTGGTTTGCCTCCAAGAATACCTACACAAGTACTCACACAAGTAGAAGAAAAAGATAAAGAGTAAGTATTAGAATAAGGGGTGTCCTCACTCTCAACAATTCTATTTCCCTCTCTCTTTTCCCTCATTTTCTTTTCACGGTCGGGTGTAGATTCGGGTGATGACATCCCACTCACATCACTCAACACATCCTCTCCTTTTTTCCGCTCGAGGAATGTCACCGGTCACTCCCTTACTCTTCTTAATCTTTTATCTCTCATATTCGGGTGAGTTGGGACGAGGCCCAAGGATACCCATAGCTGGAGTAGGTGGACTCTTAACATCAACCCGGAATCTAGGACTTAAGAGACTCATCACTTGAGGTCTCCTCCTTCTTTGTTGGTGAACCACTTGGCTTTGAAGCTTGTGGTTTCGGGTTCACCTTGTTGACACTTGTCAACTCTTTGCTTGCACTAGTCCCACCATTTCTTGTGTTTGTAGGACTTCTTGATTGCTCAATTTCGATCATGGAATGAAGTTCCCGCTCCTTTCTTCTTTGCATTGCCAAGGAAGGTGCACGGTTAAACAACTTGTCTTTTGCCCGACAAGGTTCAAAGTCATAAGTCCTTTGACCCTTACTCACATTATACTTGTCCCTCACAATACTATATTTAACTTCCTTGTCTTGCAACCATGGCTCACCTAACCACACATCAAAATGTTGCATGGGATACACATCACACCAAACATAACTCTTGTAATTCCTATGAGATATGTACACCCAAGCTTTCTTGGAAACCCACACTCCATTGTACTCATAAGGATTCTCTAGAGCATAGCATGGTAGCCTTAGCTCATCAACCAATGAGGGGGTAATGCAATTGGCATCGATGTCACCAATCTTGAGCAAGTATCCTCCATTACCTTCCACCTCAACAACGAACCTTCTTAAACCCAAGTTTCGTATAGGATCTTCCACGAAAGAACTTGGAAGTCCAAGAATAGTGTCACCATCAACTCGAGTCTCCCTTATCCCTCCTCTCATAGCAACACCACTAGGATAACTTCCACTTCCCGTCACTCTTCCAATATTAGAAGTGTTATTGAAAGTCGAGGAAGGAGTTTCACCATGGAACCCATAAGAACTCCTTGAAAAGATAGGAGTGTGGTAGAAACTCTCTCCCCTCTTCTTGGTTCCATAACCTATAGCACCACTTGATGTAGCGGAAAAAAGGCGGAAGCGACAAACGATACAAAAGTGCGGAAGCTAAAACAAGATAGGCGATATCAATAAAGATATCGAGATAAAAGCAAGACGAGGCTTGAACGTTTACCTAAGTAGCACCGAGGAACTCGTCTCGATACACCCCGGGTGAAGTCAAGGATCACCTATACTAAGCAACTACCCTCAAGAGGCACCCGGCTCTTGCAAATAGAATGATCGAAGGAGGTTACGATGTTCAACTTGGAATCCACCAAGTGAAATCATGCCCGTTCACGGGTTCAACATTGAGATTCACTCAAAGAAAATGTCATTCTACATTCAAGGTTAGCTAAAAAGCAATAAATGAGCTAATGGGGTATTTATAGTTTCCCCTTACAACATTTGCCAACATTCTGGTCCGCACTGCCCAAATGGCCTTCGCGATCGCGCTAAAGGGTATGCGATCGCGCAGGGAACTAGTCTTCAGATCACGCTATCGCGTCAAGCAGGGCGCTATCGCGCAAGGTAAACAGCTGGCCTTCGCGATCGCGTGGGTGTCAGCGCGATCGCGCAGAGAAGATGTCTGGCGCCAGGCAGTAGCTCAGGAAATGCTGTCCTGTTTTGCCCTGCTTTGGCTCCCCTGTTTCCAGCACTGGTTCCGGCCCTGTTTCCACTTTGATTGAGCTTCAATGCATGGTCTTCAAGTCGTCTCCCGAGCTCATATCATCCATGTCTTGACTCCCGGACCAAGTATAGGTGTCGATGCAATTTGCCCCGCATCATCCTCCCCTTCTTGAGAAAATTTCGTCCTCGAAATTAAGGCGTCCTCCTCCAAGGGATCATCACCTACATCAAAAAGGCAAACAAAAACAAAAACTCCTACTACAAGAGTAGGTTAGTGCGCTAAGTGTGGGAAAACACACTCTTGTGGTACAACCAAGTATCAATGGCAACAAAGAAGCTCATGCTCCTAAAGGAGCTAGCAAGTACTTGGTTTGACAACAAAGTGCTCCCATCACAAGAACAAATAAAGAAATCAATAGGGCATGGCATATGCAAGTTTAAGCTATCAAAATCCCTACAATCCCTACGTTCAAGAGTAGTGCACCAAGGCTTCCCACTATGCAAGTAGGTAAGTCCAACAAGAGTGAAGGTAAGTGATGTGGAAAATTCACTCTTGTGATAGAGCCAAGTATCAATGCAAATCAAAAGGCTTATGTCTCCAAAGGAGACAACAAGTTCTTGGCTCCGTAGTGACAAGCACTCACCATCATGACAAGCAAAGAGACCAATAGGACATGCAACATTCAAGATTAAGCAATCAAAGTTCCTATGACCCCTAAGCTCATGATCAACACACCAAACCTTTAATGCAATATTTTCACAATGCGGCACAACGGTTTCGGCATGCTCAAGTCTCAAAGTGTGGTTAACATATGGGAGGGAATAGACAAGGTAAGTCAAATCACAATTAGAAGCAATTACCCCACTCCCCTTCTTAAGAGCTCTCATACTCACACTAAGAGATACCTCCTCACCTCCAATTTCATCCTCGAGACAACCCCCCTCACAAGGTAAGCTCTCAAGGAAGGCATTATCAATGACCTCTTCATCATCATAACCCGCACTAACAAGAGTAGGGTCACTAGAAGAATCATCTCCCTCACTTGAAGCTTCAAACGAAGAGTTGTCTATGGGATCAAATCCCTCACACCACGGAGGTTCCAACTCATCCCTAACTCTAGCTCGATACAACTCACCACCACAATTAAGGATGCTCTCAAACAATGGGAATGTAAAAGCATGCACCTCAATTTCATGGTCAAGCAAAAGCATAGTATCATAGCTAGGCTCATCATCCGCACTTGAGGAGTCATCGAAAACAAATCGATCCATTTCATACTCTAGAGACTCCTCAAGGTCACTACCTCCCCCACTACAACACATAGGTCCACCAATGGCAAATAGATCAATAAGGGTGTGATCACACGTCTCATCCTCCCCTTTATCAAAACTTGGTGGTGTGTCATAACAAGGTTCACAAGCAAGGTCAACTAACACATTTTTACTAGAGAGAGGTTCTTTGAATATCGGGCTCACATCGTAATGTGGCTTTTCATTCCTCTCTACTAGGTCACATGCAAACACAAGTTGACCATTAGACTCTTCACTAGTTGCAAGGTCAATATAGGCATCACAAGCAACAACTAGCTTTGAGTCCCCACAAGACAAGGGATTAACATGTTCATGAGAAGGAAAGGTAACACTTACATTTGAGTCGCTCCCGTGAGCACTCACATAGCTTGTAGTGTCGCGTTCAATTCCTCCATTACGAAGTTCACAATGATGCCCTCCATCCTCTTGTCTTCCTTCCAAGGCAAACGATTGAGGCTCTAATAGCTCGCCTCCAAGAGTACCTACACAAAAGCTATGGCAAGAAGAAGAAGATAACATGTGGTTAGGACAAAGGGTGCCCTCACTCTCAATTTGTTTTTCCTCTCCTCTTCTTTCTTTCAACTCGCTCTCATGTGCAAGTGTGTGGGGATGAGGTCCAATGATGTTATCACCTCGCTCACTTTCCCCAACTCCCTCATTTGCCTTTGGGTGGCTCATAGGGGTAGTATACTTACTCTTAGAGTGAGTAACTACACCATCTTGGAGAATGCCCAAGTTGTGGGGAATGCCCACTTGTTGGGGAATGCCCATGTTGTGGGGAATGCCCACTTGTTGGGGAATGCCCAACGGTTGGGGGTTGCCCAACACTTCATCACTAGTACCTCTCTCGGTACCCTTTTGGACACTCGGGGTCCATTTTCTTTCAAGGCGTTCAAGCCGCCGGTCCAAAGACTCTACCTCGGCCAAGATGTAGGCCAAAGTACTTAACGTGACCTCATCGGCATCATACACGTCTCCGGCCATGTACCTACACAAATCAAAAACAAGAAAGAGGTTAGAGTAAAAACCTCACTCGCTCCCTCACCTTTGGAGTGTCACTCGGGTACACTCAATTTAGTGGGTTATAGGATCACTCAAGCTTGATCTCAAAGGCTTCCTTGTAGTTGAACAACCACCTCAATAATCACTCAAGTCACAAGAACCAAACGCTCTTCGGGGTGAGTGGAATTGATGGGACTCAATGGGCGAACGGCTTTATAAGTGAGCACTTGAGCCAAAAATTTACTACGAGTCTTCTTTGAGCTCTACTCTCCTTCTAGGCACGAAGATCCTAAACGCACAAAGGATTAGTACTAATTAGGTAGAAGTGTTACCCTCAAAGTACTAACCGGAAGTGACGCGATCAAAGGGAAAAAGATCGAATCGCCACTAAATGGATTCGGAATTGGATGATTTTTGGTTGGTGATCTACAAACTCACCATATTTGATGATACAATTGAAGTTTTGGTGAGCGGAAACGGTTACGAACACTTTGCGAACAATCTGTCCCAGTTCAGGATTTCCTGGAATTGAACACACTTCGCTATCGCGTGGAAGATCGCGCGATCGCGATGACTTAAGTTGTGGAGTTGTCGCGATCGCGTGAGGAAGTGCGCGATCGCGCAGGCTAACAGACCAGAACCAGAATCTCGACTGCAAAATCAGTTTTTGGCACACAAATCACACCAATTCAACTTGTTGTTCAGTTCTAAAGCTTCCAAAGGGTGTTTTCAACTAAGGTAAACAATCCCCAATGGTTTTATCAATCAAACGATCAACGAACAACTTGTTTCACGGAATTGGAGCAAGTTCTTCAAAGTTCTTCAAGAACTTCAAGTTTCAAAATATCGATTTTCATTCCGCTACTCCAAATGATGATATGGGGATATCAAAATGACGGGAAAACTACATAGAACAATCCCCGATACCAAACAACCAAGAATTCACAACACAAAACAAGTTCTATCAAATTTTGTGAATTCTCAACTTTTGAGATTTGGTTTTCAAGATTTTGATTCACGACTTCAAATCGTGTTTCGAGGGTACCAAATCAACGGGAATATGATAACAAACAATCCCCAGTAACAAACAACAACAAAATCGCTATAACAAACGATTTCTAGCAATTTTTTTGTGATTTTCAAATTTTTGGATTTTTTTGTTTTTCTTCAAATTTAAGAACAAACAACACAAGGATAACAACAACAAGAACAAGACCGAGGATTCGTAAGAACGAAGCCTAGCCGTGCTCTGATACCAACTGATGTAGCGGAAAAAAGGCGGAAGCGACAAACGATACAAAAGTGCGGAAGCTAAAACAAGATAGGCGATATCAATAAAGATATCGAGATAAAAGCAAGACGAGGCTTGAACGTTTACCTAAGTAGCACCGAGGAACTCGTCTCGATACACCCCGGGTGAAGTCAAGGATCACCTATACTAAGCAACTACCCTCAAGAGGCACCCGGCTCTTGCAAATAGAATGATCGAAGGAGGTTACGATGTTCAACTTGGAATCCACCAAGTGAAATCATGCCCGTTCACGGGTTCAACATTGAGATTCACTCAAAGAAAATGTCATTCTACATTCAAGGTTAGCTAAAAAGCAATAAATGAGCTAATGGGGTATTTATAGTTTCCCCTTACAACATTTGCCAACATTCTGGTCCGCACTGCCCAAATGGCCTTCGCGATCGCGCTAAAGGGTATGCGATCGCGCAGGGAACTAGTCTTCAGATCACGCTATCGCGTCAAGCAGGGCGCTATCGCGCAAGGTAAACAGCTGGCCTTCGCGATCGCGTGGGTGTCAGCGCGATCGCGCAGAGAAGATGTCTGGCGCCAGGCAGTAGCTCAGGAAATGCTGTCCTGTTTTGCCCTGCTTTGGCTCCCCTGTTTCCAGCACTGGTTCCGGCCCTGTTTCCACTTTGATTGAGCTTCAATGCATGGTCTTCAAGTCGTCTCCCGAGCTCATATCATCCATGCCTTGACTCCCGGACCAAGTATAGGTGTCGATGCAATTTGCCCCGCATCACCACTCCTACTACTACTACCCATACTCCTCACGGCATTCATAGCACAATTCACGCCTTTTGTAGCAAGAGCAACACCACTTCTCAAGTCACCCTTCACATGGGAATAAGGAGCATTAAGTCGTTTAGCACAACTAGGAGATGCAAGCCTCCCCTTTCCCATGGAACAACCACCACCTCCTCCCAAACTAATGGAAGGACCTCTACTACTCCCTTGCACACCATTAGAAACACCAAGAGAAGATGTAAATAAACAATTCGTATAATCAATCTCATCATCAATTCTCTCTACGTCACTATCAACATTCTCAAATTCATCACAAGAAGAGTAAGTAGGATCAATATACCTTGAAGCATCACTATCTTCACATTCTTGACTAGAAGCATAAGAATCTTTGCATTCATCTCCACAAGCCTCATAGTCTTCATAAGCCTCATGAGCATCATAGTAACCCACTTCATCACCATACAAGCCTTGGTTCCCCGAATCGTCATAGCCATACCCATTATCATCAACGTAAGAACCATAGTCTCCATCATCTCCACACGAGTCATACCCTCCACAATCATCATCCGAAGCCATAGTTGTAACAATAAAGAGTAAAGGACCTCACAAATTCACTCCCTCACGTGTATCACTCAAGATATGTTCACTCAATTTTCTTTCCACTTGTGTATACACTCAAGGTCGTTGGCTTTTATGACCACACTCTATTGTTCTCACTACTCAAGCCTTTTTCTACTCAAGACCTTCTTGTTCTCTTAGTAACCACAATGGCAAGATCAACAACTAGTACACCCAAGTAATAGTTTGGAATGGAGTTTATGTGACTCTATGTAAGCTATTTAAATGCGCACTTGAAGCAAAGAAAGTTCTACGACCTTAAGTAAAGACTTCAAGACACACAACACCCTAAAAGCTCAAGAGTTAGTAGTCAATAAAGTAGGACAAATACCTTAGAAACACTAACCAAGAAGTACGGAAACAAACGGAACATGAAAACACACGAAACGAAACAAAACGAACCAACCAGTGAACTGGGCGGTCTGCCTGGGTGGGTGGGCGGTCCGCCTGGTTGCCAACCAAAAACTCAGCTGCACGATCTGCCTAGTGCTTGGGCGGTCCGCCTGGGTCCTATTCCCAGCTCTTCCGAAAACGTGTTTTGATGGTTTTTCACACAAAATCTCAACGTTTTTCAACCCGATTCTCAAAATCAAAGGTACCCAAAGTTTTTTTTCACTAATCCCAACAAACCCCAATAATTTTTAACATCAAACACCCAATAAAAAGATCACAATCAAGATTCAAAGCGGTTTAAACAAGCGTTTCAAGTTGGGTCTCAATTTCTTTGAACTTTCGATTCACAACTCCAAAATGTAATATGAGGGTACCAAATGAACGGGTAAATGATACATAACAATCCCCAATAACAATAATCAAATGGGTCATCAAATCCATGAATTTCTAGTAATTTTTTTTTTTTGTATTTTTCAAACTTTTTCAATTTTTTTGTTTTTCTTCTTTTATTCAAGAACAAGAACAACAATAACAAGATACTAACACGATGAACAAGGATTGAGGGTTTACAGAAACAAATTTCGAGCCTTGCTCTGATACCAAACTGATAAGGATCAAAATCACGGAAGCAAGTAAAATAGAGGCGGAATCAAGTAAGACACGATAACCAAGAAATAAGGGTCGAGGAAGAACAGAAATAGAAGAAAGAACGAATCAAACTAACCAAATTAGATTTATTCAAAGGGAGAAAGAGACTTGAACCATTCACAGGGTCATACTAGGATGATCCACCATAGATTCTTATATGACCCACCATAGATTCTAAGTAAGAGATACATTGAAGCTTCTCAAGAAGGCCTAGCCTCTCTCAATTCTTCTAATTCTCAATCCAAGTTAGCTAATGATCTAATGACCTAAGTGTAGTATTTATAGGTGTTCTACACTTCTAATTAAAGTCTAAAATAACCCCATAAGTTGGGTATAATAACAAAGACCACGTAGGGACAAACTAGCAAATAATACTAGGCTAAACTAGGAGTTCCGTCTTGGTTGTGCTGGGAAAGAGGCGGAGCGCTTGCCAAGTTGGGCAGTGGCCAGCTTGGGCGGAGTGCCTCTCCTTCAGGCGGAGCGCCTGGGCTGCTCCTTGCTTGGGCGGAGTGCCTGTTTTGCCTGGGCAGAGCGCCTAGGCCTAGAGCCAACTCCTTGACCTTCAAAATGCTCCCAAACTCTTCTCCGATACTCTTGACCTTGCGTCCTTTGCATCCTCCAATCCTGACTCTTGATGGTAAGTGCTTTAAGCTCGATTTTTCCCTTATCATGTTGCCACATGTGGTATGCCTCATACATGCTTATGTTTATATTGCGACCACATTATGTGTGATTTGGAGTCCTCCATAGAGGCTGGACATTGGACACGCAGTCTGATCGCGTGTGATACTAACCATCTGGGGGACACAGCCCATCTGGTTCAGGCGGGAGTTGAAACACCTAGTGTGACCGGGTGTCATTCACACACTCATACCAGAGAGACTAGATATTACTGGATGGGAGGGGGGGACATAGCCAATAACACCCGCCGGATTTGTTATATACGTGTATATAGCCACAGTATACACTGCATGACTATACATGAAGCTAGTTTAGATGTTCGATTACATGATTTGGGGGCATACAGCCCATAACAACAGACAGGTACTGGTTTAGATAACAGTTCAACTTTAGCTCAGTACAAGTTATCAGTACTTAGTTATCAGCCACCAGTTCTTAGTGTCAGTATCAGTTGGTAGCTATCAGTTCTAGTTTCTAGTTACAGTACCAGTTACCAGTTATATATTACAGTCATTTATTAGTATAGTTCAGCTCAGTCTTCAATTGCAGATTCAGTTAGACTTCAGTTTATATTCAGATCATGTTTAGTTCATGTTTCAGATTTCCAGCTTCACTGTTATACTTCAGCACATATTTTCATATTTATATTCCAGCCTTACAGTTTCATTCAGCTATGCTATATATTATATGCTCATGCCTTACATATTTTGTACATATCGTACTCACGTCCTTTGCTGGGGTGCTGCATTCATGACGCATAGGTACAGACAGATTAGCGCTTGGTCCACGTCAGTAGGCTATCTACCAGCTATTGGAGTCACCCCGCTTACTCGCGGAGTTACTTATCTTGTAGTATGTGTACAGTCAGCTAGTTTGGGTATGGCGGGGCCTTGTCTCGTCCTTTGTATATTCAGTTCAGCACTCTTAGAGGCCTGTAGATATGTCCATGTGTGGTTCAGTCAGTATGTTATGTATGTCAGCGTGTGATAGACTTGTCATTTTTCCAGACTTTATGTTTTCAGTAAATATGTATGTATTTATAACTAGGTTTCTAGCTCATCTCTATTATTCATAGATTATTAGTAGGTTTAGCGATGATCGACACTCAGTGTCGGTTATCCATCGCGGCCCTAGGTTGTGTCGTGACAAAAGTGGTATCAGAGCAGTTCAGTCATAGGGTGTCTACAGGCTGTGTCTAGTAGAGTCTTGTTCAAGAGTATGTTGCGCGCCATACTTATGAACAGGAGGCTACAAGACATTTTAGGATGGTTGTCTTTCTTTCTTCTCTAGATCGTGCGATAGGGCCATGATTTTAGAATTTACCCTTCTAACCGAAATGTTTTGAATGCAGCAATACCACTGAAAGAAACTAACAGCTGCTTCACCCTTCTAACCGAAATGTTTTGAATGCAGTGATACCACCGAAGAAACTAACAGCTGTCTAAAAGGGCAAGGCCATTGCCAGCCAGAGTACTAGTAGAGTGCTACCTCATGTCGATGAGAGTGAGGAGTCCAGACCTAAGGCTCTATCGGAGGCCTCACAGATCCCTTTAGTTCTGGGCGATATCAGAGGTACTGCAGCTACCATACCTCCAGCTCCTCAGCCTGATAGCCAGTGTCAGGAAGTGAGGGATGCCATAAAATTATTGACTAGTCTTGTAGCTGCTCAGACTAGACGGCACAATGCAGATGCCCAGGGAGATATTGTATCCAGGAGCAGATATTTTATCGGACTAGAGCCTCCAGTCTTTACTCGATCCCGTACAGGAGAGGACCCTCAGGATTTTCTAGCAAAGATAGCCAGGGTGTTGAGGGCCATGCACGTCTCAGACACAGAATCAGTAGAATTAGTTGCATTCAGATTACATGACCTAGCAGCAGGGTGGTATTAGACATGGGAGCTATCTAGAGGGCCAGATGCTGCTCCGACGACTTGGCATTAATTCTCTGATGCCTTCCTTCGTCAGTATATGCCTATAGGGACACAGAGAGCACGTGTTGATCAATTCATAACCTTGAGAAAGGGAAGTTTGAGTGTAGAAGAGTATAATTATCGCTTTAATTCTTTAGCAAGGTTTGCCCCTACGGTGGTAGCGAGTATGGAGGATACAATTCACAGGTATTTAGTGGGTCTAGGTCCACACCTGGTGAACGAGTGTATGATTGTTGCTATGCAACCAGGTATGAACATATCACGCATTCAGGCATTTTCTTTATCACTTGAGGAGAGGAAGTAGAAACAGAGAGCCGACAAGGATAGAGTGTCACATAAGAGGGGCAGATTTTATGGTTCGTTTGGAGAGACATCTGGAGCGAGTAGGCAGCAGAGTGTTAGACAACCACCCACTAGTATACATCCACAGTCCCGTGGCCCGATATCTTATAGACCTCTTTAGTCCAGAGCTAGTTAGGCATCACAGACTTCAGTATTTCAGCGTCATGGTATAGAAGATAGACCTCCTCAGTACAGAGCTAGTCAGGCATCACAGACTTCAGTATTTCAGCATCACGGTACTTCTATACCGGCCAGTCAGACATATCCCAGATGCCCAGATTGTGGTAGACGCCACTTGTGACCATGTCAGTTAGGAGTTGATATTTGTTATATTTGTCGAGAGACAGGACCTTTCATGAGAGATTGCCCGACTAGGGGTGGTAACGGTGCAGCCCAGCCAGCTAGAGCAGTAGTAGCTTCCTCAGAACTAGCACGCCTTAGGGGCAAGTTCCTCAGGAGCTCCTACAGTAGACGGTCCTCAAAACCGCACCTATTCTTTTATTGGTCGACAGGACCAAGAGGCTTCACCAGATGTAGTCATAGGTATTCTATTGGTAAATTCTCTTAATGTATATGTGTTGATAGATCCTGGTTCTACACTATCATATGTTACTCCTTTTGTTGCTATTAAATTCAAAATAGTACCAGATGCTATTAGACCTTTCAAGGTAGCTACTCCCATTGGTGATTCAGTAGTAACTAGGCGTGTTTATAAAGGTTGCACTGTGATGATTGGTGACTGTAGCACTACAACTGACTTAATTGAGCTAGAAATGGTTGGTTTCGATGTTATTATCGGTATGGATAGGTTGTCTTCTTGTTATGATAACGTTTAGTGTAGAGCGAAGACAGTTCATTTTCATTTTCCAGGAGAATTAGCTATAGAATGGCAGGGTGTTTCTGCATCGCCAAAGGGTATGTTTATTTCTTACCTTAAGGCAAGGAAGTTAATCACAAAAGGTTGCTTATATCATATTGTTCATGTTCGAGACACGGAGAAGAAGACATTGAGTCTTGACTCAGTTCCGGTAGTGAATGAGTTCCCTGACATATTTCCAGATGAGTTACCTGGTCTTCCTTCGGAGTGAGAGATTGATTTTCCTATTGATGTAGTACCAGGTATGCAGCCCATATTCGTTCCTCCCTACAGGATGTCACCAGCAGAACTGATAGAACTTAAGGAGCAACTGAAGGATTTGTTAGATAAAGGCCTTATCAAACCCAGTATTTCCCCGTGGGGAGCCCCGGTATTATTTGTGTAAAAGAAAGACGGCTCTCTACGCATATGCATAGATTACAGACAGCTGAATAAAGTCACAATCAAGAATAAATACCCTCTGCTCAGGATTGATGACTTGTTCGACCAACTCCAGGGTGCCAAGTGCTTCTCGAAGATAGATTTGCGATCAAGCTACCATCATGTTAGACTCAGAGAATGTGACATACCTAAGACTGCATTCAGGACCAGGTATGGCCATTATGAGTTTTTAGCGATGTCATTTGGACTAACTAATGCCCCTGCAGTATTTATGGATCTGATGAACAGCGTATTCAGGCCTTATCTGGATTTATTTGTGATTGTATTTATTGACGATATTCTCGTCTATTCAAAGTCTAACTCAGAACATGCGGAGCATTTACGCACAGTATTGGGTACTCTTTGGGACCAACAATGATATGCTAAGTTCTCGAAGTGTGAATTCTGGTTAGATTCAGTGGCATTTCTTGGCCACATAGTTTCAGCAGAAGGAATTAAAGTAGATGGCCAGAAGATCGAGGTTGTGAAGAATTGGCCCAGACCTACGACGCCAATAGAGGTACGTATTTTTCAGGGTTTGTCAGGTTATTACAGAAGGTTCGTGGAGGGGTTTTCCTCCCTTTTAGCTCCACTGACCAAATTGACACAGAAAGAAGCCAAATTTCAGTGGTCAGACTCTTGTGAGCACAGCTTCCAAGAACTAAAGAACAGGTTGATAACAGCTCCAGTACTTACACTTCTAGAAGGATCTGAGGGCTATGTCATTTATTGTGATGCTTCTCGAATTTGTCTTGGTTGTGTATTGATGTAGCACGAAAAATTTATTGCTTATGCTTCCAGACAGTTGAAAAAAGCACGAGCAGAACCTACCCTACTCATGATTTAGAGCTTGCAGCAGTCAGTTATGCACTGAAGATTTGGAGACATTATTTGTACGGTGTTCATGTTGATATTTATGCAGACTACAAGAGCCTTCAGTATGTATTTAAGCAGAAGGAGCTAAACCTACGACCGAGGTGGTAGCTAGAGTTGCTGAAGGACTACGACATGGATATTCTTTATCATCCAGGTAAAGCGAATGTTGTTGCTGATGCCCTTAGTTGTAAGTCCATGGGTAGTTTATCTTATTTACAGCCACAGAAGAGAAAGTTAGCTCATGCACTCCACCAGTTAGGTAGCTTGGGAATCAGATTAATAGTTTCAGATGATGCAGGGAGTTATAGTTTAGAACACAGCCACTACTTGCCTAGTGACAGAAGTAAAACAACGCCAGTATGAGCAATCTAGTTCTAGTTGAATACAGACATATAGCCAGGAGAAAATCGAAATCACCATACAGGGTTACCAGTGATGGGGTTCTCATGTATAAAGTTAGACTTTGTGTTTCTAATGTGGCAGATTTACGTGGGCAGATTACGACAGAGGCACATTATTTCAAATATACTGTTCATCCAGGTCGACTAAGTTGTACCATGATCTTAAGCAGATTTACTGGTAGGACAGAATAGAGCATGACATAGCAAAACTTGTGGCTCAGTGTCCTAACTGCCAACAGGTTAAACTTGTGCATCAAAAACCTAGTGGCTTGTTGCAGGAAATAGAGATTCCATCATGGAAATGGGAAGCAGTGAATATGGACTTCATTACAGACTTACCCCGTATGCAGAGCAGGTATGACTCTATCTGGGTTATAATTGACAAGCTTACTAAATCAACTCATTTCTTGCCTGTTAGAACTACATATACAGCAAAGGATTATTCCAGAATTTATATCAAAGAGATAGTGCACCTACACGGTATGCAAGTATCTATCATTTCAGACAGGCGATCATTCCAGACAAGTTTAGGGACATAGGTGAATCTGAGTACATCATTTCATCCCCAAACAGATGGATAGGCTGAGCGAATCATTCAGACATTAGAAGATATGCTTAGAGCTTGTGTGTTAGATTTTGGAGGCAGTTGGAGTGAACATCTACCGTTGATAGAGTTTGCATACAACAATAGCTATCATTCTAGCATATAGATGGCGCTATATGAAGCTTTGTATGGGGCGCAAATGCAGGTCTCCTATAGGATGATTCGAGGTTGGCGAGTCTCAATTGATAGATCCAGACTTAATCCAGCAAGCAGTTGATAAAGTCAAGTTGATCGGAGAAAGATTATTAGCAGCGCAGAGCAGATAGAAGTCCTATGAAAATAAACGGCGTCGAGATTTAGAATTTTAGATTGGTGATTCGGTATTCCTAAAAGTATCACCTATGAAAGGCGTTATGAGATTTGGAAATAATGGAAAGCTTAGCCCTAGATTCATTGGTCCATATCAGGTTATCAGACGAGTTGGGCGTGTAGCCTACGAATTAGACCTTCCAGCAGACCTTCAGGAGGTCCATCCAGTATTCCATGTTTCCATGCTCTGAAAATGTGTCGGAGATTCTTCCAGAGTTGTACCAGTAGAGGATGTACAGATCACATAGCAGCTCGCTTATGAAGAGGTGCCAGTTGTAATTTTCGATAGGCAGATTTGTCGACAAAGGACGGAAGACATTCCTTTAGTTAAGATGCTATGGCGAAGCAATAACGTAGAAGAAATGACTTGGGAAGTTGAGAAGATATGAGAGCCAAGTATCCACAACTCTTCACTACTTCAGGTATATAACAGATCCTTGCTTAATGCTTCTACATACTTCATTTAACATTCAAGGACAAATGTTCCTAAGAGGGGGAGATTGTTATACCCCGTATGCCTAAAGTAACGTATATCATTCTAATGACATGTTAAGAATGATTTAAGTGAGTTTAAAGTAATAATATGACTATATATGACGTTTATATATTGAATATAAAGTTTGGGAAAAATCGGATTTAAGTTGCGGAAAAACCGACTAAGGTTTGCCTGGTATACGAAGCTTTTTGAGTAATTAATTATGTGTGTTATATGAGGTCTTTTAGGGACATATCATATACCAAATTGAAGGTCTTGGAGTTTAGTTTCCAACACTTTTGATCGTTTGTTCATACAACTGTCAGGATAAAAAGATATGAGCGTCAGAAGTCAGGTCAGAAAAAAGGGACATAAGCGCAAAAGATGGCTAGAAGTTAAATATTTTGATTATAAAAGAGAATCTTATTTCTTTACTCGTCATTTTCCAGAAAATTCATGAGAGAAATGGTGCTCTCTTGAAGGTTAAGCCATTTATAGGGTTTTGGAAGGAAGAATGTCAATCTTACTCGAAATTGAGGACGGATTACATAAAAACGCTCTACGCGACGAACGTAACGTCGTGCTACCTTCCTTTTCATCTATAGCTTAAGTTTTAGAATGACTTCATGGCTAAGTAAAGTTCCTAATTGCTGTGTTATAGCTTTTTTAAGCTTTGGAAATTTTTGAATTCAAGGGAAACAAGGTTTAGAAGTGATAAGGGGCAAATCGAGCCAAAATACTTTCCAATATGTGCTAAGCTTGAAGGATGCAAAGGACTAGAAGCCAAGAGCTTTGGAAGTGAATTGAAGAAGCATCAAGAGAACCCAGGGTCAGGCGCTCCGCCCAAGACACAAAGGAACCAGGCGCTCCGCCTAGCTCAGCAGGCGCTCCGCCTAGCTGAGCCACTGTCCAATTTCTCAGGCGCACCGCCCACATCTTAGGCACTCCGCCTCCCTTGTTGCATTCTGGGATTTTTGCCTAGTTGTTTACTATTTTGACCCTACAGTGGTCTATGTCATTAAACCCAACTTGTGGGGCATTTAGTCATTATCTAGACTTGGGAAGGACCCTATAAATACCCCCAAGTCCCCTTTTATTTCATTTATTCTACCTTGAATATTGAACACATTGAATTGAGATGAGATTCTCTAATGGAAGAAGACTTTTTTGGCTTGAATCAATTGGTGGTACTAATTGACCTTCATTCCAAACCCTGACCAGGCCCTTTGCAAGACCCAAGTGTGTCTAGAGGATCCGTCTGTATAGCGTAGGTAGCTCTTTACCCGAATCGAGGGTGTCACAAAACCCGTTCTTCGTGGCTACTTCGTAGGGAGTTCAAGATTCGTCTTACTCCTTATCTTGTTATTTTCGTTTCCGCTTTTTGATCCTTATCAGTTTTGGTATCAGAGCAAGGCTCGGATTTGTTTTTACAAACCTTCGACCCTTATTTATCGTGCCTACGTTAGTTTCTATTTTAGATTCTTGTTCTTGTTATTGGAAAAGAAGAAAAATACAAAAAAATTGAAAAAGATGAAAAAAAACACCAAAATTTTGCTTGTGTTTCTTGGATTGATTGACCCATTGGTTGATTGATATCGGGGTTTGTTCTAAATCTAAAACCCGTCGATTTGGTACCAATATCTTGTGATTTGGAGTTGTAAACTAAAGATATGAAGAAATCAAAAACTCTCTTTTGAAACCCTATCTTGAAACTTTGAATCATGATTGTGCATTGATTATTGGGTGTTTAGTGATAAAAATCATTGGGGTTTGTTGAGATTAGCATAATACAACTTTGGGTACCTTGGATCTTGACAAAACACGGTGAAATCGATCCAAAATTTGTGTTGAAATTGAAGAAATACGTTGTTGGAAAAGCTGAAGAACAACATTTCGGCGCTCCGCCTAATTGGAGGCACTCCACCTAGTTGTGCAGTGCTTTAGGCGCTCCGCCTGGCTTGCTCACTGCACCAAAGTTGGGCGCTCCGCCTAATCATAGGCACTCCGCTTGACCCTATAGCGAGGTTTTGGGTAGTTTTCTTCTAAGTTTTCATATTTTATTTGATTGCATTGCATCTGTTTAGTACTATTAGAGTAACATTACTACACGATTAGTACTAATCATTTGAGCCTTTAGGATTATCGTGCTTAGTGGAGAGTAGAACTCAAAGAAGAATTTGTAGAACTATTTGTTTCAAGTCCGTACTTAAAGAGCTTAGCGTCCATCGAGTCCCATCAATTCCACTCGTCTCGAAGAGTGCCTGATCTTGTGGATTGCTTGGTTGTTGATTAGTAATGTGGTTCAATTACGTGTTCGCCTTTGGTTCAAGCTTGAGTGATATATCCCCCTCTACTAAACGAGTGTCCCCGAGTGACATTCAAGTGAGGTGTGTGTGTGAGGTTATTTCACTAACCGTTTGCTTATTTTGTAGGTACCATGGCTAGTGAAGGTGATGATCTTATGAAGGGAGTCTTGGCTACCATCTTGGCCAAGTTGGATGGTATGAGCCTAAGACTTGAGAATCTTGAAAGAAGGACCCCGAGTGTCCAACTTGAAACTGGTGAAAGTACAAGTGGCTCAACCATTACCCCGGAACAATTTGCCGAATTGGTTAGATAACAAAAGCTTAAAGATGATCTTGCTAAAAGTGAGCATGTGTTAGGCAATTCCCAACAAGCGGGCATTCCCCACCTCTTGGGCAATCCCTAAGGAAATGTCCCACTCCCTAAAGCCCATAGAAAAATAGCACCTCTTGAGCATGTTGATGAAGCTCAAGAAGGGGAGGAGGCCGAGTTTGGTGATGATGATTATGAAGCTCTTTATCCGTTTAGGAGAGCTATGAATGGGGGCCAGGATGTGAATAGGGGTAGAGGCCGAGGACGAGGGCCACCCATGGGGATTGTTGGAGGGAATGGTAGAAGGGATTATGATGCTTATGGTGAAAACTTTGGGGGCCAACCGGAGCCTTACCGAGGGGATCGTGACAACAATAATCTCAATAGTGTGAAGCTTGCTATTCCTACATTTAAGGGGGGGTTGTAACTCGATTGAGTATCTTGAGTGGAAGTTAACCATGGAAAGAGTGTTTGACACCAATGACATGACCAAGGAGAAGAAATCCAAATATGCTATATCTTCCTTTGAGTCTTTTGCTTCTACTTGGTAGGAGGCAACCAAGAGGTCAAGAAGAAGGAATGCTTTGCCCGTGAATCTTACATGGGGTGAATTGACTCGTGTGATGGATGAGAAGTATGTGACTCACCAATATCATCAAGACCAACTCAAATGGCTTTATGAGTTGAAGCAAGGTTTTAAAACGGTTGGAGAGTACTACAATGAGTTTGAGCAAATCCAAATGACCTTGGACATGGATGTGGAGGAAGAAGAGCTAGCCGTGATTCGATTCACGAATAGGTTGAACTGAGAGATAGCCTCTCAATTGAGGTTTCACAAGTTTCGATCTCATCATTGTCTGTTTGAGGCCGCGGTTGAAGCCGAGAAATGGCTCAAAGAAGAGAAGTCCACCCATTACAAGAGTGCTACTTCTACTCCCGTGAGTAAGCCAAAGGAATGGAAGACTCCAAATACAAATGGTGCAAGTGCAAGTCGAGATGTGAAGAAGACGTATGAAAAGCCAACACCAAATGTGGGAGGTAATTCTAAAACCCAATTGAACACTCCTACTTCATCTTCTCAATGCCACAAGTGCAAGGGGTATGGTCACTTTGCTAGAGATTGTCCTACTCAAAGACCATGATTGTTATGGATGATGGGTTGGTTTATGAACAAGATAGTGACCCCGAGAATGAGGAAGTTGCTTGTGAAGAGGCTATAGAAGAAGGAGAGGATTCTAACTTATTTCTTGTAGTTAGGAGGAGTTTGAGCACTATATTCATGGAAGAGGAGGTAGAAAATATGCAAAGAGAGAACCTCTTTCATGCTAGATGTCGTGTGATGGGCCAAGTATGCTCAATGGTGATTGATTCGGCAAGTTGTGCTAACATAGTGAGTCAAACCTTGATTTCCCAATTGAAATTGCCCACTCTAAAGCACCCAAACCCATACCGTTTACAATGGTTGAGCGAGTGTGGAGAGTTGAAAGTGGTGAAGCAAGTATTGATCGAGTTTAGCATTGGGAACTATAAAGACAAAATCATGTTTGATGTGGCCCCGATGCAAGCTTGCCATCTTCTATTTGGGAGACCATGGCAATATGATAGGTGCGTGGTATATGATGGTCGAACCAACTCCTATACGGTTAAGCAAGGTGTAAGGAAGTATGTGCTCGAGCCTTTGACACCTAGGCAAGTAAGAGAAGACTACAAGCATATGAGGGAGTTGAGGGAAGTGGCTAAAGCTAAGTTACCTGTGATGCTTGAGCCCGAAGCCAACAATCTTATTGTCTTGCCATTGCATGTCGAAAATGAGAGTCACTCTACTCTAAATGAAGACAATCTTGAGTCTCATTCAATTGTACTTGAACTTGAAAGACAAAAGAAAGAGAGAAGTGAGAGAGTGACCGGTGACAATCCAAGAGAGGAAAAAGGAGAGGATTTGAGGAGTGATGTGAGTGGATTGTCACCACAAACTACACTTGACCTTGAGGGAAAATTGAAAGGAATGAGAGGTGAGGAAAGAAAAATTGAGAGTGAGAGCACCCATTGTTCTAACTACTCTTCATCTTCTACCTTTTCTTGTGTTAGCTCTTGTGTAGGTATATTTGAAGACAAGCCATTGAAGCCTCAACCATGTGCTTGGAAGGAAACACAAGAGGAGGAAAATCTTCAATGTGAGCTTCATGAAGGAGGATTTGAACATGACACTTCAAGCAATGTTAGTGCTCAAGGAAATAACTCAAGTGTAAGTGTTGCTTCACCTTCTCATGAGCCTACTAGTTACTTGTCTTGTGATGGCTCAACGCTAGTTGGTGTTTGTAATGCATCAAGTGAATATGCCACTAGTGAAGACTCTAGTAGTCAACTTGTGTGTACTTGTGTATCACTAGTTGAGAGAGATGCTATGCCACATCATGATGTGAGCTCATTATTCAATGAACCTCTCCCTAGTGTAGATTTGATAGAGTTCCTTCAGGGCAAAGGGCATACCTGAAATTTAGGTCATGCAGGAATGCAGAAAGGGAACAAAGAAAAGCTTGACGCTAATCCACTACCTTGGCGTGGAAGGTCGCAAGAGAAAAGAAAACTCCTATCTATGCTAATTATCTTTGTTTGGTTCCAGGCCCTCTTTTAGAAAGAAAAAACCTTGATTGTGACCTTTGCTATGACACACCACCAATCTTTGACAAAGGGGAAGATGATAGTTGATCATATCCTTATTGATATGCTTCTATTGGTGGACCTATGTGTTATGGTAAGGATGGTAATGACCTTGAGGAGTCCAAATTGCATGAGTTGGACAAGGTTGTCTATGATGACTCCTCAAGTGAGAGAGATGAACCTAGTCTTGATACTATGCCTTTGTTTGATCATGAAATTGAGATGCATGCTTTCACTAATCCATTGTTTGACGGCATTTTCATTTGTGGTAGTGAATTGTATCGGACTACGGTTGGTAGTAAAATAGAACCTCCTTGGTGTGAAGGATTTGACCCCTTAGGCAACCCATTGTTTGAGAGCTTGAGTGAGGTAAATGACTCTTTGAGTGACCCTACTATTGATTGTTTGGGTTATGATGAAGAAGAAGCCATTATCAATACCTTTCTTGAGGGTTTGTCTTATGGGAAGGATTGCTTAGGTGATGAAATTGGAGGTTAAGAGGAAACTCTTGTTGTGAGTAACTATGCTCTAAAGAAGGGGAGTGGACTAATTGATTCTAGTTGTAATTTGGGCTATTTGACTTACTCCATTCCAAATCTTGATCACACTATGAGGATGGATTGGTGTGTTGATCGTGAGCTTAAGGTTCAAGGGAATTTTGATAGCTTGATCTTACATTTCCCATGTCCCCATGACCTATTTGCTCATTTTTGTGTTGAGTGCATGTTTTCATTAAACCAAGTACTTGATGTCCTCCTTGGAGACTTGATCTTTGTGATTATTATTGATGCTTGGTTATACCACAAGAGTGTGTTTTCCACACTTTTTGCACTAACCTACTTTCGAAGTAGGAGGTTTTATGTTTGCTTGTCGTTGCTTGTAGGTCCTAAGCTCCATGCTAAGGCAAGGGAGATCTTGGAAGAAGCCTATATCAAAGTGACGTTCAAGAAGGACAAAGGAGGAGAGCATTGGGCACCCCGAGAAGAAGATGATGCCATAGAGAAGAATGCCTTGATTTCGAGGACGAAATCTCTTCAAGAAGGGGAGGATGATAAGGGGCAAATCGAGCAAAGACACTTTCCAATGTGTGCTAAGCTTGAAGGATGCAAAGGACTAGAAGTCAAGAGCCTTGGAAGTGAATTGAAGAAGCATCAAGAGAACCCCGGGCCAGGCGCTCCACCCAAAGCCCTAGGCGCTCCGCCAAGACACAAAGGAACCAGGTGCTCCGCCTAGCTGAGCCACTGTCCAATTTCTCAGGCGCACCGCCCACATCTTAGGCGCGCCGCCTCCTTTGTTGCTCCGCCTAGTGGAGTAATTGATGTTAGTTGCCAATTGAACTATTTTATTTACTCCACCCCACATATTGATCACACCTTGGGTGTTGAGCATGCCAAAGTCATTGTGTCACCGTATAATAAAAATGCATTAAAGGCTTGGTGTGTTGTATGAGCTTAGAGATGATAGGGTTCTTAATTCCTTAATCTTGCATGTTACATGTCTTATTAATCTCTTTGCTTGTTATAATTGTGAGTGCTTGTCATTGTTGAGCTAAGAACTTGTTGTTTCCTTTGGAGACATAAGCTTTTTGATTAGTATTGATACTTGGCTCTATCACAAAAGTGTGTTTTCCACAACACTTGCACTCACTCTTGTTGAGCTTACCTACTTTCATAGTGGGAAGCTTTGGTGTGTTAATGTTGAACTTAGGGATCATAGGAATTTTGATGGCTTGATCTTGAATATTCCAAATCCTATTGATCTCTTTGATTAATCTTCTGTTGGGTGCACCCATTGGGGAAGCCAAGTACTTGTTGTTTTCCTTGGAAACATGCGCTTTATCATTGTCATTGATACTTGGTTATACCATAAGAGTGTATTTTCCATACTTACTTGCACTAACCTACTATTGTAGTAGGATATTTGGCTTGTTCTTGTCTTTGGTTGTAGGTCTTGATGGTTTGATTTTGAGGACGAAATCTATTCAAGAAGGGGAAGATGATAAGGGGCAAATTGAGATTAAAGCACTTACCATCAAGAGTCGGGATTGGAGGACGCAAAGGACGAGAGGTCAAGAATATCGAGGAAGAGTTCGAGAGCATTTTGAAGACCAAGGCGTTGGCTCCAGGCCTAGGCGCTCCACCCAGGCAAAGCAGGTGCTCTGCCCAAGCAAGGAGCAGCCCAGGCGCTCCGCCCAAGCTGGCCACTTCCCAACTTGGCAGGCGCTCCGCCTAACACTAGGCGCTCCACCTCTTTCCCAGCACAGTTAAGACGCAATTGTGGCATCGCCTTCATCATCCCTCGGACAGGTTGATGAGCTTTTGGACAATTCGATATGAGCGAACTCCAGAAGCATCAGACCGTCTGTAATGGCTCATCCCTAGTGCCTTTGAACGAACTGAAAGGCCTCTCTTCAACTCCCTCTGAGGTTTGAACTGCCAACCAACTCTTTCGACTGCGAGTCATCAAAAGAATGAATGACCATTATTAATTACTAGTTTGGCCTAGTATTAATTACTAGTTTGACCCTACGTGGTCTTTATTATATTACCCAACTTGTGGGGGTTATTTTAGACTTTATTTAGGAGTGTGGAACACCTATATAAACCACACTTAGCCTTTACATTTCATTAGCTAACTTTGAATTGAGAATTAGGAGAATTGAGAGAGGCAAGGCCTTCTTGAGAAGCTAGAAGCTTCAATATATCTCTTGGCTTGGAACCACATGGATTTCATCCTAGTATGAATCCTTGAATAGGTTCAAGTTTCTTTCTTCTCATTGGATATTCCATTCATGTTTTGAATCGTTTATCCATTCTTTCTTCTGTTTCTGTTCTTCCTCATCCCTATTTTCGCTCTATCGTGTTTACTTTATTGCTTCCGCTACTTTGTTTTTGCTTCCGTGATTTTGATCCTTATCAAGAAGCAAAAAAATCAAAGATATATAAGGCTAAACCCTTCTTCGGACAAGACATTTATCTTGTAGCTTTTGAAGCCTGTCTGATGCAATCCAAATTGGGATTAGGGCCCAACCATCAAGAGCCAAGCTATGAGAGTGCGAGGATGCAAGGGCAAGAGCTTCGGAGATGAATCGAGGGTCGCAAGCCAGGTATTTCATGAAGGAGGAGCACCCCAAGCACAATGAGGAGCACCCCAAGTCCCAGGAGGAGCGCCCAAGACACTCCTCAGCTGAGGAGGAGCGCCTCAGAGCACCTAGGAGGAGCGCCTCAGCACCTAGGAGGAGCGCCCAGACATTGCCAGGGCCAGGCGGAGCGCCTAGCTTTTGCACCATTCTTGATCAATAGCTCATCCAGGCGGAGTGCCCAGATTCCAGGCAGAGCGCCAGACGCTGAAGTTGTTAGATTTTATGTGAAGTTCCTCTTTTGACCCTGCGTGGTCTTTTATGTCTTAACCCACTTTGGGGGCATTTTAGTCATTTCACATTATCTTAGGAAAGACTATAAATAGGAACCTTAACCATTTTCATTCATTAGTTAGACATTATTGAATCTTGTAGAGAGAAGAATTGAAAGAGAGGCTTTGCCTTCTTTGTTGAAGCTGGAAGCTTCATGTATCTCGTTAACTTGGAATCCATGGGGATCATCCTAGTATGATCCTTTGATTGGTTCGAGTCTCTTTTCCCCCCTTGAATCAACTAACGTATGTGAGTTTGATTCCTTCTTTCTTCTCATTTCTTGCCTTCCTAATCCTTATTTCTTGGTTCTCTCATTTTATTGCTTTCGCTTGTATCATTATTTTCTTCCGCATATTTTACCCCGTATTAGTTTGGTATCAGAGCACGGCTAGGTTTCGTTCTTATGAATCCTCGTTCTTGTTGTTGTTGTTGTTGTTGTTGTGTTCTTGTTCTTGAAGAAAAGAAAAACAAAAAAAATTGAAAAACTAGACAACTCAAAGAAAAATTCATAGATCGGGTTGGATTCAATTCCCCAAGTGTTTAAAAATATTGGGGATTGTTCTATATTGTATTCCTATTGTTTTGGTATACTCATATCACAATTTAGTGTTACGAATCAAAATTTCGAAAATCAAAATCCCAAAGTTTGAAAAACTCTTGAAATCGCTTCAAACTAGAATCGAAGCTTGTTGTTGTTTGTTTGGGGTTAAAAACCATTGTGGATTGGTTAGAATAGTTGAATACACCATTGGGTATCATTGAATTTGAGTAACGGGTTGAAAATGTTGGAATTTTGGGTGCAAAACCACCAAAAACCCGTTCTTGGAAGCTGCTGAAACGCACTCCAGGCAGAGCGCCTAACTTCCTAGGCAGTAGCCAAGGTAGGCAGAGCACCTGCCCTTCTAGGTGGAGCGCCTTCCCTTCCAGACGGAGCACCTCCCCTTTCAGGCGGAGCGCCTAGCCTTCTGTCGGGTCCGGAAAGTTTCGTTTCGTCGTTTTTTGTATTTCCTTTGCTTCCTAACTTCTTGGTTAGTGTTTCTAGGTAATTGGCCTACTCGAAAGACACTAACTCTTGAGTGTATTAGGACATTCACGCGTAAAGGAGATTAGAATTCAAAGAGAGTCGTAGAATATTTTTTTGGCCTCAAGTGCACACTTAAAATAGCGGTCTGTCAATAGAGTCCCATTAACTCCATTCCAAACCAATACTTAGGACATACTAGTTGTGATCACCATAGCTTCCAAGAGACTAAGGCCTTGCCCTTAAGTGTTCATATATTGAGTGATAAACGTGAGGAAGTGAATTTTGTGAGGTTCTTTCTCTTATTGGTGCAACTATGTCAGATGATGATTGTGTAGGTTACGACTCATGTGGGGATGATGCGAGTTGCTATGACTCGTATGGAGATGATGGAGACTATGGTTCCTACAATGATGTTGAAGGGGATTACTATGACAATTCGGGAAACCATGGCTCCTATGGCGATGAAGCGATTCACTATGATGATCTTGAGTATAATGAAGACTATGAAGCTCATGAAGATGAATGTGTGGATCCTTATGCTTCTAGTCAAGAATACGAAGATGGTGACGCTTCAAGGTACAATGTTCATACTTACTCTTCTTGTGATGAATATGAAAATGTTGATAGTGACATAGAGAGAATTGATGATGAAGTTGATTATATGAATTATTCATTTTCATCTTCTCTTGGTGTTTCAATGGTGAACAAGGGAGTAGTAGAGGTCCTTCCATTAGTTTGGGAGGAGGTGGTGGTTGTTCCATGGGAAAGAGGAAGCTTGCATCTCCTAGTTGTGCTAAGCGACCTAATGCTTCTAATTCCCATGTGAAGGGTGGTTTGAGAGATGGTGTTACTCTTGCTACAAGGGGATTGTATTGTTCTATCAATACCGTGAGGGGCGTGGATAGTTGTAGTAGGAGTAGTGCTATTGCCAATGGAACTAAGGCGAGAGGTTCTTATGGGTTCCATGGCGAGGTTCTTTCCTCGACTTTCAACAACACTCCTAAAGTTGGAAGAGTGACGAGAAATAGAAGTTACTCTAGCGATGTTGATAGTAGATGAGGGATAAGGGAGACCCAAGTGGTTGGTGTTGATACTTGTGGGCATTCAAGTTCTTTCTTGGATGCAAATCTACAAAACTTGGGTAGACGTAGGTTCGGTGTTGAGGTTAATGGTATTGGAGGATACTGCTGTGCTCAAGATTGATTATACCAATGCCAATTGCATTAGCATCTCTTTGATGGATAGGCTAAGGATACCATGTCGTGAGTTAGAGAATCCTTATGAGTATGATGGTGTGTGGGTTTTCAAGGAAGCTCGTGTACTTATATCTCATAGGAATTACAAAGGTTATGTATGGTGTGATGTGTATCCCATGCGACATGTTGATGTGTGGTTAGGTGAGCCATGGTTGGAAGACAAGAGGTTGCAATATAGTGCTATGAAGGATGTGATTCTTGTAGGCATGGGTCAAAGGGTTTATGACTTTGTACCTTATCGGGCAAGAGGTCAATTGCCTACTAGTGCACCTTCTTTGGCTATGCAAAGGAGCAAGGAGCGAAAACTTCATTCCAAGGTTGAAATGGTGCAATCAAGGAGTCCTACAATCACAAGAAATGGTGGGACTAGTGCAAGTGAAGGGTTGACAAGTGTCAACAAGGTGAACCCGAAACCACAAGTTTCAAAGCCAAGTGGTTCACCAACAAAGAAGAAGGAGACATCAAGTGATGAGTCTCCAAGTCCTAGATTCCGGGTTGATAGTTAAAAGTCCACCTACTCCGGCTATGGGTATTCTTGGGCCTCGTCCCAACTCGCCCGAATATGAGAGACAAAAGATTCTTGCTCAAAAGAGGTGCCAAGTCACCTTCTCAATACCCTCAATTATATTATATATAGATATAGATTATTTTAGACCTATAGAAAGAAACTTACTACTACATGTTAGCCCAAGAATCCAAATTCATTTCCTTCTTTATTTTTGATCATAAGTGTGATTGTACTATTATTTAGAAGATTTATATTATTGGTGTTATTAGCAACTTCTATTTATCTATTTAAGAAAAGTCTTATTTTCAGATATTATTTTGTAACTTATTTATTATATTTAAAAAAATTATTGTTATGATACTTTACGCTAATCACTAATAAATAAGATGACTTATTTGCTTTAGTTTCATAAATTATTTGTTTAGGAGTCAATTGCGTAGAGAAACAAAACTGATTGTAAGATTTTGTTTAAAACAATATGATTAACAATTAAATTTAATTAGAAGTAAAATGCCTGGGTATAAAGCTGAGCCGGCTCAGCTCGCTTGTCTTATAGCTCGACTCGGTCTAATTTAAAGTTCGGCTCGGCTCGGCTTGGCTCGGCTAAAACTCGAACAAGCTCGGCTCGGTCAATCCTCGGCTCGACTCGATTAGCTTGATTTGTCGGGTAACTTTTTATTTAAAATATAACTTTCATTCATTAGGCTCAATTACCAAATAAATTAGAGGTCTACGTGATATTTAATATGTTAATATAATGGTTAACAATTGATAAACTAGTATTTCTATCCTTATTTATGATTATTATTAAAAGGAAAATTTAAATATTATTTTTTATATTATTAAGTATGGGGACACAAAAAAAAAAAAAAAAAAGTCGCCTGAACCTCGGCTCGGGCTCGGTCAAACTTTAGCAAAAATTAGTTGAGCTCGATTTCGGCTCCGGTTGCGGCTCGGCTCGGCTCGTTCGCTCGATGCCTAGGCCTAAGGGGAAGTGAAGCATAAATTGTTGGCCCCTTTGCTGAAAAAATAAAAATTTAAATACTGGACAAAAGGGGACACAAATTCACGCGTTGTGCCCAGGAACACAACTGACTTTACCTTCTACATTTTACAGAGAGTAGGGGCACAAAATTTCCGACTTATCACAAAGGGATGCAGCAGAATAATGAGGTGTTCAAAGCAAGGTGGTGGTCACCTGTTGACCCTTCATCATCAGCGCTTTTACCATGCTCTCAATCTTGGCACTAGGTATGTAAGTGATAATTTTGCATTTATTCTTAGTTGGATTAAGCTATCCTATATATTGCTGATTCTTAGTATATGTAGCTGAAAACAACAACCTGGATCTAAATGATCATGGTTTTGCTATACAATTATCTGATGGCAATAGGTGAAGCACTTGAAAATCAAAGCATAACTTAATTAATATTGTCTTAAAATCTCCTTTGATACTTTGTCCTAAACTATAAGAAATCATGCTCCAAACATCATTTCCTCCTATACTGAAAACTGACGACATGATGACAATCATTCTAGTGTGACACACCCTATTCTTTACTAAGTTTTGCTGTTTCTTTCAGATATCGTGATGACAAGGGACATAAGTGGCATTTTTCTGACATTGAGATACAACGACTAGTGATTCGTTCACTTGATGCCTTTCTTGATTGTGTATCCGTTGAGACGTTACAACACCAACTTGTGAAGGTAACTTTTCTTCTACTTACCAATCTTCTATATACACATCATGTCATATTATGTCAGTTGGATTGCCTATCAGCTGTTGCTATGAAAGTGCAGGAGAAATGAAATATAACTTGGAGATGTACCATGCTCATATTTTATTTGTTTAGAAATTTTTTGTTTTGTTATGTGAAATATGTGTTGCAGAAACCTTTAGACTTCCTGAATAAAGTTTACTGAAAAAACAGATCCTCGTGATAAAAATCTCATCAAAGGGCTATCTATTTATGGAAAAGAGTGGTTAACATTAGGAAGGGGAGTCTTGGAGCAACTGGTGAAGTTGTCTTCGTCTGACCTATAGGTCACAGGTTCAAGTCGTGAAAACAGCCACTAATGCTTGCATTAGGTTAGACTGCATACATCACACCCCTTGGGGTGCAGCCCTTCCTCGGACCCTGCGTGAACGCGGGATGCTTTGTACACCGGGCTGCCTTTTTAGTGGTTAACATTAGGTTGGCTTCGTAAAGCAAACTTTCATGTCCTTATCCAAAAAACAAAAAGCATGTTATTTCTCAGTTTGAGATATCCAATTTGCGTTGAATTTCTTATATTTGAATGTGGATATATAGAACAACCAGGCTGGAAAGACTCATACTTGTGGGTAGTCCAACTTGTAGATACTGGTACTAGAAAATGAACCTTCGATCTTTTCTTTTAAAAGCATATACTCTAAATAGTTCAAATTCGCTGTTTTAGGCAATATAGGATTGACTTGTGTTATGTGCCAATAGTTGTGTGATCTCTTGTCGGGATCTATACCTCTTTGAACAGCTTTCTACATCTTTTTCACATCTATCGGTGTCGACCTAAAGTATTTTCTTTCCATTCCAGGAATCAGTTAGTGATATGGTTGGAGCTGTGGCAAGTATTCTAGCATCAAAAAGTGAAGCCACGTTGAGATTGGCCTCAGATGTAGTTGTAAAGATAGTCTGTGTGTTACCAAGTTCAATGCTGGAACCTCATTTTTCCAATCTCATTCATCCTCTATCATCCTTGTTAAGTTATCGACAACTACAAGTTGCCATATCTTGTGCCTCTGCCTTGAATTCCATTTTATCGAATCTGAGTGCTAAAAGAGAGAGAGAGATTTGGGAGATGTTAAAGACCACAACTGTGGTTGACAATCTAGTCCAGAATGTAAGAGGATGGTCAACTGACTATAAGCCTACTGAGTACTTTCAAGAGATGGCGTCTCTGTTAAGTAAAATTTTGTGGCGATGGCCTCCTTCTCGGTTCCATGTTTGGACTGATTGGAAACTGTTGGAAATATTAGATACCGTCAAGCTCAACCCTGACTACTCCGTGAGAATCGCTGTCTTGAAGCTATATTCTGCTTTAGGTATTCATATATCATGCAGATTTCTTACCTTTTTCCTATCTCTAGCTTATATTCATGATACCAAATTCTACTTTGTGTGGCAGCTCTATGTGGCAATGGAACTAAGAAGCTTTTGGAGGATGGAGAAGGCGTCGTAAAAACTATACTGGAGAGTTTGGATAGTTCAAAACCATATTCGGTTCAGATAGAGGGATTAAGACTTGCTCAATGTTTAACGGTAGTAATTGATACTGAAACTCTTAACCTTATCCTGAGTAGGAGCTCAAGTTTTTCTCCCTCACTAATATTGGTATATTTGATTAATTGCTCAGATGAGTGAACAAGGATGTTCAAAAATTATTGAATTGTCTTGTGAGCCCATTGTGAAAGCTATTATTACCTTAATGAGTAACTGGAGTTTGGTTGCTGGAAAGCTTACTAAGTGCGAAATGGACATACTAGTTGAAGCATGCCGTTTTGCTCTAATCACTCGTTGGGCAGGGGACCACCACTTCTATTTTTGGAAGGCAGGAGTTGATGGAGTTCTTCTTAGTCTTCTCATAGGAAAATTTGACACAACTCAGCTGTCCTTACATAGCTTATCTGTACAAGAACAAATCATCAAGTTAGAAGAGGTTTTTGATATAGATGTTCTTCTTCCACTGAGACCATATGTTTGGGATATTCTTGGATGGCTTGCAGCAAATTGTAGGGAAGATTTCTCCCCCGAAATGCATGGGAATGAGACTTGGTTTAATGTTCTCGTTATTTCTGCATGGTAATCAAGCCAAACCTCTTGGTACAATTTCAATTTTCTCAAAATTGCTCATATATTCTTTTTTTACAGTGAGTAAAAAGTGTACAAAATTTTAGCTGATTGTATTGACATGAAAACGTTTTCCTTAATCTTTGAGCATGCATCTCTTTTTTTTTTTTTCTCTTTAACAGCTTGGCCTTTGTGGACTCTATCCTCTCCGCTCGCCAAGTTTCTCGAGGGAGTGTTATTCAGTCAACGGAGATTGAACCAGCATCTAGAGCAGTCCTTATGATGATTTATTCTCCCAGCAAGTATATTGCTTCCAAAACAAGATTAATCCTATCTGAAGTTCTATTAGTGAAGGGAAAGGATTACGTGGACTATTTACTGGATAGTTTGAAGGTCGCATCTTCTGGAAACAAGTTTGGAATGCCGAGTAATATTAGACTTGTCATAAGCTTGACAAGTTTGGCATGTTATTCAGCTCTGCCAAAATATAGAAAGCATGTTATTCAGCATGGAGGAATACCCACTCTGTTGATTTTCATTAGTTGGTGGTTACGCAATCCTCTCCACCTAAATAGATCTAGCATGGCTCCTCATGTGCGGAAACCTTTCAGTGAAAAGACTTGTTGCTGGCCTTCTTCCGAAGATTGGGAAGGTGAAGATATGCTTTTACTTTTTGGACTTATGGCTCTTGCTGAGCTGATAAATGCGAAAAGAGGTGGCCTCTTTCATAATCAGATGGAGTCACGAGCTGCTTTTATCAAAGATCTCCAAGAGATTTGTATTAATAATTCTAACCCTGGACTGCGATGGTACGCTGCTTATATTCTTCGCCATCTGGGATTATATGGTTTTCCAAGTATGTTTGGGAGAAAGTTTCAGGAACTCATTACTGACAGTGAACATACTGATGTGGAACTTATAACTAGATATCAAGAACCTGTGTGTGTCCATGGTGTTATTCTTCTGGTTAGATGCCGATCATTGTTACCTCCTGAAGCACTGCTTAAAGATAAAGCACTTGTTTCTGCTTTAAGGCAGGATGGGGATTCATGCAATAAGTTAATCACCAAAATTCGTCTCTCAGCTCATGTTGATTGCCAGTCATTGACAAAGTTGTTAGAGTATATTTATTCGGGATTCTTCGAAGCAGGAGAAGACCTTGTGAAAAGCTTGAAAATATTGGCCAAACATTGCAATTTGCAACCTCTAGCACAATTGCTTAGTGGAACAAATCCAAAATGGGGAACTCCATTCCCAAGTTTTGACTTTACCTCTGCTCTTGGGCCAGCTGGAAATAATTTTTCGTATGTATCCTTTTCAACTATTCATTTTCAGTATTTGTATCTTATTAGATATAGAAACTTTATTTGCTTCTTTCCAATTTAAATCCTCTTTCAAAATTCATTTAAGGCATATTTATGTTATAGTGGATGCACAAAATTGTATTTGGTTTATCCCAATCAATTGTTTATTTGTCATGAGGTCTGGTGGCAATGAGTATCAGTTTTTGTTCTTTCAACAAAATGGCTGTTCACTGGACAGCTTGTAGACTTTGAAGAGAACAGATAACATTTGAATATTTCCTTAATGCTTAAGTATGTTCAAAGATTAGTACTTAAGACTAGGAACAGATTAACGAACAGATAACAGCTCATAGTACTTTTCTACTATGATCTGCTAAATTTTTTTATCGACTTCTTGTGTTAGCTATTTAGAGACACCCTCTAGGTGGGATGCTTTTTAGCAGTATACTTTTTGTGTCTTTATTTATCCTTTAATCCTCAAAAGACTAAGATACGCAACTTTTCCCTTTTTCTCAAATCAGGGATATTATTTTGGAGGCTGAAACTTCCGGACTAAGTAATCAGGAGTGCAGTTCTTGCTCCATATCAGTTTCGCACCTGCATGTTCACAAAGTTATACTGTGGTCAAGTTGTGAATATTTGCGGGCCCTGTTTCAGTCAGGAATGCAAGAGAGGTACTTCAAGTAGCTCTCCTTTGCCATAATATTGTTTCACAGTTGAATAACTTGGTTTACTCCATAATTAGGACTTGTTGGATTGCTAATATTGTAAGATCTGTCTGCAGAAAAAGAGCTTTCTCCATATAGATTCGTCATCTCTTAGCAATATATATGCAAGTGTTGTGTGAATGTTCTACATTTCACAAAATATGTGTTTTATTTTTTATTTTTTGGTTGCTCATACTATTTTGTTACTTTATCTTGTAGTTTTCCGTTCTCAGTTGCATATCCATCTCTGTGGTATACCATGTCAAAAATTTGATTTGAGACCTCTTAAAGTTCTCTTAAGCGGAAGTTTGAGCTACCATGTATACTGATAGCTCAACCTTTTGAAGTAAATATGCTGCTTTCTTAAATACACCCCCCCCCCCCCCCCCCCCACCAACTACCAAGAAAAGAGAAGTGAAAATAGGATAAATATGGGCTGTGAATTAAGTAACAATGTATTCACTCTGCCTGTTTAGACAATTTTGGGCTCTGGAGGTCCCAGCATTTAATCATGTCTTAAGTGTTTTTGGATCACATTCGCTAAAATAGTTCCTAGTAGCAATCATGTACATGATGGTTACGACATGAGAATTTGGCCAAAGTTTGCATGGTAAGAAGCCTAATTCTCTGTCCAAAATTTTCTTATTTCCATCGTATACATTGTTCGGCCTACCACCATGCCGAATCAGTTGATGTGTCATTTGGCTAAAGGTTCTGAAACATATGATTGTAGCTCTTCTGATAAAAGAAAATATCCCTGTTCATTAAATTTAAGTGATTCGAGATAGTTGTAGGCAAATCTTTCTCCTCGTGGCACCAATGCTAGAATTAGTATTTACTAAACCTAGTTCTACTATGTGCCAGATGATTCTGTTTTCTCAAGTATAAAGTATGTTTTTGTTTTCTGAAGGTAGATGCTATCCAAAAGATTAACTCCATTGGTGTTCATTTCTTTGTTTTTGTTGCTACATTCTCCCTTCGCCTCTCAATGTTTAGCTGACAATACATTTTTTTGGGTTTGGTTTCAGCCATTCACTGACCATCAGGGTGCCAGTTTGTTGGGAGTCTTTGGTTAAGTTAGTCAGCTGGTTCTACTCTGGTAAGTTGCCTAGACCAATGTCTGGCTGTCTATGGGATAATCTGATTAACGAGGAAAAGCTACGTGAACTCCAGCCCTATTTAGAACTATGTTCGCTTGCTGAATTCTGGCTCTTAGAAGACTTGCATGATGAATGTTTTAGACTGATTGTATCCATTTTGGATTCCTGTCAGTACTTGTCTATCAAAATTATCCAGATGGCTGCCAACTTCAATCAGTGGAGGCTTGTTGAAGTTGCAGCAAAATACCTGGCCCCTATGTATCATCATTTACGTGACTCAGGCGAGCTTGATGCATTGGATGAACATCTCATTGAAATTGTCCGTGCATCCTCGGTTCAGTTTTGTCAAGGAAATGGATAGTAGCTCTTCACTGACATTGATGTTTCCAGTCAGATTTTATGTAATAGGACTTTTCGGACACGGAATACTATCAGGCTTTTACAAATTGGTTGAGGTTAACGTGTATAAGTTATATTTTTTAAGGATCTGGTGGCCAATACCTGTTATCTGTCAACTCAAGGCTTTGCAAGTGTATTCGTCATGTGATTGTGTCGCAGCAGCTGTATGCCTGTGCGGCAATTGAATCTCTTCTACAAGAAATATACATAAAAGAGTTTAACCTAGTACAGATACATGTTTCAGAGGATAGAACTTGTTTAATGTTTGTTAGAAGATAAATAATTCGTGCAATGCCTTTTTGGTGCCCCTGCTTTATTGTACAGCACGTTGTTTACTAAGTATAATACGTCGTTCATTCATTAATATCTCTATTCACTAGATTCATATAACGCGAGTAATAATCTTAAGAAAATGGTTTAAAACTTGAGTGTTTATTTGTTTAGATAAAATAAAATCTCTATTTCTTATCCTCTATTACCAATTGTTTTTGCTATAGCTAATAATTCCTGACCAAGTTCCGTACACTTTTCATCACTTCTCTGTGTGTATTCGACTGACTTATCTAGATTATATAATGGGTGAAAATTATTTACATTCCTGAACATTGCTTTAAAAATCAAACTCCCCATCAACTATGAATAATAGTCATTCTCCCCACTTTTTTCTCAGATAATCATTCAAAATACCTACTTTACCCTCCAGATTATAAAATATTATCTTTTTTACTTCTTTAATACAATGATAATTGTTTATTACATATTACGGACTAACCTATAAAACAAATAAATATTATTTTCTAATAGAAAAAAGAGTAAGGAATAGTAATCGCACATATATGTTATTGACGTCAGTAATGAAATAATGAACTAAACATTAAAAAAAAAGTTAAAAATAATTTTTTTATATCGGTAATTTTTAATAAAATTAAAACTCAAAAATAGTCTATCTTACAATTGAAAATAAAATGGTCATAATCATATACTTAATGCATGCAATACATAAAAGAAGATAGCAAAATTGAGGTAGATTATACATTAAATTCAAACTATCATATATTTATACTTAAATAAATTTGAAATTATAATTACACTTATGAAACTATCACGTAGTTGTTGTTGTTGTTGTTGTTGTTGTATAATTTTATTTATGATAATTAAAACTGAAAAATCTACATACAAACTACAGAATAAGATAGAAAATAAAATTTAAACAAATATACATACGACATAACAAAGAGAAAGATACAACAAGAGATACATTATGTACACATATACACATGTAGCGCACTTAATACTAAAATACTACTATTAAGAAAATGGCATTATATTTTGTAATTAATTTATGAAAAATTATACTCTTTATAATATTAGTGAACTTAAATTACTATAACAAGATATAAAATATTTAAATTATAGGTAGAAATTTATGGTTAAAAAGTTATATCATAATATAAAAATATATTACATAAATGGAGAAAGAAAATTCAAGGGAAAAATAAATATTATATACGATGAAGGGGGGAGAATGACTATAGTTCAAAGTTGATGGGGGAGTTTAATTTTTAGAGCAAAGTTTGGGGGTGTAAATGATTTTCACCCTTATTTAATTCAAGATTAGTAACTATGTTTGATGCATTTTGCATATCACGTTTGTTTGGATCAATAATAGTCATCTTTAAAGAATATAGTTCAATTATCTAATTCAAGATTAGTAACTATGTCTGATGCATTTTGCATATCACTTTTGTTTGGATCAATAATAGGCGATCTTTAAAAGATATAGTTCTTGAATGCAAAGAACAAAACTATATTTATCTAATATTCAACATCTTTGAGTTGACATAAATACCTCTTGTGCCCATTCCACTTCCTTTAGTATTTGCGCAACCTCCTAGATTTGCAACATGTGCCTGTTAATCCTAACTAGGGCTCGAATAATTTGATAGCATTTGCGTTAAGTGGATCAAAGGCTAGGTCTTTAAGATTTCTTAGAGAGTTTGAGATATTAATAATAGCAAAATTACATAGAACTAAATTAAGAATATATAGTATTTAGATAAAAAAAATTGATTCTTTTATTCTTCTTAAGAACTATACAAGAAGATTTTTAGAACAGGGTAAAAAGATACACATAATACTCAAATGAAGTGCGCTTGAAATGTATTCTCCTCCTCTTAGCTGGTTATATATAGAAGTTAAAAGTTTTTCTTCTCCTAGTGGAGAATTCCAGTAGCAAGTTTTTTCTCCCTTAATCTGATCTTCTTTACACTTATTATAAACCATTCTACATCTGATTTGACAGAGTGATAAGACTATATTTTGTAATGTGTCCTCCTACTTTAAATAGTGAATTATTTTAAGTTTTTTTGAGATACCTGATTTGAAGTTTTCTTTTACACGTGGTCTTTTTCTGGCTTATCGGTAATCTCCCATTCCTGTCGTCGAGAGACTTTAATAACTATAGTATGCCAGAAACGGGGAGTTGAGGTGGTTAGACCAATACCCCGAAATGCTCCCAGCATAGGAGCCTATTCTTAAAATAGTTTCAAACTTCATATCTTCATCTCCTTTTGTTATTTTCCTTTTCTTCTGATAGTACTGACATTGATGTGATATCCTTCGTCATGATTCAATAATTCCCATAAGCTTTTAAGGTAACTAGATGTCCACCAAACTTTCCTATGTTTGTCTTTTCGAGCAAGCTTCTTAGATAATTTACATTCGCTATGATTGGTTCATGTTTGTCCGTATAACTTATTATTGCCATTTTTTCTATCAAACTGTAACACCCAAAACTTCTTTCATATGCTTCTTTTCTAAGTGCTTTGTATAATACCTTGGCTCCTAGGATCTTCTTAAGAATATCAATTCTTCTGAAAAAGACTTGATCACCATTTTCCTTTTCTATGATTCCACGTAGTTGATTTGTAGAATCAGTCTTTAATTAAATAATTTTTAGAAGAGATAAAATATGGTGTTGCATTAATTATTCTTCTTGGGGTTGACATCCTTTAATAAAAGATTGGATTGCATTCTTGATTAGATCGGAAAAATCTTATTGCTATTAAGTCCTTTAAATAAATTGTATCAATGAATTCGTACTTGAATAATCTATACGAAAGTTCTGGTTCTATGCCTCCAAGAAATATTGTAATCCTGAGATAGATTCCGGCATATCCAATAACACATAATTTTCTACTGAACTATCTTTGTCAATATTTTCTTCATACATAAATTTTAATATGGGTTTGTATTCTTCCATAAATGCTTCTTTTCTTACAAAATTTTTCATCCTTTCGAAATTCTTTTTTTATATCTTCAGGGTTAGATCTTTTTAAGGATAATGAGTAAGAATAGAAACCATTACGTATCCGATGATTATTCCTGCTCTCTTCTTTAGGTTTTTTAGCCTCTCATTCACACACATGTTCCAATTTTGGTTTAATAACTTCTCGGACTGGGGTCATATTACTAGCTTGTTCTGGTGTTATTTCAAACTCTTCTAAATTTTTTATAGTATTATAAAAGAAATTCAATCTTTCTTTATGATGGTACTCAATTTTCTTTCTCCAGACTAGCAAGTAGCGAACTTGAGACCAAAGGTAGGCTACTGTGAGACTGTAATTCTTTTTTTAATTTTCGAAATTCTTTTTCCACTTATTCTTGGCATTTGTTCACCAAATAATCAGATTCATTTTGCAAACTTTTTCCAACATTTTTTGCCTTGATTTGATATTCCATTTATGGATAAGGAATCTGAATGAAAATAGTGAGCTCCTTTAATAATATGAATTTAAAAGTATAGCTTGATAGGAGTATACTTGCCACCTGGTCCTTCTATTAGCAATGCTTCCTGAAATCTTATTTTCAATAAACTTTTTGATACGGGGTAAAATACGCGGAAGCAATAATCTAAACGAGCGGAAGCAATAAAACGAGATAACAAGAAATAAAGATTGGGAAGGCAAGAAATGAGAAGAAAGAAACGAATCAAACTCACATACGTGGATTGAATTCAAATGGGAGAAGAGAGACTTGAACCAAATCCCGGATTCATACTAGGATGCAATCCTCGGTTTCCCAAGTCGTAGGGGATACATGAGCTTCAAGCTCCAACAAGAAGGCCAAGCCTCTCAATGTTCTTTCTTCCAATTCTATGTTTAAACTAGACTCACTAATGAATGAAATGGATAAATGTGGCATTTATAGGTATGCCTCACTCCTAATGTAATGTCTAAAAAGCCCTCAAATGAGATAAAAATAATACAAGCCTCGTAGGGCCAAAATAGGGATTACACGTCAAATTTCCGTGCAAAACTAAGCAAAACAGGCGCCCCACCTAGCAGAGTAGGCGCCCACCTAGCAGAGTAGGCGGTCCGCCTACTACAGAGTGTAGAAAAGTGGGCGGTCCGCCCAAAATGTAGGCGGCCCAAACTCCTGAGAATTGATCTTCAAGTAGGCGGTCTGCCTAGTGGAGTGGGCGGTCCGCCTCTTTATGGGAGGTGTGGAGACGGCTCAAAATGGACTCTAGGTGTTCCTCCTTGGTCCGTAGTCGATCTTCCCTCGATGGTGCTCAAGTCCACGACCTCAACTCACTCTCGAATCCTCCTCCGGAGCCCTTGCCTTGTATTCTTTGTACTCTCGAGCTTGGCTTTTAATGGTTGGCGCTTTGGCTCAATTTGCCCGCATCAGGTACATCACTCCAATAGTTGGGGAACTCATGTCCTAGACCTTTTATTCTTGAATCTTCTCTAGTACTTATTACTTGCTTTTAATTAGTTAATTGTCACTAATTTCTAGTTTACATACCAAAATCATTATAAATCGTTCATGAAATTGTTTAAACGAAAACTTGGTAAAAGGTGAGTTACAAATTAACGTTTGCTCCCTCTGGGATTCGACCCCGGACTTGTTAAATCAGATTATATTTGCAGCGAGCGCTTAGTATTTTTCGAAGGCATAGTTGGGCGTGATTAAATTTTAGCACCATTTTCGGGAGAGCATCAGTTTCGTTTGTAGATGTAAATATTGCCAGGTTTTTACTTTATACAGTTTTTAGATCTTGTACATATTTGTTTGGTTAAATACATTGACAGCTCCTGAAAGTTGTTCACGTTTTCACTTAAACATTTCATCTTATGTTTGTTCCATTTGAACACTCCACCCATATCTCAAGTGTGTCATTTAGACACAAAATTAAATTACAGCCAAACACATAAAATGCATATAATTCACATGCCAAAGTGTCGAATAAGACGGAAACACATGGATTTAACTTAAAAAATAAAATAAACTTTTCAAAAAGAGAAAAATTAATAGGAAGATCCAGTTCAAATGCCTTCCGGCAAAGTCCCGACGACTTAGAATTTCCAAGGCCTTGAGAGAGATGATTTATATAAGTCATACCCTCTTGCACTTTATCTATTTTACAATTAGCAATGGCCATAAAAGGAATTTAAACTTTTAAAATAAATGGAATCTGTGATACATTGTTTTCAGCACAACAATTTGCCTTGTAGTCCAACAATGTCTTTACCGTTGATGCAATCTAAAATGTGAAAGTTAAAAGTAAAGATAAAAGCAAGACGTAGTTTGAACTTTAATCAGGATAGCACCGAGGAACGAGTCTCGATACACCCTCGATGAAGTCAAAGGACACCTATACTAAACGAACAATCCTCAAGAGATAAGATGACTCTTGTAAAAAGTTCGATCAAAGATGGATCGATGTTCAATTGGAGGCTCCAAGAGAAATCAAGCCAAAAGGAGTTTTCATTGAGAGAAGCCTCAAGTCTTCCATTCAATATCAAAGGTGTCTAATGAGAAATAAACTGATGCGGGGCAAATTGAGCCAAGACACTTTCCAACGAGTGCCAAGCTTGAAGGGTGCAAAGGACTAGAAGTTAAGAGCTTTGGGGAGCGATTTGAAGAGGCATCAAGAGCACCCAGGCTCAGGCGCTCCGCCCAAGAACCCAGGAGGTTCGCCCAAGAAGCCACGGAGCCAGGCGCTCCGCCTCCCTCAGCAGGCATTCCGCCCAGCTGAGACACTGCCCAAAATTGGCCAAAGTTGAGGCGCTCCGCCTTTCCTTCAGGCGCTCCGCCTGAAATGCTTGCATTCCAGATTTTTAGCTTAGTTATTTACTAAGTTGACCCTGCGTGGTCTTATCTATTTAACCAAACTTGTGGGATATTTTAGTCATTACTTAGGCTCGAGGAAACCCTTATAAATACCTCATTAGCCTCTTTATTTCAATTAGCTTACTTTGAATATTGAAGACAAACAATTGAGAGATGAGATTTCTCTTTGAATGAATGAATCTTTTTGGCTTGAATCAATTAGTGGATCTAGTTGAATCTCATTCCAAACTCGACCGGACTATTTGAAAGACCCGGGTGCGTCATGAGGTCTGTTCGAATAGTATAGGCTATTCTTGACCCGATTCGAAGGTGTTACGAGATCCGTTCCTCGTAGCTACTTTGAAGGGATTTCACGACTCGTCTTGCTCCTATTCTTTTTATTTTTCTCTTCCGTTTTTAATATGTATCATAAACTCTAAGGGAGGTATTTATAGGTTCATCCTTACATAATATTAAATGTCAAAATAGCCCACAAGTTGGGTCAAAACAACAAGGGCCACGTAGGGTCAAATTAAGAAATAGTCTTAAGTTCAATAAAAATCCAGTCACTGCCGCAAAACAGGCTGAGGCACTCTGTCTTTGGCACTGGGTGGTCCGCCTTGGAGAATCTTGAGGGTGCTTCAGTAATGGGCGGTTCGCCCTGACTCAGGGTCGCTTTGTTCGAAAAACTTCAGAGAGTTGTTGATTTGGCACTTAGCCGCATTTGGAGCATTTTTAAGGTGAGGCGGTCCGCCCACCCCCTGAGGCGGTCCGCCCTGGTCTGGACAAGCTTTAGGAGTTACTGAGGAGTGCTGAGGCACTCAACCTTGGTGCAGGGGCAGTCGGCCCTCATATGTGCTGAAGTAGATGATCTTCAAATCACTCCTGGAGCTCCTATCTTCCAAGCCCTTCCAAACCAAGTGTAGATGAGCATCTTGAATCTCTTTAGCTCGACTCCGAGTGAATTTTCTTGAGGCAACTGGGATTGCATCATCCTCCCCTTCTTTAGAAGATTTTGCCCTTGCAAAATGCTCATGCATCACCTTGTAGTATTGGCCCAAGACACTTGAAGTTACCTTTCAGGGGGATGACTTGGGTATCAAGTGTCACTTCCACATCATGTTCATGTGTTGCATTACTAAACTTGCACTTCATGTACTCCGTTTGCCTCATGCTCAGCCGAAACCTTTAGACTCCAAAGTTTGTCTCAAACCTCCAGGTTTTCATTAATTCCACCGTGTGTCTCGTCAACCAAAACTATATCATCTGCAAACAACATACACCATGATATCTCCCCTTGAATATGGCGCGTTAATTCATCCATCACTAGAGCAAATAAAAACGGGCTAAACATTGACCCTTGATGTAACCCTATCTCGACCGGAAAGCATTCTAAGTCTCCTCCTACCATCCTCACTCGGGTCTTGGCTCCATCATAAATGACCTTAAATCGCACTGATGTATGCCACATGAACTCCTGTAGACTCCAAGTATCTCCATAAAATCTCCCCTGGGATTCTTTCGTAAATTTTTTCTGGGTCCACCATATGTAAGTCCCTTTTCTTGTCGCGATACATCTCTATCAACCTCCTCAAAAGGTGGATGTCTTCAGTAGTCGATCCCTAAGGTATGAATCCGAATTGGTTCTTGAAAATAATCACGTCCCTCCTCATCCATTTCTCTATCACCCTCCCCCAAACCTTCATAATGTGGCTTAGAAGTTTGATACCTCTATAGTTGTTGCAATTTTTAATATCACTCTTGTTCTTGTACCATGATACACCACCTCCATATTTCAGGCATCTTTGCCATCCTAAATAGTGAAAATTAATTGACTAAGAATTTGAGTAGTTGACTAAGAAAAGCATCATTCACCGCCACCGATAAAAATTTACTAGTACTCGATATTTACACCAAATTAAAGAAAAACACTAATGTATTTTGAATACATTACATTATTGCGTAAAAATTTTGCCCAGAGGCCTAACATCGGTATTTAGTTTGAGGCCACTATTTTGTTTGGTCTTACACTAGAGGCCACTATTGGGCCTTTACATTAAACACGCGTATACGTAAAAGACCAAATTACCCCTCATCTTTTCCGAATTGACAGGGTTCTTTTCAAAATCGTTCTTCTTCATCTACCCCTCTATTCATGCAACTGTGTCTTTACTTCACTGTATGTTCACGCAAAAAAATGCTTAGTTTTTCATATATCTCTTCATCGTTGCATTACATACGTTAAATAACATATTTCTCTTTACCGTTGCAGTCTGAAAATTGTATTAGCAGGTATGACGTTTTTTTTTTTTTTGTATTTTTTTGTGAAATATGTGTTAACTTTGTGCTTGTTAAGTTAAGTAACGTTATTTAAGTTTAAATTTGTATGTTTTTTCCGTATTTAGTAGTTACTTTTTATATTTTGTATGTCAGTGATTGGGGTAAAGTTTAGTGTGTTACTAGAATGAAGTTGAGTAGAATTATTGGAATGAAGTTTTGAAATACTACTGATTGAAGTTCAAATCACATTTTATTGAAGTTCAAGTGTGTGTGTGTGTGTGTGTGTGTACTTAACTTCTGTGTGTGGGGGGGGGGGGTGTGTTAAAGTGTAGTGTCGTTCTTAAATGGTAGTGATTTGAAGTTCAAGTTCAAGTATGTGTGTGTTAAAGTGCAATGCAGTTCTTAAATGATAGTGATTTGAAGTTCAAGTTCAAGTGTGTGTGTGTGTGTGTGTGTGTGTGCGCGCGCGCAGTACTGATTGAAGTTCTAGCCACTTGGATGGACTGAAGTTTTATCCTCATGGATGCACTGAACTTCTATCCTCATGGATGCACTGAACTTCTATCCTCATGAATTGAACTTCATTACCCTCATGTACTGATGTTCTTTGACTGAAGTTCTATTCCCATGAACTGAACTTCTTTACCTTAATTGATTGAAGTTCTATTATGATGGATTAAACTTTTTTACCTTCATTGACTGAAATTCTATTCTCATGGATTGAACCTCTTTTATCCTCCCATGTGTGTGTGTGTGTGTGTGTGTGTTAAAGTGCAGTTCACTTCTTAAGTGGTAGTAATTGAAGTTCTAGCCTCATGTACTGAAGTTCTATACTCATGATAAGTTCTATCCTCATGGACTGAATTTCAATTTATATGCCCCTCAAGGACTGAACTTTTTTACCCTCATGTATTGAAGTTCTACCCTCATGGACTTAACTTCTTTACCCTTTATTTTGTGTGTGTGTATGTGTCTGTATATTAAAGTGCAGTCTAATTAGTGGACTGATGTTCTTAATTGGTACTAATTGAAGTTCTACCTATTTTGAGATTTTTGGTTTGAAGTTTGCTGCATTTGTTTATTTTGTATGTGCGACTGATAGTTTGTTTTTATTGTTAGCTTTTTGCAATATGGATGCTGGAATGGAAGGGAATCTAGTGTATCCATTTGAACGCTGGTTCAACATGAATACATATTGGCAAGGGGAGCACAATTTGGATGATATAATTTCAAGGTTTAGTTTAGCACAGCATAAGAAGCTTTCAGAGGGTGTATTTGGAATCTTTTTGAGGTTGCAATCGTACAAAACTTCTATGAGGTTACTGCATTCCTTATTATTGTCACGTATTGTGAGCAGTGATCCGAATAGATTAAGTTTCAATATTTTTGGTCATCTAATACATTTTGGTCCGAAGAATATCATCTTTACACTGGTTTGAGATTGTCTGCAAACCGTGCGGAATTGTTTAATACACCTGCTATGAATATGAGTCAGAGGCTTCTGAAGCAGTACTTTGGTGGTAAAAACAATCTTCAATTGGCGGATGTTCATAATTTTTTAGTATCAATGACCACGTCATCTCTGGTCGATGAAGATGATGCAGTGAAGATTGCAGAATTTTATATTCTCCAGTTAATCATTTTGTGTTGCAACAAAAAAAACCAGCTTGGTTGAAGTTCATTACTTGGATATCATTGACCACGAGGATCTTTGTGCAGTTTATCCTTGGGGGAGTGGGGGTTTTGAAGCACTTGTTAAGTCTGCGACGAGACCTCTTAAAAGTGCTGCAACTTCAGTAAAAGATGCATACTATTATGTGCTGGGATTCCCGTTTGTGTTATGCGCTTGGTTTGTTGATTTATTTCCAACAGTTTGTTCTAACTTCTGTAAGGTTAAGAGTGATGGCTTTCCAAGGATGGTTAGGTTTATTAGGGTCAATAATCCTCAGTATAATACTTTGGTTGAGCAGTATTTTCATAATGTTAATGTAAGTTTCTATATCTGTAAGTGAATAAGTTTTTGAAGTTCAATCTTTTTACTGAGCTTTATGGATTGAAGTACTATCTGTATTGCCCTGAAGTTCTATCTTTTATTCATAAGGATTGAACTTGAACCTTTTTATGGCCTTGAACTTGTATCTATGCACATCATTTTAACTGAGCTTTATGGATTGAAGTTCTATCTGTATTGAAGTTCAAATCACCTTTATTGAAGTTCTATCCTCATGGACTGAACTTCTTTACCCTATGTGTGTGTGTGTACTTAAGTTCTTTACCCTCATGGACTGAAGTTCTATCCTAATGAACTGAACTTCTTCAGCCTTACTGATGTTCTATCCTTATAGACTGAACTTCTTTACCCTCTCTGTGTCTGTGTGTGTGGTTCTCTCTGTGGGTGTGTGTGTGTGTGTATATGTGTACTTAAGTTCTGTGTGCCATGTATGTGTGTGTTAAAGTGCAGGGCAGTTCTAAAATAGTATTGATTGAAGTTCTATCCTCATGGACTGAACTTCTTTACCCTCATGTACTGAAGTTCTACCCTCATGGACTGAACTTCTTTACCCTCATGTATTGAAGTTCTACCCTCATGGACTGAACTTCTTTACCCTCATGTACTGAAGTTCTACCCTCATGGACTGAACTTCTTTCAGCCTCTGTGTGTGTGTATTTCCCTGAACTTCTATCCATGAAGCTCTCCCCTCATGGATTGAAGTCCTATTCATAAGGTTTGAACTTCAACCTTTTATGACATTGAACTTCTATCTCTGCATATAGAAGTTTTATTCTTATTTTACTGAGGTGCTAATATATTTCTCATGATTTCTTTTTTTATAGAGGTTTGACAAATTTAAAATGGTTCCAATTGTACTGTCTGAGGAAGAAAAAAGGTCGGTGGAATTGAATGTGACAGAAACAGGTCCTGTTGTACCTGTTGTTGCATTTAAACATTTAAAAGGAAAAGAAGTTGTTGAAGAGAGTGAGGATACCTGTGATGAGAGTGAGGAATGTGGTGCTGAGACTGATGATGGTGGTGCTGAGAGTGAGGATGATGGTGCTGAGACTGAGGATGATGATCATGAGGGTCAGGACACTGGTGACGATAGCCAGGATGCTCCTCATGGTGTAGAGCTTGATCAAGATTTAGTTAATGAAATTATTAAAGTGAGTTTTCAAGTATCATGTGCATTCATCTTTTTGTGTTTTTATTTTAATTGAATATTTTTATCACTTCTATCGGTTTTTTTTTTTGCAGAAGGTGAATATGAAATTTCGGAAGAGGTTGCGTGTCACCAACGGCGTATAAGGGAGTATATTCGTGGTGTAGATAACAAGGTTGACTCTGTTCTTGATTTTATGAAGAAGTGGGCTAAAAATTTTGAGGAAAAGGAAGGAAGTTGGAGGAAAGATGTTAGTGGAAGAAGGGGCAAGGAACAATCTGGCAGCTTTCGTAATTCCTTAAACTTGTATTCATGTGAAGGCAATGCTAGTGTTGGAAGGAAGAGAAAGTCTCCTCCAGATGTAAGAAAAGACTTCAGTCATGGCGCTCTATCCGGGAAATCAAAATCTCCTTCATATGAAAGACAAGACTCCAGTGAAGGTAGTGTAGTTAGGAAATCAAAAAGCTATTCAGATGTAAGAAAAGAAGTTAGTGGTGGTGGTGCAGGTCTAAATTCAGCTAGACAATTGCATGGAGCGTCGCAAGGTGTGTTAGTCAGCGAAACGCCTAGACAATTGCATGAACGAATTGACAGTGAATTAGACATGTATGGTGAGTTGACTGCGGCATAGAAAGAGGTGCTTGAAATTCAATTGCAAGTTATAAGTGGAGAGCTTGATCTGTCAACACCAGGCTTGGTCCCTCAGGATATGATTGTGGAGAAATCAGATGCAACTTCTACACCCATCCAACTAAAAACATATGAAAGGAAAAGGAAGAAGTTGAAGAAACATAGTTCAGATGATATGCCTAATTTTAATCTACTGCCACCGACTCAAGAAAGTGGTAGTGGGGGTTCATCTGATGCTGAAGATACACCAAGGGCTGAAGAAATTCAGCAAGATATGTCAAAAAATCAGCAGCAGGGTATTGAGAGTGAACTTGGAAAAGAACAAGGCATAATTCTGCAACAGGAGAGGACCGATGATGTTGAAATGGATAATATTGATGTGAGTTATCAAGCAGCAAGAGAAGAGGAGTTGACTGAACCAGGAGAGGCTCTCAAAATTCTCTTGGACAAAGGGCAGTCGGTCAACGAAACAGCAGAAGAAGAGGTGATTTCGGAGGAAAAGGAGATGTCTCTTGATGTCGTTATGAAGAATACTGAGAGAAGTAACCAAGTTGAAAGATATGGGGACATGACTGAAGATCAGCAGGCTTTTGACTGTCAATTAATTGATGAAGCACCCAAAGAAGAGGTTACGACACAGGAACAAGAGATGCGTCTTGAGATTGTTATAGAGAATGCCCAGGGAAGTGAGCAAACAAGAAGAGAAGTTGATTTGACTGAACAGACTTTTGAAAGTCTTGTGGACAAACAACAGTCAGTCTGTATAGCAGGCAAAGAAGAAGTAATGACTCAGGAACAGGAGAAAGAGGAGCTGAATGAAGAACGACAGGCTGATGGAAGTGTTGTGGGCAAAGGTCAGTCAGTCGATGAAGCAGGTAAACAAGAGATGCTTACACAGGAACAGGAGAGGCATGTTCCGATTGTTATGGAGATTGCCAAGGCAAGTGACCAAACCCCTGAAAGTACTAAGGTAGAACAGTCGGAGCAGCAAGTTCTACTGGGGAAAAGGGACCAAAAGCCCAGTCAGTGGTTGCTATCTCCATATTTTACCACAAGGACTAAAAAGAAGATAACTGACTGGAAGGAAAATTATAGACGTAGTTGTCCATTCCACTACTTGAAGATTGGTCCAGCAGTGTTGGAAGAGTTTAAAACTTTTTTGCTATTTCAAAGAAATGACACTGAAGTTAAAGAGTAAGTCTATTTGTATTTTTATGATTTCTTGTCTGTAGTTTTTAAGTTCAGTGCATAGGGGATGAATTTCAAAACTTATAGTTCGATCCCCTATGGACTGAACTTATTAGCCTATGCGTTCTGCCCCTATGGATTGAAGTTATGTGCATATGGACTAAGTTCTATCTATAATAATTGAACTTCAATGATAATGGTGCTGGACTTGTGTCCACAAGGATATGGAAAGTTTTTGTCCCTATAGGATTGAAGTTCTGTGCATATTGAGTTAACTTCCATCTATAAGGACTGAACTTCAATCTTATGGCCATGAACTTCTATCTCTATTGATTTAAGTCCTATGCATATGGACTTAAGTTTTATCTATAAGAATTGAACTTCAATCAAATGACCATGGACTTTTGTCCACTAGGATGTGGAAAGTTCTGTCCCTATAGGATTGAACTTCATTGCCTATGATATTCTTAATTTCATTCCTTATGGAAAAGTAACATGTTTTTGTATTTTGTATCTTTTTAATTAGGAACAACCGTGCTTGTTATATACGCGATAATGATTACGACAGTGATCCATATCAGTTGGAAACAATCAAGCCAGACAAGCAGTGGTTTTTAGAGTTTGTAAATGTTGCCTACCCTATGACTGATAATGTTAGTGCATATTCTATTTTTGGTTTGTTCTGTGTTCGTTATTACTTTTCTGTGTGTTGACTAAACAGGTTCCTTTTTTTTTTTTTTTGCAGCATATCGATATTGCTATGTATTATCTAAGAAAGAGGGCATGCTACCATTTGTTCTAGTTTCCTCATACACTCTCGATTACTGATATAGATTTTGATAGTTATATGTGCTCTATTTATCAGTTAAATTTTTAAAGACAAAAAGAAAAGACCAGGTAATGAAATCTGGCTTGATGGTTTTGGATCGTATATATGCAATTACCTTCATGGCATGGGATGGAAGTGTTCAATTCCATGGAGTGGAGTTGATAAACTCTATTCTCCATGTCGATTGCAAGCAGAACATGGTGAAACGGTGACACATTACTTTTTGGCAGTTTTGGATATGCACGAGAAGAAAATACGTGTATATGATTCGATGGTCAAAACAAAGAAGCCACCAGCGAAAAAATTCGACCACATCAAGGGTTATGATGTTGTGCTCCCACATCTTTTCAAGTATGTCAAGTTTGGCGAGCTACATGATTCTTTTAAAAATGATAAGTTCAATGCGGCCTATAAAACTCAGTGGGTACTATCACCAAATCAACTAGATGGGTAAGTCTCGTCATTTTTGTGCAAGTTTTAGTGCAAATTAGATATAATTGACTGAATTTATAACCCCCTGCCTACTTATATGTCTTACTCTTTATTTTGGTGCCTCATTTTTTAGGACTAGTTGTGGCGCTTTTGCAGTATGGTATGCTGATCTACTGACAAGAGGTAAAGATGTTCAAGATATTCAACCAGATCAAATTCATAATTACAAGGCACGGTTTGGTTGTCAGCTTTGGGCTCATGGCTGTGCAAAGGCTAGGAATGGATTTGAGACTCCACCTGAATTTTTTTGACCATGATTATGGAGAACATAATGAAGACATGTGTCAGTTATAGATGTTTTTGTTTTTACCTTCAGAATTCCTAGTAGTATTATGTAATGTTTTTTGGTAATATATGGTGAAACAGATATTACGTACAGATGAACAGATTATTATGCACAGATTTATGTAAATTCCATGTTGTTGCAGTGATTTTTTTTACCCTCAAGGACTTAAGTTCTATTCTCATGGACAGAACTTCTATCCTCATGGATGGACTGAACTTTTCTATCCTCATGGACTGAACTTCATTACCCTCATGTATTGATGTTCTTTAGTCTCATTGACTGAAGTTCTATTCCCATGGACTGAACTTTCTTTAACTTCATTGACTGAAGTTCTATTCTCATGGACTGAACTTCATTAATCTCATGTACTGATGTTCTTTAGTCTCATTGACTGAAGTTCAGTCCCCATGGACTCTACGTCTTTACCTTCATTGACTGAAGTTCTATTCTCATGGACTGAACTTTTTTACCTTCATTGACTGAAGTTCTATTCTCATGGACTGAACCTCTTTATCCTCCCATGTGTGTGTGTGTGTGTGTATTAAAGTGCAGTACAGTTCTTAAGTGGTAGTGATTGAAGTTCTAGCCTCATGTATTGAAGTTCTATTCTCATGATAAGTTCTATCCTCGTGGACTGAACTTCAATTTATATGCCCCTCAACTTCTATCCACTTGGATGGACTGAAGTTTTATCCTTATGGACAGAACTTCTATCCTCATGGATGCACTGAACTTCTATCCTCATGGATTGAACTTCATTACCCTCATGTACTGATGTTTTTTGACTGAAGTTCTATTCCTATGGACTGAACTTCTTTACCTTAATTGACTGAAGTTCTATTCTGATGGACTGAACCTTTTACCTTCATTGACTGAAGTTCTATTCTCATGGACTGAATATCTTTTATCCTCCCATGTGTGTGTGTGTGTGTGTGAAAGCGCAGTGCAGTTCTATGTATAAAGACTGAACTTCAGTAAATATGGCCCTGAACTTCTATCTCTATAGATTGAACTTCTATCCTCATGGACTGAAATTCATTACCGTCATTGTGACTGTTCAATATTTATTATACATGTTTTTTATTATACCCGTTATGTATTGGTGACTTTTGAACTATAAGTTGCAACTGTTACAATGTTATTGTGCCTTTTGAACTATAAGTTGCAACTGTTAGAATGTTATTGATGTTTTTCTATAAATACATAATTGATTATTAATTCTTATCATCTTATTATTAGAATTATCTATATTGAGATTTCTAAACTTCAAGTGCAAGAATGTCTGAAAGTAGTGTGAATCAACCACCGCTAGTAGCACAATCAGGTGCACCACCACCACCAGGATTTGCCCCACTACCAGGAGGGATTCCAAATAATTTAAAATGGGATATTGCGTTCCTAAGGCGTCAGATGCAGGACCACGAGAATGCAATACAGCAAATGCAAAATGATCACCCGGGCTATTGAAGCTATAGCAGCACCTGTTCATTTTGATCTTTCTGCTCTTCCACCTCCATCTCCATAACTGAATTATATGAAGTTTCTATGTTGTAGTGTGTTTTATAAGTTCTGCGACTATATATGTAACATCACTTATTCATATATTTAATAAATAATTCTGTTCTTATATTTTTTACTTTTTGTATATTGTTAATTTTTTACATTTACAGATATTCCAAGTATACTCTTTTTTAATTCTGTCAAAGCAGATAATCAAATGCAAGTGGCTAGAACTTCAATCCTCATGGACAGAACTTCAGTCCATGATGGTAGAAGTTCTGTCCATGAGGATCGAAGTTCTGTGTTTACTTAAACACAGAGCTTCTATTTCAGTTATTTCAGTTATTAATGAGAGATGAAAATATATAAAACACGATTAGATAAAAATTAATACATAAACACAGTAGTTATAATTAGAACACAAATAGTACTCATAGACAGTACATATTAAAACTACAAACGACTACTAGAAATTATTCAATTAAAATTGGATTCTGTGTTGTTGCTCCATCATCATCATCATCATCATCATCATCATCATCATCATCATCATCATCATCATCATCATCATCATCATCATCATCATCATCATCATCATCACTGTTTTCATCATCATCACCATCTCCTTCACCATCCTGATGGTTTATGACAGAAACACCAAAAACAACAGAAGGAATACCGTCGATCATCTCGTGTCATAGGTGATCAAAACGAAGTATATCACCTATTATGAAGCCTTTCTTAATAATCATAACCTTCCATTTGTTACACAACCTTGCGTGTTTCCCAACTTTGAAGTTTATCAAATGTACATCATCATCTTCATCTTCACAAATTATGCATGCCAGTCCATTTTTATTTGGCAGCCTCCGCTTCCAACTGTCTGGAAAGATCTAAAAGGAATAATATTTCACAGTTAATAAAAAAATCACAAAACACTGAAAAATTAAATGAAAAATATAAAAAATACTTTGGTCATTTCTTTTAACATACAAAATCATCTCTATTAAAGTAAGATGATGTGATTTTCTTGTCGAAGTGCCCTAGTTCCTCCACACGATTGTTTTCATCCCCCATATCTTCTTTTCTAAAAAAAAACTATGTAGTTTATATGAGGAGATGAAGTCTCAAAAAACTTTATAGTTTCCTTTAACTGCAAAAAGTGGATATGTATTTTGTCAAAAATATATTAAATGTAGTCAAAGAAGTTATGTTTTCTATGATCTTACAGTTTCTGTACGTTATTAATTGTAGTTTTTGACTGAACTTCACTACCCCTCATTGACTGAAATTGCAGTGCAGTTGTTAAATCCTACTGGGGTCATGTATTCTATGACTTGTGTAGTGTCCTTTTCTATCCTTGATGTTGGGCATATTTCCTATATTTTTAGCAGTTGTATTTAACACTCTTAGATGGTTTTCATAGCAATACATGCCCAACAATGCTAATTTGTGACATGATTCTAACTTGGTGTGTTTGAATGGTTTAGGTACGAATTGGTGGAATTTGGAGCTAAATGGCTACTTGAACTTCCTTACTGTTATGGACTGAAGTTCTGTCAACAAGTATTGAACTCCCCCAGTGCCGTATGTACAGAAGTTACTATCCTCATAGGTTGAACCCCATCTCCCTTTTTTTAACTGAAGTTCTATCTACAGTGATTGAACTCCCATACCCCCTATGATCTGAGGTTCTATCCACAGGGATTGAACTCTCCTCCTACCTCCTTATGATATGAAGTTGTCTATTCACAGGGATTGAACTCCTCCACCTATACGATCTGAATTTCTATCCACAGACATAAATAGGATATATAAGTAATGCAAGGGGGAAGAACAAGTCCTGAATTTTCAGTCCACATGGACTGATCTTCACCCATCTTTATCTGTATTTTTAGACGCTATTAGGATTGCATATTTGGCGCGAGTCTAAAGCTCTATACTTACATTTATTGTGAAGGCCAGTTGAATCTTTTTATTCATTTCATCTTCTGCCCACCTTGATAAGCTATGAAAAGTCTCTTGAGCAGTAGTTCTTCTTTCACAAAACAATTTCTGCTTCTTAACAATGATCAAATCCAAAAGGCTTAAAATGGGCAACTCTCTTGCTTCAAGTAATGCAGAATTCATCGACTCAACCATATTTGTTGTAAGCATATCATATCGTCGCCTCGGTGAGTAAGATCTAGCCCATCTTTCAGGTGGTTCTTCCATTATATAGTTGAATGTGTTTCTATCCATTTCCTCTAATTGGAACATGAAATAATGAAAGTCTTCACGCTTATAAGCTCTTGCAGCAGTTTGAAACAGACTTATCACTGTGGTTCTCACGTTCTTTTAGTTTAGATTCTTTTCAAAATGGTAGATGCATATACCATGGTGGCTATCAGGATAAACTTGTGCAATTCCATGCGCGATTGATTTGTTTCTATCAGATAGAAACACCAGTTCAGGACGAGTACCTATTGTCTTTAGCAGCTCAGTGAAGAACCAAGTGTAAGCTTCATTATTTTCAAAGTCTGCAATCCCATAAACTAGAGGGAAGAGTTGATTATTTGCATCTTTTGCTACAGCAATGATGAGAACACTTAGATATTTCACCTTCAGAAATATTGCGTCTACTGCTATGACTGGTCGACAATAGCTCCAACCATCTATTGATGGCTTGAAAGCAACAAACATATACATAAACCTAAAACGTTTTAAAATAGGACAAAGTTAATTCTTAGAAAGTTTTGAATTTCCGTATAGGAATCGAACTCTCTTTTGAAAAATGCTTACCGATTAAGATTGTCTATCTTTATGTTTGTGTGAGCGCCTGGATTTCTCTGTTTCAGCACATGTAAGTATGAAGAGAGGAGATGATAATGCTCATCCGACCGTCCCCTAATTAATGCGTTTGCTGCTTGAATTGAACGCCATGCCTTGTGATATTCTATTTCAACCCCGTATATGCCTTTTGACAATAAATATTGGTCTAACTTCAGTTCTGTTGTCTCGAAAGTTTTCAAGAAAGTATTCACTTATCAATATTGACGTGGCATGTTTTTGATCAGCCTTCTTAACGTCAACGGAGTATTTATGTATATTCTGAAACTTAATTACCTTAAACAGTGAGGAATCTTTTATCCTTCTGGCTCGAATATTCCAATCACAGTTGGGATCGATGCATTTCAGTTCATATCTCGTTTTATTTGATCTAATAACCTTGAACTCAAAATTCTCCTTGATTGCCATCTTGACAAAACACTTCATCATGGTTTCCTTGTTGTCAAATATTGAGTATGCTGGTACATCTTTTGATGATACATCTCCTGTTAATATCATCACTGGAGATTGTTTCTGTTTTACCCTGGACCTTTTCCGTTTGCTCTTGGCAGATGAGGTGCTACGAGGGCATTCAACTGTTGGCGCTGGTGACTGATATTGAGTATTATTGTTTGCAGTGACTCAACAATGCCAGGTGTTTCAATTGCTAGATTGGAGTCGATCTGCATTATCAAGTCCCCCTCTTGTTGTGGATGCTCTGTGCATGGAGTATGATTATTTTCAATTGCTTGAATGCATTCGATCTGCATTATCAAGTTCCCCTCTTGGGGTGAAACTTCTGTGCGAGGAGTTTGATTCTCTAGCTTTTCAATCACAAAACGGCTATTCTTGAAAGAAGAATCATTCTTTAACAAGTGCATACATGTCCTTAGTTCTTCTTCTGTAGTTACAAGCATTCCTTTGCTCGAATCCATTCAAATGTCAAACCATATATTCACAGCTTCGGTGAAATATGTTGCTTCGTAAATCTTGTCCATGAAAGTTTTGAATTCGATCATTTCATTAACAAGTAGAAGTTTTGTTTCATGATCCAAGTACTTGTAATCTTTTGTCCAATTCCCATTGTAAGCAATAACCAAACAAACTGTAGCCATTCTGCATTGAATGAGTAAACCAAAATAATGTGTTAGTAGGGAAAGTTTTTATATGTGCTTAACTACTATCCACAAGGACTGAACTTCAATTTATATGCCCCTCAAATTCCATCCATCAAGTATTTGAAACTTCTGTCCCTATAGGATTGAAGTTCTATGTATAAAGACTGAACTTCAGTAAATATGGCCCTGAACTTCTATCTCTATGGATTGAAGTCCTGTGCATATAAGTTTTATCTTTAAGAACTGAACTTCAATCAATATGGCACTGGACTGAAGTTCTATTGGTTAAGTACTGAACTTCAATCAATATGGCGCTGAACTTTTATTTCTGTTGGATTGAAGTCCTGCACATATAAGTTCTATCTTTAAGGACTGAACTTCAATCAATATGGCCCTGGACTGAAGTTCTATTGCATAAGTACTGAACTTCAATTGATATGGCGCTGAACTTCTGTCCTCAAGGACGTGGAAAGTTCTGTCCCTATAGGATTGAAGTTCTCTTCTTATTGACTTAAGTTCAATCCTAGGGATGTCGGAAGCTCTGTCAATATGGATTGAAGTTCTGGGAATAAGGATTGAATTTCTATTTCTGTTTATTTAGCTTTAAGCAAATATCATTCAAATTCATTCCTATTTACTATTCAAACATTCGAAATTTCATATAGACTGAATGTATTAAAATTCAATTGAAAATCAACTGAATATATGTCAAATTCAATCTAATAAACTGAATCTAATTCAAACTTACTCCTATTTGAATGAATTTTCAGCACTTAAGCACTGAAGTTCACGTGACAATGGCGATAAGGACTGAAGTTCAGCGCCATATCAAACGTAAAACTATTGAAATTCAGCGCCATATCAAACGTAAAACTATTGAAATTTAAACGTATCTGTCAGAAATTCAGTTCAGACGGATTGAACTTTGTTCAAATTCAGTTCTAACAAGCATAATGTGAAATTAAAACATAGAATACTCACAGATTTTAAGCGAAATTGGTGAAGAGAATTGCGGAATCAGCAGCAGCAGCAGCAAAAGTATAGGAACAGAGTATAATAATAGACGAAGGAAAGTTGTTTATATATGATGGTGGTAATTTAGTCTTTTTAATTTTTCTATTATTAGGAGGTGCAGTGAAAGTGGCCACAAACTAAATATTTTGATATTAGTGGCCTGTGCCCAAAGACCACTGCCAAAAGTGGCCTTGGGTGCACTTAGCCAAATATTTAAGAGTTGTGTATTCTCGCTTTAATTTTTAACCATTACAACTAAATTTGTTTAATTTGGTTAAACATCAAAGCGCGGACAAGTATTATCCAGTTCACACATCTAATCAGACAATTGATGCTAAATAAAACCGTGGCAAAATGGCTAAAGTCCACCTTGAACTATACCATTTTTGCCAAGATGACACATTAACTTTGCGGGGGTCCGAATACCCCCCTGAATAATTTCAAACTGGTATTAATACCCACTTGTAAGCACACGTGGCATGAAGAGTGTATATCAATCTCTTTAAGAGAGTGAGGGATGAAAAAGAAAAAATAATTAATACTCGGTAAGATGTTTTTAATGTAATTTTTCTGCTTTTTTTTTAAATTTTATTTCATTTTCTTAATTTGTTCTTTTCTTTTTTCTCTTTCTTCTTCATTAAGCTCCTGCCATCTCCTCCACTGCTTCCACCATCTCTAATTCTCCATATCCACCACTACCAAAAATTAGAAAAAGAAAAAAGGTCACACTTTCCTTATTCAATCAGAAACTAAAATCATACCCACCACCGCCTTGATCACCACCTTCTCCACCGCATCAGATTCGAAAAGCTCATAAAGCTTCGAAAAATTCGCTGATTCAACTTTTATAATATTGGTGAGGCAACTAGACAAAGAACATCACCCATCATAATTTAATTTTAAGCTAAAGTATTTAAGAAATTATTGGTAAGTAACTGGAGCTCCGATCTGGAAATTCTTTACTGGCCTTCATAAATGAAATCAGAAACTAAATGAAAAGTTATTTTCTTGAAATGATAATGCTCTTCCCTTTGAAAATGCTAAATCTTTTTGTGCTCCATAGAAAGGGTTGGAGATTGTGTTTAGTAAATAAGGAGAGGGACATAGCTGGGGTTACGGGGAGGGGATAAGAAGGAAGGGGGTGCTAGAAATAAATTTTAGGAGTAGTGGGGGTGTGAATAAACAAAGGCTTTTTTGTTTTATTTTAACTTTTTAAGCATTTAAAACGTGTCAACTAATGATTGGTGCGTGCCAATCAACTCTTTTTGTAAAAACTGGTCTCACCTCGGAATGAGGCATTAATACCAATTCAAAATTGTTCAAGGGGGTACTAGGACGCCCGCAAAGTTGAAGTGTCATCTTGAAAAAAATGGTATAGTTCAAGGTGGACTTTAGCCATTTTGCCTAAAACCGTTGCTAAATTGTGGATGAGTGTAATAGCTTGGCCATTTCATTTTTTTGACACTAGCATTAGTGGACCCACAAAGTGAACCCGAAAAAAAAAAATGGACCCAAATATTATAACCCTGCCTTCCTTCTGAAGATCCTGTATGATAGACAATTAACAAACTAATTAGAAGCATATACTATTATTCTATTTCTTTATTTAAATAAAATACATTTTAGTAGCTCATATTGTTGAAGAACGTGATTAGAACGAGATTCGAGGTCGTGCAACGAAAAGTTCTGCATCATTCGTTAGGAAAATTATTATTTTGAAGAGGTACTGGATCCAGTCAAACAATATATTTAATTTTACTACACTAATAGTATGAAGTTTCTTAATCCCAATTTAGACAAAAGAAAATAATAAGAATTTGACTTTGCTTCACAGTAAGGTTGCATTAGATATTGAGATAATAGTCAAAAACCCCCTTAAACTATTACTTTTTTGTTAGTTTCATACTTAAATTATGGGTTGGTCACGCTACCCCCTGAACTATCAATTTTCATATTCAAAACCCCCTGCAGTGCCAAGTGGCATGGAGAGTGACTTCACTCTCTTTGTTGTGTGTGGAAAAATAAAGTAGACCAGTAAAAAGCATCCATGTGGCATTTCTTTTCAATTTCTAAAATTTAAATATCCTTTTACTTATTATTACTTATTTTTGTCTTTTTCCTTTCTTCTTTTCTAATTAATTATTTTCTTCTTCATAACTCTTTTTTTTTTCCAATAACAATAAACTAATTGAGACCCATTAACCTTAGAATAATAAGAATACTAAAAATAATTTAATCAAATGTGATATATTCTGTTGTAATTTACAACCAAATTTTGTCAATAATGGTCGTTTTAATTAAAAAGACATAACCCTTAACATACATTGTATCATTTTAATATTTTAATACGCAAGTTCTCAATTGAGTTTATTATAGTTGAGTAAATTCAGTTCTATATAATAATTAAATTTACTATTGTTGGTTAATATTTATTATTTTAGAAATATAGGTTATTAAGTAAGGTAAAGATTTTTTATTTTCACGGAAAATTAAAAGAAAAAATTAATAATTTTTTTTAAAAAAAAAAGATCAAATAAGAAATAAGAACAACTACTTTAAAAAATTAATTGTATGGATGCTCTACAAAGAGAGTGAAGTCACCTTCCATGCCACTTGGCACTGCGGGGGGTTTTGAATATGAAAATGGATAGTTCAGGGGGTAGCGTGACCAACCCATAGTTTAAGTATGAAACTAACAAAAAAGTGATAGTTTAGGGGGGGTTTTGACTATTATCTCTTAGATATTTGATCTAGTCTTAAGTAATTTCAAAATTTAATAATAACAACATGAAGTTGCTTAAACTCCAAATTAGACAGTAAAACAACTTGACTTTGCTTCACACTAAGGTTGCATCACCTATTGAACGTGATTTCGCAGAAATATGAGAACTAATTAATCAATTTTTAAGTTTTATTAGCAACAAAATGAAGTTGCTTAAATTCCAATTAAGAGTACAGAAGATATTAAGTTGCTTCATACTAAGTCTGCAATACCCTGTAGAATATAATTTTGAAAAGATATTAGATCTTATCAAGCAGTTTGTTAAAAATTTTACGATAACATAAAAGTTGCTTCCACCATCTTGGTATTAGTTGCAATTATTTAATCATCAAGTACAATTAGTATTAAATTATTTCTTCGAAATAATGACAAGCACAACGGACGCACGTTACCCAAAACAGTCCGTGTCAGCCAGCGCACCAAACAACTGATTCGATCTGTTTCTATATTATTACCCGGTTTTGGCGTATTTTATATTCTATGCTATCTTAATTATCTGGATTATTTTGTGTGCGCTATTTTCCTTTTAATCTCTCCAAATAAATATCACAGTTTTTATATTTTGCAAAAACCTTAAAGTTTGAATTTCTCAAGATGAATATCACAGTGTTTATATCTTGTAAAGAACTTAATGTTTGAATTTCTCTTTTGCCTTACTAAGATAAGTTATAATCATATAAATATTTATAAGTTACTTTAGATCACAAATTTTAAGTCTTTTGTTTGTTTTTAACTCCATATCTAATCTAACTATACTAAAAGAGTCAATTTCAAAAGCAAAATGTAAAAGACCATTTTACCCCTATAGCATAAAAATAGTATGTAGCACAAAAATAATTAATCTTATCTTATTAATATAAAAGTGAGAATCCTAAATGTAAAGTCATAATACTAAAATACCCCTACTAAAATATTAAATACTCATTTTTCCCTCACCTTAAAATACCTGATTTTAATGATTTTAATTTTAATATAAAATACTAAATGACCGTCATTGTGGTTTTCAATTTGTTCAATTTTCATTTTGTTGCTGTTACAGATTAGGGAACTTAAAGGTCAGTTGCATTGGACAATGCAATATAGACTAGATTCATTCCTTTAAATTAACATAAATTGGCATAATGTATAAAATGCTAAAATTATAAAAAAAATGTGAAACTCCAAGACAATGTGATGAACATCAAGAGTCGCCAAGCTCAGCACATACATCTCCTATATATGGGACTTTTGTAGATCTTCAGTATTATGCTTCTTTGTTTCTCCATCAAATATAATATCAACATAATTTTCAAAATTCTCTTCCAAAACTACTTGAAGACATAGTAAGTAAGAAGCTTCGAGTAAAGAGAAAATTTGGAGGTTCTATCGCTAGATAACGGGAAGTGCAACAATGTGATTTTCAATTTTAATTGTAACTGGTTAGAAAATCAAACAGTCTGAGTTTCTAACTTTACATTCTTTTTGTTTTCTCCTTGAATTTTTTATAGAGTATTAATACTCAGATTATTGTAGTTGAATGTTTGCGTTCTTGATAACTGTTTGAAAAATGTCACTTATAGAGACAAATTCTTTCTCATTCCAATGTTTATATCTTTGTACTCCTATATCTTATTCCATGCGTAGTATTTTTCATTATCTTGATTTAAATATTTACTTTGTTGTGTACTCATTGATATGGGGTTCTTTTGCGCGTGTCGAGGACTAGTTTAATCAAAGACTGCAACATAAATTAGGATGGAGAGAGTAATAAACACCAACCAACCAACGAACTCTACATATTTTATGTTAATGGGTTTATAGTTTGTACTATCCTCTTGAATTATTAGTTTGACTTTCTTTGCTAATCTAAAACTGCTTTGTGATGGCCGCATTGACGGGAAAACTCAGGCACGACTGCCACGTTCCCCAGTTATGTTTCATGGTCAACAAAGATGGAACGCAACAAAAGGAGGAGACATATACTGATGTGGCAAGCTATGTAAGAAATTTTAAGTAGTTTGTCATAAGAGTAAGCACTTGTAATTACTGTCCTATACTTCATTTTTGAGTTGTTAAACCATGTTTATTTGTACTGTTTTCAGACAAAAGTTTCCGTGTCTAACTAAACTTGGGTTTTGAATTTTCAATAAGTAAATTGATTCAGGTTGGTAATTTGAAGTTTAAAGTTGCAAAAGAGTACTTAGAAGTAATCATATGCGTGGGGTTTAGAGTTGCTCCAGTAGTGAGCAATCCAAACTTTCACCCACTCGTGATAGTCCGAATTCCTATGCCCCATTCACTCTATTCTCCAGTATATTAACATCTTTTAAAATAAAAAAATACTACATATTTGTTTTAATTGAAAAAGCTAACTTCTATAAGTAGATATTACTATTTTAGTCGAGATACTCTTGAATATAAAATCTTCAAAAATTTATTAGTAAATCAAATAATGGAGTTGATTACGTGAAATGTTGGTATTACTCCCTCCCAACCCAATATAAATATCTACTTTATCTTTTTAGTTCATCCCAAAAATAGTCTCTTTTCATATTTGGTAACAGTTTAATTACCATATTTGTTTTGGACCACAAGATTTTAAGGCACTAACCTACATTAAACACACCTTTAATTTTAAACTACAGTATTTAAAAATCCTCCTTATTTTCTTAAACTGTGGCTCAGTCAAACCCAGACACTTAAAATAGAACGGAGGGAGTATTACATAACGGGCTGGTCGGCTAGACTTAATTACTGTTATTTGGGCGTTACTTTTTTCAACCAATATACAGTTTATACAATCGATTTCACAGTGTATATAAATTATTTTCTCACATGTGCACAGATTGTACCCTCAATTTAGTGTATACAATCAGTTTTCTCAACTATATATAGTGTATAAACTTTGTTTTTTGGCTCAGTGTATACCATTAATATACATTATCATATTAGGTATATTAAGTTGTGTATATATTTTTAATATAATATGTTGTGTAAACATATATAATAACACCATATTAAAAAAAATGAAGAAGAAGAAGATAAGGAGGCGGCAGAGGGAAGAGAGATGACAGTAGGAGTGAAGCAGGGATGAAGATGGAGGGACAACAGCGGCGACGGAGCAACTGAGAGGAAGAGGGAGAAGGAAGAGGCAACAGGAGACAGTGTTGGTGGGAAGAAAAATGAGGAATGAGGTGACTGTGCCACTGCAGTATGAAGAGAGAACAGGAAGAGGGAGGCTAGATCCCTAGAGAACATTTGGAGGAATAAGTTGAAACAATTAGGTAGAAACCCGAAATGGTTGGAAGGTATAATTTAGATAAATTGGAGGTCAACCAGTTTTCAAAATAATTTTTCTTGAGTTGAGTGGCTATTGAAAACACCCCTCTACCTCATTCGAAGCAGTGATAGAATTGGCGTACGCCACACTTTTTTCAGATCCAACTTGTGGAATCATACTTCATATGTTGTTTGTTTGCTTGTACTTGGGTTGAATGTTGCCTCTCCATTATTTTTTCATAATAAGGAAAATAATACCTTATGCCAAATAAGGCGTACTTAATCAGCGTACTTAGTCTCTATAATCAATTGTTGCTGAAAATTGGTTAGACTTTTGTAGAGTACCCACTTTTCATAGCACCAACCAATGAATAACTACCATTTGCAAATTCTTTTCCAAAAAATATCCTTAACCCAAAAATTGTAATTTTTTTCTATAAAAATAACTAGTAGAAACTTCATTTCAAATTTTGAAGTTTAAACTGAATTTCATGAAAAATAAAGATGTTTATCCTGAGGTTCAAATATATTAAATTATACGATAAACTTCTAGAGTTCGAACCAAACTCCACGATAAATTAGGATTTTTATCTAGGGATTCAAAAATTATTGGTGGGGGTTTGAATCTACATGCCACATCGCTATTCTCCTTTTCCTATCCTGCTGTATAATAAAAACCCCTTAAACTATTATCAAATTATCAGTTACAAACCCCAATTTTACAGAGGTGATAATTACTCCCTTATACTATTTCGAAATGTAGTAGTTACTCCCTTCAAATGCTACAACTAAATCTATACTGAGGAGGTGATGTTCACTTACCGTCACCTGTTAATTAAAATTTCAAGGTTTGGTTGGAAGTGCAAAATGGTGAGTTTGTACTTGTTAAAAAAATGGAAATTTTTGTTTGGTGCCTTGGTGGTGGTTTTGGCAAGGCTGAAAGATGACAGCTTGGTGATTTTTCCAGTGGTTCTTATGGAGGCTTGGTTGGTTTTGCTTTGCCGAGTGTTAAAAGGAAAGAATTAATATGCTGCATACAGTAAAACTCAAGCTTTTAACCGATATTTAGAGGTTGAAGATAGCATATACAACAGGTTGACGAGTCTCCTAATCATTTTAGGTGTTGTTGTTGTAGAGGCAGAGACTTGGAGTTGGGATGGGGGTTGGGTGGGGATTACTAGAGTATACGAAAATAGAAAGGATAAAAAAAGAAAAATATAAGGTATAATGATAATTAATTGAGTGGAATTAATTAATAAATCCCCAATTAAAAACGACACATCTCTATATCAACCAGCTTCTAACTTATGTATTGCCTGTCAATTGTCACACGTGTCCAAGAGAATGAGCACACTTTATCTGCCACCTCAGCAGTTGAGGGTGTATTTATTCCATTTAGCAAAAGTTTTAAGGGGTAATAGGACTTTTCAAAAAGGGAATGTGTAACCGATAATTTGTACATATTTCAAGGGGGTTCTTATGCTTTTTCCCTTAATAAAAAGCCCAAAAATTCGCCATTAAGTTTTTAGTAACTTTTTTTTACAAATATTTCATGCGGCTATTCATCAGTAATTTGCAAACACCAACTATTAGTCGATTAGCACTCTACAAACATGACTATTCACTAAAACTTTTCCGGAAGATTGTCGAAACTAATTTAGTTTTGATCATAATAAAGTAGATTTGTTGTTACTTATATCTGTTTCCATGTGTTTCCCTCCAAGGCTAAAGAAAACAAGTGTAATTCTTTTGTTGCACTAGGTGCACCACTAAAGAATACTAGAAGAGGGATTGAATAGTGTCCTCCAATTTGTCTGAAGAATCTTATTCGTCTTTGCAATAACCTGGTTCTTGTCTAATTTCTCCCCAATTGATAACATAAACAGTAAGTAAACTGAAACTAAAGAACACATGAATTTTACGTGGAAAACTCCTTGCTCAAGGGAGAAACACCACAACCCAATCTCTGATATTTTTAACCAAATTCCACTAACACAACAAGCAAGTTTTAGGTTACAACCCAATAACTAATGGGCTAAACTATAGACCATACACCAACCAAACCTACACTCTAGCTTTTACAAAGTATTCCCTCACGAAGATCACCTATTACAAAGCTTCTACGAATAAGCAAATAGGTAACAGTTTGTAATCAAAACTATAAAACTACACAATCTAAGACCCCTATGAGAAATTGTTTCACCACTTGGTTCTTCAACTGCTACCTGCTTCGTCCACTTATACACGACCAATAGCATGCATGTTGTTTGCTCTGAACTCTCGTAGTGAATGAAAGAATATTCAGCAGCCTTACTAAAGCTTATATATGGTAAGGAAAACCCTAGCAGTCTCCAACTAGGATTCTTCTCAAATATGGAAAGAGAAGAGCTCCTAAAATTGTATTCCTTTTATAACTCTGCTTCTCGTTTATTCTCCTTAGAGGCGGCTAAGACACAACTTTGTTAACTGACTAGGACTAACAACTTGCACGCGCTCAACTTCTCCTAGTCTAGCATGGATTACCAATCAAGCATCTTTTCAATCAGTCCTGCCTTCCTTTAAGAACCAGGTTCTCAACCAGATCCTTTATTTGCCAATCTTCAAAACTCATCATTCAACAAATTCTCTTTTTTTTATGATGAAAAACAAATGTTGCCAAGATCCTATACAATCAACACCAAAACAAAAACATAACAAGAAACAGATGAAAGAAAATTTAAAACAGATGAGTTGGGTCACAAACACCTCAATATTTCCTTCTTCCCCTTTTTAACATCATCAAAAAGATTCTGGTCATCTGCAAGAACAAGTTGACATAGTCCAAACTATAGCCAAAGGCTTCAAGTTAACTAAGCAAGAACATGAGTATAAATCTAAGGGCCCAAGCAGGAACATATGCAAACACATAAGAACATTCATAAGGAACAAGAAATTTAAAACCAAATCATCCAAAGGTTTCAAATCTTGAGAACCTGAATAAGTAAATGCCAAAATCAAATCATCTTAGCATCACTAACAAATAGAAAGGGAAACCTAGGAACCTAGACAAGAAATAGGAAAAGACAAAATTTAAGGCTGAAGTTGAAAGTGTTTGACAAGTGCATCAATGTTCCTTGAATTTCTATGGTGTTCCATCACAAGCTCCGCTTGATGTTTGTTATGCTCTAAGGTCAAACAGTCAATTTCTTTACCATTGTACTTTAGCACTCTCTTGAGGTCCTCATTTTCACCCTTCATCCTTTCCTCATCCTCACTATCAGCAATGCCCTCAGCTTCATCAACCTTCTAGACTTGACCCTAGGGCTGGACGCTTTGACTCTCTTTGGTTTGAAGAAATCACAATTTTTAAGGATGTTCATCCCAAACATTTCATTGTAAGTTGTTCCTTTACCATCCTCAAAGGGCACATCAAAATGCTCGATGATCAGAGTCAAAAGATAGGAGTGCACAAGAGCATGAGGTTTCTTTGTCTTAGCAACTCTTCTAAAATGGCTGATTATCAGTCTAGGAAATTGATGAGTACACATGTATCTAGCAAGTCCATATAGGTCATGTCCAGAGCACTAGCCTCACTGCTTCTCGATTGCGAGTGGAAGTAAGAACTTGTGCACAAACTCGAAGAGAAGCTGATGACTTGGTTTTATCTCTTTCTTTAGCACATTCCTTGGGCATTTGAGTTTGGGATTTCAAGAGAACTTTCTAGTCACTTCAAGAGAAGTAATGACGTCTACCTTCTTTGGCCACTCATTCTTCTTGTATCTGCAATACCCAGTAGTAAGAACTCCGAGAATCACCCCAACTCTTCTCTGCCAGATTCAAGGTCTACTCATAACATACTGGAGCTCACTCTCCTCTTCACAACTTTGCAATTTATAAAGAACTCTTTTACAGCAACAACATACATACACCTCTTCTTATCAGAAAACAACTTTGTCTACCCCTGAATGTTCAACTTCTCAACTAGCCTCTTCATTTAAACCTCATCCATATCTGTGAGTATGCTCCTAGGCAATACTGTGTTGTTAGCAAAGAACTCATATCTTTCAATGAGGTGTTTCCTTGGGTGAGGAGAACTTTTACCAGAATCTGAATCATCTGGATCCTAAAATCTCACAACAGGTTCTTCTTCTTCTTCCTCGACAAATTCTTCCTCTTGTGGAGGAGCAGGGTCTTTCAACTTCTTTTCAACATTCTTCTTTGATGCATTCTTAGTCAGCATTTCCTCTTGGTGCTTCAAAGCACACCTAATGGCTAGCTTCTTCACACTTTTACCCACCACTGGTTGTTCTTCTCCCTCAAATTCATATTCAAATACATCACCATGGTGTCTTCTTCCTCACTACTTTCATCAATTAACCCCCTTGTCTGTACAGGCTTGCCTTTCACCAGTTTTCTCTTTTTCCTTTTCATAGATTTCTCTACCACCTGCTTTTTCTTACTAACAAATAAAACTTCATCATCATCATCATCCTCCTCAACTACACCAAACTTATTTTTACTTTTTCTCACACCAGACACTTCGTCCCTCTTTTTCACATGATCATCCTCCAGTTTCTCTTCTTCAAACTCCGACAATTTTATTTTTGCATCATCAGCAGCCAAATCAACTGAGAGAGAACCAGGTTCTTTCCCAGTTTCTTCAATTTCCTCAGCAGGTTCTTTTCCTAACTCTATTTGTTCCACCCTATTTTCTACCTCCTTCCTAGACTCAAAGGAAATGACCTCCGAACTAGGTTCGTCGACTGGGACTTCTACAGTTTCTCCTGAACTAGCCATCCCCTCAATTTGACCTATAATTTCTACATATTTTACAGGCTCAACATTCCCCCTCTGTTTTGTACTCACAGATTCTTCACCAGTCACAAATTTAAGCAGTTCATCTAATCAGCCACCAAACTTTCAAATTCTTCATTTTCAGGGCTTAAATCAAAATCATGCAAAATAGTACTAGACTTAGTGGAGTCAAGTGTTACCTCTTGTACAATATTTTCAGAACCAGTTGGTACCTCTGATGCACTTGTGTCTGTGACGCAGTTTCTTCCGCTTGAGATTTTGATATCTTCCTCTTTACTCTTTTTGCTAGCTTGCTAAATCTATGGGCCAAGTTTGTTGCACTTGCTTTGAAGGATTTCTTGATAAGCTTCACATGAACTTTGGGTTTTGGTGACTTAGAGGGAGAAGGGAAAGATTTTTGTGGTTACGACATTGTAAGGATTTTGAAGAATGAGAGAATGAGAGAAATTTGAATTTTGGTTAGGGTTTCGATTGAGAGACTTAGAGATAAAGAGAGATGATGAGAGAGTTTTTTTTTTAACTTAGAGGGTTAATGAAAAATAATGATCAAGAGAGAAAAGGAAAAAAACTTTTTAAGAGAGTTTGGAACACATAGATGTGGCCGTTTAGGTTTATAGGGTAATAATGACTCATATTCAAAGTGGAAAAGGTTTGAAATTTTAAAAGTAGTAACCATTTTAGGATAATTACGAATTTGAAAAGCGGTTACTACGAAATTATTGGTGATACATATCAAAACAATCCAATTAACACATACTTAACCAATTCAAAAAGATGTGTACATGGACCCGGTTCCTCATTCCTTCAAGAGTTTCTTACTCGTGTCTACTAATTCGTAAAATGGGTATACATTAGATAAAAATACAAATGTTAACTTTGTCAAACAAGCATATTATTGCAATACTAAAATTAGAGTGGACTATATTAATTTTAATTAATTTTAAGCAGATAAACATAAGACACTTCACTAGCCAATCATTGGGAGAACCAGGTCTTGGGTCATCCGTATATTTAGGTCATCCCCAACTCCAACCTATTTCTCTCAAACTGCACCCTGTTCAATTTTTTGGTGAATATGTCCGCTATCTGATCCTCAGTCCTGCGAAAATCCATAGTGATTAGGCAATTCTCAACATTATCTCTAAGAAAATGATGCCTAATATCAATGTGCTTCATTCTCTTATGTCGGACTGGATTCCTGGCAAAGTTCACAACACTTATATTGTCACAAAATATGGGCACACGTCCACTCTTTATTCCAAAGTCCTCTAATTATTGTTTAATCCACAACAATTGAGAACAACAAGAAGTACCAGCTACATACTCAGCTTCATCCGTGGAGAGGGCCACAAAATTCTGTACTAGACAAAGATCTAGAAAGTATGTCATTCCTGAAATACTTTTTCTATCAACCAAATGACCAGCATAATAAACATATACAAATCCAATTAACTCAAAAGTACCACCCCAGGGGTACCATAGGCATAAGTCTTGAGATTATTTCAAATACCTAAAGATCCTCCTCACTGCATACAAATAAGACTCTTTTGACTTAGACTGGAACCTGGCACATAGTCCCACACTGTAAACAATATCTTGATGCCTAGCTGTGAGATAGAAGAGAGAATTAATGATTCCTCTATACTTAGCTTCATCCGTGGAAGGACTAGTTTCACCAAAGTCCAGTTTGGTTCCAGGTGCAATGGGAGTCCTCATTTCCTTAGCTCAATTTTTTTTAGCAATTCTCTGATATATTTTTGCTGATGAATCATGGTTCTTTCTTGAGTTTGCTAGATCTGCCAAGCCAAAAATAAATTCAGCTCACCCATCATACTCATCTCGAACTCACTTCCCATCAACTTAGCAGCATTCTTACACAGGTTCTCATCAGTGGCACCGAAAATGATGTCATCAACATAAACTTGAACTATCAGCAAGTCCTTCGCTTTCTTCTTCAGAAATAAAGTGTTGTCTATCTTGCCTCTTGTGAAATCATTCTCGAGTAAGAACCTAAACAACCTTTCATACCAAGCTCTTGGCGCATATTTCAGCCCATACACTGCTTTGTCAAGTTTATACGCATGATCAAGGAACTTATTTCTTACAAAGCCAGGTGGTTGACTAACATACACCTCCTCATTAAGATAGCCATTAAGGAATGCACTTTTCACATCCATCTGATAGAGCATGAATTCTATGTATGTAGCAAAAGCAATCAACATCCTTACGACTTCCATTCTAGCAACAGGTGCAAAGGTTTCATCATAGTCAATACCTCCTTCCTGACTATATCCTTGAACTACAAACCTCGCCTTGTTTCTTGTAACTATACCATTCTCCTCCAGCTTTTTTCAATACCCACTTGGTTCCTATGATGGACCTATCCTTTGGTCTAGGGACCAAGTGCTATATTTTCTCCTCTTATACTGATGTAGTTCCTCCTGTATGGAAATTACCCAATCCGGGTCCTCAAGTGCTTCCTTCACATTCTTTGGTTCCATAGCTGAGAGAAACGCAAAGAATACGTTGAAGTTCTTCAAAGCAAATCTTGTCATAATACCAGTATTTAGATCAAACATGATGGATAAGAAACTTTGATTTTTTCTAAAGGATGAGAACTTTGATGTTTCCATGGTTTAGGTTGTATCTGTTGTGAAGGACCTGCTGCAGAATCTTGAGATGGATCAGGTTCTTCAACATTTCCATCTTGTTGGTTTGTTGTTCCCCATCACATTGACTCCTTGTTCCTCCTAAGCAAGATCCCCATCATCTCTATAAAGTTCTTCTTTCTCTTATAGGTTCTCTGAGTCTATCGTATCGCACTCGTGAAGGCCAACCGGCGTCGCCCCCTCAGTGGCCACGTTTTCCAAAATCCTCAAAATGAAAAACATGAGGACCTCGGTGACCACCCTCTTGGGGGGTTTATTCTTCTTTTTCTTCTTCTCTTTCTTCTTCTTCACCCACTTTCCTTTCCCTTTGTCTGCACGGGAAGGAGCCGCCTTTACCCCATCATCAACTCGGGGACTCCTATCCAGAGTACGGGCAGCCTCTTCCTCAACTTTCCTTTTGTCACTCCAAAGATAAGGCTTTCGCGCAAGGGGTTCATCGTTCTCAACCTCAGTGTCTGAGACAACAATTACCCCCTCGCTTAAACCCTTCTCCCGTGCAAACTCGGGGACTTCAACAGAAGGCTTGACTTTCTCTTTTGCAGACTCCGGCATGGTAGGCAAGGATCCGTCCCCAGTAGCTGAGGAGTGCCCGGCAGCAACGGAAGTCTTACGAGCAGACTTCTTCCGTGCTCCACCCTCATCTTGGCTCCTCTTCTTCCTCTTCAAGGAACCAAGGCTACTTGACAGAAGCTCCTCACCGCCCTCTCTCCCACGCAGAGCCTCCGCTGAAGCTAGTATAGACGCTGCCTCGTTATCGGGATCTACAGCAGGAACTGCTTGAGGAGGGGCGGGGAAAAAGTCTCCTTGAGTACCCAAGCCTGCAGAAATATGGGACAGTCAGATATGGCAGGAGTACGAAGAGAAATAACAACTTTAAACAGGAAAACTCTCACCATGAGTCTTCACGGTCAGACTCTTTTTCGTGGCAAATTTTGCCCATTCCCTTTGCTCGGGGGGGGGGGGGGGGGGGGGGGGGAACTTGTCCAAAATCGCCTCAACCCACACCGTCAGCTCATCGACAGATATAAGCCCGGCGTAGGGTCGTTTGACTTAACCCAACGGACGCCTATCAGGCCTATAAATAGCACTCATCCTATACCATTGTAACACAACTTTTACTCTCTGTCTACAATATCAATAATACTATTCTCTTGCTCTCGAATACTATTCTTGGCTTGCATACTTTACTCTTTAGTCTCTAAGTACAGTCAGTAAGGAAGAAGTCTCATCGGGATCAAGCGATCCAACATGGTTACTTCTATTTATTTTGTTTGCTCATTATCGTTGTTCATTTCCGAATATATTTGATTTCCGTATTACTAGTTATCACCTGGGGAATTGCGAATATATTGGCATCACGGTAACCAACGCAGTTCTTCATTCTAAACTCTTAATCTAAACTATTGATCGTGACTCCGCAAATACAAATTTAATTGTTAATTGGCCTAAAATCGGACCTAGGTTAAACAACATTTCACTTGAAAAAATATTTGAAGTTTTGTGATTGAAATATACAAAATTTCAAAAAATCCCAAAATTTTTTGGGACTTTTTCCTTCAAATTTTGGTCAAATATTATAAACAAACAGTTTTTCTCTCAAAACTCCCAAAAAAATCTCCCCCAAAAAGTATAAACAAATGGGAGCTATAAATATGCTTAAAAACTCCGGGATTCTTTTCCCTTGAACTCTAAGACAATTCAAGATATTGTATAAAGCTTCCTCTGGACAATTTTTCAAAAGTTATTCGTGCGACTATTTGTCAATAATTTTGCGAATATTGACTTTTTATCGATTATCACTCTAAAAATAAAAAATTCATTATAAGTTCCCTGAAAATAGTTGAAGCCAATTTAATTTTGATAGTAATAAAGTAGGTTTTGGTTTGGTGTATCTATTCAAGGTCAAGGTAAACAAGTGTCATGCTTTGTTATTTATAAACTTGATATACTAAACAAATTTTATCTATATGAGTACTCAGTTCGCTTCGTTAATTTTTTAATTTCTTTTATTAAATTATAATACTCACTCTACTTATTCATGGATATACAATTTTAGGTTAAAGAACTTAACATTCAGTTTGATTGGTTCACTTTGAGCAATTTCCAAATAAGCATAGACACCTCAACAGAAAAAAAAAGTGTAATGTATCAATTCAAAGCCAATAAAATAGGGTAATAATAGAGACGGTAGTAGTTAGGTAGTTTAGTTTGTCCTGGAAAGAGTCGGACCACTGACCACTACTAACTAATAAAGTTTGTTCAGATTTGATTATGTGATAAAAGGAAATAATTCTTTCTTTTGGCAAATAATTATTATATCAGTAAACAGAGTTATCGTCATCAAAGACCTACTACTCTACTAGTACGTTACTTTAAAAAGTCAAAGTCGTGTGGTAAATAATTACTACTACTCATATACCAAGTATACAAATTTAAATTCTGTTAATACAAATATAAGTTTAGGTCTTACTATTATTTATTTATTTTTTTAAAAAAGCAAAGAGTTACTATTGTCATTTTCAAACATTCTCTTTTTTCACAAAGTACACTTTATTTGAAAAGATTTAGTAACACCAACAAAAAAGTCATCATAACTCGCTTTCACATCTATCTGGCAAGTTCTTGGATTGATGATGTTTGGTTGGTCGCATGAACTAAACTGAAATAATCTATTACACCTCTCCCTCTGATTAAGCTAAATTACATTCACCTTCCTCTTTTCATGAAATGATTGCAATCACATATAGATACTTTATCCATTTTATTTCATCTGTTATAGTTTGAATCGATACAAAGTTTAAAAATAAATGAAAGATTTTTTAGATAAATTATTTCATTAATGATAAAATAGTAAGTTAGAAATTAAAACATTACCAAATTTAATATGCTGTAATTTTTTTAATGAAACTAATAAGTAAATGCTGCCATATAAATTTGAACGGAGGGAATAATTTTTTAATATATTTAAATCTTTCTTCAGGTTGTGATGGAGCACTAATTACTTTTTTTTATTTTAACTAGAAGATTTAAGTTTTAGCTTTGACATACAGTCGTCTTTGAATAAAAAAACTTTACTACAATAATAAAATGTCTCGGTGTGAATCCAAATTATTAGAGGCTAGAGCTCCAGATTGGTACCAAATATTGAATGAAAAAAAAAAAGAAAAAGAATAAAAAAAAAAGAAACTTCCTGAAAAGGTATGCAAAATTGTTAAAAGACAGATCATAATAGTTTGAATATTTTTGGCGTGATAGTCGATGATATGTTCACAAAAATGCCCCTAGCTTTAGGACGGCGCTCTAGTATAAAGCACAGTGTCACTCTTATTACCATTATCATTCATTTTGGGTTCTTTCCCAGTTCATAGTCCACTTCACAGGTATTTTCTCAACACCTTTAGTCTTTTCTCTCTAAAAAGTGATCACTTTGTTCAATTTAAGCAAAAAGATTAAAGCTTCATTTGAAATGTCTACTGATTCTTGAAGTGAAAGACTCTGAATTTTGCTATAATTATGCTTAAAAGCTCTTGCTTTATTTATTACTCCTTATTTGTGTAGCATGCATGTCATTTAAATGGTGTTTTTAGTTTTAGGAAAAAGGGGTGTGACCCTTTTTCGGACCCTGCATTAATGCGGGATGCTTTGTGCACGGAACTGCCCTTTAGGGTTCTTGGTTTTAATTTTTTTCTTTTGTTCTATGTATAGATCTGCTAAAAGTCTGTTGCTGTATTCTCTAATGTATGGTATAGATCTGATATATGCTTAATGTACTATGTTCAATTTAAGCAAAAACGATTAAAGCTTTTGTTAGGATTCTTTGAAATGTGGACTGAATCTTGAAGTGAAAGACTCTGTATTTTGCTAGGTAGAAACTATAATTATGCCTAAAAGCTCTTGCTTCAGGTAGTATGCGCGCATCACATCTCTTGAGATGCGGCCCTTCACCGACCCCGCGCGAGCCGGGATGTTTTATGCACTGGGCTGCCCCTCTGTAGCATGCATGTCATTTAAAGGGTGTCTTTAGTTTTAGGAAAAAAGGGTTCTTTGGTTTTCTTGTTTTACTTTGTTCTGTGTAAAGATCTGCTAAAAGGTCTGTTGCTTTTTTATCTAATATATGGTATAATAAATAGACCTGATATTTGCTTAACGTACTTCAAAAAGGTGAGATTTTTCGACTATGTAGGGTGTTTAAAGATAGTCTTAAATTAAACTTAATGGAAGCTAAATCATAATGGTATTTCTCTGCCATGCAGCTTTTCTCAACTTGGTTCTTTGTATTCCCTTTTTTGTTTGTGTTTTTCCTTTTATTTTTTGCTGGTTTCTTTGCTTTTGTGGTTGTCACTTCTGTATGGTGCTTTGTTGTTGTAACTGAGGGCTTAAAATCTCGTACATAAGGTGGTTTTTGGTATTTTCTGTACTATCTTGTTTGTTTCTAAAGGATACAGCTGTGTACTAGTTTATTCAAAATGAGGTATGTCTAGTGTCGGTGGAGACGGTCGGGGTTCAACCTTCAACTTTTTGCTACTGAACCCATTACACTTTAAAAATGTGGGGTCATAACAATGCCTTCTAAAATTTCAGTGATCTATCTAACTGTACTTAGTGTCGAAAATACTGGGTTAAGTTGAACCTATTGATAATATGCTAGATCGACCAATTACTGGCTGATGCACGGGATGCAAAATGTGGACCTGATATTTGAGAGTAATTGCCCAAAAGTTAGGGGTATGGGGAGGGGAGAGTCCCAAGTCTCAAGATTTGAGCGATTCGGACCAATGATTTATAAACGGCTTGTTTTATTTTAAAGAGGTGTCTTTTAACTCCTATGGTTGAGATAATCCTAATTACATAACTACATTATGATATTTTGATGATCACCTCATGCGCGGGTCCGCACAAATGGTGAATATCCTAGGTGATGTCAAGTTCTGCTAAGTCTCATCTGTTATAATAAGCTATGCCCTTTTGAGGATTTAAGTTTTGGATTCACTTCAAGTGATGTTCACTAGATCTAGACTCTTTGGAACTATAAGCAGGTGGATGGAATTATTTGACCAAAAGAATCATGAGAAGGGCCCTGCTATGCTGGTGTTAATTTATTTACCTATTAGTAAAATGTAGTGCTGATCTTAATAGATGATGCTTTTGGTAAGTTCTTCGTTGTTTATTCTATTTGCTATGTCTTTTACTCGTCTCTTCAGAATTTAGGAAAGTTAACGGGCCCTCCCACTTAGGTTATGAACTACCTTGAACGCCGTTTTTCATTTCATATATTGCCTAGTGATGTTAGTTCAAGATGTAATGGTGACTTTCGATAACATCATCATTCATTAATGAGATCATGCAATATTTCATTTATTGCCTAGTGATGTTAGTTCGAGATGTATTGTTGACTTTCGATGACATTATAATTCATTAATGGGATCATGCAATATTACGTAGGTTCCTGTTTTACTAGAAGTAAGATGGCTTGTGTCGTGTGAGGTAAGCATTTCCTTTTCTTAGCCATTATTAAGGGTTCACAAAATGTTCATAATCACTTGTTTATGATTGAGATGTCTTAATGCAAATTCGTGCTTGATATGATTTATTAAAACATTGTTGAACATGGATTAGTGGTAGATGTTATTGATGATTTGCTTTTCCTTCATTCTCCAGCCTTATTAGATTAGTGTCAAACGCTAAAGTTGTAATCTTAATAAACGGACTTGCATTCTTGTCTATAGTCCATAACTTGTTTCCCTCCTTGTTGCAGCTGTGTCTGGGCTCTCTTCTTCCAGAATGTCCGATCTTGAGGCTCCTCTTCGTCCCAAGAGGAAGACAACTATTGTGGACTATCTTGTCCAATTCAGATGGATTGTTGTTATCTTTGTCGTTCTTCCTCTCTCGTTCCTATATTACTTCTCCATATATATTGGGGATGTTAGATCTGAGTGCAAATCTTTCAAGCAGCGCCAGAAGGAGCATGATGAAAATGTTCAAAAGGTTGTGAAGCGTCTTAAAGAGAGGAATGCATCTAGGGATGGCCTTGTCTGCACAGCTAGGAAGCCGTGGGTTGCTGTTGGAATGAGAAATGTGGACTACAAACGTGCTCGCCATTTTGAAGTTGACCTTTCTCCATTTAGAAATGTTCTTGACATTGACAAGGAGCGAATGATTGCTAAAGTCGAGCCTCTAGTCAATATGGGCCAAATCACTAGAGTTACTGTCCCCATGAATGTTGCCCTTGCTGTTGTTGCTGAGCTTGATGATCTAACTGTTGGTGGTCTGATCAACGGGTATGGGATAGAAGGAAGCTCTCACCTTTATGGACTGTTCTCTGACACTGTTGTGGCATATGAGGTTATTCTAGCAGATGGGCAGGTAGTTAGAGCAACAAAGGACAATGAGTATTCTGACCTTTTCTATGCTATACCATGGTCTCAAGGGACACTTGGGCTTCTTGTTTCAGCTGAGATCAAGCTCATTCCTATTAAGGAATACATGAAACTTACTTATAAACCTGTAGTTGGCAACCTGAAAGAGATTGCACAGGCTTATATAGATTCTTTTGCACCTAGAGATGGAGATCAGGATAATCCCGATAAGGTTCCAGACTTTGTAGAAACCATGGTGTACACTTCCACAGAAGCTGTTTGCATGACTGGTAGATATGCTTCAAAAGAGGAGGCCAAGCAGAAGGGCAATGTGATCAACAGTGTTGGTTGGTGGTTCAAAACCTGGTTTTACCAGCATGCTCAAACTGCGCTGAAGAAAGGGGAATTTGTAGAGTACATTCCAACTCGGGAATACTACCACAGGCACACGAGATGCTTGTATTGGGAAGGGAAACTTATCCTCCCCTTTGGTGATCAGTGGTGGTTTAGGTTTTTCTTTGGATGGCTTATGCCACCAAAGGTTTCTCTACTTAAAGCCACTCAAGGTGAGGCCATTAGGAACTATTACCATGAAAACCATGTCATTCAGGATATGCTTGTTCCTCTTTACAAGGTTGGAGATGCTCTTGAGTGGGTCCACCGTGAGATGGAGGTAAAGTTTACATTCTGTTCCCATTCAGAATATGAAGTGGCAATTGGCCTCATCCCATCCACCCCCCTCCCCCCCCTTTTTTTTTTCCCAAAAAGAATAAGAAGAAAGAAATCTAAGGGGATACTTTTTTTCTGTACCCTTTTGTATTACATTTTGTTGTTCTTTCACCATTTCTGCGGTGTTTTCTATTTGCATAGGTGTTTCTTAATAATTTTTCTTTTCTGTTTAGATCTATCCCCTCTGGCTCTGCCCCCACCGACTCTACAGACTGCCGCTGAAAACTATGGTGTATCCTGAACCAGGGTTCGAGCTGCACCGCAGGCAGGGTGACACGCAATATGCTCAAATGTACACTGATGTTGGTGTCTACTATACTCCTGCACCTATTTTCAGGGGTGAGGCCTTTGATGGTGCAGAGGCAGTTCGTCGGTTGGAGGGTTGGTTGATTGAAAACCATGGTTTCCAGCCACAATACGCCGTTTCCGAGCTGACAGAGAAGAACTTCTGGAGGATGTTTGATGGAGGTCTGTACGAGCACTGCAGAAAAAAATACAAAGCTGTCGGAACTTTCATGAGCGTGTACTATAAGTCAAAGAAAGGAAGGAAGACGGAGAAGGAGGTGCAGGAAGCTGAGCAAGAAACAGCTGAACTAGAGACGCCAGAAGCTTGCTGATTGATTGTACACTAGTTTTTTCACGGACTTAACTGCCTTTCTCATTTGTGTAGTTGTGGTTGTCTGATTTTTCTGTGAGTTCCATTTGTCTGCCTGTCATGGTAGCTTTGAACATTTTCAGCCTTTTAAGTGTTTCCTAACCAGCTAGACTGGACAAAAATATTTATCTGCTTCACCCTTCCTTTCAAAGTCATATGAAATGTCAGCCTGGTAGAGTTGACTTTTTACTTCAAAATCTTTGATGGAAATCCATGTTTCATACTATTCTGTTTGCATTATGCAAGAATTTCTTGTTCAATTCCATCTTAACATGTGAAGAATGTCTCTTTCAGGGTTCCATCTTATAACATGTTATAAACAGCCAAATCAACAAACAGGAATCTGGCTCATGTTGGTCAACAAATAGGAATCTGTTTTCAATGAATGTTTTTACAGAAAAGGCAATGTTTCCAAAAATACTTATACATCCAAGTAAGAACAGATCAAGATATGCATTGCAGTACACGAGTTTGAATCTCATTGTTTCTATGATAATGAATGTACAATTTAGTCATTCATATTGGAAAAGTATGGTATATTCATAAATTGGGAAAGGAAGCTGTCCGTGTCCTTTCCAAGTTCATGATAATAATAACAGTGTACTATAATCTGTCAGTTAAAGCAAAGGAAGAGTGCACAACTTCTTCAAACTCATGAAAATCAAACTGTGGTCTATCCACAATTTCTGATGGTTCTAATGTATCATTATTGAAGTACATAGGCAGAGGCGAAGCCAGGATTTAAAGTTCAGGGGTTCAGAATTTTAATCTTTTAAAATTACGGGTTCTAAATCAATAATTAATACATATTATTTGAATTTTGTAAGACAAATACAAGGTTAGGACCAAAGTTAGGGGGTTCGGCCGAAAACCCCCTTCTAGCTCCGCCTCTGTTAACATAGCTAGCATTCCTAATCCTAACTAGCCTTCAATCTAATATAAATACACTGCTCGATCAATTATAGAATGAGAAAACGGTTCAACATTCAAAATCAATTGGTTCGATCAGCTAGCAAAATCATAGGCGTTTTTGCTGCATTCTTTTCTAGTCTTTAGCTAGATGATAACCAAAATTGACTTCTATTCTATATGATCATATCCACCTATCATACGTGAATCATATTTCTAATGGAACGTCTCCGTTTACTACCTCATTGAGGTAAATATATTCCTTATAATCTTCTAAATCCAAGAGCTACATGAGAGTCTAAATAATTTGATATAGATTACCGGTGCACCTAATTTAATCTTTATTTAAAAATTGGAAATTTTATTAATAATAACACAAAACAAAAAATTAATTCATTACCAATTGAATAAAGTATAAACTTGCTACGACTTGAACACGGGATGCTTTGTGCACCGAACTATCTTTATTTTTATAAACTTGCTACGACTAAGTAGTGATTAAAAAAAGTGATAATAGCTATATGCCTAGATACTATATCTACCCCATCGGAATGAAGTGGCAGGTTTGAAAGTCAGTTTAAGACAATAATATCTTTTCATTTAGCAGGTAAGGATATAAAACTCATAACAATTACTTAGAGCTAGTTATTCTTTTCCAGGATAAAATTATTGTCAAATTAAACTTGAATATTTAATCAATTTTAGTTGACCTAATTTTTTTAGCAAGTTCTTTATTTAGTCAATTACCTACATAATTATCTATTTAAATGAGTTATTTTGTTTTCTTTCTCAATATATATTGAGTTTAAAACCTTTAAGCTATTTTATTTGTTTAAGCTCAACTTTTTGATTTGTTATCTTCTTTTGTGTCTCGTAAAATATGTTTATTTTTACTCTATGGATGACAAGATACTTGAAGATGAATCTCAATCTTTTCAAAAAGAAAAAATTATTATTGGTGCAGCTACTCATCAGATCTTTTTGTTGGTTTGCTCATTTATGGGGGAAAAAATTATTTGCTTCCTCAAAATTTGGAAAACCTGGTAGAAAGCTCTAGGTACGATATTGGCTGGTCTTTGTTGCTAAAAAAATAAAGAAAAAATTAGAAAATATATAAAAGAAGAAGCTAGTTGTTGCTCCAAAACGCACACGCAAGTATAATGATGGACAAGTAATAAAGTGATTGAAAATTTAGTATCGTCCCACCGAGACTTGTGACTAACTATTAATTAAATCAAACAATTCCTAATTATCTAAATAAGAGAAGATTTCAATAAGTATGAATTATTCTAAACAAAACTTAGCTAATTTGGCTAAAGCACTAATGAAACTAAATGCAAAAGGTATAGGTCAATGTGCAAAAATATTCTATAGTTATGGAAAATCTACCAATCTTGTTGAAATCTTCAGCTAATTCAACTCAATTAATTTATCTGGATTACTAATCGACAGGGTTAATACTTCTCGCAGGACTCTGTCAAGGACTTGCTCGCCTATTCAAGCTAACCTAACACCTATATATCTCTATGGAATTAGTGTTAACAAGAACGCATTAATTTTTCCTGTTTAATAATTAAGCAAAGAGAATAGGTATATGTCTATCCATATCTGCAAATTCATTCCCAGTCGAGGTTCAAGATCAAGTCATATTCCTTCTTATTGCGCTCGTGAAACCCCTCTGTATAGTTTGAGTGAGCTATAGATAGAGTTCAAATATTCGCCAGATAATCAAACAATTAAGCACAAGAAAGAATAAATAACCCTATAAGATAATTGATAAAATCAAAATAACATCAAAAAATGAACATTCATGGAGATCCCACAACACTAGAATAAAAAAATTATAAAATTAAGGAGAAGAATAAGAGAAAGAGAGAAAGAACTCATTTAAAAGACATATACGACTCCTCTACTCTCCTCTACGTCCAACTATTCTAAAAAACCAAGTTATAATATATTTACAGTATTTACAAAGTGCTAGGATATGTTAGACCAAACCTCAACTAATTGGGAAAAGTTGGGCTCATTGGGTGGCAAGCTGTCCTGAAGGCGCTACCTCTGGAACAACCTTGACAAATCAGTGATGTCAAAAATTGGTCAAGCTTTCTCTAGGCGCCGCACGCGAAACATTCTTCAATAGTGAAGCTGTGCTCAAGGCGTCACTTGTGAAATAGCCTTCCGTAGTCTGAAGCTGTATCCGAAGTAAAGCTTGCACCATAGCCTTATCTTCTAACATTATATTCCAACATTTTGCTAAGTCTATTCTCAACTCATCCTCATCGACTCTTCATTTCTTGCTCGATTTTATCCATTCTTGCTCCGTTTGCATCTGTTCACTCCTTACAAGCACAAATATGAATAATGAGTGCAAAATCATAATTATAACACAAAAGAAACAAGTAAAATACTAAGAATGCAAGAAAATATATACATAAATCGCCAAATATCACTAGAGATAAAAAGGTTAATCAAATTATTAAGAAGACGTCAAAATAAGGGCGACATGTATAAGATCATAAAACATAGGAAAGTTAGTGCTACGGAGTAGTACTTAATGGGAGGTCTATGAAATTAATCTCATTCATATTGCGACTTAGAATTCTTGCTAGTTCTATAAAAAGATCACATAGATCTTTCCAAACATGTATATAATTCATAAAAAAATTCATATCAAAACGTATTTATGGATAAAAAATTTCTACACTGATCAAAAGTGGAAATTTAAACATAAATGTCAGATAATTATCATATAAATCTTTTTATCAAACTGATCTAGTGTTAGAGTTCTAACATAAATGTTAAAGTCTTTTATGTTAAATTTTCTTTATATACCATATTATATCAATATGCAAGTCTATCCAACTATAATGTCATGATTATAATTTTAATATGCTATTGAAATTTAAAAAATGAGTGGACACATGTTCCTCTATGAGTTTCACAACTAAAATTACTATCTTAAAATATCAATAAATGTCAAAGTTGTACGAAGAAAGATAAAAATATTAAACAACTAAATACAGTGTCCGTGCGAAAATATCGTCGTTGCTTTCACTCATTAAATTAATTTTAAACAATTTTAGCTTAATTTTGAATTTAAGACCAACTATTTTCTTCGACATAAAACAGGAAATTGCAAACAAAGGCATCTAATTAACTGTAACTTTGAAAATTCTTTCACAGCAAGAAAAAACTATGACACTTCAATCAACTCCCAAAGTGTTTTGAACAACATAAAGTTAAAGTGCACTTTTGTTAACTTCCTGTGCAATTAGAAATAATCAATAATTAGTTCATCTTCAGGGAATGCATATATCCATCTGAAAGTAAAGAAAGAATGTACAAATTAGTCAAACTAAGAAGCGAAAAATGGAGATCAATTTTATTTTTAATCCTAAGTCCTGCTTGGACAATTAACCATATAGTAACTATTGATTCCAGAGTCTGGTTGTGGAAGCGAAAGTAACGAAACCGGTTCTCTCAATTATTAGAACATACCAATGCTTTCAATCCAAGTGATGACAGATTGAAAATTTCAATTGTTCGGTCCAACTTGAGATGATAATGCTCAAAATTCCATCCAAATGCTAGGTTAAGTTCTCAAATTCCATCATATAAGGTTAAAAAAAAAAAAAAACCTACAAGAACCCTCAACTTTGACACTCAATTTTCAAAATTTTCTTTTCCAAAATAGTTGCACAAATCCAACATGAGGAATGGGAAAAAGAAAATATAGAGAAAGCATATGGACATAGTTGAAGGTTTGAAAAAGAGAAAGGTGTAGTGGGTTCTAGAGTAAGAGAATCATCAGTCCACTAACGTGGTTGTCTTTCAAGGTTAAACGAAAAGTTACAATTTAGGCATAATACAGTGGGTATTTCATCGGTGCCCATGTGTCCATGTACTGAAAATCCAAATGGATTACTCAGTCAAATATACTCTATGAAATTCGAAAGAGGAATAGGGAAATTTCTCCCAAATTTGGTAAATTATCTGTTAGTTTGTAAATTGGTGAAATTCTTTAGGGCTCCATCGTCATTCCAAGGTCATTTCATTCAAACACGTTATACCTCTTGGTGACACCTACTATCAACTTTTCTTCTTCCTCCTCCATATCCATAATTTCTAGAATCCATTGCCCCCTATTCCAGAGTGCTCCCTTCCTCTCTTATATCCTCTTCTTCTAAACTTCTGGTTCCTGTTTTATAACATTGTCAATTTTGGTTAAACTTTTTTTCTAGTTTTGTCGTATTACAAAATGATGGATTGTGTACATTGCAAAACAAATGTGAAATAAGGAAACAACAAAATAAAGTTGTTCTGTTGTTTGAAACATATCGTCAAACATATTGATGGACCAAAAATCAAATCTTCTATGTTTCATGACTATATCTAAACAAATAAGTAATCACATTCATGAAATGAAGGTTATAACAGACATACATCGAAAAATTAAACACGAAACAATCCAAAAGAAAAGGAAATATAAAAATTTCTACTGAAGTACCATACTCTATGACAACGACGGGCGTAAACAAAGAAATAGTGCAGAAAACTCACAGTAACTGAAAAATTACAAGAAACAATTTGGAACAATGGAGATTTCAATGAGTACCACATGGAATAAGCTTCTCAATTGCTACAATGAAGTAGAAAAAGTGGGTGAAGAACCAAAGTTCCACGTGGGTTTTTACACAATTACCACATGGAAGCACGATAGAGTATAGCTAGGGGTCAGAAATTGACGTGCACGACAAAAGTTTTGAGAACTCAGACTCATCATATTGGAAAATAGGATGTCCACGTGTCGCCATGAGAAGGCTTTTGTCGTCCATAGACTGACATTTCTATATAAGTATAAGTATAATATAATATAATTTTTAAGGGATAATCATTCTTAGCTTTAACAAAGTTCTGTTTATATACAAATAATATAAAAAAATATTTTCACTATAATTAAGGTACTTACTTGATTTTTGGTATGGAGTATGTATCTATATTTATCATCATAGTCTCTCTTATCATTATCAAATGCCTTTCTAGTTTTTCTTAAAAGAGTTGACCAATAACAACTGCTAGATGTTATTGGTCAACAAAATAATGATGGATCTAGAATTAAATAACAAAAGTTACTTGAAATATATAGAATTACATGCTCATTGAGCAGAAAAACTAATGTCATGATCCAAGAACCTGTTGCAGTCAACTCTTCAGAAAATATTTCTATATATCATTGTTCGATATTGATAAGACTATTGACATATCTTGAACGCCACCAACTCTTATCCAACTTATACTCCTTGGTAAGTTTTTTGGCCGGAGACCGCCAATTTTGATGAGGAAGGTCAGGGGACAAAGCTGGGGATGGCAAGGTCCTTTATCTTTTTTGGTGACATACCCAATCAAGTTTGCAAATCCTTTGTGAGGGCTGGAGGGAACTACTTTTGCTTCATTATAAAATATATATTAAAAAAGACTAATTTTTTTTAATGGTTTCAAATAGTTTCAAATGAATAATTATCATTTGATTAAGTACCCTTAATTTTAGGAACTCAAATTCTTTCTGATTTGTTGAAAAGAACTCTAATCGGGGGAGCTCAGTCAATCCTATAGCAGTGCTAACCGGTGAAGTTAGCAGCCGTGATACAATGTTACCAAATTTAAGGTCATATTTAAATATAATCATTAAATCAGGTGTAGTAATGGTAATCCAAGCAAATACATCAAGTTAATACATTGTTCTAGAAAAATAGGGTTAACCAAATTTCTTGTGTTAAAACTCATTTTAGATAATTATTCTTGTGTGATATATAAGTTAAAATTATATTTTGTATCAAAATTGAAATTTCAAGTCCATAACGACATATCATAAATATAATTAGCTTTCCACCTTTTTACGTATCAATGCATAGGTTATCAATATTGCTTATATGAGCTCCTATGTCGATCACTTTTATTCCTCTCGTTAGATCGTTTGTAGAACTCATAGGTTATTTCGTAATACTCGCAGTACCTGACAATCCACATTAATTAGTTGGCCAACATTATCTTGAACTTGAACTATCAACATTAAAAATATTCTGCATCTTGCCCAGTAAAAATGATCTATCTAGTACTGGATTGACGATATGCCCCTGGGTTTTTTTTCAAGCCTGGAAACCCCAGAACTAGAACAAATGTGACTGATTCGCATGATAATAAATAAAGAAATATGTCGAGACGTTTTTTAAATATTATTGAATTCAAAATATATGTCTAGTAGCACGTCGATAAACCCCCTCAGGAATTTGATCCCATAAGAAAAATATTACAAAAATGGCTTCATAAGAAAGTTCCTGGAGATCGCCAGATCTTTTTATCAACATAGACCTAGCGATTTCCAGGAGCTGTCCTCTGGCGGTCGCCAACAACTTTTCCTGACAGGAGCCATTTCGTATGACATTTCTTAAAATGGTCAAAATTGTAGGTGCAGTGCCAGAAGTGTCTAATTCGTGCAAAAACTTAGTTATTCAATGAAACCGAGTGAATTACAAGCTCACCCAACCCATACCTGAACCTTGAGAAGTCTTTTATTTGTCTATCATTACAGACAAATATCATCCATGTTAACTATTCTATAGAATTTGAAACTGAACTTTTTATTGCAATTCCTTAATTATATCTAGTATCTAATTGGCTCTTCTAGTGCATACTCTTCACAATTTTGGCAAAAATCAAAACTTCTCCGTTCAAACAAAATCTTATTTTTAATTTTCATGCTTCTATCAAAATTAATGCAAGCCATATATTTTGTTCAACTACACTCGAATTTCTTTGTTGCAAATCCTTCCCAATTATTAGATCAGATTACTTCTTCATCTTATTGAATTCAATCTTATCCTTTGTAAATAGCAATATTGTCTAGATAATAATATGTATTAGATAACAAACTGATTTAGATGGGATCAAAGTTTGAGTTTGAATTTTGTATCAACTTGATCATATACATAGTCTATATAAAGAAAGGAAACAACAGCAGAAAATTCAATCCGCTCTTCACAAAAATCTAGCTTGTTAAAGCTTTATATGGAATCAGATTTGTCCATCGATACTATGGCCAATTCAGAAAATTCCACTACCCCTTCTTCACAATCACAAAATCCAGCTTTAGTCGCTACTGCTTCATCCTCAAATATATATTCTTCTATCACCCAAGCACAACCAGTTCTTATTTCAAATCCTGCATACGAGGAATGGCAACACAACAATCTTCTTATTCTCGTTTGGCTTCGTCAAATTATCTCCGAGCCTCATCTTCGTCTCCTAACTAGAGCCACCTCTTCCTATGATGCATGGACCAAAATAGAGCCCATGTTTTAATCTCAAACATCTACCCGAGTGATGCAATTAAAATCCTAGCTTCAAAATCTCCCCAAAGGCAATCTCTCCATCACCAAATACTTTGAGAAGAAGCGTGGTATTGCCAATTCTTTAGAGAGTTTATATTTTGTGCAAACAATGATTTTATTTCCTTTGCCCTTAATGGCCATGATTCTTCTTATGGCATTTTAAGATTGCCCTTAATATGGAGACTGGTCCCATTACTCTTGAAGAGTTGTTTAGTCTGCTTCTTTAAGAGGAAGAACGCTTAGGGGAAAAACTTCGATTGACCACCATTAACACTCAAATTAGTTCCACTCTTTCTCATGCCTTCATAACACTAAATCAATCTTTTCTTCAGCAGCCATTCTCCACCAACCAACCATACATTTTCTGTTAGCCCCCGATCTCTAATTATCTTGCTCACAATCCTCAAAATCATGCTTCATCAGAAATACCCCAACAAAATCCCCATCCTTCATTCTCTCGATAAAATAATCGTTCGTCTAAGCGTCATGTGCAATCCCAAATTTGTAAAAAAAAAAAAATCATAATGCTCGAAACTGTTACAATCAATCAAATAAAAAGGACTTTCCACTAATAAGGCAGCCTCTGTCTCGATGTGCTCAAAAGCAAGCACAATTTGTTTCTCCCTCAGCTATTGTTGATCATGCTTGGTACTTTGACTTAGGTGCCTCACATCATGTGACCTTGGACAATGCTAACCTCTCTTTACAGACTGACTACACCGGCAATGATGGTTTAGCGGTTAGTACCGGTATGACAATTTCTATTTCGCATATTGGCTCATCAATTTTTCCTGCAAACATTCGGCCTATACAACTTAAAAGATTTCTTCATGATCCAAAAATATCAAGAATTTACTTAGTGTTTTCCAATTAACTCGAGATAATAATGTCTATATGGAATTTCACTCTAATAGTTTTTATGTAAAGGATTTGCAGGAAAGGACGCTACTTCGAGGAACAATTAATAATGGCCTTTATCATCTTCAGCCTCCTTAGCCTTCATGCCACTCTCAATCGTCCCCACTCAGTGTCTTTCTTGGTGAACACACATCTCTTGTTGGTTGGCACCGTCGACCATCCAAATGAAGCTATTCTTCAACACATTGTTTCTCGCTTTAAGTTACCTGTTCCTAGTTTTAATTTTCCTAATATATGCGATCTTTGACAACTTGGCAAGAGTCGGCGCTTACCCTTTTCCTATTCACATATTTCTAGTAGTAGTCATTTTCAATTCGTGTATTCCGATGTTTGGGGACCTTCCCCTATTTCTCCTATTAATGAAAGTCGTTATTTGATTCTATTCATCGATGACTGCACCAAATTTATTTGAATATATTTTTTATCACCCAAATCGCAAGTCTTTCAAATTTTCGCTCAATTTAAAGCATTTGTTGAGACCTAATTCGACACTAAAATAAAATCATTCCAAACCGATTGGGGAGGTGAATATCAAAATGTATCATCATTTTTACGACATCATGATATTCATCATCGTATCTCTTGCCCTTATACACCTCAATAAAATGGTGCATCCGAGCGTCAAAATCGAATTATAATTAAAAAATGACTCACTCTTCTCTCCCATGCCTCTCTTCCTTCTCAATTTTGGGAGCATGCTTTTCATATTTATCCAATCGGACCATATCTTCTTCTCTATCATTTTAGTCACCATATAATTACTTTACAAATGTTCTCCTAACTATGGTTTTACCAAATCATCTGGATGCCTCTGCTATCCATTTCTCCGACCCTATAATAATCATAAAATTGATTTTTGATCCCTTCTTTGTGTCTTTATAGGGTATAGTTCTCATCATGTTGAATTTTCTACCTTTGTTATCATGTTGCATTTTCTCATGTTTACATTACTCAACATGTCGTATTTGACGAAAATATTTTTCCTTATTCCTCCATGCTTCAACCCATGAAATCATCTTCCTTACATTCTGAAAATTCATCTCTTTCTTTATTAGATGAAACCTCTAAACATTCACACTATCCCAGACACATCTTCGTGTCTCGGCCATTATTAAGTGCTCCAGATGCTTCATCTAGTCCTATATATGAGCATACTAATTATTCAAGCATACCCTTTATTGTACCTTCTTCTCATCCTCCACAAAGGATCCTATACCAAATACTAACCCACCAAAAACTACACCAACCTCTATTGTTTGCCTTATCCAACTTCAGCACCTTCCTATTTTCGCCCCACGGATAACTCTCAGCACCACATGATTACAAGAAGTAAAATAAATTTCTTAAAACCAAAAGCTCTTATAACATCTCGCTACTCTCATCCCCCTAATCCCTCTCACATTCCAAAACTTACAACCTTCCATCAAGCCTCAAAATTTCCTGAATGGCAGCACGCAGTGCAGACAGAAGGTTTAGCTCTTATGCAAATAAGACTTGGACATTATTTCCACCACCTCTTAACTCTAACATTGTTGGTTGTTAATGGGTTTACAGGATTAAGAGGAATGTCGATGGCTTAATTGAACACTACAAAGCTCGCCTAAGCTTTTCATCAAGAGGAGGGTGTTGATTACTTCGACAACTTTAGTCCCATTGTCAAGCCCACAACCATTTGGCTTATCCTATTTTTAGTCGTGACAAACAATTGGCCTATTCGAAAATTTGACATTAATAATGTATTCTTAAATGGTGCTCTCTCTGAACATGTGTTTATGGAGCAACTTAAGGGATTCACTGATCCTCACCAGCCACAGATTATTTGCAAATTGAACAAGGCCCTGTACGGCGTCAAACATACACTATGTTCTTAGCTAAAGGTTTTTCTCTTGAATATTGGTTTTCACTCTTGTTTATGTGACACATCTCTTTTGTGCAGCAAACTTCAAAGCACACAACATATATTCTTGTCTATGTGGATGATCTTATTTATAACTGGCAGTGATAGCACTTTGATTACTACATTCCTTAAATCTCTTGATCGACAGCTTTCACTCAAAGATCTTGGCTAGTTAAATTATTTTCTTGGTACTGAAGTATCTCCAACATCAAATAGGTTGCTACTATCTCAAGGGTAGTACATTCGTGACTTACTTAGTCACAGCATGATATGAAACTAACAACAAGAAATGGAAATAACAATAATGGAAAGATTGAAAAGCAAGACCAACTTTGATTAATGAGAATTAAAGAAGTAGAAAAGGAAAAAAGTGCCTAATCACCCCTTAAGACAATTAACAAAGCAACCTATACTATTTGATCCTCAATTAGATCTAATCCAATTACAAATCAAGGACTTAAATGTGCTTAAGCAAATAAGCTTAGCCAATAATCTCACTATAATCAATGTCATAAAAAATCTAGCTCTAATTAATGAAAGGTGAGGACCTTATATAGTGATTCTCAAAAATGGCAACAATGCCTTAATTGCCCTTGTAATGGGCTTACAATAGACCATTAAGCTGAAAATAGTGTTCTGGTCATCGCCACAGGGCTATCACGCTAGGACACGCGCGATCACGTGGCTGGAATAACCAGAGCTTCGCGATCGCAGCTATGGTCACACGATCGCTAAGACAATTGCCTTCATCCATTGTCAACCTCCTGCACGATCGCGTCTGAAGCCTCGCAATTGCGCTGTTCATCATTTCCTCTTTGCGCAATCGCGTTTGCTGACGCGTGATCGCGATGCTCATCTTTTTGACCTTGCGCGATCGCGTATGATGACTCGCGATCGCGTTGAGTATTTCCTGGGTCTGAGGCAGTGAGCTTGCAAACAGGTCCTGAAGCCTCCAACAACTGCCCCAGCAACTCCAGTTGTGCAAATGTCGCCTGCAACTGTTGCAACTCCCGTACTTGACTCCTTGGTAATGGCTTGCTTGTGCATCGGGTTGCATCATTCTCCCCTTCTTGAGAAGAATTCGCCCATGAATTCACTTGTTCTTCGACTTCGAAGGGAGACAAGTTGCACACGTTGAAAGTGTTATGCACTTGGTAGTGGCTTGGCAAGTCAACTTTATAGGCGTTGTCATTGAGGCGCTCAAGGATTTGAAATGGACCATAGCCTCTGGGCATCACCTTGCTCGCCCACTTGTTAGGAAATTTATCCTTCCGGAAATGGACCCAAACCCAATCTCCCGGTTCGAAGACAATCTTCTTTCTTCCCTTGTTGGCCTTCTTGGCGACTTCTTGATTTTTCTTTTCAAGTTGCTTCCTCACTTGCTCGTGAATTTTATTCATCTCTTGCGCTCTCACTTTGGCATCTAAGCTTAAAACAACATCTTGAGACAAAGGTGTGGGATCCAAGGGGGTTAGGGGCTTAAAGCCATACACAACCTCGAAAGGCGTCATACAAGTAGTAGTATACATAGTTCTATTATATGCAAAATCAATCAAAGGTAAGTGTTCTTCCTAAGAAGCAAGTTTTCCCTTAACCAATGCTCTAAGTATGGCACCCAAGGTTCTATTGACAACCTCAGTTTGGCCATCGGTTTGGGATGGCAAGAAGTGGAATACCAACTTAGTGCCAAGCCTTCCCCATAATTCTTTCCAAAAATGACTAAGGTATTTCGAATCCCTATCACTAACAATAGTTTTAGGCACCCCATGCAACTTAAGTACATGTTCAACAAACAAATTGGCTACATGGGATGCATCATCAATCTTATGACATGGAATGAAATGTGCCATTTTGGAAAATCTATCAACTACCACAAAGATGCTATCTTTTCCACTTTTGGTTCTAGGCAATCCAAGCACAAAGTCTATTGAAATGTCAAGCCAAAGACCTAAGGGAATGGGGAGGGGTGAGTACAAACCATGTGGAAATAGCTTTGACTTAGCTTGCTTACACTCCAAGCATTGACCACATACCCTTACAACATCCACCTTCATCTTAGGCCAATAAAATTGCTCCTTAAGAATCTACATGGTCTTGCCCACTCTAAAGTGCCCCATTAATCTCCCACTATGTGCCTCCCTCACTAGCAACTCCCTCCAAGATGAACTAGGCACACACAACTTCCCATTTCTAAACAACAATCCTTCAAACTTATGGAACCTCCTTTTCTCCACATCACCACTAGGTTCAACCGATTGATCCTTCTCCCCCTTTCCTCTAATTCACAATTAGCATATAATTCCCCAAACTCCGGGTCATTGGCATATATCTCCTTCATACTTTCAAAACCCATGAGATTGGATCCCAAGGTATTCAACAACACTTTTCTTCTTGATTGAAGCACAAACTTTCTCGACAAGGCATCCGCCACCACATTTTCTTTTTCTTTTTTTGTAATGGATGACATAAGGAAAGGTTTCAAGGAATTCCACCCATTTGGCATGTCTCACATTCAAGTTCTCTTGGAATTTGAGATGTTTTAAAGATTGGTGGTCGGTTCTAATGACAAATTCTTTTGACCAAAGGTAATGTTGCTAATGAGCCAATGCCCTCACCAATGCATACAACTCTCTATCATAAGTGGAGTATTTAGTGGTTGCTCCCTTAAGTTTCTTACAAAAATAGGCAATGGATTTTTGATCCTGCATTAACACGGCTCCAATTCCTACCCTCACTAGCATCACACTCAATTTCAAAAGTTTTATCAAAATTTGGTAATACAAGGAGGGGGTGTGGAACTAAGCACTTCTTTCAATTTTACAAAAGCGTCTTCTTGCTCCTTCCCCCACACAAATGCCTTATCCTTCCTTATCACTTCGGTCAATGGTGCGGCTATAGTGCTAAATCCCCTTACAAACCTCCTATAAAGCTAGCCAACCCGTAGAAATTCTCACATCACTAATGCTTTTAGGAGTGGGCCAATCCCTAATGGCCTCCACTTTAGCCTCATCTACTTCCATACCATTTGCACTCACCACAAAACCAAGGAACACAACTTTTTCAACACAAAAGGAGCACTTTTTCAAGTTAGCAAATAATTGCTCCTTTCTCAAAACATCAAACACTTGTTTCAAATGATTAGCATGTTCATCAATGGATTTGCTATGGACAAGGATGTCATCAAAGTAAACTACAACAAATTTTTCAATGAAATATTTAAGCACATGATTCATCAACCTCATGATTCATCAACCTCATGAAGGTTGAAGGAGCATTGGACAAGCCAAAAGGCATGACAAGCCACTCATAAAGACCAAAGTTAATCTTAAAGGTTGTCTTCCATTCATCACCCGGTTTTATCCGGATTTGGTGGTATCCACTCCTCAAATCAATTTTAGAGAACACACAAGAACCACACAACTCATCAAGCATATCATCTAACCTAGGGATAGGATGACGATACTTTACCGTTATCTTGTTGATGGCTCTACAATCCAAACAGATGCGCCAAGTCCCATCTTTCTTTGGTACTAGGATGACCGGGACCGCACATGGGCTCAAGATTTCTTGCACAAGTCCTCTTTCAAGCAACTTCTCTACTTGCTTTTGGAGCTCTTTAGTGGCCTCCGAGTTGCTTCTATAAGCGGTCTTGTTGGAAAATTGGGAGCCCGGAATAAGGTCAATTTGATGCTCAATGCCTCTTAGTGGTGGCAATCCATTAGGCAACTCCTCGTGGAAAATGTCTTCATAACCTTGCAAAATAGAAGAAATAGAACTAGGCAAAGAAGGGGTTAGTTCGTTAGTACGCAAAACATGGTCCTTGTGTAGGAGGAGAATCATGGGCATTCCGTCCTTTATATCATTCAAACACTCATTCTTTGACAAGAACAAGTTCAGTCCCTCTTTTGTTTCTCACTCTTTTAAGTGACAACTCCCACTCTTTTATCCCCTTCGACTCCCTCTTTGTTTTCTTTCTCTCTTTTCAACTTCAACTCCCTCATCTTCCTTTAACCCTCACTCACTTGAGCTGGAGTCAATAGATTAAGAATAAACTTCTAACCTTCCAACTCTAAGGCATACTTGTTAGTATTGCCATCATGCTTTGCAAAACGGTCATATTGCCAAGGTATACCAAGCAAAATGTGACAAGCTTGCATTGGGACCACATCAAATAAGAGCTCATCATGGTAATCCCCAATCTTGAATTTCGTCAAAGCTTGCTTAGTCACCTTTAATTCACCACATTCGTTCAACCATTGTAGCTTATAGGATTGTGGACGTTTCCTAGTGGGAAGCCTGAGTTAATCAATCAAAGTGGTGCACACTACATTGACACAACTACCACTATCAATGATAAGAGAACAAATGGTTCCTTGAACCTTACAATAAGCATGAAACAAATTCTTCCTTTGATTCTTGCACTCCCATTATCCTTCTTACCACAAGAGTAGCGGATATGTCTTCCTCAAATTGGTCACATTCCCCTCTTCCCCCATCAAAGTCATCATCACAAGGAATATCTCTATCTACCTCATCTACATGACTATCACTCGTTTGGTAACTACCATCACCCAAATCAATAATAATTCTCCTATTTGGTCAATCCCTCATCATATGGCCCCGGCCATTATATTTATAATATTGAATGTTAGACAAACTTTCAAGTTTAGCTTTATTACCTCCCACCTTTGGCTCTTTTTTGGGCTTGGCTTTATCAAATTGTCCCTTGAACTCTCGTTTGGGCTCATTTGCTTTGTCCCATGGGGAATAGGTCTTCACATTATCCTTTACTTTGCTCCAATTGGTAGAGATATTTTTGGACTTGTGGGACTTGTCCAATTTAAGCCCTTTCTCCACCTTAAGCGCCACTTGAAAAGCTTCATACAAGGAATCAAATTGGTGCAATTCCATGTGAGAAGATATTTCCCTATTCAAGCCTCCCCAAAATTTTAGAGTGAGGAATCGATCACCATCTTGAATGGTGGCCCTTATTCTTGTCTTCTCAAACTCATCAAAGTAATCCGGCACACTTTTATTTCCTTGCCTCAAGTTATAAAATTTCTTGATCAACTCATTTTTATAGTTGGGGGATAGAAATCGAGTTTCCATTATGGCCTTCAAAGACGCCCATCCATCATTTGCAATTAGCCCTTGAGTCTCTCTTTGCCTTCGCTTGGACTTTCACCTAGTGGAAGCATAATTCTCAAATTGAGTAATGGCATACTTGACCTTCGTGGCTTCTTGAACATTGTTGGTTTGAAAGATCCTCTCCATCTTTACAACCCACTCTAGATACTCTTCGGGATTACTTTCTCCTTGGAAAGTTGGTAGGTTGATCTTGATAGTGTTCAACCCTCTATCATCATCATGATGTCTCTGATTTCCACCATGACCCCTATATTCATAGTAGTCCTCTTCACGTTCCGCTCTCTCTTGGTAGCCTTTCCCAAATCAACCACCTCAACCTCTATTTCCTCTTTGTCGTGCCTCCTTCGGATAGAGAAATAGATCATCATCATAGTTTTCATGTGCATGAAAGGATTCGTCATCATATGGACGATCATTTTGTGGAGGCACCATTCCTTCATGCCTTGAAGTCTCATTCCTTGGTGGTTCATTTCTTGGAAGATCATGAATGGGATCCTTCGCTTGTGGAGTGTCATTTAGAGAATAGGTGTCTTGGACCACCATGTGAGAGTAGCGGTCATTAGCCCGAGAGATCCGACTAGGTCCATCACCCCGCACCCCCACGGTTGGAGGTGTCTCAACAAGAAATAGAAATAACAATAATGGAAAGATTGAAAAGCAAGACCAACTTTGATTAATGAGAATTAAAGAAGTAGATTAGGAAAAATGTGCCTAATCACCCCCTTAAGATAATTAACAAAGCAACATATACATTTGATCCTCAATTGGATCTAATCCAGTTGCAAATCAAGGACTTAATATGCTTAAGCAAATAAGCTTAGCCAATAATCTCACTATAATCAATGTCATAAAAAAACTAGCCCTAATTAATGAAAAGTGAGGACCTTATATAGTGGTTCCCAAAAATGGCAATAATGCCTTAATTGCCCTTATAATGGGCTTACAATAGACCATTAAGCTGAAAATAGTGTTCTGGTCATCGCCACAGCGCTATCACGCTAGGACACGCGCGATCGCCTGGCTGGAGTAACCAGAGCTTCGCGATCGCGGCAATGGTCACGCGATCGCGAAGAAAATTGCCTTCATCCATTGTCAGCCTCCTGGGCGATCGCGTCTGAAGCCTCGCGATCGCGTCTGTAGCCTCGCGATCGCGTTGTTCATCATTTCCTCTTTGTGCGATCGCGTTTGCTGATGCACGATCGCGATGCTCATATTTTTGACTTTGCGCGATCGCGTCTGGTGACTCGCGATCGCGTTGAGTATTTCTTTGGTCTGAGGCAGTGACCTTGCAAACAGGTCCTGAAGCCTCCAACAACTGTCCCAGCAGCTCCAGTTGTGCAAATGTGGCCTGCAACTATTGCAACTCCCGTGCTTGGCTCCTTGTGAATGGCTTGCTCGCGCATTGGGTTGCATCACACCAACATGGCTAATGTTAAGCCCATTTCTAGTCCAGTAGAACCTGGTTCGCGACTTACAGCTATTTATGGTGATCATTTGCCTGATGCTCATTTATACCAAAGTGTTGTTGGTGCACTTCAATACGTCACCATCACTAGGCCAGAAATATCATATGCTGTCAATCAAGTATGTTAATTTATGCAAGCACCTACCACTACTCATTGATCAGTTGTAACACGTATACTTCGGTATCTAAAAAGATCTCTCCGTGATGGCCTCTTCCTACGACCTATGGCTGATTCTCGTCTTGTTGGCTTTTTGGATGCTGGTTGGATTTCTGACCTTGAGATAGTCTCTCCCAACATGGTTTTTCACTATTTTATGGAGGCAACTTAATTAGCTAGTCTTATAGAAAACAAAAAGTTGTAGCACGTTCAAGCACCGAAGTTGAGTATCATACTTTAGCCTTTGCAACTACTGAATTAATTTGAGTGCAACAACTTATAGCTTGGCTACGTGCTCCTCTTACTTCACCTCCATTTACTTTGTGATAATCTTAGTGCATAATTTTTATTTTGGAATCTCGTCATCCATCAACGATCCAAGCATATTCGTCTTGATTATCACTTTGTATGGGATAATGTTGAAGATCAATCATTGGTGATTCGCTATGTTTCATCTCAAAATCAAGAGATATTCTTACTAAAGCTGTTGGCACTACTCGGTTCCTCACTTTTCGATCCAAGCTCATGGTTCGATCCTGAGCATGATCTCGTAGGGGGCTATTAAATCAGATCACTTCACCTTATTGAATTAAATCTTATCATTTGTAAATAACAATCTTGTCTAGATAAGGATATGTATTAGATAACAAACTGATTTAGATAGATCAAAGTTTGAACTTGAATTTTGTATCATTTTGATCATGTATAGAGCCTATGTATAGAAAGGAAACAACAGCAGAAAATTCAATCTGCTCTTCACAAAAATCTTGTTTGTTAAAGCTTTATACCAGTAACCAATTTCCATCCTTAATGATGATAGGTGTGTCTCCGCATCTTAACTTGCATCCAAAATATAAAAAATAAAAAGTTTCATCCCTTACTAGTGGTACTTCTTACCTAAGGAAAAATCACTTGAAGGAAAATCTTATGGTCACACAGACTCCTGAAACTAAAAGCAAGGTTTGGACCCCCTTCTACTCTAATTCAATCTATCGTACTCCCTCGTCTACTTTATTTTTCATACTTAGTGTTTTCAAAGGCATTTTCGGGGAGAGCCCCGGGCGAGGCGTACCAAATACGCACATGGGCATTTTGGTGGGGCGTAGATCCTGAAGGCGTAAGTCTCATAATTTGGGGTGTATTTGAGCGTATGCTTAGGCGTTGGGCGAGTCTCGAGGTGTAAGTCCCTAACATAAATTCAAAATCAAAAAAAAATAATAATAAATTTTCTATCTAATGAATACGCTCAAATGTCAACTTACTAATTAAATTCTCAATTTTTTTATTATTTCTTAGTTCTACGTAATTTTTTACTCTTACCCTAACATAATCTTTGAATTTCTCGAGTTTCTAAGCAATTTTGTCCTTTTTATGTGATTTATATTTTTTATAAATATTTATACCAATTATTTATTATAAAAAATATAAAATATCAAATATTAAAGATCCGTGGGACTTACGCCTCGCCCTGTACCAGGTAAATGTTCGCCTCACGCCTACGCCTTTTTAAACATTGGTCATACTTTTCTTATTAGTTCGTCCCAAAAAGATTTTCACTCTAAATTTGGAAATAATTCAACTTCAACCTTGCGTTTTGACTTTTTTATAGCCACACAAATATACATGGCTTATTTAGAATCACAAATTTCAAAAATCTTTATTTTTTTATTAAATTTTGTGCAAAATCAAATTACGATAAATAAGTGGCACATGGGGAGTATTTAACAATGCCATTGACTTGGGTGCTCATATTTTTGTAATTAGTAATGCCTTTTTCTAAATGAATATTACATGTAAAGTAATCAAATAAATTTCTGCGTGCCCTTAAGAGGAGACCACAAGAAAACTGTCGAATGTTTAGAAACCTCTTCTGTGCTGAACATCCTCGATTACACCCGAACTGAACAAATTCTCGGTTCTTCACCTTCTTTCTCGAGAGACCCTTCCCCCCACCCCCACCCCCACCCCCCTTTCCCCCCCACATGTACACATTATAAATAGCACTGCACCTTCTCCTCCTCCATCACCAACAAATTATCAAAGCAAAAAGCACGATCAAATTTCAAGCATTGAAACATCCTTTGTTTGGTGATCACTTAAGTTCCTATATTAAGAAAAGATGTCTCTGATTCCAAGTTTCTTTGGTGGTCGTAGGAGCAACATCTTCGACCCATTTTCCCTTGATGTATGGGATCCTTTTGAAGGCTTTTCACTTTCAGGCACAGTCGCAAACATTCCATCCTCTGCTCATGAAACCTCTGCATTTGCAAATGCACGAATTGATTGGAAAGAGACCCCTAAATCCCATATCTTCAAAGAGGATGTTCCTGGGATTAAAAAGGAAGAAGTAAAAGTTGAAGTTGAAGGAAGAGTTTTACAGATTAGTGGTGAGAGAAGTAGAGAACAAGAAGAGAAGAACGACACGTGGCATCGTATGGAGAGGAGCAGCAGCAAGTTTATTAGAAGGTTTAGGTTGCCAGAGAATGCCAAAATAGAGAATATTAAGGAAGCTATGGATAATGGGGTGCTCACTGTCACTGTTCCGAAGCAAGAGGAGAAGAAGAAGCCTGCGGTTAAGGCTATTGATATCTCTGGTTAACATTATATAAGTGTTCGTTACATGATGTATTTGAGAATCCTTCCTTCGTAGTGTAAGCTTTTGTATGGGCCTAAATCAGTTTTAGGATCACAAATCGAATTTGGGTTAGAATATAAGCAAATCTTCGTATCAAAGAAAGAAAAATGCAAGAAATAAGCGTAAAACACGAGAGAGTAACTTGATTTCAATATATTGCAATGAGTACAAAATTTGATAGAGTTTCTGTATGTTTTTCTGAATATCTACGATACAAAATGAAGTGCTATTTATAGACTCAAGGGCCTAGCCCACGTTTCCCATGTCTGATAGTGCTCACACCCACATTCTGAGTGCTCATTAATGGAGATATTGGGCTGAAGTAATGGGCTGCAAAGCCGCTCGAACCGAGGCAATTCACCGAGGTACAAGTGTGTGACCTCGGTGGTAGAGCCTTGCTGTTCGACCGAAGTGAACATCACCGAAGCTCAGCTTACGGCTCGCCTTCGGTAATCAATTCAGTTGCTTCGGTTATTGGCTTGTCACCACGGGCTCGGCCGTTATCAGATCGTCTTGCCGAGGTGACTCATAGCGAGCCGATTTTTATCCAATACAGATAGTCCCCTCACTCCTCGATTAATTACCAAAGTTACCAAGGAGTGGAATGAAATTCTGCGGGAAAGCGACGTGGCTTGATCACTATTCAACGACATGTGGCGCTCGTTCATTGGGCATCTAACGGCCACGCCGTCTTTCTCTCGTCTTCCAACGTTACAATGATGACCCTATGCCACTTGTCCTCCCCACCAACTGTATATATACTTCCTCAGCAAATTCTCCTCACCATTTCCAATATTTGCTATCAACAGTAGCAAGAAAAGCAAGAACTTCCATTCCTATTTCAACCGATTCTCACCTTCAAGAACTCTCAAGCATTTGAAGTCATAGTCATGTCTGCTACACACTCCAGACAGGATTCAAGCGACTCAGGCGAAAGAGCGAGGATTTCACGCAACGCCGCCATGATATCTAGTGGTGATTTCATCACCATCGTGCCGGCGTTGCAGATGATAGAGGCGAAGGGTGGTGGAGAGGTGACCTCGAGCGCTGGTGGCTCCCAGCGGTGTAAGGAGAGGGCTAGGCGCGACACCGCCGTGGCAAGTGGAGATGACAGTTTAGAGGGAGATGACGTCGTTGGTGATGACGACACAGTGGTAGGTAGTGCTGACGATGTCGTTCATAGGGATGACGACGGCGAGGGTGAGGGCGAGGGCGACGCCGAATTCGAAACTGGGGGTGAGCTGCCCTCCGTCGAGGGGGAGCACGAAGCCGAGGTGGGACCTTCGGGCCCTGAGAAGAAATTACCAAAGATTCCTCTCGAGCCTCATCAAATCATCCCTTCTCACTTTGATAATGGAAAAGACCTCAAATTACAAAAACAGTCTACTGATCAGGAGGAGAAAAATAAGAACATACCAGTGAATACGACTCTGTCCCGAGTCACTCAAGCTCACATTCATCGTGTTCGGAAGGATTGTTCATTCGAGCCCGAGGTGAAGATAGTCGTCCCCGACCCCACTAACAGAGTTTGCCATTATGTGGAGGGGCTATCTTTTGCATACACCTACCCTTTCACCATTTGGTTCACCCTACCTGTTCACAGGATCATTGATGACTTCTGCCGAGCATACGACCTATGCTTGGCTCAATTAGGTCCCGGCGTCTGGAGGGTCGTTCAATGCTTGGATTGGCTGAGTACAAAAGCCGGAGTAAATTTCACCTTGCAGCACCTCATTTCTCTTTATTATCCTTACTTCCATAAAGCCGGGGTTGTGGCTCTAAACAACGGAGGCAAATACGCGCTCCTGCATGAGAGCGAAGATCACGGGGACCGAGGCTGGAGTGATCGTTACGTTCTCTTGGAAACCAGCGTCCTATCCACCGAGCCTAACTTCCCAGAGAGGTGAAATAATTCACGTAAGTGTCCCCTCGTCCTTGGCTTCTCTTTTTTCTTCCTCTCTTGTTTGCTGACTTCAATCTAGTTTTGTTCCCCAGCCTACAAAGTTGCTATCGTTCCCCCCGAAAGTTTGACCGAATGGGTCAGGGCTGTGACCGGGGCCCGTAAGCGTCCCGTTCGGTCATGGATGGAGATGGCTGCTGACTTCGGTTGGCAATGCAATAGGCATGGTAAGTCATCAATAATTTACTGCGTAAGTTGTTATCCCAACTCTTCTTGATTTTATCGCTGACCTCTTTCTCCTCGGTACTAGGTTTTCCAAACCGTGCCATCAACAAAAAGAAAGACAAGAAGAAGAAGAAGAAGAAGAAGAAGAAGAAGAAGAAGAAGAAGAAGAAGAAGAAGAAAGACGAAGAAGATACCGAGTCGGATGATGATTTGGCTTCGGTGACAGGTCTAGCAGGTGACCTGAAGGAGTTGAAGGCTTCAAAGTCTTCAAAAGTTTCAAAAGGGGCCTCCGGTCAGGGGTCCTCCAAAGGTAAACACCATCCTCGGTCAATTTATTGGTTCTTGCTCCTCTTCATTCTTTTGCTTAAAATTTTTTCACGTTGCCCTTTGCAGGCGTGAAAAGGAAGAGGGCGGTTTCTAAGAAACCCTCTCGTTCTGTAGCTCCTCATACCGAGGTGGCGACTTCCCCTCGACCCGAAGTAATGGCGAAACAGTGCCGTAGGCTGATCGATGAGCCTGATGATGTAACAGCCGAGGGCTTAGAGGTTCGTATGAAGGTCGAGTTTGTTGACCTAAAAGATCAGGAACACAGCTCCGAGGCGGCAGTTGCTAAAGCCAAAGGCAAAGCCAAAGTCGGGGAGGTTGGCACTGCTGTCGCCGAAGAGGGGGCTGGCACCGGCGCGGTCAGGGCGCAATCCGAGCCCGCGAGGATTTCTTCCTCGGTTGGGTCTTTTCTAAAGCTGAAAGTGCCATCTTCTTCGAACCTTTTGGCGAGTGATCGAGGCGACATCCTGAGCCTTATGCCCTTGCTTGGCCCCATGGAAGACAAAGCTGTGCAAACTTTCTCTCGAGGCCAGCTACACCATACCATCGCCGCCAATACTCTCAGCGTAAGTTTTGCTTGTTTCTTAATTGTGTACCTCTGTCTTCGGTCAGTTGCTGATAATGATTTTTTTTAGGGCTTCGTTCTGTCATTGAGGGCCCTCGAGGTCGAGACTATAAGAGATGAAGAGGTCCAGACGCGTTGCCCGCTCGTGGGACAGGCAAAGGGATAGCTTCAACGCGCAGATAGCGGAATTGAAAGCTAAATTGTCCAAGTCCCAGTCCGATCTTCATGACGCTGAATCGGCTTCCGAGGCGAAGATTAAAGCCCTCGAAAATAGCTTCCAGGTTGAGCGTTCGGGGCTAGATGCTGAGGTTGCCAAACTTAATGCCGAGCTGACTCAATAGCAGAAATGGCGAGGCACGTGCTTCATATTCAGAGATTGGAGGGTGAACTCCAAACTCTCAGCTCGTGAGGTCGAGGTCAATGTTTTTCAAGAGGAGGTTGCTGATCGCAAGGCCAAGGCGAAGATCAGGACCAAAAGGGCGGAGCTGGACAAAAAATGGGCCGTCATCAAGTCTCGGTTGAAGTTGCTCAAGCAATGTCGCGCTGGTGAGCTTAACTTGGAAGAGGAGATTGCTAAAGCCGAGGCGAAAGCGGTTCAAACTCAGGCCATAATTGAGGATCTCCCATCAAGTGAGGCTTCGAGCGAAGACGAAGAAGAAGACGATGATGAAGAGGAAAAAGATGCTGAGGGGGACTCCGAGGAGGGAGGTGACGCTCCCGAGGCTTAGATTTCTGTTAGCATTTTTTTTTGCTTTTGTGTAAGCCTTCGGACTTTTTTGTGCTTATGTTTTGGACCTTCGGGTCCTTTTGACGTAAGTACTTTCAGCCTTCAGGCTTATTAATGGAATGACTTAGTATCTTTCATCTTAAGTGTTAGTTTTTGCATGTACCGAACACTTTAAAATAGATAACTTGCTTGCAAGACTTAATTGAATTTAAACCGATGCAAACTTAGAACGACGTCTCGTCCTCGAGTCGATGCATATAGTGCGGCTTCGGGGTGCAAAGTTGTAGAAACAAATAGATGTGGAATCCAGTTTATTTCATTGGTAATATTTAATGAGCCAAAATTGGCCTTTTACATAAAGCCAAGTCGAAGCGGACCATGGGCGCAAAAGTAAATTAACAATATACCGCTATCGGGCGTAATTACGATGTACTAAGCTATTCTTCGGGTGTCAGTCCTCGGTTATCGAATAGACGGGCTTCTGTTGGGAGGCTCAGTGCCGACCTCGGTTGTGAACTGCCCCTTACTCCCCCTTAGTGTTCAGGTGTGAATCTTGATGAAGATCCGGGCACTGGAAATCGTTTTATGTGCTTCCTGAAAAGGTCAAGCAAAACGAAGTGAGGAGCAAGTTAGTACATTTCAATAGGAGCCGTGGGAGCATTTTTCGGCTCGAGGCTAAACATAAGTTTTTAATCGCCGAGGGCTGCTTACCTTGATGTCAGAAGTAGTACCGCTTTAAATTGGCAGTTTAAGGGTTCGGGCGTGCCCTGCAAATCTTCAATTTGGTAAGATCCTTTCCCAACGATTGCTTTAACTCTGTAAGGTCCTTCCCAATTTGCGACAAGCTTTCCCCCATTTTCTTCCTTCGTTGATTGGTTCGTAGCCTTCAGCACATAATCGCCAACTTTAAAATCTCTAAGTTTGGCCTTCCTATTGAGATATGCTTCGATCTGCCTCTTTTGAGCAATTAACCGAACTAAAGCCAGCTCTCTTTCTCCTCGAGCAAGTCCAGTTCTATGCACATGGCTTGTTGATTCGCATCCTCGGTGGTGTGAGCGTATGGAAGACTTGGTTCGCCCACCTCCATGGGGATAAGGGAGTCCATACCATAAGCAAGTGAAAAAGGAGTCTCGCGGGTGCTATTCTTCTCAGTTGTCTGCATGGCCCGCAACACGCCTGGCAACTCCTCGGGCCAAGGACCTTTTTTCTCATCGAGCCTTTTCTTGAGATTTTTGATTATGATCCTATTCGAAGACTCAGCTTGGCCATTGGCACTTGGATGATAGGGGGTCGAAGCAATTCTTTTGATCCCCCATTGCTTGAAAAAATCGGTGATGGCTGCTCCTATGTACTGTTTACCATTGTCGCAAGCAATTTCCCTCGGGACACCGAACCTATAGATGATGTTCTTCCTAATGAAATCGATTACTTGTTTCTGTGTAACTTCGGTGAGAGCTCCTGCTTCCACCCATTTAGTAAAGTAATTAGTTAATACAAGGATAAATCGAACACCAACCTTTCCCTTTGGTAAGGGTCCAACAATGTCCATCTCCCACTTCATGAAAGGCCATGGTGATACGACCGAATGCAAAGGTTCGGCCTGTTGATGGATCATTCGTGCGTGGCGTTGGCACTTATTACATTTTTGCACGAAGGCCTTTGCATCTGCGCTGATGGTGGGCCAATAATACCCAGCTCTAAGTAATTTGCACACCAAGGACTTTCCCCCCGAGTGATTGGCACACTCGCCTTCGTGTACCTCGGCCATTACATATCTAGCTTCGTCTGGACCCAAACACTTGGCCATCAGGCCGCAATACAATCTCGTATATAAATTACCCTCGATCATATGGTATGAAGCCGCTTGAGTCCTTAACTTTTTGGCCTCCTTTTTATCTTGAGGGACAGTCCCCGAGTCAAAGTAAGAGATGAACTTACTCCGCCAATCCCATTTGTGGTCCACCGAGTTGACCTGAAGTTTCATCTCTCTCATTTGTGCAGATAGCAACCGAACCACTGAATCAGTCCACGAGTGGGCTTCATCGACTGCCAAACCCAAGTTTTCCAGGGCATCGGCTTCGGTATTTTCTTCTCGAGGCACTTGCTTAACTCGCCATTCTTGGAATTGGGCCAAGATCCTTTGTGCTCTGTCCAAATATAGTTGCATTCTGGGCTCCCGAGCCGTATAATCACCGAGCACTTGGTTCACCACCAGTTGTGAGTCACATCTCTACTCAATTCTTTCCACCCCCTATTTCTTTAGCCAATTCCAAGCCTGCTAGAGCCGCTTCATATTCGGCCTCACTGTTGGTCACTTTTTTTAACCGAACCGAGTGCCTGATTTTCTCCGCGGTGGGTGCTTTTCAACACTATGCTTAATCCCAAACCCTTGGAATTAGTTGCCCCATCGGTGTGAAGTATCCATAGCCCCGAAGCTATTCCTTTCGACATTGAGTTCTCCTTTTCGACTTCGGGCAGAATCCCAACACTAAAATCAGCTACGAAGTCAGCCAAGGCTTGGGATTTGATGGCCGTTCGGGGTTGATAAGTGATGTCATACTCGCTCAATTCTACCGCCCATTTTGATAACCTCCCCGATAACTCAGGTTTATGCAAGATACTTCTTAAGGGGAAGGTTGAAACTACTGCTATTGGGTGACATTAGAAATAAGGTCGTAGTTTCCGGGTAGTAACAAGTAAAGCAAGTGCTAGTTTTTCCAAGTGTGGGTACCTGGTCTCAGCATCAAGGAGTGTCTTGCTCACATAGTAGATGGGCTGTTGCTTGCCATCTTCCTCCCGAACCAGCACCGCACTGACTGACACTTCGGACACAGCCAAGTAAACTAGCAATGTTTCACCCTCCTTTGGCTTGGCGAGCAACGGCGCGTTCGCCAGGTAGCGTTTCAAATCTTTCAGCACTTCTTTACACTCCGGTGTCCATTCGAAGTGATTGTTCTTCCTCAAAACAGAGAAGAATTTGTGGCATCGCTCCGAGGACCTTGAGATGAATCGACTCAAGGCAGCGATTCGGCCAGTTAAGCGCTGAACTTCTTTCACCCCGGTCAACTCTTCGGGGATTTCCTCGATGGCTTTGATCTTATCTGGTTTTGGTTCGATCCCTCATTTGGAGACAATGAATCCCAAGAATTTTCCTGACCCGACACTGAAGGCACACTTCTCGGGGTTCAATTTCATGCCATATTGCCTCAGAATGGCAAAAGCTTCCCTCAGATGATTCAGATGATCCTCCATTCGAATCGATTTGATGAGCATATCATCTATGTAGACCTCCATATATTTTCCAATATACTTCTTGAACATGCGACACACCAACCTTTGGTACATCGCCCCAGCATTTTTCAGACTGAAGGGCATCACTTTATAGCAGAAAGTGCCTCGGTTAGTGATGAACGATTTTTCTCTTCGTCCTTCGGGTCCATGAGGATCTGGTTGTAGCCTGAATAAGTATCCAAGAAGGTTAATAGTTTGTGTCCAGCCATGGAGTCTATTAACCTGTCTATTTGTGGTAATGGGTAGGAGTCTTTGGGGCAAGCCTTGTTCAAATCAGTGTAATCTACGCACATCCTCCACTTGCCATTTTTCTTTGGTACGACGACCATATTAGCCAGGCATTCGGGATACTTTACCTCCTTTATGAAACCATTTTCTTGCAACTTTGTGGTTTCATCTTCGATCGCTTTCTTTTTAACCCCGGCGTGAGGTCTTTTCTTCTGCTTCACCGGGCTGAATTTTGGGTCTACATTTAGCTTGTGGATCATGATCTCTGAATCGATACCAATAATGTCTGAATATGACCAAGCAAAGCAATCGTTGTTGGACTTTAAAACTTCAATGATTGCTTTCTTTGACTCTAGGTCCAACTCTGAGCCGACAAATACCTTTCTTTCAGGGAAATCTTTCAATAAGGTGAACGACTCCAATTCCTCGATAGTGGAGTCCTCGGCTTTTTGTTTCCGAAGCTCTTGAATGCAAACTGGGATCTTTTCTACTTCTCCTCGGGGATCATCCTCGCTTGACCCCGGTTGCATTGGCTGCTATTTCTTTGGCCCGACCGGGGCGACTCCCTCTTAAGTGCAACCGAATAGCATTCCCTCGATACTCGTTGTTCTCCCTTGATCGATCGAACTCCCCATGGGGTTGGAATTTGATCACTTGATGGAGAGTGGATGGGACGGCTTCCATGGAATGAATCCATGGTCTACCGAGGATCACGTTGTATGCTATGTCCTCGGGCAACACTTGAAATAGTGTTTCTTTGCTAACTCCTTCAGCAAATGGTTTGAGTGTGATTTCACCTAAAGTCTTCTCTGTGGAATTGTTGAAGCCAGTTAGCACTATCGCTTTGGGGATGACGTCCCCTTTGAGCCACATCTTCTTAATGGCCCCGTAGCTAATTATATTGACCGAGCTACCGGGGTCGATTAGGACTCGTTTGATGTCCGAGTCATTAATCCTTAGCATGATGACTAGGGCATCGTAATGGGGGAACATCATCCCATCACAGTCGTCATCATCAAACACAATTTCCTTACCCGAGCCTCCCACTCGAGTTCTCTTTTCCATCGTAATTGACAGCTTGGCGAATTTCTTCGTAGCTGCGAAATTCACCCCATTCACCTCTGACCCCCCGGTAATAACATTGACAACTCTCTCGGGGGGTGGAGCCCGAGGTGGTTGTCCCTCACCTGGGTTCTTGGAGTAGTTGTCTTTTTCCTTGTCAGTAAGGAATTCGGCCAACACCCATTTTTTCAACAAATGTGCCACCTCAAGGCGCAAAGCTTTGCAGTTCTCAGTTCGATGGCCATAATCTTCATGGAACTCGCAGTGCAAATTTTGATCCCTTTTGTCTGCCAGAGTTCTCATGTCTTTAGGTATTCTTACCCCAGAGGTTCCCTTGACTACGTTGACCAGCTCCGAGGTCGATATATTAAAGTTTTAATCAGGGATCCGAGGTAATTCTCTGCTCTTTGGAACCGAAGTTGGGCCTGAGGAGTTTCTTTGGTTCGAGTTAGATTGAACCTTTCCTCCGAGCTGTTGGCTTATATGTGGGCTTGCAAGCGAATTTCCAAAGGAATTTCCTAACCTTTGGCTGATGGGCTGCCTCGTGGAGGTATATGGCTCGTACCTTCCCTTCGAATTCCCTCGCGACGCCTTAGCGCGATACGAGGAATCGCCTCGGTTCTTGTAATTATAGCCACGACTCTTAAACTCGGCTTCCTCCAACCTTATCTTGGAGTAAGCTCATTTGTGTAAATCTTCCCACTTCAGAACTTGGTATTGCTGAAGCTCTTTTCGCAACTCAGCGGCAGCGTCAGAGTTGCGAACATTGATGCCTTTTTCAAATGCCATGATGGCTAGAGTATCATCCATTCGAGGCAGCTCCATGCGCTCAACATGAAAGCGCTCAAGAAACTCCTTAAGTGACTCACCGGGCCATTGCTTGACCTCACATATATCCTCCTTTCTTTGGAGAATTTTCTGAGCTCCGGTGTGAGCCTTAACGAAGGCGTTAGTCATTTCCTTGAAGGAGGAAATCGATCCCGCTGGTAAACACATGTACCAACGCAGCGCGCCTTTCTTCAAGGACTCGCCAAACTTTTTCAAGAATATTGACTCGAGCTCTATCGCCGTTAGGTCATTGCTCTTCACCATCGCCATGTATTCCCTTAAATGCTCTTTGGGATCGGTGGTCCCATCATACTTCTTAAGGAACATGAGCTTAAAGTTTTTGGGAGTTGGAGCTGGTGCCGCTTCGGGCATGAATGGCAACTCTCTGTATTGGTCTATGTCGAGATCATCTTCGGTCTTTGCTATCTCGAGGACGCTCTCGAGGTGCTTTTCTACGAGCGCCTTGACGCGAGCCTCAACGCGAGCCTCGACGCCTGCCTCAATTTCTCTGGTCACCTAATCGACCGAAGGCGTGGTTTCAGCCACGGTGGGAATCGTCCCGAAGTGTGGCGTTGTGCTTGGTATGTTTCCGACCCAGACGTGGCCCCATTGGGAGGTCCCCCTATTATCGCGCCCGTAGGAACGAAGGGCGGGATGCCTCCATGTGAAGCCGAAGGCTGGGCGCCGTTCGGTGCTGAGCTATTCCTTGCCTCTAACGAGGCACGGAATTTGGCGTTAATGTTAATTTGCTCGTCCTGTCGTTCTTGAAGAGCTCTTAGTAAATTAATAACAAAAGCTTGAAAAGCCTCAGTCGTCATTGGAGATGGAGACTGTTGGTTCGACGAAACATCAGTCTGTCCATCGAGATTTCTACTGCTGTCGGCCATATCGTCGTCGAAGAATTATGGGCTTTATCGAAAAAGAAAGTCGAGCTTTGGAACAAAGCGTTTCTGCTTATATCCCCACAGACGGCGCCAATTTGTATGGGCATAAATCGGTTTTAGGATCACAAATCGAATTTGGATTAGAATATAAGCAAATCTTCGTATCAAAGCCAAAAAAATGCAAGAAATAAGCGTAAAACACGAGAGAGTAACTTGATTTCAATATATTGCAATGAGTACAAAATTTGGCAGAGTTTCTGTATGTTTTTCTGAATATCTACGATACAAAATGAAGTGCTATTTATAGACTCAAGGGCCTAGCCCACATTTCCCATGTCTGATAGTGCTCACACCCACGTTCTGGGTGCTCATTAATGGAGATAGTGGGCTAAAGTAGTGGGCTGCAAAGCCGCTCGAACCGAGGCGATTCACCGAGGTACAAGTGTGTGACCTCGGTGGTAGAGCCTTGCGGTTTGACCGAAGTGAACATCACCGAAGCTCAGCTTACGGCTCGCCTTCGGTGACGACCTTGGTGTCCGACTTCGGTAATCAATTCAGTTGCTTCGGTTATTGGCTTGTCACCACGGGCTCGGCCGTTATCAGATCGTCTTGCCGAAGCGACTCATAGCGAGCCGATTATTATCCAATACAATTTTAGAGTTATGGTGTCTTGCGGGAGGGGGGGGGGTGGGGAGGTTAAGTATTATCCTTTGAATCAAGTGTCTATTATTCTCACTCCATGGTTGAATCAAGCATTAGAGCTAATTTTTTTGTTATTTTTCCTACCCTATTGCATTTGTTATACATCATTCTGGGACTTTTTTTTTAGCCATGTGATGGTGAGATAATTTTACATAATTGGTGAAATAAGAAATGTAGATGCATTCGCGACTCAATGTTATTAATCGAATTCGGAGCGAAACAATTAGCAAAGAACTCCCACATATTATCACCGACAAAGCTATAATCCGCTTGTTCAGTTTACTTGGATCTTGCTTCAAAATTAATAGGTTTTTTTACACATATATACAAATTTACACTCCTATATTACAAAAAAATAGCAATATTTTCCAAATTATAAGACATAACATTATTTCCACTAACACATTTCCCAATAATCAACCCATTTCATTTTTATTTCCCCAAATTACAAAATCTCTCACTTACTCTCTCTTCCTCCCATCACCCCACCCCTACTCCCACCACCCTAGCGCCACCACCCCTACCCCAATGCCACCACCCCTATCCCCATCACCGCCACATACCAGGTAAGCAATGACCAGTGAGAGATGAGACTGAATTGAGTTATACGACGCCTATCTGCATCATTTCTAGTTATTCGATATCGATGTAATGTGGAATGAGGTCTAGACCGAAAAGCTTTATAGATTTCCCGAGCTTCTCACTTCGTTTTTACAACAGATATCAGTTTTATCAACAAAATTCGTGTGGGGGCACCAAGAAGAAAATACATCATGTATGGGTCATGATACATAATTTGATTCTGCCTTTTCATTTTATTAAACTGTCTACCCTTGTTTTCTTATGTGCATTATAATGGATTAAATACTGAAGTTCACATTAGTTTTTGCTTTTACAGTATGCAAACAATATTTCTTCTCTTAACTGCTAGTCATATTGCAATTTTGTGCTTCGTGGAAAATCAGTGCGATGTAACTTGCTCATGAATAATTAATGATGATGAGGCAAAAGCAGAAGCTCGTCAAATGAAGATGATTTGGATGTTTCATATCGATACTTTAAAATCGAATAATTTGGTTCAAATTTTACTTTATTTAATTTCTCCTAATTCACGATATTTCCATGTATGTGAATAATGTGTGTTTTTGGTGAAAATTTTGATTGGATCAATGAATTTTAATTTATATTTCCATCATTTTATTTGGTTTGAAACAGCGCAGATACAGTGCTAAAACGATGCAGAAACAGCGCAGATACAGTGCTGAAACGATGCAGAAACAGTTTGAAACAATGTAGATACAATGCTGAAACGATGCAGAAACAGTTTGAAACAATGCTGAAATGATGCAGAAACAGTTTGAAACGACTTAGATACAGTGTTGAAACGATGCAGAAACAGTCTGAAACAGCGCAAATACAATGTTGAAACGGTGGAGAAACAGTTTAAAACAACGCAGATACAGTGCTGAAATGATGCAGAAACAGTTTGAAACAACGCAGATACAATGCTGAAATGATGCAGAAACAACGCGGATACAGTGCTGAAACGTTGCAGAAACAATTTGAAACAACGCTGAAACGATGCAGAAACAATTTGAAACAGCGCAGATACAGTGTTGAAGCGATGCAGAAACAGTCTGAAACAGCGCAGATACAGTGCTGAAACGATGCAGAAACAATTAGATCCAGTGAAATTGGGGGAAATGGTGGGAGAGAAAGTAAAATTGGAGGAAATGAGAGGATTAAAAGTGAAATTAGGGAAATGGTGGGAGGAAAAGTGAAACTGGGGGAAATGGGAGGAGGGAAAAATAATATTGGGAGAAATAGGAAGAAGAATATAAGAGTTTGTTATGTTATAGGAAAATATTTCTATATTTTGTAATTAACTTTTTCTTTCCTCTATAATGGATAATTTTGATAAAATATTGCTATGTTTTGTAAATAACTTCTAAAACTTGTACTTTTATGTAAAAATCTCAAATTAATACACTCTTCCTATTTTAATACACTCTTCCTATTTTAAATCAAAAATATTTTAAATGACCTCACATTAAAATTGCCACTAGAATTAACGGTACGTGACAAACAATGTCATTCGCTGATGGCGCACATTTTTCAGATCACTTATTTTCACCATGTTTTTTCATCACTTGAAAATTTGTGTTCATTAAAAGAAAAGATGGCAATACTACTTATTTAATTGGTCAATTTTGTCTAACGATTTAAATTATAGCTATATGTGCAACATAAGTATTATTTAAGGTTGTTTCTGCAATTACATTAAACTGCCCGTAACCTGTTTTTTGCATCATATAACCTCTTTTCTGCCGTTCATTCAAATCTGTCCCGTTTTACCTAAGGCTGAATTTTGCAGAGGCATTCCAACTTTGAGATGTAATTGGGATTTTAGCTTTTGGAGGGACTAGACAAATTTTAGGCTGGAATTACAGACATAACCTCAAATTGAGCTTCTCCTTTAGTCATCTGCTCGTTTAGTTTATTTCAGTTTGTTTGCGCACCATATTTGTTCTATATGTTTTATTTAGCTTTTGTCCCTTTTGGTTAAAATGCCCAAGTAAACCCAATCATAGAAATCATTCGAGAACCATATTTAGTAGAACTTAGGATGTGCCTAACCCCTCCTTCTAGGGTATTTCGAACACTTACCTGAATCTCTAGTTAGCAAGACCAACCCGGAGTTATCTTTTAAATTAGTTAGAAATGCATTAAGGTGACCTAATATGCCTAGTTAAATAATTTATTAAGTGGCGACTTCAAAACTATATAACTCCAAACGAGACAAGTGAGGGTTGCTCAGATGGTAAGCACCCTTCACCTACATTCAAGAGGTTGTGGGTTCGAGTCACCATAGGAGCAAAAAGTGGGAGGACTGCTATTTGTTCCGAAAGAGGGGAAGGAGTGGGGTTAAAAAAAAAACTTCAAACGAGTTACCCATGTCGGAAGCCACTTACAGGCGCACGGTCTGAGAAATTAAAAGTGGGTTGCGACATTGATGTCTATCAGTTTGATAGAATTTTGTGCTTTGGGTAACCGTTCCAACATTTCCTCAAACTTCACTTCAAACTCCCTTTTCCACTTTTCTAATTTATCCACTGGGGCGCTTGGTGGTACCACTCCAACGGATTAAGCTAGCATGGCCGCTGTCCCAGAGTCGCAAGAACCAGTTCCAGCAAGAGGTCCCCCTATCTCTACTCCCTGAGGAATCAAAGTCAGAGTGTGTTCCGCTAAAATCACAAGTGGTGTGCCTGAGGCCGATACTCTCAGAAAGTTCTTGCAACGCGGTGTACACATGCTCGTTCACTTTCGCTTGATCAGCCAAAATTCGGTTATGCCTCTATATCCGCTTATTTTGCTACGCCATTGCCTCACGATGTTGGGTCATGACATCTTTGAGGAAGGCCCTCCAGGAACTGGACTCAGACTCGTGCACTTCCTTTCCACTCCTTTGAATCCTTAGAGGCAAATTCTCCCTTGAACCCTTTAGTCGCAAGGGCTGACCGTTCTGAGAATGAACGAATTGAGCATCATCAACGGTTTCATCTCCAACCCCTGGGCTAGCTACATCCGCACGGGTCTCTACAGGGCGCAATGTTTCTTCAACCATTTACAAGCAAATATCAACGGAATTGATTGAGGTACAGTAACCTTAGAATAATCTCAATTTCTTGAGTCTAACGGTGGGCGCCAAATTGTATGACCTAAAATCGATTCATTTGGTTAACAATTGAATTTGTACTTTAGGATTATAAGCAATCAGTTATATCAAAGTAACATTTAACAAGTATGAAAGAAAATGAATCAACACGAATGATGATTAAGAACATAAAAGGCTAATATTTATATTTCAATAACAAGATTACAATGTGACAGAATTTGGGCATATATTATGCGATGCCTTGTACAAAGGAATAGGGAGGTATTTATAGTGGTAGGGGGCTTAATCAACTCCCCACGTTATTCAACCCCTCATTCTCCACATTCAATAATGGAGAGACCCATGTTCAAAATGCGCCGCATGGGCGATGTGGGTAGTTACATAGTACTGGAGGTCCATGCATCCTCTTCACGGGAGTTTCAATTATTACGGACACCACAAGATATAAATCTCCAGCCGGAATCACACAAACACGGATCAACGAAGAGTCCTTTGATATACCTTTCGTGATCACATCCTCCACGGGACGGCCTGCTTCAATTAACTGTCTATGTATCCGCATTGTTCGATCTCTTTCTGTGGTGTTGAATTTGTACATCACGTGTCCGTGTCAAATTTCACCAATACATGATCTATTTGTCATTTCATAGCTGAATTATAGTAGCCATCTAGAATTCATTTAAGACATGTTGAAATAAACCTCTTCATTAATGTATAATTTTCTAAATTTGGGAGCAAGATGATTTTAATGTAAATAATTAATTTGATACACTATCAATGTATATAATTTAAATTGTTTATTTAAATTGTAATTCATTTACGTGCAATACTCACGTAAAAGACTGGATATATTATAAATATATTTTGACACACTTTAGTAGATAACCAAATTACACTTAATATAAAGGACTGTATACTTACATGCAATAACATTTAAGTAACTTAGTTGCTACTTGACTCAAATATTTGAATAAGAGTTTTTACCTCAAACAATTAACTTTTCAGAAGCTCGTATCTTAAACAATTCTAAAATATCTATAGAAATTGAATCTATATAAATTGTTTTTAAAAAACTCTTTTTAAAGTGGATACAATTGAAAAATTGACATTTATATCAACGGACTTCAAGGGTCAATTGTTGGAAAATAGAGAGGGGTCAAAGGACGAGTCTTGACACTGTACCAAGATATTGACAATGGGCAACACTTTTCTTGGGAGAATGTGAGATTCAAGGGGTAAGCGTTGACAAATAAAGAAGGGTCCCCATGCCAAGAAATTGACCGGGGTGTTTCCGTCCAGAATTTTTTCATTAAACTTAATGAAGACATTTTTGTAAAATCCTATTAAAAACGGGCAAAGAGGTAAACCATTTTTTATGATGGGAAAATGACACCAAATGAACATCTATAATTTTTTTCTCAAATTCTAAACATATTTTTCTTAAATATAGCTATATAAACAAATAGAATTTTTTATCTTGTGTTCTAACCAATACCTTTTTTTACTGGGTGCTATTTTAACCCATTTATTAAGAGATAAGTGATGTAGATGTCTTAATTTTAGGGATTAGAATCAGCTGTTATTTTAAGTCATTAGAAATCAAATACTTTTTAAATTGTGCTTTCTCTTCCATTTCTCTATATTCTATCATTCTTTTGCACGATTTATATTCTTTATTAACTCTATTCACTATATATTCATCATTTATCACGGGAAGACAACGATTTTGAGGACTTTACTCCCATGTATGGTAATAAATTTCCCCAGCAAAATATAAGGAAAAGATAGTTATGTAGGTATAGATTATATAATTTTTATTCATAATCATTAACATTAGTATGTATATATTATTCGCTACATATTTAGTATATGCTATTCACAATTTATTTATTAACTATGCACTTGGTATGCATACATTATTCACTTTTTATTTATTAAGTATGTCTTTGGTATATTATTCACTATGTATTTATCACGTATGCGCTTGTTATGCATATATTATTCACTATGTATTCTATTTCTTAGGATGCACCCAGTATGTGTATGATGTTGGTATGCATTTTTTATGTACTCCATTAGTGTTTCTATCAAGATTTAACAATAGTAGAGAAAAAAATGAAGTAAGCATAAATAAGGGAAATATTCTCACCTTCTTCAGCAAAAAAAAAAAAGAAAAAAAAAAAAAAATATATATATATATATATATATATATATATATATATATATATATCTTACTATACTAAAAGTGGGAACCTTAAAAGCTAAAAAGTAAAAGACCAAAATGCCCTTAAACAACCTACTAATGTCAGATTTGAAAAAACAACCTATTTATTCAAATAAACAAAGAACGAAAACCAATGAACCAGCTTCAACAAAGCGACGCTTCATATGCAAACAGTTGCTTCTATTATGTGTGAAGCGTCTGTTTAAAACGATGGGCAAATCCATAAGACGCAGCAGTTACCATCATTGGCAAACACACGTCTTGAGAAGAACTGCTCCTTTAGTCTCTACTGCGTCTTTACCAATTATCTGTGCGTTTTTCTCATTCTTTCTCTATTTGTTTTCCGATTTATGAGTATTTTTTTACCACTAGCTTTCAACGGTTTGTTCTATGCTAATACATAAGGAATGTTTAAAGCTTTGAATTACTTAAATTGGTGCTCTTATTGTAACTGAGATTTGCATCAGACCTTTAATTTAATTTCTAGGTTGTTCAGTGTGTCTTCTTCCTATAATATGTACATGCAATTTTCATAAGAAGTTAATGCAAGAATTTTAAGTTTTCAAGACAAGGGTACATAGCTTAAGAGCCAACTAATTTACATGACCAGTTAAGGCCATCTGGGACAAGCTTCCAACTTTGATTGTAGCAAGACGCAGTTAATTCAAGTTTCACTTTAAATATAATATTCAGTCCGGAAAGGCCGCAACAGCATCATCAGATCTACATGGTCCTTGGAGGAATTTCAATTCAAGCTCTCTCTCTCTCTCTCTCTCTCTCTCTCTCTCTCTCTCTCTCTCTCTCTCTCTCTCTCTATCTCTCTATCTCTATATATATATATATATATATATATATATATATATATATATATATATATATATAAATTGTTTGACAACTGTAACGTGACCATCTGATGTGGATCCTACAGCTATTCTCACTTCTCTAAGGGTTTAATGGGCAGTGCTCATCTCATGTTCTTGGTGCCATGGATGTTGAAAGATGATTATATAATGGTACAAAGGATGAAAGATTTAATACAATTAAACAACTGTGGCCTTTTGTAATAGATTCTATTGAACCTCATCAATATGTATATTACACTATATAGGTATAACGTGACTTCGTTATGTCTAGCCACAGTCCATTTCATCTTCAGTTTTAATTTGAGATGCAAGACTTATATAATCGCAAAATGACATGTGATATATTTCGTTTACCAATCCCGTTTGTACTTATTTGCACATCTGATTTTACAAACTTCACAGGGAAAAAGACGTGGAAGTGCTCTGTATAGTCATTGACTCATTGTCTTTGAACTGAGTCCACCATTTCATCAGTATCATACTCTGGTCAGAATGCTAGATTTCTCTTTTCCTTGCTATTTAATGTGGCATCCTAACTACTTATTGGTGTTTTTTAACAGGTTATTTGGATTACTCGGTTACACAATTGGTAATACTTCGACTTTTAACTAATTAGGGACATTCCAACACACTAACTAAAAAGATACTAAAAATTATTGCTAGCGCAAGATGTTCAGTTTTAAAAAATATTTTAGATTATTGTCTTTCAAACAACAGCGCTAATACTCATCGAAAGTACATAACCTGTGGAAAATTATTTGATGGTGCGCTATCATTGGTAACTCTTTATAGGAATTTACGAATTATTCACTCACATACTTATTTGCTACTTATTGCTCATTTTAATTTTATACTTTTGCATGGCAGTTACAGTGAAGCCACTTATTTTGAGAAGATGTAGCTTGAGAAGAGAGATAATGATAACAAATGAAAGGTAAGTTAACGTAACCAAGTTTTCATGAAAAATTATCATTTGACATAATATATGGATAAGTTAAGGTAATTCATGCGATTTTTCATTTTAAAAAATTAGGTATGACCATACAATTGTTACCTTATTTTGGGGGGGGGGGAGGGGGGTTGTTCAAACTAACATGAAATTATAGAAAGATGAAAATCGATAAACCAATCGTTGGCTTTTCATGTGATCTTAAAATCTCTATTTAAAAATGTATTACCCCACCAATTTTATGTATTTATGAATTTCATAATATATTTCTAATGAGAGATCTGGAAGATCGACTATTCCTATTAGTATGGTGCTAATCAATACAGCAACTCGAAAAGCACAGCAGATCTCCGAAATTGGTAATTGATATCTTTCAGGTATGACTTCTACTATGTTTGTATAGAATTGTAGAGAGAGAATTACTTTGAGAGAAGATGAATCTTATTCTCTTAGCTCAAAATGGCAACTGTACACAAGTATATATAGGAGGAGAGTTGCTTTCTCTCCAAGCTAACTAACCACTTTAATTAACCAACTAACTAGTCCATTAACTAACTAACTAGTCTATTAACTAACTAATCTCCCTAACTAGCACTGTACACATCAGCTCTTATCCACAGCATCATCTCTAATACTCCCCCTCAAGCTGGGTGTACTGAAGACATTCAGAACTCCCAGCTTGGACAACAGGTACTCATGCTGGTATCTTCCTAAGGCTTTGTTAATAAGTCTGCCAGCTGTTCCTTGGTGTGAATGTAGATTGTGCTGATCAACCCCCTCTGCACCTTTTCCCTAATGAAATGGCAGTCTATTTCTATGTGTTTTATCCTCTCATAAAACACAGGGTTTGCTGCTATTTGTATGGCTGCCTTGCTATCACAAAACACATCAACTGGACTATCCAATCTCACTCCTAACTCCCTGAACAGCCCTGTGACCCATACTACTTCTGCTGTCAAACTTGCCAAGCTCCTATACTCAGGCTTAGCTGAGCTTCTTGATACTGTGTGCTGTTTCTTGGACTTCTATAAGATCAATGAGTCCCCTAGCTTCAGTAGATAGCCTGTTACAGATCTTCTTGTATTTGGACAAGCAGCCCAATCTGCATCACAATACCCTCTCAGTTTCCTCTCCTGTCTGGATGACATTAGTATCCCCAAACCTGGTTCATTCTTTATGTATCTGATTATTCTCAGAGCGGCATTCCAGTGTGCAATTATTGGCTTCTGCGTAAATTGGCTGAGTGCTTGCACTGCAAATGACAGATCTGGCCTAGTGATAGTGAGATAAAGCAGCTTCCCAATTATCCTTTGATATCTTCCAATGTCCTTCATAAGTTCTGTATCCTTGCATTTGTCATATTCAGCTGATGTCAGTCTCATATTGCATTCAAGAGGTGTCCAGCTTGGCTTTGATGCTGATAAACCTTCTTCAGCTATCAGCTCCAAGGCATACTTTCTCTGATTCATTAATATCCCCTTCTCTGCAGCACATATTTTGTGTCCTGTATAAGATCACCATCATTTCCAGTGATCATTAAGTCATCTACATACACTAGTATCACAACTAGCTTGCCTCCCTTTCTTTTAGTGAATAATGAGTAATCATAATGACTTTGCCTGTATCCAGACCTCAAAAGTGCTTCAGTGAGCTTTGCATTCCATTGTCTTGAAGCCTGTTTTAGGCCATACAGTGATTTCACAAGTCTACAAACTGTATTCTCCCCCTTGCTATAGAATCCCTTTGGCAGTTCCATGTAGACTTCCTCAATAAGATCACCCTGTAAGAATGCATTGTATACATCCATTTGATATAGGGTCTAATTCTCAGCTGCTGCTAGTACTACTATTGCTCTTACTGTCACCATTTTTGCAACCAGAGAAAATGTCTCCTGGTAATCAATCCCCTCTGTCTGACTGTAGCCTTTTGCTACTAATCTGGCCTTGAATCTTTCTACCTCACCATCTACTTTATATTTAATTTTGAATACCCATTTACAGCCTATAGCTGACTTCCTTTGGGTAAATGTACCAATCTCCATGTGCCATTTTCTTCAAGTACTTTGATTTCCTCCTTCATTGCTGCAACCCATCTGCTATCTTTGACTGCTTCCTCATAAGTCTTTGGCTCAACTTCTATGGAAAACTTCGCCAAGCAAGCTTTATAAGCTGGTGATAAATGATCATATGTAATGAAGTTAGCAATGAGGTACAACTGCTTAGAGGTCTGATTAGGCGTAGTGGTGCAAACATAATCTTTCATCCAAATTGGTGGCCTGCTGACTCTCTTGGTCTGTACAGTGTGATCCTCAACTGGTTCATGATGCTCTTCAGCACTCTGCTCTTCAGGCTGGTCATGATACCTTTCAACAACAGCTTCTTCATGATCCTGTGCACCATCAGCTCCCTCAAACTCTTGTAGTGGTTCTAAGTTTTCTGAAATTGCTTCTGCTTCTGGAACATCATATCCATGCCAGATTCTCTTGTTGAGTAATCAGATTATTCTATCTCCATGGGCACTGTCTCATTCAGAAATAATGGATATTCTTTACTCTTCATGTTCTTAAAGGGGAACACATTCTCCTTAAATATCACATCCCTACTAACCATCAGTTTCCTTGTACTCAAATTATATAGAAGATACCCCTTTTGTGTAAGGGAATAACCCATCATCACACAAGCCTCTGCTCTAGGTGTGAATTTGTCACCTCTAACTAACTTGGTGGCATAACACAAACAGCCTATCACCCTTAGATGACTGATGGTTAGTTTGACATGGTGGAATACTTCATAAGGGGTCTTACCCTTCAACACTGCAGAGGGCAACCTATTTATTAAGTAAACTGCTACTAAAATGCATTCACCCCAAAACCTGATAGGAATTCCTCCCTGGAACATGACAGATCTAGCTACTTCCAGTAAGTGCCTGTGTTTCCTCTCCACCACTAAATTTTGTTGTGGAGTGTATGGACAGCTACTTTGATGTATGATACCTAATGACTTAAACATCACATTACATTCTGAGTTAAAAAACTCACCTCCATTATCAGACCTTATTGTCTTCACAAATTTGTTGAACTGAGTTTTCACCATGATGAAAAAATTCTTTAAGACTGTAACAACATCACTTTTCATTTTAAGCAGAAACACCCAAGTAATCCTGGAAAAATCATCAACAAGAGTCAAGAAAAACCTGAATCCATTATGAGTTGATGTTTTATATGGTCCCCAAACATCCATATGTACAAGATCAAACACATTTGTAGATCTGAAAGTGCTAACAGAAAAAGGTAACCTTGTCTGCTTTGCTAGAGGGCACACAGTGCACCTATTGCTTATACTAACAACATGCTTTCTACTACTAACTAACTTCAACTGTTGCAGGACATTTAAAGAGGGATGGCCCAATCTTTTATGCCAAAGCAGCTCCTTATTCACTTCTGGCCTTAGCTGTGCTGTCATTATCTTGTCATCTCCTTTATCATATCTTTCAGGGTGTTGATGAGGCAGGTAGTAAAGGCCATTGCACTCCTCACCAATCCCTTTCACCTTCCCAGTGGAGAGGTCCTGGAAAACACAGAATTTGGGAAAAAATATAACTGAGCACCTTAACTGCGAAGTCATTTGTGATACAGACAACAAATCATATCTAAAATCAGGCACAACCAGCACATTCTCCAAAATATCACCCTCTAAGATCCTGTGTGTTCCAATATGACTAACAGATGTTGTGCTACTATTTGGCAAATGTACTTTCCTCCCCGAGCTAATGTTACTAGATACAACAGAGTGTAACTTTTCTAGCTGTGATGTCATATGGCAAGAAGCGCCTGAGTCAATGATCCATTTCCTATCTGCATCATTTATAAGCATTGGAGTAACACTACCTGCCATGTTAGCAATGTAATCTCCAGACTCTTCTTTGCTCAACAGCCTCAAAATCTGATTGTACTGTTCAGGAGTGAATCCAAACTGCCCAGGCATAGCTCCTTGCCCAACTCCTTTGGTGACTGGTGCAAAAGCATCATCAACTTGAGCCTGATTGGCTGCATTGGGTTGTGAGTCTCCTCTGTAGAATTTATGTCCTTTGGGATATCCATTCAATTTCTAGCAATCCTCCAAGGAATGACCCTTGATTTGGCAATGATCACAAAATGCATTCCAGTTCTTCTTCTGCTTGTTATTTTCCCTTTAATTATTATTGTATCCTCTGGTGTTTCCTCCCCTATTGTTGTAATTTCCTTTGTTGTTAAGTGCTCCTCTATTATTATGATTATAGGCTCCTCTATTGGCATACAAGGCATTTGTGTCAGAGTTATCCCCACTAACATATGCACCTGCTGTCATACGCTGACTTTCATCAGCCATAACCATTGAGTAAGCCTTGTTAACACTAGGAAGGGGATTCATCATTAAGATCTGACCCCTAGCTTGACTGTATGTGTCATTCAGGCCCATAAGGAAACCAAATAAACGCAAATAATGAACATGACTGGCATAGCCCTTAGATTGCTCACAATTACATGAAGGTGGAGGCACTAAAGCATCAAACTCATCCCATAGTATGCGCAACTTGGAGAAATAGGACGATACAGAGGAGGTACCTTGAGTAATTGTGCATGTTTTACGGTGAATTTGATAGATTCGTGACCCGTCAATTTTATCAAAACTCTCTTTCAAATCTGCATAGACTGTAGCTGCATCTGAGGCATACACAATGCCAGTGAGAAGCTCCTGTGATACGGTATTCATGATCCAGGCCAGAACAAACGCATTGCATTTTTCCCACTGTTCTTCCAGTAATGAATCAAAATCATTCTTCTTTGTGGTTCCAAGTACAAACCCTAGCTTACTCTTTGCTCTCAAATTGATCAACATAGATCTACTCCAGACTGAGTAATTTTCAGTTCCTGTGAGTTTAACGGAGCTTAGAATTGCACCGGGTGTATCAGATGGGTGAAGGTACAGGGGATGATTATTCCCTAGGTTTAGTGATTCGGTAGAAGTAGATGTATAAACCGCCATTGATGACAAATTCGCCATTATCATTTTCTTCAGCAAGCTGCAGAATTTGTAGATAGGAAGGTTCTGGAAGTATCTGGAGAATTAAGAATTGATCGATGCAATGAATCTCGTTGAGACTCAAAGCTCTGATACCATATAGAATTGTAGAGAGAGAATTACTTTGAGAGAAGATGAATCTTATTCTCTTAGCTCAAAATGGCAACTGTACACAAGTATATATAGGAGGAGAGTTGCTTACTCTCCAAGCTAACTAACCACTTTAATTAACCAACTAACTAATCCATTAACTAACTAGTCTATTAACTAACTAACTAACTAATCTCCCTAACTAGCACTGTACACATCAGCTCTTATCCACAGCATCATCTCTAATAGTTTGTAGTATTAGAAAAACATGAAATGTCCAAGATGACACAATTTAGTGTATGCCTTATTCAAACATTCAAACTTTTGCCCCTACTTTCATCAAAACAATGTCTTTGAACTTTAGAATCAGACTAAATAAACTTCATCAATGCATAATAAAGGAAATGCTTAGCCATATATTTTGAGTATTTTCTGAACTGATGGCGTTAAAGCGAGTACTAATCACATACAGTTGCGTCAATTATTGTTTAACGACCCTCTAATGTACTATATTCTCTTTAATATGTTAGCCTGTACAGTATGGCTATGATATATACCTCTTGAAAAGTAATAACTTAGTACTCTCAAAGTTCATATCTGTAGATATAGGTACCTTTTTAACAAGTAAATTTGCCGAGGATAATTATCATAATGAAGTGATTTGCTAATTTTAATGCACTTTTGGCCCTTACAGAACCTTCAAGTGTCTGAATCTGTTTTGGTTGCCGAACAAACGAAATATAGAGGTTTATCAAGTAGAAGTACCGGGTGATATTAGTTTCTTGAATTAATCTTTTTTATTATCTATTCTTTCGTATTCAATATGTTGACATTATGTTATAATTCATGTATTACATGATTGGGCGTCCACGTGCAACGCTCGTGACGAGACACTAGTATATATATATATATATATATATTCTCACCTTCAAATCTTATATTAAGCAAAAATGGTGGATGGTTGTTAGGATGTGCTTACCCATTTTAAAATTCTATATTTTAGGTGACATGCTCTTATCAAAAAAGAATTTTGGCAAGAATTTGATATGTCTAACAAGATAGAATATGCAATTTTAACCTGGCTACTTATGTATTTACCCCCATCATATTTCTGCAAAAAGGCCCAAACTAGCCTATTAAGTGTAAAAATTTGGCCCTGTAGCCTGTTTACATCGCGCTAAAAGAAAACCAGCCATCGGTGCAAAACTCTTTGAATACTAGCCAGCTTCGGAAAAATCCCAGTATTTATACTGGAATTTATGAATAAAATTTTAAAATCTTAGTATTTTATAGAGGGATCATTTAAATATGAATTCCAGTAAAAAATACTGAGATTTTGAACATGTTAGTTCAAAGTCCCAGTATAAAATAATGGGACTTTTTTTTTTTTTTTTTTTTTTTAGCGAATATCACTAGGCAAGGTGCCTAGTGACTAATTTTATAAATAATAATAATAAATTCCTCAAAGAGGACAATACAAAGTAAGGAGGGCCAAACCATACCTTACATCATCCTATCGAGGTGAGACCTGCTCCTAACAAGAATGCAAATAATGGGACTTTAAATATGAAACTCCAAGATTTTTCTGAAAATTTGAATAAAACTCCAGATTTTTTTTTACTGGAGTTTAGTTCAAAGTCTCAAATATTTGTACGGTGGCTAGTCTGAGTATTATTTAACGTCAAGAGGCTGTAAATGCGCAAGAGGGTAATTTAGCTATTTTTCAATTAATTTTAAAAAAGTGGATAAAATTCTGCGTCCAAAACATGCTAGTTGTCAATTTTTCACCTATTAAGAGCCTGTTTGGCCAAGCTTCTGATGGGCTAAAAACACTTATTTTTCACAAAAAGCACTTATTTTAGATAATAAAGGTGTTTGGCCAAGCTTTTGGCAAAAAATAAGTGATTCTGAGCAGAAGCAGAAGTTGTTTTTTAACTTTTAAGCAGAGGCTGAAAAAAAGTAGTTTTTTCAAAAAATAAGTGCTTTTGAATTTAAAGGACAAGATTAGACATATAAAATGAATAGGACACAACTTATATGCATATCTTTTTCTGTAATTTGATTTTTAAAAATAAATTTTTAAATACTTGTAAAATACAATAAATTAACAAAAGCACTTATCCCATAATTTGCCAAACACACTATTATTCTTCTAAAGCACTTTTTTCAAAAGTACTTTTTTTAAAAACACTTTTCAAAATAAGCTGATTCTCGTGGGGCTGAACAGCCTCTAAGTTCGTTAACTCATCAAGTACGGAATGTCTTCAATGAGGCTACAAACAGGTAGTCCTACACTAACGTGATCCACATTTTTGAAAGGTAAAAAATTCATTTAATTTACGAATCAATAGATTACTGGTACATGAATTATACTTTTCGTCATTAATACCTTGTAAAAATAATTTTGTTCCTTAAAGTTAATCCTCCAAATCAAAGAGCTGTAGATGATGATAGTGTAAGTAATCCGATAAAGTATCAGTCCGTATCACTTAAATCAATTTAGTTTAACTAGTTTTAGCATATTAATTATTTATATATCCTTTTCTTTTCAGTTAACCAAATTACTTTTACTGCTCACAAACATTTAAACCAAATACCAGCTAATTGTTTAAAATATTTGCACTTGATTTAATATAGGTAAAAAAGTTAAACTCTTCTATAATTACTCCATTCATATCTCTCTCTCTTTCTTTCCCTCTATCCATCACCCAAACTCCGTTAAATTTTCATTCTTCTCCTCATTCATTCATTCATTCTCATATCTCTCTCTTTTACACACACACACACACACACACATAAGAAAGAATGTCAGATGCATGGCGCAAAGTGAAAAAGGCTGTGTTATCATTTAAACAACCTAAGCCTAAGTTGATCATTTCTAATAATAATAATAATAAGCCTAACTCCCATAATTCTAAATCACCATCCATTCAGCAATCCTCCTCATCGTTCTTCTCAAGAAGCTTCAGCACCACCACTACTCAATCCTCTAAGGTATATTTTCATTATTTTCATATTCTCTTAATAAGTATTTTGATATTTTTAATCTCTTTCCTTTTATTCTTGCGGGTATTTCTATGTTATTTGCCGCTTAATTGTGTAATCATGGGTACGTAATGGCAGCTGGCGAAAGACCAGCAAATATTTGTGTTTTTCTCTAACTGAAAATGGATATATTGATTTTACTAGAATACCCTTTTTATATATTTGGCTTGCAATAGTATTAGAGCATTAATATTGGTTAACTACCATTTTATTACGACCACTTAAACTGTGACGGGGACACATGTCGTTAACGAAAAAGAGTAGTGTGTAGGATTAGTTTGGACATATTGATGAGGGTAACATTGGAACAATGGAAGATTTTTATTTAATCACGTCTGTTTGACATTAATTTTCAGTAATAAATGGAACTAATGAAATCCAGCTGTTTAGAAGATAACCAGTAGTATTATGCTGACGAATTACGTGATGAATGACAATATTGGCTTTCGCTTTGGATTTAACACCCATTAAAGGCCAAAGGTCTAAAGGTCTTTTTGTAGTTGAAAGTGAAAAGTTGACCTTTTTGGCTTTTTCCCTATAGACGTTTTAGTTTGACTTTGTAACAAGTGAAAAACAGTACAACTCCTTTTGTTACTCTGGCAATGACTATTAACCTTTCTAGAGTTAAAAAAAGGGTTTGGTTGGAAACTTGGAATACAACTCATGCATATGGTACAATCTTACCAAGTTAAATGGCATGGTCTTATCCATGTTTCATGTGAGATAAAACACATGCCACGAAGGGATGTAGTGGATGAATGTGATCACCAACCCTTAACAAATATTTTCTTTTAATGTGCCCCAGCTTGACAAGAACGAAGACTATAGTCGAGCTAGTAATTGTCGAATACCGGATGGTTATACAAAACAAAAGTCGAATATCTCATGGATAACCAAGAAATATATAGTGTTTCAAGAGCTTTTTCCATTTGGGATAGCGGTTATTTATATTTTAGACAAATGGGTAGTATCTATTCTTGGTTAATAGCTTTTGACAATTTCTTGTGCCAGCTATTCGTGTGTCCATGTTCCAAGGGTGGAGTTGGACCATTTCTAAAATTGTATTGCATTTGGCACAAGTTAAGACATAATAACAACTTGACTTTGCTACTTATACTAGTATTATTTTTTCCTATACTTGTTTTTGCTTATCATTGCCAAAATGAGTTGGTACAAGTTAGTACTAAACTGCAGCCAAAATGAAGTTTCTCTTATTGAACTGCCGTCTGCCTAAATTTTTTTTGGAGAGTTATCCAGTATCTATTACTAGACCGTGGAATAGTCGAAGTGCGCTGGAATACTAATGTCATAAAAGTCGGACCTTGTAATAAAAGACAAAAAAGTTTGATCTGGTAAAGTAGCGCCTAGTTAAAGAATGAGATAGGACCTGATCTTAACAGATGTCTCAAGGATTTGAGTGTTCTACATATTTTAGCAGTGCATGTCCACGGACACTATCCTATCTAAGTACATGCGCATAGATACCATCAATTATTGACCCTTTAGCTAATTTCGAATTGGTCTTGCCGCCGTCTGATCAATCTTAAAAACAATACACTAGGCAATTTTGCTATTCTTACTTACATTTTAGAGTAGAATATGATTTTTTTTTTTTTGGTTGTAAACATATGATTCAGCCTTTGATCAGTAGTACTTGTTAAACATTTCACATCATGTCATAATGTGTGTTTGTTAGAACATTCTTTGCAATATAAATTGTTGATGTTTTGATTTAAGTTCTTGAATCTTAATCAAATAATGACGCATAATATTTGGTTCCAAAAGACACTGTGCAGGTAGTGAATTATATTTGCGTTCCCCATTATAGGACTTAAACTGATTTACTTATTAAGTAATTTGTGTGTGTATATCATATCATCTCTATTTCTTGAACTCCTACGGTTCTATTACATCTTTTATATTGATGATATTTTTCTAATGGTAACAGATAAAGAAGAAGTTAATGATTAACCTCGATCATGAAGATTTTGTATTTTGTCCAAAGCTGCCTTTTTAGTTCTTTGATCAGAAATTTCTTTTTACCAGCTTTCTCTTTGATTTCCTTTTATTTGGCCCTTGCTCTCACGTAAAACTTTTCATAGATTTATATTCTTGTGTTTATGAGGACAACTTGAAGTTTACTAGTAGTCCAGTGCCATTTTCTAGTACACTATACTGTACCCGTCCAATTACTTTGTTGAATGGTTAATGTCTATGTCTCCATGAAAAGGGATGTGATAATGGGACTATTTCTCCAAACATGTGAATACTTATGGACTAATTGCAGAATTGTACTGATTAATGTGCTTCTTTGTCTGTTTAATTGTTGTTGCAGCGAACCTGTGCCATTTGCCTTGGGAGTATCAAAGCTGGGAATGGTCAGGCCATTTTCACTGCTGAATGCAGCCACTCTTTCCACTTCAGTTGCATTGGCAATAGTGTTAAGCATGGAAACCGTCTTTGTCCCATATGCAGATGCAAATGGAAGGAGATCCCTTTCCAATTACCCACCTTCAGTAATAGTGTAACTGGTACCAATGCAGGGGGTGCTCGTGTGTCTCCTTACCACTCACCAGTTGAAGATCCTGCTGGCTTCTCTCGCCCTCCGCCAACAGTATCTCCACCCCGTCCCCAGCACGTTCAATTCTCTGATGATGAGCCTCTTCCCAGCATCACCATGGATCATTCCACCTCTGCTTCGGTAGTTCACTATGGGAATATCCTCATGAAATCTTTTGTAGAATTTCCTGCAGTTGCTGCTTCTGAAACTGTGACAAGATTTGTTGTTCTTGTTGGATTAAGGGCACCATCACTCTTAGAGGGTGATAGGCACCTGGAGCGTGCACCTATTGACCTGGTCACGGTGCTGGATGTTAGTGGGAGCATGAATGGATCAAAGTTGACTCTCTTGAAGCAAGCTGTGTGCTTTGTCATAGATAACTTGGGGCCTTCCGACCGACTAGCTATTGTTACTTTCTCATCAAGAGCTCAAAGAAACTTTCCCTTGCGAAGGATGACTGAACAAGGGCGTCAAGAGGCTATACAGGCTATTAATAATATTTCAGCAAATGGTGGGACAAATATTGTGGAAGGACTCAAGATGGGGGCTCGTGTTCTTGAAGAAAGGCGTGAAAGGAATCCAGTTGCAAGCATCATTCTCTTGTCTGATGGGAGAGACACCTATAACGATGAGACGCCGAACCAACGCAACAGAAATCGAAATAATAGATCCTCCAGCCCAACTGTTGTTCCTGAATATTTGAGTCTATTGCCTTCTTCCCTTCGTCCACGTAATGGAGTGCCAGAGGAAGAAGATCTGCCAACTTTCCCTGTCCATACATTTGGATTTGGTTCAGACCATGATTCTTCTGCTATGCATGCGGTTTCTGATGCATCAGGTGGCACATTTTCATTCATTGAATCAGTCGATACTGTTCAAGATGCCTTTGCAATGTGTATTGGTGGTCTCCTCAGTGTTGTTGCCCAGGAGCTTCAACTTAGCTGTAATGCAGTATCACCTGGGGTGAAGATTGTGTCCATCCCTTCAGGCAGATATGCAAGTGAAATTTCTTCACAAGGAAAGCAAGGAGTAATTAACATCGGAGACTTGTACGCAGATGAGGAGAAAGAATTTATTGTATACTTGTCTATACCCTCACTTGAAATTGCTCAACTTGAGGAAAGGGTGGAAACATCACTCTTGCAAATTGTATGTTCTTACAAAAATGCTGTGTCGAACGAATTGGTTAGAGTGGAGGGCGAGACAATTAAGATACATCGACCTCAAGTGCTGTCTCCTACCGATGTAATAGTAACCCTGGAGGTTGATAGGCAAATAAACCGCTTGGCAGTAGCAGAAACCATACTGGAGGCACAAAAGATGGCGGAGATGGGAAATCTTGAGGGGGCGCAGGCTCTGCTAACTAACAGAAGGTCCTCACTATTATCTTCAGCATCTGCCCAAGCAGGTGATGGTCTTTGTAACAGGCTTGACATTGAACTGACCGAAATCAGAGAAAGGATGGCGAGCGAGGAACTCTATGACCAAATGGGACGAGCTTATGTGCTCTCGGGTTTGAGCTCACATTTTTGGCAGAGAGCCACAACTAGGGGTGATACAACCACACATCTCATACTACAAGATGGGAGCTCAAGTAATACAGGTGCCATTGGCTATGAAACTCCAAGTATGATAAGCATGGTCTCAAAGTCACAGAGCTTAACCATTGGCAATCCTGTAGAACAAGTTCGGCAAATTAACAAGACAAGCGACTTAACTCCATGGTCTGACTGAAGATAGGTAACTCCATTATTTCTCAGGGTGATAAGTAAATAGAAGAACATCAAGCTTAAGTAACAAATTACTCTGGAATTTAACTCTAGTGTTCTGCCTTTTCCTGTTCCCTATAGGTCATTAGCAAATGAGATTCCTTTATTTTGACTTCTCAATAGATTGGAATGTAACCTTTTGAGTTTAAACCCTAAGCTATTCACCTGTTTTCTGTTAAAAGTGGTCTTTTTTTATCATCTTTTTCCTCTTAATGTTTATATTATGTAGTAGTATAATATCTTCCTTTAGTTTTGACGTGATAATTTAAAAGTAAATGCGATACTTTATTTATTACATTAAGAAACGATAAAATTATAAAACATTGCAAAGGTACGAATGTTGCTTACATAAATCAAAGTCACTTTTGTAATTAAATTATGTGAACTCCTTGGATCAAGCAGTTGCAGAGCACAACAGTGACCTCTCAATTGAGAAATATAATTAGACGAAATGAGCGATATATTGCCTCACATTTGTGGTGCAGTTCTTTAGCAGGTTTACTAGAAAAAATTACTCGTCTTCCATCCATGCTTCAAAACAATGAATATAATAAGATATTAAGATATATGAATAATTCATGTCAGATCCATACTATTATTGGCTTGTGTTATTTCTAGTGGCCTGTGAATGCCTACCAATACTGGAATAACATTAGCCTATTTTTAATTCATCATCAGGTATTTAAAATTTACTACTCTGACTAATTGGAAGGATCTCATTCATCCCACCACATTTCATGATAGTAGAAAGTTAGCTCTTACACTACTTGTTTCTCACCTTGTTTTCTTTTCTTCAATATGTTTATGCCATGATTAATTTCCTTACTAGGCCTACCGAAAAACCAATAACATGTACAGTCTCAAAGGTTGTTGATTAGCTTAAGTTGTCTAAACCAATATTTTTACACTATAAAATATATATTTAACCTACAACAACTTTTAGCAAGCTTGATTTAATTTGTTAATCTAGAAAAAAGAATAATAACTTTGATATCGCCAATTAAGGTAAAACTTCTTTACATCAGTTGACAAATACTTTAAATTCATTGACAAAATTCATAAGTATATGTGAAAACAAACAATAAAGGGGGTGTGTATATCACAATAATCTATTATCCTTGTGTATGTGCTTGCCACATACACTTTCACAAGATAGACAAAATTGGCAGAGAATCCTCAAAACTCACATATCAAATACAAACACCAAATCAGAACTCTCCACCTCAGCTTCCACATCTTCCTACATACCTTATCCTATTCTTCAACCACCAATCACTTCAACAAAATCTAAAAACCATCTCTTACTCTCTCCACATTTCCTCTATATCCTTCTTTTCTCTCTGTTCTTCCATTTTCAAGAACAGAGTTGTAACAAGAAAACACACAAAAAAAATGTCTCTCACAATTCCGTCAAGTCTTGCAAAACCAATTTCTACTTCATCATTTAGCACTCAGTTTACCAAAAAGCCAAGATTTGCAAACATTGTTTGCTCTTCTTCTTCTTCTGATGAACAACAATCATCAACATCATTGAAGACTTTGTCTGCAGCAATTGCTTTGTCTTCAATCATCTTTTCAGCTCCAGTTCTTCCAGCTTCTGCTGATATCTCTGGACTCACACCTTGCAAAGAGTCTAAACAATTTGCTAAGCGTGAGAAACAATCAATCAAGAAACTTGAGAGTTCATTGAAGTTGTATGCACCTGACAGTGCTCCTGCCCTTGCTATTAAAGCCACTGTTGAGAAAACCAAACGCAGGTTTGTAATATTGTTTCGCACTTTTTCATGTTATCTTAATTTCTTTTATCAACTTAGTAATGTTCATTATTTTTAGTTGTTGCCATATCTTTTGCCATCCATTTTGTCCTGAAATTGTGTATGATCATAGCAAAATTTCAAAGACTTTAACTGTTAGATACGGACAGGTTTTACATTGTGAGGTCACTTTATTCAACTACAAGTAACTGGCCACATTAGAATCAGTAACTGAAAAATAAGACACTCTATTTGCTACAACATGCTAAATTAGGCGCTACATCATCCTGTGCTCAAGAAATACTATCCTCAACTGAAGAATTGACCGGTAATTCATGCAATCATATTTTATATGCATTGACGAGTATCATAGAATAAATGGTAAGAAACCTGCTAGTAAGTAACAAGTGAAATTACCCAATGATGTCAATTTTGTTTGCAATGTCAGTTTATATAATTTGAAGACTTTTAACTTCTAGTATACTCAAATAATGTAAAAAAGAATTGTCATCTAAATGATACTATTAGTACCGTCCAAAAAGTTATCCTAGTAACCCGATTAATTGGTCAGGTTATTACTAGTTTAAGACAAGAAGTTAAAATACACTGACTATGTTAAAATTGTGTCAGTATATATAGGTTACTAAATGCTTCTCTATGATCTGACCTTCTAAGTGCATTTCAAAGTTATAATGTTACATTTGTCATAAAATATTTTGTAAGTGCAGGTTTGACAACTACGGGAAGCAAGGATTGTTGTGTGGATCAGATGGATTGCCACACTTGATAGTGAGTGGAGACCAAAGGCACTGGGGTGAATTCATCACCCCAGGTATCCTTTTCTTGTACATTGCTGGATGGATTGGGTGGGTTGGAAGGAGCTACTTGATTGCAGTAAGAGATGACAAGAAACCAACAATGAAGGAAATCATCATTGATGTGCCTTTGGCTAATAAGCTCATCTGGAGAGGTTTCAGCTGGCCTGTTGCTGCTTACAGAGAATACTTGAATGGAGAACTCATTGACCCTAATGTGTAAACTTAATTAATGTCTATTTTCTCAAGAATTTGGAGAACTTGTGAATTCTTCTTATTGATATTGTATGACAATGTATATGTTGATTTGCAATTGTATTACTGCAAATGGCAACATGTGCAAAGAGTATGAGAATATTAGATTTTAAATTGTACTCGATTTTTTAAGTAAATAGAAAAGAGTTTAACTTCATTATACAAATAAAAAAAATATTAACTACAAATATTTGTCATAGTAAGCAAAATTAGTAACCTGAAAATAGAGATAAATCTTAAACTTCAACCAAATATTGTCTGAATGCTTATAAAATTAGGCTTCTTTCACAAATATACAAAACTAGACCTTTAATTTCAAAAAATATTAATGCTAATACACATTCAAAACATAGCAACAAAATTTCTACAGACGTAAATACATAGACAAAAATACATACAACACAAACATACTGAGACGTACACTAGACATACACTCATGCCAGTACCAAACCACCGCTCCAGATTACTCCACGGATCCTTTTTGTCGGGGAAGAAGGTTGAAGAAAAGGTGGTAGCGTTTCTTGCCGGATCGGGAAATGTAGGAAATCAAGCATCTATCTTTTATGTAAGTGACCTTTATTTTTCTCAATCATAGTATAAGTTCAATCTTAAGTAGATTTTGTTCTTGTGCAAATGTTCTTTCTCTGTTACTTACTCAGAAAGCAAAACTTTGGGATGCGTTTCTTGATTGTTGCTTTACTTTAGTTGTTCCCCTAATTACCCTGCAAGTAATGCACCTGCTATTTGTTCATCGTTCACGTTTCGTTCTGAATATGAAGACAATGTCCAACCTACTTTGACAAGTTCTGGAGCCTGGAGGCCCTTATGCTCTTAACCATGTCGCCCCTCCAGACTCCTCAACTTTGTTTACAGATATCGATGGATGTGGTTTCACAAAGAAGAAAATTTCCCTTTCTTCAAAAGTTAAAGTGAGTTTTGCCTCTACCTTTAATTTCTCTGATCATCAGGACTTAATTAGATCTACTACAATGACATGTAAACATTGGCAGTATATCTCCTACATAGGTACTTAGTGGTTTAAAACTTTGTTCAAAGAAAAAAAATATGTGCTATTTTCCATAAAAAGGAAAAGGAATCAGTCGTGGGAAAAATCAAATGGCAATGGTGTTACTATTCTTGTTGTGGTCTTGAGTTTTTTTTATTGAGAACTAGAATTTTAAATATTCAAGAAATTTGTTGGGGTATTCTGGACTGTCAACAAGTATATACACTACTAAGTTGGAGCTTCGAATGCTTCCTTAGCTATTATAATCATTCATTAATGAAATTCCTCAAGTGCTCTGAAGTTTTCTTTTGTTCTTGATGAATCTGTACTTGTATCATGTGACTTCTTTTTTAACAAAGTGTAATTCTGCTTATCTTGTTTTGTAGGATGAATGCGCGTAAAATTTATGGCGATTTGGTACATCCATACATGCAATGCACCAAGTACCGGAAGAATTACTTATGTTCACAAATGATTGAATTATCATTTGATGGTTTTGGACATGATACTCTTGTTAAAGCATAGAATCCACAGATTTTGGAGTGAATATTTTTTGAAGCAGCTTTATGTAATGACTTTTACATTGATATATAATATATCAGCTTGTGCATTCAACATTTGTGATTATTTTAAGTTATAGCTTTTATTTAAAGTTATTGAGAATTTTAGACAGGTGCAGAAAATGTGCATATAGCAACAACTCATTATCTTGGCTACAATAACCGTTGTTGCTAAAAGTATTGGTAACAGATTAATTACCTCTTCCACCAAATTTTTTGTAACAATAAAAATTGTTGGCAAAAAATAATTATAGTTATTGCAATATTTGTTGCAAAATCTTTTCATAAGCCACAACTATATGATTTTTCACAACAAAATATGATTTATGGCAACCGCATTTTTTGTTGGGATAACTTAGTTTTTGGCAACAACTCTTTTTTTTTCATTGCATAAACTTTTTCCATCGGAGCTTTCTATAACGACATGCAACAACTTTTTTATTGTTGCGAAAAGTACTTTTGGCAATGACTTTCAATTTTTGGCAACAAAAGATTTTGTTGGCAAATGCCTTCTTTCTTGTAGTGGATCAACAAACTTCAGACAAAATTGTGAAGATGAGCTCTTCTTTAGACATTTGCTAGAGCCTAGAAGCCAATTTTTATCCCGGTGGTTTGAGGTTGATGAAGCAATTGAAATTCAAATGTTTTAGAAAAGCGGTGGTTCTCTAAATAGGGATTGCAAAAGAGGCTATTTGTGTAGTTCAGCCATTAAAAATTGATGCATAGTGATGACTGTCTTGCATTGGCTTCTATTTTGTGCATACTCACAGCATCTCCCCTCCTATTGTTTTGGGAATTCGAAAGCTTTCCCACATTTTGCTTAGAACTTGATTGACTGCTACATTTCTCAACTTTTACCTTAATAACACAGATACAGTAGTAATTAATAACGTTAATTTTATCGAGCTTAATACCATCATCTTCAAAAAATTTCACCCGGCGTCTCCAAAATTGACCAAATCTGAGAGTTTGTCCCCGTTTAACATAATTTTAGCAAAATGGCCTCTGCTTAGTCCGTAAGCAACACTTCAAGTTATTAATCGGCAAGTGCTGCCTCTTAGGAAGATGTCAAGTGACAAGTGTTGCCTACAGAACACTTCAAGTTATTTGAGAGAATGCCGGAGGAGATTTGAAGGGGCAAGTGTTGCCCATGCAATACTTTATTTAGGAGAATGTGAGATCAAAGGGCAAGTATTGCCTAAGAAAGAGAGGTCAAAGGTAAGTGTTGCCTCTTAAGTAGTACTCACAGAGAACTACTTAAAGAGAAAGGGAGGGTCGGAATACGGGCGTCATTATAAGATTTATAGGGTATATTTCCATTTGAAATTTATTCATTAAACCAAGTGGAGTCCATTTTCACTAAAACCCTGTTATGAGGGTAAAAAGAAAAGCAAACCATTATCTATGATGTCATAGTTATGCAATTCAGCCCATCATCTTGGGTAATTTAAAGAAATAGGACACTTCCCCATAAGAAAGTTCCTCGCGATAGCCAAATCTTTCAATTAGAAAAAATTTGGCGACTACTAGGGGCTCTTCTTTGGCGGCCTTTCCTGACGGGCCATTTCCATCAAACTTTTCTTACGGGGGTCAATTTTGTAGAAGCAGCACCAGAAGTGTCAATTTTGTGCAAAAACTTCCATCATCTTCTATGTTAGTCTTGGTTAAAGAGTATAAGTTTAAAGAGATTTTTACATAAAAGTACAAGTTTTAGAAGTTATTTACAAACATAGCAATATTTTAGCAAAATTACCCAATATAGAGGAAAAGAAAATTTAATTACAAAACATAGCAATATTTTTCCATAACATAGCAAAACCTTACATTCTTCCTCCTATTTCCTCCCATTTCACTTTTCCTCCTCCCATTTCCCCCAATTTCACTTTTGCTCCCACCATTTTCCCCAATTTCATTTTTACTCCTCCTATTTTTCCCAATTTTACTTTTCCTCTCCTATCCTCAACCACCTTGTATCTCATTGTATCTCATTGATCTCGATGTTTCTTAACTACCAACCACATCGTATCTCGTTGTATCTCAACTACCAACTAATCGTATCTCGTTGTATCTCACTGTATCTCAACTACCAACCACCTTGTATCTCACTATATCTCAACTACCAACCACATCGTATCTCGTTGTATCTCACTGTATCTCAACTACCAACCAATCGTATCTCATTGTATCTCAACTACCAACTACATCGTATCTCACTGTTATTCGTTGTATCTCAACTACCAACCAAATCGTATCTCGTTGTATCTCAACTACCAACCACCTTGTATCTCACTGTATCTCGTTGCATCTGGTTGTATCTCAACTACCAATCACACTATATCTCATTGTATCTCACCTACCACCTACATCGTATCTCGTTGTATCTCAACTACCAACCACCTCGTATCTCATTGTATCTCGTTGTATCTCAACTACCAACCACCTCATATCTCATTGTATCTCGTTGTATCTCAACTACCAACCACATCAGTATCTCGATGTATCTCAACTACCAACCACATTGTATCTCGATGTATCTTAACTACCAACCACCTCGTATCTCGCTGTATCTTACCATATCTCACTGTATCTTACTGTATCTGCATTATTTTGCACCGTATCTAACTATTTCTAGACTGTATCTAGTTGTTTCTAGACTTTTTTAGCATTGTTTTATCCCGTCTCTACATTGTTTCTCATTGTTTCTAAGCTATTTTTGTGTTGTTCACATTATTTTATATATTTTGTTTCAGACTTTTTCACTAGATGTTTCAGACTGTTTCAGTGTTGTATCTCGCTGTATCCGCACTATTTTTCTTCGTATCGAACTGTATCTCACTGTATCTACGTTATTTCAGTTGTTTCAGCACTGTATCTAATTATTTCTGCACCGTTTTAGGTTGTTTTGCATCGTATCAAATTATTTCTAGATTATATCTAGCTATGTCCTAAACTATTTCAGTATTATTTCATTCAGTTTGCGCTCTGTTTCTCACTGTTTCTAAGCTATTTTTACCTTATTGCGTTGTTTCACATTAATTTTTACATTTTATTTCAGAAATTTTTTACTAGCTGTTTCAGACTGTATCATACTATTTCAACGTTGTTTCAGACTGTATCATACTGTTTCAACGCCGTTTCAGACTGTATCAATCTATTTCAACAGCTGTTTCAGATTGTTTCAACGATGTTTCAGTGAACAGACAGAAGAACTGCATAATCAAATGGCAAAAATAACACGATATCAAAAGGTAATATTATATATTCAATAATTGATTTCAGGTAATTGGTCAATTTCAATATCTCAAAATAAATTATAAGATCTAACATCATCGTGTTACTGTATCATATTTCACACCTCAGAGAAATCCTGGGAAGTGTCAGTGAACTAGTAACGACCTCAAATAGTCATTTCGGGAATCGAGACCTCGATTTGCGTATCGACAATCCCAAAAGCTAAGGTCCATTATGACATGCCTGAAATGTTTTAGCTAAAACGAACCTTGTTAGATAGGTATCGAAGAAAGACATCCGTTTCGGATATTCGTTAAGGCTAAAAGAGGTTTCGGAACTCGATTTGAGCAAATGAGCTCTGATGTGAAATCTGAAAGTTGCGTTAGGTTCGTATGGTAATTTATGACCAGTAGCAACCTTCAGAAGTGAAAACGGACCTCGTTTGATAGGACTTTTGATAAAGTCTCCGTTGCGGAAGTTTAAAAAGGTTAAAAGAGGTTTTCGAGCTCGATTTGAGTAAACGAACTCCGATGAGAGATCTGAGGGTTCCGTTAGGTTCGTATCGTCATTTGTGACTTGTAGCAACTTTCAAATTTAGATTCCGAGGTCGTTTGATTAAAATTCGCTATTTTGGCGAAAGTCGAAATTTGACCCTTTCCCGTAGGACCCACCTTTTGAGTTCTAGAGATCCGAATTGAGTTTCATCTTGACGAGCATGTCACACAAGTCTTGTATGACTTGTGTACAAAATTTGGGATCATTCCGAGCTTTGTAGGGTCCCATTTGGACCCAAAAACAGTAGCTGACCTGGTGTAATAGCCAAAAAAGCTGCTGAATTCTGTTTTTTACTGTTCAGCCGGAAAGAAATCGATTTTTCAGATCAATACATAAGGAATTGGAAAACAATCAAAACATGAAAGTTGTAGTTCTTTGTGTTTTAGTTCTAATTCCACCAAGCGCGTATCATTTGGATATTTTTATGAAAAGTTATGGGTATTTTACTGAAAGCTATCCAGTGAGGTACAATTTGGACTGCATGTGCTACAACTCTTTAAAGCTGCGGGCTGCTATATATACTAGGGCGGGCATTCATTTTTATTTTCATATTTTGAGCTTCTAAAAGTGATTCCAAGGGGAATTTGAAGTACCAAAATCATTCCTAAATACAAGGTAACTATTCTTACCCATTTTTAACGCTTTAATCCGAGGATCAAAGTGACGATCCTTGGAAAGAGGGTTTGAACGCTAGATTTGTGAAATGGGAAAAATAACCGAGTTGGACTCGGGTATGTACAATAATGGTACTTTTGGACTCGTGGGAGTATGGGGAGTCCGGAAACATAAATTTTACGGGTTTTTGGGTACGTCCGACCCGGGGGTATTTTGGTAAATTACCTCTTAAATTGCGTAAGGGCTTAGAATCCTTTCCTCACATGCTTACGAGTGCGACACTATTTCTTTGGCTCAGAGAGGAGTCTTACGGAGGCACATCGTTTGGGAAAGGAGGTCGTTCCTTAGCCACTTGAGCCGATTTTGAGGTAAGTGCGACTTGACCTCTATTTTGCTTGCGGATAAGATTTGATCTTGCTTAGTAAGATGTCGAGTACTTAATTGACTAGCATTGTCTAGTAGATAGTATTATGTACTACTCGTTATATTTATACAAAAAGGAGAAAGCACAAACGTGACTTGTGTATAGTCGATGTTGTGTGCCGGTGTATTATTGATATGCTCTAGGGACAGAGGCCGGTGGTGCGTTATGACCTAGAAGCGAAATTCCATCTAGGGACAGAGGCCGGTGGTGCGTTATGACCTAGATATGGAGACTTATAGGGACAGAGGCTTGTGGTGCGTTATGACATATAAGTAAAGTTGTTTATAGGGACAGAGGCCTGTGGTGTGTTATGACCTATAAACAAAGCCGCACCGGGTGTGTGCTTATGCTATGTGCTAGGTACATCATTACCTATGTGGTATGCGAGATATATCATCGACATGCTGTGTGTTAATTATATTATTGCTTATGCCATAGTATCAATATAATATTGTATATGCTGCCTATATTATGTATCTTTATATTATTGATCATGTTATGTATTCGCGTATTATTGCTTGTGTTGTTGTATAATTATATTATCGTATGTAATGTTTATGGGTTACTGTAAAGGTGTGGATTGTACTTCCGTTATCTGCTTATGCATTATCAAAGACTTGTCCCGAAAGGGTAATTTAGCGGGCATGTCGATGATCTTACTGGGCTTTGGCTCATAACTTACTGTTTAAATGTGCAGATCTTCTACTAGTCAGTACAGCTGGACTTATCTGATCCGTTCGAGGCTGTGGCTATTTTTGCTTGAGGTGAGCCAACCGCATGGTTCGCGGTGGCATACCGTCTGATCCACCTTAGTGTTTAGACGCTTCCTACATCTTGTATTATATATATATATATCGGATGTCAGAATTCGTAGATGCTCTATTGACACTGTATTTCGGGTGGATGTCTACACCTACATTTTATTGAAATATTTCTATCTAAATTATCATTATGAGTCAGTTTAATTATTCGTGGTTCGCCTAAGGATGTAACACTTAGGTGCCATCACGGCCCCGAAAATTGGGTCGTGACATGAACACTGTGCTAAGCATGTCAAATGTCCATTAATGGTGGTGAAGCGTCCAAAAGAGAATCCACACGTGAAGATAACATTTAGCTAGGAATTAATATTGTGCAGCATGATAGTTTTGGAAGAGTCAGCAACAAACCAACATAATGTGAGCGCGTGAGGTATCGCTTCGGTAGACGCATAGAAACAATAATCGGCGATAGGAGAGGAAATAAAAATGACAGAAAAAGACAGCACAATTTCCACTAAAGAAGACAAAATTTCCGCTGATAACTACGAGGAGGAAAACCGTCGCAATGCTTCGTTGACGGCGATGTCGAAGACATTGTTGCTTAATCCCAATCGATCTTATGCTCCTCTTAGTACTGAAGATCCCTATACGTGTAACAAACAGTCAGATCGGAGATGGGACTCGTTTTACCCTGTTATTATCCTTCCGTTTCGCTGCTGGTGGTGATGGCGTTTTCCGTCACTTTCTCTTCCAGTGGCGGTGTATGGCGGTGTATTGAAGGGTATTTTTTCAGTGGAGATTCTGGCGGCTCTGTTTCTGTTTGGATCGGTGGTTGTGGTGGTGGAGTTGTGTGTTTGGATCTGAGAGTGGGTGGTAGCTGATTTGGTTTGGTGGAAGTGGAGAAAGTGTTTTAGGATTTTTAGGAGGGCCAGTATAATTATCAAAAATGAAATGTCTTGTTTATTGTAAAAATGTGCTAAAAAAATATTGCTATATCTTGTAATTTAAAAAATATTGCTATTTTTTATATTATAGGGGTGTAGGTTTGTATATATATGTAAAAAATCCAAGTCTAAAGGGTACCTTTCACAAATATGAAAAATTCAACTTTAATTAAAAAAAAACACAATTCTAACTTTCAAAACATAACATTTTTTAACAAATATAGACGTTTACAAAAACAATCATTCACAGACATATATAAACATACACAAATTATATGACTCTTTTTACATGAGATCAATAAAAGTAACATAAAAGATTGCCTAACCATAACTTAGAAATTGGTAAAATAAGAGATTTTACAGGATCATTTTACTTTATTCAAATTGTAACAGGTATAGGACATCATTTACCAATAGTCCCTCATTTGATGAGCCACCAATTGGTAACCTACCAAACCGAGTAGAAACCGATGATAAACATGCGACAAAGTAGTTGATATGTGAAGGACTAGTTTTACTCTCTCTAGTGGATTGGGGTGCAATAGGAAATCAGATCTGTACATTCTTTGTTACTCTAGGCCAACAGCTAGCATACTAACTCCGCAATCACAGCTTAGAACTTAGAAGTGGAAAAGATGGACTAAAAATTCTCTTTTCATATAGACTTCAATTAGTTATGTAGATTGTAGATTGGCAATACTAGTATATGTTATTTACATTAGCAGAATAAGTTGATATATGATAATAAAGTAAATAATTTACTAATAGAATAATTATTACTTTTTTTAACTAACTAAATTGTATTATGTTAAAAAAAAAATTGGTCATTTCATAACTAACTAATTATAGCTAAACTAAATTGTATTATATGTTAAAAAAAAGAAATTTAGTCATTTCATATGGGGACCTACTCTATTCAGTCCAAAGTACCTCAATTTGTTATATATCAAAAGCTTTTTAAAAGGCGAGCATTGTGGGGGAAAATTGTAATAATTAGCTCCCAATCATCTTTGGCCTACAAAAGAAAAGTCTTTGATTTGGCTATGTAAATTTGCTCATACTGACAATTAAAAATTCGAATAAAAGAAGATCATTATGGTAGGTTGACGATGAGTGTAGAACTACTCCAATATACAATGATGTCCCACAAAACATAGTTGATCATTTATTTAGCTTGGAAACGAGTAATTGTTGTTAATAGTAAGTTCCTTCTCATATGGATGACATCTCAGTCAAGTTTATGACGTTTATATGATTATTTTTTCTAAAGAAATAATATATAATCTTTGTTTGTAATTTATAAAGTTAGCGTTTATTACAATCGTGAAGTGAAATTAAGTCATAATCAACTCAATTAATTCGAACCCTATCAATTGTATTTGCCTAAACTGATTTAGAATTACAAATCGAATTTGAGTCGTGAATACAAGCAAATCTGAGTATCAAAGTCGAAATAATAACAAGAATAAGCGAAATTGCAAGTAAATAGCGTGATTTCAATATATATGAATGAGTACAAAATTTGGCAGAGTTTTGGTATATATTTCTGAATGATTACATTGTAAAATGAAGGACTATTTATAGACTGATGAATACAAAGAACCATGATTCTCACGTCTTCCACTAAGCTGCTCACGTCTCAACCTTCCAGATAATGGAGTTAGTGGGCCGAGATAAGGGAAAAACCCTTTGCTGTAGACGAGCTAATTCGTCGAGGCTTGAATTATTGACTTCGGGGATATGACCTCGCAAGGCGACCGAGGAGGCGTTCTACCGAGGTAAACACATTAATCATGTTCCTCAATCATTGACTTCGGTGACCCTGTCTCTTACCTCGGTCCATAGTTTGCAAGCACCTATTCGGTCGACTCTGAGCCACGCCGCCGAGGTGCCACGTCTGCAAGTCGATTTTTACCCAATACAGATAGTCCCCCCACTCCTCGGGCAAGTGTCGAAGTTACCCAGGAGTGGAATGAAATTGAGTGGGAGAATGACGCGGCGAAATATACGCCAAGGAATTTAAAACCATTCAATCACTTCAGCTTCCCGTTGCGGCTTATGTGGTGACCATTGATTATCTCTAAACGGTCACGCCTTTTCAATTGCTCTTCCAAACGTTTTTAGCAATGATGGCCCTATGCCTATAAATACTCCCACTTGAGACCTTTTTTCTCCACTTGTAATCTGATTAACGTACAGAAAAGAGAAAGAAGATTTACAACCATTGAAAAGATTACCAGAGTTCCTTTGTTTTAGAAAGTATAAATTTCACACCATCGCCATGTCTGCTACACACTCCATTCAAGGTTCTAGTGGCTCTTCAGAATTGATAGCTCCCCCACCGACACCATGATCGTCGGAGGGGAGTTGGTAAACGTGCCTCAACTACTGAATATCATCACTTCAGTGGAAGGTGAAGAGGAAGCTACGTCACAAATGGGGGTTTGAGGCGCGTAAACAAACCGCTGCCGATAGCCGTCGAAGGGGACGACGATAGCAATGATGACGCTGAAGGCGAGGATGACGTCGAGGGTGATGACGTCGAAGATGGAGAGGATGAGGTCGATGCCACTACGAGACCGTGGTGAATTACAATGTACCGAGGGTGGGAATGCTGCCGAAGCTGGACCCTCAGGCCCTAAGAAAAAACCTCCAAAAATTCCCCTCGAGCTAGAGCTCGAACCTCATCATATTATTTGTTCGAACTTCAATACCGATAAGGATCTCAAAATGCAAAATCAAATGGCCGACCAGCAAGAGTTGAATAGGAATGTGCCGGTACAAACAACACCCACATGCCTCACCCAAGCTCATATGGTGTTGATCGAAAGGAGTGCAGGTTTGGACCCGAGGTGAAAGTTGTCATCCCTGATCCAGCTAGTAGATGTTGTGATCCTATAGAAGGATTGTCCTTAGCATACACCTATCCATTTACCATTGGATTCTCACTCCATGTTCATAGGGTGATCGATGAGTTTTGCGATCATACAACTTGTGTTTGGTTCAGCTGGGCCCTGGTGTTTGGAGGTTTGTTCAATGTTTGGATTGGCTGAGCCAAAGAGACAAGGTAGATTTCACTTTTCAATATCTTATTTCTCTCTATTACCCATACTTTTATAAGGCCGGGGTAGTGGCCTTGAACAACCGAGGTAAGTACGCGATTCTTACCAAAAGTGAGGATCATGGAGATCAAGGCTGGTGCGACCGCTACATCCTTTTAGAGACTAGCGTTTTATCCACCAAGCCTAATTTTCCAGAGAGGTGGAATAGAACACGTAAGTGCTTTCTTGCTCTATCATACCTTTCGGTTAATGTTCCTGTTTCTTATCATCCTCGAGCCTCTGACCCTGATTTGCTTTCTTACTTGTAGCCAACAAGGTTGATGTCATCCCTCTAGAGGGCTTGACCAAATGGGTCAAGGCTATGACCAAAGCTTGCGAGCGCCCAATTCAGTCGTAGATGGATATGGCTGCTAGCAACGGTTGGCAATGCAAGAGGCATGGTAAGTTATTTATAATTTTATGCCTGGGGTATCACTCGAAGCTTTCTTTTTTGTTACTAATTTTTCTTCCTTGCGCCAGGTCTTCCTAACCGAGCTGTTAAGAAGAAGAAGGGCAAAAAAGGAAAAAAAAAAGAAAAAAGAAGGATGAAGAGGATAGCGAATCCGATGACGATTTGGCCTCGGTGGCGAATCTCGTTGGAGATTTGAAGGAACTTAAGTCCTTGAAGACTTCTAAGTCTTCGAAGGGATCCTCGGGCCAAGGGACCTCAAAAGGTGATGTTGACATTTTCCTCGGTCATTACACTTGTATTTCTGCTTCTTCCCGTTTTAGTATTTTTGAATTTTCTATGTTGTCCTCCGTAGGTTCGAAGAGGAAGAAAATAACTTCGAAGAAATCCTCCCGCTCGGTTCGTCCTAGTACCGAAGTGATGACTTCCCCCGGCCCGAAGCCGTTGTTGAAAAGCCCGAGGGTTGGTTGACGAACCTAGTGACGAGGATACCGAGGACTTGGAGCCCCGTAGGGAGGTTGAAGTGGTAGATCTTGAAGGTTTGAAGCACGACTCCGATGCAGCTATTGCCAAGGCTAAAAGGCAAAGCTAAGGTTAGAGAGATTAGGGCCTCTGCCGCTGGTGGGGAAGCAACTGCTAGCGTTGCTGGGGCACAATCTGAGCCTGCAAGAGTTTCGACCTCGGAGGGGTCTTGTCGAAAGCTCGAGGTATCAACTTCTTCAAACCTCTTAGAGAGCTCTCGAAGGGACATTCTGAGCTTCATGCCCTTGCTCGGACCAAAAGAAGATGCCATTGTTCAAAAATTTCTTCCGGCTCAACTAGCCACTACTCTCGCTACAAACGCGCTTAAGGTAAGCCTTAACGCCTTCACCCTTCCCTTTGTTTTAAGTGTTTGCTTACTTTGACCCCTTAATAATTTCCATTCAGGGCTTCATTCTATCATTGAAGGATGTTGAGCTCGAAATCGTAAGGTACGAGAAGGTTCAACACGTCGCCAGTGCTTGGGACAAGCAAAAGGATAGCTTCAATGCTCAAATCGCCGAATTGAAAGCTCAGTTGTTCAAGTTTCGCTTCGATTTGCGTGAAGAAGAGGCCGCTTCTGAGGCTAAAATACAGGCTCTCGGTGATGGTTTCCAAGTAGAGTGCTCAAGGCTAAATACCGAAGTTGCAAGGCTCGATGAAGAATTGGCCCAAGCTAAGAATGAATTCATAGAAGAAGCCAACAAGCACCACGAGCAGCTGAAGAAGCATGTGCTCGAAATCCAAAGGCTGGAAGGCCAAAACTCCAAGATCCGGACCCTTGAAGCCGAGGGTACTTTGAGATGAAGTAGCTGACCGCAAGGAGAGGGCCAAGGTTAGAGCCAAAAGGGCAGAATTAGACAAGCGTTGGGCCGTCATCAAATCTCGATTGAAGGTTCTCAAGCAATGCCGAGCTGGTGAGCTTAACTTGGATGAGGAGATTGCTAAGGCCGAGGATAATGCGGCCAAAGCCCAAGCTATGATTGACGATCTTCCTTCAAGTGAAGGCTCGGGCGATGATGAGGCCGAGGACAAAGAAGATGAAGAAGATGAAGGTGAAGAAGACACCGAGGATGCTGATGATGGGATCTCCGAGGAGGGAGGTGGACCCGAAGCATAGCATTCATATTTCCATCTTATGTTTTGTTTTTGTTTTGATAAGGCCTTCGGGCCTTTTGATGTAATTAACAACTTTTATGGCCTTCGGGCCTTTTATTAATGAACTTGCTTTTTTCCTAAAGTGTTAACCCTCGTTTTTCTTTCGAAGTATTTTGAGCCGAACACTTAGAATAAGTTTGCTTTGCAAGATTTTATTCATACGATATCGATGCGAACTTAGAACGACGTATCGTTCCCGAGCCAATACACTTAAGAAATAATATCGGTATATAAGATCACAGAAACAAAGAGATATTGAATCAAATTTATTTCATTGATGATATCAACGAGCCATAATCGGCTTTTTTACATGAGGCCTAGTCTGAGTAAAACTTAGGCGCAAAAATAAATTAAAACATGCCACTACCAGGCGAAAATACAAAGTGCTAATCTATTCCTCGGGCATTAGTCCTCTGTTGTCAAATAGATAGACTTCGGTGGACGAGGTTCAAAGCTGACCTCGGCTGCATCCCACTCCTCACTCCCCCCAGTTTCGGGTGTGAATCTTGATGAAGATCCGAGCACTGAAGATCGTCTTATCCGCTTCCTAAAAAGGTCAAGCAAAATAAAACAAGGAGTAAGTTTAAATAATTCGACCAAAGCCTCCGGAGCATTTTTCAGCTCGGGCTGTAGGTGAATTTTAAATGATCAAGGAATGTTTACCTTGATGCTAAAAGTAGTACCCTTCAAATTAGAGATGTTCCAATTTAAGGGTTTGAGTTTGCCCTGCAGATCTTCAATTTGATAAGATCATTTTCCAACAATTACCTTAACCTTGTAAGGTCCTTTCCAATTTGCAATAAGTTTTCCACAATTCTTTATCTTTGTTGATTGGTTCGAAGCCCTTAGTACATAGTCACCAACCTTAAAATCTCTAAGTTTGGCCTTTCTGTTAAAATACGCTTCGATTTGTCTTTGCTGTGCTGCTAGCCGAACCAAGGCTAATTTCCTTTTTTTCTCGAGCAAATCCAGTTCTATGCGCATTGCTCGTTGATTAGCATCTTCGGTGGCGTGAACGTACCGAAGGCTTGGTTCGCCTACCTCTACGGGGATAAGTGAATCCATGCCATAGGCGAGGGAAAATAGGGTCTCACTGGTGCTGTTCTTCTCTGCAGTTCGCATTGCCCATAGTACCCAACTCTTCGGGCCAAGGACCTTTTACTTCATTAAGCCTTTTCTTGAGATTCTCAATTATCACTCTATTCGAGGATTCAGCTTGACCATTGGCACTTGGGTGATAAGGGGTTGATATTATCCGTTTTATTCCCCACTGTTTGAGAAAATCAGTGATAGCAGCCCCTATGAATCGTGGGCCATTGTCACAAGTGATTTCCCTCGGGACACCGAACCTATAGATGATGTTCTTTTTTATGAAGTCAAGCACCTCCTTCTGCTTAACCTCGGTGAAAGCCCCTGCTTTTACCCATTTTGTGAAGTAATCGGTCAACACAAGAATAAACTCAACACTGTCTTTGCCCTTCGGCAATGGACCAATGATGTCCATTCTCCATTTTATAAAGGGCAATGGTGATACAGCTGAGTGTAGAGGTTCAGCGTGCTGATGAATCATTCTGGCATGACGTTGGCACTTATCACATATTTTCACGAAGGCTTTTGCATCTGCGCTGATAGTGAGCCAATAATACCCAGCTCGAAGTATCTTGCGCACTAAGGATTTTACCCCCGAGTGGTTGCCACATTCACCCTCGTGTAACTCCGCCATTATATATCTGGCTTCATCCGGACCCAGGCATATGGCCATCAGGCCGCTGTACATTCTTCTATATAGCTTTCCCCAAATTATTGAATATGAGGCTGCTTGAGTCCTCAATTTCCTTGCATCTTTCTTATCTGGGGGAAGAGTCCCCGAGTCAAAATAAGAGATAAACTTATTTCGTCAATCCTATTTGTGATCCACTGAGTTGACCTCCAATTTCATCTCCTTCATCTGTGCAGAAAGCAACTGAACAACTGAGTCCGTCCCCGAGTGTTCTTCTTCCACAGCCAAATCTAAGTTAGCTAAGGCGTCGGCCTCAGTGTTTTTTTTCTCGAGGTACTTGTTTGACTTTCCATTCTTGGAATTGAACCAAGATGTTTTGTGCTCGGACTAAGAATTGCTGCATTCTGGGCCCACGAGCCGAATATTCCCCGAGAACCTGATTTACCACTAATTGTGAGTCACATATCAACTCGATTCTTTCTACCCTCATTTCTTTGGCCAGTTCCAAGCCTGCTAAAGCTGCTTCATATTCAGCCTCATTGTTCGTTATTTTCTTGAACCGAACTGAATGCCTAACCTTCTCTCCGGTTGGCGCTATAAAAAATATTCCTAACCCCGAGCCTTTAGAATTGGTTGCCCCATCGGTGTAAAGTACCCACATTTCCGAATTCGATCCCTTCGATATCAAATTTTCTATTTCAGCTTCGGGTAAAATTCCAATACTAAAGTCAGCCACGAAGTCCGCTAAGACATGGGATTTGATGGTTGTTCGGTGTTGGTAGGTAATATCGTACTCGCTTAATTCTACTGCCCATTTAGACAACCTTCCTGACAACTCTAGTTTGTGCAATATACTCCTTAAGGGGAAGGTGGTAACTACTGCTATTGGGTGGCATTGAAAATAAGGTCGTAGTTTTCGAGCAGGAACAATTAAAGCAAGTGCTAGTTTTTCCAAATGTGGATACCTGGTTTCGACATCGAGGAGCGTCTTGCTCACATAATGGATGGGCTTCTGCTTGCCATCCTCCTTCCAAACCAACACAGTGCTCACTGATACCTCTGATACGGCCAGATAAACTAGCAAAGTCTCTCCATCCTTTGGCTTGGCGAGCAGCGGCGCGTTAGCCAATAGCATTTCAATTCTCTTATCACTTCTCTGCACTCCGGTGTCCACTCGAAGTGGTTATTCTTCCTTAGAACTGAGAAGAATTTGTGGCATCGCTCTGACGACCTCGAGATAAATCTACTCAAGGCAGCGACTCAGCCAGTTAAGCGCTGAACGTCTTTCACCCTGGTTAGGTCATCGGGGATTTCTTCAATAGCTCTGATCTTATATGGATTAGCTTCAATTCCTCGCTCAGAAACTATGAATCCCAGAAATTTTCCTGAGCCCACGCTAAAGGCGCACTTTTCGGGGTTCAGCTTCATATTGTACTACCTTAGAACAGCAAAGGCTTCTCTTAAATGACTCAAATGGTCTTCCACCCGAACAGACTTAACCAACATGTCGTCTATGTATACTTCCATAGATTTCCTGATGTAATCTTTGAACATGTGACACACTAGTCGTTGATATGTCGCCCCGGCGTTCTTCAACCCGAAGGGCATCACCTTATAGCAAAGGTGCCCCGGTCAGTAATGAACAAGGTCTTTTCTTCATCCTTCGGGTCCATGAGAATCTAATTATACCCTAAGTAAGCGTCTAAGATGGTTAATAGTTTATGTCTCGCCGTGGAGTCTATTAACCTGTCTATTTGTGGCAATGGATAAGAATCTTTGGGGCAAGCTTTGTTCAGATCCATGTAATCCACGCACATTCTCCATTTTCCATTCTTCTTGGGCACAACTACAATATTGGCCAACCATTCGGGATACTTCACTTCTCTTATGAAGCCATTCTCCTGCAGCTTTATAGTCTCATCTTCAATTGCTTTCTTTTTGACGCTGGTGTGCGGCCTTTTCTTTTGTTTTACAGGGGTAAAACATGGGTCTACATTCAGCTAATGAATCATGATCTCCAGATCGATGCCAACCATGTCTGAGTGAGACCAAGCAAAGCAGTCATCGTTGGACCTTAAAACTTCGATTATAGCTTTCTTCGTCTCCGGGTCCAGTTTCGAGCCGACGAACACTTTCATTTCTGGGAAATCTTTCGATAACGTGAAAGATTCTAACTCCTCGATAGTCGAATCCTCGACTTTTTGTTTTCGAGGTTCTTGAATACACACTGGGATCTTTTCAATTTCTCCTCAGAAATCGTCTTCAGGACGTGACTCTTCCCCTCGTTAGACCCCGGTTGTGTTGATTGCTATTTCTTTGGTCCTGACGGGATGACTCCACTCTTCAACGCAACCGAATAGCACTCCCTCGCTACTCGTTGCTCCTCCTTAATCGAACGAATTCCCTACGGAGTTGGGAATTTGATGACTTGATGGAGAGTGGATGAAACAGCCTCCAAAGAATAAATCCATAGTCTCCCGAGGATTACATTATACGTCATATCCTCGGGCAGAACTTGAAACAACGTTTCCTTACAAACTCCTTCGTCATACGTGCTGAGCGTAAGTTCGACCAATATTTTTTCAGTGGAGTTGTTGAAGCCAGTCAGCGCAGTTGCTTTTGGGATAACCTCGCCCTTCAACCATATTTTCTTGATAGCCCCGTAGCTGGTTATGTTAACAGAGCTACCAGGGTCGATCAAGAATCGTTTGATGTCCGAGTCGGTTATCCTTATCATGATGACCAGAGCATCATGGTGGGGAAATATCATTGTCGAACACTATCTCTTTACCTGAGCCTCCAACTCGAGTCCTTTTCTCATTGTTATTGACAATTTTGCAAATTTCTTGGCATCTGCGAAGTTCACACCATTCACTTCCAATCCCCCAGCAATTACAATCACAACTCTTTCAGGGGGTGGTGCCCTCGGTGGTTGACCATCACCTTGGTTCTTTTCATAATTTTCCTTCCCCTTATCCGTGAGGAATTCAGCCAATACACCCTTCTTTAATAAATGCGCAACCTCGAGATGCAGAGCTTTGCAGTCCTCGGTGCGATGACCGTAGTCCGCGTGAAACTCGCAACACAGGATTTTAGTCTCTCTTATCCGCAGGGTCCTCATGTCCTTCGGTAATCTTACTCCAGCCATCCCCTTCACGACGTTGACCGATTCCGAGGTCGATATGTTAAATTTATAATTGGGGATCCGAGGTAACTCCTTATTCTTGGAAACCAGAGCTGGACCCGAGGTGTTCCTTTGACTTGTGTTGGAATAGACTTTCCCACCGAGCCGTTGGCTCACGTATGGATTTCCAAGCCTTTGGCTAATAGGCTGCCTCGGTGAAGTGTACGGTTCATACCTACTATTTGTATTTCCTCATGGCGCTTCAGTGCGATATGAGGATTCAGACCAATTCTTATAATTAGAGCTTCGACCAGCAGCTTTCCACTCAGCTTTTTCCAATCCTATTTTGGTATATGCTCTGTTGTGCAAGTCGTCCCACGTCAAGGTTTGGTATTGTTGGAGCTCTTTTCTCAATTCGGCAGCAGCGTCGAAATTGTGAACATTGATATTCTTTTCAAATGCCATGATGGCCAAAGTATCATCCATAGAAGGCAACTCCATCCGTTCGGTGTGAAAGCGTTCGAGGAAGTCTTTAATGGGCTCGCCAGGCCGCTGTTTGACTTCGAAGATATCCTCATTCCTTTGGAGGATCTTTTGTGCCTCGGTGTGAGCTTTGACAAATGCGTCAGCCAACTCACTAAAGCTGGCGATAGACCCCGCAGGCAAGCGCATATACCAACGTAATGCTCCTTTCTCCAAAGATTCACCGAACTTCTTCAGGAACATTGATTCTTTTTCTATTTCTGACAAAGCATTCCCCTTTACCTTCGCCATGAATTCGGTCACATGTTCAACGGGGTCGGTGGTTCAATCGTATTTTTTTAAAAGTTGGATTTTGAAAATTTTGGAGATCGGCGCTGGGGAGGCCTCAGGCTTATAGAGCAATTGCCTATATTTTTCTATATCGAGCATTTTTTGGGTCTTCCTCACTCCGGGGGAGCTTTCAAGCCGTTTCTCGACTCGAGCCTCAATTTCTTTGCTCAATTTTTCAACGTCCACCGAAGAGCTAGCTTCAGCCACAATGGAAACCGTTCCGAAGTAAGGTGTTGTTCCCGGCATTGTGCCCGAACCCCCAGATGTGGCCCCGTTGGGAGATCCCCCTATTGTCGCGCCCGTAGGAACGAAAGTCGAGATGCCTCCACTTAGAGCCATGGGTGGAACCCCATTTGGAGTAGAGTTGTTCCTTGCCTCTAACAAGGCACGAAATTCGGAGTTGATGATGGTCTGCTCAGCTTGTTGTTCTTGAAGAGCTTTTAGAGTTAGAATGAACGAATGCTTGGAAGACGTCATTGGACCCCGAAGAGGAGGGATCCTCTATTGGTGGCACTACAGGCACATTGGGATTTGGATTCGCATGAATACCAGTCTGTCAATCGGAAGTTAACTGAGGCTCAACGGAATTTCCATCACTGTTAACCATTTTTTCAAATCAAAACAAGAATTCACACGAACAGAGCGTTCGACTTTAGAAAAAAGCGTCGATGCTTATATCCCCACAGACGGCGCCAATTTGTATTTGCCTAAACTGATTTAGGATTACAAATCGAATTTGGGTCGTGAATACAAGCAAATCTGAGTATCAAAGTAGAAATAAGAACAAGAATAAGCGAAATTGCAAGTAAATAGTGTGCTTTCTATATATATGAATGAGTACAAAACTTGGCAGAGTTTTGGTATATATTTCTTAATGATTACATTGTAAAATGAAGGACTATTTATAGACTGATGAATACAAAGAACCATGATTCCCACGTCTTCCACTAAGCTGCTCACGTCTCAACCTTCTAGATAATGGAGTTAATGGATCGAGATAAGGGAACCCCTCTGCTGTGGACTAGCTAATTTGCCGAGGCTTGAATTGTTGACCTCGGGGATATGACCTTGCAAGGCGACCGAGGAGGCGTTCCACCGAGGTAAACGCATTAATCCTATTCCTCAATCATTGACTTCGGTGACTCTGTCTCTTTCCTCGATCCATGATTTGCAAATATCTATTCGATCGACTCTGAGCCACGCCGCCGAGGTGCCACGTCTGCATGTTGATTTTTACGCAATACATCAATTCTGTCAAACAGACTTCATGAATTGTGCACCAATTAATCCACTGCAAACGTACCTTATATTATGAAATTAGTTTTAATGAAGGTTAGATATGTAAATAGGTTAGTTAGTTATGTAAATTGTATATTGGGCCAAGCCCGTTAGGTTTACTTGTGCTTGCCTTCTCCTTTTTCAGCAAATCGAACAGCATCTGCAACTGATCACCTGTTATTCCGGACAAGTTAGTTTGTCCGGGCACACTAATGTGTCCGTTTTCTCCATTCTCGAGCTCAGCTTGAGCAACATTTGCTCGATTATTGCCACGTCCTCGACCAGCATTCGAACCAAATTGTTGATGTCCACGTCCTCTTCCACCTCTGTTACCTTCCGCTCTTCCTCTGCCACGTCCTCCATTCGAAGGACCTTGCTTCGGATAATGCACCCACCCCTCCGGATAACCAATAACTTCATAGCAGCGTTCCGGAGGATGTCCTCCTCGATCACACAAGTGACACTTCTTATAGCCTGTCTTCGGTGGCTGTGATCGTTGTGCAGCAAATGCTGTCACCTCCCCTCGTTCTTCCTGAGTTCGTGCCATCCCTTTGACCCGTTCATCTTGGATCACCTTTTGGTAGACTTGATTCATCGATGGCAACAGATCCTGAGCCAAGAGATTGGAACCAGACGGTTCCATAAAGACTTTCATCCAGACCCATAAGAAATAAGTGAACCCTATCATCTTCCCTTTTCTTCTCCAGTGCAACCGTTAGATTGCAAGTGCAGTTTCCACACGAACAAGTTGGAAACTTATCACAATTTCCTAGTTCTTCCCACAACATAGCCAGTTTTCCATAGTAAGCAGCAATAGTTAATCCCTTTTACTTACAACCAGCCAAGGCCGCTTTCAATTCCTGAATCCGAGGTCCGTTTCCTACGGAGAAACGTTCTCCAATACTCTCCCACAGATCTTTCGCCACTTCCATGTGCGATATGGTGGTCCGAAGAGTAGGCTCGATCGAATTCCTAATCCACGACACCAGAAGAGAATTGATAGTCCACTAGTCCTCATAATCAACCGACTTTTCATCGGGCATCTTGATCGATCCGTCAACAAAACCAAACTTCTTCCTTGCACGCAGCGCCGTTCTAACCGACCGCACCCACTCCTCATAGTTTTCACTGGTCAACTGGACCTGTGTGATAATCAAACCAGGATTATCATTCGAGATGATATCGTACGGAGAGATTGTCTTCTGTACGACTGCAGCATCAGCTTTTGGAGCCTCCATTACTTTTTATTTGAATAGTTTCACGATGGCTCTGATACCATGTAAAAACCGAACACACCAAGAAACCGAACACACTCACACATGAGGAATAAGAATTGGGTGAAAACTCTTGCTTTCATTGATGAAGTGAGTCCCCTATTTATACAAGTGAAACCTAGAGAAAACCTAAACCTAAACCTAAACCTAAACCTAACTTAGGAACCAAGTAAACCTAACGAGCTTGAACCATCGATCGGTAAGAAAACTTATCTTTCATGGATTATTGAAACGGGGGCGTCAAATCACATGACCGGTCAGATAAGTGCTTTGGAGAATTTACGAACAATACCAAAGTGTCCGGTAGGTTTACCGAACGGAAGTAGTACGATGGCAACTCAGGAAGGATCCATCAGTTTTAACGAAGACATGGTTCTTCACGGAGTGTTATAGATGCCCGAAATGACTTGCAATTTGATTTCTGTATCTCAACTAATTAATCAAGTTGGTTGCAATGTAAATTTCACTAATGATTGGTGTGTTATGCAGGACCGGGCTACGGGGAAGTTGATTGGAGCGGGTGAACAAAAGAACGGACTCTACTACTTTCGGACGATACCCGTGGTGAAAGCTGTGAAGGTCGATGTGGTCGATTTGTGGCATCAAAGGTTGGTACATCCTTCGATGCAAATAACAAAATCTCTTTCAGTTTTAGAAGATAGTGGAAAAGGTAGCTTAGAAGAAAAAGCATGTGATGTATGCCTTAGGGCAAAGCAAACTAAAAATGTATTTCCTTCGAGTAATAATAAAGCTGCTGAACCTTTTGATTTAGTTCATTGTGACTTGTGGGGTCCTTATAGAACTGAGTCTTCGTGTGGTGCATCATATTTTTTGACTGTTGTTGATGATTGTTCACGAGGAGTATGAGTGTTCTTGTTAGTTGATAAGAGAGAGGTCGGACAAAAATTGAAAGGTTTCTTTGCAATGGTAGAAAGACATTTCAATAAGCAGGTTAAGTGCGTTCGGAGTGATAATGGTGCCGAATTCGTAAGTCTGAGAAAGTATTTTCTTGAACAAGGGATCTTGTTCCAAACTTCTTGTGTAGGGACACCCCAGCAAAATGGTAGAGTTGAACGGAAACATAGACATATCTTAAACGTGGCACGAGCGCTACGTTTTCAAGCCAATTTACCAATTGACTTCTGGGGAAATGTGTGATGACGGCATGTTATTTGATTAACCGGACACCCACTAAGTTGTTGAATGGGAAGACACCTTACGATATCTTGATGGGTGTGTGACGTTCCCCAAAATTTTCTAAGTTTTAGGACACTTATTGGAGTGAAAAATTATTTACGTAAAGCCATTTCATATATATTATGGTTGGGTCCGAGTTTGAGATATATAGTAGAAGTATATTAAAGTATTTGGCAAGAATTGGAGTACAAATATTTAACTATATTTAAAGTGGTAGGAGAAGTTTCAAAAAAAAAAAAGTGCCAAAAGTTAAAAACTAATTTAGAGTGGCTAGTGTTTAAAGGGTGCTATGTATAGTTAGCCAAAGAAAAAAAGAATCTGACGAGAATTCTTTACATAAGTTTGTCCAAAGTGAAACTTTATAAGCAACTATTAATTAATAAAATATAAAGGGGAAAAGGGGATCAAATATTTGACCCTTTAGTCTTTCACCCAGAAACCCAAGCTAAGCACTTCAGTAACCAACGCCTCCCTATTAGCGCGCAGCGATTAATACTTCCCCTAATCCAATTAACGCCGAGGTAAGCTTTCCCTTACGAATTTTTGCAGTTTATAACATTATTACACCCAAGAACCGAGTGTTTTATTGATTGTATTAATAGGAAAATTTCATTAAACCTAGAAAGTTAAGGGTTGAACCTAAGTTCTTAAATTGGGGTAAAGATGAGAACTTTGGGATTGATTATGTAAATTGATTGTTGTAGTTGGTTGGTAACGTGAAGTACGTCGAGTTGCACTTGCAATTAGATTCAAGGAGGAAGTTGAGGTGAGTTGAGATATACACTTTCTAAGGTGCTTTTCTCACAAAGTGCATGTCTTTAATGTATTTGATAAATTGCTTTAGAGAAGTTAATGTACGTTTGATTGGAGCGGGCAAACGTTCATTATCCATTAATGTTTCCAAGTCGTTCTTTAGTATCAAGTATCTAGAAATATGTTTCATAGCTTCCTTTACATCCCTATCATATATCCTTACTTGAGTACAATTTCATGAGATTATTTATGTTATTCTATGATTATTATTAAATGATTTCAAGATTTATTTGTGTTTGAAAGCTAATGAAGCTATGATGAGATTTTACATGAAAGGTTAAGTTCAAATTGAGGCCTTTGGTGCCAAGCAATATTTTTGAAATATTTTTGGGAGCTACCTTAAATTTTGAGATGGGTAAACTTGTTCGTAGCCATAGTCGGGCTGCGGAGCGTGACCATAGTCGGGTTGCGTTTTACCCCGAAACTACCATGACAGGGTAGGTATGTGCCATAGTCGGGCACTATGTTATATTGCCATAGTCGGGCAATGAATGCTAGCGTGTCAGACTTTGAACTGTGGGACGCCACAGGGATTAGAAAGAGAAAGAAAGAAAAGATGTCAGATTTGAGTGGTACTCCCTAAAGAAAGAAAGTATAAGCTATTTTGCAATATTTAAGAGTTTATTTTGGATCTAATGTTTCAGCTGTCTTAAAGTAAAGTTTACGCATTCATATTTTATTAACTCTCGTTCCGGCCTTAGTGAGGGAGTCGATGATACTCACTGGGTGACGAGCGATTCGTTACTCACGTTCCTTTTTCTTGGAACCTACGTTGGCTTCGTCAACGTAGACGCAGGTCACAGAGGCGATCAGACTACAGGCTAGGACTCTCCCTCACATCCTCAGTTGTTGGTGAGCTCCGCTTTGCTTTCAGTGGAGACATATCAGCTTTCCTTACCAGTTCCTTCATTTACCTTATTTATTCAGTTGAGTATTGCCGAGGGTTTCATGTCTCGTGCAATATGACAGTCTTCCAGTTTTAGAGGCTTCATAGACAATGAGTTAGAAGGGTTATGGTGCACATTTTAATATTTAACGCTTAAAGCATTTTAAAGTTATATTGACTATTTATGATAAGATGCAGAATTATTATTTATTTAAATTGTTATGAGTTTTTGAAAGATGTATGAAAAGTTTAGCAGGTCTGGTTCACCTGGCCCCCGGGTGCCGTGTCATAACTCGTTCAGAAAACGGGTCGTGACAAACTTGGTATCAGAGCAACAGGTTTAGAGAGTCCTAGGGGTCTATGAAGCCGTGTCAGTAGAGTCTTGTTTATGGGTATGAAGCGCGCCATACTTATGAACAGGAGGCTGCAGACATTTAGGAAAAGTCTCGCTTTCTTTCATACTCTAGATCGTGCAATAGAGCTTAACTTTAAGAATCCTTCTAATCTATTCATTCTTTTGAATTCACAGAAATGGTTGGTACTCGAAATTCTAACACCAGAGCTCAAGCAGCTGATCAAGAAACGCTTGCGGCTATGGTGGCTCAACGTAAATCTAAGAAAAGTAAGAAGGGAAAGTCAACTAAGAAGACTCCAGCGCCCCAGGTTGACCCAGAGGAGCAGGTTGATCAGGTTGAGATAGATGAGCAAGCTAACCAGAACCAAGTGCCACCCCCACCTGTTGTTCCAGCTCAAGTTGTCTTGCCACCAGAGATGGGTGAGGCTTTTAATGCAATGAGAGGGGCTATGGAGATGTTTACTACAGTCATGGCTACTCAGGGTCCTAGGGAGAATGAGGCACCACCTCAGGGCAACAGACATGAAAGTTCTATAACCTCCAGGGCACATGAGTTTCTCAAGTTGAGACCACCAGAGTTCTACAGTACCAAGGTTGGTGAAGATGCAATGTTATGGCTTGAGGAAGTTAAAAGGGCACTCTGGTTGATGAAAACAGTTGATAATGAGGCTGTTGAATTAGCTGCCTACCAGCTGAAGGGTACGGCAGGCACTTGGTTCGAGATATGGGAAAGAGAGAGAGATGAGAATTATGGTCCACCTACTTGGGAGGAATTTGAGGAGGCATTCACAACGAGCTTTATACCAGAAGAAGATAAGGCAGACAAAGCTACCCAGTTTGAGCAACTTAAGCAGGGATCAATAAGTGTAGAAGAGTACCAGATGGAGTTTATCAAGTTGGCTAAGTACGCTCCCCATATGATTCCAACAGAAAGGGCAAAGATTGATAGATTCGTTAATGGATTGGGTATTCACATTCAGGACACTACAGCGGCGGTAGCGGCAGGTATGCCAGATTTATCCTCTGTTGTGGGATTTGCTAAGCACATGGAAAGGAAGAAACATCAAAGAAGAGATGAAAAGGAAAGCTACAATAACAAGAGGGCCCGATCATCCAGCGGTTACAATGGTTCAATGGGAGGAGGAAAGAGCTCATTCAATAGGGCTACAACTGCACCAGCTCAGTCCTCTTACCAGTCAGGTGGTGGGTCATACTTCAAGAAGAACCAGAACTATGGGAATCAATCTCGTCAGAATCAGAACCTTGGTGGCAAGTCCAATCAAAATCAGAGTTTTCAATCTCCAGCTATTCAGAGTCAAGACAGTGTCAACCAGCAGCTACAGTATGGTGATGTTTGTGGTAATTGTAAAAAGAGCCATTCAGGGCCGTGCAAGTTGGGTTTTCGAGGTTGTTACAATTGTCTTGAAGAGGGACACTACAAATTTAATTGCCCAAAGTTGCAGCGACCCTATGATAGGGGAGCAGCATATCCAGCAGGTTCTTCAGCTACTGCAGTTGCACCACCCCAAGCTCGTGGCCCTCAGAACCAGGCTGCGCATGGGGCGGGTAGAGGTTCAGGCTCAGTCCACCAGGGAGGGGGACAACCCCGCTTATATGCTACACTTGATCGTCAGAGTGCAGAGGCATCTCCAGCAGTTGTTACAGGTATACTTCAAGTTTACTCACAGAATGCATATGTCTTGATTGATCCAGGTTCTACATATTCTTATGTCACTCCGTATTTTGCTACGAGTCTCGGGTTAGAACCTGAGCATCTAAGTGAGTCCTTCTTAGTATCTACTCCAGTTGGAGAGCCAGTGAAAGCAATGAGAGTTTATAGGGGTTGCACAATCTCAGTGCAAGGCCGCAATACTATAGCTGATCTCATAGAGTTAGAAATGGTGGACTTTGATGCAATCATGGGTATGGATTGGCTTTCTTCTTGCCATGCTACATTAGATTGTCGTGCTAAGATAGTCAGGTTCCAATTCCCAAATGAAGAGGTCCTTGAATGGAAGGGTAGTTCAGCATCACCAGTGGGCAAATTTATTTCCTATCTTAAGGCACAGAAGATGATAAGTAAAGGTTGTGTTGCCTACTTGGCTCATATCATTAATGCAGAATCAGAGGCGCCTACTCTTCAGTCATTGCCAGTTGTTAGAGATTTTCCAGAAGTTTTTCCAAATGACCTTCCCGGACTTCCTCCAGAAAGAATCATAGACTTCGGTATTGACCTCGTACCAGGCACTCAGCCCATATCCATTCCTCCCTATAGAATGGCCCCAGCAGAACTTAAAGAATTGAAAGAGCAGTTGAAAGATCTTCTTGACAAGGGCTTCATCAGGCCGAGTGTGTCACCGTGGGGTGCTCCGGTCCTGTTTGTCAAGAAGAAAGATGGCACTACTAAAAAAACTGGATATAGCAACGGAATGTTTCTGTCGCTAAACTGCCTAATTCTGTCGCTAAACACGATTTCTGTCACTATTGGCCTTTTTCTGTCGCTAGTCCGTCGATAATATCGCTGTAGCTAAGGCCATCCGTCGCAAAATCTGACGCCAAAACCAGATTTTTTTGTAGTGGGTCACTCAGAATGTGTATTGATTATCGGCAGTTGAACAAAGTCACGGTTAAAAACAAGTATCCATTGCCTAGAATTGATGACTTATTTGACCAACTTTAGGGAGCAAAGTACTTCTCCAAGATAGACTTGAGATCGGGGTATCACCAGTTGAGAATTAGAGAAGAAGATATCCCAAAAACAGCCTTCAGGACTCGCTACGGCCACTATGAATTTCTAGTGATGTCCTTTGGGTTGACAAATGCACCAGCTGCTTTCATGGACCTGATGAATAGAGTCTTCAAGCTGTACTTGGATACCTTTATTATCGTGTTCATAGATGATATTTTGGTATATTCCAAGAGCAAGGAGGAACATGAAGAGCACCTCATGATAACACTGCAGACTCTGAAAGAGAATGAACTATATGCTAAGTTTTCCAAATGTGAACTTTGGCTCCAGTAAGTGGCATTCTTAGGCCACGTGGTATCTAGTGAAGGCATTAAGGTAGATCCTTAGAAGATAGAAGCGGTTAAGGACTGGCCAAGGCCAACAACGCCGACCGAAATTAGAAGTTTCTTGGGTTTGGCAGGTTACTACAGGAGGTTCGTTGAGGGTTTTTCTTCTCTTGCAGCACCATTGACCAAGCTGACTCAGAAAGCAGTTAAATTTCAGTGGTCAGACGCATGCGAGCAGAGCTTTCAAGAATTGAAAAAGAGGTTGACCACCGCACCTGTGTTAACCTTGCCGACAGGTTTGGGTGGATTCATAGTCTATTGCGATGCCTCCAGAGTAGGGCTTGGTTGCGTTCTCATGCAAGAAGGAAAGGTTGTTGCCTATGCTTCCAGGCAGCTGAAAAACCACGAAAAGAACTACCCCACTCACGACTTAGAGCTTGCAGCGGTAGTATTTGCTTTAAAAATATGGAGGCACTACTTGTATGGTGAGCATTCTGATATATATACAGACCATAAGAGTCTCCAGTATATTTTCAAGCAAAAGGAGTTAAATTTGAGGCAGAGAAGGTGGCTCGAGCTGTTGAATGATTATGACATCAATATCCTTTACCATCCGGGCAAAGCTAATGTGGTAGCAGACGCACTCAGCAGAAAGTCAATGGGTGTCTTAGCTCATTTATCAGTTCAGAAGAGACCGTTAGGCCGAGAAGTGCAAAAGCTGGCAAATGACGGGATTAGACTGGATGAGACGGAAGGAGGAGATATGGTTGCTTATGCCTTAGCACGTTCATCACTTATTGCACATGTTAAGGCTAAGCAAGATGAGGATCCGTATTTGGTGAAAATAAAAGATGGAGTCAGAAATAAAGAAATCACTGTTTTCACTCTCGGAAGCGATGGAGCTTTGAAGCTAAATGACAGGTTATGTGTACCAGATGTAGATGACCTCAGAAAAGCCATCATGGAAGAAGCTCACAACTCGAGATACTCTATTCACCCAGGTGCTACTAAAATGTATCAAGATTTGTATTGGTGGAAAGGTATGAAGAAGCAAGTAGCAGAGTATGTGGCTAAATGTTTGAATTGTCAGCAGGTCAAGGCAGAGCATCAACGACCAGGTGGTCTACTTCAGGATATAGAAATACCACAGTGGAAATGGGAAGCGATAAATATGGATTTTGTGGTAGGCTTGCCTCGCACGTACCGTAAGCATGACTCAATTTGGGTGATTGTAGACAGACTCACAAAGTCATCTCATTTTCTGCCAGTGAAGACAACAGACAGTGCAGAACAGTATGCTCAATTGTATATCAAGGAAATTGTTAGGTTGCATGGCACCCCTGTCTCGATTATCTCTGACAGAGGTCCGCAGTTCACCGCTCATTTTTGGAAAGTTTTTCAGAAAAGGTTGGGAACCAAGGTCAACTTGAGCACCGCTTTCCATCCGCAGACTGATGGTCAGGCAGAAAGGACCATTCAGACCCTCGAGGATATGTTACGAGCTTGTGTCATAGATTTTGGAGGTAATTGGGATGACCACCTACCACTCATTGAGTTTGCTTACAATAACAGCTATCAGGCTAGTATTGGGATGGCTCCGTATGAGGCGCTTTATGGGCGTAGATGTAGATCTCCAGTGGGCTGGTTCGAAACAGTAGAGGTGCCGTTGCTTGGCCCAGAGTTGGTTTATGAGGCTTTAGAGAAGGTCCAGCTAATTAGAGAAAGGCTTAAAGCGGATCAAAGTCGTCAAAAGTCTTATTCTGACAAGAGGCACCGAGACTTAGAGTTCAATGTAGGTGATATGGTATTCCTAAAAGTGTCACCAATGAAGGGAGTTATGAGGTTCGGTAAGAAGGGAAAGCTTAGTCCTAGATTTATCGGACCTTATGAAATTTTAAGCAAGAAAGGTAATGTGGCTTATGAGTTAGCCTTGCCAGTTGAGTTGTCTTCGGTCCATCCTATTTTTCACGTGTCTATGTTAAGAAAGTACGTCCACGATGAGTCACATGTTATTCCTTCCAACACCGTAGAAATTAATACAGACTTGAGTTACGAAGAGCTACCAATCCAGATTCTTGATAGGCAAGCTAGAAAGTTAAGAACAAAGGATATAGCTTCAGTGAAAGTATTGTGGCATAATCATAATTGAAAAGAGGCTACATGGGAGGTCGAGGAAGATATGAAGAAAATGTATCCCCATCTATTTGAAAAATAAGGTATGTGAACTATAAAGGTTTAAGTTGTATTTAATTTTTTTCCAGTTAATTATGAGATATTATGCGGTTTAGCTCTTTGCCGGAGTTTGTTTGATTTATTATAGAGATTTAGCTCCTTGCCGGAGCATGTTTTACTTATTGTTGAGATTTACCTCCTTGCCGGAGTAGTAGTGGTTATTTTGAGCTATTATTGGTGCCTATGCATGGCCAGTTATAGTATATTGGTTGTTGTTGGTGTGGTTGTGGTATATGTGACAGGTATATTTTTTTGGATAGTCCAGTTACAGGGGAGACTCTGCCGAAATTTTTAAGGAATCCAACACTTAGCCAAATTTTTAGAATATTTGGAAAGTTGGTGGAATGGAAAAGTGGCCTAGGACTGCGGCTTAAGAATCATTCGAGGACGAATGATTTTAAGGGGGGAAGAATGTGACGTTTCCCAAAATTTTCTAAGTTTTAGGACACTTATTGGCGTGAAAAATTATTTACGTACAGCCGTTTCATATATATTATGGTTGGGTCCGAGTTTGAGATATATAGTAGAAGTATATTAAAGTATTTGGCAAGAATCGGAGTACAAATATTTAACTATATTTAAAGTGGTAGGAGAAGTTTCAAAAAAAAAAAAAGCGCCAAAAGTTAAAAACTAATTTAGAGTGGCTAGTGTTTAAAGGGTGCTATGTATAGTTAGCCAAAGAAAAAAAGAATCTGACGAGAATTCTTTACATAAGTTTGTCCAAAGTGAAACTTTATAAGCAACTATTAATTAATAAAATATAAAGGGGAAAAGGGGATCAAATATTTGACCCTTTAGTCTTTCACCCAGAAACCCAAGCTAAGCACTTCAGTAACCAACGCCTCCCTATTAGCGCGCAGCGATTAATACTTCCCCTAATCCAATTAACGCCGAGGTAAGCTTTCCCTTACGAATTTTTGCAGTTTATAACATTATTACACCCAAGAACCAAGTGTTTTATTGATTGTATTAATAGGAAAATTTCTTTAAACCTAGAAAGTTAAGGGTTGAACCTAAGTTCTTAAATTGGGGTAAAGATGAGAACTTTGGGATTGATTATGTAAATTGATTGTTGTAGTTGGTTGGTAACGTGAAGTACGTCGAGTTGCACTTGCAATTAGATTCAAGGAGGAAATTGAGGTGAGTTGAGATATACACTTTCTAAGGTGCTTTTCTCACAAAGTGCATGTCTTTAATGTATTTGATAAATTGCTTTAGAGAAGTTAATCTACGTTTGATTGGAGCGGGCAAACGTTCATTATCCATTAATGTTTCCAAGTCGTTCTTTAGTATCAAGTATCTAGAAATATGTTTCATAGCGTCCTTTACATCCCGATCATATATCCTTACTTGAGTACAATTTCATGAGATTATTTATGTTATTCTATGATTATTATTAAATGATTTCAAGATTTATTTGTGTTTGAAAGCTAATGAAGCTATGATGAGATTTTAAGCAATATTTTTGAAATATTTTTGGGAGCTACCTTAAATTCTGAGATGGGTAAACTTGTTCGTAGCCATAGTCGGGTTGCGTTTTACCCCGAAACTACCATGACAGGGTAGGTATGTGCCATAGTCGGACACTATGTTATATTGCCATAGTCGGGCAATGAATGCTAGCGTGTCAGACTTTGAACTGTGGGACGCCACAGGGATTAGAAAGAGAAAGAAAGAAAAGATGTCAGATTTGAGTGGTACTCCCTAAAGAAAGAAAGTATAAGCTATTTTGCAATATTTAAGAGTTTATTTTGGATCTAATGTTTCAGCTGTCTTAAAGTAAAGTTTACGCATTCATATTTTATTAACTCTCGTCCCGGCCTTAGTGAGGGAGTCGATGATACTCACTGGGTGACGAGCGATTCGTTACTCACGTTCCTTTTTCTTAGAACCTACGTTGGCTTCGTCAACGTAGACGCAGGTCACAGAGGCGATCAGACTACAGGCTAGGACTCTCTCTCACATCCTCAGTTGTTGGTGAGCTCCGCTTTGCTTTCAGTGGAGACATATCAGCTTTCCTTACCAGTTCCTTCATTTACCTTATTTATTCAGTTGAGTATTGCCGAGGGTTTCATGTCTCGTGCAATATGACAGTCTTCCAGTTTTAGAGGCTTCATAGATAATGAGTTAGAAGGGTTATGGTGCACATTTTAATATTTAACGCTTAAAGCATTTTAAAGCTATATTGACTATTTATGATAAGATGCAGAATTATTATTTATTTAAATTGTTATGAGTTTTTGAAAGATGTATGAAAAGTTTAGCAGGTCTGGTTCACCTGGCCCCCGGGTGCCGTGTCATAACTCGTTCAGAAAACGGGTCGTGACAAACTTGGTATCAGAGCAACAGGTTTAGAGAGTCCTAGGGGTCTATGAAGCCGTGTCAGTAGAGTCTTGTTTATGGGTATGAAGCGCGCCATACTTATGAACAGGAGGCTGCAGACATTTAGGAAAAGTCTCGCTTTCTTTCATACTCTAGATCGTGCAATAGAGCTTAACTTTAAGAATCCTTCTAATCTATTCATTCTTTTGAATTCACAGAAGTGGTTGGTACTCGAAATTCTAACACCAGAGCTCAAGCAGCTGATCAAGAAACGCTTGCGGCTATGGTGGCTCAACGTAAATCTAAGAAAAGTAAGAAGGGAAAGTCAACTAAGAAGACTCCAGCGCCCCAGGTTGACCCAGAGGAGCAGGTTGACCAGGTTGAGATAGATGAGCAAGCTAACCAGAACCAAGTGCCACCCCCACCTGTTGTTCCAGCTCAAGTTGTCTTGCCACCAGAGATGGGTGAGGCTTTTAATGCAATGAGAGGGGCTATGGAGATGTTTACTACAGTCATGGCTACTCAGGGTCCTAGGGAGAATGAGGCACCACCTCAGGGCAACAGACATGAAAGTTCTATAACCTCCAGGGCACATGAGTTTCTCAAGTTGAGACCACCAGAGTTCTACAGTACCAAGGTTGGTGAAGATGCAATGTTATGGCTTGAGGAAGTTAAAAGGGCACTCCGGTTGATGAAAGCAGTTGATAATGAGGCTGTTGAATTAGCTGCCTACCAGCTGAAGGGTACGGCAGGCACTTGGTTCGAGATATGGGAAAGAGAGAGAGATGAGGATTATGGTCCACCTACTTGGGAGGAATTTGAGGAGGCATTCACAACGAACTTTATACCAGAAGAAGATAAGGCAGACAAGGCTACCCAGTTTGAGCAACTTAAGCAGGGATCAATGAGTGTAGAAGAGTACCAGATGGAGTTTATCAAGTTGGCTAAGTACGCTCCCCATATGATTCCAACAGAAAGGGCAAAGATTGATAGATTCGTTAATGGATTGGGTATTCACATTCAGGACACTACAGCGGCGGCAGCGGCAGGTATGTCAGTTTTATCCTCTGTTGTGGGATTTGCTAAGCACATGGAAAGGAAGAAACATCAAAGAAGAGATGAAAAGGAAAGCTACAATAACAAGAGGGCCCAATCATCCAGCGGTTACAATGGTTCAATGGGAGGAGGAAATAGCTCATTTTTCTGGCCGTAGCAGCTGCCAAGAATTGGGAATTGCATCAGATGGATGTGCACAATGCATTTTTGCATGGTGATCTTTACGAAGAAGTATATATGAAATTGCCTCCGGGACATCGTATGACTGGGAGAGGAACCGTGTGTCGCCTTCGAAAATCATTGTATAGTTTAAAACAAGCTCCCAGGTGTTGGTTTGCGAAGTTATCTGCTGCTCTTAAGCAATATGGGTTTCGACAATCATATTCGGATTACTCATTATTTACGATGAAGAAGGGAAATGTGCATTTGAATGTGCTTGTTTAAGTGGATGATCTAATCATATCTGGTAATGATTCGAAGGCAATTCGAATTTTTAAGTTGTATCTCTCGAAATGTTTCCATATGAAGGATTTGAGTTCCTTGAAATACTTCTTGGGAGTTGAAGTGGCAAGGGCTCCGAAGGGAATCTTCTTGTGTCAGAGGAAGTATGCATTGGATATCATATCGGAAGTAGGCTTGTTGGGGGCAAAACCGGTTGGTACACCGATAGAACAAAACCATCGCTTGGCACTTGCGAGTGGTCGTTTTGTGAAAGATCCTGAACGTTATCGGCGACTGGTTGGAAGATTGATTTACTTGTGTTTCACACGACCGGATTTGTCCTATATTGTGCATGTGTTGTCGCAATTCATGCAGAGTCCCCGTGTTGAGCATATGAAAGCGGCACTTAGGGTTGTTCGATATTTGAAAGGCTGTCCGGGACAAGGCATCGTATTTAATTCTCAGTGTGATCTGAGATTGCAGGGGTGGTGTGACTCCGATTGGGCAGGCTGTCCGTTGACGCGTCGATAGTTAACAGGTTGGTATGTGTCGTTAGGGGACTCACCGATATCTTGGCGAACGAAGAAGCAACAGATCGTGTCGAGGTCCTCCGCCGAGGCAGAGTATCGATCGATGGCGATGACTGTATGTGAATTGAAGTGGTTGAAGGGGATTTTATGGAACCTTGGAATCGATCACAATTCTTCGATGGATTTGAAGTGTGACAGTCAAGCGGCGTTGCATATTGCTCGGAATCCTGTCTTTCACGAACGCACTAAACACATCGAAGTCGACTGTCACTTTGTTCGGAATGAAATTATCGGAGGCATCATTCGTCCCAGCTATGTGCCTACGACCACACAACTTGCTGATATTTTTACGAAGGCGCTGGGACGTGCCCAGTTCGAGTACTTCCTTAACAAGTTGGGCATAAGGAACCCTCACGCTCCAACTTGAGGGGGGTAATGAAGGTTAGATATGTAAATAGGTTAGTTAGTTATGTAAATTGTATATTGGGCCAAGCCCGCTAGGTTTACTTGGTTCCTAAGTTAGGTTTAGGTTTAGGTTTTCTCTAGGTTTCACTTGTATAAATAGGGACTCACTTCATCAATGAAAGCAAGAGTTTTCACCCAATTCTTATTCCTCACGTGTGAGTGTGTTCGGTTTTACGTGTTCGGTTTCTTGGCGTGTTCGATTTTTACAAGTTTTTTATCTTTCTATATCCCAGAGAAACATTTTCGTATCAATCCAACATTTCTGCGTGGTGTGAAATAGAAATATACTCATTGCGCGTCAGAAGGAATTATCATGGGTAGATTGTCAACTTGGCCTGCAAATAAAAAGGTGTGATCACTTTAGTTTAGACCAAACGATTGAAATGTCATTTTATTGTTGACGAACCAATAACCAACAAATGTCCATAAATCAAATGCTATATAGGGAACGAACGTTTTCGACATGAAAAAAGAGTTTCCCGTTGATTTGGATAACAAGGGCAAGTTAATTAATTATCAAATTTGAACTATACGGAGAAATAATTATAACCTCCATGTGTAGAGTATTAATTCAGAGCTTCTGTTTAACTAGAACAATGTCGCAAAATTTGAGAGAAATAGCTTATACACCAATATCATTATGTCAATATGAGATTAGTATAATAGTTAGCTAATTTGCTAAAGGAAAAGTGTAAGTAATTAAATTGCAATCAAACATGATAACCATCCAGTAACCATTAATTATGGTTTGGATTAGGCAAAAATCAATAATTGGTATCGTGGCTAAGAAAAAATGAGAAAAAAAGAAAAACAAAAAAGACACAATGAGTGGTCCTCCAAAACCATACCCGACAAAAGCTTCTATAGAAACGAAAAGTGGTTTTTTTTTTTCGCCGGGTAGTGAAACATAAAGGTAGAAAGGCAAAAGTTGGAGAGGCATTCAACACTGCATGCTAGAGAAAATTTTGGTCAAGGAAATGAATAGAAAGAGAGAGAAGGGAAGAGGGTCGCGACTCGTGAGAGAAAATGTATGCTTTTCTTTGCTTTAAAACAATAACTTAACTTATTTACTATAACAGATTAAAATACACTAAAAATATAAAATTATATATATATATATATATATATATAGCAGCGCCTCGTTATAACAGTATTTCAGTATAACGGGCTAATTTTCTTCAAAATCAATTTTTTATGTTATATTTTATCTATCTATAACAGCATTCTACCTATAACAACAATGACGTTCATTATAGCAGTACACTCTTTGTAAAAGTACCTTCCTATAACGATCATAGTCAAATATTGTGTAATATTTTGTATGAAATATATTATGTATAAAATATAATATAATATAATATATTTATGATAATCATTCGTAACATAAATATATTGTCTTTTTTACAGTTGCAACATAAATATATTGCCTCAACCTACTGCTACTTGGGTCGAGATAAAAGAGTCAACGTTAAGCTCTTAGACAGCCTTCAAGAGAAAGCTATAGAATACTCTTTTGCTGAGAATTTGGACAAAAATCTTCACCAATTCAAGCGTTATATTGTTACTAAGAGACTGCAATTTACGAAACAACCTACAATTGTAAACTTATTACATCAAACTTGATTTTTTCAATTAATTTTAGATGCATAAGTTCCTTAGATTTTAAATTTTTATTAGTACGGTACAATTAGTTATAGATTTATTAATAATGTATTAACATTTTCAATTTTAATTAATGAAATACAAAAATCTATTGAAATTTTAAATTTAACATATTTTTTTTTTGCAAACTTTTTGATTATAACAACTAAATGAGATCTCAATGTTCAATGTCTGTATACATGTATAACAGCACCTCTATATAGCAGCCACGAAAATTTCAGACAAATACACTACTAAAAAAAATACAGTTTTTCGACCACCAAATCGGTCGCATATCGGTCGCCAGGTCGACCGATCGGCGACCGATACCGGTGGTCCGATAATTAATGGTAGCAAATAGCCCTGCGACCGAAACTCGGTCGATACTTCGACCAATTCGGTCGCACAATAGCATACATACAGTGACCAAGAATGCGAGCGATATTCGGTCGCATAGGATATGCGACCGAAAATCGGTCGCATACTTGGTCTCAGTTGTGGGAATTAATGGTGACCAAGTATGCGACCGATTTTCGGTCGCATAGGATGTGCGACCGAAAAGCGGTCGCATACTTGGTCTCAGTTGTGGGAATTAATGGTGACCGCTATGCGACCGAAAATCGGTCGCCAAACCTGAAAAAACCTGCAATAAAAAACCTGTTTTCAGGCAGTAGCAACAGCAAAAACCAGCAATAAAAAACCTGGAATCAATAGAAAGCATTTCGAAGACACTAAAAACAGTAATTCACCAATACAACGCAATAAACCAAACATTTCAAAAACATCCAACATCATTAGTTATATCCTAAAATTGTTAACAATAAAGCTTCACAAACATTCAAAAGACATTCAAAAGACTACTCGGTCGAGGCTGAGCTAGACCCGGACTCGGAAGAAGAGTTGCGTCGATGCTTGCTCTTATGCTTTCTTCTCGCTTTCTTCTTCTCCTTTTTGGCAAGGAGCTTTTTGATAAAGTCTTGCGTTTCTTGATTTACTCTCGACAGCTGTGCGATCTGCTCTCTCATTTGAGCCATTTCAGCAGGATCAACGGAGCTCGACGGAGAAGAAGTAGCTGAAGAGCCCAAAAAGCGAGCATTATGCTTATCCGGAGCAAATAGCGATCCAAGACCATAAGCATACCCCTTCTTAACCCCTCCAACAATATCGACCCATATTTGCTTTTCTTTCTCGAACGTCAAGGGAGCCGGGGTGCTGCTTCCTGCGTCCGATGCTTGGGTCGATTTTCAGTCTTCCACAGCCTTTGTAGCCTTTTCCTGAATAACATAAATATATTAATGATGTTAATAGAAACACTAAACGTTGAAGGTTTGGCGCGACTAAAGATCGAATTTTACAAACTTACCCATGCCTCTTTTGCGCGGGGCTCGACCCACTCTCCACCGCCCTTCTTGGCACCCTTTGTATGCCTGATCTTGTGCAGCTCGAGCACGGGAATAGTACGCTTTTCTTTCTTTTCCTACAAATTAAAAATCATAATATGTTAGACAAAAAATCAACTGTTCAAGTAAATAATCAATCAATTAAATAACTGTACCAAGCGCATCTTCTGTGTAGCCGCGCTAATTGAGCCACCGGTATGGAGCGATCCACCATTTTCTGACGCTCGCGCAGCCTTACCTTGTTCGCTCTTCGCCTCGAACTCGGGCGACTGCCAATATTCATCCAGCTCCGCCCACTGAGCAGCATCGAGGAAGCCGGACCTTGTACCTTTATGCCGCGCATTGTAAAGTGTTTGTTTGAATAACGCAGCACATTTCTTGGGGAAGATGCTACGAATGTTATAATCCAGACCCTGATGCCAGATACATTTGCCCTGAAAGTATATCAAAATATTTTCTTTAAACATATTCATGGTTTAAAAACTGCAATTAGTTTTAAACCAAATGCATATGTATCACCTCAAAATCTACCAATATCTGCTTCTTTACTTGCTGGGGCACATCGCTCCATTTTCGCCAAGGCTGGTTCCAGTGCACTCTCATGCACGCAGTCAGTACCTTAGTGGACTCATCGCTTGGGCAAAAGCTACAAAAAAAATTAACAAGAGTTATTCCTAATACTAGCAATTAAAGTAGGAACTAATTATTTAATAGACAAGAACTTAAGAAATTAGGTAGCTTACCCTTTATCCGCCTCGGGATAAATAATCATCCTGCCTTCTACCCGAGTGCCAGGCTCACCAATGTAATAAGGCGAATGGGGATCATACACCATGAGCTCCTGCTGACCCGGTGGGTCGTCACAACTATCTAAGGGGAATTCAGGGGGCTGAGTTGGACTGTCATCAGCCTGGGAGGGATCGCCCTGTGTGGGAGGGACCTGTGTCTCAGTACAATCAACGGTAGGGAATGTCCATTGCCAATCAGGAGGCAACTGAGACGGGGTAATAAGTGGTACCTGATATGGGCCAGGGGGCCTGAAAAAAGCTGGATCATAACTAGATGGGGCATCAGTAGGCAGCGAATGCGGGACCTGTGGGGTCTGACTGTCATCACCCGCAGAAGCTGAACTCTCGCCCACAGGTCTCTTGCCCGGCCTTCTTCTAAAAACTTTAGGGCATAACTTGTCCATACCTGTTGAAACATTCAAATTAGTTGTGCTTCATTAATTATGAGAATACATAAATCTAAAGTGCTGAGAATGAATAAATTTATCAACTAAGTAAGCACATCACAATCAGAAAATGATATTACATAAATCATATTATGTTCATATGTACATTACAGTAGGTAATTAATAATAAACTACAAAGTACAAATTGGTTCAATCAACTTCATCATCCGATTCATAGTCACTAGCAATTTCATCCTCGGACGGCTCGTCACTATCTATGTTTTCATCAGCCTCGTATGCCCTTGAAATTCCTTCTCCAATTATGTTCGACCCCAAAACCAGGTGTTTTAGTTTGCAAGTTTTCAGTTACCTTTGGAAGGTCCTTAACCCTGTTCCATATCTCTATCCCTATTAACATGCGAGGAGGCTCCTCATAATCAACCTGATTCTTCCTGAATGCATTTGTATTATTCCTAAAAGGGTGCTCCATTGGCAGGAATCTACGGCAGCAGTCAAACCATGTCACTTTACCTCCATTTTTCAATGTGAAGGCCTTTGTATCTTCCATACAGTATGGGCACGCTAGCTTCCCTGCAGTGGACCAGCCAGACAGCATCCCATAAGCTGGAAAGTCATTTATGGTCCACATCAAAGAAGCATGCATTTGGAAGTTCTGCTTCATTGATACATCGTAGGTTTCCACTCCTTCATGCCAAAGTGTCTGCAGTTCATCAATCAAAGGCTGCAAATATACATCAATACGAGTTTTCGGGTTATGTGGACCAGGTATTATACAATTCAAAAAAAGATATGGACTGGTCATGCACATTCCGGGAGGCAGGTTGTATGGTGTGACAAATACGGGCCAACAAGAATATGGCGTAGACGAGACATCAAAAGGGGTGAAGCCATCGGAACACAGCCCCAACCTTACATTCCTCGGCTCGCTAGCAAATGACGGATACACTTGATCAAAGTGTTTCCATGCCTCACCATCTGAGGGGTGTGATAGAATACCCGCCTGCCTGGTCCGCTCATGATGCCACCTCATGTGAGGAGCAGAACTCATGGAAGCACACAACCTCTTTAACCTGGGTATAAGCGGCAAGTAATGCATCCACTTAACAGGTTTCGGCTTCTTTTTATGATTTTTCTCGGGCTTGTATCGAGGCTCCTCACAAAATCTACATTGCATGAGCTCTGCATCATCCTTGTAATATAACATGCAACCATTAACACAGCAATGAATCTTATGAGAAGTAAGGCCTAATGAGGAAACCAACTTCTTAGTGAAGTAATAAGAAGTTGGTAAGTCCATGTTAGCCGGCTTTAGTTCATTCATAAGGCCTATGATGGAATCCATGGCAGCTTGAGAAATACTATAATCTGATTTGATACTCTGCAATCTGACAGCAACAGACAACTTGGAATGTACCGAGCCCTCATGGAATGGACGACTTGCTTCCTCCAATATTTTATAGAATTCACTTGCCTCGGCATTTGGAATGTGCTCAGTGTTAGGCTGTGATGTACCCGGCTGCATGGGATCATTATCCGGGTACATACCAAAAGCATCACGAACCATATCATCCATTCTATAATCATTACGGTCTGGTTCCAAAACCGGAGAACTAGTAGTGCCATGAATCTGTTGAAGCATTTGAATGTGCCCCTGCAAATCCCACGGCTCTCCATGATAACGCCAAATATAGTAATCTGGCATAAACCCCCTATCTAACAGATGCAGTTGTACGGTCGTCATATCTTGGAGGGTGCAACATTTGCACTTTATGCAGGGGTACTTGATTGTACCACGCCTTATAAAAGGTTCGGTTATTTTTGCTAAAGCAACAAATTCCTTAAGACCCTCTTCAAATTCAGGCCTTATCCCCCGCCGACCGGGGAAAAGTCTATTGTCCATCCACAAACGACGTGCATTAAAGTCCATATCTACACAAAAATTGCCAAATTGAGAACAATCTAATTGGTACCAATTTTTAATAATCCTAGCCTTTTTTTGAATATCCATTGGTCCGTTTGAATTCCATATTATCTAGTAAGTGCAATGCAATACAAAACGCATACAATTTATCCGGTTTAGGCATAAAATGTTCCAAACATGAACAATCCAAACAACAATACCAAAACCCTAACTTTAAATGCATAGCAAGTATCCCAAACACCACAACCCATGACAAGGCATCAACACATTGCAAACAACTCTACCAAACAATTCCAACATATCACAACAATTACCATAATTAATCCCAAACATCACAACCCTATATTTAAAGTTCATCAACCCAAAACAACTTACTCGACATCACATTATATAGAATAAACCAATTATAACTAACAACTAACATGTAAACAACATATATAGGCTCTCCATTATTTAAAAATATATATATAATTAAATTCGGATTATTAAACCAAAAAAAAAAAAAATTACCTCAACTTTGTATGGGATCCAATGGCATGTAACTATGAGTTACCAATGTGCTATCCACCCAATAACTACAAAAAAAGTGAATTAAAAAGTCATTATATGAGTTTTTAAAAAAATAACAAAAATTACTAAAAAATGAAATTTACCTTGAATTAGTAGGTGTAGATTGTGTTAGATGTTATGTTGGAGGTTATAGAGTAGTAATTTAAAGTTATATGGGGTTTATAATGGTGGATAGTTGGTTATGGGGTGGGGGGGGTTCGGTTTTTAGGGATTGGGTGGGTTTTGGGTATGTTGAAATGGGGGAGAAAGGGGTTCTGCCCCATTTTTAGTCACAGTTATGCGACCGACATGCGACCGATTTTCGGTCGCATAGCTGTGACTTAAAAAAATCCTATTTTCAGCGACTCACAAGCGGTCGAAGTGGCGACCGATTTTTAATTTTATTTTTTCAGTGGTTTGTGGACAGACCGATTTTCGGTCGCCTGATGGTGGTCGGAGATCCCGGTTTTTTTAGTAGTGATACTGCCACTATAGAGAGGTTTTACTGCATTACCTAAATCATCAAAGTTCAAAGTTCAGCATTAGTTAAATGGTACTGATAAATAAGCTTATAAAGTTGCCTTTATTGAGATTAAAAAAAAAACCTTAATTTATGCACACAAATTTATCTTTCTTTTCTTTGACAAATTAAAGGTGACCATCTTTGTCAATGAATCTCATTCGTGATGAGAAAACAAGAGAAGGGACTCCCCCTAACTTTTTGTTAGAAAAAAAGAAGAATGAAATGAGGAAGAATTAATCATGATGCAAGTCTAAACAATCTATTCTTTGCTTTACCTAATCAAACTTTGGTGGAAGCTGATCTTGTTGGTTTAGGAAAAGTTAAACAGGGATTTTAGGAGACTGATAGAAAAAGATGGGTGGAGGGGCCAGCACTAGTGGTGGGGGGGGGGGGGGGTTTCATGACCAACTTTTCTTTTTTCTCTCGAATATTTAGTACTCAAAATTTATTGGCCTTGAATTAATGCTTAGTAATGTTATTAAAGATATAAAACAGTCCATACTAAATTTCTCTACTATTCTCAGGTTTCAAAATGAGACCACTAGCAAGTTAAGGTTGGTGACATCATTATTCCTCACACTATTTGGTACTTGGTAGTGGTCAAAATAATAATTTTAGCATTAGATTATGGTATTTCATTTTCTTTCATGATTTCAAAAATTTGAACGTTTATGTCTTGTAAGGAAAGTAGACTAACGGTACAGTTACATACATGGTAACAAATTGACCCAATTTCGAACTATATATATTCTCATTCCCTAGTTCATTTCAAAGTATAAATATTTCCACTCTCCATTTAGTCTCCAAAGAATAACGAGGAGAACAGAAGAAATCAATGGTGAAGGCATGCATACATTATATCGAGGAAGAAGAAGGTGCAAATTAAACTTGGGGATGTGCCTGGCTCCCTGTATGCCACATGCTTTCACCAATCTTGTATTCTTCGATTGGCTGATCAGTGGGTGGCGTGCGAGGAGCCAAGCATACCACATTTTCATCTCCACCCTCACCCTCTCTTCCTTCTACTTTCATTCTTTCTCTTATTTTTTGATTTCATTAATTATCATAGCGAATTTGAGAATGTAGAACAAATCAATTTAGTTGAACTAATCGAACTTGTTTTAATGCTTTTTTCCGTCACCACAGGTACACCCCGCTCCAACTCCCTTTTGGTTCTATTTATTTTTAATTTGTGTTATGTCATATGTGAGATTATATGTGTTAATCTCATTTGTCATCCAGACTTTTATACTTTCACCAATAAATTCAGTTAATTATCACAGTTTTCTTTTTCTTCTTTTGTAGTGGATTTAGCTTTACACATTCCATACTTGGGTGTTCTCAAACAACTATGGTTTCATACGTCGAGGTAAGTACATAGTTATTTTCCCTTGTATTGCATGCATTGATTTGTATTACAAGTTATAACCTCTCTTACCCTATTTTTATTTAGTACAGTATAAACATGTGCCACCATATCCTGGATGATCTGTGTCTGTACTGGAGTATTATAGCATGCAAAACTTTCGAGAGGTTTAGTTTGGATGACAGCTTTTTATAGTGTGGCTGTCAAGTGTCTTCCCAGCCTGTGATCTACTTCAATTCTTTTAACAGCTTATGCATGTGTGAACTATATGAACATGTCAAATGAGGAGAGAAAGCAAGTTGGAACTTCTACTTCGTTACTCGACATAATGCCCGATGGACTTGTGAACTTGACAGAAGTTCCATAATCAAGATCTAGGTAAGAACAATTTCTTCAACCAGTGGATTAGGGCGGCTTGCTCTGACCATCAACATTTGTTCTATCCGTGAAACGTATGAATTAAGGCAGACCTTAAGAAGAGGACTTAAATTTAATTAATAAAATTTTATATATTTTTATTTGATTTCTTTTCTTTTCTTTTTGTTTTGTAATGATGGTGTACGTATATCGATCACACACTCTGATAGGTGCTAGTTCGAATTACTGTAAAAAAATATTCGGTAACTGTAGAAGCTATTAGTATAAGAGAGTTTAATTTTGTTGTCTTATTATCATTATCGTCATCAAATTATCATTTTCGCGTATAATTACATGCTTATTATCAAATTTGACTATTTATCTAAATATCCTCTATTTTGCTTACTAAATAACATTAATACTGAATTTCAAATAAGGATCATAAAATGTAGTATCTTATTATAAAATAAAATAATTAAGAAAATTGGAGCCCCCATTTTGGGGGGCCTAAACAACTTTAGTTGCCTCCCCTGGAGCCAGCCTTGAGATACACAGGTTTTCGAAGAATAACAATTTCTTTCACTCATGTTTGAAATTTTTTCGTCTATATATATATAGTCCTGTGAGATTTGCTATAGGTCATAGGTTATGACATATATGAAGGGTCAATTCCTCGGTATCCACTTCTATATATAGTACTAGTCACGCCGGGCCCAACGTTAAGCCGGATTTGTCTGTAAAATTATACTCCATTTGTTAATTTATGCGATAAAATTTGAATATATTCAAAGTAAGATAAAAAAAGATTTTTAAAAGTTATGATCATAAGACATTTCATAAAATTTGTGTGATTATAAAATGAGTTTATGGGAGATTGTTTTCAATATAAAAAGTTTTCATTTTTAAGAATTGATGAAAAAAATGCCAGAATATCTAAAACAATGTGATTGTTGTTTCTCCTCTTATTGTATTATCATACGTTGTCAGTTTTTCTAGTAGGCACTATCTAGCTAAAATTTTAAATCTTCGGTAAGTTTACTGACCGAAGATATCATCGGGTAATGTTTGTATTATTATTGAAAGTAATAAAAATTGAATTCCAATTTCTCAGTATCAATTTTAATATACTTAAACTTATTTATTGATTTAACACGTTAATCTCATTTACTGTTTGCATTTGGACTATTAAATGTTCAAATGAATATCTTTTGTTTGTACTATTAGAAAAATTTGACTGATTGTAGCATTTGGTACACATGGTGTTAGAACGTAGAAACACATACTTGTTATTCACGAAAAGATAAGATTAAAGAAGTGGGTCCTACGTAAAAGGTGAATATCTATATGGCATGTACTACTAGAAAGGAAGAGAATGAGGAAAACTTAGGTATTTTTGAGAATTGGAAAAAGGAAATTTAAGAGGGTATGTGTGTCCTTATATACAAGACAATTTTAGTTTTTTCTGGTTCTTATCTGCACCACAGGTTCTTTCCACATATGTTAATAGAGACTTGTCATCACTCTACACATTTGAATTAGCTCAAAATCAAATCATCACTTATTCTGTCCATTTCCTATATTTTCTTCTTTTTACTTCATCCCTATTAAACTATTTTAATGAGAAAATTTGTAGAACTATGACATAGAGGCAACTGGTTTAACTATTTGACTTCTATTACGGCAATTTTGCAAACACGATTTTGTTTAGTTTACTAAATAAATTTTGGACGAAAATATCTGTTTTAATATTATAAAAGACACACATAATCACCTCTTTTTTCTTTCTCCATCTAAATTTCTAGCCTAAGCAACACTTGTGCTCGATCCTTTTTTGTAGTCTCCAGGCTAATCATCTTATTAAGGATAAATGAGGTGTTCAGTAGAAAATTGATTCCGAATTTATAAATGTGTCATTATTTTTTAAACAGATTAATAAAAATATTGTGAGATTCTTTTTGAAACGGATAGATTAGTTATTTTATACTCTTATCAGGATGTTAATAAGTATACTCCTCCATTGCATTTATCTTTGTTATGAGTTCATTTAAATAATCAAAGTTTGCCTTACAGAAAATATTCTTTTGATTTTATTTAAAAAGATTTTTAAACAAAAGTATATTTTTTCAATAACAAAAGTATTACTGAAACAAGATTCATGTTTAGTCAATAACTACTTTTATGTTTAAAGTGAAAGTCAAAATATTTGTATTGTATCTAATTTAGTGGAATTTTTGTCGTTAAAATATTAACGCCTACGAATAAACACAAGTTGTCAAAATATTTCTAAATACTCGTCAGGTTTACGGACCAAGGATATTATAGGGTAATATTTGTATTATTGGAACTTATCTTTAAGCCTATCAATTTAATATACTCAGGCTTAATTTTCGATCTAAGTGCTCCAGTGTTGCTTTTGACTGAGATTTACTGTAATGACTCTGTGGCTTCCCCTTTAGTCCATTTCTTTCTAGTTTGACCGTCAGAATAAGACAGTAGTCGTAGTATCTAATCTCTTTAATTTACTTTCTTAGTAAAGTGCATTTATTTTCTCGTTGAACTCTTAATGATACATTAACAGTTGAATTTTTGACTATTCACATTCGCTATCTGCTGAGTACTCAACAGTACAAGCACCCTCATAGTCCAAATAACTGGAACGTCATGTTTAGTTTTTATATTAATTTTGAGTTCAATTGATAAGTGTAATTGTTTTTGAATATCTGTTTTTGTTTGAGTGATTAGAAATAATTGAATGATTAGAGGTTTTAGTAAAATGATGAGAAAAAGAGAAATAGATTTTGTAGAACAGGGCTGACATATGGCGTAGGATTTGGAGCTTGAAAGCTCAAAGTACATGTTGTACAATACAAAGATGGTGAGAAGGCATTAAATAAGTGGGGCCCACGTGACAGGAGAAGTATGACTTCATCAAGATTCCCCAACAATCAGCAGAAAAGAGTTGCACACTAAAGTTACAAAAAAGGACTTAAGATATTGTGAATTTACGGGAAGATAAGCATAAAGTAACGAAATAAATAGATAAAGCAAGGTCAAAAGTTTAACTTATCCTCCTTTTGGCGTATAGTGCGTGGACATGTACAGCTCTTAATGCGAGACGTTCAGACAGTCAAAGCATAAAACAACTTAATTGTCTGTTTTACCCTCAGGGACAGACAGGCATGTCAATGGTGACCTTGCCTGCTGTTCCCACTTACATATGTAGTATAGATTAGTTGCATTCTTAATTTTTAACGAGCCTATCAAAACTTATGCAATATAAACTTTTTGTGACCACTCCTTGGTAACCACTTCAGAGTAAAAATGAAGATTTGTTAGTTAAAAGAATTGCTACTTGAGTTTCTTTAATATTATAGTACACTATTAAGCGTAACTTCGGATAACTAAATTAGAAAAATTTCTCATTTCTTATGAGCGTTCTTAAGTTCAGGGGCGGAGCTAATAAGGATGACTAAAGTTCAATCATATCCTTAACGAAAACTTATACTGCGTAGGCAGTGTAAAAATAAATATTAGTAGTATGTTTAGGAGGCATTTGTTTTTATTAAGATTAAGAGATCTGAATCTGAATACACATTTGAATATTAAGATGTGGTATTAAGTTCTGAACACTATTAAGACGATTTGCTTTTCCAACATCTGAATATTTATAATTTATATTTATTCTTTATTAAAGTTTATACATACTATAAAATAATTTAACTATTATATCCGCGAAATATTAGATTGTAAGGTGGTGGTTTGTGGTGGTATGACGGTGGCGTCTGGTAGTAGTGATGGATAGCAGTTGTAGTGTTAGTGGTGGTTGTGTGATGTGGCGGTTTGATGGCAGATGTGGTTGGTGGTAGTGACTAGCAGTATTGGCGGTGGTAGGTAATGGTGGTGGTGGTGCTTGGTAGTAAAGGTAGTTGTGTTTGTGGAGGTGGTTAGTATTGGTTGGCGGTGGTGGTGGTGATGATGGTGCTAATGGTAATGATAACGTAGTGATAGGTAGTGGTGTGGTTACTGTGATGGTGGAGGTGGTCGGTGGTACTAGTGGTGGTTGCCAATTGTGTTAGTGGTAGGATAGTGGTTAAGGAGTTGTAGTGGTAGAAGTGGTGGTTGCTGATAAAGATAATGGTGGTTGTGATGGTGGAGGTGATTAGTGTGGTAGTGATAGTTAGTAGTTGGTGGTTTGTAGCAATATGTTTTGAGGGTTGAGGTGGTTAGTTGTTGTTGTTGATGGCTAGTGGTTGCTGGTGGTGGTTAGTGGTGGTAGACAGTGGTGGTGGTGGACTGGTGGTGGCGGGCGGTAGTGGTAGCGGTGGTTACCGATTGTGGTAGTGCGGTGGTAGTTAGTTGTGTAATATATGGAGGGGTGATGAACCTCTTAATGGTATTAAGACTTTACTCAAAATCCTAATAATACAGATCTATTAAGAGCTATTAAGTAGTTAAATCTTAATAAACAAACGCACTTAATGACCTAAGGTCTGAACCATTCAGATTCAGACCTCCATTAAATGCAAACAAATGAGATCCTATAACCCTTTGGCAAGTGGTTACTAAAGAGTAGTTTAATGCTCTATTAATAAAATATACTTCACTCCTTGGTAACCTCGTCAAAAAATATGCAAAGTTTCGCCGTCTATATATACTCAAGCTTTGGGATAGAAATCAATCTGCACGTTCAGTTAAAGTTATATGATATTTTAAAATGGACCATCATCTTTTATGGTAGCCACTTGTATAAATATCAGTTCCGGTTATCAAAGTCTCGACATAATATATTGATGATGATGAAGTCATTAGATAAGATTGCTCTATTTTTATCTGAAATCGTATTTACCAGATGTAACTGATTTATACTGCAGTAAAATACACATTTGTTTTATGGCCAATCCTTTAATATTTGACCAAAAGAAATTCTGTAACATTTATGTCTAGACTCAAAAATCAAACTTGTATTGAATGCAGTTACTTGCATGGAGTAAAATCTATAAGTAGAAGAAAAGAAGATTAGGTTAGTTTTTAGCTTCTGACCAGTTGATTGGAATGGTAGATGAGACTTGGTATAGGAGTTAGTATATATAGCTACTTAATCTCAATACATTTTTGACTAAACATATCAAGAAGTTTGTCTCAACATCAACAATTCTAGCTTGAGTAAGAATGGGGCCAGGAGGACCTAGAGGAGGCCCACCTATGTCTGGACCGGGAGGGCTCTCTGGCTGGGGCCCTCCTCAAGGTCAGGGAGGACCACCAATGCTTGGACCGGGAGGACCACCTGGATGGGGCCCTCCTCAAGGTCCGGGAGGACTACCGATGCCAGGACCATGTGGTTTCTTTGGTAGTTTTTGCAACCTTATCGGCTCATGGTAAAACATTTTTCATTATATGTTTTTAAACAATTTTTGATAATTTAGTAAAAAAGATATTTCTTTAGAGGAAAGTAAGATGAGGTGTTTACTGTTCAATAACCATCATTTATTCTTGGAAAAACTGGTTTTACTCTATCCCAGTTCTAAATAATACTTACTATATTAAGTTCTGAATCAGCTGTAATAAAATTTATCTTAATTTTTGTTTAACCCAATTTGATGTTTATATTCTGTAGCCTGAGCCTCTTTTGCTGTTGCTGGTTATGGCAAGACTGTTTTGGTGGCGCAATGGGCCCACCTGGGCCTCAAAGACCTTATGGACCACCTCCAATATGATCCAATTGCTTGATAAAAGAGAAAGTACGGAAAGAAAAGAAATAATATGATCTCATTTCAGAATAGTTACCTAGTTGTTCCTTTCTTTTCCAATAATCTCATTTTGATTTATCATTTTGTTTATAATAGAGAAAGATCCAATGAAACAGTATGTACTAGCGACTCAATGTTAATTTCAGAAAGTGTGTGTAAAAAGCAACTACAGTACATAATATGTTAACAGCGCCTATTCGGTATGTTGAGTAGTTTTTATAAATTTACGATGTCGTCAATCTCACTGCAACCCTCCTCTATCCCAACCTAAAATCACCCAATTAGCAAGCTCATATATACTGATTTCTTAACAGAGAACTTCACGTGCTTTTGATCTATAGAAAATTGACTTGAAATGCAAAAATAGTGAAAAGTTATATAATTAATCATGACTTGTTTGAGATTGAAACATAATAATTGTTTTAAGTAGAAACAGTGATTTAAAGAGCCTATATCTTCAGATGCAAACGATAATCCAAAAGAAACAAAAAGTACACATGATTAACTCATAAAACTTGATTCCAGCAACATATCAACTTAGTAAGTACAAACAGAACTTTGTCAATTCCGTAACAGATTTCTTCAAAAGCTTCACTTTAAGCACTAAACTTTCCTACCATTGTGGGGTTAAAGGAGAATAAAATGAAATCACAGGATTATTTACAAGAGTAACTTTTTTGTTCTAACAGAGCCGTATATTATGTATACTAATGTTCCGTGTAATCAAGAAGATTCCTCCTGCTCCACCCGACAAACTCTTCTATGCGTCAGCTGAGGACTCGTGTATTCGGAATCATTTTCAGTTGAGATATTGGACGAAACAGATGAACTGGGAACTGAACTCGACACCGGAATGGAACTATTCACTTGGCTCCTAAAACTATGAGAAGCAAGATGCTGGGAGGTCCTGGATGCTTCAGGAGCAGGGCTTCCCTGAGCTTCAGAAGCTAAGCGTCGAAGAAGATCCATAATAGTTGGGAGGAACCTTGATGAGAAGGAAATAAATCCAGCAAGCTGCAGAAAAGGAAAGCTAACTTCAGAGAACTCACGTTTAGTATTATCTCTTGCCTTCTTAAATGGAGATGGAAAATAAGCAAAAAGTGCATTATCTAAGAACAGAAAATAAAACAGCCCGCAGTGCTGTAATAACCATTTCAGTAAAGATCAGAAGGGGGAAGGTTCACAAGAATGTCATTATCAAATACATAACCTGCAGTCACTAATTAGTCAATTCTTACAGCTATCTAATGAAAATTCTATATCTCAATATTCTCTAATTGCGGACCTGCCTCTTAAGGTTATCTAGCCAACAACCTTTCTCCCTCCCCTAGTCACATGGCTAAATGGCACCTAGACTAATTTCATGCTCTCCTAGTAGAGTTGCATATGTTAAAACTTGAACATCTAGCATGTAAATGTTAAGAGGGTATCTTGTTTTTAAATTTCTAAGCCCACACGTCTCCACCAATCAGGGGGAAAGTACCTGGAGTTGCGACATATAAGGGACATCACTTCTCACATTATTTTCCATTAGACATGTTTATATTTAACATATAATTAAATTATACTTGCAACTTTGTTTCTTTCTTCACATATTTAGACAAGCCGAGAACAAGTCAAAGAACACGTCAAAATGGGCAATCCAACCCATAAGAGTCCACTGTGCAGAGTCATATAGAGCCTCAATGGGCACGGTCTCAGAAACCTTTTATGTGTCAAATCTTTTGTTCTTCAAGGAAGGAAAAACAGGTAGCAGAATATGTACACTAAATCGCAAAACCTTTTTATATTTCTAATCTTTTGTCCTTCAAGGGAGGGAAACACACAGCAGATTACACACTAGGAAACAATTTGTTCAAACAGCCATCTAAAGCTTGAAGTGGTAAAACTATAAATGATAATAAGGAACAATTAGTTTACTCACAGTGCCATTTCGGAACTCCCCAGGAATGTCCATCTGTACCCACAGAGCTTTCCCCAATAAATATACAACAAATAGAACGAAGAGGTACAGTGGATTTCTGTAGCAAAAGAAACTGAATTAGCTTGAAGAGCACATACAGAATAAATAAAAGGTGCATTAGATACAAGAAGAACCTTAAAAGAAGCATGAACTCGTTGAAACCAAGTATAATCATAGCCATTATTGCCCAGGGAGGAGGTAACCAATTATTGCTTCGCTGGTATGCTTCCTGAAGGGGAAAAAATTCACATTAAAAGGGTCCAGTACTTGAAAAGTGGGATACCTCACTAGAGTCCTCAATAGATGAGCACAGAGACAATTGAGAAGCCATAAAATTGTCTTTAATAGTTCAATCATTACAAGAATAGGAATATTAAGAAAGAGGCAGATAAGACTGAGCAAGGATGACAATCTATGGGTGCTGTTCTCTACCGGGAGTCAGCACTAGGTATTTTTGTGCTCGTAGGAAGGGAGATGGTTGACATCTCCTATGACAGGTACGAGAACAGCCTTGGGGCTTTACCTGCTACCAGGCATAAGGTACTTTTGTTTAAGCAGAAGCAGAAAACAGAAAGAATGAGCAAGGATGAGTCTCCGCTCTAGCTTTTTAATTCTTTGTATTTGACGGAAACTGACTATGTATGGGGAGCACAGAGAGTGCAACAAACTTTTGTCTTTAGAAGAAAGGGAAAAGGGAAAAGGGAAGGGGGGAAACAAGCTTGAGACAGTTGAAACCGCATTAGTTAAATCAAGATCAATTAATTCAATCAAAATGAAGTGTCATACAAATATATGCATTCACAGCAGATGGCACTGGAAGCATGGGACAGAAGACCCAACGACAAATATGGAAGAAGAATAAAGGGTTTCTCTGAGACAAGGACAGCATTGCGGCTTTTTTCCAGTCGGACAAGTACTGAACAAAGGGATTAGTGGCCCAAAGCACTCGGACAGAGCAAGACACAGGGGCAAGAGTTTAATAGCAAAGAGTCGGATCGGACAGCCAAAAAGCAAGTACACTTCTTCTACCTGTGCTGAAATAGCTTGACTAACAGTATACTCTGTTTCTGCCATGAATTGTCTCCACAAAGCTTTACACTGCACTGGTGTGAGCAATGTGTTCTCTGGTGCAACCTGATAAAAATTTGCTGGTAGTGAGCAATTTAATGGTGAAAGTAAATCAAATACAACTGCTAGTGTAAGTTCACTGGACCTCTTCCCATGAGCTTGAGGCAAGTGGATCACCAGAATCTCCAATATCCCTATTATGAGAAGAAACTGAACTCGTTCCTTCCAAGAGTCGAGAAAAAAGTATGTTTTCTATTCCGTCTATTTTTTCATCCAATCGTATTGCAGCCATTACAGACAAAAGCTTCAGAGACTGCTCCAGATAAACGAAAGACATGATAAGGAACTTCTAGTTTTAGGAACTGGAATACAAAGTCAGAAAATTTGAACTGGGAAAAAAATTCATATTTGCAAATACCGCAGATCGGGCCTCCTTTGTTATTGATTTAATGTCCTCCTTCCCTGTCCAAAGCCTTGGTATTGAATCACTATCATGGCTGAACACAGTATTAAACCTAAAGTTCAAAGCTGTCAGCAACTTAAAAAGGTTAAGACAACAGAAGATCAAATACAAAACAAATATGGTATTTTACCTATCCTTCATTCGCATCAAAACTTTTCCAGCTTCCTCTCTTGCTCTCTTCTCCACAACACTTCTAGCGTATACCTTCAGATTTTGCATCATTCTGTCAAAAGTATCCTGGTCCAATTCAAAGTCGGAAAGTGCTGTGGAGAATCCTGATATGGCCAAGTCAGTCTCACGTCTTAGAAGCTTTCTTATTGAAGGCCATGTGTCACTCCCACCAACCTCAAAAAGGGATTCTACAGGTTCAGCAAGTGCAGCTGTGATTCGTTTCTGTCAAATGAAATATGGCTAAGTGATGCATCCTCTAAAGTTATCGATTTGTTGAAGAAGAAAAAGGAACCAAAAAGAACAAAGCAAAGGTATGTCCTCAGACATCAGGGACAAGTAAAGCTGACATTCTCACCAATTACCAGCAGAGGATTTACTACTTAAGGTTACTTACCTCATAAGTGGTCTTCAGTTCTGACAACTTATCATTACGAACAGAGGATGCATAGGTATCGATATCACGATGAAGTTTGTCACGAACTTTTGAGGCATCCCAATTAGCATGTCTTATGGCTGCATCTGAAGTTGGCAAGACAGATTATTACGTGAAGGGAGTGAAATGATGGGAATGAACTTCCAGTTCAATTGATCCATGAGAAGTTAATCAAGACATCAAAAATACATTATCTTCATTCTCTCCGAGAACCTTAAAATCTGAAAGAGCAATCTATTCTCCCTGCTCCAACCCTCACCTAGACCCCTCACGCCCAACCACAGAAAAGGAGGGCAGCAGCTGGGAAACTGTTCAAATTATCCAAACCAATTTCCAATTTGCACATACTACCACATATGCATATAAAATGCCAAACGTCATTAACCCCATGCAGAAGGCACCCGTGATGTTATTAATCATAAAAACAATTTCGCTACACACTCTACACAACAAATAGCAATGGCATGGGGTTTGCTAATATATTATAAACAATTGACCATACTTCACCATGAAATTGCCTGGGTTTATTACATTAAAGAAAAAGAAGTTAGAAAACTGAGTTTCAAAAGCTCTTGAGAGACCAGGTTAACCAAAAAACGAGTATCACTAGCCCAGGGGTAAATATAACAAGCACCTAGTGCAAAGATGTCTGCAGAAAGTCAAGGAATGATTAAAACTATTGTATAGAATTTTTTGATGATAGTGTTATTCCTGGAAGTCATGAGATTCAGCAAGAGCATTGTGTACATTGTTCTTAATGATTTATTCATAACACATAGGACTCTTAAATATTAGTTTTTCGTTTGGCTTTCTTCATGAAATTGGAATTTAGCATTTCAAAAGTCATCTAGACATACCTGAACATCCCTTATCAAATTCAAGCATAGAAGTCTCAGCACATATACAAACAGATGCAGCAAACCCTTCTCCTCTGCGTAATGATTGTTCTAGCTGAGTCTTAAATGTTTCAAGCGATTTAACACGTAGATGCCCCAACTGAGAAAGGAAAGCGGGATGAACCAACTGCAAAAAGCTTTGCATGATGAGTAAGTAAAAAAAATATTTTAAAATATTAGAAATAATTCCTCTGTTAGACCAATGATCACTTAATCGCAATTAAAATCTAACTCTTACCTCACTACCATGCCCAAACAGAAGAAGACACTTAAACTGGGACACAACGAGTAGCATAGCTCCATATAATGAGACATGTATGTGTAATTTGAGAAAGAGATGCATAAAGTGCAGACGTGAAAGTAAGTCTCTGGTCAGAGGAACATGTAATGGGTCGTAAAGGGCGGGGGGAGGTCGACATTCAGGAGAATAACTGTTAAGGGCAGCCCAGTGCACGAAGCATCTCGCTATCACGCAGTGATCGGGGAAGGGCCGCATCCCAGAGGGATGTAATGTAGCCAGCCTACCCTGATGCTTACATTAATGGCTGATTCCACGGCTTGAACTGTGACCTTTAGCTCACACGGAGACAACTTTACCGTTGCTCCAATGCTCTCCTTCGATAACTGTTTACGTTGTTTGGTTAAAAAAGTATATGGGAGGAAGAGGCACAAGACAAATAAAATTAGTATCACACATATTTATTATATCCCAAATATAAGATAGAAAGACTACAATATTTATGCTTAAAATTATGTATACCCTTTCCCACTTCCTGTATTTCGTAAGGCAATATAGAGGCTCGTGAATTTTGCAATTCCTGGGCCAACATTAGATCTTAGTCCAAAGAATAAAAACAAGGGAGCATGTAGGTAAAGATGTATTCTACAAATAGACCCCTCCAGAGGAGATCAAAATACATATCTACTAGAACTACGCGGGGTGGGGGGTGGGGGGGGGGTTGTAAAAAGGGAATTAAAAAAAAAAAGAAACAAACAAGAAACTAGTCTTCGACGTAAAGAGATAGTGAGCAAGATGTGGAACTAGCAAAAATAAAATTATGCAGCCAAAAACATGACACTATCGAGAACCAGTAATAGCAAGTCCTTTTTGGCTGAGAAGTTCATACAAATTTACCGATCAAATTACCAAATTCAAGATGGTGAAATAGATCCTTTGCAAATTCATGAGGTAATTCGTCTGTGAAACTTAACATGAAACAATGCAAGACATGCAACACAAAGTTATACAGCCGTAACCTGCAATGCTTTCGACAGAAATTGTTCACGTTTGGAACTTCTCACATTTTCTTCAAAGAAGAGAGTTTCCGCGTCATATCTGTTAGAAAAGGAAAAGATAATTTAAAGCATCAGAGCTACCACATAGGAGATAGTTTCCTTTCATATAATTGTAACATTATGCTTTCTAGGACATAGTTTCTTTATTGAAAGCAGAGATAAGATTAAACTAAATGAACGGACGATTAGTCCAACTTTTAGTTTGAAGCTAGTTGAAAGAGCCAAAAAATAAGACAGTCTAAAATCAGACAAACTCTTCAAACCACTATGAAAACTCATACTAACCAACACTTCTGATTTTCCATGAGTAATGTTCGATTATCAATAAGAATTTCTAAAGATTATAATAACTAAACCATTTGCAGCTAAGTTACACATATATTATCACAAAGGAAAAGTCACAATTCAATTAAATCAGACATTATATTGTTTCACGTGACATCTAACTTAGTATTAGAAAATTTAAAGAATAAATAGCGAAAAACATAAACTGTCTATGGCAATTCTAACCACAACTGGAACTTATCATCGTGAGGCAAGAATGATTGCAGGTTTCTACCTTAGCTAATCAAAATATTTCTTTCTATAAATGGAACAAAAATACTAGCGACTCCAATTTAAACCATTTCCTAATCATTTTCGTTAACTTCTGTTCGTCTATTTTAATTTTATTTGTTCATAAAATATACAACAAATTATTTCCAAATAAGGCAATCGTTTAAACAGTAAATATATTATAATAGTATGCCCAAGTACAAAGGGAATAGAGAGTGAGTGGTGATGTGCAAAACGTCTGTACAGTTTTAATAGTGTGATAAATAAGAACAAAAAACAGGGCATAAATATAGAAATAATAAAGAAGTTTCAGCAAAAGTAATCATTTAAACGGGCAGAGATGGTTTCTTTTAAAACCTGATTTTCCAGAAAGGTAAAGAAATTAGATAACACCACGAATGTAACTAAGTACCGTCTGCATCCGTTTACTTGTTTGGTAGAATTTTTGGAACTAATAACCATGCTGCAAGCATGTACCTGTTACTAATTTTCTTTTTCGAAAATGTAACACATATTTTGAGAGCTATCCCTTAGAGAGTAAGGGTTTTAGGATAAGTAAAAGTAAGACTGAACACATGCACTAAAAGTTTAGACAGCATGAGAAGAGAAAATTTGAGGTGAGGCTAGATGGGATTGCGGTACCAAAATGCAAACAATTAGATATCTAGGCTCATTGTATCAAGAGAATAGATGATAGAGGAAGATGTTACTCAGAATTAAAATCGGATGGTTGAAATAGAAAAGTGCTACAGAAGTGCTATGCAATAGAAAGATTCCTATCAAAGTGAAAATTAAGTACAATAGAACAATTATAAGACCGGAAATGTTAGATGATAGTGAATGTTGGACCACTAAAGTCCAACATATCCACAATATGTGTCGTGGTGATGCGGATGCGAAGATGGATGTGCAATCACACAAGATTAGATAAGATTAGAAATAACCACATTCGACAAAAGGTGCAAGTAGCACATATTGAGGATAAGATGAGAGAACGCCGCTTAAGATGGTTTGGTCACATCTTCCGTCGACATGCAGATGCACCAAGTCCATAGGTGTGAAACTATGGCGAGTGAAGGTTTTCGAAGGGGACAATGTTAGACCTAAGATCACATGGAAGTTGCCTCAAAGGACCTACAATTCTTTGGATTCAATGTAGATTAAGCTAAAGAGAGCACAATGTAAGAAAAAGATCCATATATATCTACTAGTTGCATAATGACATGTATTGAGCATACTTGGAGAAATATGGTCCATAAGGATTCATACTGCCGACTTCAACTTGTTTAGGATTGACGCATAGTTGTGTGGGATGATTCCACTCAATCTCATATTATAAAAGAATGATACTAGACTTACCTGCTATCCATGACGATGGCCTTGCGGCATTTGTTACTATGAGAAGCAGCATACTTTATGGAGCCACAATTCACCACATTGGCAAGTTTGTCTGTTTATGGGATAACATCAGTGTTTATATTTTGAACCTATGTGTACAATTTGATGAACCAAAACGTAAGTCTTAAACAAAATTAACTGCCACAGGGTAACAAAGGTAAAATAATGGTTACCTAATTTCGATTTTGGTGGTTGCTGAGGGAGAAAGGTACACAGTTTAATCTTGTCGGAAGTGGTAGTGGTGGGTCTTCTGTATTGTCCTATTTCACCTCCTCAGTAATAGTAAACATGTCTCTAACCCCATTCATATTTGTTAACAGGTACTCCATAGGATAAAGAAAACCTGACTTTTGCTGTTGAGATCAAGTAAGTACAGAAGAGGTGGAGCTTATCTCCGCGCTTTTCTATGTCATCTCTGTAAAGAACTGCAGCAACGTGTTGTTCCTGTAATTTCATAGCATGATGAGTTAGGTAACCACAATTGTAGAAAGCGTTCTGCCGGTCAAATAGAAAGTAACAAGATAGTGTGTGAATTATTTTCTCGTCTTCTAATAGAACGATTTGGAATCGTGTCTTTCCATCATTACTTTGCCTCACCCGAGGTTTCTCAATGAGGTTTCTCAATGAGTTGGACCTTCGAGGTCCACTCTCTTTACTGTGGAGTGATCCCACCGATGGTAAGTTTGTACTTCATTTTTGGTACAATCTGGACAAATGAGATGAAGAAGAAACCAAAATAACACATGGTCAACATATTGAATGACGAAAGACTCACAAATATAATAAAATAGAATGGCAAGCAAACAGCTACACCAAAATCTCACTTTAGAATGTAACGGTAATAGCAACACTAAGCAGGTTGTATGATCTATGGAGAACATCTATGGATTATCTAGGCTGCCCCTGTATCGGGTGACTGGCTCGATGAATTTGGACATTGTCATAGTCATTTTCTGAGAACATCCCTCGACGAATTCCAGGATGTTGTCATAGTCATTTGTAGGGAATAGCCATTGTACCACAATATTTGAAAACACAACCCAATGACTATGACAGCGCACTGAAATTTGTCGATCCAATCATCTGATACACAGGACAGAGAGGATAATCCATTATCATCCAACCAACTTTTTGTTCCTATTGTCGTTACATTCTAAAATTAAATTTTTGGTGTAGCTGTCTGCTTTCCATTCTATTATATTATATTTGTAACTTTCAACATTCAATATGTTGACCATGTGTTATTTTGGTTTTCTTCATCGTCTCATTTGCTACCGAAAATGGAGCAGACTTACCGTTGCTGGGATCACTTCACAGTAAAGGGAGTGGACCTCGAAGGTCCAAATCATTGAGAAACCTCGGACGAGGCAAAGTAAAGATGGAAAGACACGATTACAGATCGTTCTATTAGAAGACGAGAAAGTAATTTTCACACTATCGTGTTACTTCCTATTTGACCGGCCGGACGCTTTCTACAATTGCGGTTACCTAACTCATCATGCTATGAAATTACCGGAACAACAGGTAGCTGCAGTTCTTTACAGAGATGACATAGAAAAGCGCGGAGACAAGCTCCAGCCCTTCTGTACTTACTTGATCTCAACAGCAATAGTCAGGTTTCCTTTATCCTGTGGAGTACCTGTTATCAAATATGAATGGGTTAGAGACATGTTTACAGAAGACCCACCACTACCACCTCCGACAAGATTAAACTGTGTACCTTTTGTTGATCTCCATCAGCAACCACTGAAATTGGAATTCGGTAACCATTATTTTACCTTTATTAACTTGTGACAGTTAATATTTGTTGAAGACTTACGTTTTGGTTCATCTAATTGTACACATAGGCTTAAAATATAAACGCTGATGTTATCCCATATACAGACATACTTTCCATTGTGGTGAATTGTGGCTGCATGAAGTATGCTGGTTCTCACAGTAACAAGTGTCACAAGGCCATCATCAGGTATACCAGGTAAGCCTGGCACCATTCTATTATTATATGAAATTGAGTAGAATCATGCCGTCCCATACAGCAACATATGAGGAGAGAAAAGGGATAGCTTTTAGAATACGCATTCTGTATTCGCATAAGAAAATTAGTAACAGGTACATGTTCACAGCAGGTTATTAGTTGCAAACTGTAGTAAATTCTGGAAGTTAGATCTTCTTAAGAAAAATTCGAGCAAGCAAGAAAAAGGACTTTGTTACATTCGAGGTGTCATCTGATTTCTTTACCTTTCTGAAAACCCACATTTTAAAAGCAACCATCCGAGCATGTAGATAATTACTTTTGCAGAAAGCACAATTATCTTAAGCAAGTAAGCTATCTTAATTGATGGAAATCATCAACTAAGTTAGGAGCTCAAACTGTCTCTTCTATCTTTCAGTACCTCAACACGTATTTCTACAAAAATACAATATTATCACACTCCAAATCGAAGAATCTTCTTAGAGATGCAGGCCACACATACTGAAGAACAGTATGTAGTTACTGATAAGCAAACAATTAACGTAAGCAGACACTCATCAACAATGTTTGTGGCTAAAAGAAAGGTTATCACAAACCCTCTCCTTTGTTAAATAGTGTTGGTGGTGCAACTAACATAGTTAAACATAGTGCACTTACTCTGACAGAATGTTATCTAATATAGAGCCCAGTCGTCTTCCAAAATTTCGAACCACATCCTCATGCACTTCATGCTCAAGAGTTAGCCAGTCCTATATTGAAGCAAGGATTGAGCATTGTACATTTCTGATCCAAAAAGAAAAGGTATAAAGCACTGGCACGACCTCATTTATCATCAAGCTACTGAACTTCTCATTTGCAATTTCTTCACAACGCACAGTGGCCACCATGACCTACAAAAGGCAAATAAATTGGTCATCAAATCACTGAGTAAATAAGCTGTCTGCTAATTAGCAAGCACACTTCACCTTGTGAGCTGGCAAGTCGAGGTCCTTGTTTTCTTTGATAACTTTCCATATTTGCTGTGTGCTGTAAGAAAAACCAGAGGCAGGAACGACACCCCGCCTATCACCAGCTAGGCCTCCTGGAGAGATGGAGTGGAAGAAACGCTGCCTAAGTTGAGCAACCTGAATGAACACCATACAAAGCCAAGACATGTAAAAACTACTCGGGACAGGAAACCATCTGGTTCGCGAAATGAAAGCAATCTGGTACTCAAAAGAGCAGATATGATGAGGCTAAAATAAGAGGAACTACCTGCTCTTTAAACTGCTCTTCCTTCTCCTCGTAACTGGGTAGGGCAGAGACTTCTACCTTCACATCAGAGAAAGACAAATAAGGAAATTCTAATTCGGAAAGCTCTGCTGATAACATAAGAACAGAAAACATCCTCACGTTAAAAAATTCACATAATGGGGTGTCCTTGTGTACTCGGGGCTTTCGAACTGCATCCCATATCTGCAAAATAAAGCACTCCTGATAAGATTGAACACAATATTTCATTCTTTTTTCCAGAATTTTTTCATCTGAGTTGAGAGGAATAGACAAATTCAGTTAGAACAACGACCACTTAAAGCGACAGAAAATTCAGTTACCTTCTGAATATCCTCCCTCAGAATAGGCTCCAGATATTCTAGTGGAGTCTGCAAGAAAAGTCGAAGCAAATCGGTGGCCAATATTCTTTGGGAATGTAAATAAGAAGGTAACAAGTGAATCTTCAAACATCTTGAAGAGAAAGATTTACCAGACCTTTGTTTTATCCCGTATAACAAAAAGAAGGGTAGTTTTGCGGGGACTAAACAAACGCATCATGACCTACCAAATAAGAAAATAGATTCAGATAACCGAAGAATCAATCACTTTTAAGGAGCCAGGAAAACTAGAATTTACCTGGAATACTGTCTTGAGAAGAGGTTTATTGGCAGCCTGCTCCCTACCAATGTCATGGCACCACCTGAATACCATAAGAGGAAAATCGAAAGTCAGATAACAATTCACTTAAAGGTGACCTAAGCAATGAAAACTGAAAAATCTAGGAGAAATACAAACCCAGAACTAGTAAATTGTCTTCTAGGGAAAGCCTACAATCATGAATATGAGTAGAGACTTCAACAATAGCTCACTAAGGAGGGAAGTTAATTCCTATGCCACCACTGACAAAAGGCAGGTAACTAGAAGTTAAGCAATAAATGACCCTCTAACAATGCACTCAGGAGCAGCAGCCAATCATGACATCTTCACAGCTGCCACCTCTTCTGAATATAAGCAAGTTGTTCAAAGTTAAGTGTGTTATGAGTTTCTCGAGAGGCTGAAAGACTAAAACCAGTTAGAGTTCTATCAAGATGTCAATCGATATGGTAATTTTAGATAAATCTAGAAGTCATGTCAAAGAGACCAAATAATACTGTCAAGGATGTCATCTTCAAACTAAAGAAACTGAAAATTCCAGCGTTCCATAATAAGGTATAGATGAGCTAGTTAACTTCACTATTCTCAGTCATCAAACATCAGGCTACAAACAAACTCACATGTTTATTAGCACAACATCTGCAACAGCCAAAGCAAACAAGGCACTTTGCTTCTCAAATGTTGTATCATCCTGCAACCAAGAATATAAATCAAAATGAGATACTGCAACTGTAAAGTAAGCTAATTCTGATAGGAAAAACAATCATCTGCCACCACAAAAGTTCACAATGTGATCCATGTGCAGTTGCAATCCGATCTTAATAAAACATTTACATCCATTCATCAATGTGATAACTACATCTCTACAGTCTACAAAAAGGGAGCTTCATTGCCAATCTGTGTGGTATGGGCCACTCAGAAGTATAGTCACTATGTCCAAGAGAAGGTAAAATATGAATTGTTAAAGTATGGGTCATCTCATCTAAAAGCTTAAGCCGTTAGAGAGAATACACTTTTCTTTATTTAATTATTTTATCAACACGCCCCCTCACCGTGCGGGTCTGATTCTTTTTCATGGGCCAAGCACGTGGAAATTCTTTTTAATATTGGGAAGCAGCAAGACTCCATTTCAAGACCTCTGCCGGCTCTCATACCATGTTGAAATGTGTGACTATCTCATCTAAAAGCTTAAACTGTTAGAGAGAGTAAACTTTTATTTATTTAATTTTTTTCTCAACATGAATGACAAACACCATACAAATATTAACATCATTTACGGACTGCAAAATATTTCTAGAGATATCTTGATCTTTCACCAATTTATAGCATGGACAGTGAAAGTAAGGAACCAATCTAGTGAAAAGTAAGGGACAAGACACAAAAAGTAGACTAAAGGAAACATGATTTATAGTACATTATAGAGCCAGAAACCACAATAACTTCATCAATGATCAGTATCACAGGAAGACACACGCACATACTCCACTACAGATTTCCAACATCATGAATAACCATCTTTCTCTGCTGCTTGGCATTTTATTTTTCTCCCAGCATTGAAATTAAGTCCACTAATAAGGGAGTTGAAAGAAAAAATTGCAAATTAGGACTAAGGTGCTTTACCTATGCTAGCTAAGTTACATTTGGGAGTTCTGACCCCTGATCGAATCTCTCCCCACCCTACCTCACACCACACAAAATAAAAAAGTGGATAACTAGGAAAATGGTATTCATGTGAGTGTTATAGGCCTGCCATCCATCACGCCCTTATATTTCGTATTATTTAAAGCCCCTGTCCGTATCTGTAACACCATCTCCAAAATTCAGGAAAACTGAAAATTGAGACATGTACATATCAGAACATATGTCCTAGCATGTATGATCAGAATCCCATTCTAAAATACCATACTTAGCACAGCTGTAGTCTACCCTGCGGACATGAGATGCTAAACTGCTTCGCAAACAGTCATTCTACTCAACCATCAAAGTTACTTATTCCCGAGCAGGCATTACCTCCAACTTCCTGCTTCGTCCACAGTTGCTCCTCTTACTGATTCACCTTTTATCTACTACATAGATGATAGGGACATCCTAACTTATCAAAACTTCAAAAATGGTATCTGGTTTGTTTCACTTGTTTACTTTAAAATGTAAGTCATGTTAGTGCGTAAACATAGCGTTACCCTTCTTTTAACGTCCTAATAATCGGGCAGAGCAACATTTCTCTTTAGTTTATTAAGATGTTTGGAGTCTTGGTCAGGTTAGTTCTATTTTGGGATTCCGCTACTCTATAAGTTCCATTGGTGATTATTCAACGAGCACCTAAATATTCTTGATGAGAATACCAATCCTAGTTTTGTCCATTTCTCAAACTTTCCATGATGAAATTTAAAATCAATTTAGGGTTTCTATCCTCGTTTTTCGTGGTGATGATGCACTCGAGTAGTTATCTTCTCCATTTCAACTGTTTATGAACTCTCAGCAAACACCACATAATTACACCTAACAGAACAATAGGATAGCTGAGAGGAAGAATAGGCATCTCATTGAGCCGCTTGCACCCTACTCATACAATTTCATATTTGGTTCTGTTTGTAGGGGATGTGATTCACCATATCATCTTATTAATCGTTTGCTAACCAAAATTACGATCCACATTTCGCTTTATTACCACACATTTGCCTCTATATTTGCTTCATTTTCGTGTCTTATAGTATACATGTTTAGTTCATGACTTGAACCCTTGAGAGAGATAAATCAGCACCTCGTGCCTTTAAGTGTGTTTCTTATATATCCTCGAGACAGAAGGAATATGTCGCTACACATCTGAACATCATCGATACATTCGAGTGTGTCGATGTTACCTTCTTTGATAATCAACTTTACAACGCACCTTCTTTCTTTTCTCCAAATATCTCATGTCTAACCTACACCATCTCTTATAGATCCCATGATTACCTCAACAACACCTTCTCCTACAGATCCACCGTTGACCACTCTTAACTTATCATTGTCGATACCGCCCTATACCAAGTCCAAATAATTCGAATCCAGCGCCAAAATGGGTTACTTTATAAGTTTAGCAACAGAAATGGGTTGCTCAACTAAGAAGTAACAAAAATAGGTATATCGGCACTTCTTTTGCCGACTTACACCAATGAATGGACGGAACCCCTTAACAGACAAACGGAGTATCTTTTAATTTTAAAAAAATATATATTTACATAAGTCGGCACTTATTCCGCCGACTTAATAAGTCGCCAGAATAGATTTAGTTTTACATAGATAGACATATCGGCATTATTGGAGCCAACTTATAGCTTTAGTTTTACTCTCCAGCAAAGTAAAATTTTTCACTTCAAACTCTTTTACCCCACTTCTCATGGTACGTTTTAGTTGGCACAATAGACACAAGTAGCTAGTAAATGTACTCTTTTAGTATCTATAATGCACTGGTGGATGTACTCTCTATTATCTATTGCATGTGTGAGCGATGGCTTCATAGCCTTGGTTTAAAGTATACTTCATTGAAAAAATATATGTTTATCGTCTGCAGCTTTCGACACAAAATAATGGCGTAGTACTACTCTGCATCCAAAAGTTTGGAATGCTAGATTACTTCTAATCAGATGAAGTAGTTAGTTAAGTAAGTGATGAGTTGCAATTGAAATTTCCCTTCCTTCCGCTTATTCTTAACGAAGTCTAGTTTTTAGCCTTTGTGCTCTCGTGCATTATCTGGATAGCTATATCTCTATATTTTGACATAATGGTGCTTGTTTTTGTAGGGTTGAAATATGGAAATAAAGCATGTTGTTGAGATGGAGGTGGTGCCTACAACTTCAACCAACAAGTATTTTGTGGCAATACCAAACAAGACAAACATTAACAGCCACAGCCTGCGAAGATCCATACAATTATGTAAGCTGGATAGGATACATGTTACTAAGCAGCAAAAAAAACTCACAACATATGCCATTCTCAATGGTTCTTATTTTGATCCTCCATTTTCACTGCAAAACTTATGTGATATTCAGCTTATCGGTTGACATGATTTTCTTGCATGTGGAGGGAAAATAAACCACGAGCTATTAGATTTCGGTGGTAGCATAAAAGAGATTTGAGGCAAGAGTTTATAGAGGAGAAAATGTGTAAATCGGCAGAAGTTCTTCCGTCTTATAGATCGACAAATTTTCTGCCTATTTATACGTTTAAGGCAAAATCATAAGTCGGCGTTTATTATGACGACTTATTAAGTCGGTGGAATAAACGCCGACTTATTAAAAAGATACTCCGTTTCTCTGTTAATGTTTTCCCATTTCTGTTGCTAAACTAATAAAGTAACCCATTTTGGCGCTGGGGTAATTAGATTCTCCACCAGATGTGGATTTGTCTCCTTTACATTGTGCCCTGGCTATCCGAAAGGTATTCATTCTACTTGTAATCCTAACTCCATTTACAGCTTTCTGAGCTATCATCACCTGTCATCATCCCGTTATGCATTTATATCGTCTTTGTCTTCTGTTTCTATTCCTAGTCTACATGCAAAACTCTTTCTCACCCTAATTGGCAACAGGTTATAATCGAAAAATGTTTATTTTACACACTACTGTTACTTGTTCCTCTAGTCGAAGAAAGTCCACTGTAGATTCTTGATAGGTGTATAGAGTGAAGATTAGTCCAGATGGTCATGTTGATCGGCTTAAGGCACGTTTAGGTGCCAAAGGTTATATGCATATTCATTAGCTTGACTATATGATACACTATCCCGTGGATAAGATTACTGTTGTCCATCTTTTTCTATCTATGGTTGTTGTTCGCCAATGGCCTCATCAGTTGGACATTAAAAACATTTCGTCCCGGGAATTTTTTAGATGAAGTATACATAGAGCAACGACCAGGCATTATTGCTTATGGAGAAATCACTGGCCTGTATGTAGCCACATTAATCATTGTATGGTCGGAAACAATCTTCTCGAGTATGGTTTCATAAATTCAACACATTAATTCAAGAGTTTGGCATGACTAGAAGTGAAATAGAGTATTTTCTGTCCTATCATCGTTCCCTCTCAAACTATGGGCAAGTTAAGTTGATAATATAGTCATCACATGCAAAGACCAAGAAGGAATTACTAAGTTGAAGAATCATTTCTTTCAGTATTTTTAGACCAAAGATCTTGGTATTAGATATCATTTCACAAAGGAAGTTGATATTCTTGAGACATGAATGACAGATTGTAGGCTAATTGAAACTCCTATGAATCTGAATGTTAAGCTTCTAGGTCAGGGGTAACATTTTATTGATCTTGAAAGATATAGGTTGATTGGCAAGTTAAATTATCTCACAGTACCTCGACCCGACATTGCTTTTCTGGTGCATATTGTATGTCAGTTCTTGGACTGTCTTATAGTCACTAGTATACAGTGACTCAAATCCTTCAATATATAGAATTCGCGCACTCCAGACAAAGGACCACTTTACAGGATCGATCACATGAGCAGGTTGTTTGGTATCCAAAAGCAAATTGTGAAGGGTAACTAACGGAATTTACTTCGGGGTACTACACTGTGGGGTTACAAGTAATTTAGTGTCTTGGAAATGTAAGAATCAAATGTAGATCCAAGACTGAGAAAAACAGCAAAAATCGAGCCTTGACAGTGGCAACCTCTGTGGTTAAATGGATCAGTTAACTACTAAAAGAAGTGAAATTTAGAGATTGGTCAAGTAGAACTTGTACATGATAATAAAGCTACACTTCATATTGCATCAGATCTGGTGTTCCGTGAGAGGACCAAGCACATTAAAAATCATTTCGCCAGAGAAAAGAGATACTAACAAGAAAACATTGTCGCAAAGTTCGTAACATCAAAAGATCAGGTTCAGATATATTCACTAAGACCCATGCTGGACCCTGAGCGAGTTATATATGTAGCAATCCAGGTACATATGATTTATATGCACAACTTGACTGGGTGTCAAGAATATTGTATTAATTAGAATCAGATAACATAAATTAGGTTTATTGTTTTTCTGTAAAATGGTGTTCTTGATTTTCCTTCCTAGTTAGAATATGAATACTTTAATATTTAAACGCAATAGCATAAGGGAATCAAGCTGAGCTTCACTCAATTTCCTCTTCCTTGTTTATATTCTCACATTTTTTTAAAGCCTAATGCAGGGAGGCGACACGGGAAAGGCTAATTGGACCCCAGCTTAATGTACATAAACTGGTTCTCATCACCCCTCTCCAGTGATCTCTTTCTTTACCCAGAAACCTAGTATAACTTGGCTGACAGTTTCTTAACCAAATTTTGTAGACGTGCTGCTGAAACCTACACAGTCAGGATGCCTCCCCAACATACTCAGTGAGAGAAAGAATATGTTAATGGTTAATGGTTTATTGGAAACTAATCAAACTAGGCAAGACAGAATTTGAATGACAGTCTTATCAAAGAAGCTTTATGCTAATTCCTAATTATTCATCCAAGTTATCACTTAGGCCTTAGCATCACTCTTCTTCGTTATGGAATAAATATAAACATACATATTTCTCTTTGGTCAGTACGAAGAATTTCACATTTCAAGAGATTAATTTTCTTTTGGGATGAAGTTTGGGAGGAACTTTGAACTATATATACACATGACTGTTAACAATTACTTCTAGCGACCTCTTAATGAAGCAATAAGCTGATTCACTAATTACTCATTGCAAGTATATATCTGTTGTCTGATACTATTCTTTCAAGTTTACTATGTTCAACAACATAGTGTAACTTGTCTAAGTTTGACGTGTTCAGGACGTGCCATTCCTTTATTACAAGAATGCACGTAGGATTGTACAAACTGTCCCTAACGCTATGATGTAGGTACAATCAGGTTTGCAGCATTTTATGATTCAAAACACAGCATCAGGTTGGTCATGGTTAGGAAAGGATTGCACGATGATTAATACCTCACCCCTCTCTCTTCCATCAGTACCCTCCAAATCCATGACAATGGTCAATGGCTCAATGCCGACAGCCTTTGCTATCCAAATTCCCTTGGTTGTCTGATTCCTGAAATGAACTACATATTTAGAAACAGATATTTAAATGGAATATATTTCCTTCGTCGTTCTAGTCTTTCAGGCACCAAGCCAAAGAGAGGGAGGGAGCCTTACCTTCCTCTGTAAGCATCCATCTCCCTGAAATTGGTATAGAATAAATGGTTTAACAAGGTGCTTTTCCCTGTGGACAAAAGTGCATTTAGAATTAGCATTATTCATAACCAGAATCTTAAAAACAAAATGGCAAGCAAAAAGTTCATGAAAAAATTACAAATCAAAAAAACCCAAACGGAAAATTCAGAAAACACAACCTATCTCACCAAAAGGACAAAGCTAGAAAATACTAAAGGAGAAAATCGAGAAAGAACGATTGAAAATAACATGAAAAGAATATCAAAATGAATACAATAGAGGTATCTATGAAGGCTAAACCATCCAGTTTTCATTAAACATATCGGATAAGCAAAGTAGTATCAGAATGAGTTAAGCCTGCATAGAGCAGAAAAGTTGAAGATTCATGTGGAAAAACCCAACTTTATTGTCAATTTAGATGTACTTGTTTGACGAAAAACGATATTCCAAAGATGGTGGGAGGTTTTACATAGATAGCGAGAAGAGCCTTCAAAGCGAAAACAAAGCTGAAATTGAGAAAGCATCTCCTTTTTCTATCAAAATTTGCAAGCAAAACCAATGAGCAAAATTATTAGAGAGGATTCAGATAAACTTTTTTGGGGATCCGAACATAGTTACAAGATCAACTACGCCTCCGTTTCAAGTAAATCGATTGAAGTAAATCCATATTCCAAAAGGATAGAGGATTTCATTTCGAGTCTTCCCGCCAAAAATAATGCTGAAACTAATATAAGCACACTCCTCCCCCCACCCTCCCCCACCCCCCAAATAGCTAATCAAACTTTGCTAGCAAAGTCTATCAGCAGAACAATGAATGGAGAATAAAAAAGCTTACACTGCTCTTCAGTCCCATAAAAGCAACGACAGCATAAACAGGTAGCATAGGCAAAGTAATACTGGAACGAATAGTGTGTAAATACATACTCCATAGAATGACACTTGCTACTAGATTGTTCTAGAAAGAATGACATATTTCCAATTTGGATATACTTTAACTTTTCATTTTACCCTTAACACAGTTACCGAGTAATTCTATCAACCAAAACTTGGACAGATGGGAAGAAATCACCTGATTTTTTTAATTTCCGCTTGGATTTGAACCTGAGACCTCATAGTTCTTAACTAATTCATTGACCATTAGGCCACACCCTTGGTGCAAATATTATGTCTTGTTCAACACCACAAAAAAAAAAAACTTGCATTCTTTCTTAACCTCTGTGCCGTATCAAACTAGGCAATATAAATTGAAACGGATGTAATTATTAGTATTGATCTTTATTTATCGCAAGAACTAATTAACATATAATCATATAGTAGCAAACAAATGTAGAATTTCACTATTTGCAGTGAAAAAGAATACCATAACATTTTTCAAGGTTTTTATCAAAAACTTGCAAGAAAGGCATACCACTGCTTTGAGGCCCCATGATAGCAACAACAGCATAAGAAAGACCACACTGGGCAAGTTTCACAGTGCTAGCAAAATTCTGGAGACCATTTACGTTGAATTCACCGTTTGCATCTATCAGTTGCGTTGAGCAACAGTTGTCACCTTTAGCAGTAGCCATGGAATTTTTTTTTAATTTTACTACTAAGTTATGTTTGTATGTACTAGTAGAATTTACAAGTACAAAATATGTATTTAAGAGGTTTGTTTTGTCTGAAGATTGCTTTGCTTGTGAGGAGAGGAATCCTAGTAGAAGAGGCAAGAATGTTTTCAAATATTCAACCTTTTATCTTTTTTCCTTTCTCTTCCTCTTTTATTTTTTATTTCTTTTTTTTTTTTAAGTTTGTCTCGGTTGTTCTAGAGAGACTATTACTAACATTGATTTACGCAATCTTTTCTTCCTTTTTGATTTTTTTTTCTTTTTCCTTTTCTTCTATTAGGGTAAGTTGTCTAACGGTCCGACTTTGATTCGACCGCACTGATCAAAACCTGACCGATCTAACCTCAAATCAGTTGGCTTCCATTCCGATTTGATACTTCCATTTTCAATCGGATTAATCGGATAAAATGGACCAGTGTTGAATCAGACTGAATTGGTACTACATCGAAAGAAATGGAAAAAAAGAAGGAAAATTTTGTATTGAAGTAGGCGTTGGTAGTGGCTCTTTTAACCAAATAGTTGTAGGTCAATAGTAAAAAACGATCATTTTACCCCCCACCCCTCCTAACACCCCATGCACCCCCTACTAAAAATATTATTTTTGCGTAGAAACACCCCATTATTTTATCTTTTTGACACCAATTTCAATTTCTCTCTAATTGTCCTTAATTTTATTCACTTCATTCTAAGATTGCTAATTTGCTATCAATTTGGCTATTTGCTCAAGTCTCAATTATCAAGTATTTAACTAATGCAACGAAGGATCGAGTTTCAATTTTCATCTAAACAATACGGTTATATTTGGTAAACTCGTTCCAACTCTTTTTTAATTCTCATAATATTATTTGTAATATATATTATTTTTTTGTTAATTATAATATCTCAATTTATTAGAGGAATGATAGGGATGTAGAACATGTGATCGTGGGAAAATAAGGGTAAAACACTAGTTGGTATTTCTAGTCAGCCTTATAGAGATGATTACACTCAAGTAAGATAATTCTCAATATTATCATAATATATATTAGAGTTTTTTTCAAAACTAGCTCCTCAAAGCAAGGAAATTACAAACGAAGGGCCATAATATTTTCTTACATGGCATAGCACTCCCCTTATTTTAAAAATTACATAACATAGCACCCCCTTTGAACTATGCCTCAAAATAAAAAATCCTATGTTCCACTCCCCCCACCCTCTCCCTCCACAGACCTGCCGCCGACCATCCTACCACTGCCGGCGCCGCCGGCGGACGGTGGCCGAAAAATTGAAAATCGCTGAATCTCATTGGGATTGCTTATTTTATGTCAGCAAAGCTTTATTATTTGTGGTTTTGTTTAAATAATTATTTTTTGATAACTTTATACACAGATCTATCAAAAAATAATAAATTATACATGTAAATACATTAAAAATAAAAAGGTATGCAAGAAGAAAAATACAAAAATATACACAAAAAATGTGAATTTTATATAAATATCCATAAATAGTGCACAAATCTGATATCTATACAACTTTATTCATTATTCATACATGCGTATACAGATTTATACAGCTTTATACAAATTTACAAAAGTGCAAAGAAATATGTTTATTCACTGTATATACACACATATACAGATTTATATATTTTTATATATGTTTACATAATTGTATAAACTTGTATAAAAATATATAAAATTGTATAAAATCGCAAAAATAATTTTATACAGTATTTTGGGTAGCTTTTACACAAAAGCTTAATAAATATCCAAGATTTATACAGTTTTATACAAGAAAAATTTCAGATCTAAACATTAGAAAAAGTTTTAACAAAAAACTAGTAGATCTCACTGGATTTCTATGAAAAGCTGAAAAAAGAAGAAGAAACATGATAAACAAACCCCTCACTGGAGTTTTGACCGGAATATACAACGAAAAATCGATATTATTATTCAAAAAAAAAAAAAATAAAGAAGAAGAAGAAGAAGAAACAGTGGTGGCGGCAGCGATGGCTTGGAGGAGATGGGATGAAGGTGAGGCAGTGGTGGAAGGGGAGGGGGCAGTATTGTAAGGGGGGAAGAGAAGAGAGGGAAAATGGGAAGTAGGAAAGGAGAAGAGAGGGAAAATGGGGGCTAGGATTTTTTTCTTTAAATAGGGGGTGCTATGAGTGAAAGAAAAAATTAAAAAAAATAGAGGGGTGACATTTCGGGGTAAGATTTTGAAATAGGGGCCTTTTTTGGTAATTTTCATGGAATGTATGTCTCTTAATATAAAAATTTCTATATATTACTGCAAATTACATACTAGATAATGAAACACTAGAAACAAAATACCAAAAAAATTATATCACTAGAAGGGTTAATCTAGATACAATTCAGTTGAATATAGCTCTTATGTCCTCTATTAGACAACCAGCATAACAAAAGGATAGATCAGAGAACTGGAAATTTGTTACGAGACCGTGAAAATCAGATGGCTAAGTGTAAACATTGTACACAAGAATGGGATATTAAAACTGGAGGACATCAAGGTGGACCAAGGAAGTTGAAAACACACACAAAATAACACAATAAGGAATTATGGGCTAAGAGGGGGGAGGCGCGTATTTAATGGCGGGAGCGAGAATAGTAGCTCCATCTTAGGGTTCTGGTGCCGAACAACAACTTAACCTAGCAACAGGAAGGTTTTACCATTATGATAAAAAAAAATAGATAGAAAAAATTGCACAAAAGTAGCTGCAATAGAGGCTTCATCATTTACTTTTCCTTCTAGTACTAGTTTTCCTCGTTATATTCAAAGAAACATATAATCTATCTTTCCAAGGTTTTCCTAAAACTACTGTTAGAAGTGATATTATTAAATTCTCAACCGAATATAAACAGTATTTACATTATTTGTGTCATTACTTTGATACTAAAGTTTGTATTACTACTGATATTGGTCGTTATATTAACGAATATGAGTATTTAACAACTATATGTCAATGGATGGATCCTACTTGGGTAATGAAAAAATGTATTTTAGTATATAGATGCGTTGATGAACCACATAAGTGAAAATTTATTTCTCGAGAAGTATCAGAAATTTGTAAGATGTATGCTTAAGTAATGAAAAAATGTATTTTAGCATATAGATGTGTTGATGAACCACATAAATTAAAAATTATTTCTCGAGAAGTATCATAAATTTGTAAGATGTATGGAATCAATGACAGGAATCAATGACAAATTTTTTAGTATAACTGCAGATAATGTTACAAATAATGATGTGGCTCCTAAAAAGTTAAGACCAATTTTAATCCACCTTTTTCGAGTTATTTCATGTTACATGTGCATGCCATATTTACATTTTAGTTGTACAAGATGATTTTAACTTGTTTGAACATTGAAACAATTATTGACAAAGTGAAAGTGGCTATTGCTTACATTTTTAGATCCAAAATCCAAGCTAGATATAGGGAATATCAAAAGTTGTGTAGAAATTTAGACATTGTACCTAGGAGAGTTCCAAAAGAAGTTGTAACTAGGTGGAACACATTATATGAAGCGTTGTTTGTTCCTCACCTATTCAAACAACCTATATTGCAGATATTTAATGCTCATGTTAGTGAAGACTATCATTTTAATAAAGAGGATTGAGAGCTTATAACTCATCTTCTTTTATTTTTAGAAATTTTTTGGCTTTCTACTAAAGAATTCTCTTGCCAATATTATCCTACTATTTTTAGAATGTTATATAGTTAGGAATATCAATTTTGTTTAAAAAATTTAAACATGCATGTATATGAACAAGTTGTATTAGAAATGAGAGAAATTTAAAAAATATTATTTTTTATTCCCCCTCTTTATTACATTGTTTATGTATTGCATCATGCTTTTAATCGTAAATTAACTGAAACGTTTGATAGAGAGATTTATGAAAATTTAGAAATTACTACTTTATGAACAAGTATAGACGAGACATGTCAACAGATATATACATATCTTCAGCAGATTTATGTAAGGCACAGAAGTGCAGCTGACAATGCTACACCAAGTGCACCTACAACGTCTAGCAGTTCAATTCAATTGGATAAAACAATTACCGTGATGAATACTTTTGCGACCCTTAATGTAAAGTTAGGAAGCAGCCAGTACGACTTCGACGAAATCAAAGAACCTCAAGTTTAAATATCTCACGCTCCAAAGAATATTTAACACCTTGGAAGTGATCAGTTGTTGCAATACTGGAAGGAGCAAGAACCACAATTTTTAATTCTTTCAAAAATGTATGGATATATTAACAATTCAAAAACTTCATCAACTGCCCCAAAAAGCGCATTTAGCCAAAGGAGATTACAAATCAAAGACCACAGATGCTCATTGAAGGATGAATCATTGGAGACTGCAGTTTTATTCAGAGATTGGATTTGAGCGGAGCAAAAAACTTTAAAAGGCATAAAAAATGAAAAAGATGACGCTGCATGTCTCAATTAAATACTATCAACCGGAAGCTGTAGGAGTCAAGTTAATGAAGAAGAACAACGACAAGAACGACCAAGTTCCTCAAGAAGAGCCTACTAAAATCATAGAAAATTTGAGAAAATTCTTTATAAGAATGTAATTTGGCAAGTTAAATATTATAGTTATTACCAAAATTTGATTATGTAATTTGCAACATTTCAAATTTATTCAATAAATTGGCTGTAAACCTTAAAATTTCATCATAAGTCTTGCTTTATAATTTTTTGACTTTTTTAATCCCAAAAAATAAAATAAAATACTTTTTTTTAAATGAAGTCGGAATCGAACTAGTAAAATCGGATTCAAGTAGAACGGGTGCCGATTACGATTTGGAGATTTCAAAGTGGACTGAGAGACCGGAGCAGATAGACTGGTAACACCGGCGTAATTTTTTCTATAGAACATACAAGATCGAAACTGGTAAGCAAAATCAGATCTGGACTGGAGTAGACCACTGGACAACTTTAATTAGGGGGATGGGTACACTCCATTGTTTGGAAACTAGGAAAAGGAAAAGATAACGGGACAAAAATGTCCCTAATTTTTGTGAAATGACATAATTTTGCTCTCTATGAAACATCTCATTCGTGCTCTGATCGTTGCAAAATTAGTTTTATCATTATTGATCGAAAAGTATTAATGAATTGATTAATTTAATATGATTATGTAAAAATTGATCCAAAATCTAACCAAACTAATACACATCTCATTTTACAATATGTATTGGTCGATTTCTGTTCGATCACAAGAAGAGTGTGTTCGATTGTGCGATAAGGCCATGGTTGGTTCCGAAGACGTATTTTGAGAAGATCGATGTGGAACGACTTCGATGAAATGATGTGATCATTTACAACGCGGCGTGATCGGAAAGTTCAAGACAGCTGTTTTAATAGATAGTGATAACTGACCTTATCCCACTTTTATCGGAACGGAACCACCGCATTCCATGGGATGTGGGGAACTGTTGAAGAAACGTGAGAAGTCAAGAGTTCTTCTAGGGTTGGTCATCTCCACTTCAAGCTATAAAAAGGCCTCAATTCTCCACATTTGAGGACACGTTCATCTGAATACTACTCTCATTCTTCAGCTATACATTTACTCATTACACTATTGTTGTTCTCTGATCATACTATAGTTATTCTATTGTCATCATCAAAGCAATCATTGTATTAAACACTAATCGTGGCTTGGTTCAAGTGTGGAAGCAGATTCATCTCTTTCATCGAAGCACCATCCTCCGACTCTTCAATACAATAAGCTTTCACCGCTTTATTTATTTATTTATTTATTTATTTATTAATTATTGTTTGCTCTGTTGATTGCATGTTATTTCCATTACTTGATATCTTAATTCATCGCGCTCGATCTCATTAATCTGTTACCGTTACCTTGGTCATATAACTGGTCCACTATATAACTTGCTTATCGATATCGAACATATCAAGTGAATTGCTATTGTTGCTTTTCGATCGCATTGTTATCTGATTGAGTACACTCTCGTCGATCACATTTACTTATCATTATATTTGTCATCGAATCTAGTTAAAATCTAATACTCGACATCAAACGAACTTAATACATAATTTGTCTTCGGTAGAAACTTGCCTGAAATCAGGTCATCGTAAATTGCTTATTCATCGTTTGCCTCAATTTGTCTGTTTACGTTTGTCTTCGAACTGTTCATTTTAACTACGACATCGAATTTGTCCATTAATATCTTCGAAACTGACATTTGCATTGTCTTCGAATTAAGGCCCTGAAAATCGACTACTTGTCAACGTAAATTGCCCATCAATCGATCGAATTGAGATGTAAAACGGTCGCCTTAGACTCAACTAAATATAAATTTAATTGTAAAACCTGAAATATATTTTTAGGAAATACAATTTGGCACCCACCGTGGGGTCTAGGCAATCGATTTATTCCGAAATTTGAATCGTTTGATACTACTTACGTTTGCTTTTTTGTCTTGAAATGGCAGATGAACGTAACATCGTCGTTACCACCGCTTTGAACGGTCAACAACAGCTCAATCCCAATGACGGGATTCATGTTCCGACCAACGCTGAAGTGGTCGATGAGTCTACCAATCACGAGCAGGATCCGATTCAGGACGACATTCCTACTGGTTCACAGCTGAACGCACCCCAAGGACGACGACCCGGTAAGGAACCCGCGGTCGAAACTGAGTTAGGAGATGCAAATGCGGCATTATTGGCGTATTTGAAAAGGCATGACGCTCAGTTCGAAATGATACAAGAACAGTTGAAGGTCCTGTCTAGCTCTATCGGAAACAGAGCGCCCACCTCCCCGATCACACCCCCCGCAAGCATTCCGACTTCGGTTCCTCAGGGCGCCGTAACAGGGGACTTGCAGCGGGGGTCGGATCTGGAGGATCGGGTACGGCTACCGTGGCTACGGGAGCTCCGGCCTCCGTTACGACAGAAGTGAGAATGTTGGCTACGATGCAAACTCTGCTGAATGACACAGTGGATAAAATGTTCAATGAGATAAAATCATTTATGGAGAAACTGCCAGGTGTTTCCGAAGTTAACAGACGAGGTCGCTAAGAAATCGATTTCAAAGCGTCCGTTTCCAGCAAGTGCAGCCCCACTACCCATTCCTAAAACTTTCAAGTTACCTGAAAGTTTGAGATACAATGGAACCACAGATCCGAGGGATCACATTGACATGTTTTCGGTTGCAGTTCAGGCGAACGACCTGACTTCGGAGGAGATCAATTCGGTCAGTCTTAAGAAGTTTTGTGAAACGTTGAAAGGGGCAGCACTGAAATGGTATTTGCAGCTACCTGAAAACGAGATACTGAATTTCGATGATATGGCGGCTAAGTTCATTCGATTACATACTGGAGCAAAAAAGATAGCGCCAAGGGTGGAAGATATCTTGAATGTTAGGCAGCGGTCCGGGGAAACTATCAAACAATTTGTAAAACGGTTCAATGATGAAAAGATTCACATCCCAAATCTCGAAGAAATGTGGGCTTGTTTGACTCTTGCCAATAACTTGCGCACTGATTCGATAGAGGCGTGGAAGTTGAAGGATCGTCTTAGGGAAATCAATGCATGGACATTCGATGATCTATATCGTGAGTGCGAACCAAGGATTAGGGCTGAGGAGGAGGAGTTGCAGTTGGCCCGAAATAATCATCAGTATGATCGACCGCCACCACGGAGAGTCGAGAATGACAGGTGAAATTACAGGGACCAACGATGGGAACCCTACAGTTTCCCTCGAATGGGTAGCGACAACCACGAAGCTGGTAGTTCGAAAAATCAGCCGAAGAGAGGGCAATAGAACGCATCTTCGGTTCCAAAAGATCGACCACTGCCTCCAAAGGTGACGGAGTATAATTTTTGCATAACGACACCGAATTTGGTAAATCACTTGAAGGGGATGGGCGATAAGGTCGTAAAGTTTCCAGGTCGCATAAAATCAAATCCAAACACAAGCGATGAAAATCTATGGTGTGCATTTCATCATGACTTCGGCCATACAACGGAAGAGTGTAAGGCATTGAGATACGAAGTGGCCAGCTTGCTACAGAAGGGGCACTTGGTAGAATTATTGACTGATAGAGGGCGAAACAATTTTAATAAGAAAAAAGAAGATGAGCCGCCGAAACCTCCTGCTCCTAGGAAAATGGTGAATGTTATTACCGGAGGAGATGACATTTGTGGAGTAACTTACACTACAAAGAAATATGCAAAGTCACGTTCTCACGAGACAAAAGAACGCGGGAGGATATGAATGACGAGATTGTGTTCGGGTATTTCGACTTCGATGGAAGAATTCATCCCCATCACGATGCATTGGTAGTAACGATGAGGATCGACGAAGCCGATGTAAAGAGGGTATTAGTCGATGCTGGCAGTTCGGTTAACATAATACATGCACGGGTAGTTGAACAATTGTAGTTGAGCGATAAGATCGTACCTCGCTCAACGGTGTTGTCGGGCTTCAATAACTAAAGCGAAGTAACCATTGGAGAAATCGTAATTAAGACGTACTCGGAAGGCGTCGAAAGTGAGACATCATTTCAAGTGATGAAAGGCGAGATGGCATACAACGTGATACTGGGTCGACCATGGATCCAGGCTATGGGAGCGGTACCATCGACCCTGCATCAAGTTGTAAAATTCCCTACCCCATGGGGAATTCGCGAAATAAGAGGTGAGCAGCAGGCTTCTCGAGAATGTTACTCAGTAGCTGTTAAGAATGGCTTTCGAAAATAGCAATCACAGCTAGTGGAACCGTGGCCGAAGACTTCACTTCGGCTCCGTCACGTGCTCCGTCACAATTAGCGGAGTCCAAAGTCGAAGATGAATTCGCACAGGTTCCACCATGTGTGAGAGAACCGTACAAATAAAAAGCCGGAGACTCTACAATAGAAGAATTGGAAGAAGTAATGTTATTCGATGATAAGCCTGATCGGAAAGTCTATGTGGGAGCAAAATTGGATCCCGAATTGAGAGCAAAAATCATATCCTTCCTCAAGGATAACTCTGATTGTTTTGCTTGGTCCCATGAAGATATGGTGTGAATCGATCCAAAGGTTGCCACACACAAGTTAAACGTCGATCCAAAGCATCAGCCGGTAAAGCAGAAGAAGCGGCCGAATGGAGGATTCCGAAGGAAAGTAATCAACGATGAAGTAGAAAAATTGCTAACGAATGGATTCATCAGAGAGGTTAAGTACCCAGAATGGCTTGCAAATACTGTCGTAGTACCAAAGAAAAATGGCAAGTGGAGAGTATGCGTCGATTACACCGACCTAAACAAAGCTTGCCCAAAAGACTCGTTCCCACTGCCTCACATCGACAGATTGATTGATTCGACGGCAGGACACAAAATGTTAAGCTTCTTGGACGCCTATTCAGGCTATAATCAAATTTCGATGGATCCAACAGATCGGGAAAAAACTTCGTTCATCACAGACACGGGGACTTATTGTTACACGGTTATGCCCTTCGGTCTTAAAAATACGGGGGCTACTTATCAACGTTTGGTTACCACCATGTTCAAAGATTTGATCGGAAAAACGATGGAGGTATATATTGATGATATGTTGGTTAAATCGTTAGAGAGGAAAGATCATTTGAGTTATTTGGAGGAAACGTTTACGATACTAAGGAGCTTCAACATGAGGCTGAACCCGGAGAAGTGCGCGTTCGGGGTCGGATTCGGCAAGTTCTTGGGATTCATCGTCTCGCAAAGGGGAATTGAAGCCAATCCAGACAAAATCAAGGCGATTGAAAGCATTTCCGAAGACCTGACAATGGAGAAAGAGGTTCAGCAACTGACCGTCCGAGTAGCCTATCTCAGCAGGTTCATCTCAAGGTCATCTGAACAATGTCACAAGTTCTTTTCGGTGCTGAGGAAAAACAAAAGCTTTGATTGGACCCCAGATTGCAAGAAAGCCCTCAAAGAATTGAAGCAATATTTGTCCAACCCTCCACCTCTGTCAAAGCCAATCGAAGGAGAAATGCTGCTGGTCTACCTGGCTGTTTCCGAAGTAGCTGTAAGCGCTGTCCTCGTTCGTGAGGGCGGAGGTAACCAATTTCCTATCTATTATGTTAGTAAAACATTATTAGACGCAGAAACAAGGTATCCACACCCAGAAAAATTGGCACTTGCACTAGTCACTGCAGCACGAAAGTTAAGACCATATTTCCAATATCATTCAATATCCGTTGTAACTACTTTCCCATTATGAAGTATCTTACATCGGCCGGATCTTTTCGGTCGATTAATGAAATGGGCGGTCGAGCTGAATGAGTACGATATCACTTACCAGCCTCGTACCGCCATCAAATCTCAAGTCTTAGTTGATTTTGTAGCAGACTTTAGTACCAATATCCTGCCGGAAGCAAAGAAAGAGGAGTTAATGATGAGAGACCCCGACCCCGGAGTCTGGATGATGTACACCGATGGAGCCTCCAACGTGAAAGGAACTGGCCTTGGAATCCTATTGATAGCACCTACCGGTAAAAAACTCAGGTACACGATCAAGTTACATGCAAAAACTAACAACGAGGCCGAATATGAGGCCCTCGCTACAGGTTTAAGGATCGCAAAGGACTTAAAAATCGAACGGTTGGATATCAAAAGCGATTCCCAGCTAGTGGTGAACCAAGTCCAAGGGGACTTCAATGTTCAAGATCCGAGGATGCAGCAACTGCTGGATAAGGTACAAAATCTTCTAACTTCTTTTCAGGAATGGAAGATAGCCCAGATCCCGAGGGAAGACAACATCGAAGCCGATGCCTTGGCTAACCTCGGTTCCGCTGCTGCAGTCGAAGGAGAACTCGACGAAACAGTGGTTCATCTATTCGAGTCTCCACTCTGTCGGAGCATCAAAGAGGTAAACAATGTTAACCATACTGGGATTGGAGAAACAAATTCTTGTCTTATTTGCAATCAGGTACTCTACCCGAAGACAAGAAATCTGCCCGATCTCAAAGCTAAAGCGGCTAGATACAACCTTTTAGATAACCAACTCTATAGGCGAATGTTTAGTGGTCCTTTAGCAAAGTGCATTGGGCCAGATGGAACAAACTATGTACTGAGAGAGATTCACGAAGGCGAATGTGACAATCACTCCAGCAGCAAATCGTTGGTTCGAAAGATAATCAGAGTTGGATATTATTGGCCAACGATCGCGGAAGACGCCAAGGACTTTGTTCGTAAGTGTGACCGATGTCAACGATTTGGCAATCTCATACATCAACAAGCAGAGCCCCTTCATTAGGTCACGTCACCGTGGCCATTCATGAAGTGGGGGATGGATCTGGTCGGGCCGCTTCCAACAGCGCCCGGTGGGGTAAAGTTTATTTTAATTTTGACAGATTATTTCTCTAAATGGGTAGAAGCAATTTCCTTGGCTAAAATTCGTGAACATGAAATTATCAAGTTCATTCACCAAAATATCATTTGTCATTTTGGGATCCCGAAAGAGATCACATGCTACAATGGTAAGCAGTTCGTAGGGAGACGAATCACAGCTTTCTTCAAAAAGTGGGGGATCAAGCGGATTGCATCAACACCTTACCACCCCAGTGCAAACGGACAAGCTGAGTCTTCCAATAAGACAATAATTGAGTATTTGAAGAAGAGGATGGATGAATCAAAGGGCAATTGGCCGAACGAGCTTCCCGGAGCGCTGTGGGCTCACCGAACAACGGTGAAACACAGCACCGGAGAGACTCTGTTCTCACTTGTCTATGGAGCAGAAGCACTGATTCCGGTGGAAGTGGGGGAACCCAGTCTTCGGTTCGCTCACTCCACCGACGAATCAAACAAGGAAGCTATGTTGATAGAGTTAGACTTGGTTGAGGCAAAAAGAGATATGGCATTCATTCGATACAAGCACAGAAACAAAGGGCAGAAAATTAACTCAACAAAAAAGTCAGGTATAGATCTTTTAATGTAGGTGACTGTGCTGAAGATCAAAAGACCGAAGAAGGATGAACCCAACGAAGGTAAATTAGGAGCAAATTGGGAGGGACCCTTCCGGGTCAAGGCAGTAGTCGGAAAAGGTTCATACCAGCTCGAAACAATGGACTCCAAGCCAGTCAACTTCAATTTGAATATCACACAATTGAAAAAATACTACTTTTAAACCCTACGGTGTCATCAAATTTCATTTTCTAGTTTCTTTTATTTTTCATTTCCTTTCCATCGGAAGTAATTGTTTGATCGATTATTTGATACTAACACTTTTAGATGATAGGCATAGTTGGAATCGAGTGATGACAAACATCACCCACGAATACTTGAGCTCAAAATGCTCCAATCGAGGTCGATAAGTCTGACGAACATTCTAACGTGGTCTTCATCTATAACGGCTTTCTCGGTTTTTGTCTTTCAATGATTCCGTTTCTGGTATCGAAATCGAGGACCAGCGTTCGACTGCTCATCCTACACACCCAAACACTGAGGGGGATGGAGTTAGTAGGATGGTCACTGTCGGATACTGGGGACTGCCCAGAAACCGGGGACTTCCCGTCGAAAGAAGAAACGAAATCGATTAAAGACAACACTGGGGACTCGTTCGAAATCCAACAAGCTCAACGATCCCAACGTTCACTCGAACTGGGGACTCGTCCAAAATTCGACAAAAGATTCAAGATCCCAACGCTCACTCGGACTGGGGACTCGTTCGTACTTCAAATCGAACTAGAGACTCAACTTTGTCGAAGTTTTTAAAATAAAAACCCTGACGCTTTTATTCAGAGTCGGGAGCTATTTGTTTAAGATGAGTTGTATGATATGTACACGATCCGTTAGCGATCAAAAGTCTCTGTGCCTTCAAACGGCCACATCATGTAATTGATCGAATCGTACGATTCGAAAATGTATTAAACGCCCAATAGCGGCTCATACTTCAATAATATACAACACTTGGTCATAGTTTCGACTTTTCACGTTTGTCGACTTGTGTGATCGGTTTTAACATTAGCGAATTTTACAATTCCAAATTTTTCACCAAGTGTTCAAAGAATTTTTATTCCGAACCTAAAAATGTTCGAGGAGTTCATTATGTAAAAGTGAGACGTCATTCTTTACTATGCACTAAACATTGGGCCCCAATCATATTTCTTCCGACAACTATCGCGAAATATCAACTTTCGAATGAGTAAATTGAGTCGTCTTCGAAAAACAATACAGCGATAAGAAAAGTCGAAAACAATCTATTCATTGAAAAATATTTACGAGTCCAAGCGACCACATTACACCAAATTTCAAAACGAATAAAACAACAAATCGGAAACAGCTTTAGTTCACTCATCACCATCCCCATCAGAACCTTCATCGGAGGAACTGGCTGGAAGACCAAGATCTTCACGAGCCAACCGCACAATAGCAATGGCATCATTTAGCTCGGCAGGAACATCAATATCTCGATCCAGCATCTCTCTAAGAACATCACGCCTTGATTTGGCAAGGACAAGGTCCTTCTTCTTTTCAAACTCTTCCTCGAGTTCGGACCTTAAGATGCTGGATTCCTTTTGAAGCAACAGGTTCCTTTCCGACAAGCTATCAGCTTGAACCTTTAAATCCTCATTCCCTTTGCGGAGAACGTTCAACTCTTCAAGCTTATCAGCTAGTTCTCGATCTTTGCTCTCCAAAGCAGAGTTGATTTCGGCCAACTTTAGATCGGCATTGGCTTCTTGCTCGCTCAGCTGTGCGTTCAAAGCTCGAATTTGGGATTCCAACTCCGATTGACGAAGAGCGTGCTCATTCGTATTTTTGTCGAAGTTGGCCAAGAGTTTAGCATATTTGGCCTCCGCGGTTTTCAACTTCTGATGCAGTTCCTCCCCAGCCGAAGTAAGATGGAAGATTTGCTTGTTCAGTACTTTAGCCCCATCCTGAAGCTGACGAATCCGATCGGCGGTCTCGATCGCCATTATGCAATTCTGAAAACAAGTCACATTTGAAGTTCATAAAAAATCTATGCAGAGTAGGAAGAAAAATTTAGCAAGTGTGGACTTTACCCTGAAGGCACCAAAAGAAATCTGTGAAGGCAAGCTCAGGTCTTCGTGCGTGTTCAGTCGAGCTTGCTCCATTGGGCCAATGACATCGAACAGGTAATCCGCCAGCCGCTTTGGACATCTAAGCAAATCGAAATTGGGCGGCACTTCTATCTTTAGCGATCTGAGACCCCTTGTTTCAGATTCACCCAAAGCGGCAAAGGCAGCAGCTTCTTCGCCTCGAGGAAGAGGTACTATCTGATTAGCATGATCCGCACCGAAGAACGATGACCCTGTTTCTTCATCGTATATGGATTTCGTCGTCGCTATCGGCCGATCCAAAGCTGGCATCTTCCCTTTCGTTGGATCCCTTTCCTCGAGTTCGCGATCAAAGGCCTCGATCATTTCCCCTCGAGTCTCAGGCATGGCGCCCAAAGAAACGAGGGCACGTTCTCTACTGGGCAAGCCTCCTGAGCCCGAATTGACCTCTTCGGCTACAGGGGAAAGATGATAGTCATCAACTGAAAGATCCCCCTGTTCAGCCACCTTAAGTTGGATGGCTGTCTCCTGGAGTCTCTCCTTTACAGGCTTCTTGGGACGCTTCACTAATTGGTCAGATCCCGATTCGTCCCCGGTCTCTTCTCCCTCGATGTCAATAACCGAGGTCGTTCCTTCGGCGGCTTTTGCCGCTGCGATCGCTGAACTTGTTCCAGTAATCACATCCTCAATGGTTTGGGGCGTAGCCGATGAGCTACCCCCTGCCCTTTCTCCACCACCTTGGGCAAGTACTTATTCTTCAACTCCTAGAAAGATTTCTTTTTCTTCTTCGGAGGAGGAGCGTCATCGGCTTTCTCGCTGCCTTCGATTTCCACCTCCTCATCACTTGGCTCACCTCCGGCACCTGTGATACCTGTGGGAATTTGAAAATTATCAAAATTATTCAAGGGACGAGTCAAGTTACAAATTCAACACAAGCTCTAAAGAGAACTTACCATGATTTTTGGCTTTAAGGGTTTTCAGGGCCGCGACCGGTTTCCAGGCCCTCTGGTCGTTGGATGTCTTGTCAAGCACTCTGATCAACCACGGTATGATATCCGCAACTTGATCGAAAAAGACACTATCGGCTAAAAAATTTGGGAAGAAAATCTAAGGTTAAAACTGCGGATTCGTTCAAAAGAGGGAGAAACGAACAAAGCACTTACGTGTTCGGTTCCAAACATTCGGGAGCAGCTCCTTTCCGAGGTCAGTCAATTGCTCCGTAGGAATGAAGACAAATCGTTGATCCCATCGGAAAGAATGTCACTTTGGGCCACTTTCCATAAATTTAGAACTTAATATTTTCTTCCCTAACCACGTCAAATCTACCTCTTAAAATATTTAATTCCACTGCATCAAATTAGATGATAAATTATTCCATTTCACATTGCGCAAAAGTATTTTTTATCTTTGCCTATAGAGAAACTAAAAAAATGAAAGAAAATCGGTGATTTTGAAGAATAGCTACATATATTAATTTATGAATATTCAAGGTTTACAAAGTAATTGAAAAAGCATTTCTTCTTCTTCTCTGATGAATATAAACCATCAAACGGAGACGGAATGTATACTATTTTCACATAATGTATACTAGATCCAACAAACAAAATAAGATATTTGAAGATTTTTCTCTTTCTATTTTTTCTTCTTTCTCACACAAACTCTAGTTGTCGTTGTCCACATCATATTGTCGCAGCTCAGCTGCCCACCATTCACAGCTGCTGCCACATAAAAACTGCTGGAGCATGTGCTGAGGAGATTAATATAGTGTTTGTTATTAATTAAAGTAGGTGTTTGCTATTTAACTACTACTCGTACATACTTACATTCATGGAATCAATGGTTGCAAATATAATCTTTTATTCTATTGTCCTAATTCATTCTTGAAAATATGGTTTGAGATTGGGTTAACAGTTAATAGGACGTGGGGTAGTTGTAGAAGTAATTATTCCTAATTAACGGGTTTGAACATCGAAATGAGGGTAACCTTACTAGGGCATTGACTCGGTCAAATCTATACTCCTAAAAGTGAGGAATGGTCGATGAAATAAATTATCTAAATAGAGTCAGGGTTGTACTCTACAAGGATCTAGCAAGAGAATCTAAGTTAAGTTCAAATAACTTCAAGTTCTATTGTTATTGCTTGAGAATCCCTAAATAAGAGCCGACATTGAGTTTTAAGCTAGTAATTGTAATGAACAAGTAGAAATTAAAGATTGTTTAACTATGGATTAAAAACTAGGGATTTAGCCATTTAAGTGAGATTTATTAACAATGGATGAAGATATAATTGCATAAAACTAATGGGTCAAGTGTATATGGTCGAACTGACACATTTAACACTAAAAAACTGCTAGGTATAGTGACGGTCTACTCCATTAAGCTCGCTAGAGTCGGAACAAAGTGCATAAAGACCTAGTTCATAGATCCTAGGAAAGAGAATTCATTTCTGACAATCTCTTTTAGATGGATTAGGCTTTTGGAGCCAACATAACAGAAATCCTAGCTAGTGCTTATAAACCCACACCTATTCAACCTCACTAGAGTGATGAACAAACAAAGTGGGGTTAAGTCCAAGTGTCGCGACCGCCCAAACTTGAGTTTAGACAAAATAAGAACTAGATATACATTAACCCAAAAATATTTATACAACAAAATCAAACATTCATTGATAACTAATCACACCATTGTAATTAAACCTCTAGTATGAGTTTAGCTACTCATACTAGGTTATAATAAATAATATATTCAATGAAATAGCAAGAATTGAAGATATAAACGAAGAAATAAGATTAAGATTCTTATAAAAGATGATATTAACCTTGCATTCTTCTTCAAGTTACTATGAATAAGATATTTCAAATATAAGTGTCTTTGAGGCCTAATGTTCTATTTATAGCGTTCTATTTGACAACTATTCTGTTAATTACAAAAATACCATTTCGCTGTTGTGATTCAAAAATGCGGATGATTCGCGCCTATTGCATTCGGCGGTCTACCGAAGGCATGTTGCTAACTCTTGTGCTTTTTGACTTTTCAGAATCGGTGGGGCACCGAATTGGCGGCTAAATCAGACTTGGCAAGTTGGGATGTTCTGAGACCATCGGCTCCTCAGCCGGTATTTGTGTGGCTGCCCTTTTGGGTTCCACTTTTACATCGGTGGCTACCAAATATAATATGCGGCCAGATGCTCTCTTTTGCCTTTTGACTTATGAACCCACTGTCTCCTCCAGCGGTGTTGTCCTGTATTTTGGTCTCTAGATCAGTGGTCGCCGAATCTATTATGTGCCCCCCTTATCTCGAGTTTCTTGTTTGAATCGAAAGCTTCCTTTTATTGCTCATCCTTGAGTCTATTCAACTTCCTTTGACAAGTTAGTTCTTCAAATCATCAATGTCCTGAAATAAAGAGAATTACATAAGATTCACTCATAAATATTTGCTAAAAAACTTAAAAAGCCTGCTAAAAGAGCTAAATATGGCAATAAAATACCAACACATCATGCACACATCGATTGGGCTTAATACAACATAGCTAGCATTGAGAGCGTTTAACGTACGTTAGGCTAGTTAGTCTCTGAAAGGAGCTAGTTAGGCGACTTACCTCGAGAGTCACAGTACATACTTAAGGAATATTGGTAGGGGTCTGTACACATAATAGATTAACATTGCGTTGGTTTGCATTTCCTTTGCTCTTCTACCTTGTATTTCTTATGATTTAGTAGTCATTGATCATATTTACTTGCTTTCTATGTCTAGTTAGTAGATGTTAGTATTTCATAAATTTATTATCCTTCTTTAGTTTAGTTCTTCCACTACCTTAATCATACTACATCATTCTTGTGGATTTGATCCAGACTTCTAGTTGGGTAACTGATGCAATGTAAACTAGCGGAAGCAAACTAAACAATAATCAAGCGGAAGCAATTAATGTAAAATACGTGATATCAATGAAGATATCGGGAAACAAGGATTGGGGAGACAAGAAACAAGAAGAAAGAACAGATAACTGGATTCAAGACATGAATTTAATTATCCAAAAGGGAGAAATGAAACTCGAACCTTACAAGGAATTCACACTAGCGATGAATCTCCATAGGTTCCAAGTCGTACAAGATTCACGAAGCGATCCGCTTTGGACTAGAAAGGCTCGGCCTTCTCTAAATTCTCTCTTCTTCAATGTCTATACAAGCTAAGTTATGAAATGGCTAAGTGTGGCTTTTATAGGTGTGCCACACTCCTAGTGTAATGTCTATATAGCCCTCAAATGATATAAAAATAATACAAGCCTCGTAGGGCCAAAATAGGAATTACACATAGAATTTCCGTCCAAAACATAGCAACTAGCCGCCCCACCTTATAGGAGTAGGCGGTCTACCTGTTTCCCAAGAGTGCAGAGTGGGCGGTCCGCCCCTTTCTGTAGAGGCGCTCCGCCTCTAAGAGATCCAGAGAGTGTGCATTCAACTAGGCAGTCCGCCTAGTTCAGTGGGCGGTCCGCCCCTTTCTGGAAGTTGTGAAGACGGCTCAAAATGGACTCTAGGTGTTCCTCCTTGGTCCATAGTCGGTCCTCCCTCAATGGCGCTCAAGTCCATGACTTCAAATCACTTTCGAACCCTCCTCCGAAGCCCTTGCCTTATATCTTTTGTGCTCTCACGCTTGGCTCTTGATGGTTGGGAACTAAGCCAATTTGGATTGCATCATTCTCCCCTTCTTGAAAGGATTTCGTTCTCGAAGTCAAACCATCAAAGCCTACATTAAAAAACAAGCACAAGAAAAGCTTCCCACTACAAGAGTAGGTTAGTGCCAAAAGTGTGGAGAACACACTCTTATGATAGAGCCAAACATCAATACTAATAAAAAAGCTCATGTCTCCAAAGGAAACACCAAGTACTTGACTCAAAAAGAAAGTGCAACCAACACAAAGACAAGCAAAGAGATCAATAGTACAAGGAACATGTAAGATATAACAATCAAATTCCCTATGACCCCTATGCTTATGACCAACACACCAAGCCTTCAAATCAATATTATCACAATGTGACACATTGGCTTTGGCATGCTGATCACTTAAGGTGTGATCAACATATGGGATGGAGTAGGCAAGATAGTTCAAGCGACAACAAACATCAAATACTCCACTCTCCTTCTTAGAAGCACTCTTACACACACCGAGAGGTACATCATCACCTCCAAATTTACCTCCAAGACAACCCTCCTCGCTAGACAAACTCTCAATGGAGATCTCGAACAATGGATTGTCTATAGAGTTAAGCATTCCAATCCATGGAGGTTCAAGCTCACACTCTACTCTAGTTTGATATAAATCACCATTTTCATTGAAGTTGCCCTCATACAAAGGATTACTATAGGCACACTTCTCAAGTTCATTAGTAAGCAAAGGTGAAGTTCTCAAACTAGAGACAACATCTACACTTGAGGAGTCATCGAACACAATTCGATCCATCTCATGTAATAGCGACTCCTCAAGGTCACGATCATCCTCACTACGACACAAGAGACCGCCACTACCAAGTAAGCAATCAAAGGGAAGAATGGGATATTCATACAATTCATCTTCTCCCTTATCAAATATGGGTGGGGTGTCATAACAAGGTTCACAAACAAGGTCAACTACAACTTCTTCACTAAACAGAGGTTCATTGAATACCAGGCTCACATCATGATGTGGCTTATCAACCCTCTCAACTAGTGGTTCACATGCACACACAAGTTGACCAACCGGCTCTACACTAGTTGCAAACACATTGTATTCATACAAATCATCAACTAGCATAGAGTTTTCACAAACAATATCACAAGACAAGGAAGTAATATGCTAATGGGAAGAAAAACTAACACTTACACTTGAGTTGCCATCTTGCTCACCCAATGCATTTGAAGTATCATGGCTAGCTTCTCCACCTTGTAGCTCACATTTGGAATCTCCTTCGCCTTGTCTTTCCATCTTGGAACATAGTTGAGGCTCCATCGGCTTGCCTCCAAGAATTCCTATACAAGAATTCAAACAAATAGAAGAAAAAGATAAAGGGTTAAGGTTAGAATAAGGGGTGTTCTCACTCTCAATGATTCTTTTTCTCTCTTTCTTTTCCCTCATTTTTTTCCAAGGTCGGGTGTAGATTCGGGTGGTGACATCCCACTCACATCACTCATCACATCTTCTCCTTTTTCCACTCGAGGAATGTCACCGGTCACTTCCTTACTCCTCTCTATCTTTTGTCTCTCATATTCGGGTGAATTGGGACAAGGCCCAAGAATACCCATAGCCGGAGTAGGTGGACTCTTTACATCAACCCGGAATCTAGGACTTGGAGACTCATCACTTAATGTCTCCTTCTTCTTTGTTGGTGAACCACTTGGCTTTAAAGCTTGTGGTTTCGGGTTCGCCTTGTTGAAACTTGTCAACCCTTCATTTGCACTAGTCCCACCACTTCTTGTAATTGTAGGACTTCTTGATTGCTCAATTTTACCCATGGAATGAAGTTCTCGCTCCTTGCTCCTTTGCATAACCAAAGAAGGTGCACTAGTAGACAATTGGCCCTTTTCCCGATAAGGTACAAAGTCATAAACCCTTGGCCCTATGCCCACAAGATGCGCATCCTTCATGGTACTATATTGCACCCTCTTGTCTTCCAACCACGGCTCACCTATCCACACATCAACATGACGCATAGGATACATATCACACCACACATAACATTTATAATTCCTATGAGATATGAGTACTCGAGTCTCCTTGGATACCCACACTCCATCATACTCATAAGGATGCTTTAGCGCATGGCATGGTATCCTTCGCCTATCAACCAAAGAGGTGCTAATGTAATTGGCATCGGTATCACCAATCTTGAGCAAGTATCCTCCAATACCATTTACCTCAACAACGAACCTTCGCCTACCCAAGTTTTGTAGATTGGCATCCAAGTGAGAACTTGAACGCCCACGAGTGTCAACACCAACAACTTGGGTCTCCCTTATCCCTCCTCTACTAGTAAGATTGCTAGTGCAACTCCCACTTCCCATCACTCTTCCAACATTAGAAGTGTTGTTGAAAGTCGAGGAAGGACCCTTGCCATGGAACCCATATGTGCCTCTTGCTTTGGTTCCATAGCCAATAGTAATACTCCTACTACTACTCCCTTCACGGTATTGATAGAACAATACAAGCCTTTAGTAGCAAAAGCAACACCATCTCTCAAACCACCCTCCACATGAAGATGCAAGCTTCTTCTTTCCCATGGAACAACCACCACCTCCTCCCATACTAATGGAAGGACCTCTACTACTCCCTTGTACTCCACTAGCAACACCAAGAGAAGATGCAAATGAATAATGCATATAATCAACTTCATCATCAATTATCTCTATGTCACTATCAACATTTTCATATTCATCACAAGTGGAGTAAGTAGGATCAATGTACCTTGAAGCGTCACCATCTTCTATTTCTTGACTAGAAGCATAAGGATCAACACATTCATCATCATAAGCCTCATAGCCTTCATCAACCTCACGATCATCATAGTGAACCGTTTCATCCCCATAGGAGCCATGGTTTCCTGAGTCATCATAGTAATGCCCATCATCATCATCATAGGAACCACAGTCTCCATCATCACCATACGAGCCATAACAACTCGTATCATCCCCACATGAGCCATAATCTCCACCATCATCATCCGACATTATTGCAACACCAAAATAAAGAACCTTAAAAAAATCACTCCCTCAGTGTATCACTCAATATATGAACACTCAAGGGCGAGGCCTTAACAACTTAGAAACCACGGTGATCACAACTAGTATGTCCAAGTATTAGTTCGGAATGGAGTTAATGGGACTCGATGTACGGACAGCTATTTAAAGTGCGCACTTGAGGCCAAATAAAAATCTACGATTACACCGAATGACACAAGTTCTTTAAAAATCCCACGTCGGGGTTCGGGCTCCATCAGAGACTCTCAAATAGCAACTGCTATAACAATATTTATCAAAAACTAGTTACTTACAATGAAATAGAACAAGATTTATATAGGGAACACTAAGGGTAAACTAGTAAAATGGTCACAAGTGACCAATAAAAGTAAACCACGCAGGGCTGAAATAATGAGTATTCGGCAGCCTTGACTTCGATGCTCGGTTGCTTGCTCGAACACATTTATCATCGGGTGCCCACTTGACTTCGAACAAAATTTGTTGTATTCGGTTCCGTGCTGCCCAGCGCCAAGGGTTGGTGTTCGGTCACTTTGTCCTCGAGCTCGAATTTGAGGATGTAGCCTTCGGCTTTAGCACTTTGCCCTTCTTCCTCCGAACACATGCTTCCTCCCGACCAAGCCAACTGAATGTGCATATCATGTAGCAATTTGGCATGGCTTCATGTCATTGGCCTCGGTGGATTGTCGAGCACTTGATCGGCACTTCGGGCTGCATCATCCTCCCCTTCTTGAGAAGATTTCGTCCTCGAAATCGCTTCAGCATCTGTCCCCGGTACTTGGCCTACAACACAAGGAGTTAAGTCAGCAACATTGAAAGAGTTGGACACATTATACTCACCTGGGAGGTCGATCACATAAGCATTGTTGTTAATCTTGCTCAGCACTTGAAATGGACCGTCCCCTCGAGGTGCCAACTTTCCTTTCCTTTGATTCGGGAATCGCTCTCTTCGGAAGTGAACCCAAACCCAATCTCCCTTCTTTAACTCCAACTTCTTTCGCCCCTTGTTCTTTTTCAATGCCACTTTGGCATAAGCTTCCTCAAGATTTTTCTTTGCCTTAGCGTGCAACTCGAGCAAAGCTTTGGCTCGGTGAGTACCTTCAAAATCAATAATAATATCTCGAGGCAATGGGGTTAGATCAAATGGAATTAAAGGATTAAAACTGTACACACATTCGAACGGGGTCACATTTATCATTCGGTGCACCGTTCGATTGTATGCAAACTCCATCATAGGCAAACGATCAGCCCAGTTTCCAACCTTGCCTTTAGTCATAGCTCGTAGCAGAGCTCCCAAGGTTCGGTTAACTACCTCGGTCTATCCATCAGTCTGAGGATGGTGAGACGTCAAGAATAGTAGTTTGTTGCCGAGGGCACCCCACAAATATTTCCAAAAATGACTCAAGAACTTCGAGTCTCGATCACTCACAATTGTGCGTGGCACACCATGCAATTTTAACACATGATCAATAAACAAGAAAGCAACATATTGTGCACAATCGCATTTCTTGCAAGGAATAAAGTGAGCCATTTTGGAAAATCGGTCCACGACAACGAAGATGCTATCATGTCCTTCCCCCGACCTCGGTAACCCCAACACGAAGTCCATGGATATATCAACCCAAGGTCGATCAGGCACAGGCAACGGGGTATACAAACCATGAGGGTTGGACTTTGATTTAGTTTTCTTGCATACGAGACAAGCGTTGCAAAGCTTTTCCACATCTCGTCGCATTTTTGGCCAATGGAACTGCTCGGTTAAGATACCAAGAGTTTTGTCGATACCGAAGTGTCCCATCAAGCCTCCAGAGTGAGCTTCTCGGACCAAGAGCTCTCTCCACGATGGCACTGGCACACAAACCCTCCTATTCTTGAAAAGGTAGCCATCGTGCCACAGATATTTCTCAACCGTTCGGCCACTCAAGATTGCGTAACGGACACATTTTAGTTTGGGATCATCTTCGTACATCGACTTGATACTTTCGAATCCCATGAGCCTCGAGGAGAGAGTGGTCGCTAAAGCATCGGCCACAACATTGTCTTTTCCCTTTTGGCAATGAATTACATAGGGGAAACTTTCAATGAATTCAACCCATTTGGCATGCCTTCGGTTCAATTTCTCCTTACCTCGGAGATGCTTCAAAGATTCATGATCACTTTTAATCACAAACTTTCGAGGCCACAAGTAATGCTGCCAATGGGCGAGTGCTCGAATGAGGGCATACAACTCCTTGTCATACGCCGAGTAATTCAAGGTTGCACCCTTAAGCTTTTCGCTGAAGTAAGCGATCGGCTTCGATTCTTGCATAAGCACTCCTCCAATCCCAACTCCAGACGCATCACACTCGACTTTGAATGATTTGCTGAGGTCAGGGAGTTGCAACAACGGGGCAGAGCAAAGCCTCCGTTTCAACTCTTGGAAGACCCTCTCTTGGAAGACCCTCTCTTGGGACTCTTCCCACACAAATGGATGGTCTTTCTTTACCAGCTCGGTCAAAGGAGCTGCTACGATGCTAAAGTCACGAACAAACCTTCGGTAAAAACTAGCTAAACCGTGGAAGCTACCAACTTGAGATATCGAGGTTGGAGTTGGCCAATCTTTGATGGCTTCAACCTTTGACTCATCGACTTCAACACTATTAGCACTTACAACGAATCCTAGAAAGACTACACGCTCGACACAAAAGGCACATTTCTTGAAGTTAGCATATAACTTCTCTTCTCTTAGCTTATCAAGCACTAGCCTTAGGTGTTCGACATGTTCATCCACAGATTTGCTATAAATAAGGATGTCATCGAAGTAAACAACAACAAACTTATTTATGAACGGTTTGAGCACATGGTTCATCGATCACATGAATGTGCTCGGTGCATTGGATAGGCCAAAAGGCATCACCAACCATTCATAGAGATCGAATTTAGTCTTGAATGCGGTTTTCCACTCGTCTCCAGGTTTCATTCGGATTTGGTGGTAACCGGACCTGATGTCTATCTTCGAAAAACATGAAGAACCACTTAACTCATTTAGCATATCATCTAATCGAGGGATAGGATGACGATACTTTACTGTGATTTTGTTGACTGCTCGACAATCAACACACATTCGCGAAGTTCCATCTTTCTTAGAGACAAGGATAACAGGAACGGCGCAAAGACTCAAGCTCACTCGAACAAGGCCCTTGTTTAACAATTCATCCACCTGTCTTTGGAGCTCTTTGGTGTCTTCGGGATTACACTGGTAGGCAGGTTTGTTGGGGATTTGAGACCCCGGTACGAAGTCAATTTGGTGCTCGATTCCTCTCAACGGATGTATTCCACCTGGCATTTCTTCGGGGGACATTTCTCCGAAGTCCTGCAAAACACTTTGTACAACACTAGGCAAAGGGTTATCGTTAGAAAAATTATTATTAGAGTTTAGAAAGGTACCCTTGTGCACGAGGCAAATCATCATCTGATCGTTGTCGTTGCCTCGTAGATACTCACCCGGTTGCATGATTGCACAGATGTTTCTTACCTCAGGCGGTGAGTTATTTTCTTCGGCCACAATTTTGTTCCCATCGGAAGCTTAGCTTTGGCCGCTTCTTTCAATTCTTTCATTCTTTTATAGTCCTCGCTGACTTGCTTCGGAGACAAGGGCTTGAGTATGAAACTCTTCCCTTCGAGCTTAGCAGTGTAAGTGTTGGATCTTCCATTATGAACAACCGACCGATCATACTGCCATGGTCGTCCCAATAGCATACGACAAGCTTGCATCGGTACCACATCGAACATCATCTCATCTTGATATTCTCCAACTTTGAACTTGATCCACACTTGTTTGACAACCTTCAATTCTCCACACTCATTTAACCATTGTAATCTGTAAGGATGGAGATGTTTCAAGGTAGGTAGTCCCAATTGTGAAACCAAGGTTTGGCTCACCACATTCACACAACTACCCGAATCAATGATCATCGAACAAACTTTCCCCCTCACTCGACATCGGGCATGGAAAAGGTTTTCTCTTTGGTTGTCCTCTTCTTCAAGAGTCATGCAGCTCAAATTCCTTCGAACTACAAGAAATATTTTCGGATGATCAGCTTCGGCAGCTTCTCGACCCTCATCATCTTCAGCTCGGTCAATCTTCTCGGAATTTTCTTCCTCGGTGTCACTCGCTTGCTCACAAACATCTCCATTGTCGAACACAAGCATAACTTTGCGAGTTGGACACTCTTTTGTCATGTGACCACAACCTTTGCATTTATGACACTGAATACTCGAAGCACTAGGAGAATTAAGTTGAACTTTACCTCCCACTTCTCTTGGTTGGTTAACAATCACATCCCTCTCGAAGGGTTTTTTCGGATCTCGAACAGTGTTAGCGCTTGTTGGATTTGGACTCTTCCATTCTTTACCTCGGTTCAAAGGAGTTGAAGTTGTGGCTCCTCGGTACCGGTTTGATTTATCGTCCTTAACCTATTTCTCAGCTTCGATGGCAGCATAGAACACATCTTCCAATGTTTGATACACATGCAGCCTCAATTGAGATGACACTTCTCGAGCCAAGCCATTTTTGAATCGGATGATGGCTTGCTCGTCATCTTCTTCCATATCAAGGGCCAATCGAATTCTCTCGAACTCATCATGATATTCTTCAACCGATTTGGACCCTTGTTTCAACTCGAAGAGCTTTCAGAGTAGTTCTTGCCGATATTTGGCATTCACATACTTAGCATCCATTGCTCTCTTCAACTGCATCTATGTGGTGACCTCGGGATAAGCATTCCTTCGTCTCAACCTTTTGTCAGCCTCCCACCATGTTGATGCATATGCCTCAAATGAAGCAATTGCATGTGCAACTTTTCTCTCTTCGGTCATCTCATTGGTTTCGAAAATTCGCTCCAATTTAAGCTTCCAATCAAGATATTGACACTGTTCAAGTTTGAGTCTCGAGCACCTCACATCTGTTCGGGGTACTCCTCATAATAGTCATCAGCCTCACGCTCAATATTTCGATCAACATTTATGCCTCGGCCTCGACCTCGTTGAGCCTGCCTTCGTTGAACGAACGGTGGCTCATACTCATGTTCACCTTCGGGAAATTCTCCTTCATTGACCCCTTTATCAACGACCACAACTTGTCTTCGGGCCATTGGAAGTGGTACTCTTTCACCTCGGGGAATGCCCAAGTATTGATAACCAGCTTGGGGATTGCCCAAGTTTTGTTGTTGTACTTGGGGATTGCCCAAGTGTTGTGTAGCTTGGGTATTGCCCATAACTTCATTTCGAATAGCCTCGCTCTTCAACTGATGTTGTCGAACAAGCTCAACAAATAGCTCAGGTTTCATCGGAGTGGAGTTGCTTGTTCCAGCGCTGGACCTAGGTAATGCCACAGACACACTACCTTGCTCGAGGTGAGCTACTCGAGCACTCGCTCCTCTTACTTCGGCACTGATGCCTTGTATCGCAGCAATGAGTTCGGCTAACGATACCTCGGGCGCCTCAATGCCCTTTCCTTCGCCTCCATTCCCAGCCATGGTACCTGCACAAATCAAAGACCAAGTAAAATGGTTAAGGTTAGAAATCACCTCACACACTCCCTCACCATTGTTGGGTGGTACTCGGGTACACTAAATTTATGGGTTCGGTTTTTGGTCACTCAAGAACTTGTAGCCAATGGCTTCCTCGGTTGATCAACTTCCCTCAGTTCCTTCGAATTCGACAAGTCACACTGTCTCCTTCGGGAAGAGTGAATTGATATGACTCGATGGAATGGATGCTATTTATTCTGCGCTCTGGAAGTCAAAGAATTTTTCTACAAAATTTGGACTTCGATCACCCCTCGCACGAGTTCTTATAAGCTCAAATGAATTAGTGTCACGCCCTAAAAAAATAATTGATGCGTGCGAGTTTATTGTTTAAAGGCTCGTGACTGGTGTTCAAAACGGTACAAAATTATTTTAGAGAATCTCGGAGTCGCCACTTGACATAGTTTAAGGTGTGCCAAGTCACCAAAAGGTACCTAGGAACACCTCTGACTCGTCTAATGGTCTGCGTTAGAGATTCGGGTAAGGTTCTCAGTTGATTCTCGGGAAGGTATTAGGCACCCTCGAGTCCTGTGCCGAGCACAGTTGCTTTATTGTCGCAATTTTGATTTATTAAATATGGTTGTTATATTATTGCCGTTCGTTTTAAAATTACGTTTTTATTTGTTTAACCAAAATTGTATTAGGTAACCCGCTAGGTATACCTTAGCGCAAACTTGTGACTATCATAAAAAAAAAAAAAAAAACTTAACAAGACTACCAATCATTTGACAAAGATGTGAGCTAAAATATTTGCAAAAACTGGGCCGTTTTGGAATCTGTTTGCAAAAATAATCACCTTCATTCCTATATTCCAAATGAGTTGTTTTCTTGCGCAGTGAAGGTGTGGCCAAATTTCAAATTAGACGTCCTATTCATTGCCTATTCATCCAGATTTTAAAAGATATTGCACCTCGTGGCTATATTTGCAGAAACAGTCCAGCTTAAAAACGTGTTACATTTTTTTTTTGCAAAATAAAATCCGTCTTTGTTAATTTCAGATTGTCGTTCACTTTCCTTCCCTTTTATTCAAACGCACCAAAAGCAACACTTTATAAATATTGTAAACATGCTCACGAGTACTAGTAGCCTTTCTATTTTAGCACAAGAGTAAATTTTAAAGAGTTTTAACACAATAAGTAAAGTTCAAAACTTAAAACATACTAGTTTCATTCCATCTTTTACTCATGCATGACAACCCAAAATAAATACAAAAGTTAAACTTTGTGTTTACCTATATAACGAGACCTTAGAGCACTGCAATGAAGATCCCACAAAGCTAAACCAAAGCAAACGAACACAGCAAGGTCACCAAAATTCAGCAACTAGACAGCCCTTTTAAACCCTTAAAACTTAAGATTTATACCCCAAAAGTCCCTTGGTATGAAGGCTTTTGGTTCTAAATCTATCTCTTAAAACTTACTATTTTTTTTCAAGTATTTGCTCTCAATTAATGTGTTTTTTCAGATGGTTCTTCTCTTCTTTTTTTAGTAGGTAGTTGTTGTTAAATGAGGAGTAAAGACACTCTTATATAGCTGAAAAATTGAGGGCCAAAAAGGTGGAGTGTAGACTTATACAAAAGTACAAGCTCACACCCCTATACTTGAGTATTTTCAGAAAAAGTACAGCAGCCCTATGACATCTTTTCAGCCACTCTATGCTGTCTCAAAAGCTGAACAAAGCTGTCCTATTGAGAGGACAGCCTCATGGGCTTGGACTATTGACTTTTGGGCCTATTGGGCCGCCAACAAAACATGAGACTAACTTTAAACACAAAAATACAAATCTGAAATTTACTAAAATCAGCCCCCAAACACTAAATTAAAACAACTTAAATGAGCCAAATCAAATCCCAGTGACTTAGGCTCCAAAACATGCTTGAAAATATTGAAGCAAGGCAATTAAAATTCTTCACATTAAACTAGAAACCAGCCAAACATATGAACATAAGAATCTTAATCCTATCCCTAGGCTAAACATACGGATTGAACAAATAGGACTACGGAAAGGAGGTGAAAATTTACATGTTGGTCAAACGAACGTCGCCACCAAGGCATAGCTTGTTGCCATCATGAAACAATTAGAGACAAATCACCCCAAAACATGCTTTATCATTAAATCATCAACGTATGAAAACCAAACAGCCCTATCACCATCATCTTCATCACAAAAATCCAATAGCATAGCAGCCCCAAAGACCACAACAACGGAGGAGCCAAAATTCACCAGAGTTGAGTGTTACCCGAAATTAAAAATGCAGATCTGTGCCAAACGGTAAGAATTTCGGGAAAAATAATACTAGAAATGGATAGAGGGGCTCCAAAGCTTTCCGGAATGGTATGGTTTGTATTTTTCCGACCACCGGAAGGCAGTGGTCCGGTGGCGGAAATGTGGTGGCAGAGAGGGGTGGCGGGATTTTCTGATGGTGAGGAGAAAAATGGCTAGGGTTTCCCCAAGCCTTGAGCTTCAGAAGGTGTAAGGGATATAATGAGATAGATTTAAGCTTATATATGTAGGGAATGGGCCGGATTTGAGTGTGGGCTGGTGGGCCAAATCATTGGGCTGCAATTTTTCTACAAAATGGCTACTAAAAGTCTACATCACTTAAAACATACACAACTAATTATAATTAAAATCACATAATTTACATTAACATCACAATTAAACACATAACAAGTAACTTCTTTTTTTTTTTATATATTTTTCTTCCCGATTAAATGACAATTTTAGTTTAAAATAAAGACTAAACTTTAGGAAAATTCAGCCAAAATCCTAAGAATCTAACACGGTTATTTTGAGCTATTTTATGAATTTTGGTGCCAAAATTAGGTGATTACAGCTGCCCCTCTTTGTTCGGGAACACGAAGAGTTTTCGGAAAAAGAAGTAATCGACAACTAATTTTGGCTTTTCGTCTCTAGCCGAGAGCATGCTTTTCAAAATGGTGACCGTACCCTGATTCTTCGGTTCCAACCAAGAACAAGGCTACCTACATATCTCCGGACTAAGGAATCGGGTCAGTGTAGTTCCTTACGTGCGGTAGCTGGGACTACCGCATTCAAATAGACGCTAGATTCTTCTAGACTCACTAAGACAACACTAGACACTCTATACTACTAAGACAAACTAGAGACTCTTCTAGACACACTTGAGGCTGATGTTAGACATTCTTAGGCACAAAAGGGCTGTCGTTGCTGATTACTGGCCGCTTGCTGGTGGTCATGCCTTTTACAAAGAAAAAATAGAATTACAACATTGAAAAATGTAAAAGTTACAATTCCTAGACTACTCTTCATGCTTCCCAAGCTGATGAACTGGTCTGAAGCTCCCACTAATCAAGTGGGTTTTGAGAACTTGAAATTACCGCTCGGGCGGGCTTTAACTTGAAACTTGAAATTGCTGCTCCGGCGGGCTTTAACTTGAATGTTGAAATTGCCGCTTCGACGGGCTTGACTTGAATGTTGAAATGCCGCTTTGACGGGCTTTGCCTCGAATGTTAAAATTACTGAAACTTGAAATTGCCGCTCGGGTGGGCTTTGACTTCAAAGTTGAAATTTCCGCTTTGATGGGTTTTGACTTGAAGCTGGGGATGGTTGCTATCTTTGAGTGGGACTAACTTGAAAAGGAAGTGGTTGCTATCCGGAACTGACTCGAAAAGGAAATGGGTGCTATCTTTTAGCGAAACTGACTCGAAAAGGAAGTGGGCGCTATCTTTTAGCGAGACTGACTCGAAAAGGAAATGGGTGCTATCTTTTAGCGGGACTAACACGAAAAGGAAATGGGTGCTATCTTTTAGCGAAACTGACTCGAAAAGGAAGTGGGCGCTATCTTTTAGCGAAACTGACTAGAAAAAGGAAATGGGTGCTATCTTTTAGCGGGACTGACACGAAAAGGAAATGGGTGCTATCTTTTAGCGAAACTGACTCAAAAAGGAAATGGTTGCTATCTTTTAGCAGAAATTGACTCGGAAAGGAAATGGGTGCTATCTTTTAGCGAAACTGACATAGAAAGGAAATAACGCTATCTTTGAGCGAAACTGACTCGGAAAGGAAATGATCGCTATCTTTTAGCGGAAACTGATTTTAAAAGGAAACTGACGCTATCTTTGAGCGAAACTGACATGGAAAGGAAATAACGCTATCTTTGAGCGAAACTGACTCAAAAGTGAAATGGTTGCTATCTTTTAGTGGAAACTGACTTTAAAAGGAAACTGACGCTATCTTTGAGCGGGACTGACTCGAAAAGAAAATGGGTGCTATCTTTTAGCGGGACTGACACGAAAAGGAAATGGGTGCTATCTTTTAGCGAAACTGACTCAAAAAGGAAATGGTTGCTATCTTTTAGCAGAAATTGACTCGGAAAGGAAATGGGTGCTATCTTTTAGCAAAACTGACATGGAAAGGAAATAAACGCTATCTTTGAGCGAAACTGACTCAAAAAGGAAATGGTTGCTATCTTTTAGCAGAAATTGACTTGGAAAGGAAATGGGTGCTATCTTTTAGCGAAACTGACATGGAAAGGAAATAACGCTATCTTTTAGCGAAACTGACTTGGAAGGGAAACTTCCGCATTTTCTTGGGGGAGTATGTTATTGTGGTTGACATCTTCCTGGTGAGTTATGTCCTCTCTGTTCACCCACTCATGATTAGCCCATGTCTGGAAGCTGTACAGTCCACACATTTTTCACATGTGGCTTTGACTTGAAAGCTGCGAACTCTAACCCATTATCTTAATGGGGTCTTGTCTGGAGATTTGAAAACCTCAGCCATTTTTCAAAAAATGGGATTTTGTCTGAAACTCAGAACAAATGCTCCCGATTCATGCGATCCTTGATCTTGCAGACAATGTAGCAAATATCACAATGGCTTTCTTCATCATGACTATACAGGCCCTGATAAACTTGGGGTTCTTGTTCAAACAATATCTTGATATTGTTGATGCATTTTTGATCCACCCCGAAGTCCACCAATGCCAAATAGTTTCTCCCAATCTTTAGTCACTCCTTGTTAGAAAAAAGCATGTCGTTCCATGGTGACTTTCCTGGTACAATCTTGGTGTGTCATTCTCATACGAGGTGCGGCACGAGCTTCCATTGCTCATTAGTTCCCGAACAATGATCTGGTACAACTGAGAAACTAGTAAACAAGCTTTGCGAAACTTTCTTTGCTCGTTTCCATGATATAAAGGAGAGGAGTGACAAAAAAAGTAAAGACAAACTGAAGAAATTTAAAGAGGAGACACCGAACGAAAGATGTCCCTGAATGATAGAAAGAAAAATTATTTAGGGGTGAAATGACGAGCTCAAGGAACATGACATATATCTTGGAATAAAGTCTTGACCTTTTCAACGCGATCTATCCTTGATTTTACCCGAGTTCGACAATATTGAGGCAATTGCTTGCTTGGTCCGATCATGATGAGAAACCGGACATCCCTCATTCGACTAGTGGTGCCCTTTCGGGTTTTCACTAACTAGCCTCTCTCTTTGTTCTTTTTCCTCACAATGGTCTGTGGCGCCCTTTCAGGTTTTGACCAACATGATTCATTTTCTTCTCTCTTTTTTTTTTCTCTTTTTTTTTTGTTCATTTGTTTCCATTTTTTTTTATTTCCATTCGACCTCTTATACCCTTTTTCGGTCGATCTCATCTTTCTTCTCTTTCTTTTTGAGCCAATCTGCCATCCCTTATTTTGACTTCTCACAGAAGTTTCTGTCCTAATGGCAATTGTACTCCCATCTCTTGATTGCGATGATCAAAATAAACTTCGACTTCCCCGAGCAGACTCATATTTTGATTGTACATCAATACGCTACATTCTCAAAGATCGGTCAAAAAGGTCTTTATTTGGACCATAGTATGGGATTTCGTTAGGCTAGGAAGAAAAGTATTTTGCATCAAAGCTCAAAAACATCTCATGAGACGGCTAGATGAACATTACAAATTTTGAAATCACCTCTTTTGAAAAATAAACCAAACTTTTCCCCCAGCTTAGGCAAATTGGGGATTCCCTTTTTTTTTTCTTTTCTTTTTTTTTCTTTTTTTCTTTTTTTCTTTTTTTTTTAAAAAATTTTTCCTTTGGTTTGAAGAGCGGTACGAAAGCATCTCATGAAACGACTTGGTAAAATATTACAACCCTTGGAGTCATTTCTTTTAAAATAATAAATGACTGAGACCCCAATTCATTGAAAAAACTGAGGAATTATCTTTTGAATTTTCTGATATGCAAACATAGGGGATATTGAGACTTTTCCCCGATACTAACACAAAGAAAGCAAAAGGAATATTGGTTTTCTCCATTTTCTTTAGAAGAGAAAAAAAAACATCTGCCATAGTTTAGGATAAACTAGAGCGCTTTGAGTTTCTTCCCCGACTTCAAAACTGGTACGCGAAACATCCCATGAAACATACTCCTATGAATGAATGGTACAAAAATTGAAGTTTGTTTTTATTTTATTTTATTTATAATATAAAATAAAAACAAACTTTTGCCCCAGTTTAGCATAAAAAGGGGGTCTGAATTTCTTTTGATGTTGGCCGCAAACTTGGAGGCAAGTTTTGCGTCAATATGAAACAGGAAAAAATTAACTTTTCACTGTTATGAACACAAAGAAGATGGGGAGGAATATTGAATTTCCTCCATTTTCTTAAAAAATAAAAACAACTTCTGCCCCAGTTTAGGATAAGCTGGGGTCTTTGATTTTCTTGACATATCACGCAAGCCTGGAGGCAAGCTTTGTGCTGATAAAAGAAGACGGGGAAAGAGAAATTTTTTTTTTGTTGCGACCGCACCGAAATGGTTGCCTACGTATCCTTTTGAGAGGAATCAGGTCAGACGTAGCTCTAGCACTGAGGTAGATTTTATTTTTGTATTCTATTTCTTTTTTTTTTTTTTTTAGTCATATCAAATTGATTCCAATGGAGGGTAGGCCAAAGAAAACACAGAACAAGGCTATAAAAAGACTGACAAAAGGACATAGTGTTTGGGTAGAAAAAATGAAAGCCATTCGTCATCCCGACCCGAGAATGCCTCGCACAAATAATGATTCAATGAATTGACCTGGATTGATCCACACGTGTCCTCTACTTCTACTTCAATGATGGTTCTCAAAACTGGTATTTCAAATTCGGTCGAAGCGACCGTGCACGATTTTGAACTTCTCACAGATCTCCCTCATCCGATGACTACTGATTAATTCTCAATTTATTTTGCTCCCTCTTTTATCCCTCTTTACTACTCAAATAGCTCACAATGCCAGAGTGCGTGTTTAGATCAAGACGTAAATTCCGCACGCATGTCATGTTATCAAGGCCGACAAAACATAAAACAGAATACTAAGGAGGTAAGAACAGGAAACATAAAAGACCGAATATTAGGACGAGATGGATCTCTCTTTCATTGAATTGAAGATATAAGGGTTTGAACAAACAAAACAAGCAAAATAATGCACTTGGGTTACAACCCTTGAATAACCAAGTTCATAGAAAGATTAGCAAAACAAGCTACAATATTTCACAGTCACTCAATTGCAAGTCAGGGCTAGTTTTCCTGTGTTAGGCATTGTTGAGTCCTTCACCAAGATGTACCATGCTGATACAAAGACATGCCTCAGATCCAACGACAAATTATGTCATTTCTCATTTCTTCAACTTTTTGACCTTGTGAAACATTCAACAAGGCAAGGGACAGGCATTCTGGTGGGACTGTTCCCATAGTAATGACATGACCTGTGTCCGCCATCAACTATTCCATATTTTGACCTCCCTGGTTGACCTCTCATTCTGCCTCCTCAAGCGTTGATAAGAACCAATTTTAGAGCGCCTTTTAAATAGCACAAACTTCGAAACTTTGGGTAACAACCCGGGTTAGCACAAAGAAATCACATATTGCAAGCCTAAGGTTGTTATGCGTCATCCCGAAATGGTTCGCGGCCCAAGCCGCGTGTACCGATAGTATTCCCAAAATATTTCTACATGTCGCGTTAGACAAAATCAGGACGCAAATCAAAGCGACGCGTAATTCCAAACAAGGACAAACTTGGATGATTTTTGATTTTTTTTTTCTCTCCTCTGACTCAACAAACATAATTTAGACAAACGACACGAGACAGACTCAAAATAAACTGCTTAACATGATACACGAGTCAAAAGATATATACAAACTGACACATTAGGTGGGTACACCCGAACGGTGAAAATAATAAGACTCGACATTTTAGCGGAGTCAGATTATTCCACGAGGATCAACGCAAAATACAACTTAGCTAATTGCAATTTATCGTCTGTACCCCGTCTTGACCTTGAAAAATACTATACAAAGTAAAGTGCAACCCTAAAAAAAATATACATTTTTTTTTCTTAATAAAAATTTAAGACTCAACCTGAGGGAGGTTCTAACGGAACTTAAGAATAGATTATGAAACAAACTATTTTTTTTATCCGAAAGGTGATTCCAAAATCGGACATTATGACAACACAAAAATGGACACAATTTTTGAAACAAACTCTTTTATCTAATTCGAAAAAGAATCTTAGAGCATTTACAAAATTTGGCCATTATGACGACACAAAGACACAAAATATTACACGAATTAGATGCAAAATTGGTTTACAAAAATTGGCCATTATGACGGCGTAAACCCCCGATAAATTACTTTTCAAAAATATGGACTTGACTTGGACTGAGAATCAAAGACAAAAGGGTCCCAAAATTTCGCCATTATACCGGCACAAAACTATGACAAATTATTTTCTAATACTTGAGACCGAACCCGGACACAAAATTAGACTCTAAAAGTTTTTGAAAAAAAAAATTTCTATTATAACGGCGTAAAATGAAAACTAAAGATATTTTGAGACACGGGACTAAACTCATTTTTTCATTTTTCTCTTTTTTTTTTGTTTTTTTTTTCAAAATTTAACACCCACCCCCGGTGATCGGTCAGCATAACAACCCTCTTTCTACAATAAATGCAACACATAAGATACCAATAATGTGTCTTTTCGGGACACGAGCCCATCTTGACACAAAAGAGTCAGCCTAGACAAGTGCAATACCGGTGTACCGCACCTCATTAAGTCAAATATGATGCAGATAATTGGGACTAAAGGTTTAACTCTAGGTGACATAACTGACTCAGTGTCTAGACTGGCTGAAGAACCCGGTGGACAAACCGGGAGGAAAGCGCATCAGGGCCATCCGGAGACAGTGTGTCCGGCCTAAAACCCCGTCACGCTTTCCTCCTAAATCATGGGCAACTTCGTAAGAAAGTCCCAGATGCCACAAGCAATCTGGTAAGTGCACGTGTGCGTGTGTTTCAGAGACTCGGAGGGTTGCGGAGGAAGACAGTTTATATACAGTTCAACAATATCAAAGAAATAACATTCAACTTTTCATGTGATAACGGCAATAATATAACAACCAAATATTTAATAAATTAAAACATGCGATAATTTTTCAAAGCCGGAGATTTCAGTTTTCACTAATTTTCCCAGCGGAGTCGCCAAGCTGTCACGCCCTAAAAAAATAATTGATGCGTGCGAGTTTATTATTTAAAGGCTCGTGACTGGTGTTCAAAACGGTACAAAATTATTTTAGAGAAACTCGGAGTCGCCACTTGACATAGTTTAAGGTGTGCCAAGTCACCAAAAGGTACCTTGGAACACCTCTGACTCGTCTAATGGTCTACGTTAGAGATTCGGGTAAGGTTCTCAGTTGACTCTCGGGAAGGTATTAGGCACCCTCGAGTCCTGTGCCGAGCACAGTTACTTTATTGTCGCAGTTTTGATTTATTAAATATGGTTGTTATATTATTGCCATTCGTTTAAAATTACGCTTTTATTTGTTTAACCAAAATTGTATTACGTAACCCGCTGGGTATACCTTAGCGCAAACTTGTGACTATCATAAAAAAAAAACTTAACAAGACTGCCAATCATTTGATAAAGATGTGAGCTGAAATATTTGCGAAAACTGGGCCGTTTTGGAATCTGTTTGCAAAAATAATCACATTCATTCCTATATTCCAAATGAGTTGTTTTCTTGCGCAGTGAAGGTGTGGCCAAATTTCAAATTAGACGTCCTACTCATTGCCTATTCATCCAGATTTTAAAAGATATTGCACCTCGTGGCTATATTTGCAGAAACAGTCCAGCTTAAAAATGTGTTACATTTTTTTTTTTGCAAAATAAAATCCGCCTTTGTTAATTTCAGATTGTCGTTCACTTTCCTTCCCTTTTATTCAAACGCACCAAAAGCAACACTTTATAAATATTGTAAACATGCTCACGAGTACTCGTAGCCTTTCTATTTTAGCACAAGAGTAAATTTTAAAGAGTTTTAACACAATAAGCAAAGTTCAAGACTTAAAACATACTAGTTTCATTCCATCTTTTACTCATGCATGACAACTCAAAATAAATACAAAAGTTAAACTTTGTGTTTACCTATATAACGAGACCTTAGAGCACTGCAATGAAGATCCCACAAAGCTAAACCAAAGCAAACGAACACAGCAAGGTCACCAAAATTCAGCAACTAGACAGCCCTTTTAAACCCTTAAAACTTAAGATTTATACCCCAAAAGTCCCTTGGTATGAAGGCTTTTGGTTCTAAATCTATCTCTTAAAACTTACTTTTTTTTTTCCAAGTATTTGCTCTCAATTAATGTGTTTTTTCAGATGGTTCTTCTCTTCTTTTTTTAGTAGGTAGTTGTTGTTAAATAAGGAGTAAAGACACTCTTATATAGCTGAAAAATTGAGGGCCAAAAAGGTGGAGTGTAGACTTATACAAAAGTACAAGCCCACACCCCTATACTTGAGTATTTTTAGAAAAAGTACAGCAGCCCTATGACATCTTTTCAGCCACCCTATGCTGTCCCAAAAGCTGAACAAAGCTGTCCTATTGAGAGGACAGCCTCATGGGCTTGGACTATTGACTTTTGGGCCTATTGGGCCGCCAACAAAACATGAGACTAACTTTAAACACAAAAATACAGATCTGAAATTTACTAAAATCAGCCCCCAAACACTAAATTAAAACAACTTAAATGAGCCAAATCAAATCCCAGTGACTTAGGCTCCAAAACATGCTTGAAAGTATTGAAGCAAGGCAATTAAAATTCTTCACATTAAACGAGAAACGATCCAAACATATGAACATAAGAATCTTAATCCTATCCCTAGGCTAAACATACGGATTGAACAAATAGGACTACGGAAAGGAGGTGAAAATTTACATGTTGGTCAAACGAACGTCGCCACCAAGGCATAGCTTGTTGCCATCATGAAACAATTAGAGACAAATCACCCCAAAACATGCTTTATCATTAAATCATCAACGTATGAAAACCAAACAGCCCTATCACCATCATCTTCATCACAAAAATTCAATAGCATAGCAGCCCCAAAGACCACAACAACGGAGGAGCCAAAATTCACCAGAGTTGAGTGTTACCCAAAATTAAAAATGCAGATCTGTGCCAAACGGTAAGAATTTCGGGAAAAATAACACCAGAAATTGATAGAGGGGCTCGAAAGCTTTCCGGAATGGTATGGTTTGTATTTTTCCGACCACCGGAAGGCAGTGGTCCAGTGGCGGAAATGTGGTGGCAGAGAGGGGTGGCGGGATTTTCTGATGGTGAGGAGAAAAATGGCTAGAGTTTCCCCAAGCCTTGAGCTTCAGAAGGTGTAAGGGAGATAATGAGATAGATTTAAGCTTATATATGTAGGGAATGGGCCGGGTTTGAGTGTGGGCTGGTGGGCCAAATCATTGGGCTGCAATTTTTCTACAAAATGGCTACTAAAAGTCTACATCACTTAAAACATACACAACTAATTATAATTAAAATCACATAATTTACAATAACATCACAATTAAACACATAACAAGTAACTTCTTTTTTTTTTATATATTTTTCTTCCCGATTAAATGACAATTTTAGTTTAAAATAAAGACTAAACTTTAGGAAAATTCAGCCAAAATCCTAAGAATCTAACACGGTTATTTTGAGCTATTTTATGAATTTTGGTGCCAAAATTAGGTGATTACAATTAGTACGACATCGAGTAGGAAGAATTACTCCAGAGATCCACTAACTAGATTTTTCGAACACAAGAAAAGTGAAAACCTAGGAGAATCTACCATTTGATTCCTCTTCTGAATCCTTTCGAACACACCAACTCTTGTTCGTATAAAAGTGGTCCCTCCTTGGTACGGATAGGATTTTACCTTATCTAATTTCCTTTTCTAGCTGAAAAAGTTTTCACCTGAGGTTTTGATCCTTACACTTTACCCCTTTCTTCTTCAATGGAACAGTGAAACTTTTACTCCGGCGTACGGACAATTTAAAACTCGTTCACTGACCATGAATTTGAACACTGATTCTGGGTCGTTTTTCACTCCGGTGACTTTAACGACGGAGGAGAACTTCAAATTTTCAGTTGAGCTAAGAACAAGCTTTACGTCATCCGTACACTGTTACAATGTAACAATTTTCCGGCGTACGGACGGTGGCTCAAACAGTGGAACTTCGATTTTCAGCTCATAAACACGCCCCAAATAAAAAGAAAACCACCAGTGTTCGATAGCAACCACCAAACACAACTGGGGTTTGTATCAGTCACCACCGCGTCAAAACAGTCCAAAACACGTCGAGAAACCCTAGTCACCGATCGTGTACGACAGGTACTCAAAATATTCCTCGGACAGTGGTGAACACAAATCAATGATTGTTTGATTCAAACAACCAACATTCAACCAAAATTTTTGAATTTTCTTTTCTATTTTTTTTTGTAATAATAAAACACCACAGTAACAACAATCAACAACAAGGAAGAAGCTGAAACTGAAAGACACAAGCACGTGATAACTCGAACAGGATTTGAGGTTGTAAGAACAAGCTCAAACTTTGCTCTGATACCAAGATGGTGCAAGCAAAACTGAAGGTTAAGCTTTACACGAAGGAAACGCAGAAAAACACAAAGTAAAGATAGAAGCAAGACAATTCTTGCTTCGATTCAAAGGAACATTGAGGAACTAGTCTCAAGCTCGATCGAATCGGATGCAAAGATCACCTATACTAAGCAACAATCCTCAAGAAGAACAACGCTTCTTGAAAATTTAATGACCAAGAAGAAAATGTTCAAACGATTACACCGAATGACACAAGTTCTTTGAAAATCCCACGTCGGGGTTCGGGCTCCATCGGAGACACTCAAATAGTAACTGCTATAACAATATTTATCAAAAACTAGTTACTTACAATGAAATGGAACAAGGTTTATATAGGGAACACTAAGGGAAAACTAGTAAAATGGTAATAGGTGACCAATAAAAGAAAGCCACGCAGGGCTGAAATAATGAGTGTTCGGCAACCTTGACTTCGATGCTCGGTTGCTTGCTCGAACACATTTATCATCGGGCGCCCACTTGACTTCGAACACAATTTGTTGTGTTCGGTTCCGTGCTGCCCAGCGCCAAGGGTTGGTGTTCGGTCACTTTATCCTCGGGCTCAAATTTGAGGATGTAGCCTTCGACTTTAGCACTTTGCCCTTCTTCCCCCGAACACATGCTTCCTCCAGACCAAGCCAACTGAATGTGCATATCATGTAGCAATTTGGCTTGGCTTCGTGTCATTGGCCTCGGTAGATTGTCAAACACTTGATCAGCACTTCGGGCTGCATCAGTTAGTGTCTTTCGAGTAGGCCAATTACCTTAGAAACACTAACCAAGAAGTACAGAAGCAAAAGAAACACGAAAACCTACGAAAAATCTAGCCGGGCACCCTTCAGGAAAAGGGGCGCCCCGCCTCTGTAAAGGGGCAGTCCGCCCAGTGCAATTTCCAGAGAGCAGCCACAAAGTTGGCGGTCTGCCTCCCAGAGTGGGTGGTCCGCCTCCCAGAGTGGGCGGTCCGCCTACTGCACCTTTCAGCAGATTCGTAAAACGTGTTCTTGGTTGGTTTCGCACTCAAATTTCAACGTTTTCGGGTTATTTTCAATTCTAATGATACCCAAAGATGTATATGATGATTTTAAACAATCCCCAATAGATTTTAACCCCAATCAACCAATAAAAAATCAATTTTGATTCTTGAGCAAAGTTCTAGGGTTTTTGAAAATTTTAGGAATTTGAATTCTTCAAATTTTGAAATACATCACCAAATCATGAAATTTTGGTACCAAAAGCACAGGAATCACATATGGAATAAACCCTAATAATTTTCAATGTATGGGTGTTCTAATCCAACAAGTTCCAATAATTTTTTGTGTAATTTTCAAGTTTTTCTATTTTTTTTTTATTTTTCTTCTTTCAAGAACAACAACAACGAATAATAACAAGATAAAGAGTCACGATCGAGGGTTTGTAAGAATAAAACCTATCCGTGCTCTGATACCAACTGATGCAATGTAAACTAGCGGAAGCAAACCAAACAATAATCGAGCGGAAGCAATTAAAGTAAGATACGTGATATCAATGAAGATATCGGAAAACAAAGCTTGGGGAGACAAGAAATGAGAAGAAAGAACGGATAATTTGATTCAAGACATGAATTTAATTATCCAAAAGGGAGAAATAAAACTCGAACCTTACAAGGAATTCACACTAGCGATGAATCTCCATAGGTTCCAAGTCGTACAAGATTCACGAAGCGATCCGCTTCGGACTAGAAAGGCTCGGCCTTCTCGAAATTCTCTCTTCTTCAATGTCTATACAAGCTAAGTTATGAAATGGGTAAGTGTGGCTTTTATAGGTGTGCCACACTCCTAGTGTAATGTCTATAAAGCCCTCAAATGATATAAAAATAATACAAGTCTCGTAGGGCCAAAATAGGAATTACACATAGAATTCCCGTCCAAAATATAGCAACTAGGCGGGACCTTACGGGAGTAGGCAGTCCACCCGTTTCCTAAGAGTACAGAGTGGGCGGTCCGCCCCTTTCTGCAGAGGCGCTCCGCTCTAAGAGATCCTGATAGTGTGCATTCAACTAGGCGGTCCGCCTAGTTCAGTGGGCGGTCCGCCCCTTTCTGGGAGTTGTGAAGACGACTCAAAATGGACTCTAGGTGCTCCTCCTTGGTCTGTAGTCGGTCCTCCCTCAATGGCGCTCAAGTCCATGACTACAAATCACTCTCGAACCCTCCTCTGGAGCCCTTGCCTTGTATCCTTTGTGCTCTAACGCTTGACTCTTGATGGTTGGGAACTAAGCCAATTTGGATTGCATCAGTAATTATATTTACGATGACCACTTTACTATTCTTTGGAGAGGTATTTTGAGCTTTGTCAAAAATTAGCATTGTTGCTGAGGAGAAATTGGCGTATTATAGTAGTCTGGGGAGTTAAACTAGTTGGATTTGACCAAATATTTATGAATATGTATTTCATAGAAACCCTAGCAACGTCGTTAATTCCTTATCCTTCATAGAAAAACCATAGCCTCCAATCCTTCATCCCTTCTTCTTCCCTTTTAAAGAGAAAAACCCTAGTGTTGCCGCCTCCCTCTTTCTTCTTTTAGCCAAAAATTTCCAGCCGCTTGGCCAAAACCCTCATCTTCGCCACTTTCTCCTTTTCTTCTTTTTACCCACTGTTGCTTCTCTTCTGCCTCCGCTGTTGCCCCACAACCAACGGCATTATTGTTGTCTTCATCTTTTTTCTATTTTTTTCCACTTTGGCCAAAGCCCAGCAAGTTTGGCTAGGGGTATTTAGTTGTCATCTTCTTCTTTTCTTTCAAAAACTCTGGTGTAGATCTAGTTGCATTTTGTTAGATATATCACTTTTATGTCCAGATCTATAAGATTTCATGTCAATTTTTTGTAAATGTAGCATTTTTCTTTAGTGATCTATGTTGATCTACCACTTTACTATTTAGAACAATGGAAAAGCACGGTATAAATAATATTATACATATTTTACATGTTTATATAAGTTTATATACATACTATAAATAATGTATAAAGATGTATAAACTTGTATATATATATATATATATATATATATATATATATATATATGTGTGTGTGTGTGTGTGTGTGTGTGTGTGTGTGTTGTGTAAGTGTATAAATTTTTAGATTTGTCTATTATTTGTGGATGTGTGTATAAATTTTCAGATTATATGTTTTTGATATTTTTCTCCTTAAATGTGTATTTCTTTATGCATATATATATATGTATATTTAATTTTTAAAATTTTTGTGTGTATAATTTTTGAAATTCATGGTATAAAAATCTGGCTAAGAAAAAATAATTCAGCTGAAGGAAAAAATAACTCCGGTGAAGAAAAAAAAGTCCATGATTTTGCAGCCACCGTTGATCGAGGCTGGGGATGGTAGTCGATGGTGTGAGGGTTGTAGCTGGAAAAGTAGTGGCATGGAGGAGGGTGGTGACGACTAGGGTTTATATATGAAAGATATTTTTTTTAAAGAAATTCTTTTATATAATATAATAATAAAATTGGGCCCCTTATTGTAATTTCGTAGTTTTACATAGCTATTTTTGAAATTTTTTCATTTATTGTCATTTTTTTAATTAAAAATGTGCATAAGAGTTTCAATCCTAATAAATAGACGCTATGTCACATAATGACCATGATCAAAGGTGTGATTAGAGGTCAAGCGAATAAGAATCATAAGCGATTAGGAGACAAATTTACAAAGAAGCCTAAGAAAAAGGTTATGCAATTTCGTCTTGGATTAATTATGCCAAAAGACAACCCAAATAGCTAAATTACAATATATAACAATACTTAAAATATTTTACAATACGTAACACTATTTTCTAGCTTATTACCCTACATATACTATTTTTCATTTCCTTTTCTCTCTAACTGAAAACCCTAATTTCTTCCTCTCTATTTCTCTCACCTCCTCAACCAACGGGCCGACCGGAATATTCTCCGGCGACCAGATTTAACTCCGGCGCTCCACCGCCGATGACCTGTTGCTGCCACAGCTTTGTTCTCCACCTGTTGCTGCGTCGTTGGAGCAACGGTGCTGCTGGTTCTTATCACGGTGTGCTGCTTCTCTAGATCTCCTTCCACCGATGACCACCGTTGTTGTTCTCCGGCGGCCAATGGCGATCTTCTTCCTCTTTTTTTTTTTAAATTGTTTTGTATGTTTATTTATGTGTATATACACGTATAACTTTGTATTTATATGTATGTGTATGTCTTGGTGCACAAATACATTTAAATTCTTTTGAATGTAGTTGTATTTCTTTGTATATTTATTGTATATTTATGTATTTATATTTCAAGTCTATATTTTCCAAACTATTTTTTGTATGTTTATTTGTATAATTTTGTATATATTATTAGTATTTATGTGTATGTGTATGCCACATGTATGTCCATAATTTTTTTGTGTATGTTCATAAATTTTATGTAGATCTTGTATGTGTGGTGTATAAAAGTATATATTTTGTATATTCTAGTTTTATGTATGTTTATGTATTTTCAAAGATAAAATCTACTCTTTTTAAAGTATGAATGTGTATTTTGTATGTTTATGCTTCTTTATTTTTTTCAGATTTTGTTTTTAAAAAACAAATTCCGGCGACTTGTCGGTGGCGGACAACACAGTGAGTGCATCAATGGGAAAGGAAGGGTAAAACTCTTATTTGATGGTTTTAATAGAATTTGTATATGGTATGTAAAATAAGTATTGGTATGTTTTGTAAAGTGATATAACATTGTTATTTTTTGTTTTTGGAATTTTGATGTTAGAATTGTATATTTATGTAATTGTTCCTTTATTCTTTTTGATTAGATGCAAAAGTTGACGTAGCTGTGTATGTGGAAATGGCACCAGTTTACGTTTTTATCCGCTGTATCATGTAATTTGATTTTAAGTTCAAAACATTAAAATTGTATGTTCTTGAATTTAAGTTTTTCAATTCAAAAAAGCATAAATACTTGCATTATCAAATGACTAACCTTACACTTTATTCGTTGTATACGCTTGTAGAAAATAGGAATTTTCACAGAAAAGTACGCTTTTGAGAAGTTATATTTTAGCAAAATTGCCCAATGAAAGGAAAAGTTAATCACAAAACATAGCAATACCTTACTTTCTTCCTCTCATTTTCCCAAATTTCACTTTTTCTCTTCCGTTCCCCAAATTTCACTTCCTCCCAGCTTCTTTTAATGGAAGCAACAATAGATTCGAGCTGATTTTATTGCTGTATCTCGCTATATCTCAACTTACACTAGAAAACCAACCACCTCGTATCTCGTTGTATCTCTCTGTATCTCAACTTACACCAAAAACCAACCACCTCGTATCTCGCTGTATCTCGTTGTATCTCAACTTACACTAGAAAACTAACCACCTCGTATCTCGCTGTATCTGCACTGTTTTTGCACCGTATCTAACTGTTTCTGTACCGTTTCTAGGTTTCTGCACTGTTTCTGCATTGTATCTAACTGTTTCTGCATAAGAGGGTAAGAGAGTCTGTTGAACATGTAAGTAAATATAGTGTTATTCTCGTCTGTGGGTAACAACAAAAATTAGGGTCTCCACCATAATCATTCTATTTCTTTCACCTATTCTTCGATTACCGGCCGACGTTTTTGTCTCATTTCTCCGATCAGATTCAAGGTGCGTATCGATCTAAATTATTAAAACTATAATTTTCCGTGATCAAAGAACAATGTTCCTATGAATTCAAAATTCATTTTCTAGACTTCGTCGCATCATTTACGGCGCCGAGATGATTTTCAACCACGGCCTAACTGGCTTTCTGTTATGTCAAAAGATGAAAATTTATAAGGAATTTATGGATTCGTTTTGTTGTTGTACAGTTCAAGCAGTTACGAGTGGGATCGGCTCACCGGGTCATCCAGAGCTGACCTGATCCCTATTCCCACCCAACCCCTAAAATTTTTGTATTCTTTTATTTGGAAATCAGGATATTGATGTATACAACTTTTAATACTCAGTTTCATAATTGGACCTTGAACCCGTTTCGTATGCTTGCATATTCGTCCATAGGCCAAATCGGATAAAATTAGCGATTTTTGAAACAAGAATTAGGCTACTTCTCATTTTAAGTGATGGAGTCCAAAACTGCAGAGCCACTCGCAGCTTCATTGTGGTCGCCGTCACCGACGGACGGCGGCGGAAGCAGAAATGGAGGGGCTGGAGAAAGAGGGTCATGGGTGAAGGTGTAGGGTGGAGGAATTTCAGTGACTATAATTTTTCTGATTGTTCCTCTTTGTCTTTGTTGGTTGTGGAATGTGCTGGAAAAAATATTGCTATGTCTTGTAATTTGTATAATATTGCTAATTTTTGTAATATAGGAGTAAAAGTTTGTATATTTGTATAAAAATTTCGTAGAAAATAGCATGATAAATGCGGTCTATGCAAGCTGATTCAAATTTTAATATTGCAAAAATAATAATATTAAATAGAAAAAAAGGCAAGATTTCTCATTTTCTCTATTTCCTCTTCTCCGAAAATGCAAATATCCATGTTTTCCTCTTACTTACTTGACTTCAGATAATAAAAGAAAAAAGAAAATGTCCCTTGGTCTAAGTGTCCTTCAAATGGAGCAGGCTACACTCCAAATACTAAGAACGACAGTGACGAGTCAGGACTCAATGGCTGTCCTCTTCGGTCAAAGCCCGTCAACTCAGTCAAAGCTTCCCTGAATTTTGTGGGTCCTATAGTTGTCCTAGTTGGCAGGTTTGATATAAAGTTGGAAGAAAGAATCAGTGATGTGGCATGTAGTCTTTAATTGCCCCCGACTTCAACACACTAGCTAGATGGATAAATGGACAATTCCAAAAGAGGAGAAAAATGTCATTGTCATACATGATATAGTTTATTTGTTGATGTATGAAAGGTTCCCCTAACCTAATGATTAGAGTATCTAACTTCGAAATAAAAGAACTTTGTTTACTAATTGTTTTAAGTTTGTGCTTTATTTGGATCAGCTTTTCCAAGAAGTCAATCTTTTAATTACAATCTTTCTTTTTGCCATTCCTAAAAACGGGTTTAAACTTTTGTGGGTAGGAACAATGCTTGGGCTAAATTATGCCAATTCATCATATATATTACAATGTCACTATACCCCGTACCTTGATATTGTGATTTATGAAAATAATTTCAATATTTCCTACCTAAGGAAACTAGCAAAGATATTGAGTGTTAAATTACAACAGTCAACATGTAATATTTTGACTCACGTTTGCTATTTCAAAGTGTTATAGTTAATAATTTTGTAATTTAGCTAATGTAATTATTGTATCTTCCTCCCCCCTTCCCCCAAAAAGATGTCCATTTTCCCTCACTATCCAAGTTTTATTAATTGACCATGATGATACATTTTACAAAAATAATGTGATGCCAAAAATTTGAATTACTTTTGTTAAAACTGATCAATACTAAAAGCTCTCCAAACCTTTAATCTTTTTGGTGGAGTTTAGACAAAAACCTTTGCTAGAATTTGATAAGTTCTGCAAAAGAATTCTAACTTTTGTAAAGTTAATCTGCGGTCAAGCAAATACCACCTTAAGAAAATTCCCTATAATCAATGTCTTCCTACAAATCTTTGATGTTATCATGATTGTTGGCTTAACCTCGCGTGTGATTACATTATGCTCATCAAATCTTTTCCATGCAGAAAATGACTTTTAAGCCCTTTACCTTCTAATCCTATTTTTCTCTCTCTCTGCGTGAATTTTTTTTGGGGTTGTGAATATGTCAGTTTGAAATAGATTTCTTTGGCTTTTTCTTATAATATAATTATTTCTTGCTTCTCAACCCCCCCTCCCCCACACCCCTAACATCTTAAATTACTTTGTTTCTTTATACACTATACACTATATAGTGGTAGAAATCAGTAGTTTTAGATTTGAACTTTTACTTTTCAAGATCTTTTGAAAATATTTAGAGGATCTTAGCTAAGGAGAGCTGCAGGCTACAGATATCAAAGTGTAAAGCTCTCAATAAAGGCCAGCTAATTTTGAAGAAAAAAGAAAGAAAAGGTATAGTAATAGAAGAAAAAGATATATTGTGTGATTATTACTTCAGCCAGTTCACTTTTTACTCCTCAGTACTTCTCATCATATTCCCATTTGCATATTCCAAAATCACCCACATGAAGCCTCATTTTACCTTTTCCTTTGCTTGAAGTATATCCAAAAAAAAAAAAAAAGGAACACTACCCTTTTTTTCCCTTTTGCTTAACTTTGGTTTCATTGTGTGGCTACTTTGCATGGATCATAGGGTAGTAGTGAGTAACCAAAGTGGAGGAAGTAACATGTTGAGGGATTATAGAAAAGGGAATTGGACAATTCAAGAAACTATGGTTTTAATAGAAGCAAAGAAGATGGATGATGAAAGGAGATCAATGAAAGGTAATAATGAAAGAGGGAGTAATAAACCAGGAGGAGAATTAAGATGGAAATGGGTGGAAGATTATTGTTGGAAAAATGGATGTTTAAGGAGTCAAAATCAGTGTAATGATAAGTGGGATAATCTCATGAGAGATTTCAAGAAAGTGAGGGAATATGAAAAAAGAGTTGCTGAGGAAAATGGTAAACAAGATGGTAATATGAATCAAGAAATGTTGTTATTAAAGTCTTATTGGAAGATGGAGAGGAATAAAAGAAAAGAGAAGAACTTACCAACTAATATGTTGCCTGAGATTTATGAAGCATTGGTTCAAGTTGTGGATAGAAAATGTCAAAAGACATTGGTTCTGAGTACTGGTGGTACTTTCATTAATCCAATTGGCACAAGTTTGACTACTTCTTTGTCTCCCACATTGCAACAACAATCCATTCAGTCTCAAAGTGCACCTTTGTCATTGCCGCCACCACCAACACTACCATTATCACCATCGCCAGCAATAGCACAACAACCAGCTGCTCAGCCATCTAATTTTCCTTACAACATTCAGCCTTTACCCACAGTAGGTCCTCTTTCTCCTACTTGCTTTTTATAAAAGGAGTCTTTAGTTATTTACATCCATGTAAGATTTTTCACCGTTAGTTTAGTTTAATTTGTGACAGCTGACTAGATACCATGTTATCACACCACAAAATAAATACAGGAATTAATAATCATCTAACTAATTAATTCCCTTTTTTTAATATTGTTAATTAGTAAAGCTTATTAATTATTATAGAGATTTAACTATAATCATCTAGACTCAATTGTTTAAATGATGCTTATTATAGAGATTTAACTGCAATCATCTAGACGAACTCACTTGTTTAAATATTTATTCATCATAAAACATTGAATTGTCATTATTCATCCATTTTCATTTTCATCTAGTAATATGCAAACCCTATTAATGACTAGCTATATTGGTAAACCTATGATCACTTGATATCTTCTGAAAGAAAGTTCTTTGCCTCATTTGCATTGCAATCTTGCTTTTAAGAACATATTTAATAGGTCTTCCCATAATTTGTATTTCCTATATTTCCTTCTTCCGACAAGGAAAATCACATGTTTCCCTAGATTTGCCTTTGTACTTCGAGGACTCTTCAATTATCCTATTGCTGCTTGTTCCACAGTCTGCAATATCACTCTTAATTTCCTTTCATCTTTCTGTATTGAGTTTCTTTATTTCTAATTTCTCCTCACTCCTCTTGCATTTATTTCAATCTCACACGTCGCTCTTCTTGGAAGAAGTTTGACTGTTTTTACTTTTTTAACCACTCAATGTTAGTGATCAGAAGTTATTTTTGCATAATAGATTAATACCTATACACTAACAAATTAACATACCTTTAACCGGTTACTTACCATAAGTTGTTAGTAATCAAACATGCTTCTTGCATAATCTTATTACATGTATCATAGGTTTTTAACTGTCTTGATGTGATCATATCTTTTACAGTGTCCGTGTACAAAAGTTAAATTTATATCCAATTGGTGTTGATAGACTTTGGTTTACATGTGTTTATGTTTTGGAGATGTGTGATAGCTCAGATCATGACAAAAGTGAGCATTCAGATTCACCAGCAAAGAGAAGAAGAAAGGGAGATCAAGGAGAAGGAACAAGTGGTAATAACAACATAAACAGCTTGCAAGAAGTTGGTTCTGCTATCTGTAAAAGTGCTTCTATTATAGCTGAAACAATGCAAGCTTGTGAAGAGAGAGAAGAGAGAAGGCACAGAGAACTCTTAGATTTGCATGAGAGAAGGCTGCAAATTGAGGAATCAAAAGCTGAGATCAATAGACAAGGCATCAATGGACTTGTAGATTCTATAAACAGACTGGCCAGTTCAATCCTTTCTTTAGCTGGTAGTAAGAACCAAGAAGCTCCTCCAAAATAGCCAGTACTAGTATTAATTCTCTTCCCCGGTATGAATTGATTATGGAGAAGTACTTAAAAGTAAACACATAGTATAACTAGAGACAGCTATTTTTGCTATGGTGGTGTTTGAGCCAATTCTTGCACCTCGAGTATTCTCCCAGGTACAGCTGCCTCTCACCACCAGCACAATTTCTTGTACATAATTGATGAAATGATTGTCATTCTTCATGTTCCACAAAATATTGTTCATTTTGTGGACAATATTCCACAAAATATGTCGATGTTACATTTCTCTCCATGCAATACCAAACTAAAAGGTTGTTTTGTAAAACTATTCATCAATGCAATTTACCCTTTAGCTATTAACTTTTCCGATGGTCTCTAACCTCATTTCTTCGCTAATTAATACTCCTATCTCAATTTGTCTTTAATAGTTGAATGTTTGTGTCAACTAGCTTACTAAGGCAAGCAGTTGGGATTTGGATAGCCGAAGAAACTAGACTCATACTTGGCTCTCACATGAAGCCAACCACCTGTTTCGCGACTATAAATGTTATACACCGATATTGTAAAATGATTTTTATATTATCAGTAACTTGAAAGATTGAATGGATTGCGTGATGTAATAGGTTAAGATAATATGCAAATACCCTTTTTGTAGAGTCAGTATAACCCTGCCTAGTATTGGTCTCAATGCATCTGTTTGTAACGTAAAGAGCCAATTGCGAGTGGAAATGTCCAAAGAACTTAGGTGTTCTTGAAGATATGCTGTTGTAACCTTTATCTACTGTACAGTACATGTGATTTGATTTTATACCATTAATCTTTCTGTGTAGTATGAGAAAATAGAGTAGTAGTGACCATAACTTGTGAGCAAAATATATGTGTAGGACATATACTGGTCAAAGGTGCCTCCAGTCAAATGATATCTGACTACTGGCGATTGCAAAATGGCCATTTATGTGCTATTATTGGTGTCAGTCTTGTGAAGGCTGTGGTGATGGAATCACAAGAAGACTGAGGAGTTATTATTGGCTAATTGGGTTAGCCCTTGTTAGCCTTTTCTGACATAAAGGGTCTACTCTATTTTATTTTCCTTTTTATATTTTCTAACCTTTTGTCAGTGATGGGTAAGCCTGGATGTAATGGGTATTTCAGCTTTTCGCCTCTCACAATTTAATTAGGAGTAATGGTCCAAAAACCTCATAAACTATAGTACTCCCTCTGTCCCAATTTATGTAGCACCATTTTCTTTTTTGTTTGTCCCAAAATAAGTGGCACCTTTTCTTATTTGACAACTATTTAATGCACTATCTCTATTTTACCCTTGTTGGGCCCTACATACTTTTAAACCTACCAACAACTTTTTTATTACTCAAATCTTCTCTCTCTTACTTTTTCAAGGGTAAAATTGACAGTTAACAAAGTCAACCTCTAATTTTTTAAACTCCGTGCCCGGTCAAATGGTGCTACATAAATTGAGACGGAGAGAGTACCTATTTTTAAGTTTCCCACTCAAATTATGGGTGGTTACACTATCTTTCTGGACTAGTATTTGTTGTATTTAAAATCTCATGCAGAGTCACTATCTTTCTGGACTGATGGAGACTGACTCCACTCTCTTTGTAGAGCATACATGTTGCATTTTTATATAACTTTTTAGAAGTAGTTATTTTTATTTCTTATTTTGTGTCTTTTTCTTTCTAAATTTATTATTTTTTCTTTTATTCTTCTTCAAAATAAAAAATCTTTATACTATTTTGAAAATCCATATTCCCAATGCAACATTAAAACAAGAAAATAAATCAATAATAGTTTAAATACAAAAAAGGACGGAATTAACTCAATAATAATAAACTCAATTGAAAATATTGAATATTAACATCTACTTAAAATAAACATTATACACATCTTGAGTTACTACGTCTTTTAACTAATTTATCGTTATTGATAATATTTATTGTGATTTGCAACTGATTTTGTTATTTTTTCTTTAAATTATTTTGGTATTACTGTTATGCTAAGGTTAAGGGTCTCAATTTAGTTTACTGTTATTAGCATAAAAAATATAGAATTTTGAAGACGTATTAAAAAAAAAAATATATCCAATGTTATTGCACAAGGTAGAAAAGAAGAAAGAAAAATAACAGATAACAAATAATAAATAACAAAAGTAAAAATAATACTTAAATTTTTGAAAAATAAAGTGAAATGCCGCACAAATGCTCTTTTTTGGCTTACTTTCTTTCTCCCACACACTTAAAGAGAGTGAAGTCACTATCCATGCAACTTGACACTCGAGCAGAGTTTTAGATTCGAGAAATAATAATTTAGGAAGTAACGTCATCACCCCAAAGTTTAAGTATGAAACATACAAATGTATGATAGTTTTGGAGATTTTCATATGATTATCTCATTTGATTACTACGGAACTTCTTACTAATTCATAGACTTTTTCATGGTTAAAATTACAAGAAAAGAGTAAGTATATATATGCATTAATCAACCTCTTTTACTGGTCATATAAATCTCTGAAAGGCTGATTACATAATTCGCAAACTAACATTTTATTTTATACAAAAATAGCAATGTTACACCATTTTTTAAATATAATAATATTTTATTTTTGAAAACATAAAAAAATATATATTTAGCAGAAACTCTAGAACCACATCTTACACCTCTGCCATCCCCCAACCGCCCCATACACTCACTACAAGAATTATAGGATATGACGACATTTATTTAGTGACATTTGAGATAAATGTCGGAAAAAATATCATTTCTTGACGTTTCTTAAAAAATGTCGTAAAAATAGTGACATTTGTTAGAAAATGTCAAAAATATTGTGACCTTTAATTTTAATGTCACATTATTAGTAGGAGATTAGCGACACTTGCAATTAACAGTTGCTAATGTCCCTACACTTGTTTTAATTAGTCAAATAATTTAGAGATCATTTGAAAATTTTTATGTTTCATTTTCCCTCCCATAACTTTTAACACTCTAAACATTCCCTCCTTCTAATCCCTTTTAAGGCTCATTCCAATCCCTAGCCCCCACCATCTTGCTCACTCAAATCCATCCCACCGTTGATCTTCACTCGCATCGTCAGGTAATTCTGGTCTATCTCCATCTCGATTTATCTATTCGGCCCTGGTATCTGTTAGGTTCTTGACTTCTTGCTATTGTTCCTGCCGCCACTAGGTTCACCATCTTCACCATTGGGTTTAGCAGTGGAGGGTGTAATCTTTTGTATATATAACTGATCTACTTGTTTTCTTTTACAAGCCTAGTTATTCATCGGAATTGAAGTGCATTCTGGAATTAAATAGAATTTGGGGCGGCAATGAAGGGTTAGTTCAGATTTTAATTCTCTAATTGAATCACTAATTAGAATCTTTGTAAGTGTGAATCTATGTTCTCGATATATGCAAATGAATTACGAGTAGTATTTTCCCCTCCCAATCAACGCTATGTTGTTATTCTTATATACCTTTCTCTATCTAAAAATAATTTACTCTTGGATGAGTATAGGTTGAAAACTTAACTAAGAGCTTCAAAATTATATTTGAATAATCATTACACAATGTTAATTTCAAGTCTTTCAGCATCAACTGCCAGAAGAATCAACTTTGTTTTGGAAAACCCCGGAGTAGCAACCAAGTAAGTTGCCAAGTTTGATCCTATTAGAATGTTGTTTCTCTATTAGTCTGAGAGTGCAAAGCCATTCTTTTTGGTCTTTTACCATAGTCCAATTTACTATAATAATCTCTGGATTATGTTTATGTCTACTTGTACTTGTTAATAAATCTTTGGTTTATGGTTTCAGGTGTCTTTGAATTACCTATTTCGTCGACACATGAGTGTACTTAGAATGGAAACTGTTGATTGGTTGATGAGATGTATTTAGGTTGAGTGGAACATTTCTACATTAATCTAGTTGTGACTTGTGATGCTCACCAATTTTTCTTGTTGCCCAATTGTTATGTTAAGGCAGTCCTCACTGTTGGAACATTATGATGATCTTGTATGATCAAGTTCGAGTAGATTGACCAATTGACAAAATAAGTTTGTCTTTTTTAAAGATGAGGCCTTTCGCCTATATCTCTTCTCATAGTAAGAAGCCTATTTCAGCTAGAAGTAACTTCAGGTAAGGGTCGATTGGAGAAAAGCATGACAAATAATTTGCACCTCGAAATTACTATTCAATCACTTGAACTACATAATTTTTCTAGCACCACTGCCTGATTGTTAACATAGCCGCTTCATGTTGCAGAACGAAGGCCTCAAGGATGATAAAAATGCTGAAGAAAATTTAAGCTTAGGTGATGAAGGATGTGGAACACGACAACATTGAGAAGGTAATTTTCTCACTGTGCTGTGGTTTCTTCCTACTAATCGCGCATAAGAGAATCAAGCTGGACTGACAAATTTGAGAGAATTGTGAAGGTAAAAGCTCTTAGCCACTCAGGAATTTATACCATCAGTTAAACACATATAATTTACTAGTAAAAAAATGTTGAAGATATACTTGTCTTAGTCTTCTAGCGTATGATATAGAGTCACAGCGAGTAAGGCATCTTATGGTAAGATTCCTGTAGATTTGATGTCCAAACAATACTATTCATTTCAAGTTACTGACCAAAGTAACATTATTCTTTATAAGTTTAGTTATTCTTTTTCATTGAATGAAATAACCTGTGGAGTACTTCAATGATTTGTCTTTACTGTCAAAAGAAGATGATTCTTGTAAAGAAACTCTACTGTTAAATTTCGCCAATATGAAATTGTTTATTCATGTAACCATGAAATTTTTTGTTGCTTTGAACTATTTGCTAACTTGCAGTTCTGCTTTTTCAGAATATAAAGGTTGAATTCTATCTTCTTATCTCAGTCAAGAGTCAAATAGACAGATAGAAGAGAGGAGGCTCCAGAAGGAAATGCAGAAAAAGTAGTTGATGTGAAGAAATCGGTTGTTGTTCGAATATTAGCTAGACTTTACATGATTATTGACAAATACTTTTATCATGCCATTGTTTTAGTTCAGCTTGTATTGTCTATGTTGATATGGAGAAGTTCTGCTTTCAGAATATTTAATTTCAGCTTGTATTGTCTATGTTGATAAGAAGTTGTGTTGACATTTGTGGGATGTGCCATACGTAATTTGTCTGGAGAATTTTGCAGTATTTTGCATTACACTCAATAATACAAAATAGTTTTCCGACACTTCTAAAATGTCACAAGCACAATCATTGAGCTATAAATTGTAAATGCCAACATTTGATAAAGTCCTAAACAAATGTTACTATTTAATTATTGACATTTACTTAAATGTTGGGAATTTCAATGTGACATTTCATTAAATGTTGGAAATTTTGATGTGACATTTCAAAAATGTCGTAAATAAATGTCGTAAATCTTTTACCGACATTAATCTAAATGTCGAAAAATAAACGACACTCAAATTTCTGACATTTAGGACAAATGTAAAATAAATGTCGTTAATTGATTTTATGACATTTATGTGTCTAAATACGACATTTATTTAATGTCGTCGTAGCTCATATTTCTTGTAGTGACTACAAGAAATCTGACATATTGTGGCGACTTAGTCGCCACTAAAGCTGTTAAAGTCGCCACAAAATGCCTATAGTGGCGACCATAGAGTTGCTGCACTACAAGCCGAAACTAAAGGTTTATAGTGGCGACTGCTATTTGTCGCCACTAATAGTTCATATTTGTGGCGACTTTACTCGCCACAAAAAGCGACACAATCAAAGTTTTTAGACATGAAAGCTGAAGTAAGTCGCCACAAAAGAATGGATTATAGTGGCGACTTTAGGCGCCACAAAAACTATTATACTTTTAGCTACAAATATGATCGCCACTGAAGTTTAGTTTTTGTAGCAACTAGAGTCGCCACTAATTCCTCCTTTTTTTTTTAAAAAAAAGAAAGAAATTAACATGCTTATTCTAAACTCCTACTAACTGCCAAACATCATTCAAATTGTATCAAACACAACAAAGTATAGCAACTTTTTATTATCAAGTAGTTTTTGCAATAGAGTATACAACACCCTGTAATATATTGTAATTGTGTATCCACAAGAGAAAAAAAGATCAAATGTCTTCGGACTTTCCGTTGGCCAACATCACTTCCCTTGTTGAAGAACCTTGTCCCTGCTCCTTTAAGAAAAATAATAGACTATCATTTCAGTAAGCCTCATAGTAGAAAGCAACTCTTTTTATAACACATCGAGAAAATTTAGATCACTACACAAAGTTGATGCACACAATATTTACTTTCACATCCATTAGATTTCTACAAAGTCTACTTATTTCTTATAAATAGTACAAAGTCATATATAAGGTCATTAAAGAAAGCTACAATATGCTTTAGTGGAGATTGAACGACAAGAACTTTCACTCAATTAATTGACCAATCTAAATAAACAATACTCATATTGAATTTAAAACGGGAAAAGGTACACAGGTTACATTGATTTACCTAAGTAACACATGGGTAGATAGAGAGAAATAAAAATTACGATACTCTAGTTAAAAGATTTTCAGTCATGAAGCATGTCCGAAATAAAAAGGGAAAAAAGGAAGGTAGAAAGAAACCACTTTTTGAATGAACCGTGATACCCACAAAATATGAATTCCACCCATGCTACTTACAAGAGAGTTGAAGGGAAAACATAGATTTGAGACCTCATTTTTAACAGTTATACCATATTGAGAACTTTATCACTATAAGAAACAAAAGTTCTGATATCGAATATTTTGCACGAAATATTTGGTGGTCTCTAGCCAATGTTCTCATATGTACTAAACTGAAATACTATTCTCTCCATAGTATTATTGTATAAACAAAATAAATCAAACATACATATTTTATACATAATACACACATGTAAACTATTTTAGTACTCAGCATGAATAGCTCAACTCACCTCTAAATAGTTTATCTAAAGCCGATAGTGTCCATGATCTTGTACGTGACCAGAGAAAACAAAGCCTGCAATCATACAATAGTTAAATTTGTATTAATATGAATAACCTTTTGAAATATCTTTTTGCAATTGACACCATCATTAACTAATCTCATAATTAATAGTATTTGTTTCATCTCAAACTTGAAAAATAAATGTAGAACAAAGACTAATTTTTATTGGTCAAACAATTTAGTAGATGATGCCTTGCTTACTACCATATTTTTTCGATATGAGGTAAGCTAATATAGATAAGGCTGGAAAGTTTCTTAAATAATTGGTTGAAGATGTGTCTGTTCTTAATTACAAGCTAACAGCTGAAGAGGAAGTATAAGGTAACAACCTTTTTCTAAGATCTCATGTGCCAATCTTGCAAATTTGTCACTGCACTGATTCATGGAAATTTAAAATCTGAGGCTATCTACTTCTTGTACATAAAGATCAATAGCCCTCCACCTGGAAAGAAGAGAGACATCTTTTATTAAAAAAGATAATTTATGTTAGTTCATAGAGGAAAATTGACCCATCCGCACAAGTAGTGGCTTTGTTTACAGAAACAACATAATGTAGGAACAGAAAAATTCCCCATCCGTGCAAGTAATGGCTTTGCTTACAGAAACAATGTAATGAAGGAACATAAAACCTCCATTTTTCATCAAGAATGTGCTATGCAAAATTTTATTTTCTTCGTATGATTATTCACTGAACTTACATTAGGAGGTTGCTTAACCGTTTATGTGAAAAGAAACACAAAAGTATGACTATACTGAGACGTAGATTACTTTTAGTGGCTCTTCAATAAAGAAAAATAAAAGAGAGTAATGTACACAAACTCCATATTCCTTAGGGTATTAAGTTCATGAAAGACAGGTCATTTTACATAGATAATCATACTAAACATTACCTTTGCTGTGGCATTTGGATTTCCATCTCTATCTCCCCCCATCAAAGATCCAAATTTTATTGGTGTGCATGTCAATGGTAGAGGCTTTCCAGTAAGCTAAAAGAAGGAGGCAAAACCAATTATAACATATTATTAGCTTCAATGCGATGTTGTGAAAGATCATATGATAGATAACTTTTTTTAAAGTTGTGCTGAGACGACGTAAATAATGGAGTACTAACAATCAAAGTGAAGCCAACACCAGTTTAAATACTTTTGGACAGTGTCTTGTTTTGTTAGCTCTGACAACAAAAAGCTAGAAGACGTAGCCCTTTAGAAACATGAAATAAACAAAGACAGATGAAAGGATATATTTTACTAATTTCAAACAATTGGAACAAGGTGCCTCGTTATTGGTAGATGTATATGATATCTTGTCTTACTCTATAGTAATGCACATCGATGCTAAAATATTTATTTTAACTCTATCAAAGAATGCCAGGGCATATAGAAAATCTATCATCATCGCTGCTCAGCATGGTTACAAGAAAAATTCCTATAAGGTTGGCACTTGTGTGAACCTATATAATAGAGTATAATTCAGAATGAATTGCTAGAATCCAATAGAATTGGCACTTAGGAGAACCTATAGAAATGCAATCAACACATTGCTTTAGTTCATAATAGTCACACACAAAGGATAAGAAAGATTAGAAGAGTTTACTATATGACATGAAAACAAAAAATTCTGCTTATTTGTCATAATAAATACTGCACTCAACTTAAATTTTTCTTAACAATAACTTCAGTATACCATCCTCATTTCTAAGAAATAGAATAGCCATGATTAAATCAAGATATTGGTTGTATTAGTCTTCACTCAGTGCTTAATAATATAGAGAAAATCAACTTAAACAACTTTACAGAATTCTAATTCCACCAAAAGAATTCTTCTTCTTTTATTTTAATATAAAATACTCATGGTTTCAGCCTACAAAAAAATCAGTAACGTAAAGTAAAACAAAAGAAATAGCAAAACGAAAGAAAGTTTAAAAGAAAATTCCGTAATTAAATCTCATAACTTACCTAAAGCATAACATAGTGTTGAGAGCTGGTTTTGAAGCATGACAAACAGGAAGGACACCGAGGTTCGTGCAAAGAACCTAGTCCTTGAAGTGAAGGGCACGCTTGATCGAAAAGATGACGGGTTGCAAATCCCTGCGGAACTAGGAGTAGTGGCGCGTGGTTGTATACATATCCTAGTCAGACTAAAAGAGGCGGTGCCCAGGCTGTGTCTTTGAAGTGTGAACAAGAGTTAGACTTCAACATGGAAAAGAGTTACTACGAATCCTAACTTACCATAATTAAGAGGATTCCCTGTAGGACTCAACTAGGGTTACAAGACTCGTATAAATGCAAGTAGTGGAGACAGCCGAAACTCAGTTATTCACATATAGAGAGTTGAGAGCATACAAAGGCGATCTGAGAACTGTCTACGTGAGTAAACTGGAGAAGACAACTAATTTGCATGTAGAGTATTTGAGTCTAGATCTCTTGTCTAGGTTCATCGAGTTGTAAGTTGTCTGTGTGACGAGCATTCATTGTTTTGCCTATTAGCTTATTCTAGAAGCATATGTATTAGGTGAATTCTATTGTGATTATTAGAAAAGCTAGAGTGTAGCTTTGATTAGTGATTAGGGTCTAGAGTGTAGCCCCTTGGTTACAGAGTTTGTAATCAGAAACGTTGCTCTTGTGTTAGTGGATTCAGTTCTAAAATCCCAGAGTGTGGGTCGTGGTTTTTCTCCCTTGAGCAAGGAGTTTTCCACGTAAAATCCTTGTGTCTTTGGTGTATGTTTTGGTGTGTGTTCTAAAGTAGAAGGCAACGTAAAAGAGAGCTGAAGAACCCTGTTTTACGACAGAAGAACAAGGTTCTTGCAACGAAAATCGGGAGACACTATTCAACCCCCCCCCTTCTAGTGTCTCTAGGAGGTGCATAAAGTATAACAAGTGGTATCAGAGCAGGTCTTCTCTTGTAAGGTTAACACCTTGAGAAGGATCAGAATGAGTGCACCGCCTACGATTACTGAAGGACAGTCAGTTCTGAGGCCTCCACAGTTTAATGGGCAATACTACGCATGGTGGAAAAATAGGATGGAGAATTACATATGCGCTGAAGACTATCAACTCTGGCTGATAGTCTCTGAAGGAAATCTGATTCCCACCAAAATAGTTGGTGAAGGAACCACTGCCACAAAAGAACCTAAGCTGAAAGAAGAGTTTGATGAGACGGATTATAAGATGATCGAAAAGAATCACAAGGCCAAGCGTTTGGTCATATGTGGTCTTGGTCCGGAAGAGTTCAATCGGGTATCATCGTATAAGACGGCTAAGGAAATATGGGATGCTTTACAGGTTGCACATGAAGGAACCACAGAAGTAAAGGACTCAAAAAGGAGAATGTTGAAGAGACAATTTGAATTGTTTACTATGGGCGAGAAGGAGTCGATTCAGGATATGATGACCAGGTTGACCATGATCACAAATGAAATGAGATCCTTGGAGATGGGATTGCCTAAAATAGAGATGGTCGATAAAATCCTGAATGTGTTGCCTGAAGCATGGGAACCAAAGATGACTGCCATCATTGAATCCAAACCTTTGAAATCCATCAAGCTTGAAGAACTGGTTGGAAGTTTGAAGACGCATGAGATGATGAAGGACTCAAAGGCTAAACCAGTAGCAAAGAAGGAAAAGACCCTTGCGCTGGAAACAACAGAGGAAGCTGATGAATATGTTGATCTTCAATCTGTGGAAGCTGCAATGGTAAGTGCCTTAAGACAAAAACTCAATCTGGGAAGGTTCAAGGGATTCAAACGAGGGAACAAGGAGAGCTCTAGCAGGAAGAACATAGTTGACAGTCCTGACTACTCTGGATGTTTCAAATGCTTCAAGAAGGATCATGCTGTTATGGATTGCCCTATGTGGGAAATAGAGTGGATGAAAAACAGAGCTGCTAAGGAAAAGGAAAAGGAAACCACAAAGGAATATGATGCAGACAGAAAGAAGTCAAGACGGCCCCCAAACTTCAGAGCAGAACGAAGGAAAAGGAAGGAAGCCTTCTATGCCACATGGGGACCAACTGATAGTGAGTCTGATCATGAAAAGGAGGCTGAGGATGACTCACCACTAGCACTAGCAGGTATGACAGACATTAGTTCTGATGAAGAAGATCCTCGAGAATTCAGAGGAGGAAGAGATCCATCAAAGCCACCAGTATTCAATGGGACTCATTACAATCACTGGAAGAAACAGATGAAAAATTACCTGCAGGCAACTGATTACAGCCTGTGGCTGATTGTGAAAAGAGGACCTCATGTTCCTGTGAAGAGAGCAGTAAACGGAGTCCTGGTGCCAAAGAAAGTGGAAGAACTAGATCCTCAAGATCTAGACTGGTTACAAGCAAACTCCAAGGCTGAGGGGTATCTAAGAAGAGGACTTACAGATGATGTGCTTGCACGGATACTGGAATGTAAATCTGCCAAGGAAATATGGAAGAAACTGAAGGAGTTGTACATAGCTGACAACACCAAGAAGGACTCCGTTCAGCAGAGGTATGTTTATATGATCTAAAGGAAACTTTACATACATACTCTTCTGAAAATTTAATTCTAATCACAGCCACCCTGATTGAAGGATATGAAAAAGTAAAGCTTGAAAAAGATAAATTAACTGAAGAACTGAGTAATCTTAGAACTAAGCACAAGAGTCTCCTGGAACAGAATATTGAACTTGAAGAAACTAATGCCATCTTGAAAGGACAGACTCTTGTGTCAAACTCCAAGATTACTGAGCTTGAATTGGAGTGTAATCAGTTAAGAGAGAGCAAGAATGGTAAGCAAGTTATGAGTGAAGTTCAAACCTTTCTGGAAGACGAGTTGAAAAGAGCCAATGAAATTCTGTATCAGGAAATTAAAAAAAACAGGATTTTAAATCAAAAGGTTGAAAGCTCAAAACTTGAACTTACCAAAATGACAAAATGGAATAAATCTTCTGAGGCAATGAATTGGGTCTTTGAAAATCAAAACAAAGGAAAACAAGGATTAGGATTCAAGAAGCCCTTGCCTCCATATAATCCTAAAAGCAAATATGTGGGCTTACCTTGTAACATATTGTGCACTTTCTGTGGTGAAACTGGTCATGTTAAACAAAAGTGTGTTAACATTAGCAAGGCAAAAGCCAAAAATAAAAGATGTGCTTTACCCAAATGGGCCAAATAAGATCTGATTTATCCATTCTCTCATAAGAAGGGACCCAAGCTTGTCTGGGTTCCTAAAGTTAACCTCTAATTTGTCTTGCAGGCTGGAGTGAGGGAGAACAACTCAAGCTGAATTCTTGATAGCGGTTGTTCTAGGCACATGACAGGAGATAGAAGAAATTTTCTCTCACTCGCAGCATTTCAAGGAGGCAGTGTGGCCTTCGGAGGAGGAAAAAGTGGTCAGATAGTAGGCATTGGAAAGATTGGGAGATCTCTGGAGCATGCAATTGAAAATATTTACTGTGTGGATGGTCTTAGACACAATTTACTAAGTATCTCCCAACTGTGTGACAGAGGAAACGAAGTGAGCTTCTCATCTGTAGGATGCATCGTAAAGAACCTACAGAGTGGAGAAGTAGTGATGGAAGGAAAAAGGGTGAACAACGTATACAAGGCATCACTGAAGTCCTTACCTGAAAACAATCTGACATGCTTGAATGTGCAAGAAAGTGACTCTCAGCTGTGGCACAAAAGACTCGGTCATGCAAGCCTTTCTCAGTTAAATAAGCTGGCCTCGAAGGAACTGGTTCGCGGATTGCCAAGCAAGAAATTTGAAAACATAAAAATGTGTGATGCCTGTGTAAAGGGAAAGCATGTGAGAACATCGTTCAAATCAAAGAAAGTGGTCAGCACAACAAAGCCATTAGAGCTGGTACATATGGATCTATATGGACCCATGAGAGTCAGGAGCATAGGAGGAAAGAGGTTTGTGTTCGTGATTGTTGACGACTACTCAAGATACACATGGACCTTGTTTCTGGCCTCTAAGGATGAAGCTTTTGAGAGCTTTAAAGACTGGGCTGGTGTAGTTCAGAAAAAACTAAGTCTTGAACTCATCAGTATTAGATCTGATCATGGAACCGAGTTTGAAAACTCAAAATTCTCTGAGTATTGTGCAAGGAACAGCATAGATCACAACTTCTCTGCACCAAGAACTCCCCAACAAAACGGGGTGGTCGAGAGGAAGAACAGGTCATTGGAGGATATGGCTAGAACTATGTTGCTGTCAAGTGGGCTAGCTAGAAACTTTTGGGCTGAAGCTGTAAACACTGCATGTTACTTGCTGAACAGGTGCTCCATCAGAGCAATTCTCGACAAAACTCCATATGAGCTGCTCAGAGGTAGAAAGCCAAATATTGCTCACCTAAGGCCTTTTGGTTGTAAATGCTTTGTTCATAACAATGGCAAGGAACCCTTGGGAAAGTTTGACGCTAGGAGTGATGAGGCAATATTTTTGGGATATTCTACTCAAAGTAAAGCATACAAGGTGCTAAATCGAAGAACACAATTAGTAGAAGAAAGTATGCATGTTGTATTTGATGAATCAGATAAGGAAATGGAAGGAACTAATGCAGATGATCAAGTGATTGTCTTAAGGAGAGAAGAAAGCTTAGATGAACTGGAAGACTTAGATGAAAAGGAGAATCCAGTCACATCAGATGAAGGAGTCAACTTGACAGGGGGAACTTCTGATGAAGCTGACAATCCAGAAAGTCAAGAAGAATCGACCCAAGACAATGCTGCAGGTCCTTCCAGTCAGATTCAGCTCAAGCCATGGAAACATCAAAGCTCTCACCCCTTGGAGAATGTCCTATCTGAGCTGGACACAGGTATTATGACCAGGTCAGCATTGAAGAACTTCTGTGCATTCTTTGCTTTCCTCTCATCTTTGGAACCAAAGAATGTAAAAGAAGCTCTAGAAGATCCAGACTGGATTATGGCTATGCAGGAGGAACTTCATCAATTTGAAAGAAGCAAAGTGTGGCACCTGGTTCTCAAGCCGAAGGACAGATCCATAATTGGAACAAAATGGGTGTTCAGAAATAAGTTGGATGAACATGGCATAGTTACCAGAAACAAGGCAAGGCTGGTTGTTCAAGGGTATAGTCAGGAAGAAGGAATAGATTATGATGAAACCTTTGCACCAGTTGCAAGGATGGAAGCCATTAGGATGCTGATTGCCTTTGCCACATACATGGAATTCACACTGTATCAGATGGATGTAAAGAGTGCCTTTCTAAATGGCTACCTGAATGAGGAAGTTTATGTGGTGCAGCCTCCAGGTTTTGTGAGCAATGAATTCCCTGATTATGTTTACAAACTGGACAAGGCGTTATATGGTTTGAAGCAAGCTCCTAGAGCCTGGTATGAAAGACTCTCAGGTTTCCTGATGAAAAATGATTTTACAAGGGGAAAAATTGACAACACACTATTTCTCAAGAAGAAAGGAAAAGATCTACTGGTAGTTCAAGTGTATGTCGATGACATCATCTTTGGAGCAACTGATGAGGAGCTGAGCAAAGGTTTTGCCGACTTGATGGGAAGTGAGTTTGAAATGAGCATGATGGGTGAATTGAATTTCTTCCTTGGGTTGCAGATAAAGCAGACACCGGAAGGAACTATGATACACCAGCAAAAATATGTCAAGGAATTGCTGAAAAAATTTGACATGGAAGGAGCGAAGGAAATGACTACCCCTATTGCACCTGGAACAAAGCTGGATATGGACGAACTCGATCCTTCGACAAATGAGACAAAATATAGAGGGATCATTGGCTCACTTCTCTATCTCACAGCAAGCCGACCTGACATAGTATACAGTGTAGGACTGTGTGCCAGATTTCAGTCAAAGCCTAAGGAATCACACTTGACAGTTGTGAAGAGAATCCTGAGATACTTGAAAGGGACTCAGGATCTATGTCTCTGGTATCCCAGAGGAGGAACTTTTGAACTAATTGGTTTTGCTGATGCAGATTATGCAGGTCATTTGGTGGACAGGAAAAGCACTTCAGGAATGACACATTTCCTAGGTCCTTGCTTGGTATCATGGGCTACAAAGAAACAAAACTCAGTTGCCTTATCAACTGCTGAAGCTGAGTATGTGGCTGCTGCTTCATGCTGTTAACAATTGCTATGGATCAAGCAACAACTGGAGGATTTTGGTATCAAGTGTGGGGCAGTGCCAATTTTCTGTGACAATACTAGTGCAGTGAATATTGCCAAGAACCCAGTCCAACATAAAAGAACCAAGCACATTGATATTAGACATCATTTCCTGAGAGACAATGTGGAAAAAGGTCTGATTACTATGAATTCATGTAGGACTGAAGATCAAATTGCTGACATATTTACCAAAGCTTTGAACAAGGTACAGTTCGAGAGGAACAGGTTGGAGTTAGGGATGACCAAAATACACGGATGACCCAGCAGGTAATCCCTTTGTGATTGGCTAGTTAAGTATTCAATGTGTCTGCTAGAAACTCGTCATTACTGTCTAGTCTAACCTTGTACTTGAATAAGTACAATCGTTCAGTTGTTTTGAGCACCAGGTACAAATAATGTGATCCCATGAAGAACCTACTATGTACTGAGAAGGAACCAGTTAAAACATGAGGAATCGTGTCCAGGTACATTCACACTTCTCTGTATGATAGAAATCACAACTGAAATTAAATTGTTATCATACGTGTGTCATTGGAAATCCTCCAGGTTCTCATAACCGTCCTAAATTATAGGAACACATTCCTTTTTAGGATAGACTTCTATTTGAATTGCTTGGACCCCACTTTTTGAAAATTATTCATTAATTGAGTTCATAACCGTCAAATCTTTAACACTTCCCGGTTCTCAAAAAGTTCAAAAAGCTGCTTTTCTATTCTACTCATTACTTCTTTCCTTCCCTAGACATTGTCAAATCACCGAAACCCTTTCCCCTTCAACAACTCTCTTTCAATCCCTACAATTTACCCATCTCTCTTGCTTAACATCAAAATTCTCTCTCAAACCCTAAAGAACAGAAACCTTCAGAAATCTCAGAAACTTCTTACAAATCCTTCAAGATGTCTGAACGACCACCTCCATGCACTCTCGCTCAAAGAATCGCGAGGGCTCGCACCAAATTTCTTCAAAAAGGGGACAAGAAACTGGTAAAGAAGATAAGGTCAAGAGCTGTTCTCTCGACACCCACTGCGCAAAGTTCATCACAATCATTGCATGAGGTAATCCCTGACCCTATTTCATCTACACCTGTTGGTTCAGTCAATATAACCAGTCCTGGTATCGTAGAAACTGAAACCCTAGTTACGGAACTAGACAAAATAATGGGTGATGAGCAAAAAGACGATATAGATAGGGGGAACTTATGTGAGGGGGAACAAGATAGTAAAAAGAATGAACTTAGGGAAGATGTGCAGGGCCCTGTAGTTGGTGAGTCTGGAGACAAGTTAAATATCGCAGAAAGAATAGAAGAACAGTTTAGGGAACAAGATAATGCTAAAATTCTGAGGGAAGATGCATTTGAGCCGAGTAAAGAAGTGAGTGGAACTGTCGAATGTGTGAAGGATTCTGTGCCTAAAAGTCCGGAGGGTGGTGGACTTGCTACTGCTGAAGCCTCAGAGAATTTGGTTCAAGAGCCTGTTGCTTGTCCAAATCCTACTGGGGCTGATGATGCAGATTTTAGTTGGACAGAATCTGAGGAGGAAGGAAATAAGGAAGTTGTTGTAGAGAAAGAAGAGATTGGCAAGAAAGCAGAAAAATCAAAAAGGAAAAGAAAGTTTGGAGCAGAGGATGAAAAAGTGACTGTTGAGGAAGAAGAAGAGGATGTGGTGTTTGTAAAAGAAAACTTAGTGGAACCTGAGAAAAGAAGAAGGTTAGTGAAAGGTGGAAAGCCAGTGCTGAAGTCTAGACTGGTTGATGAAGCTAGTGAAGAAGGTGATGAAAAATTGGCTAGTGAGCCTGTTGTTAGAAGAGTTGGGACCAGGTCTGCATTAAAACAGCAGCTGGAGAAAGTTGAGAAGTTGCAGAAGACAGTGACTAATGTGAGAGACAGAGAGACAAAAAGGAGGGAAGAAGAGGAGAAGAGAGCTGGTGAAGTAGAGGAGGAAAGTGAGACTGGGAGCTATGCAGAACCAAGTGATTCTGACACAGATAGTGAGATGGAAAATAGGAAAATAAGAAGAGGGAATGAAGAAGAAGTGGATAGGGAAGCCTTTTTCTCTAGACACCAGGTGTTGCCAGGCAGCATTCTGCATGATGAAAAGGAGTTCCATATGAGGTCATTATTGAGGATGATAGGTGATCAGGGTTGGCTTGGTCTGTTTACCAACAAGGACAGGAAGTTGTTTGTGAATGAGGTCAGATAATTTTACACAAATTGCAGGGTAACAGCCAGGAGAGTGTTTACCACTGTAAGAAGAGTGGAGATAGAGTTTGGGAGACCTGAGCTTGGAGTGATTCTGGACATACCTGCTGAAGGTTATTGCAGGTATGTTAAACTGAAATGGCCAAAAAGAACAGATGGAGTCACTCCTCTAGATGTTGTCAGAAAGTTTTCAGGAAAACCCAAACTGAGGAAGGAGAGAAAGGTAGAGAAGAAGGAGATGGAACCTGCACATCAGTTGCTGTTTGAATTTGTGCACAGGTTTCTTCTGCCTAGAGGTGAGAGGAACTGCGAGGCCAGTGCTTTGGACCTGACGTATATGGATCTGCTGGATAGGGGGGTAAAGATTAATTTGCCTGGGCTGATAATTAGGCACATAAAGAGGATTACTGATACAGACCAGAAGCCACATTCTCTTGTGCATTCCTATGTCCTCCAGCAGGTACTTGAGCATTTTGGGGTTCCTTTAGAAGCTGGGAAGAAGCCAACCATCCATCAGATGTTTGGGATTAAATTGTGACTTCTTCAAAGAAAGCAGAGCTTCCAAAAGACCAATGCAGGTAAAGGAAGAGCAAGCAGAGGACAGTGAAGAATATGGACCTGATGAGGCCATTGATGCTGTGAAGGAGCTGGAGACAATTGTCCTTGAGGTAAATGCTGAAAATGCAGAGCTCCACAGACAGCTGAAGGTGAAGGATCAAGAGATTGATCGTTTGAAGATAGACTGCCACAAGTATGAGGCCGAGCTAGTGATGGAGAGGGCCAAAAATACGAAGCAACTTGAGGCGCTTGTCAAACACTTCAACCTTCAGCTTTGATTCTTCCAGTCCTGTCCTCCTATCTCTACCTGATATCTACCCCTTCCCATTCTCCTGTGATTGCATGTTATGAATGTTTAAGACAATTTAAATTTGGTTGTGTAACTATTAACAGGGTTGTGCTGATGTCACAATCTGGATGATGATTTTAAATTTCTTATGCTTATGACTGGTTTCTGCTCAAGTATTTGGGTTCTTTGTTGGGCCCTTATTTTGGTATACCTGTGTTCTTGTCACTGATGAGTTGCCTTGTGCTTCAGACTGGATTAAACTGACAGGTTCGTGCAGGTCTTTGAATCTTTTCGATGATGCCAAAAGGGGGAAGAAGGAATGTTGGGGTGTTTGTGACCTAACTCATCTGTTTTCATTGTTCTGTTACTTTTGTTTTTTGTTTTTTGGTTTATGTTGTCAGGTTCCTGGGCAACATTTGTTTGTCATCATCAAAAAGGGGGAATTTGTTGAGAGCTGGTTTTGAAGCATGACAAACAGGAAGGACACCGAGGTTCGTGCAAAGAACCTAGTCCTTGAAGTGAAGGGCACGCTTGATCGAAAAGATAACGGGTTGCAAATCCCTGCGGAACTAGGAGTAGTGGCGCGTGGTTGTATAAATATCCTAGTCAGACTAAAAGAGGCGGTGCCCAGGCTGTGTCTTCGAAGTGTGAACAGGAGTTAGACTTCAACATGGAAAAGAGTTACTACGAATCCTAACTTACCATAATTAAGAGGATTCCCTGTAGGACTCAACTAGGGTTACAAGACTCGTATAAATGCAAGTAGTGGAGACAGCCGAAACTCAGTTATTCACATATAGAGAGTTGATAGCATACAAAGGCGATCTGAGAACTGTCTACGTGAGTAAACTGGAGAAGACAACTAATTTGCATGCAGAGTATTTGAGTCTAGATCTCTTGTCTAGGTTCATCGAGTTGTAAGTTGTCTGTGTGACGAGCATTCATTGTTTTGCCTATTAGCTTATTCTAGAAGCATATGTATTAGGTGAATTCTGTTGTGATTACTAGAAAAGCTAGAGTGTAGCTTTGATTAGTGATTAGGGTCTAGAGTGTAGCCCCTTGGTTACAGAGTTTGTAATCAGAAACGTTGCTCTTGTGTTAGTGGATTCAGTTCTAAAATCCCAGAGTGTGGGTCGTGGTTTTTCTCCCTTGAGCAAGGAGTTTTCCACGTAAAATTCTTGTGTCTTTGGTATATGTTTTGGTGTGTGTTCTAAAGTAGAAGGCAACGTAAAAGAGAGCTGAAGAACCCTGTTATACGACAGAAGAACAAGGTTCTTGGAACGAAAATCGGGAGATACTATTCAACCCCCCCTTCTAGTGTCTCTAGGAGGTGCATAAAGTATAACACATAGCCACATCAAACAGCGCACAGGTCCAAACTAAATGGATATGTTCCCCTTAATAATAATAAGTTCATTGTATATATCAAGACAAACATCAAACTGACCATGAAATTTTCAGCGCTGCTGCTTATCAAGACGAAATTTAAGGAGAAGTACTGTTGGAGTGGTATTCCCGACAAATTTTGATTTTATAAGCCTCATTTCGTTTAATAAACTATAAATCTTACCAAGAAAGTATAGATCTATATTGAAAAAGAGTAAATCAAGACTTGGAGACTGTAGATCGGACCTGGAAAGTGAAAATCAAGGCTATAAAGGTACATATACGAACTCAGGGAAGATAGATCTGTGTGAAGAGGGAAGGTATACGATTCTAGATTTGGGAGAGAAACACTGGTGCTCTTTTAAAAATATGAAAGGGGTAAATGAGGGGAGAGCAAAGAAATACATAATTTATCTAAAGGCCTTTTCTTATCTCAGCCAAGTATAAGTATGAGTGTTTTTTATTATCAATTAAAAAAAATTAGTGGCGACAGGTCGCCGCAAAAAGAATTCTGTGGCGATATTTTATAAGCTGCAACAAATACTTTTTTGTTAAGACATTTAAAGGAAAAACTGAGTACATTTTGTGGCGACTTGACTATAGTCGCCACTATATCTTTACCTTGAGTGGCATTTGTTAGGGTCGCCACTAATACAATTACTTCTAGTGGCAACCTTACAGAGTCGCCACTGATACTCTATCTATTGTGGCGATAGAAATGGTCGCCACTAATAGCCGCCGCTAAAAACCTAATTTCTTGTAGTGAAACCCTCTCTTAAATATTCTATAAAAAAGTGCTTTCTTCTTTTCTGATTTAACTTCATTACTGGAGGGAGTCTTTTGGTACAAGTTTGGTGAAGTCTTCTGCTAGTATCCTTGCCTTGCTACCCCTGCTTTGTGCTTGTTTTTCTCTGAAAAGATAATGCTGCCCTGCTCCTCCCCTCTTTTTGAAACTGAAAACCTGTCATCTATGTGAAAGTGCTTGTCACTGTGATTGTTTAGGCCTCCTTTTGGCCCTGCTAACTCTTTATGAATGCAAACTCTGTTTGGATGGCCATGAAAGGCCATACCAGTCTTGTTTTAGTTACAGGTTTGGGAACTTGGAAAAGTCTGGTAATTGCGCTATGCAGTGCTTACTTAAGTGCAGTTATTGAAGTTCTGCTTCTGCTTAAATTTAGTGAAAACAAAACTACCCTTTTTGCATGTTTCTTCTATTTAGAAACCTCCCCTATCTATGCATATTTGTTAGGATACCCTGCCTGTATTCACTTTAAAATAGGATGCACACAGTCATAGGCTGTGAATGTGGCTACACAGGGGCCTTTCTCACCCTCCTCTCTTATGTGTTTGCATCATCCTTAAGAAAACAGGAATCTTGAATAGAAAATTGAGTTTAAAGTGATCATCAAAGGTTTAGACAGACATGCTTTAGTATCCTAACTTGAATTCAAACCTTCAGTACTGTTATGAAACCTTTTTCGTATGAAGATGTGATATTTTTAAGAAAAAGGGCTATATGTGTATCCACTGCTTGAAATCTGACAGTTTTTGTAAAATTGAAATGCCCTTTCCTTTTGCATAAACAAGGCAGGTCCAGAAACATTTTTTAAATAGGGCCTCTATATGTATAAAATAAATTTTAAAACCTACTTCAACCACTTATACACTAATCTAATAGTGTATAGGGGGCATAAGTATTGGGGTCATATATAAAACTTATTATATATATATATATATATATATATATATATATATATATATATATATATATATATTCCTAAAAATATATCAACACTTCATGTATTTGCATGCTTATATCCATATTTATGTGTGGCAGCCTCCTATTTGCATTTGTGTTCTTTGTGAAATCCGTCTTTTTCAAAAAAGCCTCTTCCTATACATGTATTTTTCGAACTCGACCCCAAAAATAAAAGGCCATTAAGGTTAGGGCTCGACAATTGATGTCAAGTCACACCGATCCTAAATGGCTAATATTTTATTTCAAAATAACATCAACCCGTTTTCTAAATAATTTCAAATTGTTTCTCGCTACAACTGGCTATTTTCGTAAAGCTGGACATTTTTACAAAATTGGACACTTTTGCAAAATTAATTATCACTGCAAGTTATAAATAGATACTGAAATTGCACAGGTATACTAATTTGAATCGCCTCCTTGTAATATTAGCCAATCTGGATACATGTTTTCTAATTTAGGCTATATGCGCGATTAGGCATAGGGCTTAGGCCGTACTTGCAAAATTTAAAAGCCCAATTACATACATGCTGCCTATATATATATATATATATATATATATATATATATATATATATATATATATAGGCAGCATGTATATAGACACACTATTTTGCATAAATAGACTTAATTCCTTAATTGATTGTGAATTTGACTTTTTTTTTTTAAGTTAGTAATATATATTTTTCGAAAATGATAACGTTTACAACTTGTTTAAACATCCCAAAAATAGAAACTCGGGCAAGAACCACTTTTTGTGGGACTTGGGGGAGTGCCTAACACCTTCTTCCCCGAGTCACTTGGACTTCTTACCCTCGAATCTCTGAAACTGAACTTATTTAACTAAAGACCTGACCTTAGACGTTTAGGTGACCTAATACACCTTAGAAATCCATATTAGATGGCGACTCCAATCTTTAACTCAAACGAGTTTTCCAGTCAAACCCGAACCTTGACTCGCTCTGAGTTGAATTAAATATGGGGTATGACAACTACCTTCAAGAAAACAATTCTTGAAAATACAAAATCGATTGTTTGATTCGAACCAAAATATTGAAATATCACAAAAATATTAGGAACTTTCTTAAAATGACCAAGTAATAATATATTTATAGTGTTTTCATAGTGCTAGGATAAGTTAGACCAAGTTCTAAACGAGTTGAGAGAACTTTGAGTCAGACAGACGAAGCTTTTCTTGAAGCCCCGCTTTGAAAAAAGCTTCAGGCAATTAGAAGCTGTGAGTGAGGTAGATCCTTGAAGAAAGATTTTGATGTGTTGGGAACTATAGATCAAGCAATACTTTGGACATAGCTTCAGCCAAATAGAGACCTCTCATCACTCAAAGTTATATGAGAGGAAAAGCTTCAGAGAAAGCTTTAGTAGCTAAGCTCTCCTTCACCTCCTCGATCTTGACACGCTCCAAACATGAGAACATCGTTCAATGATAGCTCGAACCTCCTGGACTCACGAATCATCAATTAAAGATCATGAAGTTCTTTTTCTTGCAATCCACGTGCTCTCTGTCTTCAAATGCACCAATGGTCCACTTGATAAATCAACCTCTTGATTTGACGTCGAATGACATGAGCTATCCTCTAGGATCGTATCATCCCCTCCCTCTTGAAAAGGATTCATCCTTGAATAAAGAAAATCTGCATCAAACGGAGACAAATCAGTAACATTAAAAGTCGCACTCACTTTATACTCACCTGGAAAATCCAACTTGTAAGCATTATCACCAGTTTTCTCAAGCCCTTGATATGGACCATCACCACGAGGTTGCAACTTAGATTTGCATTTGTCAGAAAACCGTTCCTTCATCAAGTTAACCCAAACTCAATCACTGGGTTGGAAGACAAGTTGTCTTCTTCCTGGATTCACCTTGTTGGCGACTTATTCATATGTCTTCTCCAATTAAACTCGCACTTGCTCATACACCTTCTTCAACACCTCAGCCCTATTTTTACGATCTACATTCACAATATCATTCAGTGGCAAAGGAAGCATATCTAAAGGTGTTAGTGGATTAAAACTGTATAGAAACTCAAAAGGCGACATACCCATCGACGAATGCATAAAATGATTATAAGAAAACTCAATCAATGATAGACGTTCCTCCCAAAAAGCATACTTACCTTTCAATGCAGCTCACAACATACTTCCTAAAGTCTTATTGACCATCTCAATTTGGCAATCAGTTAGCGCATGACAACTAGTAGAGTAGAGTAACTTCCTAGACCACAATGTCCTCCAAAGTTGACTTGCAAATTTCACGTTCTATTACTCACAATAGACTTTGGAACCCCATGTAGCCTAGACACCTATCTCTCAAACAACTCAGCTACATAAGAAGCATAATCTTTTTTGTGACAAGGAAAACAAAAAGATCGAAGTGTGGAAGAAGCGTACATTAGAGTTGGAGGGAAAGATAGAGGCGTTGGGGATGAAGCTTGAACAATGGAATTAAGAGTGTGCTGAAGTAGACATCTTACACTTAGTCACAACCAAGGGATACTTAACCAAAGCTATGGAAGAAGTCAAGGAGGTTGCCCGAGAAGCATAAAGAGCAAGGCTTGAGGAGGAGCGTGTTGCTTAGTCTAGTGTCATTTTCACTTCTTTTGTATTTTTTATATTTTCAAAAGTCGTCATGTATTGAATTTCAAAATTGTTTTGGAAATCTATGGAAACAATTGGCAATAAAATGCGTATTTATTTTCCTTGCATCATGATAAACCTTGGAAGGCTAGACGTTCTTGGCACGTCATAGTCCATTAGTAACCTATTCCAAGTTTCGAAATGGTTTTCAATCCAAAAAAGACAAAACTGCATCCTTGCATGGATTTGAAGAAATGTTTGCGCAAAATATTGATCGTTCGCCTGAGTGTGATCAAGTCTATAAGATTATTTTGATCTTTTTTTTTCCTATTTTTTTTCAAACTATGGCTGCAAGAGGTACACTTCAATTTGAGACTGTCTCCCAAGCTCCTCACTTGATCAGGCTCTGGTGGGAAGATTTGGCTGCCGTCAGTAAGCTCCATGTTCAAAAGGTGTTGGGGAAACTGGTAGCTCTCAAGGCTTACACCGCTATGCCATGTTTGGTCGAGGCTGCTACACATTTCTGGGATTACAAAAGGGTGGTATTTCATTTCAACAGTTTGGAGTTGGCACCAATGCTAGAAGAGTTTGGAGGAATAGCAGGGTTAGACCCTAGGCCCGAGACCATGATTTATCCCCGAGACGTGGACCCTAAGGAGTTCATTGAGATGTTGCACGCTCCTTATGATCCGTACGTTGAGGGAGTGCATGATGGAAATGTCACTTTGGAGTATCTATATTCTAGATTTTGAGATCCAACTCTTAGGCACGATTGGACTGGGGCATGGGAAATTCAAGATTGAGAATGGACTGAATCTACTGCTTTCATCGTTGCTTTTCTGGGAAGTATGGTCTTCCCCGAGAAAGAAGGAAAGATCGACATAAGGCTGGGAATGGTAGTTGAAGGGTTGCGCAAAGGTGCTAACAAGTGCCAAGTGAGTTTGGTTCCAATGATCGTGGGAGAAATTTATAGGCCTCTAACCAAATGTAGGAGAGGAGGAGACTTCTTTGAGGGGTCCAACCTTTTGTTGCAAATATGGTTGATAGAACACCTACACAGTGTCCCAATCAATCCAATAGCACTAAGGGCATCAAGGGATGAAGGCATTCACTCACATAGCACCTGCATGACTGGAACGACTGTATGGGAAGACCCCGCAAACATGCGAGGATGGTACACCAAGTTTGAAGAGTTACCAGAAGTGCAATGGGCAATTGAAAATATTGATGGTTTTATTGTTTCCATACAAGGTCAAGACACAACCTTCTTGACGTTGATTGGATTCTGAGGAACTCATCACTATGTTCCTCTAAGAATTCTGCGATAAGTAGGGATGACACAACAAACTCCTCAGCTGACAAAAGGAAGAAGTTTCAACATTAACATAAAAGACATTGAACATCCGATGGTTGGTACAATATTGACAATGTGGGAAGGAAGGGTTACTATGCAATTTTTCCGCGGTCGAGACAGTAGGGTGAACCCTGTTGCTACTTTGACCTATCCTCAGTGGCTCAGTGAAGATAGAGAGAAGTTCCGATCAAAGATCACGCTGAAAAGGAAAGCCGAAGCTCCAAGAGTCGCTGAGAAGTACAAGAAACTACTGCACAAATTCGACCAAAATAAGAAAGAGTTAAGGGTGACACAAGAGATGGAGATAAGAAGGCAATACAAGGAAATGATCAAAGTGGATGAGCTTAAGTATTGGACAGGCAAAACCATGGTAGTAAGGCAAGCCGCTGGGAATCTGCAAGACTTGCTCAAAGGATGGGGAGATTATTTTAAATCAGTGCCGTTGGTAGAAAAGGAAGCAATAGGGATAGAAATTTGTGAGTTCTTCACAAAGGCTTTGGGTGATATGCAAGCTGGGAAAGACCTAATGGAGATGTTCGTTGCCCCTTCACCAACAAACCTAAAGAAGAGACCAAAAGAAAGAAGGAGGAAGAAGATGCTGGAGCTGACGCTTGATTCAAGAACCTCATTGATTGGCACATAGTCTACTCGTCTTTAGTCGAGTCATTTTTCTCTTGTTCTTTTTTCATTCAGTCGTCGTCTCAAAATTAGTGATTGTAATAAAGCCAAGCATATCGAATAAAATTTTGTTTTCTTTGGGTTTTAAGACTCGTGTTGATTATGCTTAAGCAAACGAAACGCTGTACTCGGCACAGACATTACTTTGAATCTTTGATAGGCCTACCTCTGGCACAAAAGAGGTCCCCTGCATGATAGGACGCGAATTCATTAATGCTAACACTTACTCACATTATTTTTTTTGTTTTTGTTATTTTAGTACCAAGTCCCTGAAGGTTGGTTTGTGCATTTTGGCCGCGCCACAGTACCGATTGAGATCCAGAGGATCAATTCCAACACCTCTCCCTTTACCTTCAAGGACAAGGACGAGACGCAATGTCATGGCTGAGTTTGACAAGGTTGGAAATGGATCCCCCGAAAAGCAAGGTGTAGTTGCCTATGATGATTATGCTAAGCTGGAGCAAAAGCTGTTTGAGTTGGTGAATAGGATTCCTCTTGTCCATGCTGATGGAACCACTGAACCAAACAAAACTCACCGCCCTCACGGCAAAGACCCACTATTCACCGAGAAAGACATCACATACCCCACCTATATTGCACCACAAAAAGCACCGCAAAACAACCTACCTCCCTTCACCATTGAAACCAAAACTGTTGCATCATCCACCAAAGATCACGACATGTATGCATGGTCAAGGGAGGACTCGGACAGCACCAAAGAGCAAGTCAAGTGGCTGGTGGAGAAATTCAAGCAATTCCAAGGCACCAAGGAAATCAGAGGATTAGCTAATAAAGACATCTGCATGTACCCTAACCTGAAACTGCCCGATGGTTACAAGACACCCAAGTTCAACATATTCGATGGCAGTGGCGATCTGATGGCACACTTAAGGTCTTACTGTGACAAGTTTGCTGGGGTTGGACATGATGAAAAGATTCGTATGCAGTTGTTCAACCGTAGTTTGACTGGAGATGCCTGGTATGGTACTCAAAGCAGCAAACAAAGAAATGGACAAGCTGGGAAGCAATGGCAGGAGATTTTGTTGATAGCTTTGGGCACAACACTGACACCATGCCTAATTGATTCTATTTGGATAAGCTGAGGAAGAAGCCCACTGAGACCTTTAGAGAGTTTGCAACTAGGTGGAGAGCTGAAGCCGCCAAAGTCCAACCTCCTATGGAGGACATAGAGATAGTGGTAACTTTTATCCGCATACAAGAGGATGTCTACTTTGACAAGATGTTGAACATGCAAGATAAGAAGTTTGGAGATTTGATCAAGATTGGAGATATGGTTGAAGATGGTTTGAAAACTGGTAGGATTATTAGCTTGGCCACACTACAAGCCACTAACAAATCACTACAAACCAGTAGCACCAGGGCATCAAAGAAAAATAAGGACGACATCTCCTTCATTGCTGCATCACTTGAGCATTCTCCCACCCACAACCATTACTACCAAAGACCACCTCCATCGTACCCATATATTCCATCCATATCCACCTATCCAGTCTACAATACTCAGCCCATATTCCAAAACCCACCGCCACAAAGACCACCATACCCACAAAGTCCTAACTACAGAAATACCAACACCTATCCACCAAGACCTCACACAAAGAAAAACCCAAGACCCAAAAGAAACTATACCCCCTGCTAGCTAAATCCCGCACTCAGTTATTTGAAAGACTCAAAGCAGCAGGCCACATACAACTCGTCCTATTCAAAATGTCTGATAGGATGTCACCCTACTTCGACCAAACCAAAACCTGTGCCTATCACTCTGGAGGACCTGGTCATGATACCGAAAAGTGCTACGCCTTGAGAGATAAAATACAAGACCTGATCGATCAAAAGGTGATCCACTTGAAAACCCCGAATGTGCATAATAACCCTTTACCTAACCAAGGGGATAATAAGGTGAAGTTGATCGAGTTGGACGAACAATGCAACTTGGAAGGAACCATTGTCAAAGCAAAGGAGGCTACACCAGCATCTGCTTCTGTTGCCCAAGCAGCTAAAGCACCAGAGCCCATTGAAATAGAGATGGCTCTAAAATTCTACGTTGATGTAGTCCCTCCCTATGATAACAAAGCAGTGCCATGAGATTATGAAGCGGGGAAGAGGGTTAAGTCAACAGTCGAGACTGTTGCTACACAAGGAATGACTAGGAGTGGGAGAATCTATACTCCCGAAAATCTTGTACAAGGTAGACGAGGCACCAGTGAGTAGGAGTCTGAGGAATTGTGGAAGAAGGTTCAAGCAAAAGAATACTCTGTGATTGAACATTTAGGCAAGACTCCTGCACGGATATCTGTTCTACCTTTACTTCTCAAGTCAGAGAGCCATCGAAATGCCTTGATGAAAGTATTAGATGAAGCACATGTCCCAGTAGATACCACAGTTGAGAATCTGGCTAGCATGGTTGGGCAAGTCATGGAATCCAACCGAATCGCTTTCCACGAAGATGAACTGCCGCCAGAGGGGTTGAGTCACAACAAGGCCTTGTATGTCACCATCAAATGTAAAGACTGGTTCGTGGGGAGAGTTTTGATTGATGGAGAGTCTGGCTTGAACATATGTCCATTCATCACTCTGAAAAAAGAATGGGCATTGATCAAAGTAGGATAAGAGAAAGTGATATGAAAGTAAAGGCGTTTGATGGATCACAAAGGAGCACTATCAGAGAAATTGACTTAAATATCATGGTCAGTCTTGTGGAGTTCACTACTGAATTCCATGTCATGGACATCTCCACTTCTCACAACTTGCTGTTGGGAAGACCTTGGATTCACATGGCTGGAGCGGTGCCTTCTACATTGCACCAAACAGTGAAATTCGAGTGGGACAACAAAGAGGTGGTAGTATTTTGCGAAGGGAACAACTCCATCTACAATGAACAAACCATACCGGCAATTGAAGGGGATGTTCCTGACAGGCAGACCTTCTATATTGTGGAGCTAATGGTAGCAGTGCAACATACTCGAGGGGGATACCGCAAAAACTACAACAAAAGTTGGGACCCCACTGATGCAGTCTAAGGAGGTTATACTGCACACATCGCTCCTAAGCTGGTCAACACACCGCCTGGGACTGAACAGAAAAGGAAAAGTTTCTACAGTGCTTATTGGGATGGACAAAGCAAAGGCTATAAAGGGAGGAACTTGGTCTGGGAACCGGTAATATCTATTGGGGTGTGCCTTCATGTGAATTTCGTGAGACCCTAACTGGAAGTGCATTTCTGAAGAAACAAGGGGAAAGCAAGTATGGCTACCTAAAATCCCTGAACCTATGGAGGTAGTGATTGAAGAGTCGTACATACTCCCGACAAAATGGCCTGGAGACTGGGTTGTAGGCATCATGATAAGGCAAAGTTATGAACCTGGGAAAGGTGTCATACCCGATTTCGGACTCAACTCGAGGCGAGTCGGGCTTCAGATTTGACTGGGTGAACTCGTTTGAGTTTAGATGTTGGAGCCGCCACCTAATATAATTTCTAAGGCGTATTAGGTCACCTAAGTGTCTAAGGTCAAGTTCAATAGGCCAACTAGTCAATTCCAAAGATTCTATATGGGTAAGAAGTCCAAATGACTCGGGGAAGAAGGTGTTAGGCACTTCCCCGAGTCCCACGAAAAGTGGTTACTGTCCGAGTCTAAGTTTTGGGATAACAAGAGTGTCTATTATCATAGGTACTAACTTTTAGGAACTAATTTAGCATTTTAGTTTCAAATAATGTCTATGCGCACATATATATACAATAATTTCAGAAGACGGCCTAGACTTAAGCCTAGTCGTATTTACGGCTTCTAATATCAAACGCCTAATCGTAAACAGGTGTTAACATATAAATGAGGGTTCAACTTCAGCTTATAATTCGCACATTTAAAACAATTTGCACAAATAGTCTATTTTACAAACAGGATTCAGATTTTAGCAAAAAATAAAAGGGGGTTTGTTTTAAAAACAAAATGTTGACCATTTAGGATCGGTGTGACTCGTCATTAATTGTCGAGCGCTAACCTTAATGGCCTTTTTGTGTAGGGTCGGGTTTTGGAAATATATATAGACAAAGAGGCTATTTTTTTAAAACGGGTTCACAAAGCACGCAAAGGCAAATAAGGGGGCTGTCATACATAATAGTATATATATATAGGTATACACATGCAAATACATGACTACATGATAGTTATACTTTTAGGAAAATATTTCGAAGTGTATAAGCGACCCCAAATACTTTATACACCCCTATACACTATTAGGAGCATAAGTAGTGGTCAAAATCGATTTATGCCATAAAAGACCCTTTTTTGAAAATATTTTAGGGCCCAGATCATTTATGCAAAGTAGGGGCAGATTCTATTTTCAGAAATAGTTCAATTTAGACTCAAATAGCACAAATAGCCCCTGTTAAGTGAATTTTGGATTAAAACAATGAGTTCTCACAATATTTCAAGTCTAATATAGTGCTATCACTTGCAGAACATGTAGTTTTAAGAATAGCATGCGACTGTCAGTTTCAAAAAATACAGAATGCTTATGCAAGATCCTAAATGATATGCTTTGCAACACATTGGAGTAAAGGGTTAAGAAAAGTGCCCCTGGATGGCTATGCACATACTGTAAGCCCCTGTTTTAATGTATACAGGCAGGGAATCCTAGAATGTACATAAACTGGGACAGTCTCTAAGGGGAAAGCATAAAGATAAAGCAAAGGTCCAGTAGTACTCTGCACTTAAATAGTTTATTCAGGCATAGTTTTAGTCAGAGAAGAAGGAGCTTCTCCCCAGCTTTCAAACACATTAAAAGAGGTGCAACTACAACCTAGTTTTAGCCCCTGCAGTTACCTTTGCATATGCTGCAGAAAAGGGGTCAGCAGGGCCATGAACTAAACCCAGACAAGGAGTAACAAACAAGCAGCAGTTATACTAGAGTGGCCTTAGGCAGCAGCAGTTTAAGTCAAGGGAAACCATGAAGGGAATCATAACCTTCTGTACTGAACTGCCCTGATTCTTATGGATCATAGGGATGCAGAGGTTCTTTTAGGTTTAGACAGAACTTCCAGACCCAAAGCAAAGCCAAGTGCCAACAATTTAAGCAAAGCAGAGATAGAGTAAGAGCATGCTAGGCAGACACACACACATATAGATACCACAGGTGATCAGAGAGTGAGTAGCAGCCTTACCATTTTAACTACATCTCCTTAGTAAACATAGGCATGATTTTAAATGTGCAGGGATTACTTAGGCTTAACAGATTACCCAGAACCAAGGCAAAACACAAGCATACAAGCAGTTCAAGTGAAGCAGGAACATGATAAGCATATTCTAAGCAAACACATAGATGTAATAAGTGATAGTGGGTGAAAGAATACCTTTGAGTACTGTGAAGTTAATATGAATGCAGACAGCAGAAAGGAAAAGCAGGACCAGTACTCACACAAGCAGTAGTGATCCTTTCAGGGAAGCAAGTGAACAAGAAGAACTGAATACCAAAAAGCTATGCAGAATTTTGCTAAGTGTACCAGTGTACGTGTCTCTGAATTTTTTAGTGTTCAGAAACTTGTCCCTTTAGTTGAAAAGAGAATAGTTTATATAGATGAGGAGTAGGGATTTGAAAAGCAACAGGTAAAGGTTAAGAATGGTAAGGAAAGGTTGTTCCAGAAATAAGGCAATCACCCTAAGTATGTTTTCCAAATTTAGATCAATCATTCTCCCACAATTAAGGCAGAACTCAATCCCAAATCAAATTGGATTTCCCCTTTTAACTTAAAATCCTGTCTAAGTTCAGAAAAATAGTGTACAAGCATACCCTAAACTGATTTAGGCTCGGAATCCCCCTGATTACATTGGCAAATTTCAATCAAATCTTAAATTGATACTAACCAATCACCAAAATAGATTTCTAATCAAAGAGTTCAATTTTAGCAAATAAGAATCTTCTAATCACATATGCCAGAACAATATACGAAATTCAGATTTGAATCATCACACGTTTAGAGGAAAAAGAATTATGCATTCAGACAACTGCAACCATCAATCCCAGATTCAAAATTTTGAACTTAACAAAGATATCATAAAAAATGAGCCACTGCACATGTTACATCCAGGCACGCCAAAAAAGGTTACAGGAATACTAACTAATAGTCTAAGCAAAATGATCAAATCATGAAGACATTCGCCCTAATCGACTAACATAGAGTAGATAATCAACTAATCATGCTAACACAAAATTAATCAGTGAAATTAACCAAAATCAGGCACAAGAGGCACTCACAACCACGAGAGAAGAATAAAACAGGAAAAGGGGTTACCGTTCATATCCAAGTCGGGTCAAATCGACCCATCATAGATTTACCTTCACGTGGGGTTTCTTACCCCTTTTAGGCGACGATACCTTTAAATCGGTGGCCTGAACCTCGCCGGAGGCGTCTCCCGGCGGTGGTGGCACAGTTATCAAAGGTCAAACCTCGCCCTTGTCTAAACATCATAAAAAATGCATGGGTTTTGTAGCGCTTGAAGAGGAGAGTGCCATAGTGCCATTTTCCCCAATTTTCTCCGGCTAAAATGGCCGGAAAATTGATCGACAAGGGTGGCGATTCTTTTCACCAAGAGAGAGGAGAGAGAGAGAGAGAGAGAGAGAGAGAGAGAGAGAGAGAGAGAGGTTCTAGGACCAGACCGAGGGAAATGGGGGGTCGTGTGGGTAGATTTAGGGATTTTGGTCTTCAGCCGTTGGATCAAATCAAACGGAGGGTTAGGATTGAGCCACATCAGTGCTGAAGTGTAAAAATGTAGGTGATGTGTAAATTGTGAAGTGTAATATATATATATATATATATATATATATATATATATTACACTTCACAATTTACACATCACCTACATTTTTACATATATATATATATATATATATATATATATATATATATGTATGTATTTATGTATATATGGTGTATAAATAGTGTATATTAGGCATAAAATAGGTATAGAAATTGTATAACATGAATATAAAAATATAGAAAAATTACAAAATTAATTTTAAAATGTTAGGATAGCTAGGAAATGCGTAAAAATAGTAATTTTGGATTTAAAACGATTTGGATAATTTTGTCAAAAATAGAGATAATTGCGATGATTGTAAAAATAGCTATGATTTGAGACGACACTTTTGAAAATGGCCTCGACTGTCAGGCTATTATGAGAAAGTAATTTCAAAGAAGTGGACAGGGCAAGATTGGATACACGATTGTGTGTAAAATTTGAAAACTGTTGGTTTTGAAAATAGGAGGGACAAAATTGGGTGTCAACAAAAGGTTTGGGCAAAAACCTAGATGGCATGGTCGAACCAATTCAAATTGTGATGAGTCCCGACAACGAGAAAAGCTGGCATAGGGTACATTGTGACTTATGAGAAGAGCATGGAAGAAGCTTCACTAGACTTCAAGTACTACAAGAAAAGCACCAAAACTCTCCTACATATTTTCGTCTCGTCTGGTTACTTGGATGGTCGTAAGGGGGAGGTATCTGAAGCACAAGGGGTTGAACCGAAGATTGTTGATGCTGAAGAGGATTTACTGGCAGGCGTGCAAAAGCTATTCCTATCTGATGAAGACTGCTGTGTGATCCTAGAAGAGCATGTTGAACCTCCTAGACTGGCAAAAGCTGAACCTGGAGCTGCACTGAACAACTGGACCAGCAACCTGGCCCGAGATTACCGCATACCTTGGTAGAGCTGGGGGATAGTGTTTATTTTATGCTTTCCAAAATAAAACCCGACCTCGAGTCGTGGAACTTGCATTTCCTTTTCATTTTCACATGTCTCCCTACAAACTTTATTTTGCAAGGGCTCATAAATAAAGTATTGCACTATTTCCTTTTATTTTCGTTTTACTCTTTTAATTACGCAATGTTTTATTTTCAGCATTCAAACTAATAATTCCATTGAGTCCACAAACGCAACGTGCAATGAAACTATGGAACTTGAAGAACCTGATTTTGACTATGATGAGTTTGATGAAGCCACACAAGAGGAAATTGAAAGATTTGAAGATAAGCCCAAACCAAATCTAGAAGAGACTGAGGTGATAAATCTGGGAGATGACAAAACTGTAAAAGAGACAAGAATTAGTGTGCATCTCACCGCAGAGGATAGAAAGCGGTACACTGAATTTCTTAAAGAATACGAGGATATGTTTGCGTGGTCATACGATGACATGACTGGCATAAGCACGGACGTGGTGGCTCACAAATTGCCCATCAATCTGGGCTTTCCGCCAGTCAAGCAAAAAGCCCGAACTTTCAAGTCATCTACATTGCTAAAAGATTGGGGAAGAGGTAACCAAACAGTTCAATGCGGAAATTTTAAAAACGATCAAATACCCAACTTGGCTAACATTGTCCCAGTGCTAAAGAAAGATGGGACACTTAGAGTTTGTGTAGACTACAGAGATCTGAATAGAGCTAGCGCCAAAGATAATTTTACTTTACCAAATATACACATTCTGATTGAAAATTACGCGAAGCATGAACTACAGTCTTTCGTGGATTGTTTTGCCGGTTACCATCAGGTGCTTATGGATGAAGAAGATGCCGAGAAGACAGCTTTCACTATATCTTGGGGAACCTATTGCTACAAGGTTATGCCATTTGGGTTGAAAAATGCTGGGGCAACTTACATGAGGGCAATGACAACTATGTTCCATGACCTAATGCACAAAGAAATTGAAGTATATGTGGACGATGTGATCATCAAATCAAAGAAGATCTTAGAGCACCTTGATAATCTGCGCAAGTTTTTCAATTGCTTGCATAGATACAATTGAAGCTGAACCCAGTAAAATGTGCTTTTAGTGTTCCAGCAGGGAAGCTTCTGGGCGTCATTGTCAGTAGAAGAGGCATCGTGTTAGATCCATCCAAGATCAAATGGGTGTCATTGTTAGTAGAAGAAGCATCGCGTTAGATCCATCCAAGATCAAAGCCATTAAAGAATTGCCACCGCCAAAGAGTAAGAAGGAGGTCATGAGCTTCTTAGGACGGCTCAATTACATCAGCCGATTCATAGCCCAATCCGCGGTCATCTGTGAACCAATCATCAAGTTATTAAAGAAAGATGCAACGATTAAGTGGACGGAGGATTGCCAAAAAGCATTCGATCAAATAAAGGAGTATCTGTCTTGCCCACCCGTGCTGGATCCATCCGAACCTGGGCGACCTTTAATCTTGTACCTATCTGTGGTAGACTCAGCATTTGGATGTGTATTGGGGCAACATGACTCAACTGGAAGAAAGGAGCAAACAATATACTATCTAAGTAAGAAGATCACTCCCTATGAAGCAAGGTACACACTGCTGGAGTGCACTTGCTGTGCACTAACCTGGATAGTACAAAAGTTGAGGCACTACCTAACGTCCTATGCAACTTTGCTGATATCAAGGATGGACCCTCTCAAGTACATCTTCCAAAAGCCAATTCCTACTGGGAAGTTGGCTAAATGGCAAATGCTACTCAGTGAATTCGACATTACTTTTATCACTCAAAAGGTGGTAAAAGCTCAAGCCTTGGCAGATCATATGGCCGAGAATCCAGTGGATGAAGATTACGAACCTCTGCACACTTATTTCTCCGACGAAGAAGTCATGTTTGTAGGGGAAGACATCACAGAGGAGTACGACGGCTGGAGATTATTCTTCGATGGAGCGGTGAATTTCAAGGGAGTCGGCATTGGAGCAGTGTTAGTTTCTGAGACTGGGCAACATTACCCTATCACAGCCAAACTGACGTTTCCTTGTACCAACAACATGGCGGAATATGATGCTTGCACCCTAGGTCTTAGGATGGCGGTAGATATGAACACATAAGAGTTGCTGGTAATTGGAGATTCTAATTTGTTGATCCACCAAGTCCGAGGAGAATGGACGGCTAAGAATTCCAAAATATTGTCGTACATCGAGTGCATAAAAGAGTTGAAGCAAAGATTCATCAAGATAGAGTTCCGGCATGTACCTAGGCTACAAAATGAGTTTGCAGACGCTTTGGCCACCATATCTTCCATGATCAAACATCCTGATAAGAATTACATTGACTCAATACCCGAGGCAGTGAGAAAGCAACCAGCATATTGTTATCATGTGGAAGAAGAGGTTGATGGACAGCCTTGGTTCTACGACATCAAGAAATTCCTCAAAGATGGTACTTACCCAAAGGATGCAACAAGCCTTCAAAAGAAGACATTGAGGAGATTGGAAAATGGCTTCTTTTTGAACGGTGAAGTCCTATACAAAAGGACACCTGATCTAGGTTTGTTGAGATATATAGATGCTAAAGAGGCTGCAAGATTGTTAGAAGAAATACATGATGGGACGTGCGGCCCACACATGAACAGTTTTGTGCTCGCAAAGAAGATCTTTAGGGCCGGATATTTCTGGATGACAATGGAGCATGATTGCAAAAAGCACGCAAAGAGATGTCATAAATGCCAAGTCCACGGAGACATGATTTGAGTACCTCCCAATGAATTAAATATTATGGGATCACCCTGACCTTTTGCTGCTTGGGGAATGGATATCATAGGACCAATCGAACTTGCCGCTTCAAACGGACACCGTTCATATTGGAGTCTATTGATTGCTTAACTAAATGGGTGGAAGCTGCATCGTAAAAGTCAATGACAAAAAAAGTGGTAGCAAACTTTGTTCGCAATAAAATAATCTGTCGATTCGGCATTCCCGAGTCAATCATCACTAACAATGGGTCCAATCTCAATAGTGACCTAATGAAAGCAACTTGTGAAGTCATCAAAATCAAGAACCATAATTCCACTGCATATAGACCTCAAATGAATGGAGCGGTCAAGGCAGCCAGTAAGAACATCAAGAAGATACTGTGCAAAATGACGGACAACCCAAAGAATTGGCATGAGAACTTACCCTATGTTTTGCTAGGGTACCGCACTACAGTAAGAACATCAACAGGGGCTACTCCTTACTTGTTAGTGTATGGCACCGATGCAATGATAAAAGCAGAGGTCGAGATACTATCTCTAAGGATCATTCAAGAGGCACAATTGAAAGACGCTAAATGGGTCAAGAGGAGAATGAAGCAATTAGCACTCATCGATGGCAAGAGAATGAATGCAATATGTCATGGGCTATTATATCATAGGAGAATGACTAAAGCATTTAACAAGAAAGTTCGAGAAAGGTCTTTCAAACCTGGACAATTAGTGCTGAAGAAGATATTCCCAATCAAGAAGAAGCAAGAGGCAAGTTTGCACCAAATTGGCAGGGGCTATACATGGTCCACCGAGTTCTAACTGGAGGAGCACTAATACTGGCAGAGATGCACGGAGAGGTTTAGTCGAAACCAATCAACGCAGACGCTGTCAAAAGATACTATGTCTGAGAGCTTACATTAGTTAATGATTTTATTATTCTGCAATGTATCATGCAATCTAGAACTACTTTACGACCTGATTCCCCAAGGGGGATACGTAGGCAATCTGCCCAAGGTTCGGTCGCATAAATACAAAATTTTAATTTTCCCATAAAGCAGACACTGGGGCAGAATTTTTGAGGAACTCTCAAAAATTCCGAAAAGACAGATAGAGTTGACACTGGGGCAGAAATTTTTGAGAGGAGACCCTCTCAAAAATTTCAAAACAAACAAACTGGGGTAAAATTTTGAGGTCGCCCTCAAAATACATTTAATGGGAACTTGGAACAGCCTGAGGAACAACAACCATAGTCTTACACAATGCGGCATGAGGGTACACAGCTTGACACCACATGGCAAACGCTTCTTGATGAGAAAGTATTTAGTTTCCTTTCACCACGCTTTTGTTTTGCAGGGTAGACAGCCTGGAGGGTAGACATCCAAGTGAAAAAATTGGCATGACTGAAGGTAGATAGCCCGATGTCAAGTTTGGCATGGTGGAGGGTAGACAGCCCAATGTAGAATTTGGTATTGACTGAAGGTAGACAGCCCGATGTCGAGTTTGGCATGGGGGAGCGTAGACAGCCCGATGCAGGGATTGGTTCGACATAGGGTAGACAACTCGATGTCGAGTTTTGCATGACAGAAGGTACACAGTCCGATGCGGAGTTTGGCATTGACTGAGGGTAGATAGCCCGATGTTGAGTTTGGCATGGCAGAGGGTAAACAGCCCGATGCATTGACTGAGGGTAGACAGCCCGATGTCGAGTTTGTGAAACGACCTCGGTTAGTCGTTTCAGAAGTTAGGACTCCAATTGGCATGCCGATAATTTTAAAATATTTGTAATGTCCATTAGGACCTGTCTGTAAAATTTGAGCTAAATCAGACCTCGTTTGGTAGGCATCGGAAGAAGATTTCAGTTTTTCTTGACAATAAATATTAAAAAGAGATTTTTGAGCTCGGTTTTGGCGAACGAACTCCGATTTGAAATCCGAAAGCGCCGTTAGGTTCGTATGATTATTTGTGACTTTTGTGAACTTTCGAGAGTGAATTTCGAAGTTGTTCGGCTAGTTTCCGCTAAAATGTCGAAAGTTAAATAATTTGACTTTTTCTATTTAAATTCGCATCTTGAGTTTCGGGAGTCCGATTTGAGATCCGCCTTCGCGAGTATGTTAGATATATTTTGTATAACATGTATGCAAAAGTTGGAATTATTTTGAATATCGTAGGGTACCGTTTTAATTTTTACCGTAGCAGTGAATTTATAAAAGAAAACAAAAAAAAAGAAGAGAAAAAGATAAAAAGAAAAGTTAAAGTGAAGTCGGTGGGAAAAGGGAGTATATATCCCTTATTAAGCTTCACGTTGAAGCTCAAAATGCAAAAACTTTGACAGAAACATTATCAAAGAGGAACGCAGTGACAAAAAAAAAGCCAGAAAATGAGAAAGTGGCCGGAGAAAAGTAGAATTTTTTCCCCAAAACATTCAGTTAATGATCTTAATGCATTATTTGACTTTATTACGTGTGTTTGAATATGTTTTAACGGTAAAACTTGGAATATTATACATCGTTTTAATAAGTTCAATTAATAGTTTAAAGGGTCAAATGGACCCTGATAATGAAATTGATTATATATTCGTACTCAGGGAGTTATGGGCAACTTATAAATGTAATTTATTTAGGGTTTGGTTATGTGACCATAAATCCTGTACATAGGCCTGGCCTGCGTATTGCGTATGCGAATAGGGTATCAGGTTCCTACCTGGATTGCCCTAAGATGTGAGGAATTAAGCCTTTAGCTTAATTTGATATATTTTTCTGCTTATTGAATAGAGTGGGATCGTTTGGCAATGAATTCAAAGGACAAAGTGGTTGTTGAGTAATTGTGCTAACTTTGTAACAAGGTAAGTGTTTATATCCATTTCTTTGGAGGCACCTGGCCTCGTGGATTTTCTACCACGTGTTCCTTACGTGTGTAGCTGCCGATAGGCGTACTCATTATGCCTTATTTTTTGATTTACATTGTATACTATATGTTATGTCCTGTTATTGGTATTGCATTAAGGATCTGAGCATGGTACTTTGGCTGTGAGTTGACATATACTTTCCGGCAGTCGATGAGAGTCCCGCGCCAGTGAAGGGTTATCATTGCATCATGTTGAGGGTATGAGAATTCAGTCCTCGGAGCAGGAGGATTCCGCTCCATTGCATCATATTGAGGGTAGGAGGATTCCGCCCTCGGAGCAGGAGGATTCCGCTCCATTGCATCATATTGAGGGTAGGAGGATTCCGCCCTCGGAGCAAGAGGATTCCGCTCCATTGCATCATATTGAGGGTAGGAGGATTCCGCCCTCGGAGCAGGAGGATTCCGCTCCATCGCATCATATTGAGGGTAGGAGGATTCCGCCCTCGGAGCAGGAGGATTCCGCTCCATTCATTTGGCACATGTGACCCTTTGCATCATATTTCATTTCATCTCACTTCATTTCATTTCATCTCAATTCACACCATTGTGCAGACTTGCGGTATATGACTACTGTTCTGCTTATATGTGCATTTCTTATTTGTTAATATGTTTCTGGCACGCACCCTTGGTTGAGTTTAGAAGTTTCTTACGTGTTTCCGGTTGTTATCTGGCTCTGCCTTTTTTTTTTAAATTTAAATAAAAGGAATTTGGTTTATCTGTTTCTTCTCCCTGGCTAGCTATCCTATTCTTTGAGGTGGCTAGTCTGCCCCACTTATTGAGTCCTTTTGACTCACCCTTGTTGTTGTTTGTTTCTTGTCTATCTATTTCGTTCCGGCAGGTTCGCTCCAGGATTGAGTTGGCCACGTTGTAAAGGAGCGAAGACGACTTCAGCTGTCAGGGTGAGCCAGCTTTTATTCCGGATGGCCACCAGTTTATTGGTTATTATTTCAGTTGTATTTTGCTCCCTTCAGGAGGTATTTGTTTTTTTTTTGTTCTCTTAGATGTCTAGTCTGGATAGCCCTAAACCTAGTATGTGGGTAGTTAGCTGTAATTTTTTTTTTACAGCTTAGAGGTATCATTATGTTTGTACTTTTTCTAAGTCTTGTTATTATTTATAAATTGAATTGTATGTATTTTCCTAATTTAATTGATGAGGGTTCGCCCGACGGGTCTAGGGAAGGATGTCGGGTGCCCGCACGGCCCTACCGAATTCCGGGTCGTGTCAGTTGGTATCAGAGCCCGGTTTAGAGTCTATCCAGACTATGACAGTGTCTAGTAGAGTCTCGCTGATGGGTAAGTAGACGTCCGTACTTATCTACGAGAGGCTATGATGGCATTTAGGAAGTTTCACTTCCTTCTTTTCTGATCGTGCGTCAGTCTAGGATACAAAAGTATTTTCGTTAATTCCTTCGTGGTAATTGTGAAACCCTCGTGCGATAAATCAGCAAATGGTATGAGTTCAAGACGAAGCAGTCTGGCCTGGGGTTAGCACTGACGAAGCCCCGAGAGTTTTTGATCGTGCTGACGATCTAGTTACGGAGGTCCCAACTGTACGAGCTCGTGATGGGCAAGGGAGCAGGGCTTTGTGGTTCCCTTGGCTCTCTACGATGCTTTCACGAGAATCTTGGCGATTCAGATACCGTAAGAACCTATTATTTGCTAGGAAGCTTATCAGGTTGTCACAGATGCAGATGTTCAGTCTCAGGGAGCTTCTATTCCAGTTCTTAATATTGTCGCAGTAAAGTATGTTCCGGAGGCAGCATGTGTTGTGCTCTAGTTATTCTGGCTGGTTAGCTAGCCCGAGTAATGGCTCGGTCCAAGTATCTGAAAAGGCTGCATTATTTTACCCAATTGAACCTTCCGATATTCTTAAGCCATGCATCAGATAATCCTTGCGTAAATTTTTAAAATAAAATGATGTCAGCGTATCCTTCAGGCTCTTGATTATATCGAGCGATATGGTGTTGATTATTCTGCTTTCCGATTTCAGGGTCTAGCCTTGAATTAGTGGACCGCTATATTTTTAGCTGACTTGTTTCGGTTTTTCTTCTAGATTCGTGGAAAATTTCCTTTCGAGTAGCGAGCAAGATGAAAAGTGTTGCCAGTTTGAGTGGATTGGACAGGGTAGCCTGTCGGTTAGCCTGTTGGTGCTTCAGAATATGAGATTGAATTCAATAGAATGGCTGAAAATGCATTAGAACTAGTCCATGAGCCTTTCGAGAGATTCAAATATTTATTGATGACCTTTCTCCTTCTTTGAGATCCCAGATGGCTAGAAAAATGGAGGTTGGGACTTCATTTGATATCGTTGTTTATATTGCTCAAAGGTATTAGGCATACCCGTAAGTTAGAGGGAAAGAGTTAGAGCGGGAGAGAAAGAAATTCCGTGGCTCTGGTGGGCAACCATGGTACCTCATTTAGAGGTAAGAGTTCTGATTATTTTGGGAGGTCACCTTCCAGGTTATCTCAGCTTGTAGAGCGTGATTCTCAAAGTGCGCGAGTAGTTCATCAAGATTAGACCCAGTTTTTCTCTTTATAGTTATCAACAATCTTTCCAGCTCCCATTTTTAGTCGAAAAGGTGTTATCATTGTCGTGAGTCTGGTTATCCTTTGAAGAATTTTTCCTTATTCCGGTAAGTAGGTCGTCGTCCTTTCTCTCGGCCTCAGGCACCTGCACAGTCGCAGGGAATTTTATTTAGATCTCAATCCTCCAGAGAAAGGCCACCATCTAGTAGAGGTTGAGATTGTGGTGGCAGTGGTTCTCCGGAAAGTGCTTGTCAGGGTAGTGGCTCAGCTCAGCTGCAGAGGCAGTTCTATGAACTGCTAGTCTGGCAGGATGCTGAGGCATCCGATGTAGTAGACCCGTGTGTTTCTTCTTCCCTTATCTGTAAGTAAGATTTATCTTTCCGATCGATCTGGAAATGGTGTGTCTTATCATGTTTCGACGGTTTCCTTGGATATTGTCGTAATTTAAGAACCAGTTGCGGTAGAGGGGTGAGTTTCTAATACGATTTATTCCTGGTATTTATGAGACCCTACTAGTTTATCTGATCTAAATATGAGAGATTTGACGGTGAGTATTGCTATTGCCTGCTTGGCATCCTGTTATGCCACCTTGTGTTATTATGTCAAGTCATTTTACCTCTCTCCTCAGAAATCAGTGTTGGTAGGATGATGGGATTCTTATTCGTCACCATCAGGAAGTGTCGTTGTTTCCTCCGGCGTAAAGTGGCTAGTAAGTAATGCTCGATGTATGTGTCTCCTCTTGGTTCGAGATTCTAGTAGAGTCATGTTATTCTATGAGCTTGTCTTAGTTATAAAAGGGTATTCTGGTAAATTGTCAGAGTTTCCTTCTTATTGAGAGGTTAAATTGGCATAAATGTCATTCCATAAAGCTTATTTAATGTCTATCTCTTCAATTGCGATTCTTTGGTTAGCCTGACTCGGAAATAGTGTAACTCTGGGAGCCAAGCAAATAAAAAGATGAGCTTCCTGAAGCTCTAATTATTTCTATCCTCAGTCCATTACCATCTCTTCTTTGTTCGGCACTGGTGAGCTTAGGCGGTCAGTAGCCTCTTATGATGTTCCTTGTGTGGAGCCAGAGTGCGTGTCAAGGTAGCTGGGTAAGCGCATTGTTGTGTTTAGGACTACTAAAGGTAATGAGGGGCATCATTTGACCTATAATTTGATCCATCAGGCGGTAGTGCTTATGACAAAGATATAGAGTTGTGAACTCGGGAGTTGCAGTCGTTTGGCAACTCGAGAGGGTAATTTGGTAGCTCAGGTCTGAGCCGCATTCTATTTTTAGCTATGTCTTCCTTAGTCCGGTAGACTGTGCGAGGATGACTATTTCTATTCAAGTTAGCGGTATGAGTTAATGCTCTAAATGGGGGAGTCTTCCTCCAATTGATACCGAATCATAATATTAAATCTCTAAGGCGTTGCTGAAGTGTAAGCTAATTCTTAGTTCCATCGAGCTGTTCTATATCGAAAGGTATATCGAAGAGGTAATTGTCGGCTGAATCATGTTAACCCATTCAAAGTTTCGTGTATCTTTGTTTCGAAAATGTAGAACTCTCCTCTCGTGATTGAGGAAGGATCAGTATAGTCAGAATAAGCTGGGCAATGGCGTTATGATATTATCCAGCTATGTTTTTATCCAAGAGTTCAATATGTGTGTTAATATTCTGATTCTGTAATCAGGAAATAATGCCCGTGGAGTAGCTCATAAAGGTCGTGCAAGTTATCTTGTTATCTGCGTGAATCTTGCTTTAGACTTAGGCTCGTTCGAGGACGAACGAGAGTTTAAGTGGAGGAGAATGAAACGACCTCGGTTAGTCGTTTCGGAAGTTAGGACTCCAATTGGCATGCCGATAATTTTAAAATATTTGTAATGTCCATTAGGACCTGTCTGTAAAATTTGAGCTAAATCAGACCTCGTTTGGTAGGCATCGGAAGAAGATTTCAGTTTTTATTGACAATAAATATTAAAAAGAGATTTTTGAGCTCGGTTTTGGCGAACGAACTCCGATTTGAAATCCGAAAGCGCCGTTAGGTTCGTATGATTATTTGTGACTTTTGTGAACTTTCGAGAGTAAATTTCGATGTTGTTCGACTAGTTTCCGCTAAAATACCGAAAGTTAAATAATTTGACTTTTTCTATTTAAATTCGCATCTTGAGTTTCGGGAGTCCGATTTGAGATCCGCCTTCGCGAGTATGTTACATATATTTTGTATAACTTGTATGCAAAAGTTGAAATTATTTTGAATATCGTAGGGTACCGTTTTAATTTTTACCGTAGCAGCGAATTTATAAAAGAAAACAAAAAAAAAAGAGAAAAAGATAAAAAGAAAAGTTAAAGTGGAGTCGGTGGGAAAAGGGAGTATATATCCCTTATTAAGCTTCACGTTGAAGCTCAAAATGCAAAAACTTTGACAGAAACATTATCAAAGAGGAATGCAGTGACAAAAAAAAAAAGCCAGAAAATGAGAAAAGGGGCCGGAGAAAAGTAGAATTTTTACCCCCGAAACATTCAGGTAATGATCTTAATGCATTATTTGAGTTTATTACGTGTGTTTGAATATGTTTTAACGGTAAAACTTGGAATATTATACATCGTTTTAATAAGCTCAATTAATAGTTTAAAGGGTCAAATGGACCCTGATAATGAAATTGATTATATATTCGTACTCAGGGAGTTATGGGCAACTTATAAATGTAATTTATTTAGGGTTTGGTTATGTGACCATAAACCCTGTACATAGGCCTGGCCTGCGTATTGCGTATGCGAATAGGGTATCAGGTTCCTACCTGGATTGCCCTAAGATGTGAGGGATTAAGCCTTTAGCTTAATTTGATATATTTTTCTACTTATTGAATAGAGTGGGATCGTTTGGCAATGAATTCAAAGGACAAAGCGATTGTTGAGTAATTGTGCTAACTTTGTAACAAGGTAAGTGTTTATATCCATTTCTTTGGAGGCACCTGGCCTCGTGGATTTTCTACCACGTGTTCCTTACATGTGTAGCTGCCGATAGGCGTACTCATTATGCCTTCTATTTGGATTTACATTGTATACTATATGTTATGTCCTGTTATTGGTATTGCATTAAGGATCTGAGCATGGTACTTTGGCTGTGAGTTGACATATACTTCCCGGCAGTCGATGAGAGTCCCGCGCCGGTGAAGGGTTATCATTGCATCATATTGAGGGTAGGAGGATTCCGCCCTCGGAGCAGGAGGATTCCGCTCCATTGCATCATATTGAGGGTAGGAGGATTCCGCCCTCGGAGCAGGAGGTTTCCGCTCCATTGCATCATATTGAGGGTAGGAGGATTCCGCCCTCGGAGCAGGAGGATTCCGCTCCATCGCATCATTTTGAGGGTAGGAGGATTCCGCCCTCGGAGCAGGAGGATTCCGCTCCATTCATTTGGCACATGTGACCCTTTGCATCATATTTCATTTCATCTCACTTCATTTCATTTCATCTCAATTCACACCATTGTGCAGACTTGCGGTACATGACTACTGTTCTGCTTATATGTGCATTGCTTATTTGTTGATATGTTTCTGGTACGCACCCTTGGTTGAGTTTAGAAGTTCCTTACGTGTTTCCGGTTGTTATCTGGCTCTGCCTTTTTTTAAATTTAAATAAAAGGAATTTGGTTTATCTGTTTCTTCTCCCTGGCTAGCTATCCTATTCTTTGAGGTGGCTAGTCTGCCCCACTTATTGAGTCCTTTTGACTCACCCTTGTTGTTGTTTGTTTCTTGTCTATCTATTTCGTTCCGGTAGGTTCGCTCCAGGATTGAGTTGGCCACGTTGTGAAGGAGCGAAGACGACTTCAGCTGTCAGGGTGAGACAGCTTTTATTCCGGATGGCCACCAGTTTATTGGACATTATTTCAGTTGCATTTTGCTCCCTTCAGGAGGTATGTTTTTTTTTTTTTTGTACTCTTAGATGTCTAGTCTGGATAGCCCTAAACCTAGTATGTGGGTAGTTAGCTGTAAGATTTTTTTTTTTTTTACAGCTTAGAGGTATCATTTTGTTTGTACTTTTTCTAAGTCTTGTTATTATTTATAAATTGAATTGTATTTATTTTCCTAATTTAATTGATAAGGGTTCGCCTGACGGGTCTAGGGAAGGATGTCGGGTGCCCGCACGGCCCTACCGGATTTCGGGTCGTGTCAGTTTGGCATGGCGGAGGGTAAACAGCCTGTTGCATTGACTGAGGGTAGAAAGACCGATGTCGAGTTTGGCATGGCAGAGGGTAGACAGCCCGATGCATTGACTGAGGGTAGACAGCCCGATGTCGAGTTTGGCATGGCGGAGGGTAAACAGCCTGTTGCATTGACTGAGGGTAAACAGCCCGATGTCGAGTTTGGCATGACGGATGGTAGACAGCCTGATACATTGACTGAGGGTAGACAGCCTGATGTCGAGTTTGGCATGGCGGAGGATGTTGACACCCAATTTTGTCCCTCCTTTTTATGAAATTGGCTATAATTTAACTTAAAGGTGCAATTTAACTAATTGGTCAAATTTGCATTAGAAGGCTTGCATTTACATGTGATATTACCTATCTATACATTACATACTTAATTGTGGCTATATTACGTAATTTGCATCATTTAGACTATTTGTGAAACTGTGGCTATTTGTGTAGTTTACTGCATAAATAAAGAGTTATAATTATTTGTGTATATCTATGCATACTTAACATAAATTGATCCAAATACTTTTATATGTGCATTTTTCTCTTCTTTTAAATGTGATTTATGTATATTTATATTTTTTTTAATTTCATCCTGCACCTCTACGTTAATTATCAGTCCAATTAAATATCTGGCTCAAATTTTATTCATCACCAATTATCTAGTTCGAATCCTTTTGAATTCATATATTTCTTATATTCATAAAATTATTATTTACATTTCAAAACAATTTCTTTTTTTCATTATTTCAAAATCCTCCTTTGTCTTGAACCTTGACCAACTTCATAACCAAATATATCATATGCATTTAAATTTTGGAAAAAATATCTTTTTCAAACTCCCCAAATCAGCTCAAAATCACCCTCAAATCTTTCCCATATCTTCCCCTAATCACTCCAAAATCAAAATCCCAAAAATCGAGCAACAATCCCCTTCTACTCTCCTTAAAACCATATGTACAGTACAACTACACGGGCACCGTCACTGACACTCGAAAAGAACAGCACAAAAACACACATTGGCACGACCTCCCTCTTGGACTCCTTCCCTTCCATTACAATACTCCACATACAGTACAAATCGAAAATCATTACACACAAAAACAAAAACGGGCAAAGCAGAGAACATATACAGTACATCACCATCCCTCCACTTTGACCAATTGTTGATCTTTTCACCCACACTCACATATACAGATACACGCACATACCATTAAGACACACACATATAAATAGATCCAAACACATTATCTTCTACCCCAAAACAATACACCCACGTACAAACACACACATCGATTTGAATGGAAACAGAAGAATATAGGCATATTGGAACTGGGGGGAGGGGGTATCAAAATCGGGGCACTGGTGTGAAGGTGATGTCGTGGTTCTTGTCCGAGAAGGCCGTTGGCAGTCGCCCCTTTTCTCATTGACTTTATTTGATTTCGTTTTATTAATTTTATTTACAATTCTTACTAACTTGTTTATTTATTTTGCAAGGCACATTTGGACAAAATTTAGTTATTAGAGGAGATAAATATTTATTACTTTTATTTTAAATTATGTACTATAGTTTAATATTCAAAATATTTTATTGCTTAGTTAGTTTAATTACTCGCTTAAGAATCTCAATTATTTAGTCCGGCCGGTTACTACATTTGGTGGAGCCTGAGAGGTGCCTAACCCCTTCCTTTCAGGTTAACTTGAACCCTTACCTAAAATTTCTGGTTCGTAGACTACGTTTCGGAGTTAATTATAAAATTGACTAGAAACAAAAGTAGGTGCCCTAATACGCCTAGTTAAAAAATATGTTAAGTGGCGACTCCAACTCTTTACCCGTGAGTTCTAATAAATCGAGCCCTATTTCAAACTTTAACCGGTTCGGGAATAGGATGCGATAGAATGGTGACTCCGCCGGGGATATCAAGATTCAAACCATAACGGACTTCAAATTGGGATTCTTTACTTGCTTTATTTTCTAGCCATTTATTTCGATATTAACTTGTCTTCCTTTCCTTTTTTGCAGGACTAAGGTTTAATTTTGAATTTTTAAATTTTAGCGCTTTATTCTTTAATTGCTCGGTTATACTCACTTTATAATTTTTTATGTTAGTCACACTTCCTCCACTCCTGAAAAGTTTTACACTTGCACACACCATACATGATTACGTGGATCTCACGGCCGTTTCACTCTCAAAAACCCTTTAGAGGGAACAGTTTGGGATATAGTTGGTCCGTGGTACAGCCAACAATTCCAAACTTTCCCACCCCTTGGTTGTCAGCCTGGGGGAACCATATCCTTGTCTAGATTCTCAACTCTTGGAAGGTTCTTTTAGGATAGTACGACACATCCCACACTTCAATTGTTTTCAAATCTTCCATAAAATTTATAAATCTTTTTCTTTACAACAATTTCACTTCATGATTCTTTTTTCATTTTTTAAAGTATTGTCCTATTTTTCCAAAACTAACTTGTTTGTTTCGTTTTCCTTTTTTACTCCTCCTTTTTTAAAAAAAATAAATTGTAAAATACTTCAATATGTGCAATACTTATGCATTTTTAGAAAAAAAACATGTGCATTTCTTTCAAACTTGTACATTTTTAAACTTGTGCACATCACGCATATCTTCTGCTACTCCTGGCAACTTTCTAAATCGTGAGTTGAAAATACGGTGGTTGTGGCCACCCTTTCCCTCACAAAATTCCTTTAGAGGGAACGACTTGCAATCAATTTGGTCCATGACGTTCCCGCTCCCGAGTCGTCCGCTTGGGAGGATAATAAAATCTGGTATAGCTAACTCCATTCCTTAGTAGCAATGCTAGGAACCATGCATCATGGCATCATTAATCGACTTGTTATCAAGTCTGATAGGTCAACTTGTTCAAACGATTTGAACGAGTTTTCAACCCCCAAATAGCGTTGGACATGATCTATTTGCATTTACTTAGGGGATCGAACGTTCAAATGTGGACCGTCTATTGGCATTCTTCTGCATTCAGTGCCATTCAAAGGCATAAAGGTAACCTAATAGGCGTCAAAAGCCCAAACTGGATCAGAAATGATTGTGCTATTCATAAACAATCGGAATTATTCTGTATTCAATGCCATTCAAAGGCACGAAGGTAACCTAAGAGGCATTAAAAGCTTAATTTGAGTCAGAAACGACCGCTTGATAGACGGGATGATATATTAGATGTATTTATCCTTTAGGCATTATATAAAGGCATTTTTAAAATCATCATGCGTAAAACGGTCCTTCGCATTATAGGATACATTTCTTATTTGACATTTATGCATTGCATGAATTTTTCGGTGGCTCTAGGTCTCTTTCTACCTAAGTGAATCTTTTCCCCAAATTCAATCTCCTGCCAAGGCACTTACTCTCCCAAATCTATGCCCACATCCTGATATCTAAACCCTTCCGTATGTCCTGATAACTCTCTACCCCTTTACCAACTCAAAACCTATTATCCAAAGGTTCGCTTAAGTCGAATACCAAGGCAAAAGATATGGTTAAGCAAAGTACACTTGCTAGCAACTTATCAAACAAGAAAATTTTGCTACAACAAGCACTACGCACACGGAGACGAAAATTGACAAGGCAAGAGAGGTATCGGTCAAACTCAAAGGCACACATGACTCACCTCAATACCTTTTCACACAGTCACACCACCTGCAACACATGACTTTGATCACAAATTTTCCTAGCCGGCTCCTGTCATGATCTAAACGACAGTCAAAAGGCTAGTGGAAGACAATAAGGAATTGAAAAGCAAGGGATGTAGCAAAGACTTGTGCGCAACAACCGAAAGCTGGCAAGTCAATTCAATTTGAAAAGAAGGCAAAGACACAAGGACAAAGCTCTTATCATATGATAGACCTAGGAACTCCTTGAGCATTTGGAAGCATATTCCTATCCACTAGTAAAGATAAAGCAAGGCGATGAAGTTATTTGAGACACTTACAAGAGCAAGAGGTGATTTGATATAAAAGCACAGACGGATAAACTTCTTGGAGTAATTTTGGTTGAAGGCTTTATTGGAGTGATATGAATTCTCATGACAACAACTACAATAGGACGCAGCAATCTAAGAGTACACATGATATATAGAAAACCTACATCAAGTTCCGCGGCTCATCAATAAGATATTATCAAACAAAGGAAAATTGATGCAAAGTTTGAATTACAACAGTTGGTTGGCAAGTATGAAATACATCAAGTATCTCTTTGAAAGACACATAGGCATCATGACAGACAAATTCACTAGAAGGGATGACAAATGCACTCAAAGTCTTGGTGTTCGATAAAAGCCAACCTCTCTTTCCGTCACACAACACAACCTATTCCTTACACAACATCTTTATCACCTTTCATTGACATTCAATTCCTCATTCCCGCTTAAAAGCATCGGTCGTCTGACCAAAATTCTTGCTTTGACTGCTACATAAAGCACTCTCTTGTGATATCTGTGCGTTCTATGATAATCTCCAAATTCAAGCGCTAATCTGTCATCTGCGGTCTAGGCATCCTCTTAAGCTTATGTGTCATTTTTTGCTTCAAGTCTTTGCTAATGTGCCCATACAGTTTTGTGCATTTCACCACTTCATTACAGTTGCTTCGCGGTTGAATGATGAAGTTGGTCAAGAATCTGCATTCAGAAAAGTAAAAACATCAAAGCCAAGCTGAAAACACTTTCCTCTGCAACAAAGTCCTTTGAACCACCAACATATGACACCAAGAGCATTCAGACAATCTCATTCCCATACAACTTGCATTATACCTACACGAGAGTCACAACAAAGAAATCCAATCACTATACAATCGAAATTGACAAAACTTATAACCTCACACTACACCCAACTCACAATAAACAACTTCCCCTCTGTCAAGATCATATCAGGCTCAACGCAACAAAGGACAGACAAAACCTTCACTTATTTAGCCCAATCAAAGGACGTTGCAACCAGCAAACAAACTACTCCTCATATACCCACTCCGAATTTTAATCCAACCTAGATCTACACTCATCACTCGAACATATAATACCATGACGCCGCAAAATATCCAATAATGAAACACAAAATTCAAAGTCTGGTCGATCAAAGCAAGACAATGATACGACACGAACCAACAAATAGAAACTCCAACTCCCAAAACCACAAATACACTTTCTACAAAGACCAATCCATCAAAGTTAGATCCATAACTTTTGAAAAACACAAAACATGAAAACATCCCAATAGAACCCAAGACGAGCACAATTTTGGACAGCCTCAAAAATCTGGCAAAATCCAAACACCAGCCGCAGTCTGGGTATCCAAATATCTACATAATCAGAGTTGTCGATATATCCAATCGTCACACTAAAGGACGAATATAGATTTTAGCCGATACATTGGTGTTCATTGCAATGCAACCACCCTATCTTGGTGATCTGGCATAGGCAATAAACTGGGGCAGAATTTTTGAGGATCCCCTAAAAAATTCCAACACACGCAAGCTTTACACTGGGGCAAAAATTTTTGAGATCCCCTCAAAAATTTCAAGAAAGGCATTATAAGAGCAACACAGCCTTCTTAGCACATTGCATGACGTAACAATAACATTCTATTTGTCGCACTTTACTTTACTTTTGTTTGCAGGATACACAGCCCGACGTAACAGGCAAACATCTCCCGATGAGAAGCATTCATTTTTTCTTTGCTATGCTTTACTTTTGTGTTGGCAGGGTATACAACCGAAGGATAGACAACCCGATGAAGAAACGACATGACAAGGGGACCAGTATACAAGATATAACAGCAGAATGCAACACAACAAATACGCAAGTCGACCTCCCCTAGAAACTCACAAATTTTCTTTGATCACAGGTTTGTACAGGTACCGAGTATACCTAACAACTCTTGCAAAGAAACATAACATAAATTTGACAACATAGAATCCATGTCGGTGGATATATAGGGTACGCGTCTCTGGACATGACATCAATTTGACAAGCATAGAATCATGTCGGTGGATATATAGGGTCCGCGTCTGTGGAAAAGACATCAATTTGACAAGCATAGAATCTATGTCGGTGGATATATAGGGTCCGCGTCTGTAGGCATGACATCATTTTGAGAAGTATAGAATCCATGTCGGTGGATATATAGGGTCCCCGTCTGTGGACATGATATCAATTTGAGAAGCATAGAATCCATGTCGATGGATATATAGGATCTACGTCTGTGGACATGAGATCATTTGACACGCATAGCATCCGCGTCGGTGGATATATAGGGTCCGCGTCTATGGACATGACATAATTTGACAAGCATAGGATCCACGTCGGTAGATATATAGGGTCCGCGTCTGTGGACATGACATCATTTGAGATGCATAGAATCTGCGTCGGCGGATATATAGGGTTCGCAGTTGTGAACATGACAGCAATGACAATAGGGTAGGATCCGCGTTTGTGGACATAATTCAACAATTTGCAGCAGAGTAGGGTCCGCGTTTGTTGGCATAATTCAGCAATTTGAAGTATAAGGTCCGCATCGGTGGGCATAGCATTGGAAAGATACTTGGTTCGCATATGTGGATGAGACATCAATCAAACAAGCATAAGACAAAACAACCACTCGGCTCAACACGGAAGTTTACTTTATCTTTATCTCTATCTGCATTTATCTTGATTTTGTTGCAGGGTACTCCCCGATCTCTCGACAAACCCCTGCGCCATACTCTCACACCTGATCCCAAAATCACTACCAATTGTGCAGTCACAAAACCTCAAACACATACGAAACATCATCCCAAAACCCAAATCAAGAAGCCTAATCCTACAGACAATGCTTTTGCTACACCCGCAAGCTACCTATTTTGCCAAGTCCCAGAGCACTCAAAGCTACAGTCTCATACTCGCACCAGTGATCTACCTAATCTTTCCTTGTTGATTGAGTACCAGCTTCATATTATTTCCCATTCGTGCCTATCTGTTTGAATCGTGAGTATTTAGCGTGCTTTACTCCTCAATGCTCCCCAACTCATTCAAGACAATGTTGAAGGCAAGATAACTCATCTATCGAGTTATAGTGGAAACTATCCCCATGTAAACTCCTCTTTATGGGTGTGTCTTGCACCATATCTTCATAAATAGGACGATTGCAAGCCTTTTTTTCCAACGCTCGATCTATCGATGTTACCTCGTCTTCAACAATGCCTTTGTCGTACTTGCAAACTACTTATTCTGTTGCATTCTAACACACCCAAAGCCGATCATCTCATGCTCCTACAAGTGATCTGCCTAATCTTTCATTACAAATTAGGATGTTATTCTGCATTTTCTTCCAGTTAATATCTACTTTGTCTATTCAAGCCTATCAGCGTCAATTTTGCGTGTTTTCGTGCTTAATCGTGCCCACCTATTTGATGACTTAAGCTAGCATGTCCTAACATTTTTTGTACCACAACAATTAGTCATCTTCAACAACACTCAAGCAAGTCAAGAAATTGTTAGGAATATATACAATAGATGTCCTATAGATATTATCACATCTCTTACCACTTAGTACAACTTTACTTAACTTCTTACTTACTATTTGGCATTCATCAGATGTAAATATAACTTCACTTCCTCGATCACACATCTGAGATAAGCTCGGCAAATTATGCTTCAAACCAATCACATAATATACATTTTAAATATCATGGTATGAGACTTACTGATTTTGCCTATAGCTACAACGCCATCTTTCTTACCATTTCTAAAAGTCACGTTTCCTCCCTGAAAGGCTGTTAGTGAGAGAAAATTTGATTTTTCTCCAGTCATGTGCCTTGAGCAGCCATAATCAAGTATCCAGCATTGGTTGTCGTCTCTCACTCCAGTCTGCACAATGAAATCAGTAATTATTTTTAAGAACCCAGCTTGGGTCCCTTTCTTTATAAGCAGATAAATAATATTATCTTTTTCCCATTTTGGCGCTGCAACTTTGTTCTGATGAGCATTGAACATGCTAATGCATCTATCTTTATACTATCATATTCTTTCACAATGAGTACATTGCATATTCTCAGCTGGACCGACATACAACTCTTTGGGTATCATCACTACAAGAAATCTGCTTTTTTGCGGCGATAAAAGTTTATTAGTGACTGAAAATTTGATTTCTCTCCAGTCATGTGCCTTGAGCAGCCATTATCAAGTATCCAGCTTTGGTTGTCGTCTCTCACTCCAGTCTGCACAATGAAATCAGTAATTAGTTTTAAGAACCAAGACCAGCTTGAGTCCCTTTCTTTATAAGCAGATAAATAATATTATTTTTTTCCCATTTTGGCGCTGCAACTTTGTTCTGATAAGCATTGAACATGCTAATACATCTATCTTTATACCATCATATTCTTTCACAATGAGTACATAGCATATTCTCTGCTGGACCAACATACAACTCTTTGGGTACCATCAATACAAGAAATCTACTTTTTTTTTGCGGCGACAAAAGTCGCCACTGAAACTCCAAAAAGCGCCACTAAAAAATTTCAGTGGCGACAAGAGGGCTGCTGCTCTACAAGCCGATATTGAATGTTTTTAGTGGCGACATTCTTCAATCGCCACTAAAAGGGATACATTATGTGGCGGCTTTAGGCGCTGCAAAAGGTGTGCATTGATGCTACAAAAAATAATTTCCATAATGTAATATTTAGGTGTATCGCCTCTATAGAATATCTTTTAGTGGCGACACAGTCGCTCCAATAGCCTATAAAACTTTTAGTGGCGACATTTTCTATGTCATGCCAGCTTCATCTTTTAGTAGCGACATTTATTGAGTCGCCACAAATCTATTATATCTTAAGTGGCAACATTTTCATCGCCACAACAACTTTACCTTTTAATGGCATATAACTCGCCCCAAATACTACACTTTCGTAACAGGATTAGGTCGCCACTAAAACATATTCTATCAATTACTATATATGCAATTACCAAAATTCAAACTTGAATATAATTCAAAACAACACCAAAAGCATATCTCAAATGACAACATTATAAATACTTTCATTACTAAAAAAATCCATTAAAAATATACTACACAATCCTTCCTTGTTCATAATCATTAATAGTATTTACATAACCAAAAATCAAAACAGATAGTGCCTTCAAGCTATTCACTGCATTGTCATTGTATTCATATTCATATGACCAAAAAAAAAAAGCAAACAAATTATCTTCCTTCAAGATCCTTGTCGATGCCACATGTGATCGTCTTAAACACATTGTCCCTGCTATTAAGGAGAAACAACACAAGATCACTTTGACAATTCTCAAAATTTAACGGAAGTAGTAAAATAATAGTCAGGGATATTCTTTTATTAAGTTAGGAAAACTATCCTAACAAAAGTAATTTAACTGCAGCTATTCATCTTAGATAAGGTTGAATTAGCCATTCTAACACCTAATCGTGGAAGTTAATCAATTTGTGTGCAGTACCAAAGAGTAATATTTTTGATGAAGTAAGGAGTTACACAACGTGGCATCAAGAAGATGCATAAAATTGCAGAGATAGTTTGGAATAGCTCCTAAATACAAAAACCTACCTATATAGTAAAGAGTTTATCCCAAAACAAAAAAGAAAGATTGTTAAGCTAAAGAAAGGGTACTAATGAAATCTACAACACAGACCATGAAATCAATGGCAAAAGCCCACTGATCATATCAAAAGACACCATAAGCGGCTGGATGAGTTTCCGGTTAGGTCCATAAATTTAGGCTATAATAGCCCACAAGGCATGGCTGGTCTAGCTATGCAGTCCATTCTTCCTCTTTTCCTTCTGCTCCTCATTATGCTAATGAAACGAATGCCAACACTTCACATGACATGAATATAAATGTTGAAGCAGCAGAGGAAGAAAACTAATACTCCTCAAACAACTTAGGACTAGAAAGTAAGGTAGTTGATGTGGGGAGCAGACCTTTAGTAGAAACAGCGACTACTACAGATCCCAATCAGTTGCTTCTAAGTTCATTTCAGTTTGTTAGAACTGCATAATGATTAATAAGGTCTTTTTGTTGGTTGGTAGCTTAGCATGTTAACAAAGTATCGCTTAATCTATTTATGTGATAGTGACATAATAACCATTGGTAATTTCTTCTATCTGTATATTTATTTATTCACTTCAGGAAAACATAATATATTGTATACCCTTTACTCTGTTACATATTTCTTTATTCTTTATAAATTTCAGGACAACATAAAATTATCTATTATTCCTGTACATTGTCTATCAACTTTCGAATTTATCGGTTGACCTTGGAAGTTTATCATGTTAGTGTCTTGATCCATTTTGTTTGGAGCTAAGAGGAGGATAATAGGAAGGACAGTAATAATTTCTAACAAATTATTATTTTCTTGTAATCATAATACCCTCTCTAGTTCCCCTAAGCTTATAATTTAACCATACAACATACAATAGGGAAAATATAAGGAATACATAGAAGGAATGAATCGACAATCAGCCTCAGTAAACCACGAGTCAAACTGAAAAGGCACAATTGTACAAACTATTAACTAGGCAAAGTTTATGTTAGAACTTGCGGAGCTAATAGTGTTAACGTGAATGGTATTATTGGGGAGAAAATTTCAATAGGAGGGAAATGTCCAGTTGATCAATCATGCACTTGAAATATCTTCTACACATAATCAATCCATTCAGAATCAGTAAACCACCTGAGAGTGTAGTATCAGAGGTTTTGGGATGGTCAAGCCTAGTGTCGGTGTGTTGGTTCTCTTGCCAAACAAGAGCAGAGCCCCTCCCCTTGATATCCCCAGCTCCAACCTTTCTCCTCAGAGAAACTTCCCCCTTATTTTTCATCAGGGACAGCCTCAACATCAATAAACTAACATTAATTCCAACCCTTCCCTTCTGGGAATCATCATCAAAAAGGACAACCTCTTTTAAATCACAAAAAGATTCCGAACAGTTCACCAATCAGGCAACACTACAAAGAAGTTATAAATATTGTTTGATTTTATCGACAAAAACAGATATCATACAACACATTCAACAACCACATTTCATAAGATCGTACCAAGAACAATGCATTTCGATGTTATATGATTTAAGAAAATTTTGATACGTTAGGACAACAAAGTCATATTTTTACCATTAGTTAGAATTCACATTAGGAGGTTTAAGGCAAGTAAGTCACTATTTTTAGTATTAGCGAACCATCACAATATGGGATTCAGGGGTTCAGAGCAAATACAGTCAACAAGATGACCGTGTGAGGGAAGGGGAAGGGCTCGAAGCCAAGGGTTCCATTTATTGACAGCCAATTACGCTGGTTTTTATATGGTTACTGCTAATTACACGGCTTATAAGACACGTAGGAAACCAGAGACTAGGAAATCAGAGACTACGTTAGGTCTGAATGTAATTATATGAGGTTAGTCTCGAGTACAAACTTACAATCTAGATTTTAGATATAACTAAACCCTTTTTGGGTTTCAGTATATCTTGGAAAGCTAAACTTAATATTACTCTAGTGAACAAGTTCACATAAAATTATCACAAAAGTATGTAGCTAACTTGTTTAACACACGCATATGACACTGCTTTATCTTTTTAAAAATATTATTATAAGAAACAAATAGATATTCTTTCTTTATAAGGTAATTCAATGATGTAGTTGAGCTGAAGCTGGGAAAAGTACTTAGGCTCAAAAGGATACACATAAGTATCTTTCAAGTAAGTAATTGATACTGATTACTGAAAAACTCAGATTACACATTAAGAAGATCAAAATGAAATAGAAAAAGATGAAAAGGAGAAAGATAAAAAGATAAGAAGGCATGGACAGAAGAATTTTCGAGGAAGAAAGTAGAAATGTGAAGAAGGAAGGTAAAGTATAGAAACAAAAAACCTATTGTATTCTGGTCATGAAAGTAGCTAATTGTTCTTAGAATTTCTTGTCCATTTCAACCTGAATTCTCTTGTCTACTTCTAGATTCATGTGTTCACGCTCCTCATCCAACTTTCTTTGCAGCTTCTCTTCCATATTCCTTTTCAACGCGGCAGTCATTTGTTCACGTTCTTCTTGCAATTTTTCATCCATCTTGGCTTGTATCTCTTGACGCACAAGTTCAATCGCAGAAGACATGCTAGCCTCTAAGTTTCCTGCTGCGTGCGAATTTTTTTGGGAGGCTTCTTTCCGTATCCTTTTCCATGAATATACCCCGCTCTCTCACCAAGAACAAAGGTTAAATCTCATCTGGGGTCATGCAATTCTGCACATCTTCAGATTGTTGCCGAGCCACAAGTTCCTCGAGTTGGACCTGCAATAATGCATAACCTATTTACAAAGAACATAACAAACCTTATATAAAGATAGTTTAGAGAGTTACACGAACTTGTTGCAGTTTTAGATTAGACCACACTAATTCTCCTTCATCATTTTTAATAGTATGTTGGATCTCCCAAATTTTATTCGGTTGGTCTTTTTCTCCAGTTAGAGCATTTCTCTACAACACAGTTCAATATATCAATATTTCTTTACAATGTAGTTCAATATGAATACATGCATAAGCAAATAATTTTAAGAACAATATTAAAGGAATACAATAAACGTATTTTCACTGTAGATTCCTCAACTTCAGCAAAGATTTTGTAGCACAAGAATGCTTAGTTATTTGTTTTTCCCTATTTATTTTATTTCTCTCACTTATAACCTGAAATAAGTAAACAGATTAACAAACCATTATTCAAAAAGTAACTTATCAAAAACTGTTTATTAAGTTTACCTTGAAATCCTCACTTCCGAAGTACTCTACTAGATACTTCCAGTCCTCAAGCTCAACATCTTCAGGTCGATGAGACAATCTGTCTGCATCTGTGTGGTAGCGACAGTAGCGATTGCTCAATCGAGCTTTCCATGCTCTAAAAAGCCTTTGCATAGTGTTGATCACAAAGGCTTGAAACACATGTTGTCGCACACCATTACTAATTTTAAATTTATCCTGAACACATATATAATATTAATTTTAATAATCTTAACTACCTAAATAAATCATTTGATCTGAATTAAACACAATATTGAACTAACTTATTACCTTGACCTTCAACTACATTACTTTACCATATTTCAAAACATTCTCTTACCAATCCCCCTCTCGGAACGAGACAGTGCTCCTCATGATCAAACCACAGTAATTAACAATATCTCTAGCCCCAGAACCCACTACTCTGTCAGTCATCTGGAATATTAACTGTGATTTTGCTGCCACTCTTGGTTTTAATATCTATAGTTTTAGATTTATAGTTTTATCTTCCCCTCTTTCTATTGCTTTAAGAACCTGTAAAGAAAAAAATATACATCTCAATATACTTGAAACAAATAGATCAGCTCTGACAATTATAATGTGAACTTAATATTTTGGATGGCGAAAGGTGACAAAGACCAATTTCACTAAGGCAAGGCGCTCGCTTTTTTGAAGTGAGGCGCCAATTAATGTCGAAAAACTAAAATATTTAACTGCCTATATAAATAACCAAAATCTCAATAGCAATAACATAATAGCAAATACTTTAATTCAAAATCTAAAAATAGACCGTAGATACTAAAAGTCTAGAACTTGAATGACTCACTAATTCATGAGACAAGAAATACTAGAAGTCTATTCATAAGACTAGCTATACTAAAAAATTAATAAACAACAAAATAGAATAGAAAGAAGAAAGTTGGGGCAGAAGAGGAAAGAAATAGAGGAAAAAAACAAAGGGCAGAAAAAGAAAGACAAAGAATGAATCTGCAAAGCAAAAACCCTGGAGGAAGAATATGTAAAGCAGAGGAGAAAGAAGAAAGAAGGAGAAGAAAGAAGAAGTCTGCATTTCTAAATAAGAAAACTAACCTGCACCACTAGTTTGGACATCTGGAGATCGATTTAAGCTTTGAATCCCTTATGACTGTGATTCACTTAGTCCTTGACGAGGATTTGGTATTCCTACCTCTAGAATAGATGCCTAATGAGGACTTGATTGATCGGACTCTAGAGACGCTTCAACATTCACACGTCCTTGATTAAAGGATTGCACTCCTCCAGAATTCCCAAATCCTTGATTAAAAGATGCCATTACTCAAGAATTTCCACGTACTTGAAAATTGCCACGACCACGTCCTGCCCCACCTCTGTCATTTCCTATAACTACACATAAAAAGAGATGTATCATGTGTTGAATATTAAAGATAACAAAAACCTACTGTAGTACATGAAAAAGGGAAATTGACACAAGGATCTTAAATAAATCAAAGATAATAATGAAATTCAGTGAATAGACCATGACTAGTACAGTAACATCTAACAACATATATTAATCCCTACACAAAGATTGTGTTGGATGCCAGATACAACCTTAAAAAAAAAAAGATAGAGATCCCCCAAGACAAAATATAAAGGGATTATATGACTTCAGCATGAGCCTCATACTCATTTACTATGCATTCTTTAGACCAAAAAAGGAAAAATAATATATATTCAGTCATAACCAGTAACTTGTTCTAAAAACCAGTCAAGAGGATGTATCACTATCCCCTCCATCATTATTATCAAAATACCATCTCTGCTTTCTTTACCCTCATATACATCAATGTCACTGTCATTAATGAAATCATCTTCCAAGCCTGCAAAAGCTGGTGGTGGCAAGCAAAAGAAGAAGAAGAAATGGAGCAAGGGAAAGCAAAAGGAAAGGGTTAACAACATGGTGTTGTTTGACAAGAGTACTTATGATAAGTTCCTGTCTGAAGCACCTAAGTACAAGCTCATCACTCATTATGTTCTCTCCAACCGTTTGAGGATTAGTGGATCACTTGCTAGGAAAGCAATCAAAGAATTGATGGCTAGAGGCTTGATCAGGATGGTGTCTGCTCAACAGATTTACATCCAGGCTACCAACACTTAAAAATGTTTAATTTGCTTGCTTATAGAGCTCTTGCAGGGTCAACTTGTTTAAACATTATATCAGCTTTATTTGGAAAATATTGCGACTTATTATGCGCTATGATGCTATTTTTGAGCAACAGTTTTGATCGTAGTTTCTACTTTAAAAAAAAATAAAAAAAAAAGGTTGATCAAACAAAGTCCTAAAGATATGATTTTTAGGGACAGCTTACCACTAACAAATTTTGAAGAACATCTTCGTTATATCAACCTAGAAGTAAAATTCTACTAAAGAAATCTAAGGTAGATCCACTGCATAATTTTTCTTCAGGCAACAAATGCAATTTATCTAACTAGGACAAATAGAATAGGCACTATTGAGCCACAATACATTGAATGCGTATCGACATACCCCAAGTTTCTGAACCTAAAAATTAAGTACAGTCTAATATAAGACTTAACACTTAGTTCTCTTTTACATTAAGCTGAATTTCCCCACATGCTGAGTGAAAAATACATGAGATAGTTTCTTCGAAATAAAAAAGTTCCACAAAAAAGAAGGATTTTTTTCTAAACCCAAACTAAGATAGCATATCCAACCTCAATTTCTCTCAAAATAATTTAATTTTATCAAAACCCACCAACAATCATGCATTATAAGCTACAACTATCGAGGTTCTCCGTTTTCAGTAAATAAAAAATTAACTTTTCACAAGACTTAAAAAAAACATGTATAGATAAGAAGAAACCAAAAGACAAAATAGCAAGCAATATATTACAAGAAAAGTCTGACCCATTAGATAAAGATTCACCAGTAGTCAACAAATAATCAAATAAACTGAATAAAACGGTAAAAGAATAAGGCTTTACAAGAAATATTATGCAAAAGAAAAAGGAAAACAAAATAAATACCCAAAAACTTACCAGTGACCACCAAAATTCAAGCAACCAAATGCAGGAGAACTTGAGAATAAATAAAAACGTGAGAAGAGGATAAAATTAGTAGCAATATCATTCTTGCTAAGTGCATAAACAATCGAAGAACATTTACCTAGTGGAATCAAGAATTGTGATTAAGGCTTTTGGGTTTCAATAGAGGGTGAGTTTAGCAGGTAGATTTGAGATTTGAGCAGCTTGGGTGAAACGATTCAACAGTTACGGATGAATTTTGATGAAATTATGAAGAAGAATTTTGGAATTTTGGTTCCATGGTTTTCCTTGGTTTTGTCAAAAAGAATGTACTTAGAAAATGAGTCACTGGTCTTTGGACGAAGAGTAGTACAAAAGTGTTTTACTTTTTTTTTCTTTTTCCTTTTTTACATAAAATTATATTTTCTAATTAAAAATAACATGTAGCGGCGACATCATCGCCACTATTAAGTATTAGTAGCAATATTTATTTTATCGCCGCTAAATCTTTGGAGCCAAAATTTTACTTTATTCGGGAATGCTAAATTGTGTATGCACTTTCATATAATAGTGGCGACTTTTGTATTGGCGCCACTAAATGACAATTTATTGTGGCGACTTATTTTATCACCACTAAAGAGTTACTTATTGTGGCGATTTCTTTTGTCGCCATTATAGCTCGCCACAAAAAATCTAATTTCTTGTAGTTGACTTTTAGTTTTCCAGTATGTGAATGTGTGTGTGGTGAATGAAAAATGCCAGTTTATATAGTTGTAGGAGAGGGATTAACTCAAACGGGTAGTAGAATCAAATAAGGCAGTGAATATTGCTTCCTAGAATAAAAAGGATACCCTTAGGTATCACTTCAAAAAATAACTCAATCAGCCCCCCCCCCCCCAAGATTTAAGGAAAACAGAATCACAATCAGTTCTATGTCCCCCCTTTAACCTTAACAGTGTCCAGGTTGAAAATCGGTGTATTCAACAGGTTCTAAACTACTTTTAGGCTCGAAAATCCTCATCAAGTTCAGACCAGTCCTAATTAGTACTATATCAATTGTGAAAATAATTCCCTTTCCAGTTTTCAATAAAAGGCTTTAATTGAAACTAACTAGAATCCTTTGATCAAATAGTTCAGATTTCGACATGCTATTCAAAAGGACTATGCATTGAGACAAAACACAAAAAATTGATCCACATTGTACTAGATAAATCTTTAAGTTAGGCATAGGTCCTAGGTTTTTTAAAAACTGGTAAAATGGCATGAGACTCAAACTGTGATCGTGCAAAAACTCGAACAAGAACATATTAAAAGTAATGCTTAATCGAACTATTAAATAAGTAACCATTAACAATCATACGAGTTTCAATTAATCCTATGGCAAACAAACATATTAACATGCAAAAGCAACTAAGCAGATTTTAGGCTTGACAATCAAATAGAACCAAGGACGAATCAGAAAGAAAAAGAAAGGAAAGGACTAGTGTTACCCGTTTTGAGTCAGGTCGGGTCAAGGTTGAACCCTCTCCGATTTACTCACGCATGGAGAATTTTCCTTCCTTCCACGGTAGTGACAGAATTAGGTTCCATTTAGTCATGGCTAGAGCCATTTTTCGGCAATAGAGGCCTCCATCGGCGAGAGGTCAATTTTGATCTTCGCCGAAATGGCCAAAGATCATAGGGGTTTTGTAGCGAACGAAGAGATGAGTGCAATGATGTATTTTATTTTGGATTTTGCCGGTAATATTGGCCGGAAAGTGGCGAGCACAGTGATGCCATTAGGGTTTCACGAGAGAGGGTGGAGAGGAGAGTGGCGGTGTGAGGAAGTGTGAAATGTGGGGGAGAGTAGGGTTTCGGGGGTTGGGGTGTGTAGTTAAAAAAGGAAAATAGGATGTTAATCGTTGGATCAGACGAGTGTAAGGCCAGGAAGAAGCCACGTGGCAATGATGTATATAAGTGAGGTGTGAAGTGTACAAATGCTGAGGTGTACGTGTGTGTACGTGTATATGTGTATAAATCGTATATATTGTGTATAATTATGTATAAAATACACATAAATGCATAGAAAAATTGTATAAAATACTTATAAGATTATATAAAAAATAAGAAAATTGATTGTGAGGGTTGAATAATTAAGAAAACCTATTATTTTAGGTTTTGAAAATAATTTAGGTAATTTTGCTAAAATATGAATAATCACAAGAAATTGTGAATGATCGTGCAAATTTCGTAAAATGACCGTAGCTTGCGCTAATATCTTAAAAATAGCTTAATTGCCATGTGTGTGCGAAGTAAAGATTTTGAACAGGGATGGGTGTATGATAATCGTGTGGTTATCAGTGCAATTTTAACTGAATAATGGCTATTGGAATAGAAGGGACAAAATTAGGCGTCAACAGTAATCATTCGTCTAGATATCTTTGATTCTAATTATTGTTCTTAAATAGCATTGAATTTCATATATCATTATTATTAAGAGGCATTCTATTATGGTTTGGAATTTTCTGCTTCAAATATAGTCAATTTATCAATTGTATCTATCTTTACTTTCATCTTTTCGTGTTATACATTATATTCCGCTGCAATCGTACCTCAAATCGTATCGGACCCCTTTGAGGCTTGACTTCAAACTATGTCTTTACTTGATTAAATTGGCATGACTGCATGATATGACCCGTTTGCATGACCTATTCAGATTTCAACCATTTTAGTATAAGTGAACCCAATTAGTGAAAATCCATTGGGAACCATACATTAGTAGAACTTGAAAGATGCCTAAACCCTTTATTCTATGTTTATTTGATTATTTATTCATAATTTTCTAGTTAGCAGGCATGTTCTGGTGTCAAACTTTTAAAGTCAATTGGAATCTTTTAAATGTCCTAACACGCCTAATTTTATTGTTTGGTGGTGATTCCAAATTATACTCCTAAAGTCAGTTACCAAGTCAAAATCCATTGGGATGGGCGATTTAAAATAGGGGTTGACACCCATAAAGTTTGTAGCTAATTGTAATTATAGAGAACCAACATATGCGATAACGTGTGCTCACTCGGAACATATTTAAGATATTGTTAAATTTTTATATAAGTTTTTTTAGTTCTTACTGTCCTATTATTGCTAGTATCTTAGGATATGCAGTTGATACTGCACTTTTACTCTCTAAATATAAGCAAGGAGAAGCTTAGCAGTCTGTTGTTGAAATGATGAAAAACACTCAATTTCTTCCCTATGCCATAGATTTATCTAATGAGAACAATTTTGAAGCATTTTTTGAAACAACAAACTTATCTACGCTTCACTGATATTTTGTATAAAGTTTTAGAAGAAACCAACGAGCCAAATATTTATACTTGAAAGAATAATTTGACTAATTAAATGACCCAATTGTATGCTCTTTATCAAAGTCAAATTGATGCTATAATAGCCCGTGTCTTTAATTGCTCGTTCAGTGGTGCTTCTATAGTTCTACTTATTTTGATCCAGATATTAATTTACAGATCTTTATTTTTGGACTAAAACTCGTAGCAACCAATAAAGTAACTGAAACATTGATGAAATCAATTTTTACTTGAATAACCTGGCGGAGCCCGCACTAAAGAATTTAGCAGTCGCTATGGTGGATGGAAAACTCAAAGTAATAGGAGTATCTCATTCGTGTTGCAATAGTTAGAGGCGTGCTAAGTGTACCACTTTCAATTGATGTATCAAAAAGTGCATTTAACTAAAGAAGGCAAACGATATGTGACATCCAACACTCTCAGTAGTAACACTTTGAATTTCTAGTTTGTTTAAGATATTATATTGGATAAGATCATAAGAACGAAGAAATGAATGATTTGAGATCAGCCAGAAAATGACATGATTAAAGAAATTCTAGCAAGTGAAGCGCCCTCATTCACAAGCAAACCTAAAGGAGGAAATCAAACACCTAACATAAGAACTTACACAATGAGTGAGATATCTTTTAATTTCCATTATCTTGAAGTAATATTTGTATGAGACTGGTAACTAAGATCGATAACCCGACACAAGACGAAAATAAAAAAGGCTCAAATATGCCAAACCCATTCTGGCGTGGTTCAAAGTTATACTACCCATAATTACTATTTTACCTCAGCTACAAGTTCACTGGCTGCCAGCAACTACAGCGCCACCTTGATTTCCACAACATAATTGATACTTTAAGAGCTAAATATTGTGTACTTATGATTCTTTTAAGAAGTTAGGAGGTTGTTAGGGAGCTCTAGTATTTGATATTGGTGATTTGAGAAGTACTGATCATGATAAAGTTGTGTCGATGAAATTCTCGTAGAGTAAGAATTAAATTTGGTGGTTGATTATTGATTGAGTTCCATTTGATTTGACATAGGACTTTGAGATTAGATAATTTGCAATTGGGAGACAGAGACCTGGTTGTTTGATATTCGAGTGCTGGAGAAGATGCAATTCCTTTTATTGGAACAATGAACTTATTTTATCAAGTTTAGGGGCAAATTTGGACAATATCTTATAGTTCTAGGTCAATTTATAATCACTAGTGAAGGAAACGCGCGTTGCGCGTGGCAGCTAATTGCTGTGACAAGAATGTTGGCAAAGTATTGTACCAGCTTCTAAGTTCGTCGCAGTAGGACTTTAACCTACTCCATAAACTGTTTTGGACTTATTAGCATAAACTGTTTTGGATTTATTAGACTTATTAGAATAATAATTATAACATAATGATTTCTACTTTGGGCAACTATATCAGTTTTATTTTTTTGGGATAAGAATAGTTTGGACCAATAATTATTGCGCGTTGAACGTAATTGTAGCACCAAGAATGTTGCGGAGTATAGATTGCCGATGGAGTATAAATCACTGTTTAAGAGAATAACCATGGAGTGCACGTATATTTCTTCAGTCTTTGTAATAATAAAATTGTTTTGTTGAAAGCTTTGGTTCCATAGATGCATAAGTCGAATCAAAAGCTAACGGACATGAAGTGGCTATTAGTTGATTACCTAAAATTCATGTTCGTCAGAACATTGATCTATTTGATAGACTGTATTTGAATTAATAGAATAATAATTATAAGACAGTGAGATTTACTTAATCACACTTCATTACATTTCGCTTTTGAGATTTGTTTGGTCCAATAATCATTCTTGGAAGCGTAATTTTTTGATAAGCTTTTTCTTCTCCACACGCTTCAGATATAATAATATCAGCCGGCCCTTGGTGCAATTCGCTGCGGAGTGTTGATTGGTTCTTTCTTAAAAAATTAAGTCTCGCCTCTTCAACTTGGATGTACATGTTGTTGGCCAAATGTTCAGCCATCGTTATATCTGCAAGTGATGTGTAATTTAATTACATAACAATAATTGGCGTTAGTTTAAACATATTGTATCATCCGTTAGGAGAGTGCATTGTTTCGCTATTTTGTACCCAGGAAGTTTAGACTTCCATAACTAAGTAGCTCGAAGTAAAGCAAAGGCAGGACGCCTAAGTTACATACTGTTTCAACCTTTTATGCAGCAGATATATATGACAAGATGATAGAATTTTGGGTACCCATGAATTTCAAGGAAATACTGGGCCTAGCGAATATGAACATATGTAGTGGCTTGGGTAACGAAGGATACTAATTCAGTGATAACAATGCTGTGACGTTGTGCAATCGACGGACGCAAACAGGATAGGGGCCTAAGCAAATCAATCGTCGAAGCTACTTTTCCTAGTATTCTCGAGGTCAACTTGACAAACTTCATGCGAACATAAGTATTTATTATACTAAACTAAAAGTAAACGTGTTGATTTCATAGCCAAATCCTGAGGAACAACGGAAGGAAGGATGCAGGAAAAAAACTGAATAACTAATTGAAAATCACAGTGCCTTCGTAAAATGTTAACAGGATTCACAGTTCTATTGTGCCTACAGACGGCTGCGAACAAATTGGTGTAAATTAGCGGCTTTAGTAACCTACGATGCTACTTCAGCAGCACAAAGGCTGCGACATCGTCGAAACGACGATACAATACAGAACCTGGGACCTAAGCAAAGCAACCGACGATGCAACTTTCGCTGCCAATATAGGAGAAAATGACAAAGTTCATGTGACCATAAGCAGGAATTGTAATAAAGTAAAAGCGAAGGTGTCGAATTCATACCCAATTCCTTATGAACAACGGTAAGAAGGCTGTAGGAAAAGAATTAAAGGATCAAATTAGAATTAAGTTAATGTTCATTAAAGCGATAGTTTGAAACCTAGCGAAGGATGGTACCTGGCTGCTGCAGCTGTGCGTAACTACTGAAGAAATTTGAAAGCGTACCTAGCTTATATAATGGGTATTACAGTGAGAAAAGATGACTGTATTGATTTGTGTGTCATATGAAAAGCCAAGTATGAAATGGTTACTATGGAAAACTTATAAACTCTTAATGCATGCATCAGAAATTAAGGAAACCAATATGAAGGACCATTGAATATGCTCGGCAATTCAATGAATGAATCTGAGGTTTCTATTTGGATTAATGCAACTTGTTATAAATCCATTGCATTTACCTGTAGGTATTCAATGTTTTGAAAGCCCTTGCAAGTTCCAGCAACAACTTTTAAGATACTGGAGTATCCTCTTGACTTCTTTTTTAACTAAGTTTTTTTATTTAGAAATTATTTGTTCAAGTAATCTGATTATTTATGTAATTGCGTAAACATTTGTCTATTTTAAACAACGTTTACTTGGTTATCAGCTTCAGTTAGTGACAGAACAGATCATACAGACCGAATAAGTTAATTTTGCGTCATGTAGGGAGAAAAATTCTCGCGTTCCATTGATATGAATAATATTTTTGCAGCCTAACTGGATGTCTGTTTGTTTTTGTAGGCAAATGAAAACTGGGAAGCAATTTAACATTATTATGTTGAAAGTGTCAGCGATGATTCATATCGCAATTGTAACCCAAAGCAGGGACATGTGCCAGCTTGTACCGCGCTTCAGAAATATATATATACTACAGTTGTTTGCAAAAATCAGTTATAGTGAAAAGAAGTTTCTTGTAATCAGTGGTAAATAATAGTGTTGGCTAGGCTGCTACAGTAATGTTAGAGGATTGCGCTAAGTCTACAACTGTATGAGATTGTAATACTTAATCAGTTTTTGTGACTACAGCCTTCTTGTATTTTTATCTCATGTTGTTATACTGATAAAGGGTTAACAAATTAATGTAAGGTGCGATGTTCCATATGACGATTTCAGATCATGAAGCATACAAGTTTTCCTGTCTTAGGAACTTTGTAGGGTGGCGGGAGATAAGAAGCAACAGCAATAATTCGTAAGAAGTAAATCAACTGCAGTTTTTTCTTAGTTTTCTTCTCAGTAAGGAGTAGCACATCTAATACAGTAAGACAGAATAAACCGTATGAATAACTGAGGAACAAAGAAAAGATTTTCACTTCATTTCAAAAACTATCAGATAAACCCAATAGTGGAATGTGTAAATATAGAGGTAAAAAAGGTAAACCAAGCATAAAAGCTAAGGCATTACTGAACTACAGGCTACAATTGAACTTCACCCCACCATCTCTTCACGTAACTTTTCAAACTAAATGTTAAATGTCGGACCAAGAAAATGTGCTGCAGAGTTTGACCTACTTCAAGGAAGACAAATGATGTGGCAGATTTGTGGTTCAAGGTAAGAAATCAGATGAAAAACTGGCGAAATTATCACGGTCACCATGTTAACATAACAACAATAAAGAATGGTCTGGATATAACAAACACTGATGTATAGTGCAACAGCGAAAGAGGAAGTAAATAGAGAGGTAGTCGCAGCAGGAGTCAGAAGCCTTTATGTATGGGAGGGGAATCATCATCTGCGACACAATGATTATAAACAAAGATTTGAGGAGGCTTGTCACAGTTCTTGTTCAAGTGTTGTTTGATGAAGCCAGGATTCTTGATAACTTTGTACCATTTCTTGCAAGCACATTCGAATCGCAACAGAGACTTCACTGGTAGCATGAGTAGAATTTCCTCTGTTAAATCTTCGGGGAAAGGCTGACCACCATTAGCACTGCTGGCCATTCTAGAATAGAAACAAAGATCAAAAGAAATGCTGAACAATTTGAGAGAAGTCCAGTACAAATACTGAACTTCATCGCAGCAGCCGTTAAATAGAAGATGATACAAATTTCGAGTTGACGAATTCTCATGATGATGTAGTCCTATGTCACTGGTTCTTCAGGCAGCTGCCAAGCAAGTATTACTCACCTTCATATAAATTCAGAAGAAGATGTTGAATAAGACCAGGAAATTAAAACTCTGTGAACAATCATACCAACATAGTTAATTACCATTAGTCTATCTTACCTAGAACTTCCTTGTAGACAATATTTTTTGTATATGTTCCAATTCGACGCATGGGTTGTTCTGTCATCACCAAGACTCTTGTAGTGGACATGGACGTCCCACGTGACAGTGCGACGTATAGTTGTCCATGGGAGAATACATGTTGGGGTAAATACAACCCGCAATTTGAAATTGTTTGGCCTTGTGCTTTGTTTATTGTCATTGCAAAGCATAGGCGCACTGGAAATTGCTTCCGGACAAATTTGAAAGGATATCCCTCGTTATCCGGAGGTGATAGTTGAATCCTTGGGAGGAAGATATTCTTACCGGCACAATGACCTAGCATGATTTCTGCATGTATGACGTTCTTGTCAAAGGCTCTGCATATCAGTCTCGTGCCATTGCATAAGCCATTGGACGCGTCTAGATTCCTTAGCAGCATTATAGGTGCATTCTTCTTGAGAACTAACCTATATATGGAAGAAATAGTTATGTATATTTGAAGAAAATATAGATTCATGAACCAAAATTATAACTGAAACACATTGCTGCTCGGAGGCTAAAGGATCTTCTTCCTGGAGTTCTAAGAACAACATAATTTACATTTGTAATACATTTCTGTTAGAGGGTTGATAACCTGGTTTTTTTATAAGCAAGTAACACTGAAGTTTGGACATAGCAGGTGTTAAGTTATATGGCAAATGATCAGCGCATATGGCAAATGATCAGCGCAGCATTATTCCTCCAGTTTTGGCACCTATTCTGCCGTGGATTAAAAAAGCAGCACTTTAGATCGCCATAGACCATCTTGACCTCAAATTTGTAGCTTTATTCATTACTACAAATCATAGCCTTAAGCAAAAGCAAAAATTCTGGTGTCAAAAGTCTGCTCTAGTGTGAAAAAATTAATTAGCTCACAAAAGGGAATACTAAGTACTGTGGATAGGGTAAAATTCAGCAATCATCAGAAGGTTTTGAAAAGTTTCTTCTTCTTAATATACCTGTCGTATTCATTACCCGAACATTTATGAAGTTTCAATTGTCGAATACCTTCTATTTCTAAGTTATAATATGAACAGAGTAATTTATCAAGGTATATGTATTTTACTAAACACTTGTGTATTTTCACGAACCTGTGGGGCGGCAGTCCGTTCGGTGTCAAAGTGTTCAGATATTCTTCCTGATAGTAGTTGTTGGTGTCATCTTCAGCCGAGTCAAAACTGACATAGGCTTTGCTTTCTCCTGGAAACTTCTCCACCAACATTTCGTTTAGGTAATTAACATGTTCGTTACGGCTTGCTAAAATAGCACGCTCTGTCACATATTGTGCTGAACCTGCATTTTCATGAAGCGAGGGGAATATTTGTTCTATCAAGGAATCAGTGGCAGTTTCTTCACTGTCGTATTTGACAGCCACTTCATTTGGAAGACGAATCAAATTATCTCCAATTGTTACTTCGTCTCCATTCCCGACCCGCAGCAAGAAATCACTGAATGTTGGATCTGATATTGCGCGCATGTTTGTTTTGAATTGAAGCTTTTCCATCAAAGGCCAAAGATATGATTTCACCAAACATGCATTTACTGTTTCACCTCTGGTAGCTTTGGGAACTACTGGTAATACCTGGCGGAAATCTCCCCCAAAAACGATCACTTTTCCACCAAATGGAGTGTTACTATCCATTATATCCCGAAAGCTTCTGTCCACGGTTTCAATGGTTTGTCGCTTTGCCATAGGAGCTTCATCCCATATGACTAAGCGAGCTTTTCTTATTAATTTAGCTGCGCCACTTTGTTTTGACATATTTGTGATGGTTGTTTCATCTGTTTGAAGAGGAATGTCAAATCTAGAGTGAGCAGTACGACCTCCTGGCAAAATAGAAGCAGCTACCCTACTGGTTGCAGTCGCTAACGCAATCATACCGCTGGAGCGCACATTTGCGAGCAACGCTCTATATAAGAATGTTTTACCAGTTCCACAGGGTCCATCGACAAAGAATAATCCAGGCGTAGCAGAGGTGACGCGTTCTAGAATTGTTTTGAAAGCATGTTCCTGTTCAGGGTTAAGCTTTGTCTGTGCTTCAATGTCTTCAGTAGTTACCTGAACAGCCTGCTCTTCAAGTATTTCTCTACATTCCAACGGACGACCATGTTCAGCTTGTTCTAGAATTTTGGGCAGGTCATATTTGTCTATACTTTTGCCCATGCTATGCAGGTACGTGCTAATACTGTTCAATGTACACTGCAGCGGAATGTTGGATGAAGAATCGTGGTTTCTTCTGTAGTCTTCAGACAAATCCAAGTAGTATGTTTCCCATAGTCGTCTTACATCAGTGGGATTACAGTGAACCAATATTGTTGCAAATAAGCTTCGCAGGGCAGATGGCATTTTGAAAAGGACTGCCTCACCTAAGCATTCAGAAATGCTGTTATCTGATTCTAGGAGGCCTCGTTCTTTGGCTGCTTCTTTAAAGGTCTCACACTGTCTTCCATTAACGGTGAGCAAGTCTTCGAAAGAGGTAGGTCCTCGGACATGATTTAGCAAGAGCCGCTCATAGTATCTTTCTCCCTCTCTTGGATTAGCTGTACAAAAGCGGACATGAGAATAGATTTCATTTATTTTAACTTAATGCTGCAGCATTTTTGTAACCATAATAGAGTCATTGCTTATTTCCAGGCAATGAGCAACACATACAAAGAGAAGGAATCTAAATTTGACGGAAAACAGATGCACTAATGAATAACTGAAATAAACTGAGTAGATATGCAATAGCTCCTTGATTATCTTAATCCATATTTTTGTACCTACAGTAAATGTACTAAGTTTCACCAACGTTAATTAGACATGGTTCAACTCAACATTTTGGGAATATTATTAGAATAATAAGTGAGAAGGAGAAGATGTTAAGTGGAACAACAAACATCAATTGTGATATCAATATTTTTTTTAAAAAGAACTATAATCTAAGAGTAAAATAAAAAGCGAAAAAAGAGCAGAGGCAAAATTCTTTAATGTTACAGAAATCGAATACATGAGATCTCATTATATGAGTATTTTTATAAGCAGGAGCTCTAGTCTGTACCCACTAATATGAAGCAGTAGCTGGTTTATAAGTCCACTACATTGAAGCTTAGGCTTCTCAGTTTAAATATCTTAAGAGTAAAGTTATTAATTGATACCTTTTGGACTTGGATGGCTGCATCGATATAAAATCTGGTGGAGAACTTAGTTGCTTTTATAGTCGTAACGAAACTAACGTCTACGACTGATTTATACAAAGTTATGCAGCCAACAATGATAACCGAATCTACCAAATAAAAAAGAGACTTTTAAAGCGAAGTGTGCCTACAAATAAACTCAATATAAAAGGTAAATTAGGAAACAATATCTGTAGAAGCGCAAATGATTTCAGAATTTAGTGCAGCGCATACCTGTTGCAATTCGACCAACAACAGTTTTTTTTTCCGTGGAGTCCACATCTTGGTTTGTGTTTTCCAAACATAGTGTTCTGGAAATTCCTTGTATAGGTACTTACGTGCCTCGGCAGAGGTGCGGCACATGCTGAAATATTCGGTAAGCATTGTGCGACCGACATTTTCTCCTGCAATGACATTTTGCAAATTGCGCTTGCTCCAATAGTAGACTATTGGTGACATATGGTTAGATAGACAAATAGTGAGTATTGAGGAGCTGTATATATGTATGGTATATAATATTATACCTGTTTGTTTGTTCGGCAGATGTAATTGTAGATTAATAACAGGTGGTTGGATCTCACTAAGGCTGAATTGGTAAATTCTCCATAGTGCTTCAGGAGCTGCAACCCACCGTGCATCTTGGTAATTTTGTATTTCATCAATGACTTTTTCGCCGTCTTCAGATTCAATGTACACCGCACATCTATCATGGCCTTTGTAGATGTATTTGTAGAGGTATTTTATCGCCTTAACTCCTGAGCAGACTTCCACATTGATATGGCAATTGTATCTTGTTAGCAAGTATGGGTTATATGGTATAACCCACTGGTTATTCATTTTGGTTCCCCGGACATTCTCAAACCTATTATCATTCCTTCTTTTATAAATTGGATATCCGTCCTTTGCTTGAGCTGATTTATTGCTGAATGGTTGGGGATAGTGGTACTTGCATTGTCCGTCTTTCATACATGTATTTGAAGGATGTTTTGGACCACAAGGACCATGCATCATGTGTCTGACAACTATATCATATAATAACGGGTAATCAGCTTTGTTTGGTATCTCTGCAGAAATGAACTTGTCATATTGATCAGCTGTTTTAATCTTGTGGCTTTCCTTAAGGATGAGTAAAAGGTGTATGTGTGGAAGTCCTCTTTTCTGGAACTCAACGACAAAGACATGAGCTGCAACGATCCCAAAGATATGTTTGTTGAATATTTGGTCTTTAAGGTCTTGCAACTTAGCTCTAAAAACTCGTGTTACCAAATCTGGACGATCTTGAGGTGTCTGACCTGCAGCTAACGCTTCCGTGATTTCTGGCCATTCAGGATTGCATGTGATAGTTATGAATAGATCGGGCTTCCCATAGTGTTGTACTAAAGTCATCGCATCCATGTATCTTTTGCGCATATCTCTCGGTCCACCGATGAAAGATGCAGGAAGGTAAATTCTATGGCCAATTTTATCTCCTCTGTATTCACCTGCCATGATACTATCAACTATGCCTTGTAAAACCTCTCTTCTCAAATTTGATTGTTCATTTCTGTAGAACTCAAGCCTTGTTGTTTCAAGTTTGATGTACATGTCCACAACAAATTGCTGTAATAATCTCCCACACAGTAGTAATATAGACTTGTCCTCGGCCCGCACTTGCAATTTATAACAGTAATATTCTCGGCAAGATACTACGGATTTTGAATCGCGATGCACATCTGTTGACGTTTAGAGAGATATGGTTAGGAAATCACAGTAGTGTTATTTGTAAATAAAAGATTAGAATAGTACAGATACATGAATATTGAAAACAAACCCAACAGTAGTAGAATGATATTCATTATTCCTATCATTAGAGGCAGGCAACCAAGGGGAAATCTATTTGACAGTACCTAGAGTAAATGTATAGCCTTACTCTCTGATGCAGTAGATTCTAAACAGTAACATACATATTTTGGCAGACTGAAGCTTTTTAATTAGGTTACCTTGGGCCTCATTGGCAAACACAGTATCTGCTGAGTCGAAAATAGGGACATCACTTTCGACAATGCTGGAGCTTTGTCGTGGTTTTCTATCTTTCTTTATTCCTTGATGCCAACCTGGCTCTCCTTTTGGCAGTAGTAGTGGATACTGCAATGGATCGTAACACCCAAAGTAGTGCTTCACTCTATGTTTGTTCCCTGAGTGTTCATGGACAACAATCTGTCACTCAAACAGAATATCTGCATTGTTTCCATCTATCCAAATAGCTGCAACTTGGTCGGTTGAGGGTTTGTTATACACTCGTTGATCAAGATTTGCATTTGCAGCTATCCGGAGCTGGAGGTTTTCAAAACTGGAATGGTCCTTCAATTGGCGGAAGATTTGGGCATATGGATTTCCGGACATTATCTGCTTTATTTTCGCAATAATGTCAGCTGACAGGACTCCGTCATCCAGTATAGACAACCTGTTGGTCAACTCATTTTCTATGTCAAAAAAGTATAGTTGAAAGTAACACGGTTTATTATCATGCGGCCTAAGAGATGGTAGATCGTGATAAATTTGGCCTTGTGCCCTAAAGGTATATACCCCTTTCCTTGAAGAAGCCAGTTCCTTATCAAGCTTAACGCCAAAAGATGTAAAAGCAAAGATACTATTATACGCCCGGAGGTACTTGCGGAATTGTTTTGCGTCCTCCGTTTGAGCAGTGAGTAATTCATATAGTTCAATTGGAGCAGGATTCCTTGCCAATTTGATACAGCCGCTTTCACAACAGAAGTTTGGAGGTTCATGTTCGAACCTTTTAGCACTACAATAGATACATTGCGGCATCGATTTCAGTTTTTGGGGGTCCGATTGTGCAAGGGTGTATGTGCTGCCACCTGTAGATTGATAGACAGATAGATTAAGCCAACAGGTAAAACAACGATGGCTAAAGCAACAAAGTAATCTAGAAGTGTGAATATGGCCAAAAAGTTGTCTGAAGCGGTCAGCGTAATGTTACCTGGTATTTGAATCTCTGCCGATAAAGCCCGAGACAGCCAGTTAATTCGACGTTTCTTGGTTGCAGGTGTTTCCTCATTCTGTGCATTGGGTACAAACTGACTGAGTGATAAGTATCGGTTTAACCTTTTCATTGCTCGTCCTGCAAGTGTATTTTTTACAATATAAGGGGGAATTCTAAATATGAAGAAAGTCTTGGACTGTTGCCGTTTTATGGTAACAGGTTGGGGGGAATAAAAGCACAGCTGTTGGAACTGTTTAACTCCCATCATTGGATCATGTTAACGAAAAAGGAGGCAGTTACTTGTATTCCTTATCTCTGATTATTTGTGTTTGCTGCAGGATGGTATTTGTGCGAGCCATTAATTTGTCCCAACAGGTATATAAACATGTCTTATTCATTTTAAGTTCACTTCTGGTAGCCGCGGGAGAGATAAGAAATAGAGAAAACCGGCACAACATAAATCATATAGATAAGTTTTTTTTAAAAGTTTTTAGAATTTTAAAATAGTGCTACGGTTCTGGTTGATTTTGATTCCGCATTTCGTGTCGTCACTTCATTATTCGAGTCGACGACCTTTAAAAAGGTAATAAACCTATGCTCTTGTGGTTTCAGCTTTGCTCTTATGGTATTCATAAACTGCGACATCTGATATGTAATGGATTAGCTTGATCTCAGTCTTAGCCTTCACCTTCTTGTTCTCTCAATGTTCATTTTCTGCCTTGTCTTCCTTCTTTCTGAGGTGAATCCTATGGTCTGTTTCTGTTCCTTTTTTAGAGCGTGGGAAAGTCTTATGGATGTTGGTGTGTATGTCCTATCAGTTGAATAGTGATGTTAGCTGTAGTATAGTAATATTTTAGGCTCTTTGAAGTGTGCTTTGAGCTGCATTTCAGTTTCTTTTTCCTGGTGCTCTGGTGGTATAAGTTCTGCAATATAGTTCTGTCCTGTTATGCTCTAAGCTACATTGCAGTTTCCATTCTCTAGTGCTGGCCTTCTCTCTTGTCGTGTAGGATTCTGGAGGTTGTTGTTGGTTCGTAAGCTGTGAGAGTAGAGGATGTGTGCAGTTGGTTTGTGAATTTAGAAAAGGGTATTCAAGGGTCATCCTGGTGCGGAGTGGAGTGTGTAAGGTGCTGCAGCCTGGTTGTTAGAAGCAAGCCATAGCAGGGGTGTTTTCGTTGGTTTCCGGTGAGCTGAGGGTTGATTATGAGGCTCAGGGTGTAGATGGTCTTGGAGTTGAGGGAGGTGAATAGTGTTAGATGTTGTTAGCAGTAAGGAGTGTAGTGGTAGCAGGGAGTTTGGTGGAGTTCCAGGAGTACAGTGAAGTGTTTATGGAATGGAGTGGTAGGTGTGTAGTGATTTGAGAGAGGTTATGGTGATTCAGGTCGTTCAGGGCCTTGCTTCTGTTAGCCTGGATTAGGGAGAAATCTGCTATGGTTTATGAAGGTGTGCAGGCTGGAGTCGGGTAGTATGTGAGATGGATGTAGCAGCAGGGGCCATTTTTCAGAGCTTGCATGTGCAGGTGATAGTGTAGGATGTGCTGTCCAATTCTGGGATTTTCGTGCCTGCTTTGTTACTGGTTTTAGTGTTTTTTTTTGGAATATGAAAATGTTTCTGTTCTTATTTAAGAAATTGTTATGGGTGTCACAAACTGGAACTGCTTGTCACACTCCAGATCAGTTCTGCAGGAGGGCTGGTGTCGAGAGTGTTGAAGTCGACCACAGGATGGTATTGGGGGAAGAGGTAGTGCTTAAGGTGGTGTGACCGGTTGACAAAGTTCGGATAATGTCGGGAAAAGGTGGCATTTACTCGTATGAAGTATTATAGCTTAAGAAGAAACACAAAAGAAAGCAAAATACAAAACATTCAGGGGCGACCGACATAGTAGTTTGTAAGAAGGTCTTTTGGGGCGAAAGTATCAAAATTGAAAGTAATAAACGTTACCCCTATATGCTGCAGAAGTCCTATGTTGCATTTTGCAATATGTATATTTCCAATGTGTAACTTATGACCTTGTATTGTTTTAAAAAATTTTGTTATTTAACTTTCTTTCTGTATTTGTTTTTGCATATGCATTTGCTTCTTATACGGATGAATTAATACGTTGTTCAGTTTATATGGTTACTTCTGCATATGATCAACTTCACAGGGCCAATTTGAGGATTATAACAAATAGATAGAGATATTTTCTATATAGTCGTACACGTCGCGAATGATTTAGGTCAAATACATAGCGTAAGGATTAGGAAAGTTAACCTGTTGAGAGTATCTTATTCGGTTGATCCGGTGTCCGCTGAATTTGTTTTTGGGTACCACTAATAGGTTGTTCTGCACTGCCTACAGGTATAACTATGTTTAATTATAGGTATTTACAATTGAATAGGTTTGTCATGGCTATAATTATGTCTTTATGTGAGGCTTACCATGTGCGATGACTTCTTCGGCAGCGTTTTTTCCATCACTCGATATGGAGGTAGTTGGGGTGTTTGAAGATTCGCTTTTCCGTTGAGGTTTTCGAGCAGTTGTTTGATCTAAGGGGAATAAAGTTAATCAGGCGGGGGTTCGAAGATGTTATAACTTCTAATTTTTTAAGGATTACGCACCTTGTTTTGCCATTTCTTTATCCTGTGTTACGGCCTGTATCAGGTAATGCAGTGTTAGGGAGTAATACTGTAATATTTTTGCGTCAATTAGCACTTAGTATTGTGATACGTTGTTAGATAGTGGTCCTGGCTCTTCTGTTAGTAGTATAAAATTGTATTTTACCTATACAGTAGGAGATATTGGTGATTTGGAGTGAAGCAAGCCAAGTAGTTGCCAGAAATAACTGTACGCGCACTGTAACATCATGTAGAGCAAACACAATTTAGGGAAACAGAATTTAATAATTTCGAGATGCAAATGTCAAAGTAGCAGCAGTGCCAGCTAAAGTTGCTCTTAAGGAAACTAAGGGAGGTGACTCTCTAGGTCAGCCTACTTTTAACTAATAATGGGTCAGCTTGCTACAGGTGAAGTAGCGGCTGAAGATGGTCTAAACATCCTAGTTAAAAGCAACAGACTATTTTTTTTCTACTTTAAGCTTCTTATCAACAGTTAAATGTTCTTCTGTCTTGGTATCGTCAGTTATATCAGCTCGCTTGGGTGCTTGCTTTGTTGCCGAAGGTTCAGCTTCCACTTCTGCGGGACCAATCTTTTCAGCTTCGTGCATCTCCTCAACTATCAAGTCCTTGTTCTTATCTTCAACAGGAAGACTTTTTGGATTCTTTATGAGGAAACTGAACAATTTACCCTTGCTCTGCTCCATCATGCGGTAGTACATTGATTTTTTATTCTGTATAGTTCATAAGAAACCAAGAAGTGTGTCAAATGGCAAGCTAAGGGAATCCGAAAGCAGTAAGGCAGGTAGTGAAGTTCTTGGTAAACTGAAGCGAGGATTTACCTTTCCTGATGCTGACTGAATATAGTCATTTACATCGCATCCAACAAAGAATCGTGCACCCCCAAACAGTGTAAGTACAGTATTTTCAACCTCCTCAGCAGAGACGACAATCTTCATCCTATATCTGGTGCATGGAATTTGCAATCAGTAATCAGGATCCTACTGAGTAAGTCTCGACCTCTAGACTTAGTGTAAGTATGGCAACAACACTGACTAAGTATGCTTGGATACTGCATTAATGGGGAAAATTTTGGAGGCTGTGGTGTGGTCAACTCATCTTGGAGTTCCATATTCACAGATTTTACTTTTTAAAGTCGTTGATTACACTGTTTGAAATGATTTGATTCAATATCAATGTGGAGTTTCGTGTTGTCTATCTTTTGATTTCTGTTGAAACTGGCCGACCCTTTATATGTTTGAAAATGGCATTCCAAAAAAACCAGGATTACCCATAAAACTGGTGGAATTAGAGTGACAGTCGTCATCAGGATGTGGAGCAGATAAGTTATTTTAAGGGAGCAGTAATCTTCTAAGGCAGCGAGATTATGTGGTCTGAATAAATAAAATCTGCGGACTGAACATTTAAAGAAGGGAGTGACCTGTTCTCGTAATCAGTATCCTTTTTCATGCAGTACTCGCAACTTGCAGTACTTTTTTTCACAATTACTTTCTTGTAGCATTTTGTGCACGCAGCATACCACAGATCATCCAGGTTGATAATATCTACTAACTTCGCGACGAACCTATAGTACCGAGCCTAGAGATAATGAATGGAGGAGTTTAGTACATGTCCGACAGTAAAATGCTGTAGTAACTATGCAGCGGAGGAACTCAAAGTACCACGCGAAATACCTTGAAGCTGGTAGATGCTGGCTTAACTATATCACTTAGAGCGACTTCAGTTGTTTCTTGCATTAGTCTACTTGGCATGAAACGTATGTCCACGCTGCAGTCTTTCATGGCAGTATGCCTGAGAGGGGAAATTATTAAGTGCCAACACGGGGCATATGGCAGATATAATTAATTTGAAAGCGTATGGTTGCGATTACAGGGACATACCAGTTGTGCAGATGATCTGCTATTTCAAATTCTGGTTCAATGAGCACACAGCTAACGGGAGTAGTTGAAAGTCCGAATTCACCTGCACAGCGGGGCAACTGTGAGAAGACCATATTTGATAGCGTAGTTATAGATATAACAAAAGCAACTCAGCGCTAGACAGCGTTAGACCTTGGTAAATGGAGCCTCTAATATTGCAAAAGGCAATAACGGGGTTTTCATGTTTAGAGCTGGCCATCAGTGCACCCTCAATTTCAGCCAAGTCTCCCCACAATGTCACTGTTTTCCGGTCATACCTACAAAGAAGATAATTAGTGGGCACTACTCTTTTGGAGGTGTTAAATAAAATTTGAAAGGAACAATTGGAGTCTAAAAAATGTTGTCAATTTCCAGATATATACTCTTATTGTAAAAGGAACAATTGGACTCTAAAAAATGTTGTCAATTTCCAGAGTTTTGTTTTACAAACCTAAATTAACCCTCCTCCGTTTCACCTTGCACTATGAATAAAATTTTCAATCTTAGATAATCTGGTAAAGCTTTCTTTCTTGCTCTGTCCTTTCTTTTGTTGGTTAGCAGGGACGACTCTCTACTTTCACCAAGTCTTCTATTTTTATAGAGTTATTTTTTTGGGATAACTTTGACATTCAAGCTAGCTTGCCTACTTCTAGCACACAGAACATGTAACTCTGCCCGCCAAAACTTAAATAAAAAATCATCTAGTGTTGTCTCAGCTAGGATTGAACCCTGATATCCCATGGTTTTCACTCGCTTTACTGACTGCTACAACACACCCTTGGATAAATGTTTCACTGTTGAAAATCAGATTCAGGTTGGAGGCAGAGGGTATCCTGAGTGTTTTCATTAGATGAACTTAGAAAGGTCAAGACAGTGCTACTGTGATAGCCCTAGTATGTGCACTAAATAGTGTTTACATATTGCGCTCCGCTAATGGGCTTGAGTTACACAGTGGCATATATCGACTCCGAAATTCAACCAAGTTTTCCTGGCTTAGGAACTTTGTAGGGTGGCGGGAGATAAGAAGCAACAGCAACAATTCGTAAGAAGTAAATCAACTGCAGATTTTTCTTGGTTTTCTTCTCAGTAAGGAGTAGCACATCTAATACAGTAAGACAGATTAAACCATATGAATAACCGAGGAACAAAGAAAATATTTTCACTTCATTTCAAAAACTATCAGTTAAACCCAATAGTGGAATGCGTAAATATAGAGGTAAAAAAGGTAAACCAAGCATAAAAGCTAAGGCATTACTGAACTACAGCCTACAATTGAACTTCACCCCACCATCTCTTCACGCAACTTTTCAAACTAAATGTTAAATGTCGGACCAAGAAAATGTGCTGCAGAGTTTGACCTACTTCAAGCAACACAAATGATGTGGCAGATTTGTGGTTCAAGGTAAGAAATCAGATGGAAAAACTAGCGAAATGTGAAACTTGTTTACAGGATCCTATTTAGAGACTGTAAATCTGCATGCAAAGATGAAAGGACTAACCTATCGTCGGTGATTACTGCTTTGCGCCTTGTCTTGCGGCCTTCACCAATGAGTACCTTCACATCTAGTAAAATGCCTGCGACATCTGGAAAAAATTATCTAGTTAGCGTAGGGAAGAAGTAGCAATAAAGATTGGCCAAGGTATGTATCGAGGGTTGTTGATTGTTACCAAACAGTGTACTGAGGGGCATCCTGGCAGCCTCAGCAAAGGTAATGAAACCGGCAGCGAAGTTTTGAGTGTTAAAATCTGTGTCACATTCAGTGACCTTTGTGTGCTGGCGGAAAGAAATCTCAACGTCAGGATTCACGGATATGTAGTTGGCTTTTGGGGTGAAAATCTTCCCATCCTCGATGTAATATGCCTGAAGTGGGTTGAAGTCGTCCTCCCATGTTTCAATTTGCTCGTTGAAGAGGGTTCCATGTATTTTCGTACCCTGGCGTATGTCAATTATGAGGCAGTGTTACTTTTGGCAGGAGGGCGATTAGTAATTTGTAAGCGGTATAAAGAAATGAAACACTATTACCTCTTCATCGACAAATATCACAGATCTGATAACACCCTCTCCATTGGAGGTCTTATAGTCTCTTTTTGGGCCTTTTCGCAGCACCAAGACTTTAATGAGCCATTCAGTTTGCAAAGGTTTCAGTTCACTAATAGGTATGCATCGTCTTCCCTCATCTAGCTCGGATGCCATTGGGACGCACGCTGTCTTTGAACCAAATAGAAGGACTATATATGCAGAAATCATATTGCAATGGGATATAAATACAGCATTGTGGCACATTACAAAAACTGTATGCAGTGAACATAATTAGCGGCTTGGGTAACCTAGGATGCTAATTCAACGATACTAAGGCTGCGACGTTGTCTAATCGACGAAAGCAAGCAGGAAAGGGGGTCTAAGCAAATCAATCGTCGATGCTACTCTAGCTAGCATTCTTGAGGTCAAGGTGACAAACAGCAAGCGAACATAACTAATAATTATACTAAACAAAGAGTAAAGGTGTCGATTTCATACCCAAATCGTGATGAACAAAGAAAGGAAGGCTGCAGGGAAAAAATTGAATAACAAATTGAAAATCACAGTGGCTTCACAAAACGTTAACAGAATTCACGGATCTATTGTGTCTACAGACGTTAGCGAACAAATTGGGGTGAATTAGCGGCTTAAGTAACCTACGATCACTAAGGCTGCGGCGTCGTCTATACGACGACACCAATCAGAACCTGGGACCTAAGCAAAGCAACCGACGATGCAACTTTAGCTGGCAATATAGGAGAAGATGACAAAGTTCATGCGACGCAAAGCAGTAATTGTACTAAAGTAAAAGCGAGGTGTCGAATTCTTACCCAATTCCTTATGAACAACAGAGAGAAGGCTGTAGGGAAAAAATCAAAAGAACAAATTAAAATTCACAATGGGTTCTCAAAATCTTAACAGAATCGACGGTTAAATTGTGCAATGCTAACAATAGTACCTGGCTGCTGCAGTTGTTGGTAAGTATACTGAGAATAAACCCAGAACACATCCATCCGACTTATATAAAGCGACTAACAAATTGAAACTGTACAGACTTTCCTGTTGATGAGCGTGAATTAATGTACCGGTAAGGCGAAAGGGCGCATTGAATCCGCGGGTACATTCAACGAATGGCGTAAACATGAAGATGGTGAATGAATTTTGGGTAGTGAAGAGATGGGCAGCTGAAGAGTTGGCCAAAGTTAGGCAGAGGAGAAGCTGCAATTCAGTGAAGGCGCGTATCATTTTTAATTTTTTTACTGTTTTATTACAAAAATAAAATTGCATACTAATAATAGTTAATTTTTTAACACTGCAGGGGCATTTAGGTCTTTTACATTTTGCTTAAGTGATAGGCACATTTAGAATAGTATGATGACTAAAAAAACTAATACTACTGAATCAGTATACTAAACAACTAATATATTACTAAAACTACTTAACTAGCTATTAAATGCCAATCATGAATTCAGAGTTGGTGGTACATGCCTCAAAATATAATAAATAAAGAAACAAATCTGTGTGGGACAAAAATAAACCACCTATTATTACGGGGATACGAGTCCAGCTAGTAAAGACAAAGTTTACTTTATAAGTCATCGGGAGCGGAGGACATACGCCTGCTCCATAGCCACGAAGAATCAATAGATTCTGCTAGAAACGTTGATTGGACCTTGCTTAGCACCAGATATAGCGATTGAGCCAGAGAGCCAAAAAGGGAGTTCCCCCAGGAGTCTCCCGATGTCGCTTGCGATTTGGATGGAGAAAAAGTTTCTAAAGCCATGGTATATGACCTAGACCCCTTGATCTTTGACGAGAAGGATACATAGAAGAGATTCTATGTGGGTTCAAAACTTTCAGCCAAAGCCAGACAAGAGTTTGGCGGCCTACTATGCGGTTGAGAGACAACTTTTGCCTGGACACATACAGATATACTGGGAATATCCACTCAGGTGATTACGTACAAACTGAATGTAGATCCAACCTTCAAAGCTGTCAAGCAGAAGAAACAACCGATTAGTCGCGAAAAAGGACATGCAGTTCACGAGGAGATGTAGAAGTTGCTAAGTAATGGATCCATCCGAGAGGTTCACTATCCCAATTGGCTGTCAAAGATGGTGGTAGTTCCAAAGAAAAATGGAAAGTCGAAGATGTGCGTCGACTTTATTAACCTGAACAAGGCATGTCCGAAGGATTCATTCCCGCTGCCTAACATTGACCAGCTCATTGACTTCACGGTAGGGCATGAAATGCTTAGCTTTGTGGACGCTTACTTAGGGTATAATAAAATCCTCATTAATCAGGATGATCAAGTAAAAACCTCTTTCATCACGAACCGGGGGACTTATTGCTATCGGGTGATGCCTTACGGATTAAAAAATGATGGAGATACTTATCAACGGCTAGTAAATCTGATGTTCAAGGACTAGATCAGAAAGACTATGGAGGAATACATCGACGATATGCTAGTCAAGTCAGAATTCGCGAAGCTTCATATCAAGCATTTGGAGATAGCATTCCACATTTGGATAAGTTAGGCATAAAGCTTAATCCAGAGAAGTGTGTCTTCGGAGTATCTTTAGGCATGTTTCTAGGATTCATAGTCTTGAATCGAGGAATAGAGGCAAACCCTATCAAGATAAAAGCCATTGATGTCAATTCGGAGGTACTAAAGAGTGAGTTGGAGGTGAAGAGGCTCAACAGCTGCATAGCTGCGTTGAGCAGATTCATATCTTGGTCTTTAGAATGATGTCATCTATTCTTTAATGTATTAAAGAAAAACAAGAGATTTAGTGTATAGACCACTTTCTTCAGGCACTTCAAAATCTCAAGGTGTATCCTTCAAATCCTACATAACTGACCAAGCCTCACGCCAGGGGAACAACTCTTGTTATACCGAGCAGTCTCAGAAAGTAGCAGTGAGTGTTGTCCTTGTACGAAAGAAAAAAAGAGTGAAGTCTCCCATTTATGTTTCAGAGATTATTGCTGGATGCAGATACTTGTTATCAGCGCCTGGTAAAGCTTGCATTGGCACTAGTCGTAACTGCCTGAAAACTGCGACCTTACTTCTAGAGTCGTACGATTTTTGTCGTCTCATCCTTCGTACTGATAAATATTTTGCACAAACCCGAGCTCTCATGAAGGCTTGCAAACTGGGATGTGGACTTGGGAGAATATGATATCATTTATCAGCCTCGGACAACTCTTAAATAATAAATTCTAGCAGATTTCATCACCGACTTTACTGGTGATATGCAACCGAAGGTCGAGGATGAATTAAAGGCAATAGGAGGAATCAAGCCCAACAAATGGACTATCCATACAAATAGGACATCAAACATCAAAGGACCGGACTTGGCTTAGTGATAAAAACCCCATCCATGAAGGTGTTTTGAAAAGCCGTTGGCTGTCAGTTGATCACAAACAATAAAGGAGAATATGAACCTATAATTCAAGGCCTCAAATTCGCTTACGTATTATGTGCTAGGAAGTTTAGCCTCAACAACAATTCACAACTGGTGGTCAACCAAGTGAATGGGTATTTGCAGCTAAAGACACTCGCATGTAGGAGTATCTAGCTAGATGGAGGCACTTTTGAAAAACATTCATAAGTGGAAATTTTCTCAAATACCAAGAGAAGAAAATACAGAGGCTGATGCACTGCTAGTTTAGCAGTAATTGCGGACATGAGCCGTGATAGCCCAACGATAGTAATAGAACTAAGTTATCTGGACCTGAAACGTCTTGAAGTTAATATAGTCAGACTCGTCTGGCACTAGCGCCATGTGCTAATCAAGTATTTAGATAAGGGAACACTCCTCGACGATAAGAAGCAGAGCAAGCGATTAAGAATGCAAGTGGCTCATTTTTTTCTTGGTCTAAGAAGAGTTATACCGAAGATTGTTCTATGGCCCATTGGCTAAATGCTTAGGCTCGACACCAGCTGACTATGTGCTTCCACGAGGGACATTGCGCGAATCACTCGAGAGGAAGAGCTTTGGCTCGAAAGGTAATCTGGGCATGCTATTATTGGCCTTGAATGGAGAGTGATGTGAACAAGCCTGTCAAAGCATGTGATAGCTGTCAACGTTTCTCCCATGCACTCCATCAGCCAGCAAAGTCGTTACATTTAGTGATCGTGCCTTGGCCCTTAAAGTGGGGGATGTACATTGTAGGGCCGCTGCCCAAAGCGCCTAGAGGCGTCAAATTTTTGGTTGTGATAACTGTCTACTTCACCAAGTGGGTTGAAGCTGCGCCCTATGCTATGATTTGGGAGCATAAGGTGATACAATTCATTTGGAAGAATGTCATGTGCCGTCTCAAAGTTCCCGCCGATATCGCTTGTGATAATGGGGCTCTATTTGTATGGGCAAAAGTCACATAATTCCTAAAGGAGTGGACAATAAAAAGGATAACCTCGACACCTTACCACCCAGCAGCAAATGGCCCGGCCGAATCTTTAAATAAAGTTATCATGGACAGCCTGAAGAAGCGACTCGAAAAAGCCAAAGGTAAATGGCCTGAAGAACAACCAATAGTCATGTGGGCGTATCACACTATGTCAAAGTCAAGTACGGGAGAATATCACACTCACTAACATACGGAGTAGAGGCCATGACCCCTACCGAAATATGAGAGTCAAGCACGCATAGGTCATTCGCTGAAGAAAGGCACAACAACGAGGATCTAACAGTTGCGCTCAACTTATTAGACGAGCATCGAGAACTAGCAGCAGTTCATTTGGTAGCTCAGAAACAATGGGTGGAGCAATACTACAATATAAAGACTAACTTACGATCCTTCAACATAGGAGAATTAGTCTTTAGAAGGGTGTCTCAGAGCACCAAGGAAGCTAATGAAGGCAAGCTAGCCCACAACTAGGAAGCGCCATATAAAATCAAGGGGATTTCTGGAAAAAGAGCCTATACCCTCGAAGACATGAACGGAGTTGCCATTCCAAACAAATATAACACGACATGACTTAAGAAGTATTATTCTTAATAGGTCAGGAGGACTGGTTAATCAGAATAGGTATTTCTATTTTTCTTTGTTTTTTAATCTTTTAAAGGTATCTAGCCGCGTATAACATTTGTTAAAGTTCATCAAACTTTATTCGGCCCTCGAGCCTCCATTATTCAATAAAGCTTTTATTTCAGATTTAGTCAGTTTTCTTTAGATCATCTAGATCCACTTTAGAGTCATATTAACTCGCTCAACTAGATCAACTCTAGCTAAGCCATCAGAAAATTACGTGCATTGATATCATCAATTCAACACTTGCACCTAAGTGGGGTCGGAATGCTCACCCGCACAGTGCGAAGAAAGACTTAATTGCTCTAGTGGACAAGCACAACCATCCTCTATGGATGCAAAAATGTCTCGTTATCGACAGTAGACTAAACTTGTCCCCTTGTGGGCACAGGCCGAGGCATATTCTAAGAGGTCACCTACTGATGCTTTTAAGCCGCCAACCATTGTCATAGAAATTAAAAGATTCTTTCTACAAATGCACATATGTCTTCAGCAGACAAATCAAATGCCCGAATAGGCAAGTAAAAGGTGTTAAAACATGCGAAATTATAAAAGAACAAGTTTAGTAGACATCTGTTTCATTAATATAAAAAGCCCGAAGGCTACAATGAATAATTGAACTTCAAATATGAACTCATTTACAATAGTTCTATCTAGCAACTACAATGTCCCGGGGGACTGTATCTGAAAATCTTCTAGTCTTCACGCGGCCTCAAGGCTCCGCTTCAAGCCATAACTTCCACTGAGATGGCAAACCGATTCGAGTATTCCTGTGGCTAGAGTTTTCATCACTTCTGGAGCCCGTACCACAAATATATACCGACTACAATATAAAGTTCGAAAGAAAGGACTTCAAAAGTGTGTGAATTAAATCAAGCCTCTACCATAATAAAGGAACTCGAAGAAACTCAAAGGCACAAATGCCCCTCAGCTAGTAGAGGTTGAAGCGAATCTTTAAGCTCAATCAGGAGCTTATCAAAGAAGAGAGGGTTGAAGATGGGAACCTACATGACAGATGGAATCCCTCTCAAAACAAGCCATATCCAATGACCGGGAAGATATTGCAAGAGCTACTAGCCCGTAACAGCAAAAAGAGAAGATGACCTGGAGCTAGAAACTAGCATAGAGTTTAAAGTCTCTAACCTATTGATGATGTAAGAGTGAATCCCCTTGTTGGTCTAGGAACAAAACAAGTTAGTGGATCATGGACTATTCACAATTAGGGAAACCACCAACGTGTTGGAGGTGACCTGGGGGAGAAGCCTCATGTCAGTCATGGAGACCAGATATCCTGTTTCACATGGCAAGAGAAATATCACAACCACTATGTTGGAAAATGAGCACACAGTAATCAGTGCATGTTCTATTATGATGACATTCCGAAGAACACCATTAGAATCCTACTTAAGTTTCAAGAAACATGAGACTTTTCTCTTTCCAATCTGAGTAAAGGAGAAAAAGAAGAAAAAGACCCATGTTCTTAAATGTTTCAGTTTTCTCACATGCCACCCACTCTTGAAGATGAAGACATTTTAAAGAACGCAAAGAGCATGGATCGAAAATAATCATTTGGAGAAAAATAGTTTTTCTTTACAAAGGAAAGTTGTTTTGAAAGAGTAAGATAATAAAAATGAGAGACTTGTGAAAATAAGCTATGAGGAAGACCCTTTATATAAGCGCAATAAGATATGGACGAGCATGAAACGGTCAAGGAGTAATTATGGCATATAATATGAAACGATTTGGTATAGACGTATAGTAAATGGCAGGAAGAATGTTAGATATCGAAAAGGTGTAGAAGACCAACGGGGCCAATCAGATGAAGACACGCGAAATTCAAGAAGGGATGAAGCGTCTATTCCAGTCAAGGTAGTTTCGAAATTCAGAGGATCGGTGTGATGTCCTTTCATATATCTCTTTCATTTCCTGATTGCTTACAATAGTGCTCAACAAGTGGGAGGACTGACTGTGTCGGATAAAAATACACCACCTATTATTACGGGGATATGAGACCAGCTGGCAGAGACCAAACTTACTCTATAAATGATCGGGCGTTGAGGAAACATGCCTGCTCCACAACTACGGCCGTTCATCAAGCACCTGCATAGAGCCGAGGGACGTATACCCAACTGCCTTAAGAGTAGTAGTTTCCAAGTTAGGTTAAACTTAGTATCCCCACCTCATATAAACAGGCCCAAGACCTATAGCATAGTATTTTACCATAATGATGATTGGGGTAAACCTAGAGCTATATATACCTCTCTCTTCCATTGTATTCGACAACAAAAATTTTACTATGAATCCTCCTATTCTCAAAGAATGATACTCCTGCTGTACTGATTATTTGTATATATTTTTCTTATTTACTTTTATTGCTTGTGACCCCTTCTAAATTTATGTGTTTAACCTATTAGGAAAGTTTTAGTCATAAACAATATCTAACAAAGCCAAATGGAAGACAAAAAATGACAAAATAGTCTCAAACATATACATAAATCGCAAATTTTCCACCCCACACAAATACAAAACTTCCTTACCACGGCCAAAAACAACATAACCATCACTCTTTCAACAAAAATCATCATAACTATCACCAATAACACCGATACCATCACCAATACCAAAAAGAGAAGAAGAGGAAGAGGCAGAAGAAGAAGAGGAAGCGATTATAATCTGTCCAGAATTGTCAGAATCGGCAGTCTAGAGGGAGTTGGGGTCGATGGAGTTTGATACTTCAGCTGAGAAGAAAGTAGAGGTGTTGGAGCTTGATTGTGGATCCGCGACAGCAAAGCTTCACATTTACTAAAGTAGTAGTGTCGACATGAGGGGTGGATGGTGATAAGAGAGAGATGGGGAAGGGAGTGATCCGACGACGGTAGAGAATTGGGGAAGGGGATAGGCCAGCTGCAAATTTGAAAAAGTGTGGAGAGATTTGAAAATTATGATTTACTAGTAGAGAGAATGATATCTTATTTGGCCCTAATTCCTACATTTTGTAGCGTTCGTAAATAATGTCGCTATATTTTGTAGCATTTCAAAAATGCCTCTAGGTATGGTAATATATATCGCTCTCTACGTAGCATATTTGTATAAATTTTCTTATAAAATGACCATAATCCGTTAAATGTTTGTTGGGCCAAGATGTGTTTGGTCAATTTGGGCTAAACCTGTATATCATATTCAAAACCCCATCATGCAAATCTATTGATCATTAGTTTGTTATTCAATGATTTATTAAATATAAACAAAATTAGAAAAGGTTGCTTTTCTTTGTAATGATAATATCTAATAAATTAAACCAATTTTTTTCCATATCTTGACAAATTTATCTCATGAGAAAACTAGAAATACCTAGGTATCTATATTTTATACAAACATTAAATGTGTTAACTCTACTTGGGTCTATAGTTGCAAACTAACATATGTCTAAGTCAATTACATCGAAAAAGAGAATGAAAACTTAGTCGATATTTAAAACGACCCTGGCTAATCACTTTTATGAACTAGGACTCTGAATTGTGAGCCATCTGTCTTGAAAGTTCCGTAAGGTCCATTAGGATATGTCTGTAAAATTTGAGCTGAATTTGACCTCGTTTGATAGGTCTTGGAAGACGTTTTCCTTCTCTAGTGTCGGTAAAGTCGAATTATGATTTTTCAAGCTTCTTTCGAGTAATTAAGCTCTATTTTATAAGTTCGAAGTGTCTTTAGATTTGTATGGTCATTTATGACTTCTGTGAACTTAATCTGAGGTCATTCGGATAGTTTTAGCATATGTTTTGAGAGTTGGAACTTTTCCTTCTTCCGATGAACCCTTATCTTGTGTATGGGGGATCTGTTTCGATATCCGACTTTATGAGTAGGTGTTATATGTGTTTTATAACTTACATTCAAAGTTTGGGGTAATTCTGAGCTACATAGGATCCAGTTCAGACCCAAAATGCAGCACCAACTAGTGTTTTCAGGACCTTGGGAATTAATCCTACGCAATAGAGCCAGGGTTGGCGAGTTAGCGTGGAAGGAAATCGTTTCTCTACGTGAAAGCTCCTGTCTGGGTACGATACCGCCGGCTTGAGTCATTTTGGCAACTGTTTTAGTGCGCAGCGCTGCACCGGGGTATGACTCAATTGTCGGCCAAACTCACATTTTATCGAATTCTCTCAATATATTGTTGGCGTAAGGTGATTTCAAGGCCCCACTTTGTCAAAATTGATCACATAACATTCCTAAACATTTTTATGATGTTAATTATAGGTTTTGGGGTTGGAATATTATGAATTTAGGCTTGAATGGTTAGGGTTGAAACCCTAGGTTTTTGAAATTGGAGAATCAGGGTAAATTGATCCCGATATTGTAATCCAGTAGTGTAATTGATATATGTATGACGACAAGGAGTTTAGAAAAAATATTGTTAATGGGTGTTCAGCAAAGCCATGCCTAGGGGAAATTTAATAATTTTCTTCGTTTCCCGTCTAATAGTTAAATATCCCTTTTATGGGCACTTATAAGTGTTGTTAATATTCTATTGCTTAGAGAAAGATAATTCTGAGAGGCATTGGCAGGGAAAAGAGATTGTTCACTGATTGATTGGGCTCTAGACTTGAGGTAAGTGTTAGTATCCATTTCTTTGACTGCCTTCGCCCTTATGGATATTCTGTTCATGCGTTCTTTATGTTAAATCGCTGCCGACAACTTACTACGCCGCAGCCTTGAAATGCATTTTTTTCTGTATTCTATTATTGCAGGCTGTGATGTCATACTAAGGGTAGATGGATTCTGCCCTAGGAGTTGGAGGATTTCGCTCCATATATTTTATATTATATTGAGGGTAGGAAGATTTTCGGAGTTGGAGGATTCCGCTCCATTCATTTGGGCACACGTGACTCCATTACATCATAACTCTTTCATTCCATATCAATACATGAGTTTGGTGATGTATGTGACTGTATACATTGGATATTATGTGCATGTAGCTTTCTGTTCTGTTGATGTTAGCTTCTGATTCCCTAGTTATCCTATCTATTCTTCGAGGTAGCTAGCTAGCCCATACTTACGAAGTCCTTTTTACTCATTTTCTATTTGCTTCTTGTTTTGTCTTTTCGTTTTGATAGATTTCACTATAAGACCCAACATACAACATGATTGAGGAGTGAGGGCGTTCCAGCTGTTCATAGTGAGCCAACATTTATGCAGCGAGCACCAACTATAGTTTTATGTTATTATACTTACTTTCTTCGTTTGGGAGATATATATACTTTTAGATTCATAGATGTGTGATCTGGATAGCTCTGAACCTTATATGTTGGGTAGGAAGCTGCGCTTCTTTCAGGCACACACACACACACACACACACACACACACACACACACACACACACATATATATATATATATATATATATATATATATATATATATATATATATATATATATATGTGTGTGTGTGTGTGTGTGTGTGTGTTGTCCCAGTTTGAGTTCTTTTACGCTGCTTCTAATAGTTTACATTGATTAAGTCGATAAGGTTCACCCGACGCGTATAGAGAAGGATGTCGGGTCCTTGCACAGCCTAGCCAGAAACACGGGTCATGTCAGTTGGTATCAGAGCCGGGTTTAGAGTCTTTCCAGATCATGACACTGTCTAATAGAGTCTCGCTGATCAAGCGGAGATGTCCATACTTATCTACGAGTGAGTAAGGTGGCATCTAAGCTTTTTTCTTTCTTTCTTTCCTGGTCGTGCGTGGGTGTTCTTATTTGAAGCTGAATTTTTCTTTTAACTATCCTTTACCATGGATGATTTGACTTGTATCCCATCTATGGTTACTGAAGCAGATAATCAGGCTCTTATTGCAGTCCTAGAAATTGATGAAGTAAAACAGATGGTCTTCTCTATGAGTCAGTACAGTGCAGCAGGCCCTGATTGTCTGACTGGAACCTTCTTCAAATACTGTTGGGACATTATCAGTCCAGATATAGTGAAAATCGTTCAGTATTTCTTTTGTGGCCACAGACTCCCCAAGTTCAGCACTCATGCTTGCCTAGTCATGCTTCCAAAAGTTGAGTGTCCCACTAAACTGGCTGAACTTAGACCTATCAGTCTAAGTAACTTCACCAGCAAGATCATTTCAAAGTTGATGTGCAGAAGGTTGGCTGATATTCTACCAAAGCTTATTTCACCAAACCAGAGTGGTTTTATCAGATGAAGAGCTATTTCTGAGAATATCATGCTTGCTCAGGAAATAATAGCTGATATTTAAAAACCAAATATTGGTGGCAATGTAGCATTGAAGCTGGACATGGCAAAGGTCTATGACAGGGTCTCTTGGCCATTCATCTGTGGCATTCTCAAGAAAATGGGGGTTTGCAGAATTCTTTATAGACATGGTGTTAAGGACTCTGGACAATAATTGGTACTCACTCATTGTAAATGGAGTGAGGCATGGTTTTTTCTCTTCTTCAAGGGGTCTTAAACAGGGTGACCCCTTAGCTCTAGCATTATTTGTCCTGGGTGCAGAATTTCTCTCAAGGAATGATGTGCCTTTCTATAGGGGTTTCTACATGGATAAAAAGGGGCCAAAGATTAATCATCTTTCATTTGCTGATGAAATTATAACATTCACCTCTGGAAGCAAAAAGACTCTCCAGAACCTGATGCAAGTCCTGAAATGTTATGAGAACGAAACTGGGCAGCTAATTAGTAAAAGCAAGAGCTTCATCTTGACATCTCCTCATGCTTTTCAGACCACCATAACCAGAATTGAAGAGGTGAAATCTTTCTCTTAAAAAACTGGACCTTTTGAATATTTAGGGTGTCCTATCTATATAGGAAGGAAGAGAGTTAATTACTTCTCCTCAATAACACAGAAAGTGATGAATAGAATCAAAGGCTGGCAAGGTAAAATGTTGAGTCTAGGGGGCAGAACCATTCTCATTAAACATGGTCTGCATTCTTTATCTATACATCTCATGGCTGCTGTTACACCACAAAAAACCATCTTTAAACACTTGAACAGATATATAACTGACTTTTTCTAGGGTTCTAAGGATGACAAGAACAAATATCATTGGGCATCTCTTAATACTCTGTCAGCTCCTACCTCTGAAGGTGGTATTGGTCTCAGGAAATTAAAGGATGTTTGCACTGCTATGGAATATAAGCAGTGTTGGACTTTGAGGTCCAAAAACTCTCTTTGGGGGCAATTTCTCAAGGCCCAATATTGTCAAAGGTCACACTTGATGTCCAAGAAGTAGCATTCTAGACAATCTAAACCATGGAAAAGGCTCACGATGAACAAAGAAAATGCAGACAAGCACATCCAATGGAGAATTTATTTAGGTACTTGTAGCTTCTGGTGAGACAATTGGCTTGGTACAGGGTGCCTTGCTAAGCTAATGTCACCAGGGGCAAGGTATGGGAAGATTCAAGTCCAGAACTTCCTTACTAATGGTAAATGGGACAGGAACAAGCTGCTTGCCAAACTTCCTGAAGCTCTAATTCCCAGAATCATAGATACTGAAATCCATTTCAATCCAGAGGCTCCAGATCATGCTTTCTGGAACTTGGATAAGCATGGAAACTTCTCTATGTACTGCATGGAACATAGTCAGGAAAAGGAAACCATCCAACCTCATTGACACCAAAACCTGGAACAAGTATGTACCTCTGAAATGCTCATTCGTAGTGTGGAGAGCCCTTAGAAGCAAGTTACCCATAGATGATAGAATTGTGAAGTTTGGGCAACAAGTTGTTTCTACCTGTGTCTGCTGCATTAATCCAAGTTTGGGCAACAAGCTGTTTCTACTGGAGCACTAGCAAGGAAAGTTTGGTCTGATTTCTTTAACCCCTTTGGGATAAACTGAAAAGACCTTAGGTAGTCGTTTCGGAAGTTAGGACTCCGATTGGTGTGCTGATAATTTTAAAAACTTTGTAATGTCCATTAGGACATGTCTGTAAAATTTGAGCTAAATCAGACCTCGTTTGGTAGGCATCGGAAGAAGGTTTCAGTTTTTATTGTCGAAAAATATTAAAAAGAGGTTTTCGAGCTCAATTTTGGCGAATGAGCTCCGATTCGAAATTCGAAAGCGCCGTTAGGTTCGTATGATTATTTGTGACTTTTGTGATTTTTCGAAAGTGAATTTCGAGGTTGTTCGGCTAGTTTCCGCTAAAATGCCGAAAGTTAAAGAATTTGATCTTTTTCGTTTTAATTCACATCTTAAGTTTCGGGAGTTCGATTTGAGATCTGCCTTAGCGAGTATGTTACATAAATTTTGTATAACTTGTATGCAAAAATTAGAATTATTTCGAGTATCATAGGATACTGATGTTTGGCAATATTTGCCTATTTTACCTTAATTTCTTCTCACATGTTCGTACTTTATGCGCTCGTTATATGTGATAATTGTATTTCTTGTGCTCACTTATCGTATTTGTGATTTTAGGAGTGATGAGGATGAGTTCGAGACAAGAACAATCACGTTGGAAGCTATGGTGGAAGCAAGGCTTCCAAGAAAGCCCTGAGGAGTTGGAAGCTATATTGGGAGCAAGGTTTCAGCGAAAGCCCTGAAGAGTTGGAAGCTATAGTGGAAGCGTGGCTTCCACGAAAGCTTTGAGACTGACGAACCAAGAGTTTTCCCAACTAGATTAGGCTTTGGTTTAACTTATCCTAGCACTTTGTAAACACTATAAAACATTGTTATTTCGTTATTTCTAGAGAAGTCGAATTTCTAGGTCAGTTTTGGAGAAGAGGGGAGGAGCCCTAGATGTCTGCTAAACAAGTTCTCTCTCTTTTTCTCTTATTCTTCTCTTTAATTCTATAGTTTGTTCGTAATAGGGTTAGAGCGAATACATGAAGGTTGATGTTTGAAAGTTGAATTCTTCCTATTGATTCACCAGTACAGATTGTTTATTCTTTCTTGAGCCTAATTGTTTGGTTATTGAGGCCTGATAGTTGAACACTATCTACGGTTTACAAGTTGAACTCGACAGAGGGAACTTGTAAATGCAAATAAGAAAGAATAGGGCTTGATTGTGAACCTGGGCATCAGGGAATCAATTTGCGAGTAGGATAGACATATACCTATTCGCCTTGTTTAGCTAAATACAGAGTTCGTTAATGCATGCATGTGATTTAATTCCATAGAAATATAGGCGTTAAAGTAGCTTGCGTAGACTCATGAAGAATCGAAAGGTTTTCACGAATATAATTAACCTGTTGGTTAGCAATCTAGGAAATCAAGAAGTAGAATCAACTGGATAACTCAACTGTATTGTTCGTAACTCTGACCCTGGACCTTTCTCTTTTATTGATAAAAACCTAGAATTTGCTCTGTTACTTGATCTCAATTACTTGTTTTTAAATTATTGTTTGCTTAGTTAGTAAATTACAAACCATCATCGAAAAAGACCCCTGAATAGTTTTTAGGAAATTGTTTGCTAGGATTCAGTCGTAACAATAGTCCTCGTGGGAACGATACTCGATTTATCACTTTATTACTTGTCGACCACGTATACTTGCGTGTGCGTTTGGGAGCAATAGTGAGGGTGTCAAAAGTAATGTAATTTTAGAATTAAAGCGCATTGGACCTCATTCCAATCATTTTTCAACATTGTGTTTGGATGTTGACATGAAAATTGAGCCACCCGAGCCTATGAAGAAATCAAAGGAGGAGGAACAAGGTGCCTATATCTTAAAACTGGTGATGCCGAGGAGACAAAATTACATCCTTCATTTAAAGGCCAAAAAGTGTAAAATGCGACATTATTTAATTGGTTCGTTGGTATTTTTACCACCCTGAGACCATAACCGTAAGCTAGAGGCAAAGTTGGGGATTCAATTCATAAGTTCGAGGTGGAGCAAAAAGCGTTGAAGTTGGTATCGTCGTGCCACGACGTTAAATCAAGCGCTACTTGAGAGGCAACTCAATTTTTATTATTTTAGTCATTTTTATTTATGTAGTACTACGTAGTTTTTCTTGTCAATTTTTGTAGGTAAAAATATATTGAGGAAGCTGAGTTCTACTCCAAAATAGCTGAAGGCTATAGTCAAAGCGACGCGTGGAGGACAGCTCTTAACTTCCACACTACTTAGAATTTCTGATTGAGAAGCTGGAGGAAAGCAATAGCCATGTTGGAATGTTACAGAATTCAGTAAATCATTCTTCCAGAACATTGAACACTTATGGGACAGAGAGTTCATCTATCTTCCATGAAATCAAACTGAAAATTGAGGAGCATTACAGCAGCGACGCTCAAAGCGACGCTCTCACTGTCACTTCCAAAAGCTACAACACAGAGAAAATTCTTGTGGGAGAAACTGGACACAGCCATGAGCCAAGGCGTCGCCCCCAGCATCGCTTTGAGTTGAGCAGTGAGTTACGTACATGCTCAAGCGATGCTGAGGCATTGCCCTCCTCAAAGCCTCCAATTTGCACGAGCAACAGGTAAGGCGACGCCCCTACGATCACCCTGAGTCACGCAGTGAGCTTTCAACAGCTCGAAGTGATCACGAAGCATCGCCCTCCTCAACGCCTCAGCTGCACCAAATTCAGTCACAGCGTCGCTTCCAGCATCGCCTCTAGTTTGGCAGTGAATCCCTTCGCAGGTAAGTTTAACAAAATATTTTGCGGGTCAACCCGGTCTTGACCCGTTGACCCGCGAAAATTTAAAACATAAGAACTGAGTTTCCATTCCCTCATCTCCTCTGTGGTTTAAACGAACAAAAGAAGAAGAAAAAAACAGAGGACACAAGTCTATTCAATCAGTCCAATGCCTTCACTGATACGCAATTGCTGCGGGTAAGTCTCTACTCTTTTCCTCATCTTCCTACTGCTGTTTCACCATAGCAGTCCTGTCTCCCCTCCCCTTAGTTCTAGTGTTTAGTCGTGGCTATGAACTGTTTGAATTGGTGCTGGTCTTTGTTGTTGCTGCAGCAGTGAACCCTTGTCGGGTTATGCTCTATTAAGGATTGAAAGTCCCATGAAAAATTGGGAGGTTTATCCCTTCCAAATACCAATGAAATCTGAAATTGAAACGAATGCACGTCATGTGTTCGACTAAATGCCAAAATGAGTAAAAAGTCCAATTTTTGCGAATTCTTGAGTAGCAAAATTTTATATAGGCATAAATTGAACATGATGTTCATTCACGTGATTGAATTGGTAGCTTTTATGATAAATTGAGATTGAAAGTTAGCCAAAGTACGTCATAGGCCATTGTCGAGCACGACTAGTGCGAAGTCCTAGCTTGTGAGCTTTCCATTGCCCTTACTTCCTTCTTTTGTTAGTTAGTTTAGATTAGTTAGATAGTTTTACGTCCATATAGTATAATAAGGAGTAAGTGTGGGGTCGTACAACGCCCCATTTTTTTTGCGTGCGTAGCTACTTGTCTTGCAGGTTTAGGTGATATTAAGCTCAAGTATGGTGTGCGCACACACCCAATGCCTTAAAATGACGACATGTTGGGGGAAGTCTGAGTACCCCTTGCTCTACGAACGCTTGGTGGGTTCGTAATGGAAATGGTGCCACTGTTAGCGCCAAAGGCAAGGCCTTTTCGGCCTTTAGGGAAGTTTCTTTTACTCTAGCACTTTATTTTTCTCGCATTGAGGACATTGCTTAGTTTTAAGTGTGGGGTGGGGGAACTTCCGTTCTTTTTGAGGTTATGGATGATTGTACCCTTTAGAAATTTAATTTTAGCAATTTTTATTTTTGTCACTTGACGTTAGTTTTATTTGTTTCTTGCTTTAATATATGAAAATTAAAAAAAATTAGAAAACTAATGAAAAATACCAAAAAGATTTTATTTTTAGTTTTAGTTAAGTGGTACAGTCATCCGCCCCGTGGGTTTTCTTATGGCCTCGGTTCTTTTCCACGGGTAGACCTTTGAACCGGGTAAAATTTTATTTTTAGGAGTAGTTTAGTAGTAGTAGTTAGTAGAGTACTTTAGGAAAATTGATAGAATGCTAGGTACCTTTGGTTTGTTTGATACCAGTGAATTTGAACTTGAGCATCTACTCTTTGTGAATCCCTTTTGGTCTAAAATTGTGATGCATTCCTAGAAAAATTGAATGACCTTCTTGAGACGCTTAGGTTCAACTACTTGACTCTTTTGAACTATTGTGCCTTAGTGCTTAAATTTCCAAAGTTGCATCCTGTTTGCTTTAACCGAGAGTTGGAATGAAACCGTCTTTAGTGAACTATGTGCCATGTGTGTTGTGAGTATCTTTTCTTATGTTCCGTGCCGCATATTGATGTCTAGAACTTGCCCCGTGTGTATTCAAAGTGAAATCCTAGGTTTGCTCTAGTCGGGAGATGATACATGCGTTTTTTTGATAAGCCTTTCTAGCCTTGATTAGCCTACCCCTGAATATTATCCTTCTTAAGCCCTTTTGAGCCTATTGACCTTTTTATTGGCACCCACATTTCAAGCCTTACCCCTTTTATTCTTTACTATCTCTTTTTGAACCCTTAACTCCTTGTAGCACTTTAATTGAAAAATATTTGATTGTTTGTGGAGTTGTGGTTGGAGTAATTGAGTAGCTTTTGAGTGGAACCGATGAAAGAAAACAATATGGTGCATTTAAAAAAAAAAAAGAGAATCATTGGCAAGGTTGAGAAAAATATTGAAAAGAAAAATAATGAAATGAAGAAAAAAAAAAGAAAACAAAAGAAAAAAATCTCAATCCTTGCTAGTGTTGTGCAAAAGTAAAGTTGCAAAATGCTTAAAGTTAAAAAGAGACTTTTGGGTGGTTGCTTGATTGGTTTTGAGAAGAATGGTGGAAAAAAAATTGAAAGTGATGTATTAAAGTGCTTAGGGAGGTAGTCACTACTTTATCCATATTTATCCTACCCGTCCTTTAGCCTACATTACAACCCGTAAAGTCCTAGTTAATCCCGATAGGAGTGAGCTTACATTAGTGGAGTCCTACACTATGGGCAAGCCTATGGTACGTTGTGTGTGGCACGTGAACTTTTTGGAGAGCGAGTGAATTCTCCCTATATTATGTCCCTCATTTATTCTTGAATTATATTCTTTGTGTGAGATTTGGGACTCTCTCTTGATTTTTGGTGAGGGCACATAATTTGCACGAGATAGGTGAAGTTTTGACTCCTTGGTTGAGTGAATGGGTGTGATTTGTGTGAAAGCTTGATTTCATTGAGTCGGTTTTTAAGATTGAGATGTCTTGAGTGGGTTGTTCTAGTGTTTTGTAATGTGATGAATTTTTGGCATGATGAGGGTCACATGGTATGTATATGCACTTGTCTAATGGTTGGTATCAACCAGACCTGTTCTATTGAGTGTTAGGATCTAGTTGGGAAATTGGTTCTTGATGATTGCTCGAGGGCGAGCAAAGGTCTAAGTGTGGGGTGGTGATGTTTGGCAATATTTGCCTATTTTACCTTAATTTCTTCTCACATGTTAGTACTTTATCCGCTCGTTATATGTGATAATTATGTTTCTTGTGCTCACTTATCGTATTTTTGATTTTAGGAATGATGCGGATGAATTCGAGACAAGAACAATCACATTGGAAGCTATGGTGGAAGCAAGGCTTCCAAGAAAGCCCTGAGGAGTTGGAAGCTATATTGGGAGCAAGGCTTCAACGAAAGCCCTGAAGAGTTGGAAGCTATAGTGGAAGGGTGGCTTCCACGAAAGCTTTGAGGCTGACGAACCAAGAGTTTTCCCAACTAGATTAGGCGTTGGTTTAACTTATCCTAGCACTTTGTAAACACTATAAAACATTGTTATTTCGTCATTTCTAGAGAAGTCGAATTTCTAGGTCAGTTTTGGAGAAGAGGGGAGGAGCCCTAGATGTCTGCTAAACAAGTTCTTTCTCTCTTTCTCTTATTCTTCTCTTTAATTCTATAGTTTGTTCGTTCTAGGGTTAGAGCGAATACATGAAGGTTGATATTTGAAAGTTGAATTCTTCCTATTGATTTACCAGTACAGATTGTTTATTCTTTCTTGAGCCTAATTGTTTGGTTATTGAGGCCTGATAATTGAACACTATCTACGGTTTATAAGTTGAACTCGACAGAGGGAACTTGTAAATGCAAATAAGAAAGAATAGGGTTTGATTGTGAACCTGGGCATCAGAGAATCTATTTGCGGGTAGGATAGACATATACCTATTCCCTTGTTTAGCTAAATACAGAGTTCGTTAATGCATGCATGTGATTTAATTCCATAGAAATATAGGCGTTAAAGTAGCTTGCATAGGCTCGTGAAGAATCGAAAGGTTTTCACGAATATAATTAACCTGTTGGTTAGCAATCTACGAAATCAAGAAGTAAAATCAACTAGATAAATCAACTGGATTGTTCGTAACTCTGACCCTGGACCGTTCTCTTTTATTGATAACAACCTAGAATTTGCTCTGTTACTTGATCTCAATTACTTGTTTTTAAATTATTGTTTGCTTAGTTAGTAAATTACAAATTATAATCGAAAAAGACCCCTGAATAGTTTTTAGGAAATTGTTTGCTAGGATTCAGTCGTAACTATAGTCCTCGTGGGAACGATACTCGATTTATCACTTTATTACTTGTCGATCACGTATACTTGCGTGTGCGTTTGGGAGCAACAGGTACCGTTTTAATTTTCGATTAAGAAAAGAAAATATAAAATGAAAAGAAAATAAAATGAAAAGAAAAGATAAAAGAAACGTAAGAAAGATAAAGATATAAAGACAGGCGGTGGTGGGCATGGATTTAATCCCTTAAAAGCTTCATTTCGAAGCTAAGTAAGAAAGCAAAACATAAACATGAGACGAGAAACAGAAACAGGGAAAATAAGAGAAAAATGTCAGAAAATGAGAAAAGAGCCGGAAAAAGATAGAATTTTCACCCCGAAATATTATGGTAATGATCTTAATACATTATTTGAGTTTATTACGTATGTTTGAATATATTTTAACGGTAAAAATGTGGATATTAGACATCATTTTAATAAAATCAACTGATAGTTTAAAGGGTCAATTGGACCCCAGTAATGGAACTGATTATATATTCGTACTCAGTAAGTTATGGGCAACATACAAATGTAATTTGTTTAGGGTTTGGTTATGTGACCTTAAACCTTGTACATAAGCCTGGCCTACGTACTGCATATGCGAATAGGGTATCAGGTTCCTAACTGGATTGCCCTAAGACGTAAGGAATGAAGCCGTTAGCCTTATGTGATATATTTTTCTGCTTATTGAACACAGTGGAATCGTTGGGCAATGAATCTAAAGGACAAAGCGGATATTGAGTGGCTGTGCTAACTTTGTAACAAGGTAAGTGTTTATATCCATTTCTTTGGAGGCACCTGGCCTCGTGGATTTTCTACCACATGTTCCTTACGTGTGTAGCTGCCGATAGGTGTACTCATTACGCCCGCGCCGGTGAAGGGTTATTATTGCATCATATTGCATTCATATGCATTACATTGCATCATATTGAGGGTAAGAGGATTCCGCCCTAGGATCAGGAGGATTCCGCTCCATTGCATCATACTGAGGGTAGGAGGATTTCGCTCTAGGAGCAGGAGGATTCCGCTCCATTGCATCATATTGAGCGTAGGAGGATTCCGCCCTAGGAGCAGGAGGATTCCGCTCCATTGCATCATATTGAAGGTAGAAGGATTCCGCCCTAGGAGCAGGAGGATTCCGCTCCATTGCATCATACTGAGGGCAGGAGGATTCCGCCCTAGGAGCAGGAGGATTTCGCTCCACTCCTTTGGCGCATGTGACCCTTTGCATCACATTTCATTTCATTTTATCTCAATTCATACCATTGTGTAGACTTGCGGTACATGACTACTGTTCTGCTTATATGTGCATTGCTTATTTGTTGATATGTTTCTGGCTCACATCCTTGGTTGAGTTTATAGTTTCTTGCGTGTTTCCGGTTATTATCTGGCTCTGCCTTTTTATAATTTAAATAAGAGGAATTTAGTTTATCTGTTTCTTCTCCCTGGCTAGCTATCATATTCTTTAAGGTGGTTAGTCTGCCCCACTTATTGAGTTCTTTTGACTCACCCTTGTTTGTTGTTGTTTCTTGTCTATCTATTTCGTTTCGGCAGGTTCGCTCCAGGATTGAGTTCGCTACGTTGTGAAGGAGCGAAGTCGACTTCAGTTGTCAGGGTGAGCCAACTTTTATTCCGGATGGCCACCAGTTCATTGTTTATTATTTCAGTTGCATTTTTCTCACTTCAGGAGGTATCTGTCTTCTTTTGTACTCTTAGATGTCTAGTCTGGATAGCCCTAAACCTAGTATGTTAGGTAGTCAGCTGTAATTTCTTTTGTACAGCTTAGAGATGTGTTTGTGTTTTTTTTTCTTTCTAAGTATTGCCCTTATTTATGAATTGTTATATTTATTTTCCTAATATAATTGGTAAGGGTTCGCCCGATGGGTCTAGGGGAGGATGTCGGGTGCCCGCACGGCCTAGCCGGATTTTGAGTCGTGTCATAAACACTGATGACTCTCAATCTCTGAGAATGAATCTCATGAAGTGGTGGCTGAGTGAATGGAAAAATAAAGCTGAAAATGTGTCTGTTCAATGCATGCCAGTCCTTATTGCATGACATCTGTGGAAAAATAGGTGCAACAAGAAATATGGCAATAAATCCTCCTCTATGATCAGAACCAAGTACAACATCCTTGCTGACTTCAGAATTATACTTCTTAATGCCTTCCCTGACTTAGTGTGGCCTTACACCTATAGAGAGATCACTACCTATGTTCAGGCTATCAAGCATGCCAAGCTTTGTCTTGAGGTTAAATGGCAACCACCAAATGAGCTTTTTCTCAAGCTCAACACTGATGGTAGTGCTTTGAACAACCCTGGCAAGGAAGGGACATGTGGAATCATCAGAAACAGTGCATGAGCTTTAGTGGCTGCTTTTTCAGTCCCCCTAGACCCCAATACAAACAATTTTGCTGAAGCTCAGGCCCTCTTGACTGGAATGGAGCTTTGCATTACTCTAAACAAACTCAAAGTCTGGGTGGAAATTGATTCCACATTATTAGTTCATTGGATTGTAGGTCAGACTCCTCCACCATGGCAACTTTATAAGCTTATCACAACCATAAGATCCATGAGAAGCTGTTTCCAAGCCATAAGATTTTCTCATTGCTATAGGGAAGGGAACTTTATTGCAGATTCCCTTTCAAAGTTGAGCCACAAACTCTCTGTTCCAACTTTTTTCCACAACTCTGAAGAATTTCCAAGCTACATTAAGGGCCAGATTATCTATGACCAAAGAGGGGTTCCCAGTTTTAGAGTTAGGAAAATAAAGAAGTTGAGGCCTCTATGATTGTTTGCCAGGTATGATTAACCCATTTCAGTCCAATTATCCAATGATGCTGCTGTACTTTTTGTTATTCTGTGTGCACATTCACCATATATTGACTCTGGTGACTGCTCATACCATCCTTATTTGGCACCGCTTGCAGACTTGCTGTTATGGTACTTCTGTGAGCCGACTGGAACCACAAGGGATAAGAGGTAAGCTCAAACTCCCTTGTGATCATGGTAGAGGCAGTCATGGATCCAGGGGTGAACTCAAACTCCATGACTGGCCTAGGACTCACTCTCTTCTGTCTGCTGATTTTGATAGCTGTATTGGCCTGGTTCTTGATGTTGCTTTGCTGATCCTGAAGCTCGAGTCTTCAAGTTGGCTTTTTCCCCTCTTGATTAAAGCCTTCATGAAGATTTGTTTATCTAGCCTTAGTACTTGTTCGATGCATATTATAAAGGGAAAGTCTTCCTTGTTTAAATTTGCTCTCATAGGTACTTTGTCACTTAATTTAGTTAGGACTAACTTAGAGTTCTATCACATTTTTGTAAGGGGAGAGTCTCCCTCATTTACTTCCTAGGTTCTTTTTGTACATGGAAGGAGTCCTTCCATCCTAGGTGTATGAGATGTTCTAAAGCTCTATCTTAATCCCTTCCCTTAGACTCATGGACATTGTTAGCTTTAGAAGCCAACTTATTGTCCACCATAGGTTGGAGGTAAGGTTTATGTCCCCCTCCCTTGTATATTATTTTATTTTGTTATTAATAAACAGGTAGGGGTCGTGGCCAGACCCCACACTAAAACTGGTAAGTGTGACGTGAAAATCACACTTACTTAGTTTGGTGGTGTTAGTTAAAAAAAATTCTTTTAACTCAATCGCAGTTTCGTGCGACTGCACAACATGAGGAGAAGGAGCTAGAGGCAGCACCCCATTTGCTAGCTACTTTGCATGGTGAAGGTGCTGGCCGTGGTAGAGGCTGATGTAGAGGTCTTGGTCGAGGTAGAGGTAGAGGTAGATCTGCCCAGGCTGCAAGAGTTGTATCTCGTGTCAATGATCTAGTTATTGAGGCCTAGCTGGAGGCCCCTGCATCATCAATTCTTGAGAGGCAGTGTGACCCATGATTTATTGTCACTCTAGCCCTCCAGGAAGCCTTTATAAGGTTTTTGGGGACACAGTTGCCCTAGGGACCTCCTATGCCTCAGAATGTTATCCAGGCTTAGGGAGCTCCTATTGTAGCTCAGATTGTTGGTAAAGTATATCGTGTTCTAGAGGCAGTAGGTGTTGTGCCTCAGGTCGTTCAAGCTGGTAAGCCAGCCTAAATGGTGATTCCATCCGAGAATCCACAGAGGTTTTATCATTTCACCAAGCTTAAGCCTCCGACCTCTTGAGGCTATTTGTTAGAGAATTATCAAGAATTGTTAGACTGTTTCCAGCGTATCTTGGAGGCTCTTAGTTATTTGGAAGAGTACGGTGTTGACTATACTTCATTTTAGATAGAGGTTCCAGCCTTGGCTTGGTGGACTACTCATCTATCAGCTAGGCATGGCTTGCCTAAGCTGACCCGGTGTGAGTTCTCTTGTCGATTTATAGAAAAGTTTATCCCCCGCACTGAACTGGATGAGAAGTGTCAGTAGTTCGTGAGAAGAGAGCAAGGTTTCCCTTTTATGTCTAATTATAAGATCATATTCTTGGATATGTCCAGATATGCTCCAAACATGATTCGTGAGCCTTCAGAGTTAGTCAAGAGATTTATGGATGGGCTTCCTCCTTGTTTGATGTCCAGCATGGCTCGAGAGATCAAGGCTGGTATTTCATTTTATACTATTGTTGATATTGCTCATAAATATGAAACTTATCATAAATTTGAGCAGGAAGAGTTAGAGCAGGAGAGTAAGAGATCTCGTGGTCCAGGTGGGCATCCTAGTATCTCAACTAGAGGTAAGGGTGTGCATTATCAGGCTAGTTCAGCCTCCAACGCATGGTTTTTACAACGTGTCTGTTCCTCCTTTTGAGTCGGTTTCGATCTCACCTTCGTGATCAGCTACAATTTGAGCAGACTAGGTATTTTTTCGTGTGTTTTATCTGTCAGGAACCAGGGCATCATAAGAAGGATTGACCCCTACTTCAGCAAGGAGGCAGTCGTTCTTTCTCTCGCCCTCAGGCACCTATGCAGCCTCTGGGTACTTGATCTAGATCTCAGCTAGCTCGAGGTCCACCACCACTGGGCGGAGGTCGTGGGCATGGTGCCAGTGGTCCCTCCAGAGGCGGTCATCAGGAGAGCGGCTCATAGGAGTGGGCACAAAACCGAAAAAACCGAAGTATCGAACCGAGCCGAACTAGTTCGGTACTTCGGTTTTGATACTTTGGTTTTTCGATTTGGTTTTCGGTATAGTATTTTTAAAACTTCAGTATTCGGTTCAGTTCTTGGTTTTGGTATACCCGGTAATTCGGGTACGAAGAACCAAATAATTGTTATACTGTTACGCTTATACACTACTATTACACTTCGCCCAATAGGCAATAACCCATAATCCAACCATCAGATATTCAGGTCATTCATAATTTACCCAACCTTGATTCAATCTTTTTTCTCTCAATCTCTTTGCCCCAAATCAAAATTCAAAGAAAATTCACCATCTCTGCCCCGACTCGGCTGCTCCATCTCCAGCACTCTCCATCACAATCACAATAGGGTAAGTTTTTGATTTATTTCTCTTCCTTTCATGTCATATTTCTCTTTTTATTTTACTATTATTTGTTTTTTTTATCTTTTTTCATAGATTAAAAATCGATTCTTAATTGAGAATTTGAGGATTGAAAACATAAAACTATAGCTACTAACTTGCGATGGGTATTTTCTGCTATGGTTATATATTTCGAATCTTGATAAGGTTTTTACACTTAACAGGTAATATTTGAAATTTAGGGACTGCTTGCTTTGCTTTGCAGGTACTGTTGTTGGTAGCTTGGTGTTAACGGGTGCTTTAAGCCTTTAAATTGAAGGCTTTTAATTGGAAAAAGAATGAATAAGTAGCATTACTTCTATTATTGTTGGAATATTTTGGCAATTGTTGCTGTTATACAGGTTATTGGCTCTAGAAAAAGCTGCTCCTTTGTTGCAATTTAACTGGGTCAAGAAAAACCCAATAATTTTTTGCAAGATGAAAAGATCTAGTCAAGTCGGTACTAATCGAAGAACCGGTGGTACCGAACTGAATTTGAAAGAACCGAACCAAACTGAAATATTTAAATTACGATCTTCCCCTACCTTCCCAAAACACCGAATATCGAAGAACCGAACCGAACTATTGAAAAAACGAGCCGATGAACTGAACGCCCACCCCCAGCGGCTCAGCTTAGCTACAGAGGCAGTTATATGTATTATTAGCCAGGCAGGATGCTGAGGCATCCAGTGCCATTGTTATATGTATCTTATCTAACTGTGGATGTGATGTGTACTTTCTAATTGATCCAATATCCACCTGTTTTTATATATCTCCCTATTTAGCTGCGGGTTTCTATGTTGATCATCTGCATCTCTGTGATCCTTCCTATGTTTCCACTCTTGTCAGATACACTACTGTGGTGGATTAAGTCTATCCAGCTTGTGTTGTATCCTTTGGGGGTGGTGAGACCCTGATGGACCTTCTAGTTCTAGATGTGGTGGACTTTGATGCTATATCGGTATGGACTAGTTGGCATCTCGTTATGCAACTTTGGATTGTCACACCAAGTCGGTCCGGCTTTCTCTTCCTAGTTCAGCGCCAGCGTAGCAAGGTTCTCATTTGCTACCCATAAGGTGTATTATTTCCTTCTTGAAAGTGAAGCCGATAGTGAATAAAAGGTGTTCACCGTATCTTTCCATGGTCCGAGATACCACTATGGAGATTCCATCCGTTGACTATGTTCTTATTGTTAAGGAGTTTCACGACGTGTTTCTGGATGATCTGTCGAGACTTACCTCTAGTTTGGGAGATCGAGTTTCACATTGATATAGTGCCAGGGTCTCAGCCGATATCTATCCCTCCTTATCTTATGGCTGTGTCAGAGTTGAAGGAGCTGAAGGAACAATTGCAGACATTGCAAGATAAGAGATTTATTAGGCCGGGTGCCTATTCTTAGGGAGCTCCTATATTGTTTGTTAAGAAGAAATATAGGACTATGTAGATGTTTACTGACTATCAACTATTGAATAAAGTCTCTATCAAGAATAACTATCCCTTGCCTCGTATCGATGATTTATATGATCACTTACAGTGAGCTCAATTTTTTTCTAAGATTGATTTGAAAATCTGGATATCATTAGCTGAAGATTGGAGAATCGGATATCCCGAAGACTGCTTTCAGGAGTCGTTACGGGCATTACGAGTTCCTAGTTATGTCTTTCGGGTTTACCAATGGCCCAGCAACTTTCATGGATCTTTTGAATTGGATATTAAGCCATTTATGGATTCTTTTGTCATCGTCTTTACCGAGTATCATCTCAGAGTAGTTCTTCAGACACTCCGTGATTGGAAGCTTTATACCAAGTTCTCAAAATGTGAACTTTGGCTTGATTATGTGGCTTTTTTCGGACACGTCGTGTCCAATGGGTATTAAGGGTGATCCGAATTTGGCAGTACACTATTGGCCTACCACTCTGACAGAGATTCATAGCTTTCTTAGTTTGGCAGTATACTTTTGGCGTTTCGTGGAGAAGTTCTCCAGTATTGCCACTTCTGTGACCCATTTGACTCATAAAGCAGCCTGGTTCAATGGTCCAATAAGTGTGAGGCGATATTTTAGAAGCTCAAGTCCTTATTGACCTTAGTTACAGTGTTATCTCTTCCTTCCGACACTGGTGGGGTTCATGGTCTATTGTGATATTTCCTGTGTTGGCTTAAGATATGTTCTAATAAAGCAGGACAAGGTTATTGCTCATGCTTCCAGGTAGCTGAAGGTAAATGAGAAGAATTATCCGGCTCATGATTTAGAGTTTCCAGCCATGGTGTTTGCTCTGATGATATGGAGGCATTATTTATATGGCGAGCCTTGTGAGGTATATACCGATGACAAGAGCTTGTAATTATTTACTTTCTTAGAAGGATCTGAATGGAAGGTAGCGGAGGTGGCTCGAGTTGATTAACGATTATGATCTCACTATTCCCTATCATCCAGTGAAGGCTAATGTGGTAGTTGATTCATTGAGCAAGAAGTCCATGGATAGCTTGACTTTTCTTGATGCTGAAATGAGGACTTTCGCTCGAGAATTGCAGTCTCTTGGCGACTCCAGAGTGAGATTTTCTAGCCCAGACTCGAGTCGAGTCCTGGCTTATATTGTTACTCAGTCTTCCTTGATCATCAGAATAAGGAAATACGGCTCGAGGATCCTTATCTTCGAGAGTTGCATGGCCGTATTCAAAGTGGATAAGCCCCACCATTCGAGCTTGACTCAAATGGTATTCTTTGTCTTAGCAGAGGATTTTGTGTCCCTAATATTTCTGATCTGAAGCAGTTGTTGCTTCGCGAGGCTTATAGCTCGCATTATTCTATTCATCCTAGCATCACTAAGATTTATCAGCACCTCAGGGAGCCGTCTTGGTGGAAGGGTATGAAGAAAGATGTCTTCATTCATGTATCTCAGAGCTTGAACTGCGAACAAGTGAAGTACGAGCACAAAAGGGTAGTAGGTTTGGCCCTGGCTTTACCCATTCCTAAGTGAAAGTGGGATCAGATCACTATGAATTTTGTAGTTGATAGACTGGCAAAATCTGCTCATTTCACTTCAGTAAAGACGAGCAACTCAGTTAAGAAGTTTGTTCGGATCTTAATCGAGTCGGAGGTTCGATTGTATAGCACTCCTATATTTATTATATCGGATCGAGGTTCCGAGTTTACTTATCAATTCTGGCAAGCTCTCCAAAGAGAACTGGATACTCAGGTTCAACTCAGCATAACATGTTATTCGCAGACTGATGCCCAGTCTGAGCGGACTATCTAGATTTTGAAAGATATGTTAAAGGCTTATGCTTTAGACTTCAGAGGCTATCGGGATGATAATTTGGCCTTAGTAGAGTTTGCCTATAATAATAGCTATCAGCCTTCTATTCAGAAGGCTCTATTCGAGCAATTATATGGCTGTCGATGCCGTTCTCTGATTTGTTGGTTCGAATCTCGTGATATCAAGGTGTTGAGTTCGGATATCATCTGTCAGACTCTGGATACAGTTCATGTTATTTAAGATTCTATATGGACCGCTCAGAGCAGGCATATATCATATTCGAATAGGAGGAATTGGGAGTTGGAGTTCGAGGTCGGCGACATGGTATTCTTAAAGGTGTCGTCGAAGCAGAGTGTAAAGTAGTTTAAGAAGAAAGGAAAGTTGAGTCTCAAGTTCATTGGTCATTTTCGTATCGAAAATCATATTTGTAAGGTAGCTTATCGGCTTGATTTGTTGGAGTCGATCCAGTTCATCTAGTCTTTAAAGTGTCGATGCTTCGGAAGTGCATTTGTGATCCTTCCAAGGTGATCGAGATAGATCCAGCTTAGCAAGATGCAAATTTAGCTTATGAGGAGTTCCAAACTTCCATTATCAGTAGAGATGTCTAGAAATTGCGTTCTAAGGAATTTTTTATGTTTAAAATATGATGGCACAACCGTCCTCATGATGAGGATACTTGGGAGCTTGAGTCGAGTATGCATGAGAGGTATCATCACCTCTTCGATTATTCAGGTACGATGATCTCTAGCATAGGAGTTCTTATCATCTGGTTATCATTTTGATTTAGTAATGATGCAATGGTATCCGCTGATTGGTCGTTAAGGTGTCGTTCAAGTATTCTCCTTGTTGAATGTAATCGCCCTAGACTCTTGTATGTTCGAGGGCGAATGAGAGTCTAAGTGGAAGAGAATGAAATGATCCTAGCTAGTTGTTATGGGAGTTAAGACTCTGATTTTTAAGATGACAGTCTTGAAAGCTCTGTACGGTCTATTAGGAACTGTCTGTAAAGTTTGAGCTGAATCAAACCTCATTAGGTAGTTCTTGGAAGACGTTTTTGTTTCTAGTATATGGAGCGGAATCCTCCTACTTCTAGGGCAGAATCCTCATGCCCTCAATATGACATCAAATCCCGCAATAACAGAATACATAAAGAAAATGATACTAAAGGCTGCGATGCAGTAAGTACGCCGTGTCGGCAGCTATTCATGTAAAAAATGCGTGAATAATAAGGAAAATGCCACTGACTTGAAATAGCTGCCAACACACCGTACTTACTGCGTCGAAGCCTTGAGTATCATTTTCTTTCTGTATTCTGTTATTGCAGGATGTATGTCATACCGGAGGCATGAGGATTCTGCCCCAGAAGCAGGAGGATTCCGTTCCATATATTCTATATCATATTAAGGGTATGATGATTTCGCCCCAGAGTAGGAGGATTCCGCTCCATTCATTTGGGCACATGTGACCCCATTATATCATATTTCATTCATTCCATATCATTACATGAGTTTGCTTATATATGTGACTGCATGCATTGGATATTATCTGCATCTGTCTACCTATTATGTCGATGTTAGCTTCTGATTCCCTTGCTAGCCTATCTATTCTTCAAGATAGCTAGCTAGCTAGCTAGCCCACACTTACAGAGTCTTTTTTACTCACTCCATATCTGGTTCCTATTTTGTCTTTACATTTATGCATATTCTACTCCACGACCCAGCACCGGCGTGATTGAGAAGCGAGGACGTTTTAGGTGTCCGTGGTGAGCCATCTTTTGTCTGTAGAGGCCACCAGCTATAGTTTTAGATTCGTAGATGTCTGACCTGGATAGCTCTGACCCTTATATGTTGAGTTCTTTTACGCTGCTTAAAATAGTTTTGTATCATTTATATTGATTAAATCAATAGGATTCTACCAACGTGTATAGGGAAAGACGTCGGGTTCCCGCAGACCTAACCGAAAATCAGGGTTGTGTCAATATTTTTAAGGACGAAGGGCCAAAATTGCCACTAAACTATTAAAAAAGGTCAAATTATGCCACCCGTTAAAAACATGGTGCAAATATGTTACCTTATCCTTGAGTATAAAGGCGATCTTATATTTTTCTTACTGCTTGCAATTGTACAATCGTAAAATTCTAATTTCGACTTTCTTCTCAATTTATTTGTAACTTTATTGACTGAATCAAGATGTATTTTTTAACTTCACAGAATAAATTAAGGTTGCGATTCGTGTTTGCAGACAAGGAAGTAATGTGCAATTTACAGAAGAAAAAAAAGTCTTGTCGGATCTAGTATGCTTACATTTATGTGAAGTATTTTTGATTTTAACAATATATTTGTGTTCTTATTAGTAACACACAAATTTATGAATGTTGCTTGTGCATTGTTTACATCCATTAATCTAATTACTTTTCCAGAGTCATGTACTTTCAACGTTGAAAATCTAGCCAAATTATCTTTTCATAACCAAAATAATTATGAAATTAGTTGGACAAACCCAATCGTTATTACATCTAATAGATTAAAGATAATTAATAGAGGATATGTAACTTCTTTTAATTCGGCTCAACTTACTTGTTAATTCATATAATGTGATGGCTTTTTTATAATTATTTATTTGAATATTTATTCTAAGTCAGAATGTTTATAGTTTGATGCTTCTCTTAAAGTTGAATCCTAGTACTGGTCATTTTTTTATAGGGCCCTTTACAAAAATATCCAGTCAATTTAAAATAATTACCATTGTCTATCCATAACATTTGTATTTACATCAAATACCCAAAAACTATTTACCCTGTATACCTATTACTTCAAAAATCTCCCATCAAGCACACTAAGTGAAACCTATATTTTGCAGCGTGCCCATATTTTATGTTTTGTCTTCTTTTTCATTCTTCTTTGTGTTTTTCCTCGTCTATTTTTCTCTTATTCCTTTTTTCTTGTGTTTTTTCATAAGTTTCTTCATTCTTTTCTTTTTCTTTTTCTAATTCCATTCTTTTTTTTTTCCGAAATGGCTTCTTTTGCTTGCTTTTTTTGGTTTCTTTTACATATTCGCTCCTTTTTTTTTTTTTTTTTTTGGTTAAATAGAAATTTTATTTCAGCCAAATTGTTCAAAGTTTTACATCCAGGCCTCATACTGACCACAAGCTCTCTAACTACTGACTATACTGACTAATAGGCAAGCTATTACATTTAGGTGACTACATAATCAACTCATACTCCAGCCACCAAACTAAACATAACTACTGCCTAAAACAATTGACCTAATACAAGAAACTAAGATGGTCGTGAACTGTCTTCATCTGCTTCATGACCAAATATTCAGTTGAGCCAGTGCTTTCCTCCATTTGTCATTGACTTGACCTCTGATATGAATGTGCATGGCTATCTCCCTGCATTTAAGGTCTGGATTTGCTTGCTCTTGCTGGAATCTGATAGCATTCCTGCTGCTCCATATTTTGTATCCTAGCATAGCAAAAGTAGCTCCTATTACAGGTCTCATTCCCCTCTTCTTTCTAGCCTTAGAGCTGAGCCATTGCACCTCTTGTTGCCATGTTCCTGTTTGCTTTTGAATCTTCATCCATTGTTTGAGCCTATTCCACAAGCTCTAAGTGAATTGGCATCCAAAATATAGGTGCTCAAATGTTTCATCACTACCTCCACAGAATTCACATGCCATTGGCACTTGAATCCCAAACTTATGTAACCTGTCCACAATGGTTAGTCTTCTGTGCAAAGCTAGCCATAAAGTGAATCTATATATGGGGTGTATGCTGGTCTGCAATGCTATTCCTTTCCATGGCACTTTAGTATGCTGTGATAAGAGCTGCAAGTACAATTTCCTGATAGAGAACTTCTCATTTGCTTGTTGTAAGGCCAGCAGTCTTGTGTGTAGGTCACCTTGTAAGCTGGTGCATTGCATAACAACTTGTCTTGTTTCAATAATTTTCCTAACCACCCATGCTGCATTGGTTGGGATGGTGTAGGATTCAACATCTACCTTCTTTACATAATAGTTGTGTACCCATTTGACCCATAGGCAATCCTTCTTCATTTCAATTTCCCAAAGTTTCTTTGCTATAGCAACTTTGTTCTAGGTGCATAGATTCATGACACTTAGTCCTCCTGCAGAGTAGGGTAGACACACTTTCTCCCAGGCTACCAAAGCCCTTTTTGAGACTGAGTTAGAGCCTGTCCAGAGATATGTCCTGCATACAGTTTCTATTGGTTTCATAATCTTCTTTGGGAGTAGAAATATCTGTGCCCAATAGGTCTGAAGACCAAAGAGTACAGATTTAATCAACTACAGTCTGCCAGCATAGGATAGTAATCGCTCCTATCTTTTTCTTTTTTGTAAAGAATTGATAAAAGATAACTAGTAAATATTATTTTCATATTTTCTCTCTATATTAGTAACTGAAAAAAACTAATATAGTATATCTTTTTCTATTGCATTTTTCTGATGTAGTGTACATTCATTCTGCTTTTTTTTTTTTTTAATTCTTTTCTTAATACATGTGATAAAAAAATTAATAGATCCATTATATTCTTTTTATTTTTTATTTTCTTATTTATTTTTGTTTAACATAATAATCTATTAGTATTTTTTATTTTACTTAATTTTTTCTTTATATTAATAAAAAAAATTATTATGATATACTTATTTATTATTTTTTCTTTCTTTCTTTCTCTGCGTTAAGGATAAAAGAACTCACATATTATACATTTATCTTATTTTTTCTTTTTTTCTTTCTCTTTTTTTCATGTCTTTATATTTTGGCATATTATATATCAAAATATATGTTAAATTGATTTTTTTCTCTCTTTTTTCATGTCTTTATATTTTGTCATATTATATATCAAAATATATGTTAAATTGAAACATTCATTTGTTCGATAGCAGCTCATAGTTTTCGTTTCAAACACAAAAATTGAACTAAAAAAGTATACAATACACCAAAATGGTATAGTATATTCAAAAATAAAATTTAAAAAATTGATTTGTTCGATTACAGCTCACACTTCGATCCAAACACAAAAAGTGTATATCAAAAGAGTATACGATACACCAAAAAGATATAGTGTATTTAAAACAACAAAAGTGAAATATCAATTTGGTCTATATAGCTCACACTTAGATCCAAACACAAAACTTGTTTACCAAAAGAGTATACGATACACTAAAAAGATATAGTGTATTTAAAACAACAAAAGTGAAATATCAATTTGTTCTATATAGCTCCCACTTATCCAAACACAAAATTTGTTTATTAAAAGAGTATACAGTATACCAAAAATGTATACCACATTAAAAACAACAAAAACCAAAATATATGTTCGATATCAGCTTGCACTCATTGATTCTAATACAAATGTGCATACCAAAAAAGTATACCGTATACCAAAAAGGTATATTTTATTTAAAACAACAAAAATTGACAAAACCAGTTTGTTCTATAGAGCTCCCACTTCGATCTAAGCACTAAAACTTGTATACCAAATGAGTATATGGTATACCAAAAAGGTATACACATTTAAAACAACAAAAATTAAAATATCTGTTCGATAGGAACTCAGACTCTTCGATCCAAACACTTAAACTTTTATACCAAAAGAGTATACGGTATACCAAAAGGTATACACATTCAAAACAACAAAAATTAAAATATCCGTTCGATCGCAGCTCACACTCTTCGATCCGAACACAAAAAGTGTATACTAAAAGAGAATATGGTATACCAAAAAGGTATATTGTATTTAAAACAACAAAAACTGAAACACCAATTTGTTCTATAGAGTTCCCTCTTCAATCCAAACAATTAAATTTATATACCAAAAGAGTATACGGTATATAAAAAAGGTATATACATTTAAAACAACAAAAACCAAAATATGCGTTTGATAGCAGCTTACACTTCGATCCTAACACAAAAAGTGTATAGCAAAAGAGTATAAGGTATATCAAAAAGATATATTGTATTTAAAACAACAAAAACTGACCAAACCAGTTTGTTCTATAGAGCTCCCACTTCGATCGAAGCACTAAAATTTATATACCAAAAGAGTATACGATATACCAAAAAGATATATTGCATTTAAAACAATAAAAAATCAAAATATTTGTTCAATAGGAGCTCACACTCTTCGATCCGAACACAAAAGTGTATACCAAAAGAGTATACCATATACCAAAAAGATATATTGCATATAAAACAACAAACTGAAACATCAATTTGTTCTATAGAGCTCCCTCTTCGATCCAAATACTTCAACTTGTACGCCAAAAAAGTATACGGTATACCAAAAATGTATACACATTTAAAATAATAAAAATCAAAATAACCGTTCGATCGCAGCTCACACTCTTCAATCCGAACACAAAAAGTGTGTACTAAGAGAGGATACGGTATACCAAAAAGATATATTGTATGTAAAACAACAAAAACTGAAACACCAACTTGTTCTATAGAGTTCCTTCTTCGATCCAAACACTTAAATTTTTATACCAAAAGAGTATGCAATATGCCAAAAAGATATACCTTTGTTTGAAATAAAAAAACCAAAAAAATTATGTATTTAATAGTAGTTTACACTCTTGATCCAAAGTCAAAAAAGCATATGGTATAGCTTTTGACATACCGTAATTAAAACAACAACTCAAACATTACTCAAAGAGGAATCATTTTCTAAATAATTTACCAACATAAAATGATAAAACTACTTACAATATATTGTTCTGTATAGAAGCTAAAGTGCATTTGGAACGAAGAGATTAAACATCTAAATATTAAAAATAATCTTAATGTTATCCATGTACAAATAAAATTCATCACTGTTTCTTCTTCCTTGCTTCCCATTCTAATATCTCTGCCCCATTTCTTTTCTTCTTTGTTATCCATTTATTCCCCCTATTCGTATCCCCCTTTATTCTTCTTCAATCAATAATTGCATGTAATCTTTTGCACTATTTTCAAAAATTTTGGTGGAATTTGCCTCTTTTTATTTAATTTAAATTATTGAATTCATTACAATCTGCTCACCAAGTAACTAAATATAAAAGATTTGAGAGGAAAAGGGGAAACTGTATTGGGTAAAAATTGGTTTGCATACGTGGCACTTCGGTGGGATGATTCAGAGCTAACCGAACAGGTGTCTGCAAGCTATAGATCGAGGTAGACAATAGGATCACCAAAGTCAACAACCGAAGATAGAATTCAAGTTGCGCCTCAGTGAAGTATCGCATTGGTCGAATCAATAAGTTTAATTTACCGAGGTCAACTATTCAGACCTCGGTGGGTTGTTCCGGCTTCAGCGATAGCTCCCCATTACTTCAGCCCATTAACCCTATTTCGGAGATGCAGAAAGTGGATATGGAAGTGGCCAGACGTGGGAAACATGGCCAAGACTTATTCATCTATAAATAGCTTCTTGTTATATGTTGTAATCATCTAGAAATATATACAGAAACTCTGGCAAAATTTATACTCAATCCCATATATTGAAATCTTGTTATTTACTTGTTCTTTACTTTTGATTTTGCTCACTATCTCAACTTTGATACTCAGTATTGCTTGTATTCTCGACCCAAATTCGATTTGTTGTCCTAAATCAGTTTAGGCCAATACAAATTGACGCCATCTGTGGGTATCCAAGCAGTAACGGTTTGTTCCAAAGTTGAACATTCATTTCGTTCGTATTCATGTTTTGATCCGTCGAAATGGTTAGCAATGATGAAATCTCCACGGGGCAGCAGTTAACTCCCGATGGACGTGCTAGTGCTCACACAAACCTAAATCCCAATGCACCCGTAATCCCACCAGTAGCGGATCCTTCTTCCTCATGGTCCAACGATGCTTTTCAAGCTTTCGTCATCCAAACCCTAAAAATTCTCCAAGCACAACAGACCGAGAAGATAATTATTAACTCTGAATTTCGCAACTCGTTGGACGCAAGGAATAATTCCACTCTAAATGGAACCCCACATGTGGCTCCAAATGGAGGCATCCCGACTTTCGTTCCCATGGGCGCGACAACAGGGGACCTCCCAATGGGGCCACATCTGGAGGTTCAGCAACTATGCCTTGTACAACGCCACACTTCGGAACGGTCCCAACGTGGCTGAAACTAGCTCTTCGGTGGACCTCGAAAAATTGAGCAAGGAAATCGAGGCCCGAGTTGAGATTCGAGTGGAGAAACGACTTGAAAGCGTCCCCGGAGTGAGGAAGACCCAAAAAATGCGCGATATAGAAAAATATAGGCAATTACCCTATAAACCCAAGGCCGCTCCAGCGCCAATCCCAAAGACTTTTAAAATTCAATTTTCAAAAAAGTATGAAGGAACCACCGACCCTATCGAACACGTGACCGAATTCATGTCGATGGTCTTGGGGAATGATTTATCAGAAATAGAGAAGGGGTCCATGTTTTTGAAGAAGTTTGGTGAGTCTTTGGAGAAAGGGGCGCTACGTTGGTACATGTGTTTGCCCTCGGGATCCATCTCTAATTTTGATGAGTTAGCCGATGCATTCATCAAGGCTCACACCAGTGACCAAAAAATCCTCCAGATGAAGGAGGAGATCTTTGAAAATAATATCAATGTTCGTAACTCCAAGGGTGCCGCCGAACTGAGGAAGGAGCTCCAACAATACCAGACCTTGACATGGAATGAATTGCATACTAGAGCATATTCCAAAATAAGATTGGAAGAAGTTGAATGGAAGGCTGCTGGTCGAAGCTTTAATTACAGGAATCGACTTGAATCCTCATATTGCACCGAGGCGCCACGAGGAATTTCAAGGGGTCGTTATGAACCATGCACTTCACCGAGGAAGTATGTCACCCAAAGGCTTGGAAATCCGCATATGAGCCAACGGCTTGGTGGGAAGGTTCATCTGAACACGAACCAAAGAAATACCTCGGGACCAGCTCTGATCCCCAAAAATGGAGAGTTACCTCGGATCCCTGATTACAATTTCAACGTGTCAACCACGGAGTTGGTTAACGCCATAAAGGGGATGGCAGGATTAAGGGCACCGAAGGACATGAGAACAGCTCCAAAAAAAGGGATCAAATTCTGCATTGCGAGTTTCATGTAGACTATGGTCATCGCACCGAAGATTGCAATGCTCTGCGCCTCGAAGTGGCACATTTGTTGAAAAAAGGTTTGTTGGCAGAATTTCTCACCTACAAATGAAAAGAGAATTATTCAAAGAATAGGGGAGATGGTCAACCACTGAAGGCATCCCCCCCCCCCCAAAAGGATTGTAATTGTAATCACTGGAGGATCAGAAGTGAATGGTGTGAACTTTGCAGTTGGCAAAAAGTTCACCAAACTGTCAATAACAATGGAGAAGAGAACCCGAATAGGAGGTTCGGGTAAAGAGATAGTGTTCGATGACGATGACTGCGATGGGATGATGTTTCCCCATCATGACCCCTTAGTCATCATGTTGAGGATCAATGATTCGGATATCAAACGAATATTAATCGACCCCGGTAGCTCTGTTAATATAATCAGCTACGGGGCTGTTAAGAAAATATGGTTGAAGGACCAGATTGTCCCGAAGGCAACCGTACTAACTGGTTTTAATAACTCCACTTAGAAAACATTGGGCGAGATCACGCTCAATACGTATGCCGAGGGAGTTGTTAAGGAGACAGTATTCCAAGTCATGCCCGAGGACATGGCTTATAATGTAATCCGTGGCAGACCATGGATCCACTCGATGGAAGCTGTTCCGTCCACTCTTCATCAGGTTGTTAAATTTCCAACCCCTTGGGGGGTTTGCTCGATTAAGGGTGAGCAACGAATGGCGAGGGAGTGCTATTCGATTGCACTAAAGAGTGGAGTCGTCCCAACGGGACTAAAGAAATAACAATCAACACAACTTGGGTCTGACAAAGAGGGAGGATCATGTCTTCAAAGTGATCCCCAAGGAGAAGGAAAAAAGATCCTGGTGTGTATTGAAGAGCCTCAGAAGCTGAAAGCCGAGGATTCAACCATTGAAGAGTTGGAATCTGTCACACTATCGAAGGATTTTCCAGAGAGAAAAGTGTTTGTCCGTTCGGAGTTGGACTCGAAGATGAAGAAAGCTATAGTAGAAGTGTTGAAAGTGAATGATGACTGATTTGCCTAGTCCCATGCAGATATGGTCAACATCGATTCGGAGATCATGACTCATAAGTTGAATGTGGATCCACACTTTACCTCGGTGAAGCAGAAAAAAAGGCCGCACGTCGGCGTTAAAAAGTAGGTGATCGAGGATGAAACTATGAAGCTGCAGGAGAATGGCTTCATAAGGGAAGTTAAATACCCCGAATGGTTGGCCAATATTGTGTTCGTACCCAAGAAGAATGGTAAATGGAGAATTTGCGTGGACTACACAGATCTAAACAAGGCTTGACCCAAGGATTCTTATCCATTGCCTCAGTGTAACAACCTAGAATTTTTTTTAATCAAATGAATATTAGAGATTATTTACTTTAGTTATTATTTATTTGTTTAATCGGGTTTCATATAGAAGCAAGTTATACATATATTCATTTAATATATTTGTGCACATTTTTATTGTGAAAACTATTATTATACATACATATAAAGTTGTAAATTGGACAATTAATTATACGACTAGTGGACTACATTTTCAATATATATCATAAAGTGAAATATATTTGAGAAGACATTTAAGAGTCAATGGGTCCCAAGCCCATATCTTATTTCAACCACTCATTTAAGCCACTAGGGATTTGAAGTAAGAGGGGTAACTTAGTTCTTAAAGGGAAAGAAAAACTCAAATCGTGGACATTAGATTCAAGGTGATACTTTCCAAATTCTTGGGTCTTGCTGCTGTGTGCGCTAGCGGCCAAGGAAATGAATATTTTTTTCTATTCCACTTCAACGCCAAGAGAAAGTTTCTGGTTTAGCTAAGATTCTGCTATATATTCCTACGTTGAGGTAATTTATATTTTGTTTAGTTTACTTTATGATTCTTAATATTCAGTACATGTGTGTAACCATATTAAAACTAAGATGAGGCATTTTAGTTAAATGATGGTATTTCTACATAATTTTAATTCAATTTAATGGGTTTACAAATAATTTATAGTTTTAGCCATAAGCTTGATGTTGGAAAACTGGGGTAGCTTCAAAAGTGAAACTTGATTATATATTTAGGCGTCTTAGCTCGTGGGTGATTCTTGAATTTAATTTAATTTGGGACTTGACCATGTTGATCGAGGGTTAACTTTTTACCCGATCTTTCTGAAATTGAAAATTTAGCTCAACCTTGCATATCTTGACATGTTATTCAATATTTTGGATAGTTTAAGACAATCAAAGGCCGCTCGAGGGACTTTGGAGGGTCATAAGGTAGTGAAACTTCGTCGTATGCGAGGTAAGGGAGACTTGAACTTCTACTTGCTTGGTTTATTATATAAGCATAATATGTATCTTTTTTTAAAAAAATACTTTTTATGGTATCCAAGCTTTAACGCATTGAATATGAGCTCACTAGTTGAAGTAACGTTTTGCGGTTAAGATGCATTATCTAAGCAATGATTAAGATACATTTTCGAAGTCTGCGATAGTTGGAATATCAAAAGTTTGGTTTGTACTTAAATTGGTCAAGAGAGCATAGTATACATTTTATTCTGAATATTATGAGTTTATCCATATACGGAGTATTGTTATTACCTTTCAAGGCTTAGAGTTTATTTAGTTGAGATACGTTATCATGATCTACATATTTTTCGATTAATATCGTGTATGGCATTATAATATCATATTTACCGTGTGTTCCTCGAGATATATTATTATTCATTTTGTCATAGAGTTATGGTTTGGGCTATAATACTTTTATGTTTGGCGATATCCTTTAATTGATACTATTTCCTTAGTGGTATTTGGATCGTGGGCCACTGGTCTAGCCTATTATGGTGATGGCCTATGCCGTTGAGTTAATTTAGCCACTGGTCTAGCCTGTTATGGTGAGGGCCTATGCTACTGATATGTTACAGCCACTGGTCTAGCCTATTATGGTGAGGGCCTACGCTACTGAGTTGATTTAGCCACTGGTCTAACCTGTTATGGTGAGGGCCTATGCTACTGAGTTGGTATAGCCACTGGTCTAGCCGTTATGGTGAGGGCCTATGCTACCGAGATAACATAGCCACTGGTCTAACCTTTCTATGGTGAGGGCCTATGCTACCGAATTGGTTTGTTATTATGGTTGAACGGGGCTCCCTTGGTTGATATTGCAGTTGAGTTGGGTTCCCATATGACTTATGATTCATTTATATACATATTGAATAAGCTTATCTTGTGATTTACTTTTATTGTAAAAAAATCATTCTTATATTATAGACTCGTTTAAGAAAATGGTAAGGACAGGAGGGCTCGTCGAGGATCTTACTGGGTCGGTTGTGACTCACTCCCTTATAGTTTCTATGTGCAGGTTCATTAGTTGAGGCATGACGGATGATCTTGGTCCTGTTCTTGATCATATTCCAGCGTTGTACGTAGATGCTACCGCACAGTTCTTGGTAGTGTCTAGTCTTTTTCTCATGATATTTCTAGTTTGAGTTTGAACCCATAGTTATATTTCTACACATATAGATGCTCCATGGTTAGCTGTTGGGTTTTGGGTTGGAATAAACTATTTTAGTGTTTTACTCATATTACCAGATTTGTGATATTAATAGTTGTTTTATTTAATTTTCTATTTTTATCGTTCCTTGTTCTTATGAATCCTTGATTTCTTGAAAATAAAATTAAATGAGAAGGTCTTTATAAATTGGTTCGCTTACGGGTAAAAATCCTTAAGTGCCATCATAGACCCGATCTTTGGGTCGTGACAAATTGGTATCAGAGCCCTAGGTTATAATATGAGTCCTAGGCAGTCATGGAGCAGTGTCTTAGTAGAGTCTTGTTTATGGGTATGTAGCGCGCCATACTTATAAACAAGACGCTATAGAGATATTCAGGAAGTTTCCCTTCTTTCATTCAAAACTCGTGCGTAGTATTTGAATCATCCCACGCGTCAAAGAAGACGTACTTTCATAGTCGGGTACTTAGTGAATTCTACCGATTATTGACTTAATTTGACTTATTTTAGCTATGATTGCTTATGATCATCTGTTTGGTTAATCTAATCTATAAGTGATATTCTTAGCCGAAAGAATGCGCGAAAGTATTACTTGAGAAAGTAGACCTAATTGGAACTCAACAAATTGTTGCATCTTATTGCGTTATCATGATAGTTTGTGTTTTATATGCATTGTTAGCATGAGATAATCTGAGAGTAGTCTCAACTTAGTGATAATGCATGTAAGATGATCAGCTACTGGATTGGCGCATTTAAATGGGACATTAAAAGACATCATTCGAGGACTGAGCATGACTTGATTTGTCATCATCACATGCATGGATTCCGCAAGGAATCTAGAAATCAGACATATTTCATTTTTTTTGTTTCCATTATAATGGATGAGATCTGGGGAACCATTTAAGTGCTTAAAGTAATATGAATAAGTTATTTCTTATTTTGTTATTTTAGTTGGTGAATGTACCTAGTATTTGGTATTATATGAGGTTAACATGTCATGTGACATAAGTATAAGTGATGCCGTTGTTCTCGAGATATATATTGGGTGAGAATTAAATGAGGGAGTTCAGCATGAATGATCCAGTTGGTGAGCTTATATGATCACCATGTGAATGTCAGTTGTTTAAGATGATATTGTTTTACCAATGGTAGTAGATAGTGATGTTCAGATAGCTATAAATGTTCAATATTATGTCTAGTAATGTTTAATGGCCACACCAAGGCCATGATGATGAAGTGTTGGTAATAAGCCAATGTCGAGGATGGCGACTATTTCTAAGAAGTACTTCTAAGTCCCCCATTCTTTGTAGAAGATCAGAAATGATTCTAAGAGATAGTTGGTATCATTAACCCTTATGATTATAGATATTCTGCTAGATGGTGTTACCGCTACTAGTGTTCAGAATATCCATGTGTATTTCAGAGTGACTTAAGGTGAGTTGATATTTACCTTGAGGTGGGGTTCGAGTTTTTGTGAAGACTTCTTGCCAAAGGGCTTAGATAATTTTCTGTCTTTAGTTGTGTATAACTCCAGTAACGTAAAAGAAGCGAATGCGGAAAATTTAAGATTTTGCTTGATATATACTTGATAAGTTGTAATGTTCACCTTTTGGGGTGCGTTTATGTTATCGAAAGATTGAAATATGGTTCTATGCTTGTCTAATAGCTGAAATTGTATTTGATCGGCAGTCAAAAATCGACATCTAATGCTTGGTATAAATGACATGTGAATTAGCTTTAAAGCAGGCCTTGCTCTTTGGGATTTTGTGTTTGAGATGTTTTCGAAAGTGGGAATGGAAATATTCCCTTACTTAGATCTTAGTGTTAGTTATGGTTGTTGTAGGATCTGAGATATAATTACCCGATCTTCTTATTCTTGTTTAGTTGGAACTTGTGTATGGTAACTTTTGGTGTCATGAATATTTCAATATCTGTGCTAGTTGTTTGTTATTTAAGTAATGTCCATGGTCGGGCGAAGTACGAGTATCCTATGAGAATAGTTTGTTAGTTGGGAAGAGAATGTTATCCATTTCTCTAAGTGAGGGTGTTCGCGTCGAAGCGATGTTAAATAGAGGCATGTGGCGGCGAATGATGGATTTGAAGATCCTAACTAGTAAGAAATTTTTTTCTCAGTTGGGTTACGTGGTTCGTTCTTAATTGTCGAAGTCTAATGGGTTAGACTGAATCAAAAAAAAAAAAAAAAGAGAGTCAATTCCAGCGTTTGTATAATCTAGGGAGGGTCTGCGATGCTCGAGACTTCTATGTGGCTTCAGCTTAAGATTTGAGTACTTCATGTCGGAATCAAAATGGTAAGTTGGGTATGCCAATGTTTCTTGTAGCAGCAACCATTTTCCTTTGGTGTGAAGTTGGCAACGATAGTGAATGTTTCAAAGAATAGATTTATATCAGCATGACATGCCATGCGAGTCTATTACCATAAGAATTTGTATAGTTTTCAATCCGTGGGTCAACGCTTGAATGAATAGAATTTTATATTGTTGAGAGGTTTGAGTTTTGGTTATTCTTTATCAGTGACAATGATGGTCGTTGTGTTAAACACCTTAAGGCTGGATTGAAAATGGAAAGAAGACCATCAGGTCACATAAGTTTTGAATTTTCCTAGCGAAGATGTTAGATATGTTGGTCGGTATTGTCAAAAAAAAATGTTGATTATGTTGTGATTCAGCTATCACTAGTTGTTCGAGTTAAAGGAAGATCAATCTTTGGATTCATGTTCTTTTCTGATCATATGGTGCGGTTCCAGTGTGGAGGAGTGACTACTCCCAAGATTAATGTGAGATCGTCTATGTAATCCTAATGCCTCCTACGTGGAAAATGTGAAGCTTGTTAATGCTCAGCCTTGATAACTGATAAGGTTTCATATTTCTAGTTGCAGCTGGATCAGTTTGGAAGTTTGCTTCTTGAAAGGAGAGTGAGAAAGGATTCCCAAGGGTATGCATGTTATTGCTTTATCTGTTAGTAGCCTTGGTGCTAGTTTTAGAGATGATCGAGATGGCAGTTATATATCTGTAAATTAGAGTAGAGCTTTAGATTGTGTCATTGGCTCATAGTATATTCTTTTGTAGTGGTGTGATTCAGCGTGGAAGCTTTTGGTAGATTTATAGAGTTTACAAGTTTTATACGTTATAGTGATAAGTGTTTGTTCCAATAGCTTATACAGAGATGAGTTCTAGAATTGTCTTCAATTAATAGGATGAGTTTAAGGGTTTTGATTACTCATTGTTTTCCCTTTTGTTGCTCTTACTGTTATTTCTTGGACCTTTTACTTTGATAGTCAAGCATGTCTTAATGAAAATATTTCTTTTCATTTTCTTTATATAAATAAAAGATTTTCTTAGAGTGTCTTTGACCAATGAGTAGTCATTTTCTTTTCAAAAAATGCAAAGGTAGTCATTCTTCAAAAAGAAAATTAGTGATCAAGTTTTATGGTTTGAGATCTTTATGTTTGTTTCTGTTGAGGGACGTAATTTTTTTTATTTTTTTATTTATATATCAACTATTGTTTATCTCTAGTCTTCATTACTTCCCGTGTATGACCTGACAAAACATAGGAGCTTACCATTGAATTTTCTTTTTATTTGTTAAAGACATTCTTCACCGTAATTAGTAAAGTTGTGAACCATCTGGAGTTGTGAAAATACTAAGTTTCTTGTATGTTTTCTTTTACAAGAAGGTAAAAGTTTGATATAAAACTCATAAAGATAACTTTTGAGTACTGTTATCAACATATTTCGAGCAGCACCTCCATTCTAATATAATGACTTCTAAAGCTTCATTTAGTAATCGAGTGTAATATGTGGATAGTTGTTCTTTTCTGTTTGTAGGAAGACTAGGAAAAAAATTGACATGGATTGTAATCTTGCTTGCGTTTCTTTTTGCTTAGGATGCCTCTACTTCTTTCATTGTAGTTTGTTTTGCTGGAAATGCATCCCCATATAGTTTATATTGGCAGGTTTCTATTTTTGTATAGTCTCACTTAAGGAAGCTCTGGTGAATTATTTTTTTTATTATTATTGTTATTAATTTTTTAAGGGGAAAAAAAAAAAACTTGACAAATTACTGAATTTTGGATTCCTGTGATGTATAGGGCAGTGATTTAAGTTATGGCCAATTATGCTGGGGTGAGTTGGAGCGGTAGTTGTCACGGTAGTCTCCATAGACTTGTTCGAGGACGAACAAGAGTTTAAGTCGGGGAAATTGTAACAACCTAGAATTTTTTTTTAATCAAATGAATATTAGAGATTATTTACTTTAGTTATTATTTATTTGTTTAATCGGGTTTCATATAGAAGCAAGTTATACATATATTCATTTAATATATTTGTGCACATTTTTATTGTGAAAACTATTATTATACATACATATAAAGTTGTAAATTGGACAATTAATTATACGACTAGTGGACTACATTTTCAATATATATCATAAAGTGAAATATATTTGAGAAGACATTTAAGAGTCAATGGGTCCCAAGCCCATATCTTATTTCAACCACTCATTTAAGCCACTAGGGATTTGAAGTAAGAGGGGTAACTTAGTTCTTAAAGGGAAAGAAAAGCTCAAATCGTGGACATTAGATTCAAGGTGATACTTTCCAAATTCTTGGGTCTTGCTGCTGTGTGCGCTAGCGGCCAAGGAAATGAATATTTTTTTCTATTCCACTTCAACGCCAAGAGAAAGTTTCGGGTTTAGCTAAGATTCTGCTATATATTCCTACGTTGAGGTAATTTATATTTTGTTTAGTTTACTTTATGATTCTTAATATTCAGTACATGTGTGTAACCATATTAAAACTAAGATGAGGCATTTTAGTTAAATGATGGTATTTCTACATAATTTTGATTCAATTTAATGGGTTTACAAATAATTTATAGTTTTAGCCATAAGCTTGATGTTGGAAAACTGGGGTAGCTTCAAAAGTGAAACTTGATTATATATTTAGGCGTCTTAGCTCGTGGGTGATTCTTGAATTTAATTTAATTTGGGACTTGACCATGTTGATCGAGGGTTAACTTTTTACCCGATCTTTCTGAAATTGAAAATTTAGCTCAACCTTGCATATCTTGACATGTTATTCAATATTTTGGATAGTTTAAGACAATCAAAGGCCGCTCGAGGGACTTTGGAGGGTCATAAGGTAGTGAAACTTCGTCGTATGCGAGGTAAGGGAGACTTGAACTTCTACTTGCTTGGTTTATTATATAAGCATAATATGTATCTTTTTTTAAAAAAATACTTTTTATGGTATCCAAGCTTTAACGCATTGAATATGAGCTCACTAGTTGAAGTAACGTTTTGCGGTTAAGATGCATTATCTAAGCAATGATTAAGATACATTTTCGAAGTCTGCGATAGTTGGAATATCAAAAGTTTGGTTTGTACTTAAATTGGTCAAGAGAGCATAGTATACATTTTATTCTGAATATTATGAGTTTATCCATATACGGAGTATTGTTATTACCTTTCAAGGCTTAGAGTTTATTTAGTTGAGATACGTTATCATGATCTACATATTTTTTGATTAATATCGTGTATGGCATTATAATATCATATTTACCGTGTGTTCCTCGAGATATATTATTATTCATTTTGTCATAGAGTTATGGTTTGGGCTATAATACTTTTATGTTTGGCGATATCCTTCAATTGATACTATTCCCTTAGTGGTATTTGGATCGTGGGCCACTGGTCTAGCCTATTATGGTGATGGCCTATGCCGTTGAGTTAATTTAGCCACTGGTCTAGCCTGTTATGGTGAGGGCCTATGCTACTGATATGTTACAGCCACTGGTCTAGCCTATTATGGTGAGGGCCTACGCTACTGAGTTGATTTAGCCACTGGTCTAACCTGTTATGGTGAGGGCCTATGCTACTGAGTTGGTATAGCCACTGGTCTAGCCGTTATGGTGAGGGCCTATGCTACCGAGATAACATAGCCACTGGTCTAACCTTTCTATGGTGAGGGCCTATGTTACAGAATTGGTTTGTTATTATGGTTGAACGGGGCTCCCTTGGTTGATATTGCAGTTGAGTTGGGTTCCCATATGACTTATGATTCATTTATATACATATTGAATAAGCTTATCTTGTGATTTACTTTTATTGTAAAAAAATCATTCTTATATTATAGACTGGTTTAAGAAAATGGTAAGGACAGGAGGGCTCGTCGAGGATCTTACTGGGTCGGTTGTGACTCACTCCCTTATAGTTTCTATGTGCAGGTTCATTAGTTGAGGCATGACGGATGATCTTGGTCCTGTTCATGATCATATTCCAGCGTTGTACGTAGATGCTACCGCACAGTTCTTGGTAGTGTCTAGTCTTTTTCTCATGATATTTCTAGTTTGGGTTTGAACCCATATTTATATTTCTACACATATAGATGCTCCATGGTTAGCTGTTGGGTTTTGGGTTGGAATAAACTATTTTAGTGTTTTACTCATATTACCAGATTTGTGATATTAATAGTTGTTTTATTTAATTTTCTATTTTTATCGTTCCTTGTTCTTATGAATCCTTGATTTCTTGAAAATAAAATTAAATGAGAAGGTCTTTATAAATTGGTTCGCTTACGGGTAAAAATCCTCAAGTGCCATCATAGACCCGATCTTTGGGTCGTGACACTCAGATAGATAGGTTGATAGACTCCGCGGCTGGACACAAACTGTTAACCTTTCTAGACGCTTATTCGGGGTACAATCAGATTCTTATGGACCCGAAGGATGAAGAAAAAACATTGTTCATCACAGACCGAGGTACTTTTAGTTACAAGGTGATGCCCTTCGGACTCAAGAACGCAGGGCGACTTATTAATGACTAGTGTGTCGCATGTTCAAGGACTACATTGAGAAATCGATGGAGGTATATATAGATGACATGCTAGTTAAATCAGTTCAGGTGAAGGACTAGCTGAATCATTTAAGGGAAGCCTTTGCTATTTTAAGGCAAGACAACATGAAGTTGAACCCTGAAAAGTGTGCCTTCGGCGTTGGTTCGGCAAATTTTTTAGGATTCATAGTCTCTGAATGAGGAATCGAGGCTAACCCAGGAAAAATCAAAGCAATTGAAAAAAAAATTCGCGATGAGCTCTCTGGGGTGAAAGAGGTCCAGCGCTTAACTGGCCGAGTCGCTGCCTTGAGTAGATTCATCTCGAGGTCATCAGAGCGATGTCACAAATTCTTCTCTGTCCTAAGGAAGAATAACACCTTCGAGTAGACCTCGGAGTGTAAAGAAGCGCTGAAAGAGTTGAAATACAATTTGGCTAATGCGCCATTGCTCGCCAAACTGAAAGAGGGAGAAACTTTGTTGGTCTACCTGGCTGTGTTCGATGTGTCAGTGAGCGTTATGCTGGTTCGAGAGGAGGATGGCAAACAACAGCCCATCAACTACATAACCAAAATGCTCCTCGACGCTGAAACCAGATATCCCCATTTGAAAAAGTTAGCACTTGCTTTAAAACTACGGCCTTATTTTCAATGCCATCCAATAGCCGTAGTCACCACCTTCCCTTTGAGAAATATATTGCATAAACCAGAGTTGTCAGGAAGGTTGTCCAAATGGGCAGTAGAGTTGAGTGAATATGATATCACATACCAACCCGAACAACCATCAAATCCCAAGTCTTGGCAGACTTTGTGGCTGATTTTATTGTTGGGATCCTCCCCGAGGTTGAAAAAGAAAACTTGATGTCCAAGGGGCCTACCTCGGGAATATGGACGCTCTACACTGATAGAGCAACCAACTCTATAGGTTCGGGGCTTGGGATAGTTTTGGAAGCTCCAACAGGGGAGATAATTAGGCATTCGGTTCGGTTCAAGAAAATAACGAACAATGAAGCCGAATATGAAGCAGCTCTAGCAGGCTTGGAGTTGGCTAAGGAAATGGGGGTGGAAAGAATTGAATTGAGATGCGACTCACAACTAGTGGTGAATCAAGTGCTCGGGGACTATTCGGCTCGTGAGCCCAGGATACAACAGTTCTTAGCCCGAGCACAACGCATCTTTGCTCAATTCTAAGAGTGGAAAATCAAAATATATCCCAATAGAAAAACGCAGAGGCCGACGCCTTAGCTAACTTGGGTTCGGCTGTGGAAGAAAGACACTCGGGGACTGATTCAGTCGTTCGGTTTCTCTCAGCACAGATGAAGGACATGAAATTGGAAGTCAATTCGGTAGAACACAGGTGGGATTGGCGAACCAACTTCATATCTTCTTTTGAGTTAGGGACTCTCCCCCCAACAAAAGAGAAGCAAAAAAGTTGAGGACTCAAACAGCCTCTTATTCGATGATTTTGGGGAGATTGTATGGCCCAATGGCCAAATGTTTGGGTCTGGGGGAGATTAGCTATGTTATGAGGGAAATTCATGAAGGTAAATTTGGCAATCATTCGGGAGGAAAAGCTCTAGTAAGTAAGCTACTTCGAGCTGGATACTATTGGCCAACTATTAGTACAGACGCCAAAGCCTTTGTGAAAACATGTGATAAGTGTCAGCGACATGGTCGAATGATCCATCAGCAGGTCGAACCCCTACATTCGGTTATATCACTATGGCCATTTATGAAATGAGAAATGGATATAATAGGCCCACTGCCAAAGGCGAAGGGAAGTGTTCGGTTTATACTTGTGCTGACCGACTACTTCACCAAATAGGTGGAAGCAGAGGCCTTCACCGAAGTTAGGCAGAAGGAGATGATAGATTTCATTCACAAGAATATAATCTACAGGTTCGGTGTCCCGAGGGAAATTACTTGTGACAATGGGTCTCAGTTTATGGGGACGTTGGTCACTTACTTCTTGAAACAATGGGGCATAAAGAGAATAATGTCAACGCCTTATCACCCAAGTGCTAATGGTCAAGCCAAATCTACGAATAGAATTATCATTGAGAACATAAATAAAAGGCTTGATGAGGCAAAGGGTCCATGGCCCGAAGAGCTGCCCGTGGTGTTGTGGACAATGCGAACTACGGAGGAGAACATCACCGGTGAAACCCCTTTTTCCCTCGCTTATGGGATGGATTCCCTCATCCCCGTAGAAGTGGGTGAACCCAGTCTTCAGTACACCCATGCTACGAGGACGCGAATCAATAGGCTATACGCATAAAGCTGGACTTACTCGAAGAAGAAAGGGAATTAGCCGTGATTCGGTTAGAGGCTCAAAAGAGAAAAATTGAAGCATATCTCAATAGGAAAGCCAAAATTAGAGATTTTAAAGTTGGTGATCATGTGTTGAAGGCTTCGAATCAGTCAGCTAAGGAAAAGAATGCTGAGAAACTTGTTGCAAACTAGGAAGGACCTTATAAAGTCAAAGCGGTCCGAAAGGGGTCCTACCAACTTGAAGACTTAAAGGGCAAGCCCGAGCCCCTAAATTAGAACATCTCCAATTTAAAATGGTATTACTTCTAGCATCAAGGTATACAATCCTTGTTCAATAAAATTTCACCTACAGCTTCGAGCCGAAAATGCTCCAATGGCTTTGGTCGAATAATTCTAACTGACCCCTCGTTTTGCTTTGCTTGGCCTTTTCAGGGAGCGGAGGAGACGATCTACAGTGTTTGAATCTTCATCAAGATTCACACCCGAACACTGGGGGGATGTGAGAGGGATGCGGCCGAAGTCGAGCTAAAAGCACTTCTTACTGAAGTCTATCTATTCGATAACCGGGGACTGATGCCCAAAATGTAGATTAGCATTTTGTAATTTGCAATTTTCGCCCAGTAGTGGTATGTTTATTTTCGCGCCTAAGTCTTACTTGAACTAGGCCTTATGTAAAAGCCAATTATTGCTCGTTGATATCATCAATGAAATAAACTTGATTCAATATCTTTTTGTTTCTACGATTCTATATACCGAAGTTATCTCTTACATGCATCAGCTCCGGAACGAGACGTCATTCCAAGTTAGCTTCGATCTTATATGAAACAAGTCTTTCAAGCAAAATTATTTTAAGTGCTCAGCTCAAAAAGTCCTAAGGAAAAATGAAAGCTAACACTTAAAGGCAAAGGACAAATTCATTCAAGGCTCGAAACCCACAAAAGTTATTTACATCAAAAGCCCGAAGGTTATAGCAAAAACAAAATAAAACTAAGCAGGAAAAGCTACAAAAGACAAGCTAAGACCGGGGACTGTCTCCCTCCTCGGACTTTCCTTCTTCAGCACTTTCCTCGTCATCATCGGCACTTTCCTCGTAACCTTCGCCATCTTCGACGCTCTCCTCGCCGCCTTCACCATCTTCGGCTTCATCTTCATCAGAGCCTTCGCTCGAAGGCAACTCATCAACAATTTTCTGGGCCTCGGCAGCATCTTTTTCGGCTGCAGCAATCTCTTCATCAAGGTTAATCTCTTTGTCCTTGCATTATTTGAGGGTTGTTAACCTGGTTTTGATGAAAGCCCATGTGTTTTCGAGATGCATCCTTGAAGCCTTGACCTTGGCTCACCTTACCACTTCTGTTGATTCCTCCTGAAGTCGAGCAACTTCAGTCCCCAAACCGGGGACTTTACCTGTTTGGACTTCTAGCCTCTGAATCGTGAGGAGATACTCCTTCGAGTTCTCATGATGTTGGTTGGTGTTGTCAAGAAGTTGAGCCTTTGTTTGAGCCAACTCCTCGGCGAGTTTTTCCATGTTAGCGTCTAATGCCAAGTGCTCAACTCGATGCTTCTCAACCAGAGATTGAACCTCGGCTTCAGTAGCAGAAACAACCTCCTTCAAATCTGATTGGGATTTATCCAACCGTGCCCGTAATTCTGCAATTCGGTTCAAGTATTTTTCCTTCTGAGCTTGAATTGCAGCCGAGGCTCGTTGAATCTCATCAGCCCTCTCGCTTTCGAGTTGCTGCATCCTTAAGAAAAGGATCAATTGTTGGGTAAAAATTAACAGATTGTCAGATTTGCAAAATATTCAAATTGCTGATGAAGAAAGAACCAAGTTAAAAGGGGCATACCCAGCAGCATTGGAAGTAGAACTAGCGATCAATTGTGCAGGAGCCAACTTCCTAAGGATAACCTCTTCTTTGGCCCCCAACAGCGGACTCTCCAAATCCGAAGATCGAATATCACCTCGAGCACCACTCGTGGTAGCACCCCCCTCGGCAGTTGGAACTGTCTCAACCTTGGCCTCGCCAACTTTAGCCTTGCCTCGAGCCTTAGCGACCTCTTGATCAGACCCTTCGAGGTCCACCATTTCGGTCTCCTTAGCTTCCTCAAGATCTTCGTCACTAGGCTCATCAATCAACCCGCAGCGTTGCACAGTAACAACCTCGAGCCCAGCGGCAGCGGTCACTTCCAAACGAGGGCACTTTGCCTTGGTTGGCCTCTTTGAGACAGCTCTCTTCATCTTCGAATTTGTGGAGGAAGAGGGGGAAAGCTTATAGGTAAAACAGAGGAATGAGTTGAAATACTTAATTGCTTGGCTCGCTGAGCCCTTGGACTTCTTCTCTTCGGCGATCTGCTTTGCCAAGCTTGCCATTTTACTAACGCCATCTTTGGCGTCTATCACCTTCTTCTCCTTTTTCTCTTTCTTCTTTTCTTCCTTCTTCTCTTTCTTCTTTTTCTTCTTTTCTTTTGTCCCTCCCATTTCGATAACCTTTTATTCGGACAATATTGCACTGACAACCACACAATCACCGTATGCTCATTCCCATTCTAAGTCACTACCTCACATACGCACACCAATTACGCTATTTTAAAAGTATTTGCACAAACGACTGTAATTTTACAAAATTTGCATATTTTGTCACGATTTCTCACAATTATTTCTACTTTTAACAAAATTACCTAAATTATTGTGAAACCTAAGATAATAGGTTTTTCTAATCATTTTATCTTTCACAATTAATTTTATCATTTTTTATAATTTTATAAATACTCAATTACGATTTTTCCATGCATTTATACGCTTTCTATACATTTATATGTATTTTTATACATAATATATACATTTTATACATATATATGCTAGATATACCTCACACTCCTCTAATTAGACACGTCAGTGCCACGTCGCACCTACATGTTTTAATCTCAGCCGTTCAAGGCTTGATCCAACGGCCAGGATCACCCTTACCATTTTTAACTACATACTCCCCCCCCCCCCCCCAAATGCAAAACCTATTCATTTCCCCTCAAAAAATCTCAGTCGCCCTCTCTCTATTCTCTCTCGCGAGAAACTCTAGCGATTCACTGTTAATGGCTATTTTCGGTCCACTCCGGTGGCAAGACGACGTGAAAACTACACCGTCATACTCCTTACGCCTTCCGCTACAAAACCCCTAAATTTATGTTCTCATTTGGCAAAGGTTAAAAGATCGACCCTCGCCTTGACTTTGTCTCTGTCGCCGGAGAAGAGACGCCGACAGCGACTGAGCAAGACCTGAACGTAGTCATCTTGAAAAAAGGGAAAACCCTTGTCCACGCTTGACTAGAGTTGGATCCAATTTCAATCTGATTCCAAGACCTAAATGGGTAATCTCTATCTCTGTTAATGATTCTGAACCTACGTGATGCCGTTTTCCTAATTTTCCACGCACTTACATGTTTGTATGTTACTTGATAACTAATTAATTAAAATCCGTGTGGTTTAACAATCCTTGCCCATTTCAACTGATTTTAGTTAAGTGTTGCCTTGAGTTCTTGTGTGTGTGGTTTTTGTGCCTTAAGTCATCTTTGTTAGTTGCTAAATATAAAACAAAAGGTAATCTTTAAACTGTCTATGTTCATTCTTGTTTGCTGCAATGTATTCAGCCTACCACCCTGTCAAAGTGCATAAGTTCTCATGATTATATTCAACGTTGGGTGATTGAACTATTTTACATGCTTGGAAGGATCTGGACCTGTCGAAATTGAATCTTTGATTGGAAATTTGGATGGAAATCTGTTTGGCAACTTGAATAGCATCATTCATAATTGATTAATGAAATTTTATTAGGATAGTTGGAGGATTTCCAAGCCTAAACGGGTCTAGAACATTCTTATACACTGGTGTTTGAATTTTGATGTATTACTAACTAAAGGGAAAAACTATATTTGTTAAGAAGTTTGTTTGCCCTAAATTTAGGATTTTGATTGATGCCATATATGGAAGTAACATCTAAGAGTGTCCCCTGTTATTTCTAGAATGCAATATTCTCTTGCCTTGTAGGTTTACCCATTTGAACTTGAATTCCTAGCACCATCACCTATATAAACCGGCTTTTCTTTTCACTCTCACATAGACATACACTTATACTTACACTGAAAAAGGCTTAGAAACACACATAGCACTTCACATGCATGCTTCTCTCTCTCTCTCTCTCTCTCTCTCTCTCTCTCTCTCTCTCTCTCTCTCTCTCTCTCTCTCTCTCTCTCTCTCTCTCTCTCTTTCTCTTTCTCTCTCTCTCTCTGCCTTTGTTTTCTTTTAAGGAATTCCTGCTTTGGTTGTGTGCTAGCTCTGTTTTTCAAGCATCAGTCTCTCTTTTTTTTTCACTCTGTTTGTTTCACACTACTAAGAGGTATCTCTACACTCCCAGCTATTATCTGCATCTGCCTTCTTGAATTTCTTTATGCTTGTTTATATTGTCTATGCTTTATTTTAAACTGCATATGCCTATCTGCTACCCCACTTCTTGTTTCTGGGTTCTTTCTGGTTCTTATTAACCTTGTGCAACTATGAGGATGATCTGAAAGGTCATACAAATATTTATTTAGATGCAGGGGCATTATATAACTTACTGTTAGGGGCCTTTCAATAGCCTAGTCACTGATGGGATTGGAATAAGCTCTAAATACCCGTTCTTTCCCTCTCTAGTCCCCTGTTTGTGTACATTCATTAGGATTCCCTGCTTGTATTCCTTTAAAACAGGGTGCACAGCTACAAGGCTGTGCATATGGCCACCCAGGTGCCCTCTCTTATCTTTTTCCTCCTTATGTGGCTGCATCACGCATTAAAACAAAGCCTTTGCATTTAAATGTTTAAAGTAATATTTAATATGCGAATGTTTAACAGTTTTAAATGTTATTAGTGTCATCTACATAGAACTTGGTGATTTCAATGGCAAGTTTAACTCCTAGTTGAGTAAGAATCAGTGTAGGACAGATTTTGTACTTAAAACTACGTCGAAAGTATGATTTGCTTAAAACGAGGGCTATATGTGCTAACACTGCTTAATACGTGACTGTTTCTGTAAAACTAAGTCTGCCTTCTGTTGCCTTAATGATCCAGGCCCAAAAACCCTTTTAAACTTGGCCTATTTCGTGTGTTTTCATACTCTCAACTCCTATACACTAATATAATAGTGTGTATGGGTGTATAAAGTATTTTGGGGTCAATTATACGATATACTATATACACTTTCAAAATCGATATCGCTATTATCTCATGTATTTACATGCCTATACTTATATTATGTGTGGCAGCCCCTATTTGTATTTGTGTGCTTTGTGAACATTATTTCTTTCCAAAAACAGTCCCCTACTTATATTTTGAAATTTGACCCCTAAATCAAATAGGGACTAAGGTTAGGGCTCAACAACTAATGACGAGTCACACCGACCCTAAATGGCAAACATTTCATTTCAAAAATAACCTCAATCCAAAACTGGCTATTTTCGCAAAGCTGGACACTTTTGAAAAACTGGTTATTACTGGAAATTAAATAGATACTTGGAAATTATACATATAAACTGATCCAAACTATTTCTTGCAAAATTGGCCTGTTTAACTCAATGTTTATTAATTTAAGGCTAAATGTGCGATTAGGCATAAGGCTTAGGTCGTCCTTGCAAATTTGAAAGTCCAATTGTATATACATGCCCTTATACACTATTTTGCACGAATAGACTTAATTCCTTGAGCAATTGTGAATTTGACTCTTTGAGTTTGTAATATATATATTTGTGGACATTCATAACTTGCATAGACATCCCAAAATATAGACTCGGGCTGGAACCACTTTTCGTGGGACTTGGGGAAGTGCCTAACACCTTCTTCTCCGAGTCACTTGGACTTCTTACCTATTGAATCTGTAAAACTAGACTAGTTTAATAAAGACCCGACCTTAGACACTTAGGTGACCTAATACACCTTAGAAATCCATATTAGGTGGCGACTCCAATTCTTAACTCAAACGAGTTACCCAGTCAAACCTGAAACTTAACTCGCTCCGAGTTGAGTTTAAAACTGGGTATGACAGAATGGCGACTCCGCTGGGGATACTCAAAGTCCTAACCATAACTAGTCCTTATTTTGGGATTGATTATTATCTTATTATTCATATTATTATTATTTTACTAACTTGGTTTCTTTTTTTATTTTTCTTTTTTTCTAGTTATTTATATATATTTGAAAATTGATGTAATATTGACATATTTCACTCATATTCCTCCACTCCTGGAAACGATACTTTAAACAGATACGGACGATTACGTGGATCTCACGGTCGTTCCACCTCAAAAAACCTTTTAGGAGGGACGTTTTGGAATATAGTTGGTCCGTGGTACAACCAACAATTTCAAATGGTCCCACCCCTTTGGCTGTCCACCTTGAAAACCGTGTCTAGAATTACACCACCCTTTGAATGTAATGCGCATGCATCATACCATAAGAAGGGCTCCCCGTGAGCCGACTAGTCTTCAACTTGTCCAAACTACTTGACTGATTTTTACCCCGAAGGAACATTTGGACATGCTTATGTGCATTTGAGAAAAGAGAAAGAAATAGAAAAAAAAAAAGAGAAAAGAAAAGTGAGATGAAAATAAATACGCATTTTGACTTGTCCAATTGTTCTAAAAAGGGAGGTGAATTTTAATCATTTATTTTCTTTTTCTTATAGGACATCATGAGTCAAAAGTTCCACCATTTTGGAATGACTATGGGCGCACCTCCTTTGTTAACTAATTGGTGGAATAATTTATCGTTGGGCGAGCAAATCGAAGTACGCCAGCATTTGGGTCATTTGGTTTCTCTATTAGAAATGGAGTCGTGTAGAGAAATGATTGAAGCGTCGGTGTCAATTTAGGATGAAAAACTGAATGTGTTTAGATTTGGGGACGTTGACTTAACACCTTTGCTGGAAGAGATAGGAGGATTCATATCACACTCGGGGCTAGACAAACATCGTTGGCAGGGGAGTCGCATTTTAGCTCCCAGTGTCCCCACACCTGAGGAGTTTCGTGATAAATTAGGGATGGTAGCAAGTATGAATGTAGAATTTTTACAACTAAAGAAAATACCATTTTTCAATTTTCACAACAGGTTTGGGTGTTTGAGTGCATTCGACGACCGTAAGAAAGAGTTCAAGTCCTACAATAACTGGAGGAGAGCTAAACCATTTGCATTTGGTGTTTGTTTCTTAGGAGTAATGGTGTTCCCTGAAAGCTCAAATCACGACATATGTTCGAGGCTTGTCATGGTTACTGATGCGGTATTTAATGGGACTGATGGTTATCATTATACTATAGTTCCTACAATTGTGGCAGATATTTATCGGGCTTTGGATTATTGCAAAAGAGGAGCAAACTATTTTCAAGGTTGAAACCTTCTACTACAAGTGTGGTTTAAGGAGAATTTGAGGAAAGTGAGAGGTGTGCAAGAATTGTCTAAGCCAACTGGTTCCAACTACTTGGTTGGAGAACGGTACGGGATTCCAAAATTCAAGCAGCCAAGCAGCACAGAGAAATGGGTAAGATTGTTTGAAAGCATAACGGAGGATTCAATTCAATGGATGTTCACTTGGTTTCCTTCATAAGATTTCATCATTAGCTCTGAGAAGGCATCCTTTGTGATACTTATGGGATTGAGAGGTCTCCAACCCTATCAACTACAGAGGGTGATGAGGCAAGCGGGGAGAAAGCAAATCATCCCACTCATACCAGACACGAAGGCCTATCGGTTCGATTATGCTGAAGACATTGTTCCAAAAGTCAAGAGAATTAGAAAATCCTGGGTAAGTAGACAAGTCATGGGGAAGGAGTCATTGCATCAGACCGTTACAATGTTGGATGCGAAACAAATTACAATAGTTGGTTACGTTCTAGCATAAAAGGAAATGTGGTAGTAGGGCCGAGCCGAGGGAATGATATAAGAGACCGAGAGGCAGAAGCTCAAATTGGATACCGAGAGTTCATGTTAAAGGCCGTTAAAATGGACAAAGAAAAAGAGAAGAGATCGAAATGTGGAGGAAGCGCACATTAGAGTTGGAAGGAAAGATAGAGGCGTTGGGGATGAAGCTGGAGCAATAGAATGAGGAGTGTGCTGAGGTAGATATCCTACATTTGGTCGCCGCCAAGGGGTACTTAACCAAAGCTATGGAAGAAGTCAAGGAGATTACCCGAGAAGCAAAAAGAGTCAGGCTGGAGGAGGAGCGTGTTGCCTAGTCAAGTGTCATTTATTTTGTATCTTTTATTTCCAAAATTCGTCATGTATCGAATTTCAAAAATCGTTTTGGGAATCTATGAAAATAATTGGCAACAAAATGCGTATTTATTTTCTTTGCATCATGATAAACCTAGGAAGGCTAGACGTCTTTGGCACGTCATAGTCCATTAGTAAACCTATATCCAAATGTCGAAAGGGTTCTTAATCCATAAAAGACAAAAACTGCATCCTTGCATGGATTCGAAGAAATGTTTGCGCAAAATATTGATCGTTTGTCTAAGTATGATCAAGACTATAAGAGTGTTTTAATCTTTACTTTTCCTGTTTTATTTTCAGAGTATGGCTTCAAGAGGTACACTCCAATTCGAGACTGTTTCCCGAGCTCCTCACTTGATTAGACTCTGGTGGAAAGATTTGGCTGCTGTCAGTAAGGTCCATGTTCAAAAGGTGTTGGGAGAACTAGTGGCTCTCAAGGCTTACACTGCCTTGCCTGGTTTAGCCGAGGCTGCTACATATTTCTGGGACTACAAAAGGGCGGTATTTCATTTCAATGGTTTGGAGTTGGCACCAATGCTAGAAGAATTTGGAGGACTAGCAGGGTTAGAGCCTGGGCCCGAGACCATAATTTATCCCCGAGACGTGGACCCTAAGGAGTTCATTGAACTATTGCACGCTCCTTATGATCCATACGTCGAAGGAGTACATGATGGAAAGGTCACTTATGGAGTATTTATATTCTAGATTTGGAGATCCAACTCTTAGGCATGATTGGACTGGGGCATGGGAAATTCAAGATTGGGAGTGGACTGAGTCAAATACTTTCATTGTTGCTTTTCTTGGGAGCATGGTTTTCCCCGAGAAAGAAGGAAGGATCGACATAAGGCTGGGGAGAGTAGTCGAAGGATTACGCAAAGGCGCTCACAAGCGCCAAGTGAGTTTGATTCCAATAATTGTGGGGGAAGTTTATAGGGCTCTAACCAAATGTAGAAAGTGAGGAGACTTCTTTGAGGGGTGCAACCTTTTGCTGCAAATATGGTTGATAGAACATTTACACAGTGTCCTCATCAGTCCAATAGCACCAAGGCCATCAAGAGATGGAGGCATTCGCTCACATAGCACCCGCATGGCTGGAACAACAGTATGGGAAGATCCCGCGAACATGCGAGGATGGTACACCAAATTTGAAGAGCTACAAGAGGTACAGTGGGTAATTGAAAACTGTGTTGGTTTTATCATTTCCATACAAGGTCAAGACACTACTTTCTTGACGTTGATTGGATTACGAGGAACTTACCACTATGTTCCTCTAAAAATTCTCTGACAAGTAGGGATGACATAACAAACTCCTCAGTTGACAAAAGGGAGAAGTTTCAACGTTGTCATAAAGGACATTGAGCACCCGATGGTTGGTACGATATTGACAATGTAGGAAGGAAGGCTTGCAATTTTGCCGTGGCCGAGACAGCAGGGTGAACTTCGTTACTACTTTGACTTATCCTCAGTGGCTCAGTGAAAATAGGGAGAAGTTTCGATCAAAGACTGTGCTGAAAAGAAAAGTCGAAGCTCCAAGTGTCGCTGAAAAGTACAAGAAGCTACGACACAAGTTCGACCAAAATAGGAAGGAGTTAAGGGTGAAATAAGAGAGGGAGATGAGGAGGCAATATAAGGAAAGGATCAAAGGGGATGAGCTTAAGTATTGGACAGGAAAAATCATGGCAGCAAGGCAAGCCGCTAAGAATCTGCAAGACTTGCTCAAGGGATGGGGAGATTATTTTAAGTCAGTGCCGTTGGAAGAAAAGGAAACAATGGGAGTAGAAATCTGTGAATTCTTTACAAAAGCTCTGGGTGACACGCGACCTGGAAAGGACCTGATGGAGATGTTCGTCGCCCCTCCACCAGTAAACCTGGTTCACAAACCTAAGGAAGAAACCGAAGGGAAGAAGGAAAAAGAAGATGCTGGAACTGATGCTTGATTCAAAACCTCTTTGCTTGGCATATAGTCTGGTCGTTTTAAGTCGAGTCGTTTTTCTTTCGTCTTTTTCTATTTAGTTCATTGTCTCAAATTAGTGATTGTAATAGACGAACTACGCCCACAAACGCAGACCCTATGTTGCTTCCACTTGCTGAACTATGCCCGCAAATGCGGACCCTACTCTGCTGCATATTTTTGAACTATGCCCACAAATGCGGACCCTACCCTATTGTCATTGCTGTCATGTTCACAAACGCGAACCCTATATATCCACCGATGCGGATTCTATACTTCTCAAATTGATCTCATGTCCATAGACGCGGACCCTATATATACGCTGATGCAAATTTTATGCTTTCATATTAATGTCGTGTCCACAAACGCGGACCCTATATATCCATCGACGCAGATTCTATGCTTCTCCAAAAGATGTCTTGCCCATAAACGCGGACCCTATAGATCCACCGACGCAGATTCTGTGCTTCTCCAAAAGATGTCATGTCCGCAAACACGGACCCTATATATCCACCGATGCAGATTCTATGCTTCTCCAAAAGATGTCATGTCCACAGACACGGACCCTATATACCCACCGACATGGATTCTATGCTTCTGTTGCTTCTCAAATTGATGTCATGTCCACAAACGTGGACCCTATATATCCACCGACATGGATTCTATGCTTCTGTCAAATTGATGTCATGTTCACAGACGCAGACCCTATATATCCGTCGACATGGATCCTATGCTTCTCAAATTGACGTCATGTCCACAGACGCAGACCCTATATATCCACCGACATGGATTCTATGCTTCTGATAATTTGATAAATTTTTCTTTGCAAGAGTTGTTTGGTATACTTGGTACCTGTGTAGATCTACAATGAAAGAAAAATTGTGAGTTTTTTGGGGGAGGTTGACTTGCGCATTCGCTATGTTGTACTATGTTGTTGTCTCTTGTATAATCTCCTCCTTATAATATCTCCCTTTTCGAATGTCGAACCTTAGTTGAGCTGTGAGCAAGGGATAAGAAAAGGGGATATGCATGTGTTTTGTGAAAAATTATTTTTAAAAATTAATGTAAATTTATTCCATTGAATTATAGACTGCGACGTGTTATTTGGACATAATCTCTTCTTTATCCATTTGCTGCTCAAAGATCGTCCATTTTGAAATTTTGAGAGAAGCTCAAAATTTCTTCCCCAGTGTGCTGCTTGTATTTTCCTTAAATTTTTGAGGTCCCTCAAAAATTCTGCCTCAGTGTGCTGTGATGTATTCTTTGAATTTTTTGAGGAAAACTCAAAAAATTCTGCCCCAGTGCCTAATAAAATTCTCTTATGACGTGACCGTGCCTTGAGTAGGCTCCATACGTAGCCTACGTATCCCCTCTTGGGAATCAGGTCGCTACGTAGTTCAAATCTAATAAAGATGACTATTGCTTGATTTATAGTGTCTTTTGATTGTATCTGAGTAAAGGATCATGTCAATTTTGTCTCGATTTGGAGAGTTCCACTTCAGGGCCAACTATCATTTTTTAACTTCCTTGTTAAATGTCTTTGCCATTCTATTGCTTGTTATATCCATACTTTGCTATCCACGAGTGTCACTTGCTCGGGTAGGCTTTGATCCATTTGAGATTGTCTCATTCTGCTTCTCATATGTATTTTTATTGTTTCGCCTTGAATTTTAAGTCATCTTCTTCAATATGCTCTTGTCTCATGTGTCTGCTATAAGATCTCCTTAAATGTCCTTTATCGAATCATCATAGCCTGGACTGTACTTTTCGTTTTGGGCTGCTCTCTCACATCGTAATCGCAGATTCAACGGAATTAAAATGATTTTGCAGAAAGTGAATGATACATACTTAATTTGGACTTGAGATATAGTCTTCGAAAGGAAACAATGATGCAACAAAGTTGAAAAACAAAGAAAACAAAAGCTAACGACTCGGAGTCGTATTTTATTTAAGAAAACAACTAATGCCCCAGCTCCACTAAGGTTCTCGACATGCTCAGATATGCTGCAGGTTCAGTTGTTCGGCATAATTTCAGTTTTAGCTTTCTGGATGTTCAGGACCTTAGTATACTTTTCGGGAACTACATCATATTCTTCCATGAATAGCTCTTTTAGACCGGTCAGCTCATCTTCTACATCATGAATACCTTTGGCAAGTCCTTCTCCCTCGAGAGTTTTCATGTAGCTTGAAAAGATGGATGCTTGTTTCAGAGTTGGAACAAACTGCTGTAGTGAATGATAATCTCTTGTATCTTTTGTAGTACTTTTTCCTTTGCAAACCAAGATGTACCCCAGGCCAAACTTGTATTCATCAAACACTGTGTCTGCTTTTATAATCATGCCTTCCAAATTGCATTCTTTGCTGAAGTCGATCATATTCACCTTCTCATCCCCATGATTGGGTAGTGGGTTATTGTGCACATTTGGCGCCTTCAAATGAATGACCTTTTCATCTATTAGGTCTTGAATCTTATCTCTTAGTAAAAAATATTTCTCTGTCTCATGCCCCGGTCCACCCGAATGATATGCACACCTTTTACTGTAATCAAAGTTAGGTGAAGGTTTGTCTGGCATATTTTGAAGTATCGGAACGATAAGCCCGTCAGCTTTCAATCTCTTGAACAATAGAATGCGAGATTCGGCTAGTGGAGTGTAGTTCCTTTTGGGTCTTTGTTTTGCCTTAGGGCAGGGCCTAGGAGGGTACGGTGGTTCATTTCGGTAGTTGGGTTGAGTATTTTACTGGTATGGTGGGCGGTTTGGTGCTGGGGTGTGCAATATATAGGTCGAGTGGGCTGAGTATTGTAAATGGGATATTCAGGTGGTATGTGATGGTAGGAATAGAACGGTGGAGGTGTTTGATAATAGTGGTTGAAAGTAGAGTCTTGAATGGTTGCAGCAAAAGAGACTTCATCTTTCTTCTTTTTGGAAAGGCTCACATTTCAAGACTGGATGACCTTATTAGTAGCTTGTAGTGCAACTAGGCTAATAATCTTTCCACTTTTCAGCCCTTCTTTTACGTCATCTCCCATCAACACTACATCAGAAAACTTCTGATTTTTCATATGTAGCCGCTTATCGTAATAGACGTCCTCTTGAATGCGGATGAATATGTTCACTATTTCTTTTTCATCCATAGCGGGTTGCACTTTGGCAGCTTCTGTTCTCCACCTAGTAGCATATTCTCTAAACGTCTCTGCGGGTTTCTTTTTCAACTTTTTCAAGTAGAAATGATCTGCTACCATTTCGGTATTGTATCCAAATCTGTCTACAATGTCTGCTGCCATATCTTCCCAACCAAGTCATCTGCCTGGTTTCTGCTTAGAAACCCAACTTAAGGCCTCTCCAGTCCAGCTTCGACTGAACAACTTCACTCGTACTTTCTCATCTTCCCCTACTCCAATCAACTTATCACAATATGTTCTCAGGTGTGCCATAGGGTCTCCAGTGCCATTGAAAAGGTCGAACTTTGGTATCTTGTATCCGTCTGACAATTTCAAAGTAGGATAGATGCACAAGTCTTCATAAGCTAAACCTTTAGTGGTTTTGCCTAACTCAAACTTCTTAAAGGCTGCCTCCAGCTTACGAACTTTCTCTTTTGTCTCCATCATCATTGGCTTCATCCTCCGCCTATTCATAGTTTTCATGGTCTTTGACTGGCGAAGTGAGTTGTTTGGGATTCAGCAGTGAACATAGGGTTGTAAGGCTGCGAATATGTGGTGTTGGTGCGAGGTAAGTTTGTGTTTAGGTAAGTAGGATGTTCAGTAGGTGGTGCTTGATAACTAGTGGTTAGGGTTGTTTGGTAAGTAGCAGTTGGTGCCTTTTGGTAGACAGCGGGTGGTATTGTCTGGTAAGTAGCAGGTGGTGCTGTTTGGTATGTGGCTGGTGGTACTGTTTGGTAAACAACGGGTGTATCAGTTGGGTGTATAGAGTCCTTTCCATTAGGTCGGGCTGACCCACTTGGATCGACGGGCTCTCCTGAATGGGCGGAGTTAACAATGGGTAAGCTCGCCCTTGTCAGTTTCTCTTCAAGTTCTCTAATTCTTTGCTCCAAAGTAGTAACATGTTCATCATATCCGCCGGGGCAAGCTTGCGGGGTGTTCCACTAATACCAATATTATCGTCACTAAGAGCAGCGTTATTCAACTCAGACATAATGTTTCGTCCTCCTCTTCTTCTAGTTTGTGAAAGGGGAGGAGTTGTAACTGGGCATTTTTCTCTCGTCCGACACTGATGCTCGGCCAGAATGCACAAGTCAACCTCAGGAGTGGGAGTAAAACTAACACATGAAGGTAATAAGTTAATATCAAGATAATAATTTTCATATGCAAAATATATCATACCCTATAATGCAAGGGACCTCTTTTTTGCCGGAGGTAGGCCTAACGAGAGCAACATATATAATATGCATAATAGGCGTAATTGGATTCAGACAAGGTTGGCAAATGGACTTTAACATGCCAAGGATGTTAAGCCTTCCTAAGTTTGAGTATGGTATTTAAAATTGAATGAGTGTCATACATCATCCTATTTGTTCTCATAACCCAAAAATGAACGAAAAATAATTTTATTAAATAATATCTTGTTACATAAAAGTGGAAACAACAAATATATATATATATATATATATATATATATATATATATATATATATATATATATATATATATATATATATATATATATATATATATATATATATATATATATATATATATATATATATATATATATATATTTTGGTAAATAGAAATAAATAATTGACTCTGTTACATAAAAGTAAGAAAATGAAATTAATCTAACGTCTAAGTCCTCGTTGATCTTCCAAGTCTTCGTGACTTGTGACAACCTGCAATCAAAATAAACAATTAGATAATCCCCCCTTTAGAGAACAAATGGCATGCATTAGACAAGTTCAATTTTAAATTAATGCACACGTAACACATTTAAACGTCCCTTACGATTAAAAACCCGTTCGGTTCAATCAAATATGGTGAACTAGTAGACTTAGACACGAGCCGAAGTCGAAATTTTCCTAAATATGACATGATGCATGGTTCTTAGACAAGAGTTTCCACTAAGAGTTGGTTTAACTCGACAAGGTACCTCCAAACGGACTATTTGGAAGTGGAAAGTGTACAAACTGCCAACAGCTTCGCTAGTTGACTAATTTTGTACATCTTTCCTAAAGGGTGTTTTAGTAGTGGAACGACTGTGAGTTTCACGCAATCGCTCTTTGTGGGTGAAAGTGTGAATTTCCAGGAGTGGAGGAGTATGAACGGAATGACAATTATAAAATACATATAATTAAATAAAATTATAAATAACAATTAAAGAATTAGCCAAAACGAAATAATTATTGAAGAAATAAAATAAAGAAAAAGCGTTAGTCCGGTAATAAAAATAATAAAAGCAATAAATTAAACTCAATCATAAAAATCGTAATGGTTAGAACATAAAATCCCCAGCAGAGTCGTCATTCTGTCGCACCCCACTTAAAACAAGTAAGTGGTGTTCGACTTGAGGTAACTCGTTTGGAGTTAGAGTTTTGGAGTCGCCACCTAATAAATTATCTAGGCGTATTAGGTCACCTAAAAAATATTTCTACTAATTTGAAAGTTAACTCCGGGTTGGTCTTGCTAACTAGATATTCGGATAAGTGTTCAAGTTAACCTAGAAGGAAGGGGTTAAGCACCTCTTAAGTTTCACAAATGTGGTTCCCGACCAATTTCTATAATTGGGTTTATTTGAGCAATTTTAACTAATAAGGGACAAGAATTAAATAAAAGGACATAGCACGTAAACAAGTTAAAGTGTATATTCCAAAGGAGCAACTACTAAAGGGACATTTTAATTCAAGTCAATTCAAGTCATATTTTTCAATTTCAAAGCTTGAAGAGTCTAATTCCCTAACAGATAGCCAATATCTAAGTATGGTCTGAATTATGAGACGTTACTACAAATGTTCAAATTTAAGCTTACTTGAGCAGATTTGCGGATTGAGAGAAGGCAGACAGACCAATAATTTAGAAAGGTAATTCTAAATAGCAGCCATATTGTATAAACAGCTCCAAATCACTAAATTAACTAATTAGCCAATTTAGACACTAAAGAATGGCATTGTGACATTATTGGTCACATATCTTTAACTTCGCTGGCGACTTTAGTGTGAGGTCGCATTTAAGATAATTAGTTCAAAAATGAGTAAAATATATATTTAAAGTACATAATTATATACGTATAGATGAAAATATAGTTTAACACATAACATGATATAACAACCACATATGTATAAATCAAGTAGGGAGCAAATACGACAACTTAGGAAATATTAGTAATAGATATGGCAAGCAAATAATTCAAATTTGGTGATTTTCCTATAGAAAATAATATAAGTTTTAAAGAACTTGACCTCCAAAGTTCTAAATCTCTCACAAACTATTAATTAGCTTGGAGGAATTTAAAAATGTACAAGAGTTTTGAAAATGCAGAAAGCAGCCCTGCCATTAAACTATTATGTTTTCAGAATCAAAGATTTGCAGAAATGGACTAACTTTCAGTTTTAGCCACTTTTAAAAAAATAACAAGTACTGTTACATTTCCCGATTACTCGATTTGCAGAAATAAGGTATCTTCAAGCAAATGATTGCGAATTTAGCCACTTTTGAAGCAAAAAATAGTAACTGCTCAATTTTTTGAGAAATAAATACTTTGCAAAGATAATCTATTTTCATTTTTGAATTTCAGTTGTAGACCTACTGTAATATCATTTTAAAATTTCGTAAATAAGCCACTTTTAAATCTGCCTTACGATCTTAGCCCTCTTTTCTGATTTTCGCAAAAAAAACAACCCCCTACTACAATTCCATTTTAAAAATCCTGTCATGTTTTCAGTTTCAGCACTCAGATTCCATGACTTACACAAATAGACATGCTTCAATTTAAACATTTCACATATGCACAAAGAAAGGTAGAGATTGGCCCATGTATAGCCATTTTAGCACTTAGTAGTGCTACTACTGCTCTTAGACTGGTGCTGCCCTATTTTACCTTGAACATTTTGCACCTTATGGTGCTTAATATACAGATAGGGGATCCTATTCAATACAACAAATAAGAGGTCTAGGGGGATTAAAAAGAATAGAGAAGGTGCCCTATATGCACTAGTGAACTGATGAGTTCATTAACAACATTTGATCTTTTCAAAGATCAACCTGCCTGAACCTGCAAGTAAAACTCAACGATAGTATAGCCATAGGCTATCCAGACAGTGGAAAGGAACCTGGAAGAGAGAGTTACTGGTGGCCAACGAAGGGCCAGGCAAACACACACACACATAGAGTAAGCAAAACTCAGCAGACTAAGTTATTTCAATGTAATCAAAGGCAAGTTATTCCATGAATTTCCCCCGCCAATTGCAAACTCATTACCTTAACAGTATGCAGGAAGACAAACCGTCAATGAACTCAGCAAGAAAGCACACCAAAAAAGACCTTTCTGAACAAGTGCTATTACAGCCAACTTCAAGTCCTTTTTATCTCACAGAGAGGTGTTGTTACTAGATGCTTTTAGAGAAGATATAATGTTGGATTTTCAGCATGAAAGAGAGTATAAAGGAGGTGAAGGTACTCCTCAGAGGGAGAGTAGAGGAGGTCAGAAGTGTCCCTAAATGTTCAAGGATGTCATGTATTTATAGGGTAAAAAGAGGGGCAATAAGTTTTCTATAAAAGGAAAATATTCAAATTTCAAATCACATAAATTAAATTAATCTTTTAATTAAAGAAACAATATTCGACTAGCTAGAATTAGGGCCAACATTCAATCTTCCTAAAGTTAAGGAAGGGAAAGATTCAGCCAGAATCAAGGAAGAAGATTTCAATAGAACATTTTCCACCTATAAATTATGTGTAAAAGCTGGAGATTTTATATAAGGTAACAACAATCTATTCAAAATTCATTGATTGACAATTAACTAGATACATGATGGGTTAAAAATAACATAGGGATTTCAGAAAATATATATGTGATCATATGTATATGAGAAAATAAACCAAACAGTATGCTCTTTTCCCTTATTTTCTGAAATTCAGTAAAGCATCTGTATATACACGCAGACGAGCATGACTATGTATACATTACCAGGCCAAAACAAAGTATCAACAACAAATCAACCAAACGGGCAGACGCTTTCGACTCAACAATGTCAAATACTATAATTTAATTTCAACTAATTCAAAATAGTTCATCATTATGCCGTGACTTTAGATTAAATCAGTTTCAACTAAAGAATATAAATTAGAACTGCTTCCTATACTTAGTATAATCATGGAATAGAAATTATAGGCATCTAGTTATAACATGATAATAAAAATAGGCATGTTGTTCACAATTTTCAGCATGAAAAAAAAATTAAAAGAAAACAGAAAACGAAAAGAGGTTACCGGGTTCGATGCGTGTCGGGTCGGGTCAGGTCGAATCTGGCCCGTTCATTTCCTGCCCGTTTCAGCTTCATTCAAATTTAAATTTTTGTTTTCTTTCCTTATTTGTATGTGGACGTTTGAAGATCTCCATGATTCTCGATTGTTTCAACCGGATTTGATGAGATTCGTTCGATCCCTTCCTCTTCGTTTTCAGTTTTCCATAGAAAGAGAGAGAGAAGAGGGTTTTGTTTCCTTTTTTCCATATAAAAATGACAAGAGAGAGAGAGAGAGAGAGAGAGAGAGAGAGAGAGAGGAACGAAACGGCGTCTATTACGCTAGAATGGGCGGCGTGATGGTGGAGTTACGATAGAGTTTTGGTCGTGATGTATTTGGACGGTTGTAGGGGTGTATTTGGACTAGTTTAGAGGTAAAGGGGAGAGAGGAGTGTGAGGGTGGTGGCTGGTTGTGGAGTGGGAAGAGGGAATATGATTTTAGGGTTTGGAAAGTTGGGGATGAGTTGTAAATATGAAAAGGTTAACTTTTAGTTTTAGCATTTGGATAAAAGAAATCAAGGGCCACGATTGTGCCACATAGGCACGTAGGTAAACAAACATGTATGTATGGGCTGATATGTAGAGGACAAAATTAATTAAATGGTGCTCAGGAAAGTTGTACTATATGCTAGGGTGAGTTGTACATACGCCAGATGTGTGTATATTAGTTGTAGGAGTGTGTTTTAGTGAGGTGTAGGTTTAGGTGGAGCTTAGGTGGTATATATGTGGACAAAAGATGATGAAATGGAAGTAATATAGTGGAAATAGAGTTGTGTATTTACAAATTGGGCTAAAATTTAATTAAAATGCTATAAATATAAACTATTAGTATAAAAAAATAGGAAAATTGTAAATAATTATCAATAAATGTATTTAATCACAAATAAAATATAGATGAGCTCAAATAATACTAATTAAATATAAATAGCCATAGATAATCATTAAATGATGTCATAATGCATTAAATTGCGCAAATAGCATACATATTTTAGAAAATAGCCTAAATGATGCAATTACGTAATATAATCGCAATTAAGTAAGTATAATATAAATAGAGGATTAGTAATAGTATTACGCACGTAAATGCATGATATCTAATGCGATTTTGTTTGAAAAATAGTATCACTATAATTAAATATAGCCAGATTGTGAAAAATGGAGGGACAAAATTAGGTGTCAACAGGTACACAACCCGATGCATCGACGGAGGGTAGACAGCCCGATGGAATTTAGCATTTTTATTTTTTGCGGAGGGTACACAGCCCGATGCATCGACGGAGGGTACACAGCCCGATGTCGAATTTAGCATTTTCATTTTTTGCGGAGGGTACACAGCAGCATCGACGAAGGGTACACAGCCCGATGTCGAAATTAGCATTTTCATTTTTTGCGGAGGGTACACAGCCTGATGCATCGATCGAGGGTACACATCCCGATGTCAAATTTAGCAATTTCATTTTTGCGGAGGGTATATAGCCCAATGTTGAATTTAACACTTAGGACAGCGAAGGGTATACAGCCTGACGTAACAAACACACCTGCATGTGATGAGAAATCTTGGCAAGACGATCCAGCCCAACAGGAAAATACATTTTATATTTGCTTATACATACAGTATTTTTGCAAAGCTCACTTCTATTGCAGGATATACAATCTGACAATGCGAACATTACGATCTAGCATCTCGTCAATTCCCGTAATCCATAAGCACTTCTCTAGAGTCGCAACAAAATTAGTCGTTCTGCCAACGTCTTTGCCCGAAGACTCTTTCATCCTCCCTAGGTAAAGAGAGGCAGCTGTTGACACCTAATTTTGTCCCTCCCATTTCGATAACCTTTTATTCGGACAAAATTGCACTGACAACCACACAATCACCGTATACTCATTCCCATTCTAAGTAACTACCTTACATACGCACACCAATTAGGCTATTTTAAAAGCATTTGCACAAACGACTGCAATTTTACAAAATTTTCATATTTTGTCACGATTTCTCACAATTATTTCTACTTTTAACAAAATTACCTAAATTATTGTTAAACCTAAAATAATAAGCTTTCCATTCATTTTAGCCTTCACAATTAATTTTATCATTTTTTTATAATTTTATAAATACTCAATTACGATTTTTCCATGCATTTATACGCTTATGTATTTTTATACACAATATATAATTTATACATATATATGCTAGATATACCTCACACTCCACTAATTAAACACGTCAGTGCCACGTCGCGCCTACATGTCTTAATCTCAGCCGTTCAAAGCTTGATCCAACTGCCAGGATCACCCTTACCATTTTTAACTACATACTCCCCCTTAAACCCTAAAACCTATTCATTTCCCCTAAAAGAATCTCAACCGCCGTCTCTCTATTCTCTCTCGCGAGAAACCATTGCGGTTCACTATTAATGGCCATTTCCGGTCGGCTTCGGCGGTGAGATAACGTGAAAACTACACTGTCATACTCCTTACGCCTTCTGCTACAAAACCCCTACATTTATGTTCTCATTTGGCAAAGGTTAAAAGATCGACCCTCACCTTGACTTTGTCTCAGTTGCTGGAGAAGAGACGCCGATGGCGACTGAGCAAGACCTGAACGTAGCCATCTTGACAAAAAGGAAAACCCTTGTGCATGCTTGACTAGAGTTGGATCCAATTTCAATCTGATTCCAATACCTAAATGGGTAATCTCTATCTCTGTTAATCATTCTGAACCTACGTGATGTCGTTTGCCTAATTTTCCACGCACTTACATATTTGTATGTTACTTGATAATTAATTAATTAAAATCCATGTGGTTTAACAATCCTTGCCCTTTTCAACTGATTTTAGTTAAGTGTTGCCTTGAGTTCTTGCGTGTGTGGTTTTTGTGCTTTAAGTCATCTTTGTTAGTTGCTAAATATAAAACAAAAGGTAATCTTTAAACTGTCTATGTTCATTCTTGTATGCTGCAATGTATTCAGCCTCCTACCCTGTCAAAGTGCATAAGTTCTCATAATTATATTCAACTTTGGGTGATTGAACTATTTTACATGCTTGAAAGGATCTGGACCTGTTGAAATTGAATCTTTGATTGAAAATTTTGATGGAAACCCTTTTGGCAACTTGAATAGCATCAATCATAATTGATTAATGAAATTTTATTAGGATAGTTGGAGGATTTCCAAGCCTAAATGGGTCTAGAACATTCTTATACACTGGTGTTTGAATTTAGATGTATTACTAACCAAAGGAAAAAACTATATTTGTTAAGAAGTTTGTTTGCCCTAAATTTAGGGTTTTGATTGATTCCATATATGGAAGTAACATCTAAGAGTGTCCCTGTTATATCTGGAATGCAATATTTTCTTGCCTTGTAGGTTTATCCATTTGAACTTGAATTCCTAGCACCCTCACTTATATAAACCGGATTTTCTTTTCACTCACATAGACATACACTTATACTTGCACTGAAAAAGGCTTAGAAACACACATAGCACTTAACAGGCCTGCTCCTCTCTCTCTCTCTCTCTCTCTCTCTCTCTCTCTCTCTCTCTCTCTCTCTCTCTCTCTACCTTTATTTTCTTTTAAGGAATTCCTGCTTTGGTTGTGTGCTAGCTCTGTTTTTCAAGCATCAGTCTTTTTTTTTTTGCACTCTGTTTGTTTCACACTACTAAGAGGTATCTCTACACTCCCAGCTATTATCTGCAGCTGTCTTCTTGAATTTTTTTATGCTTGTTTATATTGTCTATGCTTTATTTTAAACTGCATATGCCTATCTGCTACCCCACTTCTTGTTTTTGGGTTCTTTCTGGTTCTTATTAACCTTGTGCAACCATGAGGATGATCTGAAAGGTCATACCAATATTTATTTAGTGCAGGGGCATTATATAACTTACTAATAGGGGCTTTTCGATAGCCTAGTCACTGTTGGGATTGGAATAAGCTCTAAATACCCGTTCTTTCCCCCTCTGCTCCCCTGTTTGTGTACATTCATTAGGATTCTCTGCTTGTATTCCTTTAAAACAGGGTGCACAGCTACAAGGCTGTGCATATGGCCACCCAGGGGCCCTCACTTATCTTTTTCCTCCTTATGTGGCTGCATCATGCATTAAAACGAAGCCTCTGCATTTAAATGTTTAAAGCAATATATAATATGCGAATTTTTAATAGTTTTATATGTTATTAGTGTCATCTACATAGAACTTGGTGATTTCAATGGCAAGCTTAACTCCTAGTTGAGTAAGAATCAGTGTATGACAGATTTTGTACTTCAAACTACGTCGAAAGTATGATTTTATTAAAACGAGGGCTATATGTGCTAACACTGCTTAATATGTGACGGTTTCTGTAAAACCAAGTCCGCCCTCTGTTGCGTTAATGATCCAGGCCCAAAAACCCTTTTAAACGTGGCCTATTTCGTATGTTTTCATACTCTCAACACCTATACATTAAGGTTAGGGCTCAACAACTAATGACGAGTCACACCGACCTAAATGGCTAATATTTCATTTCAAAAATAATCTCAATCCATTTTTCTAACCAATTCCAAACCGTTTTTGCCAAAACTGGCTATTTTCACAAAGCTGGACACTTTTGCAAAACTAGTTATTACTGCAAATTAAATAGATACTTTGAAATTATACATATAAACTGATCCAAACTAGTTCTTGCAAATTGGCTTGTTTAACTCAATGTTCATTAATTTGAGGCTAAATGTGCGATTAGGCATATGGCTTAGGCCGTCCTTGCAAATTTGAAAGTCCAATTGTAAATGCATGCTGCCCTTATGCACCTTCTTTCTCGAGTCACTTGGACTTCTTACCTATTGAATCTCTGAAACTGGACCGGTTTAATAAAGACCCGACCTTAGACACTTAGGTGACCTAATACACCTTAGAAATCCATATTAGGTGGCGACTCCAATTCTTAACTCAAACGAGTTACCCAGTCAAACCTGAAACTTGACTCGCTCCGAGTTGAGTTTAAAACTGGTATGATAGGTCTAGGGGTAATTTAGTAATTTTCTTCTTTTCCCATCTAAAGGTTGACTATTCCTTCTACGGACACTTATAAGCGCGGTTAATCTACTATGGCTTAGAGAAAGATAGTTTTGACAGGTGTCAGAAGGATAAAGGAGATTGTTCAGTGATCCATTAGGCCCTAGACCTGAGGTAAGTGTTAGCATCCATTTCTTTTCCGACCTTTGGCCTTATGGATATTCTATTTAACCATTTTTACATGAATAGCTGCCGACAGGGCGTACTTACTATGCCGAAACCTTTTTTTTCCTGCTATGCCGCAACCTTGAGTTTCATTTTCTTTCTGTATTTTGTTATTGCGAGCTGTGATGTCATGTGGAGGGCATGAGGATTCTGCCCCTGAAGTAGGAGGACTCCACTCCATATATTCTATATCATATTGAGAGTAGGATGATTTCGCCTCGAAGTATGAGGATTTCGCTCTATTCATTTTGGTACATGTGACCTCATTACATCATATTTTATTCATTCCATATCATTACATGAGTTTGGTGATATATGTGACTGTATGCATTTGATATTATGAGCATCTGGCCACCTACTATGTTGATGTTAGCTTCTGATTCCCTTGCTAGACTATCTATTCTTCAAGGTAGTTAGCTAGTCCACACTTACTGAGTCTTTTTTACTCACTCCATATCTGGTTCCTGTTTTATATATCTTTACATTTCGACAGATTCCTCTCCACGACTAAGCACCAGCGTGATTGAGGAGCGAGGGCATCTTAGGTGTCTGTGGTGAGCCATCTTTTGTCCTCGGAGGCTACCATCTATAGTTATTATGTTATTAGACTTATTTTTCTCCCTACAGAGGGGATGTATTTATCTTTTAGATTCGAAAATGTCTGATCTGGATAGTTTTGACACTTATATATTGGTTAGACAATTTCATATCTTACAGGCAGCTTTCGTGTGTGTGTGCGCGCGTGTGTGTGCGCGGATATATATACACATAGATATATATTAACGCTGCTTAAAATAGTTTTGTATGATTTCTATTGATTAAATCAATAGGATTCTCCCGACGTGTATAGGGAAGGATGTCGGATGTATACAGGCCTAGCTGGAAATCTGGGTCGTGTCAGTATTCATAATGAAAATCTACCGCAAAATCTTTTAAACTTTTGGTAGTGTATGTACGCACATAGTAAGTTGATTATATCATAATCTAGCATTAGATACATTACGCCCTTTATATAATAAACATAAACAGCGAATTATCGTATCCATATATATATATATATAGCCATTTGTTAATATTAACAACTCCGGTCTGTATTTTTTTTTAAAATAAAAAATCATTCTTGTTTTTCGTAAATGCCGAAGCAAATCCTTATTCAATGAGTCTTGATCTGAGTTATCTAACCTTATCTTAGAGTATAAAGTTGATCTTATATTTTTCTCACTACTTGCATTTGTACAATCGTAAAATTCTAATTTCGAAATTCTTCTCAATTTCATTTGTAACTTTTATTGACTGAATTAAGATGTATTTTTTAACTTCATAGACTAAATTAAGGTTGTGATTCGTGTTTGCAGACAAGGAAATGTTGTGCAATCTACAGAAGAAAAAAAAGTCTTGTCAGATCTGGTATACATACATGTATGTGAGGTAATTTTGGTGTTAACAATATATTTGTGTTCTTATTAGTAACACACAAATTTATGAATGTCTCTTATGCATCTTGTACATCCATTAATCTAATATCAGAAAGTCATGTACTTTCAACGTTGAAAACCTACGCAGATTATCTTTTGATAACCAAAATAATTATGAAATTAGTTGGACAAACCCCATCATTATTACATGCAATAGATTAAAGATAATTACTAGAGGATATGTAACTTCTTTTAATTTGGCTCAACTTACTTGCTAATTCATATAATGTGATGGCTTCTTTATAATTATTTATCTGAATACTTATTCTAAGTTAGGATGTTTATAGTTTGATGCTTCGCTTGAAGTTGAATCTTAGTACTAGTTATATGATAATCAATCAAAGAGTACAGTAAATTGTTAGCTTTTTTAATTAATTTATTTATTTATCTTTTAGCATTGCTAGTATATAAGGAACAATTGCAGTCATTCTTAAACTATTTTATAATTTAAGTTAGATTTCAAATAGTTAGTGTTGCTAATACACTTTTAAGCTTTTTCTAAATTTGGCTTTCCTGTAATTGGTTTATTCACTCTTGAAGTATTTACCTATTCTAGTTTCTTCACAATAACTTTCTAGCCAAAAGGTATAATGGAAAGTAATATATCATTATGATGGAAATTATAGTAGTAAAATGAAGTTTACTTCAAATATATTTTGTACACACTATTACATCAACTATTTTAAAATTTTTAAGTTAAAGAAATAAGTACTTTAACAAAATTAATAAATTTACTACCATATTCAAAATTTTCCACTTGCCTTAACAAAAGTAAATCTGAAATTCAACTCAAATAGGAAAAATATTTAATGTCTTTTGTGCTTTTCACTATAAGATTTGAAATCTAAGGAAATATTCTTAAAAATAAATTAAAAGAAATTAAATCATTTACATGGATTAACATTTGATAAATTTTTAAATTTTAACTTTAATTAGAAAATATCTATGAAAAAAACAATAAATATAATTAGAAGATAACCAAACTGAGAAAAAAAATCAAAAGGGCGTTAAAATAATGGGAATATGAAATTTAACTAGAATAGGTAAATACTTTAAGAGTGAATAAACCAATTACAGGAAAATCAAATGGTTTTATCTTCATTAGTTTTATTCATAAGAATATTTTCTTTTCAAGATAGATTTCAAATGTTATAGTGAAAAGCACAAAGCAAATTAAATATTTTTCTTATTTGAGTTGAATTTCATTTTTTCTAAGTTAAAGCAAGTGATTTTTTTTTATTATGGTAGTAAATTTATTTATTATGTTAAAGTACTTATTTCTTTAAATAGTTGATGTAATATAGTGTGCAAAATATATTTGATGTAATTTTTACTTTGCTACTATAATTTTCACCATGATGACAGATTACTTTCCATTATAGCTTTTGGCTAGAAATTTATTGTGAAGAAGTTCTTGGTGTATATAAATAGTCATAATGTTTCATTTCTAATAAATACAATAGAAAGAGTAAAGAGTTAAACAAAATAGAAGAATCAACAAATAAGCAAGCAGTAGCATATTAAAAAAATGGAAGAAGTAGGCCAAAAAGGTTGGTGGGAGCCAATTGAGAAGTTTAATGCAGATGAAGTAAGAAAATTTGAAGCTTGGTTAAAATCTATTATCTTTATTATGGAACATCGTCTGAAACAGTTGGAAAATGAGGCTTCAGCTTCAATGCAAGCCCCTCTAGAAAATGCAAATAAGGCACCTAGCCCTTAAGTGAATCATCTCATATTCATAACATTGGGATGTTAGATTTTGTGTTTAATTTTTAACTTTAGTTTGTTTCGATGATACTAAAAATTTGTGTTTAATTTTTAACTTTAGTTTGTTTCGACGATACTACAAGTCGCACTTTTAAATGATTTTCATTATTAATATAAAATTTTTTTAATTATATGTTGTCTCTCCTATGTATTAGGTTTCATAACATTTGTAATGTATCAAGTAATATTATAATATTTCTATCAAAAAATAATATAGCGGGGGTGGGGTGGGGGGGGGAAGGGGTTTTGAGTTGTAGTAGATCTTATGATTTGAATGCTACTACTCTTCGATAAAATATTTTAATGTATAAAGAAATAATTAAAATCCTCCATTCCATTATACTTTAAGCTTTTCAGAAGGAAATCTTACTTTTGGATATATATATATATATATATGTGTGTGTGTGTGCACACGCGCGCGCGAATGACTCGAAGTCGTCATTTTAAGTTGTAGAGCTCCATTTTATAAATAATGAATTATATTAGTTTTGTTGGATTATTTATGACTCTCGAATAAAATTAGAGTCAATTCAGACATCAATTCGTTATGTATGGAAGATGAGATTCCATTGATACAGAGGAGGTCGTTAATATATTTTGGAACAAGGTTTTGTTTTTGATGGAATGATTATGGTAGTTTTTAATGGGATGGACAGTTTTAATTACTTTTTTATACATTAAAATATTTTATCGATGAGTAGTAGCATTCCAATCATAAGATCTACTTCAACTCAACCCCTTAGCCATATTATTTTTTAATCGAGATATTATAAGATTACTTGCTACATTGCAAACATTATGAAATCTAATACATAGAACAGACAACTTATAATTAAAAACATCATATGTTGATAATGAAAATCATAGAAAAGTGCGACTTGTAGTATCATCGAATAAAACTAAAATTAAAAATTTAATACAAAATCTAACATCCCAATGCTATGAATATAAGATGATTCACTTAAGGGCTAGGTGCATTATAAGCATTTTCTAGAGGGGCTTGCATTGAAGATGAAGCCTCATTTTCCAACTGTTTCAGACGATGATCCATAATAAAAATAATAGATTTTAACCAAGCTTCAAATTTTCTTACTTCATCTGCTAAACTTTTCAATTGACCCCCACCAACCTTTTTGGCCTACTTCTTCCATTTTTTTGATATGCAACTGCTTGCTTATTTGTAGCTTCTTCTATTTTATAAAACTCTTTACTCTTTCTATTGTACTTATTAGAAATGAAACAATATGACTATTTATATACACCAAGAACTACTTCACAATAAATTTCTACCCAAAAGCTATAATGGAAAGTAATTTATCATCATGGTGAAAATTTGAAACGACCCGGAATCCGGTTAGGCCGTGCGGGCACCCGACATCTTCCCCTAGACCCATCGGGCGAACCCTTACCAATTAAATTAGGAAAATAAATATAATAATTCATAAATAAGGACAAGACTAAAAAAAATAAAACACAGACATACTGATACCTCTAAGCTGTACAAAAAAAATTACAGCTGACTACCCAAGATACTAGGTTTAGGGCTATCCAGACTAGACATCTAAGAGTACAAAAGAAGACAGATACCTCCTGAAGGAAGCAGAATGCAACTGAAATAATAAACAATAAACTGGTGGCCATCCGGAATAAAGCTGGCTCACCGTGACAGCTGAAGTCGTCTTCGCTCCTGAACAACGTGGCGAACTCAATCCTGGAGCGAACCTGCCGAAACGAAATAGATAGACAAGAAACAAACAACAAACAAGGGTGAGTCAAAAGGACTCAATAAGTGGGGCAGACTAGCCACCTCAATAAATAGGATCGCTAGCCAGGGAGAAAAGAAATAAATAAACCAAATTCCTCTTATTTAAATTACAAAAAGGCAGAGCCAGATAATAACTAGAAACACGTATGAAACCTTAAACTCAGCCAGGAATACGAGCAAGAAACATATCAACAAATAAGCAATGCACGTATGAGCAGAACAGTAGTTATGTACCACAAGTCTACGCAATGGTATGAAAATGAAATGAAATGAGATGAAATGAAATGAAATGAAATTTTGATGCAAAGGGTCACATGTGCCCGTCATCCCATCTCGAAGCGGAATACTCCTGCATTCGAGGGGAACCCAATCTGATAACCAACTGGAGCAGAATACTCCTGCTCCTGGGGCGGAATACTCCTGCACCCGATATAATATAAACCAGAGGCGGAATACTCCTGCACTCTCCTGGGTCGGAATACTCCTACACCCGATATAATACAATGGAGCGGAATACTCCTGCTCCTGGGGCGGAATACTCCTGCCCTCAATATGATACAATGGAGCGGAATACTCCTGCTCCTGGGGCGGAATACTCCTGCACCCAATATGATATGCAATGTAATGCATATGAATGACATATAATGCATATGAATGCAATGTGATGCAATAATAAACTTTCACCGGCGCGGGACTCTCATCGACAGCCGGGAAGTAGATGCCAACTTACAGCAAGGGTACAATGCTCCGATCCTCATTGCAATACCAACAATAGGACATAACATATAATATACAATGTAAATCCAAAGCTAAGGCGTAATGAGTACGCCTATCGGCAGCTACACACGTAAGGAACACGTGGAAGAAAATCCACGAGGCCAGGTGCCTCCAAAGAAATGGATATAAACACTTACCTCTTCCAAAAGTTAGCATTGCTAATCAATAACCGCTTTTATCCTTTGGTTCCATTGCCAAACGATCCCACTGTGTTCAATAAGCAGAAAAATATATCACATTAGGCTAAAGGCTTCATTCCTCACATCTTAGGGCAATCCAGGTAGGAACCTGATACCCTATTCGCATACGCAATACGCAGGCCAGGCCTATATACAGGGTTTAAGGTCACATAACCAAACCTAAATAAATTACATTTATATGTTGCCCATAACTCACTGAGTACGAATATATAATCAATTTCGTTATCGGGGTCCATCTGGCTCTTTAAACTATTAATTGAACTTATTAAAACGATGTATAATATTCCAAGTTTTACCGTTAAAATATATTCAAACACACGTAATAAACTCAAATAACATATTAGGATCATTACCTGAATGTTTCAGGGTGAAAATACTATTTTTCTCCGGCCCCTTTTCTCATTTTTTGGCATATTTTTCCTCTGCTCCATTTCCCGTTTTCTGTCTGTTTTTCTCACGCATTCTGTTTATATTACATATTCTCGTTCTTAGCTTAAGCTAAGAACCGCCAAACTTTCAATTCTTTCTTTTTTTGTTTTTTTCCTTGTTTTGTCTTTTCCTTCTTTCTTTTTTCATTTTTCATTTAAAATTTGCTGCTACGGTAAAAATTAAAACGGTACCCTACGATGTTCGAAATAATTCCAACTTTTGCATACAAGTTATACAAAATATATGTAACATACTCGCAAAGGCGGATCTCAAATTGGACTCCCGAAACTCAAGATGCGAATTTAGATGAAAAGAAGTCAAATTATTTAACCTTCGGTATTTTAGCGGAAACTAGCCGAACAACATCGAAATTCACTTTCGAAAGTTTACAAAAATCACAAATAATCATACGAACCTGACGGCGCTTTCGGATTTCGAATCGGAGCTCATTCGGCAAAACCGAGCTCGAAAATCTCTTTTTAATATTTATCGCCAATAAAAATTGACACCTTCTTCCGATGCCTACCAAACGAGGTCTAATTTAGCTCAAATTTTACAGACAGGTCCTAATGGACATTACCAATATTTTAAAATTACCGACACGCCAATCGGAGTCCTAACTTCCGAAACGACTGACCGAGGTCGTTTCATTCTCCTCCACTTAAACTCTCGTTCGTCCTCGAACGAGCCTAAATCTAAAGCAAGATTCACGCTGATAAAAAAAAAAAAAATTTGCACGACCTTCATAAGCTACTCCACGGACCTTATCTCTTGATTACAGGATCAGAATTATATTACGCACATCGTACTTTTAGAATAAAATATATCTAGATAATATGATAATACCATTGCACAGCTTATTCTGACTAAGTTGATCCTTCCTCGATCACGAGAAGAGAGTTCTACTTTTTTGAAGCAAAGATACACGGAACTTTGAATGGGTTAACATGATTCAGCCGATAATCCCTCTTCGATATACCTTTCGATATAAAACAGGTCGATGGAACTAAGAATTAGCTCACGCTTGATACAATAGGGGAAGATTTTGAAGTACCTTGTCACTACACACTCTAGAAGATTTGATGCATTGCTTAAGAATATCGGAAGGTTCAACCGCGTAAAATAATGCAACCTTTTTAGATACTCGGACCGAGTCATTACTCGGGCTAGCTAACCAGCCAGAATAACTAGAGGCACAACACATGTTGCCTTCGGAATATAATTTACTGCAGCAATATTAAGAACCGGAAAAGGAGCTCCCTGAGATCGAATGTGCAGCAACCTGCTAGGCTGCCCAGTGAATAATAGGTTCTTACGGTATCTGCGTCGCCATGATTCTCGTCAAAGCATCGTAGAGAGCAAAGGGAACCATAAGGCAAGCCCATCGCGAGCTCGTACAGCCTGGGCCTACGCGACTGGATCGTCAGCACGACAACCCTCAGGGCTTGAGCAGCGTTAGCCCCAGGCTAGACTACCTCGTCCGGAACTCCAATCGTTTGCTGATTTGTCGAACGAGAGTTCACAATTACCACAAAGGGATTAACGAAAAATACTTTTGCATCCTAGAACAAAGCACGATCAGAAAAGAAGGAAGTGAAGCTTCCTAAATACCATCATAGCCTCTCGTAGATAAGTACGGATGTCTACGTACCCATCAGCGAGACTCTACTAGACACTGTCTTAGTCTGGATAGATACTAAACCGGGCTCTGTCGTTTCATTATTATAGTAGCAAAGTGAATTTTATTACAAATATATTTTGCACACTCTATTACATCAACTAATTTAAAATTATTACATTAAAGAAATAAGTACTTTAACATAATTAATAAATTTACTACCATATTAAAATTTCCACTTGCCTTAACAAGAAAAAAAATAAAATTCAACTCAAATAGGAATAATATTTAATGTGCTTTGTGCTTTTCACTATAATATTTAAAATCTAACCTGAAAAGAAAATATTATTATGAATAAAACTAATGAAAATTAAATCATTTAGTTTTTATGTAATTGGTTTATTCAGTCTTAAAGTATTTACCTATTCTAGTAAATTTCATATTGCTATTGTTTTAACGCCCTTTTGATTTTTTTTCTTTGTTTGGTTATTTTCTAATTACATTTATTGTTGTTTTCGTTGAGATTTTCCTATTAAAGTTAAAATTTAAAAATCTTTCAAATGTTTATCCATGTAAAAGATTTGATTTAAGAATATTTTCTTTTCAAGTAAGATTTCAAATCTTATAGTGAAAAGCACAAAGCACATTAAATATTTTTCCTATTTGAGTTTAATTTCAAATTTGCTTTTGTTAAGGCAAGTGGAAAATTTTGAATATAACATACCCAATGTAATCCCACAAGTGGAGTTTGGGGAGGGTGAGATGTACGCAGACCTTACCCCCACTAAGGTGGAGAGGCTATTTCTGATAGAGCTCGGCTAAGGAACATTTGAAAATTTTGAGTGACAAACCAAATATTTTGAAAATAAGATAATTGCCATCAATGCTCAAGTTCTCATATTAAAAACTTTTCTAACCAGGGCAATTAGAAGACTCCATTAGTAAAAAAGGACAAGATAAAACTACTATGCAAAAGAATACTACCGCAGAAATGTCAACAATCAATCGCCTTCTACCTAACCTTCTACCCTAATCCTAGACCTCCGCGCTTTCTTGTCAAGGGTCATGTCCTCGAGGATCTGGAGGTGAGCCATATCATGTCGAATCACCTCGCCCCAATTCTTCTTTGGTCTACCTCTACCTCTGCGCAGACTCAGCACAACCAGCCTCTCACACCTCCTCACTGGCGCATCGGCGTCCCTTCTCTTCACATGGCCGAACCATTGCAACCTTACTTCCTGCATCTTGTCCACCACTGAGGCTACTCCCACCTTATCAAGAATGTCCTCATTCCTAATCTTATCCAACCTCGTGTGCCCACACATCCATCTAAGCATACGCATCTCTGCTACGCTCATCTTCTGAATGTGTGTGGTCTTGACTGGCCAACACTCTGCGCTGTACAATATAGCTGGTCTAACGACCGCATTATAAAACTTACCTTTAAGTCTAGGTGCCCCTTTCTTATCACATAGGACATCGGACGCGAGTCTCCACTTCATCCAGCCTGCCCCTATACGGTGGGTGACATCATCGTCAATTTCTCTATTACCTTGAATGATTGCACCAAGGTACTTGAAGCTCCTCTTATGGGGGACCTGTGAATCAAGCGTCACTTTCACCTCCGACTCCTAAGACGCATCACTAAACTTGCACTTTGTGTACTCTGTCTTCGTTCTGCTCAGCCTGAAACCGTTAGACTCTAAGGTATGCCTCCAAACCTATATTGTCGGCAAATAACATACACCATGGAACCTCCTCTTGAATGCCCTGTGTCAATTCGTCCATCACCAGAGCAAATAAGAATGGACTAAGAGCTGACCCCTGATGTAATCCCATCTCGACTGGAAAATTCTCGGAGTCTCCTCCTACTGTTCTCACGCGAGTCTTGGCTCCATCGTACATGTCTTTAATCGTGCTAATATACGTCACCGGAACACCTTTAGATTCCAAGCATCTGCACAAAACCTCCCTTGGGACTTTGTCATAAGCCTTCTCTAGGTCAATGCACACCATATGTAAGTCCCTTCTCTTGTCCTTATACTGCTCAATCAGCCTCCTCAGAAGGTGGATGGCTTCGGTAGTCGATCGCCTATGCATGAAACCGAATAGTTCTCTGAGATTGATACCTCTATCCTCATCCTCTTCTCAACCACCCTCTCCCACACTTTCATGGTGTGACTTAATAGCTTGATGCCCCTATAATTGTTGCGGTTTTGAACATCTTCCTTGTTCTTGTATAAAAGGATCATAGTACTACACCTTCATTCTTTGGGCATTTTGGTCGTCTTCAGGATAACATCAAATAACCCAGACAGCCAGGTTAAACCTATTCTTCCTGCGCTCTTCCAAAACTCCACAGGAATCTCGTCAGGCCCGGTCGCTCTTATGCCTCTCATCTTGCGAATTGTCTCCTGAACCTTTTCAACCCCAATACACCTACAGTGCCTAAACTTACGACTACTCGAGTGCTCGAGATGACCCAGCACAATGCTCCTGCCTCCTCTTCATTTAAAAGTCTATGAAAGTACTCTTGCCATCTTCGTCGAATGTGGGCCTCTTCGACTAGAACCATGTCAGCCTCATCTGTAATACACTTTACTTGGTCCAGGTCATGTGGCCGCCTCTCCCTTGCCTTGACAAGCCTATACAACTTCTTTTCTCCATCTCTGTCTACTATCTCTTGATACATGCGTTCAAAAGCTGCCGTTTTAGCGTCTGAAACCGCTAACTTCGCTTCTTTCTTCACATTCTTAAACCTCTCCCTATTCGACCTCCTCTCCTCCTCGTCTTTACTCTCTACTAAATTTAGGTAGGCCACCTTCTTGGCCTCTACGTTTGCTTGGACTTCATCATTCCACCACCAGTCCCCTCTGTGTCTATTAGGGTAATCCTTTGAGACCCTTAAGACCTCTGTAGCAGCCCTTCTTATACAATATGTTGTCCTGGACCACATACAGTCCGCATCTCCTCTACTCTCCCAAGCCGCCATAGTTACAAGCTTCTCTCCCAACTCCTGGATCTTACCACTGGTCAAGGTCCCCTACTTGATTCTAGGTCGAACAGCTAAATAACCAAGAGTCTATGTCGAGTCATAAGGTTCTTATACGGGAGAACCTTACAATCTGCACATAATCCTCTATTTCTCTTTCTAAAGAGTATGATGTGAATTTTTTTGAATATGGTAGTAAATTTATTAATTATTTAAAGTATTATTTCTTTAACTTTAAATTTTGACATTAGTTGATGTAATAGTGTGTGCAAAATATATTTGAAGTAAACTTCACTTTGCTACTATAATTTCCACCATGATGATATATTACTTTTCATTATAGCTTTTGGCAAGAAAATTATTGTTAAAAAACTAGAAAAAATAAATACTTTAAGAGTGAATAAATCAATTACAGGAAAACCAAATTTTGAAAAAGCTTAGAAGTGCATTAACAACACTAACTATTTGAAATCTAACTTAAATTGGAAAATAGTTTAAGAATGACTGCAACCGTTCTCTCACTGACACAAGAGAAGGTGAGGTCGTCTTTCTTTCCAACCGCCATACGGTTCGACTTCATTCGAAAAGCTTTTAAAAGCTTTGGAAAATGTCTTGTAGTAGGAGGACCCAAAGCCCCTTCCTGAATAGGTAGGCACATAGTATCAAAACATATCCAGTGAAGCTTTCTTGTATACTAGCAATTCAAAAAGATAAATAAAAAAATTAATTAAAAAAGCAAACAATTTACTGTATTCTTTGATTGATTATCATATATAAAAAAAAAGGTATTTTACACTGTCTACCCATCCGGCCAAAACTTATTATCCTTCCTACCCATTTAAAATTATATACATATTTGGCCGATAATAATTACGGGTTTACCCATATCCCCATCCCTTTGCACCGAACCTCCAATTCAGATGCCCAATAGAAACAGTTGCTGCTAACGGTGCAAAATTAACAGCTATCTGTGTGAATTTTCTTGACTACGATAGAGAAAGAATATCGATTCTATTACCGGAGTTCAATCTCTTTTGCTGGCAACAAGAAAATTTAATTATTCATCTATGGAGTATCATTTTTGCAGTGTTATGTTTGAGTTATTTTTTTAAATAAAAGTATACTAGCTAGATGAAATTTGACCTATGGTATTACTTGAGTTTTATTTATGTATTGGCCTAAACTAATTTAGGACAACAAATCGAATTTGGTCGAGAATACAAGTAATACTGAGTATCAAAGTTGAGATAATGAGCAAAATCGAAAGTAAAGAACAAGATTTCAATATATGGGATTGAGTACAAATTTTGCCAGAGTTTCTGTATATATTCTAGATGATTACAACGTATAAAAAGAGCTATTTATAGATGAGTAAGTCTTGGCCATGTTTTCCACGTCTGGCCACTTCCATATCCACGTTCTGCATCTCCGATAATGGGGTTAATGGGCTTAAGTAGTGGGGAGTTGTACTGCTGAAGCCGGAACAACCCATCGAGGTCAGAGTAGTTGACCTCGGTAAAGTAAACTTATTAATTCAATCGATGCGATACTTCACCGAGGCGCAACTTGAATTCTATCTTCAGTTGTTGACTTCGGTGATCCCATTGTCTACCTCGATCTATAGCTTGCAGACACCTGTTCGGTTAGCTCTAAATCATCCCACCGAAGTGCCACGTATACAAACCAATTTTTATCCAATACAGATAGTCCCCCCACTCCTCGGGCAAGTGCTGAAGTAATCGAGAAATGGACTGATTTTGAGTGGGAGATCGACACGGCGAAATATAAGCCAAGGAATTTAAAATTGGTTCAGTCATTTCAACTTCTTGATACGCCAAACGTGGCTACCATTGATTGGTTCCGAATGGTCACGTCGTTTCCCTTGGTCTTCCCAACATTACAGTAATCATTACTTCTTCCTCTATAAATACATCCACTTGAATACCCTTTCCCCCACTTGCGATCATTTGGCAACAGTAAACAAAAAATTATTCATTAGCTTTTACCAAAAACCTCTCTTATTTTCAAGCTCTTGAGAAACCTTTTTTCCTTAAAAGATTTCAATCATGTCTGCAACATAATCTGCTCAAGGTTCAAGTGATTCAGGGGAGAAAGCAGTGATCCCCGCCGCCATGACCATCGGCGACGAGCTGCTAAATATTGTGCGACCACTAAAAGTCATTGTCTCATAGGGTGGAGATGAGGAGGTGACGTCCTTAGCAAGTGGTTCAGAGCGGGTCGCGATAAAATGGAGGTAAGTGGTGACGTCGACATTGGTGATGAGGATGGCGTTATATCGGATAATTCCGTAGAAGATGACACTGCTGACGCTGAAGAGGTCGATAAAAAAGATGGTGGTACCGAGGTGACAGACAACACCGAGGTGAAGGCCAAAGCTAGTACTTCGAAGAAGTCTAGGAAGAAAATTCCCATCGAAGAGGAAATTGACCCTCAGTTAGTTATCCCTTTGGATTTCAGCAATGACAAAGACCTCAAGGTCCAAGCTCAATTCGATGCTCAGCTTGATTTGAAAAGGAACGTACCGGTGCATGTCACACCGAGTTTGATAACCGAAGACTTGATAGAAACCGTTCGGGCTGACTGCAGATAGGGACCCAAAGTGGAGAAAAGGATTACAGCCCCCAACACTTATGCTTCTCATCATGTTCCTGGGTATTCTTCTGTCTATACATACCCTTTTACTATAGGTTTCAACTTGCCTGTTCACCGGATAATTGACACTTTTTGCCGAGCATACAATCTATGCCTGGCTCAGTTGGGCCCTGGGGTTTGGAGGGTTGTTCAGGCCCTCGAATTCTTAAGTCAAAAGGCCGGATTGCCTTTCACTTTCCAACACTTGATCACCCTTTATTATCCCTACTTTCACAACGCTGGAGTCGTAGCTCTCCTGCCTCGTGGACAATACGCCATTCAGAGCAAAAGCGAAGACCATGGCCACCGATGTTGGTGTGATCGCTATGTTCTCATTCCAACAAAGCTATTATCAGCTAATTTTGACTTCTTCGAAGAGTGGAATGCCCGATGTAAGTTCCCCTATCTTGGCTTCTTACTTCGGTTACTTCAACTTGTATTTTAACATTGTTGTTTTTGCTATATGTAGCCAACAAAGTCTCTATTAACCCACTGAGGGACTTGCTCGAATGGGTTACAGCAGTGATGGAGAAGAAAAAATGCCCTTTTCGGCAATGGATGATTATGGCTGCCAAAGAGGAAAATTGTTGGGAATGCAAGAGACATGGTGAGTTGTTCGTCACGTTTGAGTTTTCCCTTTTAGCATATACTCCAAACCAACATCTCTAACACTTTCCTTCTTTTTTTATTTAGGTTTCCCCAACAAAGCTACCAAGGATTCCTGGGGGAATGAGAAGGAAGCTTTGTCAACAAGACCTAGCATAGCCGAATGTCCTTAAACGATATGTTTCCAGACTCCTCACTGTCCCACGATATCAATTACGCTATTGGATTATAATTCTGCGGATAATTTAACCCAATTTCCAAATTTAATAAATCTAGGGTTCCAACCATATCCATTGAAGCCTATATTCATGAAATTCCAACCCCGAAGGAGCGAGGACCATGGTGTTGGTATCCTCATCATCAGGAAGGGCCTTAAGACCCAACTACTGTTAAGACACAACAAGAGCGAGTAGAACCACTTAGTAGTCTCGGCTATCTCCTCACAGCATCCCACGATATCAATCATGCTATTGGATTATAATTTTGGGGTTAATTCAACCCAATTTCTCAATTTAATAAATCTAGGGTTCCAACCCTATCCATTGAAGCCTATATTCATGAAATTCCAACCCCGAAGGAGCTAGGACTATGTTTTGGTTATCCTCATCATCAGGAAGCGACTTAAGACCCAACTATTGTTAAGACGCAACAAGAGCGAGTAGAACCACTTAGTAGTCTCGGCTATCTCCTCCGAGGTCATCCTCAAGTGCATGGACTCAAACATGTGATGCATCGCCTTCTCCATTCACACTGCATATGCCTCAGTAGAGAGTGATGGACCAACTCCCTCATTTAGACTCATGACAGAAGTGACGTCATGCAAACATGTAGTAGCCGAAACAAAATTATCATAGCTTTTCTCCTCTACACCTTCCCTCGGCAAGAACTGAGTAAGAACATAGGGATAGTACAATCATCCCTATCCCAAGTTGCGCATTTTCTCCATTTCATCCATCTTAAGAGCATACAAATTTAGCTCGATCCCCTTCACGCAACAATAAATCAAACAGATCCATTATGGGGTAACATTTGTATAATTGATCGTAGGCAGCACACGAGCATCAACCAACCTTAACCAAATATGGGCAGGTACTTAAAAATGGGCCTCGACAAATGTAGCATGGTGCCCTCTTAATTATGTAACCATAGAGCCAGAAATTCTCCTTACATAATACACAATAGGTGTCAGCATAATCCAACCGCCTCTCAAACTCACTAAATATCTTATCAGGGTGGTTAGGATACTACATGAACTCGTTCAACTGATGATAATAAACTTGATCCTCCTGCCACAGATTGGGACAATGACTCTAATTGGTTGCCAATTGGCATAGAATTCCTTGACCATAGAGATGTTAGCATCCTAATTAGCTCAAACCTGAACCCCGACCTATCACCCTTATAAAAACTCCAATTTGTGGGTATTTCATCCTAGGTGGGGTGTAATTATTCACCTTCTCGGTAGCAGGTAGAGTAAATGGCTTGAAACTCTGGTACCAATGATAGTTGTAGTCTTCGACTGTATTTATGCCAAAGCGGCACCAAGGTCTCTCCTTGGTTGGCCCTTCCGTGCTCGCGGGCAACTTTCTACCAGCTGGGCTACTAGAGGCAACCACAATAGTGCTCTCCTCGTAGTTAGCTTCTTATGAGGAGGCATTGTACATGCAAAGTACAAAAATTCAATAACTTAGTACGCAAATAACGCAATACAATTACCAACAGAGTCCAAACAAGTCGACATTTATGTCCAAACAATGTTCTTTGGCCATATATAGATTCGAAATCTACGGGATTCATCTTTCACTTCCACGTCTACCACGCCATGCAGTGAAACTTGCTTAACTTCGAATGGACCAGACTAACCTTGAACTATATAAAAGAACTCGATTACCTGGCTTGGAAGTTCTCTCCATAATATGCTTGTCATGCATGCGCTTCATTCTATCCTTGTACATCTGGGCACTTACGCATGCGTGAAAGCATAACTCATCGCGTTCATGTAAATCATTCACTCTACTTGTTCTCATAGCTTCCATGACCAAATTTAGTTTCCTCAATGCCCGAAAAGCTTGATGCTTTAAGTCAACTAGCAAGTGGCACGCCTTCCTAAACACCAGGCATCATGCCAATTGGAGTTTTAAAGGTTGTGCGATAAGCCTAAAGTGAAATATTAATTTGTTCTATATAGCTTCCACGTAGATCCAAACACAAAACTTATTTACCAAAAGAGTATACAGTATACCAAAAAATATATACTACATTTAAAACAACAAAAATCAAAATATATGTTCGATATCAGCTCACACTCTTTGATTCTAATACAAAATGTGCATACCAAAAAAGTATACCGTATACCAAAAAGGTATATTTTATTTAAAACAACAAAAATTGAAAAAATCAGTTTGTTCTATAGAGCTCCCACTTCGATCGAAGCACTAAAACTTGTATACCAAATGAGTATATGGTATACCAAAAAGGTATACAAATGTAAAACAACAAAAATTAAAATATCTGTTAGATAGGAACTCAGACTCTTCGATCCAAACACTTAAACTTTTATACCAAAAGAGTATACGGTATACCAAAAATGTATACACATTCAAAATAACAAAAAATAAAATATTTGTTCGATTGCAGCTCACACTCTTCGATCCGAACACAAAAAGTGTATACCAAAAGAGAATATGGTATACCAAAAAGGTATATTGTATTTAAAACAACAAAAACGGAAACACCAATTTGTTCTATAGAGTTCCCTCTTCAATCCAAACAATTAAATTTATATACCAAAAGAGTATACGGTATATAAAAAAGGTATACATATTTAAAACAACAAAAACCAAAATATGTGTTCGATAGCAGCTTACACTTCGATCCTAACACAAAAAGTGTATACCAAAAGAGTATAAGGTATATCAAAAAGATATATTGTATATAAAACAACAAAAACTGACAAAATCAGTTTGTTCTATAGAGCTCCCACTTCGATCGAAGCACTAAAACTTATATACCAAAAGAGTATACGATATACCAAAAAAGTATATTGCATTTAAAATAACAAAAAATCAAAATATTTGTTCAATAGGAGCTCACACTCTTCGATCCGAACACAAAAGTGTATACCAAAAGAGTATACCATATACCAAAAAGATACATTGCATTTAAAACAACAAAAACTGAAACATCAATTTGTTATATAGAGCTCCCTCTTCGATCCAAATACTTAAACTTGTATACCAAAAGAGTATACGGTATACCAAAAATGTATACACATTTGAAACAACAAAAATCAAAATAACCGTTCGATCGCAGCTCACACCCTTCAATCCGAACACAAAAAGTATATACTAAAAGAGAATATGGTATACCAAAAAGGTATATTGTATTTAAAACAACAAAAACTGAAACACCAATTTATTCTATAGAGTTCCTTCTTTGATCCAAACACTTAAATTTTTATAACAAAAGAGTATACGATATGCCAAAAAGGTATACTTTTGTTTGAAATAACAAAACCAAAAACATTATGTATTTAATAGTAGTTTACACTCTTGATCCAAAGTCAAAAAAGGTATGGTATAGCTTTTGACATACCGTAATTAAAACAACAACTCAAACATTGCTCAAAGAGGAATCATTTTCTAAATAATTTACCAACATAAAATGATAAAACTACTTACAAAGTTCTTTATTATTTTGTGCTAAGTTGTGTTTTATGTTTGTTGTCAGCAGTTCCAATATATTGTTCTGTATAAAAGCTAAAGTGCATTTGGAACGAAGAGATTAAACACCTAAATATTCAAAATAATCTTAATGTTATCCATGTGCAAATAAAATCCATCACTGTTTCTTCTTCCTTGCTTCCCATTCTAATATCTCTGCCCCATTTCTTTTTCTTCTTTGTTATCCATTTATTCCCCCTATTCGTATCCCCCTTTATTCTTCTTCAATCAATAATTGCATGTAATCTTTTGCACTATTTTCAAAAATTTTGGTGGAATTTGCCTCTTTTTATTTAATTTAAATTATTGAATTCATTACAATCTGCTCACCAAGTAACTAAATATAAAAGATTTGAGAGGAAAAGGGGAAACTGTATTGGGTAAAAATTGGTTTGCATACGTGGCACTTCGGTGGGATGATTCAGAGCTAACCGAACAGGTGTCTGCAAGCTATAAATCCAGGTAGACAATGGGATCACCAAAGTCAATAACCGAAGATAGAATTCAAGTTGCGCCTCGGTGAAGTATCGCATTGGTCGAATCAATAAGTTTACTTTACCGAGGTCAACTATTCAGACCCTCGGTGGGTTGTTCCGGCTTCAGCGACAACTCCCCACTACTTCAGCCCATTAACCCTATTATCGGAGATGCAGAAAGTGGATATGGAAGTGGCCAGACGTGGGAAACATGACTAAGACTTATTCATCTATAAATAGCTTATTTTTATACGTAGTAATCATATAAAAATATATACAGAAACTCTGGAAAAATTTATACTCAATCCCATATATTGAAATCTTGTTATTTACTTATTCTTTACTTTTGATTTTGCTCATTATCTCAACTTTGATACTCAGTATTGCTTGTATTCTCGACCCAAATTCGATTTGTTGTCCTAAATCAGTTTAGGCCAATACAAATTGGCGCCGTCTGTTGGTATCCAAGCAGTAACGGTTTGTTCCAAAGTTGAACATTCATTTCGTTCGTATTCACGTTTTGATCCATCGAAATGGTTAACAATGATGAAAATTCAATGGGGCAGCAGTTAACTCCCGATGGACGTGCTAGTGCTCGCACAAACCTAAATCCCAATGCACCCGTAATCCCACCAGTAGCGGATCATTCTTCCTCAGGGTCCAATGATGCTTTTCAAGCTTTCGTCATCCAAACCCTAAAAATTCTCCAAGCACAACAGAACGAGAAGATAATTATTAACTCTGAATTTTGCGACTCGTTGGAGGCAAGGAATAATTCCACTCTAAATGGAACACTACATGTGGCTCCAAATGGAGGCATCCCAACTTTCGTTCCCACAAGCGCGACAACAGGGGACCTCCTAATGGGGCCACATTTGGAGGTTCAGGCACTATGCCTTGTACAATACCACACTTTGGAACGGTCCCAACGTGGTTGAAACTAGCTCTTCGGTGGACCTCAAAAAATTGAGCAAGAAAATTGAGGTCCGAGTTGAGACTCGAGTAGAGAAACGACTTGAAAGCATCCTCGGAGTGAGGAAGACCCAAAAAATGCGCGATATAGAAAAATATAGGCAATTACCCTATAAACCCAAGGCCGCTCCAGCGCCAATCCCAAAGACTTTTAAAATTCAATTTTCGAAAAAGTATGATGGAACCACCGACCCTGTCGAACACGTGACCAAATTCATGTCGATGGTCTTGGGGAATGATTTATCAGAAATAGAGAAGGAGTCCATGTTTTTGAATAAGTTCGTTGAGTCTTTGGAGAAAGGGGCGCTACGTTGGTACATGTGTTTGCCCTCGGGATCCATCTCTAATTTTGATGAGTTAGCCGATGCATTCATCAAGGCTCACACCAGAGCCCAAAAAATCCTCCAGAGGAAAGAGGACATCTTCGAAGTCAAGCAGTGGCTCGGAGAGCCCATCAAAGACTTCCTCAAACGATTTCATGCTGAACAGATGGAGTTACCTGCTATGGATGACACTTTGGCCATCATGGCATTCGAAAATAATATCAATGTTCGTAACTACAAGGCTGCCGCCGAACTGAGGAAGGAGCTCCAACAATACCAGACCTTGACATGGAATGAATTGCATACTAGAGCATATACCAAAATAAGATTGGAAGAAGTTGTTGGATGGAAGGCTGCTGGTCGAAGCTCTAATTACAGGAATCGACTTGAATCCTCATATCGCACTGAGGTGCCACGAGGAAATTCAAGGGGTCGTTACAAACCATACACTTCACCGAGGCAATATGTCACCCAAAGGCTTGGAAATCCGCATGTGAGCCAATGGCTTAGTGGGAAAGTTCATCTGAACACGAACCAAAGAAATACCTCGGGACCAGCTCTGATCTCCAAATATAAAGAATTACCTCGGATCCCTGATTACAATTTCAATGTGTCAACCACGGAGTTGGTTAACGCCATAAAAGGGGATGGCAGGAGTAAGGGCACCGAAGGACATGAAGAAAAAAGCTCTACGCCATAAAAGCTCTGCATTACGAGTCTCATGCGGACTATGGTCATCGCACCAAAGATTGCAAAGCTCTGCGCCTCGAAGTGGCACATTTGTTGAAAAAAGGTTTGTTGGCAGAATTTCTCACCGACAAATGAAAAGAGAATTATGCAAAGAATAGGGGAGATGGTCAACCACCGAAGGCACCCCCCCTTCCCCCCGAAAGGATTGTAATTGTAATCACTGAAGGATCAGAAGTGAATGGTGTGAACTTTGCAGCTGCCAAAAAGTTCGCCAAACTGTCAATAACAATGGAGAAGAGGACCCGAACAGGAGGTTCGGGTAAAGAGATAGTGTTCGATGACGATGACTGCGATGGGATGATTTTTCCCCATCATGACCCCTTAGTCATCATATTAAGGATCAACGATTCGGATATCAAATGAGTCTTGATCGACCCCGATAGCTCTATTAATATAATCAGCTACGGGGTTGTTAAGAAAATAGGTTGAAGGACCAGATCATCCCGAAGGCAACCATACTAACTGGCTTTAATAACTCCACTTAGAAAACATTGGGTGAGATCACGCTCAATACACATGCCGAGGGAGTTTTTAAGGAGACAGTATTCCAAGTCATGCCCGAGGACGTGGCTTATAATGTAATCCGTGGCAGACCATGGATCCACTTGATGGAAGCTGTTCCGTCCACTCTTCATCAGGTTGTTAAATTTCCAACTCCTTGGGGGGTTTGCTCGATAAAGGGTGAGAAACGAATGGCGAGGGAGTGCTATTCGATTGCACTAAAGAGTGGATTCGTCCCAATGGGACTAAAGAAATAGCAATCAACACAACCTGGGTCTGACAAAGAGGGAGGATCATGTCTTCAAAGTGATCCCCAAGGAGAAGTAAAAAAGATCCCGGTATGTATTCAAGAGCCTCGGAAGCTGAAAGCCGAGGATTCAACCATTGAAGAGTTGGAATTTGTCACACTATCGAAGGATTTCCCAGAGAGGAAAGTGTTTGTTGGTTCGGAGTTGGACCCGAAGACGAAGGAAGCTATAGTAGATGTGTTGAAAGCCAATAATGACTGATTTGCCTAGTCCCATGCAGATATGGTCAACATCGATCCAGAGATCATGACTCATAAGCTGAATGTGGATCCATACTTTACCCCGGTGAAGCAGAAAAAAAAAGGCCGCACGCCGGCGTTAAAAAGAAGGTGATCGAGGATGAAACTATGAAGCTGCAGGAGAATGGCTTCATAAGGGAAGTTAAATACCCCGAATGGTTGGCCAATGTTGTGGTCCTACCCAAGAAGAATGGTAAATGGAGAATGTGCGTGGACTACACAGATCTAAACAAAGCTTGACCCAAGGATTCTTATCCATTGCCTCAGATAGATAGGTTGATAGACTCCGTGGCTGGACACAAACTGTTAACCTTTCTAGACGCTTATTTGGGGGTACAATCAGATTCTTATGGAACCGAAGGATGAAGAAAAAACCTTGTTCATCACAGATCGAGGTACTTTTTGCAACAAGGTGATGCCCTTCGGACTTAAGAACGCAGGGCGACTTATTAACGACTAGTGTGTCGCATGTTCAAGGACTACATTGGGAAATAGATGGAGGTATATATAGATGACATGCTCGTTAAATCAGCTCAGGTGAAGAACTAGCTGAATCATTTAAGGGAAGCCTTTGCTATTTTAAGACAATACAACATGAAGTTGAACCCTGAAAAGTGTGCCTTCGGCGTCGGTTCGGGAAATTTTTTGGGATTCATAGTCTCTGAATGAGGAATCAAGGCTAACCTAGAAAAAATCAAAGTAATTGAAGAAAAATTCGCGATGAGCTCTCTGGGGTGAAAGAGGTCCAGCGCTTAACTGGCTGAGTCGCTGCCTTGAGTAGATTCATCTCGAGGTCATCAGAGCGATGTCACAAATTCTTCTCAGTCCTAAGGAAGAATAACACCTTTGAGTGGACCTCGGAGTGTAAAAAAGCGCTGAAAGAGTTGAAACACTATTTGGCTAATGCGCCATTGTTCGCCAAACCGAAAGAGGGTGTCTGAGGTGTCAGTGAGCGATGTGCTGGTTCGAGAGGAGGATGGCAAACAACAGCCCATCTACTACATAACCAAAATGCTCCTCGATGCTGAAACCAGATATCCCCATTTGAAAAAGTTAGCACTTGCTTTATTTGTAAGTGCTCGGAAACTACGGCCCTATTTTCAATGCCATCCCATAGCCGTAGTCACCACCTTTTCTTTGAGAAATATATTGCATAAACCAGAGTTGTCAGGAAGATTGGCCAAATAGGCAGTAGAGTTGAGTGAATATGATATCACATACCAACCCCGAACAGCCATCAAATCCCAAGTCTTGGTAGACTTCGTGGCTGATTTTAGTATTGGGATCCTCCCCGAGGTTGAAATAGAAAACTTGATGTCCAAGGGGCCTTCCTCAGGAATATGGACGCTCTACACTGATGGAGCAACCGACTTTAAAGGTTCGGGGCTTGGGATAGTTTTGGAAGCTCCAACAGGGGAGAAAATTAGGCATTCGGTTCGGTTCAAGAAAATAACGAACAATGAAGCCGAATATGAAGCAGCTCTAGCAGGCTTGGAGTTGGCCAAGGAAATGGGGGTGAAAAGAATTGAATTGAGATGGGACTCAAAACTAGTGGTGAATCAAGACAAATTCATTCAAGGCCCGAAGGCCACAAAAGTTATTTATATCAAAAGCCCGAAGGATATCGCAAAAACAAAATAAAACTAAGCAGGAAAAGCTAAAAAGGACGAGCTAAGACCGGGGACTGTCTCCCTCCTCGGCTTCAGAGGCAGCAACAACCTCCTTCAAATCTGATTGGGACTTATCCAACTGTAACCGTAATTCTGCAATTCGGTTCAAGTATTTTTCCTTCTGAGCTTGAATTGCAGCCGAGGCTCGTTGAATCTCATCAGCCGTCTCGCTTTCGAGTTGTTGCATCCTTAAGGAAAGGATCAATTTTTGGGTAAAAATTAACAGATTGTTAGATTTGCAAAATATTCAAATCGCTAATGAAGAAAGAACCAAGTTAAAAGGGGCATACTCGAGCAGCATTGGCAGTAGAACTGGCGATCAATTGTGCAGGAGCCAACTTCCTAAGGATAACCTCTTCTTTGGCCCCCAACAGCGGACCAAGACTTAGAAGATCATGACGGCTGCATTCCAAAAGGTTCGATTGCTCCCATACCTCTAACTTCCTTGGGGTCCTCTCCAAATCCGGAGATCGAATATCACCTCGAGCACCGCTCGTGGTAGCACCCCTCCCCCCCGGCAGTTGGAACTGTCTCAACCTTGGCCTCGCCAACTTTGGCCTTACCTCGAGCCTTAGCGACCTCTTGATCAGACCTTTCGAGGTCCACCATCTCGGTCTCCTTAGCTGCCTAAGATCTTTGTCACTAGGCTCATTTATCAACCCGCGGCGTTGCACAGTAGCAACCTCGAGCCAAGCGGCAGTGGTCACTTCCAAACGAGGGCACTTTGCCTTGGTTGGCCTCTTTGAGACAGCTCTCTTCATCTTCGAATCTGTGGAGGAAGAGGGGGAAAGCTTATAGGTAAAAACAGAGGAAGGAGTTGAAATACTTTTAGACCGACCAACAATGATATCTTCACCTTTTGAAGTTGCTTCGCCCGTTGAGCCCTTGGACTTCTTCTCTTCGGCGATCTGCTTTGCCAAGCTTGCCATTTTGCTAACGCCATCTTTGGCGTCTATCACCTTCTTCTCCTTTTTCTCTTTCTTCTTTTCTTCATTCTTCTCTTTCTTCTTTTTCTTCTTTTCTTCAGCTTCCTTCTCATCCCCCTCGGAATCTTTGGTAGCTTTGTTGGAAAAACCTAAATGAGAAAAGAAGGAAGTGTTAGAGATGTTGGTTTGGAGTATATGCTAAAAGGGAAAACTCAAACGTGACGAACAACTCACCATGTCTCTTGCATTCCCAACAATTTTCCTCTTTGGCAGCCATAATCATCCATTGCCGAAAAGGGCATTTTTTCTTCTCCATCACCGCTGTAACCCATGCGAGCAAGTCCCTCGGTGGGTTAACAGAGACTTTGTTGGCTACATACAGCAAATACAATAATATTAAAATACAAGTTGAAGTAACCGAAGTAAGAAGCCAAGATAGGGGAACTTACGTCGGGCATTCCACTCTTCGGGGAAGTCAAAATCAGCTGATAATAGCTTTGTTGGAATAAGAACATAGCGATCACACCAACCTCGGTCGCCATGGTCTTCGCTTTTGCTCTGAATAGCGTATTGTCTACGAGGCAGGAAAGCTACGACCCCAGCCTTGTGAAATTAGGGATAATAAAGGGCGATCAAGTGTTGGAATGTGAAAGGCAACCCGGCCTTTTGACTTAAGAATTCGAGGGCCTGAACAACCATCCAAACCCCAGGGCCCAACTGAGTCAGGCATAGATTGTATGCTCGGAAAAAAGTGTCAATTATCCGGTGAACAGGCAAATTGAAACCTATAGTAAAAGGGTATGTATAGACAGAAGAATACCCAGGAACATGATGAGAAACACAAGTGTTCGGGGCTGGAATCCTTATCTCTACTTTAGGTCCCTATCTGCAGTCAGCTCGAACGGTTTCTATCAAATCTTCGGTTATCAAACTCGGTGTGACATGCACCGGTACGTTCCTATTCAAATCAAGCTGAGAATCGGATTGAGCTTGAACCTTGAGGTCTTTGTCATTGCTGAAATCCAAAGGGATAACTAGCTGAGGGTCAATTTCCTCTTCGATGGGAATTTTCTTCCTAGACTTCTTCGAAGTATTAGCTTTGGCCTTCACCTCGATGTTGTCTGTCACCTCGATACCACCATCTTTTCTATCGACCCCTTCAGCGTCAGCAGTGTCATCTTCTATGACGTCATCCACTATAACGTCATCCTCACCACCAATGTCGACATCACCACTTACCTCCATTTTACTGCGACCCGTTCTGGCCTTGCGCTGCCTAGAACCGCTTGCTAAGGACGTCACCTCCTCATCGCCACCCTCTGGAACAATGACTTTTAGTGGTTGCACAACGTTTAACAGCTCGTCGCCGATGGTCATGGCGGCGGGGATCATTGCTTTCTCGCCTGAATCACTTGAACCTTGAGCAGATTATGTTGCAGACATGATTGAAATCTTTTAAGGAAAAAAGGTTTCTCAAGAGCTTGAAAACAATAGAGGTTTTTGGTAAAAGCTGATGAACAATTTTTTGTTTACTGTTGCCAAATGATCGCAAGTGGGGGAAAGGGTATCCAAGTGGATGTATTTATAGAGGAAGAAGTAATGATTACTGTAATGTTGGGAAGGCCAAGGGAAACGACGAGACCATTCGGAACCAATCAATGGTAGCCATGTTTGGCGCATCAAGAAGTTGAAATGACTGAACCAATTTTAAATTCCTTGGCTTATATTTCGCCGCGTCGATCTCCCGCTCAAAATCTGTCCATTTCTCGATTACTTCAGCACTTGCCCGAGGAGTGGGGGGGCTATCTATATTGGGTAAAAATTGGTTTGCATACGTGGCACTTCAATGGGATGATTTAGAGCTAACCGAACAGGTGTCTGCAAGCTATAGATCGAGGTAGGCGAAGTATCGCATCGATTGAATCAATAAGTTTACTTTACCGAGGTCAACTATTCAGACCTCGGTGGGTTGTTCCGGCTTCAGCAGCACAACTCCCCACTACTTCAGCCCATTAACCCCATTATCGGAGATGCAGAACGTGGATATGGAAGTGGCCAGACGTGGGAAACATGGCCAGGATTTACTCATCTATAAATAGCTCTTTTTATACGTGTAATCATCTAGAAATATATACAGAAACTCTGGCAAAATTTGTACTCAATCCCATATATTGAAATCTTGTTATTTACTTGTTCTTTACTTTCGATTTTGCTCATTATCTCAACTTTGATACTCAGTATTACTTGTATTCTCGACCAAATTCGATTTGTTGTCCTCGATCAGTTTAGGCCAATACATAAACAAAACTCAAGTAATACCATGGGTCAAATTTCATCTAGCTAGTATACTTTTATTCAAAAAAATAACTCAAACATAACACTGCAAAAATGATACTCCATAGATGAATAATTAAATTTTCTTGTTGCCAGCAAAAGAGATTGAACTCCGGCAATAGAATCGGTATTCTTTCTCTATCGTAGTCAAGAAAATTCACACAGATAGCTGTTAATTTTGCACCGCTAGCAGCAACTGCTTTTATTGGGTAACTGAATTGGAGGTTCGGTGCAAAGGGATGGGGATATGGGTAGACCCGTAATTATTATTGGCCAAATATGTATATAATTTCAAATGGGTAGGAAGGATAATAAGTTTTGGCTAGATGGGTAGACAGTGTAAAATACCCTTTTAAATATATGATAATCAATCAAAGAATACAGTAAATTGTTTGCTTTTTTAATTAATATGTTTATTTATCTTTTTGAATTGCTAGTATGCAAGGAACGGTTGCAGTCATTCTTAAACTATTTTCCAATTTAAGTTAGATTTCAAATAGTTAGTGTTGCTAATGCACTTCTAAGCTCTTTCAAAATTTGGTTTTCCCGTAATTTATTTATTCACTCTTAAAGTATTTACCTTTTCTAGTTTCTTCACAATAAATTTCTTGCCAAAAGCTATAATGAAAAGTAATATATCATCATGGTGGAAATTATAGTAGAAAAGTGAAGTTCACTTCAAATATATTTTGCACACACTATTACATCAACTAATTTCAAAATTTTAAGTTAAAGAAATAATACTTTAAATAATTAATAAATTTACTACCATATTCAAAAAATTTCACTTCATACTCTCCCGTATGAGAACCTTATGATCCGACATAGACTGTTGGTTATGGATTTTGAGATCCAATGGAAGAAGAAGAAGAGGACTTTAGCTGTTCGACCTAGAATCAAGTGGGGGGCCTTGACCAGTGATAAGATCCAGGAGTTGGGAAAGAAGCTTGTAACTATGGCGGCTTGGGAGAGTAGAGGAGATACGGACTGTATGTGGTCCAGGACAGTAGATTGTATAAGAAGGGCTGCTACAGAGGTCTTAGGGGTCTCGAAGGACTACCCTAATAGACACATAGCGGACTGGTGGTGGAATGATGAAGTCCAAATAAAAGTGGATGCCAAGAAGGTGGCCTACCTAAATTTAGTAGAGAGTAAAGACGAGGTGGAGAGGTCGAATAGGGAGAGGTATAAGAATGTGAAGAAGGAAGCGAAATTAGCGGTTTTAGACGTTAAAACGGCAGCTTTTGAATGCATGTATCAAGAGATAGCGGACAGAGGTGGAGAAAACAAGTTGTATAGGCTTGCCAAGGCGAGGGAGAGGCGGCCAAATGACCTGGACCAAGTAAAGTGTATTAAAGATGAGGATGACACGGTTCTAGCCGAAGAGGCCCACATTCGACGAAGATGGCAAGAGTACTTTCATAGACTTTTAAATGAAGAGGAGGCAGGAGCATTGTGCTGGGTCATCTCGAGCACTCTGAGAGTCGTAGTAAGTTTAGGCACTGTAGGTGTATTGGGGTTGAAGAGGTTCAGGAGATAATTCGCAAGATGAGAGGCGGAAGAGCGACCGGGCCTGACGAGATTCCAGTGGAGTTTTGGAAGAGTGCAGGAAGAATAGGTTTAACCTGGCTGTTTGGGTTATTTGATGTTATCCTGAAGACGACCAAGATGCCCAAATAATGGAGGTGGAGTGCTGTGATCCCGTTATACAAGAACAAGGAAAATGTTCAAAACTGCAAAATTATAGGGGCATCGAACTATTAAGTCACACCATGAAAGTGTGGGAGAGGGTGGTTGAGAAGAGGATGAGGATGGAGGTATCAATCTCGGAGAACTATTCGGTTTCATGCATGGGAGATCGACTACCGAAGCCATCCACCTTCTGAGGAGGCTGATTGAGCAGTATAAGGATAAGAGAAGAGACTTACATATGGTGTTCATTGACCTGGAGAAGGCTTATGACAAAGTCCCAAGGGAGGTTTTGTGGAGATGCTTGGAATCTAAAGGTGTTCCGGTAGCGTATATTAGCGCGATTAAAGACATGTACGATGGAGCCAAGTCTCGCGTGAGAACAGTAAGAGGAGACTCCGAGCACTTCTCAGTCGAGATGGGATTACATCAAGGGTCAGCTCTTAGTCCATTCTTATTTGCTCTGGTGATGGACAAATTGACACAGGGCATTCAAGAGGAGGTTCCATGGTGTATGTTATTTGCCGACAATATAGTGTTGGCCGATGAGACTCGCAGTGGAGTTCAGGATAAGCTGGAGATTTGGAGGCATACCTTAGAGTCTAACAGTTTCAGGCTGAGCAGAATGAAGACAGAGTACACAGAGTGCAAGTTTAGTGATGCGTCTCAGGAGTCGGAGGTGAAAGTGACGCTTGATTCACAGGTCCCCCATAACAGGAGCTTTAAGTACCTTGGTTCTATCATTCAAGGTAATGGAGAAATTGACGATGATGTCACCCACCGTATAGGGGCAGGCTGGATGAAGTGGAGACTCGCATCCGATGTCCTATGTGATAAGAAAGTGGCACCTAGACTTAAAGGTATGTTTTATAAAGCGGTCGTTAGACCAACTATATTGTACGGCGCAGAGTATTGGCCAGTCAAGACCACGCACATTCAGAAGACGAGCGTAGCAGAGATGCGTATGCTTAGATGGATGTGTGGGCACACGAGGTTTAATAAGATTAGGAATGAGGACATTCGTGATAAGGTGGGAGTAGCCTCAGTGGTGGAGAAGATGCAAGAAGTAAGGTTGCAATGGTTCGGCCATGTGAAGAGAAGGGACGCCGATGCGCTAGTGAGGAGGTGTGAGAGGCTGGCTGTGCTGGGTCTGCGGAGAGGTAGAGGTAGACCAAAGAAGAATTGGGGCGAGGTGATTCGACATGATATGGCTCACCTCCAGATCCCCGAGGACATGACCCTTGACAAGAAAGCGTGGAGCTCTAGGATTAGGGTAGAAGGTTAGGCAGGAGATGATTGATTGTTGACATTTCTGCGGTGGTATTCTTTTGCATAGTAGTTTTATCTTGTCCTTTTTCACTAATGGCGTCTTCTGTTTGCCCTGGTTATAAATGTTTTTAATATGAGAACTTGAGCATTAATGGTGTTTCTTACCTTTTTATTTTTATCTTATTTTCAAAATATTTGGTTTGTCACTCAAAATTTTCAAATGTTCCTTAGCCGAGGTCTATCAGAAACATCCTCTCCACCTTGATGGGGGTAAGGTCTGCGTACATCTCACCCTCCACAAACTCCACTTGTGGGATTACACTGGGTATGTTGTATTCAAAAAATTTCACTAGCCTTAACAAAAGCAAATTTGGAATTCAACTCAAATAGGAAAAATATTTAATGTACTTTGTGCTTTTCACTATAAGATTTGAAATCTAACTTGAAAAGAAAATATTCTTAAATCAATTCTTTTACATGGATTAACATTTGAAAGATTTTTAAATTTAAACTTTAATAGGAAAATCTCTACGAAAACAACAATAAACGTAATTAGAAAATAACCAAACAGAGAAAAAAATCAAAAGGGCGTTAAAACAATAGGAATATGAAATTTACTAGAATAGGTAAATACTTTAAGACTGAATAAACCAATTACATAAAAACCAAATGATTTAATTTTCATTATTTTTATTCATAATAATATTTTCTTTTCAGGTTAGATTTTAAATATTATAGTGAAAAGCACAAAGCACATTAAATATTTTTCCTATTTGAGTTGAATTTTATTTTTTTTCTTGTTAAGGCAAGTGGAAATTTTAATATGGTAGTAAATTTATTAATTATATTAAAGTACATATTTCTTTAATGTAATAATTTTAAATTAGTTGATGTAATAGATTGTGCAAAATATATTTGAAATAAACTTCACTTTGCTACTATAATTTTTACCATGATGATAAATTACTTTCCATTATAGTTTTTGGGTAGAAATTTATTGTGAAGTAGTTCTTGGTGTATATAAATAGTCATACTGTTTCATTTCTAATAAGTACAATAGAAAGAGTAAAGAGTTATATAAAATAGAAGAAGCTACAAATAAGCAAGCAGATGCATATCAAAAAAATGGAAGAAGTAGGCCAAAAAGGTTGGTGGGAGTCAATTGAGAAGTTTAATGCAGATGAAGTAAGAAAATTTGAAGCTTGGTTAAAATCTATTATTTTTATTATGGATCATCGTCTGAAACAGTTGGAAAATGAGGCTTCATCTTCATTGCAAGCCCCTCTAGAAAATGCTAATAATGCACCTAGCCCTTAAGTGAATCATCTTATATTCATAGCATTGGGATGTTAGATTTTGTATTAAATTTTTAATTTTAGTTTTTTTCGATGATACTACAAGTCGCACTTTTCTATGATTTTCATTATCAACATATGATATTTTTAATTATAAGTTATCTGTTCTATGTATTAGGTTTCATAATGTTTGCAATGTATCAAGTAATCTTATAATATCTCGATCAAAAAATAATATGGCTAAGGGGTTGAGTTGAAGTAGATCTTATGATTGGAATGTTACTACTCATCGATAAAATATTTTAATGTATAAAAAAGTAATTAAAATTGTCCACTCCATTAAAAACTACTATAACCACTCCATCAAAAACAAAACCTTGTTCCAAAATATATTAACGACCTCCTCTGTATCAATGGAATCTCATCTTCCATACATAACGAATTGATGTCTGAATTGACTCTAATTTTATTCGAGAGTCATAAATAATTCAACAGAACTAATATAATTCATTATTTACAAAATGGAGCTCTACAACTTAAAATTACGACTTCGAGTCATTTCACCAACATATATATATATATATATATATATATCCAAAAGTAAGATTTCATTCTGAAAAGCTTAAAGTATAACGGAGTGAATATATATATATATATATATATATATATATATATAATCATTAATATCGAAAATTAAGATTTCCTTCTGAAAAGCTTAAAGTATAATGGAGTGGAGAATTTTAATTATTTCTTTATACATTAAAATATTTTATCGATGGGTAGTAGCATTCAAATCATAAGATCTACTACAACTCAACCCCTCCCCCCCCCCCCCCCCCCCCGCTATATTATTTTTTGATCGAGATATTATAACATTACTTGATATATTAAAAATGTTATGAAACTTAATACATAGGAGAGACAACATATAATTAAAAATTTCATATATTAATAATGAAAATCATTAAAAAGTACGACTTGTAGTATCATCGAAACAAACTAAAATTAAAAATTAGACACAAAATCTAACATCCCAATGTTATGAATATGAGATGATTCACTTAAGGGCTAGGTGCATTATTTGCATTTTCTAGAGGGGCTTGCATTGAAGCTGAAGCCTCATTTTCCAACTGTTTCAGATGATGTTCCATAATAAAAATAATAGATTTTAACGAAGCTTCAAATTTTCTTACTTCATCTGCATTAAACTTCTCAATTGGCTCCCACCAATCTTTTTGGCCTACTTCTTCCATTTTTTAATATGTAACTGCTTGCTTATTTGTTGATTCTTCTATTTTGTTTAACTCTTTACTCTTTCTATTGTACTTATTAGAAATGAAACATTATGACTATTTATATACACCAAAAACTTCTTCACAGTAAAATTCTAGCCAAAAGCTATAATGGAAAGTAATCTATCATCATGGTAAAAATTATTGTAGCAAAGTAAAAATTACATCAAATATATTTTGCAGACTATTAGCATGTTTGGCCAAGCTTCTTTAGAGCAAAAAGTACTTTTTTTTCAAAAAAAGTACTTTTTATGAAATTTTAAGCTGTTTGGCCAATAAATAAAAGTACTTTTTGGTTTCAGCAGAATTAGTTTTTCTGCTGTTTAGAAGAAGCTAGAAATTTCTGCTTCTTCTAAAAAGCAGAAGCAGAAGTAGTTTATTAATTTTTTCAAGACAATAATATCCTTACCAAAAATCCTTATTTACCAAATTATCCCTCATAAATTAAACTCATATCTCTCTCCAAATATAATTAATATTATATTCTCCTGTTGTTGCTTTTATTTCAGCATGTTTTTTTTTTTTTAACTTTTTGTACGTAATGTACTATTTTCTTGTAAAATTAGGTTATGCAACCCTATATAGGTTTTACTATTATTTGTGACTGCCTCTCTTCTTCCACTTTAGATGAAAACCTCATAGCCACAATAACAAATTCTTTCAATCTATAATATTTTCTTCTACAGGTACGTATTCATATTTCATTATAGTTTTTTTTAACTTGTTCTGTTAATTTTTTGAAAGAACATCTCAAAAATTCTGAGACATATATGCATATCGTTGAAGAGTATTACTTAAAAAACTGAGCAGTATGGATTAAATTACTATTGTACTGTATGAAGTTCATATGTTATGGCGCTTGAGTCATGAATTTATATTTTCTGTCATAGATATATTGTTGTACTTAAAGTTGTAGATGTTAGTAATTTTATTTTGCACTTTGTTTAACAGATAAGACCATGACTCATAATAATGATTAGTGTGAGAATGAAGTTCTTATGAATGATGATAACGATGATGTGCTTGATTTGGCTATTTGTGGTGTGGCTATTGCAGCAGAGTATTACTTAACATTTTGCCTAAAGTCTCCCTGCAAAACTTCTCCTCATACAGGTTTTTATTTCATCAAGGAGATACTTGAAGGGCATGATAAGCGATGTTATGAGATGTTTAGGATGGAAAAACATATTTTTCTTGCCTTGTGCAAACCATTGAATGAACAATATGGTTTGAAAGGAACAAGAAAAATGACAATTGAAGAGATGGTTGCTATGTTCTTAATGATGGTAGGGTATGGTGTAGGAAATAGAATGATTCAAGAACGATTCCAACACTCTGGAGAGACTGTAAGCAGACATTTTCATCATGTTTTACTAGCATGATTAAGATTGGCTATGGATATTATTAAGCCAAGAGATACATCATTTTCTGATATTCACCCAAAAGTAAGAGAAAATGATAGATATTGGCCGTATTTTAAAAATTGCATTGGAGCAATAGATGGTACGCATGTGCCATGTATTGTTCCTTCAAATGATCAAATCCGATATATTGGTAGAAATGGTTTTACTTCTCAAAACATAATGGCCGTATGTGATTGGGACATGTGCTTCACATTTGTATGGCCTGGGTGGGAAGGTACTGCGCATGATGCTAGAATATTTGATCAAGCTCTAAGGAGACAAAACCTTAACTTTCCCCATCCTCCATTGGGTAAGTAGCCTCCTTAATATTACGTCTTGTATATTTTATTATGTATCTATTATTTTTATGTATCTTTTTCTTTTAAAATCTCTTTTTTATTATTTGGTGTAGGTAAATATTATTTGGTTGATTCAGGCTATCCAACAATGATGGGATATTTAGGACCATACAAGGGTGAGCATTATCATCTACCTGATTTCGCACGTAACTCTAATTTCAGAAATCCAAATGAGACTTTCAACTATTTCCACTCCAGCCTGAGATGTACAATTGAAAGAACATTTGGAGTCTGGAAAAATAGATTTGCTATTTTATGCTCAATGCCTTCTTTCAAGTTTAATACTCAGGTTCATCTTGTTACAAGTACTATGGCTATACATAATTTCATATGACGAAGTTCTTCCACTGATGAGAATTTTAACAATTATGCTAATGAAGACCTTGTGTCAGAGTTTAATGAAGGAGATGGGCCTTCTGACATTCCTTCAGAACTGCAGGACAAGTCTTCTTCTGTTATGGAGGCATTGCATAATAGAATTAGGGATGAAATTGTTGAGAATTGTGGTCATGTATAAGTGACACTACTTATTTTTTCGTGATTAATTTTCAATATATAATATTTTAACAAGTGATTTTTATGATTAATTTTGAATGATGCGTTTTGATAAATCATCTTGTCAAAAGTAAGTAATTACTACTAATACATAATACCAAATGTAAAAAAGAATTTTAATGTCCTTATTCGTAATTTGATATGCAAAAGTACTTTTTTAAAATATTGGCCAAACACAATATGTTTATCTAATACAGAGAAAAATACTTCTCAAATAAGTTGGCTAAATACAAACTGCTTATTTTGTAAAAGTACCTTTTTAAAAAGTACTTTTCAAAATAAGCAGTTTTTAGCATAATTAATAAATTTACTACCATATTAAAAAAATCACTTGCTTTAACTTAGAAAAAATGAAATTCAACTCAAATAAGAAAAATATTTAATTTACTTTGTGCTTTTCACTATAACATTTGAAATCTATCTTGAAAAGAAATATTCTTATGAATAAAACTAATGAAGATAAAACCATTTGATTTTCCTGTAATTGGTTTATTCACTCTTAAAGTATTTACCTATTCTAGTTAAATTTCAGATTTCCATTGTTTTAACGCCCTTTTGATTTTTTTTTCTCGGTTTGATTATCTTCTAATTATATTTATTGTTGTTCTCATAGATATTTTCTAATTAAAGTTAAAATTTAAAAATTTATCAAATATTAATCCATGTAAATGATTTAATTTCTTTTATTTATTTTTAAGAATATTTTCTTAGATTTCAAATCTTATAGTGAAAAGCACAAAACACATTAAATATTTTTTCTATTTGAGTTGAATTTCAGATTTACTTTTGTTAAGGCAAGTGGAAAATTTTGAATATGGTAGTAAATTTATTAATTATGTTAAAGAACTTATTTCTTTAACTTAAAAATTTTAAAATAGTTGATGTAATAGTGTGTATAAAATATATTTGAAGTAAACTTCACTTTGCTACTATAATTTCCATCATAATGATATATTACTTTCCATTATACTTTTTGGCTAGAAAGTTATTGTGAAGAAACTAGAATAGGTAAATACTTTAAGAGTGAATAAACCAATTACAGGAAAGCCAAATTTAGAAAAATCTTAGAAGTGTATTAGCAACACTAACTATTTGAAATCTAACTTAAATTAGAAAATAGTTTAAGAATGACTGCAATTGTTCCTTATATACAAGCAATGCTAAAAGATAAATAAATTAATTAATTAAAAAATCTAACAATTTACTGTGCTCTTTGATTGATTATCATATAACCAGTACTAAGATTCAACTTCAAACGAAGCATCAAACTATAAACATCCTAACTTAGAATAAATATTCAGATAAATAATTATAAAGAAGTCATTACATTATATGAATTAACAAGTAAGTTGAGCCAAATTAAAAGAAGTGACATATCCTCTAGTAATTATCTTTAATCTATTTCATGTAATAATGATGGGGTTTGTCCAACTAATTTCATAATTATTTTGTTAATCAAAAGATAATCTGCGCAGGTTTTCAACGTTAAAAGTACATGACTTTCTGATATTAGATTAATGGATGTAAAAGATGCATAAGAGACATTCATAAATTTGTGTATTACTAATAAGAACACAAATATATTGTTAAAATGAAAATTACCTCACATACATATATGCATACCAGATCTGACAAGACTTTTTTTCTTCTGTAGATTGCACAGCATTTCCTTGTCTGCAAACACGAATCACAACCTTAATTTAGTCTATGAAGTTAAAAAATACATCTTAATTCAGTCAATAAAAGTTACAAATGAAATTGATAAGAAATTTGAAATTAGAATTTTACGATTGTACAAATGCAAGTAGTGAGAAAAATATAAGATCACCTTTATACTCTCAGATAAGGTTAGATAACTCATATCAAGACTCATTGAATAAGGATTTGCTTAGGCATTTACGAAAAAAAAAATGATTTTTTATTTTCTAAAAAGAAAATACAGACTGGAGTTGTTAATATTAACAAATGGCTATATATATATGGGGATACGATAATTAGCTGTATATGTTTATTATATAAAGGGCGTAATGTATCCAATGCTAGATTACGATATAATCAACTTACTATGGCGTATATGCACTACCAAAAGTTTAAAAGATTTTGCAGTAGATTTTCATTATGAATATTGACACGACCCGAATTTCCGGCTAGGCCTGCATGCATCTGACATCCTTTCCTATACACGTTGGGAGAATCCTATTGATTTAATCAATAGAATATATATATATATCCACACACATACACGCGCACACATACACGAGAGCTGCCTGTAAGATATGCAATTGTCTAACCAACATATAAGTGTCAGAACTATCCAGATCAGACATTTTCGAATCTAAAGGATATATACATCCCCTCTGAAGGGAGAAAAATAAGTCTAATAACATAATAACTATAGATGGTGGCCTCCGAGGACAAAAGATGGCTCACCACAGACACCTAAGATGCCCTCGCTCCTCAATCACGCCTGTGCTGGGTCGTGGAGAGGAATCTGCCGAAATGTAAAGATATATAAAACAGGAACCACATATGGAGAGAGTAAAAAAAACTCAGTAAGTGTGGGCTAGCTAACTACCTTGAAGAATAGATAGTCTAGCAAGGGAATCAGAAGCTAACATCAACATGGTATGTGGCCAGATGCTCATAATACCAAATGCATACAGTCACATATATCACCAAACTCATGTAATGATATGGAATGAATGAAATATGATGTAATGAGGTCACATATACCCAAATGAATAGAGCAGAATCCTCATACTCCGAGGCGAAATCATCCTACTCTCAATATGATATAGAATATATGGAGTGGAGTCCTCCTACTTCAGGGGCAGAATCCTCATGCCCTTCACATGATATCACAGCCCGCAATAACAAAATACAGAAAGAAAATGAAACTCAAGGTTGCGGCATAGCAGAAAAAAAAAGGTTTCGGCATAGTAAGTACGCCCTGTCGGCAGCTATCCATGTAAAAACGCTTGAATAGAATATCCATAAGGCCAAAGGTCGGAAAAGAAATGGATGTTAACACTTACCTCAGGTCTAGGGCCCAATAGATCACTGAACAATCTCCTTTATCCTTCTGACACCTGTCAAAACTATCTTTCTCTAAGCCATAGTAGATTAACCGCGCTTATAAGTGTCCGTAGAAGGAATAGTCAACCATTAGATGGGAAAAGAAGAAAATTACTAAATTACCCCTAGACCTGTCATACCAGTTTTAAACTTAACTCGGAGCGAGTCAAGTTTCAGGTTTGACTGGGTAACTCGCTTGAGTTAAGAATTGGAGTCGCCACCTAATATGGATTTCTAAGGTGTATTAGGTCACCTTAGTGTCTAAGGTCGGGTCTTTATTAAACCGGTCTAGTTTCTGAGATTCAATAGGTAAGAAGTCCAAGTGACTCGGAAAAGAAGGTGTATAAGGGCAGCATGTATATACAATTGGGCTTTCAAATTTGCAAGGACGGCCTAGGCCATATGCCTAATCGCACATTTAGCATCAAATTAATGAACATTGAGTTAAACAGGCCAAATTTGCAAGAAATAGTTTGGATCAGATTATATGCATAATTTCAAAGTATATATTTAATTTGCAGTAACAACCAGTTTTGCAAAAGTGTCCAGCTTTCTGAAAATAGCCAGTTTTGGCCAAAACAGTTTGGAATTGGTTAGAAAAACAGATTGAGATTATTTTTGAAATGAAATATTAGCCATTTAGGGTCGGTGTGACTCGTCATTAGTTGTCGAGCCCTAACCTTAATGTATAGGAGTTGAGAGTATGAAAACACACGAAATAGGCCACGTTAAAAGGGTTTTTGGGCCTGGATCATTAACTTAACAGAGGGCAGACTTGGTTTTACAAAAACCGTCACATATTAAGCAGTGTTAGCACATATAGCCCTCGTTTTAAGAAAATCATACTTTCGACGTAGTTTTAAGTACAAAATCTGTCCTATATTGATTCTTACTCAACTAGGAGTTAAGCCTGCCATTGAAATCACCAAGTTCTATGTAGATGACACTAATAACATTTAAAACTGTTAAAACATTCGCATATTAAATATTGCTTTAAACATTTAAATGCCAAGGCTTCGTTTTAATGCATGATGCAGCCACATAAGGAGGAAAAAGATAAGAGAGGGCCCCTGGGTGGCCATATGCACTGTCCTGTAGCTGTGCACCCTGTTTTAAAGGAATACAAACAGGAAATCCTAATGAATGTACACAAACAGGGGACTAGAGGGGGAAAGAACGGGTATTTAGAGCTTGTTCCAATCCCAACAGTGACTAGGCTATCGAAAAGCCCCTATTAGTAAGTTATATAATGCCCCTGCACTAAATTAATATTGGTATGACCTTTCAGATCATCCTCATGGTTGCACAAGGTTAATAAGAACTAGAAAGAACCCAGAAACAAGAAGTGGGGTAGCAGATAGGAATATGCAGTTTAAAATAAAGCATAGACAATATAAACAAGCATAAAGAAATTCAAGAAGACAGATGCAGATAATAGCTGGGAGTGTAGAGATACCTCTTAGTAGTGTGAAACAAACAGAGTGCAAAAAAAAGAGACTGATGCTTGAAAAACAGAGCTAGCACACAACCAAAGCAGGAATTCCTTAAAAGAAAACAAAGGCAGAGAGAGAGAGAGAAGAGCAGGCCTGTGAAGTGCTATGTGTGTTTCTAAGCCTTTTTCAGTGTAAGTATAAGTGTATGTCTGTGTGAGTGAAAAGAAAAGCCGGTTTATATAAGTGAGGGTGCTAGGAATTCAAGTTCAAATGGGTAAACCTACAAGGCAAGAAAATATTGCATTCCAGAAATAACAGGGGACACTCTTAGATGTTACTTCCATATATGGCATCAATCAAAACCCTAAATTTAGGGCACACAAACTTCTTAACAAATATAGTTTTTCCCTTTGGTTAGTAATACATCTAAATTCAAATGCCAGTGTATAAGAATATTCTAGACCCGTTTAGGCTTGGAAATCCTCCAACTATCCTAATAAAATTTCATTAATCAATTATGATTGATACTATTCAAGTTGCCAAACAGGTTTCCATCCAAATTTTCAATCAAAGATTCAACTTCAACATGTCCAGATCCTTCCAAGCATGTAAAATAGTTCAATCACCCAAAGTTGAATATAATCATGAGAACTTATGCACTTTGACAAGGTAGGAGGCTGAATACATTGCAGCAAACAAGAATGAACATAGACAGTTTAAAGATTACCTTTTGTTTTACATTTAGCAACTAACATAGATGACTTAAGGCACAAAAACCACACACGCAAGAACTCAAAGCAACACTTAACTTAAATCAGTTGAAACGGGCAAGGATTGTTAAACCATACGGATTTTAATTAATTAATTATCAAGTAACATACAAATATGTAAGTGCATGGTAAATTAAGCAAACGGCATCACGGAGGTTCAGAATCATTAACAGAGATAGAGATTACCCGTTTAGGTCTTGGAATCAGATTGAAATTGGATCCAACTCTAGTCAAGCATGCACAAGGGTTTTCCCTTTTGTCAAGATGGCTACGTTCAGGTCTTGCTCAGTCGTCGTCGGCGTCTCTTCTCAAGCGACTGAGACAAAGTCGAGGCGTGGGTCGATCTTTTAACCTTTGCCAAATGAGAACATAAATGTAGGGGTTTTGTAGCGGAAGGCGTAAGGAGTATGACAGTGTAGTTTTCATGTCGTCTCGCCGCCGGAGTCGGCCGGAAATGACCATTAACAGTGAATCGCTAGGGTTTCTCGCGAGAGAGAATAGAGAGAGGGCGGCTGAGTTTTTTTGGGGGAAATGAATAGGTTTTAGGTTTTGGGGGGGAGTATGTAGTTAAAAATGGTAAGGGTGATCCTGGCCGTTGGATCAAACCTTGAACGGCTGAGATTAAGACATGTAGGTGCGACGTGGCACTGACGTGTCTAATTAGTGGAGTGTGAGGTATATCTAGCATATACATGTATAAATTATATGTTGTGTATAAAAATACATAAGCGTATAAATGCATGGAAAAATCGTAATTGAGTATTTATAAAATTATAAAAAAATGATAAAATTAATTGTGTAGGCTAAAATGATTGGGAAAACCTATTATTTTAGGTTTAACAATTATTTAGGTAATTTTGTTAAAAGTAGAAATAATTGTGAGAAATCGTGACAAAATATAAAATTTTTGTAAAATTTCAATCGTTTGTGCAAATGCTTTTAAAATAGCCTAATTGGTGTATGTATGTAAGGTAGTGACTTAGAATGGGAGTGAGTATACGGTGATTGTGTGGTTGTCAGTGCAATTTTGTCCGAATAAAAGGTTATCGAAATGGGAGGGACAAAATTAGGTGTCAACAGGTGCCCCTCTTTGCCTGGGGATGATGAAAAAGTCTTCGGGCAAAGACGTTGACAGAACGACTAATTTTGTCGCGACTCTAGAAAAGTGCTTATGGATTACGGGAATTGACGAGGTGCTAGATCGTAATGTTCGCATTGTCAGATTGTATATCCTGCAATAGAAGTGAGCTTTGCAAAAATACTGTATGTATAAGCAAATGTAAAATGTACTTTCCTGTTGGGCTGGATCGTCTTGCCAAGATTTCTCATCGCATGCAGGTGTGTTTGTTACGTCAGGCTGTATACCCTTCGCTGTGCTAAGTGTTAAATTCAACATCGGGTTATATACCCGCAGTCGATGCGTTGGGCTGTGTACCCTCCACAAAATATGAAAATGCTAAATTCGGCATCGGGCTGTGTACCCTCAATCGATGCGTCGGGCTGTGTACCCTCCGCAAAAATGAAATTTCTAAATTTGACATCGGGTTGTGTACCCTCGGTCGATGCATCAGGCTATGTACCCTCCGCAAAAAATGAAAATGCTAATTTCAACATCGGGTTGTGCCTCCGTCGATGCTGCTGTGTACCCTCCGCGAAAAATGAAAATGCTAAATTCGACATCGGGCTGTGAAACCTCCGTCGATACATCGGGCTGTGTACCCTCCGCAAAAAATAAAAATGCTAAATTCGACATCGGGCTGTGTACCCTCCGTCGATGCATCGGGTTGTGTACCTGTTGACACCCAATTTTGTCCCTCCATTTTTCACAATCTGGCTATATTTAATTAAAGTGTAATACTATTTTTCAAACAAAATCGCATTAGATATCATGCATTTACGTGTGTAATACTATTATTAATCCTCTATTTATATTATACTTACTTAATTTCGATTATATTACGTAATTGCTTCATTTAGGCTATTTTCTAAAATACGTATGCTATTTGCACAATTTAATGTATTATGACATCATTTAATGATTATCTATGGCTATTTATATTTAATTAGTATTATTTGAGCACATCTATATTTTATTTGTGATTAAATACATTTATTCATAATTATTTACAATTTTCCTATTTTTTTATACTAATAGTTTATATTTATAGCATTTTAATTAAATACTAGCCCAATTTGTAAATACACAACTCTATTTCCACAACTAATTCCATGTCATCATCTTTTGTCCACATATACACCACCTACGCTCTACCTAAACCTACACCTCACTAAAACACACTCCTACAACTAATATACACACATCTGGCGTATGTACAACTCACCCTAGCGTATAGTACAACTTCTCTAAGCACCATTTAATTAATTTTGTCTTCTACATATCAGCCCATACATACATGTTTGTTTACCTACGTGCCTACGTGGCACAATCGTGGCCCTTGATTTCTTTTATCCAAAGGCTAAAACTAAAAGCTAACCTTTTCATATTTACAACTCATCCCCAACTTTCCAAACCCAAAATCATATTCCCTCTTCCCACTCCAAAACCAGCCGCCACCCTCACACTCCTCTCTCCCCTTTACCCCTAAACTCGTCCAAATACACCCCTACAACCGTTCAAATACATCACGACTAAAACTCTATCGTAACTCCACCATCACGCCGCCTATTCTGGCGTAACAGACGCCGCTCGTTCCTTCCTCTCTCTCACTTTTTGTTTTTACACGGAAAAAAGAAAATAAATCCCTCTTCTCTCTCTCTTTCTATGGAAAACCGAAAAGGAAGAAGAAGGGATCGGACGAATCTCATCAAATCCGGTTGAAACAATCGAGAATCATGGAGATCTTCAAACGTCCACATACAAATAAGGAAAGAAAACCAAAATTCAAACTTGAATGAAGCTGAAACGGGCAGGAAACGAACGGGTCAGATTCGACCCGACCCGACCCGCATCGAACCTGATAACCTCTTTCCGTTTTCTATTTTCTTTTAATTTTTTTTCATGCTGAAAATTGTTAACAACATGCCTATTTTTATTATCATGTTATAACTAGATGCCTATCATTTCTATTCCATGATTATACTAAGTATAGGAAGCAGTTCTAATTTATATTCTTTAGTTGAAACTGATTTAATCTAAAGTCACGGCATAATGATGAACTATTTTGAATTAGTTGAAATTAAATTATAGTATTTGACATTGTTGAGTCGAAAGCGTCTTCCCATTTGGTTGATTTGTTGTTGATACTTTGCTTTGGCCTGGTAATATATACATAATCGTGCTCGTCTGCGTGTATATACGGATGCCTTACTGAATTTCAGAAAATAAAGGAAAAGAGTATATTGTTTGGTTTATTTTCTCATATACATATGATCACATATGTATTTCTTGAAATCCCTATATTATTTTTCACCCATCATGTATCTAGTTAATTGCCAATCAATGAATTTTGAATAGATTGTTGTTACCTTATATAAAATCTCCAGCTTTTACACATAATTTATAGGTGAAAAATGTTCTGTTGAAATCTTCTTCCTTGATTCTGGCTGAATCTTTCCCTTCCTTAACTTTAGCAAGATTGAATGTTGGCCCTAATTCTAGCTAGTCGAATATTGTTTCTTTAATTAAAAGATTACTTTAATTTATGTGATTTGAAATTTGAATATTTTCCTTTTATAGAAAACTGATTGCCCCTCTTTTTACCCTATAAATACATGACATCCTTGAACATTTAGGGACACTTCTGACCTCCTCTACTCTCTCTCTGGGGAGTACCTTCACCTCCTTTATACTCTCTCTCACGCTGAAAATCCAGCATTCTATCTTCTCTAAAAGTATCTAGCAACAGCACCTCTCTGTGAGATAAAAAGGACTTGAGGTTGGCTGTAACAGCACTTGTTCAGAAAGGTCTTTTTTGGTGTGCTTTCTTGCTGACTTCATTGACGGTTTGTCTTCCTGCATACCGTTAAGGTAATGAGTTTGAAATTAGCTGGGGGAATTCATGGAATAACTTACCTTTGATTGCATTGAAATAACTTAGTCTGCTGAGTTTTGCTTGCCCTATGTGTGTGTGTTTGCCTGGCCCTTCGTTGGCCACCATCAACCCTCTCTTGCAGGTTCCTTTCCACTATCTGGATAGCCTATGGCTATACCATCGTTGAGTTTTACTTGCAGGTTCAGGCAGATTGATCTTTGAAAAGATTAAATATTGTTAATGAACTCATCAGTTCACTAGTGCATACAGGGCACCTTTCTCTATTCTCTTTAATCCCTCTAGACCCCTTATTTGTTGTATTGAATAGGATCCTCTATCTGTATGTTAAGCATCATAAGGTGCAAAATGTTCAAGGTAAAATAGGGCAGCACCAGTCTAAGAGCAGCAGTAGCACTACTAAGGGGTCGTTTGGTTGGGCACTTGGATAAGCTAATACCCACATTAAATTCAGCACTAATTAGTATATTGTTAGGTTGGTGATTGGATATTTGCATAAAACCTTGCGTAAGTAATACATTGTTTGGTTGGTGATTGGATATTTGCATAAAACCTTGCATTAGTATACATTGTTTGGTTTGGTTTTGTGCATCCTTCATAGTAATACATGTATAAAATAATGAGAAAATATATGTATTGTTTTGTGCTGGATAGAAAGTGGAATAATAACGCGGGTATTAGCAATACGTGTATTAAAATTCTAAAATGACAAAAAAAACCCTCATAAGGGTAGGATTATTTTTTTTATAATTTTTTTTAACAATAAACAAGTATTTAAATTATACATTGTATATTAATGGGATTTTTACATAAATAGATAATATTAGAGACCTATATTACATAAAATAGCTATACTATTTTGTTTACATAATACATCTATACTTTTTTTACACTTTATAGAAAATTATGCTATCTTACTAAATTGGTGTTCATTCTATCTTCTTCTTCCTACAAACCTAACCACCATTATCACATCCCTCCCCCGCCACTATCCACTACCGCAATCGAAAAAACCACCAAAAAATATATGTAGAAACAAAGATATACACTTGTAGATATATAGAAATACAAAATTATACATAGTTATACAAAGTTATACAATGTAAAGATATACAAAGAAATACACTTGTAAATAGTAGAAATACGAACGAATACATAGTTATACAACGTTATACTAAATTATACAAAGTTATACAAAGTAAATATGTACAAAAAATACACTAGATATATAAAAATACTAAGATATACATAATTATACATGTAAATACAAAGATATAAAGATATCCACTTGTAGATATATAGAAATACAAAATAGCTATATTTTGTAAAATACCTATTAAGATTTGCTATGTTCAATAATTTTTTTAAAATATAGTTATGTTAGCTAATTAAGTGTCTTAAAATGTATTTGTGATATATCAGTTGATTCAACAACAAATAATTAATGTATGACAATCTTTACTTTATTTAATCTCCACATAACTAATACATGCATAACTAATAACCGCATAACTAATACCTGCATAACTAATACCCACATAACTAATACCTGTATTACTAATTCCCGCATAACTAATAGGGAAAATTTCATATCTAACCAAATATATAACATGGCCCTACAGTTTAATAGACACAATTAATATACAACAATGGCTAGCCAAAAAGATGCTAATAAATAGGTTTATGTGTATCCTTTATCCTAACAAACCTGCGTGAATTTGGTGACTAAAATTAAGGAATCAAAACAGAAACGATAAATAAGGAATTCACTGATTTCTTTCCTAAAAATTAGCATAGTTCATTGATTTCTTTCCTAAAAATTAGCACAGTTCACTGTTTTCTTTCCTTAAAATGAGCATAACTCATGCATCAATAAGGGAATCAATAGAAAGGTTGGAGAATCCCTACGGATTCCAAAAACGTGAATATTTCTAGTATATATTTTTTTAATACTGTTATTCATACAATATTCATCTTTTCTTTTTCCACACAACATCCGTTTTCGCATTTTATATTCTTAGAGTATTCACATTTTATTATTTGTAAAGTATTTAAGTTTTATTTGTAAAGTATTCAAGTTTTATTCATAAGGTATTCATTATATATTCTTAAAGTATTCACATTTTATTCATGAAATAATTATTTTTTATTCATAAAATATTCATGTTTTATTCAAAATAATTAAAAAAATGGATCATTGTATGCATATTTTATACCTCATAATATCACACGCATACAATTACATATATGATATCATGATACATACATATTTTATATATCAAATATATCAATTACTATCTTGATGTATACGGAATTTTAACTTCAAATACACATCATAGCAACATTGTTTAAATACACTGATATACATTAGGTATATCTAATATTATCTAAATATACATCAAATTAAAATTGTATAAACCTCAAAAATTTTATTCTATGAATAAATGACGTAATTTCACTTAAAGAGAACCATTTATGTACTTTTCATTTTGGTAACAAAAGATTGAAAAAAGCATAAGTAAAGAATATTTTTTACTTTATCTTCTATGAGATAAGCATATCGAATGATTCGAATGAGAAAGGATACAAGCTCCAATAGAGTTTTTTGCTAAAAGGGAGAAGCTGATAGTTTGGGAAAAGAATCTTTTATTTAGAAAGAAAGAGAATTGAATAGAAAAAAGAATTTGACGTTTAATGAGTAACTTAAATATGGAAAATATCATAAATAGGTTTTAAAAAATTATTGCAGAAAAGTTAATACATTGTCGTAAATGACTTTACTATATTTAAGGCAAATAGAGTTTGAAAGTTATGTGATAATTGTTATCAAACTATTTTCCTATATTTAAGGCATGTATGGTGCTTCAAGTAAATGACTATTAAATATGAAAATTCCAACAGAAAATCCCAACTTCCCACAAAAGTAGGCACGCTTAAGGGTCATTAATCTGTTTTTGAAAATGGCTAAAAAAGATAACTACATCAGTCTAAATGTCTATATGCAATAAATTAGAAAAAATGTATCTATTTTATGTTAAAGACACTTCCAAATGTCTATACAATATAAAAATCACTAACTAATACACACATTGCTAATACCTGCATAATTTATTTTCGAACCAAACGACCCATAAGTGCTAAAATGGCTATACATGGGCCAATCTCTACCTTTCTTTGTGCATATGTGAAATGTTTAAATTGAAGCTTGTCTATTTGTGTAAGTCATGGAATCTGAGTGCTGAAACTGAAAACATGACGGGTTTTTTAAAATGGAAATGTTGTAGGGGCTGTTTTTTGCGAAAATCAGAAAAGAGGGCTAAGATCGTAAGGCAGATTTAAAAGTGGCTTATTTATGCAATTTTAAAATGATATTACAGCATGTCTACAACTGAAATTCGAAAATGAAAATAGATTATCTTTGCAAAGTATTTATTTTGTCAAAAAAATTGAGCAGTTAACGTTTTTTCATCAAAAGTGGCTAAATTCGCAATCAGTGCTGGAAGATGCCTTATTTCTGCAAATCGAGTAATCTGGAAACGTAACCGTACTTGTTATTTTGTTAAAAGTGGCTAAAACTGAATGTTAGTCCATTTCTGCAAATCTTTGATTCTGAAAACGTAATAGTTTAATGGTAGGGCTGCTTTCTGCATTTCCAAAATTCTTGTACATTTTTAAATTCCTCCAAGCTAATTAACAGTTTGTGAGAGATTTAGAACTTTGGAGGTCAAGTTCTTTAAAACTTATATTATTTTCTATAAGAAAATCACTCAAATTTGAATTATTTGCTTGCCATATCTATTACTAATATTTTCTAAATTGTCGTATTTGCTCCCTACTTGATTTATACATATGTGGTTGTTCTATCATGTTATGTGTTTAACTATATTTACATCTATATGTATATAATTATGTACTTTAAATATACATTTTACTCATTTTTGAACTAATTATCTTAAACGCGACCTCACACCAAAGTCGTCACCGAAGTTAAAGGTATGTGACCAATAATGTCACAATGCTATCCTTTAGTGTCTAAATTGGCTAATTAGTTAATTTAGTGATTTGGAGCTGTTTATACAATATGGCTGCTATTTAGAATTACCTTTGTAAATTATTGAACTGTCTGCCTTCTCTCATTCCGTAAATCTGCGCTCGTCAGCTTAAATTTGAACATTTATAGTAACGTCTCATAATTCAGACCATACTTAGATATTGGCTATCTGTTAGGGAATTAGACTCTTCAAGCTTTGAAATTGCAAAATATGACTTGAATTGACTTGAATTAAAATGTTCCTTTAGAAGTTGCTCCTTTGGAATATACACTTGGGAAAATAACATAAATAGCCATTTACTAGATGGCCCTTACATCATAATAGCCATTAGAATATTTCCACAAAGGTTAGCCATATATTTACTAACAAAATAGGGTTATACCGTTAATTAAGGAACTAAAACAATCTAAAAAAATGAAAATCTCAGCTGAGTCTTACTCCGACTTCCTAAATTTTTGGTGGTATCTTTTCCAAAAATAAAGCCACCTAATAATCTACATGCATTATATTATATTATAATATAGGAATGGAAAGATTAGAGGATTTCTTTTGAGAGGCGAGATATTTTCCTAGTATTGCAAGGTTGCAACAGAGACAAGATAAATCCAATCCTAATATCTACTATCTACTATGTATGCATTTAAACTCATAGAGGAGAATTCAAACAACATCCATTTTATTTCATACAATATTTATATTTTATTCATCCCAATTATAAAAAATAATTATTACATATATAATTTATACCTCATGAATACATCTTATTGACACAATTAAAAAAATGTGTCACACATACACTAAAGATACATCAAGTGTTTATATTGGATATACATATTACACGTGCATATAATATGCATAATTTATATTTCAAATATACAAATTAATATATTCATGTATACAAAACTTAAACCTCAAATATGCATTATATCAAACTATTAAAAAATACATTTGATATGCATTAAATATATCTACAAATTATAAAATATGCATTAAATATATCTATAAATTATATAAAATATTTTATTAAATATAAATTTGGGTGTTGGCATTTTCATTGGCGCGTTACGTTAATTGGTTTTATATATATATATATATATATATATATATATATAATGTATATCTTTCTTGAGTGTTATGATACTTTTGCAATATACAACGAGCCTCATATATAAACTTGTTAGCGATTGTTTTAGCACTTAAGTAAAATACATATGTATTATCCGTAGAATATGTGTATTGTCTGATCAAATTATGCATTAAATATATAGAATATCTAACTTTGGTGAATTTTTCTAGGAAATACTCCATAAAATATATGAAAATATAAAATATGCATCATATATTCACAAAATATTATGTCATTTTAAGTGTTTATGGAACTTTACACGTTATATGGAATCATTATTCCAGCATATAAAGCCACAACATACGATATACATATAATATGCATATCTAAGCAATTGGATAATCTTGCTATGACTAGGGAGATAATTTGATGAGTACCCCTAGTTATCTATTGAGAAATTAAACAGTTAATTTTGGGAGTAAAATAAAGTAATAAAATAATGAATTATATGATGAATATTTATTAGGGCGAGGCTGAATATAGTTATGATATTTAGTTGAATTCAGATGAATCAATGGAGATTGATTGGGTGGGGTGATTTTAGGAATTTTTCGTGGCCTTCTCGCTTGGATTGAAATGGGGAGATCGTTAGGAGGTAATTGAAGAGGTAAATACGTAGTTAATACAGATTAATTACTAGTAATAAATAGAGTCCAACAGAAAGTCCCAACTTCCCATAAAAATAGGCACGCTTAGAGGCATTAAACTGATTTTGAAAATGGCTACAAAAAGAAACCTACATAAGTCTAAATGTCTATATGCAATAAATTTGAAAAATATATATCTAATTTATGTTAAAGACACTTCCAAATGTCTATACAATGTAAAAATCACTATACACTTTAACTTGTTTACGTGCTATGTCCTCTTATTTAATTCTTGTCCCTTATTAGTTAAAATTGCTCAAGTAAATCCAATTATAGAAATCGGCCGGGAACCACATTTGTGGAACTTAGGAGGTGCTTAACTCCTTCCTTCTAGGTTAACTTGAAAACTTATCCGAATATCTAGTTAGCAAGACCAACCCGTAGTTAACTTTCAAATTAGTAGAAATATTTTTTAGGTGACCTAGTACGCCTAGATAATTTATTAGGTGGCGACTCCAAAACTCTAACTCCAAACGAGTTACCCCAAGTCAGATACCACTTACTTGCTTTAAGTGGGGTGCCACAGAATGGCGACTCTGTTGGGGATTTTCTGTTCTAACCATTACGATTTTGATGATTGTGTTTAATTTATTGCTTTTATTATTTTTATTACCGGACTAACGCTTTTTCTTTGTTTTGTTTCTTCGATAATTATTTTGTTTTGGCTAATTCTTTAATTGTTATTTATATTTTTATTTAATTATATGTATTTTATAATTGTCATTCCGTTCATACTCCTCCACTCCTGGAAATTAACACTTTCACTCACAAAGAGCGATTGCGTGAAACTCATGGTCGTTCCACTACTAAACACCCTTTAGGAAAGATGTGCAAAATTAGTCAACTAGCGAAGCTGTTGGCAGTTTGTGCACTTTCCACTTCCAAATAGTCCGTTTGGAGGAACCTTGTCGAGTTAAACCAACTCTTAGTGGAAACTCTTGTCTAAGAATCATGCATCATGTCATATTTAGAAAAATTTCGACTTCGGCTCGTGTCTAAGTCTACTAGTTCACCATATTTTAATGAACCGAACGGGTTTTTAATCCTAAGGGACGTTTAAATGTGTTACGTGTGCATTAATTTAAAACTGAACTTGTCTAATGCATGTCATTTGTTCTCTAAAGGGGGGATCATCTAATTGTTTATTTTGATTGCAGGTTGTCACAAGTCACGAAGACTTGGAAGATCAACGAGGACTTAGACGTTAGATTAATTTCATTTTTTTTTACTTTTATGTAACAGAGTCAATTATTTATTTCTATTTACCAAAATATATATATATATATATATATATATATATATATATATATATATATATATATATTTTTTGTTTCCACTTTTATGTAACAAGATATTATTTAATAAAATTATTTTTCGTTCATTTTTGGGTTATGAGAACAAATGGAATGACGCATGACACTCATTCAATTTTAAATACCATACTCAAACTTAGGAAGGCTTAACATCCTTTGCATGTTAAAGTCCATTAGCCAACCTTGTCAGAATCGAATTACGCCTATTATGCATATTATATATGTTGCTCTCGTTAGGCCTACCTCCGGTAAAAAAGAGGTCCCTTGCATTATAGGGTATGATATATTTTGCATATGACAATTATTATCTTGATATTAACTTATTACCTTCATGTGTTAGTTTTACTCCCACTCCTGAGGTTGACTTGTGCATTCTGGCCGAGCATCAGTACCGGACGAGAGCAAAATGCCCAGTTACAACTCCTCCCCTCTTACAAACTAGAAGAAGAGGAAGACGAAACATTATGCCTGAGTTGAATAACGCTGCTCTTAGTGACGATAATATTGGTATTAGTGGAACACCCCGCAAGCTTGCCCCGGTCGGATATGATGAACATGTTGCTACTTTGGAGCAAAGAATTAAAGAACTTGAAGAGAAACTGACAATGGCCAGTTTACCCGTTGTTAACTCCACCCATTCAGGAGAGCCTATCAATCCAAGTGGGTCAGCCCGACCTAACGGAAAGGACCTTATGCACCCAACTGATCCACCCGTTGTTTACCAAACAGCACCACCAGCCACATACCAAACAGCACCACCTACTACTTACCAGACAACACCACCCGCTGTCTACCAAAAGGCACCAACTGCTACTTACCAAGCAACCCTACCCACCAGTTATCAAGCACCACCTCCTGCACATCCTACTTACTTAAACACAAACTTACCTCGCACTAACACCACATACCTGCAGCCTTACAACCCCATGTTCACTGCTGAAACCAAACAACTCACTTCGCCAGTCAAACACCATGAAAACTATGAATGGGTGGAGGATGAAGCCAATGATGATGGGACAAAAGAGAAAGTTCGTAAGCTGGAGGCAACCTTTAAGAAGTTTGAGTTAGGCAAAACTACTAAAGGTTTAGCTTATGAAGACTTGTGCATCTATCCTACTTTGAAATTGCCAGACGGATACAAGATACCAAAGTTCGACCTATTCAATGGCACTGGAGACCCTATGGCACATCTGAGAACATATTGTGACAAGTTGATCGGAGCAGGGGGAGATGAGAAAGTACGAGTGAAGCTGTTCAGTCGAAGCTTGACTGGAGAGGCCTTAAGTTGGGTTTCTAAGCAGAAACTAGGCACATGGCTTAGTTGGGAAGATATGACAGCAGACTTTGTAGAAAGATTTGGGTACAATACCGAAATAGTAGCAGATCATTTCTACTTGGAAAAGTGAAAAAGAAACCCACAGAGACGTTTAGAGAATATGCTACTAGGTGGAGAACAGAAGCTGCCAAGGTGCAACCCGCTATGGATGAAAAAGAAATAGTGAACATATTCATCCGCATTCAAGAGGACGTCTATTACGATAAGCTACTACATATGAAAAATCAGAAGTTTTCTGATATAGTGTTGATGGGAGATGATGTAGAAGAAGGGCTGAAAAGTGGAAAGATTATTAGCCTAGCTGCACTACAAGCTACTAATAAGGCCATCCAGTCTGGAAATGTGAGCCTTTCCAAAAAGAAGAAAGATGAAGTCTCTTTTGCTGCAACCATTCAAGACTTTACTTTCAACCACTATTATCAAACACCACCACCATTCTATCCCTACCATCACAAACCACCTGAATATCCCGTTTACAATACTCAGCCCACTCGACCTATATATTGCACACCCCAGCATCAAATCACCCACCATACCAGTAAAATACTCAACCCAACTATTGAAATGAACCATCATACCCTCCTAGGCCCCTCCCTGAGGCAAACCAAAGACCCAAAAGGAACTACACTCCACTAGCCGAATCTCGCATTCAATTGTTTGAGAGATTGAAAGCTGCCGGGCTTATCGTCCAGATACCTCAAAATCTGCCAGACAGCACTTCACCTAACTTTGATTACAGTAAAAAGTGTGCATATCACTCGGGTGGACCGGGGCATGAGACATAGAAATATTTTGCACTAAGAGATAAGATTCAAGACCTAATAGATGAAAAGGTCATTCATTTGAAGGCGCCAAATGTGCACAATAACCCACTACCCAATCATGGGAATGAGAAGGTGAATATGATCGACTTCAGCAAAGAATGCAATCTGGAAGGCACGATTATAAAAGCAGAAACAGTATTTGATGAATACAAGTTTGGCCTGGGGTAAATCTTGGTTTGCAAAGGAAAAAGTACTACAAAAGATACAAGAGGTTATCATTCACTAGAGCAGTTTGTTCCGACTCTTAAACAAGCATCCATCTTTTCAAGCTACATGAAAACTCTCAAGGGAGAAGGACTTGCCAAAGGCATTCATGATGTAGAAGATGAACTGACCGGTCTAAAAGAGCTATTCATGGAAGAATATGATGTAGTTCCTGAAAAGTATACTAAGGTCCTGAACATCCAGAAAGCTGAAACTGAAATTATGCCGAACAATTGAACCTGCAGCATATCTGAGCATGTCGAGAACCTTAGTGGAGCTGGGGCATTAGTTGTTTTCTTAAATAAAACACGACTCCGAGTCGTTAGCTTTTTTTCTTTGTTTTTCAACTTTGTTGCATCATTGTTTCCTTTCGAAGACTATTTTTCAAGTCCAATAATAAAAGCATTTCCTATTTTTCATTTTTGAGTATGTATCATTCACTTTCTGCAAAATCATTTTAATTCCGTTGAATCTGCGACTGCGATGTGAGAGAGCAGTCCAAAACGAAAAGTACAGTCCAGGCTATGATGATTCGATAAAGGACATTTAAGGAGATCTTATAGCAGACAACTGAGACAAGAGCATATTGAGGAAGATGACTTAAAATTCAAGGCGAAAGAATAAAAATACATATGAGAAGCAGAATGAGACAATCTCAAATGAATCAAAGCCTACCCGAGCAAGTGACGCTCGTGGATTGCAAAGTATGGACATAACAAGCAATAGAATGGCAAAGACATTTAACAAGGAAGTTAAAAAATGATAGTTGGCCCTGAAGTGGAACTCTCCAAATCGAGACAAAATTGACATGATCATTTACTCAGATACACAATCAAAAGACACTATAAATCAAGCAACACTCATCTTTATTGAATTTGAACTACGTAGCGACCTGATTCCCAAGAGGGGATACGTAGGCTACGTAGGGAGCCTACTCAAGGAACGGTCACGTCATAAGAGAATTTTATTAGGCACTGGGGCAGAATTTTTTGAGTTTTCCTCAAAAAATTCAAAGAATACATCACAGCACACTGGGGCAGAATTTTTGAGGGACCTCAAAAATTCAAGGAAAATACAAGCAGCACACTGGGGAAGAAATTTTGACCTTCTCTCAAAATTTCAAAATGGAGGATCTTTGAGCAGCAAATGGATAAAGAAGAGATTATGTCCAAACAACACGTCGCAGCCATAATTCAATGGAACAAATTTGCATTACTTTTTTTAAAATAATTTTTCACAAAACACATGTATATCCCCTTTTCTTATCCCTTGCTCACAGCTCAACTAAGGCTCGACGTTCGAAAAGGGAGATATTATAAGGAGGAGATTATACAAGAGACAACAACATAGTACAACACAGCGAATGTGCAAGTAAACCTCCCCAAAAAACTCACAATTTTTCTTTGATTGCAGATCTACGCAGATACCAAGTATACCAAACAACTCTTGCAAAGCAAAATTTATCAGATTATCAGAAGCATAGAATCTATGTCGGTGGATATAAAGGGTCCGCGTCTGTGGACATGACGTCAATTTGAGAAGCATAGGATCCATGTCGATGGATATATAGGGTCCGCGTCTGTGGACATGACATCAATTTGACAGAAGCATAAAATCCATGTCGGTGGATATATAGGGTCCGCGTCTGTGGACATGACATCAATTTGAGAAGCAACAGAAGCATAGAATCCATGTCGGTGGGTATATAGGGTCCGCGTCTGCGGATATGACATCATTTGGAGAAGCATAGAATCTGCGTCGGTGGATATATAGGGTCCGAGTTTGTGGACATGACATCTTTTGGAGAAGCACAGAATCTGCGTCGGTCGATATATAGGGTCCGCATTTGTGGGCAAGACATATTTTGGAGAAGCATAGAATCTGCGTCGATGAATATATAGGGTCTGCGTTTATGGACATGACACCAATTGGAGAAGCATAGAATCTGCATCGGCGGATATATAGGGTCCGCGTTTGTGGACATGACATGAATGAATGAAGCATAGAATCCGCGTCGGTGGATATATAGGGTTCACGTTTGTGGACATGGCATGAATATTAAAGCATAGAATTTGCATCAGCGGTTATATAGGATCCGCGCCTGTGGACATGAGATCAATTTGAGAAGTATAGAATCCGCATCGGTGGATATATAGGGTTTGCGTTTGTGAACATGACAGCAATGACAATAGGGTAGGGTCTGCGTTTGTGGGCATAGTTCAAAAATTTGCAGCAAAGTAGGGTCCGCATTTGCGGGCATAGTTCAGCAAGTGGAAGCAGCATAGGGTCTGCGTTTGTGGGCATAGTTCGGCTAATACAATCACTAATTTGAGACAACGACTTAACTAAATGGAAAAAGACGAAAGAAAAATGACTCGACTTAAAACGACAAGACTATGTGCCAAGCAAAGAGGTTTTGAATCAAGCATCAGTTCCATCATCTTCTTTTTCCTTCTTCCCTTCGGTTTCTTCCTTAGGTTTGTGAACCAGGTTTACTGGTGGAGGGGCGACGAACATCTCCATCAGTTCCTTCCCAGGTCGCATGTCACCCAGAGCTTTTGTGAAGAATTCACAGATTTCCACTCCCATTGTTTCATTTTCTTCCAACGGCACTGACTTAAAATAATCTCCCCATCCTTTGAGCAAGTCTTGCAGATTCCTAGCGGCTTGCCTTGCTGCCATGATTTTGCCTGTCCAATACTTAAACTCATCCCCTTTGATCCTTTCCTTGTATTGCCTCCTCATCTCCCTCTCTTGTTTCACCCTTAACTCCTTCCTATTTTAGTCGAACTTGTGTCGTAGCTTCTTGTACTTTTCAGCGACACTTGGAGCTTTGGCTTTTCTTTTCAGCACAGTCTTTGATCGGAACTTCTCCCTTTCTTCACTAAGCCACTGAGGATAAGTCAAAGTAGCGACGGGGTTCACCCTGCTGTCTCGGCCACGGCAAAATTGCAAGCCTTCCTTCCCACCTTGTCAATATCGTACCAACCATCGGGTGCTCAATGTCCTTTATGTCAACGTTGAAACTTCTCCCTTTTGTCAACTGAGGAGTTTGTTGTGTCATCCCTACTTGTCAAAGGATTCTTAGAGGAACATAGTGGTGAGTTCCTCGGAATCCAATCAACGTCAAGAAAGTAGTGTCTTGACCTTGTATGGAAACGATGAAACCAGCACAGTTTTCAATTACCCACTGCACTTCAAATTTGGTGTACCATCCTCGCATGTTCGTGGGATCTTCCCATACTGTCGTTCCAGCCATCCAGGTGCTATGTGAGCAAATGCCTCCATCTCTTGATGGCCTTGGTGTTATTGGACTGATGGGGACACTGTGTAAATGTTCTATCAACCATATTTGCAGCAAAAGGTTGCATCTCTCAAAGAAGTCTCCTCCCTTTCTACATTTGGTTAGAGCCCTATAAACTTCCCCCACAATCATTGGAATCAAACTCACTTGGCACTTGTGAGCGCCTTTGCGTAATCCTTCGACTACTCTTCCCAGCCTTATGTCGATCCTTCCTTCTTTATCGGGGAAAGCTATGCTCCCTAGAAAAGCAACTATGAAAGCATTTGACTCAGTCCACTCCTAATCTTGAATTTCTTATGCCCCAGTTCAATCATGCCTAAGAGTTAGATCTCCAAATCTAGAATATAAATACTCCAAAGTGACTTTTCCATCATGTACTCCTTCGACGTATGGATCATAAGGAGCGTGCAACAGTTCAATGAACTCCTTAGGGTCCACGTCTCGGGGATAAATCATGGTCTTGCGCCCAGGCTCTAACCCTGCTAGTCCTCCAAATTCTTCTAGTATTGGTGCCAACTCCAAACCATTGAAATGAAATACCGCCCTTTTGTAGTCCCAAAAATGTGTAGCAGCCTCGACTAAACCAGGCAAGGCAGTGTAAGCCTTGAGAGCCACTAGTTCTCCCAACACCTTTTAAACATGGACCTTACTGACAGCAGCCAAATCTTCCCACCAGAGTCTGATAAAGTGAGGAGCTCGGAAAATAGTCTCGAGTTGAAGTGTACCTCTTGCTGCCATAGTCTGAAAAGAAACTATAGTGAAAGATATTTCACTGCACCATAGCAGGAACATTGACTCATTCCATACTAGAAATAATCGCAACAGGAAAAGTAAAGATTAAAACACTCTTATAGTCTTGATCATACTTAGACAAATGATCAATATTTTGTGCAAACATTTCTTCGGATCAATGCAAGGATGCAGTTTTGTCTTTTCCAGGTTAAGAACCCTTACGATATTTGGTAGGTTTACTGATGGACTATGACGTACCAAAGACGTCTAGCCTTTCTAGGTTTAAAATGATGCAAAGAAAATAAATACGAATTTTGTTGCCAATTGTTTTCGTAGATTCCAAAAACGATTTTTGAAATTCGATACATGACGAATTTTGGAAATAAATGATACAAAAGAAATGACGCTTGACTAGGCAACACGCTCCTCTTCCAGCCTGAATCGTTTTGCTTCTCGGGTAATCTCCTTGACTTCTTCCATAGCTTTGGTTAAGTACCCCTTGGCGGCGACCAAATGTAGGATATCTACCTCAGCACACTCCTCATTCCATTGCTCCAGCTTCATCCCCAACGCCTCTATCTTTCCTTCCAACTCTAATGTGCACTTCCTCCACATTTCGATCTCTTCTTTGTTTCCTTTGTCCATTTTAACGGCCTTCAACATGAACTCTCGGTATCCAATTTGAGCTTCTGCCTCTCGGTCTCTTATATCATTCCCTCGGCTCGGCCCTACTACCACATTTTCTTTTATGCTAGAACGTAACCAACTATTGTAATTTGTTTCGCATACAACGTTGTAACGGTCTGATGCAATGACTCCTTCCCCATGACTTGTCTACTTACCTAGGGTTTTCTAATTCTCTTGACTTTTGGAACAATGTCTTCAGCATAATCGAACCGATAGGCCTTCATGTCTGGTATGAGTGGGATGATTTGCTTTCTCCCCGCTTGCCTCATCACCCTCAGTGGTTGATAGGGTTGGTGACCTCTCAATCCCATAAGTATCACAAAGGATTCCTTCTCAGAGCTAATGATGAAATCTGATGAAGAAAACCAAGTGAACATCCATTGAATTGAATCCTCCGTTATGCTTTCAAACAATCTTACCCATTTCTCTGTGCTGCTTGGCTGCTTGAATTTTGGAATCTCGTACCGTTCAACAACCAAGTAGTTGGAACCAGTTGGCTTAGACAATTCTTGTGCACCTCTCACTTTCCTCAAATACTCTTTAAACCACGCTTGTAGTAGAAGGTTGCAACCTTGAAAATAGTTTGCTCCTTTTTTGCAATAATCCAAATCCTGATAAATGTCTGCCACAATTGCAGGAACTATAGTATAATGATAACCATCAGTCCCATTAAATACCGCATCAGTAACCATGACAAGCCTCGAACATATGTCGTGATTCGAGCTTTCAGGGAACACCATTACTCCTAAAATACAAACACCAAATGCAAATGGTCTAGCTCTCCTCCAGTCATTGTAGGATTTGAACTCTTTCTTACGGTCGTCGAATGTACTCAAACACCCAAACCTGTTGTTAAAATAGGAAAATGGTATTTTGTTTTGTTGTAGAAATTCTACATTCACACTTGCTACCATCCCTAATTTATTACGAAACTCCTCAGATATGGGGACACTGGGAGCTAAAATGTGACCCCCCTGCCAACGATGTTTGTCTAGCCCCGAGTGTGATATGAATCCTCCTATCTCTTCCAGCAAAGGTGTTAACTCAACGTCCCCAAATCTAAACACATTCAGTTTTTCATCCTAAAATGACACCGACGCTTCAATCATTTCTCTACACGACTCCATTTCTAATAGAGAAACCAAATGACCCAAATGCTGGCGTACTTCGGTTTGCTCGCCCAACGACAAATTATTCCACCAATTAGTTAACAAAGGAGGCGCCCATAGTCATTCCAAAACGGTGGAACTTTTGACTCATGATGTCCTATAAAAAAAGAAAATAAATGATTAAAATTTCCTTCCCTTTTGAGAACAATTGGACAAGTCAAAATGCGTATTTATTTTCATCTCACTTTTATTTTCTCTTTTTTTTTTTCTATTTCTTTCTCTTTTCTCGAATGCACATAAGCATGTCCAAATGTTCCTTCGGGTTAAAAACCCGTCAAGTAGTTTGGACAAGTTGAAGACTAGTCGGCTCACGGGGAGTCCTTCCTATGGTAGGATGCATGCGCATTACATTCAAAAAGTGGTGTAATTCTAGACACGGTTCCCCAAGGTGGACAACCAAGGGGTGGGACCATTTGAAATTGTTGGTTGTACCACGGACCAACTATATTCCAAAACGTCCCTCCTAAAGGGTTTTTTGAGGTGGAACGACCGTGAAATCCACGTAATCGCCTGTGTGTGTGCAAAGTGTCGTTTTCCAGGAGTGGATGAATATGAGTGAAATATGTCAATATTACATCAATTTTCAAATACATATAAATAAGTAGAAGCAAAGAAAAATCATACCAAGTTAGTAAAATAATAATAATATGAATAACAAGATAATAATCAATCCCAAAATAAAGACTAGTTATGGTTAGGACTTTGAGTATCCCCAGCGGAGTCGTCATTCTGTCATACCCGATTTTAAACTCAACTCGGAGCGAGTCAAGTATCAGGTTTGACTGGGTAACTCGTTTGACTTAAGAATTGGAGTCGCCACCTAATATGGATTTCTAAGGTGTATTAGGTCACCTAAGTGTCTAGGTCGGTCTTTATTAAACCGGTCTAGTTTCAGAGATTCAATAGGTAAGAAGTCCAAGTGGCTCGGAGAAGAAGGTGTTAGGCACTTCCCCAAGTCCCACGAAAAGTGGTTCCAGCCCGAGTCTATATTTTGGGATGTCTATGCAAGTTATGAATGTCCACAAATATATATATTACAAACTCAAAGAGTCAAATTCACAATTGCTCAAGGAATTAAGTCTATTCGTACAAAATAGTGTATAAGGGCAACATGTATATACAATTGGGCTTTCAAATTTGCAAGGACGGCCTAAGCCTTATGCCTAATCGCACATTTAGCCTTAAATTAATAAACATTGAGTTAAACAGGCCAATTTTGCAAGAAATAGTTTGGATCAGTATATATATATAATTTCCAAGTATCTATTTAATTTCCAGTAATAACCAGTTTTGCAAAAGTGTCCAGCTTTGCAAAAATAGCCAGTTTTGGCGAAAATAGTTTGGAATTTGTAAGAAAAAAGGATTGAAGTTATTTTTTAAATGAAATGTTAGCCATTTAGGGTCGGTGTAACTCGTCATTAGTTGTCGAGCCCTAACCTTAATGACTATTTGATTTAGGGGTCAAATTTCAAAATATAAGTAGGGGAATGTTTTTGGAAAAAAATAATGTTCACAAAGCACACAAATACAAATAGGGGCTTCCACACATAATACAAGTATAGGCCTACAAATTCATGAGATAAGAGCGATATCGATTTTGAAAGTGTATATAGTATATCGTATAATTGACCCCAAAATACTTTATACACCCCTACACACTATTATATTAGTGTATAGGAGTTGAGAGTATGAAAACACACGAAATAGGCCGAGTTTAAAAAGGTTTTTGGGCCTGAATCATTAACGCAACAGAAGGCAGACTTGATTTTATAGAAACATCACGTATTAAGCAGTGTTAGCACATATAGCCCTCGTTTAAGAAAATCACACTTTTGACGTAGTTTTAAGTACAAAATCTGTCCTACACTGATTCTTACTCAACTAGGAGTTAAGCCTGCCATTGAAATCACCAAGTTCTATGTAGATGACACTAATAACATTTAAAACTGCTAAACATTCGCATATTAAATATTGCTTTAAACATTTATATGCAAAGGCTTCGTTTTAATGCATGATGCAGCCACAAAAGGAGGAAAAAGATAAGAGAGGGCCCCTGGGTGGCCATATGCACAACCTTGTAGCTGTGAACCCTGTTTTAAAGAAATACAAGTAGGGAATCCTAATGAATGTATACAAATAGGGGACTAGAGGGGGAAAGAATGGGTATTTAGAGCTTATTCCAATCCCAATAATGACTAGGCTATCGAAAGGCCCCTAACAGTAAGTTATATAATGCCCCTGCACTAAATAAATATTGGTATGACTTTTCAGATCATCCTCATGGTTGCACAAGGTTAATAAGAACTAGAAAGAACCCAGAAACAAGAAGTGGGGTAGCAGATAGGCATATGCAGTTTAAAATAAAGCATAGACAATATAAACAAGCATAAAGATATTCAAGAAGATAGATCCAGATAATAGCGGGGAGTGTAGATATACTTCTTAGTAGTGTGAAACAAACAGAGTGCAAAAAAAGAGAGATTGATGCTTGAAAAACAGAGCTAGCACACAACCAAAGCAGGAATTCCTTAAAAGAAAACAAAGGCAGAGAGAGAGAGAAGAGCAGGCCTGTGAAGTGCTATGTGTGTTTCTAAGCCTTTTTCAGTGTAAGTATAAGTGTATGTCTGTGTGAGAGTGAAAAGAAAAGCCGGTTTATATAGGTGAGGGTGCTAGGAATTCAAGTTCAAATGGGTAAACCTACAAGGCAAGAGAATATTGCATTCCAGAAATAATAGGGGAAACTCTTAGATGTTACTTCCATATATGGCATCAATCAAAATCCTAAATTTAGGGCAAACAAAATTCTTAACAAATATAGTTTTTCCCTTTGGTTAGTAATACAACTAAATTCAAACACCAGTGTATAAGAATGTTCTAGACCTGTTTAGGCTTGGAAATCCTCCAACTATCCTAATAAAATTTCATTAATCAATTATGATTGATGCTATTCAAGTTGCCAAACAGATTTCCATCCAAATTTCCAATCAAAGATTCAATTGCAATAGGTCCAGATCCTTCCAAACATGTAAAATAGTTCAATCACCCAAAGTTGAATATAATCATGAGAACTTATGCACTTTGACAGGGTGGTAGGCTGCTTACATTGCAGCAAACAAGAATGAACATAGACAGTTTAAAGATTACCTTTTATTTTATAACAAAGTTGACTTAAGGCACAAAAACCACACACGCAAGAACTCAAGGAAACACTTAACTAAAATCAGTTGAAACGGGCAAGGATTGTTAAACCACACGGATTTTAATTAATTAATTATCAAGTAACATACAAACATGTAAGTGCATGGAAAATTAGGCAAACGGCATCACGTAGGTTCAGAATAATTAACAGAGATAGAGATTACCCGTTTAGGTATTGGAATCGGATTGAAATTGGATCCAACTCTAGTCAAGCATGGACCAGGGTTTTCCCTTTTTTCAAGATGACTACGTTCAGGTCTTGCTCAGTCGCTGTTGGCGTACCTTCTCCGGCAACAGAGACAAAGTCGAGGCGAGGGTCGATCTTTTAACCTTTGCCAAATAAGAACATAAATTTAGAGGTTTTGTAACGGAAGGCATAAGGAGTATGACGGTGTAGTTTTCACGTCGTCTCGCCACCGGAGTCAACCGAAATGGCCATTAACAGTGAATCGCTAAGGTTTCTCGCGAGAGAGAATAGAGAGAGGGCGACTGAGATTTTTTGAGGGGAAATGAATAGGTTTTACCGTTTGGGGGGGTATGTAGTTAAAAATGGTAAGGGTGATCCTGGCCGTTGGATCAAGCCTTGAACGGTTGAGATTAAGACATGTAGGTGCGACGTGGCACTGACGTATCTAATTAGTGGAGTGTGAGGTGTATTTAGCATATATATATATGTATAAAATGTATATATTGGGTATAAAAATACATATAAATGTATAGAACGCGTATAAAGGCATGGAAAAATCGTAATTGAGTATTTATAAAATTATAACAAATGATAAAATTAGGCTAAAATGATTGGGAAAACCTATTATCTTAGGTTTAACAATAATTTAGGTAATTTTGTTAAAAGTGGAAATAATTGTGAGAAATCGTGACAAAATATGCAAATTTTGTAAAATTGCAGTCGTTTGTGCAAATGCTTTTAAAATAGCCTAATTGATGTGCGTATGTGAGGTAATGACTTAGAATGGGAGTGAGTATACGGTGATTGTGTGGTTGTCATTGCAATTTTTTCTTAATAAAAGGTTATCGAAATGGGAGGGACAAATTTAGGTGTCAACAAGAACTAGCATAGTCGAATGTCATTAAACGATATGTTTCCGGACTCCTCACATCCCACAGTATCAATTACGTTATTGGATTATAATTTTGCGGATAATTTAACCCAATTTCAAAATTTAATAAATCTAGGGTTCCAACCATATCCATTAAAGCCTATATTCATGAAATTCCAACCCCGAAGGAGCGAGGACCACGGTGTTGTTATCCTCATCATCAGGAAGCGCCTTAAGACCCAACTACTGTTAAGACCCAACAAGAGCGAGTAGAACCACTTAGTAGTCTCGGCTATCTCCTCACATCGTCCCACGATATCAATTACGCTATTAGATTATAATTTTGGGGTTAATTCAACCCAATTTCCTAATTTAATAAATCTAGGGTTCCAACCCTATCCACTGAAGCCTATATTCATGAAATTCCAACCCCGAAGGAGCTAGGACTATGTTGTGGGTATCCTCATCATCAGGAAGCGCCTTAAGACCCAACAAGAGCGAGTAGAACCACTTAGTAGTCTCGGCTATCTCCTCCGAGGTCATCCTCAAATGCATGGACTCAAACATGTGATGCATCGCCTTCTCCATTCACACTGCATATGCCTCAGTAGAGAGTGATGGACCAACTCCCTCATTTAGACTCATGACAGAAGTGACGTCATGCAAACATGTAGTAGCCGAAACAAAATTATCATAGCTCTTCTCCTCTACACCTTCCCTCTGCAAGAACTGAGTAAGAACATAGGGATAGTACAATCATCCCTATCCCAAGTTGCACATTTTCTCCATTTCATCCATCTTAAGAGCATACAAATTTAGCTCGATACCCTTCATGCAACAATAAATCAAACAGATCCATTATGGGGTAACATTTGTATAATTGATCGTAGGTAGCACATGAGCATCAACTAAACTTAACCAAATATGGGCAGGTACTTAAAAATGGGCCTCGACAAATGTAGCATGGTGCCCTCTTAATTATATAACCATTGAGCCAGATTTTCTCCTTACATGATACACAGTAGGTGTTAGCATAATCCAATCGCCTCTCAAACTCAATAAATATCTCATCATGGTGGTTAGGATACTACATGAACTCGTTCAACTAGTAATAATAAACTTGATCCTCCTATCACAGATTGGGACAATGACTCTAATTGGTTGCCAATTGGCATAGAATTCCTTGACCGTAGAGATGTTAGCATTCCTAATTAGCTTAAACATGAACCCCGACCCATCACCCTTATAAAAACTCCAATTTGTGGGTATTTCATCCTAGGTGCGGTGTAATTATTCACCTTCTCGGTGGCAGGTAGAGTAAATGGCTTGAAACTCTGGTACCAATGATAGTTGTAGTCTTCGACTGTATTTATGCCAAAGCGGCACCAAGGTCTCTCCTTGGTTGGCCCTTCCGTGCTCGCGGGCAACTTCTGCCAGCTGGGCTACTAGAGGCAACCGCAATAGTGCTCTCCTCGTAGTTAGCTTCTTACGAGGAGGCATTGTACATGCAAAGGACAAAAATTCAATAACTTAGTACACAAATAACGCAATACAATTACAAACAGAGTCAAAACAAGTCGACATTTATGTCCAAACAATGTTCTTTGGCCATATATAGATTCGAAATCTACGGGATTCATCTTTCACTTACACGTCTACCACTCCATGCAGTGAAACTTGCTTAACTTCGAATGGACCAGACTAACCTTGAACTATATAAAAGAACTCGATCACCTGGCTTGAAGGTTCTCTCAATAATATGCTTGTCATGCATGCGCTTCATCCTATCCTTGTACATCTGGGCACTTACACATGCGTGAAAGCATAACTCATCGAGTTCGTATAACTCATTCACTCTACTTGTTCTCATAGCTTCCATGACCAAATTCAGTTTCCTCAACGCCCGAAAAGCCTGATGCTTTAAGTCAACTAGCAAGTAGCACGCCTTCCTAAACACCAGGCATCATGCCAATTGGAGTTTTAAAGGTTGTGCGATAAGCCTAAAGTGCATCATCCAATATCCTTGACTAGTCAGTCTTATTTTCATTACGACCTTGGTCAACACACACTTGATCTCTATATTGGAGACTTACACTTCTCCGCTAGTCTAAGGGTGATAGGGTGTGGCCACTCTATGATGAACATTATACATTCTCAACAACTATGCAAATGCATAGATGTAGAAGTGGGTGCCGCCATCACTTATAATAACCCTTGGAGTGTCAAAGTGGGTAAAAATATTCCTTTTTAGGACTCCTATGATTCTTATAGAATCATTTGTTAGAAGTGCAACAATTTCCACCACTTGGATACGTAATCCACAACTTCCAATATATACTTATTGTCATATGAATTGACAAAATCTCTCGTGAAGTCAATCCCCGTTACGTTAAACACCTCAACCTCTTAAAGGAGTTTATTGGCATTTCTTGATGGTAAGAAATATTCCCAGTATGCTAGCACTCATCATAACTCTTGGCCCAATAGTTGCATCTTTCAACAAAATTGGCCAGTAAAATCCAGACTCCAAGACCTTTAATGTCATCGAACTCCTCCAAAACGTCATTTATATGGTGAATAATAACAAACCTACAAAATAGAGCTTTATTCTATCTCAGGGACATACATCCAGATCATGTATCAACATAATCAGGAGAAATAAGAAGAATCGACACTGCTTACTGGAAAATTTGAAATATCATCATATTAGGTTACCTTCTTAATTGACTCGGGTAGTAGCTGCTCGTCAAGAAAGGTCTTTAGAATTTCCTCTATGTCCATCTTCTTCTCTTCGCTCCTAGAGCCTGGACAAGTGGTCTGCCACTTGGTCATTAATACCTTTTCTATCTATGATCTCCAAGTCGAACTTTTGCAATAAGAGCACCCAATAAATTAATCCTGGTGGGAGTTCTTCATTGCAATCAGGTATCAGATGGTTGCATGCACGGTATAGAAAATCACTTTGGAGCCCACCAAGTATGATTTAAACTCATAAAAAGCAAACACTCTTTCTCTATAGTGGTGTATTTCAACTAGGCGCAAATAGAATAGCATATGGGGTGTATGCTTTGTCATTTCTTTATCCCGATACCGCATCAATTGCATAATTATTGGCATCACACATGAGTTCAAAAGGTTCTTGTTAGTTAGTTACCACAATGATAAGTGATGACACCAACTTCTTCTATCAATTCCTCAAACGCTAACCTGCATTCATCAGGTAAAATAAAGGGGTAATCTTTTTCAAGCAGTTTACATTATGGGTAGCAATTTTAAAAAAATCTTTGATATACTGGTATAAAAACGACATTCACATGCCTAAGAAAACTTCTAGTTGCTCTAACCGAAGTAGGTAGTGGAAACTTCTCAATCACTTTCACTTTAACACAATCTACCTTTATCCTTTTTCTCTATTCTTGGTATCCCAAAACCTATCTCCTTTTGTACCATAAAATGACACTTCTCCAAATTATGAACCAGGTTAATCTCTACAAATCTTTGCAACACCCATTTTAGATTAACCAAGCATTCAGCAGATGAAATTTCCACCACAGAAAAATCATTCATAAATACCTTCATTATGTCCTCCACCATATCAGAAAAGAATACCATCATGCACCTTTGAAGGTAGTTGGCGCATTGCAAAAACAAAACTGTGTCGTACCAAAAAGTGAAGGTAGTCCTCTCTTGATCCTCGAGGTCAATACATTTTTGGCTAAACCTGAGGATCCATCTAAGAAGCAGAAATATGACTTCCTTGCTAGTTTGTCTAGCATATAATCAATGAAAGGCAATGATAAATTATTTTCTTAGTGGTGTTGTTATGTTTTATGTAAAACATGTAAATATGCCAACTAGTGACTGTTCGGGTGGGAATTCAACTCTTTTTTCTCATTTTCTACCACAGTCACCCACCCTTTTTTAGGACACATTAGACAGGTTTAACAGAAGTAGCGTCAGATATGGAAAGATGATACCCGCATTTGACCACTTGATCGTTTCTTTTTCACAACCTCTTTCATTGATTTCTACACATTGAAGATAACACATCTACCATTTAATCTCATCTTCATCTCTCCTACCTTACAACTAATAACTTTTTTTGTAGCTAAGAAAGGTCTCACACAAAATTATGGAGGTCTTTTTATTCACTTGACATACAAGAATCACAAAATCTACAAGAAAAAAATGATCAACCAGAACAAGATGACATCTATAATGCGTACAAGACATTGTAGGTCATGCTAGCTAGTTGCAGGTTCACAGAAGTGTGTCTTGCTCTGCCAATATCCAACTTCTTATAAATGGCAGTGGCATCAATTTGATGCTGGCTCCCAAATCTAGCAAAGCTCTAGCAAAGGTATGGTTCCAATGATGTATGGGATTATGAAGGTCTATCAACTTCTATGCTACCGGTCTAGTTACCACTACACTACATGCATGAGTTAGTGATACAGTTTTTAAATCCAGCAAATCAATCTTTCTAGACAGCAATTCCTTCATCATCTTGGCAGAACTAGACATCTCCTTTATTTCGTCTGTCACACCCTAAAAATTTCAACAAAAGAATTAAGAGTTTTATTTTAAAGGCAGTGACTAGTATATAAAGGTACAAGATATATTAAACTCGGAGTCGCCACTTGACAAGTTCAAAGGTGTGCCAAGTCACCAATTGGTGTACCTTTAGAACACCTTTGACTCATTAATGATCTGCGTCAGAGATTCAGGTAAGGTTCTCAATTGACTCTCGGGAAGGTATTAGGCACCCTCGAGTCCTATGCCGAGCACAGTTGCTTTATTGTCGCATTTTGCTTTAAGAAATATGTGGTTGTTATACTTTATCGTTAATTAAGAATCATGCTTTGATTTCAAAGTGAACTTGTAAAAACATTCCAAGTTAAGCTTAAATTAACCCAACTCTTTTGTACATGAGCCATTTTTGCAAATTGTGCTTGCAATTTTTCGTCAAAATGATGGATTTTATCAAAAAATGGCTATCTTTTAAAGTAGGCGGTTGTTTGCTAAAACTGTCAAGTTAATGGGCCTTCAATAAAATTTTATTGCTGTAAAATTGTTGGGTTGTTGCGGGCTGGTTTGCAGAAATTGTCACATTACATTCTCTATTTAAATAGTGGCTGTTTTGTAAAAAATGAGGCTATTTTGCCAATTTGTTGTGCTCAGTTTTTCCACACAAATTTCAACCTAGTGCTAATCAAATGAGCATGTCAAAATTTTACAATTAATGTGGCGTGAAAGTCTATCACCACAAGTCAAGCTCTTGCACATGTTATTTAACAAAAATCTTAGATTGCTTACTTGTTTTAAATTCTGGCCAGATTTCAAGATTTGCACCACAAGGCTATTTTTAAGACAGTCCAGATTCATTTTAAAAGAATGTTGCACTTCAGACCATAGAGAACAAAAATTGCAGCTACTTGCACCCATCTTCTACCACATTTTTTCAATTATTTTTTCTCATATGTACATAGCTTAAAAGCAACAGAATATTACAAGTTTCTCATTTTCAATCATTAAACTTGTTGAATGTGCAATGACTAACATTATTTCTCACTTAAGCACAACCATAAGTAAAAACAATGACTAGCCTAATATCATATAAAGGAAGAAACCTTCAGACCACTAAAGCATGCAGATTTCATTTCATATTCATAGTCAAGATGATAAAAAAATTATAAGGTTAAAGTGTTACCTAGATACGAGACCTTAGAGCTCGACTAAGTCGATCCACTAGCAAACCAAAGCACATACACATCAAGGAACACCGGACAACAACTAGCAGCCCCATTAAACCAGTCCAAACTTGCCTAAAAATAGAAGATTTATGACCCAAAGACTCTTGGCATAAAGGTCTTTTGGTTCTTTTTTAAATCTCTACCTTGAAACTCACAAAGTATTTCACTCTTTCTCTTTAACTCTTTTCTCTCTATTTTTCAGCTAATAGTTTTTCAGATTGATGTTGGTTTTGCTAGAGAGATGAAAAGCTCTCTCAATTTCAGATTGTTCCTTTTAGAAGTGAAGAGAATGGCTACTATTTATGGTTAAAAAGTGAGAGGGGAGAGAGAGGGTGGGAGGTGGTAGACAAAACATGTTTTCAGCATTCTAAAACTGTTATAGCCCTATTAAAATCGTTACGGCCACCTAAAACTGTTATAGCCACAAAACAAGATATGCTATTGACCCAAAATAAATAAAATAAAGAAAACTTACATATCTTAAATTCTAGTTAACAAGACAAATTACAAACTTACCAAAGCAAGCTAATGTTTCAAGTTTCTTCAATTTAAATCAACTTTAAACACCCAATGCTTTTCATGAACTCTTACTTAACTCATATGTTCACATTTGTTTCCTAGAGCCACACAAGAAAACAAGCAGATCATTCACTGACTCACATACATACACATATATATATATATATATATATATATATATATATATATATATATATATATATATATATATATATATATATATATATATATATATATATATATATTTCATGTTTAAATAAGCTGCAAGGCACATCCTAGATGACTTCTATCAATCGGAGCATACATAGGGAAGATTCAGGTTCAAGTGAAGCTAAATAGTGACAACTTCACACTCAAACTAACATGAACTAGCAAGACAGGTTCAGACAACAATGGTACAATAACACGATGAAACTTACGACAAGAACATGTTATTGGACATAAACAAACACAACAAAGGTCTGCGACAAACATCCATTCTGATAAGCTTAACAAGTTTCATATATATTCAAACGGGATATTACACTACAATTGAACATTGAAACTTTCACGACTATCTATCTAAACAACAAGAAAGAAAGAAACAATAGAGAAAAAGGATAGTCAGGAGGCGTTCTTTCTAACCCATCGATGCTAAAGCATAAGCCAAAACAGTCGCCCTACTGCCCTGACTGGACCAACGCCACTGATGTGCCATCCCCACATCATCACGCCACTGTTATCACAACTACAACGTCGCCATCACAAAAAAATGACCATGAAACAGCCCCCAAAGCATGCTGCATCATTAAACACCAATGTATTCTAACCAACAGCCCCATTACCATCACCCTCAACTTAAAATCATCATCATAGCGGTCAAAACAACACCATTGCAGTTTTTAAATAGCAACAATGCTGCCTTGCCATAGCGTCATCATTGTCACTGCATCTCCATCATTGTCCCGCCACCACAAAAAAATGAGACAACCCCCTCAAGTTAAAAAATTCAGCACCATATCACCGCTATTGCAGCCTTCAAAGCACGGCAATAGCAACAATATAGCTCCCACAATAATACGACCAAACGGTTCCCAACATCAAGCCCATAACAGAAAATAAAAAGGTACATACGGGAAAGAATAAATTAAAACAAAAGAAAGGAAATCTTGGGTACCGGTGGATGGGAAGTGATAGAGGAGGGAGAAAATAAGAAGAAAAAGCTAAAAACTTATCGAAAAATATGCAAATCGCCGGGGCAAGGCTATGGCAGAACTTTAAGCTCAGATGTACGCTTATTCATTGAGAATTTGAGATAACCAGTGGCAAAAATGGAAAGAGGGGGTCGAGAGCTTTCCGGAAATGTATGGTTTTATATTTTCTGGCTACCGGTGGTGGGGTATAAATAGACCCCTCTAATTCTAAACTTGAATAGTTTGTCAACAAAGTTTGTCATTCTTCTTTCTTTTCCTTATATATGTATTCTATGTATGTTGGGTTTGTGATTATTGATAATACAAATATAACTAAAAATCAAGCAAAACCAAAACCTTGTTCCAAAATATATTAACGACCTCTTCTGTATCAATGGAATCTCATCATCCATACATAACGAATTGATATCCGAATTGACTCTAATTTTATTCGAGAGTCATAAATAATCCAACAGAACTAATGTAAATAATTGTTTGCAAAATAGAGCTCTACAACGTAAAATGAAGACTTCAAGTCATTTCCCCGGCATATATATAATCATTAATATCCAAAAGTAAGATTGCCTTATGAAAAATTTAAAGTATAATGGAGTGGATAGTTTTAATTATTTTTTTATACATTAAAATATTTTATTGATGAGTAGTAGCATTCCAATCATAAGATCTACTTCAACTCAACCCCTTAGTCATATTATTTTTTGATCGAGATATTATAACATCACTTGATACATTGCAAATATTATGAAACCTAATACATAGGAGAGACATCATATAATTAAAACATCATATGTTAATAATTATAGAAAAGTGTGACTTGTAGTATCATCGAAACAAACTAAAATATATAATAAAATACAAAATCTAACATCCAATGTTATGAATATGAGATGATTTACTTAAGGGCTAGGTGCATTATTTGCATTTTCCAGAAGGGCTTGCATTGAAGATGAAGCCTCATTTTCCAACTGTTTCAGATGCTGATTCATAATAAAAATAATAGATTTTAACCAAGCTTCAAAATTTCTTACTTCATCTGCATTAAACTTCTCAATTAACTCCCACCATTCTTTTTGACCTATTTCTTCCATTTTTTCATATGCAACTGCTTGCTTATTTGGAGCTTCTTCTATTTTGTATCATTCTTTGCTCTTTCTATTGTACTTATGAGAAATAAAACATTATGACTATTTATATACACCAAGAACTTCTCCACAATAAATTTCTAGCCAAAAGCTATAATGGAAAGTAATCTATCATCATGTTGAAAAGTATAGTAGTACAGTGAAGTTTATTTCAAATATATTTTGCACACTCTAGTACATCTGCTAATTTAAAAAATTTAAGTTAAGGAAATAAGTAATTTAACATAATTAATAAATTTATGACCATATTTAAAAATTTTCACTTGCTTAAACTAGAAAAAAAAATGAAATTCAACTCAACTAGGAAAAATGTTCAATCTGCTTTGTGTTTTCACTATAATATTTGAAATATATCTTGAAAAGAAAATATTCTTATGAATAAAACTAATGAAGATACAACCATTTGATTTTCCTGTAATTGCTTTATTCACTCTTAAAGTATTTACCTATTCTAGTTAAATTTCATATTCCCATTGTTTTAACGCCATTTCGATTTTTTTTCTCTATTTGGTTATCTTCTAATTACATTTATTATTGTCTTCGTAGAGATTTTCTAATTAAAGTTAAAATTTAAAATTATCAAATGTTAATCCAGGTAAATGATTTGACTTTCATTAGTTTTATTCATAAGAATATTTTCTTTTCAAGTTAGATTTCAAATCTTATAGTGAAAAGCACAAAGCACATTAAATATTTTTTCTATTTGAGTTGAATTTCAAATTTGCTTTTTTTAAGGCAAGTGAACTTTTTTGAATGTGGTAGTAAATTTATTAATTATGTTAAAGTACTTATTTCTTTAACTTAAAAATTTTGAATTAGTTGATGTAATAGTGTGTGCAAAATATATTTGAAGTAAACTTCACATTGCTACTATAATTTCCACCATAATAATACATTACTTTCCATTATAGCTTTTGGCTAGAAATTTATTGTGAAGAAACTAGAATAGGTAAATATGGTAAGAGTGAATAAACCAATTACAGGAAAACCAAATTTAGAAAAAGCTTAGAAGTGCATTAGCAATACTAACTATTTGAAATCTCACTTAAATTGAAAACAAGTTTAAGAATGACCGCAACCGTTCCTTGTATACTAGCAATGCAAAAAAGATAAATAAAAAATTAATTTAAAAAGCTAATAATTTACTGTACTCTTTGATTGATTATCATATAACAAAAATAGTACTAGGATTTAACTTCAAGCGAAGCATCAAACTATAAACATTCTAACTTAGAATAAGTATTCATATGAATAATTATAAAGAAGCCATATTAACAAGTTAGTTGAGCCGAATTAAAAGAAGTCACAAATCCTCGAGTAATTATCTTTAATCTATTGTATGTAATAATGATGGGGTTTGTCCAACTAAATTCATAATTATTTTGGTTATGAAAAGATAATCTAGCTAGTTTTTAATATTGAAGTACATGACTCTCTGAAAGTAATTAGATTAATGGATGTAAAAGATGCATAAGAGACATTCATAAATTTGTGTGTTATTAATAAGAACAGAAATATATTGTTAAAACCAAAAATACCCCCATATACCTGTATATCATACCAAATCTGACAAGACTTTTTTTACTTCTGTAGATTGCACATCAGTTCCATGTCTGCAAACACGAGTCACAACCTTAATTTAGTCTGTGAAGTTAAAAAATATATCTTGATTCAGTCAATAAACGTTACAAATGAAATTGAGAAGAAAGTTGAAATTAGAATTTTACGATTGTATAATTGCAAGTAGTGAGAAAAATATAAGATCACCTTTATACACTAGGATAAGGTGAGATAACTCAAATCAAGACTCATTGAATTAGCATAATGTATCTAATGCTAGATTACGATATATTCAACTTATTATGGGCGCACACACACTACCCAAAATTTAAAAGATTTTTCCATAATTTTTAATTAAGAATATTGGCATGGCCCGAATTTTCGGGTAGGCCCGCGGGCACTCGACATCCTTGCCTATACACGTTGGGAGAATCTTGTAATTTAATCAACATAAATGATACAAAACTATTTGAAGCAGCGTAAAAGAACTCAAAATGATACACACACACACACATCTAACCAACATATAAGGGTCCGAGCTATCCAGATCAGACATCTACGAATCTAAAAGATATATTGAAACGACCTTACGTAGTCGTTTCGGAAGTTAGGGCTCCGATTGGCGTGCTGATAATTTTAAAATCTTCATTAGTTCCATTGAGACTTATATGTAAAATTTGAGCTAAATCAGATCTCGTTTGGTAGGCATCAGAAGAAGGTTTCAGTTTTTATTATCGATAAATATTAAAAAAGATATTTTCAAGCTCGGTTTTGGCGAACGAGCTCCGATTCGAAATCCGAAAGTGCCGTTAGGTTCGTATGATTAGTTGTGACTTTTATGATTTTTCGAAAGTGAATTTCGAGGTTGTTCGGCTAGTTTCCGCTAAAATACCGAAAGTTAAATAATTTGACCTTTTTCCATTTAAATTCGCATCTTGAGTTTCGAGAATCCGATTTGAGATCCGCCTTAGCGAGTATGCTACATATATTTTGTATAACTTGTATGCAAAAGTTGGAATTATTTCGAATACCGTAGGGTACCGTTTTAATTTTTCTCACGAAAAGAAAAAAAATAAAAGAAAAGAAAAAGAGAAAATGACAAAACAAAGAAAAATGAAAAGAAATGAGGCGGTTGGCTAAGGGCTATATTATCCCTAAGCTAACGTTTCCAATGGAGCCAACTGAGCAGAGAAACACACCAGAAACGAGAGCAGAAATGAAACAGAAAAAAATGCCAGAAAATGAGAGAAAGAGCCGGAAAAAGATAGAATTTTCACCCCGAAACATTCAGGTAATGATCTTAATGCATTATTTGAGTTTATTAGGTGTGTTTAAATATATTTTAACGGTAAAAATTGGAAAATCCTTTTAATAAGTTCAATTAATAGTTTCAAGGGCCAATTGGACCCCGATAATGGAATTGATTATATATTCGCACTCAGTGAGTTATGGGCAACATATAAATATAATTTATTTAGAATTTGGTTATGTGACCTTAAACCCTGTATATACGCCTGGCCTGCGTATTGTGTATGCAAATAGGGTATCAGGTTCCTAACCGGATTACCCTAAGATGTGGGGAATGAAGCCTTTAGCCTTATTTGATATATTTTTCTGCTTATTGAACACAGTGGGATCGTTTGGCAGTGAATCCAAAGAATAAAGCGGTTGTTGAGTAACTCTGCTAACTTTGTAACAAGGTAAGTGTTTAAATTCATTTCTTTGGAGGCACTTGGCCTCGTGGATTTTCTACCACGTGTTCCTTACGTGTGTAGCTGCTGATAGGCGTACTCATTACGTCTTAGCTTTGAATTTATATTGTATATTATATGTTATGCCCTGTTGTTGGTATTGCATTGAGCATATGAGTATTGCACTCTGGTTTTGAGCATTGCATATACTTACCGGTTGGTGATGAGAGTCCCGCACCGGTGAAGGGTTATTATTGCATATACTTCCCGGCTGGCGATGAGAGTCCCGCACCGGTGAAGGCTCATTATTGCATATACTTCCCGGTTGGCGATGAGAGTCCCGCACCGGTGAAGGATCATTATTGCATATACTTTCCGGTTGGCGATGAGAGTCCCGCACCGGTGAAGGGTCATTATTGCATATACTTCCCAATAATCGATGAGAGTCCCGAGCCGGTGAAGGATCATTATTGCATTTACTTTCCGGTAATCGATGAGAGTCCCGAGCCGGTGAAGGGTCATCATTGCATATACTTCCCGGTAATCGATGAGAGTCCCGAGCCGGTGAAGGGTCATCATTGCATATACTTCCCGGTAATCGATGAGAGTCCCGAGCCGGTAAAGGGTCATTATTGCATATATCTCCTGGTAGACGATGAGAGTCCCGCGCCGGAGATAGGTATCAGGCATATGTGACTGCATTGCATCGTACCGCATTCATCCCATTTCATTGCACCGCATACTGACTATTGTGTGTATGGTGTTGTGTTTTATGTATGCGGTATGTATACTATGTCGTGGACATATCTCAGTTTGTCTATATATTTCTGGCTCGTATTCTGGGTTGCGGGGATCGGGTTGCACGCCGCAATGGTATAAATATATGGATCGGGTTGCACGCCGCAACGGTATAAATATATGGATCAGGTTGCACGCCGCGACATTATGAATATATGGATCGGGTTGCACGCCGCAACAGGATGAATATATGGATCGGGTTGCACGCCGCAACAGGATGTATTTCTGATTGTTGATGTGTTCGGGATACCTATATGTTCTGGCTATCTTACGTTCCTGGTTGTTGATGAGTTTGTGATTCCATACGTGTTTCTAGTTATTATCTGGCTCTGCCTTTTCATAATTTAAATAAGAGGAATTTAGTTTATCTGTTTATTTTCTCCCTGGCTAGCTATCCTATTCTTTGAGGTGGCTAGTCTGCCCCACTTATTGAGTCCTTTTGAGTCACCCTTGTTTGTTGTTTGTTTTGGTCTATCTATTTCGTTTCAGCAGGTTCGCTCCAGGATTGAGTTCACCACATTGTGAACGAGCGAAGACGACTTCAGCTGTCAGGGTGAGCCAACTTTTAGTCCGGATGGCCACCAGATTTATGTTCATTATTTCAGTTGTATTTTGCTCCCTTCATGAAGTATCTTTCTTCCTTTGTACTCTTAGATGTCCAGTCTGGATAGCCCTAAACCTAGTATGTTGGGTAGTCAGCTGTAATTTCTTTTGTACAGCTTAGAGGTATCAATATGTCTGTGTTTTTTTAGTCTTGTTCTTATTTATGAATTGAATTATATTTATTTTCCTAATTTAATTGGTAAGGGTTCGCCTGACAGTTCTAGGAGAGGATGTCGGGTGCCGCACGGCCTAGCCGGATTTCGGATCGTGTCATTTGGTATCAGAGCCCGGTTTAGAGTCTATCCAGACTAAGACAGTATCTAGTAGAGTCTCGCTGATGGGTACGTAGACGCCCGTACTTATCTACGAGAGGATATGATGGCATTTAGGAAGTTTCACTTCCTTCATTTCTGATCGTGCGTCGGTCTAGGATTCAAAAGTATTTTCATTAATTCATTAATTCCTTCGTGGTAATTTTGAACTTTCATGCGACGAATGAGCAAACGACATTGAGTTCAAGACGAAGCAGTCTAGCCTGGGGCTAGCACTGATGAAGCCCCAAGAGTTGTGGATCGCGCTGACAATCCAGTTGCGCAGGCCCCAGCTGTACGAGCTCGCAATGGGCAAGGGAGCAGGGCCTTGTGGTTCCCTTGTCTCTCTATGATGCTTTTACGAGAACTTGGCGATGCAGCTACCGCAAAACCTATTATTCGCTAGGCAGCTTATCAGGTTGCCGCAGATGCAGATGTTCAGTCTCAGGGAGCTCCTATCCCAGTTCTTAATATTGCCGCAGTAAGATATGTTCCGGAGGCAGCATGTGTTATGCCTCTAGTTATTCTGGGTTGTTAGCTATCCTGAGTAATAGCTCGGTCCGAGCGTCCGAAGAAGCTGCAATATTTTACCCAATTGAACCTTCTGATGTTCTCAGGCCATGCATCAAATAATCCCTCTGTAAGTTTTTTTTTTAAAATACAATGAGGTCAATGTATCCTTCAGGCTCTTGATTATATCGAGTGGTATGGTGTTGATTATTCTGCTTTCCAGTTTCAGGGTCAAGCCTTGAATTGGTGGGCCGCTCTCTTATTAACTAATTTGGTTCGATTTTTCTTCTAGATTCATGAAAAAGTTCCTTTCAAGTAGCGAGCGAGATAAAGAGTGTCGCCAATTTGAGTGGATTAAACAGGGTAGCCTGTCGGTTAGCCTATTGGTTTCAGAATATAAGATTGAATTCTATAGAATGGCTGAATATGCATTAGAACTAGTCCATGAGCCTTTCGAGAGATTCAAAGATTTATTGATGACCTTTCTTTTTCCTTGAGATCCCAGATGGCTCGAGAGATTGAGGTTGGGATTTTATTTGATGTTGTTGTTGATATTTCTCGGAGGTACGAGGCATACCATAAGTTAGAGCGGGAAGAGTTAGAGTGGGAGAGCAAGAGATCTCGTGGCCCTAGTGGGCAACCATGGTACCTCATTTGGAGGTAAGAGTTCTGATTATTTTGGGAGGTCACCTGCCAGGTTATCGCAGCTTGTAGAGCGTAATTCTCAAAGTGCGCAAGTAGTTCGTCAAGATCAGAGTCAGTTTTCTCTTTGTAGCTATCAATAATCTGTCCAGTTTTCATTTTTAGCGAAAAAGGTGTTATCATTGTATTGAGTTTGGTTATCCTTTGGGGAGTTTTCCCTTACTCCAGAAAGTAGACAGTCGTCATTCTTCTTGCCCTCAGGCACCTGCTCAGTCGCAGGGGATTTTATTTAGATCTCAATCAGCCAGAGAGATGCCACCATCCAGTAGAGGTCGAGAGCATGGTGGCAGTGATTCTTCTGGAAGTAATTATCAGGGTGGCGGCCCAGCTCAGCTGCAGAGGCAGTTCTATGAACTCCTTGTCTGGCGGGATGCTGAGGTATCCGATATAGTAGACCCTGAGATTTCTTCTTCTCTTAAATATGAGTAAGATTTGATTCTTTCGATCGATCTGGAAATGGTGTGTCTTATCATGTTTTGATGGTTTCCTGGGATGTCGTTTCTATTAAGAATCGGTTTCGGTGGAGGGGTGAGCTTCTGATATGATTTATTCCTGGCATTTATGATGACCCTACTAGTTTATCTGGTTTAAATGTGAGAGATTTGTGAGTGAGTATCGGTATTGTCTGCTTGGCATCTTGTTACGCCACCTTCGGTTATTATGTCAATTCAGTTTACCTCTTACCTCGAAATTCAATGTTGGTAGGATAATGGGATCCTAATTCGTCACTATCCGAAAGAGTTATCGTTTCTTTCAGTGCAAAGTAATTAGTAAGTAATATTCGATCTACGTATCTCCTCTTGGTTTAAAACACTAGTAAAGCCATGTTATCCTATGAGCTTGTCTGGGTTATAAAAGGATTTTCTGGTAAATTGTTAGAGTTCCCTTCTTATTGGGAGATTAAATTGGCATAGATGTTGTTCCATAAAGCTCATTTAATGTCTATTTATTCAATTGCGATTCTTTGGCTAGCCTGACTCGGAAGTAGTCTAGCTCTAGTAGACAAGCAATAAGAAGATGAGCTTCTTGAAGTTCTAATTATTTCTATCCTCGGTCTATTACCATCTCTTCCTCATCTGGACAATAGTGAGCTTAGGCGGTCAGTAGCCTCTTGTGATGTTCCCTGTGTTGAGCCAGAGTGCGTGTCAAGGTGGGCGGATAAGCACATTGTTGTTTTTCAAGGCTACTAAGGGTAATGAGAGGCGTCATTTGACCTTTGATTTGATCCATCAGGTGGTGGTGCTTATAGAAAATGTATGGAGTTGTGAACTCGAGAGTTGCAGCTGTTTGGCAACTCGAGAGAGTAATTTGGTAGCTCAGGTCTGAGCCGCGTTCTCTATTTAGCTAAGTCTTCCTTAATCCAGCAGGTTGTGCGAGGATGACTATTTCTATTTAAATTAGTTGTATGAGTTTATGCTCTAAGTGGAGGAGTCTTCCTCCAATTGATATCGAATCCTAATATTAAATCCCTAAGGCGTTGTTCAAGCATGTACTAATTCTTAGTTCCATCGACTTGTTCTATATCCTAAAGAATATCGACGAGGTGATTTGTCGGCGGAATCATAATTATCCATCCAGAGTTTTGTGTATCTTTGTTTCGAAAATGTAGAACTCTCCTCTCGTGATCAAGGAAGGATCAACTTAGTCAGAATAAGCTGGGCAATGGCGTTATGATATTATCCAGCTATGTTTTTATCCAAGAGTTTGATGTACGTGTTATAATTCTGATTCTGTAATCATGAGATAATTCATGTGGCGTAGTTTATGAAGGTTGTGCAAGTTCTCTTGTTATCTGCGTGAATCTTGCTTTACAAATTAGGCTTGTTCGAAGACGAACGAGAGTTTAAGTGGAGGAGAATGAAACGACCTTAGGTAGTCGTTTCGGAAGTTAAGGCTCCGATTGGCGTGCTGATAATTTTAAAATCTTCGTTAGGTCCATTGAGACTTATATGTAAAATTTGAGCTATATCAGACCTCGTTTGGTAGGCATCGGAAGAAGGTTTCAGTTTTTATTATCTATAAATATAAAAAAAGAGATTTTCGAGCTCGGTTTTGGCGAACGAGCTCCGATTCGAAATCCGAAAGCGCCGTTAGGTTCGTATGATTATTCGTAACTTTTATGATTTTTCGAAAGTGAATTTCGAGGTTGTTCGGCTAGTTTCCGCTAAAATACCAAAAGTTAAATAATTTGACCTTTTACCATTTAAATTCGCATCTTGAGTTTCAGAAACCCGATTTGAGATCCGCCTTAGCGAATATGCTACATATATTTTGTATAACTTGTATGCAAAAGTTGGAATTATTTCGAATACCGTAGGGTACCATTTTAATTTTTGTCACGAAAAGAAAAAAATAAAAGAAAAGAAAAAGAGAAAATGACAAAACAAAGAAAAATGAAAAGAAATGAGGCGGTTGGCTAAGGGATATATTATCCCTAAGCTAACGTTTCCAATGGAGCCAATTGAGCAGAGAAACACACCAGAAACGAGAGCAGAAATGAAACAGAAAAAAATGCCAGAAAATGAGAGAAAGAGCCGGAAAAAGATAGAATTTTCACCCCGAAACATTCAGGTAATGATCTTAATGCATTATTTGAGTTTATTACATGTGTTTAAATATATTTTAACGGTAAAAATTGGGATATCCTTTTAATAAGTTCAATTGATAGTTTCAAGGGCCAATTGGACCCCGATAATGGAATTGATTATATATTCGCACTCAGTGAGTTATGGGCAACATATAAATATAATTTATTTAGAATTTGGTTATGTGACCTTAAACCCTGTATATACGCCTGGCCTGCGTATTGTGTATGCAAATAGGGTATCAGGTTCCTAACCGGATTACCCTAAGATGTGGGGAATGAAGCCTTTAGCCTTATTTGATATATTTTTCTGCTTATTGAACACAGTGGGATCGTTTGGCAGTGAATCCAAAGAATAAAGCGGTTGTTGAGTAACTCTGCTAACTTTGTAACAAGGTAAGTGTTTAAATTCATTTCTTTGGAGGCACTTGGCCTCGTGGATTTTCTACCACGTGTTCCTTACGTGTGTAGCTGCTGATAGGCGTACTCATTACGCCTTAGCTTTGAATTTACATTGTATATTATATGTTATGCCCTGTTGTTGGTATTGCATTGAGCATATGAGTATTGCACTCTGGTTTTGAGCATTGCATATACTTCCCGGTTAGTGATGAGAGTCCCGCACCGGTGAAAGGGTTATTATTGCATATACTTCCCGGCTGGCGATGAGAGTCCCGTACCGGTGAAGGCTCATTATTGCATATACTTCCCCGTTGGCGATGAGAGTCCCGCACCGGTGAAGGGTCATTATTGCATATACTTCTCGGTTAGCGATGAGAGTCCCGCACCGGTGAAGGATCATTATTGCATATACTTTCGGGTTGGCGATGAGAGTCCCGCACTGGTGAAGGGTCATCATTGCATATACTTCCCGGTAATCAATGAGAGTCCCGAGCCGGTGAAGGGTCATTATTGCATATACTTTCCGGTAAGCGATGAGAGTCCCGAGCCGGTGAAGGGTCATCATTGCATATACTTCCCGGTAATCGATGAGAGTCCCGAGCCGCTGAAGGGTCATCATTGCATATACTTCCCGGTAATCGATTAGAGTCCCGAGCCGGTGAAGGGTCATTATTGCATATATCTCCTGGTAGACGATGAGAATCCCGCGCCGGAGATAGGTATCAGGCATATGTGACTTTATAGCATCGTACCGCATTCATCCCATTTCATTGCACCGCATACTGACTATTGTGTGTATGGTGTTGTGTTTTATGTATGCGGTATGTATACTATGTCGTGGACATATCTTAGTTTGTCTATATATTTCTGGCTCGTATTCTGGGTTGCGGGGATCGAGTTGCACGCCGCAACGGTATAAATATATGGATCGGGTTGCACGCCACAATGGTATAAATATATGGATCGGGTTGTACGTCGCAACGGTATAAATATATGGATCGGGTTGCACGCCGCGACAGTGTGAATATATGGATCGGGTTGCACGCCGCAACAGGATGAATATATGGATCGGGTTGCACGCCGCAACAGGATGTATTTCTGATTGTTGATGTGTTCGAGATACCTATATGTTCTGGCTATCTTACGTTCCTGGTTGTTGATGAGTTTGTGATTCCATACGTGTTTCTAGTTATTATCTGGCTCTGCCTTTTCATAATTTAAATAAGAGGAATTTGGTTTATCTGTTTCTTTTCTCCCTGGCTAGCTATCCTATTCTTTGAGGTGGCTAGTCTGCCCCACTTATTGAGTCCTTTTGACTCACCCTTTTTTGTTGTTTGTTTTGGTCTATCTATTTCGTTTCGGCAGGTTCGCTCCAGGATTGAGTTCACCACATTGTGAACGAGCGAAGACGACTTCAGCTGTCAGGGTGAGCCAGCTTTTATTCCGGATGGCCACCAGATTTATGTTCATTATTTCAGTTGTATTTTGCTCCCTTCATGAGGTATCTGTCTTCCTTTGTACACTTATATGTCTAGTCTGGATAGCCCTAAACCTAGTATGTTGGGTAGTCAGCTGTAATTTCTTTTGTACAGCTTACAGGTATCAATATGTCTGTGTTTTTTTAGTCTTGTTCTTATTTATGAATTGAATTATATTTATTTTCCTAATTTAATTGGTAAGGGTTCGCCTGACGGGTCTAGGGGAGGATGTCGGGTGCCCGCACGGCCTAGCCGGATTCCGGGTTGTGTCAGTTATACATCCCCTGAAGGGAGCAAAATAAGTCTAATAACATAATAACTATAGATAGTGGCCTCCGCGGACAAAAGATGTCTCACCACAGACACCTAAGATGCCCTCGCTCCTCAATCACGCCGGTGCTGGGTCGTGGAAAGGAATCTGCCGAAATGTAAAGAGAAAATAGGATCCAGATATGGAGTGAGAAAAAAAACTCAGTAAGTGTGGGCTAGCTAGCTACCTCGAAGAATAGATAGTCTAGCAAGGGAATCAGAAGCTAACATCAATAAGGTAAGTGGCCAGATGCACATAATATCCAATGCATACAGTCACATATATCAACAAACTCATGTAATAATATGAAATGAATGAAATATGATGTAATGTGGTCACGTGTGCCCAATGAATAGAGCGAAATCCTCCTACTCCGGGGCAAAATCATCCTACCCTCAGTATGATATAGAATATATGGAGCGGAATCCTTCTAATTCTGGGGCAGAATCCTCATGCCCTCAATATGACATCACAACCCGCAATAACAGAATACAGAAAGAAAATGAAACTCAAGGTTGCGGCACAGTAAGTACGCACTGTCGGCAGCTATTCATGTAAAAATCGCGTGAATAAAATATCCATAAGGCCAAACGTCGGAAAAGAAATGGATGCTAACACTTACCTTAGGTCTAGGGCCCAATCGATCAGTGAAAAATCTTCTTTTTCTTTCTGACGCCTCTCAAAATTATCTTTCTCTAAGCCATAGTAGATTATCCGCGCTTATAAGTGTCCGTAGAAGGAAAAATTAACTATTAGATGGAAAAAAAGAAATTACTAAATTACCCCTAGACCTAGCATAGTCGAACGTCCTTAAACGATATGTTTCCGGACTCCTCACTATCCCATGATATCAATTATGCTATTGGATTATAATTTTGGGGTTAATTCAACCCAATTTCTTAATTTCATAAATCTAGGGTTCCAACCCTATCCATTGAAGACCATATTCATGAAATTCCAACCCCGAAAAAGCTAGGACCATGGTGTTGGTATCCTCATCATCAGAAAGCACCTTAAGACCCAACTATTGTTAAGACCCAACAAGAGCGAGTACAACTACTTAGTAGTCTCGGATATCTCCTCCGAGGTCATTCTAAAGTGCATGGACTCAAACATGTGATGCACCGCCTCTTCCATTCACACCGCACATGCCTCAGCAGAGAGTGATGGATCAACTCCCTTATTTAGACTCTTGACAAAAGTGATGTCATACAAATAGGTAGTAGCCGAAACAAAATTATCGTTGCTTTTCTCCTCTACACCTTACCTCGGCAAGAACTGAGTAAAAACATAGGGATAGTACGATCATCCCTATCCCAAGTTGCACATATTCTCTATTTCATCCATCCTAAGAGTATACAAATTCAACTCGGTGCCTTTCATGCAATATTAAATCAAACAGATTCGTTGTGGGGTAACATTTGTATAACTGATCATAGGCAGCACACGAGCATAAACAAACTTTAACAAAAAATGGGCGGGTACCTAAAAATAGGACTTGACAAATGTACCATGGTACCTCTCTGAATTATGTGACCATCGAGCCAGAAATTCTCCTCACATAACACACAGTGGATGTCAGCATAATCCAACCGCCTCTGAAACTCACTAAATATCTTATTAGGGATACTACATGAACTTGTTCAACTGGTGATAATAAACTTGATCATCCTGCCACGGATTTGGACAATGACTAATTGTTTGCCAATTGGCATAGAATTCCATGACCATAGTGATGTTAGCATTCTCAAGTAGACCAAACATGAACCCCAACCCATCACCCCTATAAAAACTCCAATTTGTGGGTATTTCATCCTAAGGGGTGTAATTATTCACCAGCTCAGTGGCAGGTAGAGTAAATGGCTTGGAACTCTGGTACCAATGATAGCTATAGTCCTCGACTGTATTTATGCCAAAACGGCAGCAAGTTCTCTCCTTGATTGGCCCTTCCGTGTATGTGGGCCACTTTCTACCAGGCCGACTACTAGAGGCAATCGCAATAGTGCTCTCCTGGTAGTTAGCTTCTTACGGGGAGGCATTATACCCGCAAAGGACAAAAATTCAATAAGTTAGTACACAAATAACGTAATACAATCACCAACAGAGTACAAAAAATTCGACATTTATGTCCAAACAATGTTATTTAGCCATAGATTCGAAATCTACGAGATTCATCTTCAACTCTACCACTCCATGCAGTGAAACTTGCTTAACTTTGAATGGACCAGATTAACCTTGAATTGTATAAAATATTTCGATCACCTGGCTTGAAGGTTCTCTCCATAATATGCTTTTCATGCATGTGCTTCATTCTATCCTTGTACATCTGGGCACTCATAAATGCCTGAAAATATAACTCATCGAGTTCATGTAACTCATTCACTTTACTTTTTCTCACAGCTTCCATGCGAGATTCAATTTCCTCAATGCCCAAAAAGCCTGATGCTTTAAGTCAACCAGTAAGTGGCACACCTTCTTAAACACCAGGCATTATGCCAATTGGAGTTTTAAAGGTTGTGCGGTAAGCTTAAAGTGCATCATCTAATTTCCTTGACTAGTCAGCCTTGTTCCCGTTACGACCTTGGTCAACACAAACTTGATCTCTATATTGGAGACTTATACTTGCCCGTTAGTCTGAGAGTGATAGGGTGTGGCCACTTTATGATGAACACTATACATTCTCAGAAATTATGCTAATGCGTAGAAGTAGAAGTGGGTGCCGCCATCACTTATAATCGTCCCTGGAGTGTCAAAGCGGGTAAAAATATTCCTCTTTAGGAATCCTACGATTCTCATAGAATCATTTGTTAGAGGAGTATGACTTTAATTTCTTACTAGATAAATTAAAAGAATAGGCATGAATTTTGGACAGAAAAAGGAAGATAAAATAGTATCAAACTAGGCATGTGATTTTAGCAGAATAATTTAAGATAACAAGCATATTGTTTACAAATGAATAAAAGAGGGTTAAAAAAACAAGTTTTACCCGAGCTGATGAACCGAGTCGGGTTGGGTAACTCCCTTTTTCACCTTTGTACGGATGACTTGATGGATGAAAATTCAAATTTGAATCTTCTATATTTATCTTGTGCAAGTGTAAACGGAGTAAAGCTAATACAGATTCATTTGACTCTCTGTCTTGTACATGTTGATTTACCTCCATTTTTGCCTTACTTGCCTGGATATGGAAATATTCGTGTTTGAATCTTTCCTTCCCTCTTCCGCCCGGGCGATTTGAGAGAGAAAGAAATGATTATATTGTTATTGGCGTGAACAAGGTGCATGAGAGAGAAAGGCGAAGTGTGTTTTCCAGTGAGATTGGCAAAAGGGTGGCTGGATGTGGATGTATCAGGCTGATATTTTTAGAGAAAGAGGAGAGAGAGAGATATTAGGGTTTGGGATTTAGGGTGCATTTATACATGTAAATGAGAGAAACAATTCTCAGGCTAAGGATAAAATATAGGAGTGACTGAGATTTGTACAGGTAGGATGCATGTATATACTCTTACACATGCGTATGTATGTGGTTGTGTCGATATTTGTTGAGGTGGGGAGGTAAATAACTTAATTGTGCATTGGGGAGTTGTACCATGGTATAATCAATTGTACATACACCAGGTATATGTATTTCACCATTTTAGCTGAGGTGAAAACTTATGTGGAACTAACGTGGTGTATATGTGTATAAGGAGTGATTATGTGGCTCAAGTAAAGTATAGAGCGGTATATTTAATCAGTAATTAGTTATGAACTGGGTGATAGGATTTTTTTTGGACTAGAAATTATTTCTTTTGGACCAAAAAAATTAAATTGACTAGCATTTAATTAAAATGTGCCGATACATATAAATAATTAGTATAAATAGGGAAAATTATGGATACATATAGATAAATTAACATGATTCGAATTCTTGGCTCGGCCATGCAGGCACCCGACCACCTCCCTTATACCTGTCGGACGAATCCTATTGACTGAATAGATATAAATGACACAGAATTACCTTGAAACAAAATGAACCTAAACTTAACAGCACAAGATAACTCTCAAGGATAGACATATATACAAGCCGACTTAATAACACAGCTAACCATCCAAAATACTCAGATTTAGAGGTTTCCAGATCAGACATCTAAGAAGTCGGAAAGATAAACAGATCTCCCAAAGAGAGAAAAATAAGATAAACTATAATATCTACAATTGGTGGCCTCAATAAACAAGCTGGCTCACCATAGACAGTTGGGAACGTACTGCTCCTTTGTCACGACTTGGCTGGCTGGGTTCTGGAACAGAATCTATCGAAACAAAAGACACAACAAGAACAAAGAAGGAGTGAGTCATAAGGACTAAATAAGTGAGGATAAACTAGCGACCTTAAAAAAACAGCTACGCTAGCCAGGGAAACAGAAGCCATAACAACCAACCAGTTAAGTCATTCACATATAATCAACGCAACAAATCCATACAGCTCTATAAAACACATATAAATATATTAAATGAATGTATCATGATGCAATTGGGTCACATGTGCTCGAAACCTATCTCCGGCGCAGGACCCTCATCGACTACCAGGAGATTTATGTAATAATAACCCTTCACCGGTGCGTGACCCACATCAACTGCCGGAAAATATATATCAAGCTCACAACCAGAGTACAGTGCTTCTATGCTCAATCCAATACCAACAAAAGGGCATAACATATAATATACAATATAAATTCAAAACTAAGGCGTACTAAGTAAGCCTATCTGCAGCTACACACACAAGGAACACGTAGCAGAACATCCACAAGGCCAAAGGCCGTCAAAGAAATGGATATTATCACTTACCTCGATCTGACAATTACTAACTATCTCATGATCGTCTTTTCACGCTCAACTCCCTCCAAAAATAGTTTTGTTGATACCAATGAGTAGATTGACCTTCGCGTTATGATTTCAAAAGCAACCTGGTATACAATTTTAGGATTTGTTTTGCTCAAGCAGAAGTAATTTGCTTTCTAAGATCCCAAGCTCACTTTTGTTTTTCCATGGTAAAAAACAATAGTAAAGCTTTTGCCTTGATGAATTTCTTATGTCCAACCGACCTTAATTGTGAATTGATAAGATTGATACAAGGTTGTAGATAAATACATTCTTTATGATAGATTTAGTGCGAACAAGGGAACCATAATACATTATTATGATGCAAGCTGCGATGCACGTCAACCATACTCCGTATATAGTTACTTTGAAATGTACTACCTAAGGCTTCATTAATTAAATATTATTTAATTAAATTAACACTTACAACTCTAACCATGGAGCTGCTTTGGAATCATTAGAACCGAACTCAGAATTATCTCAAAATTTTCACACTGGTCATACAATATTTGTGTGACATGCACGAGAAGATGAAATTCGAATCGGATTCCGAAACTTAAAATGTGAACTAAACGGAAAGAGATCAAATTATTAACTTTCGGCACTTTAGCGAAAACTATCCAACTAATCTCGGAATTTACTTCTGAAAGTTTGCACATGTCACAAATGACCATACAAACCTAACGATGCTTTCGAATTTTGAATCGGAGCTCATTCGCCAAAATGATTTACCGACAACGGAAACTGAAACCTTCTTCTGATACCTACCAAATAAGGTCTAATTTAGCTCAAATTTTACATACAAGTCCTAATGGACCTTACGAAATTTTTAAGACTATCGACATGCCAATCGAAGTCCTAACTCCCTAAATGACTACCTAAGATCATTTCATAAATGTATTGGACCGTAAGCAAAAATAATATTAATACGGTTTCCCAACCTCAACGAACTCCCTAACGAGCTCTCAAGAAGATGCTATCATTTTACTCTTTGGCCTTCCTTTTGGATGCTTCATTTTGGATACCTTTAAAAAAATTCAAGCATACTTTTAAAGCGCATTAGTGAGGAGTAAGGGTGTCCACCGGCCCGTTCCGGCGCACCTTGGCCGGTCCGGTCCGGTCCGGTGTAAAAGAAAAAAAAAGTCGACACCGGCCCGGTACCAGTCCGGTCTAACGGTGCAAATGCACCAATGCCGTATCGGTACCGGTACCGGCAAGGGGAGACCCGGTCCGGTACCGGTTCGGTTTCATGTATTTTTTTTACTTAATTTTTTGATTCTTTGAAAATTGAAATAGATTAAAAAAATATGGTAGACTAAATAAACAACACAAAACACACATTTTATTCAATAATACGACAATACATTAAGTTGGAAATACATAATTAAAGACTTAAAGTGACAGTAGAAAATAAAAACTAGAAAATAGACTAGAAATTAGAAAAATACATAAATCTTCAACTTGAACGACTCAATTGTCATGCTCGCGGAGATATATTCCACCACTACGAGCTGCCCATTCGGTGTTATGTTGGGTTTTTAAGTGAGTCTTAAACTTCCCTGTCCCTCCATGAAGTGGTCAAGTTGCATAATTCCAAATTTTCTTACAAAGAGTACACTGAGCAGTGCCGGTATCATTATTTTTCGTGATAAATTCCCAAACTTCGGATCTTCCAGTTCTTGGGTTGGAGGGACCTTCAGTAGTAGCACCTTGAGCTTGAGTAGGAGTATTTGAAGCCATTTTGATAGAAAATTTTAGAGAGAAATGAATTGAAAATATTGAATTGTGATTAATTTGATGAAATATGGGAGTATTTATAGGAAAAATAGGTGGGGAGGGCTGTTGGGGCGTTTATGGGGGTGGGGGAGGGGAAAATAGCCGTTTATGGCCATTGCAAATGGCTATTTTTCAAAAGGGGAGCTGAAAATTTTTTGTCCGGTCCGGCCCGGTTTGGACGATTTTTTTTTTGTTTTGTTATCTTTTTGTATTTAGTTTGAAAGTAGTATTTGAATTTTTAATTAAGTATATGACTAAATAAAAAATAATAAATACTTATAAATTGATAGCAAGGCCTATAACTTGTTATTTTTTATGTAGTTATACTACTAGTATTAAGTATTTAGTATTTAGTATTTAATTATTAAAATACAAAAGTATAATTGAGAAAATATAAAGAATGATAACTTAATAGCAAGGCATAACACTTGTTATTTTTTCAAAATAAATACTAAGTATTAAGTTAGTAGTATTTAGTATTTAGTATTTAGTAAAGTATTGAATTGCAAAAAAGATATAACAAAGGATAATTGAGAATATATAAAAGAATGATAACTTAATAACAAGACATAACACTTGTTATTTTTTCAAAATAAATACTAAGTATTAAGTTAGTAGTAGTATTTAGTATTTAGTATTTAGAATTTAGTAAAGTATTGAATTACAAAAAGATATAGCAAAGGATAATTGAGATTTGAGAATATATAAAAGAATGATAACTTAATAGCAAGACATAGCACTTGTTATTTTTTCAAAATAAATACTAAGTATTAAGTTAGTAGTATTTAGTATTTATTGAATTGCAAAAAAGATAAAACAAAGGATAATTGAGATTTGAGAATATATAAAAGAATGATAACTTAATAGCAAGGCGTAACGCATTTTATTGAATAATTTTTGATTTTTTTTTGCAAAGTACATACTACATAGATATTAAATTGCAAAACTACATATTAATAGAAAAACTTCTCATTTTCTGAATAATTTCTTCTGGTACCTCAGGAGGAACCGGTGGCAAAGATTCATCTTCTTCATAATCATTTTCATTTTCCACACTTCCATCACCTGATAAGATTTCGGTTGAATATGCTGCATCTGCTTCTTCATTTTCTTCAGCAAATCCAAAATTTCTTCGTTCCGATCTAATCCAATCTCTGAATAATACGGCCGTCTCCATTGCTTCTTCCTTCAATGAATATCTATGATCTCCAATTTGTAATCTTCCTTGGCTAAACGCGCTTTCTGAAGCAACTGATGATGCTTGAATTGTTAGAATATCCCACACCATTTTTGCTAAAACTGAAAACTGTGCTTGTTGATCCTTCCAAAATTGCAGTAGTTGATCGCTTCCAAAATACTCAATTTCCTTGCAACCATGAAGTAAATAAACATCAAGCTCGTTGAACCCTCCGCTACTCGATTGCCTGCTAGAAAGCCTTTGATTAAGGCTGGAAAAACTTCCCAATCCGGCCGCAACTCTTTTACTCGCCTGCGTTGAACTTAATCCAGCTCCACTTGGAACACTTGGAACAACATTATCAGCTGCACTCCTATACCTTTCATAAATCCGTTGGCAATCTACAATTACCTGCGTACAAGTTGTTTCTACACTTGGTGTTTCTTCATCAGTAATTTCCAAACTCCGATAAATTTCTCTAATAAACATTTCGGTTTTAAACCGTTTAAAATAGGGATGTAATATAGAAGCAATGTAATAAAGTGGTGGAATAGGAAAAAAATATTTTTTAAATTTTTCAATCATTGCTTCTACGGCTTCTTTATAAGCAGACATTACTTTATATTCGTTAAGTAATTCTGCTATTCCAGCTATAAAATACAACGTGGTAGTAACTGTAGGATAATATTGACCGAAAAATTCTTTAGTAGCATAAAAAAACTTTTCTAAAAATATAAGAAGACTCTCAACAAGTTTCCAATCAGATTCTTCTAGGTGATACTCTACAGCCACTTTACCATCAAAATAACTAGTTATAGCCGCTCATAAAGTGTAAGCAACAGACAAAGAGTCATATACAGTGTTCCACCTAGTTGAAATTTCCTTAGGAACTCTTCTAGGCTTCAAACCTTCTTTCATACACTCTACCTGAAAGTCCCTCCATCTATCCGGTTTTTTAGATTTAGAAATATAACTAATTGCGAGTCTAACCTTCACAATAGTATGATCAAATAACTGAAGGCCATCTTTTACAACTAAATTATATATATGACATGCACATCTAACATGAAACAATTCTTCAAAAGGGGGATGCAATGCGGGTCTTAACTTACCAATAGCATAATCATTGTTTGCAGCATTATCAAGAGTTATACTTAAAATTTTGTCACTAATAAAATACGCCTTACAAATATCAGTTATTTCTCTCTTAATAAATGTTCCCGTGTGTGGTTCATCGACAACGCTATATGCTAAAATTCTTTTTTGCATTACCCATTTAGGATCTATCCAATGATAAGTAAGTGTTAAATAGTCATACCCATTAACACCACGACCCAAATCAGTAGTAAGACAAACTCTACAATCAAAGTGATAAAATATATATCGTAAATATTGTCTATATTCATTTTTAAATTTGATAATATCACTTCTAACCGTAATTTTTGGAAAACCTTGAAAAGATGGATTATATACGGTTTAAATATAACAAATAAAACCTTGACAAGAAGCAAATGTAAAAGGTAAGCACTCTACCACAATCATTTTTGCCATTTGTTCCCTATCTTTCTTCTTATCATAATGCATAAGCCCCCCGTCACTGGCTTAGTTTCCTGTTGAATTCTACTACCTTGAGATGGAGCCATTCTGTTCCCTGATCGAGTGCCACCCGGCCTCTTTTTCCATTTATCCTTATGATGGTTTCCTAAGTGTGTTCTCAACTTCCCTGTCCCACCATGATGCTTGCCGGTTTTAAAATCCCAAACTTTTTTACAAATATTACATTTAGCGCTCTGAGCCGGAATTTTTTTAGTCATAAATTTCCACACATCCGATCTGTCCGGTCGTACCGCTGGTTCTCTACTAGGAGGCATAGGTGGTAATTCAGATTCAGTTTCTTCAAGTTCACCATGAAATTGACTAGTAGGTGTTTCATTATCTAAATTAACCCCTTCGGTATTTTCTTGATATCGTGCCTCTAACATATCATTATCTAGTGGTTGATCAAGATCTATATCATGATAAAATTGCGTGTCATCTTGCTGAGTAAAATCATCTAGATGAGAAGGAGCGCTAGAACTACCAATTGGTCTTTTACCTAAAGCACGACTACGTCTATTATCCCCCCCCCCCTCGGTTACTAGCATGTGATCTACGACTGCTACCCGTACGCCCAGTAATTTCTCTCCACACTCCAGACATTATCATAATTTATAAGTAAAGCAAACAAATAAATTACTAAAATATGCTAGAAACAATATTGCACAAAATCAAAATAGATAATAAGAAGTAAGAACGAGTTTACTTGATGTCGTGAACTTAGAATATAGAACTTAGAAGTGAAAGTTGAAACTTGACCGGAACCGCACCGAACAATTTTCCACTTCACTCGAAATATTTTTTTGTAATGTGATGTTTGACATTTTATGCCAAAGTTTCCTTAATATTTCCGCATGTTTGAGCTTGTTATTCGCTCGTTTGATAGTTTGTGAATGTGGTTTTACACTGATTTGATATCGTGCGTGTGTAGGTTGTTACGCAGTGCATTTGGAGCTTGTAGGAGCTTGATTGAGCAAGAATTGATTGGAAGTAGATTGAAGATTGGATTGAGCACACGAGGGCACGACACGAGCGAGGTTTCGGACCAAGGAAAGGAGCAGTTGGCTGGGCGCCATAAGCCATGCGCCGCGCCCCTTATCGTTCTTCACGCGGCGCGCCTCTAAGGCGTGGAGAATTTGGCGTCCTCTGGTTGTTGTCACGCTTTACGAGGTGCGGGGCGCCCGTTATAGCGCCCTTTGTGCGCGTTTTTACTCCCTATTCCGTCTAACATTGGGCCTAACTTATTACTAAGTGTTTGTAAACATTATAAATAGTCCTTTACTTAGTTTTTGAAGGGAGTTCTGACTTTGGAGCAATATTGAGAGCAACATACTCATTGAACAAGGGTTTATTCCTAATCTTTCATCTATTACATCAATTACTTCATTATTACATCAAATCTTTGCCTTGTGATTATGAATATGTGTGGCTAAATATTACGTTCTAGGGTTAGAGTATTACATGAAGGTTGATTGTTGAAGATTGATTCCCATTGATTAAATCCCATAACGGGTTGCTTATTCTTTCTTGATTTCACTTGCTTAATTATTAGAGCTCAATAATTATGCATCATCTATGGTTTTTAGATTGAACTCGAAAGAGAGAATCTAATTACGTAATAAGAAAGAATAGAACTAGTTTGTGAACCCGGGCATCGGGGAACCAATTTGCAAGTAGGATAGACATATACTTGCTTGCCTAGTTTAACTCATTACAGAATCGTTAATGCGTGCATGTGATTTAACCCATAGACATATAGGGATTGAAGTAGCTTGCATAGATTGTGAAGAACTGAAAGGTTTTCATAATTACATTTACTCTGTCAGTTAGTAACCCGGGATTTAAGAAGTGGAATCAATTGAATATATCAACTGGATTGTTCGTAACTCTGATCCTGGACCGTCCTCTTAATATTGTTAACAACCAAAGTATTGCACCATTACTTGACTACACATCTAGCACTTTAATTACTGCTTTTTGGTTACAAAAACTCTCACCATCAAAGAAAAGACCCCTGGATAGTTTGTTAGAAATTGTTTATTAAGTATTAGTGGGCACAGTCCTCGTGGGAACGATACTCGATTTTATCACTTTATTACTTGGCGACCACGTATACTTGCGTGTGCGTTTGGGAGCAAGATAATGCAATTTAGCACTTAAACCCTTTTTGCGAGAGCAAATTTGAATTATTTAGCAAATAACCTTTGTAGAAATAAGAGAAATTGAGAGAGATTTAGAGAGAATATTAGAGAAATTGTGAATAAATTGATGAAAAATGGTGGTATTTATAGAAAAAATAACTTGTGCTTATACCCTTGTTGTGCAATTGATGAGAATATTAGAGCAATTTAGCACTTAAACCGTTGTTGTGCTTATATTGTTAATGGTGCTAGATATATAACTTGTGACTTGTAAAAACAGATCTCCCAACCATTTGGGAGGGTTGGCACATTCCAAAACTCATTGAAATTGATAGTTCCAAAGTGTGCACACCAAGTGTTTGTGAAAAAGCTTCAATGATAAAATTCAATAACATTGTGAATTCTTGAGTAGCAATGCATTCTTTAGGCTAATTATGGACACTAGGTGTTGCACACACACAAGAATTGATCATAATGCACCCACACTAGCTTGATCTTGAAAAATAAAAAACGTGGCATACTTTGTCCGAAGCTAGTTTTTGTTTAAGTGTGGGGTTGCTCGTGCCTTTGAGTTAAGTGTTTGACACATAGAGTGTGTGATAAGTGTGGGGTGGTACCCTACCAATTGAGCTTGACTTTATTTTTGGGTGATTAGCTATCCATCTCACATTGATCTTTGTATTTGTGTAGGTACCATGGTGACCACACCCCACAAAGCTGGTTCTTCATCCGCCTCGGCCCCGAAGAGAGCACTCCAAGCCGGGCCTTCTTCTTCAAAGCAAAAGGGCAAGGCACCGGCCAAGCCCAAGGCAAGGGCAAAGGCTAAAGCAAAGATGCCTAAGGACGCGGTGCCGATACCACGTCCCGGAGGAAAGACACAATATGGCATCTCTTTTGTAAAGAGAGGTGCGTGCCAAACGTGGTACAAGAATGTGAGGCTTGCAGGGTACATCCCCGAGCAAGCAATTGATAAAAGGAAGGTTATGCAGAAGTATCGAGGGGTGGCTGAGGCGATTATTGCTCTAAAGTAGGACTCGGTATTTGAGAGTCCGGGACACGCCAACCTTGATTTGGTACAAGAGCTTTATGCCAACTGGGAGCCGGACGACGCATGGAAGGAGGATGATATGGTAACTGTGGGGGGGGTGAGAGTGAAGCTGGATCATACGGCATTGAATGCCTTTCTGGGGGTCGAGGACCCTGATTATGATGAGATGAAGGATTTCATTAAAAAGCCGGACTACAAGGCGCTGCGAGACACTCTTTGTGGCGAGAGCTCCACTCATAAGTGGGCGCGCAGTGCGGCCGGAAGACACAAGTTTATGAACTTCTCGCAGTTTCTCAAACCGGCCCGTGTGTGGATGAGGTTTATCAATGCACGCATACTACCATCTTCTCATTATTCCGAGGTCACCAAGACTCGGGCGTGCATGGTATACTTCTTTATGACTGGGAAGCCGGTGAATATAGGCTACTACATGTTGCGGGTGATGAGGGAGCAACGGAAGTTAGATTCTTGTAGTCGCCTGTATTTTGGGAACATCCTGACCCGATACTTAGAGGAGGCTGGTGTCCCCGTAGATGAGATTGGGGATCGCATTGTCCCTGACATAGGGAAGCCTTTTGATATTTCTTCGGTCAAGGGTGTGATCACTACTGCACCGGTGAAGCTGACGGCTGACGAGTGGCGGGAAGCAGACGCCAACTTGTCTGCGCGTCAGTATTTGATCATAGAGCAGATGGCCCGGCGGTCAGGCGTGGATTTTGCAGCTATTGATCGCACTGTCCCTCTACTGGAGACCTCGAAGTGTTTGCTAGGCACGACTCGAGCAGTAGTGGTGCCTCCGGAGGAGGATGAGAACACGGATTCAGATATTGTTGCTAACGATCCGGACAGTGAGGTTGAGGCGACTGATGCTGAGGGCGGTGGCTCTGATGAGGAGGAGGACTAGGTCCACACTCCTGCGCACCACCCAGATATTAGGGCAGTTTTCTTTTACTTTTGCACTTACTTCTTTGTCGTACTGGGGACATTGCTTAGTTTAAGTGTGGGGTGGGGTACTGCCCTTTATCTATTTTTGAGGTTAGGATGCATGTACCGTTAGGATTTTGCTTTTGTCACTTGACTTTGTTTTGATTTATTTCTTGCTTTAATATATGAAAAAAGAAAAAAAAAATTAGAAAACCAATGAAAAAATTCCAAAAAGATTTTCCTTTTAGTTTTATTAGTGGTACATGTCATCCGCCCCGTGGTTTTTCTTATGGCCTCGGTTCTTTTCCACGGGGAGACCTTTGAACCGGGTAGTTTTTTATTTTTAGGATTAGGATAGTTAGTTGTAGATGACCCTAGACGAAGGAACTAGGTAGAATGCTAGGTGCCTTTGACTTGTTTGATACCGGTGGACTTGAATTGATTGCATGTGCTATTTGTGGTGTCCTTGGGTTTTAATTGTGATGCATGCCTAGGAAAAAAATGGAACAACCCCCTTGAGATGCTTGAGTCCGCTTGCTTGACTTGATTGTGAACTTTTGTGCATTAGTGCTTAAATTTCCACAAGTTGCATTCTAGAAGCTTGGTTGAGAGTTGTTGATGGAACCTTTTTGTGTGGATCATGTGCAATGTGTGTGTGAGGCATGTTCTTGTTTGCTCCATGTTACATATTAATGTCTAGAACTTGCCCCGTGTGTGTGCAAAGCGAAATCCTAAGTTTACTCTAGTCGGGAAATGATACAAGGCCTTCTCTTGATTTGTCTACCTTTACATATATACGTTGAAAAAAGTTGTTGTTGTGATTTCTTTGACCCTTTTTGTTAGCACCCACACCCCGAGCCTACCCATTTGTTCTAAATTGTCTCTTTTGGCCCTTTACTCCTTAAGCACTTTAGTTGATATTGTGTTGTTATTTTGGAGTTGTGGTTGGATTTAGGGAGGTTTTTGAGTGGAGCTAATGAAGGTGAATAATTGTTAAAATTGTGAAGTAGTGAAAAGCATTGGCAAGGGTGGACGATAATGAAATAGAAAAAGAAAGAAAAGCAAAGTTGAGGAGAAAGAAAAAATTGTGAAAAAAGAAAAGAAAAAAAAAAAAGAAAAGAGAAAAAGATATCCATTCCTTGCTAGTGTGTGCTTAAAAAGAAAAATGCTACTTGTTGAGACGGTGTATGTGTGGAAGTGTTGATTGGGTGGCTTGTTGAGAATTGTGATGAAATATTTGTGATGTATTAAAGTGCTTAGGGAGGTAGTCACTATTACCATATGTATCCTACCCCCCTTAGCCTACATTACGACCTTTCTAAAGTCCTAGTTAATCCCGATTGGAGTGAGCTTACATTAGTGGAGTCCTACACTACGGGCAAGCCTATGGTACGTTGTGTGTGACATGTGAGCCTTTCATGAGAATGAGTGATTTCATTTGTTATTGCCCCCGTTCTATTCATGATATCTATTGTGTGTGTGATTTTTGGGGGGCACTCTCTTTCATATTGGTGAGGGCACATGGTTTGCATGAAATAAGTAGTTCTTGGTTGAGTAGAAAGGTGTGATTTTGTGGGAGCATGGTTGCAATAAGTTGAGTTTGTGCATTTGAGCTATTTTGGGGTGGTTGTTCTCATGTTTTTGGTTTTGGAAAATTATTGGCATGTTGTGGATCCATAGTAGTCATGTGTGCATTGGTTCAATGGTCGGTATCAACCATAGTCATAGGCAGACCTGTTTTACCTAGGTTGGGAAGTGAGATGTGACTTGCTCGAGGGAGAGTTAAGGTTCAAGTGTGGGGTGGTGATGTTTGGCATTTTATGCCAAAGTTTCCTTAATATTTCCGCATGTTTGAGCTTGTTATTCGCTCGTTTGATAGTTTGTGAATGTGGTTTTACACTGATTTGATGTCGTGCGTGTGTAGGTTGTTACGCAGTGCATTTGGAGCTTGATTGAGCAAGAATTGATTGGAAGTTGATTGAAGATTGGATTGAGCACACGAGGGCACGACACGAGCGAGGTTTCGGACCAAGGAAAGAAGCAGTTGGCTGGGCGCCATAGGCCACGCGCCGCGCCCCTTATCGCGTGCATTGGCTGGCGCGGTTCTTCACGCGGCGCGCCCCTAAGGCGTGGAGAATTTGGCATCCTCTGGTTGTTGTCACGCTTTACGAGGCGCGGGGCGCCCGTTATAGTGCCCCTTGTGCGCATTTTTACTCCCTATTCCGTCTAGCATTGGGCCTAACTTATTACTAAGTGTTTGTAAACATTATAAATAGTCCTTTACTTAGTTTTTGAAGGGAGTTCTGACTTTGGAGCAATATTGAGAGCAACATACTCATTGAACAAGGGTTTATTCCTAATCTTTCATCTATTACATCAATTACTTCATTATTACATCAAATCTTTGCCTTATGATTATGAATATGTGTGGCTAAATATTACATTCTAGGGTTAGAGTATTACATGAAGGTTGATTGTTGAAGATTGATACCCATTGATTAAATCCCATAACAGGTTGCTTATTCTTTCTTGAATTCACTTGCTTAATTATTAGAGCTCGATAATTATGCATCATCTATGGTTTTTGGATTGAACTCGAAAGAGAGAATCTAATTACGTAATAAGAAAGAATAGAACTAGTTTGTGAACCCGGGCATCGGGGAACCAATTTGCGAGTAGGATAGACATATACTTGCTTGCCTAGTTTAACTCATTACAGAATCGTTAATGCGTGCATGTGATTTAACCCATAGACATATAGGGATTGAAGTAGCTTGCATAGATTGTGAAGAACTGAAAGGTTTTCATAATTACATTTACTCTGTCAGTTAGTAACCCGGGATTTAAGAAGTGGAATCAATTGAATACATCAACTGGATTGTTCGTAACTCTGACCCTGGACCGTCCTCTTAATATTGTTAACAACCAAAGTATTGCACCATTACTTGACTACACATCTAGCACTTTAATTACTGCTTTTTGGTTACTAAAACTCTCACCATCAAAGAAAAGACCCCTGGATAGTTTGTTAGAAATTGTTTATTAAGTATTAGTGCACAGTCCTCGTGGGAACGATACTCGATTTTATCACTTTATTACTTGGTGACCATGTATACTTGCGTGTGCGTTTGGGAGCAAGATAATGCAATTTAGTACTTAAACCCTTTTTGCGAGAGCAAATTTGAATTATTTAGCAAATAACCTTTGTAGAAATAAGAGAGATTGAGAGAGATTTAGAGAGAATATTAGAGAAATTGTGAATAAATTGATGAAAAATGGTGGTATTTATAGAAAAAATAGGTTGGGGGTATGGGGGCGCCTAGGGGGTGGGGGAGCAAAAAAGGGCCGTTTTTTGCCGTTGGCCAACGGCTGGGGGTGAAAGAGCCGTTACCCAACCGCTATTTTTGCACCAAAAGTCCACTTTTTTTTTTATTTTTTCGGTTCCGGTCCGGTTCTTGTTCCGGTCCAAATTGGTCCGGTTTGGTCGACTCAAATTGGGGATGACGGGTCGGGGGACGAGCCGTGTCGAATTTTTTTTAATTGGTCCGGTTTGCACCGGTCTAGGCCGGTCCGGTCCGGTTGCCGGTCCGGTCCAGTGCAAACCGGACCGTTGGACACCCTTAGTGAGGAGTTCTATAGATTTACTCATCTACTTAACTATATAATTGATTAGTTTTGTATACACATTATTCCTAGGTAGTATGGTGGTTCATGTAAAGCACAGTATTCAATTGTTAAATATACCTCAATTGATGGTATTAATATTGTGATGCTCAATCCAATGAGGTAGATGTAATGCTTGGATATATTGCTATTTTACTACTACCTAATCGTTACTTAGTCGTAGCAAGTTCATATTTCTTTCATTCTTGTAAAGACCTTATTTACTTTTTGTTTTTCAATATTACTAATTGACACGACCCAGATTTCAAGCTAGGCCGTGCGGGCACCCGACTACCTCCCCTAGACCTGTCGGGCGAACTCTATCGACTAAATCCATTCAAATGATATAAAATTTTCTTAGAAACAAAGTGAACTTAAAAGAAAATAGGGTATCCCAAGGAAACATAATATATACAAGATATGCACACATACGAGCTATCTAAAGAACCACATCTAACTACCCACATATAAAATTTTCTTAGAGACAAAGTGAACTTTACTTAAAAGAAAATAGGGTATCCCAAGGAAACATAATATATACAAATATGCACACATACGAGCTATCTAAAGAACCACATCTAACTACCCACATATATAGGTTAAGAGGTTTCCAGATCAGACATCTAATAAGGCCAAAATATATATATATATATATATATATACATTTTTCGAAGGGAACAAAATGAGATACAACTAAAATAACTATGACTGGTGGCCTCAATGAACAAGCTGGCTCACCACAGACAGCTGAGAATATTCTGACTCCTCAATCACGTTGTTGGCTAGGTCCTGGAGTGGAATTTACCGAATGAAAAGACAATACAAGAGCAAATATGGAGTGAGTCATAAGGACCCAGTTAGTGAGGAACAACTAGCGACCTTAAAGGATAGGTACGCTAGCCAGGGAAAAATGGAATCACAACAGCCAATCAACTAAGTCAATCACAAATAAATAATAAAACAAACGCATACAGTTTACAAAACACACATAAAGATATGAAATTAATGTATCTCTGCCGCAGGACTCTCATTGTCTACTAGAAGATATATGTAATAATAACCCTTCATCGGTGCGCTCATCGACTGCCGGAAAGTACATATTAAATCCATAACTGGAGTACAATACTCTTATGCTCAATGCAATAACAATAACAAGTCATAACATGTGGAATACGATGCAAACCCGAAGCTTAGGCGTAGAAAGTATGCCTATCCGCAGCTACACACGTGGTAGAATATCCACAAGGCCAAAGGCCATTAAAGAAATGGATACTGTCACTTACCTCATTTCCTGGGTCAGAATAGCTACTGAACAATTTATTTTCCTGCCCAACGTTTCTAAGAATAATCTCTTTCTGAGCCAAAGAAATTCACACTTATATATGCCCAAAGAAAGAGTAGTTAACCTTTAGACGGTTAAAGAAGAAAATTACCAAAATACCCCTGGACCGGGCTTAGCCGAAAGCCCATAAAGTATACATAATTCACGAGTCCAATGGTATCATTAGTTTTCATATTCGAATTCAATTTCATAAAATTCTCTTATTTCATAATTTTTTAGGGTCCTAACCTAATTTTTCAATTCAATTTCAAAAAATTCTACCTAAAAATCATGAATTAAGGCAAGTTAATGTTATAGAATTGATGCCCCAAGAATTCTCATGATTCTGTTTAATTATAATTGCACGTTTTAAATAATTGAAGGTCAGATATAGTTGATAAACATCGGGATCAAAATAAGAATAAGAGTTGCAAACACAAGAATTAAAAAAACTCTTTGTCCAAGGAATTCTTTACGATCCTCCATTGATGCCACCACGACCACCACCTCAGATTACTTCAATGCTTTGATTCAAATGTGTCTATTTTGAAAATTGGTACTCTTTCCATCCCATTTTATGTAACGTATTTGATTGGGCACATTTTTTAAAAACTCGTGATCTTTTAACAAGTAATACAAACTTTTCTGGCTACAAATTATCTCGTTAAATGTAAAATAAGAAGTAGTATAGTGCTAAAATGCAATCCGGTGTATGGATCACGAAGGCTCCAGGAAGAGCTGCACCCAAAAAGAGGGTGTAATGTAGGCAGCCTACCTGATGCCCACGGAAGACAAAATTTATTAGGTGTTTTCTCCATTTTACACTATTTTTTGACTCTCTTGATCAACTATTAACAGAAGCTTGTGTGATGGGTGTAAGCAAAATAGAAGTGAACTTGAGAAGGTTACTTGCAACTGCGCCGCAGCAGCAGAACCAACCAAAGCAGCAGAACCAACCAAAGCTTATACATGTATGTGAAAGTTCTTTCAAGTTAGTACATTCTTTATAGGGAAATCATGGTTGCATTTTCTCATTTTACGCTTCATAGTAACTTGGGTTCTTTTTAGTTTTGTTGCATTTACGCGATATAGTTAATATCTTTTTCCTGTTTCCTAATAACTTGGCTGCTCTTTGGTGCTGTCTTTTTGAGATTAAACATGGACAATTTATCAGCTTATTCGTTGTATTGGTGTTTTTTTTTCAAAAATTTTCATAGCTGAGGGTCAATCGAAAACAGCCTCTTCACCTTGGTGGAGGTAAGGTCTGCGTACATCTCACCCTCCCCTGACCCCAGTTGTGGGATATACTGGGTATGTTGTTGTTGTATTCGTTGTATTGGTGCAGTTTATAGTGCATATAAATAATGGTTATATACATTCTAACATATGAATTCCCTGTATAGGTATATCCTTCCTAGCATATTAATTCTTGTCATTAGAGTCTTTAAGCTACACCCTGAATATTGTACTCAGGGACTATAAATGGTTGTCATTGAGGTTTTCCAGTACAATCTGGTCAACGTAAGGGTTTGAGTTATCCATTTAAGTGCGGAACAAGACCCTTTTGGGAAGAACAATTCTTGAGTGAATGTTTTACTTCTGCCTAATAGAGCCCCCCTTATCCTTATTCATAAAAAGAATAATGCTATTGGTATTTTTCATTGTCGATATCCTATTTATCAACGATAATTCCAAGGCTATATTGCTTTTGTTTCAACACCAACAGCCCATGATATTTTCTTTCAGAGTATACTATTGTCTTTTTCGTTTTAGAATATATGATAATTTACTTCTAGAAAGTTGTGGTATACCTATGTCACTAGCTGGAATCAGACGGATTGCTGAACTCTGAAGCTAATATGATTTAGGAATCTTACTTGGAAAATTCAGATTTGTAATAGGCTTCTTCATGAATGCTTTTAGGTAATCCTTTTCTCTTCCTTTGGATGGGAAGGGTTCAGAATTGCTGGACAGTTAGAAGAACTCTAAAATGTGCCATTTACTGGACCTCATCTTATGCCTCTTCAGGTTGCCATTAGGCTTCATGTGTTATTGTTAATACCTGAATAGCCAGTAAAGATTCCCTGAGCTTTCAATATGTCCTAATAGCTCGATAAAACTGATTGAAGGAAGAGTTGTCCCATAAGATTCATCATTAAATGGAGTTTCCTATCTTTTTTCTGTTGAGATAAATTATGAGAGTAAATTAAAACTAAAAGATTAAACCAGGGATGTGCCTCAAACAAACATTCTTTATTGGCTGCTTTATGGCTAACCCAGGGATGGTCAATTCCATTTAGAAGGAATCTAAACGATTGGGAAATATAAGAATATGCTGGTCTACTGGTTTGTTTAAACGCTTCCCAAACGATTACTTCTCTTCTGGTTTCCATCTCCTGGAACCCAATCACCATGGTTCATTCTCTGTGAAAAGCTGTCATTCATGGTTGACATGTCCTTCCTCCTCTCTTTCTTGTTGGCCCTGGAAATCTATTTGGAAGAATAAAGCTCCCTACAAGATCAGATGTTTTACATAGATTGTCGCACATAGGAGATGTCTCACTATTGACAATCTTCAATAGAGAGGTATTATTTTGTGTAACAGATGTCCGCTTTGCTAAGAAGATTCAGAATATGTTAATCATTTATTCCTATGCTGCGACTTCGCAGGCTGATTTGGCATTTCTTTCAGTGTTTTGGGGTTTCATTGGTGTATGCCACTCAATAACGTGGATTTCCTCCTATCCTGGCAGAAAGTGGATTTATCCAAATCTAATAGGAGTATTTGGAAGTCCATCCCAGCGGTGGTTTGGTGGGTTGTATGGAGAGAGAAATTCTAGAGCCTTTGATGGCAGGAAGAACAATGTAGTTGGTCTTAAACCCAAGTTATATCATTACTTAGTTTTTGGTGCAGCAGAGCTATGGCATATATTTTAGAGCCGGATGCTTTGATTGACTTTCTTAGTTCTTTACATTCACTTTCGCTACTTTTGGATGTTCTCTGCCTCAGCATATGCTTAATGGTGTTTGTTGTACATCAATAATATCTTTTATTACTGATAAAAAATAAAAATAAATCATTAAACCAATGGAAAAATGTGAGTGTAATGACTTATCCAGAAGAAGATGTACATTGTGATATTTTTTTATTCTTCGAAATGTTAGACTTATTATTTTTACCATTAACTAGTATAGGCACTCCTGAGTACAATCTTATATGACACTTTAGGATAAACGGTTTAACTTTGGATTTGCATTTCTTTTTTCAAAAAAAAAAAAAAAAAAAAAAACAGATCCATCACATTTACCTAAGACAATTCTTATTTTACTTTAAGAATGCATCACTTGAAGTAACTTTAGTTGCTAATTTTGAGGGTGAAGGACCCTTCATCTTATCATGTTAGACTATAATCAGGACTGTTAGTACCAGCAAACTTGGGTTCAAAATGGGGATGAACATGCACTCTCTGTTTTCTTTTAATTTATTTTTTCATTTAGACTTTCTGCTGGGACCTCTTTCTATCGTGAACTGATTTTACCATTTAATTTTTAAGTTCCAACTTACCTAGCAAAGTGTACGTTTATTGTTATCTAAAAGATTTTGCAATGGACGTACAAATTTACTAGTTCTTACGTATTGTTACCTCCTTTATAGTATGTTTCTACTCTGCGAGAACTGCTGGAGCAGTTGGCTGAAGAGCGGAATCCAGATGGATCACCAAGGTGGATATGCTTTATTCTTTTCCATACGAATACTGCAGCATTACATACTTTGAAATCCTTATCCTTATCAAAAAAACATTACATACTTTGAAAAAGGCATGCAGCTATAACAATTTTATTATACCAGTTGACTTTCCTGTCTTCTGCTGCATAGTTTGGATCTGGAGAGATAAATACTTTTCAAGTAATTCTGACCTGATCCTCCCACCTCCCCCCCGGTTGGTTGATAAATCCCGCCAAATGCCAATAGTCATGATTCATACCATGATAATTAAAAAAAAGGGCAGCCCGGTGCACACATACCATGATAATATGACAGTATTTTGAGAGTTTCCTCCTGTAGAAATAATTGATGCTGGGATAAGAATTTTTGTAGACATCTTAAATGGTGCATGTAAGTAGTCGTTTTTCTGCATTTTTATATTTTTCACCTTTGTGGAATGGCTGGGAATGGCATAGAAGGTTATTTGCTATTTCTGTAATTGAACTTGTTAGCTGTTGTATCCATGTTACATGGTGGGTATGATTTCTCTCTTTTCCCAGAAAAGATGTTTAAACTGCTAAGCTCTATTTTTCTTAATTTACAGCTATACTCAGATGGATTTTATTTTGTTTCGTATAATGATAAACCAGGAGAATGTGTTTTATGTAATTTGAAGGCTATCTTAGAATGTTACGTTGTTTGTAATGCTTTGCATATGGTATTGGTTCTTAAGGTGTTTATTACTCCCTCTGTTTCAACTTATATGTCTTACTTTTCCTTTTGTCTATTTTGAATTTTGTAAGTTTGTAAAACCAGCATTCTCTTTTAACCTTATTGACTCCCTCATTGAAATGACATGGCATGTTAAAAACCACAAAATTCAAAAGGGTATCTTTTGTATATTATACACACCCCTTTTTTGATAGGTTGTTTATACACCTTTAGTTTAAGCTATGTTGCTTGGATCCTCCAAAATGCCGACGCACCTGTGTCGGATCCTCCAAAAATGCATTACTTTTGGAGGCCGGCGCACACCCGGCAACATTTTCGGAGGATCCGAGCAACATAGAGTTTAAGACCACAAAATTCAATAATCTTATTTACGTTCTTAAACTTCGTAGCGGTTCAAACAAAGACACATATAATGAAAACAATATGAGTATTTAATTTTTGTCTCCTCAGTCCTCAATGCTTATTCACTAAGTTGCGTCCATTTTTTGAATGTTTTTGTAGGGTTTCAAAAAGCAGGGTGAATGAATACACAGAGAACATTGAAGCCATTACTGCTAAGTTAGCTGTCACCATGGTATGTGCTAATTCTTCTCCCTGATATTTTCTTTTGAGTCACGTTGCTTTTCTTGTACAAACACATGCCTGATAGTGGTATTTCAGAGTTACCTAAGGGACTGTTTGGTTGACGGGATAAGGATAATAATCTCAGGATAAAATGTGGGATTATTTTATCCTATGTTTGGTTGGAACTTTTAATTTCGGTATAAGCAATCCCGGGATTATTTATACCGTATAGTTCTGATCTGACAGTAAATGAAATGTAGTAAGAAAGATGATATGGCTATGAAGAAGACTGTTTTTAGTGGAATTTGGAAGAGTTATTACTTCTCTTTATCATCAAAGTTCGTCATTTAATGTGGCTGTCCTCATTTTTAGTTTTTAAAGTCAACCAGGCTCAGGATTTTAGACTGCAGTATTACGTTGCGTAACTGCTGCTCTTATGAGCATAGTTAGTTCTTTGCATGTTTTAAGGCATTGTTTGATCTTCCTTTTGTGTGTCTGTCTTTGAACGTCTATGAGTTTAAGCTAGACGTGTGCAAGTTCAATTCTGTTTTTGAACTATACTATTTAAGTATTAATGGCCAACTTCTAGACATGTGGGGCTAGTCTCGGGAAGACCTTTTGCTTCTAATGATATGATTAGCTTATTGATGAAATGCTCTATTGTTGTCAATCCAGTCAGATGTGCACATACCTGAGGAACCTTTGACAGAGACTTCAACTCCAAAAGCAGAAGAAAGTGTAAATATTGCCTCTGAAGGATTAAGAAGAAGACTTGGGTACCTGTGAATTCTAGTTGTGTTGTCGTTTAGAGTTGTTACAACATGCCACTTTGTAATTCTTATTTTGACATCATATTCTTTGAGTGAAACAGGGCCGACTCAAACAGTGAGGTCAGATCTCGGGGTACCTTAGATGCTGTTCAATCAGCCACAGTTAAACTAGATGATGCTGCACAGACTCATATTGAGAAGCACAGGTAATCCATTTATGCATATGCTTGAAATACTTCATCAGGAAAAAAAACAAAACCATATGCTTGAAATAATCTTTGAGCAAATTGCATAATTTTTGTTCCTAATGATGTAGGATCATGTTTTTTCGGTTATATATACACACACATAAAAGTATAACCCTATAATCTAGGTACAAAAACATGTAATTTCCTCAAAGAGCGCGTGTGTGTGTGTATACATGCAATTTGCTCAAAGAGTATGTGTTGTGTGTATGTACACTGATTTTAAGGAGATAAATACTTTCTTCTTTTCCTATTTGGAGGATGGGTGAGGGTGTTTGGGGGGAGAAGAGGGGGAGGTGGGGGGGGGGGGGGGGGGGACAAAGTCTGCTTGATCAATTCTAAGATGTTTTCATCATTTACAGGAAACTTCAGGAGGATTTGGCTGATGAGATGGTTGTATTGGCACGACAGCTTAGAGAAAGTAGTCTCATGATCAACCAATCTATTAAAAGCACCGATAAAGTAAGTTCTTGCCTATTACACTTTCTAGGGTTCACTTAAATTGTTGGACACTATTTCTATTGATAAGAAGATGGACATTAGGCCTAACTCAACCCCACAAACAATGTGGGACACTAACATCTATTATCTCTAAGTCTGAGAATGATGTTGTTATCTCTGAGTTATTGAAACTATTTGGTCATATGGGCCAGCTGAGACGATTTAGTGATTCTTGTGAGTTGTCATCTTTTATGACACACAAACCTATTAAGCTATAATGCTTTCTCACCGCAATTCCTTTCAGATTTTCTACTGAAGAGAATGGATTTTTTTATGTTTATGGTTTTGATAAATTGTTTGCCATACTTGTCATTTGGCCATCCTTATAGCATTTTTTTTTTTTTAAATTTTTAAGAAGCTGCAAACTTGATCATTTCATTCTAAGGCTTCAATGGCTTTAAGGATGAAATGATCCAGTTTAGGAGTAAATCTGACCTATCAAGTTCGGCCAAATGATACCTAATGACATGTACTCCTCATTTGAAGCTTCAACCTTAATAGGTCACAGTTACAGCATCATTGTAGTATTAAAGGCTTCAATACTAATAGTGTATTGCATGAGTATCTGAGATAGGTTTAATGCATATATAGAGACTATTTTAAAGCCGTTCAGACAACCATAGGATCTTCTGCAGATCATGCGAGATGCTCATAAAAAGCCAAGAGAAGCACCAGTATTTCCTTGAATTTCAACCCTTTACCTGAGACACCTTATCGTGTCTGATGCCACCTCAAATCCATTGCGCTGTATAACCTCCTTTTGAAAGCTTGCTTATTCAGATTGCGAGCCATTTGGCTAAACCAACCACTACATTTACTTTTTATGTTAAAATATCTTCGCCCGAGTCATCAATCATCCGATCTGGAACTCCAATAATCAATGTTTAGGCAGGTGCATGATTAACCGTACTACTTACTGGGAACTTGGGAAGCTGAAGTTGTTTTCTTTGATAATAGGCGTTATATTCCTTGAGGCAGTTGAATGAAACTTGAGACTGGATTTGATACCTCACATTTGTGGATATTGCATTAAGATGAATACTGTTAGGCATTGGGGAAAAGCAACATGAGTCTAACAACTGATGCAAAGATCTGTTAAGGTATTTGTCACAATGGATGTGACATAATTAGATGCGACCTGCAAAAGGATTCTGCTAATACATTCTTTGCTGGTCTAGCATGGCTTAGTTCCTTAGATGTATGTGTTGCCTTATTCAGTTTTGGTGTCTCAATATTTTCATGAAGACCTCAGCACATGGGCGATATTATAATTTGCTCGGACTCTCCAAAAATGCCTTTGCACCCGTGTGGCCATGTCGGATCCTCCAAAAATGCTTTACTTTTGGAGGATCAGACACATGCACGTGGAGAGTCCGAGCAACATAGGCCTATTATATGTTTAATCCTTGTCAATTCAGGCAGAAAACAAGCAGAAAGTAGTGCGTTCAATACCATCCTTCCATCTCTGTCTCTCTTCCCACCTGTGGTAGCCTTTGGCGTTTATCCTCAGTGTTAGAACACAAAGTAAAAGGCATATTTCTGTTCGGAGTACAGGGTGGTCCAATCTGGATTGAAATAATTTCTGACTCACCTCGTCAAGTGCATTCTTTTCCTTAAGTTTCTGCTTTTACTTGGTCCCTTTGTATAAATTTGGCTCATAGTCAGTGTATAATCCGGATGCAGAAACTTGATTCAACTGAGAAAGCAGTTGAGAATAGCCTGGCAAGCACCAGGCATGCTAATACCAGGGCTATGGAAGTATATTCGGAGGGTTTCAAAACTACGTGCTTCTCTTGGCTTGTGATCTTTGTCATGACATTGGTCTTTGTCTTGGTTGTTTTAATTATTCGAGTGACCTAGTAACCCATTTCTGGAAGAAAAAGATCCTTTGTGGCCAAACACTTCCGTTGGACAACATCCAACATGCTCAGTGAGGATTCATATAATTGATGCCGACTTGTTTGCGACTGAGGAATATTTGTTGCTGTCTAAACACTTTGGACTTTTTGATGTATAGATTTGTACTGATATCAGTAGAATGAAGATGCTTTGGTACCTTAAACATTTACCCACTGCTTGTATAGGCTATTTATCTGCATATATTAGTACTTATATATAAGAGTGAACGAGAGCTGCCTCCGGTTACAGGATCCGGCTAAGAATTTGACCCGTAGCCACTTTCTTAGATCTTAACTAAGATATAGCCTGTAAAAATTTGACCCCTAGCCACTTTCTTAGATGTTAATTAACGAATATCCTATCTTTGCAAGATAAAAGTAGCCAGTATTAGTAGTACCTGTTTTGCAAGAAAAATATAAATTCTTTGCTTGACCCAGACCTGATAAATTTTAGAAAAGTCTTTTTGTTACTAAAAAAATTGCCACATAAACATGACAATCAACAACATACCCAGTGTTACTTATATATAAGCGTGAACGAGAGCTGCCTCCGGTTACAGGATCCGGCTAAGAATTTGACCCGTAGCCACTTTCTTAGATCTTAACTAAGATATAGCCTGTAAAAATTTGACCCCTAGCCACTTTCTTAGATGTTAATTAACGAATATCTATCTTTGCAAGATAAAAGTAGCCAGTATTAGTAGTACCTGTTTTGCAAGAAAAATATAAATTCTTTGCTTGACCCAGACCTGATAAATTTTAGAAAACTCTTTTTGTTAAATGGACTAAAAAAATTGCCACATAAACATGACAATCAACAACATGCCCAGTGTTACTTATATATAAGCGTGAACGAGAGCTGCCTCCGGTTACAGGATCCGGCTAAGAATTTGACCCGTAGCCACTTTCTTAGATCTTAACTAAGATATAGCCTGTAAAAATTTGACCCCTAGCCACTTTCTTAGATGTTAATTAACGAATATCTATCTTTGCAAGATAAAAGTAGCCAGTATTAGTAGTACCTGTTTTGCAAGAAAAATATAAATTCTTTGCTTGACCCAGACCTGATAAATTTTAGAAAACTCTTTTTGTTAAATGGACTAAAAAAATTGCCACATAAACATGACAATCAACAACATACCCAGTGTTATCTCACAAGTGAGGTCTAGGAAGGGTGAGATGTAAGAATATTTTATCCCTCTCCTCCAAGGTGGACGATTGGCTAAAAAAAATATTTTTGAAAACAGGTTTTAAAAACTAAGATAAAATACCATGATAAAGGAACAGAGAATACTAACATAAAAACTAAAGATAATCAAGGTAATGAAATAACATTAGCAATAAAAATAAAATAAAAATATTACTGGGGAGTGTGAGAAGTAAGCAAACATTACCCCCACCAAGGTGGAGAGATTGTTTTTGGTAGACGATTGGCTAAAGAAAATATTTTTGAAAAACGTTTGAAAAAATAAGATGAAAATACCATGATAAAGGAAAAAAAGACTAACATAAAAACTAAAGATAATCAAGGTAATGAAATAACATTGCAATAAAGACGGGGAATAGAATAAAAATATTATAGGAGTATATAAGAATAATACTAACACTAATTTAACAGAAAGCGCTTGACTATTTTCTAACCATTTACCCTAATTTTCAACATACGCATTTTTATCTAGGATCAAACAAATATAATCATCATCTACGAAAATTTTTATCGCCCCATATTGGGCCCGTGCTTGCACGGCACCACCCTACCTAGTAGTAACATAAAGTGCAACAATTCATGTTAGATGTAGGTGCAAGGTGCAAAAACCTCGAGTCGTTATGACAACTGAGATTCTGTTGAACGTGAAATTCTTTTGTATTTTGGGGTCCTGCAGGTAGTTTCTAGTAACTATGGTAAAAAGTATTTTTCTTAGATGTTGACTATTTCAATCATTTTCTTACTATTTCTAGTCCAAAATTAGTTGTATTTTCTTTTGTAACTTCTGAATATATTATTCTAGTATCAAGTTAATACTTCTGTTTATTTTTGGAGAAAGAGTTCTGGAAAGATGGAGTAAAGGGTAGCATTATTTCTTAAACTGTGTACCTATCCAAATTCTCATCAGTATATTCATATAAATCAGATAAAAGCAATTTCAACGAGACGATGATTTGCACAAACAGCTCCTTTTGTGGTAAAATTTTCACCCACAGGCCACTTTTGTCACTGGTATTTACTTTGAAGCCACTTATTTTATTGGTCTTGCATGAGAGGCCATTTTTTAGAACTTCAATCTTTGTAGGCTGAAGTTCAAACTTTGTGGGTTGAACTTCATGCCTAAATTATGAAGTTTCAACTTCAATCTGTAAGGGCTGAACTTTTAGGTATAGATGCGTAAACTTCAACCCTTGTGGGTTGAAGTTGAACTTCAATCCTTGTGATGGGCTGAAGTTTAACTTCAATTCTTGTGGGCTGAACTTGTGTGAAGTTCAACCCAAAAGAATTGAAGTTCCAAAAAGTGGTCTCTCACGTAAAATCAATAAAAAAAGTGGACTTAAATCAAAGATCACTGCCAAAAATGGCCTTTGGTGCACTTCGCTCCCTTTTGTGACATACTAGTTGACGGTCTTTTCAAAATTAAACTTGCTGTAAAAATTCGAAACCGTTACCTAGTCTGAAGCTAAAAACTCAAGTTAATACTCAGATCGTGAGTCTAATTTGAAAGAGCGACCAACTTCTAAATACAACGCCACAAAACTAGCCACCTAGTGAAAATAAGTAAATAACAGTGTGCATGCAAAACCTTTCTTGGCCAGGATGCTTACAAACAATGTAGTCCACCTTTGTTGATGGATGGAGAAACGACAATAGAGACTGCATTACCTTTTAAATGCGATTTTTCGAGCGAATTTGGATAAGTCTAGCTGCTAAATGAGTACCAACCTCAAATGGAAACCAAAATACGCAAGATAGGGCAACTCAACGACAAACCTAGGAGGTTGCATATGTTAGAGGTGGCGACAAACCTAAGAGGTTGCGTATGTCAGAGATGGATCTAGAATCTGAGCATTATGGATTTTTAATTTTAAGATATCTCAAGTGCTAGTAAGTGGGTTCTTGACTTAGTTTTTGTACCTATATAGTGATTCTTTTAACACAAAACACTTTTTGTACCAAATTTATTGGGTTATGCTAAACCCGCACTTCACTCTACATGCGACCCTAATGTTTCTCCCCATTAAAATGTAGACACATGTAAAGAAATCGGAAAATCGATCAATTAAAACCCTGATTGTGTTGTAAAACAAGAGCAATGTAGCAAACTAAAGGTAATAAACAAGAACTTATATAGGAAGAGAGTGATAATACTAATAGGAAGAGAGGTAACTATGGCTTTCAGCTTTCAAGTGAGTATAAACTATCGCTTTCAGCTTTCAAGTGCGTATATTATCTATTGCAACAATCATTATATTATAGGCATAAAGACAGAGAGAATTGTGGTGGAGGATGAACCGACATCATCTAGAGACAGAAATGGGCACCCTTATGAATCATCTATAACATGTGCAGCCATTCCATATTATAAATTCACAACACTCCTCGTAGATGTCTATATAGTAAAGAATGTCTTACTAAAATCTTATTAGGTAAAAAATCTTTGAGAGAAGGAAAAAGAATATATGATTCTTTTGTAATACATGTTGCTTCATTAAAAACTGTTTTACTCATCTTGATGAAAATATCACTTGAGGTTTTGGAGAATTGTATTCCATTTGTGTATACTCTGTTTTCTTAATGTTGACGTAGGCAATGGCTTAATAAACAGATCTGTCAAATTGCCACTTGAATGAACATGATAACATCTATCTCACCTTCCTTCTAAAATTCATGAGTGAAAATGATTTTTTGGGAAATATATCTCGTTGTGTCTCATTAAGTATATCAACCTTTCAATTGAGTAAAATCAACGAGCCATTCAAAGTCATCATTTCTATAAAATTGATATGCCTCAGTATCGTCATATGTGTTAGCAAGATCCGACTTTTTTTTTTTTCCATCCAAGATCCGACTCAACATCACTATTTATGAAAGGTCAAGTGTGCCTCCACATTATTTTATTTTCTTTTGAGAGAGGCTTTACAAACCATGACAAAATGTTCAGGCGTACGATAATGACGTGCTCAATGACCTTTCATGTCGCATCAATAATGTCAGATATTTTCTTTACCTTTTAATAAAATATTTTGAGAACCCTTATTGTTCTCCTGTATTTTTCTTCCAGGATGACGATAACTATTTCATCCTCTACCATGTCCCTGATTATGGTAATTATTTTGTTCAACTTCTTTCAAACTTGTCATGTACTACTACCACATTCACTTCAGGAAATATAGCAATTTTAGTAGGACGAGCTTCATGATTTTGCATCAACATGGTATTACTCTGCTCAACCACAAGGAGCTATGTGATTAGTTATAACCTCTTTCACGATATTGTTATTGTAATACCATATGTGAGACATAAAAAGTGGAAAGAGTCTTTTCCAATATGTTCTCATCACTAATAGGCTCTCCGCAAAATTTTAATAGAGAAGTTATATATTCTTAGAACAATAGAGTTGTACTCAATTACAGTATAATTTTTTTGAACCGTAAATAGATCTATTCATGTCGAACTTTCGGCAGTAAACATTCAAGTAGTCATATTGTTCCTTTAAATTATTCCATAGTTAAAGGGAATCTTTATGGTTGAGTATTCAATCTTTTAACCTTTTATGAAGATGATAAAAGGTAAATCTTGCCCTTCGCTTTATCCTGATCAGATGATTCATTGCCTCTGATAATTATATTTTCAAGACCTTTTAGTGTCAAGGTGAATTTTAGCATTAGAAACCCATGATATATAATTCTTTCCGGTAATGTCAAGTGCCACAAATTCAAACTTTGATAAACTCCATGTACCGAAGTACTATAAACCATTAAATATGTTAAATGAAAAAAAAAAGCAGATTGGATGCATGATCATAAAACAAAGCTGTGGAGTTATTAATTATAAGAGAATACATTTTGTAGTTTATATGATGTACAAGTCTCGCTACTGGATAATATTTCTGGATTCGTATGCAGGCTGAGAGATTCATGGTTGAAGGACTTCAACATTAATCTTAGCTAAATATTACTATAACGATCTTATAACGCCAATTCTAAGATGACATATGAGAATCAAACACCAATAGGAATTTATTGTTAAATTTATATCCAGTAAACCACATGGATGAGTTTTCAAGTGTTGGACCAAGTCATGCACAAGCATCACTTTAATATACATGCCTTATCTTGGAAAATAGTGATGAAAGTGATGGAGCTTAATTACATATACATGAGTAAATAAAGTTGATTGGACGGCTAAAAAGAACCAGCTGCAAGACAATAAACTTACAAATAAGACTGGCTGATATTGCCCTAGTAATTAAATAAGGGAGCAATGCATACAGTTAAGATTTAGTAAGCAGTTTCATATTCTTTTCTTTTTAACACCTAAACAAGCTCTTGTGACCAATGTATTACATTTTAATCACTTTCCCTCATATGCATCCATCTTGAGTAATTGCTAGAATAAAGCAGAAAATACATACCTAGATAATTAAATTAATCCAAAGAAATCAGAGATTCGAGCGGATCGATAACGTGTTGTAAAATAAGATCAGTGAGTTAAATTAAAAGTAACTAACATCTAATATGTGAAGAGAGTGATAGTTTTAAGAGGAAGAGAGGTAATTATGCTTTCTTCTTTATATTATCAATGACAACAATCGATCACTATTTATAGGGATAAAGTAGAGGGACATCATGGTGGAGGATGAACCAATTTCCTGTAGACGACATAGAATTGGGTAGCGGGAGCATAGATGTTTATCATACCCAGCTTGTTACAAAAATAATCAACTCGAGCTCCATTCAACGCCTTTGTGAACAAATCAGCTAGTTGCTCTCGTGTATTCACGTAGCCAGTAGAAATCACATACTCCTCAATTTTCTCACGAATGAAATGATAGTCAACCTCAATATGTTTCGTTCTTTCATGATAAACCGGATTTGAGGCTATATGAAGGGCAGCTTGATTGTCACACCAAAGCTTTGCTGGGGTAGTATGATGCTTCGACCAATTTCAGTTAAGAGATGTAGTATCCATATAATCTCACATGTAGACTGTGCCATAGCTCTGTACTCGGATTCTGCACTAGAATGAGATACAACATTTTGTTTCTTTGCTTCTCCAAGATACCAAATTTCTGCACTAGAATGAGATACAACATTTTGTTTCTTTGCTTCTCCAAGATACCAAATTTCCACCAACAAAAATACAGTAGCCAGTAATAGACCTTCTATCAATCTTGGATCCAGCCCAATCTGCATCTGTAATATACTTAATGCGAGAGTGTCCATTCAGAGAAATGGACCTTGGGACTAACTCAACCCCAAAAGCTAGCTCAAGGGGGAGGCTTGCCCAAGTCCATATATATAAACAACCATCCTGTTCCCCAACCAATGTGGGACAATAAACCACTCTAACACCCCTCCGCACGCCTAGACCGGCGTGGACAAATTAATGGGAGTCTAAATGGGAACGGGCCTGGCTCTGATACCTTGTCCTTCGAGAATAGTCATCACAAAGGTAACAAAATATTTATATCCAACTTTGGACACAACCGGACATGGTCCCCAAACATAAGAGTGGAATAACTCAAAGGCAAACTCAGATCATCTATTGACCCTTGGACTTAACGAGGTACGATGGTGTTTTGCAAAGCGGTAAGATTCACAATCCAATGAAGAAACATCATGAAACTGAGGACAAAGCTTCTTCAACAAAGGGAGAGATGGGTGCCCTAACCGACAATGTGCTTCAAATGGAGAGACAACACTGGAGCAGGCAACAGAACGAGGCTCCCATTGATCAAAGATATAAAGACCACCAAATACATATCCTTTACCAATAACCTACTTCGTTGTATTTGTAAGATCATGAAACAAACAATGATCGGGAAAAAATGAGACATAACAATTAAGGTCTGTAGTAAGTCTACTCACAAAAATCAAATTAAATGTGAGTTTCGATAGACTTAATACTGATGACAAGGTAATTGAAGGAGTAAGTTCAACAGTCCCAAATCCGACAATGTTATTGGTTAAACCATATGCTGTAGTCACAGAAGTGTGTGACTTGTGTGATCAGCAGCTAGAGATTACATTCGAATTACCTGTCATGTGATCCGTGGCACTAGAATTAATCACAGATTTATTTGAGGACGAGATAAGAAATGTTTTACCTGACTCGGCAATGAGAGTAATTGAAATTGATTTATTTAGTGAATTTTGGTATTGAGAAAAATTGCCGAACTCATCAGCCGAAGACAGAAATATTTTATCATAAGATGGACTAGGGGCTGCAGCAACATTAGTCCTATTGCCAGTCATTTTTCCAATCAAACTAAATAAGATCAATCGTGCTTCACCCACTAACAACTCCAAAAAAGATTCTGCCAAATTAAATAAGCAAAGCAGATACCTGCCACAAACCAAGTGTAGAAAGTCCAAACTATAAACACAAAATGTTTGATTGAAGCAAAACCAGAGATGCCAAACCAAGAATCGAAGAACTAGCCGCTGAAGTAATTCTTAACTCCAAATCAGAATTCAGATACCTGATTAACAAATAAAATGCCAAGACTTATGTTTAGCTAGAGAACAAAATTTCGAAAGAACCTGGTAGATACCGTGGCTTCCGACAAAACTTTCTCAAACGGTGGTCTTTCTGAGCAGTAACCACCAAAACCACACCGGATTTAGCAAGACGATTCCGAAAAAGTAAGCCAGACCTCGAACTGAACCGCCATGCGCTTGCCGGAAAAATATGCCCCGATGACGTTTTCCAGAGCGTGTGACTCACTCTCCCAGTTTCCAGCCACCAGATTCTGGGTTACGGCAGATATGAGGAGTACGATCCTCCCTAGCTCGAAGGTGGTGGTTGATTTTCACTTCCCAAGCCCTAAACTGTACTAACGATCAGATTCCAGTGAAAAATACATCTGCTGGCGATGGAGTTGACTCAACTACGACGAGGAAAAAATTTCCACTCTAATATCATGTAAACAAATATAGTAGGTATGTAGGAATTCTGTATATATTTATCTTCCAATAGGTGTGGGGTTTAAATACAATAACACTATACGTCTAAATAAGGAAAGAATTAAAAGAGAATCCTAAGAATCTGCTAGCTATGTACATTACTGAGGAACAAGTCTATATTCATATTTCTAAAAAGTTTGATCAAATTATAGAACCGTGGCAACAAGTTGAAACAAGAACTTGAATGCCAAGCTGGTTTTTTTTCTTATTTTTCTCATCTTTTTTCCCCCTCATGTTGGACATTTAATGCACCTTGTCTAGCTTATATTCAATTTTAAATTAGAGTAATGCTAATTATTTGTGTTGGGATTTTGGAATAAATAGAGTGTGAATGGGAAATGGGTGGGAAGGTGAAAAGGTTCCTTTTTGTAAGGAAATGCACCTTCTCCCATATTGGTAGAGGAAAAGACTTTTGTTGGGTTTAAATACAAAATCACTTCTCTTAGCTCTTAAAAGGGTTGAGAAGAAGGGAAGCCTCGCGCCGTCGTCGTCGCTCGCTCGTCTCGGCTTCGGACTTCGGATTGATTGACTTAATTTTTTGGACCAACAAAACTAAAAATATTATTTAAAATTATTAATATTTAATATTTAATTCTGTTTGTGTAACAGAAATCTGAATTAATCCAGAATAGTTATTCCTCCACGTTCTCCCACTCTCCCACGTTTTCCCATTAACTAAAAATTCATTACTGACAATTAGTGAGTTCAGCCCATTAGTGGCAGTAACTTCAGGTGTTAGTGGCAATGAATTTAGCCATTAGTAGTGGTGAATTCAGTTGTTAGTGGCAATGAATTTAGACGTTAGTGGTGACTCTTCATACCTTTCCCATGGCTATATAAACTGGTCAGTCTTCATCATTTCAACACACTGAAAAAACGAAAATACAAAACTTCTTACTGCATATCCTCTCTTTCCTGCATACTAAGTAAGTCTTAGTAAGTCGTGTGATTTGCTCCGTTTCTTTGAGTTCGCAGTGTTCTACTGTTTGAAGTGCCGCTACAGTAGAACTGTTATCCCGTTCCATCCTGGGAGAAATTAACCCGTGAACCTTGGGCAACTGTAAGGGGGTTAGATTTCTTAAGGAGACACAAGTAAATTGTGGGCTCGAGATCGTCCCATACCAAACTGATAATACACTTCTATTTTCTGTTTTTCTGATTTATTTGGTTGCAGGGAGAACAAGCTTAAGAAATCTACTGTTATTTATTTTCTGCACTTAAATAAATACTGGTTAAGGAGACTGAAACCTTTGTGGTTTTCTACTCGTATATAATATAATAATCTGCTGTGGAGACTAAAACCTTCGTGGTTTTTCTACTCCTAATTACTGTGAAATAATCTGTTTGTGGGGACTAAAAGCCTTCGTGGTTTTTTCTACTCCTATTATTTAAACAGTTTATTAATATTGTTTCTGCTTGTGTCACTTGACAGAGATGACTAACGGAGCTGAACAAACTGTCCCTGCTGTGAATACGAATGCTACCGCAGTTTCTGGTGCTGCTGGACCTAGCCGTGCTGGTGCATCGGTTATGCCACCTGCAGAAAAGCCAGGGAAGTTTTCTGGTGTGGACTTTAAAAGGTGGCAGCAAAAGATGTTCTTTTATCTGACCACCTTAAGCCTGCAAAGGTTTATCAAGGAGGATGCTCCAGTCCTGACTGATGAAACACCTGAAAACGAACGCTTCCTTGTGATTGAGGCTTGGAAGCATTCTGACTTCCTATGCAAGAATTACATTCTAAGTGGCTTGGAAGATGACCTGTACAACGTTTACAGTAATGTTGAAACGTCTAAGAAACTGTGGGATGTTCTAGAAAAGAAATATAAGACTGAAGATGCTGGACTGAAGAAATTTGTGGCTGCCAAATTTCTGGATTATAAAATGGTGGATAACAAATCTGTTGTGTCCCAAGTCCAAGAACTTCAAGTCCTTATCCATGATCTCCTTGCTGAAGGTTTGATCCTGATTAATACTTATGCTAAAAGTATTATTTATATTGTTGCTAACAAACTTTTCTTTGAAGGTTTGGAGATTAATGAGGCGTTTCAAGTTGCAGCCATGATTGAAAAGTTACCTCCATCATGGAGTGACTTTAAAAATTACTTGAAACACAAGCGCAAGGAGATGACCCTTGAAGATTTGGTTGTACGCTTGAGGATTGAAGAGGACAACAAATCTGCTGCAAAGAAGGCTCGTGGAAGTGCTGCAATAGCGGGAGCAAATATTGTTGAGCACACTCCAAATCAAAATAAGAGGAAGAAGCCTTCTGGAGGGAAGACCAACCCCAGCAAGAAAAAGTTCAAGGGAAATTGCTACAACTGTGGCAAGAGTGGACATAAGTCCGCAGACTGTCGTGCTGCAAAGAAGGACAGGAAAAAGGAAAAAGGTCAAGCAAACATGGTTGAAGAGACAAAATTGGCCCAAGGAGTGCAAGAAATTGATTTATGTGCTATGATTTCTGAATGCAACTTAGTTGGAAATCCTAAGGAATGGTGGATTGATTCAGGAGCCACCCGCCATGTTTGTGCTGTGAAGGAAGCCTTTGCTTCATATGCTCCCGCTGGACCTGATGAGGCGCTCTCTATGGGCAATTCTGCAATGGCCAAAATCGAAGGATATGGGAAGATATTCCTCAAGATGACGTCTGGCAAGGTTGTGACTCTGACCAATGTTCTTCACGTTCCTGAAATAAGGAAGAACTTGGTGTCTACTGCACTTCTTGTGAAAAACGGGTTTAAGTGTGTGTTTGTTTCTGATAAAGTTGTAATAACTAAGAATGAGCTGTATGTAGGAAAAGGTTACCTGACTGAGGGCCTTTTCAAACTCAATGTAATGGTCGTTGACACTATGAATAAAATTGCAGCTTTTTCTTACTTACTTGAGTCAAATAATTTATGGCATTCTCGTTTGGGACATGTCAATTATAAAACCTTGCGAAAAATGATCAATTTGGAAGTATTGCCTAAATTTGATTGCGCTAAGTCAAAATGTCAAATATGTGTTGAGTCTAAATATGCTAAACACCCTTACAAGTCAATTGAAAGGGATTCTGAACCATTAGACTTAATTCATACATATATTTGTGACATGAAGTCAATACCATCTCGCGGTGGAAAGAAGTATTTCATAACTTTTATTGACGATAGCACTCGTTACTGCTATGTTTATTTACTTAGTAGTAAAGATGAGGCAATTGACGCATTTAAGCAATACAAAAATGAAGTTGAAACGCAGCTTAACAAAAAGATCAAAATGATAAGAAGTGATAGGGGTGGAGAATATGAATCTCCTTTTGAACAAATATGTTTGGAATATGGCATTATTCATCAAACAACTGCCCCATACACGCCTCAATCCAATGGGATTGCGGAAAGGAAAAATCGGACATTAAAGGAGATGATGAATGCCTTGTTGATAAGTTCGGGTCTACCCCAGAACTTGTGGGGGGAAGCCTTATTCACGGCTAATCAAATACTCAATCGAGTTCCCCATAGCAAAACACTTTCCATTCCATATGAAAAGTGGAAAGGAAGGAAGCCCAACTTGAATTACTTCAAAGTGTGGGGGTGTTTGGCAAAACTGCAAGTCCCAAAACCCAAAAGGGTTAAGATTGGACCGAAAACAGTTGATTGTGTTTTCATTGGGTATGCTATAAACAGTAAAGCATATCGATTTCTGGTTCATAAATCAGAAAATCCCGACATTCATGTTAATACGGTGATGGAATCAGATAGTGCTGAATTCTTTGAAACAATATATCCGTATAAGAAGGAATGTGAGTCAGTTGGTGAAAGATCCAAACGACCTCGGGAAGGAACCAAAGGAAATTCACCAAATGAGGAAGAACCAAGACGAAGCAAGCGTCAAAGAACTTCTACTTCGTTTGGAGATGACTTTGTCACTTTCCTGTTGGAAAATGAGCCTCGGACGTTTAAAGAAGCGATGTCTTCTTCAAACTCTCCATTTTGGAAAGAGGCAGTCAATAGTGAAATAGAATCTATTTTGAGCAACCATACTTGGGAGTTGGTTGATCTTCCTCCTGGAAATAAACCATTAGGTTCTAAGTGGATTTTCAAAAGGAAAATGAAAGCTGATGGCACTATTGACAAGTACAAGGCAAGGCTTGTTGTTAAAGGCTATAGACAACAAGAAGGTCTTGACTACTTTGACACATACTCGCCGGTAACCAGAATTACATCCATTCGTATGTTAATAGCGTTAGCCGCCGTGTATGGTTTGGAAATCCATCAAATGGACGTTAAGACAGCGTTCTTAAACGGGGATTTGGAGGAAGAAATTTACATGGAACAACCTGAAGGATTCGTAGTTCCAGGTAAAGAAAAGATGGTGTGTAAACTTGTTAAGTCGCTTTATGGACTGAAACAAGCACCTAAACAATGGCATGCGAAATTTGATCATACAATGTTGTCAAATGGCTTTAAAATTAACGAGTGTGACAAATGTGTCTACATTAAGAACACTCCTAATTTTATAGTCATTGTTTGCTTATATGTGGACGACATGTTGATAATGAGTAATAACATTGCCAATATAAATGCTACGAAACGCATGTTGACTAGCAAATTTGATATGAAAGACTTAGGAGTTGCGGACTTAATTCTGGGTGTTAAGATCCATAGAACTCCTCAAGGTCTGGCGTTGTCTCAAACTCACTACATCAATAGTGTTCTTGAAAAATTTAAATATTTGGATTTTAAAATTTCAAAGACTCCTATTGATGTAAACCTTGCTCTAAAGAAGAACAAAGGTCAAAGCACGTCGCAACGGGATTATGCACGTGTTTTGGGAAGTTTGATGTACGTCATGAATTGTACTCGACCAGATATAGCTTGTGCTATAAGTAAACTAAGTCGATACACGAGTAATCCCAATCAGACCCATTGGATGGCAATGAAACGTGTTTTGGGGTATTTAAAATACACTCAAGACTTTGCATTGCATTATAACAAGTATCCTGCAGTCATTGAAGGATATTGTGATGCCAATTGGATCACTGGCACAACTGATTCTAAGTCCACAAGTGGATATATTTTCGCACTTGGTGGAGGAGCGGTGTCTTGGAAATCGTCCAAGCAAACATGTATTGCCCGCTCTACTATGGAAGCTGAATTCATAGCCTTAGATAAAGCCGGTGAAGAAGCTGAATGGCTTCGGAACTTTTTGGAAGACATTCCGTTCTGGCCTAAACCGTTGACACCAATTTGTATACATTGTGATAGTCAATCGGCTATAGGACGAGCTAGGAATGTCATGTATAATGGTAAAAATCGTCACATACGACGAAGGCATAAAATCATTAGGGACCTAATCTCTAGAGGAATTATCACCATTGATTACGTGAAGTCAAGGGATAATGTATCGGATCCGCTTACAAAAGGCTTAACTAGAGAGGCAGTTGAGTGGTCATCGAAGGGAATGGGACTATGGCCAAGGACAAGTCATCACGGCGGTAACTCTACCTAGGAGACTGGAGATCCCAAGAACTAGGTTCAAGGAGAATACAAAGTTGTGTTTGACGGTCCAACATTGTCAATTAAATGGTTGGTCCATTCTCGTGATGAGACAATGTTCAAGTACCAAGGATAAAATGCTAGAGGCATTTTTTAATGATTGTCTAAGTTTGATATTTTAGTTATCAAACAGTGTATATCTATAGGATTACACGTTTAGAAATCACCTATGTAAGTATGAAGTGTAAGCCGCTTCAAGGAGAATTCGATATGGCAAGTTCTCTAAGTACTTATGAAACCAGGCGGTGTTCATGGCTGAAACGAACACAACAGTGAGAACCAAAGACGGTTAAGGGTTAGTTGTGTGACATACGTTGTCTAAGTATACACCAAAGCTCAACGGTTCAAAGATATCAAATCTACCGATTGACCGAGTATATCCGATGTATGTTCACTACGGAAAGTTCAAAGGGAAACCTACTTATCCCGATGCAACTAATTCTTTCTTGCAAATCACACAAGTCTGTCATGCATATTTTCAATATAGCCATTCCCCATTCATGTGGGGGATTGTTGGGATTTTGGAATAAATAGAGTGTGAATGGGAAATGGGTGGGAAGGTGAAAAGGTTCCTTTTTGTAAGGAAATGTACCTTCTCCCATATTGGTAGAGGAAAAGACTTTTGTTGGGTTTAAATACAAAATCACTTCTCTTAGCTCTTAAAAGGGTTGAGAAGAAGGGAAGCCTCGCGCCGTCGTCGTCGTCGCTCGTCTCGGCTTCGGCTTCGGACTTCGGACTTCGGATTTCGGTCAATTGATATGATTGATTGACTTAATTTTTTGGACCAACAAAACTAAAAATATTATTTAATTAATAATTTATTATTAATATTTAATTCTGTTTGTGTAACAGAAATCTGAATGGATTAATCTGATTAATCCAGAATAGTTATTCCTCCACGTTCTCCCACTCTCCCACGTTTTCCCATTAACTAAAAATTCATTACCGACAATTAGTGAGTTCAGCCCATTAGTGGCAGTAACTTCAGGTGTTAGTGGCAATGAATTTAGCCATTAGTGGTGATGAATTCAGTTGTTAGTGGCAATGAATTTAGACATTAGTGGTGACTCTTCATACCTTTCCCATGGCTATATAAACTGGTCAGTCTTCATCATTTCAACACACTGAAAAAACGAAAATACAAAACTTCTTACTGCATATCCTCTCTTTCCTGCATACTAAGTAAGTCTTAGTAAGTCGTGTGATTTGCTCCGTTTCTTTGAGTTAGCAGTGTTCTACTGTTTGAAGTGCCGCTACAGTAGAACTGTTATCCCGTTCCATCCTGGGAGAAATTAACCCGTGAACCTTGGGCAACTGTGAGGGGGTTAGATTTCTTAAGGAGACACAAGTAAATTGTGGGCTCGGGATCGTCCCATACCAAACTGATAATACACTTCTATTTTCTGTTTTTCTGATTTATTTGGTTGCAGGGAGAACAATTTGCTTGGCTGAAAGTGTTCCAGTAATTTTCTCCATGTATATATTCATTCATTATGCTAATTTAGCTCATCTAATTTTTGCTGATTCTATGTTTTCAAGGTAAAATTGAATATGTTAATCATTTGAGGTTTTTTCCTAAAGAAAATAAATTTAACTTGATTGTACCTTTTTTTGGGGGGGGGGGGGGAGGGTGGGGGAGGGATGCCCTCTCCATTGCTGAAAAAGTGATTTATTGATCCTTTGTAATATGGAGAATTTCTCGAGCGCCATTGATTCTTGCACGTTTGAAACTATATGGATAATGGGCTCGTCGCTTTATCCTTCTCCACTTAAATATGAGGCTTTCGTATGTGGTGGGCTCGACGATATCCGGTCGTCTAATCTGCACATCACAAGCTGGGCTCTTAGCATTAGACGAAAGCTCTAGAGGCAAAAATTTTTCAAGATTTTTGAATTCATTAGTTTTTTTATTTATATAATTGTATTTTCATTGAAATATATGAGGCGTGGTTTGACTTGTTTTTAAACTATATTCATGATGTATGCTTTCCAAAATTGCTAGTTCGTGAATTATGGTTGTTTTTCAGTTTTTCAGCATCACCTCTAAATATTGACAAGCTGAAAATTTGCATTTTTGATCATAGGTTCTCCTTGGAGATGTTGTAGCTGGAAAATTTAGTCTAGTTTTGCGTTTTGTTAAAGGTCAATTTATTGAATTTCAGGTTGGTCGTTAGTTTACCATGTGATCTTTTTTGCAACTGAGCATGTTATATTCTAGTAGCACCACTTTGTTATCTTTAGTTAATATAATATTTGGCGTGAGATGAATTTAAATAGAGTAACATGGTCGGTGAGGATTTATTTTATATAGCTGACCCCAACTTATTCGAGACTGAACCACTGAGGCATAGTTGTTGTCATTTTTCTGTTAGTCGTTGGACCTTGGGACTTAAAACTGTGTTTTTGTAACAATCTAGGAATCAAATATAGGTGCTGCATTTTTCTCCCAAACAGTGGTAGTAAATGATGCAACTGTAAAATCTGAGATATCAGACACTGCAGGCTAGGAGAGATACCATAGTCTAGCTCCAATGTACTATAGAGGTGATGCAGCTGCTATTATTGTTTATGATATTACAAATCAAGTAATTCTCTAATATCATTCCATTACATCATTAATGTTTTGCTACTTAGTCTTGTGTCAAAATTGTTCGTTGGATTGAATATTCCTAATTAGTTTCCGAATTGTTTTTCTGTAGGCATCATTCAATAGAGCTAAAAAGTGGGGTCAGGAGCTTCAGGCACAATGTGGTTTTGACTATTGTTTCTACTGATGAATATTTGTATAGGTTTCTTATGTAAGTTCGAGAATTGGTATTAACATTATTAATGAATTTAGGAGCTTGTATTGGACATAATTTAGAATTCTTCAAATGATGCTTGTTGTCTTTCATATTTATTAAGTAATTGTTACTTTCATTTCTGTTGAACCATTAATCAGAACATGGTTATGGCTCTTGCCGGAAATAAGGCAGTTTTTGTTAGATGCAAGAAAAGTGGCAGCAGAGGTTAGTTATTTTACGCTCTCAATTCATCAAATCTCCATACTGTTGGTAGTGATCTCTAAAAGCTTGCAAAAACCTTAGTGGATGCAATACCTGACTTACGTAGAGTAGTTGATGATAAAAACTTGAGTGCCTCCAATGGTTATGCTTTTAATGGTACATGAGTCATTTGATGCAATTCAAGTCGAGAAATGGTTGGATTTGTCAGCGTGTGGAATTTGGAAAATGAGAATGTTAGTATTGTTGTCGTTGGTCGTGACACTCTAAGAAAATCTTGTCAACCACATCTGATTGATTGTTTGAAACCGATAGTAATTTGATTGGTTCATTAGTTGTAGTCTAACCAAATCAGTTCTACTTACCACTATGTTCACTTGCAGTTTCTTCAACTTTTTCATATAATTTATGTTTGTTATTGTAGTCGTTTTTTCTTGAAATATATATAAATTTTTATCTTTTTATGCTATATTGCAAGCTTTAGTTATGTTTGGTGCTTTAAGCTCCAACAGTTGGCATTTTTTATGCTTTGTACTTTTGACAATAAGGATTACTCTATCATGGGTACAAACTAAGAGGTTGAACTTGAGCAGTCAAGCTAGCTGATTTAGTTGTTGTATAGAAGTTTGACCTAATAATTTTTGTTGGGACGATCATATGACCTTATGAGGAGGAGGAATTACACTAAATCTTGGCAATGGCACTCCAACAAGCTCGAGCAGGAGGAGATAAAGAAGAGTTTCCCAGAACTGAGAACTGTCTATTACACCATGGATCTGCATTAAGCCAGTTATGAAATTTAACTGATAGTATGTAGAATGAGGTTCTATAATTTATGATATTTCAAATGATATTGTATTTATTGACTAAACTTGTAGAGGAATCAACCAAAACTTAAAATTGTGAAGAAATACTCAGAGAATAAGGCTTTTCGGATAAGTAAAAGTATGATAGAATGTATACATTGCTTGCTTAAAAAGAACGGAGACGAAGTGAGATTGGATGGGACTTTGATGCCTAAATGCAGACATTCAGATGTCTAGACTTAGTCTTTCAGAACAATTACATGTCAACAAGATGTAACATATATAATGATAATAGAATGGCAAAGGACTTCACTAGTTGGCTCACTTGACCCCTTTAGTATATGCAAATTCGCAGATCTGGTCCTTAATTTGGGTTGGTACCTAGGTGGGATTGACTTACAGACATTTAAATATAGTTGACTAATGTGTAGCTCTAACTCCCTTTTATGCACAGGTTATGTGGGTTCTGTCTTTATAGGCATGCATTATAAACTAAAAGACAGAGATTGTGCAAGGATTGCATCGCATAAAAGGGAAGCTCCTATTATCTAGGCTTCTTCATTTACTAATTCTAATTCACACCAGAATCTGATACAAAATATGTCAGATTTTATCTGCAATGTATTGTTGGCTTTCCCTTCAAAGACTCTCCTATTTCGTTCTTTCCATATACTCCACCATATACTGTTGGATTTATAGACATATAATGTAGTTCCTCCCATGAGTATGTACATGGAAAATATCAATCTGATTGAACTTTAGGTCATGGGAGCTAAGGCAAATTAACAAATAACTGGTCAGTAAAGCTATCGACTCCATTCTCACTCTAAGCCTGTACCATCAAAATGAGTTAGTCTAACTTGTATATGGTATTTGTGTCACTACTAAAAAAAGCTGAATCTGCGACCACCATCATGCGACCGATTTTCGGTCTCCACAGCTGTGCGACCGATTTTCGGTCGCACATTCAACGAAAAAAAGTGGCGACCGAAAATCGGTCGCATATCGGTCTTTGAAAAATTTGACTTTTTTAGTCAAAGTTAGGCGACCGAAAATCGGTCGCATGTCGGTCGCCTAACTGTGACTAAAAACGGGCAGAACCCCTTTCTCCCCCATTTCAACGTTACCCATTTCACTTCTAATCCCTAAAAACCGAACCCCCCCCTCCCCCACCCCATAATCAACTTTCCACCATTATAAACCCCATATAACTTTAAATTACTACTCTACAACCTCCAACATAACATCTAACACAATCTACACCTACAAATTCAAGGTAAATTTCATTTTTTAGTAATTTTTGTTATTTTTTTAAAAACTCATATAATGACTTTTTAATTCACTTTTTTTGTAGTTATTGGGTGGATAGCACATTGGTAACTCATACTTTCTTGCCATTGGATCCAATACAAAGTAGAGGTAATTTTTTTTTTGGTTTAATAATCCGAATTTAATTATATATATATTTTTAAATAATGGAGAGCCTATATATGTTGTTTACATGTTAGTTGTTAGTTATAATTAGTTTATTCTATATAATGTGATGTATAATAAGTTGTTTTGGGTTGATGAACTTTAAATATAGGGTTGTGATGTTTGGGATTAATTATGGTAATTGTTGTGATATGTTGGGAATTGTTTGGTAGAGTTGTTTGCAATGTGTTGATGTCTTGTCATGGGTTGTGGTGTTTGGGATACTTGCTATGCATTTAAAGTTAGGGTTTAGGTATTGTTGTTTTGATTGTTCATGTTTGCAACATCTTATGACTAAACCGGATAAATTGTATGCGTTTTGTATTGCATTGCACTTACTAGATAATATAGAATTCAAACGGACCAATGGATATTCAAAAAAAGGCTAGGATTATTAAAAATTGGTACCAATTGGATTGTTCTGATTGTGATGTGCTTACTTAGTTGATAAATTTGTACTTTGTAGTTTATTGCTAATATCATTTTCTGATTGTGATGTGCTTACTTAGTTGATAAATTTATTCAATCTCAGCACTTTACATTTATGTATTCTCATAATGAATGAAGCAGAACTAATTTGAATGTTTCAACAGGTATGGACAAGTTATGCCCTAAAGTTTTTAGAAGAAGGCCGGGCAAGAGACCTGTGGGCGAGAGTTCAGCTTCTGCGGGTGGTGACAGCCAGATCTCACAGGTCCCGCATTCGCTGCCTACTGAGGCCCCATCTAGTTATGATCCAGCTTTTTTCAGGCCCCCTGGCCCATATCAGGTACCACTTATTACCCCGTCTCAGTTGCCTCCTGATTGGCAATGGACATTCCCTACCGTTGATTGTACTGAGACACAGGTCCCTCCCACACAGGGCGATCCCTCCCAGGCTGATGACAGTGAGACTCAGCCCCCTGAATTCCCCTTAGATAGTTATGACGACCCACCGAGTCAGCAGGAGCTCATGCTGTATGATCCCCATTCGCCTTATTACATTGGTGAGCCTGGCGCTCGGGTAGAAGGCATGATGATTATTTACCCCGAGGCGGATAAAGGGTAAGCTACCTAATTTCTTAAGTTCTTGTCTATTAAATAATTAGTTCCTACTTTAATTGCTAGTATTATGAATAACTCTTGTTAATTTTTTTTTGTAGCTTTTGCCCAAGCGATGAGTCCACTAAAGTACTGACTGCGTGCATGAGAGCGCACTGGAACCAGCCTTGGCGAACATGGAGCGATGTGCCCCAGCAAGTAAAGAAGCAGATATTGGTAGATTTTGAGGTGATACATATGCATTTGGTTTAAAACTAATTGCATGTTTTTTAAACCATGAACATGTTTACAGAAATTATTTTCATACTCTTTCAGGGCAAATGTATCTGGCATCAGGGTCTAGATTATAACATTCGCAGCATCTTCCCAAAGAAATGTGCTGCGCTATTCAAGCAAACCCTTTACAATGCGCGGCATAAAGGTACAAGGCCCGGCTTCCTCCAAGCCCCTCAGTGGGCGGAGCTGGATGAATATTGGCAGTCGCCCGAGTTCGAGGCGAAGAGCGAGCAAGGAAAGGCTGCGCGAGCGTCGGAAAAGGGTGGATCGCTCCATACCGGTGGCTCAATTAGCGCGGCTATACAAAAGATGCGCTTGGTACAGTTATTTAATTGATTGATTATTTACTTGAACAGTTGCTTTTTTGTCTAACATATTATGATTTTTAATTTGTAGGAAAAGAAAGAAAATCGCACTATTCCCGTGCTCGAGCTGCACAAGATCAGGCATACAAAGGGTGCCAAGAAGGGCGGTGGAGAGTGGGTCGAGCCCCGCGCAAAAGAGGCATGGGTAAGTTTGTAAAATTCGATCTTTAGTCGCCCCAATCCTTCAACGTTTAGTCTTTCTGTTAACATCATTACTATATTTATGTTATTCAGGAAAAGGCTACAAAGGCTGTGGAAGACTGGACATCGACCCAAGCATCGGATGCCGGAAGTAGCACCCCGGCTCCCTTGACGTTCGAGAAAGAAAAGTAAATATGGGTCGATACTGTTGGAGGGGTTAAGAAGGGATATGCTTATGGTCTTGGATCGCTATATGCTCCGGATAAGCATAATGCTCGTTTTTTGGGCTCTTCAGCTACTTCTTCTCCGTCGAGCTCCGTTGATCCTGCTGAGATGGCTCAAATGAGAGAGCAGATCGCACAGCTGTCGAGAGTAAATCAAGAAACGCAGGACATGATCAAAAAGCTCCTTGCCAAAAAGGAGAAGAAGAAAGCGAGAAGAAAGCATAAGAGCAAGCATCGACGCAGCTCCTCTTCCTCTTCCGAGTCCGGGTCTAGCTCACCCTCGCCCGAGCCCCAGTAGTCTTTTGAATATTTGTGAAGTTGTATTGTTAACAATTTTAGGATATAACTAATGGTGTATGGATGTTTTTGAAATGATTGGTTTATTGCGTTGTATTGGTGAATTACTGTTTTTTGAAATGTTTGGTTTATTGCGGTGTATTGGTGTTGGATTACAGGTTTCTGAATTGCTGGTTTTTGCTGTTGCTACTGCCTGATTGCAGGATTTTTATTGCAGGTTTTTTCAGGTTTGGCGACCGATTTTCGGTCGCATAGCGGTCACAACTGAGACCAAGTATGCGACCGATTTTCGGTCGCACATTCTAATCGGTCGCATACTTGGTCACCATTAATTCCCACAAATGAGACCAAGTATGCGACCGATTTTCGGTCGCACAGCTGTGGAGACCGAAAATCGGTCGCATGATGGTGGTCGCAGATTCAGCTTTTTTTAGTAGTGTTCTGTGTTGTCGAGCCAGCTTTTATGATAAGAGGTCATTTGCATATGAATCATGGTTCCGCTACTATTGGCAGTGAAAGTCACTATCATGTACCCTTGGCTTGAAGTTACTAAATCTTTCTCATTCTTTATAACATAATATGATATGAAATAAAGATTAACTAAAAAAATTAGTACATATATTATTGAAGTTCTGCATGATGAGATCATGGTTTTGAGTTTGTGTTATTTATTGAGTCTGATTTCTAGGATCTTGAGTGATTTATTTTTAAATATTAGTAGTGTATCAAACCAAAATCCGAGTATGTTGCATGAGGTGGAATGCAAGAGGTGTAAGCGAGTAAACTGTTAGCATGTCAGTTTTATCATGTCATTTGCAAAGAATTACTAGACAATCTTGCCAATTGTTAGAAAAATTTGGGAGAGCAAGATAACACAAAACAACGGTCAAAACTCACAAAGAAGAAAGTGGATGAAGGATAATTTCTATTCAACTTGACTTGCTCCAAATGGTTAGGAATACATGGCTATTTATAAGAAAAGTCCTTCATGTATCTAGCTTACACTACATGTAAATACATTAGCTTAGTTCACACTTTACCTCTTCCAAGGTACATGGATGACACCAATACATAGATGAGTTCACACTCTAATACATGTACTAACTTAATATTCTAATTTATGAACTAATATAAGCAAATGTTAGATAAATGTGAACTAATGGAAACAAGTTTGTTTTGTTCACATTTCAACATCCCCCTAAACTTGTTTCATCACTCCAAGTGCCATCCTTAGCTTTTGAAAAAGCTCAATCTTCAACGGCTTGGTGAAAATATGCGCAATTTGATCTTGCGAATTCATGTGCTCAAGCTCCACAACTTTATTACGTATGCAGTCTCTAATAAAGTGATATCTAGTATCAATATGCTTGCTCCGTTCATGAAATACCGGGTTCATGGCCAACTCAATAGCCAATTTTTTGTCAACAAAAATCTTTGTTTCTGTGGTTGGTGAAGTTCTTCCAACAAGTTCCTTAGCAAAATTTCATGATAAACACAAGAACAAGCTGCTACATACTCCGCTTCACAAGTTGACAAAGTCACAATTGGTTGTTTCTTAGAATTCCATGTAAATGCGGAATTTCCAAGAAAGGAAACAAACTCAGTTGTACTCTTTCTATCATTATTATCACCAGCCCAATCACTATTACAATGAATAAAATATTCCATAATCAAGCGTACTTTTGATATACCAAAGTATTCTTTTGGCTACCTTTAAATGGGAGGTAGTAGGCTCTTCCATAAGCGACTCATAAGTCCAACCCCAAAAAAAAAATCCAGCCTTGTACATGTCAAGTACCTTAAGCTTACTTTTCTCTATCTGCATTCTTGGACACTTTAACTCCAATTTCAATGGGGGTGCTCATGGGATTTCAATTCTCCATCTCAAATTTCTTGAGAATTTCCTTTGCATATTCTTCTTGAGAAATAAAAATGTCATCCTTCCTTTGTTTCACTAATTTGTTGTGTTTTTGCTGATTAATCATGTTGTACCAGCAATTTGTCCATTGGTACAGTAATATTGTCAAATTGTTCAATTCAAGTGCAAAGGCTTCTCCTATTATAATTGCTCTTAATGTCTAATGATGCTCCTAATAAAAATGTTTGTCTATTAATTTGTTGTGTTTTTTCTGATTAAGCATGTTGTACCAGCAATTTGTCCATTGGTACAGTAATATTGTCAAATTGTTCAATTCAAGTGCAAAGGCTTCTCCTATTATAATTTTATCTGACATGCTTAGTAGTCTTTAAATAATATGTAAAATATACCTAGTAATTGATTTCAAATTCATCTCTCCCTTTTTGATAATGATGTCCCGGTTAGCTTGTGTATACCTGATTATATAATGGAGGTTCCTGCTATCTCCCACCAGCACATGTACTAAATAACCTTATCGACTAGAGAAATACAAAACAAATAAACTACTTTTAGTTTCTTTATCTTTTACAGACATAAAAATCTAATAGGGCTAAAAGTTTCCTAGAAAACATAGGTCCTGAAATAAATGTAGTAACATGATTAGAACATATTGCCAATTGTTGACACCCAATTTTGTCCCGAAATTTTCAAATTAATGTCTAATTATTTTAAATAAGTCTAATTTTAAAATCAAAAGCGAATTGAGTAATTTTAAAGAAAAGACGCTAATTTGCAATGCATAACCCCAATTTCAGCCCACCCATGCAATCCCTTCATTTCCTAACTAAATCCAAATAAAAGGCTAAAATTGCTCTTAACCTAAATTCAGGGCTACTTACGCAAATATTACATATACATTCACATTTAACATTTTCAGCTCCTACATATCAGTTTCCCCTTTTTCATCAGCCCATTCCTATTTTCCCCTTACCCGATCCAAATCGCGACCCGAGCCCTTGAATCCCTAAACCGGTGTTTTCCCCCCAAATTTTCAATCCTAATCAGTTCAAAATCCAGCTTAGCTGGTCCTTCATTCCTTTACCCTCTCTCTAGTATAAACAGTGAATCATCCGATCGTCCATTTCGAAACAAGTTCATCTGAGCCGTAAATCGACCCTAACGGGCAAATCTCTTAGAGACAAAGGTGAAAATGGTACAATCCGAGAGGATTAGACCTTTTTCACCCTGGTCTTGAAAGGGAAAGCAAAAAGGAGTAAGGGTCGACTTGAAATTTCAAGCGGGAGCCAAGCCCTAAAATTTCAGGTATAAATTCTTAGTTTTTGTTCATTTTTAGGCAATCTTGAAGTTTTAGGGTTTAGGAAAATTCAAATGGAGATCAGCAGCAGCAGCAGAGAGGGATAGGCATAGCAGCAGCAGTAGCAAGAAACACACTAGCATATTTTAAAATAAAATAATATCTCATTTTGGTAAATCTGTTACTGAGTGTTAATGGTTAGCTTCATCTGTGTTGTCTTTGTTTCTTGTTATTGTACATTCCCTGGGCATTGGTTCTATTGTGTAGCTTTGTTAGCTCTTATTCTCTAAATGTCTAAGATCAGCTGTTAGTACCTATTTTTCTCTTGCTCCAATCTTTGTTCCTGATTCCTTGCATGTTCCATTTAGCTTTTGTTGTCCAAGATCATCGACCCTACTTCAGTTATCTTAAAGCATTGTTTCTGTAGCATCTGCTTCATAATGAAGCTTCAAGTTCTGGTTTATAATTAAGTAGACATTGTTTAGGTTAGCATAATGAGGCAACATAGTGCATGCACATGTGCTTGGGTTTATTGGCTATTAGTTATTAGATTAGGTGTTCAAAGATTCGCATAGTTGAAATTGTTATACATTTCTTTGGCCGCGCTTGAAGTCAGTTTCTTCTTTTTGTATGCTAGTCATTGCAGTATGATGATTAACTAGAGAAGTGTTTGGAATGCTTATTTTTTTTTTTGGTCCTGTTCTAAGTTTGTTTTTTAAATAATATACTCATTTAATGTTTGACTAGGCGCAAATTATTTCTTATAGTCTTGGGGTGTTTTCAGCTAGTTCTTATTTTATAGTATGTATTAAAATTAGATCCGTCTCGTTTTCTTTTACTGTTTCTTTTAATTTTGAAGTTTAAGTTTTATATTTTGCCCTAAGTTGAGTTTAAGGGTGAAGTATAGTCTGCTCTTGTTTTACTGTTATGATTCATTTCTCTCAAATAGGATGGAATACTTTTTGTTTAGTGATTGTTTAGTAGAGCATGTTAGTTTATTAAGTTCATGTTCCTAATCTTTTACTCTCTTATTTCTTTGGCATGGACCTTTGGGACGAGTTGGCTAAAATTCGACAATCGGGATTGGTTAATTGGCACTTGAGCCGCGTGGGTCAACTTTGCTCTAAATGCATTGCTATCAAGGCTCGTTTGCGAGTTGCATTTCCGGGTTCTTCTTTTCTTACTCTATCTTCCCCGCTCCTCTAGAAATCCATGTATAGGACTTCCCTGTAGACCGGACTAGGAGCCTCTAAGGATAGAAATTGTCTTTGAATTGTGAATAATTATTATAAATTATTTAAATTATTTTTACATGAATGCCTTGTATCTTTTCCTTGTGAATCGCCAATAAATTTATGAATCTTAAGAACCATTTGTTCATTAATGAGTGCAAATTAAAATTCAATTAAATTTGTATCTTTATTTTATCATTATTTATATTTAAATTATTTATTTATTAATTTACTTATTTTATTAAATATTCAGTTATTTATTTAATTATTTATTATTTATTATTTACTCATTATCTATTTACTTATTATTTACTTATTTATTATTTACTTATTATTTACTTCTTTATTTGTTTATCCTATATTTTTTTCTAAAATCTCTAAGTTATCTGTTTTTATTAAAAATTCGTGAAAACCGCCGGATTAACCATCCTTTGGTGAAGAAAGACCTTCTTTCGAAAATAACAGAACCACTTACCTAAGAATCTCTGAAAAAATATTTTTTCCTTTTAAATAAGGAATAAATTGCACTCTTTAATGAACGTTTGGTTCCTAATAATCCTAAATTAGGTGGCGACTCCAAAGAAGCCCTTTGGAGTCCCATTTTGTTGAAATTACATCCCGATACATATTTATATGCATTTTTGGGAGGGTTCAACAACATGGCGACCCTGCTGGGGATACGCAAATGGTTCTAACCAAAAGATTTTCACGAATTTGCTTTATTTGTATATGTATTGATTGTATGTGTCCGTAGCTTAACTCTTTGTTTGTTTTCATGCCTAAACTAGTATGCGTAGAATTAATTGTTGTGAATGAATGTTTTGAAGCATGTTTTATTCGTACATAGTCCGCATTCCGTTCATATTTCCTCCCTCATGGAGCCTGTCAATTCTCTTTCACCTCCTCGATTTCATCACGGGGGACCCGCTTGACGGGTAGTTACGTAGGAAGGGCATTGCCCTTACCTCACTCTTTGAAACTTCTTTCGTGTCACCAAAACTTAGTTCGGGATATTGATGTTGTCTGGATTTGTCATGGCCAGTTCTACTGCGTTGTGAGGCCAGGTCTATCCCGCATAGGTCGACTCAGCCTCAATCGTTAGCCCATTTTTAGAAGGAGATTTTAGGACATGCATGCATATACACCTTAGTTTGGACCCGATCCTTGGTACCGTTTCCAGGAATTAAGAAACCGCCTTTTTGTTGACGGGTTATTGCAGACCCAACGACGTTGCATCTTATGTGATCGTGTGGATATTATAACGAACTCCAAGCCATTTGCCATGTCAAATTTGGGAAATTGACAATTATGGCAGTTTATTTATATCTCAATTTTGTATTGGCAAACGGCTTGTATCATTATAATATCCACATGTGTGTGCAATTTGACAATTAGGCCTACCTCTGGCACAAAAGAGGCACCTTACAGGGTAGGACGCGTTTGCATTTTATTTACGCTCAATTACTTGTGGTTTCCACATGTTAAATTATCTGCCAAAATGTAACTTGTTAAATATGTGCTACTCGCTTGAAATTCGTTGGCACTGATTGCTTTGTGACTAAAGTTGTTCGACGGTATGGTAAGATTAGCGCTATGTCACTTCAATCTATTTTTCGTAAAAGTTAACCACTTTATGAAATTGTTTATTCATCTATTATCTGAATTCATGCATACTATTATTTCAAAACGCCTTTCAAAATTTTCTTTCATTTGTCTTACTTCCAGTCTCGTTATTTTGCAAAATATCATTTAGCGTCAAATGTTAAAGTATTCACAAGTTATCTTTTTTGAAAATAACTTCAGAATTAAAGAAGCGTTTCTCATCTGTTCTGCTTTAACAAAATGAGTGTCTTGCTAAAAAAATTTGGGTCTTTTCAGTACGGTCTCAATTTCTCCATTTTGGAATAAGTTGACCCGTCTATTTCATCTTTAATAAATTTTATTAAGTTCGGTATGCGTTTCTAAAAGGCTAATTATTTTGAACATTAAAAAATGACCTATGGCTCGCCAAAATGATGTGATTGACTTGACTGAGAATGATGAATCCAACTTAGACAAGGTTAACAGGCTCGGAGCAACCATAGCAAGCTTGGAAAAGTAGAACTACACATGGTCTGATTCCCAAGGAGGGATACATAGGCTCCTCCATCGGGCTCGACCCTTTAGTATTTAAATTTTAGTTTTTCCCAAAGATAGAAACTGGGGCAAATTTTGCAAAACAAGTAGAAGACGTGAGAGATTGCAACTAGGGCAGCTTTTGCTAAGCAATTTGAAGTATTGAAAGTCATAATTGGGGCAGTTTTCACAAAGCAAGTTGAAGTGTTGAAGTCATAACTGGGGCAGAATTTTGCAAAAAGCAAGTTGAAGACATTGAGTTAGTTTGGTCGTTATTCGAAGCAGTTTTCAAGGATTGGTGCAGACTATTATTTTGCAAGGAAGAATTGATAGTCGAGCAAAATATTGATGTTCAAAATAAGCCGACCATTTTAGCAATTTGCGCCAAAATGGTCTAGCACGTATACTAATTTAGTAAAAACTTTCAAAATTATTTTTCTCAACTCGCGTCTTGAAAAAATCAAATTTCGTTGATTATTGAGTTTTGAACTCTTAAGTATTTTACTCCTTTGTTGAGTCGGGATTTTGGTCTCATCCATTCGGCCTAATGGCCTATTTTATATTTAAAATCCTATGCATGCATTACTATTTTACGTATTAACTTGCTTTTGTTCAATGTGTAGAATTCATTTGTTAAAGGTTGGCTAACATTGAACACTGAAATGGCTGAGAATCTGCATCAAGGACGAAACAACTTGGAAAAGCAGCTTCAGGCAACCAGTTCTGGTATGGGTATCTTGCAAACGCAGAATGATGATGGTTAAGAACATGTGGTCTAAAGGAATAGGATTGTCAACTTTGTCAACACTAGCAAACCTTTGCCAAATACAAGTTTTACCTCCAATCCACCTTACTTAACAATGCCTAATTACCCAATGCCTATACATATTATATATCCACAAATCCCACAAGAATATCTTACCAATCCAAATGCTTGGCCAGCATCAACTTTATACCAACCACCTTTTATCACTATGCCTGCTATGGGGAGTCAATCAAATCAATTGATAGTGCGTTCACCAGAATTTCCTGAGAAAGAAGTTGAGATACCTTATCCTCACAATATGGATGAACGAATTTTGAGAAAGATCATGGGAAAAGAATTGCGCTCTAGGAATATTCAGAGCTTATGCTATGAAGACTTATGCATTCATCCGGACATTGAGCTTTCAAGTGGGTACAAAATACCAAAATTTAACACTTTCAATGGAAAAGGGGACCCCTATGCACATCTGAAAGATTATTGCAGCAGATTAATTGGAATTGGCAAGGATGAAGCTTTGCGTATGAGATTGTTTATTTAGAGTTTATCAGGAATGTCACTTGCATGGTATACTAAGCAGGATTTTATCAAATGGCACACATGAGAAGACATGGCTCGAGACTTTGTGGAACAATATAAGTTCAACATAGTAAGAGATCCTTATCTAATTGATATGCGTAAAATCAGGAAGATGCCACATGAGTCTGTTGCATAATTTGCTGTAAGATGGAGGCTAGAGGCTTCTAAGATGCATCCTCCATTGCCTGAAGATGAGCTGATAACAACTTTCATTGACCTTCAAGAAGGCATATTTTATGAAAAGCTACTTTTTGCTAATTTAAAGAATTTTTCTAGTTTAATCCGGTATGCAAAGATTTTGGAAGAAAAGTTTCAAACCGGAAGGTTGATTGACTATGGCACTACAGTGCCAGTTTTCAATTGTTCTGATGCACTTGAAAATATTCAAGACTCTCAGCCTTCGCAAGTGCACTACAATCATGATATGCAGAATTTAAGTAGTCAGCATCGATCTTATCAGGCACCATCTGGTCATCAAAGCACGAAGAAGTTAAGACCTCGTACTTTCACTCATCTATATGAATCATTGTCAGACATATTTGAGAGATTGAAAGTAGAAGGACTATTGCAAGCAAAGAAGGGATGGATCCCAGAAAATCCGTCTCAAGGATTTGATTTATCAAAGAGGTGCGCTTATCACTCAAATATTCAAGGCCATGACACAGAAGAATGCTTGGCACTTAAGCACAAAATCAAGAATATGATTGAAACGGGCAAGATAAGTGTGAAGCAAGGGCAAACAAGCAATTATGATCCTCCAGCAGCAAATGCAATTATCATCAGAGGTGATTCATCAAAATTGGCACCAAGGCATTTGAAAAGGAAGCGTGAAGCTTAGCAAGAAGATCAAATGACAGCACTTTGTTTGTTGAAATGGCATTATTGCCTGACTATCCTAGGTTTTCCTACTCTTTTGAAGTTTTATGTAATGAACTATCTTGTACCCTTTATTGGATTTTAATCCCGAAATCAATGAAAATCTATTTTTCCAAATAAGCCAAGCCAAAGCAATTTTAGATGATATCTTTTGTACAAAAGAAGAATTTCAAGAGCATCAAACTCTCACAGCAACAATACATTTGATTCCCATACAAGAAGATGCAGATTTGAAGCCGCATTAGGTGTTCAATCAAGCCAGCCACTATTTGTTCAAAAACTAACAGCTTTTTCTTTGAAAACAGAGGCAAATTCATTTTGGTGCTACTGCAAAGTTCAGCATAAAGACAGAAGGAGCAAAAAAAAATGTTGAGGCTTTTGGGCCCATCTTTCAGAACTCACGACTTTTCTTTGGATGCAGGAATTCCAAAAGCAGTAGAATGAGGAGAACTAGCAACCATCAATTTCTCAAAGATTATTCGCTTTGCCGCATATGCAGAACAAATCTATTTCTTTCTTTTCCATTATAGCCTTTGCTTTGTTATTCACTCATTTTCCAACGCATTTACTCTAAATTTTGCAGGAATTGAACATCGGCTTCAATATGGACCGAAGGCAGCATTTAACGCTTTGCAGCACTATCAGTACAAGCAACACGACCTAGCTTTGCTTATCTGTTTTGCATTATCTTACCTTAATTAATCCAATTTGCAACTTTGTTTTGCAGGTTACTATCAAATGTAGGTTCATTCGCCTTATAAATGAATGTTTTAAGCTCGTTCGCCTTATAAATGAACGTCTTAGGCTCGTTCGCCTTACAATTGAATGTTTTGGGCTCATCCGCCTTATAATTGAATGTTTTAGGCATATTTGCCTTATAAATGAATGATCCGGGTACATCCACCGGTAAATCGGATATGCAGATTTACTTCAAGTCGCTTTGGAACATTGGACGCTTCAAGACTGGATGTCTCATTTGTTTTGTCAAGTGATTGGAGCACAATTCAAGATTAAATTGCAAACTGCTACTAGATGATTAAAGCACTATGCTTTATCATAGTTTATTTCCGAAAGGCGGCATTTCTATATCCTATAATTCTTGCAAATTGCTAAAATATCAGTTTCATTTCTATCCCACTATGAGAACACTTACTAAAATTCCATTTATTGTGATTTGCAGATATCGCTAAATTTGAAGAAGCACGCGCATTAATAAATTTTGTGTCTTTTGCTTTATCTTATAATTTAGGCTCGTTCACCTTATAATCGAACGTTACAGGCTCGTTCGCCTTATAATTGAACGTTTTGGGCTTGTTCACCTTATAAATGAACGATTCGAGTTCATCCACCCGTAAATGGGATATGCAGGTTTATTTCAAGTTGCATTGGGACGCTCGAGGCTTCATAACCAGACGCCTCATTAGTTTTATCAGTAGAATGGAGCGTAGTCCGAGATTGCATTGCATACTACCTCTTCATAATCTAAACCATTATGCTTTATCATGGTTTATTGCCGAAAGGCGACATTTCTATTTCCTATAATTCTTACAAATTGTTAAACATATTCATTTCATTTCTATTTCCCATTCTAGGAACGTTTACTAAAATTTCATTTTGTGATTTGCAGATATTCCTAAGTTTGAAGAAGTACCCACTTTAATGAGTTTCGTGTTTTTTGCTTTTTCTTACGCATTTTAGGCTCGTTCGCCTTATAAATGAACGTTTTAGGCTCGTTCGCCTTGTAAATGAACGTTTTTGGGTCCGTTCGTCTTATAAATGAGCAATTCGGGTTCATCCACCAGTAAAAGGGATATGCAAGTTTTTTCAAGTTGCGCTAGGACGTTGGATGCTTCATGACCCGACGCCTCATTGTTTTATCAATTGAATGGAGCACATTCCAAGATTGCATTGCAAACTACCTCTTCATGATCTAAAGCATTATGCTTTATCATGGTTTATTGCCGAAAGGCGGCATTTCTATTTCCTATATTCCTTGCAAATTGTTAAGCCTATCCATTTCATTTCTATTTCGCTTTATGAGAACGTTTACTAAAATTCCATTTTGTGATTTGCAGATATTTCTAAGTCTGAAGAAGTACCTGTTTTAATGAGTTTTGCGTCTTTTGCTTGCCTTATGGTTTAGGCTCGTTCGCCTTATAATTGAACGTTTTAGGCTCGTTCGCCTTATAAATAAACGTTATGTTACCTGCGTAGGTTATAGATTAGCCAAGTCAACTTGAGATATTATGTCTCGTTAGTCGACTTATCTTATAAAAGCCTTGCATTCTACAATCCATACTCGCTTTACTTATTGTTTTACTTTGATGTTTCAGAATAATGATCAGCCTAGAGGTTCCTCGGGCGGAGCACCTCGTCAGTTGATTGAAGGAAGAATTTATCGATGATATCACAACCCGCATTGGAGAAGGGGCCAGGAGGATGCGAGGTTCATTGTTTGTGGGTTATTGAGTAAGTTATGCTTTTGGTAAATCTGTTACTGAGTGTTAATGGTTAGCTTCATCTGTGTTGTCTTTGTTTCTTGTTATTGTACATTCCCTGGGCATTGGTTCTATAGTGTAGCTTTGTTAGCTCTTATTCCCTAAATGTCTAAGATCAGCTGTTAGTACCTATTTTTCTCTTGCTCCAATCTTTGTTCCTGATTCCTTGCATGTTCCATTTAGCTTTTGTTGTCCAAGATCATCGACCCTACTTCAGTTATCTTAAAGCATTGTTTCTGTAGCATCTGTTTCATAATGAAGCTTCAAGTTCTGGTTTATAATTAAGTAGACATTGTTTAGGTTAGCATAATGAGGTAACATAGTGCATGCACATGTGCTTGGGTTTATTGGCTATTAGTTATTAGATTAGGTGTTCAAAGATTCGCATAGTTGAAATTGTTATACATTTCTTTGGCCGCGCTTGAAGTCAGTTTCTTCTTTTTGTATGCTAGTCATTGCAGTATGATGATTAACTAGAGAAGTGTTTGGAATGCTTATTTTTTTTTGGTCCTGTTCTAAGTTTGTTTTTTAAATAATATACTCATTTAATGTTTGACTAGGCGCAAATTCTTTCTTATAGTCTTGGGGTGTTTTCAGCTAGTTCTTATTTTATAGTTTGTATTAAAATTAGATCCGTCTCGTTTTCTTTTACTGTTTCTTTTAATTTTGAAGTTTAAGTTTTATATTTTGCCTTAAGTTGAGTTTAAGGGTGAAGTATAGTCTGCTCTTGTTTTACTGTTATGATTAATTTCTCTCAAATAGGATGGAATACTTTTTGTTTAGTGATTGTTTAGTAGAGCATGTTAGTTTATTAAGTTCATGTTCCTAATCTTTTACTCTCTTATTTCTTTGGCATGGACCTTTGGGACGAGTTGGCTAAAACTCGACAATCGGGATTGGTTAATTGGCACTTGAGCCGCGTGGGTCAACTTTGCTCTAAATGCATTGCTATAAAGGCTCGTTTGCGAGTTGCATTTCCGGGTTCTTCTTTTCTTACTCTATCTTCCCCGCTCCTCTAGAAATCCATGTATAGGACTTCCCTGTAGACCGGACTAGGAGCCTCTAAGGATAGAAATTGTCTTTGAATTGTGAATAATTATTATAAATTATTTAAATTATTTTTACATGAATGCCTTGTATCTTTTCCTTGTGAATCTCCAATAAATTTATGAATCTTAAGAACCATTTGTTCATTAATGAGTACAAATTAAAATTCAATTAAATTTGTATCTTTATTTTATCATTATTTATATTTAAATTATTTATTTATTAATTTACTTATTTTATTAAATATTCAGTTATTTATTTAATTATTTATTATTTATTATTTACTCATTATCTATTTACTTATTATTTACTTATTTATTTACTTCTTTATTTGTTTATCCTATATTTTTTTCTAAAATCTCTAAGTTATCTGTTTTTATTAAAAATTCGTGAAAACCGCCGGATTAACCACCCTTTGGTGGATTTTCGAAAGTGCTCTTTTAATAAAGAAAGACCTTCTTTCGAAAATAACAGAACCACTTGCCTAAGAATCTCTGAAAAAATATTTTCCTTTTAAATAAGGAATAAATTGCACTCTTTAATGAACGTTTGGTTCCTAATAATCCTAAATTAGGTGTCGACTCCAAAGAAGCCCTTTGGAGTCCCATTTTGTTGAAATTACATCCCGATACATATTTATATGCATTTTTGGGAGGGTTCAACACCAATATCTAAAGTAAATGTAGTAATATTACTATTACATATCCCCGACTAGTTGTAAATATACACAGTAATTGTACTTGTGCTTGTTCCAAGAAACTATTATTGGGAGTTGACCTGGTTTAGTTGCACAGTCTGTTTACACTACATAGGACAGGTAAGTCCCCAAATTTATTGGAAATTCTTGTTAATTTGAAATTTTAGAAATATTTTACCTAAAAAGAAAAACTAATTCTCATTATAAAAAGGAAACAACTATGAGATCCCTCGCAATGTTTGTTCGTAGCTTTCTCCATATGGAGTGTCCATGTAGCTGTGCTCCTTTGAAGTCTGACCATATATATGTTACATCTACCTGATCTACTCCCAAGTGCAAAGCTGAAGTGCCTTAAAATTCAATATTTGGGCGTTTGTTCATAGGAATTCTTAACTTAGACATGACATATTTGTATATATTTTTATGTGCTCCATCATCGTTGTGGTAACCAACGTGGCATGAAATACGACATCTAGCTTTTTAATCAAGTTAAAATTATCCCATGCTCTTCTTGTGCTTATTATTGTTACTTTATTTAGAATATGAAGATATTTTTGCATCTGTTAGGTACTTCGGCTGCTTCAAACATGGGAGTAAGCTCATGTGATGAAGGAATAAACTCATGTTATATTTACTGATCGTCTTGTAAAGCTCATAATAAATAAATACAAGGGAAGCACTTCAGACCAAAAAAAAAAAAAAAAAAAAAAAAAAAAAAAAAAAAAAAAAAAAAAAAGAGGATTTCATTTTCTTTACATGCTATCGATGTCATGAACAACAACTGATTAGAGTACCTCAAACAGAAGCAAGATACGGTGGAGGAGGCTGTCTTGCCCATACAGATGTATTTACACCGACTTTTCTCTATTGGAGAAGGCGTTATTGAAACGTTGTTATTTCTTTAAGCAATTTGAGCCGACCAACAAATGACAGATTATATTTGAACTCACAGTAAAGCTTCTTGATGGGACCATTTTAAGAGCCAAATCCCAGATTTAAGTTGAGGTCAACGACTCTGTTATATGCTTTTTCAATATCATCTTTGAGTTCTACAAATCGTCTCATATTAATCATTTGCTCCTCCTCTGAATTGCTTTCATATCGATCCTCGATAAGCTTATCCAGAACTTCGAAACAATGAGGAAAATAGTGTTCTCCCAACTCAACTGCAATCACGAATCACGAATCACGAATCAGGATAAATAAAAGCCATTAAGAATAGCAACAACAAACTTTCCTACGCTTGACATCTTGTGTGATCTATCAGACTTATATGAGCATAGGAGTCCAAATTTCAAAGACATGATATGTTGCACAAAAGAAATTTTTTTAACACCTTTTATTTCTGTTAAGTGGTTTTGCTTTGCTCTTTATTCTTAAATGGTCAGTGATGTTGCATATTCCAATCTCTTCTTTTTAACATTATTAGTATTGTTTAATTTTCAGACAGGACTAGATGGCACGATTAGTTGTTTAATAGATCCTTAGCTTCTCCTCAGTGTAAAATTGTTAAGAATATTGCAGAGTAATGCCTACCAATATCAAGTCCCTGAATAATGATTTGAGTATCATCAGCTCAATGTTATTAACACCTGAAGTCAGTCACTACTTTTAAGTCATGCTTTTGTAGCATGACATGGCTCTTCCTCTCTTTTCACTTGGAAATGAACATCATTGTTAAGCCAAAGACAAACAAGTATAATCAAGCTGCAACTTTAGTTATTTGTTTATTTTATTCTACTCATTTAACTAGTTTCTCTTTTGGGGTTGGGGTCGGGGTGGGGGGAGCACCGGATCAATCTCCAGCTGAACTTCAACAACAATAACAACATACCCAGTGTGTCTGGGGAGGGTGAGATGTAGTTGATCTTCATGCCACTTAATAAAATTGAGAAAATCCCGGAATACATAAAAGCTTGAAAAATGTTGTCAATCTAAAGGATAAGTAGAAAGAAAGCTCATATATACCTGTCTTTGAGAGCACTTGCATCTTTGATAGAAGTCTTTGACTTTGCACTATGGGTGTCTCATTCAAATCAACCTTCATCAAGTAGCTGCTTGACTCTAAATTTGCAATTTCCATGGCTAGTTTAGCTTCAAGAGGAAACAACAATCGTACAAGTGCCACTGTAATACAAACTTCATCAGAAATGCCTCACTGGTTACCTTAGTATAAATTGGGGAACACAGCATAATTCTGTGACGGACAAACCAAGTATGAATTCTTAATGGATGCAATATCCTGCGATAGGTAAGTACTCATCATCCCTGCTTTTCAAGTCCTCAAGCAGTTTGTATTATGACCAACACTTCTCCATTTACTTTTTAGTAAGTAAAGACAATAGTTATATGTGAGGCAAATTGTGTTCCCCTCACCCGCTGCATTTCTACCACTAGAAGGGATCACAATCACCCTTTTGTATCAAAGAAATGATACAGTTAGATACACAATTGTTGAGATCCCACAATCTATGATAAAAGCTCCTAAAACCAGTTATGAAGGAGTTAATAGAAAATGACTCAACAGGACTTTAGCAACCTCTCATAAACTGCCAGTATAACGTGGATAGGTGTGGTGCAAAGCTTAATATGCTATCAGGATCAAATCTAAAGGATACTTTGTATCAAATTTCAAGGCTACTCAGCATAGTGCAGGAGCTCTCATAACTTTTTGTTAACTGTTTCACTTGAATTTCAAAAACCATATCACTCCCTGCTATATTTCTTCTCTAAGTCATTTTATTAGCTCATGATCATTCTCTAGCGATCTCAATCATTGATATTTGCATCCTCTTTAGATATAAGACCCTAAAAATACATCTTCATTTTTTGGATAAATAAAATTGAAAGATATTCTTACACGAATTTTATTTTGAGTAGTATTAACTAATTTTAATATTCAATAAAAACATAACGTTTTAGAAAGTTGACATAGATCAGAACTAGAAGTTGCTCAGATGATGGAAGAACTCTCTACGAATAGAGAGGAGTAGAGGACAATCCAAGACACAATATTTAGAAATGTACCTTTGTTTTCCAGCTCAAGCAGTTTCATGCGCAGATCATCGTTTTGCAGTGGGAAAGAGATCAATATATGATCTCCAGCCATTGCATTCCGATGCATCTCCCTCTCCAGTACATCAATACATATCCTATCTTTGTTTGCTTCCTGACCCGGTTCTGTTTTTGCATGATAATCCTTTGGCTTTGTGAACCTCTTACAAATGCAAACAGCACTCTGTCCATCTAACGTCAGTTCAAAAGCATGAGCTCCTTTTGTCAAAAGGGATATTATCATTAACGGCTCCTTGCGCATAGCAGCAATGTGAAGCACAGTATAACCCTGAGCGTTGCGAAGGTTGACGTCCGCCCTATCCAAATCAAGCACCTCAGTCACAACCTTGGGATTACAATATGCAACAGCATAGTGAAGAGCAAAGGCTTCATCTAAGCTTATATCAGACTCAAACAGCAGAAGGTTGACAAGCTCAACATCATCTGAGTCCAATGCCTTATATATCCTCGTTATTGTTCTTTCACGCAACGGGTTAATAGATAGTATCTTACTTTTATTTGCCAGAAACTTCTGCCTCAACATTTTGATATTCTCTGTAACTTCAAAAGGAACCTCCTTCTCAATACAGATCCTTTCAAGATCTGATCGAGCTACTCTATCAACACAATGGCTAAGAAGCTGACTTGATTGGCAATGAAAGGCAACCACAAGAATGGGGATAACATTTTCCACAAGGGCCTTTTCCACAAAAATGAGAAGGTGTCGCTGCAATGATGACAAAGAAGGTGAGTATAAGAGTCCTTGATACTTTGGACGAACATATCCAACATCAAACTTCTAACTGTGTTATTTTAGTTGCTGAAGTCAATCTTTGATTTGGTGGAGAGGACAGAACCTACTTTACGTGCATTCAAAATTCATTTTCCCCATTAGGTAGATGTGACAATGTAATATAAAGATCACTACCCAAGATTTGAACTGACAGTCTACTCCAACTGCCAGAGAATTTTCATAAGACATGTACAAACATAACCGAGAGCAGATAAGCAGCAGAAATTTTATATATGCGCATATTCTAACATATTAACTTTCTTTTTCAGCATATGTGATTTACTTTTTTGTGCACAATACTAGATTTCTATGTCAAGTTTCCGGATTAAAGCTTCAACTTATGCACAACAAACATTCATATATGTTCCATGTCAACTTATGTAGTCCTCACACTACCTAATCTTTGGGAATTAATTCCTTGGATGGTCATCTTTGGGAGTTATTTTCCATAACTTAGGTCACTACGCAAAGTTTAAACTGCAAATTAATCAGCACAAAAACATGTGAATTACCTGAATTAGTGAGGCTAGCTCAGGAACTTGAAACACTGAAGATGCATACATCAACTCCACAGCAAAACTTATTGATGGTCTGCAGGAGTCATGGGCACATCTGGTGTCTACACATGTTGATACCTCTGGTGGGAAATGCTTCAACTTACCGCACTTTAAATAGCTCAAGAAAGTAAGGAATACCTCATATCCAACCTTACCATAAGGCAATATATCAGTCATACAATACCTTGGTTTACCTTCCTTTCCAGAATTTCCATTCTCTTTCATAAAAAGAGCTTGAAAAAATCTACTCCTAGCAGCTAATATACATTGCTCAACACCAACCGAAACACCCTCAACAACAATCTCTGCATCACTAAATTTTGAACTTGCATCCGACAGGAGCTGCTTGAAATTGTTGCTAGGTTTAGATTTGCCTATGGCAATAGTGGATTCTACCTCAGAGCCACTAGTTTCATATATCATACTATAGTCAATAGAACCATTTGATGTATGACAAGATGAAGTAAAGCATAAAGGTGATGGTTGAAAAGCACTACTATTTTCCATTTCCAAATTCTCCCAATATTATGCTATTTAGTCAATCTAGACCAAGATACAGAATCAATAGCAAAACCTCAACAGTGAAGCCAAGAATTTTATTAAAGATATTCAAGTAAAAGTACTTAATATTTGACCAGTATAGACAGTATAATTTTCTGGCGAAGGTAGTTCAACTGACTACGTTTGTTGGAGCTCCGCCCCTGCACAACACAGAGTTCCAAAACAAGAAATGACAGGAAAAAACCAGTTAGCATGAAATAATAATTTCTAGATGAAAACGTTGCAACAAAAAAGGAAAAAAGAACCAAAGATTTAGTAGATAACTTCCAATATATGAATCAAAACAATAAATAAACAGAAACATGCCAATTAAGAACCTGAAAGTTCTTAGAAGAAAAATTGCAAATCTTTCAACTGCCTTTTTTCACCAAACTGTTGATGAAATACCAACTTTGCTTTTCAAGTCAAGAAAAAACACTGGTGCAGTTTCAGAGCAAGTTACAGTATTATAAAAAGGTGACTCATGAAAGTCGAAGGAAATTTTCCCCATGTGATTTTGAGAGACTTTAGAGGAGTGGACCCACGCGTCTCATTTATGTGATAACTATGCGTTTTCATCTTAGTAGTCCCATGCACAAGTCATACTAGTATAGCCCCAATCAAGGCTAAGAGCTTACATAAAACAAATAGAAATTCAAAACAAATTACATGCTAGGAATCCACACCTACTAATAGGCTAAAATTCTTTTGTGCTACACTCTTCCTTTTTTAGTTTATCCCAAATGGATGATATATTTATACAACTATAAACAATTTAACTTTAAACTTCACATATCATTATTAATAAAATAATTTATAACTCTATAAAGTTACCAGTGAGAAGTGGCGTTCCAGAACTTCACAAATCTTTTTGACAGAAAAGGTTCTCGGCTTTTCTTTTTCATTTTCTTTTTTTCTAAGTTTGATTAACACTAATCATGGACCAAATTAACACTTTTAAAACTTGAGGGTATTTCTTAAAACATACATAATAATTATTTCAAACCTTGGGAACAACATCAGTTAACCTTCCCCTTCCCCCGCGTGGCTTCTTTTCAACTTCCACACTTCATCTCCTTTTTCACTCCAAATCTAAACCAAATACTCTCAAGTTCTCTGTGTTTTCAAGGAATCCGACCAGCAATACAACAAAGTATTTTATATAAAAGGTAAACAATGTCATTATCATTTAAACTGTGGTGTAAATGTCGAACCTAGGTTTTTATTTTTAATTTTTTCGTCGACAGTGATTAACGATGATTTGGGTGTTTGTTTTTGTACAAAAGGTGTAATATTGTGTTGAAATTGAATGGCATTATGTGTTTTAATGGATAAAGTAGTTCTGATCTATAAAGGGGATTTTCGATGTTCAACTGAAATTTTTAGGGTGTTTACATTTTTTTGGTTAAATTGTGACGATTTGAGGGTTTTCTGGGAACCAACGCTGCTTTATTTAGTTGCAAATTGAAGTTATTGCTGTTATGTGTCTTGATGTTCCGAACACCAGAGTAGCTGAGGTTCTAAACATCTAATAGGATGTTCATGTTTCTCTGTAACTAAATTTTGTATCCCCTTATTTTCCTTTGTAGAAAATAGTAAATTTAAGACCGAGAATTAAAGATGAAGATGAGCAGAAGAAGCAGCCTACAAAGACTCCCAAGAAGGCGATTTCTAAAAAAAATGGCCCTTTGCCGAAGAAGAAACTTGAGAAGCCTACTACTTCAGATTCGGAACGTACTCCTACAGATTTAGAACCTACTCCCAAACGCCCAATAACTACTAGAACCACTAAAAGAAAATTAGTTGTGGAGAGTGACGACGGTAGCCAAGGAGAAGTAGTAGGTCCACGGAACAAAGGTAATAAACAAGAGGAAAGCTAAAGTCCAGCACCAAGTTACGATCTAAGTAAAGGTGGGGAGGATTTGGAGAGGGCTACAGATGAGGGTGAAAGAATGGTGGATTTAGATGACGCCGGTATTGATGAACTGTTAAAAAGTGATTTTTTGAGGACTGGAGTGGAAGATGGTGATGGTGAAAAGGAAGAGGAAGATGGTGGTAAAAAAATGAAGTGGCTCATGATTTAAGTAGAGAAAAAGGAGAAGAAGTAGAGGGGGAAGCAGATAAAACAGGGGAGAGTCCAAGAAGCAGTAAAAGAAGTAGAAGAGAGGCGAAGGATGTAATTTTAAAAAGCAACTTTCTGAAGGATCGTGTTAAAAGAGTTAAAATAGATGGGGAAGCTGTAAATAATGCAGGTGGAAATGTTGAAGAGGAAGCAGGTGAAGAGAAGGAAACTGCTGAAGGAACATCTGGATTGAAACTGGAGGAAGACAAGGTGACAGTTTTGAATTGAAATGCGTATTGTTCGGAACGCCAATGTTGATGTTCTGCACGACATTTATACGTTCCCAACATCAGCATTAAGGCTGGTAGCTCTCGTTCGGAACACGTTATGTGTTGTTCCAAACAGTTGCTACTGTCGTTCAGAACCTCAGAATAAGCATGTTCCGAACATTTATTAATTTACTATCATTGTGATTCATTTTATTAATTTTATGCTAAAATTATGTGCAGTATGAAGACGTTGGTCATGCTACTTTCAAGAGTAACGTTGAGGGTCTCTTCAAGACCTTCCTGACCAACAATGAACCTTTTAATGGGAAGATTACTGTTCGTTCTTCGTTGGCTAGGGGTATGATACAGTTCAAGGAGGTTCTGAAAAAATTGCAGGTGAGAAGGGGATTTGTCAATAGCTGTTTCGGTCCTTTCTTGCAATTACCGAAATATCCACTGTTTGGCACCAAGTTGGTGCATAACCTCCTCATGCGAAGGATTATTTGCAAGAAGCAGAAAGAGGTTTGGATATCCTTCAATGGATTGCCAGCACGTTTTGGCCTATCCGAGTTTGCACTAATGACAGGGCTAAACTGTGGGCCCTATCCAAGTAAAGAGTACATGGAAAAAATGAATGAAAAGGGGAAGGAATTGTGGAAGTTTGTTGTTGATTATTTCAAGGAGAAAAAGAGGAAGGAGAAGGAGAAAGAGATAAAGGAGAAGGAGAAGAAGGAAAAGGAGGAGAAGGAGAAGGGTAGTGGGAAGCGGAAGGGGAAGAAGAAGGTGGAGGAGTCACCCTCAGCCTCACCTTCACCCTCACCCTCACCTTCACCCGCAAAGAGGAAGTTCAACAAGCCCAAAAAACAAAAACAGCCGAAGAAAAAGCAAGCTGTGAAGTCTGGTGACTTGCTTGAGTTGGTATGTTCTAGAACCTGTCCTAAGAAGTGGTATTTAAATCTGTGCATGGCTTGGTTTGTTCATACTATTCTCTGTGCGAGGGATTCCAAATATTGAATAGAGGAATGGGTGGTGTGCTTGTCCGCCGATCTTGAGGCATTCCAGCGTTATCCTTGGGGTAGGATGAGTTTTGAATTATCAATGGAAAATCTGATCAAGCCAGTGGAACCTCGTGCAGAAGGAAGCCAGACTTACAATCTTTATGGCTTTCCATGGGCATTCATGGCCTGGGCTCATAAAGCTATTCCTGCCTTGAGACCAAAGGATTTGCCAAAAGAAAAAATAATACCAAGGATCATAAACAGGCTTACTGAAATTTGTGAAAGAGATACGGACAGGTTGTTTGACCAACAAGATGTTCCTGTAAGTATTCCGTTTTCCATATATGTTATGTAATATTTGGAACAACCTCGTGTTTGCTGAGATATTTCTAATTGATGTTCGGAACATCTTCATGAAGAACCCTCAACTGCTTCAGTCAACGTTGTTCGGAACATCCTTTTCTGATGTTTTCGAACAACATGACTTTGTTCCAAACAACATTAAAAGATTTTTAAAATTTAGTTGATATTTATTTAATGTTGTTGGGTATATTAACAGGTTGTTCACCCTTTCCTCATTCCTACTGATGAAGAGCTGGACGTGGATTACTTTCTAGACCTCATGCCATTTGATGACTCCGAGGACGACACAATAGATCGTTTTTGTAAAGTGTTTGAGGATGTTTGCCGCGTTGGCCTTGTTGGTGGCACTACAATTTGTATCTTCAAGAACAATCCTGCAACCCCTCCAAGACAAGTGATAGAAATTAAAGCTATGAAAGCCCCAGAAACGATGATGTTTGGAAGTGATGGTGAATACAATGAAGAGGGAATTGGTGGCCTGCAAGATGTAAATATTGACATTGGAAACAAAGCTGATGGTGATGAAGTTGGCAGTGAGTTTGAAGTTGCCGGTATCACTGAAGTTGGTATAATGAAGAGGAGCTCCAATTGCAGAGGCTGCAAATGTGGTGAATGCAGCGGATGGAGGGAAGCAATGGAGCAAAAGATTTTGGCTTACGATCAAAAGATGGTTGCTTATGATGAAAAGATCGTGGCTTATGAGAAAAGGATGGTGGCTTATGAGCAACAGATCGTGCCTTACGAGACAAAGGATGGTGCTTCTGAGCAAATCAAAGGTGATTCTTCTGGTGGTGATGGATTCGACATCCCCAAATGTAGCAGTTGCAATTGCAAAGAGTGCGACGATTGGCGTAAAGGCATGGAGATGGAGATGGCGGCCGTGCAGGAGACGATTGAGCAGTTGAAGAGCAAAACTATTATAAAACCTGCAAAGGCTGTGAAATCACTACAAACAGAAGAGAAGAAGAAGCAGGAAGAAGTTTGTCCGAGGCTTCCAGTGGATATTTACAAGCCATTGAAGTGGAAAAAAGTGGTGGCGTTGAACGCATTTATCAAAAAAAGGAAGAAACAAAAAGATGTTTTTCTCGGATTGCCGATGAATTACGTTGATTTCAAAGATCTGATGAACAAGACTGAGTGGCTGTGGGACATTGTAAGTTTATTTTTGAATGATTTTCTGAACTTCACATCGTTGTAGGGAACATTCTAACTGTGTTCGGAACATCCTTATTATGCTTGGAACAACAAAAGCATTTCTAGCTTCTCATAGATTTCTAGAACATCACACAGTCGTTCCGAACATGGAATGATGTTCGGAAAGACAGACCTTTCCTTCACTCACTTATACTCCAATTTATTTTTGTCTCTTATATGTTCTGCAGTATGTTGAAGCTGTGATGACAATGATGCGGGAGAGGCATTTGAATTACCCCTATCATTACGATCAAAGTGACCTCATTTTGGATATGGCATTCTTGACAAACATGAAAAAACGCTACTACCAACTGGAAGCAGATGCGGAAAAAAATCAGCGACCGCTTGATCTGGTGTTAAAGGAGTATTAGTTTGATGATGATTATCTGAAGTATGTACATGGAAAGCTACTCTACCCAGGGGGTAGGTGTTGGGCTGGTGCTAAGAGGATTTTCGCCGTCTTCAACATCAACAACAATCACTACGTGTTGGTGGTGTTTGACATGGTTGAAGCGAAGGTTTGGGTGTATGATTGCAATCATGGTGTTAATGATGATGAAAAGTTCTTGCCAATAATTATTCCCATTCTGTACATGTTCCCGATCTATGTCAGAAATTCTAAGCTATTCAAAGAATTGGATCCGATGTGTAATGAAGGAGACATGTGGTCGTTTGAGAGAGTGCCAAGATCACTTTGTCCACAAAATCTAACAGGGCAATCCTGTGGAGTGTTCGCATTGATGTACATTGAGCATCTCATTATAAACACCCCCATGGACAAAATTTGTGACAATGAGGCTGATCAGTGGAGGCGACGTTTAGCCGTTTGTATTTTCGACAGCAAAATGAAGCCTTGATTTGGGTAATATGTAATATTTGGATAATCTTTTAACTTTTTTTTAGTTATGTAATTAGGTATGGATGACATTTATTTTCTTAGCCAAGTAACAGCTTTTGATGTGCTTAAATATTAAATATTGATGATTATTACATCAGTGCCAGAACGACATGAATTTGTTCCTGAAATACAAAGTGATGTTCCAAACATCTGCAACATTTAATTAAGTTTACCCTGGAACAATAATACTTCGTTCTGGAACGACAAATCGTTCCTTAGAAAATGCAAAATACATATTATATCGAGACACAAACGGCACAATAATATAATAAACATATAAAATTATAACTAAAATAATCATAAGCAATCGAACTTAGGGTGGTGGCGCTTCAGGTGGTGTTCCTGGTGGTGTGGAGTACGGGACATAATCAATTCCCTTTTCAGCAAGCAGCCTTTTAAGCATTCTCTTCATCCTTCTTATGTCCCTTCTATAATCATGGAAGAATTCTTCGAATTTGAATTTCCATTCCCACACTTCATACCTTAGTTGGTCCAAGCCATCGTTCGAATTTCCAGAATCTGAATGTGAACTCGAGGAAGGAAGTCTAGACCATCTTGAACTCGATGCTCCTCTTATCGGTGCTCCCCTTGTTCTTGGACGACGAGGCATTTTGAAATATGAGGAATCAATGTGTGACTATTGGGTATTTATCAATGTGTGAATGTGAACAAAGGGGCAATCGACGAGTCTGTTGGGAAGGGCTTTATCGAAAGTGACTTTTGATGAAACTCGTAACTGTTATGTACTACTCAAACGAGTGCAACTGATAATTGTAACTGTTGTGCCTTTTAGATTTTAACATGATGTTCGGAACATTATTAATGTCGTTCGGTATACTGTGCTTATTTTAATCATACATAGATGGATTAGTTTTTTTAGAAAATGAATAGAGCATATCAATTGTTCATCATTTGTTCAGAACAAGTAATATATGTTTTGCGCGGACCGACGATGTTCCAAACGAGATACTCTAATTGTATAAAGGTTATTGATGTTCCAGAACGACACAACAACTTTCTGAACGGAGAAACAGTGTTCTGAACTAGACAAAAGTATTTTCTATTGATCATCATTGTAGAGCTTTACAAAAAAGAATGCTAGTTATATTAGCATTCAAATGGAGAAACTGCACATCACTGTCAGTGCTTTACAAAAGGAATGCTACTTATACTAGCATTCTAGCAAAAGATACTAGATTATAAACATTCAAAAAGAAATATATAATAACATTAATAGGAACATCCAAATCTAGCGTGAATGAGAGGAGTAGAAGTCAAGGTAATGCATCGCCTTATCAGCAAGCAGCCCTTTGAGCATTCTTTTGATCCTTCGCATTTCCTTTGTCATCTTTCTGACGTCCTTTTTGTAGCCACGTAGGAAGCCCTCAAACTGGAACTTCCAACCCCACACTTCTGCCCTTAGTTGTTCCAATATGTCAATAGCCCTTTCAGTTTGTGGTTCGTCTGCAAATGATAATGCAACAGCTGTGTTTTGCCTAGAGGTGGAGGCTTCTCTAGCCGTGGAGGCTCCTCTGGTCGTGGAGGCTCTTCTGGCCGTGGAGCCACCTCTTGTTCGTGGTTGACGTGCCATTTTTGATGATGAATAGTTTGAAGTGTAAGTTGATTAATGTGGATTGAAATTCCTTGAATTGTAAGTTGATGAATGTGGATTGAAATGCTTTGAATCGTTGGGTATTTATAGAAGTAGAGAGAGGCAACCGAAACGTTTGTAGCCGTTTGGTGTATTGGTATTTGAGCGGGTTGTATTGTAGCCGTTTGTGTATTTCAAATTTTGAAAGGGTTCCGAACGTCAGCCTATATTAGTGTAATTGGTGTAACGTATCCATGAAATGATGTTCCGAACATCATTTCGACCTACCTGGTACCTACCTGCAACCTAGTCTAGATGATAGGTGTATTGGTATTTGGAAATTGTATTGTAGCCATTTTTGAATTTCAATTATTGAATCTATTGTTCGGAACGTCACTGTACATAAGTATAATTCGCGTAACCTATCATTTACACGATGTTCCGAACATCTTTTCGATCTAGCCCAAAGTCGTGATAAATTATTACATTGGGCGCGTGAACAACATTTATTTACCAACGGTAATAAAAATACACCACCCAACACATTATATATCCGTTCATTATTTATAAAATAAGTTTACACAATTACATCAAACATCCAGATTAAAATATCTAGTAGATCCGTTAATAGCGGCAGTGTTGTACCATTTTGTCGATGTGGAGATTATGCGAAGTTAACAACATCGTGTACTCAGCTAAACCCAGGAAGGAGGTTTTACGGATGCAAATATGGTCAGGTTAGGTGATGGGTTTATTTTCTTTCTTGTATTTATTTGTTTGTTGTATTTATTTTCTTTTTTTTATGTAGGCAAATGGCTGCAACTACTTTAGATGGCATGATGAAGAGATGTCAGATCAAGCAAAGAGAGTAATATGGGGTCTACTTAAGAAGTTGAAAGCTGTTGAAGAAGAGAGGAAAGTTGCACGTTTATGGCGGAAAAATTTGGGTGTTGGGGTACTGCTAGTTGTGGTGCTAATCGTTCTCATATTCTGTACTTGGATCAAGGGTTGGTTCATAGTTTAGGTTCTATATTTCCAATTGTTATGTTTTATGTAGTAATAATCAAGAAATTTCATTTGAAATTGTTATTTTGTCCTGTAAATTACCATTGTACCCTAAGTCGTTCCGCACGACACACTTCATGTTTCAATCATATCGCGATCTGATCTGAACATTTACAAAAACAGTACGATGAAGATAGCAACATCGGAATATGGCGCTCCGAACATGTTGTTCATGTGAGAAACATAATCAGCATGTTCGAAACCACTTAGATGGATGTGTAGTTATTTGTCTCTCTAACAAGTATACTTGGTAATTTAGAGTGATACTGATCATCTCACTTTAATTACCTAGTGATAATGATCATCATTTGCCACTCTAACAACTCTACTTGGCCATTTGTCACTCATACTACTCTAACTGTGAAGAGTATGATGAAAATAGCAACAATAGAACGTTGCGCGCGAAACATCACAATAATGCGACAAACTTCTAGTTGATGTTCGAAACAAGACTATATGTATGCATCATCATTTCTCCCTATAACAAGTATAGTTGGTTATTTATGGTGATAGTGATCTTCATTTGTCACTCTAACAAGTATAGTGGGTCATTTCTAGTTAAAATGATCATCATTTGACACTCTTACCGGTATAGTGGGTCATTTCTAGTTTACAAGGATCATCATTTGTCTGTCGAACAACTCTAGTTGGCCATTTCTACTCATAATGATCATCATTAGTCACTCTTACAGGTATAGTGGGTCATTTTTAGATATAATGATCATCATTTGTCACTCTTACAAGTATAGTTGGTCATTTATTATCATATTGATCATCATTTCTCCCTATACCAAGCATAGTTGGTCATTTATAGTGATAGTGATTATCATTTGTCACTCTTACAAGTATAGTTGGTCATTTATTATCATATTGATATTCATTTTCCACTCTTACAAGTATAGTTGGGTCCTTCCTAGTCATAATGATCATCATTTGCCACTCTAACAACTCTACTTGGCCATTTCTACTCATAATGATCACAATTTGTCCCACAAACTACTCTAAGTGGTCTTTGTGATGAAAGTGGATGAATTTATCACTCTTACAGGTATAGTGGGTCCTTTGTACGTATATAATGATCATAGTTTGTCACTCTAACTACTCTAACTGTGAAGAGTATGATGAAGATAGCAACAATAGAACGTTGTGCGCGGAACATCACAATAATGCGATAAACTTCTAGTTGATGTTCGAAACAAGACTATATGTATGGATCATCATTTCTCCCTATAACAAGTATAGTTGGTTATTTATGGTGATAGTGATCGTCATTTGCCACTCTAATAACTCTACTTGGCCATTTCTACTCATAATGATCACCATTTGTCCCACAAACTACTCTAAGTGGTCTTTGTGATGAAAGTGGATGAATTTATCACTCTTACAGGTATAGTGGGTCCTTTGTAGGTATATAATGATCATAGTTTGTCACTCTAACTACTCTAACTGTGAAGAGTATGATGAAGATAGCAACAATAGAACGTTCCGCGCGGAACATCCAAATAATGCGACAAACTTCTAGTTGATGTTCGAAACAAGACTATATGTATGGATCATCATACGATGAAGATAGCAACATTAAAAATTGTGCGATCCGAACGGTCGTTTAATGCGACGAACATCCATAGGTTGTTCTAAAACAACCTTACGATAGATGATCATCACTTGTCACTCAATTGGTCATCACTACTGATAATTGTCAATATTTATCACTCTAATTAGTCTACCAACTATATTTGGTCCTTTCAAGCGAGATGAGCATCATTTGTAACTTTTTGTTCCGACCAGGTATAAATTGTATTTTCTAGTTAAAATGAACATCATTTATCACTATATTCTGGATATTTGGACGTGTATAATGTTAATGATTATCATTTATACCTGGAACATACCAGTTGCGTTCCGAACATATATCTTCGTGTTGGAACACATTATATATGTTCCGAACGTGGTGTATGATTTTATTAACTTTTCCAGAAATGGAGTAGAATAAGTTGTCGTTTGGAACATCGTATTTAATATCCTAAACGACAGTTGTTGTGTTGCGAACTATAAGCAAACATGATGGTTTGGAGACAATTTAACAGTACTAATTAAAGACCTTCATAATAATATTAATTGAAAAGAGATACAAAAGCATATTCATAAACAGTACAACTACTTAAACATCTAATATATAATAGCGTCTTCGTTATTGTTTTGACCTCCACCGAATTGATTTTGCAGAATCCTCTCAATCCGATCTATCTGCAATTGCATCTGCTCAAGTTTTGTCTCGAGTGTTTGAATGGACCTCTCGCAATTATCTGCTACCTCTTTGATGTCAACAACTTCATAATGCACGTCTAGCAGTCTTGTGGGAAGCGACTTGTTTGGAGGCTCTCGGACTCGGTGGTACTTATTCCATGGATCGTTTAATACGTTATTGGCCATCTGCATGAAAAGTTGTTTAAAATTTAGAAAAGAATCAAAGTGGAGTTATGTTTAAGGCAATATAAATATATTAGATTTTGAAATCGTTTTAGGAAAAATGTAGAAAATACGGAAAACTTGAGTACCTCAACTTGTTCTTCCTTGATATAGAAACTGGTGAAAACTGAACGTAATACTTGGTTAATGCGAAATGAATTGTGAATTGGGTATTCATCAAGGAGGTATTTATAGATGTTTTGAAGTGGCTTTTAAACTCTAATGCACGCCTTTTCAGTGGCCGAAGCAAATAAAGGGACGCATATTTACAAGTGTGAATGTGTTTTGACGTGACTGTTGCAGCAACCAACTTGTATTTTAGCCCTTTGGTGTATTGGTATTTGGGCATCCCAACTGTTCATTGTAGCCGTTTGTGTCTTTTAAATTTTGAATAGCTTGTTCGGAACGTCACGTATAAAAGTATAATATAATATCATCGACAAGATGTTCCGAACATTTCCTCTAAGGTAGCACTTGGTAAATGCTACGACTATGAATTGTGAAATAAAGACCTCACAAGCTTTCACATGCCTTGACATCGTTCGGAACATCAAATGTAATATCCTAAACAAACTGGATGTGTTGCGGACAATATGCAATTATGTGCACAACATAATCGCAAAAGATGCAGTAAAGCAAATCTGTGCAAACCATAAGTTAAGAAACAAATTTGGCCAAATATGTACACAATATAAATTATACAAGTAGGACGAAAAGTCCATTATGCAATTCAAATAAATATCCAAATAATCCAAATAATCGAAATTATAACGAGGACGATGCTTCGTCCAATTCACAAACTCAATTTGTAGGCTGACTTGTAGCCTCAGTTCCACTACGAACAACTGGGCATGTAGTTTTCTTGTGACCATATCTCTTGCAGTTGCCACATTTATTTCTCCTCTTTGGAAGACGCTCCCCAATAGATCGAATCCGGTTAACCCTTCTCCTACCACGGTTGTTCGGCTTTGGGGGCGGAGGCACTGGATAAAGTATCTCTTCAGCAGGGACGACCCATGATTCTTCAGGAGGTACTGCATTGACAGGCTCTGCATAGGCAAGGATGTATGCTTGTATTGTGTAATATCCAGAAGTGTATTCATACACTCTACTTCCATATTCATCGCCATGCAACCCCCTAATTGCTGCCATAGCATGTACACAAGGTAACTGATCAAGATCAAACTCCCTACATGTACATGTCCTCTCGTATAGATCAACTTCTGCCCCATGCCCTGGACTAATGATTTCGAAACCATAAGTTCCCTTCCTGTTGACAACTAGCTTGTCTCCCACTTCTTTATTCTTCCTTATTTTTATTTCAACGTCTGGGACGCATAAATTTGGGTGGTTGATTAACTTCATAGCCCTAGTGTGGAATTTTAACGCAAAGTTCCTACCTATATCCTTCAAGAGGGCAGCAATGGGGTATTCTCTTTGCTCTTTCAGCATGGAATTAATGGACTCAGCTATGTTTGATGTTATAACTTCAAACCTATTAAAAAGAATAAAAATTATAATAATCAAAAGATGTTCCTAACATAAAGCACAAGTGCATATATAGGAATAAGAAGTGCGGAACATTCATGATGTTCCTAACATGACTCATACGTTCAGAACGACGATAAGGAGTTCGGAACATCTTTAGAAAATAAATTTTCCTATAATGTTCTGAACATATATGTTATGTTCGGAGCGCGTAATGTGACGTTTGGAGCATATTGAAAGCAGACAGTAATATCAGACCTTGTTATTATAGTTTACCTTACCTGTTTCCTGGAAAATATAATCTGCTCCATCTATGATAGCCAACAACATTTTCAAGATAATCCGCTACCCTCCAATCAATAGTCCTGATCTCATTCATAGCATCATTGAACTCCTCTACCCTGTATGCCTTTGCTGCAGTGTAGTATTTATGAAGACTGATTCCAAACTGAAACTTTATTCGGATGCTTTCACCAAGGTGCTACATGCAAACTCCATAGTCTGCAGAAGGAAACACTTGGGCGACCATTTTCGAGATGCTCGGATGTCTATCCGAAACTATGCACAACTCTTCACTATTTGAAACTATGCAGCGTAATTGTTCGAAAAAATACTCATATGAGGCGTCGCACTCTTTGTCTACAACACAAAAAGCAACAGGGAATACGTGACTCATTGCATCCTGAGCAACAGCAGACAGCAACACCCTTCCATACTCGCCAGACAAATGTGTACCGTCAACGGCTAGGACTTTTCTCACGTAAGTAAATCCCCTGATCCACGCTCCATAAGAGAGAAAAAAATACAAGAACTTCCCTGTGCTAGAAAGCCTCAAATCTGTCTTGGTTCCTGGATTCTTACTCCTAACCATATAAGCATAAGCATCAAGAATTTCAATACCTTTCTCATGTGTTCCCCGTGTCAAAGATTTTGCGAATTGACAGCCCCTAAGACACTTCCAGTAGCTAACCTTACAACCAAAATCGTTGTTAAGGGACTCCCTGACAGCTTTTGTGGTTGGACCTTTTCCCATTAAATATTTACCTTTCATGAACTCACCAATTATCCGGGCAGAGGCGTGTGAATCATGACTGGAATGATGTTGGACACCGCATGTGTGCATGTTATTGTAAATACTAATGTATAACCTATCATTACTTTTATACCTCATTGCCCTTAACCACCATTTGCATTTCACATCTAAACATCTAGCATCAAAAATCTTTGCAGTATTCTTCAATGGTTTGTAATTAAAACGATGTTTAACTGCTGCAATCTTCAATTTGGTGACCAGTTCTTTCTTATTGGAGAAAGTCATACCTTTTTCAAAACCTGTGCCATCGACGAAGTGAAATATCGGCTCGCTGCTTTGTGTTGGAAACACAGGGGTATAAATGGCAGGATGTTCCTCTACATATTTTTCTTCTACTTCTTCTTCTTTTTCTTCATCTACGCCTCCTCTGTCTTCTTCTACCCTCCTCCTCTGTCTTCTTCTACTTCTTCATGTAAGTCATCCAATCGCTGACTAAAATCATGCCCTCCACTATTTGGCATTTCTTGGTCATTAGAACCAACACATTCCTCCGTCGTAGAAACCACAATTACCTTTTAGTGTGGGCCTAGCACTATTACGATCAACGTCAGCCATATAAAGGCGTACATCATCATCATTTCTTATTGTAACGGGAGGAGTCTTTTGATTTGCGGCAACACTCAGCATGTAAGTAATGCAAATGTCCCTCGGATTGTCTCTTATCCCCCAACTTCCGATGATTTTGTTAAGTAGAACATCATACGTAACATCTCTAGGCACAAGAATGGGTCTTGACTCTTTAACCTTCGGAACCCAAGCATAACATTTAGAACGCTCCACCCATTCACCTTGATAACTAACTCCTAATATAACCTCACCCATCGATGGTCACCTGCAATAAATTGGAATGACCAACTATTAGTATTACTAATATTTATACAGTATGTTCCAAACCTCAATGTTGCTCGTTTGGAACATCTCTGCTGACGTTTTGCACATCATATTACAGTTTTTCATTGCTTAATGCAAGATGTTCCAAACCTCAGTGGTGCTCGTTTGTAACATCGCATGCAGACGTTCTGAACATCACCTTACAGTTTTTCGATGCTTAAAGCAAGATGTTCCAAACTGCTAACAGAACGCTCAAACATCCTACAGAATGTTCCGAACATTATCTGTGAAAATTTCAATAAAATACATAAGCCGTGTAAAACGCTAGCGATATGTTTGGAATTACAGTTACGGCCATAGGAAAGTCGAAATGATGTTTGGAATTTCAGGCAGATTGTTCGGAGGAACTGAATCCGTAACAACCTCGAATCAACAAAAACAACTAAAAACATGTTCGAAAAGTTAGCACACTTACCGGAGATGACTGGATTGATACGATTAAAATTGGAGGAACAAGATTTCCCCTTTCATGGATAAGAAACGACCAGATTTAACGAAATGCCGTATAACCCAAATGTGGGTGATCTCAGCTTGTATTGCCTAAAACTGGAAAGGATATTCAAGATAATAAGCTCAGCAGCTATGGTGGAATGGGTATTATTTCGATCTACGAAAGGAAGCTCAGCAGCTATGGTGGAACTTTGGGCGGGAATGGAATGTGGAAAAAATGGAGGGAAAACGGGGGAGAGGAAAGAGGGAAGCAGCTAGGTAAATGGCCAAATTTGGCAAAAAACTACTTTATATACATGGACTATTGTGCAACTTACAAAACATTGGGGTGAGAATGTTACATAGTTAATAACACTAATTAAATGAGGACCCTAGATTTCATGTTTAAAACTTGAGCCTTTTTCCACACAAAAAACACTTGCCAAGTCCTGCCATGCCAATCCCCCAAGTTACCATGACTTTTGTTAATCATATATTTCAAATATTTTATTATTTTCTTAAATTTCGTGTCTATTCAAATACGTTACATAGATATGAAGGGAGGGAGTATTTTCATTCCGTTCCTTTTTCCCCTTCTCTCATTCCTTGTTAGTTAGTCCAATTTTGAGGTATCTTTAATTCATAATCAGAAATAGGATCACTTCTTTTATCGAGGAGAAGCTATCAAATTCTTATTATAAATGACTAACCTCCTTTATCTATTCTCCGTTTATCTCTTTTTTTCTAGCTTCTCTTAATAGCTGCACCCAATAACGAAAGATCTTATCTTTTCATTTAGTCTTGGTCAACTAGGAGGTCATGTTTATTTTTCAACTCTTTTCGGTCCTTCTCTACCTTTCCTAAGCCACTCGTCCCCTTATAAGAGGTAGCCAATCAGGCTCGAGGGTTAAGCAAATCCTAAGACAGGTTTGGTGGGATCAGCTGAAATCATTATTTTCAGCCTAAACTATTATATATAGGGTACATATAATAAAATCACATTCTCTCTAAACCCACTGACTCTTGATTTTAGATTCGCCTTCGTTTCTGGTTAGCATTCTCCTTTTCTGATACAAGCCAAGAATTTGCAGGGCAGCTGGCACAAGAAACATGCCTTAAACAGCAAAGATGGTCACCAAAAAAAAAATATATATATTGCTTGGTGTACAAGGAGATGATTTTATTTTACACATTAATATAAATACAATACATTGCCAACAAAAATGTGTCATTCACACACAGTCCTTATGTTTCCACAATGCTATGTGCCTTTCTTCTATAAATCTGGTGGTTCGACAAACTCGGTTAGGTCATGGTTAGCAACATAGTAGCACTCTAACGGAAGTTTGGCAACACAATTTGCAAGAGGTTACATATCTTCCATGCAAAACTGTATTTCTAATCAAATTTATTGGACATAAATCTGGTATATATTCACAACTTCCTAACTTTGGAAACTGCAGCATCTTTGAGAGAAGCAAATGAAGAGGAGCCAGACAAACCGGAGCTGTGATTTTCAGCCTTGTCTTTGTTGAATGCCCGCTGGACATCATCTTTGAGTTCTTTAAATCGTCTCCTTTTAATCTTTTGCTCCTCTGGAGTGCCCTTCTCAAGGTACAATAAGTCAGGCAATTCATCCTCCATAAAATTATCAAGAACTTGGGAGCAATGAGGAAAATAGCGTCTGCCGAACTCAACTGTGGCAACAAAATGAAAACAGAATCTTGAATAAGTTTGAAGACAGGGTATTGTAGTCGATTAGACTTGTATGAGCATGTCATTCTACTAATTTAGAACTCATAAACTAGGGAATGCTCAATTTTTTTTAATCTTGGTCAATTAAATTAGTAGTAGAAAGGAAGCTCATAGATACCCGTCTTTGAGAGTGCATGCATCCTTGAAAAAAGTCTTTGTTTCTGCACTATGGGTGTCTCATTCAAATCAACCTCTCTCAAGTTCCCATTTGAACCTTTAGATGCCAAATGACCCGCAAATTCAGATGTTGTCTCAGCATTTGCAATATCCATGGCCAGTTTGGCTTCAAGAGGAAATAGCAGCCGTGCAAATGCAACTGTGATACAAAATATATCATAGAACTCCGTATGAGACGTAAGCATAAAATTTACGAGAGGCACACAACAACATTCATTGGAGAAACCAATAACGAAATCTTAATGGATGTGATACCTATAATAGTACAATATTTAACATCATCCTACACGTCCTCAAAACAATATGTCACACCCTATACGATTTCCATTTTGTCTCTAGCTAGTATAGGCAATAGTTTACATGTGAGACAAACTGATGTTTCCCTCATCAACTATCCATTATCACCCTCATTGTCAAAGAAATGGTATTATCTCACAATCCTAGGAAAGCTTTAGTGAAAATTTATTAAGGAGATAACAGAAATGAATCCGGAGAAGTTATCATTCAGTTATTAACTGCCAGCCTAATGCGGATGGTTGTGTTGGTGGAAATGGACCAATAGTGACAATAAAAGGTAGACCTTAGTGCCAGAAGTCTCCCACTCAAATGAGCTCAGAGAAAGGAGTTCCCTCCTCAATGGAGAGGCTGACAAAATGGTGACACTAAGCGTGCAAATTTACTATGCTCTTATAATTGAACCTCAACGCTAAAGGCTACTAAGTAGAGTCAGGAGATCTCACATTTTCTTTCTAACCATTTCTGTAGAAATTCAATACTCATCTCCAAATCATTCTTCTTAGCTTGAAATCATGATCAATTGATTTCAATCGCTGATTTCAGTTGTTACTGTTAAGGTACATCGTGTCCTAATTTATACTAACAAATTCTTTTCACATGAATCTAGCTTTGAGTACCAAATAGATTTAGTGTCAATAGCTAGAAATTGTTCTGACGATTGGAAGAATTCACTAGGAAAAAAAGGGCAATCCCCTATATCATATTAAGGAATGTACCTCTATTTTCCAGGTAGAGCAGCTTCATGTGTAGATCATCAGCCAGCATTGGGGAAGCAAATAATGCATCTCCAGCCATCGGATTCCTACGCATCTCCCTCTCCAGTACATCAATACATACCCGATCTTTGTTTGCTTCCTGACCTTGTTCTGTTTTTGCATGATAATCCTTTGGCCTTGTGAATCTCCTACAGATACCAACAACACTCTGCCCATCTAACGTCAGTTCTGATGCATGAGCACCCTTTGTCAAGAGGGATACTATCATTGATGGCTCCTTCCGCATAGCAGCAATGTGAAGCACAGTATAACCCCGAGTATTACGAAGGTTGAGATCAGCGACACCCAAACCAAGCACCTCAGACACAACCTTGGGATCACAATAAGCAACAGCATAATGAAGAGCAAAGGCTTCATCTAAGCTTATATTAGACTCATTGAGAAGAAGTTTGACAAGCTCAACATCGTCTGAGTCCAATGCCTTATATATCCTCTTTATCCTCTTTTCTTGCAACGGATCCATAGGTTGTATCTTATTATCATTTGCCGGAGACTTCTGCCTCAACATTTTGATGTTCTCTGCAACTTCAAAAGGGACCTCTTTCTCAATGCAGATGCTTTCAAGATCTGATCGTGCTACTCTATCCACACAATGGGCGAGAAGCTGACTTGATTGACAATGAAAGGCAACCAAAAGTATCGGGATAACATCTTCCACAAGGGCCTTCTCCACAAAATTGACAAGGCGACGCTGCAATGATGACAGATATCGTGAGTATAAAAGTTCCTAACACATTTAAGTAATACATCAGAAATCAAGCTTCTAAACAGTTTTTTCTTGTTTTGAGCTGATCTTTCATACTTTACATGCACTCAATAAACAATTTTTCCATTGAACAGATGAAAAAATACTAAAATAGAGATCACCACCATCAAAATTGAAATTGACAGTCTCTTACAACTGCGAGAGGCTTGCACAAGACATGCAAGAACAGGACCAAAGGCAGATAAAAAGACAGATTGATTAGATAAGCATGCTAATAATCAAAATTTTAGTAACTCCAAAATAGGTTATTCTACTTTTTACTGCACAAATGTCAAACTTTGGGATTAGCAATTCAAAGGTTATATCTAACAATGCTCATGATATATTCCATGTCAAATCAAAGTGCCAAAATTAACTAATTTGCTGTTGATGCATAAAATCCTCCTTTCGTAACAGCCAATATTGGACATGGGGAAAGAATCTTAGCATCAAAGTAATCAGTAATATATGGAGAAGAAAACGATATGATCATACTGAAAATCCTGATGGTGCAGAAAATCAATCACTGGATATGCATTTCCCTGCAATCAACTTATTAACCGTTTCCTTATAAACAATTCAAGGTAATGAACAAATAACTTCAGCGTTCAGATCAGCTATCTAAGTTAACAGATCGATAAGCAAAGCAAGTACTCTTCTGCCTTTGGCTATACAAAACTTGAACAAAGAGCACTACAAAAACTACTCAAAATGTAAATTAAAGAGAACAAAAAAGGCATATGTTATACCTGAAAAAGTGATGCTAACTCTGTAACTTGAAACACAGAAGCTGCATACATCAACTCCACAGCAAAACTAATTGCTGGTCTACAAGAGTCATGAGCACAAATCTTGTCCACACATGTTGATACCTCCTGTGGGAAAGGCTTCAACTTTCCCGAATACAAATAACTCAAAAAAATAAGAAATGCCTCATATCCAACTTTACCATAAGGCAATATATCATTCATACAATACCTTAATTTACCTCCCTTTTCAGAATTTCCCTTCTCTTTCCTAAAAAGTTCTTTAAAAAATGTACACCTAGCAGCTAATATACATCGATGAATACCAACCGAATTACCCTCAACAACAATCTCTGCATCACTAAAATTTGAACTTGTGTCCAACAAAAGTTGCTCTAAATTGTTGCTGAGTTTACTTAAACTGGTTATTTCAAGATTGTGACCATTCTCAGAACCATCTATATTATGGTCCACAGATCCATTTGAGGTATTAGAACATGAAGTAAAGCTAATTGATGATGATCGTTCAGTAAACATGAGAATATCTTTTCAAAACAATGTCCAATGTTAGGTTCTTTACACCACAAGACCCTTACTTAGTTAAGACCAATTACTTAATAGACCTCCATAAATGGAGTCACCTCCTGTACGGAGCGCTTTCCTCCTAAGTGGTACTTTCTGTTAGCAAATTCGAATCAGTCGAGCCCAAAAAAGGTGGTTGTTTATACCAAGAACCTTACTTAGCAAAGACCAATTACATAATAGACCTCCGCAAATGGAGTCGTCTTTGGTATTAAATACTTTTCTTCAAAAGTGAAACAACTTCCTGGCCCAAATCTGAATTAGTCGAGTCTCAACTGAGGTTGATTCTTTACACCGCAAGAACCTTAGTAAAGCGACCAATTACTTATCAACCTCTTGGAATGGAGTTGCATTTGGTAGGAAGCACTTTACGGCCAAAGTATGACTTTCTGTTGCGAATTAGGATTAATGGGGTCAAAACAGATACTAAACTCTGAGTGCGAAACATAAACAAGAATTACATAGTCCAAGAATCTCTTACCATAAATGTTTCTATAAAGAACCAATTATAGCAAAAAGACAGAATCTTGAACTGTCTCTTTACATGAAAGATAAATCAAGAAACTGGGAAATTTGCAGTACATGTGAAATTTACAGTGGTGATTAGGTAGATCCAAGAAAAGTCAAAGGCTTAAAATGGAAACCAGCAGTTTGGTTTTTGAGAAGACAAAAGTAGCAGAACCCCACATGTTTCAGGGAAGTTTCATAAACAAGAGAACAAAAAATAAGCAACGTCCTCTTCTTTCTTTTGGCGGGTTTGGGTTGTGGTAGGCGGGCATATCATGTTTTTTTTTAAGTCTATTTTGAAATACTATTGACGAGTTGTTAAATTTAGAAACAACTTAAAGTGGCCGTTTGGCCATAGATATGAAAAAACTTTTTGAAAAAGAGTTTTTGAAATTGAGTTGAAAAATTGTATTTGAAAGTTGAAGTTGTATTTGGATATACATTTTACTTGCAAAAAAGTTGAACTTTTGCTAGTGGAAAAAATTATTTTTTGAAAAACTCCAAAAAGTGGTTTTTAGCACTTTTTGGTTTTTGAAAACGTTATTTTTGAAAAAACCATCAAACTTGATGGCCAAACAGTTTTTTTGAAAAAGATTTTCAAAAAAAGGAAAAAATATTCATGGTCAAACATCTCCAAAGTTTCTCTTAAAAACTACTCCCTACCACACCTTGTGTGCCAAGTGCACGAAGTTTAAAAAGAAAATTAAAAAAAAAATTAGATTTATAGTCTAAAATAAGTTTGCGTGGCTAAAAAGTTATTTTATTAAAGGTAAAGTAGGTATTTCGACATTAATTTCGTTTTCAAATTTAAAAAAATACCATTCTTTTTGGAATGAACTTAAATATTTTCATAAAAACTGGAATGGAAAGAATAATTTTTATAATCATACAATATTTGGTACAATTGATAATTACTACAAATTTGATATTATAACATGTTCAAGATAATAGATTTTAAATTCTTTTAATATTTTTTCAATACTATGCCCAATCAACTATATCACATACTAAAAAGGGTAGCTCGACGTATAAAACATTATGCGTTTATATAGGGTGGGTGCACCTCAAAGAGTGTGATTTGCGCCGTATATTCTATGTCACATATACCAAACGAAAAATAGCATTATTGATCCTTAAACTTTGTTCTTTTATCCTCAAAGTATAGATGTGGAGATCAACAAATTTTTATCAAACACTTAAATTTCTAATTATCAATTTTAACATTAACACCTTTATATAAACATGTAATTATAAGCCCAGCACATTTCACCATTCAATTAAAGAAGTAAAGAAAGAAACAAAGAGAGAGGATAAATGATTCACAAGTGTGGTTATAATTTATCGGAGTTGACCCGACCCAAACTAGCAGATCCAGATCCAACACCCACAGTTGGTGAATAGCCCGACCCTTTGGATTTTAGTGGGGCGTGAAGTGTAAACTATGAAGTCGTTTAGATGACGCGCAAGATGATGTCAGGCCTCCTTGTTGGGTTCTGCTGATGTCCTCATGCCGCTATCTTATTATTTTGATTACGTGAATCAACCACTACTATACGTAATCATTATAATCTTAAAAAACATTTTTCCACAAAAAATATTAGTATTAAAAAATAAACAGTTTTTTATAGAGAATCTTGACTTTTTATACGAGTGGTCGGTAATTTCCTGAATAAAGTTTCAAAGCAGTGTACTTATTTGAAACTCTATCTTAGGTTACTTTACATGTAACTGTGTTGGCCTAAATCGAAATGGGACAATAAATCGAATTTGTTTCGGGGTTGATTGATTATTTGTTTGTATCAAAGTCGTATTCGAGCTAAGATCGGCTTTGAACGAAACAAGAGCTTAAAAGAATAAAATGAGGCAGAAAGTAAACAAGACAAAGCTTAAGAGTATAAATTGAATATTGTATTTCTGAATGCCCTTCTCAGTTACAAGCGGTTCCTATTTATAATTGATGAAAAGAATAACATTATAGCCACAAAAATTACGCCTTTATGGCCATTACTCCACACTTGATCGTGGTCAGCTCATAATCTTCTTCTTAAATGCCAGAGCAACGGTCGACGGTTACAATTAGAGATGGTTGTTTCGCCGAGGTGATTCAATCCCTCGAGGGGTCGCCATATCGCTCGTTCTCCAATTTCTCTGATTCCTAATCTTGGCTAGATTCTTCTCGAGGCGGGGGTGAGGACTACTCCCTCGGGAGGCTGTCCTCGGTGAGACTTGTCTGTTTCGTGATTTGAGCCCTTACACCGAGGCGGTGGGAGTTTTTACCCAATACAGATAGTCCCCCCACCCTTTGGACAGTTGCCAGAATTTTTCGAGGGGTGGAATTGAATTAGGTGGGAGAGTGACGTGGCGCGTTTCAGAAAATTTGAAAAGGCGAGTGTCGCTTCAATGTCGCATCCTCCGCATGTAGCATTATTTTGAACAGCCGCAGCTTTTTGTTTTATCTTCCCCATGTAACTGTCATCATGGAGTTTCAATCCACTTGTGTTTTGCTATAAATTGGCCACCCTTTGTTATTATCCTCATCGTTTCATAATTTTTTCTTGAACCCATTTGCGTTTTCCAACCTCCCTTTCACTTCTAAAAATTTTATCATGTCTTCACCTTCCCGTCGTGAGAACATTGTTGATGCCAGTATTTTGGCATCAACTGATGATTTGTTAAATTCTCCCCCATCAGCAACTTCTTCCCATTCGGATGACAGTCGTAGCGCCGCCAGTAAAGAACCATCTATTGGCGATGATGGGGTGGCGACTAAAGAGGCTGTTGATGATGATGATGATGATGATGATGATAATGAGTTGGTTGAGACCTCGCCCCCAAAGAAGAAAAAGAAACAAGTTTATCAAGGGGAACTCAAACCTCAATGGGTTATTCCAAGGCAATTTGATTTAAGGATGAGGGGGCAAACGGCCTCGGATATTAGGAGGAAAAGGAACCTCCCCGTTCATCTTTCCCTGAGCCTTGGCTCGGAGGAGCATATAACTTTGATCCGAGGGGAATGTAATTGGGGCCCCGGTCCCGATCTCGATTCCTACCCCCGAGCACCGAACGTGCGACAGTGTTCTGGGGCAATCCTTTGTCTATACTTATCCATTTCTGATAGATTTTTCCCTTCCTCTTCACTCGTAATAGACACTTTTTGTAGGTCACACAATATTTGCTTGGCTCAGCTTGGCCCCGGCTTCTGGAGGGTCATTCAGTGCCTTGACTATATTAGTCATAAAGCCGGGGTCGTATTTGAGTACGACTTCTTAATTTATTTGTTTTCTCCTTCTATGCACAAAGATGGTGTTGTGCAGTTAAACAAGCGAGGCCAATTTTCTCTCATTACTAAGAGTGACGACACCGAAGCTAGTGTGATTGGTTTGTTCTCCTTCCTACCTCTTCCTTTTCTGCTGGGCCTGGGTTCACCGAGGTGTGGAATAGGACACGTAAGTTTTTTTCTGGTTTTATCCTTTATTCGGCTTTAATACTCTTTGTTGTACTTTTTAGCTAGGAAGCCTCCAATCAATCCTCCCAAGAATTTAGAGGCTTGGGTGCAAGCAATCATCAGTGCCGAGGGGAGGCTGCAGAGGGATTGGATGGTTTTAGCCGCTCGTGCGGAAAACAAGTGGTCGGGCAAGCGACTCGGTTAGTATGTTTCCAAATTTGATATTCTTTTTCCTTGATACGTCTCTTCTTGGTCTTACTCCTCTTGTCTTTATCAGATTTCAACGAGTTTCCTGCCGAGGCGGAGAAGGAAGAAAACAAGAAGGAGAAGAAGAAAACGAAGAAGAAGAAGAAGAAAAAGCAGGGACGACGAACGGATGTCGTCGATGTCCCTGATGTCGAAGCCAGTTTGCAATCTATCGAGGAGTCTGTCCAGACTCTTACTCAGGCCCCGAGGGGTATCTTTGTTTATTTTTCGTATATCTTCCTTTTCTTTTCCCTTGAATAACGCGTTTTCTTTTCTTCAGGTTCGAAAAGGAAAGGCGATACGCCGAAGAAACCAGCTAAGGCTAAAGTTCCTCGGGTTGATTTGTCTACGGTTCCTCGATGAAGACGAATTGATAAACCAGACGATGTCCGTGTTCGAGGTGAGGTCGATGCAGCGAGCATTAAGGAACCAAGTCAAGTTGTTGATAAGGTTTGCGAGGAGCTTGAGTCTGGCGGGGCCAAGTCTGCCGAGGCGATTTCATCTGCGAGGGGGGCGAGCGCCGATCCAACTCAGGCTAAGGCAAACCTTCCTCAAGAGATTAGGTGAATCCCAGTTCCAATAGATGTTTGTCTGCTGGATAACAGCATGGGGTTGCCATTAGCTGCAAGGGATTGCTTGGGCCTTTAGAGAATGATCGGCTCAAGAACATTCCCTCGGATGATTTGATGGCCTACTTGGCTCAGCGTGCGATTCATATAAGGTTTTTTACTTGTTTTACTGCTTTTCTGTTTTAACTGCATCTCCCATTTTTTATTCCTTCCCCTTGGTTGTAGGGCTACATCTATGCCATGAAGATGGCTGAGATCGAGGCCCAACGAGCAGAGCAACTTTAGCAGGTCGGGGATGAGTGGGATCGTAGGAGGAATGTGCTCGAAACTCGTGTTTCTGAGCTCGAAAAGCAACTCTCTGACTCGGAAGCCAAATTGGGTCGATCTCAGAAGGAAGTCTACCAGTTAAGTGCTGAAATCTCTTTGGCTCATGGAGAAGTTGCCAATCTTTTGGCTGAGAAGAGGTGTCAAGAGGAGAGTCATCGAGCTGAGCTTCAGAAGCAAGCTGATGCAGCAGATGCAGCGCTCAAAAGATTAACTGAGCAATTCGAGGAGAGATCTTCGCTGCTTACCTCGAAGATGAACGAGGTTCTTGAAGTCGAAGTGAGGACCCTTCAGGGTAGAAAGCCAACCTCCTCTTCTAAGCTTAAATCCAAGTTCAAGACAAAGTTAGACTTGAGGGCTACCCGAGCAAAGGTTGATAGAAATTGGGCAATCATCCAGACCAAGTTGAGGACCCTTGAACAATGTAAAAAGGGGTTAGTTTGGATGACGAGATTTCCAAGGCTAAGGTAGATGTCGCTACGGCTCGAAAGTTTTTAGATCAACTTCCTTCGAGCAGCGATAGCTCGTCTGAAGGAGAGGCTTCGGGTACCGATAGCGGGCCTGAGTGAGCGACTGCTCGTTTGTTTTTGTTTTTGGGCCTTTAGGCCATTTCCTTGTAATTATTCTGGCCTTCGAGCCTTGTGAATATATGAATATTGAATATCAACTATTTCAATATCTTTTCGATTTTGTGTTTACTTGCAAGACTTTAAGTATATTACAAAGCTAGCTTAGGGCGACGTCTCGTCCTCGAGCCGAGGCTTAGATAAGGCTTAATGGATAAAAAGATGATAAATCAATTTTTTATTCCATTGATAGGAATTGAGTCGGCTTACATAGAGCCTAGTCGTACTTAGGCAAATTTTATTTACAAAAGCCATTTGAGGCAACAAATTTCAGTAATCGGGCACATTTCAATGGGGCCTCGGGCGGTTTCTTTATTTTGAAGTTTTTGAGTTGAGTACCCGAGGGAGTCCCCCAGTCTGGGTTATTTTTCGAAGAACTTGAGCTACGAGTCTATGAGTCGATTGCAGACTGATCTCATTCCCTTGCACCCCCTAGTGATTGAGTGTAAAGGATGAGGACTCGAGCACTGTTGACCATCGATGTTAGAAATAGTACCTCTTCAAATTGGATATATTCCAATTTAAGGGTTCTTGTTTCCCTTCGAGGTCTGCCAGTTGATAGGACCCTTGCCCTACGATTACTTTTACTCGGTAAGGACCCTCCCAATTAGCAGCCCATTTTCCTGCGTTTCCTCTTTGGTCGTTTGATTCGAGGCCCTCAAAACATAGTCGCCAACCTTGAATTCTCTCAACTTGGCCTTTTTTTTCAAGTAGGCCTCGATTTGCCGTTTTTGAGCTGTCAACTAAACCAAGGCCATCTCCCTTCGTCTTTTGAGCAAATCCAGTTCCACTCGCATAGCTTTTTTATTTGACTCCTCGGTTGAGTGAGCATAGCGAAGGATTGGTTCACCAACCCCCACAGGAATGAGCGAATCTACTCCATAAACAAGAGAAAATGGGGTTACGCCAGTGCTATTTTTCTCCGTTGTCCTCATTGCCTATAACACTTCTGGTAACTTATTGGACCATGAGCCTTTGGCTTTGTCCATTCTCTTTTTAATATTGTCAATGATTATCTTATTTAATGACTCAGCCTGTTCATTGGTACTGGGGTGGTAGGGTGTCGAAGTCACCCTTTTAATCCCCCATTTTTTTAAAAGAAAGTTGTGACCTCCGAGCCAACGAATTATGCGCCATTATCACAGGTGATCTCTCTTGGGACTCCAAATCGGCATTTGATGTTTTTTCATATGAAGTCGATAACCTCCTTTTGCCTGACCCTGGCGAAAGCTCCTGCTTCGATCCATTTGGAAAAATAATCAGTGAGCACTAGGATGTATTTAACACTGCCTTTCGCTTTGGGAAATGGTCCCATGATATCCATCCCCCATTTCATGCAGGGTCATGGCGAAACTACCGAGTGCAACGGCTCGGCCTGCTGGTGAATCATGAAAGCATGCCTTTGACATTTTTCTCGCAACTCCTAACAAACACTCTACCATGTTCGCTCATTTCGGGTCAATAATAACCAGCTCGGAGTAGTTTTCGCATGAGGGCTTTGGCTCTGGAGTGGTTGCTACAAGTTCCTTCGTGCACTTCCTTCATTACGTATTCATATTCCCCCGGGCCTAAACATTTTGCCATTGGGCCGCAATAGAGCTTTTTGTACAGTTGTCCATATATCATTGTGTATGGGACTACTTGCTTTTTGAATTTCGCCGCTTCCCTTTTGTCTGGTGGTAGAGTCCCCAACTCTAGGTAAGGGATGAACTTTGTTTGCCAATCCCAATATAGATTCACCATATTTGCCTCCAACTTCATCTTTTCCATGGCAGATGTAAAAATTCTAACTGTGGCGTAAGTCCCAGAGTCATCTGCTTCAACCGCCGAAGCCAGGTTTGCCAAGGCATCGGCCTCGATGTTTTCTTCTCGTAGTATTTGCATGACCTTCCATTCTTGAAAGGCACCGAGCGCTCGCTGCATATTCACCACGAACTGTTTTATTCTGGGCTACCGAGCTGTATATCCACCGAGGACTTGGTTCACCACTAATTGCGAGTCACACCTTAGCTCTATATTCTCAGCTCCCATTTCTTTGGCCAGTTTTAGTCCTGCTATGGCAGCCTCGTATTCAGCTTCGTTGTTGGTTAGCCTCTCGTATTTCATTGAGTGCCTTAGCTTTCCCTCTGTGGGAGCTACGAGCACTATTCCGAGCCCTGAGCCATTGGAATTGGCCGCTCCATTTGTGTAAAGCTTCCATACCCTATGGGTGGGACCCTTCGACACTAGACTCTCTTTTTCCGCCTCGGGAAGTAGTTTAACACTAAAATCAGCTACGAAATCAGCTAACACTTGGGATTTTATGGCTGTGCGAGGTTAGTACATGATGTCATATTCGCTTAGCTCGACTGCCCACCTAGATAACCTCCCCGATAATTCTGGCTTATGCAATATACTTCTTAAGGGGAAAGTTGTTACTACAGCTATTGGGTGGTATTGGAAATAAGGGCGCAATTTTCGAGCAGCAATGATTAGTGCGAGTGCTAATTTTTCTAAATGGGGATACCTTGTTTCAGCATCGAGGAGAGCTTGCTAACATAGTATATTGGTTGTTGCTTTCTTTCATCCTCCCGAACCAGAACTGCACTGACTTGTATTGGGTTAAATCCGTCGTCACCAAAGTTGGTGACTAAGCATCCACGTAGGACGACGCACAGATGACACATGGCTATGAAGGGGCGCAAAGGCAACGGATAGAATCAAGGATGGGCAGTTATAACGGATAGATGAACAGTCACCACGGCCAGAACAGTCGCAACTCATCGTCAAAGCCAATTCAAAATAGAAGCCTTATCCTTAAGCAACGTAACCGCTCAATCAAGGAGTTACAACTGCTCGTGAGCGGACGCTTAGTTATCTATATATTGTAATTCAAGTCACAAGTCTTGGATCATCTTTTTTATCTAACTCTCTCTCTCTGAGCAATCATCTGTACTCTATTGATCAATTAATATCCAATCCTTTACCTTCCGCCAATATTTATTATTGCACGCTGTTAACTGATCTCATTTATTATATCGCTGTTCAAAGTATCCTAAATAGTACGAGGAAGGAATTCGATCGGATCCATACGGCCTGAACACGGTTCCTTCTATTTAAATCTCCATTTACTGCATCACATTCATTACGCCTTTATTTCCTTGCCTTTATTGCAGTCATTTATTTCAAGCATTTAATCTTGATTATTGATCGTGACTCCGCTTTATAAATTTAATTGTGACTTAACCTAATAAACGGAATTACGGTTAAACAATTTGGCGACCACAGTGGGAGCCGGTCAATAACTTCCGTAGGTTAATTGCTTATCGCATTTTATTCTTTATTCGCTTTTTTCCTGCCCGTTGGCTCTCCTCGTTTTCTTTTTGAAATGGCAGATAACAACTCTCACAACAACGCTCTCATTGACGGGCAGCAAGACCTTAACGCGGCGGAGCAAGTGGACTTGAATCTGGCCGAGAACGAGCAGCAAGACAACATTCCTGCGGATGACGACGCAATCCCCGTTGCAGAGGACGAGAACGTGCTCCCAGACGAACAGGAAAACGAGCACAGCCAGCAAGGTAGCAGAAACAGCCGCCCTCCTGGCCGAGGAAACTCTGGTCAAGGGCCTAGAGGACCTAGAGGACCCAGCAGTCCTGGAAATTCGAGGAATTCTCGGGACGCTGTCCTTGAGTTCATACGGCAGCAGGCTGAAGTCAATAGGCAGATGCGGGAAGCTATCGACGGCCTACGACAAAACTTGCCAAACGCAGGAAATCCGCCCACTGGACGTCCAAGGAACGCCTCACCGTCTCATGCCTCGAGACGCGCTGAAAATGCTGAAAATCAAAATGCGGGGTCAGCAGTGCCAACGGAAATGAGCGAGGTGATGGAAGCCCTCACCCGGCAGTTCAAAGAAAGCCAGGAGGCCCTGCAGCGCTCCCTTCATGAGAGGATTGATCAGATCCCTGGTGCACCACCCACTTTGAAGAAAGTTGATGTTCAACGGTACACTCAAAGACCTTGGAAGAAAGAAGCAGCACCAAAGGCAATACCTAAAACGTTCAAAATGCCAAACATACCAAGATACCGGGGAACAACTGACCCCAACGACCACTTAATGATGTTTAGCAACTTCATAAAGGCAAGCGATCTCACCGACGAGGAGATCGAGTCAGTACAATTGAAGAAGTTCGTAGAGACCTTGGCAGATGGCGCTCTACGATGGTACTCAATGTTGCCACCAAATTCAATAGGATCTTTCGCCGAGATGGCGGAATTGTTTGTCAAAGCACACACAGGCGCTCAGAAAACCGAAACAAGAGTTGAAGACATCTTTGAAATCAAACAACTACCCGGGGAGTCTCTCCGGAAGTATGTGGATCGCTTTCAGCGTGAGCGTATGTTGCTACCCAAAGTACCAGATCGGTGGGCGGCTATTGCATTCACTAACAGCTTGGACGTCAAGAGCTCTGAAGCGACCAGACGATTGTATGAATCCTTGCGAGAATATCCTGCAGCAAACTGGTCGGATGTCTACAATCGTTATAATTCAAAGGTACGTATAGACGAAGATAAATTGATTGGCACAGGTGCCCGGGGACGGAGCCAGGCTCGCACCAGTGGCGCTGGGGGAAAGATCGAGACAGATAAACCAGACGCACGGCACGAGCCATATCCCAATCGGTCGCGTAACAACTCAAATGGACGCGGTCGTAACAACAAAGGCCTTGCAAGGGGCAACGATTCCGCTTCCACTTCTAGTGGACTTCCAACCCTGCCCGTTTTCAACATCCGAGCAGTTGAACTTGTAGCAGTGCTCGAGGGGATGAGCGAAAAAGTCAAGTGGCCTAAGGATATGAAGGGTGACCCCAGCAAGCGCCGCAAAAACCTGTGGTGCGAATTTCATCGCGATCACGGCCACACAACGGATGACTGCAAGGCTCTAAGGTACGAGGTCGCTAACTTATTGAAACAGGGCTATCTCAAGGAGTTCTTGACAGAGAAAGGAAAGCAAACGCACGCAAAGGCCCAACAAAATAAGTCAGAGCCTCCCCGAGCATCATCTCCGAAAATGACAGTCAACGTCATCTCTGGAGGTATTGAGGTCGACGCAGTCACATACACAGCAAAGAAGTACGCCAAAGTATCTATTACAAAGACCAAACGACCACGACTTGAGGATACAATAACCTTTGAAGAAGCAGATGCAGACGGCTTGCAATTTCCTCATATGGACGCTCTAGTGATAACATTGCGAGTAGAAGAGTTCGATGTCAGAAGAGTACTCGTCGATCCAGGCAGTTCGGCGAACATCATATTATCCCGGGTCGTGCAGGAGTTGAAACTATACGACGGGATTATACCAATCTCCCGTGTTCTTTCAGGGTTTAACAATTCCAGCGAGAAGACGTTAGGAGAAATCACTCTGACGACCCTGGTCGAAGGCGTTATGAGGCGGACAACGTTTCATGTCGTTGATGGGGATATGGCTTACAACATAATCCTTGGAAGACCATGGATACACGACATGCAAGCAGTCCCATCGACATATCATCAAGTAATGAAATTCCCTTCAGAATGGGGAATACGAGAAGTTCGGGGAGAGCAGCGCTGCGCTAGAGATTGCTACTCAGTTGCAGTCAAGCTCCCCGAGGAGGCAAAATAGCAATTAAAGAACCCGGGATCGGAGTCAAACAATGAGGCATCAGACTACCAAGTCCCGAAGTTCATATCAAAATTGGATGCACGTGAAGAGCATGCACCAACTATTGAAGCTTTGGAACCAGAAGTACTTTTCGATAACATGCCTGAAAGAAAAGTATATCTGGGAGCAGAGCTAAACGAAGACTTACGCAAAGATATCTTGCACTTCCTCAAGGAGCAACAAACCACTTTCGCATGGTCACAAGCGGATATGACGGGAATCTCCCCGGAGATTATTTGTCATAAGTTGAACGTGGACCCTTACCATCGCCCGGTGAAGCAAAAGAAACGCCAACAAGGAGCATTCAGAAACCAGATCATAAATGACGAAGTTGACCGCTTACTCAAGATTGGCTCCGTCCGAGAAGTCAAATATCCAGATTGGCTGGCCAATGTGGTCGTAGTGGCAAAGAAAAATGGCAAGTGGAGGGTCTGCATCGATTTCACTGACCTAAACAAAGCCTGCCCGAAAGATTCTTACCCACTACCTCAGATTGACCAACTGATCGATGCGACGGCCGGGCACGAAGTGCTTACATTCCTTGATGCATATTCAGGCTATAACCAGATCTTAATGGATCCCGACGACCAGGAGAAAACTTCCTTCATTACTTGCCGAGGTACGTATTGCTATAAAGTGATGCCTTTTGGACTTAAAAATGCAGGTGCGACTTACCAACGATTAGTCAGCCGGATGTTCCACGACCACATTGGCAAGACCATGGAGGTCTACATCGATGACATGCTGATCAAGTCCAAACGGGCAGAGGATCATTTAACACATTTGAAGGAGGCCTTTCGAATCCTTGATCAGTACAACATGAAACTCAACCCGGAGAAGTGCGCATTTGGAGTAGGCTCAGGGAAATTTCTTGGTTTCATCGTCTCCCAGCGAGGGATCGAAGTAAACCCCGCCCAGATAAAAGCAATTGAAGCCATCCCTGACGTACTTCATAACAGAAAAGACGTAATGCGGCTAACCGGAAGGGTGGCAGCGCTGAGGAGATTCATTTCTCGCTCATCTGATCGATGCAAAAGCTTCTTCGACGTGCTGAAACAAAACAAGGAGTTCGATTGGACACCTGAATGTCAGCAAGCACTTAAGGAATTGAAGCGGTACCTGTCAAATCCGCCTTTACTCTCAACGCCCCAACCAGGTGAACAGCTATTACTTTATCTGGCCGTATCTGAGTCTGCAGTAAGTGCAGTACTGGTTCGGGAGGACAAAGGTAAGCAACTTCCAATTTATTACATTAGCAAATCCTTATTAGATGCTGAAACTCGCTACCAACCTTTGGAAAAATTAGCACTAGCCCTAGTAATCGCTGCCCAAAAATTAAGACCTTATTTTCAGAGTCACTCAATAGCTGTTACTACCTTTCCCTTACGCAATATCTTGCACAAACCTGAATTCTCGGGCAGATTAGTAAAATGGGCGGTAGAATTAAGTGAGTTTGATATATCTTATCAACCCCGAGTAGCCATAAAATCTCAGGCACTGGCAGATTTTATTGCCGATTTTAGTGCTGCTATGTACCCTGATGCTCAGCGTGAGGCGGTTCTTTTCGCCGGATCGGAGTCGGGGACATGGACCTTGCACACTGACGGGTCCTCGAGTGTGAAAGGATCGGGATTAGGTTTGGTTCTTACCACTCCCTCGGGGGAAACCATTAGACAAGCCATAAAATGTCCTTTTATTACAAATAATGAGGCCGAGTATGAGGCCGCAATTGCAGGTTTAAAATTGGCTCGAGAATACGGGGCAGACAGAATTCACCTTAAGAGTGACTCTGCCCTAGTTGTCAATCAAATAAACGGTGGCTTCGTAGCAAGGGAGTCTCGTATGCAGAGGTACCTTGCCCGAGTCACTGGTTTGCTGGCACAATTCGACAATTGGGAGGCCACACAGATTCCACGAGAAGAGAATCACGAGGCTGATGCCTTGGCAAATCTCGGTTCAGTGGCAGAGATTGGAGCAGCGGGCTCAGTGGACGTGGCTCATCTTCTATGTACGACAGTCGATAAAGATGCAATGGAGGTCAACACGACCAGTCTGACTTGGGATTGGAGAAATGAGATAATCAATTATATACTACATGGGACTCTGCCATCAAACGTGAAGACTGCTCGAAAACTAAAGATAAAAGCCGCCAGGTATACAATTATAGATGGCACCCTTTATCGTAAAACTTTTGCAGGCCCGCTCGCCAAGTGTCTAGGTCCCAGCCAAATTGAGTATGTGATGAGAGAAGTTCACGAGGGTTGCTGTGGAAATCACTTGGGAGGCAAGGCACTTGCGCGAAAGCTTATACGGGCAGGATATTATTGGGACAAAATGGAGAAAGATACCAACGAATTTGTCAAAAAATGCGACAAGTGCCAAAGGTTTGCACATCTCCTCCATCAGCCAGCAGAACCCTTGCATTCAATCATCTCCCCGTGGCCATTTATGAAATGGGGAATGGATATCGTTGGGCCACTACCCACTGCACCTAGAGGGGTACATTTCTCGCTAATTATTACTGACTATTTTACGAAGTGGGTTGAGGCTGCAGCATACTCAAAAATACGTCAAACGGAAGTAGTTGATTTCCTTTGGCGTTATGTCATTTGTCGCTTCGGAGCACCCAAAGAAATTGTTACGGATAATGGTCCTCAGTTCGTTGGTCAGAAGATCACAAGGTTCCTTGAGGATCTGCATATTAAAAGAATCACTTCTTCCCCATACCATCCAGTGGCAAATGGGCAGGCAGAGTCAACCAACAAGATAATAGTAGATTCTCTCAAAAAACGTCTCGAGCAGGCCAAAGGGTGTTGGGTAGAAGAACTCCCCGGGGTTCTTTGGGCATACAGAACAACCACAAAAATGAGCACCGGAGAGACGCCTTATTCCTTAGTATATGGTGCTGAGGCATTGATTTCAGTCGAAATCGGCGAGCCAAGTCTGCGATATGCTCATGCAACTGAAGAATCTAACTCAGTCAACCTCTCCGAGGAATTGGATTTTCTAGAAGAGCAAAGAGAATTAGCACTTTTACGAGTAGTAGCTCAGAAAGAAAGGATAGAACAATATTATAATCGGGGACTCAGGCTACGCAACTTTGAAGTCGGGGACTTTGTATTGCGTAGAGTCTCCCAAAACACGCAAGAAGCAAACGTCGGCAAACTTGGTCCGAACTGGGAAGGTCCTTACAAGGTGGTGGCATCCGTTGGTAAGGGCTCATATCGTTTGGCACGACCAGATGGATCGCTTCTACCTAGCAGTTGGAACGTGACTCACCTAAAGAGGTACTACTTTTAAGTAGTACGTTGGTTAGTGTCTCTGTCCCTTTTTTCCATTGCTTACTTGTTATCGTTTTCTTTTAAGTTATTTTGTCTTCCTATCTTTGTCTAAATGGTACTAACGGTCTTCAAAAGGCCAGATCCGTTTAGCTCAACTGGTAAAGCTCGAAGTCCCCGTACTTCGCGGCTGTGGGTTCAAATCCCGCAACGGACACGCTCCTCTCTTGGTTGTATGTGTTCCTTGATTCAGCGTTTCTCCCATTATCTTTTTATGTCTGAAATTACGAGATTTCAACATAAAAATAGGGGGTGGCGAGGGCCCCAGTAGGCCAAAATCCAGGCTAACATGAGTGATCTTCGAGCAGAGCAAGGTCATATTCATTCGCCAAGCCCATAACTAAGCGGAATCAAGTAAGTTCAATAGAACTATCTTATTTGCGCTAACGTTAACGTTATTTTTTGCGGCAGTATTCGCCCAAATTTTACAACTTTACGACCAAACAATCTTGTGTCTTGATCATTGGGTTGCCTATTCTTTTCAATGGAAATAACAAGGTAAAACCCCAACTAACAAAATTTTTCCGCGGAAACTTTCAATTGTCAAATATGATAAGCAAAGTTTATCGCAGGGCCATCTTATACGGCCAGACTTCAGTCAACCTAAACGGCCTAGTTTCGTCTAGCCCAGAAGGTCTGACTTCATTTATCTTAACTAAGGGCAACTTAACCTAGTTATGATCAAATTCTATTTTGAACATCTGCGCAGATTAACACCAAAAAAGGAACTCAGACACTAGGATTTGAAATACAATTCTGACTTCTGAAAACCTCGTTAAAACAGCGAATACCAACGTCATTCATATAAGCAAGACTTGAGACCAAAAATGATCATCAAGCCTTCGTCAGTCAGGCAGAAACAAAAATAGTCAAAATGTGCATCTGTCCACAGAATTAGCAATATTTTAACAGCATCCACTAAAATTACAAAGAGAATCAGATAAGGCTTCAGTCATCATTTGGGCCAGGCTCTCGACCTGATGCACTAGCTCCATCAGTCGGATCCCCACCCAAATCTTCCTCTTCGTTGTCCTCACCGCCTTCATCGTCCTCTTCATCATCGTCGTCGTCGGCTCCCACCTCCATGCCCAAGGCCTGCTTGACACTGATAATAGCCGCCATGGTCTGGTCGAGGACTAAGTCGACGTTAATTTGGCCGCGCTGCAGTTGGATGAGCAACTTCTTCTTGGCTTCGAGGGCTTCCAATTTAGACTCAATTGTATAACGGTCCCTCAAATTTGCCAAATCCATCGTCAGTTGCTCTTGGGTCCTCTTAGATTCCTCAGCCCGATTCTTAGCTTCTTGAAGTTCTCCTCGAGCAGCCCGAGATTCAGCTTCAGCCTTGTTTAAGTTTCTCAACATCAGGTCAGAAGCGCTACGAATGCTCTCCAGAGTAACTTCCTTCATATTAAGTTCATGGGCAAGCTGGGAAATTTGACGACCCTGCTCATCCATCTTGGCTTTCAGATCTTCAAAGGATAGTGTAAACCCTTCCTTCTCAGCCAGAAGACGGTCCCTCTCCTCGAGGAGCGTGGTAATCTTGTCGTTAGCTTCAGCGTTGGATTTCTCCAACCTATCTATTTTATCCTCAAAGAAGCCACGTCTCCCCTCCAGGACCCGCTTCTCCCCGACCAGAACCTGGTTCTCCTCTTCTAGGGCCTGCCTATCTCGTAGAGCCCTCAAAAGATCTCTCTTCAGGCCAAGGACCTGTTCCTGATTATTCAACCTGGAGCGGAACATCAGCTCGGTAGCCATCATACTCGCCTGGCAATAAGTAAAAACACGTAAGTACTCAGAACTAAGGATTTTTGATAAAAATAAAAGGAGTCAGGAAGAAAACAATACCCGAGCAGTGTCTTCAGCGACTGCGTAGGCCAGCTGCTCGTCGCTCATGCTGCGCATGTTCCACTCCTCACGAGGGCCAATCAGATTGGACGTTACCTTAACCAGATGGCCAGGCTTCGTCAGAAAATCCGTGTCTGGAGGGATAATGAAATCACACTCCCTCATGCACGGCCTGGGCTCCCTCGCTTGTTCAGAAGGATAGTTGGGGCCAAATTTGTGGCGAATACCTTTAACGGAGTGCGCCCCAATCATATCTCCTAAAGATACCCGCCTGGTAAGCCTAGTGCGAGAAACCTCGACGTCGCTTGTCTCGTCGACGCCCAGGGTGTCGCACTCTTGCAGATAAACTGGCGCCACCCCGTCAGCAGCCAAGTTCATCATGTCTTTGTAGTAAAAGACCTGGGGTTCAGCCTCCCCCCAGCCTTCCTCTGATCACCAGCAACCTCCTCGTCCTTCTCCTCTCCCGCCTCTCTCATCGGCTCCTTGCCTGGACGCCTGTGGCTGGCCTGCTCAGGCTCGCCTTGTTGGCTACCAACCCGTTCAGGTTCGTTTGGCTGAGAGGCCTCAGGAAAGAATGCAAAACCTTCGTGCATCCTTTATTCCCCCATCTCCCCAACCTTATCTTCTTCCCCACCATCAACTCGGGGACTCTCCTCAAAGGCATAAGAAGAAGTCTCTACGGCCCTCCTCTTATCACTCCGAAGATATGCCCTCCTCCTCTGAGTCAAGCTCACATCGGGAGCCTCTGAATCTGAAAGGACAACCACCACAGGCTCAGCAGATTCAGGGGCAGCCGCCGAGCTTTTGACACTCTCCTGCCCAGCCTTGGGCGTCTCAGCAGCATCAACAGTGGCTTCAGCTGTTTTTTCAGAAGATTGAGGGGTCTTACGAGCTGTCCTTGTCTTCTTTTTGGGTTTACTCTTTTCAGAGTCAGTTTGCTTTCTCTTCAAGCTCGCAAGGACTTCCTCACCACCCTCCCTGGCTTTAACAGCCGCAGCAGTTTGAAGGATGGCAGCTGCCTCCTCATTTATCTCAGCCACAGGGTCAACAATCTCCTCCACAGGAGGAGGAGCAGGAAAGTAATCACCACCAGTACCTAGACCTGAGGGTAAAGTCATATTAATACTACGAAGAGTTCTGCACAAATTAGCAAGGACTTAAATAACCGGCTTACCATGGGTGCTGGGGTTTGATAAACCTGTTTTAGTGGCATAGTAAGACCACTGTCTCTTCTCGTGGGTAAAGCCTGCCAAGATAGGCCCAACCCAGGCGGATAATTCCTCCTCGGAGATCAGGCCGTCGTAGGGGATCTTGTCAGCTAGTCAACAAAGGATAAAGGTTAGAGGATGCAGATACATAAGTCAAGGAGTAGTCAGTACAAGGACTCGGGACTTACGAGTTTTATTCCACACCTCGCGGAGATTAGTTTTGTTGCCACGTGTGAGGAGTCTGGACGGCACATAAACATACCTATGCATCCAACCCCTATCTCCTGTGTCCTCAGACTTGCTCACTAGGGCTTTTCTCCCCCTCATACGAGCATTGATATATCCATCTCTCGCAACCTGAAGGCTGTACAAAGAGATGAAATGCTTAAACTCAAAGTCCTGCTCGGTCTCATCGGCGAACCATTCTAGCAGGGAAACGATTCTATAAATGCTCGGGCACAGCTGCCCCGGGCAGATAAGATAGTATTTGCAGATATCCTCTATAACAGGATGCAACGGGAGCGTATGACCTATCGTGAATGGATACGTGGATATGGCTGTCCACCCAATTCTCGCAGACGTGATGTTCTCCGTTGGAAGGGGGCAAGACACCATAACATCATCACTCCAGCCGCAATCTGCCCTGACCCTAGGCAAAAGGTCAGGAGTAATTGAACTCTTGAACCGGCTTGAAGGCCACGCCCTTATATTGCCATAATGGTTGAATGAGCCGACTGAGCAGTCATTTTCAAGGTTTCCCCAAACTTTCGGAATCACATCGGCCACCGAAGTTGAGGAACTCGTGGATTGACCACCTACTGCTGAAGAAGTGCTAGCCGCGGCGTCCATATTCAAACTTTTCTTAGCTTTTGGAGACATTTTGATTAGAAGATTGGAAGGGTTTTGTACGTTTCAAGATTTGTTGAAAGTCGTTTTGGAAGCTCTGGTGAATCAGACGAAATTGGGAGTAAAGGTGAAAAGGTTCTCAGATGGGGGATGTCATACTTATAGGGTTGGCAAAACCCGACCCGCGCATACACGTGTCAAGCATTCGTGCAAGAGTTAAACCCAGCCACAAAAATATAAAGTAATAGAAAAATTGAAGTGACGGTTTTTGCCTTGGGACGTGTAAGACGTGAGTAGGCGCAGTTCAATCATCATTCCTGCAGTCTCGGAACACGCAACAGTCACTTTTCAGTAAAAAGTGGAGCGGAATTGACAGCTTGCACGTTTTGCCTTTAGCAGAGCATTTAATGCCTGCATTAATAGGACGCCAATCAGTCAAAAGCTCTTGAGAAAGCATTCAATGCTTATACTGAGGAGATGACGACCAACTCAACGGGCAGCATTTTGCAAGAACTCATGCTTACTACTCAAGGAGAGTTCAAAAGAGTTCGTTCCCGCTCAAAATTTGTTCTCCACTCCTCGACCAGATTCTCTGCCCGAGAAGTGCGGGGACTATTTGTATTGGGTTAAATCCGTCGTCACCAAAGTTGGTGACTAAGCATCCACGTAGGACGACGCACAGATGACACATGGCTATGAAGGGGCGCAAAGGCAACGGATAGAATCAAGGATGGGCAGTTATAATGGATAGATGAACAGTCACCACGGCCAGAACAGTCGCAACTCATCGTCAAAGCCAATTCAAAATAGAAGCCTTATCCTTAAGCAACGTAACCGCTCAATCAAGGAGTTACAACTGCTCGTGAGCGGACGCTTAGTTATCTATATATTGTAATTCAAGTCACAAGTCTTGGATCATCTTTTTTATCTAACTCTCTCTCTCTGAGCAATCATCTGTACTCTATTGATCAATTAATATCCAATCCTTTACCTTCCGCCAATATTTATTATTGCACGCTGTTAACTGATCTCATTTATTATATCGCTGTTCAAAGTATCCTAAATAGTACGAGGAAGGAATTCGATCGGATCCATACGGCCTGAACACGGTTCCTTCTATTTAAATCTCCATTTACTGCATCACATTTATTACGCCTTTATTTCCTTGCCTTTATTGCAGTCATTTATTTCAAGCATTTAATCTTGATTATTGATCGTGACTCCGCTTTATAAATTTAATTGTGACTTAACCTAATAAACGGAATTACGGTTAAACATGACTGACACCTCGGAGACAGCCAAGTATACCAACAACGTTTCGCCATCTTTTGGTTTGGCCAACAACGGGTCATTGCCCAAATAATGTTTCAACTCTCTCAGAGCCTCCCTGCACTCGGGAGTCCATTCAAAGGAAGTGTTCTTTTTTAAGACGGAAAAGAACCTATGTCACCACTCGGATGACCTTCAAATGAATCGACACAAGGCAGCTAATCGTTCAGTTAAGTGTTGACTTCCTTCGGGCTCGACAATTCCTTAGGGATTTCTTATATAGCTTTGATCTTGTCAGAATTTTCCTCGATGCCTCTCTCCGAGACAATGAATCCTAGGAATTTGCCCGAGCTGACCCCAAAAGCACACTTTTTGGGGTTAAGCTTCATGCAATATTGTCTCAAAATTACAAAGGCCTCCTTTAGTTGCTTCAAATGATCCTCCAATCGGACAAAATTTTACCAATATATAATCGATGTATGCTTCCACCGTTTTTCCGATGTAGTCCTTGAACAATTTGACATACCAACCTTTGATAAATTGCTCCAGCATTTTTGAGACCGAAGGGCATCACCTTGTAGCAATAAGTTCCTTCATCCGTGATGAAAGAAGTTTTTTCTTCATTGCTGGGATCCATCAGGATCTGATTGTACCCCGAATACGCATCCAAAAAAGTCAAGAGTTTGTGTCCAGCCGTGGAGTCTATTAACCTGTCTATTTGGGGTAAAAGGGTAGGAGTCTTTGGGGCAAGCTTTATTCAAGTCGATGTAGTTGACACACATCCTCCATTTGCCATTTTTCTTGGGTACCACTACCATATTAGCAAGCCAATCAGGGTACTTGACTTCTCTTATGAACCCATTATCGAGCAACCTCTTAGTTTCGCCTTGGATCGCCTTCTTCTTTACTTCGACGTGTGGTCTTTTCTTCTGTTTCGCCGAGCGGTGGTTGGGATCTATGTTCAGCTTGTGCGTCATGATCTCGGGGTCGATCTCCACCATGTCTGTGTGAGACCAAGCAAAGCAATCATCGTTGGCTTTTAGTAATTCGATGAGAGCTTTTTTAGACTCAGCATCCAGCTGTGAGCCCACGAATACTTTCCTTTCCGGGAACTCTTCCGACAAGGCATGAGATTCTAGCTCTTCCACCATTGAGTCCTCGGCCTTTAGCTTCCGAGGCTCTTGAATGAAAGTTGGAATCCTCTCTTCTTGCCTTGGAAGAGCTGCTTCTTGGACCGAGCTCTCCTCTTTATGGGGCTCCGAGCTGCTTGGTTGTGATTTTGAGTGCCCGATCGTGGGTTCCTATTTTTCACGGCGATTGAATAACATTTTTGAGCCACTAATTGGTCACTTCGAATTGCGCAAATTCCCCACGGGGTAGGAAATTTAATTACTTGATGGAGGGTTGATGGTACGACCTTCATTTCATGAATCCAAGGCCTTCCAAGGATGACGTTGTAGGCCATATCCTCGTTCATTACTTGGAAAGTTTTCTTCTTATCAACTCCCTCGGCGGTGGTCACGAGGGTGATCTCTCCTAAGGTCCTTTCTACGGAGTTGTTGAATTCCGCTAAAGTGGTTGTCTTCGGGACGACGAGGTCCTTTAGCCACATTTGTTCAATGGCTTTATGATTGATAATATTCACAGAACTCCCAGGGTCTATTAAGACCCATTTTTGCCTGAGTCATAACCCTTAAGGTGATAACCAGAGCTCCATGATGAGGGATCATTACCTCATGGCAATCCCCCTCGTCAAAAATGATTTCACTGTTACCCCTTCAATTTGGGCTCTTCTCTCAGTGCCGGTTAAGAACTTCGCGGCCTTCCTCAACGAGTAAAAGTCGATACTGTTTACTTCTATGCCGCCAGTTATATGGTTTGCAGATTTTTTTGACATCGAGGTCATTCTTATCTGGTTGAGATCTGAGAAAAGCTCGACCTTGGAACAAACACTATTACCAATTCCCCATAGACGGCGCCAATTTGTGTTGTCCTAAATCGAGATAGGACAACAAATCGAATTTGTTTCGGGGTTGATTGATAATTTGATTGTATCAAAGTCGTATTCGAGCTAAGATCGGATTTGAACGAAACAAGAGCTTAAAAGAATAAAATGAGGCAGAAAGTAAACAAGACAAAGCTTAAAAGTATGAATTGAATATTGTATTTCTGAATGCCCTTCTCGGTTACAAGCGGTTTTTCCTATTTATAATTGATGAAAAAAAATAATGTTATAGTCATAATAATTATGTCTTTATGACCATTACTCCACATTTGATCGTGGTCAGCTCATAATCTTCTTCTAAAATGCCAGAGCAACGGTCGATGGTTACAATTAGAGATGGATGTTTCGTCGAGGTGATTCAATCTCTCGAGGGGTTGCCATATCGCTCATTCTCCAATTTCTCCGATTCCTAATCTTGGCTAGATTCTTCTCGAAGCGAGGGTGAGGACTACACCCTCAAGAGGCTGTCCTCGGTGAGACTTGATTGTTTCGTGGTTTGAGCCTTTACACCGAGGTGATGGGAGTTTTTACTCAATAGGGTAAGGTTTTAATAATCTGAAAATTCTTCCTCTCAAAAAGATGAGAAACCATGATTTTATCAAAAAATAAATGTTTACATAAACAACAACCCATATATATTTATTTACTATCTATTAACACTAATTTTTTATAGTCACGACACTAATCCAAACATAAAGAAATATTAAATACTATTATTGATATTTAGTATTTATTTTCTTCCTAAATTTAAGAGATATCATTCAATTCTAAATAATATGCCATGAGATAAATTTGGTATATATCAACAGACACTCTGATTTTTGACGATTTTTTTCTTTTTCTTTTTCTTTTTCTTTTAGTTGCCATATTTAATATTTTACACAAATGAAATACATCACCTAAAAATAAGAATAACAAATATTAAATATTGAATACACAATAGATTCAAAGAGATATATATTGTGTTAAAATAATAAATAAATATTTGATATTTAATATGTTAAAAATATTAATTTGAATAAATATTACATACACAATATGTTAAAAATTAAGTGATTAAATATCATATACATACAAAATATCGTGTACTTTAATATTATTTATTAGATACACGATAGGTATGATATTTAATATTTATTACATATCGTGTATTTAATATTTATAATTTATAATGTATGTATTATTTATTTAATTAATATTTTATATATTAATATTTATTCAATTTTAAATAAAGAGGAGAGAGGAGACAAACAACGGATTTTGAATCATATGTGAAAGTGAAAGAGGAATAGATGTGCATTGATTGTAATAATAACGCACACTTAATTAACTGAGATTTAGGGATTTAAAATATTTTGGGCCTTATCTTGATTTGTGATTAATCCCTAGGTAGAAAAGATAAATAGTTAATATCTAACTTCATTTAAAATTATATAATTTGATTAATAAATATTTGAAAAAAAATTGAATGACTAGAGAAAGAAAGTGAGTGGTAAGTGAAGTTAAGAACAGTAAATAAGTACTATAAATATGTGTAAGGGGTAATTTTTTCAAAAATAAAAAAATTTGATAATTGTAATTAAACTAACCTAAATACATAACCTTTGGAACACACTTTTTCAACTAAATTCTATCAAGATTAGGGTAAAAGTTATGTTCGCATACCAATAATTACTATATTAGATTTTGCATTCAAATACTATATTCGTCACCGAAATCTCAAATGTTGCAAGAAACTTCAAATATTTTTTTTAGAATAATTTTTCAGTATATTATGGAAAAGAATTTAAACATTCAATATAAAATCTTAAGACAATGAGTGAAGTGGTTAACGACGTCAACCCCTTTGTAAATCCATATATAATTGACGTGAGACAAATGCATTTTCTAACAAAATTGTTATTGAGATAAAACAAATAGGAACGAAGAACTCTTCAGATTGGACAAGGAGATTTGCACAAATAGGCTTTTTATGGGTTGTTGAAGCTTTGTCTCTATTGTGCAAGAATAACCCCAAATAGGCTTTTTCGATCGATTCGTTTAAAGTTGATTTTGATAGACTCGATGAAAGTCTATCTATTCAAAAATTTTAGCCAATCATCAAAACTTGAGGTTGCTTTTAAAAACTTTATTATACAAGCAAATTTTGACGAGTACATGAAAAGGTGTGAAAATTGATTCTTCTACAGAATTGTCAAAATATATTTGAAGTCTTATACACAGGCCGTCTCAACCAAATTGGGGGCCTAAAGCGAAACTTCACGGGGAGGCCTTGATTTTTTAAAAAAAAAAAAAGAAGAAGAAGAAGAAAAATTGTCATATTTAGTTTAATTAAAGTCTACTTTTGTCACCTTTTTGGATGCGGAGCCTTTATAATAAATTTGTTCTAACAATTCCATTTCAATTAAAAATATAGTTAATTCATTTAATCTCTCTTGGGACATCATTGATCTTAGATAAGATTTAATAATTTTAATTTTAAAAATGATAAATTGATATAATAATGTCAAAGTAGTATTTGGTGCTGCTTCAATATAATGATTGTTCTTGTAATTGCTTGTATATTTGAAGAAGACACCAAAAAAGAAAATTTTGATCTTTGTAACTTGTAAAAAGTAAGTTTGTAGAAAGCAGAGAGTTTGAGTTTTTATTCAAAAGACTCAAATATTCAGTAAGAAAAGAATAAGAATGGTGGAAAAAAGTAATTATAAGATGTAAGTTAGCCAACAAGAAAATAGATACTCAACTAAATAAGGAATTAAGGATACTACAATTACTAAAAAAGTAATAATTTTTCCACTGTCCTATTATGTGCTCTCCCTTAAATTTTTCTTCAATTTTGAGATTGAATATACACGAACTTTTTCTTCTACAATATAAATAGTAATACATCTTTAGTAAAAAGTGGGGCCCCAATTTATTGGGGGCTCCAAGCCATTGCCTTATTGGCTTTATAGTAGAGACGGCCATGCATACATTCGTCAAACCTTGAAAAATGTGGTTATTTTTGCACAAATTTCAATAATTAAAATAAAATCTAAACAGTGAGGCACCAAAAGGGCATCTGGTAAAACATCACGCTGAAATAGCCGATGAGATTGAGCTTAGAGAACCTTCCCGAACTCCGACATTGAACGTATTTTCACACTTGCAAAAACGAAATACAATAGTAACTTTTTTCCCACATTTTTTTGAATTTCAATTTAAATGAATATTATTGAATCTAGTATAACTTAACGGTTACGTTGCAATAACATTCCAAAGATTATTAAAAGGGAGAGAAAACAAATCATTAAAACAAAGTTAACTTTTTCTCTCTCTATATCTATGTATGAACGTTTTTTTTTATCTGAAAAATTTCGAGGGCCAAATATGTAAAGGTTCAAAACTCAGTAGGATGAGTATGTTTTTCTACTCTTGTCCAATTAAATATATCAGACATTTCTTTATGGCAGATCTCGAACTCAGGACTGACTCTAACACATGTATTTTAAAACTAGCTATAACGAATTTCACTCCTACTATTTTTTTATTTTTCTTCTCAAGGTCTTTTTGGTTTTTTCTAAAGCTTTATCGGAAAAGGGCCAAAATTGCCTCTCTACTATGGTTTAGGGGTCACATTTACCATCCGTTAAAAATTTGGTGCAATTATGCCCCTGCCGTTACCATAGTACACACTTTTACCCCTATTTTTGACGGACCTCCACGCTGGACGACACGTGGCTGCCACATCAGTGCCATAGTAGAGGGGCAAATTTGGCCCTTTTCAGTTGTTTCTAAAATCGTGTATGGACTAAGTTTCAATACTTAGAGAAAAAGTTTCGATGCTTAGAGTAGTCATTATAAGAGAGAAAAATGTGCTAAGAATGGTAGATAAGATATTTTGAGAGAAATACATAATTAAAATGACACTCTCTTCGGTTTGGTTCCATAAGAAAGATATACTTTTGAATTTTGTGACAAAAATTATCTTTATTAAAGATAAGATAAAAGTTTAATAATAACATTATTTCCAAATAAATAGATACGTTCTTTTTAAAAAGACTAAAAGGTAAAATATGCTACTCCTATTAAAGTGGATAAAGAGTTCTTTCAGTGTTTCAATTTAAAAGATATTTTTTAATTTATCACAAAAGGTGATTTTTGCTATATATTGACTTATTAACTTTAGTTTAATTTCTTTTCCTTTAATGGCATATTTTTTGTAACATTAGAAAAAAATAATAATAGAGTTTTATGTTTAAAATCACAAATTCTAGAATTCAATCATGACACTAATTTTATGGACAAACGCTAGCTTAATGTCATGATTGAATTCTAGAATTTGTGATTTTAAACATAAAACTCTATTATTTTTTTTTAATGTTACAAAAAATATGACATTAAAGGAAAAGAGATTAAACTAAAGTTAATAAGTCAATATATAGCAAAAATCACCTTTTGTGATAAATTGAAAAATATCTTTTAAATTGAAATACATGAAAGAACTCTTTATCCACTTTAATAAGAGTAGCATATTTTACCTTTTAGTCTTTTTAAAAAGAACATATCTATTTATTTGGAAATAACGTTATTATTAAACTTTAATAAAGATAATTTTTGCCACAAAATTCAAAAGTATATCTTTCTTATGGAATCAAACCGAAGAGAGTGTCATTTTAATTCCGTATTTCTCTCAAAATATCTTATCTACCATTCTTAGCACATTTTTCTCTCTTATAATGACTCCTCTAAGCATCGAAACTTTTTCTCTAAGTATTGAAACTTAGTCCAGACACGATTTTAGAAACAACTGAAAAGGGCCAAATTTACCCCTCTACTATGGCACTGATGTGGCAGCCACGTGTCGTCCAGCGTGGAGGTCCGTCAAAAATAGGGGTAAAAGTATGTAACGTGACCCCTAAACCATAGTAGAGGGGCAAATTTTGCCCTTTTCTGAAGCTTTATTCCTTTATGTTTTCTCTCCAGTTTATCTCAATAGTCAATAGTAGTGTACCGTGCATTGTACCTCCCGTGACAATTTGTTCTTAGCGGATAATAGCATTAGGTTGTTTGACCAAGTTGCCAAAAACTGATTATTTTGAAAAATATTTTTATCAGAAGTACTTTTCAAATAAGTACTTTTGAAAAATAAACAGTTTGTGTTTGGCCAATTCATTTGAGAAGTGCTTTTCTAAACAGTTTGTGTTTGGATAATCTTTACAAAAAGTACTTTTGAGTGTCAAATTACGAAAAAGTGCATTATTAAGATTCATAATGCGACTAATATTATTTAAACGTATCAAAGATTTAAATATTTTTTCAATAAAAGAGTTAATTTAATATTTTATTTTCATTTAGTTTAAGTATAAAATATAAAAAAAAATATATACTATGGTTTTTAATCAATAGAAATAAGGTTAAACCAAAAGAGGGAAGCAGAAAATAACGTTTTATTTATATTTAAGAAATATATTGGTTAAAATAATTAAATATAGTAGGGTAAATAAATATTTTTGGTAAAGATATTTCTGTCTTAAAAAATTAATAAACTGCTTCTGCTTCTGGGGAGAAGTAGAAATTTGTAGCTTCTCCCTAACAACAGAAAAACTGCTTCTGCTTCTTCTCAAAAGTACTTTTTTCTTTTTGCCAAACACCTAAAAATTCTTCAAAAGCATTTTTTTCTTGAAAAAAAGTACTTTTGGTTTCTGAGAAGCTTGGCCAAACAGGCTATAAGGCATATGTTTTTAGGTGCATTGCTAATTTTCTGTTTCAAATTCCATTTGTCTCGAAACTTGATTTACACATAGAAAATCAATTTTGGTGGGATTTATTTTAATGGAGTTAAACGTGTAGATACAAAAATGAGAAAGTAACGATAATATTATTACAAAGCCTGAGTTGTGTTGGGTACTGTCTTAAGAAAATATTTCGGTAATATGAAATATTTTTCCAGGATTAAACAAGCTTTCCTCTATATATATAAGAGGATGCAGGAAACAGCAAAATAAATAATAATCCAGCAAGTATAGGGTGGAGGTAATAAAAGGAAGTAGGCTATATGTATGTGGCTAGATATTATTAAAATAGAGGCTAATTATAAAGTAGTGGTTAAGAAGAAAGTTGCTAAAGAAAAGGTTATTTGGCTAAAAAAAGAGGAACGACTGAAGTTCTTTTTGGGGAAAATTATGCCACATAACCGTTGGAAAAGAAAAATTACTATTTTTGCCCACCTTTTGTTGTTTCTTTCTTTCCATAACCATATATATATATATATATATATATATATATATATATATATATATATATATATATATATATATATATATATTAAATATTTTGGAGATATATTTAATATTATGTATTTCAGATATATATATATATATTTAATAGATATTTAATATATATTTCAGATATATATTTAATATATATTTCGGATATATATTTAATATATTTTAAATATTTTGGATATATATTTATGTATTAAGTTTTTGGATATAAAAAGTTATGAACAACTAAAAGTAAATATTTGTTTATTGGGCGGATATTTATGTAAACTTTCCTTATTTTTGGGATGGTTCAAATGGCCATTTTCTCTTGGCTATTTATAGGTAGCAACTTGGGCTTAGATTTGGACAAGTGTTAGTCCACTTGTCAAAATATCCTTTCTGCTAATTTAGAAAATAGCCACATATCATGCCACTAATCAAATAAAATGCTACCTTTAAATATATATTTGCCACCTAGATAGATGAAATGCCACCCCTTAATATTTATGTGCTACTTAAGCAAATAATATGCCACTCATCATATAACACTAACAAGTGTCCATCACAAGTGTCAATCTTTTAAAATACACAATATATACAAAATATCAACACTCCCCCACATATTTTAAACGATTCTAAAGACCGGAGATGTGGGGAATAAAAGAGTTTAAGACTTGCTGGATTTGCATGGTCCAAATGTAATAGGTTTGGTGTCTTATGGACTATGAATTAAACTTAGACCGATAAAACTTGACTCACAAAATTACTGGTGAAATAAAATATTTTTTTGAACCAATAATTCCTTTTGTAAGCCAGAGGCTTTACCAATCACATTTTGACCCCCACAATTTTACTGTTCAACGCATTTTTTCGCGAATGGGCCTTGGGCGTGCTGGTTATTCATGATAGCTCTAGAGACTTGGCTAGAATCTCATAGGAGCTGGCCCACTCCATTCTCATATAGGTGAATTCATCAAGTGTACACTGTTTCTAAATACATCATCCATAAGGACTATGAATTCATTAAGAGCTATAACTCAACCTCCCAAATGGTAGCAACTAACCACCCTCATTTAAGTGCTTCAATGTCAATATTGACTTGTTATTACCCATATGAACCTACTTCATGGGATTTCCAATCACATAGGTTGGGTTACCATCTCTATTGACAATCATGTTAGCCTTAACCCCATATCTTTTGAGGTTTGAAGAATTAATTTTCTTCCTATAGGTTTAATCAGAGGACCAGCTAAATTCAATTCTATCTTGACAAAATCAATTGAAATTATTTCATCTCTCAACAGCTGCTTGACAACTTTGTGTCTCCGACGAATGTGTCTGCGTTTTCCATTATAAAATTTATTCTTGGAAACATCTATTGCCGCTTTACCATCACATACAGGAGGCAACAAATCCTTCGTTAAAGGAATATCAGCTAAGAAGTTTCTTAGTCATTCAGCCTCAGAACCAGCCAACTCCAGAGCTATAAACTCTGATTCCATATTAGATTTAGCAATTATAGTTTGCTTGACTGATTTCCATGCTATTGCACCACCACCAAGGGTGAACACATAGCCACTAGTGGATCTTATCACTTCTGAATCAGAAATCCAGTTAGCATCACTGTATCTTTCTAATACAGCAGAAAATCCACTATTTAGGATACCATAATTCATGATTCCTTTCAAATATTTCATCAGTCTTGCTAAAGGAGACCAATGCTCTTGATTGGGATTATGAGTATATCTACTCAGTCTACACAAAGCACAGGCTATATCAGGCCTTGTAAAATTTATTAAATACATCAGACTCCCAATAATCTGAGCATATTTAGACTGAGCAGCTGGGTCAGCTTTATTTTTTTTCAATTAAGAGTTAGCGTCATAAGGAGTAGCCACAGATGTCGCATCAAAACAATCAAACTTCTTAAGAAGTCTCTCAACATAGTGTTCATGTGACAACGCGATACCATCATTACCTCTTATAAATTTAACTCCCAATATCATCCTTACTTCACCCAGATCTTTCATATCAAAATTGAATGATAAAAATAGTTTGGTACTCTGCACAATATTTAAACTTGTACCAAATATAAGCATATCATCAACATATAGACTGATTATCATAAAATCACTACTTAATACTTTGGTATAAACACATTTGTCCACCTCTAGTGAAGAAAAACCATCTCTCATTAAAACATGATCTAATTTTTCATGCCACTGTCTAGGAGCTTGCTTAAGGCCATAAAGAGATTTAATTAATTTACAAACTTTACTTTCTTGCCCAAGAACAACACATCCATCGGGCTGAACTATATAAATTTCTTCTTCCAAATCACCATTTAAAAATATTTTTTTGACATCCATTTGATGAATAAAAAGTTTATGAATGGAAGCCAGAGCAATTAAAAGTCGAATTGAAGAAATTCTAGTCACAGGTACAAATGTATCAAAATAATCAATATTTTATTTTTGAGAAAAGCCTTTTGCTACTAATCAAGCTTTATATTTATCTGCAGAGCTATCAGGATTAAATTTCCTTTTGAAAATCCATTTACAATCAATAGGCTTTGCACCAGGAGGTAAATTAGTTAAAACCCATGTTTTATTTTTCATAACAGAATCAACTTCAAGTTTTATTGTCTCTTTCCAAAATTCAGCATCGGAAGATGTAATAGCTTCAAAATAACTTAATGGTTCACTATTCACAATAGGCTTTGCACCACGAGGTAAATTAGTTAAAAATCATGTTTTATTTTTCATAATAGAATCAACTTCAAGTTATATTGCCTCTTTCCAAAATTCAGCATCAGAAGAAGTAATAACTTCAAAATAACTTAATGGTTCATTATTCACAATAAAAGTTTGAAAAATCATTTCCACAGAAAAAATATTTCTTTCTAGGCCTTTTGCTCTTGTTATTTCCTCAATAGAGGTACTTATTGTATTTCTTTCAATAGGTGCATGAGGAATTTTATCAGATAGTGGAAAAATATGTTCAAAAAATTCAGCATTCTTTGTCTCAAGTATAGTGTTGTAATCAAGCACATCACTTTCTAAAACAAGAAATCTATATGCAGCACTATGTTCAGCATATCCAATAAGTATGCAATTTGCAGTTTTAGAACCTATTTTTTTCTTCTTAGGTTCAGGCAAAAGAACTTTGGCAAGGCATCCCCACACTTTTTAAATATTTTAGGTTAGGTTTATAACCTTTTCATAATTCATAGGGAGTTTTGTCAGTTCTTCTATGAGGAATCCTATTTTGTAAGTGACATGCAGCTAAATTGCTTCACCTCACAAATTATCAGGTGCATTAGCACTAACTAATATCGAGTTCATCATTTTTTTTAATGTTCTATTTTTTCTTTCAGCTACTCTATTAGACTCGGGTGAATACGGAGGAGTTATTTCATGAATAATACTTTCTTTTTCACAATAATCATTTAAGGCTAAATAATCACCTCCTCTATCAGATCTAATTCTTTTGATTTTTCTACTAAGTTGATTTTTCACTTCAGTTTTATAGGAAATAAAGGCACTAAATGCATCATCTTTATTTCTAAGCAAGTACAACTTAGTATATTTAGAAAAATCATCAATAAAAGTCACATAATAACTTTTACCACCTCTAGTCATAGTTTATTTTAAATCACCCAAATCAGTGTGAATTAGAGATAGCAGTTCAGTTTCTCGATTTACAGGAAAACAAGATTTTCTAGTAGTTTTAGTTTCAACACAAATTTCACATTTATCAAAATTATTTGAGTCTAGTCTAGATATTAAACCTAGCAATTGAATTTTCTTTATATGTGAGATATTAACATATCCTAATCTAGCATGTCGTAAAGAGATAGAGTCAATCATATAAGCAGAAGTAGGTGCATTTTTATTAATAACACCATAAACATTAAGTACAAAGAGTCCTTAGTTATAATAGCTCTTTCCAATATACACATCATTTTTTGTCATTATGATCTTATTAGATTCAAATGACATTTTCAACCCCACCTTCAGTAACAAGGCTATAGAAATCAGGTTTGCCCTAATAGTAGGAACATGTGGCACATTCATGAGGGCTAAAGTCTTTCCTGAAGTGAGTTTCAGGAGTACTTTTCCCTTGCCAAGAACTTTGGCAGTCCTTGAGTCTCCAAGGTACTTCATTGTCATCCCCTATGGAAGTATAGGAGGTAAATTCTTCTCGATTTGCACAAATGTGCCGAGTAGCCCCAGAGTCCACCACCCATTATTTCACATTTGCCACAATATTTTCCTGAGAAACGACAGCTGAAATAATATCATCTCCTTCGACAAAGTTAGCCTTAGGAGGATTAATCTTTTTTTTGTCGTTTCATGCTCTCTTCCTGCATTGTGCAGCATGGTGACCTAGTTTTCCACAAACAAAACAAGAGCCTTTCTTTTTCTTAAAGTTAGGGTTATTGGGCTTGTAACTTTTAGACTTATTAGTGTACCTTTTTATTCTTGGTCTGCACTAGATTTGCTTTTAGTGCTGCCATTTTAGCTTTGACATACTCCTTTCTATTGGTATCTTCAATTAGGATATGAGTTACAATTTCCTCGATAGTGAAGCTTGTCTGCTTATGTTTCAAATTGTTCTTGTAATTATTCCATGATTCATGCAGCTTCTCGATCAACACTCCAGCAGCAAACTTTTTTGGCAGTGAGATACCCTCAGCTTTAAGGGGGCATTTTGGTGTTTCACCTCCCCCAAGTCTTCAATTAAAATAATAACCTCCAAGTTTTAAAAATTGGGTAAATGACCTCCTCTTTTTTAATTATGATTAGGATTTAATCATCCTTTAAAAAATAGAAACACCCCAACTCCCCAAGTTCTGAATATGATAAAATGGTCCATCTTCATAATTTTTTTTTTTACCAAAAGTAGTAAATTTCTTCCTCAAAAATCCACCCCCCCAAAATTTCTCCACTTCATTTTAGCTCGAAAACAGACCAAATTCAGTGTTTGAGCTCATAAATTGTTTCAAACTCTTACAAATCTTAGTCCAATCTTCCTTATTTCACTATCCATTTCATAATTTTTGTTTGTAAGAAAGCTCGATAATTTTTTTATTTATTTCGGAGCAAAAGCTTCAAATTTTCGATTTTGCAAGGTATTTTGTCACTACATCTGGTTGTGTTTAGTTCTTTTGAGATATGCATTGTGTTTTCTTCATCTAATAAGCTTCAAAAGCTCTATTTTGTTGCTTTGATGCTACTCCATTAAATGTCTGATTTTCAGATCTGTAGTTTTTAGATCTGTTGTAATAGTTTATCACCAGCCAATCATAGTCGATTGTAGACCTTATCGCAATTAATAAACCATTCATGGGGCGCTATGCAGTAGTGGATGCTGATTTCTAGGATCAATGTGTGGAGATGGCAACATGTTTTCTGGACATTCCATGACAAATGCAACATTACCTATTTTCTTAAAATTAGACGCTATGTATGACAAGTTAGTTAACAACGTTGTTGAACGTAGTTAAACATATTTATTACAGAAAGGTTCAAACTTCTAATTTGAAATAATTAAAATAAATATATATCTAAAAGAATAATAGCACCTTATTAAATTAATAATTTATTATTGAAAGTTTATAAATAGATTATTGTAAAGAAAATATAAGATAATATAAAAAAGGACTACATGTGAACACTTCAAATCTGATACCATAAAAATAAATATATTATCATAAAAATACTACCACTCTACTAAATACATAATCGACTATCTATGGTTTATTCATGGATAATTATAGAATAAAAATTAGTTAATATTAAGAAGGATGATGCGTGTCCATTTCAAATTTGATATAAAACAAAAATAAGCATACATTCAAATATCAGAAGGGATATCTCTGCATCGACTTAGTAATCTTTTTCATCAATCAATAATATAATGTCGTTTGATTAATAAAAAATACGCATTCAAAGAAAAAACTAAAACTTTGTAAATTAATAATCAACCGTCCTAAGTATATTACACATGTCACATTAAATAAACGTAAAAAATCATTTCAAAAAAAAATACCAAGTTTGTGAACTTGATAATCAACCGTTCTAGGTATATTAACATTTGCATACATTAAGAGGCAAGTCCACCAGGTTCACCAAATGCACCACTGAAAATGATTGAAGAATCTCCACCAAATTCACCAAATGCACCCGGTTCACCAAATGGACCATTGGATATGATTGAAGAATCTCCACCAAATACACCCAATCCTAACTAGTCGTTTGTTATTGGTCTGTTTTTTGTTGTTTATGTTTTAATGGTCTAGACCTTTTAATTATGTAATGTTGCTTCAGTTGGTAATATTAGTTTCAGTTGTGTTTTAATTATCCACAACTGTGGTCTATTGATATTATTCATCTCCATGTTTTAAGTTTGATTCTGTTGTAATTTTGATTGTTTACCAAGTATATTCTATTAGATAAATTGTGGAAATATAGGAAAAGCGCTCAGAGTTAACAGTTATCAAACCAATAAAATAACTAAATTACTAGACAAAATTACTTTCACATTAACAAAATTAACTAGACCGACCATCCCAATTTAGGCATTTACAGACTAAACTAATTAGAAGATACGAATCAACCTCTATTTGGTCTAGTGTACACTTATTGAAAAGCTGTGCGTTGAAGTTTTAACATTCAGGATATTATCACGCGCGCGTTTGGTATTTAGGATTTGTGATGTTTGGGGTTTAGGGTCTAGGGTCCACGCGCTTGGGGTTTGGAGTTTGAGCTCTAGGGTTAAGGTAGATCATTTTGGCTTGTGGGTATATTATCAATGATATGAAATTACACTGTTTTTTATTGTCAACATTGCTCAGGTTGATAATATATGCTCATGATTTTGCTTAAAATAATATAAAAATCCCATACTAAACACTAGTAAGGGGGTAATTTAGTAATCTACAAACTAGAAAACCACTCAATGACAATTTTGTTGTATAATGTACCTTAATGATGGTCAATAACATTGATAAGGAGTGACATATATAACATAATGTATACTAATGTTAAGGTTCTGAGAAAGCAAGACATTTTTCTCTAAGCATGGAAGAAGATCACATTACTTGCTTCTCACATTATGGTCATGTACCACTCACATTACTTGCTTCTCACATTATGATCTTCTTCCCAATGTGAGAAGCAAGCAATGTGACCTTCTTCCATGCTTAGAGAAAAGATGTCTTGTTTTCTCAGAACCTTAACATTAGCATACATTATGTTATATATGTTATCCAATGTTACTCCTTATCAATGCTGTTGACCATCATTTAGGTACATTATGCAACAAAATTATCATGTTAGTGATTTTCTAGTTCGTAGATTACTAAATTACCCCTTGCTAGTGTTTAATATAGGGTTATTTTAAGCAAAATCATGAGCGTATATTATCAACCTGAGCAATGTTGAAAGTAAAAAACAGTGTAATTTCGAATCGTTGATAATATACCCACAAGCCAAAATGATCTACCTTAACCCTAGAGCCTAAACTCCGAACCCCAAGCGCGTGGACCCTAGACCCTAAACACCAAACATCATAAACCCTAAATGCTAGTGCGTGATAATATCCTGAACGGTAAAACTTCAATGCTCAGCTTTTCAATAAGTGTACAATAGACCAAATTGACATTGATTCGTATCTTACAATTAGTTTAGTCTGTAAATGCCTAAATGATCTACCTTAACCATAGAGCCCAAACTACAATCCGGATGAATATGGAGATGAATCTGATATTATAATTATTTCATTAAAAAATGTGTTGTCTCAGTCATATTAAATCAAGTTTAGCAGTGATGATTGTCAATCCTAAATACTTGATTATCATGTTTTATAGAAATCACAGTAATTTTAGAAAGTGTACCGTACTATGTTATGGCACATTGAATATTTATTTTGGTTGTTTGTATACTTGACGTGGGTTATCAGTTTAAATGCCAAACGCAATAATAATAATAATAATAATAATAATAATAATAATAATAATAATAATAATAATAATAATAATAATAATAATAATAATAATAATAATAATAGTAATAATAATAATAATAAACAACACATCACCTGAGCGATAGGTGTACAATAGACTGTAGCCAGGTTGTGCATAGACTTTTTATTGACATAGTATGTAACTTAGTTTGTAAATAGACCAAAGTTAAGTAGATGAGATATTATAATGGACAATTATTGAGTAGTTAAGATGTTGCTTATTTATAAATTTAATGCTAAATATTTTAAATCAAATACATTTTTTCAATAGTTGATAATTGACTGTCTACTGCTTGAGTGTAAACCACTCGTTAAATACTATCAACCACTGTGTTGTATAATCAACTATCTTCGTGATGGTCATTAAATAATAAATTGAATAGTGGATAATTGATTAAGTATAAAGATTTTTTGGTTGTGTGTCGTTCAAGTTCGATTTAGAAATTTTAATGGAAGGTATTACTTTGTAAATTGGATTAAATATTGGCGCAAGCTAAGTAAATGAAAGCACACAAAATTTGTATAATCCAAAAGTCTTATTTAACTAACAATAATAACAATAATTTTAAAGCTTTCATTACTAAAAATTCTTTTTGATACATAAAAGATACAAGAGTATACAGGGACTCTTGGAAAAGTTGGAAGGGTGATGTAGTTTTTTTCTTGGTCGATTATTCAATACATTAGTCTTCAATCAATCAACTTGCATTTTATAACCTAAAGCAACAACTCAAGCACAACTAAATAGATAAATCAACATCCATCTCGCTTTCAAGATTATTTTTCTAATGCGACGGTAAGTGATAATTTTACTTGTCTTGGAATGTCAAGCCAATATATTGCCACCTCCACCAATTGATCCAAGAAATCACTATCTGCTACTGCATAATTGCCCATCAATGGTCTATTAATTATCATAAGTAAAGTCAATCATCGACAGGATTGGTTGATGAACTGTTACAGCAGATCTAAAAACCAAACCTCTAATGGAACAACGTCAAAGCAACAAAGTAGAGCTTTTGAAACTTATTAGATGAAGAAAACATAATGCATATCTCGAATGAGCTATATCCAAGTCATTGTAGTGACAAAACACCCTGCAAAATCGAAAAATTAAAGATTTTGCTTCGAAAAAAAATAAATTGGAAAGAAAAAGAAAATAAAATATAACATAAATAGCGTTATCAACGTCCATCTCGCTTTCTGTATTATTTTCTTAGATGTGCTGCGAAGATAAGTAATAATTTCATTTGTCTTGGAATGTCAAACCAGCATGTTGCCATCTCCAACCATTGATCCAAGAAATTAGTATCCACCACTGCATAGCTCCCATGAATGGTCTATTAATTGCGATAAGGTTTACAATCGACTAGGATTGGTTGATGATAAATTGTTACAGCAGATCTGAAAACCACAGATTTGAAAATCAGACCTTTAATGGAGCAGCATCAAAGCAACAAAACAGAGCTTTTGAAGCTTATTAGATGAAGAAAACACAACGTATACCTTGAAAGAGCTAAACCCAAACCAATGTAGTGATAAAACATCTTTCAAAATCAAAAAATTAAAGCTTTTGCTCCGAAAAAAATAAATTGGAAAGCTTTTGAACCAGAATGACGTGTTGGATGTGGGGGGGATGGGGAGGAAAAAAATTATGGAAGAAGATGAAAGGGTTTCGAAAAAATTGGAAGAGAGAATGAAGAAACGATTTAAAATGGTGCAAGACCCGTTTTTGTTTTTGGCCTGGAAAAAATAACCCATGTTTGGGTGATTTATATACTTTTCCACAAGTTTCAAAACCACCCACAAGTTTTTCTATTTCTAATTAGGCTCCCGACCCCCACTTAACAACACTTAAGATTTTTTCCCAATAAAAATAAGTCAAAAAGAAAAGAAGAGGTCATTTAGTTAAGTCAAGTTTTTGGAGGATTTTTTAGTTAAATCTTCTCCAGCTTTAAGGTCTTCAAGCAATTTTTGGAACTCATTGATTTGGACTTCCATTTTTTTTTCATCAGTCATTTGCCAGTGATAAAATTTTTCTACTACAAATTTTTGTTTTGTAGCATCTTCAGCAATGAACGTTTTAATCAAGGCTTCCCAAATGACTTTTGCTTCCTTACAGCTACAGTACATGATATTTGGCTATTTTACCTATATTTTGAGGGTAGTTTTACCATGTTATGATAGTACACCTAAGAGTTTATATGTAAAATTCTCAAGAGTTGATACTAATTGAGTTGTTTGGTGTTGTAGGTTTTGAACATGGTGAATAGAGGCGAAAAGGAGGCTAGAGCCTTGGAGACTTCAAGAACAGAGATTTAGGATTCTTTCTTACTTTTTGTAATATAATTATTCGTGAATTACATTGACATGATTATCATGAATATGAGTGGCTAATTCACCTATTCTAGAGTTGATTGAACCACTCCAATACTTATGTGCTATGAATATTTGTTTTGATGAATGAAATTTGTGAATTTTTCCTATCTAAGTATTTATGTTTTGATTGCTATTGATTGGAAGGGCCCCCAATTGATTGTCCCCTTTATCCTTGTGTGTCTAGGGATAGATTCATGAGTTAGGGTTAAACACTTAGCAATATTTCAATCTAAAACCAAGGTATTACTTAGGTTGTCAATAAGGTGATTTGTGACCATTGGCCCTGATCGTGAACTAAACTTGTAGTCCTAAGTATCTTCATTAATTAATTGAAAAATTGGTTAGTGAAAGTTGCTACTATTACATGTGAGTGAATAGTTGTATAATTGGAGCAAGTGTTCAATGGGAAGAAAACCAAGTTGAATTTGTTAAAGGAATTATTCTAACACATGTGTAGGAGTTGGGTAGATCAATCCTAGACTTTTAAATCCTTGATTAATTATTTCTTAATATTTTGCTATTTACTTTAGTGTTAATTAGTTGTTACATTGAAACCACCACTCAAATACAAATCTTGGGAGTTAATTGGTTAGATAAATTAGTTAGAATAACAACTAGATTTCGAGTGTTCCTTGTGGGATTCGACCTCGGGACTTTAAGTACCGAGCTATATTTGCTGCGACCGCTTAGTCCCTTTTATAGGGCGTAGTTGGGCGTGATCAAATTTTGGAGCCGTTGTTGGGGAACACGGTGTTATTTTAGTTGTTAAAATATCTAGTTTTATTTCTCAATTGACTTCACTTTTGTCATCTTGAACTAACTCTTTGGAATTTGTGTGTTTCAGGTGTATGCATAAGACAAGATCTTAGTCTGCAGAGTTGTAACCGTTTGACCCAAAAATTGAGAGGACATTCCACGCCTTGAAAAGGGCGAATACTGTTGGCAATACACTTAGAAAATCAGAAACCAAAGAAATTGAGATGTATGAAGATTTGGCACTTAATGCTTTTGCTCAGCCTGTGGCTGGAAACTTGGCTTCTGCTATTCGGCTTCTAGAATTTGAAGCTGAGAGTTTTTACATCACCCAAGCTATGGTCAGTCTGTTGTCCAACGCTGGACTTTTCGCTGGTAAATCTACTGACGATCCTCAGAAGCATTTGAAAAAATTCATAAGGGCGTGTGAAACTCAAAAGCATGCTCGAGTTCCGGCTGAGGTCGTGCGATTGATGTTAATCCCATTTTCTTTGACGGATGATGCTGGTGACTGGTTTGATTCTTTGCCAGTCAATTCTATTACTTCGTGGGATGAGTTGGTGATCAAGTTCATGAAGAAATTTTTCCCACCAAACAAAACTGCGAAGTTGGTTGATGAGATACTCATGTTCAGGCAGAACCCACTAGAGACTTTACCAGAAGCTTGGGAGAGGTTCAAGGACTGCTTGCGAAAGTGTCCCAATCATGGAATTCCTGATCAGATGTTGGGACAAAGAATTTACATGGGCATGAGTGATCGAATCAAGGGCAATTTAGATGCAGCTGGTGGAGGAGCATTCTTGAGTAAAACATTTACTGAAGCAAAAGCTCTACTCGATACCGTGGCTCAAAATTCAGGTTGGTTGACTAGAGATGCATATGCTGGCTCAGGCCCAAAGGTTTTGGCTGCTGGAATTGATCATGGGGTTGAAGAGCAAATGTCAAGGCTACAGACTACGCTGGATGTGGCTTTGAAACAATTTAATGAAAATATGCTGAAACCCATTAACCAAGTGGACACACCCGATCCTAGTAATTTTGCTGACTCTGATTTATTGGGTTATACGGAAGATGCCAATTTTTTGAACTATAGGCGGAGGCAGCAATGCAATCAACAAGGTCTAGTTAGACAGGCACAGCAGCCAGCTCCATACAGCACTGCCAGACAGCAGGGTCAGCCAGTTCCTTACCAGAGATAAGCAGCTTACAATAATCAGCAGCAAATGGTATTACCTACGCAGCAAGCTAATGACATAGCTGATATTTAGAGTATGGTGGAGTCTATGGTGGGAGTACACAAGAAGTTGCAAGATCAAGTAACAGCCCATGACACTGCCACTAAGGGAATAGAGACTAAGTTGGGACAACTAGCCATTGCTTTAAACAATAGACCTCAGGGTGCCTTGCCACAGTGGTGAATCCAAAGGATGCAAATCCTAATCAATTGATGACAGTTAGCTTGAGGAATGGTAGAGATTTAGATAAAGAGCAAAAATTGGCTCAGGGAGTAGTACCTAGTGTGCCAATAGTTGACCCTATGGAGGTTCCAGCTAAAGTTGGTGACAAAGATGAAGCTGAAAAAGAGATTACACCTGACCCTGTGACTAAGCCGACTAAAAAGGTAAATGAAGAGGTAAGTGTAAAGCGTAAGACACCACCACCCCCTTATCCCCAAAGGCTCGTAAAATAGCAAAAAGAGAGCTAGTATACGAAATTCATTGATATGCTTAAACAATTATATGTTAACATTTCTTTACTTGAAGCAATTAGAGATGTACCTGGTTATGCTAAAATGATGAAAGATCTTTTGTCCAGAAAGTTTGATTTTTAGGATCTGGCTACGGTCACTCTAACTCACACTTGTAGTGCTGTGGTGACTAAGCCTGTGGCGCAAAAGCTGGCAGACCCAGGTAGTTTTACTATACCTTGCACGATCGGTAAGCACACTTTTGCTAGAGCCTTACTTGATTTAGGAGCTAGTATAAATTTGATGCCTCTATCTATCTATAAAAAGCTTGGTATTGCCAGAGCTAGACCCACCTCTATGAGTCTTCAGTTAGCTGATAGGAGTGTTAAGAGACCTGCAGGGATTTTAGATGATGTTCTAGTGCAAGTGGATAAATTTGTGTTCCCTACAGACTTTGTAATTCTTGATTGTGCATTTGATGAGGATACCCCTATTATTTTAGGGAGGCCTTTCCTTGCTACAGGGAAGGCTATTATAGATTGTGAAGCTGGTGAGATGAAGATGAGGTTAAATGACGAGGAGGTGACCTTTAGTGTTCAAAAATCCATGAGGAGACCTAGTGAGTTTGCTAATTGTTCCATGGCTAATGTCTTAGAGGTAGATGACTTTGAGGATAATGAGTCTTACTATCCTAATGATCCACTAGAAGCTTGTATTATGAATATGGACATCCTTAATGGCGAGGAATGGGAGGAGACTATATTGGCCTTAGAAGGGCGCGGGTTTTGGCTTAGAGAACCATGATTTGAGCCACTTGATTTGGCTAATAGGATAGCACCACCCGCAAAACCATCTACAGAGGAGCCCCTCAGTTGGATTTGTCAAATGTGCAGGTAGAAAGGTTAATGCAGGCTTTGAAGGAGTGCAAGCAGGCGATTGGATGAACTATTGCTGACATCAAGGGAATAAGCCCATCTTTTTGCATGCACAAGATTTCTGTTGGAGGAGGGTGCTAAACCTTCAATATAGCATCAAAGAAGGCTAGTCCCAAACATGAAAGAGGTAGTCAAGAAAGAAATAATAAAGTGGCTAGATGCAGGTATTATCTTTGCAATTTCTGATAGTCAATGGGTATGTCCAGTCCAATGTGTGCCAAAGAAAGGTGGGATGACTGTGGTTAAAAATGAGAATAATGATCTAATCCCCACTGGAACTGTAACTGACTGGCGAATTTGTATGGACTACAGGAAGTTGAATAAAGCCACTAGGAAAGATCACTTCCCCCTTCCCTTTATTGATCAGATGCTTGACAGATTGGCAGGGAGGTCCCATTTTTGTTTCTTAGATGGTTATTCAGGGTATAATCAGATTCATATTGCCCCTGAGGACCAAGAGAAAATGACCTTCACATGTCCCTATGGCACCTTTGCTTTTCGAAGGATGCCATTTGGTTTATGTAATGCGCCTGCCACCTTTCAAAGGTGTATGATGGTTATTTTAACAGACATGGTGGAGGATATTATGGAAGTATTTATGTATGACTTCTCTGTAGTAGGTAACTCTTTTGATGAATGTCTGATTAATTTAGAGAGAGTGTTGAAAAGATGTATTGAAACTAACCTTGTGTTGAATTGGGAGAAGTACCGTTTTATGGTGCAAGAGGGGATAGTCTTAGGACACCAAGTGTCAAGTAGGGGGATTGAGGTTGACAAAGCCAAAGTAGAGGTGATTAAGGATTTGCCTGAGCCCACTTCAGTGAGGGCAATTCGTAGCTTTTTAGGCCATGCTGGTTTCAATAGGAGGTCCATTAAGGACTTCTCTAAGATCTCTCATCCCTTGTGTAAATTGCTTGAAAAGGATCACCCCTTTATTTTTTCTGATGAGTGCCGGTTAGCTTTCAAGGAGCTAAATGAGAGGTTGGTGTCAGCACCAATCATTGTAGCACCTAATTTGAACCATTTGAACTGATGTGTGACGCAAGTGACTATGTTGTTGGTGCAGTGCTTGGGCAAAGGAAGGATAAAATAATGCACCCAGTCTACTACGCTATTCGCATACTGAATAGAGCACAATTGAATTACACCACTACAGAGAAGGAGATGCTAGCTGTAGTATTCGCCTTTGACACGTTTCGTTCCTACCTACTTGGCTCAAAGGTGGTGGTGTATACTGACCATGGTGCAATTCGATATCTAGTTGAGAAAAAGGACTCCAAGCCCCGTTTGATACGGTGGGTGTTGCTATTAGAAGAGTTCGATTTGGAGATCTGTGATTGTAAAGTTACTGAGAACCAGGTTGCAGACCATCTTTCTAGACGTGAAGGAGCTGAGAAGCGAGTTGAGGAAGGTGAGATTTGAGAACATTTTCCGGATGAGCAGTTATTGGCTACTACAATATAAGAAATTCCATGGTATGCTGATATTGCAAACTATCTGGTTAGTGAAATAATTCCTCACGATTTTGACTCTGCGAAAAAGAAAAGGTTCTTGTATGAATGTAGATCTTATTTTTGGGATGAACCTTATTTGTTTAAGATATGTGTTGATAACATGATCCGGAGATGTGTCCCCGCGATAGAACAACCCTCTATTTTGCAGACATGTCATTCTTCACCTTATGGTGGACATTTTGGAGGGACCCGGACAGCTGCTAAGGTGTTGGAAGCAGGCTTCTTTTGGCCTACCTTTTTCAAGGATGCTAACATTTGGGTCCGGGCTTGTGATGAGTGCCAGAGGACCGATAATATCTCTCGTCGTCATGAGATGCGTATGAAACCAATCTTGGAGGTTGATGTATTTGACGTATGGGGGATGGGTCCATTTGTTAGATCCTATGGGAACAAGTACATACTTGTAGCAGTAGATTACTTCTCCAAGTGGGCCGAGGCTGTTGCTCTCCCACTAATGATGCCAAGGGAGTGACTCAATTCCTTAAAAGGAACATCTTCTCTAGATTTGGTACTCCTCGGGCTATCATTAGTAATGGGGGAAGTCATTTTTGCAACCAATTGTTCAAGAGGTTACTGGAAAAGTATGGTGTTCATCATAAAGTTGCCACACCTTACCACCCGCAGACCAGCGAGCAAGTTGAAGTCTCAAATAGAGAGATTAAAAGTGTGCTTCAAAAGACTGTAATTGCTACCAGGACTGATTGGGCAAGGAAGCTAGATGACGCTTTATGGGCTTATAGGACTGCTTACAAGACACCTATAGGGATGACTCCTTACAAGATGGTGTTCGGGAAGGCATGTCACTTGCCTATAGAGTTAGAGCATAGAGCTTTGTGGGCTCTTAGGAGAGTAAATTTGAATTATGACTTTGCAGCTTCTGGCAGGATCAACGAGCTGTACGAACTTGAGGAGAGACGCTTTAACGCTTATGAGAGTCCGAGACTATACAAGGAGAGGATGAAAAACTTGCATGACAAGAGGATAATAGATAGGAGCTTTGAGCCGGGTGAACATGTATTGCTTTATAATTCTAGACTTCGTTTGTTCCCTGGTAAGCTTAAGTCGAGGTGGTCTGGACCATTTAAAGTTGTGCAAGTGGCACCTCATGGAGCTGTGGAAGTAGAGACTTAGGATGGTTCAAGACGATTTAAGGTAAATGGGCAAAGGTTGAAAAGCTACTATAGAATGGAAGAAGAGGTCAAGGTGCTCTCTGTCTGGTACTTTTACGAGTGATTGAAGCTTGCATAATGTCGTGCCACGACTATAAATAAGGCGCTTCTCGGGAGGCAACCCGTGTTTGTAATTGTAAACAAAGAAAAAAAATTAAAAAAAAATACAAAAAAGAGTCGTGCCATGACATTAAATAAGGCGCTGCGTGGGAGGCAACCCGCGATTTTAGTATATTTATCGTTTTACTAATATTTATTTTAATTGTAGGGTATTAATGGCTGATCAAGTTTTGTAGGATTAATGGACAGCTGCAAAGTTCGTGGAACATGCGAAGTGGATCAAGATGAGCAAGCTGAAAAATGGCATGAAACGAGATGTGTAATTGTGAAAAAAAAAGAGCTCGCGCCACGCTAGTACCACACGGGATATTTGGCATGAGGAGCATTTAAGTCTCGTGCCACGAGACTATCACAAGAAATTTTTGTGGGTAAGCTAAAAAAATACAGCGCATAGAGGCTCACAAACGAGGCTACCACGCGGATTTTAAAAGGTCAGGTAAGTAATTTTCAATTAAAAAAAAAAAGAATGCAGAAAAACAAAAAGAACAAAAACATAACACAACGTTCCCTCCTCCATTATCAGTATACGTACAACGCTTTCCCTACCCTCTCCTCAAACCCTTTACCCGTTACAACTCACCACCGCTGGAGCTGCCACTGCAGAGCAGCCACCACCGCCGAACTCCGACGATCAGGTATGCACACTCTCTCTCTTCTCTCCGCTCTATTCCTCTGTCCCGCCAATCCTAATCCCTGTTCCAGTCAACCCACCCCTGTTCCCGTCACCCCCACCCCTGTCCCGACTAACCCCACTCCTTATACCACGTCCCCACCCCTGTTCCCAATCACTCCTTCCCCTTAAACCCGTTATCCCCACCCCTATTCCCGTTACTTAACAAGCAATATGTATGTTTCAACTTTGGTTATTAATTTATAATTACAGAGGGGATCATCAAGTAGTACTGAGATTTAATAGATTGCTAAAGCATCGTCCTTCTTCTCTTGCTATTGTTTGTTATGTAACTCCAAGTTTGAGCATTGTATGGTTGGTGATTCCAAAAATTGGTCTGTGCTTACAAAGCTCAGATATATAGTCTCCCTTGCTTGAATATGGTATTGTATATGTTGCTATACATGTGATTTCTGGGCTAAAAATTGACCAAGTGCTATATTGCTATGCTATACTGCGGTATTTCTTGCCGTAGCGGCTGTTGGGTTTACTAACAGTGAGGGCGAGTTGGTTTAGCTCTTGTGACTGAATATTTGAGTTTACTGGTTGCTTGACGTCATATTTAAATTGCTCTTTGGTTTGTTAAGCGAGCGAGCGCATATGTATGTGACTCAATGCTAGTGTTTAGACTGTTTGTAAGCTGTTTGGTAGTGAATTATGAAGCGCTGGAGGGGCTGGTTGTTTTATGTATATTGTGATGCTTTTATTGGTAAAAAAAAATTGTTAGGGACCTTATTGATGCTTTGAATTAAAGCGGGGAAGTCTGATTACCCGTCCACTTTTTGTGTTATTGGAATGATTTTTGAAGTGTCACTTGTTGAGTACTTGAAGTTGTGCAAGTCGTTAGTTGATTCAAAGGCTCTTTGTCGCGGTGTTTCATGTTCTGCATTGCTCTTTGTGTGTTGCTAAGCTAAATTTTTGTATTTTTATCTTATTCTGTTTTATTACTGGGTTGTTTTCTCTTTGATTGTAGGAGTCCAAATGGGACGTGTCAGAAAGAATACTGGGCAGGAGAAGGAAAATGATTCGGAGCAACAACTTGCAGCCAAGCGGAGGGAAGATAGTTTCTCACACTGTTTGGCGTGATGATCGAGCCAAAGAAGATTACAAAGGGATTTGTGGTAAGACATTTCTGAGTGAATCACCTATTGACACTGAGATGTGTAGGAGAAAGTTTCCAGATGTGTTGGAGGAAATTCAGAGGAGACAGTGGGATGTGTTGCTAACTGAGTTTGGCAAAGCCAACATATCTTGGGTTCGTGACCTGTTGGCTAATTGGAGGATGGATGTTGATAATATGGTAAATGTTCGTGGAAAAATGGTTGACATATCTCCTGATAAGTTGAATGTGTTCCTGGAGCTCCCATAGGTTGATAGAGCTGCACTTCAGGCTATTGTGAATGCACCAGATATTGATGATATCAGAAGTGCGATATGTGATGATAATCAAAAGGAAAAGTGGAAGGCGAGTTCAGGGTCTCCCCACAACACCTTAGCTTTCAAAAATTTCTCTAAGAAAGCGAGAGTGTATCTGAGATTTGTTTACTTGCATTTGATTCCCTGTAAGCACATCACAGACATACGGTTTGAGAGAGTTATTGCTACCTATGCGTTGATGAAAAAGATTGATATTAATGTGGGCTATTTGATGTTTCGAGAGTTGCAGCACACTCGAGAAAATATGCAGTGGCGCATTTCTTTCCTAACACTTTGACCAAATATATGCGGTCATTGAAGGTAGTGGTTGATAATGGAGATGAAAAGGAGCAAGAAACTCCAAAGAGAGTCGATATCACAAATATCAAGAGCCCGGATAAAGATAGAGTGGAGAAGTTATCGTATGAGCGACGCTTGGATAGACTTGAGCGGATGCTACTTCGCCAATGGCGTGCCACAGAGCTTGATATGAAGATGAAAGGCGTGGATCTCAGTCTTCTTATGACTGAGTTGCCTTACACTGCTGATGAGTGCTTGCTAGTTGGCTTTTCGCCTGAGGTTGAGCTACATGTTGTTTCTACTATGGTTGCATCATCCCAGGTAGTTTCTACTCCTTTTTTTCTACCCATATGGATGCTCCGAGAGCTGCTGCCACCTCTTCTGGTGGGCATGCTGATACTGCAGTAGCTGCTGTGACTATTTCTGATGTTGTTCCTAGTGCACGTCCTGATGCGAGCACCAGTTGTTCGACTACTACTGCTTGACAGAGAGTACCACCCCCCTACTTGTTAAATATGTTTTTGTTATAGTGCAGTGAGGACACTGTCTGCTCTTAAGTGTGGGGTGGGAGTTTATTGTGTTGGCACTTGTTTATTTTAGGATGTTTTCATACTTTCTTGTCACTTGACAGTTTTTGATTTATTTCTTGCTTTCTAGTTTTTGTTGGGTCTATAATATCCTAAATATTCATGGCCTATAATAGAATAGTATTATGAATATTTAGTAGTTCATTAATATTAAAGTTAATTTTTAGCTTAGTTATTTTTTAACATGTCAATAATCTCTTTGGGTTTTCTTAGCCTTGGTTCTTTCCCATTGAGTTATTTATGCTGAACCAGGCAGTCTGTAGGTTAGATAATACTTAAAATAAATAAATAAAAAAATTCCTAAGAGCTCAGAAGGAGGAAAAAATGGAGAGTAGGCAGAAAAAAGAAGAAGTGAGGAATTCGAAAGGCAACCCTTAGCTAGAACTACCTACATATTTTTGAACTTTCTTTTTGAGTTCATAGTGAGGTATTGCGAGGTGAAACTGAATTGATCTTTGAGTTCCATGTACAGTTTGTGGTGAGTTTATTTGTATACTTCTCATTCTTTCATGTTAAGTCTAGAACTTGTCCTGCTTGTTGTTTGAGGAGAAATCCTAGGTAGTCTTGATCTTAAGAATGAAAGTAGGCCTTCTTTGGCCCGCCAGTTCCTAAATTAGCCTACCTAATGAACATATTCCTTAGAGTCCCCAATTTGAGCCTATTGACCTTTTCTTTGGCAACATGAATTACAAGCACTATCTATTTTCCTATTTACCTCTCTTGTTATCCATCTTCCCATTAACTACTTTAGGTTGTGTGTTTGGAAAGATTGTGGGTTATTAATAAGAGTTGTTGTATACTTGGGAAGAAAGTTGCAAAAGAATAAAGGAATGAAATACTTGATATTCTCCTCGTATAAAAAAAATAAAAGATGGGGGCAATGTTCCTATGCTCGGTTAAGGGTGAAACCTCGAGTATGAACACGCCAAAGACACCGTAGTGAGGTTGATGTGTCTCATTGAACTCTTAGGTCCCCAATCATCCAAGTGTTGTGAAAATCATAGAAAAAAAGAAGAAGAAGAGAATGAGTTGATGAATAAACGAGGAGAAAGGTGAGGAAAAATTAGTAGTAAGTGATGTTTAAAGTGTTGAGGGAAAAAATTAGTCACTATATACCCAAAAGTGTACCACACCTTACCCCAAGCCAACATTACAAGCTATGAAAAAACCCTACTTGACTTTTGATTGAGACTCCTACATTAGTGGATAACAACAAAATGGGCAAGCCTATGGTACTTTTCTGTTCGGCCATTTATAGCTTCATTGAGGTAGGCCTTGGCTTTTCAATCCACGAAGCCTTATAGACGACATAGGGCATAAGATTGATACTTGCTCCTAAATCACATAACACTCTTTAAAAATGTCTCCTACCAATAGTGCAAGAATATAGTGAATGCTCCCAAATCTTCCATTTTCAAAAGAATAGTATGGGACATGATTGCACTATATTGGTGGGCCACCTTGATAGTTTTAAAATCCATAAACTTTTTCTTGGTGACCAAGTCTTTTACAAAATTTGCCACATCCGGCATTTGGCCTAAGGCATCGACCAATGGGAGATTAATGGATGTTGTGGTAATCTTTTTCCCAAACTTTCTTGGCATGATTGACTTGTCTCAACTTTGCATTTCATTAGAGAAATGGAGAAGTAGGATTTGGGATAGTGGTTTGGGTAGGAATGTTTTCTATGGGCGGTGGATTTTGTTTGGTGGCTTTTTGGCTAGTAGTGGATTTTTGGATTGGTACGTTTTGGTCATTGACACTTTGTGGTTCCACCTCATCCTGCACATCCTCACTGGTATCACGTCCACTTCTTCAGTTACTTCATCAAGAATCACATCATTTTCATCCCCAACCATCTTTGGATCATCCCAAGTCTTTCCACTTCTTGTCATAATCCATGACTTGATTTTTTCCATTCTTCTTAGAGTTCACTACCGTATCATTTGGTAGGGCCCTTGAGGTCTTTGATTCACTTGGTGAGACAATTGGCTATATTGAGACTCAAGCGCATTGATGAAAGTTGAATGAGAATTCATGGTTAGCTTGATCTCTTTAATGTCTCCCGAGTTTCCTTCTTGAAGTTTTAACATTCTTCCCATCATATCTTCAAGCCTTGAGTTCTTAAGATTGCTTGAACTTTGTGTTGCATGTTTTGACATCATTGATTGTTATGTTACTCGTTTCCCTAATTTGTGTCATACCACATTTGGGTGTTACCCCATTGATTGTTGCTTGGTGGTTGTTGCCTCCATTGGCCTTGGTTTTATTGATAACCTTGTTGATAAGGCCGGCTTCCTTTTCGTGCTCTTGGAACTCTTCATTACCAACTTGCTCTTCTTGGCCTTGAGGGACAAAATCCATTGGAGCATAACCCATAGGATAGGGTTGGTGTGATTAGGCTCATGGTGCACTTTCTTGGGAGCCATGCCAATTGCATTGACCTTTTTGTTTAGTGCCTCTTGGGTTTGCTTCAATTGGTTCTTGGCAAGTAACTGCACAATCGTGACCAATTGATCTATTCTCTCATCTTGGGCTTCCATAGCCCTTGTAATAGCATCCTTATTGGGGTCACTCTAGGGTTGCCTTCACAATATTGATTTCCATTCTCTTGATTGCCTTGTAGCCTTGTTGATGATACCAGTCGCTTTTTGAAAAGTGCCTTCCGTTAGACCTCTTTGAACCACATGATTGATTGTTGTTTGGTGTGTGTCATCAAGACCCCAATAAAAGGTCTCCAATAAGACACTATCCAGAAACCCATGACCGGGTCAAGCATGAATAAGCTTTGTGGACCTCTCCCAAGCCTTCTGCAAAGCCTCTCCAACAAGTTGTTGGAAGTACTCATCTAGGAAATCCTTGACCAGCTCTTCCCATGTGTGTATACTCCGTCTTGGAAAACTAGCCGACCACACCCTAGCCTTCCCTTTGAGAGAGAATGAGAACAACCTAAGGCAGAAAGCATCTTCGATCACAGTAGCTGAAACGACCTTAGGTAGTCGTTTCGGGAGATAGGACTCTGATTTACGTGCCAATAATTTTAAAATCTTCGTAAGGTCCATTGGGACTTATCTGTAAAATTTGAGCTAAATCAGACCTCGTTTGGTAGGCATCGGAAGAAGGTTTCAGTTTTTATTGTCGGTAAATCTTAAAAAGAGGTTTTCGAGCTCAATTTTGGCTAATGGGCTCCGATTGAAAATTCGAAAGCGCCGTTAGGTTTGTATGATTATTTGTGACATGTGTGAATTTTTGAAGTGAATTTCGAGGTTGTTCGGCTGATTTCGGCTAAAGTTCCGAAAATTAATAATTTGATCTTTTTTCCTTTTAATTTGCATCTTCAATTTCGGGAGTCCGATTTGAGATCCGCTTTAGCGAGTGTGTTACATATATTTTTTATAACTTACTTGAGAAATTTGGGATTATTTCAAATTTTGTAGGGTTCTATTTTAAGTTTAGTCGTCGTAGCGAATTTTCCAAAAAAAAAAAAAAAAGAGGAAAAGAAAAAGAATACTAAGGTCTAAGGCGGTGGCTGCATTAAAGTATATATTCCTTAGCTTTATAGTTAAACGACAAGATCGAAAGAGAAACAAGGAAAACGAAACAGAAACAATAAAGTGCGAGAAAGCAGAGGCGAAAAAAATGTCTGAAAATGAGAAAAGAGCCGGAAAAAGATAGAATTTTCTCTCCGAAACATTTAGGTAATGATCTTAATGCATTATTTGAGTTTATTACGTGTGTTTGAATATATTTTAACAGTAAAAATTGGGATATTAGACATCATTTTAATAAGGTCAATTAATAGTTTAAAGGGTTAGTTGGACCCTGATAATGGAATTGATTATATATTCGTACTCAGGGAGTTATGGGCTACCCATAAATATAATTCATTTAGGGTTTGGTTATGTGACATTACGGATAGTACAAATATACGGATCGGGTCGCACGCCGCGACAGTACAAATATATGGATCTGGTCGCACGCTCCGATAGTATAAATATATGGATCGGGTCGCACGCCGCGACAGTATAAATATATGGATCGGGTCGCACGCCGCGACAGTATAAATATATGGATCGGGTCGAACACTGATACAGTATGTATTTCTGATTGTTGATATATTCGGGATACTTAAAAACCTATATGTTCTATCTATCTTATGTCCCCGGTTGTTTATGAGTTTATGATTCCATACGTGTTTCCAGTTATTATCTGGTTCTGCCTTTTTATAGTTTAAATAAGATGGATTTTGTATACTTGTTTTTCTTCTCCCTGGCTAGCTATCCTATTCTTTGAGGTGGCTAGTCTGCCCCACTTATTGAGTCCTTTTCACTCACCCTTGTTTGTTGTTTGTTTCTTGTCTATCTATGTCGTTTCGGCAGGTTCGCTCCAAGATTGAGTTCGACATGTTGTGAAGGAGCGAAGACGACTTCAGCTATCAGGGTGAGCCAACTTTTATTCCTGATGGCCACCAGATTTATGTTTATTATTTTAGTTGTATTTTGCTCCCTTCAGGAGGTATCCGTCTTTCTTTGTACTCTTAGATGTCTAGTCTGGATAGCCCTAAACCTAGTATATTGGGTAGTCAGCTGTAATTTCCTTTGTACAGCTTAAAGGTATCAGTATGTCTGTGCTTTTTCTAAAGTCTTATTCTTATTTATGAGTTGGATTTATATTTATTTTCCTAATTCAGTTGTTAAGGGTTTGCCCGACGGGTCTAGGGGAGGATGTCGGGTACCCGCACGGTCTAGCCAGATTCCGGGTCGTGTCAGTTGGTATCAGAGCCCAGTTTAGAGTCTATCCAGACTAAGAAAGTGTTTAGTAGAGTCTCGCTGATGGGTACGTAGACATCCGTACTTATCTACGAGGGGCTATGATGGCATTTAGGAAGTTTCACTTCCTTCTTTTCTGATCGTGCGTCGGTCTAGGATGCAAAAGTATTTTCGTTAATTCGTTCGTGGTAATTGTGAACCCTCGTGCGACAAATCAGCAAATGGTAGGAGTTCAGGACGAAGTAGTCTATCCTAGGGCTAGAGCTACTCAAGCCCCGAGAGTTGTGGATCGTGGTGACGATCCAGTCGCACAGGCCCCAGTTGTACGAGCTCGCGACCGGCAAGGGAGCAGGGCCTTGTGGTTCCCTTGGCTCTCTATGATGCTTTTATGAGAATCTTGGCGACGCAGATACCGCAAGAACCTATTATTCGCTAGGCCGCTTATCAGGTTGCCGCAGATGCAGACGTTCCGTCTCAGGGAGCTCCTATTCCTGTTCTTAACATTACCGCAGTAAATTATGTTCCGGAGGCAGCATGTGTTGTGCCTCTAGTTATTCTGGCTGGTTAGCTAGCCTGAGTAATGGCTCGGTCCGAGTGTCCGAAGAGGCTGCATTATTCTACCCAATTGAACTTTCTGATGTTCGTAGGCCATGCATCAAATAATCCCTATGTAAGTTTTTTTTAAAATAAAATGATGTCAGTGTATCATTCAGGCTCTTGATTATATCGAGCGGTATGGTGTTGATTATTCTGCTTTTCAGTTTCAGGGTCCAGCCTTTGATTGGTGGACCGCTCTCTTATTAGCTAACTTGGTTCGATTTTTTTCTAGATGCATGGAAAAAGTTCCTTTCGCATGATGAGCGAGATGGAAAGCATCGCCAGTTTGAGTGGATTAGACAGGGTAGCCTGTCGGTTAGCCTGTTAGTTTCAGAATATGAGATTGAATTCTCTAGAATGGTTAGGTATGCACTAGAACTAGTCCATGAACCTTCTGAGAATGTTCAAAGATTTACTGGTGACCTTTCTCCTTCCTTGAGATCCCAGATGGCTCGAGAAATTGAGGTTGGGACTTCATTTGATGTCGTTGTTGATATTGCTCAGAGGTATTGCGCATACCATAAGTTAGAGAGGGAAGAGTTAGAGCGGGAGAGCAAAAGATCCCACGGCCCTGGTGGGCATCATGGTACCTCCTTTGGATGTAAGAGTTTTGATTATTTTGGGAGGTTATTTTCCAGGTTATCTCAGTTTACCTCTCCTTGGGATTCAGTGTTGGTAGGATGATAGATCCTAATTCGTCACTATAAGAAAGTGTTATCGTTTCTTCTGGTGGAAAGCGATTGACAAATAATATTCGATCTATGTGTCTTCCTTTGGTTCAAGATGCTTGTAGAGTCATGTTATTCTATGAGCTTGTCTTAGTTATAAAAGGGTTTTCTGGTAAATTGTCAGAGTTCTTATTGGGAGGTTAAATTGGCATAGATGTCGTTCCATAAAGCTTATTTAATGTCTATTCCTTCAATTGCGATTCTTTGGTTAGCCGACTCGGATGTACTCTAGCTCTGGTAGCCAAGAAAATAGAAAGGTGAGCTTCCTGAAGCTCTAATTATTCCTATCCTCAGTCCATTACCATTTTTTCTTCATCCGGTACTAGTGAGCTTGGGCGGTTAGTAGCCGTTGGTGATGTTCCCTGTGTTGAGCCAGAGTACGTGTCAAGGTAGATGGGTAAGTACATCATTGTGTTTAGGACTACAAAAGGTAATGAGGGGCATCATTTGACCTCTGATTTGATCCATCAGGCGGTGATGCTTATGGCAAAGATATGGAGTTGTGAACTCGAGAGTTGCAGTCGTTTGGCAACTCGATAGGGTAATTTGGTAGCTCGGGTCTGAGCTGCGTTATGGTTTAGCTAAGTCTTCCTTAGTCCAGCAGACCGTGCGAGGAGGACTATTTCTATTTAAATTAACTTTATGAGTTTATGCTCTAAGTAGAGGAGTCTTCCTCCAATACTGAATGCTAATATTAAATCTTTAAGACATTGCTGAAGCGTAAGCTAATTCTTAGTTTCATCGACTTATTCTATATTGAAAAGTATATCGACGAGGTGATTTGTTGGCGGAATCATTTTAACCCATCCAGCGTTCCGTGTATCTTTGTTTTGAAAATGTAAGACTCTCCTCTCGTGATCGAGGAATGGTCAGCCTAGTCAGAATAAGCTGGGCAATGGTGTTATGATATTATCCAGATATATTTTATTCCAAAAGTTTGATATGCGTGTTATAATTCTGATCTTGTAATCAGGAGATAATGCCCGTGGAGTAGGATATGAAGGTCGTGCAGGTTCTATTGTTATATGTGTGAATTTTTCTTTAGACCTAGGCTCGTTCGAGGACGAACGAGAGTCTAAGTGGAGGAGAATGAAACGACCTTAGGTAGTCGTTTCGGGAGATAGGACTCTGATATACATGACAATAATTTTAAAATCTTCGTAAGGTCCATTGGGACTTATCTGTAAAATTTGAGCTAAATCAGACCTCGTTTGGTAGGCATCGGAAGAAGGTTTCAGTTTTTATTGTCGGTAAATCTTAAAAAGAGGTTTTCGAGCTCAATTTTGGCTAATGGGCTCCGATTGCAAATTCGAAAGCGCCGTTAGGTTTGTATGATTATTTGTGACATGTGTGAATTTTTGAAGTGAATTTCGAGGTTGTTCGGCTGATTTCGGCTAAAGTTCCGAAAATTAATAATTTGATCTTTTTTCCTTTTAATTTGCATCTTCATTTTGGGAGTCCGATTTGAGATCCGCTTTAGCGAGTGTGTTACATATATTTTTATAACTTACTTGAGAAATTTGGGATTATTTCGAATTTTGTAGGGTTCTATTTTAAGTTTAGTCGTCGTAGCGAATTTTCAAAAAAAAAAAAAAAGAGGAAAAGAAAAAGAATACTAAGGTCTAAGGCGGTGGCTGCATTAAAGTATATATTCCTTAGCTTTATAGTTAAACGACAAGATCGAAAGAGAAACAAGGAAAACGAAACAGAAACAATAAAGTGCGAGAAAGCAGAGGCGAAAAAAATGTCTGAAAATAAGAAAAGAGCCGGAAAAAGATAGAATTTTCTCTCCGAAACATTCAGGTAATGATCTTAATGCATTATTTGAGTTTATTACGTGTGTTTGAATATATTTTAACAGTAAAAATTGGGATATTAGACATCGTTTTAATAAGGTCAATTAATAGTTTAAAGGGTTAGTTGGACCCTGATAATGGAATTGATTATATATTCGTACTCAGGGAGTTATGGGCTACCCATAAATATAATTCATTTAGGGTTTGGTTATGTGACATTAAACCCTGTACATAGGCCTGGCCTGCGTATTGCGTATGCGAATAGGGTATCAGGTTCCTAACTGGATTGCCCTAAGACGTAAGGAATGAAGCCTTTAGCCTAATTTGATATATTTTCTGCTTATTGAATAAGTAGGATCGTTTGGCATGAATCCAAAGGATAAAGCGGTTGTTAAGTAGCACTTTGAAATAAGGTAAGTGTTTGTATCCATTTCTTTGGAGGCCCTTGGCCTTGTGGATAATCTACCACGTGTTCCTTACGTGTGTAGCTGCCGATAGGCGTACTCATTACGCCTAAGCTTTGGATTTACATTGTATATTATATGTTATGTCCTGTTGTTGGTATTGTATTGAGTATCTGAGCATTGTACTCTGGATGTCATCATTGCATATACTTCCCGATAATCGATGAGAGTCCTGAGCCGGTGAAGGGTCATCATTGCATATACTTCCCCGGTAATCGATAAGAGTCCCGAGCCGGTGAAGGGTCATCATTGCATATACTTCCTGGTAATCGATGAGCGTCCTGAGCCAGTGAAGGGTCATCATTGCATATACTTCCCGGTAATCGATGAGAGTCCCGAGCCGGTGATGGGTCATTATACTTCCCGGTAATCGATGATAGTCCCGAGCCGGTGAAGGGTCATCATTGCATATACTTTCCGGTAATCGATGAGAGTTCCGAGCCGGTAAAGGATTATTACTATATGTACTTCCCGGTAATCGATGAGAGTCCCGAGCAGGTGAAGGGTCATTATTGCATATACTTCCCGGTAATCGATGAGAGTCCCGAGCCGGTGAAGGGTCATTATTGCATATATATCCTGGCAGACGATGAGAGTCCCGCGCTAGAGATAGGTATCAGGTACATGTGACCGCATTGCATCATACCTCATTCATCTCATTTCATTGCACTGCATACTGACTATTGCATTTCTATTGTGTTGTGTTTTATGTATGCGGTATGTATACCATGTTGTGGACATATTTTAGTTGCCTATATGTTTCTGACTATTTTATGCCCCTAATTGGTTTATATGCTTTAGTTATATGGATCGGGTTGCACGTCGTAAGAGTATAAATATATGGATCGGGTTGTACGCCGCGACAATATAAATATATGGATCGGGTTGCACGCCGCGACAGTACAAATATATGGATCAGGTCGCACGCCGCGATAGTACAAATATATGGATCGGGTCGCACGCCGCGACAGTACAAATATATGGATCGGGTCGCACGCCGCGACAGTACAAATCTATGGATCGGGTCGCACGCCACGACAGTATAAATATATGGATCGGGCCGCACGCCACGACAGTATAAATATATGGATTGGGACGCATGCTGCTACAATATAAATATATGGATCGGGTTGCACGCCGCGACAGTATAAATATATGGATCGGGTCGCACGCCGAGACAGTATGTATTTATGATTGTTGATATGTTCGGGATACTTATTAACCTATATGTTCTATCTATCTTATGTCCCTGGTTGTTTATGAGTTTATGATTCCGTACGTGTTTCAAGTTATTATCTGGCTCTGCCTTTTTATAGTTTAAATAAGATTGATTTGGTTTACCTGTTTTTCTTCTCCCTGGCTAGCTATCCTATTCTTTGAGGTGGCTAGTCTGCCCCACTTATTGAGTCCTTTTGACTCACCCTTGTTTGTTGTTTGTTTCTTGTCTATCTATTTCATTTCGGCAGGTTCGCTCCAGGATTGAGTTCGCCACGTTGTGAAGCAGCGAAGACGATTTCAGCTGTCAGGGTGAGCCAGCTTTTATTCCAGATGGCCACTAAATTTATGTTTATTATTTCAGCTGTATTTTGCTCCCTTCAGGAGGTATGTGTCTTTCTTTGTACTCTTAGATGTCTAGTCTGGATAGCCCTAAACCTAGTATATTGGGTAGTCAGCTATAATTTCCTTTGTACAGCTTAAAGGTATCAGTATGTCTGTGTTTTTCTCTAAAGTATTATTCTTATTTATAAGTTGGATTTATATTCATTTTTCTAATTAAGTTGTTAAGGGTTGGCCCGACGGGTCTAGGGGAGGATGTCGGGTGCCCCCACGGCCTAGCCGGGTTCCGGGTCGTGTCAGTAGCATGTTGGTTTAGAGTGCATATTTAAAGAAATATTTGGAGATGCTTTTTTGGGTCTTTATCTTTCCCACTCCGAAGTAGTCCTTGATTGTCAAGAGAGTTCATTGCGGCCGAAGGCATTTGAAATGTAGCATTGCCCCTAATAGGAGGAGGGACAATAGCTCCAACATAACCACCATCATTGATTGCCTCCCTTCTCACATTTCTTCTTGATCTAGCCGAGCTTGGGCATTCGGTTGAACATTATGAGCTCCATCAACTTGATCCCCTAGGGGGTCAAGTATCTCCACATTATCATCATTGTTCAATCCAAGATCCTCCACATTGTCATTGGGTGGTGGGGGTGGGGGTAGGGTTGGTCCACCTCCCATATTTGGTGGTGGGGGTACACCTCCCACATTTGGTACTTGTACTCTTGGTGGCATTTCGTGAAAACACCTACAAATCTAAGAAAAACAAAACAAAAAGTGAAAAGAGCAATGATTAACAAACTAAGACGAGAAACTAAACTACTTATACTAATTGGTCAAACTGAAGTTCCCGGAAATGGCGCCAATTTATGACATGATATAAGTACTGGGTCATAAATACCTGGTCGTGAGAATAGGATCGAACTCAAGGAACTTGCTCGTTGACAACTAGATAGTTAAGTAATGAAGTACGATTGAAATAGTTGAGTGAATCCTAGAATAGAGATTGAATAATCTAAAGTTAACAATTGTAGAAAGCATAATGATTAAAGTGTATCAATATAAAGAGAGAAATAGAGTTCTAACCTCCACCTAATCCATTAACCAAGGTACTAGATAATCCTTATCTCAAGTTTGGTCACCCAATGGACCTCGCTCAAATATACTCAATTCACCCATCTCGGTGATAAATGAGACTTATAACTCTTCACCTTTTGGTGCAAAGAGTTGTTGCTTAGAGTACTAGTGACTAGTTCCAAGTAGGATATCCCCCTTTTGGTGTTCAACCCGTTAATCCAGGGTAAATACAACAACACCTACCCTCGATATCCTATCACAACTTTACCCATTCTAAAAGTACCCTCTCGATGTAAATCTAGTACTATAGGGCTCAATTTGAGTTGTGCACCTCAAGTTGTAATACTAAGATTGAAAGTAGTTAAATGGGGTATTCTCAATAGATTTAAGGCTAATTAGACTAGACCCATTCGCTTATTGGATTAGGTTTTGATTATAACCCTAGTCATGGATTTAGCTACTCATGATTTGAAATGAAGAAATACTTGTAATAGATAGATTTTGTATTGAAATAAGTATCAAATAGTGTATATTACCAAATATGATTCAATCTTGTACAAGGAATGAAAGCTTGACAAAGAAGTCATGAACTCTGTCTCTTGCTTGCTCTCCAAGTCGATGTTATGTAAAATATTGATTGAAATATCTAACTCTAAGTATTTATAGTTTTTGCTTTAACTAATTACAAAAATGCCATTTTGCATGTTGGGCTGGGGTCCTTTTAGAAAGGTTGGGGCCTTTTAGGAAATTGCTTCAGATTTGGATTTGGATACAAGGGAAAGGGCTGAGGCCTTTTTGAAACGCTTGAGGCCCTTCTAGGAAGTTCTGGATTAGGCGATCCACATTTTGATGGGCGGCCACCCTCTCTTTCTTTTTCATGAAACGGCTGAGGCCCAATTTTTTTGGTAGTCCGCCCTTTTCCTTCAAATAATTTCCAGAATAGCTGATTTGGGCAGCAGCCCTTTGAAAGGGCGGCAACACTTCTCTCTTGTTGTGATGAAGCTCTTTCTATTGGGCTGGTGCCATTTAGGCACCCCTTTTTCTTGGCGTGATTTTCACTCAGGGTAAGTGCGGGCACCCTTTACATGGGCGGCCGCACTTTCCTTGTTTCTGCAGCTTCTTGAATTTGTTCCATTCTTCTTGGGTATTTTTCTATTTTTGGTCTTTTTTCTTCCCAATTGGCATAAATACTTGAAACCAAGCACAAACACATCATTTTTTCTATTGATTGGTCACTTTGGATTCAAAGACAAAAGTCTAAGCGAGTTAATTTAAGCCAAATACTCCCGCATCACTGTGCTAACATGTCTTGCAGCTACTCTTTCTACATAGTATGTGCGCAAGCTGGTTACATGAGTTTTCCTTCTCTAAGCATAATGTTCACTGGATCGAATTTTCGCTATACACCCTTTGATACGAGTTATGAAAATAAGTCAGCCACCCATAGATATACTAGACTTATTGGGAAAAGTGGATTCAAAAAGTTTTTTCATGAATTTGGGTTGGCTGAACCAGTTAAGTGACAGAGATTCAAGGTTTTCTTTTACTATCCCTGTACGTTGATCTGCTTTTATTAGATTACTAGGTTACTGGAATAACGAGGTTCAAGATTCGCCCAACCTTTTAAACTTTGTGCTAGATGGGGCCTATGAAGATTAGGGCAGGTAGATTTAAAACTTGATTATCTTTACGTATTTGGAACTCCATAAAGATGAGGCAGATTATATTAGAAGAAGGTCAAATGACTCTTCTAGAGAAGCTTCAACTACACCAACCTTGAATTAACGGAGGAGTTGCCCTTTGTATTTGCACAAGCTTCTTCAATGTTTTTCACACAGAAATTTCAGAAATAATGTGCTGCTTAAGGGTAGTGAAAGCAAAGGTTACTTTAAAATGCTCATAGTCCAAATTTCACGTGGTTGACTTTTGAAAAAGCTGGAGAATTGAATTTGTAGGAATTTGATGATGGCAATTTCTGTCGGTACTTATTTGAGGATTTATTTATACATGAAATTAATTTTTTACATACACGAATAGATTTATTTTGTACAATAGGTAAGAAACATTGAAACCTATAGATGTTGGGCTCGTGCTGGCACAGGCTGCGTCCATCTAGTGTGTATATATGTAAAAAGTTGCAAGTATTAGATTCGTATGGCCCAACGTGCAAACGGCTATATCAAGCCTAAAGCAAGAACCTTTATCAGCTGAATAACCAGACGGGCAGACACTTCTTGAACTCGATTTCAATGAACGATTAAAATGTGATAAGAAACATGAGTTTACAAATATCGAGGCATGAGTTTAATTCCTTAATAGTTACTGAAGACAAAACATGAATGGTTTGAAGGGAAATACTAACTGAAACTAATACGTTCAACACAAGAAATGAAATTGGCATATTGTTCATATTTTCAGCATAAGAAAAATAAATAAAAAATAGAAAAAGGAAAGATATTAGCATTTTAGATGTCGGGTTGGGTTGGGTCGGGTCTCATCTTCTCCACCCGATTTAGCAAAGATTTAAATTCTGATCTTCAATCTTTGCCTTGTATGAGCTTGATTGTAAAAAATTTTGTCATTAATAGTTGTAGTACCCAAAGTATGGCTAAGAAGTAGATTGGGGAAATGTGGGGAATCCAAAATAGGTATGCTATTGGTTACCTTGGGTTAACGGTTCGGAATACCAAAAGGGAAAAGACCAAACCCGAAAATAACTTATTGAACCTTATGCAATACAACTCAATACCGAAAGGGTTGAGGTGTATTAGTCTCATTTACTACTGAAAGGGGTAAGTTGGGTAAATTCATATAGGTTTTAAAGTAGTGACCCAACCAACTAAAGGGCTTGGTGGTTAGTATTCATTAAGGACACAACTAGGGGAAGATTGCGACTCTAGTCTTTTTAATCATAAGAAACAAACCTTTACATTACTTGCAAACACAACTTTACTTACAAATTTCAACTATGTTTAGGTATAACTAAGCAAACTCGTAGAAATTGAATTATTTGAGCTAATTTAGATTTACTATTTAGCTTCTCATGGATTCGACCCCGACTCATAGTTGGGTATTGTATTTACAATGACCATTTCATCATTCAAGTGAGTGATGATTTGAGCATTGTCACTTATCCGTTTATGATGATTGGTCATATTGTTGACTATTTTGAGGATGTACCGTATTTTAAATTCATTGAAACGTTGGCCATGTTGGTGAACATATTGATAAAATAGATCGTATAATAAAAATACTTCTATAATTTGAACATGCTTACAAATTCTTGATCACATTTTTTATTAAATATTTAAAGGGTGAAAAATTATTTTCATCCCCAAACTTTGGCTTAATAATCAAATCCATCCCTCAATGTTGAATAATTACCATTTTCATAAATGTGATGCCTCCAATACCTTCCATAGAAGTTGACAATGGTGACCTTAAATAATTGACTAATCACCTTTGCGGGGGGTGGGGGGGGTGGGGGTGGGGGAGTAATTTTACTTATATTCTTAATTAATTAATAACACTTCACGACTTTTTTCCTCTGTTAATAACACATTGGCACTCTCAAAAGGAAAATGAAAAGAAGAATTCATTCTATAATGGCTGACCAATCTCACACTTATAAACCCGCTTCTTCACCTTCACGTTTTAGTCAAAGTAAGTGTTACACCCCGTATGTCTAAATTGAGGTATATCATTCTAATGACATGTTAAGAATGATTTAAGTGAGTTTAAAGTCATAATAGGACCATATATGACGTTTATATGTTGAATATAAAGTTTGAGAAGAATCGGATTTAAGTTGCGGAAAAACCGACTAAGGATTTGCCTTGTAACGAAGCTTTTTCAGCAATTAATTCTGTGTGTTATATAAGGTCTTTTAGGGATATATCATATACCAAATTGAATATCTTGGAGTGTAGTTTCTAACGCTTTTGACTGTTTGTTCATACAAAGTCTGGATAAAAAGATATGAGCGTCATAAATCAGGCCAGAAAAAGGAACATAAGCGCAAAAGAGGACTAAAACTGAAATATTTCAAGTATAAAAATGAATTCGTCTTCCTTCTTGTCATTTCCAGAAATATCAAGAGAGAAATAGTGTGTTATTGAGTGGTTAAGCCATCTTTAAGATTTTTAAGAAAGGACATCAATCTTAACTCGAAATTGAAGACGGATCGCGTCAAAACACTCTACGCGATTAAGGTAACGTTATGCTACCTTCAATTTTGTCTATAGTTTGAGTTTTAGAATTAATTCATGGCTAATAAAAGTACCTTCATGCTGTGTTATAGCTTGTTTAAGCTTTAGAAGGTGTTGAATTCAAGGGAAACAAGGTCTAGAAACAAAAAAAAAAAATCAAAGGTATGTAAGGCTAAACCTTTCTTTCGACAAGGCTTTGTTTTGTAGCTTTTGAAGTCTGTCTTAGTTCCAAACTTGATGGTTCTTGTGTGGAAGTTGTATGGCATAAAGGTAACCTTGTATGTGCCTAATATGGTGCTAAGAACCACGGTGAAAGATGTCCAAAAATAGCAGCACGATATGTTTTAAAATCTGGAAAAATTATTTTTATCTTCGGATAATTGTTAGTAGTTTGAGCATACCTCTTTGTTAAAATTGATATTGATATGATTTAAGATTTACTAGAACTCTGAGACATATATCTACAACTTTTATGAAGACCATAAAGACTAACTTTAATTTAGACCCTTCAAATTAGGTTTCAAGGCAGGGCAGTGGTGCTGTCCAAAGATTCTGTCCGCAGATTGTTATCTCGTCTGGTTGTCTCATCTTGTTATCCATTTAATTTTTTTATGTTATCAGTTTATCCGGGCACCCATTCCTGTGTATATTATAGCGCTGGTTCTACTTTTGCGGATCATTCAGTTTGATGGGAAACTCTGCCGAAATTTTTATAAAAAGTCAAAGAGTGAGACAAATTCTGAGTTCTAGGTTTTGTCTATAATTCCATCCCGGGTTTTCTTATCATTCCTTTTGTTGACACCCAATTTTGTCCCTCTTTTTTCTAAAATCGGCTATAATTTAACTTAAAGGTGCAATTTGACTAGTTGTGCAAAACGCGCATTAGAAAGCATGCATTTACGTGTGTTATCCCCTACTTATATATTCCATATTTAAATGTGGCTATCTTACGTAATTTTGCATCATTTAGGCTATTTTTCAAAATATGATTGTTTGTGCAATTTTAGTGCATTTATAGCATTTAGCAATTATTTGTGAATATTTATACATAATTAATTTAATTTGCATTCCAATTTCTTTTTATGTGTGCCTTTTTATGTGTGCATTTCACTATTTGATCATCCATTCTATACAATATATATATATATATATATATATATATATATATATATATATATATATATATATATATATATATATATATATATATATATATATATATATATATATTTATATTTTTATTTGTTTAGCACCTTTAAGTAAAATATTAGCCGAACAAATAATCAATTCATTTCAACTTCTTGATTTGTCATATTTGAGTTCCTTTTGAATTTAAATATGTGCAAGTCTTCCTTTTAAAGCACTCATCTTGAAATCTTTCCTACGAACCTGGACAAGAGTCTGTTTAGGTACGTCCATTCCGTTAGAAATCAATTACTATTTATCCAAAATATTTCTTTTCCATTATTTTAAAATCCTCCTTTGTCTTGAATCTAGACAAATGTTCGTCTAGATTCATTCATTTTGCACCATACATATTACTTATACAAAATATATTTTTCATTTTATTTCAATTCTTTCAAATTTCGTTTAAACCTAGACACAGTACCTAACCAAATACATTTTTACATTGAATCCTCCTCTTCCTAAATTCGATCTTCCTATTCCTACTTGAATCTAGACAAAATGTGGTCTAAGTTCATCTTCTTATAAATATTGAAAGAAAATATCTTCTAAATCCAATTCAAACATTCCTTCCTAATTAGTCCCTAATATCCTAAATCTCTCCCAAATCCCTAATTTTCCTCTCATATTTTTGGAAAACTCCCAACAACTACTTTTTTTAAAACTCTTTAATATAATTGATTTCCTTCTTCACACATTAGGATCAGACATACACACTCTACACTAATACTTACACGCCAGCCCCTTTTCTTCTCACTCTTAACACACATCCACAGTACAATACAAACATCAAAGAAAAGAGGCAGACTTCACACGAACGGTACAATACCATGGCCAAAAAACAACAGTGAATAACATCACACACCTCCCTTCCTCCTCCTCTTTCAATTTCATTCTTATATACACCATTACATACAGTGAAAAAACCCGGTTCCCCATCATCTTCTTCACTCCTCCATCGTCTTCTTAACACCAATACATACGAAAACATACAGATCCCAATCCCTCGCCTTCTTCTCCAAAAAACCGTCCCCACACACACACAGACCGATCTCCTCCACCTCCTTTACACACACATCCACCCACAGTCACACCCACTGTCCACCGAAACACACACCATCACACACCCACCTGCAAACGGTGATAACACCAACGGAAACAAGAACCAAACCAACGGAGAAAAACCATTACAAGAACTCAGAACCATCACATATACACCATCATCCTTGACAGAAAAAGAGATCGAAAATATGGTGTAGTACAAAACGAGACCTGAATCGAGAACCCCATTGTTGGTTCTCCATTTCTCTGTCTTATGCGATTTTTTTTCGCTCTGATCTCTTGTTATTTGATTATTATTGACAGGAAGAAGGTTAAAGCAAAACGGGATCAAGGGTGGCAGTGACGCCGGCGAGATCACCGGAGTTACCGCCGAGATCCGCCAGGCGTCGCTCCCTTTCTTCTCGGCTCAGTTGTATAAATATGTGCGCTTGAGAGCTCCATTGTTTGTTATTGTATTTTTGCCATTGTTTCATCTTGATGGCTCACTGTATTGTTCCTGTTGTCTCTATCGTTGATGACATAGAGTTTCCTTTTGACTGATTCTATTCTTACCTTGTTGTTTTGACCCGATCTATTGCTTAACTGGGTCTTACTATTTTTATTTTGTGCTGACTGTTTTATTTACACTCTGTTTGGATCATTGTTACCTATTGTTTCATAATGTATTATTTTGTATTGTATTGTATTGTATCGTACTGTATTATAAAAACAACGTTTGAATTGATTGTATTGTTTCCCGTTGTTTAGTAACATTGTTATTGTTTGTTTTGATTGTATTGTATTGTACTGTAACTAATAAGTTTACTAATATACCCTTAGTTGTTCTAAATATTAGATTAAGTTATGTAATTTTGATTGAGTCAGAACTAAAAAATTATTAGATAAACAAGAAAAAAAATTTAGTACGTACCTCTAGTTGTAAACAAGAGTAGAAACCTGAGCAAATAAAATAAATAAATATTAATTCTTTTGATGATGAACTTCATGGATACAAGAGAACAAATAACAAAAGTGTCATCATATATTTTGTATCAAAAAAAAAAAAAGAACATATAAAGTATAAGAGATGCAGGGAACGTACAAAGTAATAAGAGAGGCAGAGAATGTACTGTATTTTGAGAAGAGAGGAGATGGGGTCAAAATAACTACTTGGATGTATTTAAATAAGAAAATAGGGTAGAGGGTAAAATAGGATTATAAGGTTATAATTAAGGACATGATGGGAAAGTGTAAAAGCGTAACAATGCAAAACCACCAAATCGGTTGTAACAAAAAGTGGGTCATTTCATTGTTAGGTAACAACGGAACTTAACAATACAATACAACGAAATTAAAGTAACAACCAAAACAAACGTTGTAATCATAATAACAATACAATACAATACAATGGGTAACAATGATCCAAACAAAGTGTTAAGGATTTTGCAGCTTCCTTTGACATTACGTACTGGTTATGTACTGATATGGACAATTTATTATGCTAAACATGGCCAAGGAGTATAACTATGCACATTTATTTGAGGTTTATGCACTGATTCGAACGGATACTACATTAAAACAGTCCCTTACCCCGTGTCCTTTAAAATAGGCTATGATGACTTGTATGAGTCGTAATTGCAAGACGAGCCGGTGATGGAGTGGTGAGACCGGCACTTGGCATGGCAACGCGACCGGCCGGCATGTTTGCAGCCGTACCGACGTCCCTAACCTCTAGCCGATTCATACATACCTGAGCCTACACTTTAAAAAAAATTCTTTCCCCTTTTATTTTATTTTTATTACTAATCATGATATTTTGTACTATTATTATTATTATTATTATTATTATTATTATTATTATTATTATTATTATTATTATTATTATTATTATAAATACTAACTTATTTTCTATATATGTTTGCGAGGTAAAAATGGATAAGAGACAACGGCACTAGAAGAAAAATCCTTTTATTTTCATTACTTTCATTATTATTATTATTATTATTATTATTATTATTATTATTATTATTATTATTATTATTATTATTATTATTATTGTTGTTGTTGTTGTTGTTATTATTATTATTATTGTTATAATTATTAATTGACGTACTAATTCATTTTCACATTTTTTTGCGAGGTACATTTGGATTAATAATCTTGAAGATATGCTCTTGAAGATACCTTTTAAATTATATTACTTTTATTTAATCATTATTATTTCATTTTGATATAACTAACTAAGTTAATTTATTTTTTTCCAAGGTCTATTTCGTTGAAGTGCCCTAAGGAAGAAAACAATTAGTAGAAAAGAGTCTTTTGTTTAATTTAATAATTATAACTTGTATATTGCCTAGTCATATTTAGAATCCCCAATTATTTAGTCTGGCCGGTGAACCACATTTGGTAGAGTCTGAGAGGTGCCTAACCCCTTCCTCTTAGGTTAACTCGAACCCTTACCTAGATTTCTGGTTCGTAGACTAAGTTTCAGAGTTAATTTGTAAAATTGGCTAGAAACAAAATAGGTGCTCTAATACGCCTAGTTAAAAATATGTTAGGTGGCGACTCCAACTCTTTACCTATGAGTTACCCAATAAGTCGAGCCCTATTTCGAACCTTAACCTGTTCGGTAAAAATAGGATGCGACAGAATGGCGACTCCGCTGGGATATCAAGGTTCAAACCATAACGGAATTTTAAATTGGGATTCTTTACTTGCTTTATTCTCTTGTCATTTATTTCAATACTAACTTTTCTTCCTTTCCTTTTTGCAGGATTAAAGTTTATTTTTTGAATTTCCAAATTTTGGGGTTCTATTATTTGAATTGCTTGGTTATATTTTCTTAATTGTATTTATGTCACTCACACTTCTTCCACTCCTGGAAAGTTTACACTTGCACACACCATAAACGGTTACATGGATCTGACGATCGTTTCACTCTCAAAAAACCCTTTAGAAGGAACGGTTAGAATCTAGTTGGTCCATGGTACAACTAACAATTCTTAATGTTCCCACCCCTTGGTTGTCCGCCCGGGGGAACCATGTCCTCGTCTAGATTACCCAACTCTTAATGGAGACTCTTGTCTAGGAACCATGCATCATGTCATGTTTAGGAAAATTTTGACTTCGGCTCATATCTAAGTCTACTAGTTCACCATATTTGAACGAACCAAACGGGTTTCCAACCCTAAGGGACGTTTAAATATACTACGTGTGCATTTATTTAAAATTGAATGTGTTTAATGTAGACCATTTGTTCTCAAAAGTGTGGATCATCTAATTATTTATTTTGGTTGGAGGTTGTCACAAATCACGAAGACTTAGACTTTAAATTAATTTTTTCTACTTTTGTGTAACAAAACAAATTATTTATTTCTATTTACCTAAAATCGTTGTTTATACAACAAAACCAATTATTTTATAAAAGTATTTTTGGGTCATGAACGAAGTTAATTTTTTCTACTTTTATGTAAACAAAATCATAGATTTTAAATTAATTTCTTTTACTTTAAATGTAACAAGATCACTTATTTATCCCTATTTACCTAAAAAGAGAATATGTGGTATTTCTACATTTATTTAATAAAATTATTTTTGATTCATTTTTTTTGGTTATGAGAACAAATGGGACGATGCAAAATACTCGTTCAATTTTAAATACCATAGTCAAAATTAGGAAGGCTTAACATCCTTGGCATGTTAAAGTCCATTAGCCAACTTCGTCCAAAAGCGTCATCATATGACGCCTATTATGCATATTATGTGTATTGATCTTGTTAGGTCTACCTCCGCACAAAAGAGGTTCCTTGCATTATAAAACATGATATGCTTTGCATATGAAAATTATTATCAACACTGACTTGTTATTTCATGTGTCAGTTTTACTCTCACTCCCGAGGTTGACTTGTGCATTTCTTTCAAAACTCGTACATTTTTAACTTGTGCATGCATACCTTCCGCCACTCCTGGCAACTTTCTAAATCGTGCGTTGAAAACACTATGGTTACGACCAACCCTTCCCTCACATAAAAATTTCCTTTAGGGGGAATAACTTGGAATCTATTTGGTCCGAGATGTTCCTGCTTCCGAGTCGTCCGCTTGGGAGGATAATAAAACCCGGTCTAGCTAACTCCATTTCTTAGTAACGGTGCTAGGAATCATGCATCATGACATATCATTAGTCGACTTGTTCTCAAGTCCAATAGGCCAACTTGTTCAAACAATCTGAACGGGTTTTTTGACCCCGAGGAGCATTGAACATGATTTATTTTCATTCGCTTAAAGGGTTGAACATGCAAATTGTGGACCGTTTATTGGCATTGTTCTGCATTCAGTACTATTCAAAGGAACAAAGGTTACCCAATGGGTATTAAAAGCCCAAATTGAATCAGAAATGATTGTTTATCCATAAACAGTTGGCATTATTCTTTATTCAATGCCATTCAAAGGCACAAAGGTTACCTAAGAGGCGTCAAAAGCCCAAATTGAATCAGAAGTGGTTGTTTGTTCATAGACAGTCGAAATTATTCTGTATTCAATGCCATTCAAAGACACGCAGTTAACCTAAGAGGCGTCAAAAGCCCAAATTGAATCAACGCCTCAAACTGAATAAAAAATGATTGTTTGTTCATAGACAGTCAAAATTATTCTGTATTCATTGTCATTCAAAGGCACGTAGGTAACCTAAGAGGCGTCAAAAGCCCAAACTGAATCAGGAATAATTGTTTATTCATAAACAGTTGGAATTATTCTGTGTTCAATGCCATTCAAAGGCACGAAGGTAACTTAAGAGGCATTAAAAGCCCAAATTGAATCAGGAACGTCTGTTTATTCCCAAAAGATTGGAATCATTCTGTATTCAATGCTATTCAAAGGCTTAAATGGTAACCGAAGAAGCATTAAAAGCCCAATTTGAAGCAGAAACGACCGCTCGATAGATAGGATGACACATAACGCACATTTGTCCTTTAAGCATTATATAAAGACTTGACATCCTTGGCATGTCAAAAGTCCATTAGCAATCTTCCGTCTAAAGTGTCTAAAAGGTTCTCAAACTCACAACGACGCATCTCTTCATATCCTCTGTTGCATTATTTTCAAAAGCTTGTGTCACACGTTGATCATTTTGGTCACAATAAAGCAAATCTTAGGCATTTTTCTTCTCCCTTTTTCCTATCATCATTCACCTTTTCCAAAAGATCATGGCCACTAGAACATTTGACATGGTTGTTGAAATCCCTCAGTTTCTCAGAGATTGGTGGGAAAACCTAAGCATAGATAAAAAAGACAAAGTCAAAATAGTGTTGGGGAATATGATTTCATTAATGGAGCACACTGCAGTGGAAGGGATGATAGAAGCAGCAGTACATTATTGGGATGCAGACCGAGCAGTTTTTTACTTTGGAAGTGTATAGTTTAGCACCATTACTGGAGGAAATAAGTGGGTTAACTCAATTACTATTTGAAAGTGAAGAAGTCTTGATGCCTAAGAGCATTACACCCGAGGGTTTCTTCGAAATGGTAGGGTTTAAGCCTGAATTATGCACAGACAGTATAAGGCAGTTTGGAATTTCTCTAACTTCCCTCTACATTAAATTTGGGAATGAAGAAGCACTTCAAGAATCCGAAGACTATTTCAGCATTAACCAGGCAGATTGGCAGGAGCAGAGGATACTTGCTTTTGTCACCAGCTTTTTAGGGACTATCGTGTTTCCACAACCCAAAGGACGAGTTGACGTTTGCATGGTCTCAATTGCTGATGCCTTACTCAAAGATGATTGGTACTGATGATTGTTGCAGAAATGTACCGAGCTTTAGAAAGATGCAAGAAGGGCGCTGGTTTCTTTGAAGGTTGCAATTTTCTTTTACAAATTTGGCTGATGGAGCATTTGCAAAGGATGGCTAACACAGACCAAGCTTTCCATTCCATACCAAAAGAAACTACATCTTGACTCATACCGCCCGCATGGACAATGCGTTTGGTAAATGGGACCAACCAACAACCGCCAATAGTTGGCACCACATGTTCTACCAACTGACACCTAAAAACATTCAATGGATGTTTGATTACTTTCCCAGCACAACAATAATCACACGATCCAAAAGAGACTCATTTCTCATCTTAGTGGGCTTTAGAGGAGTTTGCCCATACACTTCTTTAAGGGCACTTAGACAAGCAGTGAGAAAGCAGACTGTACCCCAAATTTCAGACATCTGAATTTTCAAAGCAAATATTCTCGGAGGAGTGATCCCGTTTAAAGACAAGATAATAGAACTGTGGAAAGAAAGGCAACGAATGGGAATCGAGACTATTGGACGAGACAGGTTTGATGCTGGCTATGATGAAGACTACTCAGACTGGCTTAGGAAAGACATAGCAAGGGCAATTCAACCAAGTGCAACAACAAAAAGGAAAAGAAATGCCGATGAGTTAGAATCTGAGTACAAAAGGTTACGCAAACAACTGGCAAGGGCACAAGGGAAGATAGCAAAGAAGAAAAGTTTGATCGAAGCAAAGGACACAGAAAAAGGCAAATGGTGCAGTAAGGCAGAACTCCTGACAAGATGCATAGAGTCTATTGGATTATGGGCAAGCGAAGGAATGAAGCTGTGACTGACAAAGGAATAGAGGAGAAAGGAAGAAAGGCTTGGGACATGTTGAAGAACTTCACATTTGACATATCTCGACTCTTAACTGATGCAGACAATATTATCTTCCAAGGATACTCATCAGAGGCAACCATGTCCGAGGAAAGCTCTTCCGAAGAAGAAGAAGAAGAAGAAGAAAAAGAATCTTCTGGGGAAGAATCAGCATGAAAGATGTTCACCTGGCCGTGATCTAACTCTCCTAGCAATGTTTTCCACCTTTGCACTATTTCAATATCAGCCAATGTAACAAAAGTCCAATAAATACAATATTATCTTTTAAGCTCCGCATGTTGTTAGCAAAACGAAATGATACATGTGGCACAAAGCGCTTTTCAAATCATCGTGCGTAAAACGGTCCTTCGCATTATAGGATGCATTTCTTATTTGATATGTGTGCATTGCATAAATTCGTTTATTATTCCGAGTGTCCTTCTACCTAAGGAATCCTTTCTCCAAATTCAATTGTCTACCGAGGCACCTCCTCTCCCTACTCTATGCCCAAATCCTGACATCTAAAACCTTTCACATGTCCAAATTGTCCCTAACTCACTACCAAACTCAAAATCTATTACCCAAAAGGTTGACCTGAGTCGAATACCAAGGCAAAAGATATGGTTAAGCAAGTGCACTTGTCAGAGATTTTCACGACAATTCCCACCAGCGCTCCCCTCTTTCTACAATACCTCCGCTGCACTACAAACTACAAACAAGGCTAGCCCGTCTGGAAATGTGAGCCTTTTAAAAAAGGAGATGAAGTCTCTTTTGCTGCAACCATTCAAGACCCTGCTTTCAACCACCAGTATCAAACGCCTCTACCATTTTATCCCTACCCTTATATACCACCTAAATATCCCACTCAGACCACTCGCCATATATTCCATATCCCAGCACCAAATTATCCACCATACCAGCAAAACACTCAAGCCAACTACCAAAATACACCATCATGCCCTCCTAAGCCTCGCCCTGATGCAAACCAAAGACCAAAAAGAAAATACACTCCACTAGCCGAATCCCATACTCAATTGCTCGAGAGATTGGAAGGGCTTATTATCCCGGTACCTCGAATTGTTCCAGCAAGCACCATGTACATGGAGAGGAAAATTAGCAAAGCAAGAAAAATGTTGGTCAAACTCGAAGGCACACATGACTCGCCTCAAGACCATTTGATACCAATATCCAAGGATCATCTTTGTTGCTCTAGTTTACACAGTCATACCACATGCAATACATGACTGTGATCCAAAAGCACTTTCCAGCTTGCTCCCATCATGATCAAAACGGAAGTCAAAAGCTAGGGAAAGGCAAGGAGGAATTAGAAAGCAAGGGGATGAAGCAAAGAGTTGTACACAACCACCAAAACAAAGCAAAACAATTCAACTCGAAAAGGAGAGGCAAAGGCACAATGACAAAGCCATCGTTATATGACAAACCTGGAGACCCCTGGAGCATCTGGGAGCATATCTTTATCCACGAGCAAAGATAAAGCAAGACGATGAAGTTATTTAAGAAATTTACCATAGCAAGGGTTGAGTTGATATAAAAGCGCAGGCGAATAGACTTCTTGGAGATATTTTGGTCGAAGGCTTTATGGGGGTGATATGAATTCTCATGGCAACAACTATAATAGGGCGCATCAATCGGAGAATACACTTGATATAGGCAACCTACATCGAGTTCAATGACTCGATAATAAGATATTATTCAACGAAGAAGATTGGTGCAAAGTTTGAATCGCAGCAATTGGTTGGAAAGCATGAAAGGCATTGACGATCTCTTTCAAAGACACGTAGGCATCATGACAAACAAATTAGTAAGAAAGAATGACAAATACACTCAAGGTCTTGGTATTCGACAAAAGCCAACATCCCTTTCTGTCACACAACACAATCTATCCCTTAAATAATATCTTTACCACCTTTCATTGACATTCAACTCCTCACCTCCCGCTTAAACAAGCATCGGTCGTTCGACCAAAACCCTTGCCTTGACTGCTACATAAAGCATCTAGGCAATCCTTTGTGATATCTACGCACTCTATCACAGTTCAAGCGCTAATCCGTCATCCACGGTCTAGGTAATCTCTTAAGCTTACGTGTCATTTTTTTCTTCAAGTCTTTGCTAATATGCCCACACTATTTTGTACATTTCACCACTTTGTTATGGTTGCTTCGCGTTTGGACACCGAAATTGGTCAAGAATCTGCATTTAGAAAAGCTGAAACGGCAAGCAAAGCTGAAAACACTTTCTCCTACCACAAAGTCCTTTGAACCATCAGCATATAACACCAAGAGTATTAAGACCTATGAAAAATGCAAGGAAGAAACATCAATGGATTTACAGTTCTATAAGAAAAACACTAAGAGTCTACTGCATATCTTCGTCTCGGCTGGATACTTGGATGGTTGAAAAGGGGAGGTGTCCGCAGCATAAGGAGTGGAGCCGAAACTAGCTGATGCTGAAGAGGATCTGCTGGCAGGAATGCAAAATCTGTTCTTAGCTGATGAAGACTGCTGTGTGATCCTGGAAGAACATGTTGAACCTCTTGGACTGACAAAGGCTGGATCTGGAGCAACACTGAACAACTGGACCAGCAACCGGGCCCGAGCTTACCGTGGACCTTGGTAGAGCAGAGGGGACAAAATTTATTTCTCATGCTTTTCAAAATAAAACCCGACCCTGAGTCGTGTAGTTTGCATTTCTCTTTTCTATTGCACATGTCTCCCTACAAGCTTTGTTTTTCAGCACTCACATTAATAAACCCATTGAGTTTATAATCGCAACATGTAATGAAAAAATGGAACTTGGAAAAGCTAGAGCTGCTTATGATGATTTTGATGAGACTACGCAAGAAGAATTTGAAAGATTTGAGAACAAACCTAACCCAAACCTTGAGGAGACTGAAGTGATAAACTTAGGAAATGAGGAAATTGTGAAGGAGACAAGGATCAATGTACACCTCAATGCCAAGGACAAAAAGGAATACACTGAGTTTCTTAAAGAATATGATGACGTATTCGCTTGGTCGTACGATGACATGACTGGCATAAGCACGGATGTGGTAGCTCACAAATTACCTATCAATCTGGGCTTTCCGCCAGTCAAACAAAAGGCCCGAACATTCAAGTCATCGGTTTTGTTGAAAATTGGTGAAGAGGTGACTAAGCAGCTCAATGCGGGGATTCTGAAAATGGTCAAGTATCCGACTTGGTTGGCAAACATCATCCCAGTGGCGAAGAAAGATGGAAAACTTCGAGTTTGTGTGGACTACAGAGATCTGAATAGAGCAAGCCCGAAGGATGATTTTCCACTACCAAACATACATATCCTGATTGACAATTATGCAAAGCATGAACTACAATCCTTCGTAGACTGTTTCGCCGGCTATCACCAAGTGCTCATGGATGAAGAGGATGCTGAAAAGACAGCTTTCACCATCTCTTTGGGAACCTATTGCTACAAGGTTATGCCATTTGGACTAAAGAATGCTGGGGCAACTTATATGAGGGCTATGACGACTATGTTCCATGACTTAATGCACAAGGAGATTGAAGTCTACGTGGACGACGTGATCATCAAATCAAAGAAGAGTTCAGAGCATCTTGACAACTTGCGCAAGTTCTTCGACCGCTTGCGAAAGTACAATCTGATGTTGAATCCGGCGAAATGTGCTTTTGGTGTTCCGGTAGGGAAGCTCCTGGGTTTCATCGTCAGTAGAAGGGGCATCGAGTTAGATCCTTCCAAGATCAAAGCCATTAAGGAGTTGCCACACCCAAGAAGCAAGAAAGAGGTTATGAGCTTCCTTGGAAGGCTCAAATACATTAGCCGTTTCATAGCACAATCCACCGTCATCTGTGAGCCAATCATCAAGTTGCTGAAGAAAGACGCGGCGATCGAGTGGACGGTGGATTGCCAAAAGGCATTTGATCGGATCAAGGAATACTTGTCGTGCCCGTCAGTGCTGGTTCCACCTGAGCCTGGGCGACCTTTGATCTTGTATCTGTCCGTGGTAGACTCGGCCTTTGGTTGTGTATTGGGACAGCACGATTCGACTGGGAGGAAGGAGCAAGCCATATACTATCTAAGCCAGAAGTTCACTCCTTATGAAGCCAAGTACACATTGTTGGAGCGCACGTGTTGTGCACTGACATGGATAGCACAAACGTTTTGAATGGAGGAGCATTGATACTGGCAGAGATGGATGGAGAAATCTGGCCAAAACCAATCAACTCAAACACTGTCAAGAGATATTATGTATAGGGATTCGTATTGATTAGGGATTTCCCCATTTTTGCAGCACATTATGTAATCTGAACTATGTCACCACCTGATTCCCCAAGTGGGATACGTAGGCAACCTATTCAAGGTTCGGTCGCATAAATACAAAAACTTCATTTTCCCCACAAAGCAAACACTGGGGCAGAATTTTTGAGGAACTCTAAAAAATTCCTAAAAGAAAGACATAGTTGACACTGGGGCAGAAATTTTTTAGGACCTCTCAAAAATTTCAAAATGCAAACTGGGGCAGAATTTTGAGGGCGTCCTCAAAATTCATTTGGAACAGCGTGAAGGACGACCACTGTGGCTTTACACAACGCGACTTGTGACTCAATGGGATAAAATATTTTGTTACATTTTCTTTTCTTACAAAACTTTATTCCATTCTTTTTCAAAATCATTTGCACTATACACTATTTTATACATTTCCCTATCAGCTCAGCCAAGATCCCGGAGCTCGTGGACGGCGAACGTGAAACAGGCCAAGAATGTACAAACCAAACCCCCCGTACAACTCACCAATCTTTCTTTGGATGCAGGAACGAGAGATACCTAAATCAACAATGCACAACAAAGATAATCTTCGGCAAAGGTTTGTCATTTTACATTAGCCGAGGGCACACAACCCGAAGCGTCCATTGAGGGTACACAACCCGATATTGATTTGTCATTATTAAATTAGCTGAGGGCACACAACCCGAAGCACCGATTGAGGGTACACAGCCCGATATCGATTTGTCATTTTAAATTAGCTAAGGGCACACAGCCCGAGGCGTCGATTGAGGGTACACAGCCCGATATCGATTTGTCAATTTAATTAGCAGAGGGCACACAACCCAAGGTGTCAATTGAGGGCACACAGCCCGATATCGATTTTCATTTTAAATTAGCTGAGGGCACACAACCCGAAGCGTCGGTTGAGGGTGCACAGCCCGATATCGATCTGCATTTTAAATTAGCTGAGGGCACATAACCCGAAGCGTCGATTGAGGGTACACAGCCCGATATCGATTTTTCATTTTAAATTAGCTGAGGGCACACAACCCGAAGCGTCGATGGAGGGTACACAGTCCGATATCGATTTGTCATTAAAATTAGCCGAGGGCACACAACCCGAAGCGTCGATTGAGGGTACACAGCCTGATATCGATTTGCACTTTACATTAGCTAAGGGCACACATCCCGAAGCATTGATTGAGGGTACACAGCCCGATATCGGTTTGCATTTTTATTTTTCTTTGCGGAGGGTACACGGCCCGATGCACCGACAGAGGGCATACAACCCAATGTCGAATCTAACACTTAACAGCAAAAGACACGCAATTACGGCATGCCAGACACACTCTGATATTGCAATAATCCTGAAAAGACAATCCAGCCTGGCGGGAAGGTACGTTATATATATATATATATATATATATATATATATGCACATTATATTGCAAACATATTTTCATTGCAGGAAACACACCCCAAGCAAAGCAAACATCTCTTCCTGACACTCTTCTATAGCCATGACAAAATTTGTCGCACTGTCAACACCTTTGCCCGAAGACTCTTTTATAATCACCGGGCAAAGAGGGGCAGCTGTTGACACCCAATTTTGCCCCTCCTATTTTCAAAACCAATCGTTCTTGAATTTTACACGCACTTACGTATCCATTCTTACCTCGTCTATTCCTTTCAAATTATCTTCTCATACTGGCCTGGCAATTGAGGTCATTTTCAAAAGCATCGTCTCAAACCATAGCTATTCTGCAATTTTCTACAATTACTCCTATTTTTGAAAAAAATCCTCTAAAATTGTTTTAAGCAACAAAATTACAATTTTTAGGCATTTTAGCCTTCCTAACATTTTAAAATTAATTTTCTAATTTTTCTATAATTTTATACCTTTTTAAATCCATTTTATACCATTTTATACCTATTTACATAATATTTATGCACATATCCACATATGTACACAAAAAGCATACACATCAGCTATTATTTTACATGTCACGCCTACGTGGATCGATCCTGATCATCCACGCAGACAATCCAATGGCCCAGATCAGTTCCCTTTGTTTCTACCCTACAAAACCCTTTCCCCTCTCCCATTTCCCCTCTCGCCCTATCCCCGACACTCTCTCTCTCTCCTCTTTCGGAGATTTCAATCGCCACCACTGTCGATGGTCGTTCTGGCTAAATCAGCCGATGAAAATTGGGGAAACTGGTATAGCTGGATTCCCCCTCGTCGTCCGCAACAAAACCCATCCACTTTCGATGGGGTTTGGATGAGGGAGAAATTAGCCCTATGTCGATCGAATCGCCACCGTAGGGAGATGCCTCCGGCGGGGCTACTTTCATGTTTGAATGACTCTACGGGCTGAGGAAAGGTAAGGACCTTTCTTTGCAACCCCAATTCGACACAGGTCAATCTAACCCGGCCTGATTCGAAACGGGTAATCCCTAATCCCTTGTTTTTATTCTTTCTGGTTAATCTTTTTGAATCAAGGTGATAACATATTTAAGGTTACTTGAATCATTTGTAAATTAACATGTTTTGTTTGTTATGTGATTAATTAGCCAGATTTAGAGTCTCTATGGTTGTTGATTTCTCGCTTAATGCATTTTAACCCTTGTATGCCTAAGTATGATGTTATCCTCGTTTGAACTTTGTGTTAACTTCAGTGAATTTGTTTGTTCACTCATGGTGGTGCTGCATGTTTTCCCTTTAACCTGGTCACCTATCCTGCTCAAATGCATAAGTTCCCACGACTAAGTAAACTTCATTCATGCTAAAAGGCTGTCCTAGAATGTTGGATTGATCTAATTTGAATTCCTGATTGAAATCTTGAGTCTCTGATTGATTTAGTGTCAATTAAAGATTGTTTGTGAAGTCTGCCAAGGGATTCTCGAGCCTAAACTAATTTGAAATACTTTGTATGTTGATTTCTGAATCTGGATGGGTTACTGGTTGTAGGGGTGGGATTTTACTGGCTATAGGGTCTGATTTGCCTTGACTTTAGGGATTGGGTAATTTAAATTTGGTAAGTCTTCCTAATGGGATCCTCTTAATTTTGGAGAAATAATGTTCCCTTGCCATTCTTGGTTTTCACCCGTTAGACCTTTAACCCCTACCCCTCACCTATATAAACTATTTTCTTTTCAACTAAACACACAAGTTCTGGAAGACAAAAACCCAGAAACACTCTAATACACTTAGCAAAAACAATCTGCATAGCTTTCTTGGAACCCATCTCTCTTTGCTTACTTTATTTTCTGTGGAGGATTGTTTTCTTATTGTTGATCCTTGCATCTTCTGTCTGCATTCCAACCTAGAGGTATTCATCCTCATCCCTGCTTATTTGGTATTTCTGCATCTAGGTGTGTGTACTATAACCATGCTCTGCTAAAATCATTAGCCCGCACACTATGTTCTGGTTCTGGTTAGTACTTGTATCTCTGTTTAAAACTGAATCAACCTTGCCAGGATATGACTAGAGGCCTGATGCCTTCCCCTCTTTACTGTTTGCTTCACTTACCTGTGTCGATTGCTTGACATGTTTCCTTGTCTTATCTCTGTTTCTGCTTGAACTATGGCTCTTCATTACCCTCCTTTGAATAACTTGCACACTAGGATGCATCGACTATACTGGTTCATGCTAGACCTCTCTTTAGGGGTCTGGTTTCCCCTTCCCCTCACCCCTGCTAATCCTATCTTTTGCAGCTATGTCCTATAGTATGCAGAACCTTGAGGGTTCAATGGGGTTAATATCTGAACTGCCTAAACTGATTCTGGTGACTCTGAAACAAAGGGGTTCCTGACTGTTGATAATTCTAAATCTTGAAACTGTTTACTTCTTTGGAAAATAGGGCCCTCTTTCCTTTGGCCAATTCTCTGTTTCCCCTTAGGAATTGTCCCCCTAAAGCTTGTACATTTGTTAGGAGCCCTGCTTGTACATCTTAAAAAAGGGGTACAATAATAAGGTTGTACCAAAATAGGCTACCCAGGAGCCATTCTCTCAACTCTCTCACCCTTTGTGTGCATTGCATCATTTTAGGCTCGAGCTAAAATTGGTTCTGAGTTACTTCTTTTATGAAAACTGATAGCATGATTAAATCCCTACTTTTTCGAAGATCTGTACACTTTAGGAGTTTAGAAACATGATTAGTCAATGATATTATCTAAATTTTGACAAACAGGAGGGGCTATATGTGTTCCACTTGTCTATTTAAAGCTGTTTCTGAAAATTAAACTTGCCTCCTTTTGCATAAATTGTTCAGGCCCAAAAAACACTTTCAAAAGGGGCCTCTTATATGTTTAAACTGATTTTAACCTCTACTATCGCCCTTATGCACTAATCTAATAGTGTATAGGGATGTATAAAATAATAGGGGTCATTTATACGATATAAAGCTATATTTTCGAAAGTATAATCATCATCTAGTTCATGGCGTGAATATACCTATATATGCTTATTACGTGCGGCAGCCCACTATTTGCTTTTATGTGTTCCTTGTGATCCCGTTTTCGAAAATAGCCTCTTCGCCAATATATATATATTTTCCAAACTTGACCCCTACACAAAAAGGCCATTAAGGTTAGGGCTCGACAATTAATGACGAGTCACGCCGACCCTAAATGAGCCGACATTTTATTTTAAAACAAACTCCTTTGGGTTCTTTGTTAAATCCAAAACTATTTGCAAAAACAAATTATTCGTGCAAATACCCTTTTCAAAGTATGATTGATTGCATATGTAAGTCGAATTAGAATGGTAACACTTTTGTACGATTTGGCTTTTACATTAGAGGCCATAGACGCGATTAGGCATAAATCTAGGCCGAATGTGAAAGTTGTTTGTATCTATGTGTTTAAGCATGTTATATCTTAGTTTAAATGTTAAGTCCAAGTTAGTATTCAATACACGTTGCTTCCATCCCAAAGCTAAGACTCGGACGGTTACCACCTTTTGGTGGGACTCGGGAAAGTGCCTAACACCTTCTTCCCTGAGTCACTTGGACTTCTTACCCATATAGGATTTTTGAAAAGGACTAGTAGACTTGTTAAACTTGACTCTAGACACTTAGGTGACCTAATACGCCTTAGAATCTATATTAGGTGGCGACTCCAAAACTTTTAACTCAAACGAGTTCACCCGGTCAAATCCGAAACCCGACTCGCCTCGAGTTGAGTCCAAAATCGGGTACGACAAAAGACAAGTTTGCTTCTTGGATGCCCAATTAATGGTGCCACCCGCTAAACAGTAAATCCTTCTTGTGGTGGATTTCTTATCATATAAAACTGGTAATCCAACTTGCATCAGAACTATCTTCTAACATAGTAGGAAAACAACTAAAGCAAATTCCTAAGTGCTTAGTTACTATTAAATATCCAAGAATTCTTGCTCTTGCTTTTCGGTGGTCGTTACTTGAATTACTATTAAACCTTGAAAGTTTACAAAAAAACAAATGCTATATCACGCCTAGTACACTGCATAGCATACATCATACTTCCTAATGCATGTATTCTAGTTGTTCTGCAACTCCTCCAGAGTTTTTAGTCAATTTGATACTAAAGTCACAACGAGTACTAAACTCCTTTATGTCCAAATGACTGATCTTGTCAAAGATATATCTATATAATATGATTGTGATAAAGTCACTTTCTTACTATTTCTTCTGACTTTAGTTCCTCAGATAGTATCTACTTCATTCAGATTTTTTATTTTGAAGACTGAAGTTAGATACTTCTTAGTTTTAGAAACTCCAAGCATAGTATTACCAATGATCAACATGTCATCTAAATACAGACAAATAATAGCTCCATAATCTTTTGTGAACTAACAGTAGATACAATTGTCTAATTCATTTTGTACAAATCCATTTGATAGTATTGCACTGTCAAACCTTTCATGCCACTATGTTGGTGGTTGTTTCAAGCCATAGAGTGACTTTAACAATTTACACACTTTCTTTTCATTCCCTGGAAGTACAAATCCTTTTTGACGTCACATATAAATTTCTTCACTTAGGTTTCAATTTAAGAAGGCATTCTTAACATCATTTGATGTACATATAAAATATATATAGAGGCTAATGATAATAGTACTCTAATAGATATTATCCTTGCTACAGGAGCATAGGTATCAAAATAATCTATGCCTATTTTCTGGGTGAAACATTTTGCAACTAACCCTGCCTTGAAGGTGTAAACTGAACCGTCTGTTATACTTTCTTCTAAAGACCCATTTACAATATGTGGGTTTTTCTCCAGGAGGAAGACAAATTATAACCCAAGTATTGTTATACATAATTGCGTCCACTTCATCATTAATCTTCTCCTTCCAAAATGTAATGTTTCTTGAAGACATAGCCTCTTGGTAAGTCTTCGGATCAACTACAACATTAAATAAAATAAGTATTTTCCTACAGAAAGTTGTTCTATTTCCTTCGACAAGGAAAACTGTTTCTTGTGAATAAATGAAATCAAAACCAAGATTATTTTCTTTAGAAACTCTTTCGCTTCTTCTAGGTTCTAATTCAATATTGTAACTTTTCCTTTTATTTGTGGCAACTTCAGAATGTGAAATCGCATTTGCGCCAACCCTATTTTGATTAAATTCAGTTAATAACTCATCAATCGAATCTTTTATAAACTTATATTCAATAAACTCAAGATGAACAGATTATATGATGACATTAGAATTAAGATCTAAAAACTATTAGACTTTGAATTTTGTGCATATCCCATAAAAATACTTTACATTCCTCTATGCTTCAACTTAGCTCTTTGACGGTCAGGAATTTTATAAAATACTATACACTCCCACACTTTAAGATAAAAAAGATTGATTTTCTGTTATTCCAAAGTTCACAGGGTGAAATGTGTATACTTTTAGAATGCACTGTATTTAATATATGACATAATGTAAGTAATTCCTTACCTCACAAATTATAAAGTAAGTGTGCATTCAAAATCATAGCATTAATCATGTCCACAAGAGTCCTATCTTTTCTTTCAGCCAATCTATTTTGTTAATGGACTGCAAGGGTCACTAGTTTGATGTACCATACTGTCACGACCCATTTTCTGAACGAGCTGTGACGGGCACCCGGTACCTAAGCCGGACCGAGCGAACCTTCTGTACCCATTTATCGTGTCTTAACCCTGAGAATACATGCAATTTAAACAATTCTCTTAACCATAAATATTCTGAAAAATAATAATAATAATCTTATAAAAATATTATCGTTGAGAATATCACAGTCAAATTACGTTTCCATGTAAAACAATGTAAGACTGAACCACAAACCCAAAATACTAGACTATCTATGAAGCCTCTACTGATAAACTGATGCACTGCGCAGGACATGAGATTCCTGGCTAGTTCACAACATAATAAATAACTAAATAGGCTGACACGAAAAGAAAGTACTCCACGAACAAAAGTGGAGCTCACAAATAGCACTGGAAGTGAGGGGGAAATCCTAGCCTGTCTCCTGCGTCTCTGCAACCATGGTTCCTACGTTGCGCCATAGGACAACATAGGTTCCCAAAAGAGAACGCCAGTACACCACGGCGGTACTCAGTGAGTCCCAACAACCCCCCACTAAAGCGGGAACGAGACTTTTAAAAGAATCTTGAAATGCACATAACTCGTAAACTATGAGAACATAAAATATTTAAAGAAACTGAAATAACTTAAAATAATAAAATTCCTAACTTTAAACATAAATATATATATATATATCGTTTCTTTACTATGGCTTGACAATGTAATGCCTTTTTAAACTCTAGCCACATTAAGTTAGCTCTAATTTTGGCCTTTCTTACAATTCTCCTTCCACTTTAAATATAATTAAATATTTATACCTCATCCATGAAGTGCCTTAACTTATTTTTCATCATATTCTTTATACTCGGACCAAGTCAACGAGCTTATTTAAATTACCTTCCATATCGACAAAATTTCAAAACTTAGAAATTCGAGGAGCATTACATTCTTCCCCCCTTAAGATCATTCGTCCTCAAATGATTTTTATTCCTCACTCCTAAGCCACTTTTTAATTCCACCAACTTGCCGAATGTCCCAAAATTTGGCTAAGTGTTGGATTTCATAAAAATTTCGGCAGAGTCTCCCCCGTAACTGGACTATCTGAAAAAATATCCCTGTCACAAATACAACAACTACACCAACAACAACCAATACACCTTAACAGGTCATCCATAGGCACTAATAATAGCTCAAAATAACCACTATCACTCCAGCAAGGGGGGTAAATCTCAATAATAAATAAAACATGCTCCAACAAGAAGCTAGATCTCAATAATAAAACATAATCCAACAAGGAGCTAAACAACACTAACGAATTAAATATACTCCAGCAATGGGCTAAACCACATGATATCTCATAATTAACCAGAAAAATTTAAATACAAATTAGACCTTTATAGTTCACATACCTCGTTCTTCAAATAGATGGGCATACCTTTCCTTCATATCTTCCCCAACTTCCCACGTAGCCTCTTCTGAGTTATGATTACGCCACAACACTTTTACAGAAGCGATATCCTTTGTTCTTAACTTTCTAACTTGCCTATCAAGTATTTTGATCGGTACCTAATCGTAAGTCAAGTCTTTATTAATTTCTATAGTGTCGGGGGTATAACATGTGACTCATCATGGATGTACTTTCTGAGCATAGACACGTGGAAAATAGTATGGATCGAAGACAACTCAACTAGCAAGGCTAATTCATAAGCCACATTACCTTTCTTGCTTAAAATTTTATAAGGTCCGATAAATCTAGGACAAAGCTTTCCCTTCTAATCGAATCTCATAACTTCTTTCATTGGTGACACTTTTAGGAATACCATATCACCTACATTAAACTTTAAGTCTCAGTGCCTTTTATCAGAATAAGACTGTTGACGACTCTAAGCCGCTTTAAGCCTTTCTTTAATTAGTTGGACTTTCTCTAAAGCCTCATAAACAAACTCTAGGCCAAGTAACGGCACCTCTACTGGCTCAAACCAACCTACTGGAGATCTGCATCTACGCCCATATAGCGCCTCATACGGAGTCATGCCAATACTAGCCTAATAGTTATTATTGTAAGCAAACTCAATAAGCGGCAAATGGCATCCCAATTACCTCCAAAATATATAACACAGGCTAGCAGCATATTCTCGAGGGTCTGAATGGTCCTTTCTGCCTAACCATTAGTCTCTTGATGGAATGCGGTACCCAAGTTGACCTTAGTTCCCAACATTTTCTAGAAAGCTTGCCAAAAGTAAGTTGTGAACTGAGGACCTCTGTTAGAAATAATCGAGATTGGGATGCCATGCAACCTAATAATTTCCTTGATGTACAACTGAGCATACTGTTCTGCACTGTCTGTTGTCTTCACTAGTAGAAAATGAGATGACTTTGTGAGTCTATCTACAATCACCCAAATTGAATCATGTTTACGGTACGTGCGAGGCAAGCCTACCACAAAATCCATATTTATCGCTTCCTATTTCTACTGTGGTATCTCTATATCCTGAAGTAGGCCACTTGGTCATTCATGCTCTACCTTGACTTGCTGACAATTCAAACATTTAGCCACATACTCTGTCATTTGATTCTTCATGCCTTTCCACTAATACAAATCCTTCAAATCTTGATACATTTTAGTAGCACCTGGGTGAATAGAGTAACTCGAGTTGTGAGCTTCTTCCAGGATGGCTTTTTTGACATCATCTACATCTAGTACACTTAACCTACCATTTAGCTTCAAAACTCCATCGCTTCAAAGAGTGAAAGCAGTGATTTCTTTATTTCTTACTCCATCTTTTATTTTCACCAAATACGGATCCTCATCTTGCTTAGACTTAACATGTGTAATAAGTGAAGAACGTGCTAAAGCATAAGCAACCACATCTCCTCCTTTTGTCTCATCCAGTCTGATCCCGTTATTTGCCAGCTTTTGCATTTCTCGGCCTAACGGTCTTCTCTGAACTGATAAATAAGCTAAGACACCCATTGACTTTCTGCTGAGTCCGTATGCTACTACAATAGCTTTGCTCGGATGGTAAAGGATATTAATATCATAATACAACCTTCTCTGCCTCAAATTTAATTCTTTTTGCTTGAAAATATACTGGAGACTCTTATGGTCTGTATATATATCAGCACGCTCACCATACAAGTAGTGTCGCCATATTTTTTAAGCAAACACCACTGCTACAAGCTCTAAGTCGTGAGTGGGGTAGTTCTTCTCGTGGTTTTTCATCTGCCTGGAAGCATAGGCAACAACCTTTCATTCTTGCATGAGAACACATCCAATCCCTACTCTGGAGGCATCACAATACACCGTGAATCCACCCAAACTTGTCGGCAACGTTAACACAGGTGCAGTAGTCAACCTCTTTTTCAATTCCTGAAAGCTCTGCTCACACGCATCAGACCACTGAAATTTAATTGCTTTCTGAGTCAGCTTGGTCAATGGTGCTGCAAGTGAAGAAAAGCCTTCTACCAATCTCCTGTAGTAGCCTGCCAAACCCACGAAACCTCAGATTTCAGTCGCTGTTGTCGGCCTTGGCCAATTCTTAACTGCTTCTACCTTCTGAGGAACTACTTTAATGCCTTCGCTAGATACCACATGGCCTAAGAATGCCATTGATTGGAGCCAAAATTCACATTTAGAAAACTTAACATAAAGTTGATTCTCTTTCAAAGTCTGCAATGTTATCCTGAGATGCTCAGCATGTTCTTCATTGCTTTTAGAATATACCAAAATATCATCTATAAACACAATAATAAAGGTGTCTAAGTATGGCTTGAAGACTCTGTTCATCAGGTCCATGAATGTTGCGGGTGTATTGGTCAACCCAAAGGACATCACTAAAAATTCATAGTGCCCGTAGCGAGTCCTGAAGGCTGCCTTTGGGATATCTTTTTCTCTGATTCTCAACTGGTGATACCCCGACCTCAAGTCTATCTTTGAGAAGTACTTTGCACCTTGAAGTTGGTCAAATAAGTCATCAATTCTAGGCAATAGATAATTGTTTTAAACTAAAACTTTGTTCAACTGCCGATAATCGATACACATTCTGAGAGACCCATCTTTCTTTTTGACAAACAGGACCGAAGCACCCCACGATGACAGACTCTGCCTGATGAAGTCCTTGTTAAGAAGATCTTTCAACTGCTCTTTCAATTCTTTAAGTTCTGCTGGAGCCATTATATAGGGAGGAATAGATATGGGCTGAGTGCCCGGGACGAGGTCAATACCAAACTCTATGATTCTTTCCGGAGGAAGTCCGGGAAGGTCATCTGGGAAAACTTTTATAAATTCCCTAACAACTGGCACAGACTGGAGAGTTGGCGCCTCTGATTCTGCATTAATGATATGAGCCAAATAGGCAACACACCTTTTGCTTATCATCTTTTGCGCCTTAAGGTAAGAAATAAATTTACCCACGGGAGATGCTGAACTACTCTTCCATTCTATGACTTCTTCATTTGGAAACTTGAATCTGACTATCTTGGCACGACAATCTAACGTGGCATGGCAAGAAGATAGCCAATCCATACCTATGATCACATCGAAGTCCACTGTTTCTAGCTCTATGAGATCGGCCGTGGTATTGCGGCCTTGGACTGAAATTGAGCAACTCTTATAAACTCTAGTGGCTTTCACCGGCTCACCAACTGGAGTAGATACTAAGAAGGACTCACTTAATTGTTCAGGTTCTAAGCCAAGACTCATAGCGAAATATGGAGTGACATAAGAATATGTAGAACCTGGATCAATCAAGACATATGCATTATGTGAAAAAACTTGAAGTATCCCTGTGACAACTGCTGGAGATACCTCTGCACTCTGACGATCATGTGTAGCATATAGACGGGGCCGTCCCCCTCCCTAATTAGCAGAGCCTGAACCTCGACCTGCCCCTTGCCTGGCCTGATTCTGAGGGCCACGAGCTTGAGGTGGTGCAACTATAGTAGCTGAAGAACCTGCTAGACGTGCTCCTCCCCTAACAAATTTTGTTGTAACTTTGGGGATTCAGATTTGAAATGTCCTTCTTTATGACAATAGAAACAAACCCCGGTACTTATCATACATGGCCCTGAATGTGCACGCCAACATAAACTGTAAGGATCTTTCTGCTAAAATTGTTGTCCAACGCTGCTCTAACTCTGAGAGACATTTGCCTTGAATATCTGATTCTGGAGGAACTGATTCCCATAGCTCTGACTCTTTTTAAAAGTTGACCCACCAACTGACTGATGAGTAGGCGGCGCTAGTGCAATTGACCCCTTACTGGAGGAACCTCTTCCTGCTCCACTGGCTGAACCACTATACCCACCCGTTGTGCGGGCCTTCTTATTGTACTCCTTTTCTTCCCTCCTTTATTGTTTGTCTCTTTCCAAATTCTTAGCAAATCCCACAACTGAAGAGAAAGCTGCCATCCCTACCGCGGCAGCTGCTGTTGTGTCTTTGATATGACTACCCAAACTATTGACAAACCTGCGAAATTTTGCTCTATCCGTCTTGACCATGTTCGGAGCATACTTAGCCAAACTACTGAATTCCATGTGATACTCTGTTACACTTATACTCCCTTGCTTGAGCTGCTCGAATTGTGTAGCTTTAGCTTCCTTATCTTCTTATAGTATGAAGTTAGCTATAAATGCCTCTTCAAATTCTTTCCAAGTAGGCAGACTATCTTTTTAAGCTCTTTCTCTATCCCACATCTGAAACCAGGATCCAGCTACATCCCTGAGCTGGAAGGCAACCAATTCAACAACATCATTACCAGATACTTTCATAACCCAGAGGGTTTTCTGGACACCCTCTAACCATAGCATGGGGTCTTCATCAACTTTGTTGCCATGAAACAACAGAGGGTTCAACTTGATAAATTTATCCACCCTGGACAGCTCGGGGCTGTTCTCCCTTCTCTAGTTCTGGTTGGCCAAGAAAGTCTGAAACATATCCATAGTGCTGCCAACCGCATTAAGCACATACCCCACCTCTGGAGATATACCTATCAGAGCCGGAACCGTTGCTGGGGGTGGAACGTGATCATGAGTAGCTTGCCTATGACGCTCAACCTGCTCCACCTCTTCCTCTTGTTAAACCTGGGCACTGGAGCTTTCTTAGAAGGTCTACCCTTCTTACTTTTCTTAGTTCTTTTCTGACTTGCTATAGCTGCAATAGTTTCTTCAGCAGGATCTTGATCGTTGATGCTAGAGCTTCGAGTAAGAGCCATTTCTGTGAATTCGGAAAAACGAGTACATCAGAAATTTTCTTAGAGTAAGGCTCTATTGCACGATCTAGAGTGAGAATGAGAAGAGACTTTTCTTAAATGCCTGCAGCCTCCTGTTCATAAGTATGACGCGCTTCATACCCATTAACAAGACTCTACTGACACGGCTTCATAAACCTCTAGGACTCTCTAAACCTGATGCTCTGATACCAAGTTTGTCACGACCCATTTTCTGAACGAGCTGTGACCGGTACCCGGTACCTAAGCCGGACCGAGTGAACCTCATATACCCATTTATCCTGTCTTAACCCTGAGAATACATGCAACTTAAACAATTCTCTTTAACATAAATATTCTGGAAAATAATAATAAATTATAAAAATACTATCCTTAAGAATATCACGGTCAAATTACGTTTTCGTGTAAAACAATACAAGACTGGACCACAAACCCAAAATACTAGACTGTCTATGAAGCCTCTACTGATAAACTGACGCACTGCGCAGGACATGAGCTTCCTGGCTAGTTCACAACACAATAAATAACTAAATAGGCTGACTCGAAAAGAAAGTACTCCACGAACAGGAGTGGAGCTCACCAATAGCACTGGAAATGAGGGGAAAATCCTAGCGTGTCGCCTGCGTATCTGCAACACTGGTTCGTATGTTGCGCCATAGGACAACATAGGTTCCAAAAAGAGAACGTCGGTACACCACGGCGGTATGAGTCTCAAAGAGCCCCCACTAAAGTGGGAATGAGATTTTTAAAAGAACCTTGAAATGCACATAACTCGTAAACTATAAGAACATAAAATATTTAAAGAAACTAAAATAACTTAAAACAATAAAATTCCTAACTTTAAACACACACACACACACACACACATATATATATATATATATATATATATATTTATCGTTTCTTTACTTTTTTGGAGAGTACCAATTAATTTTGACATAACATGAATACATAAAGTCACCATGTGATCGGCATGGGTTCGATCCCCGCATGATCAAATAGGTCCCTTCACTATGGTGCCACAAAGTTTAAGGTGATAGCATGCTGCGCGTTTTGTGCCTTGACCGTATCAGGCAATATTATCCTATATCCCACTCTAGCACGAGTAGTTTCGGGGTCAACATTAACCACCAATGGTCACGAAGCCCTTCTCAGAATCTCAAGGTAACTCCAAAAATATTTTTATAAAACTCTACTTGACCACTTTAAGGTCCAATACATTCCTTGAACATAATCCATGGACATAACCATAATAATCTTGAGTAAAACTTGACATGAATATATTTTCAAACATTCGTTAATCCATAAAATTTGACATATAATATAATGTAAATTAACATAACAAAATATGAAAATAAATGTATATAACTCAAGGATAAAATCTTGAATGATAGCTTAAATGAGGTTTAGCTAATATGCACTCTCTCGCTCCAATTAAACACATATTAGCTTTTTGAGACATTTTATCAAACATTTTATATGCGGAATTTTGTGAGTAAAACGTCTTTAGTAAAGGGTTATATCAACTCACCTCAATTATTCCTCGAGTCCAAACGTAACTCCAAACGACGTACTTTGTGTCACCAACCAACTACAACAACCAATTTACGTAATCAATTCCAAAGTTTCAATCTTTTCCCAATTCAAGAACTCTAATTCATATTCTAAAATTTCTAGGTTTTTGAGAAACTTCCAAATAAATATAATCTATTAAGATGCTAACTTTTTGTATAATCGTGATATGATTTTATTAATCTGCGGGAAAAACTTATCTTGATATTAACTTTAAGGTTGAATTGGGGAGGTGACGTTCCTGCTTCAGTTCTAAGAAAGGGAGTAGTTAGTTTACTGGGAGTACTTATTTTGCCAAGGTCTGCGCTTAGAAGCCACTTTAAAAATCAAGGGATCTGATTTGCGCACCTTTCCTATAATCTTTTAATAGTATTTGCTACAATAATCCCTTTTTGGATTGGTATGCATAAAAGGATTCTCGCAGAATCTTTTTCTTTGCAATTGTCCACTATGGCTTGACAATGTAATGTCTTTTTAAACTCTAACCACATTAAGTTAGCTCTAATTTTGGCCTTTCTTACAATTCCTCCTTCCACTTTAAATATAATTAAATATTTATACCTCATCCATGATAAGTGTCTTAACTTATTTTCATCATATTCTTTATACTCGGACCTCGTCAACGAGTTTATTTAAATTACCTTCCTTATCGACAAAATCCCGAAACTTAGAAATTCGAGGAGCATTACACATACCATGCTCTTCACAAAAATTATTAAACTCGGTAGGAAAGTATTCCCCTCCTCTATCACTACGAAGTATTTTAATTTTCCTAACCTTTTGATTTTCCACAAAAGATTTATACTCTTTAAATTTCTGAAGGGCTTCATCTTTTGTTTTAAACAAGTATACATATGTGAATATAGAAAAAGATCATCTATAAAGTAATGAAGTATCTTTTACCTTTAATTAGTTCTCCATTTAATTCATGCATACCATAATGTACTAAATCCAATATTGAGTAACTCTATCTACTTTCTTAAAAGCCTTCTTCATCATTTTTGCTTGTTTGCAGATCTCACATTTTTCTACGTTTTTATCACTACAAGCAATATAACTATTTTTGGACATATAATTCAAAGAACCAAAGTTTAAATGTCCTAATCTAGCATGCCATAAAAGAGAATCATGCGCGACAATATTAATAGAAGCATTCTTTATGCATCAATACTTAGTATAAACATGTCATCACAATGATATCCCTTTCCTAAAAACATACCACTCTTAGATACTATTATATGTTCGGATTCTATTACAATCTTGAAACCTTTCATAGAAAGTAAACTAGCACACATTAAATTCTATTTCATTTCACGAATATGGTACACATTCAGTAATGTCTACTTCTTTCACAAACTGAAATTGATGTCAACAGCCCTTTTTCATAAAACATCTGCAGTGACATGATATCCTATGAGCACTTTCTCACAATCCTTTACTTCTGTATAAGTCTTGAACTTGTCCTTATCATAACATACATGAATGGTTGCGCAAGAATCCAATCACCAGTCTTGACTACTAGTGGATGCAACAACCATGTTAAATTCTGAGACCATTCCACTTGGTAATGTAAAAATCATGGCAACCAGTCCTAGTACAGAATTATCTACCATGTTTGCTTTCTCAGAATTATGAAAATTAAAATTTATTCCTACCTTTTTATATCTACAATCTCAAATCATATGCCCTTTCTTCTCACAATGATGACAATTAAAATTATTTCTCTTTTTATTAAGATATTTCTTGGAAACTTTCAGATTTTTGTTTACATTATCAGAAATATTCTAACTCACTAAATTAACTACGGAACTTGATGCTTGTATAGAAGCATTACAAGCATGAGTCTCACGTTTAATTTGAAGGTGACTTTGAAATTTTTCCATAGTTAATTTGTCAACTTAATGAAACATTTTCTTTCTATAATCATTCCAAGAAGAATGCAATTTAGAGAGTATTGCACCTATTTGAAGTGCATCAGGAATCTTAACTTCAAAATCATTCAGTTTTGAAACTACCACTTGCAATTTGTGAATCTGATCGATAATAGGCTTGGTATCAATCAGTTTAAATTTTAAAATATTGCAAAGCCAGGAATTCATCAGTACCTCGCTTTTCATTCAAGTATTTATTTTGCAGCTCAACCCAAATCTCTTTTGGCGTCTTCACATTGGAATAGATATCATAAAGATTGTCCGCTAGAGTGTTCATGATATGTCCACAATAGAGCAGTTCAGCCTCTTCATGTTTTTTCTTTTCCGCCTTGATAGCATCACTGTCAGTTATAGTTGGTTCGGGCAAAGAAGCCATATTAGGATCGAGGACATAGAAGACTTTCAATGCAATGAGCGATAAATCATCTTGTCTTGCCAACGAGTAAAGTTCTATCAATCAAAACGATTGAGTTAAATAAACTCCTTTGAGTTATCAATTGCAGACGATCTTTTCTCCAAAACAGATTATTCGTTAAGATTGTTAGAAAAAAACAGAAACATGATTAAGATAAAAGTACTTTGAGGTAAGAATAATATTCACTGTCCTTATTGAAAAACTGCTCGTATATTCTTAGTGGATACAGAAAATGTTCCTCAGAATTTCTCAAAGCCAAAAATAACGTCATTGCAGAGTGTTTAGCCACTTTTAGGAAAGAGATGTTTATAGAAGGAAGAGGAGACTTTCATGTAAAGGTATCTTATTTATGAATAGGTTTTTGGTTTAAAACACAAAATTAAAATATGAAATTCAAGTATTAAATTAAATTGCTTAAAAAATAAATACAAAAATTAATAGTCTATACCCGTAAGCTTGACCTAACCCGCGCCCGCGTCCCAAGTCCAAATCCAAGTTCAAGTATTAAATTTAAAATATAAAATATAAAATATATACTACATATAAGACTTGGAGGACTTTATTTATTTAATACTTTTGGTGGGCCTCAAGTCTTTATACCATCTTCAAAACTTTGTTCCCACTGATGTGGGATAAAGTCTTCTACAATTCCTAATAGGACAAACTATATCACAGTTCCCCACTAGTTTGTACTATCTCATAATATCATGCATACCAGAAAGTATCCTAAATAGATTTCTAACTTTTCATTAGTGTAAACACTTTAGAGTTTGATGAAGTTGAAGGTATCTAAAGATTTGAACCGCAATTTATTATGTCAAACCAAAAGTATCACAGGCATGATACCTTTAAAACGGATAAACAAACCATAACTTCCTTTAGCACTTTAATGGCCATGTGCTCTAATCCTGATTTCATGAATATTTATAAGACCAACCCTCTAGATCTTGTTTGGAGTGGCAAATCTTCAATATTCATATAGGTAAAACTAGACACTGTATCCATGTTACTCCAGACACTTGCTTATTTAATTAAGAATCATATAAACCTCTCTTCGTAACAGTTTACACACTAGTAAATCCAAAGTTGCATTTCAATTAGTTTTAGCACATACTCATAAGGCCACAACAAGTCAAAAACTATTTTAAACTTAATGATCATGACATTGGTTGGTACCAACAATTAAGCTTAGTCATGTGAACACAACCGTTCTTAAAATACAAATAATAGAAGGTAAACATGCCATGACGCAAGACTTTCAATGTTTGCCTCTTTGTCACAAGAGCTCATTTATTTGCTCTATCACCTCAATTGGAAAATGAAACAAGTCCTCAACTCAACTTCACAAGTGCCCTCACCACACATGAGACTATCCAAACACACAATAATGCACTTTGAACACAATTGAGATATATGATAGCTAGAATTCACTCACTCTCTCAAACGAAGTTCAACATGCACTCTAGAGATACCATAAGCTTGTCCCTTCATGTAGTTCTCCACTAATGTAGGAATGCTTGGCTCGAAATCAATTAGGACTTAACTAAGCTTGTAATGTAGGCTTTTGGTCAAAGGTGGGGTAAAATTTGGGTAAAAACTGACTACACACCTCCTTAAGCACTACACACAAAATTTAAAAGCATATTTCCTTTTTAATGCAACTACACCTTGCTAAATTTGGAGATTAGGCACTAGTCTTCCCTTTTATTTTCATCACTCTTTTGTTTACTTCTTTTTCTATTTGTTTCTTTTTTTTTGATTTTTCTCTCAAGATCTTTTCTTTTTAGCTCGCTTTTATTGTTCTTTTCTCTTTTTTCTACAACTTCCACACTTTCACCATCTAACTCATGTCACCCCTAAACTTGGGTTTTTGCCAACGTCGAATGTCTTTCAATGTATACAAGAAGGTCGGGCTAAAAGAGGATCAGTGCTTTTAAGCACTTATAATTGGTCCGCGCTAATAACGTGGTTGCAAAAGGAACGAGTATGAAGCACAAAGGGGTTGACTAGGATCATTATGCAAGGGAGGCTTTTATGTCAACGAGCCAAGAAAAGCCTAAAATAATTTTCAAAACTATGCATCACCTGAGATTTAGCCTCAAACACACTTAAGGCAAGCTCTAAATCATAAAGCGCACAAATGAACACACCAATATCTCACCATACATGGCACAAGCAAAGAGAAGAAGACAGGTGAATTTAAGTCCCAATTAAAGGTAATTCAACTAAAAAGGTCACTCATAGTCTAATGAGAACTAATTAGTGAACACAATAGCTAAAAGTTGAACTTCAAATCATAATACAATTCATCAACTCGATTTGCTTAACACTTTTCACAACATGCTCATATGACACAGATTAAATAATGATGGTATCAAACATTCCAAAAGTTGGGTAAGAAGCAACAATCCACAACAACTACCATTATTACACTGCTACTACTAAACTAATCCTAAAAATGCTCGTTTCAAAAGATTTTCTTCCTTGGAAAAGATTCATGACAATGAAAAATCAAGGAGGTTATTGAAACTTGAAATAATATGAACCATTTTTTTATAAGGTTCTCCCCCCAACTCAAACTAAGCATTGTCCCCAATGCTTTATCACAAAATGGGCATAAGGGAAAGAAGAACAAAACATCAAAATAAGAGTGCAATGAACATATAAGAAAAGAAGTAAAAGGCAAAGAGAAAGAAACTTGGGTTGTCTCCCAAGAAGCGTCTTATTTAACGTCGTGGCACGACGAATACCAACTTGACAACTTTTCGTTCCATTTTGTGAATGTGAATTTCCTCCCCGACTTGAAATCAGACAATATTTTGTGCTCTTGGGGTGGAGGTACGAACTTCAAAATTTCAAAGGGCGGATACTTCATGTTGCACTTCTTGGCCTTCAAGTGAGAATGTCTGTTGACACCCAATTTTGTCCCTCATTTTTTTATAATGGTCATAATTTAACTTAAAGGTACAGTGTTGACTGTTTGAGCAAATTTGCATTAGAAGTCATGCATTTACGTGTGTTATCCCCTATTTATACGTTATATACTTAATTGTGGTCATATCATCATTTAGACTATATGTTAACTATATGATAAGCTCCGACTATTTGTGCAATTTACAGTATTTATAATATTTAAATATTTACCTGTGACTATTTATAATTATTTGATTTAATTTGACCCCAATTATCTTTTATGTGTGCATCTTATTTTCTTACATAATATATATTTATATTCTTATTTATTTGGCACCTTTAGTTAAATAATAGTCCAAATCAAACATATCCAGTTCAAATGACATTCATAATATACAACCCATTTTATTTTATAATTTTGGTACATTTATTTGGATTCAAAATTTTAAAATCTCCTTTGAACCTGGACAAAAGTTTGACCAGATACTTCCATTTTTGCACCACGCATTTTTCTTCCGACATATTCACTTTATTTCATGATAATTTAATTCTTTCAAATTCTCTTTAAACCTAGACAAAAGATGTTCTAGGTACACTCTCTACATTTAAAATCTCTTCTATATTTTATTAACTGAAAATCACTCTTTTATTCTATATACAAATCTTCTTCCTCCTACCTTGAACCTAGCCAAAAGGTAGTCCAGATACATTTTCTCAATCTCTCTCCATCTCCCATAATTTCTCTAATCCCATAAATCGCTCCAACATTCCTATTCTCTAATCTCTCCCTCTTCCCCACTTTTGAGTCTACATACATCATTACTACTTAAAGAAAATATCCTCTCATCAAAACCCTTGGTTCACTCTCATTCAAAATCTCTTCAATTAAGCTCCAAACCTCCCCCAATCTCTCTCCCCAAAACCACTCAAAATCAAAGATCTCACAAATCATGCATTCAATAATTTCCTACCATTCTTAGTACCTTGTTCCTTTACTATAAATTCAACTCAATTCTCACCATGGAAGACACACAATTTCTCTCTACTTCTCCCTTATCAAAACACCTCTATATCCCTTCTCTATACATCATTTTGTATAATTTAAATTTGTTCGAAGACAACTCTGCAAATTCCAAAAATTATTGTAATATCAAACCGGACTTTGCGACTGGTAAGTGACAAAGTATCATTGCTTTTCTTTGAATCTTGAAAGGTATGTTTCTCATCTAGTCTTGAATTATGACTCAAATTTATTGTAGTATTTTTAATTTTGTTTAAGAGTCAGCCTAATATTTAAATATTCCTTGAATACATAATTTGTTCCTATATTTGATCACAACTAGAATACTTAATTAATCCTTTTGTAATATGTAATTTTTATATATAGATAACGAAATGAGAATTCATTTTAAAGTCATTGTTCGTAGTAGTTAAGTAGATATCTTTTCATTCTTTAGGGATGGCGTGTGGTCTTTAAAAGTAAAAGTAATTTTTTTATTTTGTGACTAGCTTATTATTTTAATTTGGAGGCTTATTATTTTTAAATCTTTGAAGTTATTTTACTTGATATAATTTTCTTTTATTTGCAAAGCATGACCATATTTTTACTTGACGCCTAGTTCGAGTCTAGAATTGGGGCATTTAACACATTTAAGGAGTCTAGATATTTTATATTTAATTAGTTGTCCCAATGGCCTCCGGGACATTAAGTTGGGACGTCAGTAAAACCTTTAGGTCGTTTAAAATATTAGAAATTCGCTCTAGCTAAATATTTAAAGAGAATATGGGGAGATGATGAAAATTATCCGAGCTACATATGTGATAGTGAATTCTGAAACTATCCTTTACCGATAAAAGCCGGGTTCTGATCCAAATAAGATAATAAAACCTAGGATTATTTATTCATGTGTTTAATTAGTTATTGTTTAATTATTTAATTTAGGACTATTTGTGCAACATAATTATTATTTCGGATTGCTTATGCAAATGTATTAAACTGCCTATTTATTTTACACCCCATATCCCTTTTGTTTATTTTATCTAATTTTTTATCCTTTGATAGCAATATGTTAAAACCCAATATAGAAATCGGCCGAGAACCACATTTGTGGAACTTAGGAGGTGGCTAACCCCTTCCTTCTAAGTTAACTTGAACACTTACCTGAATCTCTGATTAGTAGACCAATCCGGAGTTATTCTTTCAATTGAATTAGAAATTAATAGGTGACCTAATACGCCTAGAATAATTTATTAGGTGGCGACTCCAAAATTCTAACTCCAAATGAGTTACCCCAAGTTGGAAACCACTTACTTCAAGTGGGGTGCGACAATGTCATTTTATCTTCTTGGCATGGAAAACTCTAAAATATAAGTACCTTGTTCATCATTGCTACGTTCCTTCAAGGGCTCAGATGGCTCAATTTCCATTTCATCCTCCAAACACAATATTGAAAAATGAAAGGAATGAGGTATTATTTCCTTGAACACCAAGATCTCCTCACATTTGACATCCTCATATTCCATTGCACTAGATTCCTCACAAATGGTATTTTGCAACTCCACACAAGGCTCAAGTGCATTCACAACAAAAAGCACATTTAGGAGCAAATGATATGGCCTTTAGCGGCATTAACAATTGTCACTAATAGTTTTAACAGCAATAACATATTAGCTGGCAATGTTGCTGTCGCTAAAAGCTTTTCCGGTAATTAATTGGAATGCTGGTAAAGGTCCATCCTATTGCCGCTAAAAGGCCCTAGTTATAGCGGCATTTGTTTGCCAACCATTTAAATGACCATTAAATCTGGCCAATTATTGGCTTAATTCATATATATATATATATATATAGTTATTGCCCATATATATATATATATATATATATATATATATATATATATATATATATATATATATATATATGGGCAATAACTATTGCCGGTAAAAACAACTTTAATTACCGATAAATGTGAACCTTTTAATAGCAGTTAAAATGAAAATTAAATCTCAAAGCATACTATTCTCATTCATTTATAAATACAATCATCTCGAATAAAATATACTATCATTCACTACCGAAATACATAATATTTCATTAGCTCACCAATATTTTGAGTTTCAACACAACAAAAGAACATAACTCAACTTTAATCCAGTAACTAGTTTCAAGTTAAGTATGATAACTAGTGTTATCAACTAGAATAGCCTAGAAGCATTTATTCAACTCTTCATCAAGGTAAAGTCCACCACACCAAGTCCAATAGCTAGTGTTGATTTACTGTAAAACCTGCAATGATAGAAAAAAAAATAAACAGTAAATGATTAGAATTAATTCTTGTTTCATGAGATCGGACATTGTTCTACAGTATAGGCATAATAGCTAACTTTTATGCTGATCAAGTGATATGTATCTCCTTAACTTACTATATCAAAAGAAAAGAACAAGGAGGTATTCTGTAATATTTTTTATCAAAAAATGAAGAAGTAAACAAAGAGAAGGTGTAGGAAAGAGCTCGGGTAGATGTAAATAACAAAGTGCTTCAAAGATAAAAAACACTACATTCTTTTGTAAAGAATAGATGCCTGCAGAATCTATACTTCTGGTGTAGGAATATTATCATACAAAATCTGTCTCAGTATAAGATTTTTTGGAACTTTTGGTGGTTGTTATTGAAACTGCAATGTAGTAACTTATTGTCTTTTATTTTGCTATACTGTACTATGTTATTTTGCTATACTGTACTCTATTAAGCTCAAGGGAGATCCCAAAGTGGGGAAACCAAATTCACAGCCGAATCTAGGATACCAAAAATAAGAAGTGATGGGCGAGCAACTTCAACTAAAATAATGGTACACATTATTATATTATCACAAAGTCTAAACATACCTAGAGTCCAGCTCCAACATAGAGCGCAAGTCAAATCTCTTTCTTCCTAAAAACATCCATGTAGCTGATAGCCTGCTTTCTAAACCGTTCTTCCTCTTAAGCAGTAGCAAGCTGATCAATTTCTTCCTCCAACCGATAAGGATCGTAAATCTTAGATAGAACAGTGAGTTCTTCATATTTGCTCTTCTGTAAAGGTTTATTTATGTCAATATTGTTACTTATCAGCAAGAATTTCTACAAAGTTAAGAATTTGAACCTTCATGTAGAGCCATCGCGGGGACTAACGTAAAAATAGCATGAGAAAAAATTGAATAGCAGCAGGCACTCTCGCCACACCGAGCATCCATCTCCAAGTCCCAGGAATCTGTTCAGGCATTTAAGTGATATAGAAAATCAATACATATGCTCAGGCATTGACTTTACTACAGTAAACATGCTTTAGTTCTAGCAATCACACCTCACTGCCATAAGCACCAATAACCACCATCATTTGGTTAACCATTATTTGAATACTAACAAATTTAAGAACTTTATCTTCAGTGACATTTGAGAGGAGATAAAATATTTTTCACTCAACCAAAAGAACTAGCGTGCAAAGCAATTTTTACACAACTAGCTGACTCAAACATCTTTCAACAAATTAATTTAACCAAAGCAAGTAATGTGGATAAAAAAAACTAAGTCTAAATTGACAATAAATCAAGGAAATAGTATATTAACACTTAATACAAGTTGAGTGAAAAGATTTTGTTGGAGGGACATTTGCATAAGTTAACACAGTAGAGAACCTGGAGATAAACCTATAAACTAGAGAACAAGGAAATGAACAATTACCCTGACTTATTCACTTTAATCGGATGAAATTGTTAACTACTAGATAAATGAATGATAAATTACCTACAACTCTCCACAACTCTTGGATTAGTGTCCCCTAAAGATTCCATGTGTATTTTCAAGCCTTCCTTGTAAGACTCATGGAGCGATCTAGACCCAGCATGAAATACGTATCACCAAGCTGCATATGCCCTGAGATAGACGCAAGTACATGAAAGAACCAGATGCCATCCTCTTTTTTAATCATAGAGTAGTTTACTAAATGAAAGAAGACATGACTAGAAGCAAAGGTGGCAAGAAAACAAGGATTTGCACAACGCTTTCTGTTATCTAGACATGAAAGAAAGAGATGACATCCTCATCCTTTCCATAGTACATTCAGAGTTTAGAGTGTGCAGCCAAATGCAAACAATTCTGACATAATTCAAGTCCAATAGTTATGGCTAGTTGGTGATATATTCATTAAAATATTAAACACTAGTTGGTGCATATGTATGACTACTTAAGGCTAAATAACAAATGAACATAGTAGAAATTTTATCTCTATATAAATGATTAACTACCTCAGCTTCTTGTCTCAGCCAGTGCATCAGGATACTTTTCTGGCATAGCATTTTCGAAAGCAGATAGCCCTTGGTAAGCCTCATACACCTTCAATAGAAAACGACAAGTGAAGTGAGTATGCCAACCAGCTTTCCAAGGGGGAATTAATATCCTGGAAAGCACACTTGACTAAAAGAAAAATTCATAAACCAAATGACTAGTAAGAACATAATGGATCCAATGAGGCATTAATCACAACTAGCTAACAGAAAGTTAAAAGAATTTCTGTAAAAACTTGAACAAAGAAAAATAGGTAGGATTTGCAAGGACATCAATGAAATTTATATACTTTATAAAAAAAGGGTAGAATGTGCAAGGACGAGCATATGGTTTCTCATAAACAAACAAAGATTCATGTGATTTCAGATGCTGTATGGTCTAAACCACGCCTTTATTGTTTCGTTAATGTGGAAGTCACATGATAGAAATTTAGGAGGAATTGAATTTTTTGGATTCTAATAGAAGCTAGCTCTACCAGCAAGACAAAGACTAGTAGATACCTTTATGGCAATCAAACTCGAGAGCCGCATCTCTGGAGGAGGTTGATCCCATTCAATGTCAGATTATAAAGTAAAAATTAGAAACAACGCAACCAGCGTCTTTAGGAATTCAGCGCTATTGCAGCACAAGTTCATGAGGTTCAAACATTTCTAAGCTCTTAAGCTCATACTACACTTCCTAACAAATTCATTAAACAAATCTACAAACTAACTACTAGGTTATCACATAGTAATGATAATAATCAGCCGCATTAGAAGAAGTAAATGAAATCAAAAGAAGATAAGAAACAGAAAAGAATTTAGGTGTTTGAAGTATATATAATTGTAAGTATGAGATCTTTTACCTGGATTGTGGCCGGCGACGGATAATGGAGACGGCGAGAGGCGACAGTGAGCAGCGGAGACATTGAACGGCGCCAGGAGCGGCGGCGAAGTTGAACGGATACGGTGAACAGCGACCACGTTGAAAGGAGACGATGTCGAATGGGAACAGTGAACGGTGGCGACATCGAATGAAGACGGTGAATAGCGGCGATGTTGAACCGAGATGAGATCAATTGCTTTCAATATTTTCCATAGGTATACCAAATTAGTATGGCTAAGGACAGATATATTTTGGAGTTAATAAAACTAACTTTTTATTGGAGATATAATGACCATTTCTTTTATTTGCCGGTAAAAAGGTATCAGTAGCGGCTAATGTTTTAATTGCCACTATACATTGAACTTATGAAGATATTAGCAGTCATTAGTTTATAGCCACTAATAAAATGCCGGTAAAAGATCTATTTATTGTAGTGATTTTCTTCCTCTTACGCAGTATCTTCAACATTTGGATCAAATAATTGGATTTCTACCATTAGCTCCACAACTTGGCTTCTAAATTCATTTTTAACTTCATCAACCTCAAATGGACTATAAACAACCCAAGGTAGTTTGGCCTTAGACGCCTCAACTAAATCACTCAATTCATCATCCATGGCATGAATAGCCCAACCAGATTGTTTCTTTTCTTGTCCTAGATCAACTCTTCTTTCCTTAAAATCAGTCCACATCTTATTAAGTCCTTCGAGACATGTCCATTAACTTCTGTTTTATGAACTTTTGCATTAACCAAGTTTTGCTCAAAACATCATCTTCATCAAGAATTTCTCCTTTTTCCACATCTTCTTCTTGGAACTCAAGATCATATACCACATAGAGTCCTTGTTGAAATTTGGCAGCATCCTTAGCTTGTTGATCATTGAAAGTGTCAATCAATTGGCTCGATTGAACCTCAAAGTTGTGAATTGCTAAGGAATTTTGGTGGATCTTCTCTTTTATCTCTTTGAAGGCTTCAACATCCTCACAATGGCGTTCAAGTATCCATTGCATCAAATATTCACATCTCTTATTTTGAGTGCTTTCTTCTTGTAAAATGGATAACTCCATCTCTTCTTGAAACTTATTTTGATTTCCTTGCCATTCGGGCTCAAATTCCATATTCTAGCTTGAGTTGGACTTATAAAACTCAAAAACATCATAAGCACCATCACAAAAATTATTAGGAGAAGAATAATGAATATTCGAAAAACCATCCCAATGACAATTTTGGTCTCCACACTCATGATATATGTTTCACTCAAAGATTGGGAAGGTGCATACAACTCGTTCCCGGAAAGTATATGACAATCTTGAAAATAGTGGGGTCCTCCAAAATAAGGACAATTATCATTCACATAAGGATTTTCAATATTTGACCAATTTTGATTCCATAATATCATTTCAAGATAATTACCACAAAGCTAAACTAACTAGCTAACACAAGTAAACACTATACACAAACAAACATATACAAATCACGAGAAAAAATATTCACAAAGTTCGGGCAAAGCCAGCTAGTTCAACTCCTCAAAATCCAATACGCCAATTGATACTCGGCAACAGCGCCAATTTTGACAACGCTCAACTCACATCTCCAATGAGATTTGAAACGGCCGTCGCAATAATAATACCCAACTTGGACTCGAGGTCGAATCCATAGGAACAATGTGATGCGATAAAGTAGTAGAGGAACTAAACCTATTGAACTAAGCAAAACGAGGATAGTAAAATGATGAAACTATACTAACAACTACTAACTACACTAGAAATGAAAGTAAAGGTGATCAATGGATTTCTCACAAACAACGGAAGACAAGTTCGGAGCCTAGGATGCAAATATGGCACGATGTTTATATATTATAGTCGAGTCAATCTGGTGACCCCTGGAATCTGCCAGGCCTAAAAGAGGTCTACCTCACTATGCTCGCCAGAGCCATAGCTTTGCGCATAAAGTGCTAACTTATTGACCCAAGGAAAGAAGACCTCTCCTGAGTATAACCTCTTTTAGATGGGTCAGTCTAAGTTTTAGCCAAGAAGACCGAAATCCTTGCTAGCTCTATTATCCTAAGCTAGTTAATCTCTCCCGAGTCTTTTACTAGTTAAATAGGCATGTCACCCTAGTATCATGATCACTAAAGTTAAGAAATTAAAGTGATAGAAGCTAGATAATCAAAACTCGTAAATATAAGCACCTTGTCATGAAACATTCATATATTCATGTCCAAAATCACACCAACTAACCAAATCTAGCAATATAAATCAAAGAAATAAAGAAAGAGGTAAAAAAATTTCTCATTGAATTGTACTTAGTCTTCAATCTCCAAGTTTTGTTGATGAATCCTTGCTCCCAAACTTGGAAAAGTGGCCAAAGATATGAAAACAATGATGAAACTGTCTATTTATAGTCCCTCAAATAAATACAAAATTTTTCAAAAATTATCCCTAGGTTAACAAGATGAAATTTCTAATTTTTCGCTCCATAGCCACCCTAAAATCGAATGTTTTCCCGGTAGCGACTTTTACGCTGTTGAGCATAGTTACTGTTTGACGAACGGCCCCAAAGGCAACCCGACTTTTAAAGGGTAGCCAACCTTTTCCCTGAAAGTTCTCTATTGTTACATTGGGCGGACCACCCTTTGCAATGGACGGCCCGCCCTTTTTTTTCCTCAATTTTAGCCTTCCTTTTGACTTGTTTTCACTCCAATCTCTTCCAACACTCAATCCACCTAAAATATGCAATTAAACCATAATAAGTGTACTTATTTCATCAATTTAACAAAATAAAAGCTCAAGTATAAGTATGTAATGTGTGGTATTTTAGCCACACATCACACCCCAAACTTAAACTATTGCTAGTCCTCAAGCAAATCACACACTAGTAAATCCAAAATTACATTTCAATAATGTTTACCACATACCCATAAGGCCACAACAAGTCAAAGACTATTTTAAATAAAACGATCATGACATTGGTTGGTCCCAACAATTAAGCTCAACCATGTGAACACAATCTTTCTTAAAACACAAATAATAGAAGGCAAACATGCCATGACACAAGGCTGTTAAAGTTTGCCTCTTTATCACAATTCATTACTCTCTCACCTCAATTGGAAAATGAAATAAAGTCCTCAACTCAACTTTACAAGGGCCCTCACCTCACAAGAAAGTATCCTAAACACACAATAATGCACGTCAAAGACATTTGGGATATATGATAGAAAGAATTCACTCACTTACTCAAACGAAGTTCAACATGCACACTAGAGATATCATAAGCTTTCCCCTTCATGTACTTCTCCACCAATGTAGGAATGCTTGGTTCGAAATCAATAAGGACTAAAATAAGGCTGTAATGTAGGCTTTTGGTCAAAGGTGGGGTAAATTTGAGTAAAAACAGTCTGCCCACCTCCTTAGGCACTACAAACAAAATTTAAAAGCACATTTTCTTTTTAATGCAACTACACTCTGCTTAGGCACTAGTCTTCCCTGTTTTTTTCATCACACTTTTTTTTTATCTTCTTTTATTTATTTTTCTATTTGTTTCATTCTCTCAAGATCTTTTCTATTCATCTCGGTTTTATTGTTCTTCTCTCTTTTTTCTTCAATTGATTTTTTTCTTCAACTTCCACACTTTCACCATCTAACTAATGCCACCCGCAAACTTGGGTTTTTGCAAAAGTCGCATGTCTTTCAATGCATACAAGGAGGTTGTGGCCAAAAAAGGATTAGTATTTTTAAGCACTTAGCATTGGTCCAGGCTAATAATGTGGTTGCCAAAAGAACGGATATTAAGCCCAAAGGGGCTGACTAGGATCATAATGTAACAGTAGGCTTTTCAGGTCACTAGCGAGCCAAGGAAAGCCTAAAATAATTTTCAAAACCATGCATCACCTAGGATTTCGCCTCAAAGCACACTTAGGGCAAATTTTACATCATAAAGCACACAAAGAAACACATCAATATCTCACCATAGCACAAGCAAAAAGAGGAAGACTAGTGAATTCAAGTCCCAATTAAAGGTAATTCAACTCAAAAGCTCACTCGTAGTCTAACGAGACCTAATTAGTGAACACAATAGCCAAAAGTTGAACTTCAAATCATAACACAATTAACCAACTCGATTTGCTTATCACTTTTCACAACATGCTCACATGATACAGATTAAATAATGATGGTACCAAACATTCCAAAAGTCGGCTAAGAAGCAACTATCCATAACAACTATCATTGTTACACTGCTACTACTAAACTAATCCTAAAAATGCCCAGTTCAAAAGAATATCTTCCTTGGAAAAGAACCACGACAAAGAAAAACTAAGGAGGTTATTGAAATTTAAAATAACATGAACCATTTCTTTTTGTCAGGTTCTCCCCTAACTCAAACTAAGTATTGTTCTCAATGCTTTAAAACAAAGTAGGCACAGGGGAAATAAGAAAACAACTTCAAAATAAGAGTGCAAAGAAAACACATTATAACAAAAGAAGTAAAAAGGCAAAGGGAAAGAAACTTGAGTTACCTTCCAAGATGCGCCTTATTTAACATCGTGGCACGACAAATACCAACTTGACAACTTTTCTTTCCATTTTGTGAATGTGAATTTCCTCCCAAACTTAGAATCAAGCAATTTTTTGTGCTTTGGGGTGGAGGTACGAACTTCAAAATTTAAAAGGCATGATACTTCATTTTACACTTTCTGGCCTTCAAGTGAGGGATGCTATTTTGTCTTCTTGGCATGGAAAACTCTAAAATGCAAGTACCTTGTTCATAATTACTATGTTCCTTCAAGGGCTAGGATGAATCGATTTCCATTTCATCCTCCAAATACAATGTTGAAAAATGAAAGGAATGAGGTCTTACTCGCTTGAACACCAAGATCTCCTCACATTTGACATCCTCATATCCCTTTGCGCTAGATTCCTCACAAATATTATTGTGAAACTCCACACAAGGCTCTAGTGTATTTTCTTCCTCTTGGGCATCATCTTCAACCTTTGGGTCAAATAACTGGATTTCCACCATTAGCTCCACAACTTGGATTCTAAATTCATTTTCAACTTCATCAACATCAAATGGACTATCAACAACCAGAGGTAGTTGGGACTTGGACACCTCAACTAAATCACTCATCATTATCCATGGCATGAAAAGCCCAACCAAATTGTTTCATCTCTTGTCCTAGATCAACTCTTCATTCCTTAAAATCAGTCCATATCTTATTAAGTCCTTCAAGACATGTCACACAAACTTCCAATTTTTGAAATTTTTGCATTTGCCAGGTTTTGCTTAAAACATCATCTTCATCAAGAATTTTCCCTTTTTCCACATCTTCTCAAGATCATATTCCACATAAAGTCCTCGTTGAAATTTGGAAACATCCTTAGCTTGTTTATTATTCAAAGTATCAACCAATTAGCTCAATTGAACCTCCAAGTTCTGAATTGCTAAGTGATTTTGGTGGGTTTTCTCTTTTATCTCTCTGAAGGCTTCAACATCTTCACAATGTCGTCCAAGTATTTGTTGCGTCAAATATTCACATCTCTCATTTTTAGTGCATTCTTCTTGTGAAGTAGATAACTCCATCTCTTCTTGAAGCTTATTTTGATTCCTTTCCATTCAGGCTCAAGTTCCATGTTCTAGCTTGCGTTGGACTTATTAAACTCAAAAGCATCATAAGCACCATTACAAAAATTATTAGGAGAAAAATAAAGAATATTCGGACAACCATCCCAATGACCATTTTGGCCCCCACACTCATGACATATCTTCCACTCAAAGTATTGAGAAGGTGCATACAACTCTTTCCTGGAATCTATTTGACAGTCTTTCAAATAGTGGTATCATTCACATATGAATTTTCAATATCTGACCAATTTTGATTCCATGATGCCATTTCAAGATAATTACCACAAAGCTAAACTAACTAGCTAGTACAAGTAAACGCTACATACAAACAAATATATACAATTCACGAGATAAATATTCACAAAGTTTGGGTCAAAGGCAAGTAGTTCAACTCCACAAACTACTTCAATACGACAATTGATCCCTGGAAACAGCGCCAATTTTGACAATGCTCAACTCATACCTCCAATGAGATATGAAACGGTTGTCACAATAATAATACACAGCTTGGAGTCGGGGTCGAATCCACAAAGAACAATCTGATGCGATTAAAGTGGCAGAAGAATTAAACCTATTGAACTAAGCCAAATGAGGATAATAAAGTGATGAAACTATACTAAAAACTACTAACTACACTAGGAAAGTAAGTAAGGTGGTCAGTGGCTTTCTCACAAACAAGGGAAGACAAGTTCGGAGCCTAGGATGCAAATATGGCACGGGGTTTATATATTATGGTCGAGTCAATCTAAGGTACCACCTAGAATCCGTCAGGCCTAAGAGGCGTGTATATCATTACGCTCGCTAGAGCTATATCTTGGCGCATAGAGTGCTAACTTATTGACCCAAGGAAAGACGACCTCTCCCGAGTGTAATCTCTTTTAGATGGGTCAGGCTAAGTTTTAGCCAACAAGACCCAAATCCTTGCTAGCTCTACTATCCTAAGCTAGTGAATCTCTCAAGAGTCTTTAACTAGTTAAATAGGCATGTCACCCTAGTGTCAATGATCACTAAAGTTAAGAAATTAAAGTGATAGAAGCTAGATAATCAAAACTCATAAATATAAACCCCTAGTCATGAAACATTTATATATTCATGTCCAAAATCACACCAACTAACCAAATCTAGCAATACAAATCAAAGAAATAAAGTAAGAGATAAAGAATTTCTCATTGAATTGTACCCAATCTTCAATCTCCATGTTTTGTTGATGAATCCTTGCTTTCAAGCTTGGAAAGGTTGTTAAAGATATCAAAACTATGATAAAACTATCTAGTTATAGTCCATCAAGTAAATACAGATTTTCCCAAAATTATCACATGGTTAAAGGAAGAAAACTCTAATTTTTTTGCTCCGTAACCACCCTGCTACCGAATATTTACCCGATAGCCACTTTTTCGCTGTTGAGCTTAGTCAATGTTTGACGAACAGCCACAAAAGCGGCCCACCTTTTAAAGGGCAGCCAGCCTTTTTCGTGAAGCTCCTCTGTTGTTACATTGGACAGACCACCCTTTGCTATGGGCGACCTGCCCTTTTTCTTTGCTCAATTTTGGCCTTCCTTTTGGCTTGTTTCATTCCAATCCCTTCCAAAACTCAATCCACCTATAATATACAATGAAACCATGATAAGTGCAGTTATTTTATCAATTTAACACAACAAAAGCAAGTATAAGTATATAATATGTAGTATTTTAGTGACACATCCGCAGCCATGTTCAATTCTGAGACCGTTCCAGCTTGTGATGAAGAAATCATGGCAACAAGCTCTAATACAGAATTCTCTACAATGTTTGGTTTCTCGGAATTATAATAAATAAATTTAGTCTTGCCTTTTTATATCTACAATCTCGAATCTTATGCCCTTTTGGCACGACCCAAAATCCGGTTAGGCCGTGCGGGCACCCGACATACTCCCCTAGACTCGTCGGGCGAACCCTTACCAATTAAATTAGGAAAATAAATATAATTCAATTTATAAATAAGAACGATACTTAGAAAAAAAACACAGACATACTGATACCTCTAAGCTGTAAAAAAGGAATTACAGCTGACTACCTAACATACTAGGTTTAGGGTTATCCAGACAAGACATCTAAGAGTACAAAAGAAAACAGATACCTCTTGAAGGGAGCAAAATGCAACTGAAATAATAAACAATAAATGGGTGGCCATCCGGAAGAAAGCTGGCTCACCCTGACAGCTGAAGTCATCTTCGCTCCTGAACAACACGGCGAACTCAATCTTGGAGCGAACCTGCCGAAACGAAATAGATAGACAAGAAACAAACAACAAACAAGGGTGAGTCAAAAGGACTCAATAAGTGGGGCAGACTAACCACCTCAAAGAATAGGATAGCTAGCCACGGAGAAGAAACAGATAAACCAAATTCCTCTTATTTAATATAAAAAGGCAGAGCCAGATAATAACCGGAAACACGTATGAAACCATAAACTCAGCCAAGAATACGAGCCAGAAACATATCAACAAATAAGCAATGCACGTATAAGCAGGACAGTAGTTATGTACCACAAGTCTGCACAATGGTATGAAAAGAAATGAAATGAAATGAAATAAGATGAAATGAAATGAAATCTGATGCAAAGGGTAACATGTGCCCGTCATCCAATCTCGAAGCGGAATACTCCTGCATTCGAGGGGAATCCAATCTGATAACCAACTGGAGCGGAATACTCCTGCTCCTGGGGCGGAATACTCCTGCACCCGATATAATATAAACCAGAGGCGGAATACTCCTGCACTCTCTTGGGGCGGAATACTCCTGCACCCGATATAATGTAAAGCTGAGACGGAATAGTCCTGCACTCTCCTGGGGCGGAATCCTCCTACCCTCAATATAATATAATGGAGCGGAATACTCCTGCTCCTGGGGCGGAATACTCCTACCCTCAATATGATACAATGGAGCAGAATACTCCTGCTCCTGGGGCGGAATACTCCTGCACCCAATATGATATGCAATGTAATGCATATGAATGACATATAATGCATATGAATGCAATGTGATGCAATAATAGCCCTTCACCGGCGCGGGACTCTCATCGACAGCCAGGAAGTAGATGCCAACTCACAGCCAGGGTACAATGCTCAGATCCTTAATGCAATACCAACAACAGGACATAACATACAATATACAATGTAAATCCAAAGCTAAGTCTTAATGAGTACGCCTATCGGCAGCTATACACGTAAGGAATACGTGGTAGAAAATCCACGAGGCCAGGTGCCTCCAAAGAAATGGATATAAACACTTACCTCGTTCCGAAGTTAACACTGCTACCCAACAACCGCTTTATTCTTTGAATTCATTGCCAAACGATCCCACTGTGTTCAATAAGCAGAAAAATATATCACATTTGGCTAAAGGCTTCATTCCTCACATCTTAAGGCAATCCAGGTAGGAACCTGATACCCTATTCGCATACGCAATACGCAGGCCAGGCCTATGTACAGGGTTTAAGGTCACATAACCTAACCCTAAATAAATTACATTTATAAGTTTCCTATAACTCACTGAGTACGAATATATAATCAATTCCATTATCGGGATCCATTTGACCCTTTAAACTATTAATTGAACTTATTAAAATGATGTCTAATATTCCAAGTTTTACCGTTAAAACATATTTAAACACATATTATAAACTCAAATAATGCATTAAGATCATTACCTGAATGTTTCGGGGTAAAAATTCTACTATTTTCCCGGCTCTTTTCCCATATTCTGGTATTTTTTTCCATTTCTGCGCCATTTCATTTTTCTCTGCTTCTAAATCGTTTTTTTTACTGTTTCTGCTAAGAAAAATCGAACTTAGCATATATGCTAAGTGCATATGCCCACCGCCTAACTTTTTAATTTCTTTTGTCTTTTCCTTTTTTTTTCTTTTCGCGACAAAAATTAAAACGGTATCCTACGATATTTGAAATAATTCCAACTTTTGCATATAAGTTATACAAAATATATGTAATATACTCGCGAAGGCGGATCTCAAATCGGACTCCCGAAACACAATATGCAAATTAAATGGAAAAAGATCAAATTATTTAACTTTCGGCATTTTAGCGGAAGCTAGCCGAACAACATCGAAATTCACTTTCGAAAGTTCATAACAGTCACAAATAAATATACGAACCTATCGGCGCTTTCGGATTTCGAATCGGAGCTCATTCGCCAAAACCAAGCTCAAAAATCTCTTTTTAATATTTATCGACAATAAAAACTGAAACCTTCTTCCGATACGTACCAAACGAGGTCTGATTTAACTCAAATTTTAAAGATAAGTCCCAATGGACATTTCTAATATTTTAAAATTATCGGCACGCCAACCGGAGTCCTAACTTCCGAAATGACTGACCGAGGTCGTTTCATTCTCCTCCACTTAAACTCTCGTTCGTCCTCGAACGAGCCTAAGTCTAAAGCAAGATTCACGTTGATAACAAAAGAACTTGTACGACCTTCATAAACTATCCCACGGAATTTTTCTCATGATTACAGAATCAAAATTATAACACGTGTACCGAACTCTTTGAATAAAACATATTTGGATAATATGATAACACCATTGCCCGGATTATTCTGACTAAGATGATCCTTCCTCGATCACGAGAGGAGAGTTCTACATTTTCGAAGCAAAGATACACGAAACTTCGAATGGATTAACATGATTCAGCCGATAATCACCTATTCGATATAGAACAGGTCGATGGAACTAAGAATTAACTCACGCTTGATGCAATAGAGGGTACTTTTGAAGTTCCTTGTCACTACACATTATAGAAGATTTGATGTAAGCTATATTATTTTTACGAACGCACTATGCAACATCTCAGTTGATGTTAGGATTGTTCCGCAAGCTCCTTGTGGGAATGTAGTTACTCACATCCTAATGTATGTCAAAGGTTCATCTGAACAGGGTCTATCATATAAGGATAAGGATCATGCAAATACTACTGGATAGTATGATGCAGACCAGGAATGATCTTCGGACTAAACATCTACTTCAGCGTATTGTCTTTGAATTGGAAATATTATGACTTCAAAAAAAATAAAAGAGACATGTAGTTGGACCTTCAGCTAAGGCAAAATACCAGCCACAAAGTTGATTACATGAGCACTTACAACGCTAAAGTAACCTCTCAAGGAGTTGAGGTGTGAAGGAGATATACCTTCAGCCGATGGATTGTCGACAAGCTGCACTAGACCTTTATCTCTAAATTTTCATGAAGTAAAACAGCGTCAGTATGAAGACCCAGTTCTAGTTGAATACAGACAGATAGCCGAAAGAAAATCGGAGTCACCATACAGGGTTACTGATGGTGTTCTCATGTATAAAGATAGACTTAGTGTTCCTGATGTTGCAGATTTACGTGGACAGATTATGATAGATGCACATTATTCCAAATACACTGTTCATCCAGGTTCGACTAAGATGTACCATGATCTTAAGTAAATTTATTGGTGGGACAGAATGAAGTGTGACATAGCAGAATTTGTGGCTCAGTGTTCCAATTGCCAGCAAGTTAAAGTCGTGTCATCTTTCCAGACTTTATACTTTCGGCAGATAGGTACGTATATATGATCAGGTTGCCAGCTTATCTCTAGTATTAATAGATTATTAGTGAGTTTAGCAATGATCGACGCTCATTGTAGGTTTCTGCCGTGGCCCTAGATTGGGTCGTGACAAAAGGGTATCAACGCCTTAGAGATTTAGTATTACCATTCAGTATTTGGAAAAAGACTCCTCCACTTAAAGCACAAACTCATGCAGCTATTTGAATAGAAATAACCATCCTCGCACAGTCTGCTGGACTAAAGAAGATTTAGCTAAAAGCTGAACGTAGGCAGACCTAAGCTACCAAACTACCCTTTCGAGTTGCCAAACAGCTGCAACTCTCGATTCATAACTCCATACCTTTGCCATTAACACCACCGCCTGATGGTTGGTACTTTCATTACCCTTAGAAGCCTTGAAAAATAATAATATGCTTACCCGGCTACAATAATACGTACTCTGGCTCAACACAGGAAACGTCACAAGCGGCTACCAATCGCCCAAGCTCACTAGTGCCGGACGAAGAAGAAATGGAAATGGATCGAGGATAGAAAAAATTAGAGCTTCAGAAAGCTCATCTTCTTATTTGCTTGGCTACCAAAGCTAGACTACTTACGAGTCAAAGCAGCCCAAGAATCGCAATTGAAGAAACAGATATTAACTGAGCTTTATGGAACGACATCTATGCCAATTTAACCTCCCAATAAGAAGCAAACTCTGACAATTTACTAAAACCCTTTTATAACCCAAATAAGCTCATGGGATAACATGACTTTACTAGCGTTTCGAACCAAGAGGAGACAGGTAGATTGAATATTACTTACTAACCACTTTACACCGGAAGAAACAATGACACTTTCTGAAGGTGACGAATTAGGATCCCATTATCCTACCAATATTGAATTTCGACGAGAGAGGTAAACTGATTTGACATAATAATAGAAGGTGGCACAAAAAGATGCCAAGCAGACCATACCGACCCTTTCTCCCAAATTTCTCACATTTAAACCAGATCAACTAGTAGGGTCTCACAAATGCCAGGAATAAATCATACCAGAAGCTCGCCCCTCTACCGCAACCGATTCTTAATAGAAATAATAAGGAAAACATGGAAACATAATATGACAAACTATTTCCAGATCAATCGGAAAAATAAATCTTACTTACAGATAAGGAAAGAAGAAACACAAGGGTCTACTACATCGGATGCCTCAGCATCCTGCCAGACTAGCAGTTCGTAGAACTGCCTCTGCAGCTAAGCTAAGCCACTACCCTGATAATTATTTCCATAAGAAACACAACCACCACGCTCTCGAGCTCTATTGGATGGTGGCATTTCTCTGGTTGATTAAATTTAAATAAAATTCCCTACGACTGTGCAGGTGCCTGATGACGAGAGAAAGGACGACGGCCTACTTGCCGGAATAAGGAAAAACTCCTCAAAGGATAACCAGACTCACGACAATGATAACACCTTTTCGACTAAAAATGGAAACTGGAAAGATTGTTGATAGCTGTAAAGAAAAGATTGAATCTGATCTTGACGAGCTACTGGCACACTCTAAGAATCACGTAACACACACTGAGATAATCTGGAAGGTGACCTGCCAGAATAATCAGAACTCCTACCTTCAAATGAAGTACCATGGTTACCCACTAGGGCCACGGGATCTCTTGATCTCCCGCTCTAACTCTTCCCCCCCAACTTATGGTAAGCCTAATACCTTTGAGCAATATCAACAACGACATCAAATGAAGTCCCAACCTCAATTTTTCGAGCCATCTGGTATCTCAAGGAAGGAGAAAGGTCATAAATAAATCTTTGAATCTCTAAAAAGGCTCATGGACTAGTTCTAATGCATATTCAGCCATTCTATAGAATTCAATCTCATATTCTGAAGCACCAACAGGCTAACCGACAGGCTACCCTGTCAAATCCACTCAAACTGGCAACACTTTTTATCTCGCTCGTTACTCGAAAGGAACTTTTCCACGAATCTAGAAGAAAAATTGAACCAAGTTAGCTAATAAGAGAGCGGTCCACCAATTCAAGGCTGGACCCTTGAAACTGGAAAGCAGAATAATCAACACCATACCGCTCGATATAATCAAGAGCCTGAAGGATACGCGGACATCATTTTATTTTTTAAAAAAATCACGAGGTTTATCTGATGCATTGCTTAAGAATATCGGAAGGTTCAACCGCGTAAAATAATGCAACCTCTTTAAGCACTCGGACCGAACTGTTACCTCTGCTGGCTAACCCGCCAGAACAATTGGTGGCGCAACACATGCTACCTTTGGAACATAATTTACTGGAGAAACATCAGGAACTGGAACAAGAGCTCTCTAAGACCGAACATCTCCATCTGCGGCAACTTGATAAGCTGTCTAGTGAATAATAGGTTATTGTGGTATCTGCGTCGCCAAGATTCTCGTAAAAGCATCGTAGAAAGCCAAGGGAACCACAAGGCCCTTCTCCCTTGCCCATCGCGAGCTCGTACAGCTGGGACCTCCGTAACTAGATCGTCAGCACGATCAAAACTCTCGAGGCTTCGTTAGTGCTAGCCCCAAGCTAGACTGCTTCGTCTTGAACTCATACCGTTTGCTGATTTGTCGCACGAGGGTTCACAATTACCACGAAGGAATTAACGAATTAACAAATATACTTTTGAGTCCTAGATCGACGCACGATCAGAAATGAAGGAAGTGAAACTTCCGAAATGCCATCATAGCCTCTCGCAGATAAGTACGGACGTCTACGTACCCATCAGTGAGACTCTACTAGACACTGTCTTAGTCTGGATATACACTAAACCAGGCTCTAATATCAACTGGCACGACCCGAAATCCGGTTAGGCCGTGCGGGCACCCGACATACTCCCCTAGACCCGTCGGGCAAACCCTTACCAATTAAATTAGGAAAATAAATATAATTCAATTTATAAATAAGAACAATACATAGAAAAAAATACAGACATACTGATACCTCTAAGCTGTACAAAAGGAATTACAGCTGACTAATCAACATACTAGGTTTAGGGTTATCCAGACTAGACATCTAAGAGTACAAAAAAAAAAAACAGATACCTCTTGAAGGGAGCGAAATGCAACTGAAATAATAAACAATAAACTGGTGGCCATCCGGAATAAAGCTGGCTCACCCTGACAGCTGAAGTCGTCTTCGCTCCTGAACAACGCGGCGAACTCAATCCTGGAGCGAACCTGCCGAAACGAAATAGATAGACAAGAAACAAACAACAAACAAGGGTGGGTCAAAAGGACTCAATAAGTGGGGCAGACTAGCCACCTCAAAGAATAGGATAGCTAGCCACGGAGAAGAAACAGATAAACCAAATTCCTCTTATTTAAATTATAAAAGGCGGAGCCAGATAATAACCGAAAACACGTATGAAACCATAAACTCAGCCAAGAATACGAGCCAGAAACATATCAACAAATAAGCAATGCACGTATAAGCAGGACAGTAGTTATGTACCACAAGTCTGCACAATGGTATGAAAAGAAAAGAAATGAAATCTGATGCAAAGGGTCACATGTGCCCGTCATCCCATCTCGAAGCGGAGTACTCCTACATTCGAGGGGAATCCAATTTGATAACCAACTGGAGCGGAATACTCCTGCTCCTGGGGCGGAATACTCCTGCACCCGATATAATATAAACCAGAGGCGGAATACTCTTGCACTCTCTTGGGGCGGATACTCCTGCACCCGATATGATGTAAAGCTGAGGCGGAATACTCCTGCACTCTCCTAGGGCGGAATCCTCTTACCCTCAATATGATACAATGGAGCGGAATACTCCTGCTCCTGGGGCGGAAAACTCCTACCCTCAATATGATACAATGGAGCAGAATACTCCTGCTCCTGGGGCGGAATACTCCTGCACCCAATATGATATGCAATGTAATGCATATGAATGACATATAATGCATATGAATGCAATGTGATGCAATAATAACCCTTCACCGGCGCGGGACTCTCATCGACAGCCGGGAAGTAGATGCCAACTCACAGCCAGGGTACAATGCTCAGATCCTTAATGCAATACCAGCAGCAGGACATAACATATAATATACAATGTAAATCTAAAGCTAAGGCGTAATGAGTACGCCTATCGGCAGCTATACACGTAAGAAACACGTGGTAGAAAATTCACGAGGCCAGGTGCCTCCAAAGAAATGGATATAAACACTTACCTCGTTCCGAAGTTAACACTGCTACCCAACAACCGCTTTATTCTTTGAATTCATTGCCAAACGATCTCACTGTGTTCAATAAGCAGAAAAATATATCGCATTAGGCTAGAGGCTTCATTCCTCACATCTTAGGGCAATCCAGGTAGGAACCTGATACCCTATTTGCATACGCAATATGCAGGCTAGGCCTATGTACAGGGTTTAAGGTCACATAACCAAACCCTAAATAAATTACATTTATAAGTTTCCTATAACTCACTGAGTACGAATATATAATCAATTCCATTATCGGGGTCCATTTGACCCTTTAAACTATTAATTGAACTTATTAAAATGATGTCTAATATTTCAAGTTTTACCGTTAAAACATATTCAAACACATATAATAAAATCAAATAATGCATTAAGATCATTACCTGAATGTTTCGGGGTTAACATTCTACTATTTTCCCGGCTCTTTTCCCATTTTCTGGCATTTTTTTCCATTTCTGCGCCATTTCATTTTTCTCTGCTTCTAAATCATTTTTGTTACTGTTTCTGCTAAGAACAATCGAACTTAGCATATATGCTAAGTGCATATGCCCACCGCCTAACTTTCTAATTTCTTTTGTCTTTTCCTTTTTTTTTTCGCGACAAAAATTAAAACGGTACCCTACGATATTCGAAATAATTTCAACTTTTGCATATAAGTTATACAAAATATATATATAACATACTCGCGAAGGCGGATCTCAAATCGAACTTCCGAAACTGAATATGCAAATTAAATGGAAAAAGATCAAATTAATTAACTTTCGGCATTTTAGCGGAAGCTAGCCGAACAACATCGAAATTCACTTTCGAAAGCTCATAAAAGTCACAAATAAACATACGAACCTAACGGCGCTTTCGGATTTCGAATCGGAGCTCATTCGCCAAAACCGAGCTCAAAAATCTCTTTTTAATATGTATCGACAATAAAAACTGAAACCTTCTTCCGATACGTACCAAACGAGGCCTGATTTAACTCAAATTTTAAAGATAATTCCCAATGGACATTACGAATATTTTAAAATTATCGGCACGCCAACCGGAGTCCTAACTTCCGAAACGACTGACCGAGGTAGTTTCACCTTTCTTCCCACAATGATGACAATTAAAATTCTTTCTCTTTTTATTGAGAGATTTCTTGGAAACTTTCATAATTTTGTTTCCATTACCAGAACTATTCTGACTCACTAAATTAACTACAGAACTTGATGCTTGTATAAAAGCATCACGAGCACATGTCTCACTTTCAATTTGAAGGTGAGTCTGAAATTGTTCCGTAGTTAATTTTTCAGTTGAATGCAACATTTTTTTCTATAATCATTCCAAAATCATTTCGAGAGTATTGCACCTATTTGAGGTATATCAGGAATCTTAACTTCAATATTGTTCAGTTTCGAAACTATCAATTACAATTCATAAATCTGATCTATAATAGGTTTGGTATCAATCAGTTTAAATTTAAAATATTGCAAAGCCTGAAATTTATCAGCACCTCGCTTTACATGCTGGGATTTATTTTTCAGTGCAGCCCAATAAAACTCCTTTTGCGTCTTCAAATTGAAAAGAGATCATAAAGACGATCCGCGAGAGTTTTCAAGATATGTCCACGACAGAGCAGTTCATCTTCTTTAAGATTATTCTTTAAGATTGCTAGAAAAAATAGAAACAAGATTAAAAGAAAAGTACTTTGGCGAGAACAATATTCACTGTCCTTGAAGAATAACTACATGTATGCTCCTAGAGGATACATACAATATTCTTTAGGACTCCTATAAGCCAATAATAACGTTATTGCAAAGTGTTTAGCAACTTTTTGGGAAGAGATATTTGCTGGTCCTTAACTCCTTATACCATCTTCTAAAATTTGTCACACGGATGTTGGACAAAGTCTTCTACACTTCCCAATAGGACAAACTATATCACAGGCTGAGACATAAAATATGTCAGCATTCTCCATTTACAACTTTCAAACTTCCTTAAAATTCAAATTTTACTATCCCAGTAGTAGAGACTGATTTAAAATTTAAAATTTTATGGATTCTAGATAGTAAGATAGCGATCTAAAGTGCAAGTAGCTAGATTCTATATTTAATAATTTACACATTAAGGGGTCGTTTGGTTTGCAATGGGGTTAAGCTTATACCCTCACTAAAACCCACATAGCATTACATTGCTTAATACAATGTTTGGTTGCACATTTTTTACCCGCATAAAACTTAGCATTACTTGTGCAATGTTTGGTTGCATTTTTCTTCATAGCATAAAACTTAGCACTATTTTGTGCAATGTTTGGTTTCACTTTTTAATTTCCGCATAACTAATACCCGCATTATTAATGCGGGAATCTATGTATTATTTTATGCGGGGTAGAAGGTGGTATTAATAATGCGGGTATTAATAATGCAGGTATTAAAATTTAAAATGACAAAATTAACCCTCATAATAGTAAGAATATTTTAAAATTATATTTAAGGAGTAACTAAATATTTTAAATTATAACATTGTATATTAATTTGTAATATATTAGTGATTCAAGAAATAATCCCTACATTATAGTATGTGCAGAGTTAATACCCGCATTACTAATACCCGTATTATTAATACCCACATTACTAATACCCGCATTACTAATACCCGCATTATTAATACCCACATTGCTAATACCCGCATTACTAATACGTACATTGTTAATACCCTCGTAAACTCTATCTCAACCAAACGACCCGTTAAGTGAATTTTCGTAGTGTTTATCCTGAAGCTACTGGTTATACCATACAACATCTGGCCCACCTAATAGTTGTATCCCCATATAGGGTTCTTTCCTACAATTTCAAAACTAATCATAACTTATCTCCGTGGTCAGAAGATGTCTAGAGTTGGAATGAGATTTAACTGCAAGAAGCGATCTAGTAACTAGTTGTCAAAAGTGTACTATAGTTCTCTTCAAACATAAATCTTTGTTGGTACCCTTTCGGGTCGTTTGGTTGGAGGGATTAATGAAAGTGGGATATCCCATGATTTTGGGATAAACTATATCATGGGATTAAACTTTGGATAAACTGTGGGATAACTTATCCCACCCTTCCTATGGGATAACTTATCCCACACTTTATCCCATAAATATGGGATAACTTTATCCCATTTTACCTTATACCGGTAACCAAACATGAGATAAATTTAGTCCCATTTTTTATCCTGGGATTATAATCCCAATCCCACCAACCAAACATCCCCTTTGAGTAGTCGATTTTTAAATATTATATTTATAATTAATTCACTTTGTAAGAAGTAAATAGAATTTGTAGAAAAATTCCCTTAAACTTACTCCCTTCTGTCCATTTTAGTTGTGAGGTTTGACTTTGCACACCCTTTAAGAAATCATAAATAAGCATAACATGTTTACTAATTTACCCTTTTATCTTCTTGATATTTTCAAGAAAGAGCTAAGGTGCTTGTATTTTTCTTTAACATTTAATGTTAGGGGTATTATGAGGAAGAAATGTAAATTTTATCTTGATATTCTAAATTGACAAATATTTTGGACCATCTATAAATGGAAAATCTTACCACTAAAATGGACCGGAGGGAGTAATATGTAAAACTTCATACGTGAAGTTTGAAGTTGAACCAATTTTAGACTAAAATGTTTTAGTTGAACTGCATTCACTTTTGTAGTTAGACTCTCCTAAGTCCATGAGTTGCTAAAAATTTTAATTTCTTCTAAATTTTGTACGTTTAATAAATATGGGTACTAAATATGGAAGTTTGCTACTTCCCCAACTCAAGGCTGTATTTAGAGCCACTGAACTCATCTGTTGTACCTTTATTTTACGGAAATGGGTCAAAATTTCCGCAATACTATATTTTATAGTTTCAGTTTACCCTCTGTTATATTATTTGATCTCTCAAGCTCCTACCGTGATACTATCAATTATATATGCCCCTAATTTTGACAGAGGGAACACGTGGCACGCTCGAAGACTTCTAACCCAGTCATAATTAAAATTTACCAATTTTGACCAGATACCCGATCCACCCTCCACTTAAACAAACTCATCTGCCAAATTAAAATATAAAATTCAAATTAACTTTTAGCTCTAATAAATCCCAGCCCCCACCACTTTCACCCCTATCCTTTCCGTTTCACTCACTGACCACAGCCACCTCTTCCACCCCCTCTGCACCTCACGCTTTAAACATCAACAAAGTCATCTTCGATCTCAGGCAGATTTATTCTTCATCTATTAGTTGTTGTTTAAATGTTCCTCAAATGCTACAGTAACTTGGTGAATTAACTCACCATTAGGAGACGAATCACATTTGAACCAATAACGTGTTAACACCAAAATAATCACAATAAAAATATGAGATTCATGGGTAATTAACTTCTTAGGTTTTTCAAGAAAAAAATCAGATGGCCTTTGTTGCTGTGGTATCATTGAACAAGTGACCATAAAGAAAAAACTTTGGTCGTGTACATCAGAATACACAGAGCAAGAAAGAAGAAAAAATTAGAAAGTTTGGCCAATACGCCGGTTCTTTCTGATCGATCGGAAGAAAGCCTCATTATCAATTGATCCACTAAAATCTCAAATCTCCATCGCGAAAAATTCTGGACGCCTTCTCATGCAAGCCAAAACAAGAATTTTGTTTTCCATCAATTTTCAGTTGCCATAGAGGAGACACTGAACCTCATTTTTGTTGATGAATTTGAAGTGGGCATCTTTTGCTTTCTTCATATTTTTTTGTATTTGTGATAAATTTGATATGGGTTCAATCGGTTCCGAATTTGTCTTCTTTTATTTTTGATAAATTATGGTGTGTTTGTATTTCTATAGTGTTTATTGTTAAATTTGAGGTGAGTTCCTGAAGAATAATTCTAAGAACACAGAGTTCACCAGACAACCGTATTCGTTTCTCTAGTCAATAACACAATCACATGTAAATAACACGAATTGTATTGAAATTGCCACAGTCTAGGGTCGTACCTTGTACAGACGTTTGTTCCTTGCTAATTTCGGTGAAGTGTCTTCAATTGAAATTACTTAGGAACTAGAATTTGAGAGAATAAGAAGAAGGAGGAAGAAAACTGTTTTTTGTTGCGTTAGGAAAAAAAGTGTTATGCAGGAAAAGGGACGCTTCCTTTTTATGCAGTGAAAACAACGTTTAAAGGAAAAGTTGTGTCTTTTCCTTTTCTTCATGATTTAATCAAATAATAATAATAATAATAATAATAATAATAATAATAATAATAATAATAATAATAAATATATAACTAATATATATTTAATAATACAATTATTATTTTGGGATGGATCCGGGTTGACCCACATGGGTGACCCGATCCAATTTCTTTCATCTCCCACTCACACATAGTGGGTCAACTCTCATTCCAAGTCTGTAACTTTCATACATTACGACTAGACCGTGTGACCAGTGCATACTACGAGAGCACATTGCTATACATCTGTTAGGAATATATAGCATCACGATCAACGGCGTCTTGGGGTAGATTAAAGTATGCAATACCCTAGATCATTTATCACATTCATCTTTCTCACAATCTCTTTGTATTAATTTGAGTTCATCATTTTGTTCTTGTCGCAAAGACAAACATAAAGGATCGGTCAATGAACACAACTAATGTGACAATACTCAATGATCTTGCTCATCTCAAGAATCTCTTAATCTCAACTCGATTTGCTTTTCTAGAAATGTCCCGCCAGACCGAATCATCCATGATCTCTTGGCAACACCCTAAGATAGCAAGCACCAAATTGAATATCGAGAAACTGATCAAAGTCATGAGGGTATGATAGGGAAAATTATTTGTAATTTTCATGGCTTCACACGGTAGCAAGTAGAGATTTTAACTTGTACCGCCATAAGGTCATCTTATGCATACGTGGTATGATTCACGTATCACAGTATTAACTCCTTTCCCATGGAGCGTATGTCTGTTAAAAAATAAATAAATAAATACTGTGCAGATGATAGTTCAGACAACCTATGTCTAACTTTGAGTTCACAAATCTACTCGTTCCACTTTCTATCAACAGAACTCACATCTGGCAATTAAGACAGACTTCACTTTTAATCACACTTGATTAAATATTTAAATAAATGACATTTATATTATAAACTCTTCGCTCTCTATTATTATCACTTCCAATAATAATAAGTTTATAATTGTCTCATCTCTATTAGTCACTTAGATAATAGAGGCGATTGCCTGTGTGAATAGGCCAATCTTTTATCTGTCCGACATACTTCTTTTACTCGAATTTTATGTTCCAAAGCATAAAATAATAATTATATGTATATGAACCAACAAATATGGATAATTAGGCTTCAACTATCATTAATTTCAAAAATAATGTAGTTTTTACATGAATTGGGAAAAATTAAAAAAAACTAAAAAATACATTAGAACCTACGCAACCCCAATGACTTCACATGTCTCTCATAAGCATCACATTCTATGGGTTTCGTTAAGGGATCTGCTACCATATGATGCGTAGATATGTATTTCACATTCACTTCTTTATGTACTACCAAGTCTCTAACAAAATTATACTTAATATCAATATGTTTAGTCTTGCCATGGTACTTGGGATCCTTTGTGTAAGCTATTGCAGCTTGACTATCGCAATTGATGGTTACTGGTTCAACAGCATTGTCATACACACCCAAGTGTACCAAAAAACGTTTGAGCCAAACAGATTCTTGCACAGCGGCTGAAAGTGCTACAAACTCAGCTTCCATTGTAGATAAAGCTATGCATGATTGTTTCTTGCTGCTCCATGATATGGCGCCATTGTTCAACAAGAATACATATCCAGAGGTTGATTTTCTCTCATCTAAATCTCCTCCCCAATCAGCATCAGTGTAGCCTCTTAGTAGCAGATCATCACCTTGGTAACACAAGGAGTAGTCAACTGTGCTTTTAAGATACCGTAGTATCCTTTTAACTGCTTTCCAGTGTTGTTGTCCTGGGTTAGACTGATATCTGCTAACTAACCCAACAGCATAACAGATATCAGGTCTAGTACACATCATTGCGTACATAAGACAATCGATTGCATTGGCATAAAGAATCCTTCTCATTTGTTCCATCTCTTGTGGAGTCTGAGGACACATCCTCCGACTTAAAGCTTCAGCCTTAGAAACAGGAGTGTTTATGGGTCTGCAGTCCTGCATATTAAATCGTTCAAGAACCTTCTTGATGTAAGGCTCTTGTGAAAGAGACAACAATCTCTTTGAACGATCTCTTGAAATCTTAACTCCAAGAATGTACGACGCTTCACCCATATCTTTCATCTCAAATGTTGATGATAACCACTCTTTCACTTCTTTCACATACTCAAAGTCACTTGCAGCTATAAGTATGTCGTCTACATACAATGATAAGATCACAAACTTATCTTTGGACCTTTTTATGTACACACAATGGTCTTCATGAATCATAGTGAAATCGTATAATATGATTGCATTATGGAAACATAAATACCATTGCCTAGAAGATTGTTTAAGACCATAAATTGACCTACGAAGTCTGCATACTTTATGCTCTTGGCCTTTTTCACGAAACCTACAGGTTGTGCCATATAGATTTCTTCTTCTAGTCCTCCATTGAGAAATGCAGTTTTAACATCCATTTGATGCAACTCAAGATCCAAATTAGCCACTATTGACAAAATTAGCCTTATTGAAGTAAAACGGACAACAGGCGAAAAAGTTCCTCATAATCAATTCCTTCCTGTTGTGTATACCCCTTAGCTACTAGGCGAGCTTTATATCTCTCAATACTACCATCAGCCTTACGCTTGATCTTGAGAACCCACTTGTTCCCGATAGCTTTTCGGCCCATAGGTAGATCAACCAACTCCCATACTTGGTTTGATTTCATAGACTCCATCTCCTCCTCCATTGCTTTTAACCATTTATCCTTAGCGGGGCAAGTAAGAGCCTCATTTACATTCCTTGGCTCTTCTTCATCTTGTGGAGTAACCATAAATGCTTCCCCTTCGATCTCAAATCGACGATGGGGAACGTGCGGACGACTCGTTCGTCGAGCTTGAGATTGACAAATTGTTTTATCAATCGATGAGTTACTCCCACTGGGACCAGCATCATTAAATGGATTTTGTTCGAATGGTATATGGGTGGAAATTTGAACAGGTTCATTATCAGCATGGTCAATACCATCCAAATCCATTTGTGTATCTAAAGCGGAAGCGGTCTGGTCCGCAGTTTCGAAGAGGGACAAGTCCTGACCTATCTCCCCCTGCTTAGGAAAAACATTCTCTAAGAATGTAATATCACGTGATTCAATTTAAGTTACCGTGCCATTATCTTGTTCACCTATGAACACATAACCCTTAGATTGTTTGGAGTATCAGATAAAAAGATACACTTTCTTCCCCTTGGACCTAATTTTCCATGTCGGGAAAAAGGATTATGGATAAATGATGCACAACCCCTAGGCTTTAGAATACTCAAATCAGGTTTTCGATTAGTCCATAACTCATATGGAGTAGATGTAACTGATTTAGAAGGGACACGATTAAGTACATATGCAGCAGTAAGCAAAGCGTCACCCCAAAAAGTGATGGGCAATTTTGCTTGTGCCATCATAGACCGAACCATTTCCAACAAGGTTCTATTTCGTCATTCCGCAACACCATTTTGTTGTGGAGTGTAGGGAATAGTCAACTGTCTTTGAATTCCCTTTTCATCACATAATTGTTTGAACTCATCCGACAAATATTCTCTTCCACGATCGGTTCTTAAAGCCTTGATTTTTCTATCTAGTTGATTCTCAACTAAGTTCATAAACTTGATGAAGCAACTTAAAGCCTCAGATTTATGAGAAATCAAATAGACAAAACCGAATCGAGTAAAATCATCGATAAACGTAATGAAATAAATAGCACCATGTCTTGCCCTTACATTCATTGGACCATAGATGTCAGAATGGATTAATTGCAAGTATCGACTCTAGTATCTTTTCCAAATGGTTTTCTAGCAGTTTTTCTAGCTAGGCAAAATTCACAAGTAGACGTATCAATTTTGTCTAAAGTGCCAAGAAGACCTTCTTTGGCTAAGCGATTCATTCTTTATTGACCAATATGGCCAAGTCTAGCATGCCACGTATTTACATCATTTTCATAGTTGGAAGTAGACGTAAATAAGGAAAAACTGATATTATTATTATTATTAAAAGTAGGAACAATATCCAATACAATAAAACCATCATAGAAATAACCAGTGCCATATTTTGTCTTGGTCAAATACAAATCAAGACCTTGTTCATGAAAGACTAAATGTAATCCTAAACTAATCAACATAGTAACTGAGACCAAATTTCGGCGAATTGACGGGGCAAATAGTACATCATGTAGAAATAGAGTTCGGCCACCACGCATATCAAGCTTGCAGGTACCAATCCCTTTAACTTCCACTTTGGAGTTATTTCCTACATAAATCCATCTAGCTCCATGTGAAATTCGTCGAAATTCCACGAAGGCGTCTATATCCTTCGCTATATGGTCGGTGGCTCCCGAGTCTACAATCCACATAGGATGGGATTCAGTTAGATAAGCAGAACAAGAAACATTTACATCACTATGTAAATTTGGAATAAGGTCATATACCTTTTTAGGCTCGGGGCAATCACGAGCAAAATGTCTTTTGTTCTCACAGTTGTAGCACTTCTGCTTAGCCATGTCCACTTTCTTCTTTTGAAAAGAACCATCTTTCTTTCCTTGATGATTAGTCTTAGGTTTCTTAGAGGCTTGTCCTTTCCCCTTCTTTTGAGAAAACCCGTCATACTTGCGTTTTTTGTCTTGTCCACGTTTTGGACCGGAACTTGCCACATACGCACTTGTAGTAGCTTTGTCCACCCCGAGGCGCTCTTCCTCGAGTTCCAAATGACGCTTAGCATCTTCCATTGTTTTGATGCTAATGTTATGGGTCAGGTGCATTTTCATGTGTTTCCCAGTTTTGAGGTAAGGAACGAATCACCGCCTGGACTTGTTGCTCGTCAGTCAATACATGCCCAGCATCCTTTCGTTCATTCACCATATTCGACATATGACGAAGATGCTTACGCATAGTATGATCAGGGCGTTTCTTATAAGTATCAAACTTAATAGTAAGTGCCCTCAACTTAGCAACTAAAGTATGACCAAATTTTTCTTTCAGCGCGGACCACATGTCCTTAGCATTGTCATACTCACGGAAATCTCTCATTATATCATTATCCATACTACTCAGCAGTGTAATACGAGCGAGAGAGTTCTTCTTTCTCCAAGCCTGATGGTCTCTCACATGTTGTTCAGTGTTGCCTTCTTCAGGAGGCGTCAGAAAGACATTAAGAGCCTCAAGAGCCTCTTGCTCTTCCAAGACATACTGGATTTTCATACTCCATATTTCATAATTATCGCCATTTAGCTTATCGCCTTTATTAAGCTCGGCAACAATGTTCTTAGTAGCAGTTGACATACTGATATTCAAAAAACAAGTATAAACTAAAGTGAGACAACTAAGTACATAATTTAAGCCCAAATTCATATACATATTATTCCTTAATATAATTAAATATATCAAAATTTATTCCATATTAGATTTAGAATCGAAAGTTCACTAAGTTCCCAATCATCATTTAAAAAACTAACATGTAGTAAATTCAATATAATTAACTATGCAAGGAATACATTGTCTTAAAATAACTTAAATTCAAGACAAAATAAACAAGGAACAAATTTTATAACAAATATAGAAATATTCAACGTACATAATAACAGTCAATATAAGACACCAAAGTCATAAAGAAATACATACTTTACATAAATACTACATCACACAGACAACTACAAAGGCTAAGCAGACCTATACTTAAATTCTTTCACATGGACTGGAATAGATTTAATAAAAGCCCTGTTCAAATCAGGGGGCAATAGAAAACCCGCTCTCGGAACTACTGGTCGAACTAAATTCAACCTATTTCTATCTCTTATAGGTAGTCCAATAGAACGACACACAGTCTTCTGGATATTTATGTCAATGTCGTTATACAATTTCTGCACAATATCCTGAACTAACATTCTATAAGGTCCGACCAACATGAAAGATCCAGCCAATTTGTTTTTAATCTCTTTCCAAGATTTATCAAGCATGTCTCTATGGAACTCATTAAATGACAGGGTTGATCGTAATGCCTTATATTTCTCCTCATCTATTAACAAACCACCAAACCACACGGTCTGTTGAATTAACTTATTATCCAATATAAGATGTTCCACAAAAGATACTAGATCTTCTTCTCTAGTATTAGGTGCTAGAGGAGATTTGGCCAAAATATCAATCATATCTTTCACCCTTCTCCTCTGACTCTCTGTGCGAACTCGTATAGGCGTCCTTCTTAGGCATCCCATGATTTTCTGTAACATATACAGAAAAGTAAGGAATTGCCACAAAATATACACATGTATATTAGAGAAGAATGTGCCATAAAATTTTACAAACAAATTTTATATGGTAGTTTAAGAGGAAAAATGTATCTATATCCAATAATTGACAATATTTTGCCAAGGAATTAGAAGTCTGCCTTAGTATTTATTAGTATGTACTTGGTCTGACTAGGAAAAAGGATTAGTAAAACCGTGAAAGAAAAAAACTTTCATAATGATTGTTGAATTCCAAGCAATAGTAAATGATCATGCTCTCAACTATTTGTACAATTCTTAACTTTTCTGGTTCACAGAAAAAAAATACTATGTACTTGAAACCAAGAAAAGAGAGAGAATGGAATTCAAGAAAACTTTTCACTTTAAGAAAAAAGGGGGGGGCCATTGGCAGAGAAGACAAAACAGCTTTTGACTTTATCACAAACCACATGATAGCAGAAAAAATTTTTTATTGCTTTCTGCAAAAATATTTGTATGTTCCAAGGCTCAGAAAAAAACAGTCAAACAAATCTCGCACAAAGTAAAGAAAGAAAACTAATGTATCTTTCAAAAAAGTCTTCTGCAAAGTATAAGAAAAAGGGCAAAAGTACTTTTCACTTTTTTAAAAAAAGTTACATAGGCATAAGACAAAAGCTATTTCTTCTAGTTCTCATCTTATTCCCATAACGTCAAGTACTCCCTACACAAGTCTTAAAAGCCAAAAAAAAAAAAAAAAGGCAGACCATAAATGCACACACCACTGTAATGAACCATCATTAATTTCATCTATTCACAAACAATTACAATGAAGGGATCATATTATTAAACAAACTTCAGAAGTCCCCACTGAAAATTAGGACTTCCTCGCCTCAATATTTGTAACCCACATAAAGTGAAAAACAACGCAGAATCTTTTATATTCGTTTTCAAAAAAATTTATCACCATATAAACTATTCTACTAAAAATATTAATACTAGGAAACGAATAGCACTGGCTCCTGATACCAATGAAGAATAATTCTAAGAACACCGAGTTCACCAGACAACCGTATTCGTTTCACTAGTCAATAACACAATCACATGTAAATAACACGAATTGTATTGAAATTGCCACAGTCTAGGGTCGTACCTTGTATAGATGTTTGTTCCTTGCTAATTTCGGTGAAGTGTCTTCAATTGAAATTGCTTAGGAACTAGGATTTGAGAGAATAAGAAGAAGGAGGAAGAAAACTGTTTTTTCTTGCGTTAGGAAAAAAAGTGTTCTGCAGGAAAAGGGACGCTTCCTTTTTATGCAGTGAAAAGAACGTTTAAAGGAAAAATTGTGTCTTTTCCTTTTCTTCATTATTTAATCAAATAATAATAATAATAATAATAATAATAATAATAATAATAATAATAATAATAATAAATATATAACTAATATATATTTAATAATACAATTATTATTTTGGGATGGATCCGGGTTGATCCACATGGGTGACCCGATCCAATTTCCTTCAGTTCCCTTTAACAAATTGAAGAAGAAGCTGGTGGAATTTTTGAGAAGATGACGGGAAAGAAGTGGAAGGATATGAAGTAAAGGGGATGGATCGGGTATTGGGTCAAATTTGGGATGGGTGTGAAAAAAATTGGGTAAATTTTAATTGGGGCTGAGTTGGAAGCCTTCAAACATGCCACGTGCCCCTCGGTCAAAATTAGGGGTATATGTGATTGATAGTATCAAGGTAGGGGCTTGAGAGATCAAATTGTATAACGGAGGGTAAACTAAAACTAGAAAAAAATAATAGAGGGACAATTTTGACCCTTTTCCGTTTATTTTATATCTTTATAAAATTATCAATTACTTTATTGAGTTATACTAGTTAGATAAAATACGGCTGCCTTTGTTGGTTTTAAATGTAGAAGAATCTTACGGAACTTGGACTTTTTTTAAGAAATACTTTTCCCTAGCTTTGTGGGATTGAAATTAATTAAAAGAAATTATAAAGAGAGGGGTTTGGCCTGAACTCTTGTAATAAAATAACTGTGTAGCTTACATCTAACTTGCTAACACAGTTGCCAAGAAAGCTTGAAATTAACTAACAAAAAAATTAGCTTTGTCTTATCGAATCCTCACTGAAGGAAGTTGCCATCTATCCAAGTGAAATGTTCCCTTAGCTTATTTAGGTAATAGGTGGTATGCAAAGACAACTCTGGGCTCTTGAGAAAAGGCTGCTTGTTTTGCCAAAGCATCGGCCACTTGATTCGCTTCCCTAAATCAATGTTTTATCTCCTTTTGACTTTGAGATATGAGCAACAAATTTTCCTCAATGACTGGTCTTAGCTTCCTATTTTCTAATGATTTCTTTGCTAGCATTTCAACTACTATCAACGAGTCGAGTTCAGCGATTGCATTATGATAACCATTGTTACGACACCATTTAGCAGCAAATTGAATTGCCAAAGCTTCTGACATGTTATTTGTGACTGCCTTGATAGGCATTGAGAAAGCCATGACTAGTTCTCCTTGATTTGAACTACTCCGAATCCGGTGATGAACTCACATCTCCCCCCTGGGGGACAAGTTCAATAGCCGGATAGAGTAAGAAAACAAGAGTGAGATTTTCGCTTTCATTAGGGTAGACTGAAGACCAAGCCAATCTCGATTCAAAAAGTATCGGCCTTATTGGGTAGAAGGCCTTCCGCTTTGGGTTATCAACCGACCTGAGTACGGTTCCTTTGAGAAGGGTGTGATACCATCACCTATCAGGCCCGACGAATTGTGGTTTCTCCAAATTCCACCAATTCCAGCTTGTCTAGACCCTTTTAAGAAACTCCCATATGTATTCATTTTTAAAGACCCCTCTGTTGGAAACTCCCACTTGACCTGCATAGTTCTTGGTACTGGTTTGAGCTTCTCCACGGTCTCACATATCTTGCTCCAAGGCATATTCCAATCACTTTGGGGGAAAACTAAATCATAGTAGTGGTAATAGTCCAAAGAATTTGGTATATTACACTATTATGTACTACCTTTTTCTTCTCTCCATATTTGCAAGAACATATTCCTTTCCATATTTCCGAACATATCATCAATGGCGTAATTTGCAACAACATCTTCTGAGCATTATTTCTTGCTTTAGCTTCAAACCACTTGGTAAGAATATTCCTGATTATAGTAGCTTGATGGCTATATCCCATTGGAGCTCCAAAATGATTCCACAAATGGGTGGCCAAGTCGCTTTCTACAAAAACATGATGTATTAACTCACAACTAGGCACAATACAACAGTGGCACTTAGATACAATGTGGTTACCAATTTTAGCTAAAGATTTATCGCAAGGAAGCCTTCCTAGGACTAATCTTAACACTAAGAATGATCTTTTAAATGGGATCTTGGGATGCCAAAGACTCTGGAATGAGAAACCTCCATTTTCTTGTTCAACTGGTTTGCGCCATGTTGGCTTAGTTGAGAAAAGTCCATCATTTGATAAGTTTCACAATACATAGTTTGACTGGTCTGGATTACCAATAATTATGGAACTATATATGTCAGCTAAATGGGTAGGTAGTAGTGAAGCCAGCTTGTCTGTGTTCCATTCTCTTTCTTCAATAAAATCACTTACTTTTAGCTTATTTTCCCTTGATTGATGTTGTGTAAACTTTGCAAGAAAGCCTACTCCGGTCCAATTATCTCACCAGAAACTTGAGTCACCTTTGTTGACTGTCCCATACAATGTTTTCTTCAGCTTTATCTTTTATCTCCAAAGATGTTTTCAGGAATGTGATTGCCCGGATCTCCACTTCTTAGCATTAGGATGACCAAACCTGTAATATTTGTCATTAGTAAAAGATACCCACAGGGAGTTGTTAGTTCTAAAATTCCACCAATTTTTTTTCTTATTTTTTTTTTTTCTGCCAGGGAGCCCATATCTTGAATTTTTCTAAGGCCAGCACCACCATTTTCTTTTCCAGTGAAGATCTTGTCCCATGCTATCCAATGATACTTGTGTTTTTCCTCTCTAGAGCCCCAAAAGAATCTTGCAAGATGTATTTCAACGACAGTGAAAATGTCCTTAAGAGGGTTCAGAGCTGCAAATGAGTAGGCTGGAATAGCTTGAAGTACATGATTGATTAGCATCATTCTTCCCCTATAAGATGAAAGTTTACCCTGCCAACCACTTAACTTTTTAACAATCTTAGATACCCTCCCTTCAAAATACACAATCTTCTTCATTCCAATATAAATTGGACAACCAAGGTATGTAAAAGGAACTTCATGATTCATAAATCCCATTGCTGCTCTCATTCTATTGATCCTAGAAGGTGAGGTTTTCAGAGAAGTAATGCAGAAACTTTTGTCAGGATTGACTCTTTGCCCGAGCATCTCTCATAAGTACTGACTTGTTTTAGTACCAACTTGACTAATTTGTTTTGTCCTCCAGTGAATATGACAATGTCATCAGCATATGCTAAATAGTTTAATTGTGGGCCTCTTTTGTTCATTGAGAAAGGAACAAAGTCAGTTTTTGTGAATAACTTATTCAATAGCCTTGTCAGAACTTCAGCCCCAAGAATAAAGAGGGATGGTGAGAGTTGATCCCCTTGTTTTAAGCCATGGGGAGAAGAGAAGAAACCTTCCCTTTTTCCATTAATAATGATGGAGTACCAAACATTTGAGATCAGTCTCCAAATCATATCAATAACTCTTTCAGAAAAAATAAATTGCCTTAGCACAGAAGTGAGAAACAGCCAAGGCATTCTGCCATATGCCTTGACAAGTCTAACTTGATCACCATATTTCCTCCTTTATTTTTTTATGAAATTCCTCTAACTATTTCCTGAGCCAATAGAACATTCTCAGAAATAGATTTTCCTGGTATAAAACTTTCTTGATTCTCAGACACCAATTTAGGAAGTAATGGGTTGATTCTTCTAGACAAAATTTTAGTGATAATCTTGCTCGAAAAATTACTCAAACTTATGGGTCTTAGGTCTGAGAATATAGCTGGAGATTCTACTTTTGGAATCAAGGCCAAACATGTGTGAGAAAAGTATTTTGTAAGGCTGCTACCATTGAACACTTGTTGGACAAAATCCATAATATCTTGTTGAAAAATTTGCCAGCACTTCTGGAAAAAAGTACCATTGAAGCCGTTTGACCCTGCTGAGCTTGTGGGAGATATTTCAAATACTACTTCTTTGACCTCATCAACTGTAGGAATAACAATTATCCTGGTATTATTGTCACGCCCTAAAATTTATTAAAATAGGCACGTGAACTAGGTATTTTAAAGGTACATAAATTATTATCGGAGTCGCCACTTGACATAGTTCAAAGGTGTGTCAAGTCACAAAAGAGGTACCTTAGAACACCTATGACTCGTTTAGTGGTCTGCGTCAGAGTTCCAGGTAAGGATCTCAGTTGACTCTCGGGAAGGTGTTAAGCACCCTCGAGTCCTGTGAAAGCACAGTTGCTTTATTGACCCTCTCCAAGTTTGTGAATTATTGTTTGTTTTTTTAATTTCCAAATTATTATTTGTTACGCTTTGATTTGGATGAAAGTCGCTCGTTCATCGACGAAAACTCTACCAGAGATTAACCACGGACGCATTGTCCATTCGAATCTTGATATAAATGAGTTTCGTGTAAACATTGTATCTTTATTACACTTTTATTTTTAAGTTAAAATTGTCCACTCATTCAAGAGAAGACGCGGTTAGATATAATCGCGCAAGCAGCCGCTCGAGCGAAATTTTCTAACTTAATTGAGTTTCATATAGACATTCGCTCGTTCATTGATGGATACTTTATTGAAAATTAACCCCGAATATGATATCCGTTCGAATATCCAATATAAACGAGTTCCATGTAAACATTTGAGCGACTTGTTAATTTTAATTGCCTCGGCCTATTAATTTGCTTAATCATTTTTTCGGCCTTGAAAATATTATTTATTGTTATTTATTTTTATTGTATTGATCTCTGATAAGTTAGATTCGTCACCTTTGGCACCACATTTATTATGAAAACGTTTCATGGACAAGCATTATTGATCTACCAAAATGAAGAAAATATGGCTTGTCTATTTCAAAACTTTACAGGAATAGCCTATTTCCATGTTAATCCATTGAGGGAACTTTACATAAGAACTACTCCCTCCGTTCCACTTTAGATAAACCCATTTGACTTTGCACGGAGTTTAATAAAGAATGGAAGACTTTTAAAACTTGTGGTCTAAAATAAGTTATAGATATTTGTGTGGCCACAAATCTTCTAGGGATAAGTAAAAGTGAAAATTTCTTTCCAAATTTAGAAAGAGGTCATTCTTTTTTAAACAGACTAAAAAGGAAATAGGTTCATCCTTTTTGAAACGGAGGGAGTAATATTTAGACTGATTAAGTTTACAACTTATGTTCTGCCCGATTTTCTTGTTACTAAGAATGGGCCAGTTTTGCACGGCAACTCTTTCTTTAAAAGAAGGTTTGCAACAAATGTCCTGATTTCCTTTTATGTTTTAGACGTGACTCTTATTTCCAGAAAATTTTAAAGTTGTATTTCAGTTCTTGAATTTGCTAACATTAATATCATACTTTGCTTGTGCGCCTCATATTTAGTTCATAGTCTAGCTAAAGCATAAAAATGAACAACTTTGCAAGATACAACCATATCTGCCAAACCTAAGTGAATTTAAGTAAAAAAAAATGTACTAATTCTTTTCTACTTTAAGGCTTCAAACGTAAACGTTAAACTGTAAGGCCATTCATTCCATATTTCACTTTTTTTGGAAGAATTTTATTTTCCATTACAGCATAAATAAATATAAACATGAGTAATCGATGGCAAGATTAAACTTCACCATTTCAGTTAAATAGCTTTATAGCATGTTCAAGGCCTTAAATACATATAAGAAAAGAAAGGTTAAGGGAAAAGTACCTAATAGCAAAATAATCCTCCTAAAGCAACAACAAGCTTTTCAACTTTGTCAAAACCAAAAGTTAAATGAAAAGCAAATAACCATACCCGGCGACCAGCAGCCGATAAGGAATAGACCACTAAACCACCATTTTTACTCTAAGATTTAAAACCTCCAAAGACCTATACTTTCACTCCTTTTTATTTTTTTTTCTTTCTTTCTCAAAATTTTTTTAGCTCTCTTCTTTTTTTTTTTTTTATTTTAAGATATGCTTTTTGAGAGAGTAATGGGTGTGTAGTAATTATCTCCAGAGTCAATGTTCTGATCCTCTTCCCTTTTAAGAGAATGAAAAGCTCTCAAAATAGAGGGGGAAATGAGTGTGCCCTTCAGTAAAAGTACCATGATCTTGTGCCCAAGTCTTAGCATTTTCAGCCCATAATTTCATGGCATGCAAGGCTTGTACTAGATCAAAAGAGGGCAGAACTTTCTGCTGCCACCCCTGTACTTCCTTGAATCAACTTTTGACATCCCATTTGACATCATCAGGCCTATGTCATTCTAGCTATCTAACCAGATCAACACTATCATAACCAGCTAAACTGAAACCATCCAAACAAAGGCATACAACATAATACCTCCACTTCAATGTTAAGCACTACACTAACAAGAGTATATGACTTGCTTATCACCTATGCTACCAAGGAAACAAACTGCCTACTCACATACAAATTTACGCATGCTTACTCAAAGCACAAGTCGGTTAAATTCTCCATGATTCATAGACTCAAGCTCTCACTTTTGTTTAAACACCAAGCAGATTATACAACACTCTAAGTTAAACAAGAACCTCCTTTCATACATCTTTGGACAACCTTAACCTTTACCAGAACCCTCAAGAATAGGATACTTGCTTCAGATCTGAACATAAACTCACAAAAAGTAAGATACACCAAATGAGCACTCGAGGTTTCCTAACAAGTAAATAGTTTTAAGTTAGTAATTTCAGGCAAATCACAAAGCTTTTAAGAGTAAATTAATCTGATTATACTACTCTAGGCCCGCTGCACCTTTGAACAGAACCAAGACAAAAGAAAACATACCTCAAAATAGCAAGACTTGTCTACGACATCTCAATATACTGCGATATCCAATACACGCTCCTCCGAACACACATTCATAGGTGCTAAACTCACAGACTTTAATACCTGGTACATAAAACTTTAGTTCACGAGCATACTAATCCACGTAAGTAACCAAAGCATTCATTCAATGACAATGACAACAGTGACATAGATCAAGCTTCATATGCCAATACTAAACATTTTCTCACTATATTTGCCACAACTAACACACTATACAATCAACAGTAAAAGAAAGTAAAAAAAATAAGTTTTCTTCTAACCCGTCGCTGCTCTGCAGTTGACTCTCTACTGCCTTACGCCACTTCTGCAGCACCCAAGCATCGCCACCACTGATATGCATCGACATCACAACTGCATACCCCATGCCATTGCCAAAGAAAGTAAATAACATCACAAACTCCCTCACTGCTTCCAGAATTGATGAAACAAAATAGCCTCGCCACCCTTATAACGCTGCTACACCATCCAGTCACACTTGTCACCAAAAATCAGTTGCAAACCACCACAATTCATTAGAAAACAGCATCTCCATAACATCATTACATCGTCGCAGTCACAGCACATCACACACCATCGCCATCGCTGCAGCGTCCACGCCATTAAAGTCAGTATCGACGACAAAGTGTCACAAGCATAATTTGAATTAAAAAGCCCGCCCCATATCTACACCCACGCTATCGACCCGAGTAGATCCAAGAGTTTGGTTGAGAGTTTGGAAAATCCAAGAGTAGATCGAGAGAGAGGGGGTTGAGGCGCGTCGGGCGATGTATTTTGGGGTTTTTCCGGCGGAACGTCGGTGGAACCATGGCGGGGGCGAATTCCGTTGGTGGTGGAGATTTTTCCATAATTTAGCTAGTTCTCAAAGAACAAATTGGGTGTAATGAAAAAAATAACAAAAAAATGGTATTTGTATGTAAATTGGGTGATTGATCCGGGTTTCGACCTGTTATACCTTGTCCCTTGATTTAAATTTGGACGGTGGAGATGTGTTAGCGGGATTGGGCTAGCGGGTCAGAGTCAAATTGGGCTAGCCTTCTTTACTCAAATGGACTATTTGAACGCAAACTTACACATAAAACACAATCGATTAATTAAACCACACAATTAGTAAAAAATATGCAACAAATATTCTCGTTAACACAATAGGGAAATAAACTAAACATTAATCACAAATACAATCATCTTTTGTTTTTTAGTAATTTTTAGCATTTTTTTTGTCTGAAAATAACTAAATAAAAGCTAGATAAAATTGGAAAATTCTAAGAAATTTGCACAAACAATTTCAAGTAATTATCAATTTGGTGTCAAAATTAGGTGATTACAGCTGCCCTCTTTGGTCGAGAACATCGAAGAGTTTTTGGGCAAAGACATAATCACAACTAATTTTGACTTTTTGGTTCTAGCCAAGGTCATGCAAAACTGCGACCATACTTTGACTACAAGGCTACCTACATATTCTCGGACTAAGGAATCGTGTCAGTATAGTTCCTCATGTACGATAGTTGGGACTACTGCATTCAGACAGACACTGGACTCTTCTAGCCACACTAGGACTTACTCTAGGCGTTACTAGACACCTATGTCTGACACTTGATACTTCTAATACACTGGGACTAATAAGAAACACTTCTAACACACTGAGGTTGTTGCTACTGGTCAATTATTGCTAGTTGTTGCTGGGTATTGCTTGCTTTTCTACAACATTTTATAAGAGACAAAATTATATAAAATTCTGCCATTTTCTAAGGGCGGCATGCTTGAGCTTGATTGCAGGCTTGTTCTTCCAGGATTGATCCGCTGAAGATAAATTTCTTCATAGTCGGGAATGAGCCCAGTTGCTGAAAGTAGACTGCTTTGTTGTGAAGGGTGTGCCCCTATTGCTTAAAGTAAACTGCTCCATTGTGAGGGAGTGCTCCAATTGCTGAAAATAAATACACCACCTTTGGAAACATTCTCCTTTACAAATAAAAAACATCTGCTCCAGTTTAGAATAAACTGGGGGCGTTTGTGTTTCCCTTTGACAGGGCATAAACGTTCTCCAAGATGCATCAAGCAGATGACCTAAACCTTGGGATTATTTTGGAAAATAAAAATAAAAAAATCTTCCCCAGTTTAGTATAAACTGGGGCTCTACATTTCTTTTGTATTGGCCGCAAACTTGGAGGCAAGGTTTTGCGTCAATGTGAGACAGGAAAGAAAAGAACTTTTCCATGTTATGACTGCACCCGAATGGCTGCCTACGTATCCTTTTGAGAGGAATCAGGTCAAGACGTAGCTCTGACAACTTAATGCCAATTTTGTTTTGATGTTTTTCAATTTCATTTCATTACAATTTCATTGATACCCAAATAGAGTTTACGACAGGAAGTGCAAGGCTCTAAAAGCCATCGAAGAGTACAATGTTTTGGGTAGGAGAATGCCTATCTTAACAAAATAAAGTTGACCTGAAGCTCATATGTAGTATCTCTTGACTGCATCTGCATTGACTGACATCTTGGTTGTCCTACCTTCTGGATCTGTCAAGTACAAGGCACCGTTTTGCAACACTTTTTTTATCGAGTATGGTCCTTGCCAGTTCGGAGAAAATTTCCCTTTAGCTTCTTCGTGATGAGGAAAGATTTGCTTCAGAACTAATTACCCTTCTTTCAGATCGCAATAGCGAACTTTCTTGTTGTACGCACGTGCCATTCTTTGTTGATAAAGTTGGCCGTGACAGACCGCCTAGAGCCTCTTCTCATCAATAAATGATAATTGTTCTAGCCTAGTTTTGAAGCATTCTACATCCTCAAATTCTACTTCTACAATGATTCTGAGTGATGGTATTTCAACTTCGGCTGGTATCACTGCTTCGGTTCCGTACACCAGTGAATATAGAGTTGTACCTATGGAAGTGCGCATAGTGGTGCGGTAACCGAGCAAGGTAAAAGGCAGCTTCTCATGCCAGTCACGGGATCCTTGTGTCATCTTCCTAAGGATCTTCTTGATATTCTTGTTTTCTGCTTCGACTGCACCATTTGCTTTTGGCCGGTAAGGTATGGAGTTTTGGTGCATGATCTTGAATCTTTCACACACTTCTTTCATCAGATGACTGTTCAGATTTGCCGCTTTATCAGTGATGATGGTACTTGGGATACTAAAGCGACAGATAATATTTGGAATGGACGAAATCCACCACGGTTTTCTTAGTCACAGACTTGAGAGTGACCGCCTCAACCCATTTGGTGAAGCAATCAATGGCAACCAAAATGAATATGTATCCATTTGATGCTCTTGGTTCAATGGGGACAATAACGTCCATCCCCCATGCTGCAAAAGGCGAAGGAGCTGACATTGTGTGCAACTCTAGAGGAGGAGAGTGTATCAAATCACCGTGCACTTGCCATTGATGATACTTTCGCACAAAATTTATGCAGTCATGTTCCATGGTGAGCCAAAAGTATCCTGCTCTAAGCACTTTTTTTGCTAGAACGTACCCGCTCATGTGGGGTCCACAGATCCCTGAGTGTATGTCATTGAGAATCCTCACTGCTTCAGTTGAATCCATGTATCTTAACAGTCCCAAATCTAGTGTTCTTTTGTACACCGCTCCTCTGCTCAGAAAGGAACCGCTCGCAAGTCGTCGAAGGGTTCTTTTCTGATTGCTTTCTACCGTTGGCGGATAGGTCCCATCTTGAAGAAAATTCTTGATGTCTAAATACCATGGTTGGCCATCAATTTCCTCTTCGACCATATTACCGTAGGCATGTTAACTTTGAACCTGGATCTCCAACGGATCAATGTGAACTTTATCAGGATGGACAAGCATTGAGGCTAGTGTAGCCAATGCATCGGCCAGTTCATTGTGTATTCCTGGGACATATCTGAACTTTAGAGCATCGAACGTTTGACGACGATCATCCATACACTATATATGATTAACTTAAGGTCGCGGGTTTCCCGCTCACCTTTCATTTGGCATATCAAAAGATCTGAATCTCCGATCACCAGTAACTCTTTGATGTCTATATCCAGTGCCATGCGCAAACCCATTATGCATGCTTCATATTTAGCTGTGTTGTTAGTGCAACTGAAACGAAGTTGGGCTGCGGCTGGGTAATAATGCCCTGCGGGAGAAATAAGAACAGTCCCAACACCGTGACCTTTTGAATTTGAAGCGCAATCAAAGTACATTTTCCACACATGTTACTCTTCGTTGATCAATTCTTCCAATGTATCCACCTCCTCATCGGGGAAGTAAGTTTTCAATGGCTCATAGTCGTCATCTACAGGATTCTCAGCCAGGTGGTCGGCTAAAGCTTGACCTTTCATTGCAGTTTTGGTGACATAGACTATGTCAAATTCTGTGAGCAAGATCTGCCATTTTTCCAGTTTGTCTGTTGGCATCGGTTTCGGGAATATGTACTTTAGCGGGTCCATCCGGGATATGAGGTAGGTGGTATGGGACAACAAGTAATGTTTCAGCTTCTGCGCGACCCAAGTTAAGGCACAAAATGTCCTTTCCAACAAAGTGTATTTTGCCTCACCGTCGGTGAACTTCTTGCTCAGATAGTAAATTGCATGTTCGTTCTTTCCCGAGGCATCATGTTGCCCCAGTACACAACCAAATAAGTTGTCATTGGCTGACAAGTACAAAAACAGAGGTCGACCAGGCTCGGGCGGGACCAAAACAGGAGGGTTCGACAAGTATTGCTTAATCTTGTCGAATGCTTCTAAGCACTCTTCAGTCCATGCAATCTTCGCATCCTTTTTCAGCAATTTCAGAATTGGCTCATAAATTGTGGTGAGTTGGGCGACGAACCTACTGATGTAGTTTAACCTGCCAAGAAAGCTTTTGATATCCTTTTTGGTCCGAGGTGGAGGTAATTCTTGTATTTCTTTGATCTTTGCGGGATCCAGTTCATACCTCGCATGCTAACGATGAAGCCCAACAACTTTCCAGCGGGCACACTAAATGCGCATTTGGCTGGATTTAACTTCAAGTTATACCTACGGAGCCTTTCGAAGAACTTTCTAAGATCCCTCACGTGATCTTCAGCGGTTCTGGACTTGACAATCACGTCATCCATATACACTTCTATCTCTTTGTGCATCGTATCATAGAAGATAGCAGTCATAGCCCTTACATAGGTTGGCCCAGCATTTTTCAATCCAAACGGCATCACTCTATAGCAGAACGTCCCCCAAGGTGTAGTAAATGTTGTCTTGTATGTATCATCTTCATCCATCTGGATTTGGTGATACCCGGCATAGCAATCAATAAAGGACTGTATCTCATGTTTTGCACAATTGTCAACTAGGGTGTGAATGTTAGGCAATGAGAAATTGTCTTTGGGACTTGCCTTGTTCAGATCTCGATAGTCAACACATATCCTTGTTTTTCCATCTTTCTTGGGAACCGGCACAACATTCGCAACCCAAGTGGTGTATTGGACTGGTTGAATAACTTTCGCATCGACTTGTTTTATTATTTCGTCATGGATTTTCTTGATCATGTCAGTTTTGAATTTGCGTTGTAACTGCCTGACAGGTGGGAATCCAGTTTGGATGGGCAATTTGTGGACTATCAAATCCGAGCTCAAACCCGACATCTCATCGTATGACCAAGCAAAGACATCCCGGTATTCAAAAAGCACTTGCAGAATATCGCTCTTCACCTTGGGATGGGCATACATGTTTATCTTGGTTTCCCTCATATCATTAGGGCTCCCAAGGTTAACATTTTTGTATCAGCTAGATTAGGTTTAGGCTTTTCCTCGTGACGTTCCACTTCCAAACCTATTTCAAAATCAGCCTCTTCCTCATCATATTCAATGCCATTAACAAACTCATCACTGTGTTCTTCATTATTTTCAACCTCAACTATAGTTATGGAATCGAGATCGATTTGCAGACGCTGGATGGGTAAGTTTCTTGTACATGCCATGATATCAGGACCATCAAATATATCACTACAAATAAAACAAAATGGAGAATAAAATTAGGAGGATAGACAGATATTTAGGGAAAATTCGGCTCTTAGGCCTTTCATTAATGAAAAAGGGTTTGAATTACAATAAAAGATGAGCAAAATTGTACACTTGTCATACAACCCTTGGAATATACAAGTGTATACAAAACAACAGTCTACCAAGACCCCTTCCTGATAGGAAAGGGAGTTGCATTCCAGTTAGTCAGGTGCACGTACGGGCTAATGTACTGAATTGAGGCATTGTTGGAGCCTTCGCCTGGCTGGACCATGCAGATTTCAAAGAAGCCACCTAAATCAAATGGTGCATCCTGATTGTCTTTCACTGTGTTGACATCTGTTGCAATGATCTTCGGCTTCATAACATAGCCCACAAAGGACTGGGCAAGACACGGAATTGGCTTTGGGAGGGACCAAACTTCGGACTTCTTCTTTCTTGCTTGCATGCGATCAGCTGCGTTTGGCTTGAAACCTAGCCCCCAAGTGCCTTGCACGCCAATTGGCTCTACTGGATTCACCCTGTCCTGTAGTGACGTTCCCAGACCTTCATAAATTGGAAACCATATTTCAGCATTTCAGAGGCCATCATGATAGCCGTATCCGACACTTTTGGGACGGGTATGGGTTTCCCTTCTGTCACTTTTTCCACATACACCATATTAGAGGTTTGATACATAATGGTCGGGGGAGTGGTGACGACCTCAAGAGCTCGTACATCAAGACTATTATTGAACTGTGAGTCATCCTCTCCAAAAACCATGAAGGCTTGATTGTCCCAAGTGAACTTAACCGCAATATGGACTGTAGAAGGTACAGCACATGCCATGTGGATCCACGGTCGGCCCAATAATAGATTGTAAGATGTATCAGCTTCCAGGACATGGAATTCAATGGTGAATGTTGCAGGGCCAATGGTCAACTCAAAATCAACGATACCCAAAGATTCTAGAACTACTCCATCAAAAGCACGAACAGAGGATGAGCTGGCTTTGGTCTTACTGGAATCCACCTTCAAGCTCTTCAATATGGTGAGAGGGCAGATGTTCAAACCTGCACCGCCATCTATTAAAACACGTGAGACATAAGAGTTTTCATATTTGACCGAAATATGAAGTGCCCGGTTATGACCAGTTCCTTCTTTAGGTAACTCTTCATCAGTGAATGTCACATGGTTGGTCTCAAATACTCTGACTGCAAGTTCTTCTAGATTAGCCACAGTTGTTTGTTCAAGAATATAAGCTTCATTCAGTATCTTCAGTAGTGCATGGCAGTGTGCTTCAGAGTTCATCAGCAAAGACGAGTGATATCTGAGCTGGAGTCTTCCTTAACTGCGCGACGATAGAGTAATCTGTCGTTCTCATCTTCTACAGGAATTCCTCAGCTTCTTTCTCTGACACTGGTTCTTTGATTGGTCTTTGGTCCTCACGACCAGGTTTTGCCTTTCCCAATTCTTCCGGAGTGAAACATCTTCCAGAGCGAGTCAGACCATTAACATCAGCAGCGACCTCCAAAATCTCTTTCCCTTGGTAAGACACGATTTTTTTGTTGTAGTTCTAGGGAACAACCTTTGTACTTGTAATAGAGAGTTGTTTTGCCTTTGTGATGACTGGTTCATACGGTTTTGCCTTAACTTCAATTATCGGAGCCTTCTGACTTGATGCTCCTTGCATGATAAACACTGGCCCATCAGGCTGAACTTTGGCTTTGCAGCTGGGATTGTAAAACTTGGTTCAGCAGCCACATCTTACATTATTTTGTTAACAACAGATGCATTCAGACTTGTGGCCGATACAACAATGAACGACTCCTGGCATTTAATATCTGAAAAGCGATCGACCGCCACAATCTGCTTGGCAGCTTTCCCTCTCAAATCTTCCTCTGTGCATACCATCCCAACTGTATGTGTGTCATTCTAAACATTATGAGCAAGCAAAGGTTTCTGCTTCACATTTTAAGCCTCGTCTCCCACAACCTTTATCTAATTGTTATCTATCATTGCTTGGATCGCTCTTTTCAGATCACAACATTTCTCTATAAATTGTCCAGGCGCCCCAGAATGGAACGCACAGTGGCGAGAATAATCCACCTTCCCTGTCGGATTCATGTTTCCTGGGATTGGTTTCAGCAAGTTAGCTTGTTGTAGTTTTTCGAATAGGTTGGTGTAAGTTTCACCCAGCGGGGTGAATTGCTTCTGTTCCTGATGCATGTTCCTTCACTGCATATTCAAAAAAAAACCTGGTGGACCCCGTCGTCGATAAGGCATCTCTTGCTGAGTTGGAAATTGAGCATATGCTTGTTGGTTGTTATAATGAATCGGGGCAGGGGGTGCACGCCACTTTGGACCAGCTAGCGGCTGAGAATAAGATGCTACATTGATAGGGAATGAGAACTGTGGCATGGCATATTGTTGGCCATGAGGTGGGTAGAATTGTTGTGGCGGGGGTGTCTGAATGTACCCTTGACGGTCATTGTATCTTCCGTCATTTCTTCTCAGTCCAGAACCAACCATTGCCACTTCGTCTTTCTTTTCCTTATTCTTCCCAAAAGCACTTGACCCTGATTGCAATGCTTGGGTATCAGGGCTCACACGCGCTGCCTGCTCGCGCCATCTATAGGCATACTCCCTGAAACTTTCACTAGGCTTCTTTGTGATCGTCTTCAAAGAAGCACGATCTGGAGCGGCCTCAATATTGAACTCAAAGTGATTTAGTAAAGCATTAGCCACATCATCCAAAGTAGCCCATTTCGAGACGTCCTGCAGGATGAACCATTCTGTTGCCGGTCCTCCTAGACTGTCAGCAAAGTATGCCATTAGCAATTCATCCTTTTCAGCACCCCTCATCTTGTTACAGTACACCTTCAGGTGGATCCTAGGATCACCTTGCCCGGTGTACAGATCAAATTTGGGCACGACAAAACCTTCAGGTAAAGGCACGTGAGGGAACAAGCACAGATCTTTGTATGAAACATTAGCTTTACCCCTGTGCCCCTGTATGCTCTTCACAGTTTGCTCCAAGCTTTTCAATTTCCGAGCAAAATCATTATTTTCTACCTTTCCCAACCTGTCGATCTCAACATGTGATTCTTGGTGGTGTCCCTGATTATACGACTCGTTCTGGTGGAAGACATTACCTTGAGCTTGGTCAAATTGTTGATCATGGGCCCTTAACTGTAGGTCGCTATTTGACCTCTGTAAAGTGTGTCCTGCAGGAACTGTGAATGCTGCGGTAGGAACCTGGGGTTAACCATGTTGTCCATGTTGTGGGAATTGTGCCCCAGGTTGTACAGTAGAGGGTCCGGCTGCATTGTCAGTCCCCGGATGTGGACCAAATCCCGGAGGGTAACGGGGGTCTCCTGCCACTGTGGATTGCCCTTGCCCTGGTGGCTGGGTATTTTCCGTGAAACCCATAGGACCTAGCGGAACCAAAGGTGCCTGGACTGCTGCCAAGTTATGAACTAGCTGTATCATCATTTCTTTCATAGCTGCAAAGTCCTCGGCCATCTTGGCATGTTGCTCCGTTAAGCGAACCAACTCAGTGTTCTCAGTTTCCTCAGCCATCGTTATTAGAGTGCTTTTCTATAGAGGTGCTTCAACTACTTCTAGAACAGGTAGTGGTCCCTTGATTCTGGTGGAATAGGAATGTGGGGCCAGCATGGCAGTTGCTCAAGCTAATAAATCAAACACGTTAGTGTAACAAGATAGCATGGAACATGAATTGCTCATTGGCTTAACCAATGCCTAAGGTCGTTATGCGTCATCCCTGATTGGTTTATGACATATTTCAAATGTATACCCCAAAGACTTGCCTATTCAGTACGTTTCTTTGCATCATTATTTTCTTTCAACTTTTCTATTATATATATATATATATATATATATATATATATATATATATTCGTAATTTCCGTTAGCCTTTTTAAGACATAACATCATAACTTGGGAAGACATCCCGACATAGACTAGAGAATAAAGTATTAGACAATAAAAGAGTTTGAAACATAAACAAAAGTACAACATGTCCAAAAGTGCATAAATAAAACAACATCCTAATCCCAAGTCTGGCACGGCTACATATCCTCCTAAGGCTCCTGCTGATCTACTGGTGGGTCCCCTGCCCAAGTCTGGTGTAATCCTGTCAAATCAGCTGTAATCCTGGTGACAAATGGCAGCAACTGCTGGACTAACTCCTCGACGGGCTGCCTCTTGTGATCAACACACATCTGTGCAACATACACGACAGTGTCATAAACCTGCTGATGTGCTGTCCTAATGACCTGATTTGCAGCCTGCAAACCATGAAGTCGACCCAATGCTAGCTCCCTGATCCTCACTCTGTCCTCCAATGCTCTGTCAATTCAGGCTCGAAGCACTGGAGCCTCCTGACGATGATGATCCTCTCTGCGCTGGCTATCAGTCAAAGCTACTCTAGCGGCATCTCTCTTGACAACAACACGCTCCATATCTAGATGGTGCCTCTCCTCAAGACGGCGCGTCATGTCAGCTAACCTCAACTCCATCCTCTCCTCGATATCAATAGTGCTTGTCCCGGACCTCACGGGCATGGCTATGAGTGGGGGCTGGCGATGATACCATGCTGCATACTCAGGAGTGACCTCTCCACTAAGCTCATTTTGTGCCCGTGTGCGATCATCAAAAAACACTCTGTTATCCCACAATCTCCAAAACTGTGCTCTATCTCGGCAATGACCAGTCTCATACTCCACAACATAAGCACTCATGTTTTCAACTCTGGGAACCTCCTGGATATGGCCGAACTGCCTGAGACTGAGTACCCTAACAGGGGCATAAGGCTGAGCCCCTTTCAATCCCATCAACACAAAGAAAGCACGGTCCCTACTTCTAATCGCAATCTCACTCTTCATAAACCAACTACAATTCCACAAAATCTTATGAGAAGATAGGTCATTCAGATATGCTTTCCACCCATTCTCACTGTCCGGGAAAGGAGTGTTTTTGACATGTTTCGAGTGATGGCTCAAGTAGCTCGTGGAAAAACAGTCAACCATGTTAGAAGGTTGACGAAGCAAGTTGCACCTGTGGAAGAATGTTACATTTTTGTTCCTACACTGACCCAAAGCATGATACATACTGCCGAAAATCATCGGGATGATAGTGAAATTTTTCTCCGTATCGAACAGAGCTGTCATGACCCAACTCACTAAAATGGAAATCCTTCTGCACTTCATCGGAAAAACCATCAAACCCAAGAAAGCAAACACAAACACTTGCGCTCTATGTAGGGACCACTAATCGTAAGTCACAGTTTGATAGAACTCATGATGATGAAGTTCATAACCATCGGACTTCCCAAAGCGCATGTGGAGGTACCCAAATGAAATCCAACCTTTTCCCACGCTACCGACTATGTTATCCACCGGCATCTTCAGGTTATTAAAGAACTCTTGCTTACTGACAAACCTAGGAGCTAACATTGTTTTCTTTGTAAGGACAATTTTGACCAACCCAGCTAACTCCTCTTTTGTGGGAGTCATTTCAAATTCGTTAAATTGGAAGGTGTTCTTGGTAGAGTCCCAACGCAAAATGAGGGCATTAACTAGTTCACGGCGTGAGACCAAAATAGGATCGTCAAGTAAAAGATCAGTCAAGCACCCAATCCTACCAGTGACAAGCTTTCTCTGCATAACAGACATAGTCTTCCACCACTCCCTTAACTCTTCTGGTGGGCCATCAATCATCATAATAGCGGGTGGTCTGACACCTTCTGGGTATTTTCTTTTCCCGGACCTCGAGGACGATGCAGCCATAGTACCTAATAAAACATGAGTTAGGATTAATGCACAATTTGGACGACTTAAACAAAAATGAAGCAAACAAGACTCGACACTTAGTAGGACTCGATTTCACTTCTTTTTAACTATATTTTTTTATTTATTACTTTGTGAAAAAATAAGATTTGGCATGACGTTCAAACGAAAGATTATGCTAATCTATGAAGAAAAACAGAACCCTTAATTACAACACAAACCGTTGAAAATAGGACTCGGGGACGAATAACCGATACAAACTTATGACGCAAGAATGACTTCTAAAAAATAAAAATTACCGGCGTGACAACACAAAAGACAAGGATGCAACACGAACACTTATAAGACAAAGGTATAAAATTGACACAAATACAGAAAAAATTCGTCATTACGACAGCGTTAAAACGACAAGTTTTATTTGACATCTTAGGACAAGATCCCAGACTCGAATTTTGACAGTTATCGAAATGATGCAAAAACTGGACGAAATTGAGGAACCCTTTGACACACATTTGGATACGAACTTCAAAAAATTCGCCATTATAACGGCGCAAGAAATTATTTTCAATATTTTTAGAATAGACTACTTAAACACAAATGGCCTAAAGAAAATTCGGCATTATAACAACACAATAATATATTTTATGACTCGAAAAACTCTTCTTATGGATTTTGACACAATGACTCTAAAAGATTCGCCATTTTAACGACGTAAAAATCATTTTTAATTTTTAGACTAGACTATGAGACTTGATTTAAACACAAATGGCCTAAAGAAAATTCGGCATTATAACGACACAATAATATATTTTATAACTCGAAAAGCTCTTCTTATGGATTTTGACACAATGACTCAAAAAAAATTCGCCATTTTAACGGCGCAAAAATCATTTTTAATTTTTTAGACTAGACTATGAGACTTGATTTAAACACAAATAGCCTAAAGAAAGTTGAAGAAATATATACTTTATGACTCAAAAATAAAAACCTTTCTTATGGATTTGACACAATGACCCTAAAAAAATTCGCCATCATAACGGCGTAAAAATAATGACCTATTTTTATATAATTTATTTTTTTTTTTTTTTTGTACCAAAAATTCTACGTTCTTTTTTCATCCATTTCAGTGTACCCCGACCCCCAAACCAATAACGGTCTACATAACGACCTTCTGAACATATGCAACACAGAAAATGCCATAAATGTGTCTTTTTGGGACATGGGTCCCGTCTTGACACGAAGGAGGTCAGCCTAGACAAGTGCAATAACGGTGTACCGCACCTCACTAAGTCATCAAATAAAATGCAGATAAATCGGGCCTAAAGGTTTAACTCTAGGTGACATAATTGACTCGGTGTCTAGACTGACTCAGAACCCGGTGGACAAACCGGGTGGAAAGTGCATCGAGGTTGTCCGGCAACAGTGTCTCCGACTTAACCCCAACACACCGTCCTCCTAAATCATAGGCAATTTTGTGTAAGAAGATTTCCCAGATGTTGAAAGCAATACTGGTATATATCAGAGACTCAGAGGGTTGCGCGAGAGGAGACAGTTTATATACAGTTCGAATAAATATTAAAGCAATAACATTCAAAACATGGCAACAAACAAACAAATATTCACAAGAATAAAACCGACAATTATTAAAGCCTGAGATTCTAATATCCCCAGCGGAGTCGTCAAGCTGTCACGCCCAAAAATTTACTAAAATAGGCACGTGAACTAGGTGTTTTAAAGGTACATAAATTATTGAGATTATCGGAGTCGCCACTTGACATAGTTCAAATGTGTGCCAAGTAACCAAAGAGGTACCTTATAACACCTATGACTCGTTTAGTGGTCTGCGTCAGAGTTTCGGGTAAGGATCTCGGTTGACTCTCGGGAAGGTGTTAGGCACCCTCGAGTACTGTGCAAACACAGTTGCTTTATTTACGCTCTCCGGGTTTGTGTATTATTGTTTGCTTGTTTAATTGCCAAATTATTATTTGTTACGCTTTGATTTGGATGAAAGTCGCTCGTTCATTGACGAAAACTCTACCAGAGATTAACCATGGACGCATTGCCCATTCGAATCTTGGTATAAATGAGTTTCGTGTAAAAATTGTATATTTATTACACTTTTATTTTTAAGTTAAAATTGTCCATTCATTCAAGTGAAGACTCGGTTAGATATAATCACGCAAGCAGCCGCTCAAGCGAAATTTTCTAACTTAATTGATTTTCATATAGACATTCTCTCGTTCATTGATGGAGACTCTATTGAAAATTAACTCCGAACATGATATCCATTCGAATTTCCAATATAAACGAGTTCCATGTAAACATTTGAGCGACTTGTTAATATTAATTGTCTCGGCCTATTAATTTGCTTAATCATTTTTTCGGCCTTGAAAATATTATGTATTGTTATTTACTTTTTATTGTATTGATTTCTGATTAGTTAGATTCGTCACCTTTGGCACCGCATTTGTTAGGAAAATGTTTCATGGACAAGCATTATTGATCTACAAAAATGAAGAAAATTCATTGAGGGAACTTTACTTAAGAACTAACATTTAGACTGATTAAGTTTACAACTTATGTTCTGCCCGATTTTCTTGTTACTAAGCTGAATGGGCCAGTTTTGCACGGCAACTCTTTCTTTAAAAGGAGGTTTGCAACAAATGTCCTAATTTCATTTTATGTTTTAGACGTGACTCTTATTTCCAGAAAATTTTAAAGTTGCATTTCAGTTCTTGAATTTGCTAACATTAATATCCTACTTTGCTTGTGCGCCACATATTTAGTTCATAGTCTAGCTAAAGCATAAAAATGAACAACTTTGCAAGATACAACCATATCTGCCAAACCTAAGTGAATTTAAGTAAAAGAATATGTACTAATTCTTTTCTGCTTTAAGGCTTCAAACGTAAACGTTAAACTGTAAGGCCATTCATTCCATATTTCACTTTTTTTGCAAGAACTTTGTTTTCCATTACAGCATAAATCAATATAAACATGAGTAATAGATGGCAAGATTAAACTTCACCATTTCAGTTAAATAGCTTTATAGCATGTTCAAGGCCTTAAATACATACAAGAAAAGAAAGGTTAAGGGGAAAGTACCTAATAGCAAAATAATCCTCCTAAAGCAACAACAAGCTTTTCAACTTTGTCAAAACCAAAAGCTAAATGAAAAGCAAATAACCATACCCGGCGACCAGCAACCGATAAGGAATAGACCACTAAACCACCATTTTTACTCTAAGATTTATAACCTCCAAAGACCTATACTTTCACTCCTTTTTATTATTTATTTTACTTTCTTTCTCAAAATTTTTTTAGCTCTCTTCTTTCTTTTCTTTTCTTTTTTTTAAGATCTGCTTTTTGAGAGAGTAACGGGTGTGTAGTAATTATCTCCAAAGTCAATGTTCTGACCCTCTTCCCTTTATAGAGAATGAAAAGCTCTCAAAAATAGAAGGAAAAATGAGTGTGCCCTTCAGTAAAAGTACCATGACCTTGTGCCCAAGCCTTAGCATTTTCAGCCCATAATTACATGGCATGCAAGGCTTGTACTAGACAAAAAGTGGGCAGAACTTTCTGCTGCCACCCCTTTACTTCCTTGACTCAACTCTTGACATCCCATTTGACATCATCAGGTCTATGTCATTCTAACTATCTAAACAAATCAGCACTATCACAACCAGCTAAACTGAAACCATCCAAATAAAGGCATACAACAGAATACTTCTACTTCAATGTTAAGCACTACACTAACAAGAGTATATGACCTGCTTATCACCTATGCTGCCAAGGAAACAAACTGTCTACACACATACAAATTTATGCATGCTTACTCAAAGAACAAGTCGGTTAAACTCTCCATGATTCATAAACTCAAGCTCTCACTTTTGTTTAAACACCAAGCAGATTATACAACACTCTAAGCTAAACAGGCACCTCCTCTCATACATCTTTGGACAACCTTAAGCTTTGCCAGAACCCTCAAGAATAGGATATTTGCTTCAGATCTGGACATAAACTCACAAAAACTAAGAGATACCAAATCAGCACTCGAGGTTTCCTAACAAGTAAGTAGTTCTAAGTTAGCAATTTCAAGCAAATCATAAAGCTTTTAAGAGCAAATTAATCTGATTATACTACTCTAGGCCTGCTGCACATTTGAACAGAACCAAGACAAAAGAAAACATATCTCAAAATAGCAAGACTAGTCTGCGATATCTCAATACACGATTCTCCGAACACACACGAACACACATTCATAGGTGCTAAACTCACAGACTTTAATACCTGGTACATACAGCTTTAGTTCACGAGCATACTAATCCACGTAAGTAACCAAAGTATTCATCAATGATAATGACAACAGTGACATAGATCAAGCTTCGTATGCCAATACTAAACATTTGCTCACTATTTTTTCCACAACTAACACACTATACAATCAACAGTAAAAGAAAGTAAAAAAAAATGGTTTTCTTCTAACCAGTTGCTGTTGTGACGTTGACTCTCTACTGCCTTACGCCACTTCCGCAGCACCCAAGCATCGCCGCTACTGGTATGTGTCGACATCGCAATTACATACCATATGCCATTGCCAAAGAGAAACAATAACAACACAAACTCCCTTACTGCTTCCAGAATTGATGAAACAAAACAGCCTCGCCACCCTTATAACGCTGCTGCACCATCCAGTCACACTTGTCACCAAAAATCAGTTGCAGACCACCACAATTCATCAGAAAACAGCATCTCCATAACATCATTACATCGTCACAGTCACAGCACATCACACACTATTTGCCATCGCTGCAGCGTCCACGCCATTAAAGTCATTATCAACAACAAAGTGTCACAAGCAAAATTTGAATCAAAAAGCCCGTCACTTATCAACACTCATGCTATCGACTCCACATCTCCAATCAACCTGGACGATGCGCCACCACTATTTACCCGAGTACATCCCCACAGCACCATCATGATGAACCCAAAAAATCCCAATCTGAAACGTCAAACGTGCATAGATCTTGGAACTCCTCATCTCAGGTCAACGTGCTTAAGCACGGCTTGAAATGAGAAGAGCCAAGGCCCTTGCCTAATGATGATGGAAAGGGAGGAAATCGAAGGCCAAAAATTGCCATCAATGGTGGAGATGGAGGGGATATGTTATGGGTAATCGGGGTCCATAAAGAGGAAGAGGAGGAGAAGACAAAGCCAAGCATGTAATATTCACTGGAAAATGTGAAGAGACCGCCGGAAAGGATTCAAATCGAATCTTCGACCCCTAATCTACGCGAAATGGTTGAGAGTTTGGAAAATCCAAGAGTAGATCGAGAGAGATGGGGTTGAGGCGAGTCGGGTGATGTATTTTGGGGTTTTTCCAGCTGCGGCCGGCCGTGGTGCTGCGGCGGACCGCTGGTGGAATCACAGCGCGAGGTGAATTCCGGTGGTGGTGGAGAGTTTACCATAATTTAGCCAGTTCTCAAAGAACTAATTGGGTGTAATGAAAAAAATGACAAAAAAATGTTATTTATATGTAAATTGGGTGTTGGATCCGGGTTTCGACCCGTTATACCTTGTCCCTTAATTTAAATTTGGACGGCGGAGATGTGTTAGTGGGATTGGGCTAGCAGGTTAGAGTCAAATTGGGCTAGCCTTCTTTACTCAAATGGACTATTTGAACGCAAACTGACACGTTTAACACAATCGATTAATTAAACCACACAATTATTAGAAAATACGCAACAAATATTTTCGTTAACCCAAAAGGGAAATCAACTAAACATTAATCACAAATACAATCATCTTTTTTTTTTTTTTGGTAATTTTTAGCATTTTTTCTGTCTGAAAATAACTAAATAAAAGCTAGATAAAATTGGAAAATCATAAGAAAATTTGCACAAATAATTTCAAGTAATTATCAATTTGGTGCCAAAATTAGGTGATTACAGTTATCTTCTTCATTGCACCTCAGGAATACAGTCCAACACACTTCCATCAACCTTAACTAGCTTAAGAATGAATAGTTTTTTAAAATGCTTGATTGCAGCCCTTGCTATTTTGTCATTTCCTTGAATATATCTGCCTCTATGATTTTTTATTCTAGTCAACTGCATTCGTCTATTCTTTTCTTTAATGATACAATGAAAAAATTTGTTGTTACTATCTCCCTCCTCATACCACATGACTTGAGCTTTCTGTCTCAAAATGGAGTCTTGCATCGGCATCCATCTCATGTACTCTGCATGTCCCTTGTTTAAATCTTCTCTACTGTGTGCAGAATTATGGATTAAGTCTAGTTCTTCCAGATTTTGCATCTTGGTTTCCCATTCCGCGACCTTTTGATTGATATCACCAATGTTCTCTCTTGACTACTTTCCCAATTTCTTGCCAAGTAATTTTAGCTTATATTGTAACCTCCACATTGCATTACCATTGAAATTAGTATTCCATACCTGTTGCACTAGATCAAAGAAACCAGGCTAATCCGTCCAGAAATTCAGGAACCTAAAATATTTAATAGATATTGATTGGTTTTGATACACTTCATGAGCATAGGCCTGTGGTTTGAACCACTTCTTGCTAGATGTCTTACGGTCATGTTTTGATGTTCATGAATCCATAAATCATTAACAAGGATTTTATCTAACCTTTTCCATATTCTTTTCTCAGGTCTTCGATTGTTACACCAAGTATACATAGAGCCTACATATCCTGCATCGACAACACCACATGACTCCATACAGTTGATGAAATCAAGGCTTTTGGTAATTCTGTAAGCTCTGCCCCCTCTTTTTTCCTCTACTTCCATTATCACATTGAAATCCTCTCCTATGCACCATGGTGAATTAATATAGCACTTTGTATTTTCCAAGTTGTCCCATAGTTCCTCCCTTTCTTTTGATGTACATTTTGCATAAACTACAGTAATGAACAACTTTTTTTTTATTTATGACTTCATCCAGTTGCAAAGTTATCATCTAGTCATTCTTGATGATTTCAGTTGCATTGTAAGTTGAGGACCAAAAGCACCAAATTTGACCATTATCATTTGTTGCACAGTGATTGAAGCCCAAAAATCTCTTATAACTTTCTATTTTGTCTTTACAAACAAAAGACTCTAAGATAGCTACAAATTCTACTATATTTATGTTTATTAATTTTTTTAATGTATGAATAGCTTTCTTGGATCTCACACCTGTTATATTCTAAATGATAGAACTAATCATTGGAAATACTGATAAAATTGATTAGTTTGAGTTCCTCCCCTTTAACATAGGGACGGATTTTTGTCTTTCTTTCTTTCCAGTTGTTTTTTGTTTGTTTCTTCCCCTCTTTGTTGGTGATAAACCAACTTTTTCAGTGACTTCTTTCAAGTGAGCTTGTTCGGGATCATTAAGGTCATTGTTTAAACTAGTAGCCGGAGAAAATGAGGTTAAGGGCTACCTCGTCATCTTGATCTATCAGTGGTTCAATGGTTGTGCACTTCACTGCTTGCTCAACATTGAGGTCAACATAGAGTTGAACTCCTTTGTGGTTTTCTATTTCTTTGTCGAAACTGGAAGACTCCAACTTTGATTCCTCAACTCTTCGGATGCTGCTGCCTTGTGATTCAACAAAATGTTGCTCATTGTCCATGCTTATTTCCTTTCTTGGTGTTGTAACCTCCCTGTTGGAAGAGTCATTCTGGGATTCATTTTCAATTTGATCAGTAGCACCAACCTTTTCCTTTCCTTTCCTGCTAGTTTCTTTAATTGTTTCAATGTTTGTTTTACCATCTCCACTATCAAAATGATCTGGCATTTCCTCTAAAGTCAACCCCTGAAGCCTTGTTTTATTCTTTTTGGTTGGATTTTTATTGTGCATGATCTGTATTGGTAATAAGCTTGGCTTGAAAGTTATTTTTGTTCTCAACTTAGGCACTTTCTTCCCATATTTGCCCTTTTTCCTCTTAGAACTTAATCTTGTCAACATGTCGCAGTTCTTATCAACAGTGTCTACCTCTTTTTCGGTTGGTTTGGTCTGATTGTTAGCAATGTTTCTTTCACAAGATTGAGTATCAATCTTGCCCTCTTGCTCATGAATTTTCCAGGTCTTGCCCTTGCGTTTGTTTTTCCTCTCCACTTTCTTGAACTGATTGTCATCTCCTGCTATTTTCTCCTTTGCTATAACCTGTATTGGTATCTCCTGCTTAGTACACCAGCTCGATTCTCCTGTCTGAAAGTTTCTACGTTGATCTTCTTCCTTTACCAAAAGGTCACCTTTATTTTCATCTATTTTCTTGGTTGCTTCTACCCATCTATATTGAGTTAAGGAATGACCCAGAACCTTACAATGTGTGTCGTATCTTGGAACACCTTCATACTCCAATTTTTGTACAAAATCTTTCAAGGTTGTTCCTTCACCCTTTTGCCCAATCCAAACCTACTTAAGTTGAGATTTTTTCAGGTCAATTTCAACCCTGACTTTAGCCATACATGGCCTTATTCTTGATATTGTCGCGACATCCATCGCGAGTAGGACTCCTGCTGGACTCAAGATTTGCCTGATGTATTGCCAATAATGGAGATGATGTATTACCAATAATGGAGATGGTATGGGAGTCCCGGTAAAAGAACCCATGTTGGAGCAAAAGGCGCGTCTCCCTCGGGCTTGAAATTTGGGGTCCAAGGCTGAACCCACATTTGCAATCCTTGTATCTCAATGAACCTTTTGAAATAAACCATTTTGAAGTCATCTTCATTAGTGAAATCTATAAATACTGTACTATGATCAACTACCCCAATTTTAACACTGCTCTTGAGTGGAATTCGTTCAGCAAAAATTGCTCTAACAAGTTCAATTTTAGGTCTAGATCTCAAAAATCTTCCAACAATGGTAAGTCTACAGTCCTCTGCCATTACCCCATAATAATCGTTGGTCTTATAAATTACTACTGGGATTCCATTGTGAATAGTAATTCTAGCTTGAACTGCATTTCCCTATTATTCTTGATTGAGCCCTGTTTCGAGGCAAGGCAAATTGCTTTTGCATAAGTTGAATGGAAAGGATGTTAGCTGGAGCTGGAGGATCAAGATCCTCTGTCAAACTCGCATCAACCTGGCCTTCAGGTATGGCCATTCTGATGGCGCGCGTGCGCCGAACGCTAAAAAGTAATGCATTTTGATGGGTTTCTTATTCTGTACGGAGAGAGAAAAAGTCAACTTTAAAATATTACTAGGTAACTTGTCCGCGCATCACGCGGTCTTGAAAACATTGTCGTTGATCTTACAAAATAATTGTTTCCTCATATTGAATATTAAAAGTTATAAAGCAGATTCATCATTCGTGTACCTTATTATCGTAAAAAAACCTCATTTCATTCATATATTATATTTTTTGATACCGTATAGTAAAGATAATCACAAAGTATATAACACATTAATTTAGAATAAATTCTGTTAAAAATACTTTGCTCTTGTAGGATGCTCCACTACCAATGCCATAGGTTAATATCTCTCTGGAGCCTCCATCACTTACGAACAAATCAAATTTCCCTACAATAGTGACTAAAAGAATTCCATGACAAAGCAATACTTATATATTTAATATTAATGAGTGCAATCGAATTTAACATGGTTAAGTTTACAATATGCAGTTTGCTTTTATCGTTTTAGTTCTCTCTACATGCAAAACTGTTAAATGAAAATGTATTAATAATGTAATATGATAATTACGTAAATTAATAATCGCTTTTTGTTAGATTATAGAAGACCTAATTTCCATATATATCCTAAATTCATAATGAAAAAGTAGCTTCATTTTCTTTTGAAATTTGTATAAAATATCTTTATTATCCTAAGAATAAAATTTCTCCTGGACATTTAATTTCATTTAAGGTTATTTCTTTTGAGTAACTTTATCTTATTTTTTAATTTAAAAATTAAATAAAAGAAGAAATAGTAAAAGAGAGAGAGCACAAATAAAGTAATTGAAAGTTTCTATTTCAGGCGACCCTATACATGGAACAATTTTGAACTGGAATTTTTCTCGCAAACTAAACTCCATATTTCGGCCTTATTACTCTGTATATGGAATCTTTCAAATCCTTATTTTTTCTGTCCCGTTTCCCCTTTGTTTGTCTTCATTTTCCTTTTTCCTCCCAACTCCTGTTAGCCCATATATATTTCATTTCATTACTGAAGTATTGAAGTAAAATAGAAGAAGGGGATTTGAAAGGAAATTATCTTCCTTTAGGCGAAATCCTCTAAACATCGTAGAATTTCTTACACTCTCATTATGTTCTCATATACATTCAAAGTACTTTAAACCCTAATTTATAACTGAATCCTTCCTCAAGGCTTTAAAATCGGAAAGGAAAGTATCTCCTAATTTTATGCAAAATCCTTTAAAATTGGAGTTTTTACTCCTAACACAGAATTATTTCTCCTATAGATTCAATGTACTTTTTCTCTGCATATATATCCAAAAAATTCAGTAGCAAAAAGAGAGACGACAAAACAAAGGATAATAAACGACATTCATACAAGAGTGCTGCAGCTTGGCCAAAATTTTGACAATACTTCTGATCCCTACTTCTTTTCTTATTTTTGTTTCCCCATGATATCGTCCATGACTTCTATTTGATATGTAATCTGAATGGCTTATCGTTTTCTCCCTTCCTGATCTTTTCGAGATCAGTTAGCCAGTCGTCCAGTATGCCTCACATTTTTCTACATATCTTTTGGTAGAGAGTTGGGCTTGTCATTGTTGAATAAGAATTAGTTCGTTTCATGCCTCCCTTTATTATCTTCTTTTTCTTCCACATTGAAGTGGTTGCACAGTGTACTGTATCTTATGTTCATGCGTTCAACGAAATCTCTGAAAAGAAAAGGGAAAAGAAGAAACAAATGACATAATCTACTTTTGTTAATCCACACAATGAGCAAATTTATAATTTTAATTAACGGCATTTAAGAAATTGTACTTCTAGTTCAATTTCAATATGTTGCAGTGATGCAAATATCCAATACCTAAAATGTCAAACATAAAGGTAAAAGAGAAACAAATAAATTACTGTTAGACAATAGATTTTACAAAGATATCGGTAAGCTGGCAAACATAACACATTTTAGAACAAACTGTAGTAGATTATGTATAAACCTGAAGAGATGAAGAAGAGACCTATGTGTAATGTGGGAAGATCTGTGGTGGTGAAAAAACTTCCTAAAATTTCTTGTTCTTATATAGGAAAAAAATAGTAAATAGGAGGAAATGAATTATTGTGTAACCTCCAAGTGAATGAAGATCATAATAAAAGACTCATATTTTTAAAGATGAGTAATAAAATAGGTTAAATAATACTACTATTGTATTAATTATGGAAAACCAATTGAGGAGATTGGAAAGTAGCGAAAAGTTGTGGAAAATGATAGGTAGTACTATAACATTGAAAGATGGAGTAATGAGAGTTAAGGGGGAAGAACATGGTATACAGATAGTAACTCCCATTCATGTTGCCGTTTAAAGTCATTGTGTATTTGAATGCTAATTAATTACTACCTTATTAGCAATGAATACTTCAATCCTGCAAACATAAGCCACATCATCTTGTGCAATAAGAATTGAGGAGAAACAAAAATTGTAGACTTCTTTACAAATTGAGGCATGCCACATCACTTGTCTATATTTCTCAATTAGAAGATATATAGATATAGATATAGATATTAGCACTAATCAATTGTCTCCATTTAAGTGAAATCTTAAAAAGTAAACATAAAATATATGCAGATTATGCATTTTATATGCATGATGATGTATAATATCTTAAAAGGTATACATAATATATATGCAGGGTATGTGTAGGAATGCGAATGTAGGAGATTATTTAAAAAATATATATATACAATATATATGCAGATTATATGCATTAGACAATGCATATATGCAAACATAGGAGATTATTTAAAAAAATATATGCAATATATATGCAGATTATACATTAGATAATGCATATATAGGATGTTTTGAGTATGTATATTAATTCGGTGAACTTTTTTTGGTATAAATGGGAGAGTAGGTGTGGGTGTGAATTGAATTTGGTTTATCTTTTTCTACTTTAACTGTTAGTTTCTATCGAATTAAGGTTAATCCCTAGGATATAATTAAGAGATAATAATGAGGATAGACACTCCCTGATTCTAGGCACGTCTCTAGTGAATGGTGTGACCAAATTTAATGGCTATAAAATATTGAATAGATATAGTTAGAGTTTAAAATATGTAATAAATGAGTGATATGTTTATTTATTGATGAAAACTCTAATGGGTGTTCATGTGGTGTAATTTTTCCTAGATTTAAGGGAAAAAAACGTAACTAGCCTTATACTAGAGGCCTCTAACATTCAAATAGCCATAATTCAAGATACACATATGGTAGCCATAAAAATTAAGCCAAATTGATAATAAAGTCGTTTAAAATCATATCACCGCCCTTAAAACTAGCAACAAATCACTCATCTATCTTCCTTTAAATAAATCTTATACCATCATTATAATTATAGAATCTTCCTCATTTGTTCGGCATTCCAGACGCCTTTCAGACAAAATTGATTATAATAAAGTGAAGAAGAAGACATAAGGAAACTGTTACAAGCAGAGAAAGGTTAGAATCCTATATCTAATCTTTATGACAAATTCTAAAATATTAATTGGATTCTTATGATACTTCAGACATGGAGGCTGTAAAAGTTCTTCTACAATGTAACATGGAGTGGGATGTTGATCGATGAGTACAATTTTACACGGTTCATGGAGTTGTAAAGGCTGTAAAAGTTTTTCTACAATCCAACATGAAGTGGGATGTTGATCGATAAGTACAATTTTACACGGGAGTTGTAATTCAACCAGACTAATCTTATACTATCTTCATAGATAAAATTCAAAGCACATCACTCAATATTCTTAGTGTATCACATTGAAATTTCTGGTTTTTCTGCCATCCATGCTCATGTTTCATTTACCTTACAAGTGACATGACCAAGTATGCATGATGTATGCATTCCAGATGTAGTTGATATGGCCACAAGCAGGAGTGGGCGATGATTTAGAAATTATACCAATTGGTGGAGGGATGCAAATGTAGGAGATTATTTAAAGCATATAAACAAGATATATATGCAGATTATATGCATAATAATAAAATTTTAAAAAATATTAGCACTAATCAATTGTCTCCATTTAAGTGAAATCTTAAAAAGTAAACATAAAATATACGCAGATTATGCATTTTATATGCATGATGATGTATAATATCTTAAAAGGTATACATAATATATATGCAGGGTATGTGTAGGAATGCGAATGTAGGAGATTATTTAAAAAATATATATATACAATATATATGCAGATTATATGCATTAGACAATGCATATATGCAAACATAGGAGATTATTTAAAAAAATATATGCAATATATATGCAGATTATATACATTAGATAATGCATATATAGGATGTTTTGAGTATGTATATTAATTCGGTGAACTTTTTCTGGTATAAATGGGAGAATAGGTGTGGGTGTGAATTGAATTTGGTTTATCTTTTTCTACTTTAACTGTTAGTTTCTATCGAATTAAGGTTAATCCCTAGGATATAATTAAGAGATAATAATGAGGATAGACACTCCCTGATTCTAGGCATGTCTCTAGTGAATGGTGTGACCAAATTTAATGGCTATAAAATATTGAATAGATATAGTTAGAGTTTAAAATATGTAATAAATGAGTGATATGTTTATTTATTGATGAAAACTCTAATAGGTGTTCATGTGGTGTAATTTTTCCTAGATTTAATTGTCCAGTCCAAAACCAACTTGGACTTAATTGATAGGCTAAAAGCGTAAAATTTTTGTGTAGGGGCCTGTATGGCGCGCGTTAATTGATTTGTAGCCGTCAAAAATAAATTCGCTGAGAAATAGCCACATCCGAACAAATCCCAGTATAAATACTGGGGCTTTGAACAAGTTTTGTTCAAACCCCAGTATTTTCAGTAAACTAGCCCCAGTATTTATACTGGGGCTTTGAACAAAACTTGTTCAAAGCCCCAGCATTTTGTTATGGGACTTTGTATAAAGCTTCAGTCCCATAACAAAATACTAGGGCTATGAACAAAACTTCTTCACAGCCCCAGCATTTTGTTATGGGACTGAAGCTTTATATATAAAGTCCCATAACAAAATAATGGGATTTATCCCTTTGATGGGACCTTTGATATGGGAATAAATCCCATTTTTGAACATGTTAGTTCAAGGTCCCATTATTTTGTTATGGGATTATTTTATTATGGACCTTTGAATAAGCTTCAGTCCCATAACAAAATACTTGGGCTTTGAACAAGTTTTGTTCAAAGCCCCTGTATTTTGTTATGGGACTAGTCTGGGGTGTTTTTCCAACGCTAATGGAGCTTAAGTGTGCGCGCGAATTTTTGGCTATTCTTCAGTGAATTTTGAAACGGTGGATAGTTCCCAATGAACGCGTCCAAAAATGGCTAGTTATCAAAATTTCCCAAAAAGCTTCCTTTGTTATTTTGTTTTTATATTTTTTCAATATATTTATCACTGCAGGCACATCATCAACGTGGACAATCTCTAAAATTCCTAAGCAAATTGCGAGAGAGCGGACAATGATTTATTCAGTTGGGACGAATTGATTTTCTTTCCCAGTCAACGTGGACATTAATCATCTTGTCTCCCATCATAATTCAAAGTTGATACGGTAGTTAGGCTCTTATCGATCACCAATCATATCACATGATTTAAATAGGTTAACCTGATTAGCTCCTCATCAAATTCCTCTGTCCTTTCTCTTTTTCTTATTCGTGGGGCATGGTGGTTAAGGAGACGATAAAAAGGTTCTCAATCAATTACGCCACATTTTGTAATTATATGCAATCGCAGAAAGGAAAAAGAGATAGCAAAGACAAACTCTATATTTACTTGCGTAAGCAATATCATTATATGAAGTACAGGTTCACGGATTGGGATTAAAAAGAAGTTTGAATCAAAAGAAAAAAAAAAATATGAAAGGAACATACGAAAAATCGTACTAATATAAGCTAAGGAACTGATAATTTACTAGCGATATTTTATAGATGTCCCCGGGGGCGGATTTAAGGTGAAGGTAGGGGTGCCACGGTGATGTTTGGCATTTTATGCCTATAATTCATTAATATTTCCTCACGTTTGGATACTTTATTCGCACGTTTTCTAGTTGATGAATGTGATTTTGCACTGATTTTATGTCGTATGCGTGTAGGTTGTGATGAAGTGCAATTGGAGCTTTAAAGAGCATGATCGAGCAAGAAAAGGTTGAATTTGGTTGAGGATTGGATCGGGCACACTAAGGCAAGACGCGACGCATGTTGCGAACGAAGAAGCAAGAAAAATGGCCTGGCGTGGTGCTAGGCGCGGCGCGGCGCGCCCCTATGGCGCTCAGCTTTCTGGCGCGTTTTTTAGCGCGAAGCATGGCTATTGCGTGCGAGATTCGACGGGTTTTGCCTAGTTGTGCGTGTTTCGAGGCGCGGGGCGCCAGCTATAGTGCCCCTGGAGCATTTTTGGAAGTCCTATTTCGTCTAGGCTTAGGCGTAACTAATTGCTAGGCTTTTGTAAACATTATAAATACTCTTCTATTGAGTTTTTGAGAGAGGGGGAGATCTTGGACGTGGAGAAGAGCAGAGGAGCCCTAGATGTCTTCTAAACAAGTTCTTTCTCTTTTTCTCTTATTCTTCTCCTTAATTCTATAGTTTGTTCGTTCTAGGGTTAGAGCAATTACATGAAGGTTGATGTTGGAAAGTTTAATTCTTCCTATTAATTTACCATTACCGATTGTTTATTCTTTCTTGAGCCTAATTGTTTGGTTATTGAGGCCTGATAATTGAACACTATCTACGGTTTTCAAGTTGAACTCGACAGAGGGAACTTGTAAACGCAAATAAGAAAGAATAGGGCTTGATTGTGAACCTGGGCATCGGGGAATCAATTTGTGGGTAGGATAGACATATACCTATTCACCTTGCTTAGCTAAATACAGAGTTCGTTAATGCATGCATGTGATTTAATGCCATAGAAATATAGGCGTTAGAGTAGCTTGCATAGACTCGTGAAGAATCGACAGGTTTTCACGAATATAATAAACCTGTTAGTTAGCAATCTAGGAAATCAAGAAGTAGAATCAACTGGAAAACTCAACTGGATTGTTTGTAGCTCTGACTCTGGACCTTTTCTTCTTAATTGATAACAACTATAGTTTGCTCTCGAATACTTGATTTCAGTTACTTGTTTTAATTATTGCATTTAGTTAGTAAAAATCTCAACCATTGGAAAAAGATCCCTGAATAGTTCTTAGGAAATTGTTTGCTAGAATTCAGTCGTAACAATAGTCCTCGTGGGAACGATACTCGATTTATTACTTTATTACTTTTCGACCACGTATACTTGCGTGTGCATTTGGGAGCAACAAGTTTTTGGCGCCGTTGCCGGGGACTAAATAATTGACTGTTTTCTTTTTAAACAATTTATTATTTTCTATTCAGGTTTAATTTTTGTTTAGTTTAGTATTGTGTTACTTGTCTTAACATGGCATCTTTGAATAAAAATTGGTCGAATGTTGGTTGCTATGGTGATTGTTGTCTACTTTGTGGAGGACATCACTTTTGAGAAAATTGTCCGAGTCTTTCAACCCTGCGGGACTGGTTATGTGAATTTTCTACAACCTTTAACTGGAACTTTTGCAAATTGTGTGGTGGTCTGTGGAATTCTTGTCCTAAGTGTCATACTCTTTCCCCAATCAATAGGTGTGATGATTCTAATAGTGTTTGTGAGTTTGACAGGAGCGATAAAGTGTAGGTTGTTAGCAAACTTGGATAATGGAGCACACCAAACTCTTTGAAGCATATGAGGATTTCTCTAAGGGAATAACAAATATGACGAGGCAATTTATGGAAGAAAGAGTGGAGCTCACATAAGAAATCGATCAATTTAGTTTAGCTATTCATGATCTAGAGGCGAATTTGAGTGATATGGTTGAGGTGTCTAATGCCCAATTATCAGTTGTCGTGAATAGTAGATTTGAGATAGAAGAGCTTAGGAACCAATTTGAGGAGCAAAAAGCGGAATTCCGACCATTCGACCTAATATTAGTTGATGATGCCGAAGTTGAGGAAATCACATTAGAGTCAAGTGAGGAAATAGAAAATATCATATTTGAGGACTCTAGTGTGTGTGCAAGTGAGGGTGTCAAAAGTAATGCAATTTTAGAATAACGCATTGGACCTCATTCCAATCATTTTTCAACATTATGTTTGGATGGTGACATGAAAATTGAGCCACCCGAGCTTATGAAGAAACCAAAGGAGGAGGAACAAGGTGCCTATATTTTAAAGTTTGCGATGTCGAGGAGACAAAACGACATCCCTCACTTAAAAGCCAAAAAGTGTAAAATGCGGCATTATTTACTTGGTCCTTTTGTATTTTTGCCACCACCCCAATACCATAGTCATAAGCTTGAGGCAAAGTTGGAGATTCAATTCATAAGTTCAAGGTGGAGGAAAAAGTGCTGAAGTTGTCTTCGTCGTGCCGCGACGTTAAATCAAGCGCTTCTTGGGAGGCAACCCAATTTGCTTGCTTTACTTTTATTATTTTTATTTTATTATTATAGTTGTATATTACTTTGGGTGATCCTTTGGATTGCAGGTTCATGTAATGTCGAGTTTAAGTGTGGGGTGTCCTCACCCCTACCTAATATTGATGACCTGTGGGGGAAGTCTGAGTACCTCATGTTATACGGAAGCTTGGAGGATGCTAGCGCCAAAGGCTAGGTCGTTTGGCCTTCAGGGAAGTTTCTGTTACTCTCGCACTTTATTTTTTTGTCGCACTGAGGACACTGCTTGATTTTAAGTGTGGGGTGGGGGAACTCCCCTTTATTTTTGAGGTTAGGGATGCATGTACCGTTAGGATTTTTCTTTTGTCACTTGACATTTTGTTTTTCTTTTTAGTATTTGCTTTTGTTTTATTAGAAATAAATACAAAAAGATTTTCTTTATAGGCTTTGTAGTGGTGCATGTCATCCACCCCGTGGTTTTTCTTATGGCCTCGGTTCTTTTCCAACGGGAGGCTTTTGAACCGGGTTATTTTTTATTTTTTATTTTTTAGGATTAGAGTAGTTAGTTATAGGTGGCCCTAGACGAAAGGATTAGGTAGAATGCTAGGTGCCTTTGATTTGTTTGATACCGATGTACTTGGACTTGAGCATGTGCTATTTGTGGTGTCTTTTGGTTTTAAAATTGTGATGCATGCCTAGAAAAAATTGAATGACCCCCTTGAGATGCTTGAGTCCACTCACTTGACTTTGTTGTGAACCTTTGTGCATTAGTGCTTAAATTTTCACAAGTTGCACCCTATTTGCTTGATTGAGAGTTGTGATGGAGCCATTTTGAGTAGATCGTGTGCAATGTGTATTGTGAGGCATATTCTACTGTGCTCCATGTTTGTATATTGGTGTCTAGAACTTGTCCCGTGTATGTGCAAAGCGAAATCCTAGGTTTACTCTAGTCAGGAAATGATACAGGCCTTCTCTTGATTTGCCTACCCTTATATATACACCTTGGACTTGATTGTTGTGATCTCTTTGACCTTTTGTTGGCACCCACACCGCAAGCCTACCCACTTGTTCTAAATTGCTTTCTTTTGGCCCTTTACTCCTTAAGCACTTTAATTGATAATGTTATATTATTGTGGAGTTTGTGGTTGAAATATTGGGAGGTTTTTGAGTGGAACCAATGAGGGGAATATTTGATAAAATTGTGAAGTAGTTGAAGGAGCATTGGCAAGGTTTGGAAAGAAGTGAATAGAGGAAAAAACAAATGAAAAGGAAAAAAAAAGCTGAAAAAAATTAGAAAAAAAGAAATAAAGAGAAAAGAAATGGATATCCATCCTTGCAAGTGTTGTGCTTAAAAGAAAAAATTGCTACTTGTTGAAAAAGATGTGTGTGAAATTTGTTGATTGGGTGGAATGGGTGGCTTTGATGAGATATTTGCTTAAATTAATTGTGATCTATTAAAGTGCTTAGAGAGGTAGTCACTGTTACCCATATGTATCCTACCAGCCCCTTAGCCTACATTACAACCCTTTGAAGTCCTAGTTAATCCCGATTGGAGTGAGCTTACATTAGTGGAATCCTACACTACGGGCAAGCCTATGGTACATCGTGTGTGACATGTGAGATTTTCATGAGAGTGAGTGAATTCTTTCTATGCTATTGTCCCCGTTCTAGTCTTGATATTCATTGTTGTGTGTGATATTTGGGGGACACTCTCTTGCTTCATTTTGGTGAGGGCACACGGTTTGCATGAGGTAGGTAAAGTCGTGGCTTCTTGGTTGAGTAGATACGGGTGACTTTGTGGGAGCATGGTTGCAATGAGTTGAGTTTGTGCATTTGAGTTGTCTTGGAGTGGTTGTTCTCATGTTTTGATGTTTGATAAATTATTGGCATGTTTGTTGGAGCCATAGTAGTCTTGTATGCATTTGTTCAATGGTCGGTATCAACCATAGTCATAGGCAGACCTGTTCTACCTAGGTTGGGAAGTTATTTGCAATTGCTCGAGGGCAAGCAAAGGTTCAAGTGTGGGGTGGTGATGTTTGGCATTTTATGCCTATAATTCCTTAATATTTCCTCACGTTTGGATACTTTATTCGCACATTTTCTAGTTGATGAATGTGATTTTGCACTGATTTTATGTCGTATGCGTGTAGGTTGTGATGAAGTGCAATTGGAGCTTTAAAGAGCATGATCGAGCAAGAAAAGTTTGGAATTTGGTTGAGGATTGGATCGGGCACACGAAGGCACGACGCGACGCATGTTGCGAACGACGAAGCAGGAAAAATTGCCTGGCGCGGTGCTAGGCGCGGCGCGCCCCTATGGCGCGCAGCTTCCTGGCGCGTTTTTTAGCACGGAGCATGGCTATTGCGTGCGAGATTCGACGGGTTCTGCCTAGTTGTGCGCGTTTCGAGGCGCGGGGCGCCAGCTATAGCGCCCCTGGAGCGTTTTTGGAAGTCCTATTTTGTCTAGGCTTAGGCGTAACTAATTGCTAGGCTTTTGTAAATATTATAAATACTCTTCTACTGAGTTTTTGAGAGAGGGAGAGATCTTGGACGTGGAGAAGAGCAGAGGAGCCCTAGATGTCTTCTAAACAAGTTCTTTCTCTCTTTCTCTTATTTTTCTCCTTAATTCTATAGTTTGTTCGTTCTAGGGTTAGAGCAATTACATGAAGATTGATGTTTGAAAGTTGAATTCTTCCTATTAATTTACCATTACAGATTGTTTATTCTTTCTTGAGCCTAATTGTTTGGTTATTGAGGCCTGATAATTGAACACTATCTACGGTTTTCAAGTTGAACTCGATAGAGGGAACTTGTAAACGCAAATAAGAAAGAATAGGGCTTGATTGTGAACCTGGGCATCGGGAATCAATTTGTGGGTAGGATAGACATATACCTATTCACCTTGCTTAGCTAAATACAGAGTTCGTTAATGCATGCATGTGATTTAATGCCATAGAAATATAGGCGTTAGAGTAGCTTGCATAGACTCGTGAAGAATCGACAGGTTTTCACGAATATAATTAACCTGTTAGTTAGCAATCTAGGAAATCAAGAAGTAGAATCAACTGGAAAACTCAACTGGATTATTTGTAGCTCTGACTCTGGACCGTTTCTTCTTTATTGATAACAACTATAGTTTGCTCTCGAATACTTGATTTCAATTACTTGTTTTAATTATTGCATTTAGTTAGTATAAATCTCAACCATTGGAAAAAGATCCCTTAATAATTCTTAGGAAATTGTTTGCTAGAATTCAGTCATAACAATAGTCCTCGTGGGAACGATACTCGATTTATCACTTTATTACTTGTCGACCACGTATACTTGCGTGTGCGTTTGGGAGCAACACACGACACCCACTAGCCTCGGTCTAAACATTGTATATATAGGTATATTTACATAGGGATTAATGTAACTTAGTACAAATAAAACAAGTGGCACCCGCAAGACGCAGAGCTGCCTCGGTGCCACTGGCAACACAGTCTAACTTCAGCCCAAAACACGCGGGTTTCGAAGCCTGGCGAAACATTTTAAGTTCTTGATAATTGTTAATTACACTGCCGTACTCCTTCTCACCCTAGCCTAGGCTATAGCCACATTTCTTTTCGTTTACCCATTTTCTTTATTCCCTTTTATTTTCTAACCTCTCTCTCTTTTTTATTCTTCTTCTCTCTCTTCTTTTTGTTGTCATTTTCTTTCTCTTTAATTTGTTTATACTAGAATACCTTTTTTATGAGCAATTTTAAATTGCTTGAATTAATTTCAATTAATATATAGTTATTCTTTTCAATCTTGAAAATAATTTGAGTAATATGTGTTATTGGCTTTTGAAAAATTAAGTAGATTGACTAATAGATCTTTTGAGTGAATTCTCATAAATTGAAAAGTTGAAGTTGTTTTTATGCAATGAATTGCTAACGTAATATTTAAGATGAAGAAATTAACTCAAGATTATTGAAGGTAAATTAGTCCATTCAATCATAGTAATTACGGTACTTTTAAGCAAATTTTCTAAATGAGCGCTCTTTCATGATTTTTTTTTAAATATAAAATTAAAATAAAACGTGAAAATAGATAACTAAATTAAAGCTAGTCGAAGAACGAAAAATTTAATAATTCGACTCGACCCGATCTGACTCGACCCGCCTTTCCTATTTGGTCAAGAATAGATATAGCGAGTGGCACCCGCAATCTTTGAATCTTGGATCCGCCCCGGGATGTCCTTAAGGATTAGAGGTTTGGCCAGCAATGTCAATGACAAAACGGTACTTAACATCATTGTTTGCTAGCCTATCAAGTCCCTCGTTGATTTTATCAGTTGTGACAATTTCTATGTCACTCAGGATGTTATATTTCCCACATAAGTCCATCATTTCTTGAGTTTCTTCTATGCTTCCTATCATGCTTCCTTTCACGGTCCTTTTCCCTGCAAAATAAATTAATCTTCTTAATGTTACATCTAAAAGTTCTTTTTAAATTAAAATATCTTTAAAGTGTAATGAAAAGATGATTATTTAGAATAAAGAAAAGAGAATATATAATCATTTTTTAACGATCATGCAACTTTTGCATAATGGAAAAATGAAAGGAATCTTTCTTATATTTTTCAAGTGAGAAAATAAGAAAATGTGCTTAAACAACCATTTTTTTATTTAATTACTATATATTAAGAAAATACAAAGTTGTATGCTTTTTGATAGAATGCGCGGAGATAGTGACATATAACTTTACCAAAAATCATGGGGAAAGCAGGCAAATCAATTGGTTTATCTGGTGCTCCAACAATCACTAGAGTTCCATTTACTTTAAGGAGCTCTAAGTAACTTCCAAGTGAGTGCTTGGCTGCCACTGTATCCAAAATGAAGTCTAGAGTCCTTTTCCTTGCCTGCAATTAAACATTATTATGAAGAGTAAATTTCCTTTAACCCAAAAAAAAAAAAAGATAAATAAAGAATATTCAAAAATACCGTCTAGCAAATTATACGTTTTTATTCCCTAATAAAATGAACCCTGAGATTCAATGAAAGAAAATTTATCCATTGATCAAACAAAGAAAGGTGCTAACTTGTTATAATTCAATATATCCAATCCACTCCTTTATTATTACTTCCTAAGATATTTGACAAATAATTTGTTTCGTAAATTTATTAATAGAAATTAAACTACGTACTTCAATTAGCATAAAGTGAAGTATAAGCACTATACTAACAATGTAAAGAATATTCAAGTCATTTTTTTTTTTTTGGTGAAAATTATGGATTCGTAACTTGCAAAAGGTGATAAACACATTTAGACAGTATTATTTTTTTTTTAAAAAAAGTCATACAAGAAAATATAAGTGACTGAAATGGAAAGAGTAACTATGCAGGAAAATACCAACCTCCATTTGTTTGGGATTAGTGCTTAGGATAAAATCATCTGCACCTAAGTTTTGTTTAGCTTCATGTTCTTTGGATGGAGAGGTACTAATGACGGTAACATGATGTCCAAATGCTTTCCCAAATTTCACAGCAACATGTCCAAGTCCTCCTAGGCCTATCACTCCAATTCTTTTACCTTGTGTATCCACCAAGTTATTGTCTTTCAAAGGACAATAAACTGTTATTCCTGCACATAATAATGGGGCTGCTCTATCCATTGCCAAGTTATCTGGTATACGTACCACGTACCTTCATGTAAATAGATTTAGAAACTTTCATATACGGATCGATTGAAAATATGACATATCAATTCTTCATGATTAATTCCCTGCCTAATTCAAGGACTTTGTAAATTCAATAAGAGATGGATAATGTTGAGAATAATATAATTAAATAAATAAAATGTGTTCTTTTTAACGGTTTAAATTATTTGATAAAATGACACACATTTCAACATATGTTTCCAGACAGAGGTCATGGAGTCGGCTCTCATCGTTCACCCGAAAAGTAAAACAAAAGTATGTCAACAAGTTAAGATACAAGTCCACATGTGATAGGTGTGTTGAGACATAATATGGCTAAGTAATAATTAGAATGTTGTTGTTTGTAACAACTTAAACTTTTAAATAAGATGGTCACACTTTTCAACAAGCAAGTGATAAATTTTCTTGAAGGATGGGGTGCTCATCAAGTATTTTTATATCTTTTTGCTACTACAAAAATACAATGTTTGAATAAAACCCATGGGTGCTTGACATATACTCCCTCCGTTTTAGTTTACTTGTCCAAATTTAGCAAAGTCAAATTCTTAATTTACTTGTCCTTTTAGCAATTCAAGATAAAATTAGCTATGTTCTTCCTAATTTACCCTTGACATTAAATGGTCAAATTCTTCAAAATCCCTTTCCAATTAATTGGAAATTACAACAAAGTATAATAAATAAGGGTAGATTTGTCAAGTTTAATTTTTCTTATTTTGTCTTGGTTGTAGTGCAAAGTTGAATTTGGACAAGTAAACTTAAACAGAGGGAGTAGCACCCAAAATCAGTAGGTCCGACATTGCTCCTACCTTCTTCAATGCTCCATTCTTCTCCAAAAAAAATTAAGATTGCAGTAAAACATTAAAAAGATAGATTTGCTTTATCTGTGTAAAAGAAACAATCGAGGACAATGTATATAGAATAAGAGTTAAAGCTCTATATATACGATATCAGCGTAAATATTTTCTACACAACCAAATTATCTTAACCTATTATATTAGATAACTTATCTTCTTAAGATTCAAAATGACAGCCCGATACACAAAGCATCTTGTATTTATGTAGTGTCTGCAATTTTATTAACACTTACCTACAAAACTCCTTTGAGTGACATAATTGTACATAAATAATGTAGGCTAAATTATACAAATATACAAACATAGTAGCAGGTTTACAATAAAATAACAACATTATGTCACTTTTCAAGAATAGCAATACTTTCTTAACATTATATATACAAGTTATTAAAAAAAGATTTACTCAATAAAATTGAAAATACACCCTGCACCAAAATTGCCCATAATTATAAGCATGTCTTTTCATCAGCTCCTACTTTTTTGGGATTACAACTACCCAATTACTAATTCTATTGTATGTCTTTTGTATGTCTATCGTATGGTGTATGTGTATAGTATGTATATTGTATGGCTATTGTATGTGTATTGTATGGCTATTGTTTCTTACGTATGCCTATTGTCAATTTTTAATAGATGGTTTTGAGGTGAGAGAGAAAATGGATTTTAAATGTAAAAAGATTTAAACCTATCTAAACATGATTTGGGTGCATAAATATAGGATTAGATTTATCTTTTTTTTAATTACATTTTCTTTTCTTTTTAAATACATTCTGTTATTTTTTGTAGCAAAAAACAAGAATGTTGCTATTTTTTGTAAGTTTTGAAAATATTTATATATTTTGTAATAAAAGTATATAAAGTTATACTCTGTGTAATTTTTCCAATAATGTATATATTACGGGGCTAGATCTGCAGTGCTTGATTTACATTGCAGGCAACGGTTGCGCCAGCATCTGTTGCCTTTAATTCGAAATTTCGAGTTATATTTAGAGGTACTCTTTTAGAAAAAAAAAAAAAAAAAGACGTGTGGTTACAATCACAATCGAGTAATATAATGAGTACAATTTACTAGCTTATAGTTGAAGCTCATAATTAATTATAATATTTAGGTCCGGTTATGGAGATTCGGGTGGTTAAGTGATTACATTTCTATTTACCGACCATCAAACGTCTTTATCATGATGTTGTTTGTCCGAATATTTTTTATTATTATCACAAAAATATTATTATAAAAATTATTTAATATAATATATATAACATGATTAATCAGTCCAAAAAAGTACAGCTTGACTTTTGTTATAAGAGATGACTGATAAAAGACTTATATTCATTTACTTCGAACATATTCAGAATCTGTGGAAGTGTTCGAAATAACTAAGAGACTACCATTTCACTCTTTGTTTTGTCAGTTTGAAACCAGTGAGTATCAATTTCACCAGTTGGCTGGTCCCCAATAATGTATCAAGACAGAAAATTATTATTACTTCTTTTACGTATTTATCTACAAATAGTGATAACCATTAATAAGTAATTTAATTTTGTATTTATAAGTTATCACTTAATTACCATTGGTTAATGTACATTTTCATTTTATTATATTACTTAAATATGATTTGGTGTAAACATCATGATACGAGTAAGTTTTTCTTGTTAAGCAATTATACTACTTTATAATGAATCTTTACATTACAAGGAACAGGAAAATATTCCAAAACAAACAAAGAGAACAATCAAGTTTGGTTGGACAAATCATTCAAGAAGTAGTTTGCAGAGGATACAGGCAGAAGAAGCTAAGGAAAGAGCTCGAATTATTAAATTTATATCCTGAGCTATAACTTGTTTAGGTGTTTGTCAAGTACTATAATTAGTGCATGTAGTAAAGCCACATTGGTCCCTAGGACAGTGATGGTTAAGAGAGAGAGGAAGACTGTTTTGTAATGCTACTTGGTAGTTTTGAATGAATAAATATTTATACAAAAAAAAAAAAATCTTTACATTATAATAAAAATTAAAGTTACCTATAATCAGCAACTAGCATTTTGGAGTAGCCACCATAAGTGATGCTGCCATCCCAAAAGATGCCATTGTAGGTAAACTGGACTTGGTCACAATAGTTCTCTTGGGAGTCCTCACAATAGTCACACTTCAAACATGTAGCTGCCAAGCACCCTACCCCTACTCTATCCCCTATCTTGAATTTTGTCACATTGCTTCCCACCTTTGTAATAACCCCAGTAATTTCATGCCTTCAGAGAAGAAGAAAACAGAATACAAAATTAATGTTACATTACTCCCATCTTATCAATAAACTGTAATTAATGCTTATCTTACTGCATGCCTGGTATATACTATTTCTTTAACTCTGTGCTCAAAACGAACATGTTATTAATCTCAGAGAAAGCTTGTCACATAGTTTGATATTTCATATTCACATGATAAATTCTTTTGTCATGATGCAAAACGACTCTTATATTATTCTTAGACCAGAAATTTCTTTATTAAAATATGATTAGAAATTTGAATAAGAGGAGGGAGAAAGGGCCTTCGAAATCGAATTATCATTTTTCAAGACTTTTAGAAGTTTGTTTCTTTTTTACGTGTTTGGACAGAGATATGGTTGAAATTTGACAAGAACCATGTTTGAAGTTGGATTAAAATTAAAGTTAGAGGTTGTGTTTGGACATACCTTACACACTCCAAAAAAAAAAAGCTGAATTTTTGTGAGTTAAAAAAAAAAATCACTCAAACTAGTTTTTGAAATTTGAAAACTCCATTCTGAAAAATTGCCGAAAAATTGATCAACTTCCATAAGCGAACAATCTTTTAAAAAAAGGTCAACAAAATCTACGTCAAACGGCTCCTTAGTGAATTTAGCTCTACCTGAGTCCGAGTGGGAGTACGTAGTGGAGTGATGAAACATTATTCAATATCCAGAAAATGAATTGCATTTATGCCACATTTTCCCCTTATAAGGTGTAGGATTCATTAGTAAAAAGTAAGAGATATAATTATCTGTATAAAAGAATGAGTAAATAAGATAAATACCCAGGCACAACAGGATACATAGTAATGCCCCAATCGTTCTTGATATGATGAAGATCCGTATGACACATTCCACAATACAAGATCCCAATGGTCACATCGTTCTCACCATTTTCTCTGGTAAATTTCCACCAAAAAGGAAAAACAAAAACAAATAAAGACGGAAGGAAGGATCAATAATTCATAATTACAGTTAAAAATGATAACATTATTTGGTAATCCGATAAAAGATGGTAGCATGTTATTGCATGTTAAACTATATTGATAGAAGATAGCATAAAAAGCTTTTTCTTACAGTATGCAGTTTATATAACTGAAGCATTAAGAAACGACTTGTCTACCTTCTCTTGAAGCTAAAAGGTGTGATTTTGCCAGATGAATCATGAGCTGCCCAACCGGAAACAGTTTGTGTGTGATTTGGTGTTGTCTGAGCCATCAGTCTTAAGAAGATGTGTTATGTTGTTGTTAGTTTTTTTTTTTTTTTTGTTTTTTTGTTTGGTGTGAAGAGGAGAGTGAGTATGGGCAGTAAGTGAGAAAGCTTCCCTTTATGAAGAAGCAGAAGAAACATTCATTTAAGTCATTTGGTTGGCAGGCTGCAGTCATAGCATAGCTTGAAATTTATTAAGAGTAACGTGAAAGAGGTTTTGTCAGTATCATTAATTAAAAAGAGGTGTTGTTAGTATACGTTCACAAGTATTCCTGTTATCTATTTAATTACTACAATTTTTTTCTTTTTTTATCATTTTCTTGTGAAGGCTGCACCATCACACGATAAATTATTCTAAAAGCAAGCAATTATCTAAAAAGTATACTTCCGCAAGTCCTTTTTATCCATTTTCATGTGAAGGTTCACCAAGATAAATTATCTACAATAAGCAATTATCTAGAAAGTAGAATACCATGAATCATTTTATCTTAAATATTTATTTATGTTTTTGAAGTCATTTTCATGTGAAGGTTGCACGCAAGATAAATTATCTAAAATCAACCAATTATCTAGTCTAGTGATAATATTCAAAGGATGGTAGGAGGATACAATGAGATATGTTTACCCTTAAGCAAAGATTTAGGAATCAAATGTGGAGAATGTAAAATTTTCAAGTAATTAAGTAGCACTTTTCCCTTTACTGACCATGCGAGGCACCAATTTAATTAGTCGAGCTAGGAAGAAAGAATACCTTAACCTATACAAAAACAATCTCTAGCAATAATCGCAACTAATGATCGTAACTAAGTGTTATTTCCCAAGACACACCACTTACTATTTTAAGGACCAGTTTCTTCAATGTGTTCCTTTACTTTATTGTATGCGGAATTAAAACAGTAAATAAATGAATACTTGATGGTAACGTGGAAAAACCCCGTTAACTAGGAATCAAAAAACCACGACCTACTCTTCCAAGTAGGATTTCAACTTCACTATATGAAAAATTCACTTGGTTACAAGACTACCTTCTTACTAACCTAGGACTAACTCTAATCCTATAGTGACCCCTTTCACAATCAGTGAAGTTACTCCAAGTACACGACTTGGATTCAAATGATACAACTCGATAATACCTACTACAGATGAACTAAGACTAAACTTTGACAAGATTCAATCTAAGGAACAGGTTCTTTACTTAGTTCTCTGTAGCTTAATGATTACACAAATAAGATAAAGACTCTTTCAATGCTATAGCTCGATTCTCTCTGTATTTGTGCACACTTCAACAGCTGAAATGCTCCTGTTTTATAGCTTCAAAGTCCAAGAAGTCTTGAGCAATTAGAACTCCAAAGCTTCCAAGAGTTTGAGTCCTAATTGAACTCTTTGCTTGGTTACCCGAAATCCTTTAGCTCTTATCCAATCTTATGCAATCTTTTCATATCTCGTGTAGCCCTGCATAATTATCAAGATAAACATTAGATTTAGGATAATAATTAATATTCCCGCTTAAATGATTTTGCATGATTATTTATTCAGCTGTAGTGATTCAAAGGAACATGTCCTTGGATCTGTTCCTTAGTCATCAGTCAAAACTTCAAGCTTATCCAAGCTAACATTTTCCCCCTTTTTGATGATGACAAACTCATAGACGTAGCTTCAAGTCCTTAATGTCCTGACACAACTTTGGAACTCAAAAGCATCATAAGTAAAAACTTGTTTCATCATTAAGGATCAGGTTCACAATTAAATTATAAATTTCATAAGCAAAATCAGAACTTACTTTTCCCCCCTTTTGGCATCATTGAAAAGGTTGCATAAGTTAGAATATATCAAGTATTAGAACAAACAGCTCATAGCTATTGAGGCAAGTCAAAATGCAAGCATAATTCCATATAAAACAACTGCAATAAAATGATATTAGCCATCAAAGATAATTCATCATTAACAAAAAGTTAAACCAGGGGATACAAGTAAATACAACTAAATTATTCAAAAATTAGAAAAAGGAAAAGACTAAGGTACTGAAACTAGTCTAAATCCCACTGACAAAAGATGGCTTTTTGTTAAGGTGTTCAGGATGTGGAAGGACCAGGTCCTTGAGACTTTTCCTGCAGCAACTCAAACATTTGTTTGAGCATCCCCTCATTTGTCTCCTTTGCTTTAGTAGCCTCAGCCTTCCAGTAGTTCCTCTCTTCCTCCAACCTAGCTATCTCAGCAGCCTGTATGGCAACTTGTTGCCTTAAGGCCCTCACATTGTTGTTCAATGGCTGTTTACCAACACCAGCCATTGGAAGATCAGCTTGAATAGGCAAATCACAGCTGATCAGGGCAGCACAACCAAATCTCTCCTTCTTTGTTGCATTGACCACCCCCTCTAAAGGAATCCCTAACTTAGCAAACAGATCAGTCAAGATAAAAGCAAAGGCAATGAGTGTTTTTTCTTCCCAGTAACAACCCTGTTAATCAGGTGAATCATGAACCTGGGCCAGTTAATCTGCTTATCACTGTCCAGCAGTTCCATAAGGACCAAGTCCATAAAACTGGCAATTCCTCTCTTCTCCTACCTTGGCATCAATATTTTGTTCACAAATTCAAATAACACCTGGTGCTGAGGGTGCATTTCACTCTTTTGCACAGCCCTGGGCTTCTCCTCCTCAGCATTTTCAGCAAATTTCCTAGTGATTTCCAAACCAGTAGGAAGATTTGTCAAATCAGGCCACACCTTTTTTATGTAGCTTTCATACCCTACTGATGGAATACCCAACAATTCACCCAACTCTTTAGTGTCAATGGTGATTTCTTGGTCATGGACAGAAGTGGTGATCCTATCCCTTTTGATGGAACAATTTTTGTAAAATTCCTGAACCATCACCTTTGCACACTTTCCTTTGATCTGAAGGACCATGTCCCTCCAGCCTTGAACCTGCAATTTTTGCAACAACCAGAGCATACCCTCTTCCTCAACATCAGAGAGTACCCTACCCTTCAGAACTTTTCTCATCATAATATCCTCATGCACACAGTGTTGAACCTCATCCTCACTTTCACTATCCTCACCCTCAACATACTCATCAGAACTAGAATCAGAACTTTCATCAACCAAAGTTCTTTTTGAGGACCTGGTCCTCTTGGAAGATTTTCCAGCAGCAACTTTCACAGAACTCCTTGTCACACGCCCTTGTGCAATTTTTCTCTTCTTAGACTGAGGAACAACTTCCTCAACATCCTCCATCACATCATCTTCTTCATCCACAAGCTCTCTTTCTTTTTCTACAAAATCAGTTTCTGCTTCAACAACAGGATCAACAACCTGCTTGCCCTTTCCTTTCCTACTCCTTTCCATTGCAGCAGCCAGTTTTTCATCTGCAGCCTTGACAGGACTTCTAGTTCTCCTAGCCCCACTAGCAGGGGTAGAAGCAGAAGGAACAGTTCCTTTTGCCTTGGAAGAACTTTCACCCTTTTTCTTAAGCCCTGGCTTATAGCTATCACCAATCTTTTTCAACTTTGCAGCAATGTCAACAGACAACTTAGCATTAATTGGACCCTTTCTAGCAAGTTTTCTTTTCAGACTCCTTATATTAATAAGGTCAATAATTGGTCTATCACTATCACTTATGGCATCATCCAAATCCACAATATTTTCATCCTCCATGGGTGCTCTAAAAGCAGCCTCTGGAGACCCTGGTGACCCATGCATGGGAGCCTCCAAACGTTTAAAATCAACTGTTTTACTTTCCCCCTCAGGAACATACCCAAACCCCTCTACATTCTCCCCTTCATCATCAACTACATTTAAAGGAGAAGCATAGTTTACCTGATATTGATACACAATCATGGCTCTTGACAAGTCCTCCACTTGTTTTAAAATCAATTCACCAGTGGGAACTGGTCCTTCCCCCTGAATTTCAGTCTTAGGATTTTGTGGAGTCGGGTTCTCAGGGTTTGGTGTTGTTGTGTCCATGGGTGAAGGAGGGTTGGGGGTTTGTGGTTGATCAGAAGTGGGAATAGATGATGAGTTTTCAGGTGAGAGAGACATGGCTAATATGCGTTTTGAGAGATAAATCACTATGTTTTCTGAAATTTTTGAAAGTTTTGAGTAGAGCAAAGTGAAAAATAATGGGTGAGTAGGAGGGTTTATATAGAGTGAAGAAAGTAGTGGAGATTGAGTACAAAACGAATACTATTACCTCATTGATGGAGTTTCAGACGTTAAAGGACTCTTGGAAGTCTCCCGGAAAAGAGCCGTTATGATTTGAGTTTCCTGATGGGATTGGGAACTGGTTCCTCCGATGGGACTCAATTGCAGAACGGATATGATTAGGATTCCTAGTGGGATTTATCCTAAATTCAAAGCTATAGCCCTTAACTTCTAATATAATTGAATAACAAAGATCACATACCTGAATATTATCACAAAACAGTGTCCATCCCAATTTAATCAAATTTGCTCAATCTGAAATTCTAAGAACATAAGGGTAACATCATTAAATTTTAGCAAACTTTAAGAGAAATCATGGCACATGAGTATACAATTAAGTATGAAACTGAACTGAAAATTTCAATTTGAATTTGATAAAATTCATTTTAAGTATAATTTTCTAGCCAATTTTGAAGTAGAGCATTAGTAGTTTTAGGTGAATTTAATCATCCCTAATTCCAACCTGTTCCTTTCAAAATGATCTCTCCCTAAGGCTTTTGTAGAAATGTCAGCAATCTGTTTCTCTGTGGGACAAAACGCTACAGTGATCAAACCCTTTTTATAATTGTCTCTTAAGAAATCGTGTCTTATATCAATGTGTTTAGTCCTTTTGTGATGCACTGGATTTTTTGTCATGTTTATAGCACTAGTGTTATCACAATAGATAGGAACAGTTCCTACATCAACACCAAAATCTTGTAATTGTTGTTTGATCCACAACAATTGTGAACAACATGAGGCAACTACCACATATTCAGCCTCAGCAGCGGAAAGTGCCACTGAATTTTGTTTCTTGATTCCCCATGAAACCAAACACTCACCAAGAAAGTGTGCCATACCTGAGGTACTCTTTCTATCAACAAGGAAACCTGCATAGTTAGCATCAGTATATCCAACAAGATTAAAATTATCACCTTTTGGATACCAAAGTCCCAAGAAACCTGTTCCTTTCAAGTATCTCAAAATTCTTTTAACAGCTTTCAAATGAGATTCCTTGGGATCTGACTGAAACCTAGCACATAAACCAACACTAAATACAATGTCAGGTCTACTAGCAGTTAAGTAAAGTAAGGAACAAATCATGCCCCTATACAATTTTTGATCAACAGAAATTCCATGTTCATCTAGATCCAATTTTGTGGCAATTGCAATAGGTGTATCAATTTCCTTAGCATTATCCATGTCAAACCTTTTAAATAACTCCTTAACATATTTTTGTTGATGGATCATAGTTCCATCTGAGGTTTGCTTGATTTGTAGACCCAAAAAGAAATTGAGTTCACCCATCATGCTCATCTCAAACTCACTCCTCATCAAATTTGCAAATTCCTTACTTAGATTTTCACAAGTAGCACCAAAGATTATATCATCTACATAAATTTGAACAATTAAGAGATGCTTACCGTTTTCTTTCAAAAATAGTGTGCTATTAATTTTACCTCTTTTATACCCATGCTGAAGTAAGAATTTTGATAGACGTTCATACCAAGCTCTTGGTGCCTGCTTGAGTCCATACAAGGCCTTGTCTAACTTTTACACATGTTCAGGGAACTATTCATTCTCAAAACCTGGAGGTTGCTTGACATAGACTTCTTCCTTTAAGTAACCATTCAGAAATGCACTCTTAACATCCATTTGATGTAGAGTAAATTCCATGTATGTAGCAAAGGCTATAAGAAGTCTTATTGCTTCCAATCTTGCAACTGGAGCAAAAGTCTCATCATAGTCAATTCCCTCCTCTTGGCTATTCCCCTAAACAACTAATCTAGCCTTATTTCTGGTTACCATGCCATCCTCATCAAGTTTGTTCCTAAAAATTCATTTTGTTCCTACAATGGACCTGTTCCTTGGCTTGGGTTCCAGATGTCAAACTTGACTTTTTTGGAATTGATTCAACTCCTCCCGCATAGCATTGATCCAATCTGCATCCTTTAGTGCCTCTTTCACATTTTTGGGTTCAACAAGAGATAAGAAGGCACTAAAGGCACACAAATTGTGATTTTTAACTACTGATCTAGTTTGAATTCCAGCAACCTTGTCTGAGATTATCTGATCCACAGGATGTGAACCTTGATACTTGTAAAGCTTGAGTATCAGACCATTTTCAGAAGTCCCTTGCTGAGGAACAGTTCCTGATGGAGTAGCACTGCTAGTTTGTGAGGTGGATCCATCATTTGTTCCCATGTTTCTGTGCTACTCTTCTCAGTTCTATCTTGAGGAACAGTTCCTTACAATTCACTTCTCACAGCATTCTCATCCAATGTCTGCATTTGTTGAGGATCAGTTTCACCATGTTTCAGCATTCCAATCTCTTCATCTTCCTATTCCTGTTCTTGAGTCAAACTGTCAGTTTCATCAAATTTAACATGCATGCTTTCTTCAATTTTCAATATTTTCTTGTTAAAGACTCTATAAGATTTACTATTTGAAGAATAACCAACAAAGATTCCCTCATCACTTTTAGGATCAAATTTTTCTAAGGCATATTTCCCATTGTTATGTATGAAACATTTGCAACCAAAGGCCCTAAGGTGAGAAATATTTGGTTTTCTTCCTTTAAGCAACTCATATGGTGTCTTCTTTATCAGTGGTCTTGTCATACATCTATTGATTATATAGCATGCAGTGTTAATAGCCTCAGCCCAAAAGCTTTGTGGAAGATTACCAGATATTAGCATAGTCCTAGCCATTTCCTCTAAAGTCCTATTTTTCCTTTCAACTACTCCATTTTGTTGTGGAGTTCTAGGTGAGGAGAAATTGTTATTAATACCATTTTCATTACAAAAATTGAAAAACATATGATTTTCAAATTCAGTTCCATGATCTGAACTAATGGCAACAATGCGACTATCTAGAGTCCTTTGAGCTTTCTTAGCAGAAATTGAAAATGCATTAAAAGCTTCTTCCTTAGATGCAAGAAATATAGTCCATGTAAATCTGGAATAATCATCAACTAATACCATAACATACTTCTTATCTCCACGGCTCATTGTTCTCATTGATCCACAAAGATCCATATGGACCAGTTCCAAAGGTTTGGTAGTACTTACCAGTTTCTTTGGTTTGAAGGAAGATTTTACCTGCTTCCCCCTGGCACAAGCTTCACATACCTTTTCATCCTTGAATTTGATGTTAGGAAGCCCTATCACCAAATCCCCTGAAACAAGCTTGTTCAATTGTGACAGACTGGCATGGCCCAAGTCTTTTGTGCCATAGGAGGGGATCATTTTGCACTACACTTAGACAACTCATGCTTCCATCAGATAGTGTCAACAGATCTAACTTGTAGATATTTCCATGTCTATTTCCCTGCAAAAATAATCTCTCCAGAAGTTTGGTTAGTCACAGTTCACCCAGTAGATGAAAAATTAACATTATTACCTTTGTCACACAATTAAGATATACTCAATAAGCAATGCTTCAACCCATCTACTAGAAACACATTGTCTATACTATGTGAATCAGACCTACCTACCTTTCCAATGCCAATAATTTCCCCTTTCTTACCATTACCGAAGGAAACACTTCCTCCTTGAAAGGCTGAGAGTGAAAGGAACAGTTCTTTATATCCTGTCATATATATGCCTTGAGCAACCACTGTCCATGTACCATTTATGGTTCCTCTCCTTCACTCTAGCCTACAAAAGAAAACTAGGGGTTAATTTTAAGAACCCAAACTAGTTTGGGTTCCTTTCCTTGAGAAAAAGGATGAATCAGATCTCTCTTAGCCCAAAATGGTAATGATTTCTTTGTGTGAACAGTTTTCTTTGTCACAGTGTTTTGAACTGGTTTATAGGACTTGTTCCTTTGTGCAGCCATTTCCAGAGATTGGTAATTTCTTTTCAAGTGACCAGTGTTCCCACAATGAGTGCATAACCAATTTTCAGGAAGTGTTAGATACTTACTCTTTGGATCCCATTTGGGTGATGACTGAGATTTCATGAATCCAATACCCTTCCTATTACTACTATGATTTTCCTGTAACCATTCTAGTGCTTCAGAGGACTTGTTCCATTTTACAGTTTTTCCTAATTCCATTCTCCTAGCCGAGGGTCTATCAGAAACAGCCTCTCCACCTTGGTGGGGGTGAGGTCTGCGTACATCTCACCCTCCCCAGACCCCACTTTTGTGGGATATACTGGGTATGTTGTTGTTGTCCTAACTCCATTTTTGTTTTACCTAAGTCCTCTTCCAAGATCTTATCTTTTCATCTTTCTTGCACAGTTCATCAACTGTGACTTTCAGTTTCTCTTCAGCAATGATCTGATGAGAATTAGCAATACCCTTACCATTTTCAACTGTTTTAACTTTTAATTTCTCATTTTCTAGTTCCTGGACAGTTGATTCAAGTATGAGGACTTGTTCCTCTAGCATGCTAATTTTTCTTTTCAGAGAGTCATTTTTAATTACTGCCTTTTTATATTCTGTTCCTAAACTTTCAATTTCATCATGCAGTTGATTTTTACCATCCCTTAGAGATTTAAACTCATTTAGCACAGTATGAAATACCTTAACTAATCTCTCTCTAGGCATATTTTTCACATCTTTTTTAAGTTTTGAAACAAATACATCAGCATCTTCTTCATTATCTGAGTCTTCAAGAGCCATTAGAGCAAGATCATCATCAGATTGTTCATCTTCACTATCTTGCCAGCCAGCAACCATTGCTTTGGGATTTCTACTTTTCTTCCGGACCTGTTCCCTAGCCTTTCTTCTTTCCTCAACATATCTCTTTCTCAATTCTCCTTCCATAACTGGACATTTGCTGATGTAGTGCTCAATGCTTCCACACTTGAAGCATTCTCCAGCCTGTTTCATGTTAGCTATAAGGACCAGTTCCTTATCATCAACAGGCTTATCAGCATCAGTTAAAGCTAGGTTAGGTTCAGTTTTAACTGGTTCACCTATGTTCTTAACCTTTTTCCTTAGTTCATAAGTTTTCAAATTACCTATAAGCTCATCTAAGGATAAGGTGGTAAGATCCTTGCTTTTTATAATGGCACAAGCCTTATTTCCCAAGAGTCTGGAAGAACTCTAGTTAGAATTTTTTCAACTCTATCTTCAACAGTTAAAACCCTTCCCAAAGAGATAAGTTCATATGAAATAGCATTAAACCTAGAGTACATTTCAAAAATTGATTCTCCTTCTTTCATTTTAAAACTTTCATATTCAGCAAAAAGAAGTGTACCTCTAGATCTTTTAACCTGACATGTTCCTTCATGAGCAACCTGTAGAGCATCCCAAATTTTCTTTGCAGTAGTATACCCTCGAATTCTAGTGCACTCATCAGGACTGAGTCCACAGACAAGCTAATTCCTTGCTTTGACATTCTTTTCCCATTGCCTTAAGTCTTCAGCATTGCATCCCCTTCTGGTTTTGGGAACATCATTTCCCTCAGCATCTTTCTTCATTGGAATCATGGGACCTTCAATAACTATGTCCCACAACTCATAGTCCTCGGCATGAAGATGATCTATCATCCTTTCCTTCCACCATGAGTAGTATTTTCTATTGAACAAAGGTGCCCTAACAGTAGACTGACCCTCACCATTCTCTTGTGATGTACTCATTCTAATCCTAGGTGTTAGCTTTTTCAAGGATAACCCGCTCTGATACCAATTGTTATTTTCCAAGACACACCACTTACTATTTTAAGGACCAGTTTCTTCAATGTGTTCCTTTACTTTATTGTATGCGGAATTAAAACTGTAAATAAATGAACACTTGATGTTAACGTAGAAAAACCCCGTTAACTAGGGATCAAAAAACCACGACCTGCTCTTCCAAGTAGGATTTCAACTTCACTATATGAAAGATTCACTTGGTTACAAGACTACCTTCTTACTAACCTAGGACTAACTCTAATCCTATAGTGACCCCTTTCACAATCAGTGAAGTTACCCCAAGTACACGACTTAAATTCAAATGATACAACTCGATAGTACCTATTACAGATGAACTAAGACTGAACTTCAACAAGATTCAATCTAAGGAACATGTTCTTTTCTTAGTTCTCTGTAGCTTAATGATTACATAAATAAGATAAAGACTCTTTCAATGCTATAGCTCGATTCTCTCTGAATTTGTGCACCCTTCAACAGCTGAAATGCTCCTGTTTTTATAGCTTCAAAGTCCAAGAAGTCTTGAGCAATTAGAACTCCAAAGCTTCCAAGAGTTTGAGTCCTAATTGAACTCTTTGCTTGGTAACCCGAAATCCTTTAGCTCTTATCCAATCTTTTCATATCTCGTGTAGCCCTACATAAATATTAAGATATACATTAGATTTAGGATAATAATTAATATTCCCGCTTGAATGATTTCGCATGATTATTTATTCAGCTGCAGTTATTCAAAGGAACATATCCTTGGATCTGTTCCTTAGTCATCAGTCAAAACTTCAAGCTTATCCAAGCTAACGCTAAGTGCTAACGTGAACATTGTTTTAAGATTTAAGAACCAAGAATGATGCGTTTCTATCATAAACAATCAGTTAATGCTTCTTGGTACGAGAAAGTATATGACAAGATTCGACTGATGGTCGACATATTTTAACTCTATGCTCCTTGCTTTGGAAAACAAACTTGATGCTGCCTACTTTGATCTTTCTTCACATTTTCTTTTCTAACTCCACAAAAAAAAAAAAAAAATTATGATAAACTGAATTACTAGTAACTAACAAGTTTGCGATAAATATATGAGCATATTCTTAATAAAAATGACTAGCCTAGTTTCTAGACTTCCTTACCAGATAATGGGCAACTAAATTTACTTGTCTCCTAGCACAAGAGAGAAACACTAAGATATAGTACTTGCCTCCTAACACAAGAAAGAGAAACATTAAGATATCTCTTAGTAAAAAAGCGACAATATCTAAAAGAACTTCAAACTCTGTAAAGTTTTCGTCTATATAGTTACAAGAGAGTATAATTTCCTGAGCATCATATTCAACAATATTTGGACCATCAAAAAGTTGAAGCCAAGAGAGAGCAAAGCCCAAATCCACAGCATGTCTAACATTGACACATCCTCAAAATACTGAAAAAGTTGCAGTAAATCCACGAGCTAAATCACTCACCACTGCCCCTACGCCACCGCTGCCTTCATGTTTTGTTTCAATTCTACTTTCAGAAAACCTTAATGAGATTGCAACTCATGTTCAATCCCATATTGTAATAACGTTGTTTAACTTTCAATAAAATGCTCATTTAAACAAAAAAAAAAAAAAAGGAATTCGAATGTTAATTTTTAATTATTTAAAAATAAATTTAACATATAAAAATTTCACAAAGCTAAATATCAATTCTATTGTAACACCCTCAAACCTTTTCAAGTCGTATCTTCATTTTCTAAGATTCAGACACACAACCACTAAGGTTATTCAAATTTTTGGGAGTTTTTGGTTGAAAAAGTGTTTGTTTATGCTATTTGAGCAAAATTTCTCCCAAAAACTCAAAAAGTGGTCTTGAGCTGTTTTTGAACCAAAGGCTATGGCAATGCCAAAAAATTTGTTTCCAAAAAATATGTCCAAACACTTTTTCATTTTCATATCAAATTTCACCCAAAAAGTGTTTTCCAAAAATTATTTGGAAATCTATGTCCAAACGCTAGCTTAAGTTCATCACTCAAAGAAGAGGCATATGTTAATTTTAACTGTTTGGAGATACAGGGAGGGGTCCAAATCCAAATTGACCAAAAAAAGGAAAAATTTCCTCACAAGTGTACCTTATCGCACGGGGAAATAAAATACAAAAGGTTGGCCATGGGTAAAAATGATATTTACCCCCATGATATTATCAATTATAATATATGCAATATTATGTGTTGCAATTGAGCTGCACTCAATTTTTTTCAATTTATATATATTAATATAACTTGTATCATTTATTTTGTAAGAAAATTGTGGTTGAATAATCTTAATTAGGAAATTGGAGAGATGATTTTTGTAGGTTCTATTGGGCAAACCCCGAACATTAAGGTTAAGCGTACTCTAAGTGCACAGTCGGACGCTTGAGGCGTATGCCCCATGAATCTAAGCCCCGTCTGTGAGCCTCAAGACGTTTTGCAAGTGCCCCGCACCGGGACGAGTTCCAGAACAACTTTTTAAAGCAGAGGTGTAAATTTTAATTCACTTGAGGACCAAAACATGACCGCTATGCAGAACATAACTTGCAATGATTAGGGAGTCTCATGCGATGCGATGGCCACATAATTTAAACTCTTCCAAAAATTGCAATTCACGCGTTAGGCGACTGCCACCAGAATCCCAAGAATATAAAATTATCACATTTTGGTGAAACTTAGCCATTTCTCACACATTTTAGAGAGTATTTTAAAGGAAAATAAAGCTAGGGTTCAACACTATCCATCTCCGAAAATAAGATTTCGACCATAAATTTGTGTTAGCTTAGAGAAATTATCACTAGTTAACATCCTTAAATCTCAAAATTCTAAATTTACATCAAGGATTTAAAGAGTTATTCAAGAGCCCAAAATATAGCGTTATAGATCGTCATTCAAGGTAACTCCACTAATTAAAAAAAATTGTATATGATGAAACTACATTTTGTTAAGATTGATGGTGGAGAAACAAATTTACAATAGTCAAAGACGTGTCTCCTCAATCGTAATCTCACATACTAAGTTTGTTGAAATATATGAAGCAACGCTACTATTTGGGGAGTTAATAGATTCTTTTTGTACCATGTTTTTATAAATTGTTCTGTGAATATTTTAAATAATAAATTATTATAATTTATAATACTTTTTATCTAGTATCTAAATATGTAAATTTTATTTTCTAAAACTTTAAGAAAGTACATCAAAATTAAGAACTTTTACCCTGTATCGGACATTTAAGACTAATTAGTTCTCTGGATTATGTCTGAAAAAATGAGAATTTGGGTCAAAAATGAAAGCAACTTCCCCTAGATTCGTAGCTATTCAGTAGATTTTCACTTTTCCATTTCCACATGTGATTGACTACCGTGCGTACCATGTAGGTGAACAAATTAATGAGAGATACTTAAATGCTTAGGCATGGAGAAATAAAAAATTTCTCACTTTTTTCCCATTGGAATTAAATAGTTTCACGTCTTCCCAACCTCAACATTTAATGAACTGGTATGGGACCATGGGTCTTCCCAACCTCAACATTTAAGGAAGAACTGGTATGGGACTACGTGGATGGGTCAATAAAAGAATGGCAAAATCGCTAAGTACCCCCTTGAACTTGTCCGGTTTTCATAGTTGAACACTTAAACTTTGCGGGGGTCCTATGACCCCCCTGAACTATTACGGTGTATAATAAATACACACTGCTCAGCCCACGTGGCCTCTGTTGGTAGTCCAAAAGCTGTGCGTGACCCTCACTTCCCATTTAACAATTAACAAAAAGTCGAAAAATAAAAAAGAAAATCGAAAAGACGCGACCCTACAATTAACAAAGGGTAAAATAAAATTACAGAACATAAATTTTCAGTTCTTTCCTTTCTTTCACAGTAAAAAGACCCTACAATTTCTCTTCAATGAACCGTCAATTTTCTCTTCGCTAAGTTGATCGAAGGCAACAAAGGCGATTACAGGTAACCCTAACTAATTAATTTCGTGATTTATTTTGTATACATTAGGGTTTTACTGTTTAATGTAGTTTACATGCAGAGAATTAGGGTTTTAGTGCTAAATTAGGGCTGATGTTAAATATTCCTTTTTGCATGTGATTCCAGGTTTCAAATGGCATTTACTTATGTTACTTTGCGTTTCTTTCATTCTGGGACTATTCAATTTGGTCCCCCCCCCCCCCCCGACATATGTTTGTGGAATTATCACAGATTGTCTAGATAGGGATGTTGATACCCTGTCTTATTTTGAACGGAAAGATTACATAAAGGAATTTGGGTACACTAGTGACTCTGTAGTTTATGTTAAGTCCCCCTTCACTGGTGCTTTATGTGAAATTAAAAGTGATTTGGAGATTATGGTAATTGTAGATGAGTTGGAAAATGGGGACACAGTAGAAATATTTGTGCAACACCCAATAAGTGTGCCTGTCCCCAACTTATTATTAGAATATAGGGACTCACATGCTGATGTTGAGGAAAATGAGACAAGAGTGAATGGTGGGACCTGTGAGGGGGTGACTGGTGGGGATTTAAATACTGAGGGGGTGACTGGTGGGGATTTAAATACTGAGGGGGTGACTGGTGGGGATTTAAATACTGAGGGGGTGACTGGTGACATAGTATCATCTGATAGTGATTTAGAGGTCTTACCCTCTGATGTTAGCACTAAAGACAGCTCTGATTCTGCTCATGAAGAGCTGTTTGAGGAAGGTGAAGGGGACTATGGGTCAGATGTACATGAGGAATATAGGCAGTTTAGAGAAGAGAGGAGGCTAGTCCAAATAAGTAAAAGGAGGGATTCAGAAGCTGTTCCTGATGAAGAAGTACCTCTTGAAGAGGTAGGTCCTGATCCTGGGTATGATGAGAATGGAAATAGGATTAGGAGAAAGAAGAAAAAGAAGAGCAAAAGGAGAGAAAAAGCAGTAGATGATAATGAAGTATTTGCTGAAGATGTAGGACCTGATCCAGGTTATGATGAGTTTGGTAACAGGGTGTATAAGAGGAGTAAAAGAAGAGCAAGAGCTGTTGATCCTAATGAAGTACCTCTTGAAGAGGTAGGTCCAGACATTGGCTTTGATGAAACTGCTGAAGGGGGTGACTTAACTGGTAAGCTTGGAGGTGATGAGCCTTACTATGCAAGTTCTGAAGCAGGCAGCTTTGAGACTGATGATGAAGATCCTGATGAACCTACAAGGTCTCATAGAAGAAAGAAGAGTAATAGAGTTTACTTTGACCCAAGTGCTAAAGTTATTATGTGGCAGCTAGGGATGGTGTTTGAGAGTGTAGTTCAATTTAGGGAAGCAGTGACTGAATACTCAATTCAAAGGGGTATTCAAGTTGTAAAGTTTGTTAATGAACCTGGTAGAGTTAGGGTGAACTGTAACACAAAGGGCTGCCCTTGGCTCTTGTATGCTAGCATTGATACCCCAACCCAAGACTTTGTGATAAAAACCTACAACCCTAGGCACAAGTGTGTGAAAACTACTAAAAACTACCTCTGCAACTCCAAATACTTGGCAAAACATTACAAGGACAGAATCATTGGGCTACAAAGTATGAAGATTCATGAATTTCAGAAGCTGATAAGGAAGGAATTGGGATTCCATGTTGGGAAAACCACCTGTAGAAGGGCTAGGGCTAGAATGTTAAAGGAAGTGATGGGTGATCACATTGAAGAGTTTAGGAGAATTTATGACTACAAGGATGAGATACTAAGAACAAATCCTGGCAGCACTTGTGTGATTAAGGTAGGAGATCCTCTAGACAATGGGCAACTAGTGTTTCAAGGTTTTTATGTGTGCTTTGATGCCATGAAGAAGGCATTCTTAGAGGGGTGTAGAAAGTGCATAGGTCTGGATGGGTGTTTTTTGAAGGGAGTCTGCAAAGGGCAAATACTAGTGGCAGTTTGTAAAGATGGCAATAATCAAATGCTACTCATTGCATGGGCAGTAGTGGAGTATGAGAACAAGAGGACCTGGCCATGGTTCTTGCAAATATTACAACATGATCTTCAGCTGGAGGATGGAACAAATATCACTTTGATAAGTGACATGCAAAAGGTAATCTCTCTGCCTATTTACTATTTAATTGTCTATGTTTAATATATGTTCTAACTATTATGTTATTAATGATAATGATAGGGACTGGACTTGGCAGTCAAACAGTACTTGCCAGAAGCAGAACACAGGTGGTGTGCCAGGCATATACTGGCAAATTGGTCAAAAAGATGGAGGGGACAAGAAAGAAGAAATGCATTTTGGAGGTGTGCAAGATCAACATTTGAAGCTGAAGCAAAGGTACATATGTCTGATCTTACTAGTGTAGGTTTTTACATTTGAATAGGTTCTTACAACTTGTTTGAACATGAAGGTACATATGGCTGCTCTTAGAAAGTTAGGGGATCATAGGATTACTGAAGATCTTTTGTACTATAACAAGGAAAAGTGGTGCAAGGTTTATTTCTTAACTGTGAATAAATCTGATATGGTGGACAATAATATGGCTGAAAGCTTTAATGCCTGGATCTTGAGTGCTAGACAGAATACAATAATAACCATGCTAGAGGAAATTAGAGTCAAAGTGATGAAGAGGATTGGGCAACTAAGGGAATTCTCAACCAAATGGCCAACTGCAATAACTCTTATGGCATACAACTGTTTAGAGAAAAACATTGATAGGCCAATGCAGTGCTACATTGATTTTAATGGAGATGCAGGGTGTGAAATTGTAGAGGAGACCAAGATAGGTAAATTTGTGCACAATGTAGACATGAGGAATCTGACATGTAGTTGTAGATCTTGGGAGCTCAAAGGCATACCTTGTGCTCATGCTTGCTGTGAAATGCATCATAGGAAGGTGAACCCAATGGACTATGTATCTCATTGGTACAGTAGGGAAACCTATCTTAGGACCTATTCTCACTTTATTCAGCCAATGAGAAACATGAAGATGAGGCCGGAGTCTAACAATCCAGTTGTTGCACCACCAGAAGTTAAGAGAATGCCAGGGAGACCTAAAAAGCTGAGAAGGAAGGAGGCCACTGAAACTAAGAAATCTGGAAAATTGTCCAAGGGTGGGGCAGTCATGACATGCAGTAGCTGCAAGGAAAAGGGACACAATAAAAGAGGTTGTCCTAAGGCACCAACAGGACCATCTACATCAAGAGCTGCAAGGCCACCATCTGCTTCAAGAAAAGTTCCTAGACCAACTTCAAGTGCTGCAGCTTCTGGGTCAACACCTTCTACAAGTGCAGCTCCTACTTCTAGTACTGCAGCAACTACAGGGCCACCATATGCTTCAAGACAAGTTCCAAGAGCAAATTCAAGTGCTGCATCTCCAGCTACTGGACATTACAAAAGGCCAAGAGTTGTTGGGGTTGGTATTTTTCAAGCTGATAATGGTTTTACTGCTATAAATGTAAGTCCTCCATACATTGTTAAGTGATTTCTCACTCTATGACTTCCTATTAATATGTTATGTTTACTATGCAGCCTGGACTAAGTGGAAGTAGGGTGCTCAACCATGGCTCAAAAACTGTGATAAGATCTGCTGAAGTCACAGGAAATATTGGTTTCCAGCCTTCAAAAGGACTGAAATGGCAAGGAAAACAAGCAATATCCTCCAGCAAACTACAACAGATGACAGGGGAAAGAAGAGTCCAAGCCAGGATGAATACTACTCAAGCTACTGCTGGAAATAATCCAAGCCAAGGAAGCACAACTTCAATACCAAAACAGCCATGGAAATTGTAGACTCCTTATAGTTGTTGTCTAGTTTAGGACTCTAGTTTATGCATTAATAGAACAAGTTTAAATCCTTTTTGGTTTGTTGTCTATTATAGTTTCTGGCTGTTGTTTTGGTTTGTTGCCACAGTTAACTTTTATTTTGTCAACACCTTTTGAACCTTTCATTTCATCTATGAAATATGGCAACAATTATGGTATCATTGTTGCGTCTTTAAATTTGAAATTGACATATAGTTGAATGGAAAAGGACATAACATAATACATACATAATTCAACACCAACTACCATTAATTCATAAAAGACAAATACATAACACAATACATACATAATGCCATTTGCAATATTAATGTCCATCCAACATACTCTTAATAGGCTCATTCCTTTTCTTGTCCAAGCATATGCCAATACAAACTACAAGAACAATGACAACCCAAGCTATGACAATGGTAGAACATATATTCCTTTTCTTCACATGCGGCTTCACCTTCTCAATAGGTTCATTCTTTTTCTTCACATACGACTTCATTTCAATAGGCTCTTCAATGTCCATGTATAAGTTTTCCTCATCATGTAGGAAAACAATGCCTTCTTCCAACTCTTTCAATTTATCCACTAATCTTGGAAGCACGAACTTGGACCGCTTATCAATTTCACCATCCCGCCATCTAAAGAACTTGCACGACATATCCTAACAAAATGTAAATCAAACCAATAAATCAAGAAACAAGATTTTAAGTATCTAATCACCAAAAATTAAGGTCTATTACGTTACACTTACACCATAGTAAGGACATGACCAATAACGTCTTCCAGGATTATTCTTGGACCAAGTTGTTTGTAATGGGAGTAAGTGTTCATGGTTGCATCTTACTTTCAAATGTGCCATGTGGTCATCTTCATCCTCACAAATACTCTTTAGCAAAGCTTTGGACATCAGAAAATAAGGTAGAGGGAAGGTTTAGTTTGGTCAAGAAAACTAACAATGGTGAAGGTGTTAATTTAAGGAAGAAGGGGATTTTTAGTTTGGGGAAGAAGGGTTTATTAATGTTGACCAAAATTGGGATTTTCGTGTGGAGTATGTAAAGATTAACGGTAAAATATACCCTCTCACGCGCTTTTTTTACGTGGATTACCAACAGAGGCCACGTGGGCTGAGCAGTGTGTATTTATTATACACCGTAATAGTTCAGGGGGGTCATAGGACCCCCGCAAAGTTTAAGTGTTCAACTATGAAAACCGGACAAGTTCAAGGGGTACTTAGCGATTTTGCCTAAAAGAATCACAACAGTTGAGCAGGACAGCACATTAGGGCTGTTGTGTTTCACTTGTAACTAGATCTAGACATACAACTTTCATTGTGAAAATTGAATTGTTTCTTGACCATTCTAACTTTTATTCCTAAATTCAGATGATGTGCAAAATAAATTTGAGGTAACAAGACCCCCCCCCCCCCCCAAAAAAAAGGAAAAAACTGAAACAGCAAGAAAAAACGGGCCTTTTTTGCTCCCCCACCCCTTAGGCACCCCCCCCCAAACCTATTTTTTTAATAAATACCACCATTTTTCATCAATTTATTCACAATTTCTCTAATATTCTCTCTAAATCTCTCTCAATCTTTCTTATAGGCTATTTGCTAAATAATTCAAAGTTGTTCTAGCAAAAAGGGTTTAAGTGCTAAATTGCATTACAAAAAAAATATTTGGAGTGAAGTGGAAAATTGTTCGATGCAGTTCCGGTCAAGTTTCAACTTTCACTTCTAAGTTATACTGTTGAACCCCCAAAAAATAATAACCCCGAGAGGCTAAATTTAGGAATATCAACTGAATGGACTAACTCTTTTGGAGTTTTTGGAGTCGCCACCCAATTTAAGGAAAACAGGGAACCAAATAAGCAAATACGTGCAAAACTCCATTTTTTTGAAAAAAGTCTTTCAGAGATTCTGAGTAAAAGGTTTTGTTAATTTCGAAAGAAGGTTTTTAAGGCACTTTCGAAATTCCGTTAACAACAGTTAATCCGACAGGTTTCCAAATATTTACAAGTGCGTTTTTCTTGCGAAAGAATTATTTAAAAATAGTAATCTATATATTATTAAAAGGAAGGCAGTAGTTAGAGTAGTTAGGGTGGTAGTTGTTAGTTTTCAATTTTAAAATTTAAATAAATAAAATGTTCAAAAAAATTATGGGATCAGTTTGAATCCCAACGAGTAAGTTGAGAAATGTTTCATCACGTCCTATTAACATGCAAGGCAGTAGTTAGTAGTTTTTAAATTAGTGCAGTTAACTTTTTAATTTTAAGATAAAGATTTGTTAAAAGATAAATTGATTTTTGCAGAAATATATAACCAAGCAAACACACGTTCTTCTAATTAACCACCACAATAACCGTGCTCATATTAACTAATTAGTGTGAAAAGATAAATATTTTTTAATGCTGAAAAATTGCCCCTATCTTAACGGATGAAACTAATACGGCATTATCCTGCCAATTGCCATATTAATGATAATAATTTTTGAATTACTGTGGAATGGAAAAGATAAGAACGAGATCAGGTAACCCCGTTCTGAAACCGCTAGGAGGAGTTTCTCCTCTCTCTTATAGGAGAGTTTGTACCTTCCATTCAAATAGAAGTTTACATGTTTCTTCTGCAATTCAACCAGCAGATTATCCCAATTATTGTGCAAAATCTTTTGATTGTCGTCACTATTTTGTGGTAAGCAAAATCCCAACAAGCAGATTATCCCAATGCTCACACTATTTTTTGGTAACAATAGTCATTGATTGAAAACTTACTCTTTTCTCATTGTTATGCTACACTGAAAATTCATGGAACTTTTGTACGGATGGAAATATTGAGACAACATATAGTCCAACTACAAAATTGGTTATCATAATTATGTGTAAGTGGAAATTAACATAGCGGTATATAAAGTACTTTTTAGTTTTTCTATGAGTGCCGGCAGTGGAAAAAATAGATTGCATGAAAGGCAGTGTTGTAATATTTTGTACTCCAAACTTTGAAATAAGATCCACTTTTGTTTAGTTATTTTACCCATGTGTTATTGGGTTTATGGATCAACTTCAGACATTGAACTATCAAACTATGTATGCCGTTTTAGAATGCACATAATCATACCAATTATTACAGTAATTTCTTCACGTTGGTATATTTGCAGTTCATTATGTGGGCACATTGCTTGATGGAAAATTTTATTCAAGCCATTATCATGACACACCATTGAATTTTAAGCTTGGTCAAGGTAATGTCTTTTACATTGAAAATTGGTGGGTTAGTTTATGAACTGAGTAAGATTCATTATATTTCTATTTTCCTAATAATAAATTTATAAAATTTCCAAATCTGCTTAACATTAGTAATGTTAGAAGATGACCTAATGGATGATTATGGTTGGTGTTGTATATCTTTGAAAATGGAAAGCAGTTTAGAGGGAATTATGATAAGCTTATAAGTTGTACTTTATGCAAACTGATTGCCTGGTTGAAAAGTTATGTATACAATCATTGATTTAAGCCAATTCCAAATATCAGAAAAGTTCCAACATATATACTCCTCCCTTTTCTTCACTAGCATTATCAAGACAAGTGACTCATATGAACGAGTATAAAGTTGTACGGTATAAAGGTAAAATTTATGGAACTACACAAAGAAAATCAAGATTCAAGACGAATCCTAGACAAGAAAGCCACGTGCACGTATGCCTTTTCTTTTCAACTAACCTTTCATATCTTTTAATATTGTGAATTTTCTAATTTGTGCAGGAATAAGATTTAGTACTTCAATGGACAAAACAAATGTAAGTATTTTTTCAATTCTGTTATAGCGTCTTTCGTTTACATTCTATCTCTTTATTGTAATTCATAATTGAAATTTCTTGATGAAATGACTTTATCTACTTGAATTATTCTACGTTCTTCAACGTTTCAAGCACAATATTTTTTTCCTCCTCTTATAACGTTTAAAACTCCAATCATTATACTTATAATAAGAGGTTGGGAATCTGAGTCATATGTTGATGGTTTCACTTTAGTGATTGATATCTGCTTTTAAATATGTAACATGTTCCATCTATTACAAGAGGTGAAGATCTTCAAATGCATTTCACAAAAACTTCATCTATGATTCTACCTTATAATCCTAAATTATTTAGATTTGATAAGACTAAAGATTCATGCATCATACTATATATAATCGGTATCTTTTATTATATGAACAAATCCTCGAACATCTCCAACATAATCTGCACAATATATTTTTAAAATATAAACCATGAGGTTTGAGGATGAAGTGATAAAAATATTTTGAATCTGATCTTATCCAGCTAATATGTCCAACATAATCTGCACATATTTCTTGAAATTGAAATTGTGTGGTTGAGTGAAGTGAATGATAATAATATTTTTACTCTAAATTAGTCTACATTAAGGAATAAGCATTTAACTATAGAGAAAATTATAGTCTAAGTGGGAAGAAAGCTAGACACTTGATTATTAAGAGATGGGAGTAAATGGTGTCATCCAGATTGCTGCTTCATGATTCTGTATTCAATTAGACTTGAGTTAGTGGCAATTTATTTCAACACTTTATTTGGTGCTTCTATGCAGGGTAACACCGATGCAATTAAGGAACCAATAAGAATTCACGCAGTACTCTAACTTTCATGGTGGCTCATTAAATGATGACTCTGTGGCATAATCATGTACAAAAGATGGTAATTCAGGTAATTCTAAGTATCATTGTTTGGAAAATTTGGAAAGCGAGATGTAAAAGCAAATTTGATAATGTTAAAATGTCATTCAAATAGAGTTATTTTACATATTTATTAGCAAACAAATATGATTGTACACAATCAATTTTCTAAGATTCCACCTTTCTTAAAGAGGAGTTTATTTTGTGAGGTGCTTGAAAAATGGCTATACCTTCTTTATCATCAGTTGCAATTAGATGGTCATTTCATAGGCTTTGGTTTGTTAAACTTAATCCAGATGGTTGCTCAAAGGGCAATCCAGGTTTATATAGAGGTGGTGGTATTGTGCGTGATCACAAAGGAACTTTGTTAGTTGCTTATGCCTTGCCACTCGACATTGGTTCTGATAACTTTATTGAGATGATGATCTTGACGACAGGATTAAACTGGTGCCTTGACAAAGGAGTGGAGAATAATTTCAATTGTTGATTTCAATAAAGTAACATTAGATTCTCAATTGTTGATTAATTGGATACAATATGCTTATGTTTCTCCTTGAATCTTTGGAACATGACAATGGAGATCAGAAGCAAACTAAATTAGTTTGAGAGTGCATGTGAGACAATGCTTTAGAGAAGGCAACAAAGTGGCTTACACATTATCTAATAATGGGTTAAACAACGATAATCTCAGTTGGTTAGATGATAATCAGCAGCTGTCCAGGAAAGCTATAGGTGATATTAATATGGATAAATTACAACTTCCTTCATTAATTTCAAATGAAACAAATTAAACTAATAACTCCTTCTGCTTGAAAAGAAACATGTGTAGATCGTATCTTTTGATTTTTTCAATAGAAACACGTACCGGGGAGGGACAGGGATTATGAGCCCTCCCAACATAGCACTAACTTTTGGAGAGATGAATTAGAAGACTTATAATTGTGAGATAGAGCATGTTCTATCTCACTTAAGTATAGGAAGGGATGGCTGACCTCTCTGACTATGTTCTTGATGCATTATTTATATATTCACATTCATGCCCTAAGAATTAGGAATGGATGGTTTAAACCACAAAAAAGAGTGAGCCTTGCATTCTGAATTTATTCAAAACCAACGAATGAAGATGGTGTCAATGTAGAGGTTAGAGGCATGTAAAGAAATGTGGCAAAAGATACCATCTTGTGTTATTGTTTTTAAGACATGTTTTTTTTTTTAATTGTAAGCATATACGTCATTTTTTTGAGAGCTAATGTTATCTTTTGAAATTACTGTGCAAGACATACTATATATAATTAGTTGAAACTTGAATGATTTTTATTAAATTGTACTTCAAATTTCAACTTATACATGAAATGGTGATGTGGTCATGTAGGCTAGCAATGAAGTATTCCACACGAATGAAGAAAGAAACTAGATTACTAATCATATTAGATTAACTTATATTTTGAGCACTTCTTTGAAAATTACAGATGTTTGACTTTTTCTTTGTTGATTTGCTTGACAAATTAGTTCATATGTGTCGAATTTATTTACTTTATTATAGAAAAATATTCATTATGTAATACCTGGCATTGCCTCAAAAGCTTAGATTAATTAATCTTTATTTCCTCAAGCTATTTAATGTAAATCCAGCCTTCCTACACAGTATTTTATCTATATTATATAAATAAGGAGTAACTGTAGGTTGAGATTTTGTAAGTTAAATAATAATATTTTTAGTAATTAATTTGCTTTATTATTGACCGCGCATCGCACGGGTACTATACTAGTAAATAATAGTAATAATAATAATAATAATAATAATAATTAATCGAATAAAAGCTTATTTGCAAAATATTTTTTTTTACTTGCACGCATTTGCTAAGATGGCCCCAATTTGCAATAAATTAAATAATAACTTCAAAATAAAAGGTAATGAACATAAAATAATCAAATAACTTAAACAAATCATATATATTAATAAATAAAATGTTTCTACAAAGTTTACATAAATATTCTAGAGGGAAAAGGAAGGATAAGAGTTGAAGGATAAAACCCGGGAATTTGACAAACTCGCGGGAGCCTTGAATTTTCTAAAATTTCTAAAGTCTTAGTTCTTGAATGCTTGAGCTCGAATTCAATCCCAAATGACTCCAATGCCAATGATGAACCATCCCCATTGATGAGTTAGCGAAACTCGTCCCAAGTTTTATGCAAAGAAAACCAAGTAGGAAAATATTAGCACAAGTCCATATAAAGGAGAAAATAAGGAGAAAATTAGTGCAAGTGACAGAGTAAGCAGATGACCAACAATTAGACTCCAACACTTAATTTTCCACTCATAACTTTAAGGAAAACTAGTGGAGCAGTTCTTTGCGTCAATTACCAAACCAAACAAATACAAATTACACTCAAACATCCCTTTTAATCCCATTTACGTGGCAAAACCAAACTGAGGTAGATTAGCTTCTACGCGGCTTTAATTGAACCTAGATGGATACAATGATAATCAAAGATGCTAAATTAATGAGACTTCTAATGGAATATTCAGAAGAAATAGTAAGACTTACATACATAAATATTTTGCTCTCAATAAATTCAACCACACTTATCTATGACAAGAAGAAAAGACAAAAACCCGATGCCAAACACACCAAAGCAGTGTTCTTTTAATTAGTTGAGATGTACAGAGTCCAAAAGGATAAAACTTTGGACAAATATATTCATATCTTGGCATAAACTAGTTTAAGAACTTGAACTATAGCGGAACAAAAAAAAGGACTATATGTAAGTTTTAATACATGCTTAGATTGTAGTAGGAACAGGCGAATCAACTAGGTGAATTGGACATATAATCATAGAAGCCAGCATAGTTGGCCATCTAGCCATAGAATGTGTTTACATGCTAAGAAGCAAGTGCAGACAACTCACCATTTTAAAAAAACAAAAGATTAAACAGGTTATTATCATTAGAGAAGATCAAGTAAAAGAAATTCTATTGGCAAATTAAGAAAGCATATGCCGGGTATGGTTTTAACTAAACCATATTGGGATCTCAAGACAAAAGCTAAGCTCATAACAAATATATTAAAGCTGCTACTAGTTAACTTAGACTAACCCCTACAATAACTATAGACTTATCAGGTAGAGTTCCTTGATTCCTAAGAGCACTCCAGGCAAAAATTATATTACTTAATTTTCATTAAAGGAACAGAGTACAAACTAATTAACGTTTCAAAAATGCTAAAATAATGAAGGTCTCAAAGAGCTCTTTAAGTATTCAAGCCTCAACAATTAATGACAAATTTTGTTAAAAACTCCAATCTAAGCAGCCAAAGACCCTTTTAAAAACCAGGTTCAGAATTTAAACAAGGAAACAACTTTAACACTCGGGATTCAATCATATGTATTTTCCAAACACAAAATCAGTTCTTCCAGTATTTAGCAAAATTGCATTTTAGACTTTAAATTTAACTAAAAATATCATTAAAAGTACTTTTATATATAGGCACTAATAAGGAAGACACTAAACTAAATCAATGTAAAACTCCAAGCAACAACTTCAGGGAGATGCCTTATGAAAGATTCCAGCAAGCAACATGTCCAATACTAATTCAACTCTTAACCTGGTACCATATGAACCTTAAACAAACAGGACTCTTTATAAAGACTCAAGCTTTACATACTATACTTAGCTATTCAGAAGATTTCAGGTCATTGGCAGAACATGAAAAATAAGCCAAACTTTAGTCAAGAAGACCTCTTTAAGCATTCAATCTCATATAGGATTGGTTTTACAAAGTTTCATTTTTTAACATCATAGCATATCAAAACTCAAAGAATCTAATCTTTTAAATTTACTCCCATAACGTTAATAATAAAAAAAATAAACAGGAGGAGATCAAGGCTGGAACTCTTTAATTTTATTAGCAACTTATGAACCTTTACCAAAATTAATTAGGAACATGATACCTAGCACATTAGAATAGATAAGGGTGAAAACTTTGTATCCTACAACTAACATAAAACGAGCATAAAATAGATAACCTTCAAATAAATATTTTATGTGAAAGTAGACTCATTTTTTAACTACAGCCACCAGAGAAGCCGCTAACTCATGAATTTTCTTATAACTACAGCTAACTCGTCATCCAGACATTATCGTAAAGGAAAAGACACAGCTTAATTATTTTATGAAAGACACAAGCTCCATACTATAGGTAAATATAACTCCTCCATCTTATTGCAAATTTAATGAAGGAAACTAACAATCCAAACTCTCAGGGAAGCAGAGACATTATGAAGTTGTTTTCACCTAATAAATAAAGTAAGAGTAGATGTGCCAATTACATAACAAAGTTTACACATATTTTTTAGAGAGAACTTAAATATGTTTCGAAATAAACCAAATCAGATACTAAAATAGCATTCTTGAAACATAAACAAGATACAGCAGGCTAAAAAAAACTCTTTAACACTTCTCCTTGAAACAAGACCAGACCAGACACTCAACTTTCTTAACAGATCAAATGAAGCCTCTATTACACTTGGGGTTGGATCACCCTGAACTACTACCAATCACCCTCGCTTACCTGCTAGCCAACCAAACAAACCTAGGGATACCCTGCATTCACACACATACAGACCACACTCAACATTTCAAACTCCAGGAAAACAACCTAGGCAACTCTTAAGACCTATATTGCTAGCACCCGGACTCCCTCTTACACCTCTGCTTGCACACATGCACCTGCATATACACTGCAGAACCATCAAGGACTCCCTATACACCTTCAGACCTCAACTTAACAGAACCAACTGCTCTTGCACATCTCTGCTACTACCCTGCAGATATCAAAACTCATCCCCTCACACAACACCCCTGAAACAAACTACTCTCACACTCTCACCATACTTCACTCCTTCTCCTATGCTAATACCAGAATCAGCTCCCACTTACACCTGCATACAACTCGCAGATAACCAGGACCCTGAACTGACCTCTCTATTCAACCTAGAGCAACCTGCACCTGCACACTCTTGAACACCACCTACAAGCCAACCTACCTGAACTCCTTCCTACATACAGGACCTGCAGCTCCTCTACACAAGTGTAGGACCTATACCAATCCTCTAACACCCTCATTACACCTGAGAACAGCCCCACTTACTCCCAAAGATCATAACTTGAAGAAATATATTTTAACAATAGTGTTGACATATATAGACAAAAGATCAAAACTTTATCACGATTTAAATCTTTAGGAACTATTCAGGCTTTACTCTTATTATAATAGAATGTAATCAAAACAGCAAACAAACTCCAAATACTATGAACATGTTCTGCAGAAATTCAAGTTTTGCACTTTTAAGTAAACATTTATAAGAACCTAAGTAAACTACCATAAACAGGCTATGTTTTCAAACAAACAAGCTGAAATAGAAATAAAAAGAAAAGGTGAAGTTTATTACCTTTTTGCGAGCAGTGAGCTAAGGCGTTGAATCTGAAGAAGGCGACTCGAACTAAAGTGATGAGCAGAATCGACGACGTGAAAGGCGAAGCGACATTTGACTCGAATGACGATATACAACACCAAAGATAAAGTTGAACCAGTAACAATTTATAACTTAAGACTCGATCAAAACGATGTACTCTGCAGCTTTCATTTTTTATAGTTTTTCCCTCTACATTCTGCATCTAACTTAAATTTAAAATTTTGAAAACTCTCTCCCTTTTTGCCGCTAACTCCTATCTTCACCCCCTACTGTCGCTGAATCCCCCCTTTCTTACCTTCAACTTCAGCTTTTTATATGGAAGATATTAGGGTTCTCGAATTAAAGGGAAATACCAAAAGAAACCCCCAACGGCTCCTAACAGATAAGGCTCGTACGGAGATGGTGATGAAAGGCTCGGATTAGATCTTCATACAGTGATTAGCTCGAAATTTTAGTGAGAATTCGGGTCTTTGGACGGGTTGGGGAATTGGGTAAGCTGAATTGGGGAGGGAATGTAACGTATATGTAATGCTTGCAGAAATAGGCTGGATTTTAGGGTATGTCTTGCAAATTTGGCCTATTTTCTTCCAAATTAATCAATAGCTTTCGATTTTTAAAATTAGCCTTATTTAAAATAATTAGACATTAATTTAAAAATTTCGGGACAAAATTAGGTGTCAACATCTACATTCTAAGTTCACGGCATTAAGTAAACTCGTTCTTACTTCTTATTATCTATTTTAATTTTTGTGCAATATTATTTCTAGCATATTTTAGTAATTTATTTGTTTGCTTTACTTATAAATTATAATAATGTCTGGAGTGTGGAGCAATTACTGGGCGTACGGGTAGCGGTCGTAGATCACGTGCTACTAACCGAGGGGGGAGATGATAGACGTAGTCGTGCTTTAGGTAAAAGACCAATTGGTAGTTCTAGCGCTCCTTCTCATCTAGATGATTTTACTCAGAAAGATGACACGCAATTTTATCATGATATAGATTTTGATCAACCAGTAGATAATGATATGTTAGAGACACGATATCAAGAAAATACCGAAGGGGTTAATTTAGATGATGAAACACTTACTAGTCAATTTCATGGTGAACCTGAAGAAACTGAATCTGAATTACCACCTATGCCTCCTAGTAGAGAACCAGCGGTACGACCAGATAGATCGGATGTGTGGAAATTTATGACTAAAAATGTTCCGGCTCAGACCGCTAAATGTAATATTTGTAAAAAAGTTTGGGATTTTAAAACCGGCAAGCACCATGGTGGGACTGGAATTTTGAGAACACACTTAGAAAACCATCATAAGGATGAATGGGAAAAGAGGTCGGGTGACACTCGATCAGGTAACAGAATGGCTCCATCTCAAGGTAGTGGAGTTCAACAGAAAATTAACCCAGTGACGCGGGGGGGGGGGGGGGGGGGCTTATGCATTATGATAAGAAGAAAGATAGGGAACAAATGACAAAAATGATTGCGGTAGAGTGCTTACCTTTTACATTTGCTTCTTGTTAAGGTTTTATTCGTTATATTCAAACCGTATATAATCCATCTTTTCAAGGTTTTCCAAAAACTACGGTTAGAAGTGATATTATAAAATTTAAAAATGAATATAGACAATATTTACGATATATATTTTATCATTTTGATTGTAGAGTTTGTCTTACTACTGATTTGGGTCGTGGTGTTAATGGGTATGACAATTTAACACTTACTTGTCATTGGATAAATCCTAACTGGATAATGCAAAAAAGAATTTTAGCATATAGCGTTGTCGATGAACCACACACGGGAACATTTATTAAGAGAGAAATAACTGATATTTGTAAGGTGTATTTTATTAGTGACAAAATTTTAAGTATAACTCTTGATAATGCTGCAAACAATGATTATTCTATTGGTAAGTTAAGACCCTCATTGCATCCCCCTTTTGAAGAATTGTTTCATGTTAGATGTGCATGTCATATATATAATTCAGTTGTAAAAGATGGCCTTCAGTTATTTGATCCTACTATTGTGAAGGTTAGACTCACAATTAGTTATATTTTTAAATCTAAAAAATCGGATAGATGGAGGGACTTTAAGGTAGAGTGTATGAAAGAAGGTTTGCAGCCTAGAAGAGTTCCTAAGGAAGTTTCAACTAGGTGAAACACTGTATATGACTCTTTGTCTGTTGCTTACACTTTACGAGCGGCTATAACTAGTTATTTTAATGGCAAAGTGGGTGTAGAGTATCACCTAGAAGAATCTGATTGGAAACTTGTTGAGAGTCTTCTTATATTTTTCGAAAAGTTTTTTTATGCTACTAAAGAATTTTCCGGTCAATATTATCCTACAGTTACTACCATGTTGTATTTTATAGCTGGAATAGCAGAATTACTTAACGAATATAAAGTAATGCCTGCTTATAAAGAAGCCGTAGAAGCAATGATTGAAAAATTAAAAAAATATTTTTTTCCTATTCCACCACTTTATTACATTGCTTCTGTATTACATCCCTATTTTAAACGGTTTAATACCGAAATACTTATTAGAGAAATCTATCGGAGTTTGGAAATTACTGATGAAGAAACACCAAGTGTAGAAACAACTTGTACGCAGGTAATTGTAGATTGCCAACGGATTTATGAAAGGTATATGAGTGCAGCTGATAATGTTGTTCCAAGTGTTCCAAGTGGAGCTGGATCAAGTTCAACGCAGGCGAGTAAAAGAGCTGCAGCCGGATTGGGATGTTTTTCCAGCCTTAATCAAAGGCTTTCTAGCAGGCAATCGAGTAGCGGAGGGTTCAACGAGCTTGATGTTTATTTACTTCATGGTTGCAAGGAAATTGAGTATTTTGGAAGCGATCAACTACTGCAATTTTGGAAGGATCAACAAGCACAGTTTCCAGTTTTGGCAAAAATGGCGTGGGATATTCTAACAATTCAAGCATCATCAGTTGCTTCAGAAAGCGCGTTTAGCCAAGAAAGATTACAAATTGGAGATCATAGACATTCATTGAAGGAAGAAGCAATAGAGACGACCGTATTATTCAGAGATTGAATTAGATCGGAGCAAAGAAATTTTGGATTTGCTGAAGAAAATGAAGAAGCAGATGCAGCATATTCAACCGAAATCTTATCAGGTGATGGAAGTGTGGAAATTGAAAATGATTATGAAGAAGATGAATCTTTGCCACCGGTTCCTCCTGAGGTGCCAGAAGAAATTATTCAGAAAATGAGAAGTTTTTTTATTAATATATAGTTTTGCAATTTAATATCTATGTAGTATGTACTTTGCAAAAAAAATCAAAAATTATTCAATAAAATGCGTTACGCCTTACTATTAAGTTATCATCCTTTGTATTCTCAATTATCTTTTGTTATACCTTTTTGCAATACAATACTTAAATACTAACTAGTAAATACTAACTTAATACTTAGTATTTATTTTGAAAAAATAACAAGTCCTATGTCTTGCTATTAAGTTATCATTCTTTTATATAGTCTCAATTATCCTTTGTTATATCTTTTTTGCAATTCAATACTTTACAAAATACTAAATACTAAATACTACTAACTTAATACTTAGTATTTATTTTGAAAAAAATACCAAGTGCTATGTCTTGCTATTAAGTTATCATTCTTTTATATATTCTCAATTATCCTTTGTTATATCTTTTTTGCAGTTCAATACTTTACTAAATACTAAATACTACTGACTTAATACTTAGTATTTATTTGGAAAAAATAACAAGTGTTATGCCTTGCTATTAAGTTATCATTCTTTATATATTCTCAATTATACTTTTGTAATTGAATACTTAAATACTAAATACTAAAATACTAAATACTTAATACTAGTAGTATAGCTACATAAAAAATAACAAGTTATAGGCCTTGCTATCAATTTATAAGTTTTTATTATTTTTTATTTAATCATATACTTAATTTAAAATTCAAAAACTACTTTCAAATTAAAAAAAAATAGATAACAAAAAAAAATCGTCCAAACGGGCCGGACCGGCCCAACAAAAAATTTTCAGCTCCCCTTTTGAAAAATAGCCGTTGGCAACGGCCATAAACGACAATTTTTCCCTCCCCCACCCCCATAAACGCCCCAACAGCCCCCCCTCCCACCACCTATTTTTCCTATAAATACTCCCATATTTCATCAAATTAATCACAATTCAATATTTTCTATTCATTTCTCTCTAAAATTTTCTATCAAAGGCTATTTTCTAAATTTTCTATCAAAATGGCTTCAAATACTCCTACTCAAGCTCAAGGTGCTACTAATGAAGGTCTCTCCAACCCAAGAACCGGAAGATCCGAAGTTTGGAAATTTATCACGAAAAATAATGATACCGGCACTGCTCAGTGTACTCTTTGTAAGAAAATTTGGAATTATGCAACTGTACCACTTCATGGAGGGACAGGGAAGTTTAAGACTCACTTAAAAACCCAACATAGCCCCGAATGGGCAGCTCGTAGTGGTGGAGTATATATGCGCGAGCGTGACAATTGAGCCGTTCAAGTTGAAGATTTATATATTTTTCTAATTTCTAGTCTATTTTCTAGTTTTTATTTTCTACTATGTCACTTTAAGTCTTTAAGTCTTTAATTATGTATTTCCAACTTAATGTATTGTCGTATTATTGAAAAAAATGTGTGTTTTGTGTTGTTTATTTAGTCAACCATATTTTTTTAATCTATTTCAATTTTCAAAGAATCAAAAAAATAAGTAAAAAAAAAAAAGAAATACACGAAACCGCACTGGTACCAGACCGGGTCGAATCGGAACCGGACCGGTCTCCCCTTGTCGGTACCGGTTCCGACACGGCATTGGTGCATTTGCACCGTTAGACCGGACCGGTACCGGGCCGTTATCGACTTTTTTTTTTTTACTTTTACACCGAGCCCGACCGGACCGACCAAGGTGCGCCGGAACCGGACCAAACCGGGCCGGTGGACAGCCTTACAATTGCCTACTATAGTGTGCTTTAGCACTACAGTGCCTCTATAAACTTAACGTCCGTATCTAACTCCGGCACATTCACTTCCATGTTCAAAGTGTTTCCGAACCATTTGCACACTCGGGAATTCCTCAAAGACTCCACCAAGACATGTTGGAGTATGAGTGAGTTAGAGTTCGTCAGCATTGGTTAGTCTAGTCAGCAGCTGAGTCAGCTTATTTATTTGCCATGTAATAGTTAGTTTTAGATTTTATATTTTCTTTTACTCATTTATAGATACGGGTCGTGTTCTATTTGTGTATTGTATATATAGGAACGTTTACTTGTTACTAAAGGAATACGAATCAGATTTGATTCTCCATTGCCCAATTCTCGTTCTTCACTTCTTCAAACCCTAACAACAAATCAATGGCGATTGTTCAGAATCTGAGGTTTAACATGGTATAAGAGCCCAGATCCTGAGAGATCTCATGATTCTGCATCTTCCGGTAGTACCCTCGAAGTTGTTCACCGGAGTTTTACTGTCCGACGATTGATATTCCGCCGGAGTTTCACTAAATTTTTGTTCTCCCGATTGCGATTCTTGATTATCATCATCTGCTGGTTTCATTTAGTTGCTCTTTTGAATTTTCACCACAAGAATTTAAAGTTAGGGTTCCGGCTCTCAAATTGCAAATTTTTCGTGAAGCTAGGGTTCCGGCATTTCGTTCAATCTCCTTCAAATATTCCTGGTATTTTCGATTTCCTTGTGTTGTATATTGCTCAACTCTAGTATCTTGTTTCATGATGGCTAGTACTAGTGGTAATAGTGCTCAATCTGTATTCACCCCTGATCCGTCTAGCCCCCTATACATCTATTCCTCCGATATACCTGGAACGTGCTTAGTTAGTGTGCTATTTTCTGGGTCTGCCTTTGGGGGATGGAAAGGGGACATGATTGTATGCTTATCTGCAAAAAATAAAATCTCTTTTGTTGATGGAACATGCACAAAGCCTGCTGAAGATTCCCCACAACTAAGGCAGTAGAATCGTTGCAATAACATGGTCACATCATGGATAACTGATTCGCTATCCCCAGAGAATGCAAATAGTGTGAAATACTCTGAGAGTGCACAAAGCATTTGGAAGCAATTGGAAAGTAGATATGGAGTTGTCAATGGGACAAAAAATTTTGAGATTAAAAAGGAACTTGCATCCACACAGCAAGGATCATTGGATATAGCTTCATACTTTAACAGACTGAAAAGACTATGGGATGAATTGGGAGTAATGCGTGAAAGTAAGAGGAATAAGTGCACCTGTGCCACAAAAGTTGAGTTACAGAAAGAGTTGGAAGAGGACAAGTTGTACCAGTTCCTCATAGGTTTAAATGAGGTGTATGTGACAGTGAGGAGAAATCTTTTAATGATGCAGCCCCTTCCAAGTCTTGACAATGCATACAACATTTTACTCCAAGATGAATCACAAAGGCAGATTCATTTCACTCTACAAATCAACTCAAACTCAGCATCATTCAATGTTAACAACAATTCCTATAGAAAGCCATCTCCTGAACACAACAACACCAATACTAGAAACTCAAACCAAAAGAATTATACTCAGATGATCAATTTTGAACAGACAAAATCACAAATGTTTTGTAGATACTGTCACAAGAATGGGAATTTGATTGAGGATTGTAGAAAGCTGATGGCACAAAACTCCAGTAATCCTGCTACCAATACCAATCCACATCCAAGTTCTAACTATAGGCAGTACAATAGGGATCAGAGAACAGCTGCAAATGTCAGCACTGAGTTAGATTTCAACAACAGTGAGTCTGATTATGGGTAGAAATAGGAAGAACCAGTGATACTTGGTCTGACAAAACAACAATATCAGCAGCTTCTCCACCTGTTGATGGATACTCAGATGACAAATCCTGATCCACAGTGCAGCCTCATGGCCTCTGCAAATTTTGCAGGTATTGTGTTACCTAATAGATGTAGTTGTGGTTTCAGTTCTTGCATGCTTACCCATTCCCCTAAAATGACCTGGATCATAGATTCAGGTGCATCAGGCTATATGACATCCAACAAAGAACTTCTCTTTAATATCACTCCATTAACAGTTCCAATCCTTGTATCTTTGCCAAATGGTTATAAAGTGAAGGTCACTTGCACAGGATCTTTCACTTTATTTCCAAATATCACTCTTCGTCGTGTACTATATATTTCTTCTTTCCAGCATAACTTGATATCAGTTCACAAGCTTATTCTTCAGCTACAATGCACTGTCCAGTTCACTAAAAGCTCTTGCATGCTATAGGGCCCTTCTCTGAAGAAGCCTCTGGAGCTTGGTAGACTGGATGGTGGCTTGTACAAGACAGTATGCAACCTCTATGACACTAATGCTAGTCCCTCTTTAGTTCATTCTTTGGGTCATTCTGCTGTTGTTCCTCATGATTCCTTTGTAAATACCACATCTTCTTCTTCTAAACCCGAATACAATAAAGCAGATATAAATGAAATGGATTTACTTTGGCATATGAGACTTGCACATATTTCCTTTGCTAGGATAAAGCACATTCCTGCTTTGTCTCAACTATTTTCATCCAGACAAAGTTTCATTTATGATGTGTGTCCTATGGCTATGCAGACAAGGCTTCCCTTTCCTGATAGTGTCACACATAGTAACAAACCATTTGAGCTTGTTCATATAGACACATGGGGCCCCTATCATATACCCACATACTCTGGATCAAAATACTTTATTACATTAGTTGATGAGTACTCTAGGGCAACCTGGACCCACTTGATGGGACCCAAGAGTAATGCCTTCACTCTTATTAAGGCATTTGTAGCCATGGTTAGGACTCTGTTTTCCACAACTATTAAATATATTAGAAGTGACAATGCTCTAGAAATTGGGGATAGTACTGAGGCAATTTCATTCTTTTCTGAACATGGAATCATTCACCAAACCAGTTGTGCCCACACTCCACAACAAAATTAAGTGGTGGAAAGAAAACATAGAACTTTACTTGAATTATCCAGAGCTTTACTCTTTCAGTCATATTTACCTATTAAATTCTACGGGGACTGCCTTTTAACAACCACTTATTTACTAAACAGAATTCCTTCTCCCATTTTGAAAAACCAATCACCATTTGAGATCCTGTATGACAAACCTCCCAATTATTCTCATTTGAGAACCTTTGGATGCCTTTGTTATGCCACTGTACCCATTCCACAAAGAGATAAACTCAAACCTAGAGCTATTCTTTGTGTTTTTCTAGGTTACCCATTAGCAAAGAAGGCATATAAAATCTACAACCTAACCACCAAACAGGCTTTTATATCCAGAGATGTAGTATTTCATGAACATGTATTTCCTTTTCAGCTTCCTACCAGACATCATTCCTTGCCTTCACTCTCTTCTCCACCTTGCTTCACTGATTCTGACCATCCCACTTCTCCTTCCTTACCAGATCAGACAGCCAACACTATCCTTGATCCTCCTAATTCCCTAACTCAACATGCTTCCCCTCCAACTCCTGCTTCTCCTGCAGCATCTTCTCCTATCTTACATCCTGATTGGCCCCTTGATACATCTTTCCCAGCTCCTGATAGGCCTTCTAGAACTCACAAGCCACCTGCTTACTTGCAGGACTATAATTATACCCTTCATCCTTTCTTTTCTATGAATTCCATCTCTTCCAAGCATGTAGAAACTAAACCAAGTACTTACGCTAAGGCAACACTTGTTCCTGCATGGCAAGATGCCATGAGGAAAGAATTTGAGGCATTGCAGACCAACCACACTTGGGAAATAGTCCCTTTACCTTGGGGAAAGAAACCCATTGGGTGCAAATGGGTCTATAAGATCAAACATAGGGCAGATGGGAGTGTAGAAAGGTACAAAGCCAGATTGGTGATAAGGAGTGATACCCAGGTAGAAGGTATTGATTTCACAGAAATATTTTCACCTGTGGTGAAACTTACAACTGTCAAGTGTCTGATTTCTGTGGCAGTAAAAAAGAATTGGCCTCTCTTCCAATTGGACGTTAATAATGCATTTTTGCATGGGGATTTGGATGAAAAGGCTATATGAAGATTCCTCCAGGTTTAACTGTGTCATCCAACTTTCCCACTTTGGCTTTTCTAGTGTGTAGGTTACATAAATCCTTAAATGGCCCTAGGCAGTGGTATGCCAAACTATCCACTGCCTTATATTATAGAGATTATGAACATTCACTAAATGACTATTCCTTGTTCACCAAGAAAACTTCTGACTCTACAGTTATTTTAGCTGTTTATGTGGATGACCTCATCCTGCTTGGTGATGATCTCCATGAAATTACTCAATTAAAAGGCTTGCTGGATGCTCAGTTTAAAATCAAAGACTTAGGTCTTCTTCATTACTTCGTGGGATTGAAGTTACACCCTATCCTGATGGTATTTTGCTGAATCAAAGGAAATTTGTCAATGACTTGTTACTTGAACATCACTGTCATGATGTTTCCCCTATGGTCAGTCCCTTAGAGTTGAATATAAAGTTGAGGGCTGCTGAAGGTGCCCTTTATCCTCATCCAGAAAGATTCAGAAGTCAGCAGCTGAGTCAATTCCTTCAAGCTCCCAGAATCACACATATGTTAGCAACCTACAGAATCCTCAGATATCTTAGAGGGACTACAGATCATGGTTTGTTTTACTCTACCTCTCCTGATTTTACTTTGAAGGCCTTTTATGATAGTGACTGGGGTGCTTGCCCAGACATTAGGAGACCAGTCACTGGCTTTTGTGTAGTTCTTGGTGATTGTTTGGTCAGTTGAAAATACAAGAAACAACCAATTGTATCACTCCCCTCTGCTGAGGCAGAATACATGGCTTTGAACAAGGTGGTAGCTGAACTGACATGGTTGTCTAGGCTGTTTGCAGATCTTGGTGCTCCTATTCATTTGCCTATCTCAGTGTTTTGTGACAGTCAGTCAGCCATCTATATTGCTAAGAACCCAGTATTTCATGAGCGCACCAAACACACTGAAGTGGATTGCCATTTTGTGCGCACCAAGCTGGCTGATGGTTTGATTTCTTTGCTTCATGTTTCCACCACCAACCAGCTGGCAGATTTCCTAACTAAACCACTTCCTGGTGTTCATCATCACAAGAATTTAGTCAAGTTGTAGGTTTTATCCCCTCCAACTTGAGAGGGGTGTTGGAGTATGAGTGAGTTAGAGTTAGCCAGCATTGGTTAGTCTAGTCAGCAGCTGAGTCAGCTTATTTATTTACCATGTAATAGTTTGTTTTAGATTTTAGATTTTTTTTATTCATTTATATATACGGGTCGGGTTCTATTCGGGTATTGTATATATAGGAACGTTTACTTGTTGCCAAAGAAATAGGAATCAGATTTGATTCTCCATGGCCCAATTCTCTCTTTTCACTTCTTCAAACCCTAACAACAAATCAATGGCGATTGTTCAGAATCTGAAGTTTAACAAGACGTAGGAAGGAATACTTTAATTTTATGAAGCACATTAATTTTTTTCCATTTAAGTTATCATGAGATATTGAGATTAGAAGAAAAGTGAGATAAAAGACTCCGAAGCAGGCCCCATAGAGAAATTATGTCATTTCACTTTAATCATTAAGCCTAAAGAAAAAAAAACAAAATATTACTACTGTTTTAATACAAAAAATGCTATACTTAATCATTCATTGATCCAAGAAGACATTCTTGTGCTATTGGGGTTTACCAATGGGTAGTAAACACTTCTGTTTTTGCTTCCTAAATCGTAAGATCAGCAGCAAAAGTAGTATGCAAGAAAGGTGTTCACATTCAAAATCAAGTCATCAAAAAAGTAGAGGTATCAATTCCATGCCAGCTGCTGATAATACTCACCGTCATGATATTAGCCGCGGTGGAACCACCACCAATCTCGGTGCCAACGATGCGGCCGCTGTGCTCATCGCCACATCACATATATCTGACATAGATGGTAGTTCTCATGGTGGTGGCGGCGGCGACAGTGGTATAGGTAGTGGTAGAGGAGGAGAATAAGTCCTGGAACCATTGACCAAAGAATTCACTACTCACTTGTGCCTTTTGTCCCATTAGTTTCAAAAGTCTTATTTCTTCTTTAAATTTCGTGTGCGCAACAAAGAGAGCGGGCTGTAGTACTTGATGTATATTATTATCTGGCAGCATCCCTTGTGTATATGCCGGGGCATTTCTTGATCATATGTGCATATGGTATCTTGGAATATAATACCCTTTGTAATATGTACATATTCCTTCCATTGAATCTAAGTGTTATGAAGTTCGATATTTGATTACCATCAAATCTTTCTCTACACTATCTTTTCTTAGCTCAATTTTTTAAAACTACACTAAAGCAGCTTTATGTTCTTACATACCTAACCTATAATTAGTCGTAACTACTCTTGATGAAAGTGAATTATATAATTATTAAGTATTTCTTACGTTTCAATTTCTATATATGCGGCACATTATATGTCATAATATTTGCATGGTTTTAGTACTTTTAAGATTTGTAGTTTTAAACATGATATAATACACTTTTACAACTGTAAAAACTTTTCATAAAAATGAAATGAAAACTTTGAAATAAATTAATTCCAAATAAAAAAATATGTCATTATATTTAGAATAAATAAAGAACGAGATAATGTCGCAAAAAATAAAACAAAAGAAGTCTTTCTTTTGGTGCAAAAGAAAATTTAGCTTTTCTTTTCATATGTAGTTACAAAATTGAATTACTTAATAGGTGTATTGATATTTTCTTGAATTTGGTTTGTATTCATCGACCTTCTACGCCACACCCCAAAATAGACACGTGACAAATATCCCATCCGTGCCAACATTCATCGACGAACACATTACCTTGATGCTTGCAAAAAGAATCACCTAAACATATTTTATGATATTCATTTGCCAACCTCTTCATTTTCTTGCAAAACAATAAATAAACTCTCCAATAAGACATCTCATAAGGGCAAAACAGGAAATAAAGAAAAAAAGATATAAAGTGAAAATGGAGCTAAAAAAAATAAAAATAAAGCACCCATTCCGATACTGAGGTGTGGATCAACATCCCGTCAAGGCTATGGTAGCTCATCTTGAAGCTCTTGAATATACCCCAGAGATTCAATTGCAATCTTGAATTTTCGTTATCATGCATATTTTCGTTATTTTTCTCCCTACATTGATCTCCACGAAAAAGGATGTTATTTATAGTTGAGGTCTTGGGGATAAACACCTTGTTATTTGCATATGTTGGATTATTGAGGTTGTTTAGTGTTTACTAGAGTTTGGGGTAAAATAATTCTGGAAAAGGGGAAGCTCAAACAAAAATGCATTGTCATTGTTTTCTTTAAAGCCAAATTGTACTCTAGCACCGTCATACTTATAGCTTCAAAAGCCTGGGTATATTTATCCTCTATGTTGACGTGCTTCACGACTTCACCTCACCTACTTACCAAAGCTATTTTTTTTTTGCTTATTCCTTTTGAAAATCTACATTTATAGTATTTCGTTTTGACAGTAGTCAGTAGGATTTTCTAAAGTGAAGCATTAGATTTCCCCCACACCATTTTTGTTGGGCAACGCCTATGTGCTCTACAATTCTTACCCCTTCATCTATGTTTTGGAATGAAAGCAAAAGGTGGTGTAGTTCGTGCTAGTGTCGAAACTCTGTGTGGAACTCTCCTTCCTCTATTTTTTTTTTGAATGGGCGATCCCACTTTTTATTAATTTTATTTTGCTTTCGGCTTTTTCTATTTTCTGTTTTGTCCTTATGAAAAGTCTTAAAAGAGAGTGCACTTATTGTTTTGAAAGAAAATGAAGAGGTTGATGTGTAAATCATTAAATAAAATAGGATAGGGTGCAAAACAATAAATGAGATATAGATTAGACGTCCAAAATGCTAAGGACTCTTAGTTATTGGATCGAATATCATTTTCATTCCTTAATTTTGGTGTCAAAATCAAATTCATCCGTCAATATTGAACACTTATCATTTTCATCCCCTCTCCGGCCATTGACCGATGATCCTAAAATATTTGACCGATCATCTAAGGAGCAATTTTTTTTTTTACTTATATTCTAAATTTAAGCCCCAATTAAAAGTGTTTCATCCGTCAAAAATATAATGACGTTAAAAGGAAAAATAGAAGAAGAGTAGTAGTAATAATTATCTCTTTGGATCACTCTTCAAACACTAACACAAATGAAGAAGATAAAATATAAATTATATCACCAACATTCTGCTCGATTGCCACTTATTGAAGCCAATATATTGCTTCTAACTTGATCTTCGTACATTGTAATAGCTAAGCATGAAAAACTAAAAGATGTATTTCATTTGTACGAGGTATCCCGGTCAAGTTCAGACATAACAATGTAAGTCGTAGATAAAACAAAGCAGGTGAAAGTTTTTCTTAACATAATATTAGACCTGCTGAACATGATACCAAAATTAAATATTCAAGTGACTGTAGAGAATAAAGTTAAAATAAAAATAAAAATTCAAAGTCTTCAATATAATATCAATAAACTAGCAGATTGTCATCCCAATCATCAAATACGCCACTTCTCATGTATATCCATTCAAGTGCCGAAAAAAATCTGTAATTTAACAACATGAAGGTAATATATTATAGTTTAACTAAAAGAGATAAGCTGAAAAAGTGAAAGAAGAAAAAGCTTACTAATGAAGTTCCCCAGGATTTGTAATTATTTTTTCTTGCCACACGATCTATTATTATGCCCAATTTTTTGGTATCTCTTGCAATTGTGTAGTCAATTGATGTCTTCTCGCTGGTTGCTTATCTAATTCTCTTTTCCTTTTAATTGGTTTTCTACCTTTTTTTTTTTTTTTTGCCAAGAGGCGCACAATAGGGTGATCATAACAAGCCATTTGCTCTCATCTGGTACTGGGTTGATTTTTTTTTTAAATCTCACATAGAGTTTTTTGGTAAGTAAAGGATGAACAAACTTGCTAGGATCTTTTCTACTATGAGTCATGCAACATGGAGCATGTCTGCATGATACTCCACTTATTCACATAACATCTTCTTTCAACGGACCATAAAATTTCTCAAGTCGTGTACCTCAAACGAGTGTTCATTAACCCTGAAACACATCAACTTTCTTCTCTCTTTTTGATAATTTTGAGTAATTCTTTCTCTCCCTTTGGGTGGAATCTAGTCTCCAATGCAAAAAGAAGTTCCATGCCTTTGTTGAAATCTAGCCATAGTTTTCCTTTTAATCCACTCAAATAAAATAAGAACTGGTTTCTCTAGAACTTTCATAACGCAATCATTGAAAGACTCAGTCATGTTGTTTGTAACGTGATTATTTTTTAGATGTTCGTCAAATTTAAGCCTTTTCTCACTCCTGAGTGGTTCTTTGCTGCCATGCAACAATTAGTTATAAGTAAGTGAACTTCCTTCTTTTACCTCATTCATAATTTTCCAAAAGTCTTGCTCATTATTAGCCTAGTTGCTGCCCAAGAGAGTTGTCTTGATCTTGGACCCGGATGCTTAAACTTAAAATTGTTATAAAAGTGTATAGCCTTAAAATTCTGTTACCTCAACATTGAATATTTAGGGTCATCTACCAATCACTCATAAATGTGATGCCTCCAATACCTACAATAGAAGTTGACAAGAAATCAAGAAAATAATCTCATGTCAGCTCACCTTCCTTATTTGAAATCATGATTGCAAAGAGAAGAATACATAAATTTTCATCAAGTGAAGCAACAACGAGTAATTGGCCCCTTAATGGACCTTTTGGTAAACAACCATCAATACCAATAACGGGCCTGCAACCATTAACAAATCCATAACTCTGAGCCACAAAATTTCTCAAGAATTGGGTTTCATATGGGGTTTGATAGATCTAAACCAATGCATTTCAAGTTTATGAAAACACCTTCATTAGTCTCTCTCAAGATGGTTATATATTGTTGTATTTTGGCATAAACATTTTCGTGATCTCCAACAACTAACTTTTTGCAATATTCACGGCCCTTATCATCTTTTGAGTAGAAACATCAAGGCCATGTTTCCCCTCCAATTAAACAGAAGGTTTGTCTATAGATATGTTATACTCGGCTCTAAAATTTAATTCAAATTGCTTAGTGATCCATCTTAAATTTTCTCCATAACCTTTCATATTTTTAAAACATGTGTGCGGACCACTTAATCATTTGATCTTTAACTTTAAAAGGAAACATGTATCCCCTATTGACATCCATTATCTTGACAAATAGCAATGGACCGTACCTTTTTTTTACAGCTTCTTAATAGGAAAACCTTCTTGTCGGACAATTTTTGCATAATATGTCTTAAATGATTGATATCCTTAAAGTTTTGACCCTACTTAAGTACAACAACCTCATTCTTTCATTTCTCATCATTTGTATATTTAAAAATCTCACCTTGCATTTGATCACTTACTTTTTCCACTATGTGGTTGCTCGATTTATCGTTATCATTAACCCCCTTAAGTATTCCATTTTCATCAGATTCATAATTTTATAAATCGTGTTCACTATATTTCATATCTAAGTGAACCTCAACATTGTCAATCACATTCCCATCTTTGCTAGTCAACCCACAAAAAACATTCGCCTTCAACTTCATCAGTTTTTTCATCTGTCATACTTAAATTTATACGGATTTCTCTTTTCAAAATCCTTATACACATTGAATAACTTCTCTAAATCGATATCATTAACCTATGACCCACAGTCAATCCTACACCATTAATGGTGAGGGGCGGTCGTCGAAGATATATATTCGATATAAGTTTGGTCGATTTTCCAAAGGAACTAGCTCGTCCAAGTGAGAGCGTCGCAAATAGGCAATCAAATAATGTTAGTTGATAGTCCTAGAGAGTATGAATGTTTTGATATAAAAGCTATTGTAAACTAGTGAACAAGAAAGTAACTTGTAGGTTGTGTTTCTATAATAGGAAACCTAAGGGCGTAAACGGCTATAGTAGTGTTCATCCAATGGGTAATTTATTTTCACCTACCTAACACGAGTATGAATATGGTTAAGTTATTCTAAGATAACCCCTAAAATCCCAGGTCTAAAAGGGTCTACCTGCTTCACTACGCTAGCCAGAGCCATAACTTGGTGCATAAAGGTCTAACTCAAACCTCTTCCTAGTGTTACTTTTTTTTCGATGAGTCAGACTAAAATTAGCCAAGAAGACCCAAATCCTTGCTAGCGTAGCTAATCTAAACTAGTTAATCTTTCCCGATTCTTTAACTAGTGAAATAGACAATTAACACGAATGTCATGATCACTAAAGTTATGATGTTAATGTTATAAGAGCTAAATAATCAAACCCATGTTATGTTTAGTGAATTTAAGGAATACCCATTGAATATCTACCCTAGTTATGAGTTTAGCTACTCATATTAGGGGTTTGAATCAAAGACATAAGCATGTGACAGATTGAGGATAAGCAATCAAACATGTAATATATATTGAATTAAGATTAAAAAGTACAAGTTAAGATTCTTACAATTGAATGAAAGACCTTATTTTTTGACTCTCCAGTCTTGCCCAAAGTAGTAATAGTTTGAATATAGAATAGAATCATGTTAAAACCCTACCATGTTCTATTAATACTATGCCTGAATTTAAATTACAAAATTGTAATTTTTGGGTTGGCCGACTACCTAATGACAGGGGACGGTCGCCTTTTGTGAAGTGGTTGACTTTATTTTGTGTTATTGCAGGCTGAGACGGAGCGTGCCTTCATATGGAGGCGCCCGCATGTTCTTCATAGGTGGGTCGTCCTAAGCTTGAGACGAGCCGCCTTTTCTAGACTTCAGTTTGCAACCTTTCAGTATCTCATTAGGCGGCTGCCCACTACATCAGGGTGGGCCCCCTATCTTGAGTTCCAGTTGTGCATCTCTTACCTTCTCATTAGTCGGTCGCGCACTGTATTAGGGTGGGCCGCCCATCCTGGACTTTAAGTTAAAGTCTCTCTGAACTTCATTAGGCGGCCGCCCACTGCTTCAGTGTCGGGCGCTCTATCCTGCTACACTTGTATTTCACACATTTTGGCTCCCATTGTTGCTATTTTAGTTCGAATCTTAGTCATTGACTCCTGTAACTATTGTAACCTGAAACTAAGCAAAGTAAAACATTAATCACATAAAACGTTGCTTTTGGATTCAAAAATAAAAGTCTAAAGTAGTCTTCAAGTTTGTAAAATACCAACTTATCAACTCCCCCATACTTAAGTCTTTTCTTTTCCTCAAGCAAATCAAACTCAAAGAGACCAAAGCATGTTCTAGTTAAGCTCAAGGCCAAGTCATGTTCCAACTTTAAAGTCACAAAATCATTTTGAATTAATGAATCAGTTGGTATCAACTAGTCACAATTACGCTCACATGGACACTTGATAAGCAAAACATGTATCTCAATCAAACCATGGCTAAACGAAACACATAAGCCTCAAGAGTTGCCTCAATGTCATTGGCTCACTTCACTTGTTCATGCATTTTACCATGCATTCAAACTTCACACTCAAGATTCACTTGCTATCCTCACAAGAAAGAATGGAGTCCCTCACTCACAAAAATAATTTTTAAACAAAATTGGGACTCTAGCAATTCAAACTCTCAACTCTCACTAAGAAATGCTCATGTGCGCTTCCCAGAAATTCAAAGACTTGCCCTTCTTGTACTTCTCCACTAATATAGCTACACTTGACTCAAAATCAATTAGGACTTGGTTAGGTTGTAATGTATGCTTTTGGTCAAAGGTGGGGAAAATTTGGCTAATTAGTGACCACACCTTCTTAAGCACTACACTACGTTCAAACTTTTTATTGCAACTTTCTTTTTCTAGGCTAATTCTACCTTTTCTTTATTTGGGGATGACACTAGTCTTTTTTCTCCCTTTTATTCAATTTATTCTTCATTTTTCTTTCTTTTTTTCTTTTTCTTCTTTTTGTTTTTATTTTTCTTTCTTTTATTTTGTTTCTTTTCATTTACATCCGCAAATTGCTTTCTGACTCTTACCATTCCCCCAAAACTTAGGTATTAGCCTAAGTTGCATATTTTTCAATGCACTCAAGGAGGTTAAGCCAAAAGAGGATTGGTGCCTTAGCACATAAGAATTGGTCTGGGCTTCAATTTGAGGTTGCCAAATGAATGGTTAATGGCTCAAAGGGGTTGACTAGGATCAAGATGTACGGGTAGACCATTTAGATTACTAGCGGTCCAAAGAAATCCTAAAATCACTTTTCAAGTCAAGCATCACCTAGGATTTCATATCAAAGCACACTAAAAGCAAGTTTTTCAAACTCTCAAGGCACACACATGAGCTTATTACACAAAACCTCACCACACGTGCAAGTGATCTCTCAAGCACAAAAGTTAAACACACAAGAAGGATACTCACTCACAAAGCATGCAATGATCCAAGATTAGACCATGCCAACAACTTAATAAGCCAACACAAGACCCTTGTATATTTAAACACACAATAAGGATACTCACTCACAAACCTCATTCTTTCATTTCTCATCATTTGTATATTTAAAAATCTCACCTTGCATTTGGTCACTTACTTTTTCCACTATGTGGTTGCTCGATTTATCGTTATCATTAACCCCCTTAAATATTCCATTTTCATCAGATTCACAAATTCATAAATCGTCTTCACTATATTTCATATCTGATTGAACCTCGACATTCTCAATCACATGCCCATCTTTGCTAGTCAACCCACCAAAAACATTTGCCTTCAACTTCATCTGTTTTTTCATCTGTCATACTTAAATTTATACGGATTTCTCTTTTCAAAATCCTTATACACTTTGAATAACTTCTCTAAATCGGTGTCATTAACCTATGACCCACACTCAATCCTACACCATTAATAGTGAGGGGCGGTCATCAAAGATATATATTCGATATAAGTTTGGGTCGATTTCCCAAGGGAACTAGCTTGTCCAAGTGAGAGCGTCGCAAATAGGTAATCAAATAATGGTAATTGATAGTCCTAGAGAGTATGAATGTTTTGATATAAAAGCTATTGTAAACTAGTGAATAAGAAAGTAACTTGTACGTTGTGTTTCTATAATAGAAACCTGGGGGCGTAAACGGCTATAGTGGTATTCATCCAATGGGTAAATTATTTTCACCTACCTAACACGGGTATGAATATGGTTAAGTTATTCTAAGGTAACCCCTAAAATCCACCAGGTCTAAAAGGGGTCTACGTACCTCACTACGCTCGCCAGATCCATAACTTGGCGCATAAAGGTCTAACTCAGACCTCTTCCGAGTGTTACTTGTTTTAGATGAGTCAGGCTAAAATTAGCCAAGAAGGCCCAAATCCTCGCTAGCATAGCTAATCTAAGCTCGTTAATCTCTTCTGATTCTTCAACTAGTGAAATAGACATTTAACACGAATTTCATGATCACTAAGGTTATGATGTTAATGTTATAAGAACTAAATAATCAAACCCATGTTACGTTTAGTGAATTTAAGGAATACCCATTGAATATCTGCCCTAGTTATAAGTTTAGCTACTCATATTAGGGGTTTGAATCATAGACATAAGCATGTGATGGATTGTGGATAAGCAATCAAACATGTAATATATATTTAATTAAGATTCAAAAGTACAAGTTAAGATTCTTGCAATTGAATGAAAGACCTTATTTTTTGACTCTCAAGTCTTGCCAAAAGTAGTAATAGTTTGAATGTAGAATAGAATCATGTTAAAACCCTACCATGTTCTATTTATACTATGCCTGAATTTAAATTACAAAACTGCCATTTTTGGATTGGGCGACCGCCTAATGACAGGGGACGGTCGCCCTTTGTAACGTGGTTGACTTTATTTTGTGTTATTGCAGGCTGAGACGCAGCGTGCCTTCATATAGGGGCACTCGCATGTTCTTCATAGGTGGGTCATCCTAAGCTTGAGGCGGGCCGCCTTTTCTGGACTTCAGTTTATAACCTTTCAGTATCTCATTAGACGGCTGTCCACTGCAGCAGGGTGGGCCCCCTATCTTGAGTTCCAATCGTGCATCTCTTAGCTTCTCATTAGGCGGTCGCGCACTGTATTAGGGTGCGCCGCCCATCCTGGACTTTAAGTTAAAGTCTCTCTGAACTTCATTAGGCGGCCGCCCATTGCATCAGTGTCAGGCACTCTATCCTGCTACACTTGTATTTCACACATTTTGGCTCCCATTGTTGCTATTTTAGTTCGAATCTTAGTCATTGACTCCTGTAAACTATTATAACCTGAAACTAAGCAAAGTAAAGTATTAATCACATAAAATATATCTTTTGGATTCAAAAATAAAAGTCTAAAGTAGTCTTCAAGTTGATAAAATACCAACTTATCAATTCCCCCAAACTTAAGTCTTTGCTTTTCCTCAAGCAAATCAAACTCAAAGAGACCAAAGCATGTTTAGTTAAGCTCAAGATAAAGTCATGTTCCAACTTTAAAGTCACAAAATCATTTTGCATTAATGAGTCAGTTGGTACCAACTAGTCACAATTACACTCACATGGACACTTGACAAGCAAAACATGTATCTCAATCAAACCATGGCTAAACGAAACACATATAAGCCTCAAGAGTTGCCTCAATGTCATTGGCTCACTTCACTTGTTCATGCATTTTACCATACATTCAAACTTCACACTGAAGATTCACTTGCGATCCTCACAAGAAAGAATGGAGTCCCTCACTCACAAAAATAATTTTTAAACAAAATTGGGACGCTAGCAGTTTAAACTCTAACTCTCACTAAGAAATGCTCATGTGCGCTTCCTAAGAATTCAAAGACTTGAGCTTCTTGTACTTCTCCACTAATATAGCTACACTTGACTCAAAATTAATTAGGACTTGGTTAGGTTGTGATGTAGGCTTTCGGTCAAAGGTGGGGAAAATTTGGCTAATTAGTGACTACACCTTCTTAAGCACTACAGTATGTTCAAACTTTTCATTGCAACTTTCTTTTTCTAGGCTAATTCTACCTTTTCTTTATTTGGGGATGACACTAGTCTTTTTTCTCCCTTTTATTCAATTTATTCTTCATTTTTCTTTCTTTTTCTCTTTTTCTTCTTTTTGTTTTTCTTTTTCTTTCTTTCATTTTTCTTTCTTTTCTTTTGTTTCTTTTCATATACATCCGCAAATTTCTTTCTGACTTTTACCATTCGCCCAAAACTTAGATGTTAGCCTAAGTTGCATATTTTTCAATGCACTCAAGGAGGTTATGAAAAAAAGATTTTTGGTGCCTTAGCACATAAGAATTGGTCTGGGCTTCAATTTGAGGTTACCAAATGAATGGTTAATGGCTCAAAAAGATGTATGGGTAGACTATTTAGATTACTAGCGGTCCAAAGAAATCCTAAAATTACTTTTCAAGTCAAGCATCACCTAGGATTTCATCTCAAAGTACACTAAAGGTAAGTTTTATAATCTCGAGGCACACACATGAGCTTATTACACAAAATCTCACCACACACACAAGTGATCTCTCAAGCACAAAATTTAAACACACAAGTAGGATACTCACTCAGAAAGCATGCATTGATCCAAGATTGGACCTTGCCAACAACTTAATAAGCCAACACAAGACCCTCACAGTCTACAACTCTAGCCATCTCAATAAAAAATGCACATCTACTTGTCTCATGCCATAAAAATTAAGTTACATAAGGTAGTACCACATGAACCATCAATACATGTCAAAAGCAATTTTGTTCCAACTACTATTTACACACTTGGTTCAAAAGAAACTTCTGGAAAGAACCAAGAAAAAAAATCGGAAGCTTATTCAAAATTTAATAACTTAGAACATAACATAAAGACGAGCCAAACTATCAATTGAATTTGCATATACATCAAAATGGTTTGAATTCATACATGGATATCAATTAAGCATAAGTTCAATTTGAAATCTCAAATACACATATGAATTCAAATCTCTCCCCAACTAAAGACTCTAGCATCGTCCCTGAATGCTAAGTAAAATAAAGTAAAGAGAGAGGGGGTAGAAGGGACTCCCTGACTTAATCTCAGGCAATTTCGCTGCCTTTGCCTTCCACATGCATAAGTGATGGTTCTTCCTCTTTCTTCTTCTTCTTCTTCTTCTTCTTCTTCTTCTTCTTCTTCTTCTTCTTCTTCTTCTTCTTCTCAGCTTTCACCCGAGTTTCTTCTTCAAGTGAGGCATATGTTACTATTTGCATTCGGATGTCCTCCAAAAGCTCTAAGACCTTTGGTGTACCAGCCATAGATTTGGGATCAGCAACATGGGCAGGTGCAACAGATTCATCATCATCAAATTCCATGGCTTGGAAAGCCTTCAAGTCTTTTCTCATATCTTCTGTGTCCTCCATTTGCACTTTCTTTGACTTTTTAGGAGGAGTTTTGGAACTAGAAGGGCCAGACGCTTGTGTGGGGGCATGTGATGGCACCTGAGACTATCCGCGCAACTTGTATTTGAGACTTGGACTGTGGCACAATAGGAGTGACTTGGCTTTGAGGCACATACTGGGCACTCACACTTGCGGCACTATGTTTAGGTTCCCTCTCCTTTTTCCTAGCCTCCCTCTTCTCCAACACTTTTTCTAACTTGTCGTTCATAAACTTTTGTTCCCGAGCCATGAACCTCATTGCTTTCTTAATGTCCTTAATGTCTTTAGCATGGTTCTTAATAGCTTCGGTATAGTTTTCATTGGCCTTTATCATGTTGGAAAATTGTTCCTCAGTGATGGCCGGAGGTGGTGATTGGACTTGAGGCAAGATGGAAATGAGATTTTTGAGATCTTCCAACTTGACATCTAAGTCCTTCACTACCCGAGTTAGATCCTCCAGGATAGTGTCAAAACCAACCTCAACATGGGGAGGAGGTGGTCCTGAAGTAGAAAGAATATCATATGGCATAGGAATACCTGAAGAAGCGGGTAGAAGAGCAGCTAGTGCTGGGGCAGGTACTGGACGGATCAGGTTGTTCAGTTGTTCACCTCCTAAATGATATGTAGGTTGAATTTTCCCACAGGTTTTGAGTAGTCATCACAAAAACCAAGTCATGCATCCCTTGTCCATCAAGAATTCTGCTCAATGTGTTCGGGTAAGAGAGATTTGTGTTCTCGACTCTAGTTTCTTGGACCATAGTCTTGGCCATTTCTGCTCTCAAGTTGATCCTGATCCCCGACATAATACAAGCAATCATCACCGACCTTTTCAAAGTCACCTTGTGGTTATTCCTTGTTGGCATGATTCGGGAAATGACAGTTGAGTGCCATCATTTTGCTTCGAAGTTGAGATTCGGCCTAACAATTTGCACACCCACTTTTAATCATTCGGGGTTTGGTTCCCTTCCAATGCATAAAAGGTGCCACACATTTTCTTTGCTAGGTGCCATATACTTTCTTTGCTCTATCTCATCAAGTGCCAACTTTGCCATATGATCCTTTGGGGCGAAGTTGCAATGTCCGAAGTAATTGTTCAATGATTTTGCGGACACACCTACCATTCGCTCCCGACAAAACACCTTGAAGTCCTTGTCTTCATTTCTACCCAAGTTGGCGTAGAATTCCCTAACCATGTTGTTATCGGAGTCCTCCAAGGGCTTTGCAATGATTTCAGACCACCCAGTATTTTTGAAAGTTGCATAGAATTTCGGGTTGTACTTGCTCACTTATTTCATGCCAATCACCCGCTCATGAGTGAGGTTCCTTCCAGTCAACCCCTTCATATAATCATTGTAGGCCAACTTGGACTTGAAAATCTTTGCCCAGTCTTCTGGATGTTCATCATCACTTAGAACGGGGGCATCACTAGGGACTTGGGGAGGCAGTTTCTCCCCTTCACTATCACTCATTTGTTCTTGTTCTTGGGCAGGCTCAACCTTTCTTTGCTCTTGTTCTAACTCTTCATCCGATGCCACATGCCAGAGATTGTGAGCCCTTGATGTTTGACCTTGTGTGGGCTCATCTTGTCTCAGTTTCTTTCTCACCTCTGCCCTTGATTGCTTTATCAATTCCATTAATGGCTCATCATCTCTAGTTTCATCCTTCGAGGGAGGATTATGAGCATATGGTTCTTTATTCTTAGGTTTCCTATTTGTTCCACTCTTTCCCTTGGGTCCTCTAGATATTTGCTTTGTTCTAGGCATTGTGTCTGCAAAACAACTCAAAACATCCGTTAGTTAAAGCCCAACATTTGTGGACTTTGAAAGCTAAACAATGCAAAGAACAGTGTTGTGAGTTGCAGGGGCGGCCCATCCTAAGATGAGGGCAATCCACCCACGTATTAGACAGAGGAGTTAACTCTCAGTTGTTGTGAAAGGGCGGTCGCCCAGCGCAAAAGGTGGCCCGCCTTTATGAACTTAGCAACGTTTGGCATTTTTCTCAAAGCATTAACTAAGGGAAGGTTGATTGATGTTGTTGCTATCTTCTCCAATATTTTATTTGCATGAGAAGCTTGCCTTTGCTTGGCGCTTCTTTGTGGAAAGGAAAGATCAACCTTGGGAATGGAGCCTGGACTAGGAAGGCTTTGTTTGAGTAGTGGAGTTTTCTTTGGTTTGGCTTGTTGGATAGTAGTGACTTCATGAGTATGCTTTTGAGGGATTGCCTCAGCATCATTCTCATTGCTTTTCACATCAACATCATCTTGCCTCACTTCATCTTCTTTCACCACATTCTCCTCAATAGCTGCATCTTTCTTAAACACATCACCCATATCATCATCATGATCTCCCAACCTTACATCATCAACAACACCTTTGGCTTTGAGATTATCCCATGTTTTGACATTTCATGTTGTTATTGCCATCACTTGGTCCTTTCCGTTCTTCTTGGGGTTCACTACCGTATCACTTGGTAGTGCCCCTTGTTGCCTTTGGTTCACTTTATGTGAGAGATTACTCATTTGGGACTCAAGAGCCTTGATAGAAGTTGTATTAAATATCATAGTTTGTCGAATATTTTTGAGATCTCCGGAATAACCTTGTTGCATCTTGATCATCTCACCCATCATATCTTCCAATTTTGAATTGCTCTTTTCTTCATGATCATTTTTCTTGTATGGGGCTCTTAGCACATATGGTTGAGAGGAACCGGCTCCTCTCCCCTCTTGGTTGTTTCCCCTATTAGACCTCCCTTGGCCTTGTTGATGCGGCCTTTGATACCCTCATTGATCATAGCCTCTTTCACCTTGGTAGTTGGCCACATAATTGGCTTTTTCTTCCTCTTGGACGTTGAAACATTGATCTGGGTAGTACCCCTCTTGCCCTTGTTGAAGAAGAGTTAGGGAAGCACCCCTCGGGGTCACATAACTCATAGGAGCCACCAGATGACCGACATTTGTAACTTGGAGATTTCTACCTTGTTGATATTTTTCTCATTGGCTTATTTATCCACCTTGGAATTGTGACTAAGGACCTCAATGGAGGTGAGGATCCTAACCATCTTCTCATCTTGTTCTTTCATTCGCCTCATCATCATTGGATTCATTCCACCATCTCCACCAGGATTTTGTGCTCGGGATTTCCAATCTTGCAATTGCTTGCACACTTTGTTGAGAATCTCTTTGACTTCTTGATAAGATATATCGATGATTGCACCTTCACACAACTTGTTCACCGCAGATTGGTTCATTTTGTTCAATCCTTAGTAAAAGTATTATAATAACATGTCATCTCCAAAACTATGAGTACGGCATGAGAGTAGCACATCTAGGAAACTTTCCCAAGCCTCAGACAAGAAATCTTATGGATCTTTCTTAAACATGTAGATATTGTCCCTCATTGAGGCTTGTTTTCTCTTTGGCAAGAACTTTTCCAAGAATTTTTTGACGAGCTTACTCCATGTATAAATTGAGTTCTTGGGCAACATTTGCAATCATGCCTTGGCCTTTCCTTGTAGAGAAAGCAAAGACCCTTAGGCATAAATATTTATCTGTGATATGTGCCGACAAGTATAGACTATAAGTTTGAATGAAGTTTCTCAAATTCTCATTAGCATCATCGTGCTTGCCTCCACCAATGAACCAATTTTGTTCTAGCCCATGTAGAATCACTTGTGAAGTGTTGAAAGATGCATTTCCACGAATAGGTGGAGGAACAATGGCACTAGCAAAGCCTTCCATATCAACCTCCTCATCGGACTCATCATCTAAGTCTTACACGGGTTGGTTGTAGTTCAAACCACCTCTAACATTTCTTTGGTTCCGGTTGACATTGTGAACATTCTTTCGATTAGCATTACCTCATCGATTGGCATTCATACCACGGCCAGCCCGTTTTGCACCTCGGCCACCTCAGTTTGCATAGTTATCATCCCGATTGGCATTGCCCGCAACACTAACATTTGCTTGTACCCCATCATTTCCTTGAACACCCACATTCATGTCATCTTCATTGGCTACTATATTGTCAACTTGGGCACCAAGAACGTTGGCCCCAAGTCCATCATTAGCATGTTCACCAAGTCCATCTTGGTCTTTGACACCAAGATTAACTTTTTCATGTTCCTCCTCGGATTCTCCTTCATAACCATCCTCGTTATTCTCATAGGTATGGTTATAATTAGGGTTCCACAAAGCTCTATTAGGATTTCACCGCATTTACATGTTTCACCTACGCAAGGCAAAACAAAAACAAAAAGTAGAATGCTAGGATCTAAAAACTAATCAGCTTAATTAACTAATGTAACTCAATATTGAAACCATAGTTCCCCGGCAACGACGCCAAAATTTGATACACGTTCAATCATACACCATAAATTGTGAGGGACGGTTGTCAAAGATATATACCCAATATGAGTAGGGGTAGATTTCCTAAGGGAACTAGCTCGTCCAAGTGAGAGCGTCGCAAATAGGAAATCATATAATGTTAGTTGATAGTCCTAGAGATTAAGGATGTTTTTATATTAAAGCTATTGTAAACTAGTACACAAGAAAGTAATGTGTAGGTTATGTTTCAATAATAGGAAACCTAGGGGCATAAATGGCTATAGTGGTGTTCATCTAAGTAAAATACTTTCACCTACCTACCTCCGGTATGAATATGGTCGAGTCATTCTAAGGTAACCCCTAAAATTTGTCAGGCCTAAAAGGGGTCTACCTCACTATGCTCGCCAGAGCCATAGCTTGGCGCATAAAGGTCTAAATCATCGACCCAAGGAAAGAAGACCTCTTCTGAGTGTACCTTCTTTAGATGGGTCAAGCTAAAATTAGCCAACAAGACCAAAATCCTTGCTAGCTCAACTAATTTAAACTAGTTAATCCCTCCCGAGTCTTTAACTACTGAAATAGACATGTGTTGACACCCAATTTTGTCCCTCCTGTTTTTAAAGCAATAGTTTTCAAATTTTACACATAATTGTGTATTTATTCTTGCCCCGTCCATTCTTTCAAATTATCTTCTCATAATAGCTTGACAATCAAGGCCATTTTCGAAAGAATCATCTCAAGCCATAGCCATTTTTACAAGATGTGCGCTTCCATTTTAAAATTTCGCAATTACCTCCATTTTTGATAAAATTACCCATTCGTTGCAAATCCTAAAATACACTTTTTATGCGCTCCCTAGCCATTTTAATGCTTTAAAATTAATCTCATAATTTTCCTATGATTTTATACCTACTATATATAATTTTTATGCCTATTTTATACTAAATTATGCCTAATATACACTATTTATACACTATATATACATAAATACATATACACATATGCCTATACACATCATCATACATTTTTACACTTCAGCGCTTACGTGGATCGATCTCAGCCGTCCACGTGTGCCATCCAACGACTGAGATCAAATCTCCTATCCTACTCCCCAAACAACCCCCAAAACCCCCCATCAGCCCTTTCATTTCTCTTACCCACCCCCGATAATCACTCTCCCTTCTCTCTCATTGGCGAAATGCAACGCCACCACTGTCGATCGATTTTTCGATCAATTTGGCCAGCCAAATTTGGGGAAAGCGGTATCATCGTACTCCCCTCTTCACCCGCTACAAAATCCATATGCTTTCGACCACATTTAGACAAGGTCGATTCTTGACCCTTGTCGACTTGAGTCGTCATTGCCGGAAAAATACCTCCGACGGGGTCTAGAGTATTTTGACCGGTGTTATCACTTGAAAAAGGGTAAGAAACCCTTCACACAAAGCCGATTCGCGATGGGTGAATTTAACCCGATTCGGATTTGATAACAGGTAACCCTAACCCCTAATTTGCTTTCCTCCATGTGCTATGTCTGTGCCTAAAATTGCCCATTCTTTGGTATGTTTACATGATCGGTTGTTGATTAATTAGTATAAAATTGTCAATCTTGTTTTGTTTCATCGTTTCAACAGTGGTACTTATGCCTGAGTTTGCTTAGTTTCATCTGTGTGTAACATTGTTTAATTGATATTAGTGAGGGGTTGTATGATTAGTAATCTTACTTTTAATTCAGTAGGTTAGGTGGAACCTTGTTCTTAATTTGTTTGTATGCACTGAAATTGACATTCTCGTGGCCTATTGTTATTTATCACCATTACTGAAGATGTAGCTTAACACCCTCGATAATATATTCACCTTTAACATTGTGTTTTGACCCTTATTTTGTTATGATGCATGATCACATAGCTTATTTAGGCTAAAAAATTGGAATGGTCTGATTTAGACATGATTTAAGGGATTTCGACTAGGCTCAGTTTGAATTGGTCATTGGAAGTTAGTTTTGTTAATTGACAAAGTGCCAATTAGAGGCTGATTAAAATCTGTTAAGAAGACTAATTGATTTTGAATTCTGATTGTGTTTGTACAACCAGTTGTGAACCTAGACTTCATTTGGGATAAGGGAACGAGTCTCGGCTGGTTTAGGATTTGTTTCACCCTAAAACTTTTGGATTTATTAATCTTTATATGGAAGGGGTATAAAACTGACTTTCTTAACTATGGGAAGCAATATTCCCTCGCCTTCTTTGGCTCTTTTACCCGTTAGAACTAAGGTTTTCCTCACTCCTATATTAACTAGTCTCCTTTTATTCACAAGACAAGTTCAGACAATTGAAACACACTACTTACGGCTATACACATAAAAGCATACAGAGTATTACATAGACACACACACTGCACACTGCTCTTCTCTAATCCCTTTCCAAGATTATTGGGAAGGCGCTGTTCTCGTTTTGGACTCCGTCTTTGCAAGCCTCTAACACTGCTTGCCTTTTTCTTGGTTACTGCTACTCAAAGGGTACATCTTTACCCTAATCTTTGTTATCCATGACCTGTATCAGTTATACTTGAGTTTTCTGCATGCTCTCTCTTCTTCTGATGTCTCACATGGTCTGCACTTTCATCTAAAACTGTATGTACTTGTGGGTGCTTTTTGTGACCTCTGCTTCGTGTATACTTCTGTTTTGTCCACTGTTAATCCTTGTTTTGCAGCATGTGTGGATAGCCCTATGGCTATACCAGTTTTAATTTGCAGGATCCTCTCTTTAAGTGCCTTTGCGAGTCTGGTAGAGGGCTCTTCATGCCTGGAAAACTGAACCTAAAACTATATGCTGTGCACTGCCTAGCTATCACCTCTCTCTGATTCTTTATCCCCTTAGGAATTGCCCCCTATTTGTGTACAATTTGTTAGGGATCCTTCCTGTATCTATGATTAAAATAGGGTATACGACGTTGATGTTGTGTACTTGGCTATTCAGGGGCCACTTCTTTCTCCTAACTCCTGCTTCTATGTGTTGCATCATTTTAGGCTTTAACGTTTTTTTAAAATCAGTGTGACATTTGTATAATTAGAATAGAAGTCATGCAGATTGTTTGGTAAGACTTGCTGAAACATCAACATTGCTTCATTAAGTATCTTATAAAGATTTCAGAGTCAAAATTCGAAAGCATGTCTGTTTTACGATTAATTTTGAAACAGGGATTATTCTTTGCAAAACATGTTAAAATCGAACAGTCTTTGATAAAATTCGAAACTGCCCCTTTTTGCATAAGTAATCCAGGCCAAAAAATATTTTAAAACCTGGCATTTATGTGTAAAATGATTTTAAAAGCTTACTTCAGCTCCTATACACTAATCTAATAGTGTATACGGTGTATAAAGTAATTGGGGTCACTTATTCGCTTTATATATTTTTCCTAAAGTTAAAACTATCGTTTAGTCATGCACTTGCATGCTTATACATATACGTATATACTTTACGTGTGATAGCCCCTTTGTTTGCAATTTGCGTGCTTCTGTGAAGCTTGTTTTCAAAAACAGCCTCCCTTTCACCTATGTATTTCCAAAACTGATCCCTAAAGCAAAAATAGTTATTAAGGTCAGGGCTCAAAAATTAATGACGAGTCACACCGACCCTAAATGAGTAACATTTCGTTTTAAAAACAACAACCATTTGGTTTTGGCCTAAATCTGAAAAATGTTTATGAAATCGCTCATTTGTGCAAAATTGTTTAAAGTGTGAGAATTGCACAAGCAAGCTGAAATTTGAACATCCTTTACATGTTTAAACATACTTACGATTAGGCGTTTGTATTAGAGGCCATAAACTGTGATTAGGCTTAAGTATAGGTCGTGTATGAAACTTGTTTGCCTATGTGTGGATTAAACTGTATAGACATATTATTTTCATTGAATTAGATACGAGTTTAACCTTCCAAGTTAGTATTATATGATACCACTCACAATTTTATCCTAAAATATAGACTCGGACGGGAACCACCTTTCGTGGGACTCGGGGTAGTGCCTAACACCTTCTCCTCTGAGTCATTTGGACTTCTTACCCTTTCGAATCTCTGAAAACTAGACTAGTGTAATAAACTTGACATTAGACATTTAGGTGGCCTAATACACCTTAGAAGACTATATTAGGTGGCGACTCCAACATTTGAACTCAAACGAGTTACCCAGTCAAATCCGAAACCCGACTCGCCTCGACTTGAGTCTAAAATCAGGTATGACAGAATGGCGACTCCGCTGGGGATAATCAATGTCCTAACCACAACGAGTCTTTACTTTTGGGATTTATTTGATTATTATCTTGCTATTCATATTATTATTATTTTACTAGCTTGGTTTCTTTTTTGTTTTTCTTTTTTCCCTTCATTTATTTATTTATATTGAATTTGAAATTTGATGTAACATTTGGCATATTTCACTCATACTCCCCCACTCCTGGGAAACGACACTTTGCACACACACGTGCGATTACGTGGATCCCACGGTTGTTTCACCACCAAAACACCTTTTAGGAGGGACATTTTGAAATATAGTTGGTCCGTGGTACAACCAACAATTTCAAATGATCCCACTCCTTGGCCATCCGCCTTGGGGAACCGTGTCTAGAATCACACCACTCTTTGAATGTAATGAGCATGCATCATACCATAGGAAGGGCTCCCCGTGAGCCGGCTAGTCTTCAACTTGTCCAAACTACCTAACGGGTTTCTAACCCCGAAGGGACGTTTGGACATGCTGATGTGCATTTGAGAGAAAAGGAAAAGAAAAGAAAAGAAAAAGGGAGTGAAAAAAAAAGTGAGACGAGAATAAAAACGCATTTTTAATTTGCCCAATTATTCTCAAGGGGAGGGGATTTTAATCCTTTATTTTTTCTTTTTTCTGTATAGGTCACAATGAGTCAAAAATTTCATCATTTTGGAATGACTATGGCCGCGCCTCTTTTGTTAACCAGTTGGTGGAGTAACTTGTCACTAGGTGAGCAAACCGAAGTACGTCAACACTTGGGTCATTTGATTTCACTATTAGAAATGAAAATGTGTAGGGAGATGATTGAAGCATCAGTGTCATTTTGGGATGAAGAACTGAATGTGTTTAGATTCGGGGATGTCGAATTAACACCTTTGTTGGAAGAAATAGGAGGGTTCGTATCACACTCGGGTTTAGACAAACATCGTTGGCAAGGGGGTCGCATACTAGCACCTAGCGTCCCCACAGCTGAAGAGTTTCGTAAAAAGTTAGGGATGGTGGCGAGTGTGAATGTGGAATTTTTACAACAAAAGAAAATACCCTTTTCCTACTTCTACACTCGGTTTGGGTATTTGAGCGCGTTCGACAACCATAAGAAAGAGTTGGAGTCCTACAGTGATTGGAGGAGAGTTAGACTGTTCGCATTTGCTACTCCCTCTGTCCCAAAATGAGTGTCTTCTTTTCCTTTTTTGTTTGTCCCAAAATGAGTGCCTCTTTCCTTTTATGGCAACTCTTTAAATCTAAGATTTGTTTTGGTCCACAGGATTTAAAGACACTGGCCCACATTACACACACCTTTCATTTTACAGCACAGGATTTAAAAGTCTTTATTTTTTTCTTAAACTCTGTGCCCAGTCAAACCCAGACACTCATTTTGGGATGGAGGGAGTATTTGTTTCTTAGGAGTAATGGTGTTCCCCGAAAGTGCGAGTCACGATATATGTTCAAGGCTTGTCATGGTCGCCGATGCGGTATTCAATGGAATTTATGGTTACCGTTATACCATAATTCTTATGATAGTAGCAGACATTTACCGGGCTTTGGGTTGTTGCAAAAGAGGAGCAAAATATTTTCAAGGTTGCAATCTTCTACTACAAGGATGGTTCTAAGAGCATTTGAGGAATGTGAAGGGAGTACAAGAACTGTCTAAATCGACTGATTCCAACTATTTGGTTGGACAACGATATAGGGTTCCAAAATTTAGGCAACCAAGCAGCACGGAGAAATGGGTAAATTTGTTTGAAAACATAACGAAGGACTCAATTTAGTGGATGTTCACTTGGTTTCCTCATCAGATTTCATCATTAGCTCTGAGAAGGTATCCTTTGTGATACTTATGGGATTAAGAGGTCTCCAACCTTACCAACCATTGAGAGTGATGAGGCAAGCAGGGAGGAAGCAAATCATACCATTGATGTAAGACAAGAAAGACTATCTGTTTGATTACACTGGAGATGTTGTTCCGAGGGTCAAGAGTATTAGAAAATACTGGGTGGGAAGACAAGTCATGGGAGAAGCATCGCTAGTACCAGATAGATACAACGCTGGATGCGAACCAAACTACGAAAGCTGGTTACGCTATAGTATAAAGGGAAATGTGGTAGTGGGGCCAAGTCGAGGGAATGACATAAGAGATCGTGAGGCGGAAGCTCAAATTCGATACCGAGAATTCATGTTGAAAGCTGTCAAAATGGATAAGGAGAACAAAGAGGAGATCGAAGTGTGGAAGAAACGTACATTAGAGCTAGAGGAAAAGATAGAGGCGTTGGAGACAAAACTTGAACAGTGGAACTCGGAGTGTGCAGAAATAGATATTTTGCACTTGGTAGCGGCTAAGGGATACTTAACCAAAGCTATCGAAGAGGTTAAGGAGATTACACAAGAAGAAAAGAGAGCCAAGCTGGAGAAGGAGCGTGCTGCCTTGTCAAAGTGTCATTTTCATTTTTTCTTTTGTATTTTACTTTTTCGAAAGTCATCATGTACTGATTTTCAAATTTTGGGAAATTTATGTGAATAATTGGCAACAAAATGTGTATTTATTTTCTTTGCATAATGACAAACTTAGGAAGGCTATACGTCCTTGGTACGTAATAGTCCATTAGTAAGCCTACGTCCAAATGTCGAAAGCGTTTTTAACCCGAAAATTACAAATTGCATCTCTGCATGGATTCGAAGAAACGTTTGCACAAAACATTGATCGTCTGTCTAAACATGATCAAAACTATAAGAATGTTTTGGTCTTTACCTTTTCTTGTTTTGTTTTTAGACTATGGCTGCAAGAGATACACTCCAATTTGAGATTGTTTCCCGACCTCCTCACTTGATCAGACTCTGGTGGGAAGATTTGGCTATTGTCCGCAAGGCTCACGTTCAAAAGGTGTTGGGGAATTGGTGGCTCTCAAGGCCTACACTGCCATGCCTGGTTTGGTAGAAGCTGCTACACACTTCTGGGACTACAAAAGGGCGGTCTTTCACTTCAATGGTTTGGAGTTCGCACCAATGTTGGAAGAATTTGGAGGACTAGTAGGGTTAGAGCCTGGACCCGAGACTATGATTTATCCCCGAGACGTGGACCCTAAGGAATTCATTGAACTATTGGGTGCTCCTTATGATCCATACGTCAAAGGGGTGCATGATGGAAAAGTCACGTTGAAGTACTTGCATTCTAGGTTTGGAAATCCAACACTTAGGCATGATTGGACTGGGGCATGGGAAATTCAAGAGTAGGAGTGGTTCGAATCCCATGCTTTCATTGTTTCTTTTCTGGGAAGCATGGTTTGCCCCGAGAAGGAAGGAAAGATCGACATAAGGTTGGGAAGAGTGGTAGAGGGGTTACGTAGAGGTGCTTTCAAGCATCAAGTAAGCTTGGTTCCAATGATTCTGGGGGATATTTACCGGGCTCTAACCAAATGTAGAAAAGGAGGAGATTTCTTCGAGGGATGCAACCTGTTGCTGCAAATATGGTTACAGAGCATTTGCATAGCGTCCGTCCCTGTCAGTCCGGTAGCACCAAAACCATCTTGGAAAGGAGGGATCCACTCACATAGCACCCGCATGGCTGGAACAGTGGCATGGGATGACCCAGCAAACATGGAAGGATGGTACACCAAGTTCGAGGAGTTGCAAGAGGTACAATGGGTAATTGAGAACTGTGTCGGCTTCGTTGTTTCCATACAAGGTCAAGACATCACTTTCTTGACATTGATTGGATTCCGAGGAACTTATCACTATGTTCCTCTAAGAATCCTCTGACAATTGGGAATGACACAACAAACTCCGCAATTGACTGAGGGGACAAGCTTCAACGTTGACATAAAGGACATCGAGCATCCGATGGTTGGCACTATATTGACAATGTGGGAAAAGAGGCTCACTATGCAGTTTTGTCGTGGCCGAGATAGTAGGGTGAACCCCGCAGCTACTCTGGCTTATCCTCAATGACTCAGTGAAGATAAGGCAAGATTCCGATCTAAGACTACACTAAAAAGGAAAACCAAGGCTCCGAGTGCTGCTGAAAAATACAAGAAGCTGAGACACGGGTTTTGATCAAGGAACGAAGGAGTTAAAGGTCACACAAGAGAGGGAAATGAGGAGACAATACAAGGATAAGATCAAAGGGGATGAACTCAAGTATTGGACCGGCAAGGTCATGGCTGCAAGGCAAGCTACTGGGAATTTACAAGATTTGCTCAAGGGATGGGGAGAGTATTTTAAGTCAGTACCACTAGAGGAGAAGGAAGCAAAAGGAATAGAAATCTGCGAGTTCTTCATGAAAGCTCTTGGTGACATAGAAGCTGGGAAGGACCTGATGGAGACATTTGCTGATCCTCCACCCATGAGCTTGGTTCACAAGCCCAAAGAAGAGGTCAAAGAGAAGAAGGAAAAAGAGGACGCTGGAACTGATGCTTGATCTGAAGCCTCTTTGCTTGGCACGTGGTCTGGTCTTATTGAGTCGAGTCGTCTTGTCCCTTTTGTCTTTGTTTTCATTTTAATCTAGTCGTTGTCTTAAATTAGTGGTTGTAATAAAGCCAAGCAAATTAAATAAAATTTCATTATTTTTGGGTTTTTAGACTGTTGATGATTATGCTTATGCAAACGAAATGATGTGTTTGGTGCAAACGTTACTTCGAATCTTCGATAAGCCTACCTCTGGCACAAAAGTGGTCCCATGCATGATAGGACGCGATTTTATTCAAACTAACATATACTCACATTCTCTTTCTTTGTTTTTGATGTATCAGTCCCCAAGTCCCTGCTAGTTTGGGTTTGTGCATTCTGGCCGTGCCTCAATACCGGTTGAGATCCAGTGGATCAATCCCAACACCTCCCCCTTTACCAACAAGGACAAGGACGAGACGAAATATCATGGCTGAGTTTGACAAAGTTGGAAATGGAACTCCTGAGAAGCATGGTGTGGTTGCTTACGAAGACTATGCCAAGTTGGAACAGAGGCTGTTCGAGTTGGAGAATAGGATCCTTCTTGCCCGTACTGATGAGATCATTGAACCAAACAAGACTACTCGCCCTCACGGCAAAGATCCACTCTACCCTGAAAAATACATTCCTTACCCTACCTACACTGCACCACCAAAAGCACCACAAAACAACTTACCCTCATTCACCATTGAAACAAAAACCATCGCATCGCCCACCAAAGATCATGAAATGTATGCATGGACCAAAGAAAACCCACACAACACCAAAGAGCAAGTCCAATGGCTGGTAGAGAAGTTCAAGTAACTCCAAGACACCAAAGGAACCCAAGGGCTAGCTTATGAGGACCTCTGCTTATATCCTGACTTGAAGCTGCCCGAAGGTTATAAGACACCCAAGTTCAACATGTTCGACGAAAGTGGAGACCCAATGGCTCATTTAAGATCTTACTATGACAAGTTGATTGGAGTTGGACATGACGAAAAGATCCGCATGCAGCTGTTCAACCGCAGTCTGACCGGAGATGCACTAGTATGGTAATCTAAGCAACAAATAAAGAAGTGGACGAGCTGGGAAGCAATGGCTGGAGACTTCGTCGACAGTTTTGGGCACAACACTGATGCTATGCCCGATCGATTCTACTTAGAGAAATTGAAGAAGAAGCCCACTGAGACGTTTAGGGAATTTGCAACTAGATGGAGGGCTGAAACCGCCAAGGTCCAACCTTCCATGGAAGACACCGAGATAGTGGCAACCTTCATCCGCATACAAGAAGACGTCTACTTTGATAAGATGGTGAATCTGCAAGATAAGAAGTTTGGAGATTTGATCAAAATTGGGGATATGGTCGAAAATGGACTGAAGACTGGAAGGATCGTTAGCTTGGCTGCACTACAAGCCACTAACAAAGACCTGCAAGCTGGAAGCACTACCACATCAAGGAAGAAGAAAGACGATGTCTCCTTTGTGGCCGCATCACTTGACCGCTCCCCTACCCATAACCACTACTACCGAACACCTCCTCCATCCTACCCATACATACCACCCACATCCACCTACCCAGTCTACAACACTCAGCCCATGTACCAAAACCCACCACCACAAAGACCGACATACCCACAAAGTCCCAACTACCAAAACACCAATACCTATTCACCAAGGCCTCAACCAACCCAAGACCCAAAAGAAACTACACCCCACTGGCTGAATCTCGCACTCAGTTGTTCGAGAGACTCAAAGCAGCTGGTCATATACTACCCGTGCCATTCAAAAGGCCTGATAGGATGACACCCTATTTTGACCAAACCAAAACCTGTGCTTATCACTCTGGAGGACCTGGTCACGATACTGGAAAGTGCTATGCTTTGAGGGATAAGATACAAGACTTGATCGATCAAAAGGTGATACATCTGAAGACTCCGAACATGCACAACAATCCTCTGCCTAATCATGGAGACAATAGAGTGAATCTGATCGATTTGGATGAAGAATGCAACTTGGAAGGGACCATTGTTAAGGCAAAGGAAGATGTACCAACAACTGCTTTAGTTGCTCAAGCCGCTACAGCACCAGAGCCCATCGAGGTGGAAGTGGCTCCCAAATTCTATGTTGATGTGATTCCCCCATACAACGACAAGGCGGTACCATGGGATTCCGAAATGGAGAGGAAGAACAAGTCGACGATTGAGACTGTCGCTGCACAAGGGATGACTAGGAGTGGAAGGATTTACACTTCCTAGCATCTTGTTCAAGATAGACGAGACATCAGTGAGGAGGAGTCCGAAGGGTTGTGGAAGAAGGTACAAGCAAAGGAGTATTCTGTGGTTGAACACTTGAGCAAGACTCCAGCGCAAATCTCTATTTTAGCCTTACTCCTCAAATCGGAGAGCCACCGAAATGCTTTGATGAAGGTGTTGGACGAAGCACATGTTCCGGTAGACACCTCAGTTGAAAACCTGGCTAGCATGGTTGGACAAGTCATGGAGGCCAACCGAATTGCTTTTCACGAAGATGAGCTACCACCTGAAGGATTGAGTCACAACAAAGCTTTGCACGTTACTATTAAATGCAAAGATTGGTTCGTAGGAAGAGTCCTGATCGATGGAGGTTCTGGTGTGAACATATGCCCATTCATCACTCTGAAGGGAATGTGAATTGACCAAGGCAAGATAAGGGAGAGCGACATGAAGGTAAAGGCATTCGATGGATCGCAAAGAAGCAGCATTGGAGAGATTGACCTAACTATCATGGTCGGTCCGTGGAGTTCACTGCTGAATTTCACGTCATGGACATCTCTGCTTCCTATAATCTATTGTTGGGGAGGCCTTGGATCCATATGGCTAGTGCGATGCCTTCCACACTGCACCAAACAGTGAAGTTCGAGTGGGACCATAAAGAGGTGGTAGTGTTCGGTGAAGGGAACAACTCAATCTACAATGAGCAAACCATACCAGCAATCGAAGAGAATGCTCTTGATGGGCAGACGTTCTATACTGTAGAGCTCGTGGGAGTAGTGCAAGGCACTTGAAGAGGACGCCGCAAGAACTACAACTCAAGTTGGAATCCCACATACACAATCCAAAGGGGGTATACTGCACACTTTGCTCCCAAGTTGGTCAACACACCACCTGGGGTTGAAGAAAAGAAGAGGAACTTTTACAGCGCCTACTGGGATGGCCGAGGCAAAGGTTATGAAGAGAGGAATTTGGTTTGGGAGCCAGTCATATCTGATTGGGGTGTGCCCTCATGCGAATTTCGTGAGACTTTACCATCTAAGACAGAGAAACGACCAATGCACCCACCTAATGCCCGTCCCAATTGGAAGCGCATCTCTGAAGAAACAAAGGGAAAGCAAGTGTGGATACCCAAGGCACCCAAACCTATGGAGGTGATAATTGAAGAGCCATATGTACTCCCACAACCCGCAAAATGGCCCGGAGACTGGGTCGTGGGCATCATGATTAAGCAAGGATATGAACCTGGTAAAGGGTTGGGCAAGAACTTGGATGGCATGGTTGAGCCGATCAGAATTGTGATGAGGCCCGACAATGAGAAGGCTGGCATAGGTTACATTGTGACCTACGAGAAGAGCATGGAAGAAGCGTAACTGAACTTCAAGTTCTATAAGAAAAGCGCCAAGACTCTCTTACATATTTTCGTCTCGTCTGGATACTTGGATTCCTGTATGATCCTGGAAGAATATGTTGAACCTTCTAGACTGACAAAGGCTGGATCTGGAGCCGTACTGAACAACTGGATCAGCAACCGGGCCCGAGCTTACCGTGGACCTTGGTAGAGCTGGGGGAATAGAATCTATTTTATGTTTTCTAAAATAAAACCCGACTTTGAGTAGTGGAATTTTCATTTTTCTTTCTTTCTTGTTGCACATGTCTCCCTACAAACTTTGTTTTGCAAGGATTCATAAATAAAATATCACACTATTTACCGTTTAACTTTTGTTCTAATAATCCCATTGAGTCCACAATCGCAACGTGTAACGAAATAATGGAGTTTGAGGAAACTGGAGTTGATTATGATGATTTTGATGAAACCACACAAGAAGAAATTGAAAGATTTGAAAACAAACCTAGTGGAAACTGAGGTGATAAACCTAGGAGATGAAGAAATTGTGAAAGAGACAAAGATCAGTGTGCATCTCACCGCCGAAGATAAAAAGCGATATACTGAGTTTCTTAAAGAATACGAGGACGTATTCGCCTGGTCGTACGATGACATGATTGGCATAAGCACGGATGTGGTAGCTCACAAAGTACCTATCAATCCGGGCTTCCCACCGGTCAAGCAAAAGGCCCGAACTTTCAAGTCATCGGTTCTGTTGAAGATTGGTGAGGAGGTAACCAAGCAGCTCAATGCAGGGATCTTGAAAACAGTCAAATATCCAACTTGGTTGGCTAACATTGTCCCAGTGCTGAAGAAAGATGGGAAACTCCTAGTTTGTGTAGATTACAGAGATCTGAATAGAGAAAGTCCGAAGGATGGTTTTCCCTTGCCAAATATACACATCCTGATTGACAATTGCGCGAAACATGAGCTACAATCCTTCGTAGACTGTTTCGCCGGTTATCATCAAGTGCTCAAGGATGAGGAAGATGCCGAGAAAACAGCTTTCACTACCTCTTGGGGGACTTATTGCTATAAGGTTATGCCGTTTGGATTAAAAAATGCTGGAGCAACTTACATGAGGGCGAGGACGACTATCTTCCATGACTTGATGCACAAAGAGATATAAGTCTACGTGGATGATGTGATCATCAAACCGAAAAAGAGTTTAGAACACCTTGACAACTTGCGCAAGTTCTTTAATCGCTTGCGAAAGTATAACTTGAAGTTGAATCCAGCTAAATGTGCTTTTGGTGTTCCGGCAGGGAAGCTTCTGGGTTTCATCGTCAGTAGAAGGGGTATCGAGCTAGATCCGTCCAAGATCAAAGCCATCAAAGAAATGCCGCCGCCAAAAAACAAGAAAGAGGTCATGAGCTTCCTGGGAAGGCTCAACTACACCAACCGGTTCATAGCACAATCCACTTTCATCTGCGAGCCAATCATCAAGTTACTGAAGAAAGACACAGCAATTGAGTGGACAGAGGTCTGTCAAAAAGCATTTGATCAGATAAAGAAGTACTTGTCTTGCCCGCCTGTGCTGGTTCAACCCGAGCCTGGGCGACCTTTGATCTTGTACCTGTCCGTGGTAGATTTGGCATTTGGTTTCTATTGGGGCAACATGACTCAACTGGAAGAAAGGAGCAAGCGATATACTTGACTTTATCAACTGCTTGTTGGATTAAATCCGGACCTATCAATTGAGAACTCGCCATCCTCAAACCATCCTATAGGAGACCTGCATTTGTGCCCATACAAAGCTTCATATGGCGCCATCTGTATACTAGAATGGTAGCTATTATTATACGCAAACTCTATCAATGGTAGATGATCACTCTAGCTGCCTCCAAAATCTAACACTCAAGCTCTAAGCATATCTTCTAATATCTGAATGGTCCGCTCAACCTGTCCGTCTATCCGTTGATGAAATGTTGTACTCAAATTCACCTGTGTCCCTAAACCTGTCTGGAATAATCGTCAGAAATTAGCTGTAAAATGTGCGCCCCTGTCTGAAATGATAGATACTGGAATACCATGTAGGCGCACTATCTCTCTTATATAACGTCTAGCATAATCCTCCTCTATATATGTAGTTGTAACAGGCAAGAAATGAGTTGATTTAGTAAGCCTGTCAACTATAACCTAGATAGAGTCATACCTGCTCCACGTACGGGGCAAGCCTGTAATGAAGTCCATATTCACTGCTTCCCATTTCCATGATGGACTCTCTATTTCCTGCAATAAGCCACTAGGTTTTTTATGCTCGATTGTAACCTGCTGGCAGATAGGACACTGAACCACAAATTCTGCTATGTCACGCTTCATTCCATCCCACCAATAAATCTGCTTAATATCATGGTACATCTTAGTCGAACCTGGATGAACAATGTATCTGGAATAATGTGCCCCTGTCATAATCTGTCCACGTAAATCTGCAACATCAGGAACACAAAGTCTATCTTTATACATGAAAACCCTGTCACTAGTAATCCTGTATGGTGATTTTGGTTTTTTTTCTGGCTATCTGTCTGTATTGAACTAGAACTAGATCCTCATACTGACGCTGTTTTACTTCTGTCACTAGGCAAGTAGTGGCTGCGTTCTGAACTGTAACTCCTGCGTCTTCTAAATCTATTAATCTGACTCCTATGCTGGCCAACTGGTGGAGTGCATGAGTTAACTCTCTTTTCTGTGGTTGTAAATAAGATAGACTATGCATAGACTTACGATTAAGGGCATCAGCAACAACATTTGATTTACCCAGATGATAAAGAATGTCCACGTCATAGTCCTTCAGCAACTCTAGCCACCGCCTTTGTCGTAGGTTTAGCTCCTTCTGCTTAAATATGTACTGGAGGCTCTTGTGGTCTATATAAATATCAACATGAACCCCGTACAAATAATGTCCCCAAATCTTTAATGCATGAATGACTGCTACAAGCTCCAGATCATGGGTAGGGTAGTTCTGCTCGTGCTTTTTCAGCTGCCTGGAAGCATATGCAATTACTCTTCCGTGCTGCATCAAAACACAACCAAGACCAATTTGAGAAGCATCACAGTAAATAACATAGCCCTCAGATCCCTTTGGAAGTGTAAGCACTGGAGCCGTTATCAACATTTTCCTTAGTTCTTGGAAGCTGTGCTCACAAGAGTCTGACCACTGAAATTTGGCTACTTTCTGTGTCAATTTGGTCAGTGGAGCTGCAAGGGAGGAAAATCTTTCCACGAACCTTCTGTAATAACCTGCCAAACCCAGAAAACTACGTACCTCTGTTGGCGTCGTAAGTCTGGGGCCAATTTTTCACAGCCTCGATCTTCTGGTTATCTACTTTAATTCCTTCTGCTGAAACTATGTGGCCAAAAAATGCCATTGAATCTAATCAGAATTCACACTTCGAGAACTCAGCGTATAATTGTTGCTCCCGAAGAGTACCTAATACTGTGCGTAAATGCTCTGCATGTTCTGAGTCAGACTTTGAATAGACGAGAATATCGTCAATAAATATAATCACAAATAAATCCAGATAAGGCCTGAATATGGTATTCATCAGATCCATAAAAACTGCAGGGGCATTAGTGAGTCCAAACGACATCACTAAAAACTCATAATGGCCATACTTAGTCCTGAATGCAGTCTTAGGTATATCAGATTCTCTGACTCTAGCCTGATGGTAGCCTGATCGCAAATCTATCTTTAAGAAGCACTTGGAACCTTAGAGCTGGTCGAACAAGTCATCAATCCTGGGCAGAGGGTATTTATTCTTGATTGTGACTTTATTCAGCTGTCTGTAATCTATGCACATGCATAGAGAGCCATCTTTCTTTTTCACAAATAATATCGGGGCACCCTAGGGGGAAATATTGGGTCTGATGAGGCCTTTATCTAATAAATCCTTCAGTTGCTCCTTAAGTTCTTTCAGTTCTGCTGGTGCCATCCTATAGGGAGGAATGGATATGGGCCGCGTACTTGGTACTACATCAATAGGAAAATCAATCTCTCGCTCTGGAGGAAGACCAGGTAACTCATTTAGAAACACATAAGGGAACTCATTCACTACCGGAACTGACTCAAAAGTCGACGTCTCCTTCTTTGAGTCTCGAACATGAACAATATGATATAAGCAGCCTTTTGCGATTAGCTTCCTTGCCTTAAGGTAAGAAATAAACAGACCCTTTGGCGATGCAGAAACACCATGCCACTCTATATCTAATTCTCCTGGAAAGTGAAACTGGACTATCTTCGCTCTACAACCAACGTTAGCATAACAAGAAGACAACCAATCTATACCGAGAATAACATCGAAATTAACCATTTCTAGCTCAATTAAGTCACTTGTAGTGCTACAGTCACCAATCATCACTGTGCAACCTCTGTAAACACGCCTGGCTACTACAGAATCTCCAACAGGAGTGGCTATCTCAAATGGTCTAATAGCCTCTGGTACTATTTTGAATTTAATTGCTAAAAAGGGAGTAACATATGATAGTGTAGAACCAGGATCTATCAACACATACGCATAGAGAGAATTTACCGACAGAATACCTGTGACTACGTCAGGTGAATCCTCTTGGTCCTGTTGACGAATAAGAGATAGGTGCGGTTCTGAGTACCGCCTGCTGTAGGAGCTCCACTTCGACTTCTACCACGATCTGTTGGTGCCTGAGAAACTTGCCCTTGAGGGTGTGCTGGTGCTGAGGAAGCTACTGATGATCTAGCTGGCTGGGCTGCACCACTACCACCTCTAGTCAGGCAATCTCTCATGAAATGGCATGCCTCGCGACAAATATAACAAGTATCAACTCCTAACTAACATGGGCCCAAGTTGCATCTACCACAATCTGAGCATCTGGGATATGTCTGACTGGCCAGTATAGAAGTACCACGGCGCTGAAATCCTGAAGTCCGTGATGCCTGACTAGCTCTTGACTGAGGAGGTCTATCAGATCTCAGGCCACAGGACTGTGGAGGTATACTAGCTGGTGGCTGTCTAACACTCTGCTGTCTACTCGCTCCAGACGTCTCTCTAAATGAACCAAAAAAATTTCCCCTCTTATGTGACACTCTATCCCTGTCGGCTCTCTGCTTCTGCTTCCTCTCTTCAAGTGATAAAGCAAACGCCTGAATGCGTGATATGCTCATACCTTGCTGCATAGCAACAGTCATACACTCGTTCACAGGCGTGGACCTAGTCCCACTACATACCTGTGAATTCTATCCTCCATACTCGCTACCACAGTGGGGGCAAACCTTGCTAAAGAATTAAAGCGATAATTATACTCTTCTACAATCAAAGTTCCTAGTCTCAAGGTCAGGAACTGATCAACACGTGCTCTTTGTGTCTCTATAGGCATATACTGATGAAGGAAGGCATCCGAGAATTCCTTCCAAGTCGTCGGAGTAGCATCTGGCCCTCTAGATAGCTCCCATGTATGATACCACCCTGCTGCTAGGTCACGCAATCTGAATGTAGCCAACTCTAATGACTCTGTCTCTGACACTTGCATGACCCTCAACACCCTAGCTATCCTCACTAGAAAATTCTGAGGGTCCTCTCCTGTATGGGATCCAGTAAAGACTGGAGGCTCTAGTCAGATAAAATCCCTGATCCTGGATCCAGTATCTCCCTGGGCATCTGCACTATGCTGTCTAGTCTGAGCAACTATAACACTGGTCAATAATCTGATGGCATCCCTCACTTCCTGCCCTTGACTATCAGGCTGAGGAGCTGGAGGTATGGTAGCTGCAGTGCCTCTAATATCGCCCTGAACTAAAGGGATCTGTGAGATCTCATATGGAACCTCAGGTCTGGGCTCCTCACTCTCATCCACCTCGGGTGGAACTCTACTAGTACCCTGGCCGGCAATAGCCTTGCCCTTCTGAGCAGCTGCTAGTTTCTTCGGCGGCATCGCTGTATTCATAACATTACGGTTAAAGGTGAATTCTAAAATCATGGCCCTGTCGCACGATCTAGAGAAGAAAGAAAGACAACCATTCTGAAATACCTCGTAGCCTCCTGTTCATAAGTATGACGCGCCACATACTCCTGAACAAGACTCTACTAGACACGGCCTGTAGACACCCTAGGACTGAACTGCTCTGATACCACTTTTGTCACGTCCCAACCTAGGCCCGTGGCAGAAATCTACACTGAGTGTCGATCATCAATAAACCCACTAATAATATATTAATAATAGAGATAAGCTGGCAACCTGGTCATATATACATATATATCTGCTGAAAGAATAAAGTCTGGTAATATGACACGACTAACACACGCTGACATTCAAAACATACTGACAGAACCACAAAGGGACACATCTACAGGCCTCTAAGAGTGCTGAACTGAATATACAAAGGACGGGACAAGGCCCCGCCATACCTACACGACATCTGTACAACATACCAAAAGTAGTAAACTCCGGATGGAGACGGAATGACTCCAACAACTGGTAGATAGCCTACTAACGTGGCTCAGGGTCTGATCTCTCTGTACCTACGCGGCATGAAATGCAGCACCCCAGAAAAGGGCGTGAGTATGATATGTACAAAGTATGTAAGGCATAAGCATATAATATATCATAGCCAAATGAAACTGTAAGACTGGAATATAAATATGTAAATATGAGCTGGAGCATAGCAATGTAGTTGGAAATCTGAAGAACGTACTAAACATGATCCGAATATGAACTAAAGTCTAGCTGAATCTGAAACTGAAGACTGAGCTGAACTATACTGATAAATGATTGTAATATGACTGATAACTGGTAACTACAAACTAGAACTGATAGCTGTCAACTGATACTGATACTAAGAACTGGTGGCTGATAACTGGTACTGAGCTAAAACTGAACTATTATCTGAACTGGTACCTGTCTGGTGTTATGGGCTATATCCCCCCAAATCAGGTAACTGAACATCTGAACTAGCATCATGTTTAGTCATGCGGTGTATACTGTGGCTATATATGCGTATATAACAAACCTAGCGGGTGTTATGGGCTATGTCCCCCCCAGCGAGTTATATCTAGTCTCTCTGGTCAGAGTGTGTGAATGACACCCAGTCACACTAGGTGTTTCACACTCTCGCCTGAACTAGAGAGGCTGTGGCCCCCAGACGGGTAGTATCACACGCGATCGGACTGTGTGTCAAATGTCCAGCCTCTATGGGGGACTCCAAATCACACATAATATGATCACAATATAAGCACAAGCATGTATACGGCATAACACATGTAGCAACTAATAGATATGGACTCAAAGGTGTTGCATCCGATGTTTACCAAACCGGTTAAGGTTTGAAATAGGGCTCGACTTATTGGGTAACTCACGGGTAAAGAGTTTGAGTCGCCACCTAACATATTTTTAACTAGGCGTATTAGGGCACCTATTTTGTTTCTAGCCAATTTTACATATTAACTCCGAAACTTAGTCTACGAACCAGAAATCTAGGTAAGGGTTCAAATTAACCCGAGAGGAAGGGGTTAGGCACCTCTCAGGCTCCACCAAATATGGTTCACCGGCCGGACTAACTAATTGGGGATTCTAAATATGACTAGGCAATATACAAGTTATAATTATTAAATTAAACAAAAGACTCTTTTCTACTAATTGTTTTCTTCCTTAGGGTACTTCAACGAAATAGACCTTGCAAAAAATAAATTAACTTAGTTAGTTATATCAAAATGAAATAATAATGATTAAATAAAAGTAATATAATTTAAAAGGTATCTTCGAGAGCGTAATCTTCAAGATTATTTTGTACCTCGCAAAAAAAATGAAAATGAATTAGTACGTCAATTAATAATTATAACAACAATAATAATAATAATAACAAAAGTAATGAAAATGAAATAATTTTTCTTCTAGTGGTCCTCTTTTAAAATAAGTCCTTGTCTCTTATCCATTTTTACCTCGCAAACATATAAAGAAAATAAGTTAATAATAATAATAATAATAATAATAATAATAATAATAATAATAATAATAATAATAGTACAAAATATCAAGATTAGTAATAAAAATAAAATAAAAGGGGAAAGGGATTTTATAAAACTGTAGGCTCAGGTATGTATGAATCTGCTAGAGGTTAGGGACGTCGGTACGACTGCAAACACGCCGGCCGCTCGCGTTGCCATGCCAAATGCTGGTCCCACCACTCCATCACCGGCTCGTCTTGTAATTACGGCTCATACAAGTCATCATAGCCTATTTTAAGGGACACGGGGTAAGGGACTGTTTTAATGTAGTATCCATTCGAATCAGTGCATAGGCCTCAAATAAATGTGCATAGTTATTCTCCTTGGCCATGTTTAGCATAATAAATTATCCATATTAGTACATAACCAGTACGTAATATAAAAGGAAGCTGCACAATCCTCAAATAAAACAGTCAGTACCAAATAAAAATAGTGAGACCCAGTTAAGCAATAGATCGGGTCACAACAACAAGGTAAGAATAGAATCAGTCAACAGAAAACTCTATGTCATCAACGATAGAGACAACAGGAACAATACAGTGAGCCATCAAGATGAAACAATGGAAAAAATACAATAACAAACAATGGAGCTCTCAAGCGAACATATTGATATGACTGGGCCAAGAAGAAAGGGAGCAATGCCTGGCGGATCTCGGCGGTAACTCCGGTGATCTCGCCGGCGTCACTGCCACCCTTGATCCCATTTTTCTTTAACCTTCTTCCTGTCAACAATAATCAAATAACAAGAGATCAGAGCGAAAAAAGAAATCGCATAAGACAGAGAAATAGAGAACCAACGATGGGGTTCCCGATTCAGGTCTCGTTTTGTACTACTCCCTATTTTCGATCTGTTTTTCTGTCAAGGATGATGGTGTATATGTGATGGTTCTGAATTCTTGTAATGGTTTTTCTCCGTTGGTTTTGTTCTGGTTTCCGTTGGTGTTATCCCCGTTTGCAGGTGGGTGTGTGATGTTGTGTGTTTCGGTGGACAGTGGGTGTGACTGCGGGTGGATGCGTGTGTAAAGGAGGTTGAGAAGATCGGTCTGTGAGTGTGTGGGGACGGTTTTTTGGAGAAGAAGGCGAGGGATTGGGATCTATATATTTTCGTGTGTATTAGTATTAAGAAGACGATGGAGGAGTGAAGAAGATGATGGGGAACCGGGTTTTTTCACTGTATGTAATTGTGTGTATAAGAATGAAATTAAAAGAGGAGGAGGAAGGGAGATGTATGATGTTATTCACTGTTATTTTTTGGCCATGGTATTGTACCGTTCGTGTGGAGTCTGCCTCTTTTCTTTGATGTTTGTATTGTACTGTGGATGTGTGTTAAGAGTGAGAAGAAAAGGGGTCGGCGTGTAAGTGTTAGTGTAGAGTGTGTATGTCTGATCCTAATGGGTGAAGAAGGAAATCAATTATATTAAAGAGTTTTGAAAAAAGTAGTTGTTGGGAGTTTTCCAAAAATATGAGAGGAAAATTGGGGATTTGGGAGTGATCTTAGGGGAGAGATTTAGGGGATTAGGGACCACTTAGGAAGGAATGTTTGAATTGGATTTGGAAGATATTTTCTTTCAATATTGAAAAGGAGATGAACTTAGACCACATTTTGTCTAGATTCAAGTAGGAATAGGAAGATCGAATTTAGGAAGAGGAGGATTCAATGTAAAAATATATTTGGTTAGGTATTGTGTCTAGGTTCAAACGAAATTTGAAAGAATTGAAATAAAGTGAAAAATATATTTTGTATAAGTAATATGTATGGTGCAAAATGGACGAATCTATACGAACATTTGTCTCGATTCAAAGGAGGATTTTAAAATAATTGAAAAAAAAATATTTTGGAAAAATAGCAATTGATTTCTAACGGAATGGACGTACCTAGACGGACTCTTGTCCAGGTTCGCAGGAAAGATTTTCAAGATGAGTGCTTTAAAAGGAAGACTTGCACATATTTAAATTTAAAAGGAACTCAAATATGACAAATCAAGAAGTTGAAATGAATTGGTTATTTGTTCGGCTAATATTTTACTTAAAGGTGCTAAACAAATAAAAATATAAATATATATATATATATATATATATATATATATATATATATATATATATATATATATATATATATATATATTGCTTAAGGATAAATTGCTTGCGTGCTTCGTCAAGTAAGAGAGAGGATCTTAGGCATTGAAAAAGCAAGCCCGAATTCTTTTGAATTAGGCTCTATAGTCTGGTCATATCCCGAGGTAGCCTTCCAACAAGAATGGAGCTAGATGCGCTTGGAAAACTGTGAACGTTTCATTCTTTTACCAGCTCTCCCAGCCAACAACCTGCTAACCCTAAGCTTGCGGGCCTGGTCACTGCGACCCCCTTTGTGAGGAGGCACCCCTTCTCCCGAAGTTACGGGGCTTGAAAAGCGCGCTAAGAAAGGTTGCTTCTGTTGCCCTTTCTGTGCAAGTAGAAGTTAGAGAAGGAATTGATCCTTTCCTGAAGGATATATGAACACCCGATCGGATCTGTCAAGAACGAGCTGATGTCACCAATTGTTGGAACGAGGGTGACGTCATTGAGGCCCTCAAGGACATGCTTAGCAAAGGTATGAGGAGAAGAATGACAAGGTCTGCTTCCACAGTAAGGATTGCCGCTTAGTCCAATCCAAGAGCAAACTCCGTATAAGGACCGCCTTCTCTTCTGCCCACTCTCCGTTCACACGGTTCTCAAAGCTGAGAATATATATATATATATATATATATATATATATATATATATATATATATATATATATATATAGAATGAATGATTAAATAGTGAAATACATACATAAAAAGGAATTGGAATGCAAATTAAATTAATTATGTATAAATATTCACAAATAATTTCTAAATGCTATAAATGAACTAAATTGCACAAACAATCATATTTTGATAAATAGCCTAAATGATGTAAAATTACGTAGTATAGCCTTATTTAAATATGTAATATATAAGTAGGGGATAACACACGTAAATGCATGCTTTCTAATGCGCATTTTGCACAACTAGTCAAATTGCACCTTTAAGTTAAATTATAGCCGATTTTAGAAAAAGGAGGGACGAAATCGGGTGTCAACAGCTGCCCCTCTTTGCCCGGGGATGATGAAAGAGTCTTCGGGCAAAGATAGTTGACGGAGTAACCAATTTTGTCAAGACTGGTACACAAAATGACTGAAAGGGGAAAATGGGAGTTTTGGGGTGTTTTGGCCGAACCCCGGTCTCTGAGTTGCCTACATATCTCGGGTTTTCGAGAATCTGGCCGTGTGTAGTTCTAAAATGGAATTTTGCTTGTGTGAGTTATTTATGACGCACGATTTTGGATGTAAAGACTAAACTTATCCAAGTATGTAAAATTTAGATTTGTGTATGCTTTGTCTTTAGGCGGGATAAACGAAGAATAAAGTAAAGGTACTATCGAAGATGAGATAACATCAGTAGATCGAGCGTCGGAAAACAGGCTTATAATCATCCTAGTTATGAAGATGTGGCGCGCTACACACCCATAAAGAGGAGTTTATATGTACATAGTTTCCACTTCGTCTCGATAAATGAGTAGACTGGCCTCCAATACTACCTTGATTGAACTGGGAAGAATTTGGGGAGCGAATTTTTAAATGCGCACGACTCAAGCAGATAGGCACGATTTAAGCACGAAGACACGCACGATTGACGCAGATAGGCTTGAATAGACAAAGTAGGCATTCATTGGAAGGAAATGTGGAATGACATCCTAATTTGTGATGAAGGATTAGGCAGATTACTTGTGGGAATATGAGATGACTGACTTCGGGCGTGTCAGAATTCGACAGAATATGTATTTTGCAGGTAGGACAAAGGCGTTTTCGAAGTTGAGATAACATCGATAGATCGAGTGTGGTGAAATAGGCTTGTAAACGTCCTAGTTATGTCCATTGCTCTTTGCCCTTTAAATGTGTGCTTGTCACGTCGAGCTGTATACTCTTTTTTGTATTGAGCTGTGTATCTCTCCATGCAGGGTTGTCTATCATTATTTCGTTTTGGCTGCACACCCTTTGTCATGCCACCCTTTCACCGGGCTGTCTAACCGTCGGGTTGTCTTCCTGTTATAATGTCAAACTTTGCATCGGGCTGTATACCCTCCATTGTGTTAAGTGCTAAATTCGACATCGGGTTGTGTACCCTCAGTCGGTGCATTGTGCAGTGTACCCTCCGCAAAAAATTAAAATGACAGAATCGACATCAGGCTGTGTACCCTCAGTCGACGCATCGGGCTGTCTACCCTCCGCTAATTTAAATGACAAGATCGACATCGGGCTGTGTACCCTCTGCTAATTTAAATGACAAAATCGACATTGGGTTGTGTACCCTCAGTTGACGCTTCGGGCTGTGTACCCTCAGCTAATTTAAATTATAAATTGACATCGGGCTGTGTACCCTCAGCCGACGCTTCGGGCTGTGTACCCTTAGCTAATTTAAAATGACAAATCGACATCGGGCTGTGTACCCTCAGTCGACGCTTTGGGCTGTGTACCCCCAGCTAATTTAAACGACAAATCGACATCGGGTTGTGTACCCTCAGGCGACGCTTCGGGCTGTGTACCCTTAGCTAATTTAAAATGACAAATCGACATCGGGCTGTGTACCCTCAGTCGACACTTCGGACTGTGTTCCCTCAGCTAATTTAAAATGACAAATCGGTATCGGGCTGTGTACCCTCAGTCGACTCCTCGGGCTGTGTGCCCTCGGCTAATTTAAAATGAAAAATCGACATCAAGTTGTGTACCCTCAGTCGAGCTTCGGGCTGTGTACATTCAGCTAATTTAAAATGACAAATTGACTTCGGGCTGTGTACCCTTAATCGATGCTTCGGGCTGTGTACCCTCAACTAATTTAAAAATGACAAAATCAACATCGGGCTGTGTATGCTCAGTTGATACCTCAAAAGTAAAGTGTAACAAGTAGAATACTATTATTATGTCATGCGATGTACTAAGGAGGTTATCATGTTGCTGTTGTAAGGACTTTTCTTAAAATTTTTGAGGTCCTCAAAAATTTCTGTCCCAGTGTCATGTTTGCGTCTTTGGAATTTTTTAGGGGGCCTGAAAAATTCTGCCCCATTTTATTATCTATGGCAGATCACCGAGAGAGGGTTTTTGCGTTGCAGTAAACACCAAATGTATTGGCTAGAACCTGCATTCATCCTTTAGTGTGACGATTGGGTGTATTGATGACTATGAGTATGTGGATATTTGCATACTCAGACTGAAGTTCGGTGTTTGGATTTCGCCGGATTTGGAGGTTATCCAGAATTGTATTTATCTTAGGTTGCGACGGGGTGGCTCCATGTTTCAGGCTTTCTTTTTAAAAGTCATGGAGCTGACTTTGATGGATTGGCCGTTGTAGAAAGTGTGTTCGTGGTTTGGGAGTTAGAGTTGCTCATTGTAGATAGAATTGTTCCCCTCGCCGAACACTACTACCTCTTTGTGATCCCATTTGAACTTCACAGTTTGGTGCAATGTAGAAGGCACTGCACTAGCCATATGGATCCAGGGCCTCCCTAGTAGCAGATTGTAGGAAGCGGAAATGTCCATGACATGGAACTCGGTAGTGAACTCCACAGGGCCAACCATGATAGTCAAATTAATCTCCCCAATGGTGCTTCTTTGTGACCCATCAAATGCCTTCACCTTCATGTCGCTTTCCCTTATCTTGCTTTGGTCAATGCCCATTCTTTTCAGAGTGATGAACGGGCATATATTCAGGCCAGAACCTCCGTCGATCAGGACTCTTCCCATGAACCAATCCTTGCATTTGACAGTGACGTGCAAAGCCTTGTTGTGATTCAACCCTTCAGGTGGTAGCTCAACTCCGTGAAAAGCAATTCGGTTGGCCTCCATGACTTGTCCAACCATGCTAGCCAGGTTCTCAACTGAAGTGTCCACTGGAACATGTGCTTCGTCCAACACCTTCATCAAAGCACTTCGGTGACTCTCCGATTTGAGGAGCAAGGCCAAAACGGAGATTTGTGCTGGAGTTTTGCCCAAATGCTCAACTACGGAGTACTCCTTTGCTTGTACTTTCTTCCACAGTCCCTCGGACTCTTCCTTGCTAATACCTCGCCTCTCTTGAACTAGATGCTCGGAAGTGTAAATCCTCCCACTCCTAGTCATTCCCTGTGCGGCAACAGTCTCAGCAACAACCTTGTTCTTCTTCTCCCTTTCATAGTCCCACGGCACTGCCTTGTCGCTGTATGGCGGAACCATATCAACATAAAACTTAGGAGCCACTTCTACCTCAATGGGCTCTGGTGCTGTGGCGACTTGAGCAACTGAAGCGGTTGCTGGTGCATTTTCTTTCACCGTAATGATAGTCCCTTCTAAGTTGCATTCCTCATCCAACTCAATCAGGTTCACCCTACCGTCTCCATGATTAGGCAGAGGATTATGCTGCACATTTGGAGTCTTCAAGTGTATCACCTTTTGGTCAATCAAATCTTGTATTTTGTCCCTTAAAGCATAGCACTTCTTAGTATCTTGACCATGCCCTCCAGAGTGATAGGCACAGGTTTTGGTTTGGTCAAAGTAAGGTGTCATTCTATCAGGCATCTTGAATGGCACGGGTTGTATATGACCGGCTGCTTTGAGTCTCTCGAAACAACTGGGTGCGAGACTCAGCCAGTAGGGTGTAGTTCCTTTTGGGTCTAGGTTATTATTGGCGTGAGGCCTTGGTGAGTAGGTGTTGGTGTTTTGGTAGTTGGGACTTTGTGGGTAGGTTGGTCTTTGCGGTGGTGGGTTTAGGTACATGGGCTGGGTGTTATAGACTGGGTAGGTGGATGTGGGTGGTATGTATGGGTAGGAGGGAGGAGGTGTTTGGCAGTAATGGTTGTGAGTAGGGGAGTGGTCAAGTGATGCGGCCACGAAGGAGATATCGTCCTTCTTCTTTCTTGGGGTGGTAGTGCTTCCATCTTGTAGGGCTTTGTTAGCGGCTTGTAATGCAGCCATGCTAACGATCCTTCCAGTCTTGAGTCCATCTTCGATCATCTCGCCAATCTTGATCAATTCTCTGAACTTCTTGTCTTGCAAATTCAGTATCTTGTCGAAATAGACATCTTCTTGTATGCGAATGAAAGTCGCAACTATCTCAGCATCTTCTATGGGAGGCTGGACTTTGGCGGCTTCAGCCCTCCATCTAGTTGCAAACTCTCTAAAGGTCTCAGTGGGCTTCTTCTTCAGCTTTTCTAAATAAAACCGATCGGGCATAGCGTCAGTGTTATGCCCAAAACTGTCAACAAAGTCTCCAGCCATTGCTTCCCAGCTTGTCCACTTCTTGGTTTGTTGCTTAGAGTACCATACTAACGCATCTCCGGTCAAACTGCGGTTGAACAGCTGCATGCGAATCTTTTCGTCATGCCCAACCCCAATTAGCTTGTCATAGTAAGACCTTAGATGGGTCATTGGGTCTCCAATGCCATCGAACATGTTGAACTTGGGTGCTTTGTAGCCTTCGGGTAGTTTCAAGTCAGGATACAAACAAAGATCCTCATAAGCCAACCCTCGGGTCCTCTTAGCGCCTTGGAGCTGTTTGAACTTCTCCACCAGCCATTGGACTTGTTCTTGGTGCTGTCTGGGTCTTCCTTTGTCCATGCATACATTTCATGGTCCTTGGTGGGTGATGCTATGGTTTTGGTTTCAACAGTGAAGGCGGGTATGTTGTTTTGTGGTGCTTTTGGTGGTGCAGTGTGGGTGGGGTAAGGGAGGTCTCTTTCGGGGTAAAGTGGATCTTTGCCGTGAGGGTGAGCAGTTTGGTTTGGTTTAATGATCTCATCAACATGGGTTAGAGGAATCCTATATTCCAACTCGAGCAACCTCTGCTCCAGCTTAGTGTAGTTTTCATAAGCGGACATGCTTTGTTTCTCAGGAGTGCCAACCTTGTCGAACTCAGCCATGATACTTCGTCTCGTCCTTGTCCTTGTAGGTAAAGGGGGAGGTATTGGGATCGATCCTTTGGACCTCAACCGGTATTGCGGCGTGGCCAGAATGCTCAAACCAAACTTTAGGGGACTTAGGAACTGACATATTGAAACAAGAAGATAAAATGTGAGTATATGTTAGCTTAAATAAGAATCGCGTCCTATCATGCATGGGACCTCTTTTGTGCCAGAGGTGGGCCTATCGTGGATTCGAAGTAAACATTTGCACCAAACACATCATTTCGTTTGAATAAACATGATCATCACCAACCCAAAATAACAAAATTTTATTTAGTTTGCTTGGCTTTATTACAACCACTAATGACTTAAGACGAAAATGACAATAAAGAAAGGACAAGATGACTCGACTCGACATGACTAGACTAGGCGCCAAGCAAAAGGACTTCGGGTTCAAGCATCATCTCCAGCGTCTTCCTTTTCCTTATCCTCTTTGGCTTCCTCCTTGGGTTTGTGAACCAGATTAATGAGTGGAGTATCAGCAAATGTTTCCAGCAAGTCTTTCTCATCCTCCATGTCACCCAGAGCCTTTACTAGGAACTCGCAAATTTCCAACCCTCTTGCTTTATTTTCTTCCAGCGGTACTGTCTTAAAATATTCTACCCATCCCTTGAGCAAATCTTGCAAATTCCCAGCAGCTTGCCTTGCCGTCATAACCTTGCCGGTCCAATACTTGAGTTCGTCTCCTTTGATCTTATCTTTATATTGTCGCCTCATCTCTCTTTCTTGCGTCACCCTTAACTCCTTCTTTCTTTGGTTAAACTCTTGCTTCAGGTTCTTGTATTTTTCAGCAGCATTTGGAGCTTTAGCTTTCCTTTTAAGTGTAGTCTTAAATCGATACTTTGCCTTGTCTTCGTCGAGCCACTGAGGGTAGGTCAGGGTAGCTGTGGGGTTCACCCTACTGTCACGACCACGGCAAAACTGCATAGTAAGCCTTTTCTCCCACATTGTCAGTATGGTGAGGACCATCGGATGCTCGATGTCTTTTATGTCGACATTGAAACTTCTTCCTTCAGTTAATTGTGGATTTTGTTGTGTCATGCCCACTTGCCGAAGGATCCTTAGAGGAACATAGTGATGAGTTCCTCGGAATCCAATCAATGTCAAGAAGGTGATGTCTTGACCTTGTATGGAGACAACGAAGCCAGCACAATGTTCAATCTCCCATTGCACCTCTTGCAGTTCCTCGAGCCTAGTGTACCATCCTTCCATGTTTGCGGTGTATTCCCATGTCACTGTTCCAGCCATACGGGCGCCATGTGAACGGATTCCTCCTTGCTAAGAGGGTTTTGGTGCCACCGGACTGACAGGGACACTGTGCAAGTTCTCTATCAACCAAATTTCCAGCAACAAGTTGCAACCTTAAAAAATGTCTCCTCCCCTCCTACACTTAGTCAAAGCCCTATAAACTTCTCCCAAAATCATTGGAACCAAACTCACTTGACGTTTGAAGGCACCTTTGCGCAGCCCCCCTACTACTCTCCCTAGCCTTATGTCAATCTTGCCTCCTTTCTCGGGAAAAACCATGCTTCCAAGAAAAGCAATGATGAAAGCATTGGATTCAGTCCATTCCCAATCTTGAACTTCCCACGCCCCATTCCATTCGTGTCTAAGCATCGGATCTCCAAACTTAGAGTGCAAGTATTCCAACGTGACCTTTCCATTGGTAACTCCATCGACATATGGGTCATAAGGAGCTCCCAGCAATTCAATGAACTCCTTAGGCTCCACGTCTCGAGGATAAATCATGGTCTCGGGTCCAGGCTCTAACCTTGCTAATCCTCCAAATTCTTCCAACATCGGTGCCAACTCGAAACCATTGAAATGACACACAACCCTTTTGTAGTCCCAGAAATGAGTAGCAGCTTCAACTAAACCAGTCACGGCAGTGTAGTTTTTGAGAGCTATCAATTCCCCCAACATCTTTTGAACATGAGCTTTGCTGACAACGGCCAAATCCTCCCACCAAAGTCTGATCAAGTGGGGAGGTCGGGAAACGATCTCAAATTGGAGAGTACCCTTTGTAGCCATAGTCTGAAAACAAAACAAAAAAGGGTAAAGATCAAAACACTCTTATAATTTCGATCATGTTTAAACGAACAATCAATATTTTGTGCAAACATTTCTTCGAATCAATGCAGAGATGCAATTTATCACTTTTCGGGTTAAAAACCCTTTTCGACATTTGGCGTAGGTTTACTAATGGACTATTACGTGCCAAGGATGTACAGCCTTCCTAGGTTTTTCATTATGCAAAAAAGAATAAATACGCATTTTGTAGCCAATTATTCTCATATATTCCTCAAAATTTATAAATCAGTACATGACAACAATTTTGGGAAAAAAAACAAAAGAAGAAATGAAAATGACACTTTTGACTAGGCAGCACACTCTTTTTCCATCTTAGCTCTCTTTGCCTCTCGTGTAATCTCCTTGATTTCTTCCATAGCCTTGCCTAGGTATCCTTTGACTTCTACCAAGTGTAAGATGTCTACCTCTGCGCACTCTGAATTCCACTGTTTAAGCTTTGTTTCCAATGCCTCTATCTTTCCTTCTAGTTCTAATGCACGCTTCTTCCACACTTTGATCTCTTCTTTGTTTTCCTTATCCATCTTGACAGCCTTCAGCATGAACTCTCGGTACCGGATTTGAGCCTTCGCTTCACGATCTCTTACGTTGTTCCCACGACTCGGCCCTACCACCACATTTCCCTTTGTACTAGAGCGTAACCAGCTCTTGTAGTTTGGTTGGCATCCAGCATTGTATCTATCAGGTGCTAGTGATGCTTCTTCCATGACTTGTCTCCCTACCTATGACTTCCTAATGCTCTTGACCCTTGGAACAATATCTTCAATATAGTCAAACTGATAATCTTACGTGTTCGGTACCAATGGTATGATTTGTTTCCTCCCTGCTTGCATCATTACTCTTAGCAGTTGATAGGGTTGGAGGCCTCTTAACCCTATGAGTATCACAAAGGATGCCTTCTCAGAACTAATGATGAAATCTGATGAAGGAAACCAAATGAACATCCACTGGATCGAGTCCTCCGTTATGTCTTCGAACAATTTTACCCATTTCTCTATGCTGCTTGGCTGTTTGAATTTTGAAACCCCATATCGTTCCCCAATCAAGTAGTTGCAACCAGTTGGTTTGGACAATGCTTGTGCGCCTCTTGCTTTCCCTAAATGTTCTTTGAACCATGCTTGTAGTTAGAGAAGATTGAGTTAGATTTTTACCTAGCACAGTTTGAAGGAACTACGCAGAATAACCTAAATGAGTATGTGAATGGGTCTACTAATCAATGTGGCATAGCATGGGGTCAAGTCGAAAAAGTGTTTATGCCAATTAGGAAGACTTCAGTTGATCCTGATGATTACACGTCTTGCACTCATTATTGGTTGGGAGTTTATTCTATAAAAGATCATAGAATAGATGTCTATGATTCAGTTTTTGATGGGGATGAACATTCTGTGAAGATCAAGATGGCAATGTATACAATTGCTATACCTCAGCTACTAAAAGAGATGGATTTTCATACAAAATATTCTAATTTTGGTACGACGTACAAGAAACTTGATATTATTTATCAAACAGCACCAAAACAATCAGGAGACACAGTCTGTGGTCTCTTTGTAACAAGGTTTACAGACCTACTCATGCTCGGACATGATTTGTTTAAATATGAATGGGGAGTAGAAGCTATTAGTATTTACTGGAGAATGGTTGCTGCTAATCTACTGATGCATGGAAAATCAAAAAGAGATGAAGGCTATGAAACTCCACCAGAGTATTTGAATGATGATTATGGAGAGCATGATGAGAAGCTAGCTTGTGGACATGGAAGGCTGCCTCTTCTTTGAATCTTTATTTATCTTTTTTATAAACAATGCAATGTACACATTTTTTGAAGTATGTATAGTTAATATGTTGTTTGTTTGTTATTATTTATTAGCTTTTGAAGTATATAAATAGGAATGCTAATACTTTAATTCTAGGTAAACAGTCCCAGTATTTTTATATACTGTGAGTTCACATATGAAGCACTTGCACCCCAGCACCAATGCCTGGGAGCGGGTGGGAAAATCCCTTCGTGCCCATTATAGAATACTGGGACTCTGCATTTTTAAGTACTTGTGCCCCAGTTCAAAAATTATGCGACTTTGTATAAAAGCATTTTAGCATATTACTACATTATCAATTGTTTTAAAAAAAAGTTGTGCTAAAAATTAATGTATTGTCTTGGTAGAGTGAAAATTTTACTGAAAACACTGCACTCTACCAAGACAACACATTAATTTACTTGAAGGAGAGTTGATTAATCCTTATAAACACTGCAATGTTTCATAAAATTTTCGGTGTGGGACATAGATTCTAGGTAAACAGTCCCAGTTTTTTTATATACTGTGAGTTTACATATGAAGCACTTGCACCCCCAGCACCGCGCGTGAAAAAATCTCTTCGTGCCCATTATAAAATACTGGGACTCTGCATTTTTAAGTACTTGTGCCCCAGTTCAAAAATTATGCGACTTTGTATAAAAGCATTTTAGCATACGTTTCTATCCCCCCTCCCCCAGCCCAAAATACTGTGAGTTCACTTATGAAGTACCAGCGCCCCCAGTTAACATACTGGGTATAATTACTTAAAAATAATTAGGGGTCTGCAGTTATGAGTTGGTTACTAGCATTCCTATATTTTAGGGGTGCAGTTGTGCGTATGTGTCGATAAATACAGTCTTTGAATGTAGAATCATCACTCAAATTTGTCTCAAATTTTTTACTTGCAGTCTTTTAGAAAAAAAAAAGTCTCTCCCACAGGAAAATGGGCATGTAGTTGAGAATGGACATGCACTTCAAAATGGGCATGTAGTTGAGAATGGACATGCACTTCAAAATGTGCATTTTACAGATCAAACAGGGCGTGATTTGTATTAGGAGATTGCAGGGTTGCAGGGAGACATTGAGCAGTTGACTCGTACTGTAGATCACCTCCAATTATTAACTATTCGGCAAGATCAGAAGATTGAAAGGAAAGAGTGACAAATGACAAGGATGATGAGGGCAATCAGACAAATCCCAAACTATAATGAAGTACATACTCCACCAGGGTCACCAGAGAACTAATTTTACTATTTTTGTTATGATTTTTAATAAACTTATGTTGTATTAACTTGATAATAGAAAAAAGATTGGGACTCCATCAGTGTTATGTTTTTAATGCTTCCATCTGCAAGTGTAATTTATCTTTTCTTGTACTTTGAGGATACTTCTTTTGTGTTTTTAGAAGTATCCTTTTTCTGTAATTTTTATGTTAATCTTAATTAAAATGCCTGTAAGTTTGCGTTTGTTTTGTTTGAAAAATGTTATCTAATATGCTGGGGATGCCCAAGATGTTTTTGCTCTGGCTAGTAGTTTAAGGCAGATAGACCCCCACCCCCCAGATGTTTATGCTGAGGCTAGTAGTTTAAGGCACATGGACGCCCCAGATATTTTTGCTGTGGGTAGTAAAACAAGGCGCATGGATCACACTCCCCCCCTAGATGTTTATTCTGGGGCTAGTAGTTTAAGGCACATGGACGCCCCAGATGTTTTTGCTGTGGGTAGTAAATTAAGGCACATGGACATTTGAGTTTTTATTTTTATTTTTCCAATGCTCTTTATACTTGGCCCCAGTTCTCCATCGTAAAGGAAAAGAACAAGCAATGTGCAGCTTTTACATAAAGAAGGAAGAATCTTTACTATCATCCAAAAGCAGAAGGACAATACAGTATAATAGAGAATATTTCTTGTATAATTATTTTAATATAAATAGACTACTTTGTTACTGAATAAAACAGGCAAATATTTTTGTATTTTTAAGATGGGAACAGTCGTTGAAGCAGTGTTGAATGAATTGGATGCTGAATTAGATCAGTTTGTAAGTTAATCATACCATTTTTTTTAAAGTGTTATTTGTTTGTTGGTCTTGTTATGCTTTGCAGACTTCAGCCAGTCTTTTACACTAGGACGTTATGATAAATATAAAAGGCGACCCAGCTTTTTTTAAGTCTGGGTGAATAAAAATACAGAAATACCAGCATTTAATTGCCTCCCTAACATTGGAATTTGAAAAGTCTGGACTTTATTATTTATGGAAACTAGAAGGAAATAGGGAAGACCATACAAAACCTACCATTTTTTACTACATTTATTGTGATATTTTTAATATATTGTTTGACCATAACAGCTGGACAAAAGTTAATATTAGAGAACATTAACTGCTATATTCTAAATAAGCTATACCCAGCATATTAGAGAACATTTTTCACAAATATTTGTTAGTGAAGGAAGCCCTCAAATATTTTTTGTATTTTAAGATGGGAACAATCGTCGAAGCAGTGTTAAGTGAATTGGATGTTGAATTAGATCAGTTTGTAAGTTAATCATAGCATTTTTTTAAAGTGTTATTTTTGTTTGATGTTATTATAAAATATTGCATTTCTTCTTTTATTTTGTTTTGTAGATTTTGCCAGTATGGTTGGCAATTAGGCTTCCCAGACGTGATGTGCCAGCCACTCTTATTTGCCGTGGTATTCATTTCCAGATGAACTACCTAAAAGTGAGAAGACAGAGAAAACTTTGTAATGGATGGAGGGAGTTTGTTCGTACTAACAATCTTGGAGTAGGAAGTACGCTACATTTTAGGGTTCTGGAATCCTTAGATCGTGTGGTTTTAAATGTTAGTATTATGCAACCTGAACTAGAACCTTTAAGTTCAAGTTCTAGTTGTAGTTCTAGTTCTGGCTCTACTGTTGAAGATGTTTGAATAAGACAGCATATTTGTGTGTTTTATTTCAATGTCTATTGAATTTATCTGTCTGTTTATAGTTTTTGGTAAACAATATCCGAGTTTTTGGGGCAGTTATATATGTGTAATGTAACTGTTGTTTTTTGAATTGTGATTGTTCAGTAAACAACATCACAAATATTATGTAATGGTGCCTTTTCAATTATAAGTTGCATCTGTTATAACATTATGGAATTTATTCTATAAATACATATCAATTTATAGTTGTTATGAAGTTTTATGTGAAGTTTCTATGTTGTCATTTTTAATTATTAGTCTATAATTTCCAATTAGTTTACAGTCATTAGTATAGGACCCATATAAAAATGCTGTAATTTTTAACTGCATAACAATATAGCTCCAGCAAAAGTACTGGGGATTAATGTATGAATAAATATTATTAAATTTTGTGATTCTGGGATTAATTTACAATTATTAGTATAGGATCCTCCATATCAAAATGTTGTTATTTTTCAACTGCATAACACGATGGTCCAGCACAAGTACTGGGATTAGTTTACAATTATGAGTAGAGGACCCCAGATCAAAATGCTGTTATTTTCAGCTTCATAACAGTATGGCTCCAGCACAAGTACTGGGATTAGTTTACAATTATGAGTATAGGACCACATATCAAAATACTGTTATTTTCAGCTTCATAACAGTATGGCTCCAGCACAAGTACTGGGAGACTAATTTATGTGAGAGCACTTTTTTATATATGAATAAATATTATTAAATTTTGTGATAGTAATTTAAGTTACACAATATTTGTTGAAATTGATAACGTACAGAAACTGTAAAGTCCATAGAAAATATAACTTCTTTGACTACATTTAATGTATTTTTGACAAAATACATATCCACTAACAGTTACTCACTTTTTTTACTATAAATAACCCTTTGCAGTTAAAGGAAACTACAAAGTTTTTTGACACTTCATCTCCTCTTATAAACTGTAAAGTTTTTTTTTGAAAAGAAGATATGGCAGATGAAGACACTCGTGTGGAGGAACTAGGCAGTTTCGACAAGAAAATCACATCATCTTACTTTGATAGAGATGATTTTGTATGTTAAAAGAAATGACCAAAGTATTTTTTATTTTTTTCATTTATTTTTTCAGTGTTTGTGAATTTTTTATTAACTGTGAAATATTATTCCTTTTAGATCTTTCCAAAAAGTTGGAAGCAGAGGCTGCCAAATAAAAATGGAATGACATGCAAAATGTATGAAGATGATGATGAGGTGTATGAGATGAACTTCAAAGTTGGGAAGCACGCAAGGTTGTGTAATGGATGTAAGGATATGATTATTAAAAAAGGCTTCAGGATAGGTAATATACTTCGTTTTGATCACCTGTGGCACGAGATGATCAACGGTATTCCATCTGTTGTTTTTGGAGTTTCTGTCATAAACCATCAAGATGGTGAGGGAGTGGGTGATGATGATGAAAGCAGTGATGATGATGATGATGATGATGATGATAGAGCATCAGCACAGAATCCAATTGTAATTGAATAATTTTCTACTAGTTTTAATGTGTGTACTCTCTATGTATTTGTGTTCTAATAAAAACTACAGTATTTATGTATTATTTTTTTTATCTAATTGTGTTTTATATATTTGCATTTCTTATCAAGTAACTGTAATGCTTGATAAATAACTTAAATAGGAAACAGAAATTCAATCCTATTACAAGTTTTGGAAGATCATATTCCATGTGAGAATTGAAGTTCTAGCCACATTACAAGTAATGGATTACTTTACAATTATTTGTATAGGACCCCCAGATCAAAATGCTGTTATTTTCAACTGCATAACACCATCTCTCCAGCACAAGTACTGGGATTGGGTCTACAAATATGAGTATAGGACCCCCCAGATCAAAATGCTGTTGTTTTTCAGCTGCATAACACCATGGCCCCAGCATATGTACTGGGACTAATGTATGTGATAGCAGTTTTTTATATATGAATAAATATTATTAATTTATGTGATTATGAAAATGTTGCTCATATTCAAACTACAGACTTTTGAAAGTTAAAAAACAAAATCTGTTGTGCATTTTAAATATTGTAAAAGAGTTCTTATAGTAATTTAACTTACAGAATCTTCTAAGATTTTTTATTGACTTGACTTGTCATGTAAAACGACAAAAGAATCTATCTACTTTTGTTCATGTATTGTCAACAATATAACAATGTGAATTAACGAGTCCCAGTATTTTATAGCAACAAAGTTACTCGACACAAATGCTGTGGATTTGCAAAGTTAAAGTAGGGAATATTTTCTGGATTTCAATATATTTTTGGAACAGAGGTCTGTTGTAGTAATCTAAAGTACAGAATCTTTCCACAATCTGTTTGATTTCTTTCTATGTTGTCAACTGTGTAATACTGTTACTTTAATACAGTTGAAAATCTCAGTTCAATCTTATCCTATACAGATACGACCTATAAAAAAAAAGTGATATCTTCTTTACAAAGAAAGATGCAAGGAATCTTTACAGCTTTTTTTTGAGTTACAATATCAGCTAAAATAGAAGAAATATTCTTTACATGTTTTTTGTGTTTCTGTTTTCTATAAATTAGACAGTGGTCTTGTTTTTTCACTTGAAGAATAAGGTGGAATCCTTGAACGAATTCAGAAAGAAATGTGAAGATGAGTTGTGGAATTTAAGGTACACGCAGCGACAATATTATGAAAAACTGATGGAATTGCTTAAGGTGATGGCAGATTCCCTGTAATTGCACAATGGAGGGTCAAGGGAGCCCGTGTTTAGGAATTATGGAGAATAAATAATGTTTTAATTTGATATATTATCTATTGTTGTTCTTTCACATATTAGTAATTTTTTTACAATGATATCATGTATTCAAAAAGGCAAACAGACAGTGTTAACATGTGTGTGAAGCAAGGGTAATTTATCTTTTCTTGTACTTGAGGATACTTCTTTTGTGTTTTTAGAAGTATGCTTTTATGTAATTTTTATGTTACTGATAATGAAATTGGCTGTAAGTTTGCCTTTTGTGTTGTGTGTAAAATGTTGACTCTAAAATAATGTTTATGTATAGTCCCAGCAATACATGCCTCAACATTTCTGATTAGAACTTCCTGGGCAAAACCCTTCTCTTCCATACCATACCCGTTTAATTTGCATCGTCCAGACGAATTTTGAGTTCCTCTTTTTTTTTTTTTTCCTGTTTAATATTTTTGTCTGGTAGCAAATGGACTATTTCCATTAGTAGGTAATTAAGGTGAAAAGTAACAACTCTTCTGCTGATAAATGTAGTATAGCTACAGGATATTGTAATGGGACTTTGCTTCAACGTAATACTAAGTCCCAGCATTTTAATGCTGGACAACAGGGGGGTGATTTTGAAGTGCAGCTTTATAAGCTAAAATATAGCATAGCTACAGGATATTGTAATGAGACTTTGCTTCAACCTAACACTAATCCCCAGATTTTTATGCTGGGGCCAGTAGTTTAAGGCACATGGGTGCTCAAGTTTTTTATCCTGAGACGTTATTGTAAATATAGAAGCTGTTCCAGTTTTTAAGAATATGTCAGCAAATATCTCGGGTACCAGCATTTTACCAAGATAACATTGGCATACGAGAAGACCTCGAACTGAAAGAAACATAGGGAAGAACATAGAAACACAGCTTTTTTGACTACATTTATAGTGATATTGACTATACATATTCTCTTTGACCATAACAATTGAACAAAAGTTAGTAACTCCTAGTCTATAAATAAGGCTTTGCAGTTGAAGTAAACAACAACTAGTTGGCAACTAATTTATTTTTTCATCAAAACAATAATATGGAGGACGATCGTTGGGAGGAACTAGGCGATTTCACTATGCGAATAACAAAATCATACTTTAAAAGAGATGATTTTGTATGTTAAAAAAATTACCAAATTATTTTTTATATTTTTGTTCATCTAATTTTTCAATGTCTTTTTTGTATTAACTGTGAAAGTTTATTTTTTTAGATCTTTCCAGAGAGTTGGAAAGAGAAGCTGCCAAAGGTCAATGGAAGTGCACTTTTACTTTGTGAAAATGATGACACTATCATGAAATGAAGTTCAAGGCTGGGAAGGGACATTCAAGGTTGTGCAATGGATGGAAGGAGATGCTTCAGCGTAAAGGCTACAGACTGGGTGATATTCTTCGGTTTAATCACGTTGTTCATGAGGTTTACAACGGTGTTGCCACTATGGTTTTTGAAATTTCATTAGTAAACCATCAGGTTGATCATGGCCACAACAATGATGATGATGATGATGATCATGACGATGACAATGATGATGATGGCAGCAGTGAAGAAGATGTAGGATTAGCCCAGAAGCCTATTGTAATTGAATAAGTTTTAGTAGTTTTTATGTTTTTTCAGTTAATGTGGGATGTTTGTTTGTCTTTTTATTTCATGTGTGTTTTTAAGCTTTTGAGCAGTTGATGAATTATGAACAATGTTTTTTCATATTATGAACTGTGTTTCTAAGTACTGTGTTTTTATTATTTAAGTAAGATCAAAATGTTTGTTGTTTAATAAGTAAAATAACTAGAAAATAGATAAATCGAGACAACTATTTTGCACAGCAACAAATGAAAAGTGTATTTTTTATATATAATAATCCTTGTTAAAGAATACAGAGGAAGTAAAATTTAAAACAAAAAGTTCTCTATAAGTGAATAGTCCTTTTTGACTTCAGATTTGTTGCGACTGGATGAAAATAGAGAAGAATGGTCTTCTATCTATCTAGTAAGGACGGGATTCCTAACTGAAAAACAAAAAAAAGAAAAATTTTAAACATAGCAGCTTTGGGTGTTGAATTGTAGTAAAATAGAATTAAAAAATAAAATGCAAATAGAGAGACATACCTATTGTTTTTATTGGGAGTTATGTTTCTTTGAATATGGATGAAGTACTGGAGTGTGTCTGCAGGATGTCCTGTTGTATCCACGCTTTCTACATATCCCACATTGTTTTCCCTTTTGTCTTACATATTCTGCAGTGGAGACAAATCTTTTCTCCTGCCTTCTACCTACCTTAACTTTAAAATCTGGGGGTTTTGTTATCTCTTCTTTAATGCTATCAGGTACAACCCATGATTCTTCATGTCCAACAGTGTTGATTTCCGCTTCATACTGTTTTAACCATGTTTCTCTTTTATACCATATAGAGCAATAATCGGACTTGTTTAGGTGCACTCTGTCTATGGCAGCAAGTGCATGTTCACAAGGCATTTCATCCATCTGGAACTTGAGGCATTGACATTCTTTCTTCTTCAAACAAACAATGAATTCTCTCCCTTCATCTGTTACCTTAAAGCTTTGATCCGTAGTCCGGTCAACCTGTAAAAATGTAATGTAAGACTACTTGACTAGTTTTTATTTAGTAAAAAGAAAAATAAATAAATAACCAACATAACAGATATAATGCTGCAATTTACTGGATCCCCCGCTTTGCATACCATGTAGTCCCAGCACAAAACCTGGGACTTCATGAATTATCATTGACATAACACAAATCACATCCAAAAATAACTGTATTAGTTGATATACTCACATTCATTCTGTATGCTTTTTTTATTTTTTTTTCAATTCATCATCTGTCCATTTTGATGTTGCAAAGAAAATATCCTGCGCACTCTTCCGTCTCTCATAAAACCAGCTCTGTAGCTTGTTCATTATGTTGTCCAGCATTGACAGTATTGATTTCCCCCGAGCATGTAACAGAGCATTATTCATGGATTCCACAATATTTGATGTCATCATGTCATATCTTCGATTTCGACAGCAAGCTCTAGTCCATCTCTCTAGTGGTTCTTCCATGAAGTAATCATAGGTTGCCCTATCCATTTCTTTCATTTGATTCATGTCTGTTTTAAACTCTGCAATCGTGTAGACACGACATGTACTGTTGAATATACTTATCACTGCAGGACTCACGTTCCTTTTGTTAAGGTTCTTTTCCAGATGATATACACAGATCCCATGTGCACATTCAGGATATACATTTGTAATCCCATTTGCAATTGCAGAATTACGATATGAAAGGAACAGTAAATTCTCACGGCAACCAAATGCAATGCGCAACTACCTAAAGAACCAATTATATGCCAAATTATTTTCTGAGTCCACAACTCCAAAGGCAAGTGGGAAGATTTGATTATTTGCATCTTTCGTCACTGCAACCAATAGTGTCCCTGAATCTCGTCCCTTGAGGAATGTTCCATCGACAACTATCACAGGTCTACAATGTTTCCAGCCTTTAATAGATGCCGCACAAGCAAAAAACATATATTTTAACCTGGATAATACATTTGCAGTGTTATCAGTAAAATGCATGATAAAATTTTTGAGCCTCAGGTTTTAGTACTGGAACCTTACTTATACATAATTACGACGTCACAGCATTTTGTGACGGGACTCCAACAAATAACCGTGCAGTGTCAGGCTTTTTTTAATGCGGATTACTAGAATTCTATACAAAAATATATAAGTACACATTTTTTTTACCTGTTCTCACCATCTCTTTGAAGAGCAACGTGTGAGTGGACTGTTTAATTCTTGAAGATCGAACAGTCCAAACACATTTTTCATTCATGCACGCCAGTGAATATCTTGTTGTGCTTGATCTCACAACCTTAAATTCAAAATAGAATGCAATTGCAGTTGTCTGGAAACATTTAGTTACACACTGTATGTTTAAAAAAATTGATCCAACCTTGACGTCGTCCAAATCTGCATTTTCTTTTAGTATTGGACGAGGAGATTCTCTTATTTTCTTCCTTGAATACCTCTTCTCTTTTTTGCAGCACTTGATGTCTCAGGAAATTGAAGATTTACAAGCCGTTGTTCTGTGTTTTCAGCATGCATTAACTGTTGATCTACTACAGACGGAGGCGTTAAAACTATCACTTTCAAAGCATCATCGTTGTCTATTTGCATTATCATTTTCCCTTCAGCGTAATCAACTCTTTCAGACTGTGGAGATCGTTGTGTAATGTCAATTATGAAACGTCTACTCCTATACTTGGAATTGTTCTTCATCAAGTGTAAACAGCTGATTAAATCATCGGTATTTTTTATAGGGACCCCTTTGTTTGTTCCAAGTTCCATATCAAACCATATGAATGTCTCAAAATGTTCGTCATCTAAATCTATCTTTTTCCAAAGGTTTTTTCTGAAATCTTCAAATGTATCTGTTTCAGTATGCAGAAAAATCCTTGTCTCATGATCTATGTACTTATAACCTGGTGTCCATTCCCCATTGAATGCAAGAACAATACACTGTTTAGCCATAACCTGCAGCTATAAATATAGTAAAAACACTAAACTAAGTGACAAATGAGATCATAATCACGAATTTTTATTTCAAATCATTGTTTTACAGTCACAAAAATATATTTCCGCAAAATATCTTAAATTCAGCACAGAAACATCGCAGAAATTGAGAAAACGCAGCTCAAATTACCTTTTACAGTTTGAATTTGAAACTTCCGGAGAGAGACAATGATGATCTGGAGAGAGCATGTGTGCTTTGCTCTGTTTTTTTCACGCGTGATTTGTATTTATGTTGAGCTGTAGGTTTTTAAGGGTAGTTCAGTAAATTCAATGTATGGGGTGTTGTTAGCGGCAGTAGCCTGTATGTACGTGAGTCATTATTGGCTATTTCTCAATGAATTTTGAAACTTTGGATGGAAATCATTTAACGTGTCCAAAATTGGCTAGTCATCAAATTTTCACACCTGAAGGGTTGCATTTCGTGAATAGCCACTTGTAATATGAACAGCCACCTTCACACCCTTTCATCCAGAATTTCGTTGGCTATAAATAGATAGCCATTCCTTCAGAATTTTTCACCCTGAAATTTTCTGATATATCTCCTCTTCCTTTCTGCATCATTATTTTCAAAAATAAAGTAAGTCAGTCATGTGATTTGCACCATTATTTTGAGTTCGCCGATAACTTAGTGGTTTGAAGTGCCGCTACCGCTATGTTAAACGTTCCGTTCTATTCTGAGAAGAATTTATCCGTGAACCTTGGGCAACAATGAGGGGATAAGATTCTTTAAGGACGCACAAGAAATTAGTGGGCTCGGGACATATAACTCCGCATATTTCTGTTCATCTATTTTTCTGTTTTGGTCACTTACGAAATCAGATTCCTAACATTTCATTCTATCATATATCTCAAGTTCGAATTTTTTGAATAGAGTTACCTTTAGGTAATGACTGCTTTACTCTCAACTAAAACTTTTTGGTGTAAAATCTGGCCCGGAAAGAAACAAAAAGGGAAGTGGACACTATACCAAAGTTTTGATTTTGATCAAGAAAATTCAAAATATAGTTTACTTAGTCAGAGGAGACAAAAAGAAGAGCGTTTGACGGGCCACGAGACAAAACACCAACTGCTATTGATTAAATGAAACTATATAAGTTTTCATTAATCATTTTGTTTCATCTAGACCTATATTAATCCACGATCCAAGTGATCCTAAAACATAATGAAAATATTATTTTCTATCCTCTTCATATATCCAAATGAGGTTAATGTCATTTCTTTCATAGGAAAAGATACTTTCACTATTTTTGTATTGGTCGATTTCTGTTCGATCACAAGAGAAGCAGATTGGATCGTATTACGGGGTATTGATTGACTTCGAAGACGTTGAGATCGAAAAGAAGCTGCTACGGTTTGGTTTTGATCGGCTATGCGAAGTTATGATCGGAAGATTACGAAGACGTTGACTCCAGAAGATAAGTTTAAAATTGGCCTTATCCCACTTTTATCGGAACAAACTCAACGTGTTTTAAGGGACGTGGGCAGCTGCTGAAAAGAGACGTGAGCAGAAAAGAGTCCTTTTAGGGTTTGGAAGTGCTGACCATTTTAGCCTATAAATAGGGTCTTCCTCCTCCATTTGAAGCACGTTCTCTGAACAACGTTATTCCTTCTTAAAAGCTGTTACTTTCTTGTCACAAAGCTATAGTCATTTTTCTCATTGCATTGTCAACTTATTGCATTCAAGACAATCATTGTACTCAAGTTTCGATCGCGGCTTGGTTCAAACGTGGAAGGAGATCTATTTCTTCCATTGAAGCACCATCCATCGATTCATCAAATACCTAAGCCTTTATCGCTTTAATTATTTATTTGCCGTTTGCTCGTTTAAATCAATACTTGTCTTATTCGTAGCATATATTGTTCGTTACTTTACTGCATTTAGTCTAAGCAACTTGTCATCGTTATTCTAATCGCATAAGACAACTCATCAATTTGCTCATCGTTAAGTTACATCGGATACACTGTTGTTGTCTTATTGTCATATTATTCGATCGAGTATATTCACCTACTATCGTATTGCATTTGCTCATCGTCGTGTTTGCTATCATCAACGGATTCATCGTAGTTGTCACATCTATCATCATCGTTGAACCCGTTATTGTCATCGTATTTAAATAAAACTGTGCATCTAGCTGAGACGAAGTCATCTCATCGTAAATTACTAGCTTGTCATCTACTTCGAATTTGTCTGTTGGTACTTGCATTCGAATTGTTTACCTCAACCTGACATCGTTAAGTGATATTTGACTTCGAATCTACATCTTTGACATCGATATTAGAATTGCTTCCGAGTTGAAACGCTTGATATCGACTGACCCACTTACGTAAATTGCTTATCAATCTATCGAATTAAGATATAAAACGGTCGCCTTAGACTCAACTAAATATAAATTTAATTGTAAAACCTAATACATTTTTGGGAAATACAGTTGGAGTTAGCATGAGGTTCATCTGCAGATACTGGGGACTGCCCTAGAACCGGGGACTTTCCATCGAAAAGTGAAACGGAATCGATTGAAGACAACACCAGGGACTCGTTCAAAATTCGACAGAAGTTCCAACGTTCACTCGAACTGGGGACTCGTTCGAAATTCTTCAAAAGTTCCAACGTTCACTCGAACTGGGGACTCGTTCGAAGTTCTTCAAAGGTTCGAAAGTTCACTCAAAACTGGGGACTCGTTCGAATTAGAAATTTCAACGTTAACCGAGAATCCAAAACCTCGACGCTTTTATCCGAAGTCGAGAGTTATCCGTTTAGCTGACTTATGTAAACGATCCAATAGTGATCAAAAGTCTGTGCCTTCAGACGGCCGCACCTTGTAATCGATCGAATCAGACGATCCAAAATGTATTAAAGGCCCATTAGCGGCTTACTTCAATAATATGCAACACTTTGGTTATATCTTCATTTTTAAATTTGTTCGATTTATGCGATCGTTTCAAATATTAAGTGGAGTTTACAATTCCAAGTTTTTCACCAAGTGTTAAATTTTTCATTCCGAACTCATGAAAATGTTCGAAGAGTGCATTACGTGAAAATGAGACGTCATTCCTCACTACGCACTAAGACATTGGGCCCCAATCATTTCTTTCGACGACCATCGTTGAACATCAAATTTTTCGAACGATTAAATCATCTTCGAAAAGCAAAAAACAATACAGCAATGAAAAAGTGATTTCATTCATAGAAAAGTCATATGTACATGGATGGAACTTCAAAAGCGACTTAATACAACAAAGAAAAAACAAATCATTCATCAGCATCTCCGTCAGAACCTTCATCGGAGGAGCTCGCTGGGAGACCAAGATCTTCACGAGTCAATCGCACGATGGCAACAGCTTCGCTCAACTCGGTAGGAACATCGACAGTTCGATCTAACATTTCCCTAAGGACATCGCGCCTTGATTCGGCAAGGATTAAATCCTTCTTCTTGTCAAACTCTTCCTCGAGGTCGCGCCTTAGGATGGTGGACGCCTTGTGAAGCAGCAAGTTCCTTTCCGTTAAGCTGTCAGCTTGAACCTTTAGCTCTTCATTGCTTTTACAAAGAACACTCAATTCTTCGAACTGATCAGCCAGCTCTTTGTCTTTGCTCTCCAGAATAGAGTTGAGTTCGGCTATCTTCAGATCAGAATTGGCTTCGTGATCGCTCAGCTGTGCGTTCAAAGCCCGAACCTGGGATTCCAACTCCGATTGACGAAGAGCATGTTCATTCGTGCTATTGTCGAAGTTGGCTAAAAGTTCAGCGTTCTTGGTCTCTGCAGCTTTAAGCTTCCGATGTAACTCCTCCCCCGCCGAAGTAAGATGAACAATCTGCTCGTTCAAAACTTTGGCCCCATCTTGAAGTTGGCGAATCCGATCGGCAGTCTCGATCGCCATTATGCAGTTCTGAAGACAAGTTACAATTGAAGATCATGAAGTCTATGCAATCTATGCAAAGTAAAGTTTTAAAAGTAAGTTTACCCTAAAGGCACCAAAGGAAATCTGGGAAGGCAAACTCAGATCCTCGTGCGTGTTCAGCCGAGCTTGCTCCATCGGGCCCATGACATCGAATAAATAATTCGCCAACCGCCTTGGGCATCTAAGCAAATCGACGTTGGGCGGCACTTCTATCGTGAGTGATCTGACACCCCTCTTTTCGGATTCGCCCAAAGCGGCAAAAGCAGCAGCTTCTTCGCCCCGAGGAAGAGGTACGATCGGACCAGCATGATCCACACCGAAAAAAGACGACCCCATTTCTTCATCATACTTGGATGTCGTCGTCGCTATCGGCCGATCCAAAGCTGGCATTTTCCCTTTCGCCGGATCCCTTTCCTCGAGTTCGCGGTCAAAGGCCTCAATCATTTCTACTCGATTTTCAGGAGCGACGCCCAAAGAAACGAGGGCACCTTCCGTACTAGGCAGACCCCTTGAGTCCGAAATAACCTCTTCGGCTACAGGGGAAAGGTGATAGTCATCCACTGAAAGGTCTCCCTGTTCAGCCACCTTGAGCTGGATAGCTGTCTCTAAGAGTCTCTCTTTGACTGGCTTATTGGGGCGTCTCACTAGCTGGTCAGAACCTGACTCTTCCCCAGCTTCTTCCCCTTCGATGTCAATGACCGAGGTCGTCCCTTCGGCAGCTTTCGCCGCTGCGATCGCTGAGCTTGTCCCAGCGATCACATCCTCTATGGTCTGGGGCGCATCCGATGAACTACCCCCTTGTCTCTTTTCAACCACCGCCACCTTGGGCAAATATTTGTTCCTCAGTTCTTGGAACGATTTCTTTTTCTTCTTCGGCGAAGGAGCGTCATCGAGTTTCTCCCCGCCCTCGGGCTCAGCCTCTTCATCACTTGGTTCACCTCCAGCACCGGTGATGCCTGAGAAAATATTTTTAAGTGTCAAGAAAGCTTCAACGGAATAAAAATTATAAATACGAGGATGGTACTAAGTTACCATGATTTTTAGCTTTGAGCTTTTTCAAAGCCGCGACCGGTTTCCAAGCACATTTATCGTTGGTCGTCTTATCGAGTACCCTTATCAGCCATGGTATAATATCGGCAACTTGGTCGAAGACGACCACGTCAGCTGAAAGATTTGGGAAATACAGTTTGGCGCCGACCGTGGGGTCTAGGCAATCGATTTATTCCGAAATTTGAATCGTTTGATACTACTTACGTTTGCTTTCTTGTCTTGAAATGGCAGATGAACGTAACATCGACGCTCTGAACGGTCAACAACAGCGCAATCCCAATGACGGGGTTCATGTTCCGACCAACGCTGAAGCGGTCGATGAGTCTACCAACAACGAGCAGGACCCAATTCATGACGACATTCCTACTGGTTCACAGTTGAACGCGCCCCAAAAGAGGCAATCGGGTAAGGAGCCCGTAGTCGAAACTGAGTCAGGAGGTGCAAACACAGCGCTAATGGCGTATTTGAGAAGGCATGATGCTCAGTTCGAAATGATACAAGAACAATTGAAGGCACTATCTAATTCTATCGGAAATAAAGCGCCCACCTCCCCGATCACACCCCCAGCAAGCATTCCGACTTCGGTTCCTCAGGGCGCCGTAACAGGGGGACTTGCAGAGGGGGTCGGATCTGGAGGATCGGGTACGGCCGCTGCAGCTATGGGAGCTGCAGCTTCGGTCACGACAGAAGTGAGAATGATGGCTACGATGAAGACCTTGTTGAATGACACAGTGGATAAGAAATTCAGTGAGATAAAGTCATTTATGGAGAAGCTGCCAGGTGTTCCGAAGTTAACAGACGAAGTCGCTAAAAAATTGATTTCAAAGCGTCCGTTCCCAGCAAGTGCAGCCCCACTGCCCATACCTAAAACTTTCAAATTACCAGAAAGTTTGAGATACGATGGAACTACAGATCCAATGGATCATATTGATATGATTTCGGTCGCAGTTCAGGCAAACGACTTGACTTCGGAGGAGATCAATTCGGTCAGCCTCAAGAAGTTTTGTGAGACATTGAAAGGAGCGGCACTGAAATGGTATTTACAGCTTCCCGAAAATGAAATATTGAGTTTCGACGACATGTCGGCGAAGTTCATTCGATCACACACAGGAGCGAAAAAGATAGCACCAAGGGTGGAAGATATCTTGAACGTTAGGTGATGTTTGGCATTTTATGCCAATATTTCCTTAATATTTCCTCACGTTTGAGCTTGTTATTCGCTCGTTTTATAGTTTATGGATGTGGTTTTACACTGATTTTATGTCGTGCGTGTGTAGGTTGTTATGAAGTGTATTTGGAGCTGTTAAGAGCATGATTGAGCAAGGAAAGATTGGATTTTGATTGAGGATTGGATCGAGCACACGAAGGCATGACACGAGCGAGCGAAGGAGCAAGAAAACAGAAAAATGGCTGGGCGCCGTGGGCTCCGCGCCGCGTCCCTTACCGCGTGCAGTGGCTGGCGCGGTTTCCCATGCGCCGCGGAGCCAAGGCATGCGATTTTCGACGGTCACTGGTTGTGTCAGCGCGTTCCGAGGCGCGGGGCGCCCGTTATAGCGCCCCTTGTGCGCGTTTTTACGTCCTATTTCGTCTAGGATTGGGTCTAACTTATTACTAGGTGTTTGTAAACTCTATAAATACTCTTTTACTTAGTTTTTCATGAGAGTTCAGACTTTGGAGCAATTGGAGAGCTCATAACATCAAGAACAAGGGTTTTTCTTCCTTCCAGTAATCTATTACATCATTATTTCGTTATTACATCAAATCCTTGTGTTGTTATTATGAGTATGCGTAGCTAAATCTCTAGTTCTAGGGTTAGAGTATTTCATGAAAGTTGATGTTTGAAGATTGATTCCTATTTATTGAATCCCATTACGGGTTACTTATTCTTTCTTGATTTCACTTGTGTAATTGTCAGGGCCCGATTATTACGCATTATCTATGGTTTTTAGATTGAACTCGAAAGAGGGAATTTAATTACGTAATAAGAAAGAATAGGACTAGTTTGTGAACCCGGGCATCGGGGAAACAATTCGTGAGTAGGATAGACATATACTTGCTCGCCTAGTTTAACTATTTACAGAATTCGTTAATGCGTGCACGTGATTCAACCCATAGACATATAGGGATTGAAGTAGCCTGCATAGACTGTGAAGAATCGAAAGGTTTTCACAGGTACATTTACTCTGTTAGTTAGTAACCCGGGATTTAAGAAGTGGAATCAATTGGATAACTCAACTGGATTGTTCGTAACTCTGACCCTAGACCGTCTCCTTATTACTGATAACAACCAATTTTTGCTCCATTGTTTGAATTCACTTCTACCTTTTTAATTACTGTTCTTTAGTTAATAAAATCCTCATTATTGGAAAAGATCCCTGAATAGTTGTTAGAAATTGTTTGTTAAGAATTCAGTCTGAATAGTCCTCGTGGGAACGATACTCTATTTATCACTTTATTACTTGTCTACCACGTATACTTGCGTGTGAGTTGGGAGCAACAAGTTTTTGGCGCCGTTGCCGGGGACTAATTTTTGACTGATTTCTTCTTGAACAGTTTATTAATTTCTATTCAGGTTTAATTTTTGTTTTGAGTTTTGTGCTGTTTCAGGTATTAGGTCCTGCTTGATCTTTACCTACAGGAATGGCAGAAGAACAAGCTTTAGCTGTACGAGATGTTGCTCTCCCCAGCTTGGAGGGAGTAGCCTCGAGCATAGTTAAGCCTGAAATTACTGGAAACTTTGAGATTAAGTCCGGTATGATACAATTGTTACATACGACTGGACAATTTGGTGGATTACTTCATGAAGATCCGCAACAGCATATCCAGAATTTCTTGGAGATCAGTGATACTTATACACCAACGGGAGTTCCTATTGATTATGTTCGCTTGACATTGTTTCCGTTTTCACTGATTGGGGCAGCAAAGAGGTGGTTAAAGGCTGAAAAGTCTGGGTCTATCACCACTTGGAATGATTTGGCTAAGAAGTTCTTGGCTAAGTTTTATCCATCTGCCAAGACAGCCCGGGTGAGGAGTGAAATTATGTCCTTCAGACAGTTAGAAGGAGAATCTTTATATTCAGGCTGGGAGAGATTTAAGGCTCTATTGAGGGATTGTCCATACCATAACCAATCTAATGAGGTTCTTGCACATACTTTTGTGGAGGGGTTGACTGCGCATACTAAGATCGTGGTAGATGCTGCTGCTGGAGGCCAAGTATTAGCCTTAAATTTTTACCAGATCTATGATTTGCTAGATAAGTTTTCGCAGAGCAATCCTGATTGGCAGGGAGATGGTAGAGCTACTACGCAGAAAGCTGCAGCGGTACTTCAGTTAGATGCAGTTTCAGAGCTAAAGGCGAGGATGGATGCTATTTCCAATCAAATTAGCAAGTTAGCTTTGCCAAAGACTCAGCAACCAGTGGCTCCAGTGCAACAACTCCAGAGCTTTTGTGAGGTTTGTGGTCAAGATCATGCTACAGAGGTTTGCTCCTCTAATCCAGAGTCAGTTTATTACGTGGGTAATCAAAACAGGCTGCAGGGTCAAAATCAGTTTGGTAATGGTTATTATCAAGGCAATACGAGAGGCCCAAATAATTACCACCCACTTCCAGCTCCACCACACAATTCAGTTGAGGAGATCCTAAAGCAGATAATGGCGGGCCAGCAGAGAATGATAGCTGACACTGCAGCCCATGCACAGGCCATACAAGATCTTGCCAATGCTCACAAGAACCTAGAGCACCAGCTGGGGCAGTTGGTGGGGGAAATAAGCACTGTTAAAAAAGAGCCTGAACAATGTCTTGCAGTGACCTTAGTTGAAGGTGGAGAGCTGACGACCAAGTCCGAGGAGAGAGCTGAAATTGAAAAAGTTGAAAAAGTGGAGAAGGTAAAGAAGAAAGAAGAGAGAAAGGAGGCACCTCGGCCACCTCCACCATTCCCGCAGAGGCTTATACCATCGAAGGATCTGGCCCAATATCAAAAATTTATGAGTATGCTGAAAGAACTTCATGTTAATATTCCTTTGACTGATGTGTTTGAATTGATGCCATCCTTTGTAAAATTTTTAAAAGAGATTTTAGTCAAGAAGAAAAAGCCTCAAGAGATAGATACAGTTGAGTTAGTTGAGGAGTGTAGCACAATCTTGAGCAAGCTACCTCCAAAACGTCAAGATCCTGGGAAGTTTACTATTCCTTATACCATTGGAGGGCATAGTATCACTGGTGCCTTGTGTGATTTGGGTGCGAGCATAAATCTCATGCCTCTCTCTGTTTGCAAAAGGTTAGGGCTAGGAGCAATCAAGCCCTCTTCAGTTAGTCTTAAGATGGCGGATGGCTCACTCACTCACCCTGATGGTAAGTTGGAGGATGTGTTGGTAAAAGTTTGTAAGTTTACATTCTCTGCTGATTTTGTAGTCCTAGATTATGAAGAGGACCAAGAAACTCCAATTATTTTGGGGAGACCATTCCTAGTCACCTCGAAGGCAATTATTGACATGGAGCTGGGTGAGATAACTGTTAGAGCGCATGGATAAAAGGTTACTTTCAAGGTGTATACTGAGAAGGAGCACATAGCTAAGGTTGAAGAGTGCTCTATGATTGAATGTGTCAAACAAGAACATGGAAGTAAACCACATGTGAAGTTGAAGATGGGTTCTCTCAAAGAAAGGAAGAAAGCAAAGGCTCGTCGTAAGAAGAGAAGACGTAAATGCTGGAAGTGAGCTGAAAGTGTCGTCGTGCCACGACGTTAACTAAGGCGCTTCTCGGGAGGCAACCCGAGTTTGTACTTGTATTATTTTATTTATAGTGTCATGTAGTTTTTGTTTTTCCTTGGATTGCAGGTTCATGTAATGTCGAGGCTAAGTGTGGGGTGCCCTCACCCCTGCCTAATATTGATGACCTGTTGGGGGAAGTCTGAGTACCTCATACTATATGGAAGCTTGGAGGATGCTAGCACCAAGGACTAGAGTCTTCAGGGAAGTTTTCTTTACCTTGCACTTTCTTATTTTTAGCACTGAGGACATTGCTTAGTTACAGTGTGGGGTGGGGAACTCTCCCTTTATTTTTGAGGTTAGGGATGCATGTACCGTTAGAGATTTTTCTTTTGTCACTTGACTTTATTTTTATTTATTTCTTGCTTTAATATATGAAAAATGAAAAAAATTAGAAAACCAATGAAAAATTCCAAAAAGATTTTCCTTTTAGTCTTTATTAGTGGTACATGTCATCCGCCCCGTGGTTTTTCTTATGGCCTCGGTTCTTTTCCACGGGGAGGCCTTTGAACCGGGTAGTTTTTAATTTTTAGGATTAGGATAGTTAGTTGTAGATGGCCCTAGACGTAGGAACTAGGTGGAATGCTAGGTGCTTTTGATTTGTTTGATACCGGTGGACTTGAATTGATTGCATGTGCTATTTGTGGTGTCCTTGGGTTTTAATTGTGATGCATGCCTAGGAAAAATGGAACAACCCCCTTGAGATACTTGAGTCCACTTGCTTGACTTTGTTGTGAACTTTTGTGCATTAGTGCTTAATTTTCCACAAGTTGCACTCTAAATGCTTGATTGAGAGTTGTTGATGGAATCTTTTTGTGTGGATCATGTGCAATGTGTGTGTGAGGCATATTCTTGTTTGCTCCATGTTGCATATTAATGTCTAGAACTTACCCCGTGTGTGTGCAAAGCGAAATCCTAGGTTTGCTCTAGTCGGGAAATGATACAAGGCCTTATCTTGATTTGCTTACCCTTACATATATACCTTGGAAAAAAATTGTTGTTGTGATTGAATTGACCCTTTTTGTTAGCACCCACACCCCGAGCCTACCCATTTGTTCTAAATTGTCTCTTTTGGCCCTTTACTCCTTAAGCACTTTAGTTAATATTGTGTTGTTACTTTGGAGTTGTGGTTGGAGTTTGGGAGGTTCTTGAGTGGAGCTAATGAAAGGGAATACTTGTTAAAATTGTGAAGTAGTGAAAAGCATTGGCAAGGTTGGGAGATATTGAAAAAGAAAAGAAAAAAGAGCAAAGTTGAAAAGAAAAGAGAAAAAAATTGTGGAAAAAAAAAAGAGAACATAGAAGAATATCCATCCTTGCTAGTGTGTGCTTAAAAGAAACAATTTGCTACTTGTTGAGAAGGTGTGTATAAAGATTGTTGATTGGGTGGTTTTATTGAGAATTGTGATGAAATAATTGTGATGTATTAAAGTGCTTAGGGAGGTAGTCACTATTACCATATGTATCCTACCCGCCCCTTAGCCTACATTACAACCTTTCTAAAGTCCTAGTTAATCCCGATTGGAATGAGCCTACATTAGTGGAGTCCTACACTACGGGCAAGCCTATGGTACATTGTGTGTGGCATGTGAGCTTTTCATGAGAGTGAGTGAATTCTTTATATGATATTGTCCCCCTTCTATTCTTTATATTCATTGTTGTGTGTGATATTTGGGGGACACTCTTTTGCTTCATATTGGTGAGGGCACATGGTTTGCATGAAATAGGTGAAGTTGATGGTTCTTGGTTGAGTATATAGGTGTGATTTTGTGGGAGCATGGTTGCATTAAGTTGAGTTTGTGCATTTGAGCTATTTTGGGGTGGTTGTTCTCATATTTTTGGTTTTGGTAAATTATCGGCATGTTGTGGATCCATGGTAGTCATGTGTGCATTGGTTCAATGGTCGGTATCAACCATAGTCATAGGCAGACCTGTTTTACCTAGGATGGGAAGTGAGATGTGACTTGCTCGAGGGCGAGCAAGGGTTCAAGTGTGGGGTGGTGATGTTTGGCATTTTATGCCAATATTTCCTTAATATTTCCTCACGTTTGAGCTTGTTATTCGCTCGTTTTATAGTTTATGGATGTGGTTTTACACTGATTTTATGTCGTGCGTGTGTAGGTTGTTATGAAGTGTATTTGGAGCTTTTAAGAGCATGATTGAGCAAGGAAAGATTGGATTTTGATTGAGGATTGGATGGAGCACACGAAGGCATGACACGAGCGAGCGAAGGAGCAAGAAAACAGAAAAATGGCTGGGCACCGTGGGCTTCGCGCCGCGTCCCTTACCGCGTGCAGTGGCTGGCGCGGTTTCCCATGCACCGCGGAGCCAAGGCGTGCGATTTTCGACGGTCACTGGTTGTGTCAGCGCGTTCCGAGGCGCGGGGCGCCCGTTATAGCGCCCCTTGTGCGCGTTTTTACGTCCTATTTCGTCTAGGATTGAGTCTAACTTATTACTAGGTGTTTGTAAACTCTATAAATACTCTTTTACTTAGTTTTTCATGAGAGTTCAGACTTTGGAGCAATTGGAGAGCTCATAACATCAAGAACAAGGGTTTTTCTTCCTTCCATTAATCTATTACATCATTATTTCATTATTACATCAAATCCTTGTGTTGTTATTATGAGTATGCGTAGCTAAATCTCTAGTTCTAGGGTTAGAGTATTTCATGAAAGTTGATGTTTGAAGATTGATTCCCATTAATTGAATCCCATTACGGGTTACTTATTCTTTCTTGATTTCACTTGTGTAATTGTCAGGGCCCGATTATTACGCATTATCTATGGTTTTTAGATTGAACTCGAAAGAGGGAATTTAATTACGTAATAAGAAAGAATAGGACTAGTTTGTGAACCCGGGCATCGGGGAACCAATTCGTGAGTAGGATAGACATATACTTGCTCGCCTAGTTTAACTATTTACAGAATTCGTTAATGCGTGCACGTGATTCAACCCATAGACATATAGGGATTGAAGTAGCCTGCATAGACTGTGAAGAATCGAAAGGTTTTCACAAGTAAATTTACTCTGTTAGTTAGTAACCCGGGATTTAAGAAGTGGAATCAATTGGATAACTCAACTGGATTGTTCGTAACTTTGACCCTAGACCGTCTCCTTATTACTGATAACAACCAATTTTTGCTCCATTGTTTGAAATTCTTCAAAGGTTCGAAAGTTCACTCAAAACTGGGGACTCGTTCGAATTAGAAATTTCAACGTTATCCGAGAATCCAAAACCTCGACGCTTTTATCCGAAGTCGAGAGTTATCCGTTTAGCTGACTTATGTAAACGATCCAATAGTGATCAAAAGTCTGTGCCTTCAGACGGACGCACCTTGTAATCGATCGAATCAGACGATCCAAAATGTATTAAAGGCCCATTAGCGGCTTACTTCAATAATATGCAACACTTTGGTTATATCTTCATTTTTACATTTGTTCGATTTATGCGATCGTTTCCAATACTAAGCGGATTTTACAATTCCAAGTTTCTCACCAAGTGTTAAATTTGTCATTCCGAACTCATCAAAATGTTCGAAGAGTGCATTACGTGAAAATGAGACGTCATTCCTCACTACGCACTAAGACATTGGGCCCCAATCATTTCTTTCGACGACCATCGTTGAACATCAAATTTTTTGAACGATTAAATCATCTTCGAAAAGCAAAAAACAATACAGCAATGAAAAAGTGATTTCATTCATAGAAAAGTCATATGTACATGGATGGAACTTCAAAAGCGACTTAATACAACAAAGAAAAAACAAATCATTCATTAGCATCTCCGTCAGAACCTTCATCGGAGGAGCTCGCTGGGAGACCAAGATCTTCACGAGTCAATCGCACGATGGCAACAGCTTCGCTCAACTCGGTAGGAACATCGACAGTTCGATCTAACATTTCCCTAAGGATACCGCACCTTGATTCGGCAAGGATTAAATCCTTCTTCTTGTCAAACTCTTCCTCGAGGTCGCGCCTTAGGATGGTGGACTCCTTGTGAAGCAGCAAGTTCCTTTCCGTTAAGCTGTCAGCTTGAACCTTTAGCTCTTCATTGCTTTTACGAAGAACACTCAATTCTTCGAACTGATCAGCCAGCTCTTTGTCTTTGCTCTCCAGAATAGAGTTGAGTTCGGCTATCTTCAGATCAGAATTGGCTTCGTGATCGCTCAGCTGTGCGTTCAAAGCCCGAACCTGGGATTCCAACTCCGATTGACGAAGAGCACGTTCATTCGTGCTCTTGTCGAAGTTGGCTAAAAGTTCAGCGTTCTTGGTCTCTGCAGCTTTAAGCTTCCGATGTAACTCCTCCCCCGCCGAAGTAAGATGAACAATCTGCTCGTTCAAAACTTTGGCCCCATCTTGAAGTTGGCGAATCCGATCGGCAGTCTCGATCGCCATTATGCAGTTCTGAAGACAAGTTACAATGAAGATCATGAAGTCTATGCAATCTATGCAAAGTAAAGTTTTAAAAGTAAGTTTACCCTAAAGGCACCAAAGGAAATCTGGAAAGGCAAACTCAGATCCTCGTGCGTGTTCAGCCGAGCTTGCTCCATCGGGCCCATGACATCGAATAAATAATTAGCCGACCGCCTTGGGCATCTAAGCAAATCGACGTTGGTTGGTACTTCTATCGTGAGTGATCTAACACCCCTCTTTTCGGATTCGCCCAAAGCGGCAAAAGCAGCAGCTTCTTCGCCCCGAGAAAGAGGTACGATCGGATCAGCATGATCCACACCGAAAAAAGACGACCCCGTTTCTTCATCATACTTGGATGTCGTCGTCGCTATCGGCCGATCCAAAGCTGGCATTCTCCCTTTCGCCGAATCCCTTTCCTCGAGTTCGCGGTCAAAGGCCTCAATCATTTCTACTCGATTTTCAGGGGCGACGCCTAAAGAAACGAGGGCACCTTCCCTACTAGGCAGACCCCCTGAGTCCGAAATAACCTCTTCGGCTACAGGGGAAAGGTGATAGTCATCCATTGAAAGGTCTCCCTGTTCAGCCACCTTGAGCTGGATAGCTGTCTCTAAGAGTCTCTCTTTGACTGGCTTATTGGGGCGTCTCACTAGCTGGTCAGAACCTGACTCTTCCCCAGCTTCTTCCCCTTCGATGTAAATAACCGAGGTCGTCCCTTCGGCAGCTTTCGCCGCTGCGATCGCTGAGCTTGTCCCAGCGATCACATCCTCTATGGTCTGGGGCGCATCCGATGAACTACCCCTTGTCTCTTTTCAACCACCGCCACCTTGGGCAAATATTTGTTCCTCAGTTCTTGGAACGATTTCTTTTTCTTCTTCGGCGGAGGAGCGTCATCGAGTTTCTCCCCGCCCTCGGGCTCAGCCTCTTCATCACTTGGTTCACCTCCAGCACCGGTGATGCCTGAGAAAATATTTTTAAGTGTCAAGAAAGCATCAACGGAATAAAAATTGTGAATACGAGGATGGTACTAAGTTACCATGATTTTTAGCTTTGAGCTTTTTCAAAGCCGCGACCGGTTTCCAAGCAAGTTTATCGTTGGTCGTCTTATCGAGTACCCTTATCAGCCATGGTATAATATCGGCAACTTGGTCGAAGACGACCACGTTAGCTGAAAGATTTGGGAAATACAATTTTGAATTTGATAAACTATTGTTTCTCTCTCTCTCTCTCTCTCTCTCTCTCTCTATATATATATATATATATATATATATATATATATATATATATACATATATATATATATATAAATATATATATATATATAAGTACATACTCTATGTATAGGCCGACTATTTCGATAAACTTTCATTTTAATTTATATATACTGACAAAGTTAAAATTTTGCACTATGAGATTGCTTAAATAAAATTATAAGTAAATATATATAAAAAGCATGAATTGTTTCACTACAAAAGATGATAAATAATTTACTATATCTGGTGGAACTAAATTGATAGTCCAAATATTCACGCGCATTATGAGTTTAAAGTCATATCACTAATTGGATCTTTTGTCAAACCATTCTTGGTGAATCTATTTGCACCCAAAGATTTCGAGTCACATACTTTTTTGGTCAAAATGGTTGCAGTTACTCATCAAGTGAAAATGAAATGAAAAAACGAAAGAAAGAAGAAAGAAGGCTAATGTATTTCCTAAAAACGTACTTCAGTTATTACAATTAAATTTGTATTTAGTTGAGTCTTAGGCGACCGTTTTATATTTCAACTTGATCGATTGATGAGCAGTTTATATTGATAAGTGGTCAGTGTTATGGATCTTAATATGAAAACAGTACAAATAGAAAATTCGAAGGAGCAGAGTAACGAGTTGGATTAGGTTATGCGGTAAATTCAATTCGAAGACAGTTATGATGCAAATTCAAATCGGATATTGATACGATCGAGTAAGAATCAGATTCACAGAATATGATCAAATAAATAAACAAGCACAGGTAGACGAATTTATATGATCCCGATCACAACTGACGATATTAGCCTCATTCAGTACCAAATAAGCAATTTCCACAGGATTCGATGAGCAAAATTATGATAGATTATCGATGGCAAACACGCAATACTATATGAGCCGATGATAGTTTTGAATAAAACTATGGGAACACAATCGATAAAATGAACTTAATCGAATTGATGTTATGAATAAAATGACAATTATTTAACAAGATCGGTATTAATTGACAAGTGTAACGAATAATGAACCTACTGCGCGACTGATGCAATGGTAATGGATCAATGAGATCGTAGGCAGTAAACAAGTATGTTGAGCAATGAAAATAACAGGCAAACAGTGAAACAAATAATAATAAACTAAATGAACGAAAGCGATAAAGCTTATTGTATTGAAGAATCGATCAAAGATTAATGCTCTTGCTGAAAGAGATGACTCCTCCTCCGAGCCTGAATCAAGCCTTGATTCGATATTTGACACAATGGTTGAATGTATAACGATGGAGAGACATTTTTATGGCAACAATGATATAATTGCGAACAATATAACTGATGAACAAGACAGAGTGTTTTGTTCTGATGAACGTAAGTTACAAAAGGGGAAAATGGGAGCCTATTTATAGATCAGCTAAAGTGTGGAGTTCCCAACCCTAGAAGAACTCCACTTCCCCACGTTTCTTCAACAGTTGTCCACATTCCGCGGATTGCGCTGGATCCGTTCCGATAAAATTGGGATAAGATCATCTGAAGTTATCTACTAAACCAGCTGTCTTTGAAACATCTCGATCTCAATACACATAATCGATCACGCCAGTAGTCGAAGCTGTTTCCATATCGATATCGCCCCGCAATGTTTTCGAGATCTGTTACAGCTTTGCCACGTAGTCGAACACGTGTCCTTTGTGTGATCGAACAAAAATTGACCAATACAGATAGTCCCCCCACTTGCCAAGCATGTGTTCGTAAAACTTGGCAAGTGGCTTGAAACTTTAGGCGGGAAAACACGTGGAGCGTTCGTGTCCCTCCATTTTGAAACGTCAAACTGTCACTTCAACTTCCCATCGCCGCACGTGTCAGGCATCGTGCGGGTGACAGTTTTCATCGGTTAGCGAGGCAATGATGACTTTTGCCCTATAAATATCTGTCCCAAAACCATTTCATAAACTATACAACTTCCAAAACTCTTTAGAATCCACCTTCTTCAAGCAAATCTCAAGGTTTCTCACTGGTATTCATCAGTTTCTCCTTCAAATCTTCAGAATCAGTTTGCTTAAACCACTAGTTTGCTTCAAATCACTCTATTGTTGGAAAATGTCTTCATCTTCTCAGAATATGGTTGATGCTGAAACTGCTGCTTCTACTGCCGCTACTGCCACGGCGCCGCCGCAATCTCCCGTGGTGGCGGAGCAAGTCGCCACCGTTGCTAGCCCTTCAGGAGATAAGAAGGGCAAAAAGCGAAAGGAGAGAAAGACAAAGGACTTTGGTCCCAAGAAGTTATACATAGAGATTCTTCCAAAAAAATTCACTTACGAAAACGACTGCAAAGCGAGTGTTCAAAGTGACTCGGAGAGGAAGTCGAAGAAGAACATTCCCATCGATTATGTGTATTGTGCGATTACCCCTGAATCGATACCACGAGTTCGAGAGGACTGTGGTTGGAGGGCAAGCGTGGTGGATGTAGCATGTCCTCCGAGGAAGTCGACTTTAGCCACCCACGTCGAAGGTCCTTCAGTGGTGCTGACTTATCCGTTCACGATCGGATTTACTCTCCCAGTGGATAACTTAATCGAAGAATTCTGTTGGATGTACAACGTCTGTCTTGGGCAGCTTTCTCCATTGATATGGAGAACGGTGGTGATCATGCGACATATTGCACAGAAGGCAGAAGTAGAGTTGACCCTTCGCCATATTCTCAACATTTATTCCCCCGAGTTTATAAAGCGGGGGTGATTAACCTAGCTAAACGAGGTCAGCGGGATGTGATTTCGGACAACGATGATGATCTCCGAGGATGGGATCAATGTTTTGTCTTCATCCCTACGGAGCAGTTAATCGATCCTGGAAAGGAGCCACTCCTGAATGTGTGGAACCGAACTCGTAAGTGCCAATTTGTCTTTCATGTTTGAGTAAAACTTGAATTACTTGAATTTGTCTAACTGTGGGAATCTACTTTCTTCTCTTCAGCTAATAAAGTTTTGTTCGACCAAGTCTCTGATATCATACCATGGTTGATTAGAGTCTTGGATAAGACGACCAATGAAAAGAGAGCTTGGAAGCCGGTCGCGGGTTTGAAGACTTTGAAAGCCAAGAACCATGGTAACTTTCTTTCCTTCGAAATTTCACTTTGATTTACTTTCTTATTCAACCCTCCGAACTTAATTTTCCCATTAATCTTTTGAATCTCCCCAGGTATCACTGGCATCGGATGCGAGCCCAGCGACGAAGAAGTCGAAGTCGTGGGCGAAGAGAAAACTGATGATGCTCCTCCTCCTCCTCCTCCTCCGAAGAAGAAATCCTTCAAGGACTTGAAAAGCAAGTATTTGCCCAGGGTTGGGGGAAAAGAGCAAGGGGGAGCTCATCGGTCGTGCCCCAATCCATCGAGGGAGTTATTGTTGGGACGAGCTCAGCTATGTGGCGGCGAGGCCTGCCGAAGAAGTGACATCGATTATTGACGTCGAGGAGGAAGAGGCTGGAGACGAATCGGGGTATGACCAATTGGTGAGGCGTCCCAAAAAACCAGTGAAGGAAAGGCTCCAGGAAATGGCTATTCAGCTTAAAGTGGCTGAACAATTGGGAAGTCTTTCAGCTGATTTGGGAGGTAAAGATTCCCACTTGTCTCCGATAGCCGAAGAAGTTACTTCGGGTTCAGGGGGTTTGCCCAGCAGAGAGGGAGCCATCGTTTCTTTGGGCGTTGTGCCTGAGATTGGCGAAAAGATAATCGACGCTTTTGATCGGGACCTCGAGGAAAGAGATCCAACAAAGGGGAAGGCACCAGCCCTAGATCGGCCAACGGCGACAGCAAAATCTAAATATGATGAAGAGACGGGTTCATCATTTTTTGGTGTAGATCATGCTGACCTGATCATACCTCTTCTTCGAGGTGAGGATGCTGCTGCCTTCACTGCTTTGGGCGAATCTGAGGCTTTGGGCGACAGGTCTCTCACAATAACGGTGCCGCGCAACGTTGACCTGCTTAGGTGCCCAAAGCGGCTTGCCGACTATCTCTTCGATGTCATGGGCCCGATGAAGCAAGCTCGTTTGAACACGTATAATGACTTAAGCTTGCCTTCGCCAGTTTTAGGGTATAACTTCTATCATCTACTCCTTTTGCATTTTCACCATACTGCGCATCTTACTTATGACTTGTTTCCAGAATTCCATAATGGCGATGGAGATGGCTGAACGGATTCGTCAGCTTCAGGATGGAGCAAAAGTGTTGAACGAGCAAATTGTTCACCTTACTTCGGCGGGAGAAGAGCTACATCGGAAATTGAAGGCTTCGGAGGCCAAGCATGCTGAAATTTTGGCCAACCTCAACAAAAGCACGAATGAAAATGCTCTTCGTCAATCTGAGTTAGAATCTCAGATTCGAGCTTTGAACGAGCAGTTGGGCGAGCATGAAGCCAACTCGGAACTGAAAATAGCCGAACTCAGGTCTGCTTTGGAAAGCAAAAATCGAGAGTTGGTTGATATGTCCGAGGAGTTCCAAGTTCTTCGTAAGGGCAACGAAGACTTAAAACTTCAAGCTGATAGCCTGTCGGAGAGGAACCTGCTTCTTCAAAAGGAATCGACCAACTTAAGACGCGACCTCGAGGAGGAGTTTGAGAAGAGGAAGGACTTGATCCTTGCTGAGTCGAGGCGTGATGTGCTAAGAGAAATGTTGGATCGGGATATCGATATTTCAAATGAGCTGAATGATGCAGTTGCTATCGTGAGGTTGGCCCGTGAAGATCTTGGTCTCCATGCAAGCTCCTCCAATGAAGGTTCCGACGGAGATGATGAATGAGTTGTGGCTTGAAGTCTTTTGTTTAGTTGTTTTTTGACAGTCTTTTTGATGAGGTCTTTTGACCGATGTAAATATTTTTGAATGAATTATGTTTTTAAGACTTTTCTCTTATCGCTTACTGCCGTTTTCCAAAGATAAGTTAATTTGATCATTCGAAATGTTAATGTTCTAGCGATAGTCGTTGGAAGAATATAAAGTGATTGGGGCCCAATATACTTAGTGCGTAGTAAAGAATGACGTCTCACTTTTACGTAATGCACGCTTTGAACAACTTATAGTTCGGAAATGTAGATTTAAACACGGTCGAAAATTGGAATTGTAAAATTCGCCATGTAGAGACCAATTATACGAATCGGCAAATGTAGAAGTCGTAAAATGACAGTGGTAAAATTCGTCAATGTATAGACCGATAACATGAGCCAATAAGTGTAAAAAGTCGTAAGAATGACCAAGTGTTGTATATCATCGAGATGTTGGCCGCTATCGGGCGCTTGATACATTTTTGGATCGGTTGATTCGATCGGTTATACAATATAGCCGTTTAAAGGCATTGACAACAAAAGAAATTCTTTGATCGCTAACGGATCGTGTACATACTGCGTCTTATCTAAACGAACAGTCCCCAATTTTGAATGCAAACCTTGGGGCTTGAGGTCGTCGTCGGGTTTTGAATGAGTCCTTGTTTCGAACGAGTCCCCAGTTCGAGTGAAAACGAACGAGTCCCCAGTTCGAGTGAAAACGAACGAGTCCCTGGTTTTGCTTTCAATCAATGATGTCTTCGTCTTCGAAAGAAATCTTCAGTCTTTGGCTGCGCGATACTAACTCCATCCCCGCCAGTGTTTGGGTGCGAAGTTTGAGTAGTCGAACACTGGACCTCAACTTCCGACATCTGAAACGAAAATGTTGAAGGCAAAACAACGAGGAAAAACGTTAAAGATGAAGACCACGTTAGAGTATTCGTCAGACTTATCGACCCCGATTGGAGCGTTCTGAGCTCAAGTCTTCGTGGGTGATGTTTGTCATCATTCGATTCCAACTATGCCTATCATCTGAAAGTGTTAGTATCAAATAATCAATAATCAAATTTACCCGATGGAGGGGAAATGAAAATTATGTAAAATAATTAACGGAATTCGACCATACGATACCGTAGCTCTTTCAGAAATAATACTTCTTCAATTGTGTGATATTCCAATTGAAGTCAACTGGCTTGGAGTCCATTGTTTCAAGCTGGTATGAGCCCTTTCCGACCACTGCTTTGACCCGATAGGGTCCCTCCCAATTTGCTCCCAGTTTTCCTTCGTTTGGTTCGTCCTTCTTGGGTCTTTTGATCCTTAGTACGTAATCACCTACATTGAAAGATCGATACCTGATTTTTTTGTTGAGGTAGTTTTCTGCTCTCTGTTTCTGCGCTTGTATTTGAACTAGTGCCATATTCCTTTTTTGCTTCGACCAAATCCAAGTCTATTAGCATGGCTTCTTTATTTGATTCGTCGGCGGAATGAGCGAACCGAAGACTTGGTTCGCCGACTTCCACCAAAATTAGTGCTTCTGCTCCGTAGACAAGTGAGAACGGAGTCTTTCCGATGCTGTATTTCACTATTGTTCGATGAGCCCACAACGTACCAGGGAGCTCGTTCAGCCAATTGCCCTTTGATTCATCCATCCTCTTCTTTAAGTACTCAATTATTGTCTTGTTGGAAGACTCAGCTTGTCCGTTTGCGCTGGGGTGATAGGGTGTTGATGCAATCCGCTTGATACCCACTTCTCAAAAAAGGCTGTGATTCGTCTCCCCACGAACTGTTTGCCGTTGTCGCATGTGATCTCTTTAGGATTCCAAAACGATAAATGATGTTCTGTTGGATGAACTTGATAATCTCCTGTTCACAAATTTTAGCCAAAGCAGTTGCTTCTACCCATTTAAAAAAAAATAATCTGTTAAGATTAAAATAAACTTTACCCCACCGGGCGCTGTTGGGAGCGGCCCGACCAAATCCATTCCCCACTTCATGAACGGCCACCGTGATGTGACCGAATGAAGGGGCTCTGCTTGTTGATGTATGAGGTTACCAAATCGTTGACATCTATCACACTTTCGAACGAAGTCTTTGGCATCCTCTGCGATCGTTGGCCAATAATATCCAGCTCTGATTATCTTCCGAACCAATGCAATTTGCTAAAGGGCCACTAAACATTCGCCTATAGAGTTGGTTATCTAAAAGGCTATATCTGGCCGCTTTAGCTTTGAGCGATCGGGCTGATTTCTTGTCTTCGGGTAGAGTACCTGCCTGTAAGTAGGACAAATATTTGTTTCTCCAATCCCAAGTGTGGTTAATGTTGTTTACCTCTTTGATGCTCCGACAGAGTGGAGATTCGAATAGATAGACCACCGTTTCATCGAGTTCTCCTTCGACAGCAGCTGCAGAACCGAGGTTGGCCAAGGCATCAGCCTCGATATTGTCTTCCCTCGGGATCTGGGCTATCTTCCATTCCTGAAAAGAAGTTAGAAGATTTTGTACCTTGTCGAGTAGTTGCTGCATCCTCGAATCTCGAACATTGAAATCCCCTTGGACTTGGTTTACCACTAGTTGGGAATCGCTTTTGATGTCCAACCGTTCGATTTTCAAGTCTTTTACGATCTTTAAACCTACAGCGAGGGCCTCATATTCGGGCTCGTTGTTAGTTTTTGCATGTAATTTGATCGCATACCTGAGCTTTTCACCGGTTGGCGCTATCAGCAGAAATCTGAGGCCGGTTCCTTTTACGTTTGAAGCTCTATCGGTATACATCATCCAGACTCCGGGATCTGGATCTCTCATCATCAACTCATCTTTCTTTGCTTCCGGAAAGATGTTAGCGCTAAAGTCTGCTACAAAATTAGCTAAAACTTGAGATTTGATGGCGGTGCGAGGCTGGTAAGTGATGTCGTACTCACTCAGCTCGACCGCCCATTTCATTAATCGACCAGAGAGATCTGGCCGATGTAAAATATTTCGCAATGGAAAAGTAGTTATAACAGATATGGAATGACATTGGAAATACGGTCTTAGTTTTCGTTCGGCAGTGACTAATGCTAATGCTAGTTTTCAAGATGTGGATATCGTGTCTCTACATCTAATAGTGATTTACTAACATAATAGATAGGAAATTGGTTACCTCCGTCCTCACGAACGAGGACAGCGCTCACAACCACTTCGAAAATGGCCAGGTAGATCAGCAACATTTCTCCTTCGACCGGTTTTGAGAGTAGTGGAGGGTTGGATAAATATTGTTTCAATTCCTTGAGAGCCTTTTTGCATTCTAGTGTCCAATCAAAGCTCTTTTTCTTTCCTCAGCAACGAAAAGAACTTGTGACATCATTCAGATGACCTCGAGATGAACCTGCTGAGATAGGCTACTCGGCCGGTCAGTTGCTGAACTTCTTTCACCATTGTCAGGTCTTCGAAAATGCTTTCGATCGCCTTAATTTTGTCTGGACTGGCCTCGATCCCTCTTTGCGATACGATGAATCCCAAGAACATGCCGGATCCGACCCCGAACGCGCATTTCTCTGGGTTCAATCTCATGTTGAAGCGCCTCAATATCGTAAAAGTTTCTTCCAAATGACTCAAATGATCTTTCCTTTCTAACGATTTAACCAACATATCATCAATATACACCTCCATCATTTTTTCGATCAAATCCTTAAACATGGTGGTAACCAAACGTTGATAAGTAGCCCCAGCATTCTTGAGGTCGAAGGGCATAACTGTGTAATAATAAGTCCCTGTGTCTGTGATAAAGGAAGTTTTTTCTCGATCTGCTGGATCCATCGAAATTTGATTATAGCCTGAATAAGCGTCCAAAAAACTTAACATTCCGTGTCCTGCCGTCGAATCAATCAGTCTATCGATGTGAGGCAGTGGGAACGAATCTTCTGGGCAAGATTTGTTAAGGTCGGTATAATCGACGCATACTCTCCACTTCCCATTTTTCTTCGGAACTACAATGGTGTTTGCTAACCATTCTGGGTACTTAACCTCCTTAATGAACCAATTGGCCAACAACTTGTCCACCTCATCGCTGATAACTTTCCTTCGGAATCCTCCATTTGGTCGTTTCTTTTGCTTTACCGGCCGATGTTTTGGGTTGACATTCAACTTGTGTGTGGCGACCTTTGGGTCGATCCCTATCATGTCCGCATGGGACCAAGCAAAGCAATCAGAATTACTTTTGAGAAAAGATATGATTTTCGCCCTTACTTTGGAATCCAATTCTGCCCCGACGTATACTTTCCGATATGGTTTGTCATCGAATAGCATTACTTCCTCTAATTCTTCGATCGTAGAGTCTTCAGCTTTTTGTTTATATAGTTCTCTAACACATGACAGAATCGGTGCGAATTTATCTTCGACTACGGGCTCCGCTAACTGTACTCGTTGAGCACATGACGGAATCGCAGTGAAGTCTTCGGCCACAGATTCCGCTAACTGTGATTGCAATTTTCGAACGCCATCCTTGAAAGCCACTGAATAGCACTCCCGAGAAGCTTGCTGCTCACCTCTTATTTCACGAACTCCCCACGGAGTGGGAAATTTTACAACTTGATGTAGAGTCGATGGAACAGCTCCCATAGCGTGGATCCATGGTCGATCTAGTATCACGTTGTACGCTATGTCACCCTTCATTACTTGAAACAATGTATCGTTTTCAACGCCTTCCGCGTATGTCTTAATTGTAATTTCTCCAACGGTCACTTCACTAGAGTTGTTGAAACCCGATAACACCGTTGAACGAGGCACGATCTTGTCGTTCAACTGTTCAACTGCAACTGTTCGACTACCCTGGAATGGATTATGTTAACCAAGCTGCCGGCATCGATTAACACCCTCTTTACGTCAGCATCGTCGATCCTCATCGTTACCACCAGTGCATCGTGATGGGGATGAATCCTTTCATCGAAGTCGAAATCCCAGAACACAATCTCATCGTTCACGTCGCCTCGTGTCCTCTTGTCTCACGTGAACGAAACCTTTGCATACTTCTTTGTAGTGTAAGTCACTCCACAAACGTCATCTCCCCCAGTTATGACGTTCACCGTTTTCCTCGGAGTAGGAGGTTTTGGCGGTTCATCATCCTTTTTCTTATTAAAATTGTTTCGCCCCCTTTCAGTCAGAAATTCCACTAAGTGTCCTTTTTGTAGTAAACTGGCTACTTCATATTGCAATGCCTTACGCTCTTCGATTGTATGGCCAAAATCATGGTGAAATGCGCACCATAGGTTTTCATCCCTCGTATTCGAATTCGTCTTCATGCGACCTGGAAACTTCACGACCTTATCACCCATCCCCTTCAAGTGATTCACCAGATTCGGTGTCGATATGCAAAAATTGTATTCTTTCACTTTTGGAGGCAGTGGTCGATCCTTTGGGGCCGAAGATGCATTCGGCTGCCCCCTCTTCGGTTGATTCTTTGAGCCACCAGCTTCGTGGTTGTTGCTCCCCATTCGAGGGAAACTGTAGGGTTCCCATCGTTGATCCCTGTAGTTTCGCCTGTCATTCTCAACTCTCCGTGGTGGTGGTCGATCATATTGATGATTACATCGGGCTAGTTGCAACTCTTCTTCCTCAGCCCTAATCTTAGGTTCGCACTCACGATGTAAATCGTCAAAGGTCCATGCATTGATCTCCCTCAGACGATCTTTCAACTTCGCACATGCTTCCGTTGAATCGGTGTGCAAGTTGTTAGCAAAAGTCAAACAAGCCCATCTCTCTTCGAGGTTTGGGATGTGAATCTTTTCATCGTTGAACCGCTTCACAAACTGTTTGATAGTTTCACCGGGTCGCTGCTTAACATTCAAGGTATCCTCTACTCTTGGCTCTATCTTTTTAAGCTCCAGTATGTGCTCGAATGAACTTTGCTGACATATCATCGAAGTCCGATATCTAGTTTTTAGGTAGCTGCAAATACCATTTTAACGCTACTCCTTTCAGCGTTTCACAGAACTTTTTCAAACTGACTGAATTGATCTCGTCCGAAGTCAAGTCTTTTGATTGAACTGCAACGGAAAACATATCGATGTGATCCCTTGGATCTGTAGTTCCATCGTATCTTAAACTTTCTGGCAACTTGAAAGTTTTAGGAATAGGCAGCGGGGCTGCACTTGGAGGAAACGGACGCTTTCATATCGATTTCTTGGCGACATCGTCCGTTAGTTTTGGTACATCTGGCAATTTTTCCATAAACGACTTTATCTCGCTAAATTTCTTATCCACTGTATCGTTTAGCAACATCTGCATCGTAGCCAACATCCTTACTTCTGTCGTAACGGAGGCCGGAGCTCCCATAGCCACGGCGGCCGTACCCGATCCTCCAGATCCGACCCCCGCTGCAAGTCCCTCTGTTACGGGGCCCTGAAAAACCGAAGTCGGAATGCTTGCGGGAAGTGTGATCGGGGAGGTGGGCGCTCTATTTCCGATAGAGCTAGAAAAAATCTTCAATTGTTCCTGTATCATATCGAATTGCGCATCATGCCTTCTCAAATACTCCATCAATGCCATGTTCGTATCTATCGACTCAGTTTCGACCGCGGGTTCCTTACCGGGTCGCTGTCCTTGAGGCGCGTTCAATCGTGAACCAGCAGGAATGTCCTCCCGAATCGGATCCTACTCATAATTGGTTGACTCATCGACCGCTTCAACATTGGTCGGAACATGAACCCCGTCATTGGGATTGAGCTGTTGTTGACCGGTCAAAGCGGTGGTAGCATCGATATTACGTTCATCTGCCATTGTAAGACAAAAAAGCAAACGTAAGTAGTATCAAACGATTCAAATTTTGGAATAAATAGATTGCCTAGACCCCACGGTGGGCGCCAAATTGTATTTCCTAAAAATGTACTTCAGGTATTACAATTAAATTTGTATTTAGTTGAGTCTTAAGCGACCGTTTTATATCTCAACTTGATCGATTGATGAGCAGTTTACGTTAATACGTGGTCAGTGTTATGGATCTTAATCTAAAATCAGTACAAATAGCAAATTCGAAGGAGCAGAGTAACTAGTTCGATTAGGTTATGCGGTAAATTCAATTCGAAGACAGTTATGATACAATTTCAAATCGGATATTGATACGATCGAGTAAGAATCAGATTCACAGAATACGATCAAATAACTAAACAAGCACAGGTAGTCGAATTTATTTGATTCCGATCACAACTGACGATATTAGCCTTATTCAGTACCAAATAAGAAATTTCCATAGGATTCGATGAGCAAGATTATGATAGATTATCGATGGCAAACACGTAATACTATATGAGCCAATGATAGTTTTGAATAAAACTATGGGAACACAATTGATGAAATGAACTTAATCAAATTGATGTTATGATTAAAATGACAATTATTTAACAAGATCGGTATTAATTGACAAGTATAACGAATAATGAACCTACTACGCGACTGATGCAATGGTAATGGATCAATGAGATCGAAGGCAGTAAACAAGTATGTTGAGCAATGAAAATAACAGGCAAACAGTGAAACAAATAATAATAAACTAAATGAACGAAAGCGATAAAGCTTATTGTATTGAAGAATCGATCAAAGATTAATGCTCTTGCTGAAAGAGATGACTCCTCCTTCGAGCCTGAATCAAGCCTTGATTCGATATTTGACACAATGGTTGAATGTATAACGATGGAGAGACATTTTTATGGCAACAATGATATAATTGCGAACAATATAACTGATGAACAAGACAGAGTGTTTTGTTCTGATGAACGTAAGTTACAAAAGGGGAAAATGGGAGCCTATTTATAGATCAGCTAAAGTGTGGAGTTCCCAACCCTAGAAGAACTCCACTTCCCCACGTTTCTTCAACAGTTGTCCACATTCCGCGGATTGCGCTGGATCCGTTCCGATAAAATTGGGATAAGATCATCTGAAGTTATCTGCTAAACCAGCTGTCTTCGAAACATCCCGATCTCAATACACATAATCGATCACGCCAGTAGTCGAAGCTGTTTCCATATCGATATCGCCCCGCAATGTCTTCGAGATCTGTTACAGCTTTGCCACGTAGTCGAATACGTGTCCTTTGCGTGATCGAACAAAAATCGACCAATACAGCTAACACGGAGCGACAGTAAAATCTTTACATAGTAGTTTCGTAACGTAAAAGTAATATAAACAAGGTATGAGCACCTCTATGTTGGTCAATTCTAAGACATTATCTTTTTACAAATCTAGCGTGTTTTCATGAAGGAGAAAAGTGAAAAGTACATCATATAGCTCCATCGAAGCAATGAATACTCAAGTGTTTGATGGCTAGCAGATCAATTGGCATCTCTTTAAGTGCTATCACTACTTTCACAGAAAAAAGTTAAAGAATACTTCCACATAGAAAAATTAAAACTATTGTACGAGTGTAATGGATTCCTACTAAACTTGGAGTATGTTTGGACAAGCTTCTAGGAGCCAAAAAGGCTTATTTTTCTTCAAAAATATTTATTTTAAAAATTGGAAGTGTTTGACCAAGTTCTAGAAGAAAATAAGTATTTTTGAATTGCAGCAAAAGTTCTTTTTTGTTGTAGCGAATAAGTTGAAAAAAGTAATTTTTCCCTAAAAGTAGAAGCAGAAGCTGTTTTTAATTTCCATCATTCAGAAAATATCCTTACTAGAAATACTTATCTACCTAATTATCCCTATTTATTTACCTAATGATTATAATATGTAAATAGTGCATTATTTTTTTCTTTCTTGTTTCTTCTACGAACACCTACAACACTATTGTTAGAAGCTTTGAATTAAATAACATCTTTTTAAAGGTATGAACTTAGAATATTCAATTATGTATGCTCTATTTTTTTTAAATAAAATAAAATATAGTCTTTCCAGGGCCATATCCACGAAGATATCCAGTTTTTTCTACCCCAAGCACATTTTCGAATATATCATCATCATTTAATGAAATTTCTCCTTCTTTTTTTTGTTTTTTTAGCTGTTCAAATTGAACCTAATTTACAAAATGTAAATCACTAAAAATATATGCATCCACATATTCTAAAACGAGATAAAGAGGAAAAAGAACACATTTACGTACAATAGCATCTTGTTGAAAATCATCAACTTGTTTTCCATTTTTCCTTTTGCGAGTTCCAATAAAAACATCAACACGAGAAGGAGCTTTTCCATTATCTTTCTCCTACAAAAATAATAATAATTTATCATATAAATAAGATATGTGGATAAAATTCTTTTAACACTATTCTAAAGAAATATATTGTGCATACCCATTGTTCTCTAAACCTTGCATAACTTTGGGTCCCAATATATGGAGGCAAGGAACGTTTAGATCTATTTGTCTTGTTTTGCATGCTTCTCCTCTGAATAAAAATATTGAAAGAAATTAATTAGCTTTTACACGTTACTAATAAGAAAGGTAAGAACTAACTAATTTAGATACCTGAAATTCTGCATCACTCCAAAGATTGACCAAATATTTCCATTCATCAGCATAAATATGTTTAGGGTTATTTCGTAGGCAAAGTTGATAAGTTGATTTTGAATCAAAATATTTTCTTTTCAATTTGTGTCTATAGTCCGGGTAGAGATCACTCATATGACCGAAAATCGCTCATTTCCTTTCTTCGGACACATCAAAAGTAAACTTTTCCTATAATACAAAAAATATACCATTATATCCTATGATCATATTTTCTACTAGTTGTAAATTCATAAGAAAAAATTAGTGAAGATTTTGAACTTCAATACTTAGTAGTTTCTCTTACCAAGATGATGTCCCACATATTATCAATCTTGTCTTGCTCAATCTCTCGCCACCCTTTTACTTTTAAAGGGCAACAAGCTCGACTTCTAACTGTTTGGCCCAAAAACCAAATGAATTGTGTTGCGTTGTCACCAATCGCTTGATGATCCTTATCGAATTCAGCAAGTAATTTTTTTCCTGCCTCTAAGTTGATTATTTTCACACACCATGTGCGTCCTCTTGTTTTTCTTTTAGCAACATTGGAACCTACATGTGAATACCAATAAATGTGTGTCAAGTAAAATTTTTCCAATAGCGAGTAAGATCAATTCAAGATAATATAAGGACAAAATACCTGTGATATTTGTTTCTAGTCCATCACTTGATTCACCTTCAACAATTGGTTCACTCGCTTCTTCAGACATATTATTTTCAGAGCTATTTTCTTCATGAGAAATACTTATAAAAATATCACAATTACTCGGCAATGTATAAATCTCAACGGGCTTTTCCTTATGCATCTTATAGATATCAAGCATTTTAAGAACATCCAAATCATCATGACATTCCACTAATCCATCATAATCACTAATAGCTCTGTCACCTCTCAAATAAAAGAACTTATCTCCCTCCATTATATTAAACTTACAGTGCATTTTCAGATGATCATATATATCAAAGAAACTTATGAAGTGTACATCAATATTACTTTGCTTGATCAATTGACCACACACATACTTTCTAGAAGGTGAAAATGTGAAATAGCCACCATAGTGATAGCTAATTGTCCTCTTTTCCACGCTTCCTAGAGAGTTATTGAAAATAAGTTAAAAGAAGAAATGCAAATAACTATATAGGGAAATAGTAAAAAAATATTGTCCTGCAAACCAATCCCGATAAATATTTTTACTAAGAATAGAAATTGGTTTCATCCCCTAAAATACCATGGTGCAAGCCTGCAAGGTGTACTTGTATCCAGGCTGGAAGAGGAACGAGAAACTCAAAGAATAGTACACCTCAAAGGAAAATAGTACACCATTACAATGTGTTTAAAAGATTATTGAATTTAAGTTGCTACAAATACAATCAACGAGCTCAAAAAAGTAGTAGGAGTAGTATTTAGTAGATGAAAGAATAAGAATTTTTTTCTTCCTTTTTTCTTCTTTGTCAATAGAAATGAAAGCAGTTGATATATAGGGGTTATAAATGATCTCACTGTCACCCAAACTTAAATGGAGTAGTACATTGTCACCATCCCTTTTTGATTGACAGTTATCTTAAACTTGTAAAAGCAACCTTAGATCAACCATTCATTGTGGTTCTTGTAATAATGCCTTATGCCAGACTAAAATTCGAAAATAGGACATCTCACACCATCCCCACTACTTTGTAGGACTTGTAAAGGGTTAGCTAGATAAGATTAAACAAATACATAACTGTGTAATTGAAAAAAAAAAGATATTAATTAATCAATAGTGAACATAAATTATATTGCTTTTATTACCTAAATAATCATCTTCGTCTGCCTGTTGTGTGTGAAAATTATCCGTAGCATTTATTTTCTTGGAACTTCTAACCTCGTCATGATAACCATCTTCTTCCGTGTTTTGTGGGAGAAAAACATCTTTACCATTTGTCTTCTTAGAGCTTCTAATAACCTCGCCGTGATTACCAGTTGAGCGAGTGATTCTTTTTCGAAGACCATTCCTGCCCATGTCTGAATTCGAACAAGCATGTATAAACATTAATAACTTTTCATAATTGCAAGTACAAATGCTATTTACTGAAAGTGGTCAACTATTACAATTGTTCTCTGCATAAAAAAGAATATCTAGTGTATTTTCTGCTTTCTACAAACCTTCTTGGTCTTTTCTACTGTAAACTAAAGCCATAATGACATGCTTTTATGCGTAATTTTTATTCACCACTCATGTAATTTATGAAACCTTTTCATAAACCTTCTTGTTCTTCCCTACTGTAAACCGTACTAAAAATAATTTTTTCAAGAAATAATATGCGGACAATTTCTCAAAAAGAAAGGAACAATATGCACACAATCAACATCAGTAATAAGAAATCTACAAAATGAACATTATAATAGCAAGTTGAAGGTTGGGGGATTAATCCCAAGAAGGCAACTAACCTTTGCTTCCCAGCTCAACTTAGAAGAGAATTAAAAAAGGATGCCGTCAATATTTTACTTCTATTGAGCGTTTAGAATCTTAGCCTTTAGGGTTTTATTTATCTCTAATCTCTCTATTAAACAGAAAAACAAGGTGTTTATTTAGAGGGAAATGTTTGGAGGGAATATTTTCGTTCTTGTGTTCTTTTTCAAATTGTAAATTCGTGTTCCCTCCTTATAGTAAGAAAACACAAAGTAAAAATATATTCAACATTATTAAATTAATCACTAAATTATTTGATGTAGTGTAACTAGGCTCACACTTTTAAACATAATTACATAATTATTAAATATTAGTAATTAATTGAATTAATGACGTAACGTGCACTTCAATACTAGCAACTACGAAATACATACACTTCTATGTTAACTATTTTTAATTATTAACCTTTAGTCAACTAATTGCAATAGCAATTATAAAAATCATAAAGTAATTTAAATTGGAGATAATTAATTATGTAATGTGTTTTCAAATAAATTAACATATAGTTGGTTAAATTCAATATAATTGGTACTCAAAATTAATAAGATGTAAAATTTATTTAATTAAATTAAAGTAGTTGCTGGACCAACCTTCATGCACGATTGGATTTTTCCGTTTATCTCTATATTTTTGTTATGAGTCCACTATTATCATTAATAGTGATTTCGAAAAATCTACCAAATGGTCACAAGACTTGTGTGTATTGTAGTATGTTGTAGGGGTGCTTATCTGACACGACCCAGAATCCGGCTAGGCCGTGCGGGCACCCGACATCCTCCCCTAGACCCGTCGGGCGAACCCTTACCAATTAAATTAGGAAAATAAATATAATAATTCATAAATCAGGACTAGACTTAAAACAAAAACACAGACATACTGATACCTCTAGCTGTACAAAAGAAATTACAGCTGACTACCCAACATACTAGGTTTAGGGCTATCCAGACCAGACATCTAAGAGTATAAATGAAGACGGATACCTCCTGAAGGGAGCAAAATGCAACCGAAATAATGAACAATAAACTGGTGGCCATCCGGAATAAATCTAGCTCACCCTGACAGCTGAAGTCGTCTTCGCTCCTGAACAACGCGGGGAACTCAATCCTGGAGCGAACCTGCCGAAACGAAATAGATAGACAAGAAACAAACAACAAACAAGGGTGAGTCAAAAGGACTCAATAAGTGGGGCAGACTAGCCACCTCAAAGAATAGGATAGCTAGCCAGGGAGAAGAAACAGATAAACCAAATTTCTTTTATTTAAATTATAAAAAGGCAGAGCCAGATAACAACCGGAAACACGTAAGAAACTTCTAAACTCAACCAAGGGTGCGTGGCAGAAGCATATCAACAAATAAGCGATGCACATACAAGCAAAACAGTAGTCATGTATCGCAAGTCTACACAATGGTATGAATTGAGATGAAATGAAATGAAGTGAGATGAAATGAAATGAAATGAAATATGATGCAAAGGGTCACATGTGCCCGTCGTCCCATCTCGAAGCGGAATACTCCTGCATTCGAGGGGAATCCAATCTGATAACCAACTGGAGCAGAATACTCCTGCTCCTGGGGCGGAATACTCCTGCACCCGATATAATATAAACCAGAGGCGGAATACTCCTGCACTCTCTTGGGGCGGAATACTCCTGCACCCGATATAATATAATGGAGCGGAATACTCCTGCTCCTGGGGCGGAATACTCGTGCCCTCAATATGATACAATGGAGCGGAATACTCCTGCTCCTGGGGCGGAATACTCCTGCCCTCAATATCATATGCAATGTAATGCATATGAATGACAAATATTGCATATGAATGCAATGTGATGCAATAATAACCCTTCACCGGCGCGGGACTCTCATCGACAACCGGGAAGTAGATGCCAACTCACAGCCAGGGTATAATACTCAGATCCTCATTGCAATACCAACAATAGGACATAACATATAATATATAATGAATTCAAAGCTAAGGCGTAATGAGTACGCCTATCGGCAGCTACACACGTAAGGAACACGTGGTAGAAAATCCACGAGGCCAGGTGCCTCCAAAGAAATGGATATAAACACTTACCTTGTTACAAAGTTAGTACAGCCACTCAATAACCGCTTTGTCCTTTGGTTTTCTTGCCAAACGATCCCACTCTATTCAATAAGCAGAAAAATATATCAATTTAGGCTAAAGGCTTCATTCCTCACATCTTAGGGCAATCCAGGTAGGAACCTGATACCCTATTCGCATACGCAATACGCAGGCCAGGCCTATATACAGGGTATAAGGCCACGTAACCAAACCCCAAATAAATTACATTTATATGTTGCCCATAATTCACTGAGTATGAATATATAATCAATTTCATTATCAGGGTCCATTTGACCCGTTAAACTGTTAATTGAACTTATTAAAACGATGTATAATACTCCAAGTTTTTCCGTTAAAACATATTCAAACACACGTAATAAACTCAAATAATATATTAGGATCATTACCTGAATGTTGCAGGGTGAAAATTCTACTTTTTTCCGGCCCCTTCTCTCATTTTCTGGCATTTTCCTATTTCATTTCTCTGCGCTTTCTCGTTTCCATTTGTTTCTGATTATGTTCTTAGCTCCTGTACATATCTGCTCATTTTAGCAATGACCCCTCACCGCCAAACTTTTATATTTCATTTTTCTTTCTCCTTTTTTGTCTTTTCCCATTTTGTTTTCTCTTTTTCTTTTCTTTTATTATATATTTTTTTCTTAACGAAAATTAAAATAGTACCCTACGATATTCGAAATAATTCTAACTTTTGCATACAAGTTATACAAAATATATGTAACATACTTGCGAAAGCGGATCTCAAATCGGGTTCCCGAAACTCAAGATACGAATTTAAATGGAAAAGAAGTCAAATTATTTAACTTTCGGCATTTTAGCGGAACTAGCCGAACAACATCGAAATTCACTTTCGAAAGTTCACAATGGTCATAAATAATCATACGGACCCAACGGCGCTTTCAGATTTCGAATCGGAGCTCATTCGGCAAAACCGAGCTCGAAAATCTCTTTTTAATATTAATCGCCAATAAAAACTGAAACCTTCTTCCGATGCCTACCAAACGAGGTCTGATTTAGCTCAAATTTTACAGACAGGTCCTAATGGACATTACGAATATTTTAAAATTATCGGCACGCCAATCGGAGTCCTAACTTCCGAAACGACTGACCGAGGTCGTTTCATTCTCCTCCACTTAAACTCCCGTTCGTCTTCGAACGAGCCTAAATCTAAAGCAAGATTCACGCTGATAACAAAAGAACTTGTACGACCTTCATAAACTATCCCACGGAATTTTTCTCATGATTACAGAATTAAAACTATAACACGAACACCGAACTCTTGGAATAAAATATATTTGGATAATATGATAACACCTTTGCCCGAATTATTCTGACTAAGATGATCCTTCCTCGATCACGAGAGAAGAGTTTTACATTTTTGAAACAAAAATACACGGAACTTTGAATGGGTTAACATGATTAAGTCGATAATCACCTCTTCGATATACCTTTCGATATAAAACAGGTCGATGGAACTAAGAATTAGCTCACTCTTGATACAATAGGGGAAGATTTTGAAGTACCTTGTCAGTACACACTCTAGAAGATTTGATGCAAGCTATATTATTTTTACGAACGCACTATGCAACATCTCAGTTGATCTTAGTGTTGTTCCGCAAGCTCCTCGTGGGAATGTAGTTACTCATATTCTAATGTATGCCAAAAGCTCATCTGAACAGGTTCTATCGTATAAGGATAAGGATCATGCAACCACTACTGGATAGTATGATGCAGACTAGGAATGATCTTCAGACTAAACATCTACTTCAGGGTATTGTCTTTGGATTGGAAATATTATAACTTGAAAAAGTGCAAATAAAAGAGACATGTAGTTGGACCTTCATCTGAGGCAGAATACCAGCAATAAAGTTGATTACATGAGCACTTACAACGCTAAAGTAACCTCTCAAGGAGTTGAGGTGTGAAAGAGATATACGCACCAATGATGGATTGTCGACAAGCTGCACTAGACCTTTAACTCTAAATTTCCATGAAGTAAAACAGCGTCAGTATGAGAATCTAGTTCTAGTTGGATACAGACAGATAGCCCAAAGAAAACCGAAGTCACCATACAGGGTCACTACTGATGGTGTTCTCATGTATAAAGATAGACTTTGTATTTTTGATGTTGCAGATTTACGTGGATAGATTATGATGGAGACACATTATTCCAAATACAGTATTTATCCAGGTTCGACTAAGATGTACCATGATCTTAAGCAGATTTATTGGTGGGACGGAATGAAGTGTGACATAGCAGAATTTGTGGCTCAGTGTTCTAATTGTCAGCAAGTTAAAGTCGTGTCATCTTTCCAGACTTTATGCTTTCAGCAGATAGGTACGTATATATGATCAGGTTTCCAGCTTATCTCTGTCATTAATAGATTATTAGTGGGTTTAGCAATGATCGACACTCATAGTAGATTTCTGCCGTGGCCTTACTTTGGGTCGTGAGAAAAGTGGTATCAACACCTCAGAGATTTAATATTAGCATTCAGTATTTGGAGGGAGACTCCTCCACTTAAAGCACAAACTCATGCAGCCATTTGAATAGGAATAACCATCCTCGCACAGTCTGCTGGACTAAAGAAGATTTAGCTAAAAACAGAATGCGGCTCAGACCTGAGCTACTAAATTACCCTCTTGAATTGCCAAACAGCTGCAACTCTCAAGTTCACAATTCCATACCTTTGCCGTAACACCATCGCCTGATGGATGGTACTTCTATGTAAAAATTTCGGCAGAGTTTCCCCTGAAACTGGATGATCCGCAAAACAGAACCAGCGCTATACCATACACGGGAATGGATACCCGGATAAACTAATATCCAAAACAATAATATGCTTACCCGGCTACAATAACACATTCTCTGGCTCAACACAGTGAACGTCACAAGCGGCTACCAATCGCCCAAGCTCACTAGTGCCGGCCGAAGAAGAAATGGAAGTGGATCGAGGATAGAAATAATTAGGGCTTCAGAAAGTTCATCTTCTTATTTGCTTGACTACCAAAGCTAGACTACTTCCGAGTCAGGCTAACCCAAAAATCGCAATTGAAGAAATAGACATTAATGAACTTTATGGAAAAACATCCATACCAATTTAACCTCCCAATAACAAGGAAATTCTGACAATTTACCAGAAACCCTGTTATAATCGAGACAGGCTCATAGAATAACATGACTCTGCTAGCGCCTTGAACCATGAAGAGATACTTAGATCGGGTATTGCTTACCAATCACTTTACACCAGAAGAAACAATAATGCATTCTGATGGTGATTGGTAAGAATCCCATCATCCTACTAACACAGAATTTCAAAAAGAGAGGTAGATTGACTTGACATTATAACAGAATGAGGCATAACAAAATGCAAAGCAAACAATACTGATACTCACTCACCAATCTCTCACATTTAAACCAGATAAACTAGTAGGGTCTCATAAATGCCAGGAATAAATCATATCAGAAACTCACCCCTCTACCGCAACCGATTCTTAATAGAAACAATATCCAAGGAAGCCATGGAAACATGGTAAAATAAACGAAGTTCAGACCGATCGGAAGAATCAAATCTTACTCACATACAATGAAAGAAGAATTACATGGATGTACTTCATCGGATGCCTCAGCATTCTGCCAGACTGGCAGTTCATAAAACTGCCTCTGCGGCTGAACTAAGCCGCTACACTGATAATTACCTTCTGAAGAACCACTGCCACCACGCTCTCAACCTCTACTAGATTGTGGCGTTTCTTTGGCTGATTAATATTTAAATAAAATTCCCTACGACTGTACAGGTGCCTGATGACAAGAGAAAAGATGACTGCCTACTTACCGGAGTAAGGAAAAACTCCTCAAAGGATAACCAGACTCACGATAATGATAACACCTTTTTTTCTGAGAATGGAAGCTGGACAGATTGTTGAAAGCTATAAAGAGAAGACTGAATCTGATCTTGATGAGCTACTAGCGCACTTTAAGAATCAAGTGACACAAGCTGAGATAACCTGGAAGATGACCTCCCAAAATAATCATAACTTTTACCTCCATATGAGGTACTATGCTTGCCCACTAGGGCCACGGAATCTTTTACTTTCCCGCTCTAACTCATGGTATGCCTCGAACCTTCGGGCAATATTAACAACAATATCAAATAAAATCCGGACCTCAATTTCTCGAGCCATCTGGGATTTCAAGGAAAAATAAAGGTCATCAATAAATCTCTGAATCTCTCGAAAGGCTCATGAACTAGTTCTAATACATATTCAGCCATTCTATAAAATTCAATCTCATATTCTGAAACACCAACAGGCTAACCGACAGGCTACCCTGTCTAATTCACTCAAATTGACAACACTTTTCATCTCGCTCGCTACTCGAAAGGAACTTTTCCGCGAATGTAAAAGAAAAACCGAACCAAGTCAACTAATAAGAGAGCGGCCCACCAATTCAATGCTGGACCTAAAACTGAAAAAAAGAATAATCAGCACCATACCGCTTGATATAATCAAAAGCCTGAAGGATACGCTGGCATTATTTTATTTTTTAAAAAAATCACGAGGTTTATCTGATGCATTGCTTAAGAATATCGGAAGGTTCAACCGCGTAAAATAATGCAACCTCTCTAAGCACTCGGACCGAACTGATACCTCGGCTAGCTAACCAGCCAGAACAATTAGAGGTACAACACATACTACCTCTGGAACATAATTTACTGCGGCAATATTAAGAACAGGAATAGAAGCTCCCTGACACCGAATGTCTGCACATGTGGCACCCTGATAGGCTGCCCAGCGAATAATAGGTTCTTACGGTATCTGCATCGCCAAGATTCTCGTAAAGCATCATAGAGAGCCAAGGGAACTACAAGGCCCTGCTCCCTTGCCCATCGCGAGCTCGTACAGTTGGGACCTCCATAAGTAGATCGTCAGCACGATAAGAAAAACTCTCGGGGATTCGTCGGTGCTAGCCCCTGGCTAGACTGCTTCGTCTTGAACCCATACCGTTTGCTGATTTGTCGCACGAGGGTTTCACAATTACCGCGAAGGAATTAAAAAAAAATTAACGAAAATACTTTTGAATTCTAGACCGACGCACGATAACAAATAAAGGAAGTGAAACTTCCAAAATGCCATCATAGCCTCTCGTAGATAAATACGGACGTCTACGTACCCATCAGCGAGACTCTACTAGACACTGTCTTAGTCTGGATAGACTCTAAAGTGGGCTCTGATACCAACTGACACGACCCAGAATCCGGCTAGGCCGTGCGGGCACCCGACATCCTCCCCTAGACCCGTCGGGCGAACCCTTACCAATTAAATTAGGAAAATAAATATAATAATTCATAAATCAGGACTAGACTTAAAACAAAAACACAGACATACTGATACCTCTAGCTGTACAAAAGAAATTACAGCTGACTACCCAACATACTAGGTTTAGGGCTATCCAGACCAGACATCTAAGAGTATAAACGAAGACGGATACCTCCTGAAGGGAGCAAAATGCAACCGAAATAATGAACAATAAACTGGTGGCCATCCGGAATAAATCTGGCTCACCCTGACAGCTGAAGTCGTCTTCGCTCCTGAACAACGCGGGGAACTCAATCCTGGAGCGAACCTGCCGAAACGAAATAGATAGACAAGAAACAAACAACAAACAAGGGTAAGTCAAAAGGACTCAATAAGTGGGGCAGACTAGCCACCTCAAAGAATAGGATAGCTAGCCAGGGAGAAGAAACAGATAAACCAAATTCCTTTTATTTAAATTATAAAAAGGCAGAGCCAGATAACAACCGGAAACACGTAAGAAACTTCTAAACTCAACCAAGGGTGCGTGGCAGAAGCATATCAACAAATAAGCGATGCACATATAAGCAGAACAGTAGTCATGTACCGCAAGTCTACACAATGGTATGAATTGAGAGGAAATGAAATGAAGTGAGATGAAATGAAATGAAATGAAATATGATGCAAAGGGTCACATGTGCCCGTCGTCCCATCTCGAAGCGGAATACTCCTGCATTCGAGGGGAATCCAATCTGATAACCAACTGGAGCAGAATACTCCTACTCCTGGGGCGGAATACTCCTGCACCCGATATAATATAAACCAGAGGCGGAATACTCCTGCACTCTCTTGGGGCGGAATACTCCTGCACCCGATATAATATAATGGAGCGGAATACTCCTGCTCCTGGGGCGGAATACTCCTGCCCTCAATATGATACAATGGAGCGGAATACTCCTGCTCCTGGGGCGGAATACTCCTGCCCTCAATATGATATGCAATGTAATGCATATGAATGACAAATATTGCATATGAATGCAATGTGATGCAATAATAACCCTTCACCGGCGCGGGACTCTCATCGACAACCGGGAAGTAGATGCCAATTCACAGCCAGAGTACAATGCTCAGATCCTCATTGCAATACCAATAATAGGACATAACATATAATATATAATGTAAATTCAAAGCTAAGGCGTAATGAGTACGCCTATCGGCAGCTACACACGTAAGGAACACGTGGTAGAAAATCCACGAGGCCAGGTGCCTCCAAAGAAATGGATATAAACACTTACCTTGTTACAAAGTTAGTACAGCCACTCAATAACCGCTTTGTCCTTTGGTTTTCTTGCCAAACGATCCCACTCTATTCAATAAGCAGAAAAATATATCAATTTAGGCTAAAGGCTTCATTCCTCACATCTTAGGGCAATCCAGGTAGGAACCTGATACCCTATTCACATACGCAATACGCAGGCCAGGCCTATATACAGGGTATAAGGCCACGTAACCAAACCCCAAATAAATTACATTTATATGTTGCCCATAACTCAGTGAGTATGAATATATAATCAATTTCATTATCAGGGTCCATTTGACCTGTTAAACTATTAATTGAACTTATTAAAACGATGTATAATATTCCAAGTTTTTCCGTTAAAACATATTCAAACACACGTAATAAACTCAAATAATATATTAGGATCATTACCTGAATGTTGCAGGGTGAAAATTCTACTTTTTTCCGGCCCCTTCTCTCATTTTCTGGCATTTTCCTATTTCATTTCTCTGCGCTTTCTCGTTTCCATTTGTTTCTGATTATGTTCTTAGCTCCTGTACATATCTGCTCATTTTAGCAATGACCCCTCACCGCCAAACTTTTATATTTCATTTTTCTTTCTCCTTTTTTGTCTTTTCCCATTTTGTTTTCTCTTTTTCTTTTCTTTTATTATATATTTTTTTCTTAACGAAAATTAAAATAGTACCCTACGATATTCGAAATAATTCTAACTTTTGCATACAAGTTATACAAAATATATGTAACATACTTGCGAAAGCGGATCTCAAATCGGGTTCCCGAAACTCAAGATACGAATTTAAATGGAAAAGAAGTCAAATTATTTAACTTTCGGCATTTTAGCGGAACTAGCCGAACAACATCGAAATTCACTTTCGAAAGTTCACAATGGTCATAAATAATCATACGGACCCAACGACGCTTTCAGATTTCGAATCGGAGCTTATTCGGCAAAACCGAGCTCGAAAATCTCTTTTTAATATTAATCGCCAATAAAAATTGAAACCTTCTTCCGATGTACCAAACGAGGTCTGATTTAGCTCAAATTTTACAGACAGGTCCTAATGGACATTACGAATATTTTAAAATTATCGGCACGCCAATCGGAGTCCTAACTTCCGAAACGACTGACCGAGATCGTTTCATTATCGGCCGATTCGGTTGGGGATATATTCTTATCGGCTCGGCCTATCAGTTATCAGATTTTAAGAATGCTAAACTGTTAACCAAACCAATAAGATATCGGTTGGTTCAGTTTCGCGCTAACGATTAGCGGCCGATTAGCGGCCGGTTTATCGGTTACAAAGAGATGCACTAAACATATTTGCTTTTAGACAATATTTGGTGTTATGCAACAAATATTGAGCCATCAATCTCGGCATTCCTTGTATACACTACCACCACCATTGGCCATCATGATATTTTTAGTCGGAGCAAAAATATTCAGCTAATTGTATTTACAACTAATTTAATGTAGTTTTAACCTTATTAATATCTTTATGGTAACTTCAATTGAATGACAAGAAAAATAAGTTGCTATGAAACTTTATTGTACTCTCTGAATTTGTGGCTAAACTTTTTGTCATTGTAAATAAATGTAACTACTAAGCTTAACGGTTGCTATAAGTTTCTTCTAGCTATAAAATTATGTATCGTGGCTAGATCGATTTTGTTGCAGTGACATCCAATGAATGACGAATACTTCTAGTAGGCTACAAAACTTAGTGTAGCTATATGGCTATACCATTTTCCATGACGATTAATTATAACTATTGATCTAACTATTGCCACGATTTGATAAGTTGAAGTAAAAATGTTCATTTAGCTACAACATTATGTTTCAAATAAATTACTATAGCTAAAAGGTTACTTTTGCTACAATAACTTCACAAACATGGCAAAAAATTAGAAATTAGCTACACCATTTTATTTTAAATATTTATTGTGGCTAAAAGTTTTGTATTGCTACAATAACTTCAACAACGTGGCAAAATCCTGATAATTAGCTACAACATTTTGATTCAATAATTTATTGTGGCTAAAACGTCACTATCGCTACAAGAAATTAAAACCATGGCAAAAAGCTAAGAATTAGCTACAGATTTTAGAGGTGGCCATAAATTTGTAGCTATTTGGCACTTACTGCCACAATACAGAGCAACTATAGCAAAAATAAGGAATTAGCTTTGCTAAACGAAATTGTAAATAGCCACGAAAGTCTTACTTTTGTGGCTACTACTAGGTACTAGCCACGATTTTCAAATTTGTAGTCGAGGTTTCGTAGCTATATGTGACTATTGTTGTAGTGTAAATATCTAAAGTCATTCATTTAGTTAAATAAATGTTAAATGAATCTTCACATATTCTTACTCGTAATTTAACTCTCAAAAGTATTTTTTAAAAGTTTGGTCAAACACAAATTACTACTCAACTATTGACAAAGGTGATTCTTAAATGAGGAGGCCAAACAGAAACAACTTTTCTTCAAAAATACTTTTACAAGAATATTTTTGAATAAACGCACTTTTCAGAATAAGTAATTTTCAAGAAGTTTGGTCAAACAACCTCTTATATTGAAAGAGTCTATAGATGACTAAATCACCGCCACTCCTCCCTCTAACTCCATCCAATGAGGAAAAAGTGTACGCACTAAATTATACATGTTGGGTAGTTGAGTTATTTGTGGCACCGGTGAGTATGAATTTAGGTTCTAAATCTTGAAAAGATAAAGCATAATTATCTTGCCATAGATCATGTTAAACTGAGGGAGTATTTGAGTAGTCTACTTAATTAGTTGCGATGTGTGGTACTTTATAGTGCATTCCGCAAACCCCATAAACTGATGTGTTGGAAGAAATCTTGCAGATGACCACATGAATTATTTTGAGGATAGTGGGGAAAATGATGTATGCATCAACCATCTTTCTAAATTGCCATGAAAAGAATAGTTTGAATTGTTCTTCCATTATTCGTACTAAGTCTTTGCTTTCCAACAACTCATTGTTATCTAGAGCAATTAACAAATATCCTTACTTAGCTTTCCTTCTACTCCATTACTTTAGCAATGGATCGATCACAATTCACCAAACAAGTAAGCTTATGACAAAGTAATGAAAATTCCCATATAAAGTAAACACAGTACAGAAAGTCATTAATTTACATGTTTTGGTGCAGCATGGCATCCCCTCATAACCCCACCCCCAAGTCTCCAACCTCAATTCCCTTCCCATTTCTCTATCAAGTAGCTGTATTTGTGGGCCATACTTTAGTGTCTGGACCCCAATCATAAAGAGCAAATGTGTTGTAAGAGAACAAAGGAAGCAACATTAAATTTAATTTAATTGAAGATGAAGATTAGATATGTGCCACAACCACACTGACAAAACATAATGTAAGGTTAACTTTCACATCTTGGACCCCTTCGATTCCTTGATTGTATCCATACTTTTGTGCTAGGCAATGTTTTAAAAGGCAGGGCACAAGACGAGGCGTTTTACCTATAATGAGGCGAGGCGTAAGTTCCGAGACGTGGGGCGTAAGTCCCATGGATCTTATTTTTTAATTAATTTTAAATTAATAAAATAACATAATGAGCCAAAAAAATATCAAAAGTACAAAAAAATTAAAAATAAGAAAAAAAATTATAGAAACAAAAGATCTAACCTTTTTAAGAATGGTAAGAAATTGAATAATGTTACAGTTTTTATGAGATACAAATAAACCATAAGACCTTAACTTTTAAACAATTAAAAATAAAAATTTATTACTATAGAGAGTGAATAAACAATAAAAATTTATTACTATTATAATTTAAAACATTAATTCTTCATTGATAAATATAAAATTTCTACTAAATTGCAAAATAATTGATGTCTAACAATTTTGAGTGACTGAAATAAAACATGAAGACCAACAACAAGTGGTGATACTATAAACAGCGGCTATGCTTTTTTAGATTAAGTATACAGATGATATTCATCCTTATGATATTCTTAATTATAATACATGTAATATTATGTCTCGTTAATTGAGTTATACTCAATTTTTGAATTTCTATAGATGAATATAACTTCATTTTTAAAGAAAATTGTGGATGAACAATCTTAATTAGGAAATTGGACGATCTTTGCATAGGTTCAATAAGGCGAGTTCCGAGCGTTGGGCGTGCTCTGGGCGCATCGTCGGGCACTTGAGGCGTAAGCACGGATCTAAGCCTCGTCCGAGAGTCTCAGGGCATTTTGCTAGTGCCCCGCCCCGGGGCGAGTCCCGGGCGAGTCCCCGGACGAGTTTTATAAAACAGAGGTGCTAGGTATTGTCCCCTCTATCAATCCTACTAAAATTCTACTTCTATTTCTAGTTAATGAAGTAGAATAAGGATAAATCCCAAAAGCAGACAACTTTAGTGACATCCCTTTCCATTTCTAAATGATATAGTGGGCCCACACCCTCATTTAGTCAGATTTTGGGGCACAAACATGGGCCAATATACTTGAATGCTACCTTTTGGGTTAGATGGGGCCATCAAGAATACTATAAAAACATTGTTTTGAATGTGGGATGACTTAAATGGTTGGATTGTTGAATCCTTTTATATTAGGTTGCCATCTTCATGATATGTCCATATTCTTGTAGGTGAAAATGATATAATTGTGACATTTACTTGACATAAGGACATCACATGTATCAATCGAATTGTTACTTGACACCAAAATATCAAGTTTTAACGTTTTTCAACAAGTGGTGGAAATTTTTTATTTTACTTTAGAAAATTACTCATCAATCACCAAAAAAAGAAAAGCTAAAAAAAGGGAAGAAATGTCAATAATTCAACTTGTATTCCAACAGTGAGAGCCATATCTTTCACCATTAACAAGTATATATAATATTTTACCGCACTAAATTAATAAAAATTTGATAGGCAAGTACCCTTCCCCACTGCACCCCTTAATCCAAACCCCACCTCTCATTTAGAGCAAAAGGCGAGGCAAGTGGTGCAAAAGTGGTTGAGATGATTTATATATTCTATGCTGTTGTGATTGTTGAAGGAAAAAAACACAGTTTTTCTCCAAAAAATATGGATGGTCCCATCTATTACTAAATGCAATCTTGTGAAAAGAATCCCTCTCTATTTGTTCTTTCCTTTCTACAAGAGGGCCAACGGCTTAAAGTAACACACTCCCTATTTTTTGAATGAGAATGATAACTTCCTTGCTCATGATGTTTACTCAAATTTTGAGTTTGTACCGTCACACACTTCACACATACCTTTTCTCGTCTAAAATTCAAGCTGGCCCTTTCTAAGTAATTTTTTTCCAACTAACAGTGAAACGAATATCACATTTTGATAAGCTCAAGCAAGTAAATTTACATAAACAGCCACTCAGGTAAGTAGATAAGTATTAGAATTTTGGTGCATACATTGAACGGGAACCAATTTTTTCCTTTCGTCAAAACTCAAAAGCACAAGCTCCAAATACTCACTCTAATTAGTACGACTGGGCTAAGGCCACGTAGGTATGTATTGGAAAAAATTGGACGGAAACACATCATCGTCAGGTGTACAGTTATGTGGCGTAGATAGTGGAAAATATGGAGACAACAAGCCTTAGGATGACACGCAAAGCTAATCGTCGGACGAAGTTTACTCCCCGACTTGGAGAACAGACGCTCAAACCCTGAGCAAATCTAGACGAATGCTCGAGCAGATAAGTACTGTTGCTCCCAAACACACACGTAAGTGTACGTGATCGACAAGTAATAATGTAGTGAGTCGAGTATCGTTCCCACGAGGACTAGTGTAATAATTGTATTCTAGTAAACAATTCCTAAAAACTATTCAAGGATCTTTTTCGATGATGATTGTAATTTTAACTAACTAAAGGAAACAATAACTAAAAACGAGTAATGAAGTCAAGTAATCGAGAGCAATTTATGATTTGTTATCAATAAGAGAAACGATCCAGAGTTAGAGCGACAAACAATCCAGTTGAGTTTTCCAGTTGATTCTACTTCTTGGTTTCCTAGATTGCTAACTAACCGGTTAAATATATTCGTGAAAACCTGTCGATTCTTCACGACTCTATGCAAGCTACTCTAACGCCTATATTCTATGGAATTAAATCAGATGCATGCATTATAGAACTTTGTATTTAGCTAAGCAATGTGAATAGGTATATGTCTATCCTACCTGCAAATCGATTCCCTGATGCCCAGGTTCACAATCAAGCCCTATTCTTTCTTATGTGTGTTCATAAATTCCCTCTGCCGAGTTCAATTTATAAATCGTTGATAGTGTTCAACTATCGGGCCCTAAAAACAAAACAATTAGGCTAAAAAAAGAATAAACAATCTGTAGTGGTAAATCAATAGGTAGAAATCAACTTTCAAACATCAACCTTTATGTATTTGCTCTAACTCTAGAACAATCAAACTATAGAATTAAGGAGACGAATAAGAGAAAAAGAGAAAAACTCATTTAGAAGACATCTAAGGCTTCTCTGCTCTCCTCCACGTCCAACTTCCTTAAAAAACTAAGTTATAATGTATTTATAGTGTTTACAAAATATTAGGATAAGTTAAACCAACTCTTAGACTAAGTTGAAAAAGTTGGGTCGCCATGCTTCATGCTGTTCTGAAGGCGTTGCCTCTGGAATAGCCTTGGCAAAAAAGTGGTGCTCAAATCTCCAAAAGCTTTCTCTGGGCGCTGCATGCCAAACAGACCTTGATGCTGAAGGTGTCGCTTGCGAAACAACGTTCCATAGTATGACACATATCCAGCTTGCACCTTAGCCTTGTCTTGTAACATCCTATTTCATCCTTTTGCTAAGTCCATCAACTACTCTTGTCGAATCATTATTTCTTGCTCGATTTTATCAATCTTTGCTCCGTTTACACTTGTTCAAGCCCTACAAGCACAACTATGAAAAATGAGTGCAAAACCGTAAGTATAACATAAAAGGAACGAGTAAAGTACTACAAATACAAGGAAATATAGGCATATATCGCCAAATATCACCACCCCACACTTAGACCCTTGCCGCCCTCGAGCAATCACCAAAAACAACGCCCCAACTAAATACCAACACTTGATAGAACAGGTTTACCTATGGTTGTGGTTGATACCGACCATTAGACGAGAGCATAAGTACATACTATGTGACCCACAACATGCCAAAAATTCATCATATTCTTAAACACTAGAACAACCAACTCGAAACATCTCAGTTTCAAAAACCGACTCAATAAAACTAAGTTTTCACAAAATCATACCCATTCGCTCAACCAAGAAGTCTAATAACTTCACCTATCTCTCGCAAATCATGTGCCCTCATCTAAAAATAATGAATCAAGAGAACGTTCCAAAAATCACACAAAGATTATATTTCAAGAACAAATTCGGGACATAATATAGAAAGTATTCCCTCCCTCTCACAAAGAAGTTCATGTGCCATACACAACGTACCATAGGCTTGTCCATAGTGTAGGACTCCACTAATGTAGGTTCGCTCCAATTCGGGATTAACTAGGACTTTAAGAGGTTGTTTGGTTTGAGAGAGTATTAAAGGTGGGATATCCCATGAATTTGGGATAAAATTTATCATGGGACTAAAAGTGGGACTAAACCTTGGGATTACTTATCCCACCCTCTATATGGGATAAGTTAATCCCATAATTTTGGGATAAGTGTTATCCCAATATGTCTAATCCCTCCAACCAAACATGGGATAAACTAATCCCGAAATTAATCCCAGGATTATAATCTCTTATCCCTCAAACCAAACGACACATAAGGGTTGTAATGTAGGCTAAAGGACGGGTTGGATATATATGGTTAAAATAGTGACTACCTCCCTCAGCACTTTAATACATCACTTTCAATTTTTATAGCTCAACTCTTCTCAAAACCAACCAAGCAACAGCCCAAACAATACACCCGAATTTCCCTCTCAACTTTAAGCATCTTGTAAGTTTACTTTGTGCAGAACACTATTAAGGATTGAGATTTTTCTTTTGTGTTCTCTATTTTTCTTTCACTTTTTTTTTCTTTTGCTTTCAATTCAATATTTTTTCAACCCTTAGTAATTAAATTTTTTTTCTCAAAATGCACCATATTTTTTCTTCATTGGTTCCACTCAAAAGCTACCCAATTTCTCCAACTACAACTCTATAAACTAAAATATTTTTTAATTAAAGTGCTCGAAGGAATAAGGGTTCAAAAAGAGGACAATTAAGAACAAAAGGAATAAGTCTTGTAATGTGGGTGCCAATAAAAAGGTCAATAGGCTCAAAAGGGCTTACTAAGGATATACACGTACGCGTAGGCTAATCAAGGCTTATAAAAAAATGCCTGTATCATCTCCCAAATAGAGCAAACCTAGGATTTCGCTTTGAACACACACGGGGCAAGTTCTATACATCAATACGGAAGCATGGAACACAACTAAATACCTCACCTCACACATGGCACATAGTTCACTCAAGACGATTCCATTCCAACTCTTGGTTTAAGAAAATAAGGTGCAACTTTTAAAGCAAGCAATAAAGAACAATGGTTCACACAAGAGTCAAGTAGCTGAGCTTAAGCGTCTCAAGAAGGTCATTCCAAATTTTTTCTCTAGGCAAGCATAAAAAATGTTACACCAAAAGGGATTCCCAATTAGCACATGCTCAAGTCTAAATTCACCGGTATCAAATAAATCAAAGGCACCTAGCATTCTATTATTTTTTTAAAAATATTCTACTAACTAATACTACACTACTTCTAAAAATAAAATATTACTCGGTTCAAAGGTCTACCCATGGAAAAGAACTGAGGCCACAAGAAAAATCACGGGCCGGATGACATGTACCACTAACTAAGACTAAAAAAAAATCTTTTTGGAATTTTTCATTAGTTTTCTAATTTTTTTCTTATATATATTAAAGCAAGAAATAAATAAAAATAAATTCAAGGGACAAAAATTAATTCCTAACATAAACTCCTAAGGTAAAGTCATCCACGACCACAAAAAGAACGGAAGTTCCCCCACCCCACACTTAAAATCAAGCACTGTCCTCAATGCGAATAAGTAAATGAATTAACAATGCAAGTGGGTAAGAAAAATCCCCTGAAAGCCAAATCGCCTAGCCCTTGGTGCTAGCATCCTCTAAGCTTTTGTATAGCATGAGGTACTCAGACTTCCCCCAACAGGTTATCAAGATTAGACAGGGGTAAGGACACCCTACACTTAAACTCGACATTAGATGAACCTGCAATCCAAAGAATCACCCAAAGTAATATACAATCAAAAAATAAAAGTAATAAAAAATAAAAGTAAAGCAAGAAAAAATTGGTTGCCTCCTAAGAAGCGCTTGATTTAAAGTCACGGCACGACGAAGACAAATTCACCGCTTTTGCCTCCACCTCGAACTAATGAATTGAATACCCAATTTTGCCTCAAGCTTATGACTATTGTATTGGGGTGGCGGAAAAAATACCGACGAACCAATTAAACAATATCGCATTTTACACTTTTTGGCTTTTAAGTGAGGAATATCGTTTTCTCTCTTTGCCATGACAAATTTTAGAATGTAAGCATCTCGTTCCTCATTCATACACTTCTTGTCTGGCTCGGATGGCTTGATTCTCATTTCACCATAAAAAAATAATGAAGAAAAGTTATTAGAATGGGGTCCTATGCATTCCAACTCCAAAATTGCATTACTTTTGACACCCTCACTCGAACAAACACTAGAGGCCTCAAATATGTTATTTTCTTTTTCTTCACTTGACTCGAATGTAATTTCTTCAACTTCGGCATCATCAACTAATATTGGATCGAATAGTAGAAATTCCACTTTTTTCTTCTCAAATTGGCTCCTAAGCTCTTCTATCTCTTCTACTATCCACGATAATTGATAATTGGGCATCAGACACCTCAATCATGTCACTCAAATTTGCCTCTAGGCATGCATAGCTAAGCCAAATTGATTAATTTCTTGTCTAAGCACAACCCTTTCTTCCATAAATTTCCTCATCATATTTGTAATTTCCTTAGAGAAATCCTCATATGCTTCTAAGAGTTGGGTGTGCTCCATTATCCAAGATTCGCTCACAAACTGCACTTTATCGCTCTTTGTGTGGGTAAAATACACCACCTATTATTACGGGGATACGAGTCCAGCTCGTGAGACTAGACTTATCCTACAAGTCACCGGGCACTCAGGATATACGCTCGCTCCTAGGGCCAATGACTGTTTAGGCAGTTTGGTCATAGGGCGCAGGGCACACATCCCGCCGCCTAGGGTTTACAGCCTCCTAGTTAGGGTTTAGTATACTACCACCTTGAGTTGTACACCCTTGGCCTTATTAGTATTTATGCTTTACCTTATTTAGGAATGAGTCCACTACTATAAATACCCCTCCTTACATTGTATAATAAATAAGTCACAGAAGATACGATTTTCTACCGAAGTCGGCTACTATCAAGGAATAAGAATTGCTTAGATTTCTCCATTATTTCTTGTTTAAGTACTTGTCTTACTTTCATCGTATTTACTTACTTTTTCCATCGTAATTTACCGTATTGTTTGTGACCTCATTCATAATTAATTGTTTAACCTAGACGTACAAATTGTTTAGGCATAAACAATTTGTACGTCTAGGTTAAAAAATTAATTATGAATGAGGTCACAAGCAATACGGTAAATTATGATGGAAAAGTAAGTAAATACGATGAAAATAAAGACATGTAATTAAGCAAGAAATAATAGAGAAAATAAAGTAATTCTTATTCCTTGAGAGTAGCCGAGTTTGATGGCAGATTGTGTCTTGTGTACAATACAATGTAAAGAGGGGTATTTATAGTACTGATACCCAGTCCAAAATAAGGTAAAATATAAATATTAATAAGGCCACGGGCCTACAACTCAAGGCGGTGGTATACTAAACCCTAACTAGGAGATTATAAACCCTAGGCGGTAGGATGTGTGCCCTGCGCCCTATGACCAAACCGCCTAAACGGTCGTTGGCTCTAGGAGCGGGCGTATATCCTCAGTGCCCGGTGACTAGTAAAATAAGTCTAGTCTCGCCAGCTGCCGTAACAATAGGTGGCGTATTTTTGCCTACACAGTCAGTTCCCCCACCTGCTGAGTGTTGATGCAAGCAATCAGGAAGTGAAAGCGGTGTGGATATGAAAAGATATCTCACTGATTTCTTGAGACTCGCAGTCTCTTTGACCAAGAATGATGTTGATTTCTTCGAGAACTTCGCGTGCTTCCTTCTAATTGGTTGATGCTGATCTCACGCACCTTTTTCATGAACTGCCATTAACTGCTCCGAATCGTTTCATATTACTAGCAATAATGATGCTTGACAGTTTCGTGCCTCATCCTTATCCCTTTCTGCCAATAAAAAGTGGCCTTGTGATAGTTTAAAGAATGACACACTTTTTCAGAAAACATTCCATCCCTTTTTTCAGAAAAACATGTACTTGCAAAACCCCTCTATGAAAAACTCTCCCTTCGTAAAAAATGTATGCCTTTGATCCTGGTTTGATATTCCCAAAAACTCTTCTTCGTTCCGAATGGATGTTGCATGAAGGAGGAAACTCGCATGTAATTACCTCTTTTTCTTTCTTTGTCCATAAGGAAATGAGTAAAGTCCCCCGAGTCATGAAGGATGATTGGGATTATAATGATGGTCTTCGGAGCATCTTCATCATGCCATGTGCACTAATTATGGTACGCTCATCTTCTAACACAACGGTTGCTGTGATATTCTCCTTGTCATGCAGAGTCAGGACGCTTAGCCCTTTCAGCTGTCATGCGGCTTCTCCGCAAGGATTTCTCTGGTGCTTAGGTTACCTCTTTGACGGAGTAGGGTTGAAGCCTACTTGTCCGACTCCTTTTCATGGCAGGCAAGAGGATACAGCTTCGGGTCATGAGCGGATTAAGCAGTCACCAAGTTCTACATCTGGTCTCGGCTCAGGGTTGTCTCTTGGTTCTGCTGTTCGCTCGTGTCGCTGTTGTAACGTCTCATCGGCCATTGGCTGTGGGATACCTGAGGGAAGAGGCTCCCTTGTGGTAGGTTCCCAGCTCAAGCCTTTCCGTCCCCAGTGAACTCCTGCTTGTGCTTGAAGATTTGTGGGGCTGTGCACTTTGATTTGACCAGTTGAGGTTGACGTGGATGGTCAAGCTTCGCTGCTAGTCTTCTAGTTTCTCTTCAAGTTCAACAGACGAGATGGGGGAAGGTCAGGCCTGTACTCAGATGCTTCTGGGATCCCTTGCTTTGATCAAGCAGACGGCCTTTGGCTGATTCAGTGGTCGTATGCTTAGAAGAAATGCTCGGGCCGACATATCTTAATCTTCAAAAAGAAAAGATGAACTCCTGACTGTTTACAGCTTGTAGCTACAATCCAGATGAAGGATCTTCAGCCATGTTAATCCTGAGGAGCTCTTTGTTTTTAGTCTTCTCTTTCCTTTTTATTTTCTACAATTGTTATAAACAAATATTGTATTCAGGAAGAACTAAATATTTATTATGAGCCTACGGGCTGTTTGTTATTAATGAAACGAATGTTCACCAATATTTCGTACGTACTTTCATTATTACGCATTTCATAATGTGTAACCAAGAAGTATGTTTGCGCACCTAGATATTAAATGGCTTCCGGTCGTCCTGACTATTTTAGTCGTTTAAGAACGTGTGTTAGTGTGCCTGCCTTGAGCAATTACGTCCGTTGTGCACCGATAGATGGCGGCTAGGTTGCATCCGTAGCAGATGTCCTAGATATTAGGGTTTAGACTTTAGCCCGTGTGGTAACGGTCCGTTTGCATTATGAGACAGAATGTGTTCGCTTAGTTACTCGAGTATTTAAGACTTTCTACCACTACGCGGACAGGCGTCCCCATTGGCGTGTAGGTACAATTGTTGATTTAACGAGATCAACGCTCGATTAATGCATGGTGGCTGAACTAGACGTGGTCTAGCTTTAAGCGAGTAGTATACTCTACTTTTTGTAGTGAAAAGTAATTGTATTACTTTAACTTACGTCTGGCCGGGGCTATGAATAGTTGGATCATAGATAGATCTAAATAAATGAGTAAAAACTGACTAAGTAAGATAGTAGTTTTATTGATAAAAGAGGCGTGGGGCCTGAGATGTTGTGGATGAAAACCTGTAACATGCTTGATAAATACCGTAACTAAAAGGAAATTACATAAGCAATGTAAATGCTTTCTCAAGAAAAGTACTTCATGTTTGATCCTTAAAATGATTCGGGGGCATTCGGTTGGGCTTCCCTATTTAACTGTGATGAGCTTTGAAAGTAATCCCCCGGGTCATTGACGACCATGTGGTACAACTGCTCGCCGATCAAGCAATAGTGAACCTCCTGTTTCGCAAGTAGATGCTTTCTGACTTTTCTTCAGGAAGATCTCCTTTTCTAAGATAGTTGACCAGTGCATCACGCTGCCCTGTGAAAGATCCTGTATCTGGAACTTCAAGGTTCATCAGGCTTGCGGGAGTTAGCTCAGCTATCATCTTCCAATCGCACAAATCCTCGGATGCTTCGGCTCCTCCTGAGATCTCTTCTTGGTGGATGAATTCCAACGCATGAAAATTTTCAGGATTGCCCTGATTTTCTTCTTTTGATCCGATTCACAGATGTCCTCCACTACGACGATGTCCCTTAGTTGATTAACCATCAGCTGAGATTTATTGTACTGGCTGATCTCCCTGGCCCCCAGTGTGTAGGCTAAGCCAAGAGCTTGAATTATGGCTTCACACTCTACTTCGTTGTCATCAGCTTTTGTGGCCTGATGGAAGACTTTTCCAGACAGCGTTCTGATCCACAGATCGATCTTTTCCCCGTTGGAATTCTTCTCCGTGTAAATTTCCCAACGGCCGTACTCAATTACTGCTTCATTCCTGAGTGACTCTTCAGCCTTCCATTCTAGTTCTTCTTCAAAATCTGAGGTAAAACCTTCCAACGTATGCGACCTGACATCTGTACGGGGTTGGTAGATGACGTTGTACTCTCTCAACTCTTCAGCCCACTTTTCAATATCTTTCGACAGACCGGGTTTTAGATAAAATGACTTGCACTAGTGTCATAGAGACTAAACTGACCGAGTGTTCCTGAAAGTATGAGTGCAACTCTCGTGTGGCCATTACCATGGTTGCTATGAACTGGAGCAGCAAGGGAAAGAACTTGTCTATGCACTGCGGCATCCTGCTGACGTATTTCATGGGAAACTGCTGCCCGTTCTTTTCTTGCACAAGGACTGCATTCCAGGCTATCTCAGATATTGAAACCTATAACAGTAGGTGCTTACGTTTGTCTGGTTCAGTTATCACTAGAATCTGTAGGAGTTGAATGTTCATTTGAGCCATTGTAAAATAACATTGTATCAGCCACAGGAGTCCTCCTTACTTCCGCAGCACCTCAGAGAGACGACATACCAATTCAGTCGCTCTAGGGACTAGTTGGTCCATTACCGCCAGTCGATCTCGCAGTTCGCTGAGTTCCTCTCTAACCTCTCGGTGTATGGCCTCAATAACTTCCAACTCGGCAGATGTAATCACATTTGAAGTAAGGCGACATTCCTCAAGGAGAGGCCGCTCACCTTGTAGGTCGGCGACCCCGTTCAGGGTCGGGTACTTGAAGACATGATGAAGTGTTGAGGGCACTCTCCTGACGTCGTGTATCCATGGCTGTCCTAGGATTACATCATACGGGAGATTGCAATTCATCACCTGGAAAATGGTTGTGCTCGTCACGCCCGGTATGTGAACTAGTAGAGCTAGTTCTCCAGTGGATGCTTCCCGGATTCCGTTGAAACCCATTATTTTTCGAGTACTTGAGGACATTTGAGGATAATGGCTGAATTTGTGTAACACCTCCTCCCGGATATTATTAGCACTACTCCCCGAGTCGATAAAAGCCCACTGGATATGTACGCTGGATACTTCCATAGGTATAACAAGGTTTCCTTGTTGGTCTGCTTGCTTTTCTAGGTCAAATCGGATGGACTCGAATATTATCCCGGTCATTGCAGTCCCCCGAGCCGTGTCCGACTGTTCGTGCACGAAGATTGTGTTGATGGTCTTCCGATTTAAGACGCTGAACCTTTAATACTGCGGGACCCTTCTTCCAACAACTCTTTGAGATGTCCTTCCTTCAGTATGTTTTCAATCTCGATCATCAAGGCTTTGCAATCGACCTTTGCACGTCCCCCGCTGCGATGAAAATCGCAATATGGTGTTGTGTTTCTTCCTGTAGATCCTTTTGCCTTAGGTGGCCATTGGACTCTGGGGCCTAATCTACCAAAGTGATTGGCGACTAGGTCCACAATATTGACACGAAGACCAAAGTCCCTAAAATTTCGGGGTTCAGTTCGCCTCTCCTAGGATCCGGATGCTTGAGAATTATTCTGCGCCCCGACGCCCACTTGATTTTGAACCTTCAGTTTCATCCTTCTACCATCCCCCTCATCTTATAGGGACGAACTTCCCAGTCTTTTCCTTCGCTCGTCCTCGGGGTTATGAGAATGGTCTGGTTCCTAACGAAGTTTCTTAGTATACCTCTGATGTAGCGCACTCCATGTGGAAACTGGGTGTTGAGTCAAACTCCACTGCAACTCTCGGGTAGCTAAAATCCCTTTGAATTAAAAATTTTGCCGAAGGCTACCACATCGATGTTATCGGGGACTGGAGGGAGCTCCATGCGTTCCTTTTTGAAATCTATCGAGGTAATCCTTCAGCAACTCGTTATCTCATTGTTGTATCTCGAAGATGTCCTCCATGCGCTTCTCACGCTTGCGGGCACCAGAATGCGCTTTCTTGAATAGGTCTTGCATCTGAGTGAATGATTTGATGGATCCCATTGGTAGCTAAGTGTACCAAGCAAGGGCTCCTTTGGTCATAGTTGAGCCAAATCTCTTCACCAGAGCAGAATGGATATCTTTTTCAGTAATCTCGTTACTCTTCACAGCCGTATAGTAAGTAGCGATATACTCGGCCGGATTGGTCGTTCCATCATACTTCAACTTATCTGGCAGGCGGAAGTGCTTTGGTATGCGGAGCGGCACAACGCTTGATTTGTAAGCATGTTTGTAGAACTTCTGCTCATGTAATGTGGTAACTTGGGGTGGAGCACCCAGCACGTTACCGATTCGGTCATGGATGGCCTTCATCTCCTTTATGAGATCCTGAATAATAGGGGCTCCCTTAAGATCTTGATTGTTGATTGCTGCTGAACCTCCAGGGGCAGTATCTAGGTTGAGCCTACGATTGGGAACTGATGATGGCGAGCCATTCGTGGGCGTCGGTCTTCGCGGGGATAATGGCTTCTGAGACAAACCAGCAAAGGTTGCTCCCATTCTCTGGGATATCCCTTCGGTTATGCTGTTCGAGTTCCGCTCGGACGCAGTTTTGAGGATGTCCAAGAGGAAGCCTCTTAACTCTGTACTACCGCCTGACAGTTGATCGCCTTCACCATCGCTAGCAATAGGGATTGGTTCGTGAGAAGAATTCTTTGGCTACTCGATGGGATCCTTTTGTTGTATGCTGGGATTGTTAAGATCCTTCACAGCCTCGTCTGCTGCATCTGTGGTGTTTTTTGGAACCCTGTTACCATCGTCTGACATAATTACCACTTTTTCTTCGTAGAATACTTACAATTGCCTAGGCCCCACGGTGGGCGCCAAGCTGATTATGCCTAAATTTGTATGTCTAGGTTAAACAATTAACTACGAATGAGGTCACAAGCAATACAGTAAATTACGATGGAAAAGTAAGTAAATATGATGAAAATAAAGATAAGTAATTAAGCAAGAAATAATAGAGAAAGCAAAGTAATTGTTATTCCTTGAGAGTAGCCGAGTTTGATGGCGGATTATGTCTTGTGTACAATACAATGTAAGGAGGGGTATTTATAGTAGTGATACCTAGTCCTAAAAAAGGTAAAATACAAATACTAATAAGGCCATGGGCCTACAACTCAAGGCAGAAGTATACTAAACCCTAACTAAGAGACTGTAAACCCTAAACGGTCGTTGGCACTAGGAACGGGCGTATATCCTCAGTGCCCGGTGACTTATAAGATAAGTCTAGTCTCACCAGCTGGACTCGTATCTCCAAAATAATAGGTGGCGTATTTTAGCCCACACACAAATTTAGGCATAAATAGTCTGGCACCCACCGTGGGGCCCATGCAATTATAGGTATTCTACGAAGGAAAAGGCACAATCATGTCTGACAACAACTGCATTCCAAAGAATACCACAGATGGAGCGGATGACTCTGCAAAAGATCTCGATGATCCCAGTGTCCAACAAAAGGATTCAGCCGAGCAGCGAAAAGATTCTTCTCAAGAACTGACCCCTGTTGCCAGGAATGAAGGGATGAACCGCCTATTGGAAGGTAATCCTGAGTTCAAAACTTTCATCACTGATCTTCTCAACACTATGATGGAATAGGTGGAACAAAATTCCAACAACGTGATTAAAGGGGTATCTCGTAAACTAGGCACGATATTTACAGAATAGTTACAGAGGCCAGCGTCTCCTCGAAGACCAGCGCCCGTGAACGATTCATCAGCATCTATGCCCAGCCGAAGGCTTAACATGGATACTACTCCAGGAGGCTCATCAACAATCAACAACCAAGATCTTAAGGGAGCCTCTGTCATTCAGGATCTCATAAAGGAGATGAAGGTCATCCATGACCGGATTGGTAAGTGTTGCACCGGTCCGCATACCAAAGCACTTCTACTTGTCAGATAACTTGAAGTATGATGGAACGACTGATTCGGACGAGCATATCGCTGCTTACTATACAATTGTGAAGAGTAATGAGATTACTGAGGAAGAAATCCAGTCTGCTCTAGTGAAGAGGTTTGGCTCAACTCTGACCAAAAAAGCCCTTGCTTGGTACACTTAGCTACCAATGGGATCCATCGAATCATTCACTCAGATGCAAGACCTGTTCAAGAAAGCGCCTTCTGGTGCCCGCAAGCGAGAGAAACCCATGGAGGATATCTTTGAGATCCGTCAGCGAGACAACGAGCTACTCAAAGATTATCTCGACAGATTCCAGAGGGAACGCGTAGAGCTCCCTCCAGGTGCCGACAATATTGTTGTGGCAGCCTTTGGCAAAATTTTTAATTCAAAGAGGTCCCTAGCCACCAGAGAGTTGCAGTGGAGTCTGACTCAGCACCCTGTGTGAACATGGAATGCCTTGCACCAGAGGTACACCGAGAAGCTTTGCCTAGAGCCAGGGGAGTCTTTTGCTCCCGAGGAAGTTCGACCGGCTATCCAAGACGTCATCTGCCAAGGACAGAACTAGGGATACATGGAGGAACCTCGAATAGGGGACAAAGGAAGCGAAACAGGAAAGATAGCAGGGACGATTTTCCAATGCGGCAAGACGGTTAGGGAACGTCAGGGTCATTGTCCAAGGGATCGCTCAACGTGGAGTGGTTTCCTAACCGATTCAAAGAATTGGGTCTGTGAGTCAACGCTGTGGAATTCGTAAGAGATCATATGAATAACGCACAAATCCATTGGCCAAGCAACTTGAGAGCAGAACCTGGTAGGAGAAACTAGGAATTTTAATCCACTTTCATAGGGACCATGGACATGACACGGCCAGGTACAGAGCATTAATTTTAGAGGTCAAGAATTTGCTGAACAAAGGTTACCTCAAGGACGTGCTCATCGACAAGGGAAAGTAGACCTTCACCATAAGCGAGAACCAGGACGCACCACCAAGTCTGCCTGATCCTAAGAGGTCCATCAATATGATAATCGGGGGACCAACATTGCTCAGGGGTTTAAAGGTTATTTCGGTGGCGCCCAACTAGTGTCTAGCCCAAGATGAGACGATCGAATTCAGTGAGAAGGACAAAATCATCTGCAACACCACGCACCATGAAGCCCTGGTCATAACACTTAGGATGGAAGACACAGACGTGAAACGTGTACTGGTTGACGCCGGTAGCGCCGCAAACCTCATCAGATGGGATGCTCTAAAGGCGATGGGTATTGATGATCAAATTGTGACGAGTATTTACACGCTTGTAGGCTTCAAAAATTCTTGTGAGAAAGCTACAGGCGAAGTTAACCTGATCACCCTCTTGCCGGGGATAGATTATATTTCATCTTTTCAGGTAATCAAGGGAGGCGTTCCTTACAATACGATCGTCGGGAGACCATGGATTCACCAAGTCAAAGAAATACCGTCCACCTGGCATCAGAAACTGATATATCCTACTCAATAAGGGATAAAAGAAGTGAATGGTGATCAGGAGGCAGCAAGGAAATGCTACACGACCCCAATCCTTGGAGCAGCTGTCCCCGAGCAAGTGCCGGAGGAGAATATTCTAGGAGACCCTGAAGACCTTGAAGCTGCAATCAACCAAGACTGCGATTCAGACGATATGGTTGATTGACGACTTTCGGGGCGGGTAGGAGTAGGGATAATTGGAAGTACTTTTCTTATGAGAATTTACTTAGCACGTTAGTCTTACTCCTAGATTACAGTATTTTCATACTTTTTGGACATGTTACGGGTTTTCACCCATAACATCCTAGGCTCTGGGCCTTTACTAATAAAACTACTATCTTACTTAGTATGTTTTACTCATTTATTTAGATCCATCTACGATCGAACTATTCATAGCCCCGACCAGACCTAAGTTGAAGTAATATGCTCACTTTCTGCAACAAGAAAGTAGAGTACACTACTCACGTAGAGCTAGACCACGTCTAACTCAGCCACCAAGCATTAATCGAGCGTTCATCTCGTTAAATCAACAATTTCACCTACACACCGATCAGGACGCCTGTCCGTGTAGTGCCAGAAAGTCTTAAATACTCGAGTAACTAAGCGAAGATGTTCTGTCTCAGAACACAAAAGGGCCGTTACCACATGGGCTAAAGTCGTCCTATTATAAGCGCAAACAGCCATCTGCTATGGATGCCTCCTAGCTTCCGTTTATCGGCTCACAACGGACGTAATTGCTCAAGGCAGGCACACTGACACATATTCTTAAATAACTAGAACAGTCAGGACGACCGAAAGCCATCTAATTCTTAGGTGCAAACGGTTGGGCAAGATCAAGTTGAGCATCTGCTTGGGCAACAAGGCTAGTATACGAGGAAATCTCAGCGGCCAGGTCAAAATAAGGGTTGTCACGAACCCGGAGAAGAGTGGCAAGAGCAGCTGTTACATTGGCACGATCAACTTCTGCTATGCGACAAGCATACAGAGCTTCTCTCTGTTGATCTTTCAGGTGGCACTCCTCGCAAAGGTTGTCACGAATTTGTTCAAGTGACGCCACTTTGCCTTTCAGCCTGTCATGCTCGTCTTGAAGAAAGGCAGAGAGACCTTGGGCATCTGAGACGTATTTCTCAGCAGCATTCATTCTTTCCTCCATGGCGGATAGTTGTTGCCGCAGATCTCTCATGATCCCCTCCAGACGATTCACGATGCTGAGATAAAGTTGCTCTAAGACCTTGACATCTGTGAGGGATGATTTGAGGGCCCCCACATCCTGCTTGTGCTTGCGAACTTCACCAGCCAACTCATTCTCCAAATTCCTGCTCTTTAGAACCTCTGCGCGGTAAGCATCACGAGTGGTCTGTAGCTTCACCCTTCAACTCCTCAACCTTGTCTATAAAGGGCTACAAGCTGGCTTTTTGTCCACGCAGAGCATTAGCCTCCTCGACCTGATTGCCTTCTGAGCCTCCCCGGTGGAGTATCTAATGATACACCATCAAACCCTGGGTAATGGTAGGAATAGGAATTTGGTAAAGGAAAAGTGATGTTGAACTTGACACGGTGGTGACGGGAAACTTACCCGAAAGGAGCATCCAGTGGTGACCTCAACAGACTTGTGACTTCTATAGCTAGAGAGGTGTCGACTGTTACAACCCTTGGAGTCTTCATCAGGCTAACCCTCCCAGCAATAGGGATTACAACCTCCTGAGCTCCACCTACAGGTTAATGCACAGCCTTTACAGCCATCTTTCTGCCAGGATGCCGCTGGAAGGAGTCAGAGCCTTCAGGAGTCGGAGCAGCAGCAACAGGTTCTAAACATAAACGGATGATGTCAGCCTTTGAATTCAATAGAGAAAGAGTGTTACTCCAAAAAAACAAAGCCCAAACCTGGAAATTACGGATCAGAAGGTATGGTAGGAAGCAAGACATCATTCCACACTAGCTTCTTCATCGGCTATGGGATTCTCTTCGATCAGATGTCTACGATTTCGTGAAGAAGGACCAGCTTCAACAGCAGCTGATGGGGTTGTTTCAATAGCCTCAGACACGGGCACTCGTGGGACTTCCCCTCACCATCAGAAATCACAAGAGTTTCACCAGCAATGGACCCGTTGGCCGGCCTGGAGGACCTCCTTCTCTTCGAGGAATGAGATCTGTTCGCCCTCTCCAAAATTTTTTCACCAGATGCTAGCACATCAGGTTTGGTAGCAATATACGGCAGTAATCTGAATCTCCACCAGCAGGGGCATATCACAATGAGAAAGTCGTGGATGCAACAGTGAATCAAAATATGGGAGAAATTTTGGGTAGAAAGAACGGGACAATAATTACGTACCGTGGTCTTTCGCCCGCCAGCCATTTGCATTCACCAGGGCCGAGAAAGTCAGGGACTCGGGATCATTCCTCGAAAAGATGGTTGTGAACCACGTCATCAGTTCATTATAACTCAAAGAGATGGTGGACACAATGCTCACTACACAGAAGAAGGAAAATCAGTTTGAAGCAACCACAGTTGAAAGCAAGGAGATAAATCTGCAGACTTACACTTTCTGTTGAAGACCTCTAGAAAGGGAAGAGAGGATACTAAATTGGCCGTACGCACAACCACGTACCTATACACCCAACTACGGTCTTTGGAATCTTCACTAGTTGGGACTATACCTTTCTTCCCCAGTTTTATGAACATCAGCATCCCAGCTTTATGAAGACGAGGGGAGTAGAAGGCCAGAAGATGATCAAAGGAAAATGCAACTTGGGCATAACTAGCCAAGTGATCAAGCACGGCCACTAAGTCGCCATGCGGAAGGGATGATCTGGCTCAAACAAACATTGTAACAGCTACATATGTCCTCTATGATTAAGTGGATGCGCTTGTTGAGATGAAGAGTGAAAGGGTATGTGTGAACCATTGAAAAGCCATTCTGATAGGAAGAAATTCATTCCTCAGTGCCAGGAGCAAGAACAACGACGAAGTCGGGCCATTTGCATTCATGTCTGATGCGTATAATATCACTCTCCATGACTACAGAAGGATAGAATTCAATGGAGAGATTGTTGTTTTCACCCTTTTGTTTAGGGGTTTGGCCCAGCATGTGACCATCATTTTCAAAATTGAAAGAATTGGTGAGGTAATCCTATGCTCTAAAGTTTGCTGGGAGAAAGCTTGGACCTTGTGCGATAATAACAATATTAGCGGGATATGAAAAGATATTACCTTTTGAAGAAGAGTTCTTGAAAATCTTTGGAAGGTTGTGAATAAACTTTCTCGAGTATGACATATATATACACGTTTGGGCTGGAAACGTAAAGATGAAGTGGAATGATCTCAATCACGTGGGATCGTAATTATGATTATTGCAGTTTAAGTGATATGTATCCCCATAATTATGGGATGTGAACAGAACAACAGTAGCATTGGGAAGATACACGGAAAACCCCTCCAATCATTAGGGGACACATCTCTGAACTAAGGAATTTGCATTTAATATGACGCATGCGAAGAGCCAAGGAGGCGAGTATCAGTACCGTTACATCTTTATATCTGCTATCATGCTTCCTTACAACCTGACTACTTGCGTCAGCACTCAGCAAGTGGGGGCACTGACTGTGTGGAAAAAAATAGCCACCTATTGTTACAGGGATACGAGTCCAGTTGGCAAGACTAGACTTATCCTACAAGTCACCGGGCACTGAGGATATATGCCCGCTCCTAGAGCCAACGACCGTTTAGGCGGTTTGGTCCTAGGGCGCAGTGCATACATCCTACCGCCTAGGGTGTACAGTCTCCTAGTTAGGGTTTAGTATACTACCGCCTTGAGTTGTAGGCCCATGGTCTTATTAGTATTTGTATTTTACCGTATTTAGGACTAGGTATCGCTACTATAAATACCCCTCCTTATATTGTATTGTACATAAGTCACACAAGACATGATTTGCCACAGGAGTCGCCTACTCTCAAGGAATAAGAATTACTTTGCTTTCTCTGTTATTTCTTGTTTAATTGTCTTACTTTAACCATATTTACTTACTTTTTCCATCGTAATTTACCCTATTGCTTGTGACCTCATTCATAATTAATTGGTGAATCTAGACTTACAAATTTAGTCATAAACAGTCTTGTCAAACTCACAAATATTATTAAAATCATCACATACATTGATTGGGGAAGGAGTATGAAACTTAGGACAACTATTCCACCGACCACCACACAATTTGCAAAAATTCCAATCAAAGGTCGTAGAAAATTCACATAACCAGTCTCCTAGGGTCGAAAGAGTTGGACAATTTTTCCACACGTGGGTTCCTCCACAAAGTAGATATAGATCATCAAAACTTGAGCAATCATCAGGCGACCCATTTTCATTAAAAGATGTCATGTTAACAAGTATCACAATAATAAACTAAATAAAAAAAATAAACCAGAATGGAAAATATTAGATCGTTCAAAAAGAAAATAATCAATTCTTTAGTCCCGGCAACGGCGCCAAAAACTTGTTGCTCCCAAACGCACATACAAGTAAATGTGGTCGATAAATAATAAAGTAGTGAGTCGGATATCATTCCCTCGAGGACTAGTGTAATAACTGTATTCTAGTACACAATTCCTAAAAACTATTAAGGGATCTTTTTCGATGATTGTTGTAATTTTAACTAACTAAAGGAAACAATAATTAAAAATGAGTAATGAAGTTAAGTAATCGAGAACAATTTATGATTTGTTATCAATAAGAGAAACGATCCAGAGTTAGAGCGATAAACAATCCAATTGAGCTTTCCAGTTGATTCTACTTCTTGGTTTCCTAGATTGCTAACTAAAGGAGTTAAATATATTCGTGAAAATCTGTCGATTCTTCACGACTCTATGCAAGCTACTCTAACGCCTAAATTCTATGGAATTAAATCACATGCATGCATTATAGAAGTCTGTATTTAGCTAATTAAGGCGAATAGGTATATGTTTATCCTACCCGCGAATCGATTTCCTGATTCTCAGGTTCACAATAAAGCCCTATTCTTTCTTATGTGCGTTCATAAATTCCCTCTGTCGAGTTCAATTTAAAAACTGTAGATAATGTTCAACTATTAGGCCCTAATAACCAAACAATTAGGCTAAAAAAACAAATCTTTAGTGGTAAATCAATAGGTAAAAATCAACTTTCAAACATCAACCTTCATGTATTTTCCCTAACTCTAGAACAATCAAACTATATAATTAAGGAGACGAACAAGAGAAAACGAGAAAAACTCATTTAGAAGACATCTAGGGCTTCTCTGCTCTCCTCCTCGTCGAACTCCCCTGAAATCTAAGTTATAATGTATTTATAGTGTTTACAAAATATTAGGCTATGTTAAACCAACTCTTAGACTAAGTTTGAAAAGTTGTGGTCGTCATGCTTCATGATGTTTTGAGGGCGTTGCCTCGGAACAGCCTTGGCAAAACACTGGTGCTCAAATCTCCAAAAGCTCTCTTTGGGCACCGCATGGAAAACAACCCTTGATGGTAAAGGCTGTGCTGAAGTTGTCGCTTGCAAAACATCGTTCCATAGTCGGAAGTTGTGATAGATATACAGCTTGCACTATAGCCTTGTCTTGTAACATCCTATTTCACCCTTTTTCTAAGTCCATCAACTCCTCTCGTCGAATAATTATTTCTTGCTCGATTTTATCAATCTTTGCTTCATTTACACTTGTTCAAGCCCTACATGCACAACTACGAAAAATGAGTGCAAAATCATAAGTATAACATAAAAGGAACGAGTTACAACAGCCATATAGGCATGTAGGCATATATCGCTACAAATGCAAGGAAATATTAAGGAAATATAGGCATATATCGCTAAATATCAAGCACCTTATCACAACTGTCTCTGCTTATCTCGGGATAGCTCTACAACGTTACAACAGCCATATCCAATATTTGAGATGTGTGGAGAAGGAGGACACGTGCTAAATTAGGACTCTAGGCCTACATGTCACTACAATAATATTTGGTTTTGGCGTCAGATTTTGTGATGAATAGCCTTCGCTACAGCGATATTATAGACGGACTAACGATGGAAAAAGGAAAATAGCGACAGAAATCATTTTTTTGCGATGGAATTAGGACGTTTAGCGACAAAATGTTCCGTTGCTATTTCGTTTTTTAAGTGGTGTATACCTCTCACCCTTATTTATACCCCGTTAGTTACTCTTTACACACAATACATTTAACTATCACTGTCGTTCATTACAGCCTTGTTATTATTGTTGTTATTATTAATCATGATAAAAGGGATTCTTTATGGCCGAAAAGTACAAATATAATTGTGTAACCTAAAAACCGAGTTTAGGGCATACAATTTGGGGTCCACTGTGGGGCTCAATCAATCTATTTGTTTGAAGATTTTTGGTTATTGAATTTGTACATTTTTAATTTGTTATTCTTTGTGTGATATGGTAGATCCATTATCTCAGCTTCGCCGTTGCTGGCAAAGGCCATTATGTGGGCAATAATATCCTACCTACTATTACGGGGATACGAGTCCAACTGGCGAGACTAAACTTATCTACAAGTCACCAGGGGCAAAGGATACACGCCCGTTCTACGAGTTACGACCTTTCAGACGGTATGGGCGTAGGACAAAGGGCATACATCCTACCACCTTAGGGTTACAGTATCCTAGTTAGGATTTAGTATATACCACCGCCTTGAGTTATAGGCCCATAGCCTTATTAGTCTTTGTATTTTACCTTAATTGGGACAGGGTATAAATACCCCTCATTACATTGTATTGTACAATAAGACGATTCAGCATAAAATCCGGCTATTCTCATGGTATAAGACTAATTTACTTTTCTTGATCATTACTTTCTCTCTTTAGTTTATTTATTTTTCCATCGTATTTACTGTATTGCTTATGACCTCATTCTTAATTAATTCTTTGACCTAAGCGACCGAATTCCACTGTGGGGCATAGGCAATTGTAGGTATTCTACGAAGGAAAAGGCGCAATCAAAATGTCTGATGATAGAAGCAATGTTTTGAAGAACACTACAGATGCAGTAGATGAATCCATAAAGGATCCCAATGATCCCAGCATACAGCCTAAGGATCCCATTGAGCAATCAGAAGACCCTTCCCAAGAGTTGATCAATGTCGCCAGCGATGGGAAAACCGACTAGCCGCTGGAAGGTAACACTGAATTTTAAGGTTTTCTTGTTAATCTCCTCAATACTATGTCAGAACAGCAGCAGCGGAACTCAAACAACGTGGTCAAAGGGATATCTCAGAAGTTAGGAGCGACGTTTTCTGGATCGTCTTAAAGGCCAGCATCCCCGTGAGTACCAGTGCCCACGAACCACTCACCAGCATCCATCCCTAACCGCAGGCTAAACATGGATGCCGCCCCTGAAAGATCATCAACAATCAGTAATCAAGACCTTAAGGGAGCGCCTATCATCCAGGACCTCATAAAGGAGATAAAGCAAGTGCTGCACCGGTTCCCATACCAAAGCACTTCTGCCTACCAGATAACTTGAAGTATGACGGAACAACTGATCCGGATGAGCATATTGTTGCGTACTACACGGCTGTATAGAGCAACCAGATCACCGAGGAAGAGATTCAGTCTGCTCTGGTGAAGAGGTTTGGCTCAACTCTGACCAAAGGCTCCCTCGCTTGGTACACCTAGCTACCAATTAGCTCCATCAAATCATTCATTCAGATGCAGGACCTATTCAAGAAAGCGCATTCTGGTGCCTGCAAGCGGGAGAAGCGCATGGAGGACATCTTCGAGATCCGTCAGCATGATGCCGAATTGCTGAACGACTACCTTGACAGGTTTCAGCGGGAATGTATGGAGCTTCCTCCAGTCCCCAATAATATTGCTGTGGTAGCCTTTGGCAAAAGTCTGAACTCGAAAGTGTCACTAGCTACCAGGGAATTGCAGTGGAGTTTGACTCAGCATTCTATGACAGCATGGAGTGCATTACATTAGAAGTACACTGAAAATCTTCGCTTGGAACCGGATCATTCCCAGAACCCCGAAGCTGAGCAAAGAAAGAGAGTAGGGAGTCCCTCCTTAGAAAGTGAGGGGGACGAAAGGAGAATTAAAGAAAGGTCCAAAACCAGGCGGGAAGCAGAAAACAGAGCAGTTCCAGGGGCTCTGGATCCCAAGAAAAATGGGCAGAGTCCCGTAGCTTCAGAGATTTTTGTTTGCGAGTCAACATCGTGGATTAGTTGCCAATCCCTTTGGAAAACTAGATCCGATGGCTGCCTACCATAAAAGGAGCAACGGGAGAAATGCAACGCCCTCTTTTGATTTTCATCACAGTGGATCCCGTAGCTTCAGAGATTTTTGTTTGCGAGTCAACATCGTGGATTTAGTTGCCAATCCCTTTGGAAAACTAGATCGGATGGCCGCCTACCATAAAAGGAGCAACGGGAGAAATGCAATGCCCTATTTTGATTTTCATCACAGTGGTGGCCATGCAACAGTCGACTCCAAAGCCACGATGATAGAGATCGAGCATCTATTAAAAGAAAGACATCTCAAGGAATTGATTGAAGGAGGACCACGACATTCGAAAGCGCCAGATTCTGAAAACTTGAGGTCCATCAATGCAATCTTCACGATCCCAGAACCAGCCACAGCCTGGGGGACTATGCAGTTGGGGGAATCACTCTGTCCAATCCCGTTTAGCTCGTAGGATGAAAGAAAGTACCAGAACGATCTCGTCGTTTCCGTAGACGTGTCCGACCTGGGCATCTAGCAAGCTCTGATCGATCTAGGGAGTAGCGTAAACATTATTCGGATGGAGATGCTGCAGGATTCACATCAACACCATCAAGTAACTTCAAGTCCCTGGAACATAGTTAGTTTCAATGACTCTCGGGAAGAGCTTGTCGGCGAACTAGCTCTACCGGTCCATATACCGGGCATGATGAGCATTGATCCCTTCTAACTGCTGGATTGTGACTTGTCTTATGACGCCATCTTGGGACGACCTTGGATACATAGTCTTAAGGAAATAGTCTCAACACTCTATCAAGTCTTCAGATACCCGACTTCTCACGGGGTTAACGACTTACGGGTGAGCGGTCTTCACTTGGAGAATATTATGTTACTCATGGCGAGGATCTTGGTGTATGACCAGTAGCTAAAATAAATATGGCCAAAGAGGAGTCCATCGAGTTCGAGGACATGGAGTGAGAAGTCAGAGAAGAGATCTGTGAACTATGGGATCGATTCGCGATGATGGATCGGCTGGTCCCCAAAGCGACAAAATTGGTATGTCAGCTCTCCGAGGTGCTGCGAAGACAAGGAGGACCCCCTATGGCTGATACAAAGTTACCTAACCGTAACTCAGATAAATATGCAGCTCCTACAGCTTCAAGTTATAACCGAACCAAGGCCAAGTGAACATCTGTTATTGTATGTCTCGATTGCAGAAATAGCAAGGAATGCAGTCCTTATACGAGAAGAGAATGGGAGGCAATTTCCCGTGAAGTACGCCAGTATAAGACCTTCACGCTGAGACATGTTTTTTCCTTTACTTTTTTAGTTTATTGTGGCCGTGATCATGGAAACCCAAGAGCTGCACTCGTATTTTCTTGACCATACGGTCAGCATGGTCTCCTCCACACCGGTACGGACCATATTGTCTAAACCCGTTGTGTGGGCAAAAACAGCCACCTATTGTTACGGGGATACGAATCCACCTGGCGAGACTAGAATTATCTTACAAGTCACGGGGCATTGAGGATATACGCCTGCTCGTAGAGCCAACAACCGTTTAAGCAGTTTTGGTCACAGGGCACAGGGCACACATCCCGTCGCCTAGGGTTTACAGTCTCCTAGTTAGAGTTTAGTATACCACGACCTTGAGTTGTAGGCCCATGGCCCTGTTAATACTTATATTTTACCTCATTTAGGAGTGGGTATCGCTATTATAAATACCCCTCCTTACATTGTGTTGTACTAACGGTGGATTCGCCATCAACTTCGGATGCTCTCAAGGAATAAGATTTATATTGCTTTTCTTCATTATTTCTTGCCTATTTACATGTCTTTATTTTCATCGTATTTACTTAGTTTTCCATCGTAATTTACTGTATTGCTTATGACCTCATTCATAATTAATTGTTTAACCTAGACGTACAAATTTAGGCATAAACAGTTTTGCGCCACCGTAGGGCCTAGACAATTGTGGGTATCCTACGGAGAAAGAGGCACAACCATGTCAAAATATACTAGCACCATACGACATATCAATAACGAGATCCAACTGATAATCCAAGACTCGGTCAGCACGACTGAAATTGTGAACTACTATCTAAGATCCAACTCTAGTTATTCTTCGTCAAGGCCGAAGGACTACCAGTATATTGACCCTCATCAAGAAATGCAGTCGGCAGACAAGATCCATCAGCACGATATTCGGGGGGCCCGGAGTAAGGAACAACTAGACAAAAGCCATCATGGTCTATGAGGCTCACCAGGAAATAGCCAAAAAGCCACGCCAAAACACTATCGAGTTTGAAAACGAAGATTTGCAGCGTGTCCATCACCCTCATGATGATGCCTTAATAATTACTTTGCAGGTACATGATGCCTGAGTCAAGTGTGTGCTGGTGGACCCAGGCAGAACAATCAATATCATTCACTGGAAGGTCATCTATTAGATGGAGATGCAGTGTCGGTTAATTCCTAGCCCGTACACTATAACCAATTTTAATAGTTCCAGCGAGAAGTCTGTGGGAGAAATCCTCCTCTAGGTACACCTACCAGGAGCAGCGCGTGTTATACTCTAAGCACCTCTTATGGACACTAGGATGGGGGGTTGAATAGTGTCCTCGGATTTTCGCCGAAGAACCTGACTCTTAATCACAAGAACCTTGTTCTTGTGCTGTTGCCTCCACGGAAAAACACAAACAAAAAGGTAAATAGTGAACTAAAAGACATGGTGTTTTTACATGGAAAACTCCTTGCTCAAGGGAGAAAAACCACGACCCACTCTCTGGAATTTTGAAAACAATTCACTAACACAAAGAGCAAGTTTTAGATTACAAACTCTGTAACCAAAGGGGCTACACTCTAGACCCTAATCACTTAACAAAGCTAACCTCTAGCTTTACAAAGTAATCACTAAAAGTTCACCTATTAAAATGGCTTCTAACATAAGTAGATAGGTAATACAATCAAAGCATGGAAACTATGACAACTACAATAAAGAACCTAAACTGATTCACTACTTGTGCTCTTAGTTCTTCACTTGTTATCTTCAACAATTAAATCACTTTAAGAGGGAATGAATCGCCTTGTGTTTGCTCTCAACTCTCATAGTGTATAATTGAGATCGGCTGCCTCAATTACTTGCTTTTATATGGGCTTTGTAACCCTAGTAGTTTTTCACTAGGAAACCTTGTAAATATGGAAAGTCAACATTTCCCTATGATACTCTCCTTGTTCAGCACTAACTCTTGTTCACTCTTCAATGAGACAGCCCTGGTACAACTTCTTTTAGCTGACTAGGATACGCATAAGTCTATGTGCCACTACTCCTAGTTATGCTTGAATTTGCATTCCACACAATCTTTTCGATCAGTTGTGCCCTACTCATCAAGGACTAAGTTCTTCTCCAAATCACTAAGTCCTTCGTTTGCTATTCTTCAAAACATCGAACTCAACAAATTCCCCCTTTTTGATGATGACAAACAAATGTTGCCTAAGAACCTGTACATGCAAACACCAAGACAAAAGAAACAACAATACACTTTGAAAGAATATTAAAACAGATGAGTCAGGTAACAAACATCCCAACAATATTTCCTTCTTTCCCCTTTTGATATCATTGAAAAGATTCTAAAATCCTGAAAGAACAAGTTAATAAAGTGCAGACTACAGCACAAGGCAACAAGTAAACTAAGAACATAATGATATATCCAAAGGCCCAACCAAAACCAGTAGTTATACAGATAAAACCACAAAAACCAGAAGAAGCGGTTTAAAATCAACAATCCAAGGCACAACATATATGGCTCACTTAAATACAGACCAAAACATAAATTGTCTTAAATGTGCATCATAAATGTGGGAGAGGAAAAATTTGGACAGGGAGCTGGGCAGACAGGGCTCAAAGCTTAAAGTGCTTGACAGGTGCATCCAGGTTTTGGTATTTTTGGCTCTCTCAACTACCAACTTAGACTGATGCCTGTTACACTCGATGGTCAAGAGATCAATCTCTTGATCCTTCAAATTTAACTGGTTCTTCAGTTTCTCATTCTCCTCATCCAGCTCCAAGAGATGTTGCTCCAGTTCCTTCACGGCTGCTATAGCTTCTTCTGATCCAAACTCCTCACTCTCATTTAATCTGCATAGGACGTTTGGATGCTCTCTTCTCCTTGAAGAAGTCATATGTCTTCAAAACATGCATACCAAACATCTGATGATGGGTAGCCTTCTTCCCATTTTTTAGAGTCACCCCAAAGTGCTCAAATACCTGCTGCAATATGTAGGAATGCACAAGAGAATGACCCTTCTTGTCAGATTCTGCAATCCTCTTAATGTGCCTTATGATCAGTCCAGGTAGGTTAATTTTCACACCTCTATCCAGCAGATCCATGTATGTCAGGTCCAATGCACAGGCCTCACTGTTCCTTTCACCTCTTGGCAACAGGAACTTGTGTAAAAACTCAAATATTAACTGATGATCAGGTTCCATCTCTATTTTCTCCACCTTTCTTTCCTTCCTGAGTCTTGGATTACCAAAGAACTTCTTGGTTACCTCTAGAGGAGTAACACCATCTGTTCTCTTGGGCTATTTCAACTTTAAGTACCTGCAATAACCCTCAGTATGTACCTCTAGGATCACTTCTAACTTTTCTCTTCTAAATTCAATCGCAATACCTCCAACCTCAGAGTATACTCTCCTTCCACCTACACTGCATTTCACATAAAATTCTCTCACTTGTTCAGTAAACAGACATCTTCCCTCTCTAGAAAACAACTTGGTCCAACCCTGTGCTTTCACCTTTTCCACTAGGGGTCTAATACTGGGCTCATCCAAATCACACCATACACTCCCAGGCAACACTTGATGCTTAGCAAAGAAGGCACCCCTGTCGATATCTTCTCTTTTTCCTTTCTTCTTCTTTGAATCCTCAAAAGTTTCAGAATCTGAGTCATCTGGGTCCACAAAGTGCCCATCCTCTGCACTGCTTTCTTTTTCAGCCAAGGATTGTTTTTTCTTCTCTTCCTTTTTATTCACTCTCTTCTGTTCAGCAAGTTTCCCAAAAGATGCTATTTGCTATTTTAATGCTGATCTTGTAGCCACTGTTCTAGGAACCACAGTTTCCTGTACACTCTCTGATTCAGATTGAGAATACTCCACATCATTACTTTCATCCACCAACTTACTTTTTCCTACAGCTTTTCCCCCTTTCATCAGCCTTCTTTTCTTTTCTTGCTTTGGTTTTGTTTCACTCACAAATACTACCTCCTCTTGTTCTACCTCTTCTATCTTCTCGTCCTCTTCTCCAAACTTTCTTTTTACAGTTTTCCTTCAGATTTCCTCAGACTTCCTACACTCCACATTTTCTTTCACTCCTTTCTCTTCCTGTTCCTTGCCAACTTCAGCAGAACTTGGTTCACCCACAACTGGACCACTCACCTCTTTCCTTATACATTCTTTCTCTAATGGTACAACCTCCAAACTAGGTTTGTCGACTTGGTCTTTTAGAGATTCTTCTACCTCTTCGGCATTTAACTTTTCAACCACAGCTTTCACAGCATCTACGCTAGCTGTGACCAGAACCACACTGGTGACATCACCTTTTACCCTAGGTTCTACAGGTGGTCTTTCAATACTTTCTTCATTCTATTCTACAGCCTTTCCCCCTATCAATTTCGCTACTTGACTCCACCATACTAACAGATTTTTCAACTATCTCATCCGCCCATGCTACTAAAGTCTCTGTATTCAACTTCCCAGGGTTTAAAATAGATTCAAAAATAGTAGTACTAGCTTGAATTAAGTGAGGTCTTACCTCTGCAGGTTGTGAATCGACGACATTAGGTGGAATAGTCGGAGCTGTTGATTTAGGAGTAAATTTCTTGGGTGCTTTCTTTTCAACCCTCTTCATAAACTTTTCCCTAACATTTACAATTCTTTCAGCCAAAGTGGTGGAACTTTCTTCAGGTTTCTTTGAAGGTTTCTTAGAAGTTTGGTCTGGTGTCTTTATGGGTGATGTTGACGAAGATTGAGCTTGAGACATTGTTGGAGATTTTCGGAAATTTTGGAGAGAAAGGGTTTTCTTTTCTAATGATTTGTGAAGAGAGGAGTCTAGAGAGGTTTGTTATGTAGGATATTGGAAAGGGTTTGTAATAATGGTGGATAAAGTAAAACAACTTTTGAGTGTTTGGGGAACCGTAAAATCAGATGTTGTGATGGTTATGGAGGGATTTTCATTGAAGCTTATATGTCAGGTGGGGTAAGTTTGAATTTTAAACATGTACCTAATAAGGAATGTGTCCAAGAATATGGGGTGGTTACACATATAAGGAAATATTGTGATGCACGTCTAGAACAATTAGGTTTCAGTCACGTGTACTTAAATAATAGCCACATAGTCGTACCTTGACATGATTCCTTGTAATGTTCGTGGCTCCTCCTGTTACTTAGTAGGCTCTTCAGTTGAACACATTAGATATTACACTGTAGACTTAGTTAAACATATATACTTACAAAGTATGATTTTAGTCTGGACTATAAAAATAATATTCACAAGCAGAATAATAAATACTTAACTAGCCAAACCTTAAAAATCAGGTGCTGGGTCATCCATGTATTTTGGTCATCCCTAACTCCAACATGTTCCTCTCAAATTGAACTTTGTTCAAAGCCTTGGTGAAGATGTCAGCGATTTGATCTTCAGTCCTGCATGAATTCATAGTTATTAGACCTCTTTCTACATTATCTCTCAAGAAATGATGTCTAATATCAATATGCTTGGTTCTCTTGTGTTTGACTGGGTTCTTGGCAATATTCACAACACTTGTATTATCACAGAAAATAGGCACAACTCCACATTTGATTCCAAAACCCTCTAACTGTTGTTTGATCCACAGCAGCTGAGAACAACCGGATGCAGCAGCAACATACTCAGCCTCAGCAGTGGAGAGGGCTACTGAGTTCTGCTTCTTTGTAGCCCAAGAAACTAGACAAGGACCCAAGAAATGTGCCACTCCTTAACTGCTCTTCCTGTCCACCAGATGCCCTGCATAATCTACATCTGCAAAACTAATTAGCTCAAATGTACCACCCCTGGGGTACCATAGACATAAGTCTTGATTTCCTTTCAAATATCTCAATATCCTCTTGACAGCAGTTAGGTGAGACTCCTTAGGTTTAGATTGAAATCTAGCACAAAGTCCTACACTGTAAACAATATCAGGACAACTTATAGTAAGATAGAGAAGGGACCCAATGATTCCTCTATACTTAGTTTCATTTGTGGAAGGACCGAGTTCGTCCATATCTAGCTTACTTCCAGGAGCGATAGGAGTAGTCATTTCCTTAGCTCCTGCTATGTCAAACTTCTTCAGCAGCTCCTTGACATACTTTTGTTGATGAATCATTGTTCCTTCATGAGTCTGTTTGATCTGTAATCCCAAGAAGAAATTCAAGTCGCCCATCATGCTCATTTCGAACTCACTACCCATCAAGTCTGCAAATTCCTTGCACAATTCTTCATTTGTTGCACCAAAAATAATGTCATCAACATACACTTGTACCACCAATAGTTCTTTTCCCCTTTTCTTCAGGAACAAGGTGTTGTCAATCCTTCCCCTTGAGAACCCATTCTTTTAGCAAGAAACCTGATAATCTTCATACCAAGCTCTGGGACTCTGGGTGCTTGTTTCAGACCATAGAGAGCCTTACCAAGTTTGTATACATGATCAGGAAAGTCACCATTCAAGAACTCAGGTGGCTGAACCACATATACTTTGTTACACCTCGTATGTCCAAAGTGAGGTATATCGTTCTAATGACATGTTAAGAATGATTTAAGTGATCTTAAAGTCATAATTGGACCATATATGACTTTTATATGTTGAATATAAAGGTTGGAAAAAATCAAATTTAAGTTGCGGAAAAACCGACTAAGGATTTGCCTTTTAACGGAGCTTTTTCAGCAATTAATTCTGTGTGCTATATGAGCTCTTTTGGAGACATATGATATACCAAATTGAAGGTCTTGGAGTGTAGTTTCTAAAAATTTTGACGGTTTATTCATACAATATCTGGATAAAAAGATATGAGTATCAGAATTCAGACCAGAAAAAGGGACATAAGCGCAATAGAGGGCTAGAAATGAAATGTTTTTGTTATAAAAGAGAAATCCTTCATTTTCTCGAAATTTTCCAGAAAACCCACGATATAAACAGACCTCTCTGGAGTTTGAATCCATTTTTTTTTATTTTGAAGATACAACATCAATTTTGACTCGAAACGGAAGACGGATTGCGTCAAAACGCTCTACGCGATTAAGGTAACGTTATGCTACTTCAACTTCGTCTGTAGTTTGAGTTTTAGAATTACTTCATGGCTAGGTAAAGTACCTAAATTCTATGTTATAGCTTCTTTAAGCTTTAGAAGGTGTGGAATTCAAAGGAAACAAAGTTTAGAAGCTAGAAACATCAAAGGTATTTAAGACTAAACCTTTCTTTTGGCAAGGCATGTATCTTTTAGCTTTTGAAGCTTTTCTTAGTTCTAAACTTAGTATTTCTTCTGAGAAACTTGTATGGTACCAAGGAAACATAGTATATACTTAATTTGGTACTAAAATCCAAGGTGAAATATGTCCAAATCAGCAAGACAAAACGTTTCAAAATCTGGAAAATTATTTTGATCTTTGGATAGCTGTTAGTATATTGATCATAACTCCTTGTACAAAATTGATATTTAGATTCTTTAAGAATCTCCAGAACCCTAAGATATATATCTAAAACTTTCATGAAGACTATGAAGTCTATAACTTTGATCTACACTCCAAAAAATTAGGTTGAAAGTCAGGACAGTGGTGCTGTCCAGACATACTATCTGCGGATTTGTTATGTCATCCAATTGTCTTATCTTGTTATCCGTTTAACATGTTTATGTTATCAGTTTATCCGGAAATCCATTCCCATGTATAGTATAGTGCAGGTTCTGTTTTTGCGGAACATCCAGTTTCAGGGGAAACTCTGCCGAAATTTTTATAGAAATTCAAAGAGTTGGACAAATTCTGAGTTCTTGGTTGTGTCTATAATTCTATTCAGAGTTTTCTTATCATTCCTTTGAGTCCATATCTATTGTTGCCACATGTGTTATGCCTCATACATGCTTATGCTTATACTGTGATCATGTTATGTGTGATTTGGAGTCCCCCATAGAGGCTGGACATTGGACACACAGTCCGGTCGCGTGTGATACTACCCGTCTGGGGGATATAGCCCCTCTGGTTCAGGCGGGAGTTGAAACACCTAGTGTGACCGGGTGTCATTCACACACTCTGACCAGAGAGACTAGATATTACTGGCTGGGGGGGATATAGCCCATAACACCCACCAGGTTTGTTATATACGCGTATATAGCCACAGTATGCACTGCATGATTATACATGAGGCTAGTTCCGGTTTTCAGTTACCTGATTTGGGGGGATACAGCCCATAACACCAGAAGGGTACTAGTTCAGATGTTCAGTTACCTGATTTGGGGGGATATAGCCCATAACACCAGACAGGTACCAGTTCAGATAACAGTTCAGTTTTAGCTCAGTACCAGTTATCAGTTCTCAGTTATCAGCCACCAGTTCTTAGTGTCAGGATCAGTTGACAGTTATCAGTTTCAGTTACTAGTTACCAGTTATCAGTCATATTACAATTATTTATCAGTATAGTTCATCTCAGTCTTCAGTTTCAGATTCAGCTAGACTTCAGTTTAAATTCAGATCATGTTTACTACGTTCTTCAGATTTCCAGCTATATTGCTATGCTCCAGCTCATATTTATATATTTATATTTCAGCCTTACAGTTTCATTCAGCTATGATATATTATATGCTCATGCCTTACATACTTGGTACATATCGTACTCACGCCCTTTTTCTGGGGCGCTGCATTTCATACCGCGTAGGTGCAGATAGATCAATGCTTGGACCACGTTAGTAGGCCATCTATCAGCTATTGGAGTCACTCCGCTTTCTCCCGGAGTTACTTATCTTTTGGTATGTGTACAGTCAGCCAGCTTGGATATGGCGGGGCCTTGTCTCGTCCTTTGTATATTCAGTTCAGCACTCTTAGAGGCCTGTAGATATGTCCCTGTGTGGTGCAGTCAGTATGTTATATATATTATCGTGTGTTAGCCTTGTCATCTTTCCAGAATTTTATATTTTCAGTATATATGTATGTATTCATAACCAGGTTGCCAGCTCATCTCTATAATTCATAGATTATTAACAGGTTTAGCGATAATCGACACTTAGTGTCGGTTATCCGTCGTGGCCCTAGGTTGGGTCGTGACATACTTCCTCATTTAGATAGCCATTTAAAAATGCACTCTTTACATCCATCTGCTATAGTGTAAATTCCATGTATGTAGCAAATATAATCATCATTCTTATAGCTTCCATCCTAGCTATTGGTGCAAAGGTCTCATTATAGTCAATTCCTTCCTGTTGGCTGTAACCTTGAACCAGCAACATGGCTTTATTCCTGGTAACTATGCCATGTTCATCCAGTTTATTTCTGAATACCCATTTGGTTCCAATGATTGATCTATCCTTAGGTCTAGGAACCTAATGCCACACCTTGCTCCTCTCAAATTGATGCAGCTCCTCCTGCATTGCTATTACCCAGTCTGGATCCTCAAGAGCTTCCTTTACATTCTTTGGTTCCATAGAGGATAGGAAAGCAAAGCACGCACAAAAGTTCTTCAAGGCAGACCTAGTCATAATCCTAGCATCCAACTCAAATAACATATTTTCCAAAGGATGTGAGCATTTATTCTTCCAGGGTCTTGGCGGTATTTGGTGGGAAGAACTTGCAGCTGAATTTTGAGTACCTCGAGTAATCATCAACTATTACGAACACGAACCTCTTTCTCAATCTGCTTCTGACTCTCATCAGTCCACATAGGTCCATATGAATCAGCTCGAGTGGTGTTGAAGTTCTCACCACTTTCTTTGGCTTGAAGGATGATCTGACATATTTCCCCCTGACACAAGCATCACACATCTTAACCTCTTCAAACATCTTTGTAGGTAATCCACGAATCAGTTCCTTCGATGCTAGCTTGTTAAGATGTGAAAGACTAGCATGCCCCAACCTTTAGTGCCATAGCTGTGAATCACTCTCTTGAACATTCAAACAAGTTAAATTGTTCTCAGGAAGTGATCCCAATGATGCCTTGTAAATATTGTTCACTCTTTTTCCTTCCATGACCACTTCTCCACTTTGTAGGTTCTTCACAATACATCCCACATATGAAAAACTAACTTCATTTTCTCTGTCACATAGTTGAGAAATACTTAGTAGATTGTGTCTGAGACCATCAACACAATATACATTTTCAATAGTATGATCCAAAGATCTCCCAACATTTCCTATGCCAACAATCTGACGGCGGAATTGGTTGTTTCCCACCTAAACTTGTCCCCGATTACCATTTTCCCCTCTTAACTTTATGGGCATTCGTTTCACCCCCTTACCAACGTCCATATGATATTAGTTTCCACTTCCCAAACTCACGACCAGTTGCATAGTGGAGAGTGTGATGTACTCGCGCCAAATAAGCGATATCTGGCAGCCACTTCATCTACACACACATCCATGTCATTTTTTAGCTTTTTCTAATACACCATCAATATTTTATAAGAAATTAAAGAAAATATTATTTTTAAATCAATTATCCTTCTTCTATAAATTTTTTGTCTATTTTAATAATTGTTTTTGTACCTTTTGTTACTTTTTCTTCTTCATCTTGTAACCCATCTCATCTCCTTTAGCAACCTTCCAACAAAGCTTCCGCCATACCCCACTCCCACAGTACTTCCGCCGTACCCACCACCACCGTGCCATAACACCACTTCCAATAAACATCAAAATAAACCACAATAACTAAACATCATATATCAAAGCCACCAAATATCACAGTCTAAAACAATGGGAAGTTAAATTAAACGACTATCAAAATCAAAATAGTAAATGTTTGGCAAAGCAATAGACCATGATGTTTCTACTACCACCGATAACAAAAATAACAAAGAGCAGCATTACCATCCAAATCAGTAATCATCCCAACAATAAATACTCATCCTTTGATTTTTTTTCCATGTTGATTCATCATTCTTCCTTGCTTGTTTATTAAAAACCAAAATCGAAAAAGCAAAAACTTGTGTATGTGGAATTGAAAATTAATTTTCTTGATGCATGTCTCTGTGTTGATGACTTTGTCTTAATGTGAATTTGTGTTTAAAAAATGAAAGTGTTTGTTTGTGTTTGTGGGATTGAAATTAATTCCCATGGGTCTGTTATGGATTTGTGAAAAATAGTTAAGGGAAAGGGGGTGGTGGGTTAGGAAGAGGATGACTAAAAATAAAAGGGTGAAGGGGGGTTGTGGGGGTAAAAAACAAAAACTGAAAAAGGAAAAGAAATAGAAAGATAAAGGAAAAAGAAAGATATGGAATAAAAGAGGGTCCACAATAATTAAGAAAAATAAATATGCAATGTCCAATTACGAATTGACACGTGTATAATTAATTTAGTTTTAATATTAACTTTTCCTGTTCACTCTCCGTTTAATAATATAAAAGTATGCTTACTGTCCCGTCAGCTTTAAGAGGGATATTTGTACCATTTGAAAGTTACTAAGAGGGGTAAACGGATGCCCGTAAAGATGAGGTATGAAAATTGTAATCTGGGACAAGTTTAGGGGGGAAACAACCAATTCCGCCACAATCTGACCACTCTTTCCTCCTTCGAAGGCTGCACTGCCTCCTTGAAATGCTGCGAGTGAGAGAAAAATTTGTCTGTCTCCTGTCATATGCCTTGAACACTCACTATCTAGAATCCAGCTTGGGTTGTTCACTCTCACTCCAGCCTGCAAAACAAATCAAGGGTTAGATTTAGGAACCCAGACAAGCTTGAGTCCCTTCTTATGAGAGAATGGGTGAATTAAATTCTTCTTAGCACAATCAGGTAAAGCAAACTTTTTTTTTAGATTTAGCCTTGCTCATTTATATGCAGTTATCTTTGAAGTGACATGTGTTACCACAAAAGTGAAACGACCTTAGGTAGTTATTTCTGAAGTTAAGACTTCGATTGGCGTGCTGATAATTTTAAAATCTTCGTAAGGTCCATTAAGACCTGTCTATAAAATTTGAACTAAATCAGACTTCATTTTTTAGGTATCGGAAGAAGGTATAAGTTTCCGTTGTCAGTAAATCTTAAAAAGAGGTTTTCAAGCTCGATTTTGGCGAATGAGCTCTAATTTGAAATTCGAAAGCGTCGTTAGGTTTGTATGGTCATTTGTGACCTATGTGAACTTTCGAAAGTGAATTTCAAGGTCGTTCGGATAGTTTCCGCTAAAATGCAGAAAGCTAATAATTTGATCTCTTTCCGTTTTAATTCATCACGATGAAAAGTTTTCAAAAAGAAGAAAAGAAAAGAATTAAAGAAAAGAAAAAAAGATAAGAAAGAAAAAGGAAAACATAAATTGAAGGAAGGCGGTGGAGTCCCTTAGCATAAATGCAAACGAAACAGAAGCAGAAACAATAGATGCAGAGGGAAAAGTAAAAGTCAGAAATGAGAGAAATTAAACGAAAATGAGCAGAAAAAATAAAAATTTCACCCTAAAACATCCGGGCAAGGACGTTAATTCATTACTTTAGTCTATTACATGTGTTTGAATAAATTTTAACGGTATAAATTGGGATTTTAGACATCGTTCTAATAAGTTAAATTGATAGATTCAAGGGTTAGTTGGACCCCGATAATGGATTGATTATATATTCGTACTCAGAGAGTTATGAGCAACCAATAAATATAATTTATTAAGAGTTTGGTTATGTGATATTGAACCATGTATATAGGCATGTACTGCGTACTACCTATGCGAATCAGGTGTCGGGTTCCTGACCGGATTATTCTATGATGTAAGGAATGAAGCCTTTAGCCTTATTTGATATATTTTTCTGCTTATTGAATAGAGTGGGATCGTTTGGTAGTGAATCCAAAGGACAAATCTGTTGTTGAGTAGCACTTTGGAATAAGGTAAGAGGTTATATTTGGAGGCTCTTGGCCTTGTGGATATTCTACCACGTGTTCCTTATATGTGTAGCTGCCGATAGGCGTACTCATTACGCCTTAGCTTTGAATTTACATTGTATATTATATGTTATCCCCCGTTGTTGGTATTGCATTGAGCATATGAGCATTGTACTTTGGTTTTGAGCTTGTCATATATTTCCCGGTAATCGATGAGAGTCCTGAGCTGGTGAAGGGTCATTATTGCATATACTTCCGGGTAATCGATGAGAGTCCCGAACCGGTGAAGGGTCATTATTGCATATACTTCCCGGTTGTCGATGAGAGTTCCGCACTGGGGAAGGGTTATTATTGCATATATCTCCTGGTAGACGATAAGAGTCCCGAGCCAGAGAAAGGTGTCAGGCACATGTGACTACATTTCATCATACCGCATTCATCCCATTTCATTGCACCGCATGCTAACTATTGTATGTATTGTGCTGTATGTTATGTATGCGGTATGTATACTATGTTGTGGACATATTTCAGCTTGCCTATATACTTTTGGCTATTTTATGTCCCTAATTGGTTTATATGCTTTAGTTGTACGCATTTCTGGTCTATATTTGCTTAGCTCTTCTCCCTGGCTAGCTATCCTATTCTTTGAGGTGGCTAGTCTGCCCCCACTTATTGAGTTCTTTTGACTCACCCTTGTTTGTTGTTTGTTTCTTGTCTATTTATTTCGTTTCGGCAGGTTCGCTCCAGGATTGAATTCGCCACGTTGTTAAGGAGCGAAGACAACTTCATCTGTCAGGGTGACCCAGCTTCTTTTCAGGATGGCCACAAGTTGTATGTTTATTATTTTAGTTGTCTTTTGCTCCTTTCAGGAGGCGTATGTATTCTTTTGTACTCTTAGATGTCTAGTCTAGATAGCCTTAAACCTCCTATGTTGGGTAGTCAGCTGTAATTTCTTTTATACAGCTTAGAGGTATCGGTATGTCTATGCTTTTTTTCCTAAGTGTTGTTCTTATTTATGAGTTGGATTTATATTTATTTTCCTAATTCAGTTAGTAAGGGTTCGCCCGACGGGTCTAGGGAAGGATGTCGGGTTCCCGCACGTCCTAGCCAAAAATTTTGGTTGTGTCAGTTGGTATCAGAGCTCGGTTTAGAGTCTATCCAGACTAAGACAGTGTCTAGTAGAGTCTCGCTGATAGGTACGTAGACGTTCGTACTTACCTACGAGAGGCTATGATGGCATTTAAGAAGTTTCTCTTCCTTCTTTTCTAATCGTGCGTCGGTCTGGGATGTAAAAATATTTTCATTAATTCCTTCATAGTAATTGTGAACCCTCGTGCGACAAATTAGCATAGGGTAGGAGTTCAGGACGAAGCAGTCAAGCCTGGAGCTAGCGCTACCCAAGCCCTGAGAGTTGTGGATCGTGTTGATGATCTAGTTGCGGAGGCCCCAACTGTGCCAACTCGTGGTGGGCAATGGAAGCAAGGCCTTGTCATTCCCTCGGCTCTCAACGATGCTTTTAGGAGAATCTTGGCGGCACAGATACCGCAAGAATCTCCTGTTTCCTAGGCAGCTCATCAGGTCGCCGCAGATGTAGATAATCGGACTCAGGGAGCTCTTGTTCCAGTTCCTGATGTTGCCTCAGTAAATTATGATCAGAGGCAGCATGTGTTGTGCCTCTAGTTATTCTGACTGGTTAGCTAGCCCAGGTAATAGTTCGATCCGAGTGCCCGAAGAGGCTACATTATTTTACCCGGTTGAACCTTCCGATATTCTCAAGCCATGCATCAGATAATCCCCATGAATTTTTAAAAGAAAAAAATGATGTCAACATATCTTTCAGGCTCTTGGTTATCTCGAGCAGTATGGTGTTGATTATACTGCTTTCCATTTTCGGGTCCAGCCTTGGATTTGTGGACCGTTCTTTTATCAGCTAGGCAGGGCTTTCCTAAGCTTACTTGGTACGAATTTTCTTGTAGATTCATGGAAAATTTCCTTTCACGTAGTGAGCGAGATGAAAAGCGTCGCCAGGTTGAGTGGATTGGATAGGGTAGCCTGTCGATTTCAGAATATGAGATTGAATTCTCTAGAATGGCTGGATATGCACTAGAACTAGTCCATGAACCTTCTGAGAAGGTTCGAATATTTATTGATGACATTTCTCCTTCCTTGAGGTCCTAGATGGCTTGAGAGATTGAGGTCGAGTCTTAATTTGATGTTGTTGTTGATAATGCTCGGAAGTTTGAGGCATACCATAAGTTAATGCAAGAAGAACTAGAGCGCGAGAGCAAGAAATCCTGTGGTCCTGGTGGGAAACGATGGTACCTCTTCTGGTAAGGTAAGGGTTCTGATTGTCATGGGAGGTCACCTGCCAGGTTATCTCAGCTCTTGGCGCGTGATTCTCAGAGTGCGCCAGTAGTCCGTCAAGATCAGACTAAGTCTTCTCTTTATAGTTATCAGTAGTCTGTCCAACATCCATCTTTAGCCAAAAGGTGTTATCATTGTCATGAGCCTCATCTCAGGAGGAAGTATCCCTCACTTTGGCAGGAAGGCAATCGTTCTTCTTCTCGCCCTCAGGCACCTGCCTAATCATCGAGATTTCATTTAGATCTTGAGAAGTGGTTCTTGAGAAGGTAATTATCATAGTAGTTGCTCAGCTTAGCTGTAGGGGCAGTTCTATGAATTTCCAGTTTGGCATGATGCTGAGCATCCGATGTAGTAGACCCATTTATTTTTTCTTCCCTTATATATGAGGAAGATTTGATTCTTTGGGTCGATCTAGAAATGGTTTGTCTCATCATGTTTCCATGGTTCCCTTAGATGTCGTTTCTATTAAGAATCAGTTGCAGTAGAGGGGTGAGCTTCTGGTATGATTTATTCCTGGCATTTGTGAGACCCTACTAGCTTATCTGGTTTAAATGTGACAGATTTGGGAGTGAGTGTCTGTATTTTTTGCTTGGCATCTTGTTGTGCCACCTTCTGTTATTATGTCAAGTCAGTATACCTGTTTCTTTAAAATTCAGTGTTGGTAGGATGATGGGATCCTTATTCGTCACCATCAGAAAGTGTTATCATTTCTTCCGGTGCAAAGTGATTAGTAAGTAATATTCAATCTATGTCTCTTCCCTTGGTTCAAGACGCTAGTAGAGTCTTGTTATTATATGAGCTTGTTTCAATTATAGAAGAGTTTTCTGGTAAATTGTCGGAGTTTCTATCTTATAAGAAGGTTAAATTGGCATAAATGTTGTTCCATAAAGCTCATTTAATGTCTATTTCTTCAATTGCGATTCTTTGGCTAGCCTTACTCAGAAATAGTCTAGCTCTAGTAGCCAAGCAAATAAGAAGATGAGCTTCCTGAAGCTTTAGTTATTCATATCCTCAGTCCAATGCCATCCCTTCTTCTTTTGGCACTAGTGAGCTAGGGTGGTTAGTAGCCACTTGTGATGTTCCCTATGTTGAGACAGAGTGCGTGTCAAGGTAGTCGGGTAAGCATATTGTTGTGTTTTAAGGCTACTAAGGGATATGCGAGGCATCATTTGACCCTTGAGTTGATCCATCAGGCGGTGGTGTTTATGGCAAAGGTATGGAGTTGTGAACTTGAGAGTTGCAGCTGTTTGACAACTCGAGAGGGTAATTTGGTAGCTCAGGTCTAAGTCGCATACTGTTTTTAGCTAAGTCTTTCTTAGTCCAGTAGACTGTGCAAGAAAGGCTATTCCTATTCAAAATAGTTGTATGAGTTTATGCTCTAAGTGGAGGAGTCTTCCTCCAATAATGAATGCTATTATTAAATCTCTAAGGCATTACTGAAGTGTAAGCTAATTCTTAGTTTCATCAGCCTGTTCTATATCGCAAAGTACATCGATGAGGTGATTCATCGATTGAATCATGTTAATCCATCCAAAGTTCCGTGTATCATTATTCCAAAAAGGTAGAACTCTCCTCTCGTGATCTAATTCTGTAATCATGAAATAATGTCTGTGGAGTAGTTTATGAAGTTCGCGCAAGTTCTCTTGTTATATGCGTGAATTTTTCTTTAGACTTAGGCTCGTTCGAGGACGAACGAGAGCTTACGTGGAGGAGAATGAAACGACCTTAGGTAGTCGTTTTAGAAGTTAGGATTCCGATTGGCGTGCCGATAATTTTAAAATCTTTGTAAGGTCAATTAGGACCTGTCTGTAAAATTTGAACTAAATCAGACTTCGTTTGGTAGGTATCGAAAGAAGGTATCAGTTTCCGTTGTCGCTAAATCTTAAAAAGAGGTTTTCGAGATCAATTTTGGCGAATGAGTTCCGTCGAAATCCGAAAGCGTCGTTAGGTTTGTATGGTCATTTGTAACCTGTGTGAACTTTCGAAAGTGAATTTAGAGGTCGTTCGGATAGTTTCCGCTAAAATGCCAAAAGTGAATAATTTGATCTCTTTCTGTTTAATTCGCATCTTGAGTCTCGGGAATCCAATTCGAGATCAGTCTTAGTGAGCATGTCACATAAATTTTGTATAATTTAATTGAGAAATTTGATATTATTCCGAATTTCGTAGTATTCTATTTTAATTCGTCACAATGAAAAGTTTTCAAAAAGAAGAAAAGAAAAGAATTAAAGAAAAGAAAAAAAGAAAAGAAATAAAAAGGAAAACATAATAATTGAAGGAAGGCGGTGGAGTCCCTTAGAAAAAAAGCAAACGAAACAGAAGCAGAAACAATAGATGCAGAGAGAAAAGTAAAAGTCAGAAACGAGAGAAATTAAAGGAAAAGGAGCAGAAAAAATAGAATTTTCACCCCAAAACATTCAGGTAAGGATGTTATTTCATTATTTTAGTCTATTACATGTGTTTGAATATATTTTAACGGTATAAATTTGGATATTAGACATCGTTCTAATAAGTTAAATTGATAGTTTCAAAGATTAGTTGGACCCCGATAATGGTATTGATTATATATTCGTACTCAGAGAGTTATTGGCAACCCGTAAATATAATTTATAAGAGTTTGGTTATGTGATATTGAACCATGTATATAGGAGTGTACTGCATACTACCTATGCGAATCAGGTGTCGGGTTCCTGACCGGATTATTCTAAGATATAAGGAATGAAGCCTTTAGCCTTATTCGATATATTTTTCTGCTTAATGAATAGAGTGGGATCGTTTGGAAGTGAATCCAAACGACAAATCGGTTATTGAGCAGCACTTTGTAATAAGGTAAGTGATTATATCCATTTCTTTGGAGGCCCTTATCCTTGTGGATATTCTACCACGTGTTCCTTACGTGTGTAGCTAACAATAGGCGTACTCATTACGCCTTATCTTTGGATTCACATTGTATATTATATATTATCCCCTGTTTGTGGTATTGCATTGAGCATATGAGCATCGTACTTTGGTTTTGAGCTTGACATATACTTCCCGGTAATCGATGAGAGTCCTGAGCCGGTGAAGGGTCATTATTGCATATACTTCCCGGTAATCGATGAGAGTCCCTAACCGGTGAAGGGTCATTATTGCATATACTTCCCCGTAATCGATGAGAGTTCCAAGCCAGTGAAGGGTCATTATTGCATATACTTTCCGGTAATCGATGAGAGTTCCGAGCCAGTGAACGGTCATTATTGCATATACATCCCGGTAGTCGATGAGAGTCCCGCACCAGGGAAGGGTTATTATTGCATATATCTCCTAGTAGACGATGAGAGTCCCGCGCCGGAGATAGGTATAAGGCACATGTGACTGCATTGCATCATACCGTATTCATCCCATTTCATTGCATCGCATGCTAACTATTGTGTGTTTTGTGCTGTGTTTTGTGTATGCAGTATGTATACCATGTTGTGGACATATTTTAGCTTGCCTATATGTTTCTGGCTGTTTTATCTCCCTAATTGGTTTATATGCTTTAGTTGTACGCGTTTCTGGTCTATATTTGCTTAGCTCTTCTCCCTGGCTAGCTATCCTATTCTTTGAGGTGGCTAGTCCGCCCCCACTTATTGAGTTCTTTTGACTCACCTTTGTTTGTTTTTTGTTTCTTATCTTTTATTTCGTTTTGGCAGGTTCGCTCCGGGATTGAGTTCGCCACGTTGGCAGGTTCGCTCCGGGATTGAGCGAAGACAACTTCAGCTGTCAGGGTAAGCCACCTTCTGTTCAGGACGGCCACCAGTTGTATGTTTATTATTTCAGTCGTATTTTGCTCCCTTCAAAAGGCGTATATATTCTTTTGTAATTTTAGATGTCTAGTCTGGATAGCCTTAAACCTAGTATGTTGGGTAGTTAGCTGTAATTTCTTTTATACAGCTTAGAGGTATCAGTAGGTCTGTGATTTTTTTTTAAGTGTTGTTCTTTTTTATTAGTTGGATTTATATTTATTTTTCTAATTCAGTTGGTAAGGGTTCGCCCGACGGGTCTAGGAGAGGATATTGGGTGCCCGCACGGCTTAGCCGAAAATTCGCGTCGTGTCAAGAAGGTACAAAACATGTTGCAAGGTGGACCTACATATTTGCTTTTGGGATTATAGGGAGGCAGTGGTTCCTATAACCTAAACCTTTCTTTCCTTGGACTTGGTTTTTAAGAACCCAATTCATTTTCTCTGAAGATTTGTTCCACTTAGTTAATCTGGTTAGTTCATAGTCAACCTTTTCAATCTTTTCTCTAAGAACTCTGTTCTTTTCAGTTTCCTGACAAATAATCTCATTTGTTCTTTTGAGCTCATTCTCGAGAAAAGTTTGAAACTCACTGATTACCTGCTTACCATTTGCATTTTTTTATCTTATTTAGTTCAAGTTCTGAGATCTTAGAATTAGATACAAGAGTCTGTCCCTTTAGAGAAGCATTAATTTATTCAAATTCAGCATTTGTTTCTTCAAAGTTCTTGCATCTAGTTTTTAAGTCAAACAAAACATCAGATAGTTTATCTTTCTCAGACTTTACCTTTTCATAACCCTCAATTACGGTGGCAGTTATCAGTATCAGATTGTCAGGTGAGTATGTATGCCAGTTTTCTTTCAATTCCGAGAGACATACCTCAGCTGAGTGAGTCGCTTCCTCTCCATCGGTTGCCATTAGAGCAGCTTCCTTCTTCTGACTATCTCCATTGTAGAACCAGTTTCTCCCATATTTCCTTGGCAGATTTGCAATCCATCACCTTAGCTAGTACATCAAAAGTCATTCCATTCTTGAGATACAACATAGCTTTGGCGTTTGCTTGAAGCAAATTCAAGTCTTATGGGTTCAGATCTTCTACCAGTTTTAGAATCAATGATCCATTTGCAACTCTCTTCACGGGGACCTGGGTCCTCGTTTCACAATCAACCAGAGACAGTAGTCCATAGCGTGAAGAAATACTTTCATTTGCTTCTTCCATCTTTTATAATTGATCCATCAAACAAGAAAGGTTTGAACGGATTTCTTCCTTCTCTTATTTCAAGTGAACCGATCCCATTTGAGTCTTCAACTGTCAGCCCCGTCAACGCTAGAGAGGATTCATCCTCTAATTCCTTTTCTCCATCAGACTCGCTATCAGTTGGTCCTCAGGTTGCATAAAAGACTTCCTTCTTCTTCTTTCTTTCTGCTCTGAAGTTAGGTGGACGTCTGACTTTCCTTTTGTCCTTATCGCTGTTTTTGGAATAATCCTTCTCCTTCTCCTTCTCCTTTGTGGCTCTGTTTTCATCCACTCAACTTCCCACATTGGACAATCCACAACAGCAAGATCCTTCTTGAAGCATTTAAAGCACCCTGAGTAGTCTGGACTATCAACTATGATCTTCCTCCCAACATTATCTTTAACACCCCTTGAACTTACCTAGATTGAACTTTTGTCTGAGAGGACTGACCATAGTTGCTTCAATTGATTATAAGTCCACATACTCTTTAGGTTCCTTACTTGCCTTAATTACGAGGGTCTTGTCCTTCTTAGTCACTGATTTGTTCTTCGACTCCCTAATCAACTCATGAGTCTTCAAACTACCCACTAGTTCCTCTAACTTGATAGATTTCAGTGGTTTTGACTCAATTATAGTAGTCATCTTTTGTTCCCAAGCATCAGGAAGAACATTCAGCACTTTATCGACCATTTCAACTTCTGGGAGTTCCATATCTAGATATCTCATCTTATTTTTTATGATGGCCAGCCTTGTCATCATATCTTGTATTAACTCTTTTTCACCCATTGTGAACAGCTCGAGTTTTCTTTTTCACATTCTTCTTCTTGAGTCCTTGACTTCAGTGGTTCCTTCATGAGCAACTTCCAAGGCATCCTAGATTTCTTTAGCAGTCTTGTAAGATGAAACCATGTTGAACTCCTCAGGACCTAGTCCGCAGATTACAAGCCTCTTGGCCTTGTGATTCTTTTCTATCATCTTGTAGTCAGCATCATTATCTTTCCTTTGGTTCGGTATGAGCAGCAGCTCCATCACCAACAAATTTGGTCGGAGTCAGATTTCCTTCAGAAACTATTATCCATAGTTGATAATCTTCTGCACAGATGTAATTCTCCATTCTTTTCTTCCACCAAGCGTAGTATTGCTCATTGAACTGTGGAGGCCTCAGAATAGATAGTCCTTCAGTAATAGAGGTGGTGCACTCATGATTTGATCATTCTTAAGGTGTTAATCTAAAACAAGAAGACATGCTCTGATACCACTTGTTATAGTCTAAGCACCTCCTCTGGACACTAGAAGAGGGGGGGTTGAATAGTGTCCTCCGATTTTCGCCGAAGAACCTGACTCTTAATCACAAGAACCATGTTCTTATGTTGTTGCCTCCACGGAAAAACACAAACAAAAATGTAAATAGTGAACTAAAAGACATGGTGTTTTTACGAGGAAAACTCCTTGCTCAAAGGAGAAAAACCACGACCCACACTCTGGGATTTTGAAAATACTTCACTAACACAAATAGCAAGTATTAGATTACAAACTCTATAACCAAGGGGCTACACTCTAGACCCTAATCACTTAACAAAGCTAACCTCTAGCTTTATAAAGTAATCACTCAAAGTTCACCTATTACAATGGCTTCTAACATAAGCAGATAGGTAATACAATAAAAGCATGAAAACTACGACAACTACAATAAAGAACCTAAACTGATTCACTACTTGTGCTCTTAGTTCTTCATTGGTTGCCTTCAACAGTTAATTCACTTTACGAGGTAATGAATCGCGTCTCTCGTAGTGAATAACTGAGATCGGCTGCCTCAATTACTTGCTTTTATATGGGCTTTGTAACCCTAGCAGGGTTTCACTAGGAAAACTTGTATGTATGGCATGTCAAGATTTTCCTGTGATACTCTCCTTCTTGTTCACACTTCAATGAGACAGCCCCGACACAACTTCTTTTAGCTGACTAAGATGGGTATAAGTCTACGCGCCACTACTCCTAGTTCTACATGGATTTGTATTCCACATAATCTTTTCGATCAGTCGTGACCTACTCATCAAGGACTAAGTTCTTCTCCAAATAATTAAGTCCTTCGTTTGTCATTCTTCAAAACATCCAACTCAACAGCGCGGTCGACGTCTTTCCAAGTAATGACATGTGACCTCTTGTTTAACATTATCCTTGGGAGACCATGGATTCACGAAGCACACGTTGTATCGTCTTCTTTTCACCAGGTCCTCAAATACCTGAATTCTTGGGGGGTAAAAGAAATTAGGGGGGCACAAAAGCTATCTCGGAACTGTTATATGACTGCAGCGATCGATGCCACCAAGAAAGAGACCATGAATCAGAAGAAGAAACTGGACAACTTGCTCGGGCCCGGTCTGGTCACTAGCATACCCTTAGGATATGGGGTACATGAGGTGACTAGATCCTGTGAACCAACCATCCCACCCTCCGGCTCGGAGGAAGAAGATCAGCCGACTAAAGCTACAGTTAATGACCTTGATCCAGTAATCTTTGATGAGAAGGTTCCGGACAAGAAATTCTACATAGGGGCCAAGCTCTCCACCGATGCAAAAGAAGATTATGCTAACTTAATGCATGCTCGGTCGGGTACATTCGCCTAGACACACACTGACATGCCAGGAATATCAACCAGCGTTATCATACATAATCTAAATGCCGATCCAAACTTCAGGCCAATCAAGCAGAAGAAACGACTAATAAGCCACGAGAAAGGGCAGGCGGTCCATGAAGAAGTCGAGATACTGCTCAACAATGGATCTATTCGCGAGGTTCAATACCTCAACTGGCTTTCAAACATTGTAGTGGTCCCCAAGAAGAATGGCAAGTAGAGGATGTTCATCAACTTTACAAATCTAAACAAAGCATGCCCGGAGGATTTTTTCCCACTGCCAAATATTGATCAACTCATCGATTCGACAGCAGGGCATGAGGTCTTAAGTTTTTTAGATGCATACTCGGGATACAATCAGATCCTCATGATTCTAGATGTTCAAGAAAAGACTTCTTTCATCACAGATAGGGGGACTTATTGCTATAGAGTGATGCCTTTCGAAATTAAGAACGCAAGAGCGACTTATCAAAGGTTAGTGAACCTGATATTCAAGGAGCAAATTGGCAAGACCATGGAAGTTTACATTGATGACATGCTGGTCAAGTCAGCATTCGCCAAAGATCACAGTAGCCATCTGGAGATAGTATTCGATATCCTGGACAAGTTTGGGATAAAGCTCAACCCCGAGAGATGTGCCTTTGGCGTATCCTATGGGATGTTCCTTGGGTTCATTATTTCTAACAATGGCATAGAGACAAACCCAGTAAAGATCGAGGCAATACCGGAGGTCTTGAAGAATGAAGTGGAAGTTAAAAGGCTCAATCACCCGATCGCAGCACTCAGCCGGTTCATCTCGCGGTCATCAGGGAAGTGTCATCAATTCTTCAATATCCTGAAGAAGAAGAATAAAATCTTTGATTGGACGGAACAATGCAAGGCATTAAAAGAGCTAAAACAGTATCTGGAAGATCTCCCGTTGCCTACCAACCCACACGAGGGAGAACCATTATTACTGTACCAAGCGGTATCCGAAGTCGTCGTTAGCGCTATCCTGGTACGAGACGAGAAGGGGGTGCAGTCACCAGTGTACTATGTCAGCAAGTCTCTCTTAGACGTAAAAACAAGGTACCAACATCTAGATAAGCTCGTACTTGCCCTAGTCATGATAGCAAGGAAGCTATGGTCATATTTTTAGAGTCATACCATTCTCTTGGATTTCTCTTTTCCATTACGAACCGTATTGCACAAGCCCGAGCTGTCAGGTAGGATGGCGAAGTGGGCTGTCGAGCTCGGTGAGTATGACATTATTTGCCATCAAGTCGCTAGTTCTCGCGGACTTCAGCGCTAATTTAATGTCGAAGGCCGAGGAAGCACGCAAGATGATAGAAGGCATTACCCCCGAGGAATGGGTCATCCACACCGACGGTGCCTCGAATGTAAAAGGGGCCGGGCTTGGTTTAGTGATCGAATCCCCAACGAAGAGGGGTGTTCAGAAAAGTTGTCAGCTGCTCCGAGATGACGAACAACAAAGCAGAATATGAAGCTGTAATTCAAGCGATAGAATTAGCTTACATATTAAGGGCCAGAGAGGTCAGCATCAACTTGATTCTCAGCTCGTGGTCAACCAGGTCACCAAAGCATACACCGCCAAGGACGCCCGCATGCAAGAGTACCTTGCCAGAGTCGAGAAATGTCTGAAGAATTTTCAGAAATGGAGGATCAATCAGATACCAAGAGAAAAAAATGTGGAGGCTAATGCACTAGCTAGCCTAGCGGCCACTGCAGAATTAAACGCAGACAACTCGATTTCTACTATTGAGTTAACATACGCTGATGTCAAGCACCGTAAAGTCAACGTAGTAGGATCGTCGTAAGACTGGCGGAACCCGATCATTGAATATCTCAACAACAGAACGCTCCCAGCCGACCAAAACGAGAGTAGAAGGTTAAGAGCTCAAGCGGCTCGCTACGTCTTAATTAATGGAGAGTTGTACAGGCGAATGTTTAGTGGACCTTTGGCTAAATATTTGTGTCCTTCTCAGACGGATTATGCACTTAGAGAAATCCACGAAGGACAATGCGGAAATCACTCTGGCGGGCGGTCCCTGGCTCGCAAGTTAATCAGGGCGGGCTATTTCTAGCCCCGAATGGAAGACGACGCGAGCAAGTTCGCCCGGCCATGTGATAGCTGCCAGAGGTTCTCCCATGTACTTCATCAGCTGGCAGAGTTATTACATTCAGTAATAGCCCCGTGGCCTTTCATGAAATGGGGAATGGACATCGTAGGGCCCATTCCGAAAGCGCCCGGTGGTGTCAAGTTCATTCTTATTAGGACAGACTATTTCACCAAATGGGTCGAGGTAGCTGCATACGCCCGGATCCGAGAGCGGGAAGCCATAGAGTTTATTTGGAAAAAATATCATATGTCAATTTGGGATACCAGCAGAAATCACTTGCAAAAACGGTCCCAGTTCATAGGTGACAAGATCACTACTTTTGTGAAGGAATGGGAAATCAAGAGGATTACCTCCACTCCTTACCACCCTTCAACCAAAGGCCAAGCTGAATCCTCAAACAAGACGATAGTGGAGAATCTGAAGAACCAGCTCAAGGAAGCTAAAGAAAGATCTGCCGAAGAACTGCCCGGAGTCCTGTGGGCTTACCGAGCTACATCCAAAGCCAGCACTGGAGAAATACCATTGTAATGAAAAGAAGCAATAATTCCTTTGGAAATTAGAGAATCCAGTTTACGATGGGCGTTCGCCGCAGACGAGCCCAACAATGAAGCCCTGAAGGCTTCCATTGATCTTTTGGACGAACGACGGGAGATAGCATCCATTTACCTCGCAGCCCAGAAATAGCGAGTAGAAAAGTATTACAACGCAAGGGCGAAGCCACGGTCCTTCAACATCGGGGACCTGGTCTTTCACAAAGTTACTCAGAACACCAAGCAGGCCGGAGCAGGAAAGCTCGCTCCGAATTAGGAAGGACCGTACAAAGTGCGGGGTACCGCTGGAAAAGGTCCGTACGTTCTCGAAGACATGGAAGGGATAGTCATTCCAAATAACTGGAATATCACATGACTAAAGAAGTACTACTCTTGAAAAGCAGACTAAGCCCGAACACTCGAGATATGTATTTTTCTTCTTCCTGGTCTTCACGAAATTATTTACAACGGGCGCTCAGCCTCGTTCTTTGTTTTACAACGGGCACTTAGCCCTGTTCCTTATCTTCACATGGCTTCTCACCGTATCATTAAAACTAATATCTTACTAAATCAGTTTTACTCATTTATTTAAATCCATCTACGATGCAACTATTCATAACCCCGGTCAGACTTAAGTTGAAGTAATACACTGACTTTCCGCTACAAGAAAGTAGAGAACTCTACTCGCTTAGAGGTAGACCACGTCTAACTCATCCACTAGGCATTAATCGAGCGTTGATCTCATTAAATCAACAATTATACCTACACACCGATGGGGACGCCTGTTCGCGTAGTGCCAAAAAGTCTTAAATACTCGAGCACTAAGCGAAGACGTTACGTCCAAAAATGCAAAATGACCCTTTTCACACGGGCTAAAGATGTCCTATTGTGGGTGCAAACAGCCATATACTACAGATGCAACCTAGCCGCCATCTATCGGTGCACAACAGACGTAATTTCTCAAGGCAGGTACACTTACACACTGACACGACCCAAATTTCGACTAGGCCGTGTGGGCACCCGACATCCTCCCCTAGACCCGTCGGGCGAACCCTTACCAATTAAATCAGGAAAATAAATATAACAATTTACAAATAAGGACAAGACTTAAAATAAAAACACAGACATACTGATACCTCTAAGCTGTACAAAAGAAATTACAGCTGACTACCCAACATGCTAGGTTTCGGGCTATCCAGACCAGACATCTAAGAGTACAAAAGAAGACAGATACCTCCTGAAGGGAGCAAAATGCAACTGAAATAATAACCAATAAACTAGTGGCTATCCAGAATAAAAGCTGGCTCACCCTGACAGCTGAAGTCGTCTTCGCTCCTTCACAACGTGGCGAACTCAATCCTAGAGCGAACCTGCCGAAACGAAATAGATAGACAAAACGAACAACAAACAAGGGTGAGTCAAGAGGACTCAATAAGTGGGGCAGACTAGCTACCTCAAAGAATAGGATAGCTAGCCAGGGAGAAGAAAAACAGATAAACTAAATCCATCTTATTTGAACTATAAACAGGCAAAGCCAGATAATAACTGAAAACACGTATGGAATCATAAACAGCCAGGGACATAAGGTAGACAGAACATATAGATATCCTGAACATGTCGACAATCAGAAATACATCCTGTTGCGGCGTGCAACCCGATCCATATATTCATACTGTCGCGACATGCAACCCGATCCGTATATTTATACTGTTGCGGTGTGCAACCCGATTCGTATATTTATACTGTTGCGGCGTGCAACCCGATCCGTATATTTATACTGTCGCGACGTGCAACCCGGGATACGAGCCAGAAATATATAGGCAAACTGAGATACGTTCACAACATGGTATACATACCGCATATATAAAACACAACACAATACACACAATAGTCAGTATGCGGTGCAATGAGATGGGATGAATGCGGTATGATGCAATGCAGTCACATATGTCTGATACCTATCTCCGGCGCGGGACTCTCATCGTCTACCAGGAGATATATGCAATAATGACCCTTCACGGGCTCGGGAATCTCATCGATTACCGGGAAGAATATGTAATGATGACCCTTCACCGGTGCGGGACTCTCATCGCCAACCGGGAAGTATATGCAATAATGACCCTTCGCCGGTGCGGGACTCTCATCGCCAACCGGGAAGTATATGCAATAATGACCCTTCACCGGTGCGGGACTCTCATCGCCAACCGGGAAGTAGATGCAATAATGACCCTTCGCCGGTGCGGGACTCTCATCGCCAACCGGGAAGTATATGCAATGCTCAAAACCAGAGTGCAATGCTCATATGTTCAATGCAATACCAACTACAAGGCATAACATATAATATACAATGTAAATTCAAAGCTAAGGCGTAATGAGTACGCCTATCGGCAGCTACACACGTAACGAAACCGTGGTATAAAATCCCCGAGGCCAAGGTTCTCCAAAGAAATGGATATAAACACTTACCTTGTTGCAAAGTTAGTACATCCACTCAATAACCGCTTGTCCTTTGGTTTCATTGCCAAACGATCCAACTCTATTCAATAAGCAGAAAAACATATCAAATTAGGTTAAAGACTTCATTCCTCACATCTTAGGGCAATCCGGTTAGGAACCTGATACCCTATTCGCATACGCAATACGCAGGCCAGGCATATATACAGGGTTTATGGCTACATAACCAAACCCTAAATAAATTACATTTATAAGTTGCCCATAACTCCATGAGTACGAATATATAATCAATTTTATTATCAGGGTCCATTTGACCCATTAAACTATTAATTGAACTTATTAAAACAATGTATAATATTCCAAGTTTTACCGTTAAAACATATTCAAACACACGTAATAAACTCAAATAATATATTAGGATCATTACCTGAATGTTTCAGGGTAAAAATTCTACTTTTCTCCGGCTCCTTTCTCATTTTCTGGCATTTTTCCACTGCGTGTTTTCTATTTTTGGTTTCTCTGTTTCTCGCTTCTCTGTTTCTTTTCATGTTCTAATCTCGTTGAGCTTATAAGCTCACATTAACCGCCTAACTTTTCTTCATTTTCTTTCTTTTAATTTTTGGTCCTTTTCTCTTTTTCTTTTATTATTATTATTATTATTTTTTTAATTCCTTTTCTTTTCGCGACGAAAATTAAAATGATACCCTACGATATTCGAAATAATTTTAACTTTTGCATACAAGTTATATAAAATATATGTAACATACTCACGAAGGCGGATCTCAAATCAGGTTCCCGAAACTCAAGATGCGAATTTAAATGGAGAAAGGTCAAATTATTTAGCTTTCGGCATTTTAGCGGAAACTAGTCGAACAACATCGAAATTCACTTTCGAAAGTTTACAAAAATCACAAATAATCATATGAACCTAACGGCGCTTTCGAATTTCGAATCGGAGCTCATTCGGCAAAACCGAGCTCGAAAATCTCTTTTTAATATTTATCGCCAATAAAAACTGAAACCTTCTTCCGATGCCTACCAAACGAGGTCTGATTTAGCTCAAATTTTACAGACAGGTCCTAATGGATATTACGAATATTTTGAAATTATCGGCACATCAATCGGAGTCCTAACTTCCGAAACGACTAACCGAGGTCGTTTCATTCTCCTCCACTTGAACTCTCGTTCGTCCTCGAACGAGCCTAAGTTTAAAGAAAATTCTACACAGATAACAAAAGAACTTCCACGACCTTCATAAGCTACTCCACGGACATTATCTCATGATTGCAGAATCAGAATTATAACACGAACACCGAATTCTTGGAATAAAACATATCTGGATAATATGATAACATCATTGCCCAACTTATTCGGACTACGCTGACACTTCCTCAAACACGTGAGGAGAGCTCTACATTTTTGAAACAAAGATACACGAAACTCTGGATGAATTAACATGATTCAGCCGATAATCACCTCTTCGATATACCTTTAGATTTAGAACAGGTCGATGGAACTAAGAATTAGCTCACGCTTCAGCAACGCATTAGAGATTTAATATTATGATTCGGTATCAATTGGAGGAAGACTCCTCCACTTAGAGCATTAAATCATACCGCTAACTTGAATAGAAGTAGTCATCCTCGCACAGTCTACCGGACTAAGGAAGACATAGCTAAAAATAGAATGCGGCTCAGACCAGAGCTACCAAATTACCCTCTCGAGTTGCCAAACGACTGCAACTCCCGAGTTCACAACTCTATATCTTTGTCATAAGCATTACCGCCTGATGGATGGTACTTCTATATAAAAATTTCGGCAGAGTTTCCCCTGAAACTGGATGATCCGCAAAAACAGAACCAGCACTATACTATACATGGGAATGGATACCCGGATAAACTGATATCCAAAATAATAATATGCTTACCCGGCTACAATAACACATACTCTGGCTCAACACAGGGAACGTCACAAGCGGCTACCAATCGCCCAAGCTCACTAGTGTCGGACGAAGAAGAAATGGAAATAGATCGAGGATAGAAATAGTTAGAGCATCAGGAAGCTCATCTTTTTATTTGCTTGGCTCCCAGAGCTACACTATTTCCGAGTCAGGCTAACCAAAGAATCGCAATTGAAGAGATAGACATTAAATAAGCTTTACGGAAAAACATCCATACCAATTTAACCTCCCAATAAGAAGGAGACTCTGACAATTTACAAGAAAACCCTTTTATAACCAAGATAAGCTCATAGGATAACATACTTTACTAGCGTTTTGAACCAAGAGGATATACGTAGATCGAATATTACTTACTAATCACTTTGCACAGGAAGAAATGACAACACTTTCTGATGGTGATGAATTAGGATCCCATTATCCTACCAACATTGAATTTCGAGGAGAGAGGTAAACTGAATTGACATAATAACAGAAGGTGGCGTAACCAGATACCAAGCAGACAATACCGATACTCACTCCCAGATCTCTCACATTTAAATCAGATAAACTATTAGGGTCATCATAAATGCCAGGAATAAATCATATCAGAAGCTCACCCCTCTACCGCAACAGATTCTTAATAGAAACGACATCCAAAGAAACCATGGAAACATGATAAGACAAACTATTTCCAGATCGATCGGAAGAATCAAATCTTACTCACATATAAGGGAAGAATAAATACTTGGGTCTACTATATCAGGTACCTCAACATCCTGCCAGACTGGTAGTTCTTAGAACTGCCTCTGCGGCTGAGCCGAGCCGCTACCCTGATAGTTACTTCTAAAAGAACCACTACCACCACGCTCTTGACCTTTATCGAATCAGGGCATATCTCTGGTTGATTAAGATCTGAATGAAATTCCCTACGACTGTCCAGGTGCCTGATGACGAGAGAAAGGACGACTGCCTACTTACCAAAGTAAGAAAAAACTACTCAAAGGATAACCAGAGTCACAACAATGATAACACCTTTTCACTGAAAATGGAAGCTGGAAAGATTGTTGATAGCTATAAAGAGAAAAACTGGGTCTAATCTTGATGAACTACTCGTGCACTTTGAGAATCACGCTCTACAAGCTGAGATAACCTGGAAGGTGACTTCCCAAAATAATCAGAACTCTTACCTCCAAATGAGGTACCATGGTTACCCACTAGGGCCACAGGATCTCTTGCTCTCCCGCTCTCACCCTTCCCGTTTTAACTTATGGTATGCCTAATACCTTTGAGCAATATCAACAACGACGTCAAATGAAGTCCCAACCTCAATTTTTCGAGCCATCTGGGATCTCAAGGAAAAAGAAAGGTCATCAATAAATCTTTGAATTTCTCGAAAGGCTCATGGACTAGTTCTAATGCATATTCAGCCATTCTATAGAATTCAATCTCATATTATGAAACACCAACAGGCTAACCGACAGGCTACCCTGTCCAATCTACTCAAACTAGCGACACTTTTCATCTCGCTCGCTACTCGAAAGGAACTTTTCCATGAATCTAGAAGAAAAATCGAACCAAATAAGTTAATAAGAGAGCGGTCCACCAATTCAAGGCTGGACGCTGAATCCGGAAAGCAGAATAATCAACACCATAACGCTCGATATAATCAAGAGCCTGAAGAATACGCTGACATCATTTTATTTTTAAAAAAAAAATTTACACAGGGATTATCTAATGCATGGCTTGAGAATATCGGAAGGTTCAACCACGTAAAATAATATACCCTCTTTGGGCACTCGGACCGAACTGTTACCTCGGCTAGCTAACCAGCCAAAACAAATGGTGGCACAACACATGCTGCATCTGGAACATATTTTACTGGGGCAATATTAAGAACTGGAATAGGAGCTCCCTGAGACCGAACATATGCATCTGCGGCAACCTGATAAGCTGCCTAGCGAATAATAGGTTCTTGTGGTATCTGCATCGCAAAGATTCTCGTAAAAACTTCGTAGAGAGCCAAGGGAACCACAAGGCCCTGCTCCCTTGCCATCGCGAGCTCGTATATTTGGGACCTCCATAACTAGATCGTCAGCACGATCAAAACTCTCGGAGCTTCATCAGTGCTAGCCCAATGCTAGACTGCTTCGTCTTGAACTTATACCGTTTGTTGATTTATCGTACGAGGGTTCACAATTACCACAAACGAATTAACGAAAATACTTTTGCATCCTAGACCGACGGAAGATCAGAAAAGAAGGAAGTGAAACTTCCTAAATGCCATCATAGCCCCTCGTAGATAAGTACGGACGTCTACGTACCCATCAGCGAGACTCTACTAGACACTGTCTTACTCTGGATACACTCCAAACTGGGCTCTGATACCAACTGACAAGACTCAGATTTCGACTAGGCCGTGCGGGCACCCGACATCCTCCCCTAGACCTGTCAGGCGAACCCTTACCAATTAAATCAGAAAAATAAATATAACAATTTACAAATAAGGACAAGACTTAAAATAAAAACACAGACATACTGATACCTCTAAGCTGTACAAAAGAAATTACAGCTGACTACCCAACATGCTAGGTTTAGGGCTATCAAGACCAGACATCTAAGAGTACAAAAGAAGACAGATACCTCCTGAAAGGAGCAAAATGCAACTGAAATAATAACCAATAAACTAGTGGCTATCCGGAATAAAAGTTGGCTCACCCTGACAGCTGAAGTCGTCTTCGCTCCTTCACAACGTGGCGAACTCAATCCTGGAGCGAACCTGCCGAAACGAAATAGATAGACAAAACGAACAACAAATAAGGGTGAGTCAAGAGGACTCAATAAGTGGGGCAGACTAGCCACCTCAAAGAATAGGATAGCTAGCCAGGGAGAAGAAAAACAGATAAACTAAATCCATCTTATTTGAACTATAAACAGGAAAAGGCAGATAATAACTGAAAACACGTATGGAATCATAAACAGCCAGGGACATAAGGTAGACAGAACATATAGATATCCTGAACATGTCGACAATCAGAAATACATCCTGTTACGGCGTGCAACCCGATCCATATATTCATACTGTCGCGACATGCAACCCGATCCGTATATTTATACTGTTGCGGCGTCCAACCCGATTCGTATATTTAAACTGTTGCGGCGTGCAACCCGATCCGTATATTTATACTGTTGCGGCGTGCAACCCGATCCGTATATTTATACTGTTGCGGCGTGCAACCCGATCCGATCCATATATTTATATTGTCGCGACGTGCAACCCGGGATACGAGCCAGAAATATATAGGCAAACTGAGATACGTTCACAACATGGTATACATACCGCATGTATAAAACACAACACAATACACACAATAGTCAGGAGATATATGCAATAATGATCCTTCACCGGCTCGGGACTCTAATCGATTACCGGGAAGTATATGTAATGATGACCCTTCACCGGTGCGGGACTCTCATCGCTAACCGGGAAGTATATACAATAATGACCCTTCGCCGGTGCGGGACTCTCATCGCCAATCGGGAAGTATATGCAATAATGACCCTTCGCCGGTGCGGGACTCTCATCGCCAACCGGGAAGTATATGCAATGCTCAAAACCAGAGTGCAATGCTCATATGTTCAATGCAATACCAACTACAGGGCATAACATATAATATACAATGTAAATTCAAAGCTAAGGCATAATGAGTACGCCTATCGGCAGTTACACACGTAAGGAAACACGTGGTAGAAAATCCCCGAGGCCAAGGGCCTCCAAAGAAATGGATATAAACACTTACCTTGTTGCAAAGTTAGTACATCCACTCAATAACCGCTTGTCCTTTTGTTTCATTGCCAAACGATCCAACTCTATTCAATAAGCAAAAAAACATATCAAATTAGGTTAAAGGCTTAATTCCTCACATCTTAGGGCAATCCGGTTAGGAACCTGATACCCTATTCGCATACGCAATACGCAGGCCAGGCATATATACAGGGTTTATGGCCACATAACCAAACCCTCAATAAATTACATTTATAAGTTTCCCATAACTCCCTGAGTACGAATATATAATCAATTTCATTATCAGGGTCCATTTGACCCATTAAACTATTAATTGAACTTATTAAAACAATGTATAATATTCCAAGTTTTACCGTTAAAACATATTCAAACACACGTAATAAACTCACATAATATATTAGGATCATTACCTGAATGTTTCAGGGTAAAAATTCTGCTTTTCTCCGGCTCCTTTCTCATTTTCTGGCATTTTTCCACTGCGTGTTTTCTATTTTTGGTTTCTCTATTTCTCGCTTCTCTGTTTCTTTTCATGTTCTAATCTCGTTGAGCTTATAAGCTCACCTTAACCACCTAACTTTTCTTCATTTTCTTTCTTTTAATTTTTGGTCCTTTTCTCTTTTTCTTTTATTATTATTATTATTATTATTATTATTATTATTATTATTATTATTTTAATTCCTTTTCTTTTCGCGACGAAAATTAAAATGATACCCTACGATATTCGAAATAATTTTAACTTTTGCATACAAGTTATATAAAATATATGTAACATACTCACGAAGGCGGATCTCAAATCAGGTTCCCGAAACTCAAGATGCGAATTTAAATGGAGAAAGGTCAAATTATTTAGCTTTCGGCATTTTAGCAGAAACTAGTCGAACAACATCGAAATTCACTTTCGAAAGTTTACAAAAATCACAAATAATCATACGAACCTAACGGCGCTTTCGAATTTCGAATCGGAGCTCATTCGGCAAAACCGAGCTCGAAAATCTCTTTTTAATATTTAACGCTAATAAAAACTGAAACCTTCTTCCGATGCCTACCAAACGAGGTCTGATTTAGCTCAAATTTTACAGACAGGTCCTAATGGACATTACAAATATTTTAAAATTATCGGCACATCAATCGGAGTCCTAACTTCCGAAACGACTAACCGAGGACGTTTCACACACGTTCTTAAATAACTAGAACAGTCAGGACGATTAAAAGCCATCAAATTCTTAGGTGCAAATGCTCATAACGGTATAACTTAGTATTACTTATTGTTTACGGTGAAAGTTAAAAACGTCACGAACAAAAACAAGTGATTTAAGTCAATACGCCACAAAATGGAACCAAAAATATACATTTAGTTCTTCATGAATACAACATTTGTTTATAACAACTGTAGAAAAAAAGAAAGAAAGGGAAGAGTAAAACTACAAGTTTCTCTGAATGTGCGCCCTCGAAGATTCTTCATCTGGATTGTAGCTCTTGCATCGAAGTTCCTCCTAGGATTCGAAGGCAAAATCTCCAACCCGGTACCATAAGCAGCAACATCTTTGTAATACTGCACCACGGGGAAGGAAAGTCAGCCCAACTGAGGCATCCCTTGGTAGAACGGTAGACGCAACAGAACGGGCACCAAAGACTTCACTAGGATTCACTCGGAGAGACTCCGATGAGGAATCATCGTGAATCTTGGAAATGCTTCATATTCTCTCTTCTTTCGAACGATTCGAAGCTTATGCAAACCCCAAAGTTGAGAAACAGGCCAGAGCTATATAACTACCCTGAATGCTGTTGGTATGGAGAATGCTTTCAAGCGTCAACCGCTCGAAGAAGGAGATGATATCCCAAAACGCGCTCCTTGTGAAAAATGAGTTGCTTCTCGGATATGCTCCCTAGCAACCAGGAGATGAGCAAACTAAAAAAAAGCCTGAAAGGGGTTAGCATTCCTCTGCTTATTTGCACCACATGACAAGAATAATATCACAACAAATCACCACACATGATGATAGAGTGTGCCATAATTGATACGTCAGCCACGACGAAGGTCTTCCGAAGAATACCTCCATTAAAGTCTCAGTTACACATCATGGTTCGGGGGACTTTTCTATCTTTCTCTCACAAACAAAGAAAGAAATTAAGAAAAATCCGGACAAGTCTCCCCTCGTAATCTCCTCATGCCTCGTATTCACAAAGCGAAGAAGGTTTTCTGGGAATATCAAACAAGGATCAAAGGCAAACATCCCTAAAGAAAAACTTCTCACTATCATAGGATATTACGGAAGAAGCAGATTATTTTCTAAAGAAGAGTTGTGATTTTCCCACTGACATGAAGCCAATATTTATAGGCAGAAAGGGATATGGATGAGGCATGAAATGGTCAGGTATCATTATTACTGGAGATATGAAACGATTCGGAGCGGTCATTAGAATTCTTCAGAAAGGTGCAAGGAATTGGTATCAGCCAATCAGAAGGAAGCACGCGAAGTTCTCGAAGAGTTCAGTATCATTCTTGGTCAAAGAGACTCCGAGTCTCAAGGAGACAGTGAGATATCATTTCACATCACGCTGCTTTCACTTCCTGACTGCTTGCATAAGCACTCAGCAAATAAGGGAACTGACTGTGTAGGCAAAAATACGCCACCTATTATTATGGGGATACGAGTCTATCTGGCGAGACTAGACTTATCTAGTCACCGGGCACTGAGGACATACGCCCGCTCCTAGAGCCAATGATCGTTTTGGCGGTTTTGATCGCAAGGCGTAGGGCACACATCCTATCGCCTAGGGTTTACAGTTTCCTAGTTAGGATTTAGTATGCCACCCCCTTGACTTGTAGGCCCATGGCCTTATTAGTACTTGTATTTTACCTTATTTAGGACTAGGTATCACTACTATAAATACCCCTCCTTACATTGTATTGTACTAACACTACATTCGCCATCCACTTCAACTACTCTCAAGGAATAAGATTTATATTGCTTTTCTTCATTATTTCTTGCCAATTTACTTGTCTCTATTTTCATCGTATTTACTTACTTTTCCATCATAATTTACCGTATTGCTTGTGACCTCATTCATAATAATTGTTTAACATAGGCGTACAAATTTATGCATAAACACTCGTACTCTCAGAGGAGATGGCAGAATGGGATGAGATATCGGGAGAGTATGACATAATCTACCGACACCAGACAGCTATAGAGCCACAGGAGCTGGAAGGTTTTACCTCAGAATTCATGGAGAAACTCAAGCGAAAGGCGGAGGAATCGATCAAGAGAGAAGAAACGTTCAAGTTCGGGCATTGGGAGATCACCATTGACGTAAATCGCGAAGGGGAAGAAGTCGACCTCGCTCTGCGGGTCAGGACACCCATTGGGATGGTATTATGCAAGACCTCCAGAGCTCAAAGCGATGAAGCAGAGAATGAAGCCATGATTCAAGCTCTTAACTTAGCCTATATACTGGGGGCCAAGAAGGGCACCCTCTTCAGCAGCTCCCAACTGATCGTCGATCAAGTCAAATAATTTTTTACCACATAAGGCAACTGCATGCCGGATTGGCAGGAGAGAATGAAAGCACTCTTGAAAAATTTTCAGGCATTGGATTTTGTCTCTCGGGAAGGAGGCTCGAGCGATATCGAAGCATTCAAGGATTCATACAATCGGCAGATAGTAGTTGAGTTAACCCCCGTTGACCTGATAAACCTTGATGTTTCAGACACAGGATCTGTCACAGGGCAGCATCACGAGCTGATCAACTACCTAAGCAAAGGAATCCTCCCTGAAGACAAATCTAAAAGCAGACAACTGTGAAAGCAAGTCGTTGAGTATTGTTTGATTGGCACAGAGTTGTACCATCGAGTTGTCAGCGAATCTCCAGGTTCAGTACCCTCGAGCACAGAAGAATAAGCACATACCACCAAACCTTCCGAGGATTGGGCATAAAGTATCTTTCGCTTTTTAAAAGCATTTATTTTTATGTTTTAAGTTCTTTTTAACTTTGATCGCAGTATTTTCATACTCATCAATCAAGTTACAGGTTTTAAGCCACAACATCTCAGGCCTAGCGCCCCTTTATCAATAAAACTACTATTTTTACTTAGTCAGTTTTACTTATTTATTTAGATCCATCTATGATCAAACTATTCATAGCGCTGGTCAGACCTAAGTTGAAGTAATACACTCACTTTTTGCTACAAAAAGTAGGGTACACTCCTCGCATAGAGTTAGACCACGTCTAGCTCAGCCACCAGGCATTACTCGTACGTTGAATTCGTTAATTCAACAACTGCATCTACATGCCGATTGGGACGCCCGTTCGCATAGTGCAAAAAAGTCTTAAATATTCGAGTCACTAAGTAGAGACGTTCAAAGTCAGACGCAAAAGTTCTCATTTTCACACGGACTAAAGTCGTCCCATTGTGGGCGTAACTTAAGCCATCACCTACTGACACAAATGAAGCGCCCTTCAGTGCGCACACCCATCTCTTCAAGACACTAGCCCAAAAAGGCAGTCAAAACGTGCTGCTTGGCTACACATTACACAACATTACGTATAAAATTATTGATGAATGATCATTTCATTAATAACAAACAGCTCGTAGGCTCATAATATACAATTAGTTCTTCCTGAATACAACATTTGTTCATAACAATTGTAGAAAAAAAAAAGGAAAGGGAAGACTAAAAACAAAGCACTCCTCAGGATTAACATGGATGAAAATCCTTTATATGGATTGTAGCTACAAGTCGTAAACATTCTGGAGATCTTCTTTCTTCTGGCAGCTCGAGATATGTCTGCCCGAGCATTCCTTCGAGGCACGCGACCGTTGAAGCAGCCAAAGCCCGTCTGCTTGATCAAAGCAAGGGACCTCGGAAGCGCATGAGTATAGGCCTTACCTCTTCCGCCTTGCCTGCTGAATTTAAAGAGAAACTTGAAGACTCGCCGCAGAGCTTAGATAGAAAACTTGACCATCCGAGTCAACCTCAACTAGTCAAACCAGATTGTACAGCTCCTCATATCTTCAAGCATAAAACAAGAGCTCACCAAGAATGGAGAGGCTTGAGCTGGGAACCTACTACAAGAGAGCCTCTTCCCTCGGGTATCCCACAGCCAACCGTTGATGAGGCGTTACAACAGCGGTACGACCGAACCAGCAGAACTAAGCGACAGTCCAGAGCCGTAAGCGGAGTTAGTGCTTGGCGACTCACTAATATGCTCATGATCTGGAGCTCTCTCCTCTTGCCTGCCATAAGACAGAGTCAGACAAGTAGACTTCAGCCCTACTCCGTCAAAGATGTGATCTAAACACCAGAGAAATTCTGGCGGAAAAGATGCACGGAAGCTGAAAGGGCTAAGCATCCTGACCCCGCATGACAAGAAGAATATCACAACAACCATTATGTTAGAAGGTGAACACACCGTAATCAGTGCACACGACACAATGAAGACATCCAAAAGGACGTCGTTAGAATCTAAATCAAACTTCATAATTCAGGGGACTTCATCTTTTTCCTCATGGACGAAGGAACAAAAAGAGGTAACTACAGACGAATTTCCTCCTATAGTTTCCTCATGCATCATCCATTCGGAACGAAGAAGGCTTTCTAGAAATATCCAACCAGGATCAATGGCAAACATTTTTTAAGGAAGTGAAGTGTTTCACTATCATAAGAAATTATTGAAGAAGGGATATTTTCTAGAGAAGAATTTGTGATTTTTTTACTGTCACGAAGTCCCTATTTATAGGCAGAAAAGAAATAAGGATTGCATATGAAACAGTCAAGCGTCAGTATTGCTGGAGATATGAAACAATTTAGAGCAGTTAATGGCAGTTCGATGAAAGGTGCATGGAATCGGTATCAAATAATCAGATGAAAGCAGGCGGAGTTCTCGAAGAAATCAGCATCATTCTTGGTTAAAGAGACTGCGAGTCTTACGGAGTCCGTGAGATATCTTTTCACATCCATCTTGTACGCTGCTTTCACTTCCTGACTACTTGCGTCAGCACTCAGCAAGAGGGGGGACTGATTGTGTGGGCAAAAATATGCTACCTACTATTGCGGGGATACGAGTCCAACTGGCGAGACTAGAATTATCCTACAAGTCATCAGGCGTAAAGGATACACACCCATTCTGCGAGTTACGACCGTTCAGGCGGTACGAGCGTAGGATAAAGGGCATACATCCTGCCGTCTTAGGGTTGCAATCTCCTAGTTAGGGTTTAGAATATACCACCGCCTTGAGGTATAGGTCCATAGCCTTATTAGTCTTCATATTTTACATAATTGGGACATGGTATACACTACTATAAATACCCCTCCTTATATTGTATTGTACAACAAAGCAATTCATCATAGAATTCGGCTATTCTCTAGAAATAAGACTACTTTACTTTTCTTGGTCATTACTTTTTCTTTTTAGTTTATTTACTTTTTCATCGTATTTACTGTATTACTTGTGACCTCATTCTTAATTAATTGTTTAACCTTGGCGACCGATTTTAGGCATAAATGGAAATTCGGAGGACGATGATTCAGCCACTGATGAAACCCAACATGACCATGCGCTAGATCGCTCTTAAGGCTACACTCTGGTCGGTTTACATCAGAACTCGCCAAGGGCCCATAGAAATAGTAAAGGCATGGTTGAATCAAGATCCAGCTCCTAGTAGGCCACTCTTATTGATTTATTGAATAAGCAACAACCATAGCTTTGGAACATAGCAAGTGTTTCAACGAACAAGCAGCCATCAACAATGAAGTAAGTATTCAACTGGCTGCTCAGTTGGCCAATTTGTCTTGCAGTATAAACTAAAGAATGCATGTACGTCTAACAGTTCCCCATGTAGGCACTCCGACTTCGGTTACTCAGGGCATTGTAGTAGGGGGTCTATGGATGGAGCCAGATCTAGAGAGTCAAATACAGCAACCGTAGCATTAGTAGATATGACCGATGTGGTGGCAAAATAGGTAGAGTTGGTTGCGTCCAAAGAGTCAACTTAGAAAAGGTTCAAAGAGTTCAAGGCATTTAAACAAAATCCCAGGGGCACCCAAGGTGATGAAGACTATTGATATTATAAAATACATAAAGCAACCTTACAAGGAAAGTGCTGCCTCATGCCAATTCTGAAAAAGTTCAAAATGCCTAATTTAGCCAAGTACGATGGGATAACTGACCCCACCGACCATATTGCTTCATATATCACTGAGGTCTAGGGAAATTATTTTACGGAGGAAGAGACAGTGTATATTGTTGAAAAAATTTGGAGAGACTCTTATCCAAGGAGCACTGACTTGGTATTCAATGATTCTAGAAAATTCGATCGATTCAATTGCTGAAATGGCTATGCTAATCATTAAACCCCACACGAGTAATGCAGCCCGAACACGTGCTGACCAAGTGTTCAATCCATCGAGAGCAATGACACGAAGCCAAGCCAAGTTGTTGCACGATGTCCACATTCAATTGGCTTGGTCACGAGAAAGCAATAGTTCCAAAGCTGAGTGGCCGAGCTCAAGATTCGAAGGCTTCATCTGTAAGCTCGAGCTCGAAGAAGGAAGCAACCGAACACCCAACAAAACACTCATCGACGCTGAAGAATTAAGGAAACAACCAACCAAAGGGAGAGCATCCGATGTCGAATGTGCCGAGCTGAACAACCAAGCACCGAAGTCAAGAGCTCGAGTTCAAGTGTTCGAATCCAAATGTTCGAATTCAAGTGTTCGAACACTTGACTTATTCAGCCCTGCGTGGCTTGTTCTTATTGGTCATCTGTGACCGACTTACTATTGTGCCCTTATTATAGTCTATATAAACCCCATTTCATTTCATTTGTAAGGACCCAGTTTTTTATGAATGTTGAATTTAGCTGAATGATAAATGTGTCTCCAATGGAACCGAACCCCGATGTGGGATTTTTAAAAAACTTGTGTCATTCGGTGTTAGTCGTTTGAACATTTTCTTCTTAGTCATTCAGTTTGCAAAAAATATAGTTCTTGTTTAGGATTGTTGCATAGTTTAGATGCATCTTCTTGTCTTCTCCGTTGTTTGAACCGAGACTAGTTCCTCGGATTCATTCCAACGAAGCAAGAGATTTGTCTTGCTTTCTATCTTTATTTTTCCGCTGTTTAACTTCGGTACCTAAGCTTCATCTTCAACGATTTTAGCTTGCACCATGTTGGTATCAGAGCATGGTTTGGGCTTGTTCTTACAACCCCAATCCTATTCGTTTATCTCATGCATTTGTGTCTTTTTAGTTCCAGCTTTATCCCCGTTGTTGATTGTTGTTACTGTTGTGTTTTATTACCAAAACAAAAAGAAAAGTAGAAAAGAAAAATTCAAAAAAAAATGTGTTTGATTGTTGGTTGTTTGGATTAAACAGCCAAAGATTAGGATTCACCATCGTCTAAGAAATCCAACGAGCTCCTGCCGTACACGAGTTGACGACTATGGTTTCTCGAGGGTTTTTGGGCAGTTTTGACATGGTGGTGGTTGTAATCGGACCCCAGTTGAGTTTTAGTTGTTATCGTTGAAGACTGGTGGTTCTTATTTGGTTTGGGTTGTGTTTTGAGCTTAAAAATTGAAGTTCCTTTTTTAAAACCACCGTCTGTACGCCAGAAACTTGTTACATTGTAACAGTGTACGGACGAAGCGGAGCTGCTCTTAGCTCGATTTTGGAACTGAGATTTTCTGCAACGTTGAAAGTCACCGGAGTGAAAAGCGACCCAGAATCTGTGTTAAGTCGTGGACTGTGAACAAAATTTGAAATTGTCCGCACACCGGAGCTAAGTTCACTGTTCAATTGAAGAAAGGGGTAGACTATTACATTCAAAATCCCAGGTAAAATTTTGTCGGCTAGCAAAGGGAAAGTGGATAAGGTTAAACCCTAATCCGTACCAAGGAGGGACCACTTTTTGTCCGTAGAAGAGTTGGTCTGTTCGAGGATTCCGAAAGAGGAATCGAATGGTAGATTCTCCTAGATTTTTACTTTTCTTGTGTTCGATAAATCTCGTTAGTAGATCTCTTGAGTAAATCTTTCTACTCGAGGTCGTACTCATTTGTTTGAGTTTATAGGAACTCGTGCGAGGGGTGACCGAAGTCCAAATTTCATAGAAAATTCTTTGACTTCCCGAGTGCAGTTAAATAGCGTCCATTACATCGAGTCAACATCAATTCACTCTTCCCGAAAGAGAAAATGTAACGTTTCAAATTCGAAGGAACTGATAGAAGTTGATCAACCGAGGAAGCCACTGGCTACAAGTTCTTGAGTGACCAAAAACCGAATCCATAAACTGAGTGTACCCGAGTGCCACCCAATAAAGGAGAGTGAGTGTGTGAGGTGATTTCTAACCTTAACATTTACTTGGTCTTTGATTTGTGCAGGTACCATGGTTGGGAATGGAGGCGATGGAAAGGGCATTGAGGCGCCCGATGTGTCATTAGCCGATCTCATGGCTGCGATACAAGGCATCAATGCCGAGGTAAGAGTTGTGAGTGCCCGAGTCACTAAGCTCGAGCAAGGGAGCGTGTCTGTGGCCTTGTCTGGGTCCGGCGCTGGAACTAGCAACTCCACTCCTATGAAACCGGAGCAATTTGCTGAGCTTATTCGACAACAATGGTTGAAGAACGAGGCTGTTCGAAATGAAGCTATAGGCAATCCCCGAGCTGAACAACACTTGGGAAATCCCCAAGCTGCACAAAACTTGGGCAATCCCCAAGCGGAACAACAAAACTTAGGCAATCCCCAAGCTGGTCATCAACACTTGGGCATTCCCCTAGGTGAAAGATTACCACTTCCAATGGCCCGAAGACAAGTTGTGATCGTTGATGAAGGGGTCGATGAAGGAAAATTTCCCGATGTCGAAGCTGAGTTTGAGCCACCATTTATTCAACGAAGGAAGGTTCAACGAGGTCGTGGAAATTTTCAAGGTCTAGGCCGAGGCGCAAATGTTGATCGATATTTTGAGCGTGAGGCTGATGACTATTATGATGAGTATCCAGAGCCGATCTGAGGTGCTCGTGATTCACACGTAAACAGTGTCGAGATCACTATTCCACCATTCAGAGGAACTAGTGATCCGGACCAATATCTTGATTGGAAGATTCGATTGGAACGAATCTTCAAAACAAATGAGATGACCGAAGAGAGAAAAGCTGCTTATGCTATTGCTTCATTTGAGGCATATGCATCAACATGGTGGGAAGCTGACAAAAGGTTGAGACAAAGGAATGCTTATCCCAAGGTCACCACATGGATGCAGTTGAAGAGTGCAATGGATGCTAAGTATGTGAATGCCAAATATCGGCAGGAACAACGTCGAAAGCTCTTTGAATTGAAACAAAGGTCCAAATCAGTTGAAGAATACTATGATGAGTTCGAAAGAATTCGATTGGCTCTTGATATGGAAGAAGATGATGAGCAAGCCATCATTCGATTCAAAAATGGCTTGGCTCGAGATGTGTCATCTCAACTAAGGCTGCATGTGTATCAAACTTTGAAAGATATGTTTCATGCTTCCATCGAAGCTGAGAAATGGGTGAAGGACGACAAAGCAAACCGGTATCGACAAGTCACTACTTCAACTCCTTTGAACTGAGGTAAAGAATGGAAGAGTCCGAATCCAGCAAGTGCCAACACTGGCCGAGATCCGAAGAAACCCTTCGAAAGGGGAGTGACCGTTAACCAACCAAGAGAAGTGGGAGGTAAAGTTCAACTCAATACTCCTAGTGCTACAAGCATTCAGTGCCATAAATGTAAAGGTAATGGTCACATGGCAAAAGAGTGCCCAACTCGCAAAGTTATGCTTTTCCTCAAAGATGGAACCGTACATGAGCAAGCGAGTGACACTGAGGAAGAAAATTTTGAGGAGACTGACCGAGCTGAAAATGATAATGGTCGTGAAGCTGCCGAAGCTAATCATCCCGAAATATTTTTTGTGGTTCGAAGGAATTTGAGCTGCATGACTCTCGAAGAAGAGGACAACCAAAAGGAAAATCTTTTCCATGCAAGATGCCGAGTAAGGGGGAAAGTTTGTTCGATGATAATTGATTCGGGTAGTTGTGCAAATGTGGTGAGCCAAACCTTGGTTTCCTAATTGGGATTACCTACCTCAAAACATCCTTATCCTTATCAATTGCAATGGTTAAATAAATGTGGAGAGTTGAAAGTTGTCAAGCAATTGTGGATCAAGTTCAAAGTGGGAGAATACCAAGATGAGATGATGTTCGATGTGATACCGATGCAAGCTTGTCATTTGCTATTGGGTCGACCATGGCAGTATGATCGGGCGATTACTCATAACGGATGATCCAACATTTACACTGCAAAGCTCGGAGGGGAGAGATTCATACTCAAACCATTGTCTCCGAAACAAGTCAGCGAGGACTATATATGAATGAAAGAGTTGAGACAAGCGGCCAAAGCTAAGTTTCCGATGGGAACAAAAATTATGGCCGAAGATAAAAACTCATCGCCTGAGGTAAGAAATATTTGTGCAATCATGCAATCGGGTGAGTATCTATGAGGCAATGACAATGGTCAACTGATGATTTGCCTCGTGCACAAGGGTATCTTTCTAAACTTTGATGATGATTTTTCTAACGATAACCCTTTGTCTAGTGTTGTACAAAGTGTTTTGCAGGACTTCGGAGACATGTTTCCCGAAGAAATGCCAGGTGGATTGCCTCCGTTGAGAGGAATCGAGCACCAAATTGACTTCATTCTGGGGTCTCAAATCCCAAACAAGCTTGCATACCAGTGTAATCCTGAAGACACCAAAGAGCTCCAAAGGCAGGTGGACGAATTGCTGAACAAGGGCCTTGTTCGAGAGAGATTGAGTCCTTGCGCTGTTTCTGTTATCCTTGTCCCGAAGAAAGATGGAACCTGGCGAATGTGTGTTGATTGCCGAGAAGTCAACAAAATCACGGTAAAGTATCGTCATCGTATCCCTCGATTAGGTTACATGCTAGATGAGTTAAGTGGTTCTTCATGCTTTTCGAAGATAGATCTCAGGTCCGATTACCACCAAATCAGAATGAAACGCGGAGATGAGTGAAAAACTGCGTTCAAGACCAAATTCGGTCTCTATGAATGGTTAGTGATGTCTTTTGGCCTCTCTAACGCACCAAGCACATTCATGCGACTGATAAACCATGTGCTCAAACCGTTGTAAAATAAGTTTGTTGTCGTTTACTTCGATGACATACTTAAATATAGTAAATCTGTGGATGAACATGTCGAACACCTAAGGCTAGTGCTTGATAAATTTAGAGAAGAGAAGTTGTATGCCAACTTCAAGAAATGTGCCTTTTGTGTTGAGCGTGTAGTCTTTCTTGGATTTGTTGTGAGTGCTAATGGTGTTGAAGTCGATGAGTCAAAGGTCGAGGCTATAAAAGATTGGTTGACTCCAACCTCGGTTTCTCAAGTTCGTACCTTCCATGGGTTAGCTAGCTTTTACCGAAGGTTTGTTCGTGACTTTAGCACCGTGGCAGCTCCTTTGACCGAGCTGGTAAAGAAAGACCATCCGTTTGTGTAGGGAGAGTCCCAAGAGAGGGCTTTCCAAGAGTTGAAACGGAGGCTTAGCTCTGCCCTATTGTTGCAACTCCCTGACATTGGCAAAGGTTGAATGTGATGCATCTAGAGTTGGGATCGGAGTAGTGCTTATGCAAGAATCAAAGCTGATCGCTTACTTTAGCGAAAAGCTTAAGGGTGCAACCTTGAATTACTCAACGTATGACAAGGAATTGTATGCCCTCGTTCGAGCACTCGCCCATTGGCAACATTATTTGTGGCCAAGAGAGGTTGTGATTAAAAGTGATCATGAGTCTTTGAAACATCTCCGAGGCTAGGAGAAATTGAATTGAAGACATGCCAAGTGGGTGGAATTTATTGAGAGCTTTCCCTATGTAATTCATTAGAAAAAGGGAAAAGACAATGTTGTGGCCGATGCGCTATCAAGAATATTTGCCTTAGCGACCACTCTCGCCTCGAGGCTCATGGGATTCGAAAGCATCAAGTCGATGTACGAAGACGATCCCAAGCTAAAAAGCGTCCGTGACGCAATCTTGAGTGGCCGAAGGGTTGAGAAATATCAGTGGCACGATGGCTACCTCTTCAAGAATGGGAGGGTTTGTGTGCCTCTGTCATCATGGAGAGATCTTTTGGGTCGAGAAGCTCACTCTGGAGGCTTGATAGGACACTTTGGTGTCGATAAAATTCTTGGTATTCTGACCGAGCAGTTCCATTGGCCAAAAATGCAAAGAGATGTGGAAAATCTTTGCAATGCTTGTATAGATTGCAAGAAAGCTAAATCAAGGTCCAACCCTCATGGTTTGTACACTCTGTTACCTATTCCTAATCGACCGTGGGTTGATATATCCATGGATTTTTTTATGGGGTTACCAAGGTCGGGGGGTGGACATGATAGCATCTTTTTCGTAGTCGACCGTTTTTTCAAAATGGCTCACTTTATTCCTTACAAGAAACGTGATGATGCACAACATGTAGCTACTTTGTTTATTTCTAATGTGTTGAAATTGCATGGTGTGCCTCGTACTATTGTGAGTGATCGAGACTCAAAATTCTTGTGTCATTTTTGGAAATGTCTATGGGGTGCCCTTGGCACCAAATTACTATTCTCGATGTCTCACCATCCTCAGACTGATGGACAGACCGAGGTAGTTAACCGAACCTTGGGAGCTCTACTTCGAGCTATGACCAAAGGTAAGGTCGGAAACTAGGCTGATCGTTTGCCCGTGATGGGATTTGCATACAATCGAACAGTGCATCGAATGATTAGAATGACTCCGTTCGAATGTGTGTATGGTTTTAACCCTTTGATTCCACTTGATTTAACCCCATTGCCTCGAGATTGTGTTATTGATTATGAAGGTACTCGACGAGCTACTTCTTTGATCGAGTTTCATGCAAAGGTGACGAAGAACCTCGAGGAAGCTTATGCCAAAGTGGCATCGAAGAAAACCAAGGACGCAAGAAGTTAGAGCTAAAGAAGGGAGATTAGGTGTGGGTTCACTTCCGAAAGGAACGATTTCTTAACCAAAGAAAAGGAAAGTTGGCTCCTCGAGGGGACGGTCCGTTTCCAGTGCTGAGCAAAATCAACAGCAATACTTATGTGAATGACCTCCCAAGTGCGTATAATGTGTCCAACACCTTTAATGTTGCTGACTTAACTCCTTGTGTTGTAGACCAAGCATCGGAGAGTGAAGAGGGCTCGATTTCGAGGACAAAATCTTCTCAAGAAGGGGAGGATGATGCAGACCGAACACGTGCTGATCAAGTGTTCAATCCATCGAGGCCAATGACACGAAGCCAAGCCAAGTTGTTGCACGATGTCCATATTCAATTGGCTTGGTCAGGAGAAAGCAATAGTTCCAAAGCTGAGTGGCCGAGCTCAAGATTCGAAGGCTTCATCTATAAGCTCGAGCACGAAGAAGGAAGCGACCGAACACCCAACCAACCACTCATCTACGCTGAAGAGTAAAGGAAACAACCAACCGAATGGAGAGCGTCCGATGTCGAATGTGCCGAGCTGAACAACCAAGCACCAAAGTCAAGAGCTCGAGTTCAAGTGTTCGAATCCAAGTGTTCGAATTCAAGTGTTTGAACACTTGGCTTATTCAGCCATGCGTGGCTTGTTCTTATTGGTCATCTGTGACCGATTTACTATTCTGCCCTTAGTATAGTCTATATAAACCCCATTTTATTTAATTTGTAAGGACCCAATTTTTTATGAATGTTGAATTTAGCTGAATGCTAATTGTGTCTCCGATGGAGCGGAACCCTGACGTGGGGTTTTTAAGAAATTTGTGTCATTCGGTGTTAGTCGTTTGAATATTTTCTTCTTTGTCATTCAGTTTGCAAGAAGCATAGTTATTCTTGAGGATTGTTGCATAGTTTAGATGCATCTTCTTGTCTTCTCCGTTGTTTGAACCGAGACTAGTTTGTCGGATTCATTCCAACGAAGCAAGAGATTTTTCTTGCTTTCTATCTTTATTTTTGTGTTGTTTAACTTCGGTTGCTAAGCTTCATCTTCAACAATTTTAGCTTGCACCAACGAGATCTCAAAAGCTCGAGAAGAGGGTAAGAAGACATCTTCGACATCAAGTAGGGTAGTCTGAGTCAGTGAAGGAGTTCATGGATCGCCTCCAGATGGAACAGGTGACTTTACCACAAGAAATATGACCTATTAGTCGCCACTAAAGCCTGAAAAGTCGCCACTGAAATCTTATAGTGGCGACCTTAAGGTTGCTACACAACAAGTCGAAACTAAATGCTTTTAGTGGCGACTTTCGACTATCGCCACAAAAAGTTTTTATTTGTTGCGACTTTCATCGCCACAAAAAGTAACACAAAAAAGGTTCCACAAATTAAGATCTTAGGCTAGTCGCAACAAATGAATGGTTTATAGTGGCGATACCGGTCGCCACAAATGCTTCTATACTTTTAGAAGCACTAGGGTCGCCACTGAAATTTATTTTTTGTGGCAACTAAGTCGCCACTAATTAATTTTCTTTTTTTAAAAAAAAAATTTAAAAATTAATAGCATTCTTTAGCTACTATCTGCCAAACAACATTAACATTGTAACAAACACAACCATGTATACAAACTTTTCGCTATCAAATAGTTATGCAACAAAATATACAAACACTCCGTAATATATTGGCATTGTGTATACACATGAAAAAACAAAAATAGAAAGGATCAAAAGTCTTGGAACTTTTGTTGAATAACTTTGTCCCTGCTTCTTCCAGAAAAAAAATACACATATCAGTTCTATAAGCCCAACAATAGAAAAAAATTCTTTATATATAACACATCGAGCAAATTTAGATCACTATTACGAGAAGTTTATGTACAAATATTTTCTTTCATATCCACATGATTTACACAAAGTCTATTTATTTCTTACAAAGAGTTCAAAGTCATAAACAAGGTCATTAAAAAAAGCTACAATATGCGTAAGTGCAGATTGAAGAACAAAATTTTTCACTCAATTAGATGACCAATCTAAATAAACAATGATCCAAAGAAGAATTAAAACTGTGAGCAGGTACATGTTACATTAATTTACCTCTGTAATACATACCCAGATAGAGAGAAGGAAGACTTACCATGCTGTAATTAAAAGACTTCCACTATTGAAACACGACAGAGTTAAAAAGAGAAAAAGAAACAACTAGCTTGAATGACCCCACAAAGAGTACTAAAAATAGTACAGTATTAGCCATCCACCACCTACAGTTACAAGCATAAATACTACTCCCTCCGTTCCAAAATGATTGTCATAGTTTGACTTGGAGCGGAGTTTAAGAAATGTGGTAAGACTTTTGGAACTTGTGGTCCAAAATAAGTCATAGATAAATATGTGGCTATAAAGCATTTCATTAAGGGTAAAGTAGTAGTTTCAACTAAAAAATGTTTCCAAATTTAGAATTGTGTCATTCTTTTTGGAACGGACTAATAAGGAAATAGTGACAATCATTTTGGAACGGAGGGAGTAACAAATTCCATCATGCTACTCATAAGAGTGTTGAACGGAACACATAAATTCGAGATCTCATTTTTTAATAACTATTGAACGAAAAACATAAATTCGACACCTCATTTTTTAATAGCTATCCCACATAGGGAAGTTTATCATTATAAGAAACAAACGTTGTGGTAGAAACATTTTCCACTTAATATACATGGTACAACCATCTCAAAATTTGGTGGTCTCTAGCTTGTATGAATGTTTTCGTTTATACTAAATTGAAATACCGATTTTTCTATAGTATCATTGCTTAAACAAAACAAATCACACATAGTAACATATACATTTTAGACATACGTACACTATTGTACTGCTCATAACTCAGCTCACCTTTAAATAGTGGGTCTGAAGCAGATTGTGTCCATAATCTTGTAAGTGATCCGAGGAAAACAAAACCTGGAGCTATACAATAGTTATCTCTATATTAATTTAGATAAGTCTTTTAAAATTTTTTTGCAATTGGCACCATCATTAGTTAATCTCTTAATTAACAGTATTTGTTTCATGACTTCATCTCAAACTTGAACAAAAAATGTTGAAAAAAAGGAGTACTTTAACCTTTTATTATCAAACAGTTTATGTGAATCATCATAGGTCAACCCTGAAGTCACACAATATGAACCACTATCACAGTTGCCTCACAGTTCTCTGCTAACTATGATTGTTCAAGATGAATTTTTGGAAACAAGTGTAAGTTAGAAAAATTCCAACAGGATTGGCACTTGTGTGAACCTATGATCTTCTCCTTTTGAATTTTACTTAGCATTAACTTCAGCATACCATCTTCATTTCTAAGAAATAGAAAAACAGTGATTAAAACTAGGAGTTATTTGTAGGTGACATAGTTGTCTTCCCTTTGTGCTCAATAATTTAGACAAATTAACTAAACAACTTTACAAAAATTTGATTCCACCACCTTTTTTTTAACTTTTTATATTAATGTACAACATTCACGGTTTCACCTTATCAAAAAGCAAAATAAAATAAATAGCAAAACGAAAGAAATCAAAAGAAAACTCTATAACTATAACTTGAAAACTTACCGAAAGCATAACAGAGCCACATCAACAGCGCATCAGTCCATACTAAATGGATCTGTTTCCCCTTTAAAATTAAGAAGTTTTTGAATACTTAAAAATATGCCAAACATCAAACTAATCACGAAATTTTCAGCGCTGCTACTTATCGAGAGCAAAATCTGACGAGAAAGTATTGCTAGAGTGGTATTCCCGACACATTCTGATAATATAAGCGCCGTATATCTATACCAAGAAAGTATAGATCTATACCGAAAAAGAGTAAATCAGGAGTGGGAAGAGAAATAGAGGGCTGCTTTAAAAAGATGAAAAAATATATTTGGGGAAATTAAGGTAGAGAAGAGCAGAGAAATATAAATTAGAACAATACTTCCTTGTCTTAGGCGCACGACTTAAGTATATAAAGTACTACTCCTATTTTATAAAAACAATTAGTGGCGACTCAATCGCCACAAATCTTCAGTCCACTTTAGTTTTTTATTTAAAATAAAAAAGCTCATACCTTAAGTCGCCACAATAAAATATTTGCGGCGATCTTTTCGAAATCGCTACAAATACATTTCAAGTAAAATTTGTTCTCCTAAAACTTGGTACCTTTTGTTAGGGGTGTCAATGGTTTTTGAAAAATCGACCTAACCGACCGAACCGTATCGAACCGAACCGATTCTTAGGTTATTTTTATCAAAACTGATGGTTTGAATATAACTCTATAACCATACCGAATAATTATGGTAGATTTTTTTATAAAATAAAAAAATTGAAAATATTACCGAACCGAACCGAATGTATTTAAACACAGAATATATATATATATATATATATATATATATATATATATATATATATATATATATATATATATATATATATATATATATATATATATGTTTTATGTGTTAAGTCTAAATATAAATATAAGCAAATATTTTTAATCGATGTCTTGGACCTTGAGGTGATGGAAACACAATGGTGCATATACTAATTAGCACCAAAAGTGCAAACTACCAAACTCATCCACACTCATATAATCCTGTTGAAATTAAATCAACTAGTACGACTAATAAACTTGAGCATATATCAAGCTACTAAGTGACCAAGATATTAAATATTTTTTTACTCGTTTAAATTTCTCATAGCATATACTTAATCTTTTATTATTTTAGTTCTTGAGTTATATTTAATCAATATTTGTCAACTTATGTTATTTAGAATTCTTTTGTCTTTGCTTCATTGATTTTATAACATCACTATAGAATAATGGTCTTTTGATTAATTACCTTATAAATAAATTTTACCAAAGTCATGTATATGGTATCATATCTTATTATCTACTTAATAGAGAGTGACAATTACTTGTAGCTCAATACTCGAGACCGAAAATATGTTGAGTACTTAAATATTAGTTATGGCTATTTTTTATTATTTATTCAAATATTATCTTAAATCATATGTATTATATTAAATTTATAGGTATTTTACAATAAAAATGACACATTCTAATAATGGTACGACCCTACCACAGAGTTCTAAAAAAATTTACCGAAAATTAACCGAACTGAACTGAAACCGAAGGAAAACCGACATGAATGGGATGGTTTTGAAAAGTCTTATTTTGGTTATACACAATAGAGTACCCGAAAAATTGGTATGGTATAAATTTCATGAAAAAACCGACAGAACCGAACCGTTGACACCCCTACCTTTTGTTGCTATCTGACTTTAGTCGCCACTATATCATCACTTTTAGTGGCATTTATTAGGATCGCCACTAATATTTTTAGTTGTAGTGGCAACGCTATAATGTCGCCACAGAAAATCCATTTTTTGTGGCGGCTATCCTGGTCGCCACAATAAGCTGTTGCTAAAAACGTAATTTCTTGTAGTACAGGTAAAGAAGAAGTGGGTGGCCTTAGACTTTGCTAACAATTTGAATGGTAACAATTCAGTGGCTTACTGAAGGTTGAAAGACGACTTGCGAGAACACCCACCCGTCACATGAAATAACATATATCGCAAGTTTTGTTAAAAATAAGGTTGGAAGAGGAAGGGCGAAGATTTGATAACTACAATAGCCAGCATAGTGACTGCCCAAAGGCATCGAGAAGAAGTGAGCTCGAGCAGAGAAATTTGAAGAGATGGTTTGAACCATATGATTTCCCCGGGAAATCAGGTCGAGGAGGCCAAAGAAGGGATCATAGAAGTTCAACTTCGAAGGGAGACATTAGGGCCTTCATTGGTGTTTAAATATGCACCAGCGCCCAAATCTTTGATAACTACTTCAGTGTGTCGACGACTATGCTCGTGAATGCCTTATAGGTGTTGGAAGATTAAGTGGTAAAATTCCCAAAAGAATGAGAATGGACTCGAGCAAAAGAGATCATAAATTGTGGTGTGATTTCCACGGAAATCATGGCCGTTCAACCAAGGACTACAAAGTATTACGTTGTGAGGTAGCGCACTTGCTTCTAAAGGGGATATTTCAAGACTTGCTAACCGATAAGGGTAAGCAGGCATTTTCCAAGAACAAAGAAGGTGAAGCCCCAGAGGAGAACGATAAATTTCATTTCCAGTGGCTCAGAGGTCAACGGAATAACTTTTACCTGCATAAAGAAGTATGCAAAAGTATCCATGACTCATGAGAAACAAAGTCAGGATGATAACACAGATGAGATTAGTTTCGAGAAACTAGATATAGATGTAAAGTTGTTTCCTCATCATGATATTTTGGTGATAATGTTACGAGTTTATGATTCTTATATTAAATAGGTACTCATAGACGCTATGAGTTCGATAAACATCATCCAATCAGGTTGGTGGAGGAGATGTAGTTGACAAAGCAAGTCATATTAAAGTCCAATGTACTCTCATGATTTAACAATTCGAGCCCTTAGTGAGATCACTCATACTACTTATGCTGAAGGTGTTACGAAAGAAATAATATTTCAAGTCTTATTTGGAGACATGGCCTGCAACGTCATACTTGAGAGACCATGGATCTATGCAACGGAGTGGTGCCTTTAACTTTGCACCAAGTGATAAAGTTTCCAATACCTTGCGGTGTTCAGGAAATTAAAGGTGTGCAAAGGCCTGCTCGTGAGTGTGGCTCTCAAAAGAGGCGTCATTTTGAGTTCCTTTAAATAGAAATTACAACAATCGAAGTTTACAGGTGATTAAACTTTTGAAGCTGCCCAAACCGAAAGAACGAGCGTTCTCTAAGATTTTGACCTACACAAGAGAGCCCGATAAAAAAAAGTCGAGGATTCTATGATCGAAGAATTAGATGTTGTTAGCTTGTTTGAAGATTTGCTGGAACAGAAGGTATATGTTGGTTTAGAGCTGGACTTCGAATCTAGAGATGACGTTATTTCATTCTTGAGGGCGAATGCAGATTGCTTTGATTAGTCACACAAAGATATGGCTGGGATAGATCCAGAGATAGCAACGCATAAGCTCAACATAGATTCTTTTCATCCTCCAGTTAGATAGAAGAAGAGAAGGAATTCTGGTTTCAAAAAGAATGTTATAGATGAAGAGGTTGCTTGTTTACTGATAATGGATTTATTCAAAAGTTAAAGTATCCAAATTCGTTAGCTAACGCAATCATGGTACCTAAGAAGAATGGGAAATAGAGGATGCATATTGACTACATCGATTTTAACAAGGCTTGCCCTAAAGATTTATTTTTGTTTCCATGCATCAATTAGCTTTTATCGATGCAACGACCGGGCACGAATCACTAACATTTTTCGATGCTTACTCAAGCTATAATCAGATACCAATGGAACCAGAAGATCAGGAGAAGACGTCGTTTATCACTTACCAAGGGACTTTTTGCTATAAGATTATGCCTTTTAGACTCAAAATGCCATGAAAACCTAGCAACGATTGGTCGGTCAAATGTTTATTGATTACATTAGGAAGACGGTTAAAGTTTACATAGATGACATGCTAGTTAAGCCTCTATGAGCTAAGCATCATTTAGATCCGTTGTGAGAAATTTCCATGTCCGTTTGTTAGTATAATATGAAGTTGAACTAGGAGAAGTGTGCATTCGAGGTAGGATCTGGCAAGTTTCTAGGTTTTATCGTGTCAGAAAGAGGGATCGAAGCTAATTCTGGAGAAGATAATGGTTATCGAAGAGATAAATGAAGTGCTAACGGAGACTAAAGATGTTCAGAGACTGACTGGTTGAGTTGCAGCATTCAACTGATTTATTTCCAGATCATCTGAGAGGTGCCACATTTTATCTTAGCACTAAAAAAGAACACCGACTTCGAGTCGAAACCGGAGTGTCGAAAGGCCTTGAAGGAACTGAAGCATTACCTATCGAACCCTTCACTTCTTTAAAAGTTAGTGGATGGGGGGGGGGGTGTTGCTCATCTATCTTGCAGTTTCTGAGATTGTTCCTTGTCTGGGAGGACAAGGTAAAGAATATCCCATTTACTATGTAAGAAAAATTTACTTGATTCTAAATATCCCATTTACTATGTAAGCAAAACTTTACTTTATTCCAAGACTGATATCTAGGTAAAACCGACCGCAACCCCTGCCTTTGCCAATATGACAGCAACCACGGACTGGCAGCAAGGAGTCAATTGAATGATCAAAGCATCGGTTGCTTCCACCTGTGGCCTTCTTCGACCGCCTTGACACCTTAATATCAAGGAAACCCCCCCCCCTCCCCCGTCTCCCCCCCCCCTCCCCGAAAAACTAGCACTTGCACTATTGGTAGTTCGAAAAAGGGTCAAATATACTCTTAAAGTATACGAAATTCAAAAGATATATGCTCCGTTAATAGTTCCACTCACTTATATCCTCGCTGTTAAGAAAATAGTGCAAATATGCCCTTATGTCGGATGAAAAACCCAACCCAACTAATTGACAATGTAATATTTCTAATTAGTACCATTTTTCCACGTGGCGTCATCTAAAGAGATATAATTATTTACCGAACTCCCCCTTCTTCATCACCCTGTTTCTACCTATCTCTCCCCCCTTTCCCACCTTCTCCAATTTCATTTCTCTATTTACTACACTCTGCTCCAGCATCACTGATTTTTCAGCTAAATAAACGGCAAAAGCATACAACATAGAAATGGAACAGGGAAGCAAAACAAACAATCCTCTTCTAAATTGGAAACAGGGGAAATTATCTATTTCAACACCACCCATAACGGTAATGTGATGTCCGATTGTAGTAGTATTTCTCAAAAATATGTTTCGCTAAGCTTCGAGCACAATGTTTTTGTCAAGACATCCAAGGATCTGAAGGTTTCGTTAACTAATGATGTTGATGTAGTTTTTTCCTCAATCTCCTTTGAGAAAGAATGAGGCATCAAAATTTTTTTGCTGAATGAATACTTAGTGGCCCCTCTTTATTTGTATGTGATTTCTTCAATTTATTCAAGGCACAATTCGAAAACGAAGAAGAAACTACGAAAAATAGAGCATGCCCATAGGAAAAGTTTTTCCGACCAACTTCCGGTGATGTTCCAAGGTGCTGCTCATTGCCTTCTTTGCTTTGGACAACATGTTTGTTATTGAAGACTTGAGCTCTCTCTCAATTGAAACCATTCAGTAGAAATAAAAATTCATCGTGCAATTTATGGCGGAAATCTCAATCACGCCAAAGAAATGATAATTTGATTAAATGAGATAAGAAAGGAGTTTTTTTATTTTCATGAATTTTGGGAAAAATGAGGAGTGGATTGTTTAATAGGGTGGGAGAGAAAAAAACTTAAGGTGGGGGTTGGGTAATTAATGGCCATCTTAGATGATGCCACGTGCAAGACACGTGAAAAAATCATGTACTAATAAGACTAATTAGGTGTTAATAAGATGACGTGGGGTTTTCCATCCAACATAAGGGCATATTTGCTTCATTTTCTTAACGGCGAGGGTATGAGTGAGCCGAACTATTAATGGAGGGTATATTTGTTGAATTTTGTATAATTTAAGGATATATTTGACCCTTTTTTTTTTTGGTAGTTGCACGTAGGGTTAGGCCTTACTTTCAATGTCATACTATCTCTCTATCACCACCCCTCTTCGTAACATTTTACACAGGCATGAGTTATCTAAAAGGTTGGGAAGATGGGCAATCGAGTTGAGTGAGTATGATATCAACTATCAACCTTGCAATCAAGTCTCAAGTCTAGCCGACTTCGTGGTCGATTTCAGCAACAAGATCATTTTGGAGGCAAAGAGCTAGGAGATACTTATGAAAGGTGTAGACCCTCGAGTTTGGACTCTCTACATAGATGGTGCCTCTAACACGAGGGGGTTGGACTCAGTTTAGTCCTCCCAGCCCCAGCGAAATGACAACATTCCATTAAATTATATTTTGCAACTAATAATGAGGTTGAATACGAGGCCGTTGTCACAGGGCTTGAACTAACTAGAGAGATAGGAGTCGAAAAGATAGAGTTGAGAAGTGACTCTCAGTTCGTGGTAAGTCTGATATAGGGGGACTACACAGCTCGGGAGCCATGAATGCAGCAGTTCATGGCCAAAGTGAAGAGTTTTCTAGCACAGTTCTTCGAGTGGAAGGCTGTTCAGATTCCACGCGATGAAAATGGAGAGGTAGACACCCGAGCCAACCTTCGCTTAGAGGCCAAAATCTCTGATTCCACGGGAAACTTAGTCGCTCACCTCTTCAATTCAGACATTGATCGGATTTGTAATAAGGAAAATAATGTACATACCACTTGGGATTGGTGAAACATGTTTGTCTCTTATTAATAGACAGGTACTTTTTTCCCAGGACAAGAAGGAGGAGCACAAGCTGAAGGTTCAAGCCACTTGCTACTACCTTGTGAATGGCGAGCTATATAAAAGAGTATACAATAGGCCTTTAACAAAGTGCTTGGTTCTTGACAAGTCGACTATGTAATGAGGGAAGTTCACGAGGGGTAGTGCGGCAACCACTCTAGAAAAAAGTCTTCGGCACGGAAGCTGATCAGAGTCAACTACTACTCGTCGAAGATAGGCAAAGACGCTAAAGCATTTGTCAAAAAATGTGACAAGTGTCAGCACTGTGCCAACCTACTCTACCAGCAAGCTAAACCACTACATTTGGTCATGTCTCTATTGCCGTTCATTAAGTGGAGGATGGAAATAGTCATGCGGCTTCCAAATGCGCCCGGTCATGTACGTTACATGCTTGTTTTAATTGATTATTTTTCTAAATTGGTGGAAGTAGGTGCGCTCTCCAAGATGAGGAGAAAGAAGTCATCGACTTCATCTAGAGGAACATCATTTGTCGCTTCGCAGTGCCCAAAGAGATGACTTGCAACAACGGAACTTAGCTCGCGGGCACAAAGGTCACCAAAGTATTTGCAAAGTGAGGAATTAAAAGGATTGCTTCATAACCTTATCACCCGAGCGTACACGATCAAGTTGAATCTTCTAACCGAGTAATCATTGACTACCAAAAGAAGAGGCTTGAATCAATTTAGGGTAACTGGCAAGAAGAGTTTCCCGGTGTTCTATGGTCTTATCGAACAACGATAAAAAATAGCACCTTGGAGACTCCATTTTCCTTTTTCATTGGTTCAAAGGCTCTGATTTTGGTTGAAATAGGCAAACCAAATCTTCAATACACCTACTCAACCAATGAATCGAATGATGAAGCTTTAGCAGTTGAGTTGGACTTGATCGAAGGGCGGTGAGAGCTTGCTTTAATCCAAAAAATGCAGCTCAAAAACAAAAGAACAAAAAACTATCTTAACAAGAAGGCCAGGTTCTAGAGCATCAAGAAGGGAGACTATGTATTTCAGAGAGTCGTTCAGGGGACTCAAGACCACAACGCCGGTTAGCTTGGTGCCAACTGGTAAGGACCCTTCCGAGTTGCAAAGGTCCTTGGAAAGGGGACTTACTAGCTTGAAACCTTGGATTTGATGCTACTTCCACTCAATTGGAACGTAGCCAACTTGAATAAATACTACGTCTAGTCGAACGGTCTATTTTCTTTCATTTTACTTAATTCTTTCATTACATCGATTTGATTATATGATTGTATTAAAACTTTTAAAATATAGGCCTAGTTATATATAAGATGACAAACATCACCCACTAACACTTGAGCCTAAGATGCTCCAAAATCCGCGTTGATAAGTCTGACATAACATCTAGTGTTGTCTTCATCTTCAAGTCAATCCCCTTAGCTTGTATTTTTTATTTCCTCATTTTAGGAAAACAGACCAAAAGAGTCGAACGAAGAGTCGATATCCAATGTTTTGATCTTCATACTTCGTATCCAAACACTGGTGGGATCAAAAGTTGTACACCCCTATAGAACAAATAAACTCGGGACTGCCTAAATATCAGGGACTACCTACGACTGATTGAAGATACGCTCGCACTAGGGATTGTTTATGAAGAATAAACAAGGATGCAATCCAAAAAAAAGAAACAAGTAATAAAACCCCTTAGTGAGAAATAAAACATCATTCTAACTACGGTCCAGTAGAGGCCAAATTTATGCTAATAAGGCTAGAATAGAATTAAAAGTCTAAGTACCAACTCTATGTATTAAGTACCCGATAGTGACCAATAACCTTATGTACTTTAGCGCCCAATTGCAGCTAACTCAAGTGATCTAATGAATTATTCATTGCAACATACTGTGCCTCAAAAACTAGTGTAGTTTACTATGAAAACAGTCTGCACGGCTAACTTATGCTCATTGAGCGACCAAAAAGCTTTTTAACAAGTAACAACTCTTTAAATGGAAACAAGATGTCGTTCTTCAGACGCATCAAAACAACGGGATCGTCCAATTTGATTAAGATTATGTTAAATCATTTAGCTTCTAAAAATTTTGAGTTCAAACACATTCATTACCTCGCACATTAAACGAAGGGTCAACTGTCCTAAGTGAATAAACATGAATATAAAAAGTTCAATATAACGGAAAAAATATTTATTGATAGAAGACTCAAAGGCCTAAACATATTTACAAGACAACCACTGCCGTAAAAGTGAAAAATGAAAGCAAAGAGTCTAAAAACTCAAGAGGCATCAGATCTTCATCACCCTCGGCTGAACTGACTCGGAGCTTCTTGGGATGTAGAAGGAGTTGCTGAAGTTGGGGTAACCAGATGAACAGATGGAGAGGGGTGAACTTGCTCGTCTTTGTTCTCTTCTTCTTATTTTCCCTCGCCCGAGCTCTCATCTTGTTAATCTCCTTCGAAGTCTTCGTCTGAATCTTAGGGAGAGAGTCCTAAGATGAGATGGGCCAACCTCACGGCCACTTTCGCATCTGCCAAGGCAGCCCCAACCTTGGCACCCTCGCTTGCCGTCTTGGTAAGTGTATTGGGCAAAAATCGACCCGCGATGATTCGCCTCGGTCACGCAAATCTTAACGACCGAACACGTCCAAGGAGGACAAGCGCCGAAGAGGTTGAACCAACCGCCGAGGCCATGAGACCGAGGTCGCTACCGAAGGCAAGCCGTAAGCTGAGCTTCGGTGACAAGTCACCTCGGTCAAGCCCCAGGGCCTAACCACCGAGGTCAATTATTCGCACCTCGGTGAATCCCTTCGGTTCAAGCAGCTTTGCAGCCCACTACTTTACCCCACTAACTCAGCCACTTCGCACCAAGATCGTGGGTCAGCATGGATGCAGATAGTGGAGATCGTGGGATAAGCTGAGGCCTATAAATAGTAGTTCATTTCTTATAACAGGCATCTAGAAATTAATACTGAAACTCTGCCCAAATTTGTACTCAACGTTCATATATTGAAATACCAGTTATTTTCTTGCATTTTCTATCTTTTACGCGCATTATTTCAACTTTGATACGAAGAATTGCTTGTATCCGAATCCAAATTTTATTTGTAAACCTAAACTGATTTAGGCCCATACAAATTGGCGCCGTCTGTGGGGATATAAGCAGTAACGCTTTGTTCCAAAGTTCCGCATTCGTTCTTTGTCAAAAAGTTTCGATTCAACGTTATGGCTGATAACGATAACAGTGGTAATAACGGCGATCGGGTTGGCGTTCCGTTGAACCAACAGCCCATCGCCCCGATGACAACAGAGGAGTTCCAGATGTATGTTGTCACAACGCTAAGAGCTCTCCAAACTAAGCAGGATGAGCAAGCAAGCATCAACGCCGAGCTTCGCGCTTCGTTAGAGGCGAGAAACAGTGCTGCCCCTAACGGCACCCAGCCCATGGCTCCTGGTGGAGGCATCCCGCCCTTCGTTCCTCTGGGCGCGATAACAGGGGGACCTCACAACGAAGCCACGTCTGGGGGCTCGGGGAACAATCCAACGGCCACGCCACACTTCGGGACGGTTCCCACCGTGGCGGAGACAACGTCCTCGGTGGACGTTGAAAGAATGAGTAGAGAAATCGAGGCTCGCATCGAGGCGCGCGTGGAAAAGCGCCTCGAAGGCGTGCCTGGAATAATGAAGGAGGAAGATGACCTTGACATCGATCAATACAGAGAGCAGCCATATAAGCTCGAAGCGGCCCCAGCTCCAACTCCCCCGGGCTTCAAACTTACATTCCTAAAGAAATATGATGGGACAACCGATCCCAAAGAGCACATAAGGGAGTACATGGCCATGGTGAAGAGCAATGACTTATCGGCTACGCAGCTCGAATCGATGTTCTTAAAGAAGTTTGGTCAATCGCTAGAGAAAGGGGCGCTTCGGTGGTATCTATGTTTACCAGCGGGGTCAATCTCCTCGTTTAAGGAAATGTCCAGCGCCTTTGTCAAAGCTCACATCGTGGCGCAAAAGATCCTCCAAAGGAAGGAGGATATATGTGAAGTGAAGCAGCTGCCCGGTGAGCCGCTTAAAGAATTTCTTGAACGATTCCACGCCGAACGCATGGAACTGCCTCGGATGGATGATACCTTGGCCATCATGGCATTCGAAAAGGGTATCAATAGTCGCAATTCTGGCGCTGCCGCTGAATTGCGCAAAGAGTTACAACAATATCAGGTCCTGACGTGGGAGGATCTGCATAGACGCACTTACTCCAAAATCAGATTGGAAGAAGCTGAGTTCAAGAATCGAGGGTATCAGCAGCATAACCAAAGTGAGTCTTCGAATCGCGCCGAGGCGCCGCGAAGTATTTCGAAGGGAAGGTACGAACCTTATACTTCGACAAGGCAGCATGTTAGCCAAAGGTTGGGTAACACCCTTGGGAAGTCATACCCCGCCTCTCATGTAAGCCAAAGGCTCGGGGGGAAGGTTCAACCCAACAACATGAATCAAAGAAACCCCTCGAGCTCTGCTTCGGTCCCTAGAAAGGATCTCCGGATCCAAGATTATAACTTCAACATATCGACCTCGGAGCTGGTCGATGTTGTCAAGGGGACAGCCGGGGTAAGGATTCCCAAGGATATGAGGACCCCGGCGGACAAACGAGATCATAATCTGCGCTGCGAATTTCACGCAGATTATGGCCACAGAACCGAGGACTGCAAAGCTTTGCGCCTCGAGGTAGCTCACCTACTAAAGAAAGGAGTCTTGGCCGAGTTCCTCACCGACAAGGGGAAAGACAATTTCTCTAAAAACCAGGGCGATGGACAACCACCTCGAGCTCCACCCCCGGAAAGAGTAGTAAACGTCATCACCGGGGGGTCCGAGGTGAACGGCGTGAACTTTGCCGCGCCCAAGAAATTTGCTAAGCTCTCCATTACCATGGAGAAGAGGACCCGAGTTGGAGGCTCGGGCAAAGACATAGTGTTTGATGAAGATGACTGTGATGGGATGATGTTCCCCCACCACGATGCTCTAGTCATCATGCTAAGAATCAACAACGCCGACATCAAAAGAGTCTTGATTGACCCCGGCAGCTCAGTAAATATCATCAGCTACAGGGCCGTGAAGAAGATGTGGCTAAAAGGGGAGATCATTCCCAAATCAACAGTGTTGGATGGCTTTAACAGCTCAACGGAGAAGACGTTGGGTGAGATCACGCTAAAGACATTCGCCGAGGGTGTCACCAAAGAGACACTGTTCCAAGTCATGCCCGAGGATCTAGCCTATAATGTGATCCTCTGGCGGCCATGGATCCACTCCATGGAAGCTGTTCCCTCCACCTTACATCAAGTGATTAAATTCCCAACGCCTGGGGGGTTCGATCAATTAAGGGGGAACAGCGAGTAGCGAGGGAGTGCTACTCAGTTGCATTGAAGAGTGGAGTCGCCCCGAGCGGGCCAAAGAAATAGCAACCAACGCAGCCGGGGTCGAGCGAGGCGAACCTCCAAAATGAAATTGAAAAGATCTCGGCATGCGTTCAAGAGCCTCGGAAGCAGAAAGCCGAGGACTCCACCATTGAAGAGCTGGATTCTTTCACTCTATTGAAAGAATGTCCAGAAAGAAAGGTACACATCGGCTCGGAGCTGGATCCGGAGTCAAAAGAGGCGATCATGGAAGTTTTGAGGTCCAACCATGATTGTTTTGCCTGGGCCCATTCAAACATGACGGGTATCGATCCGGAGATCATGACCCACAAACAGAATGTGGACCCAAAATTCACCCCGGTAAAACAGAAGAAATGACCACATGCCGGGGTAAAAAAAAAGGCGATCGAGGATGAAACCGCCAAGCTACAGGAAAATGGTTTCATTAGAGAGGTGAAATACCCCGAATGGCTAGCCAATATGGTGGTCGTTCCGAAGAAGAATGGCAAGTGGAGAATGTGCGTGGACTACACTGATTTGAACAAAGCTTGCCCTAAAGATTCTTATCCATTGCCACAAATCGACAGGTTAATAGACTCCACGGCTGGACACAAACTATTGACCTTCTTGGATGCATATCCGGGCTATAATCAGATCCTCATGGACCCGAAGGACGAAGAAAAGACCTCGTTCATCACTGACCGAGGTACTTTCTGTTACAAAGTAATGCCCTTCGGGTTGAAGAACGCCGGGGCGACCTACCAAAGGCTGGTAAGTCGCATGTTTAAAGAATATATTGGAAAGTCTATGGAGGTCTACATAGACGACATGCTAATAAAGTCGATCCGAATGGAGGATCACTTGAATCATCTGAGGGAGGCCTTTGATGTATTGAGACAGTATGGCATGAAGTTGAATCCTGAGAAGTGCGCCTTCGGTGTTGGATCTGGCAAATTCTTGGGATTCATTGTCTCCGAGCGAGGCATCGAGGCTAACCCGGACAAAATCAGAGCTATTGAAGAAATCCCCGAAGAGCTTACCGGGGTGAAAGAAGTTCAACGTTTGACTTGCCGAGTCGCTGCCTTGAGTCGATTCATCTCAAGGTCTTCGGAGCGATGCCACAAGTTTTTCTCCGTTTTGAGAAAGAACACTCACTTCGAATGGACACCGGAGTGCAAACAAGCGTTGAAAGACTTGAAACAATACTTGGCTAACGCACCGTTGCTTGCCAAGCCAAAAGAAGGTGAAACATTGCTAGTTTATTTGGCAGTGTCCGAGGTGTCAGTGAGTGCTGTGCCGGTTCGGGAAGAAGATGGCAAGCAGCAGCCCATCTATTATGTGAGCAACACACTCCTCGACGCTGAAACCAGGTATCCACATCTGGAAAAACTAGCTCTCGCTTTACTTGTTACCGCTCGAAAACTACGACCCTATTTCCAATGCCACCCAATAGCAGTAGTTTCAACCTTCCCTTTAAGAAATATATTGCATAAACCGGAGCTATCGGGGAGGTTATCAAAATGGGCGGTAGAGTTAAGTGAATATGACATCACCTATCAGCCTCGGACCGCCATTAAGTCTCAAGTCTTGGCAGACTTCGTGGCCGATTTTAGTATTGGAATCTTACCCGAGGCTGAAAAGGAAACTGCCATGGCTAAAGGAACAACCCCGGGATTATGGATACTCAACACCGATGGGGAAACAAACTCCAAAGGTTCGGGGTTAGGCATAGTCTTGAGAGCACCCACCGGGGAGAAAGTCAGGCACTCGGTTCGGTTCAAGAAAGTAACCAACAACGAGGCGGAATATGAGGCGGCTTTTGCAGGTTTGGAGCTGGCCAAGGAAATGGGGGTTGAAAGAATCGAATTGAGATGTGATTCACAGTTGGTGGTGAACCAGGTCCTCGGTGATTATACGGCTCGTGAGCCCAGAATGCAATTGTACTTAGACCGGGCACAAATAATATTGGCTCAATTTCAAGAATGGCAAGTCAAACAAGTGCCTCGGGAGGAAAACACCGAAGCTGATGCTTTGGCTAATCTTGGTTCGGCAATCGATGAAGCTCACTCAGGGACTGACTCGGTGGTTCGGCTACTGTCCGCGCAAATGAGAGAGATGAAGCTGCAAGTCAATTCAGTGGACAACCGATGGGATTGGCGAAGCAAGTTCATCTCATACTTCGACTCGGGGACTGTTCCCCAAGAAAAGAAAGAAGCAAAGAAGCTAAGGACCCAAGCAGCCTCGTATCATATGATCGAGGGAAATCTATACAAGAGGCTATATTGCGGCCCGATGGCCAAATGTTTGGGTCCCGATGAGGCAAGATATGTAATGGCCGAAGTGCATGAAGGCGAGTGTGGCAACCACTCGGGGGTAAAGGCCTTGGTAAGTAAGTTATTAAGAGCTGGGTATTATTGGCCCACGATCAGTGCCGATATAAGGGCCTTCGTGCAAAAATGTGACAAGTGCCAACGCCATGGGTGGATGATCCACCAACAGGCCGAGCCTCTTCATTCGGTGGCGTCGCCATGGCCCTTCATGAAATGGGGAATGGACGTTGTTGGACCATTGCCCAAGGAAAAAGGTGGTGTTCGCTTCATCTTAGTGTTGACCGATTACTTCACCAAATGGGTGGAAGCAGTGGCTCTCACCGAGATTAAGCAGAGACAAGTAATTGATTTCATCAAAAAGAACATCATCTACAGGTTTGGCGTTCCAAGAGAAATTGCCTGTGACAACGGCAAACAATTCATGGGGGCTGCAATCACCAGCTTCTTCAAGCAGTGGGGGATCAAAAGAATAGCCTCGACTCCTTATCATCCAAGTGCCAATGGCCAAGCCGAGTCTTTAAACAGGATCATAATTGAAAATCTCAAGAAAAGACTCGACGAGAAAAAAGGTCCTTGGCCCGAGGAGTTGCATGGGGTTCTGTGGGCCATGCGAACAACTGAAAAGAGCAGCACCGGGGAGATTCCTTTTTCACTGGCTTATGGCATGGACTCCCTCATTCCCGTAGAGGTGGGCGAACCAAGTCTTCGGTACGCTCATACGACCGAGGACGCAAACCAAGAAGCAATGCGCATAGAGTTGGATCTGCTCGAGGAGAAAAGGGAGCTAGCTTTGGTTCGGTTAGTTGCTCAAAAGAGGCAGATCGAAGCATATCTCAATAGAAAGGCCAAATTCAGGGATTTCAAGGTTGGAGATTATGTGTTGAAAACCGTGAATCAGTCAACAAAAGAAGAGAACGGGGGAAAGCTCATCGCAAATTGGGAAGGACCCTATAGAGTCAAAGCAATTGTTGGAAAAGGCTCTTATCAGATCGAAAGTTTGAAAGGAGAGCCCGAACCTCTGAATTGGAATATCTCCAATTTGAAGCGATACTACTTCTAGCCGAGGTAAATATCTTCCAACTCTTTTTAAATCAAACAGCCCCGAGCCGAACAACGCTCACACGGCATCAATAGAAAATGTGCTAACTTACTCCTCGTTCCATCTTCTTGCTTGACCTTTTCAGGAAGCGAACCGAACCGGCTCCAGTGCTCGGATCTTCATCAAGATTCACAACCGAACACTGGGGGGGAGTGAGAAGGGTTGATATCGAGGTCGACATCGAGCCTCCCAACCGAAGCTTATCTATCCGACAACCGGGGACTTACGCCCGAGGATTAGATTTAGTACATTGTAAATTAGCCCGGTAGCAGCATGATGTTAGTCTGCTTTTATTTGAAAATTCATTTTTTACCCAAGGTCCGTTTCGGCTTGGTTTTATGTACATAGCCGACTTTTGGCTCGTTGATATCAATAAAACGACTTCGGTTGCACTCATTTTATCTGTGTGAATCTTACATTCTGAAGCCGCGTAATGCATCGACTCGAGGGCGAGACGTCGTCCTAGGTTTGCATCGGTCAAATTCTATTTAAGCCTTGCAAGCAAATATTAAAGTTCGCATCAAAGTGTTCGGTATATGCAAAAAGCCATCACACGAAATAAAGATGCAAAATGCAAAATACTTTCATTAAAAGCCCGAAGGCTGAATATTTACATTCAAATATGACCCGAAGGTCCAAAATACAAGCTTAGATGCCCGAAGGCTCACAAAAGAAATGCCCCAAGAAGTTTATGCCTCGGGAGAATCACCTCCGTTCTCGGAGCCCCCTTCGGCCTCTTCATCTTCTTCTTCCTCCTCATCGCCGCTCGAGGCCTCACTTGATGGGAGTTCGTCAATGATGGCTTGAGCTTCGGCCGCTTTGACCTCGGCCTTTTCAATCTCCTCATCTAAGTTGATCTCCCCGGCGCGACATCGTTTAAGCAGCCTTAGCCGAGACTTGATGATGGCCCACCGCTTGTCAAGCTCGGCCCTCTTGACCTTGAGTGCCGCCCTACTCTTCCGATCGGCGATTTCGTCTTGAAGGGCGGCAATCTGAGCATCCTTGGTTGAAAGCTTGGAGTTTTCACTCTCCAGCTTCTTGATGTGGAGCAGATGACTTTTCAACTGCTCGTGATGCTTTTTTCCCATGTTCACGGCTCGGTCTTGGTTCGAGACAGCTCACCATCCAGCCTCTCGACCTCCTCTCCTAGCCTCGAGCATTCAGCTTGAAAATCGTCGCTGAGGATCTTAATCTTGGTCTCAGAATTCGCCTCGGCTTCGCGTAGATCGGCCTGGGACTTGGCCAAGTCAGCCTTCAGCAAAGCTATCTGGGCGTTGAATTTGTCCTTTTGCTGATCCCAAAGGCGGGCCACGCGCCGAACCTCGGCAGTCCTCAAGGACTCGACCTCAATAGCCTTCAACGAGAGGATGACGCTCTGAGCAAAAATCAAGCAAACCGAGATCAGAAACAACCCGAAGGTAAAGATAGAAATTAAGTTCTTTAGTTTCAAGTATGGTGAAACTTACCCTTACTGCATTGGAGGCCATGGTACTGTATAACTGGCCAGAGGTAAACTCTTGCATAAGCTTGTCCTCGGTTGGGCCCAGCAAGGGTGTGAGGCTTAAGAGGTCCTCGGCGCTGCAAGCTAGCAGATTTGAGGAGATCGGCACCTCAAGATTCCGATAAGACCCCACCGAGGATGAAATTCTCGCGGGTTCTGAGTGTGCCCTTACCGCCCCGGTGCCAGCCTCTTCTCCAAGTGCAGCAGCACCCGCCTCGGTGACTTTAGCCTTGCCCTTGGCCTTTTCCGCAGCTTTGTCGGGCTCGGGTTCTTGGCCCTCAAGGTCAATGACATCTACATCTCCTCGGGCCCAAGCCTCGGCAGCTGCGTCCTCGGGCTCATCCACTAATCCTCGGCGCTTTTCAACCACCGCTTCGGGCAGGCGAGGAACCTCCGCTTCGGTGCGGGGAGTCACCGAGCGGGATGGCTTCTTTAAGGTGGCCCTCTTCCGCTTCACGCCTACGACCAAAAAAGAAGTTAAAAGAGCGAGAAAACGGAAAGAAAATGATACTTCACGACGTGAACCGAGGACGAAAATATACCTTTGGAAGTCCCTTGGTCGGGAGCCCCCTTTGCTGCTTTTGAAGACTTTGAAGCCTTCAACCCTTTATTCTCCAGCTACCGCAGCCAGATCATCATCTGACTCGGTTTCCTCCCCATCCTTCGCCTTCTTCTCCTCCTTCTTCTTTTTCTTGCATCTTCATCCACGTCCGAATGGGGCGCTTTCGAGCCCCAATCACTGATCTAACCCACTCGGTCAACCCTTCGGGAGGAACGATGGCGACCTTATTAGCTGGAAAGAGGAAAGCGAAGAAAGATTAGCGAGACGCGAACAATAACCGAGGAGAAAATTTAGCGCCCAGAAAATACTTACGGGTGTTATTCCACCTCTCGGGGAAATTGGGCATGGTGGATAGAATGTCGGTCTCCAGAAGGACATACCGCTCACTCCAGCCTCGGTCCCCGTGGTCCTCACTCTTGTGAAGGAGCCCGTATTTACCTCGGTTGTTTAAAGCCACAACCCCGGCTTTATGGAAATATGGATAGTATAGGGAAAGAAGATGTTGCAGCGTGAAATCTACCCCGGCTGTCGTACTCAACCAGTCTAAACATTGAACTACCCTCCACACACCAGGGCCAAGTTGGGCCAGGCACAGATTGTATGCTCGGCAAAAGTCGTCGATGACCCTATGTAGTGGTAGAGAGAAGCCGAGGGTGAAGGGGGTAGGTGTAAGCAAAGGAAAGCCCCTCCACGTGCTGGCAAACTCTGCTTGTCGGGTCGGGGACCACCACCTTCACCCCGGTTTCAAATCTACATTCCCTCTGAACCCGATCAATATGGGCCTGGGTTATAAGGGTTGGCGTCGTGTTCACGGGGATATTTCTATTCTTCCCCTCCTGATCAGCTGATTGTTGTTGCAACTTGAGATCTTTGGTGTTGTCAAAATGGGAAGGGATGACGTGATGAGGTTCCAACTCCTGCTCGAGGGGAATCGCCGGGCCCGGCGGCCCCACCTCGGTACTGTGATCACCCTCAGCAGCTTCAGCCTCACCCTCGACACCCTCTTTCTCACGTGTGGCGTCGTCTTCCTCTAAGCTGGCGTCGTCGCCTCCAGCGGCGACGTCAAGCCTAGCCCTCTCCCCCTGCTGCCCAGAGCGGCCAACATCGGAAGTCACTTCTTCACCGCCCTCCGCCTCTATCATCTGAAGTGGCGGCACGGTGGTGATGAACTCACCACTAGAAATAATAGCGGCAAACTGGTCAGCCTTGGCCCTCTCGCCAGAATCGCTAGAATCTTGTCTAGAAATTGTTGCAGACATGGTGGTAGAACTAGTAGCTGAATTTCGTCACTAAATCGGAAAGGTGGAAAGGTTTTGAAAATGTTCTTTGGTTGTTGCACTGTTGATTGTTCAGAAGTAAGTGAGGAAAAAAGTTCGGCAGGATGCCCCTTCTATAGGTATGGAAGACGAAGAGAGGATGACGTCGGCGTCATCATTATAACGTTGGAAGAAGCGAGGATTACGGCGCGACAGTTCAAACGACCAGTGGATGAACGCCACGTGTCCACGGGAAATGACCTGATGGGACGCGAACCGTTGGCAATTTTTGAAACACTTGGATAAGATCGAGCCACGTCGCTTTCCCGCTAAAACTTCATTCCACTCCTCGGTCACCTCGGTAGGCAACCGAGGAGTGGGGGGACTATCTGTATTGGGCAAAAATCGACCCGCGATGATTCGCCTCGGTCACGCAAATCTTAACGACCGAACACGTCCAAGGAGGACAAGCGCCGAAGAGGTTGAACCAACCGCCGAGGCCATGAGACCGAGGTCGCTACCGAAGGCAAGCCGTAAGCTGAGCTTCGGTGACAAGTCACCTCGGTCAAGCCCCAGGGCCTAACTACCGAGGTCAATTATTCGCACCTCGGTGAATCCCCTCGGTTCAAGCGGCTTTGCAGCCCACTACTTTACCCCACTAACTCAGCCACTTCACACCAAGATCGTGGGTCAGCATGGATGCAGATATTGGAGATCGTGGGATAAGCTGAGGCCTATAAATAGTAGTTCATTTCTTATAACGGGCATCCAGAAATTCATACTGAAACTCTGCCCAAATTTGTACTCAACGTTCATATATTGAAATACCAGTTATTTTCTTGCATTTTCTATCTTTTACGCGCATTATTTCAACTTTGATACGAAGAATTGCTTGTATCCGAATCCAAATTTTATTTGTAAACCTAAACTGATTTAGGCCCATACAGTAAGCAAATCGAATCTGGTCTCACAGATTAACAACTCTTTCTTAAGCTCGATATCCTGCTCAAAAAAATTGCATCGGGCAGTTAATTAAGCATTTAAAGCCTCAAGCAAGGCTTTCCCCAATTGTTCAGCACGAAGGAACTCCTCCAACTCTTTCACATACTTGACCTTAGCCTCTTTTGCGGCCTCTGCCCGAGAAAGGTCTGCACTGTAGCAAGCCTCCACGTCTTGCCTCAATTTTAATTCTTCTTCTTATTCCCTCTTCTCTGCTTCTAACCGAGAAATATCCCTGCTGGGAGAGCTCTACAATCTCCTGCTCAAGCTCTCAGAATCTTTATACCACCTCGATGGACATCGGAGTACTATGGAAGTCAGAGATAGGAGATTAGAATACAATCAATAATAGGCAGTGTACCTTGGGGCCCTCAGTAGATCAACTGAACTAAGGACTTTTATGGTGATAGTCCGATCTGGAGCTTGGCAGGTTTGCCGTGCATTATTCAAAGTCGCATAACCCATCCCTTCCTCACTAGCAGGAAGGAGGCTATGAGTTTAACATGTTGCTGAGAAAATCAAAGAGTCAGACGCCTCTACAGACCTGGACTTCATTGGCTCAGCTTCTTACCCTCCCAGGACAAAAGTCTCCCTCCTCTCCGAGGAATGCGTCCTTTCAGGGCTGGCCACTACCACGGCCCTCTTTGTTCAGTATCTGTCTCTAAGCCGATCAGATCATAGTGCCTTAAGCATCTACTACCTCCGCTGGTAATGGCTCGTCTAAGGGAATGTCGACTAATCGACTCTTTACTCCGCCTCCTCCTGCCCTAGCCGGCATAGTTGATCTCCTCCTATCCTTTGATGGGGTCAGGATTAGGGCTAGTATGGCGATTGTGGTGGCCAGAGGGTTGCCGTTAACCACCTGCTCAATTTCCTTTTCAGCCTTCTGCTTAAGGCGTAAACTTGTCTAAGTAGAGTCTTTCTGTTTCTTTTTGGGGTGAGTATGCCCGCTTTGTAAATCTTTGGGGCATAGAGGTCCAACATGTAACTAAAGGCCAAGTTTTTTTGGTCTTCCTACCAAATGCCAGATCATTGCGACTATTCTCCAAATTGATAGAGAAATTTTCTCAATGCACATGTCGTATAATTTACACATCGACTCGATTATGGGTTCGATGGGCAGCTTGAAACCAACCATAAATGGATAAGTGAGCACCGATAAATAACATTCCTTATAGGTGGAAAGATTGGAGTTAGGCTCCAGGAACTTGACCTTAATATCCCCCCCCCCCCTCACCATCTGCAATCCTCCCGTATTTAAGGATATCCTCTGATTTTACAGCACATTTTTTTTACTTCCCTTTTTATCCCACTAATCTTGCAGTCCTTCTTGGTTCTTAATTTCACAAGCACAATCTCGGCGAATACCTTCTCCTGCCCGAATTCCTTCAGCTTCTTTTTTCCCTTAGGCTCTGACGCCCTTGCTGTCTCTGTTATACCACGCTGCACCTTAGCTCGCGATGGAAAGACGACGGTAGTAGAGGTGGTTGCCCTCAAATTGGCCGCATTGATTTCAGAGTTGCTTGGTGTTCTTGAATTTTCTGAAGCCATTGAGAAGAGAGAAGTGATGGAAGTCTAAAATACTATTTTTGACAGACCTCTGACGAAAAACACAATGGTGATGAATGAAATTAACAATAAAAAACCTTGCTTTTGAGAAATTTTCGATGATCATAGTTCTTAAAGTGTGAAAGTGAAAGCGAACGACGCCTTCTATGGGCATATGAGTCATTATTGCCTCGGTAACTGGCAAGGAATCCCGACCGTTCGTTTGCATGTACGTGGATATGATGGAAAGTTGAAGTGACAGGCGGTTTTTCAAAATGCACGGTGTAGATGCAGCCACGTCTCTTTCTCTCTTAAAATTTACAACTTCCTAAGTTCATCGAGAGACTCACTCTGGAAGTGTTGGGATTATTTGTATTGGTAAAAATTAGATCATACACATCATCGCAGGTATGCGGTTACGTGGGACGGATAGAGGAAAATATAGAGACAACAAGCCTTAGGAGGACATGCAAGTAGTTCAGCTAGTTGTCCGATGAAGTTTACTCTCCGACTTGACAAATGGGCACCTAGCAAACCCTGACAGACGGTCGAGAATATGAGCACCTCATCACAACAGACTCCACTTATCTCGGGGCCAACTCTACCACATCTCAACAGTCTTATCCATCCGTTGGAGACGTGGGGAAGGAGGATACATGCTGGCTTAAGACTTTAGGCCTTTATATACACCATCTCCCCTTCATTTGTACCCCTTAGCAACTTTTTACACACAATACATTTACTTTCTTGTCATTAATGTTCATTATTGCCATTGTTGTTATGCTTGGTCATCGCTGCCCAAAGTAGTGAGTGCTCTGAAGCTCTTTACGGCTCACTTTAATTAGATTACTCTTTCCCTTTACTTTTGTCATGTCGTTACTTGATTATCGTTATTATTTACATGTTGCTTACTCCTATCTTGTTATCACCATCTTATTGTGGTTTATTTTCTATTGAAACATGTTCGTATTCATTCTAATACAATTTAATCAACATATCAAGTTATTAATTTAATTGATGTATTACTAAAGGGGTGTAAATTTCAAACATGACAAATAAAAAGGACTTAAGGGAATAATAATTGTGTATCATGTTGGCTGTTGCCGATATTTTAATTTTTCGGAGACCTAAATTAATTAATATAGTATACAATCAAATCACCACATGATACATGAAAGCATGGTCCACGCCAACTACTTTTTCTAACGAAGCCATAGTGAATATTCTCGATAAATTAATTGAGAACTTTGACTTCATAAACTGATTTCATTTTGATATACTAGCGGTTCATCATTACGTTAACGAATATAGAAATAGTTACACTCACGTTTTCGTTTTCATTTCTACTGTAGAAATGCTTGTTCAAGGTTCTTTAGTATCATACTAGTATAGTACCCGCGCGATGCGCGGTTTATACTGATCATAGAAAATTTTACATTTCAAATATCAAATGAATTTTGATTTAGTATTTTTTGTTGTGGTTTGCTATTTTTTTTTTCTCTTGGCTGAAACCCTCCCTAAATGATGCCACAATAAGAATCTTTGGAATCAATTAGTAATGCATTTATTAAAAAGACCGAAAATATGAACACATAAAATAATCATATGGTTTACGATGTAAATAATTTAATGATCATATAATTTGTGATACAAACGATACGAATTTAGAAACTGAAAATTTCTACACAATTATATTTTTTAGTTCTGGTCTCCAAAGATCTAACAACTCCCTTCCTTTGCTCTATTTCCATTAAAGATAAATACAAAACAAAGATGTGAATGATAAGTACTTTCAAGGTACCTTAATTTCTCCAAAAGGGATAAACAGACTTCTCAATTTTGTACTTCTTTTTCTGTGAATGTGTGATATTTGTCGTGTGATCAGTCTGCAAGACCATCCATGGTTGTGGTTTGTATCATTTTAAAGGCTGAGTGACACCTAAAAAGCAAACAATAATAGATGAAAGCAGTTAAGAAAACGGAAGTGAACGACATGCTTGATTGAACAACTACCCAATTAACATGAGTAAACCATTAAAGCAACGCAAACTAACGAAATCCATGAATTCACCGTTGTATGCATTACCGCATAAATTTGTTTATTTAAAATAAAAAGTAAGACCGCATAGCTCCCTTTGTTGCTTTTATTTTGGCTTTATGAATCTGCAATTGATGAAGATATAGCAGTTACTCAGCATCGGCCAGTATTCTCGTGGATTATAAAAGAAAAGGAATTAGCACCATCAACTTGCCAAATTAAGTTCAAAATTTCATATTCTGAAACTTTAAAGTAGAAAGATATTTGCAATTCATAAAATGAAAAGGTATAAACCACAACACTTTGATTTCGCACTATCTCATGGTATCAAATTTGAATAAAATATAAAGCAAGACCATGAAGTTGACAATTTCCAAGAGCCAAACACACCATTATACTGGTAGGACAGTTGTGGTTAATTTATATATATCTGATGTCATCTCATTTTCACAAAGTTTTTGGCTGAACCCTCAGTCTTGGTGCCATCATAATATATAATACGGAGTACTAAACATGTAACATTCTTTTCTTCTTGATTCCTTTTAAGTAATTGAGAGGAAACAATCATCAAAGTGTCATCAACTAAACAACATCCTATCCTAAAATGGCTATGGTTATCATTTCTCAAGCCACAAAACCAAAAAATTCAAGAGATTAAGCCCTTCAATTGAAATATATAAAGAAAATGAGATGATATCAGATATAAAAGCCGAACAAAAATTGGGTACTCAATTCCTTGTCTATCGTTATTGTAATGTCATCCCTTTTTGAATTTTTTAGATCATATTGTTTTAACAAATTTCCAACAGTCATTAAGTTTCCCATGTGCAGTGTAACAATGACAAAAATTTATGGACCAAAAAAATGACAAAAACTTTACAAAGAAGCTATAAAACTAAAGGAACCTAATGATCGATGGTAATTTCAACAGCAAAGCCATCAATAATAAGCAGGAAAATTCAATACAACTGACTGGAAAAAGTATTTTAAGTAACTCTAAATTTGAAAAACAACCACAGTCATTTTAAATATATATTTCAATTAATGAAAATTATATCAAACTATACCACCAAATTTTAACCAAAAAGTAAAAGAAAACTATGAAAAAGAACTAACTTCGTACTCAATTATTCGGGACTAACTTATGGCTTTGATCAGGAAAATCAGTAAGAGTACTTGTCAAGAGCGGCATGACTCATCCATCCGAGTTATCAAACTTCCATATATGCAAGCCTATGAAGGAAACAAATCAATAAAAATTAACCAAAATTAGTATGCATATGTAAAAGATGAACTTTGTGGACACTCACCATTAGAATTCGTTATTCTCTAGAATAGAAAAGTTTGTATGCATCCTCTCCTAACAAAGAAAATACAATCAAATCTTCCAACGATCCGGTAGTCTTTTTTTCCCCCTTAATTAACAACACAAATTTTTTTGTGAAGCATTTAATGACTAAATTATGTAAGTCAATGTTTTTCTGTTTATGTTTCTTACAAATAAACTTAGGAACAATTGAATTACTAAATTTAATTTACATGAACTGAACATGGAGTAATAAGAAGTCAGTTCTTTTGTAAATTTCTAAAGATAAAGTTCTTATTGTAAAGGAAAATGCTGCTGAAATGGTAATCTTTCACTATTCAATCAAAGGAGAAATCTCGAATGTAAATTGCAAGAGTCTAATCTCGTTTGAGAAATCATCCTATTATTTTCAACTAATTAATTTTTCAAGTTACGTTGTACCTGCTTTGAAAGAGATATGGCCAACATATGAGTATGATAAGGAACTCTTAAGTTGTTTGGTCATATATGATTGCATCTTTGCACCATAAGGCTTTTCCAGAAGTTGCTCTCTTGGTTGTCTTTTTTCATAGAAGATAGAAATTTTAATAAGCGTTAATACGATTATCCCCCCTTCAAGTTACATTGAAGAAGTGTAACAATGGAAAAAACTTCATAAAGAAGCCATAAAACTAAAGAAATCTGATGATGCTCAATAATTTCAACAGAAAAATTATCAACAATAATCAGGGAAATTCAATACAATTGACTGGAAACCTTCTAACCAAATTCATGAGATGTGTTTGCCATGTCCTACCCAAAGGAAGAGACGGGAAAAGTAAGCGCATCAATACAAACTAAAATAATCTCACCAAATTTGGACTCATATTGGACTTCAAAATTGGACTCATATTGAGAGCCTGCTAAAAATCAAAAGCCACATGTGAGAATATTGCGGGAAAATAGATCAAGAAAGGAAGTGTGTGCAATTTCAGAAAAAATTGCATAACCTGTGTATCAACTCTAGTCTCAAACAAATTAATGATCTATGAAGTGTCTTCTATATACTTTTCTTTGTTTTCTTGACAGGTCTTCAAGTAAGATTTAGAAAACTTATCACCCATATCTATTATCTGGAATAGGATAATTTTATCTCAACAGTTCCATCGCGTGGAGGTCCATGAAACTATTACTCGATCACTGATACATATGCTTGACATCAGGAACCCTTCGAATTCAGTTTTTTCTATATTTTTCATACATTCTTCCATTCAATCGGTTGAGGTGTGTTAGGGATGAAGGAGACCAAATTGATGAAGCTGAATATTCTTGTGTCTGGATATGTAACTACAACATCCACTCCACCTTAGTTCTGTCCATTGTTATGTTAACATATTTGATAATAGAAGAAGAGAGAGAAAAGACCAAAAGAAGTGGATGAGGAAGTGCCATAGAAATTTGAGAAATGAAACTGCCATCATGGGAAGACAGTCTTTTGTAAGCAGGAGAAAACTAACCTTGTGCTTAAATAAAAACCAAATATAATGGAGAAGAACTCAACATACACTATATTTGACATAATAACCAATCAAAATGTAAAGAAGGAAACATAAACATAAACTAAAAGTAATGCGGCCATACACCTAAACCTAATCTAAATATAATGTAGCCGTAAAATTCTATAGGAATAAATATTTTAATAGTTACGTATTTTAATCATTGTTTGTGAATAATTAGAATCAAAATTACAATTTTATCCATTATATAGACACTTATGAAGGGTAAAAAAGGCGAATGACATTTCACTAAGGCCTTCGTGCTTTTATAATAGTATAGATATAGATATAGATATATATAGATTAGTTTTTTAGTATTTTTATTGTTAGTCGATCATGGGTAGTTCGAAAGTAAAGAAATGATGAACCAATAAAATTTAAAGAAGTCCGACAAGCAGGCACCTTAAGTTGAAAGCGTGAAATTGATCACGAAACTAATGGATAACCATGACCCTAGAAACTAGGGGAAAAAAAGTGAACGAGATAAGCAATAATATTCTAGCGAACCCTAATCAGACATAGGAGTTGAGCCACATACACATGCTAGTTACAAGTAACTTACAAACGTGTTTATTAGGCAGTTTGCATGCAACTTTTGTTTCTTAAATTTAACTTCTAGTCTTATATGATTATTACTCACGATTGTACGCCCTTACTGGTACTCCCTACAGTGTTAATATTGTATTGGTCGAATTTTATCCGATCACATATGTGACACGTAGTCAGCAACGTGGCAAGATGAGAGCGAATATCGGAGGCAGCATAAACGAGATCGGAAGAAGGCAACGTTGATCGATATTGGTTGATCGATTCAACTGAACCGTGATTGGAAGACTTTGAAGACAATTGCTACATCAGATAAGAATGGTTGATCTTATCCCGCTTCTGTCGGGCCGTATTCAATGGAATCTATTAGACGTGGGTAACTACGTGACTGATGGAGAAACGTGTGAGAGTGGAGTTCTCCTAGAGTTGGACTCTTTGAACTTCTCACCCTATAAACAGTTCCCTATCCCCTCACTTGTAAGCTTACGTTGAGTTGAACAAAGCATCCCTCTTTATTTTACTGCTATAATATCACCACCATTACTGTCATTTAAGCCACCATTACACCATCATCATTGTGATCACAACGTACTTGTATAATCGTTGCTTGGTTCAACTTTCGAAGGGGGATTCTTCTCTTTCAATGGAGCATGAGTCTTCGATCAATCAATACAATAAGCTTTATCGCTTTCGTTTACTTATTCGTTATTTGCTTAATTGTCTACTTCCTAGTTCGATTGTTTGCTGTGTCTATTTATCATAGTGAATCTTGTTAATTGTTGCTCTGATCGTAACATATACTAAACAAGATTGCTGCTTGATTTTTAAGTCGTATTTTCATCATCTTAATTAAGTAGATCATTATTTTGTTCATATTATTTTGTTCACTTGCAATTATTTTCATCATAATTCCATAAACACATATTCGATCTAAATCTAGTTTAAGCAAAGTCGACAGCTTGACAAGTTCAATTGATAACTAAGTATTCGTTCGATAAATCACTGTCGGAGTCTGATCTGCCTATTCATTTGCCTTGTTCGTAATCTATCTGTTCGGAGTTAGTCAGTCAATCAACTGTTTGTACTCAATTACGTGCACTATCGTAATCGATAAACTTGCCACTTGTCTTCATTTGTTCGATTACATTATTGTCTTCGAATCGAATTTGTTATTTCGCATATTGTTTAGTTCGTTGTCTTTTGTGCCATCGAATCGGTATTCTGCATATCAATATCGGCTAAGTATTCACTAAATCGATCACCTGTTAACGTGAAATTACTTATCAATCGGTCGAATCACGGTATAAACGGTTGCCTAAGGCTCAACTAAATATAAATTTAATTGTAATACCTGAAACCGATTTTTAGGATATACAATTTGGCGCCCACCGTGGGGCCTAGGCAATCAATTTGTTCCGAGATTTAATCGTTGATACTACTCACGTTCGTTTTCTTATTTTGCATTGGCAGATGAACACAATGTTGATGCCACCACTGCTTTGAACGGCACACAACAGCTTAATCCCAATGACGGGGTTCAAGCTCCAGCGGCAGAAAAAGTTGTCCGTGAATCAACCCAACACGAGCAGGATCTGCCTCACGACCATGTTCCTACTGGTTTGCAGTTGAACGTGCCTCGAGGACGTCGACCCGACAAGGAATCCCTGGTCGAAGTTACATCGGTGGATACTAATATGGTATTGATGGAATATTTGAAGAAACACGATGCACAATTTGAGTTGATACACAGGCAATTGGAGATTATGTCTGGCTCTATCGGACATGGAGCGCCAACCTCCCCGATCACGCCTCCCACAGGCACTCCGACTTCGGTTCCTCAGGGCGCCGTAACAGGGGGACTTGCAGTGGGGGTTGGCTATGGGAGCTCCGGCCTCCGTCATGACAGAAGCAAGAGTGATGGCTTACGTGAATACAGTTGTGACTAATTCAGTAGAAAGAAAGTTCGAAGAAATAAAAGCATTTATGAAGAGATTGCCAGGGGTTCCAAAGTTAACGAGCTGTTCTTCCTCGAAATCGATGTCAAAACGACCATTCCCACCAAGTGCTGCTCCTTTGCCGATCCCTAAAACTTTCAAGTTACTGGAGAATCTCCGATATGATGGAACAACAGATCCAACAGATCATGTCGATTTGTTTACGGTCGCAGTGCAGGCGAATGACTTGATAGCTGACGAGATACATTCGGTGAGTCTCAAGAAATTTTGTGAAATGCTCAGAGGGGGAGCATTGAAGTGGTACATGCAATTGCCCGAGAATGAGATCATGAGTTTTAATGAGATGATAGAGAAGTTTATCAGGGCCCATACAGGGGCTAAAAAGGTGGAACGTAGGGTCGAAGACATCTTGAATATCAAACAGCGTCCGAATGAGACGATCAAAGAATTCATGAAGAGGTTTAATGCCGAAATGATTAACATACCACATGTCGAAGAGAGGTGAGCTTGTTTGGCGTTTCAAAATAATCTAAGTATGCACGCTTCAGAGACTTCTAGGAAGCTGAGGGAGCGTTTGAGAGAAGTCACTCCGACGACATTTGTTGCTCTTCACGTTGAATGCGATCCATAGATTCGAGCTGAAGAAGAGGAGTAGCAATTAGCTGAGTATAATAGACGTTATGAACGACTACCATGGAGAGTCGACAATGATAGGCAAGATTACAGGGATCAACGATGGGAACCCTACAGTTTCCCTCGACCAGGAGGAAACAACCACGAAGCTTGTAGTTCGAGGAATCAACCAAAGAAGGAGCAGTCGGGTCCATCCTTGGCTCCAAGGGATCGACCACTGCCTCCTAAGGTTTCCGAGTACAATTTTTGTGTGTCGACAGCCAATTTGGTGAATCTTTTGAGGGGAATGGGTGAAAAAGTTTTGAAATTCCCCAGACGCATAAAGACGAATCCAAACACAAAAGATGAAAATTTATGGTGTGCTTTTCACCACGATCACGGTCATACGACCGAAGAGTATAAAGCACTACGTTATGAGGTAGCCAGTTTGTTAGAAAAGGGGCAGTTGGTGGAACTCTTGACTGAAAGGGGACGGAATAATTTCAACAAGAAGAAAGATGACCAACCACCAAAACCTCCTGCTCCGAGAAAAACGGTGAATGTCATCACCAGAGGGGATGACGTATGTGGGGTAACTTATACCACGAAGAAATATGCAAAGGTTTCATTTACACGAGATAAGCAGACGCGGAGAGGATATGAACGATGAAATCGTGTTCGGGGATTTCGATATCAATGAAAGGATTCATCCCTATCATGATGCTTTAGTAGTTACAATGAGAGTTAATGACGCCGATGTGAAAAGAGTGTTGATCGACGCAGGCAGTTCGATCAACATAATTCACTCAAGAGTAGTGGAGTAGTTATAGTTGAATGATAAAATCATACCTCGATCGACGGTCTTATCTGGATTCAACAACTCGAGCGAAATAACTATAGGGAAATTACAATGAAAACATATGCGGAAGGTGCCGAAAATGAAACTTTGTTCCAGGTGATGAAAAGAGATATGGCTTACAACGTGATACTTGGTCGACCATGGATCCATGCTATGGGAGCAGTTCCATCGACTTTGCATCAAGTTGTGAAATTTCCCACTCCATGGGGAGTGCATGAAATTAGAGGTGAACAGCAGACTTCTCAAGAATACTACTCAGTGGCCGTCAAGGACGGCACTAAGCAATAGCAATTAAAGCTACCGAAATCTATGGTCGAAGATGATGAAAAGGAGCCAAGTCCAGCGGGTAAGGACTTCGCCATGATTCCGGCCTGCGTTAGGGAACCAAACAAACAGAAAGCAAGAGACTCTACGATAGAGGAATTGGAAGAAGTAGTGTTGTTCGATGACAAGCCAGATCGAAAAGTGTATGTCGGGGCAGAGTTAAATCCCGAAATGAAGTCAAAAATCATATCTTTCCTCAAATATAATTCCAATTTTTTTTTATGGTCCCACGCGGACATGATAGGAATCGATCTCAAAGTTGCTACGCATAAGCTAAACGTCGATCCAAAATATCGACCGGTGAAACAAAAGAAGCGACCGAATGGTGGTTTTCGAAGGAAAGTTATTAATGACGAAGTAGACAAGTTATTGATGAATGGATTTATCAAGGAAGTTAAGTATCCGGAGTGGTTGGCAAACACAGTTGCTGTACCAAAGATGAATGGAAAGTGGAGAGTGTGCATCGATTACACCGATCTAAACAAAACTTGCCCGAAAGATTCATTTTTGTTGCCTCACATCGATAGACTAATCGATTCAACTGTAGGACATGAAATGTTGACCTTTTTAGACGCCTACTCAGGCTACAATCAGATTTCAATGGACCCAGCAGATCAGGAAAAGACTTCTTTTATCACAGACATGGGGACTTACTGTTATACGGTCATTCTTTTTGGTCTCAAAAATGCCGGGCTACCTATCAACGATTGGTCACCACTATGTTCAAAGACTTGATTGGGAAAACGATGGAAGTATATATTCATGACATGTTAGTTAAGACGTTGGAGGAAAAAGATCATTTGCATCACTTTAAGGAGACATTTGCGATATTGAGGCAGTTCAACATAAGGCTGAACCCAGAGAAATGTGCATTTGGGGTCGGATCCGGCAAGTTCTTGGGATTCATCGTATCACAAAGAGGAATTGAGGCCAATCCAGACAAAATCAAAGCAATAGAAAGCATACCCGATGAGCTGACAACGGTGAAGGAAGTTCAACGATTGACTGGTTCAGTAGCCTATCTCAGCAGGTTCATCTCGAGGTCGTCTGAACGATGTCACAAATTCTTCTCAGTGCTAAAGAAGAACACTAGCTTTGATTGGACGCCGGAATGCAAACAAGCCCTCAGAGAGTTGAAGCAATACTTGTCCAATCCTCCATTGCTTTCAAAACCGATCGAAGGAGAAGTGTTGCTGATATATTTGGTTGTTTCCGAAGTAGCTGTGAGTGTTGTCCTTGTTCGCGAGGACGGAGGTAAACAATTTCCTATTTATTACGTTAGCAAAACATTACTTTATGCGGAAACAAGATATCCATACTTAGAAAAACTTGCACTTGTATTAGTTATAGCAGCACGAAAACTGAGACCATATTTTCAATGTCATGCTATATCTGTCATAACTACTTTTCCTTTACGAAGTATTTTACATCGGCCGGATCTCATCGGACGATTGATGAAGTTGGCGGTCGAGCTGAGTGACTACGATATCACTTACCAGCCTCGCACTGCCATCAAATCACAAGTTTTGGCTGATTTTGTAACAGATTTTAGTGCTAACATTCTTCCGGAGGCAAAAAAATAGGAACTTATGATGAGGGATCCAAACCCCGGAATCTGGATGGAGCATCAAAGATAGAAGGAACTGGCCTCGGAGTCTTGCCGATAGCACCAACCGGTGAAAAACTAAGGTATGTAATCAAACTACATGCCAAAACTAACAACGAGGCCAAATATGAGGCCCTCGCTGCAGGTCTTAGGATCGCGAAGGACTTGAAAATCAAGCGGTTGGACATCAAAAGCGATTCCCAACTAGTAGTGAATCAAATGCAAGGAGACTTTAGTGTTCGGGACACAAGGATGCAACAATTACTCAGCAAGGTACAAAATCTTTTAGCTTCTTTTCAGGAGTGGAAGATAGCCCAAATCCCGAGGGAAGAAAACATCGAAGCAGATGCCTTGGCTAACCTTAGCTCTGCAACAGCCATCGAAGGAGAACTCGATGAAACAGTCGTGCACTTGTTCGAGTCACCACTCTATCGAAGTATTAAAGAGGTAAACAATGTCAATCGCACTTGGGATTGGAGAAATATGTATTTGTCTTATTTCCAGGCAGGTATTCCACCCAAAAACAAAAAAGCTGCCCGATCACTCAAAGCTAAAGCGACTAGATATTGCCTTTTAGATAACAAACTCTACAGGTGAATGTTCAGTGGCCCTTTAGCAAAGTATGTTGGGCCAAATGGCACAAGTTATGTGATGAGGGAAATTTACGAAGGCGAATGTGGCAATCATTCCGGAAGCAAGTCGTTGGTATGAAAGCTAATCAGAGCCGGTTACTATTGGCCAACGATGGAAGATGATACAATGGACTTCATTCGAAAGTGTGACAGTTGTCAACGGCATGGCAATCTCATACATCAACAATCAGAGCCCCTTCATTTGGTCACGTCACCGTGGCCGTTCATGAAGTGGGGGATGGATTTAGTCGGGTCGCTACCATTAGCGCCCTGTGGGGTAAAATTTGTATTAATTTTAACTGACTATTTTTCTAAGTGGGTGGAAGCAGTTGCTTTAGCGAAGACAAGAGAGCAAGAAGTTATCAAATTCATCAATCAAAACATTATATACCGTTCTGGGATACCAAAGGAAATCACCTGTGACACCGGGAAACAATTCATTGGGAGACGAATTACAGCTTTCTTCAAGAAATTGGGAATCAAGCGGATTGCATCGACTCCATACCATCCAAGTGCGAACGGACAAACTGAGTCTTCGAATAAGACAATAATGGAACACTTAAGGAAAAGAATGGATGAATCAAAGGGTAATTGGCCAGACGAACTCCCAGGTGCGCTGTGGGCTCATCAAATAACTGTGAAAAAAAGCACTGGTGAGACTCCATTTCGCTTGTCTATGGAGCAGAAGCTTTGATTCCGGTTGACGTGGGTGAACCAAGTCTACGGTTTGCATACTCAACCGACGAATCAAACAAAGAGGCAATGTTGGTAGAGTTGGACCTGCTCGAAGGCAAAAGAGATCTAGCTTTGGTTCGAATACAGGCACAAAAATAAAAGGCAGAAAATTATCTCAACAAAAAGCTTAAGTGCAGAAATTTCAATATAGGTGACTATGTGCTAAAGATAAAACGGCCGAAGAAAGATGAGCCTAACGATGGCAAATTGGACTCAAATTGGGAAGGGCCTTATCGGGTCAAAAAAGTGGTCGGAAAGGGTTTATATCAGCTTGAAACAGTAGACTCAAAGCCAGTCGACTTCAACTGGAATGTTACACAGAAGTACTACTTCTGAAAACGCCACGGTATCGTATGATCAAATTTTACTTTTTTCTTTATTTGAGTTTCTTTCTCCCTCGATCGGGCATATTTGATTATCGATTGTTTGGTACTAACACTTTTAGATGATAGGCATAGTTGGAATCGAACGATGACAAACATCACCCACGGATACTTGAGCTCGAAATGCTCTAATCGGGGTCGATAAGTCTGACAAATACTCTAACGTGGTTTTCATCTTCCAGGCTTCCTCCTTTTGCTTCTTTTTTCAACGTGTTCGTTTCAGATATCGTTAAACGAAGTCCAGTGTCAATTGCTCATACTTCACACCCAAACACTGGGGGGGATGGAGGTGGTAAGATGATCGCGCACTCGAGGACTTGGGACTGCCCAGAAATCGGGGACTTCTTTCGAAGATGAAATCGTGATCGTTTAAATAAGAAACTGGGCACTCACTCGAATCCAGAGGAAAAGTTTAAGCTCCAATGTTTCCGAACACTCACACTGGGGACTGTTCGTTTAGATCAAAACGTAGGCAAAATATAAACGGTCCATTAGAGACCACGGAATTTTTAAGTATTAGTGCCTTAAAACGGCCACATTTTGTAACCAACCGAATTGATCGGTCGAGTGATGTATCAAGCGCCCGACAACGGCCAATACTACAATAAAATGCAACACCTTTTGTCAATCATCTTATCGATCCTTACGCTATTTTGAATTTATCACAATTTCCTTGTGTTATTTTGAATTTATCACAATTTCAATGATGACTAAGTGTTAAATCGTGACTTCTCGAACTCAAAATGTTCGAAGAGTGTACTACGTGAAAATGAAACTTCATTCTTCACTACGCGCTAAGTACATTGGGCCCCAATAACTTCATCCTTTTCCGATGACTATTGCTAAAATGTTAGAACTTCGAATGATTGAATTATCTTGTCTTTCAAAAAAAAGCCAAGACAAAACTCTATCTTCGAAAAAGAAATAATTAAAGCAATAAACGGAAAAGAAAAATTCATAAATGGGAAAGAGAAATTCATTCATTCGAATGAAATATTTATATTAATTGGCCAACGGCCTCATCACTCCTAAATAAAAAATAACCACAACTACTGGTCGAAAAAGCTAAAAACAAGCAAAATGAAAACCAAGTCTTGAAGCTCAGTCATCATCCCCATCAGAGCATTCATCGGAGGAGCTTGAGGGGAGGCCAAGGTCTATACGAGCAAGCCTTACGATGGCTATGGCTTTATCCAACTCAGTGGGAAAGTCAACACTGCGCTCAAGCATCTCTTTTAGCACATCGCGCCTCGATTCAGCAAGAATTAGGTCCTTTTTTTTTCTCAAACTCTCCTTTAAGGTCGCGCCTCAGAGTGACCGATTCCCGTTGAAGAACCCGATTTCTCTCTGTTAAGCTGTTGAGTTGAGCGTTTAGGTCTTCATTGCTCCCACAGAGAGTTTGGAGTTCTTCAGACAGTTTAGCAAGCTCTCGGTCTTTGCTTTCCAAAGCAGAATTCAGTTCGGCACACTTGCTTTCCATGCTGGCCTCGTGGTGACTGAGCTGATCGTTCAAAGCTTGAATCTGAGATTCCAATTCAGATTCACGAAGAGCATGTTCCTTCGTGTTCTTGTCGAAGTTAGCTTCAAGCTCAGCGTATTCCGCCTCCAAGGTCTTCAATTTTCTATGCCACTATTCCCCAACTGAGGTAAGCTGGGCAATTTATTCGTTCAAAACCTTGGCCCCATCCTGGAGTTGACGAATTCGATCAGCTATTTCAATAGCCATCATCGTGTTCTGAAAGTGAACCAGAGTTTGAATTAAAAAGTTGTAGTTAAAATCGAAGGAAATGAAAAGAGAAGAAAGAATTACCCTGAAGCCAGCAAAAGCGATTTGCGAAGGAAGACCCAAGTCGCTATGCACATTCAATCGAGCTTGTTCCATCGGGACCATCACCTCGAAGAGATAGTCAGCAAGGCGTCGTGGACACCTAAGCAAATCAACATTGCCAGGCACGATCGCCGTAACCGACCTTTCACCCAACTCCTCAGAAGCACCTAAAGCAGCAAAGGCTGTAGCATCCTCACCTCGAGGGAAAAGGATAATTTGATCAGCATGGTCCACGACAAAAAAATGATGAACATGTACTTTCATCATATTTTGACTTCGTCGTGACCATTGGCCGATCTAGAGCTGGCATCTTCCCTTTCCTCGGGTCCTTCTCCTCAAGGCTTTGGTCCATCACTTCGATCATTGTTTCCCCGATTACGGGGACAACGACTAAAGAAACGATGGCACCATCTCTACTGGGCAAACCCCCATACCCCGACGTGACTTCTAAACCTTCAGTTATTGGAGACAAAGGAAGGCGACCTTCGCCCCCAATGTCAGTTGAAGAGTCTTTGACTTGCTCAGCCAGTCTAAGTTAAATGGCTATTTCTTGAAGCCTCTCTTTCACCGACTTCTTGGGGCGCCTTACCAACTGTTCGGACCCTGATTCCTCTCCTGCCTCATCATCGAGGACCAGACAGACCGGCGCAGTCTCTTCGGCAGCCCTCGCCGCTGCAATAGCTGAAGTCGACCCAACTACCACTTCCTCAATGGATTGGGTTTGGTCGATGAGCCATCCCCTTGTTCTTTTGCCACACTCTTGGCAAGATACTTGCTCTTGAGGTCCTTGTAAGACTTCTTCTTCTTCTTTGGAGGAGGAACGTCATCAGCTTTTTCTTCCTCCTCAGCATCATCCTCTTTATCGCTGGGCTCACCTCCGGCAACCGTAATGCCTACGTAAATTTTTGTTAATAGAGGAAGTCGACCAAATACAATTATCATTGAAATAACAAGGCATACCATGATTCTTGGCCTTCAACGTCAACAGAGCCGCAATCGGCTTCCAAGCTCTTTCATCGTTGGTTGTTTCATCCAAAACTTTAATTAACCACTGCTCGATGTCATGAACTAACTCAAACAAAACCCTATCGGCTGAGGGTGCGAAAATGTAAGGAAGTTAGGAGGAGGTTAAAATGAATTAAAGAACATAAGGTGGTCGAATACTGACGAGTTCGGTTCCACGCGATGGGAGGTGACTCTGCTCCAGGGGCAGTCAATTGATATGTAGGGATGAAAACAAAGCGTTGATCCCATCCTCGAAGATCGTCATTGTTGTCAGAGATCAAAGCCCTTTGACCTCGTTTTGCAAGGGTAATCACCCCTGCTTTGTAAACTCGAGGAGAGTAAATGTTGAGAATATGGCGAAGTGTTAGATCCACCAGCCTTCCTCTCAATAAAGCGCATTATCACCACCGTTCGCCATATCGACGGGGAAAGTTGTCCAACACACACGTTGTACATTCGACAAAACTCTTCGATCAAAGGATCGATCGGAAGAGTAAAACTAATTGTAAATGGATAAGTTAACACCACTGAATGGCCTGCATAATGAGTGGCCAATGTGGATTTCCTCGGAGGACATACAACGCCGACCACATCTACTTTCCAACCGCAGTCCTCCCGATCTCTTGGCATCGAATCAGGAGTGATTGCACTGTACACAGAGTCGATGGGGATGTTTTTCTCTTTCCACTGCAATCGTTGTCATAAGTAAACTTCTTCGGAAGAATCTCCAAATAAATCTTTTTTGGGCCAAAGTCTTTTGGTTTTCTCTCTTTTTCCTTTTTACCCTTTTTGTCCTCAGAAAGACCAGCGGCGGCGGCTTGTTCCACCACCGCGATAGACTGCGGCGGTATCACGGAAGAAGAAGTGGTGGAACCAACGACGTCAGTGACATCTTAAGCAGATGAAGTGTTTGTAGAAGACATTTTTTAGTAAAGTTCGACTTAAAAGTAAGGCGGTAACAATGATTAAAGCTTTAATATGGAGGATTTGCAGCAGAAATTTGAAGAACACAACAAGAATTTTTGAGAGAATATTTGATCAACAAGTTGTAAAAGTTTGGAAATTTAGTTTTGAAGTGGTACTTATAAGGTGAAGAGTCATCATTACCTCAGTAATCGGTGAAAGACCACCGTTCGCACGATGTTTGACACGTGCAGTGATGGGAAGTTGAAATGACGGTTTGGCATTTCAAAATGAAGGGCCACGAACGTTCCATGTGTTTTCCCGCTTTAAATTTCATACCACTTGCCAAGTTTTCCGAACACTCACTTGGCAAGTGGGGGGATTATCTGTATTGGTCTGATTTTGGCCCATCACATATGTGATACGTAGTCAACAACGTGGCAAGATGAGAGCGAATATCGGAGACAGCATAAAATGAGATTGGAAGAAGACAGCGTTGATCAATAACGGTTGATCTATTCAACTGAACCATGATCGGAAGACGTGGGTAACTACGTAACTGATGGAGAAACGTGTGAGAATGGAGTTCTCCTAGGGTTGGACTCTTTATACTTCTCACCCTATAAATAGTTCCCTATCCCCTCACTTGTAAGCTTACGTTGAGTTGAACAAAGCATCCATCTTTATTTTACTGCTATAATATCACCACCATTACTTCCATTTACACCACCATTACACCACCATCATTGTGATCACATTGTACTTATATAATCGTTGCTGGGTTCAACTTTGGAAGGGGGATTTTTCTCTTTCAACGGAGCATGAGGCTTCGATCAATCAATACAATAAGCTTTATCGCTTTCGTTTATATATTCGTTATTTACTTAATTGTCTACTTGCTAGTTCGATTGCTTGCTGTGTCTATTTATCATCGTGAATCTTGTTAATTGTTGCTTTGATCGTAACATTGACTAAACAAGATTGCTGCTCGATTTCTAAGTCGTATTTTCATCATCTTAATTAAGTAGATCATTATTTAGTTCATATTATTTGTTCGTTTGTAATTATTGTCATCGTAATTTCATAAACATATCTTCGATCTAAATCTAGTTTAAGCAAAGTCGTCAGCTTGACAAATTCAATTGATAACTAAGTATTCGTTCGATAAATCACTGTCCGAGTCTGATCTGCCTATTCATTTGCTTTGTTCGTAATCTATCTGTTCGGAGTTAGTCAGTCAATCAACCATTCTAGTCAATTACGTGCACTATCGTAATCGATAAACTTGCCACTTATCTTCATTTGTTCGATTATATTATTGTCTTCGAATCGAATTTGTTATTTCGCATACTGTTTAGTTCGTTGTCTTTTGTGCCATCGAATTGGTATTCTGCATATCAACATCGGCTAAGTATTCACTAAATTGATCACCTGTTAACGTGAAATTACTTGTCAATCGGTCGAATCACGATATAAATGGTCGCCTAAGGCTCAACTAAATATAAATTTAATTGTAATACCTGAATCCGATTTTTAGGATATACAAATATATGTGATATAATTGACTCAACACGGAGTTTTTTTTAAAAAAAAATTAATGAATTTTGAAATTCATGGTATCAAATATGTCATATATCATTTATGTTGAGATAAAGTTTTTGAAACTGGTAGCTTTAAATATTCCATAATATTTATGTTGTTTAAAAAGTTTTTCATTAAGGATAAAATAAAAAATACAAAATTAATTAGTTTTTAATCTTAAAGGATGTCATTCTTCCTGAAATTGATCTAGGAAAGTATGGAAAAAAGATATCCATGTCAGGTGTATACACCTAATATAATTAAGTTAACCACATGAGACAACTAAAGTTCATTAGGAGTTCTATTTTTAATAACTAAGAAATTATGAAAAGAATCAAAGTCTTAATTGGATTGCCATTACCGTAACTCCTAAGAGTCCTCTCTCTTCGGCTCTGTGTTTCGTCTCTGGTGTTCGTTTCATTCTTGAATTTTTATTTTCCACTGAATCAAAAGTATACTGTAGGAAATATAAAAACTTTTTGTTAATGGAAAAGAGTGCTATTTTTTTTTTATAGGCTAAGAGGGATAAGAGTGCCAGAATATAAGAACGAAAAGCTTAGAAATTTCACATTACTAGAAAAGTACCTAATTAAATATGGTTAAATAAACGTTGATACTGCTAAGTTAGAAGCAACACTCGTAGTGGCATGTAGCGGTGTACAAACCAAACCGGCGACCCGCACCAAACCGATAAACCAAACCAAACCGAAAAAAAACCCGACTAGTGGTTTAGTTTGATTTGGTTTGGTGTTGGAAGAAAAAAAACAGACATATTAGGTTTGGTTTGATGTTAACAAAGAAAAACCCGAACCGACACCAAACCAAACCGACATTACATATATATTATTTTAAATTTTTTTATATATAAAAAATAGTGAAATTAACATAAAACACCATCTCCAAAGTAGTTCTATTTATTATGTACCCAACACTTTAAAATATTCTCAGTAATACAATTTTTGAGAATTTAATACTATATTTCTGTAGTTTATTTTTGAAAATACTACTTTCATAATCTCGAATAATCTCCTACATCAATGTGTATTAGATATCCCTATCTTTTAAAATCATCTTCTACTATCTCGCTAAAAATAGATATCCTAGTCAACAATCCACAAGTCATCCTAAAAAGATATTTCAAATACCATAAAGGACACCGAGTATAATTATGTATTGTATACCTATAGTATAATCAATATATATTATTATTTAGATAGTTTATGTTTAATAAAATCTATTTGTACAATTAGAATATGTCACATATACTATCTTAATTTTTGTTATGTTAATATTTTTTACAACTAATTTTTTTTATTGTATTCTTTGCTTGAAAAAGCACCATGAAATTGTTGCTTACCAATAAAAAACCGAAAAAAACCGTATAACCCGAAAAAACCGAAAAAAACCGAGATAGAAAAACCGACTTTATTTGATTTGATTTGGTTTATTGATTTAAAAACCCGACATAATTGGTTTGGTTTGATAAATTAAAAAACCGGACCAACCCGGCCTATGTTCACCCCTAGTGGCATGGAAAGCCTTTATTGTTACTCGGCACTCTCTCAATGACGTTAAAGTTCAGTATATATGGGAGAGTAAGAAAATTAACTAGATTATTAAATATTTATATTATTAATTAATAGTGTTAACTATAATTAATTACTAATAGTTGTAATAGATAAATTTTTCGAAAAAATATCACTTAAATTGAAACGAGCTGATCTGAGTACAAAAGAATTTTCTTCACATTCTTCCCTCTTCCGTGTATTCACGATTAACTTATTCCTTTTTATCAAAATAAAAAACTCTAATCATGCCATTTATATTATTGTTTATTATTTTCTATTTAGTGACAAGTGAGGGTTGCTTAGATGATAAGCGTCATCCACTGAATCTTAATAAAAGCAAAAAATGGGAGGACTATTATTTTTTTCGGAGGGGAGAGGGACGGAGTTAAAAAAAATATTATTATTTAGTGCATTATTGAATACTAGTATTTGCTCATTAGTATTGTTTAAAAAAAATTTAAGGGGGGGGGGGGTGGAGGAATTGGGAAGGGGATTACATCATAGGGAATTGAATCCTCACCAACAAGATGAAAATTCAGTTAGCTAACCAACTATACTTCTAAGATTCTCCTGCTCATTAGTATTGTAATTATCTAGTAAAGAAAAAAAAAAGAATACAAATTGTTGAGTATATGATGATTTGATGATGATAAATTAAATGTACTTGTTACAATGAAATAAACTGAGGCATTATTTGCAGAACTAATTTTTCTTGGAAAAATAATAAATGTTGGATTAATGATTTCTTGAAATTATTGGGACGCTGGTGAATATAATTTGATTGTTAATTTTTGTGAAATTTTGTATGGCTGGATTATGGATTAGCCAAAGTGGTGTTGATAAGATTCTTTTGTGTACTGATTTCTACAGGTCTTGGCTAGAGAGAAGTTGGAGCTGGAGCAAGATTCTAAGAAATCCCACAGTGATAAGGAGAACAGAGTAGAATTAAAGTTATATGGTTATCCCTAACATACATGGACTATGTTTTTACTTACCAGGTCTTCATCTATAATAGCAGTCCACGTCCATGTTGAAAAGAAAGCATCCAAATGCTTCAGTAAAAGAGAGTTTGAGCATTCAAGAGAGAAAAGTTCTGAAACTGTTGAAAGGGGCGCTAGAACAGTTCTAGACTAGTGTCTCATCGAGTCATATAGTTGTTGTATTAGTCATTGAATTGTAATCTCGTTCAGCTTTTTAGAAGCACTTCTTGAGGTTGTAATCTGAAGGTAAAATCTTATTTGTTGAACTTATGCTTTTGATTTATGACAAATAAAGATTTTCAGTTGTTAATTGACTTGTGTGTGTGTGAACTGCAGGATCCCCAATACGAAGTCAACTAAGGAAAGGATCTGCCCGTTGTGCTCAAGTCAGCTGTTTATGGAAGGCCATCCCTTGAGTTAAGGAATTGATTCCCTTAGGCTCAACCTTATTCTTGGAAGGTATTTAAAGCTCTCCGAGAATCAAAACTCTTGGGTCCAAACCTCTCAGGATCTCGCTTCCGAGGATAGCATCCCGTGATCTACGCAATCAGTGATTCCCTCTCAATCAAGATCATGTGCTGCCTCATCCCAAGCTTATATATTCCATAAGAACTCGTTCTATGACTTACGCTTCTATCTTACTGTTACACCCCGTATGTCTAATGTGACGTATATCATTCTAATGATATGTTAAGAACGATTTAAGTGAGTTTAAAGTCATAATATTACCATATAATATGTTTATACATTGAATATAAAGTTTGGGAAAAGTCGGATTTAAGTTGCGGAAAAACCGACTAAGGAATTTCCTTGTAACGGAGCTTTTTCAGCAATTAATTCTGTGTATTATATGAGGTCTTTTGGAGACATATGATATACCAAATTAAAGGTCTTGGAGTGTAGTTTCCAACACTTTTGACGGTTTATTCATACAATGTATAGATAAAAAGATATGAGTATTAGAAGTCAGACCAGAAAAAGGGACATAAGCGCAAAAGAGGGCTAGAAATGAAATGTTTTCATTATAAAAAGGAAAAACTTCATTTTCTCGAAATTTTCCAGAAACCCCACGACATAAACAGACCTTACTTCAGTTTTAATCCATTTTTTATGATTTTGAAGAAACAACATCAATTTTGACTCGAAACGGAAGACGGATTGCGTCAAAACGCTCTACTCGATTAGGGTAACATTATGCTACCTTCAATTTCTTCTATAGTTTGAGATTTAGAATTACTTCATAGCGAAGTAAAGTAACTAAATTCTATGTTATAGCTTGTTTAAGCTTTAGAAGGTGTGAAATTTAAAGGAAACATGGTTTAGAAGCAAGAAACATCACAGGTATGTAAGGCTAAACCTTTCTTTTGGCATGGCATGTATCTTTAGCTTTTGAAGCTTTTCTTAGTTCTAAACTTAGTGTTTCTTATGAGAAACTTGTATGGTACCAAGGAAACCTTGTATATACTAAATTGGGTACTAAAATCCAAGGTTAAAGCCGTCCAAATCAGCAAGACAGCATGTTTCAAAATCTGAAAAATTATTTTGATCTTTGGACAGTATTTGGTATATTGATCATAACTCCTTGTACAAAATTGATATTAAGATGCTTTAAGAATTCCTAGAATCCTAAGACATATATCTACAACTTTCATGAAGACCATGAAGTCTATATCTTTGATCTACACTCTGAAAATTAGGTCGAAAGGCAGGACAGTGGTGCTGTCCAGACATCCTATCTGCGGATTTGTTATGTCATCCAGTTGTCTCATCTTGTTATCCGTTTAACATGTTTATGTTATCAGTTTATCCGGGTATCCATTCCTGTGTATAGTATAGTGCTGGTTCTGTTTTTGCAGATCATCCAGTTTCAGGGGAAACTCTGCCGAAATTTTTATAGAAATTCAAAGAGTAGGAAAAATTCTGAGTTCTAGGTTTTGTCTATAATTCCATCCAGAGTTTTCTTATCATTCCTTCGAGTCCATATATATTTTTTCCACATGTGTTATGCCTCATACATGCTTATGCTTATATTGTGATCATGTTATGTGTGATTTGGAGTCCCCCATAGAGGCTGGACATTGGACACACAGTCCGGTCGCGTGTGATACTACCCGTCTGGGGGATACAGCCCCTCTGGTTCAGGCGGGAGTTGAAACACCTAGTGTGACCGGGTGTCATTCACACACTCTGACCAGAGAGACTAGATATTACTGGCTGGGGGGGATATAGCCCATAACACCCACCAGGTTTGTTATATACGCGTATATAGCCACAGTATGCACTGCATGATTATATGTGAGGCTAGTTCAGATGTTCAGTTACCTGATTTGGGGGGATATAGCCCATAACACCAGACAGGTACCAGTTCAGATAACAGTCCAGTTTTAGCTCAGTACCAGTTATCAGTTCTCAGTTATCAATCACCAGTTCTTAATATCAGTATCAGTTGACAGCTATCAGTTCCAGTTTCTAGTAACCAGTTATCAGTCATATTACAGTTATTTATCAGTATAGTTCAGCTCAGTCTTCAGTTTCAGATTCAGCTAGACTTCAGTTTATATTCAGATCATGTTTAGTACGTTCTTCAGATTTCCAGCTATATTGCTATGCTCCAGCTCATATTTATATATTTATATTCCAGCCTTACAGTTTCATTCAGCTATAATATATGATATGCTCATGCCTTACATACTTGGTACATATCGTACTCACGCCCTTTTCTGGGGCGCTGCGTTTTCTTGCCGCGCAGGTGCAAATAGATCAATGCTTGGACCACGTTAGTAGGCCATCCACCAGCTATTGGAGTCACTCCGCTTACTCCCGGAGTTACTTATCTTTTGGTATGTGTACAGTCAGCCAGTTTGGGTATGGCGGGGCCTTGTCCCGTCCTTTGTATATTCAGTTCAGCACTCTTAGAGGCCTGTAGATATGTCCCTGTGTGGTTCTTTCAGTATGTTATGTATGTCGGCTTGTGTTAGCCTTGTCAGCTTTTTGCATTGCATAGTTCTTATCAGCTAGGTTTATGCTTATTCCGTTGATCAGTTATATTCATGGTTAGCAGATTATCAGTAGGATTAGTGATGATCGACACTTAGTGTTGGTCATCTGTCGCGGCCCTAGGTTGGGTCGTGACAAAAGTGGTATCAGAGCAGTTCAGTCCTAGGGTGTCTACAGGCCGTGTCTAGTAGAGTCTTGTTTAGGAGTATGTTGCGCGCCATACTTATGAACAGGAGGCTACAAGGCACTTCAGGACAGTTGTCTTTCTTTCTTCTCTAGATCGTGCGATAGAGCCATGATTATAGAATTCAGCCCTCTAACAATAGTGTTTTCAGCAAAGCGATGTCGCCGAAGAAACTAACAGCTGCCTAGAAGGGCAAGGCTATTGCCGGCCAGGGTACTAGTAGAGTGCCACCTGAGGTGGATGAGAGTGAGGAGTTCAGACCTGAGGCTCCATCTGAGGCCTCACAGATCCCTTCAGTTTAGGGCAATATTAGAGGTACTGCAGCGGCCATACCTCCAGCTTCTCAGCCTGATAGTCAGGGGCAAGAAGTGAGGGATGCCATCAGATTATTGACCAATGTTGTAGTTGCTCAGACTAGACAGCATAGTGCAGATGCCCAGGGAGATACTGGATCCAGGATCAGGGATTTCATCCGACTAGAGCCTCCAGTCTTTACTAGATCCCGTACAGGAGAGGACCCTCAGGATTTTCTTGTGAGGTTAGCCAGGGCGTTGAGGGTCATGCACGTGTCAGACACAGAGTTAGTAGAGTTGGCTGCATTCAGATTGCATGACCTAGCAGCAGGGTGATATCAGACATGGGAGCTATCTAGAGGGCCAGAGGCTACTCCCACGACTTGGAAGGAATTCTCAAATGCCTTCCTTCATCAGTTTATGCTTATAGCGACACAGAGAGCCCTGCTAATCAGTTCCTGACCTTGAGATAGGGAAGTTTGAGTGTAGAAGAGTATAATTATCGCTTTAATTTCTTAGCAAGGTTTGCCCCACTGTGGTAGCAAGTATGGAGGATGGAATTCACAGGTATGTAGTGGGACTTGGTCCACACCTGGTGAACGAGTGTATGATCGTTGCTATGCAGCCAGGTCTTATATCATACATTCAGGCGTTTGCTTTATCATTTGAGGAGAGGAAGTAGAAACAGAGAGCCGACAGGGATAGAGGGTTACATAACAAGGACAGATTGTTTAGTCCATTCGGAGAGACATCCGGAGCGAGTAGGCAGCAGAGTGTTAGACAGCCACCAGCTAGTATACCTCCAGAGTCTCGTGACCTGAGATTTGATAGACCTCCTCAGTCCAGAGTTAGTCAAGCATCACGGACTTCAGGATTTCAGCATCGTGGTACTTCTATACCGGCCAGTCAGACATATCCCAGATGTTCGGATTGTGGTAGACGCCACTTGGGTCCATGTCAGTTAGGAGTTGATACTTGTTATATTTGTCACGAGGCAGGCCATTTCATGAGAGATTTCCCGACTAGGGGTGGTAGTTGTGCAGCCAGCTAGATCAGCTGTTGCTTCCTTAGCACCAGCACGCCATCAGGGGCATGTTCTTCAGGATGGCACCTGCATAACTGAAAGAACTTAAGAAGCAACTGAAGGATCTGTTAGATAAAGGCCTCATCAGACCCAGCATTTCCTCGTGGAGAGCCCCGGTATTGTTTGTGCAAAAAAAAAAAGACGGCTCTCGACGCATGTGCATAGATTACAGACAGCCGAATAAAGTCACAATCAAGAATAAATACCCTTTGTCCAGGATTGATGACTTATTCGACCAGGGTGCCAAGTGCTTCTCGAAGATAGATTTACGATAAGGCTACCATCAGGTTAGAGTCAGAGAATCTGATATATCTAAGACTGCATTCAGGACTAGGTATGGACATTATGAGTTTTTAGTGATGTCGTTTGGACTCACTAATGCCCCTGCATTATTTATGAATCTGATGAGCAGCGTGTTCAGGCCTTACTTGGATTTATTTCTGATTGTATTTATTGATGATATTCTCATCTATTCAAAGTCTGAATCAGAACGTGCGGAGCACCTACACACAGTATTGGGTACTCTTCAGGACCAACAATTATATGCTAAGTTCTCAAAGTGTGAATTCTAGTTAGATTTAGTGGCATTTCTTGGCCACATAGTTTCAGCATAAGGAATTAAAGTAGATGGCCAGAAGATTGAGGCTGTGAAGAATTGGCCCAGACCTACGACGTCAACTGAAGTACGTAGTTTTCTGAGTTTGGCAGGTTATTACAGAAGGTTCGTAGAGGGTTTTTCCTCCATTGCAGCTCCACTAACCAAATTGACACAGAAAATAGCTAAATTTGAGTGGTCTGATTCTTGCTAGCACAGCTTCCAAGAACTAAAGAACAGGTTGATAACAGCTCCAGTACTTACACTTCCAGAGAGATCTGAGGGCTATGTCATTTACTATGACGCTTCTCGAATTGGTCTTAGTTGTGTATTGATGCAGCATGGAAGAGTAATCGCTTATGCTTCCAGGCAGCTGAAAAAGCACAAGCAGAACTACCCTACCCATGATCTCGAGCTTGCAGCAGCCATTCATTCATTGAAGATTTGGAGACATTATTTGTACCGTGTTCATGTTGATCTTTATACAAACCACAAGAGCCTCCAATATGTATTTAAGAAGAATGGGCTAAACCTACGACAAAGGCGGTGGCTAGAGTTGTTGAAGGACTATGACATGGACATTCTTTATCATTCGGGTAAAGCGAATGTTGTTGCTGATGCCCTTAGTCGTAATTCTATGGGTAGTCTATCTTATTTACAGCTACAGAAAATAGAGTTAGCTCATGCACTCCACCAGTTGGCCAGCATGGGAGTCAGATTAATAGATTCAGAGGACGCAGGAGTTACAGTTCATAAAGCATCCACTACTTGCCTAGTTACAGAAGTAAAACAACGTCAGTATGAGGATCCAGTTCTAGTTGAATACAGACAAATAGCCAGAAGAAAACCGGAGTCACTATACAAGGTTACTAGTGATGGGGTTCTCATGTATAAAGATAGACTTTGTGTTCCTGATGTAGCAGATTTACGTTGGTAGATTATGTCCGAGGCATATTATTCCAGATACACAGTTTATCCAGGCCACACTTGCTTTCCTTTTGTTTCTTCAGAGATGCGTTTCCAATTGGGGCGAGCACTAGGTGAATACATCGGCCGCTTCTCGATCTTAGCTGGTAGGGTCTCACGAAATTCTCGTGATGGCACTCCCCAGTATGACATGACTGGCTCCCAGACCAAGTTCCTTCCTTCGTAGCCTTTGCCTCGACTATCCCAGTAAGAACTATAAAAGTTCCTCTTTTTCTCTTCAACCCCAGGCGACGTGTTGACTAACTTGGGAGCAAAATATGCAGTGTAACCTCTTTGGACCGTGCTTGCAGGATCCCAACTTGAATTATAGTTCTTGCGGCGTCCTCCTCGGGTGCCTTGTACTGCTCCCACAAGCTCCATAGTATAGAACATCTGCCCATCAGGAGTACTCCCTTCAAAAGATGTACCATGATCTTAAGCAGATTTATTATTGAAATGGAATGAAGCATGACATAGCAGAGTTTGTGGCTTAGTATCCTAATTGCCAGTAGGTTAAAGTCGAGCGTCAAAAACCTTGTGGCTTGTTACAGGAAATCGAGATTCCACCATGGAAATGGGAAGCAGTGAATATGGACTTCATTACAGGCTTGCCCCGTACGCGGAGCAAGTATGACTCTATTTGGGTTATAGTTGACAGGCTTACTCAATCAGCTCATTTCTTGCCTGTTAGAACTACATATGCAGCGGAGGATTATGCTAGACTTTATATCAGAGAGATAGTGCGCCTACATGGTATTCCAGTATCTATTATTTCAGACAATGGCGCACCAATTTACAGCTAATTTCTGGCGATCATTCCAGACAGGTTTAGGGACACAGGTGAATCTGAGTACAACATTTCATCCCCAGACAGATGGACAGGCTTAGCAGACCATTCAGACGTTAGAAGATATGCTTAGAGCTTGTGTGTTAGATTTTGGAGGCAACTAGACTAATCATCTACCATTGATAGAGTTTGCATATAATAATAGCTATCATTCCAGCATACAGATGGTGCCATATGAAGCTTTGTATGGGCGCAAATGCAGGTCTCCTAGGATGGTTCGAGGTTGGCGAGTCTTAATTGATAGGTCTGGATTTAATCCAACAGGCAGTTGATAAAGTCAAGTTGATCAGGGAAAGATTATTAGCAGGGCACAGCGGACAGAAGTCCTATGCAGATAATCGACGTCGAGATTTAGAATTTCAGATTGGCGATTGGGTATTCCTGAAAGTATCACCTATGAAAGGCGTTATGAGATTTGGGAAGAAGGGAAAGCTTAGCCCTAGATTTATTGGTCCATATCAGGTTATCAGGCGAGTTGGACGTGTTGCCTATGAATTAGACTTTCCAGCAGGCCTTCAGGAAGTCCATCCAGTATTTCATGTTTCCATGCTCAGAAAAATATGTCGGAGATCCTTCTAGAGTTGTACCAGTAGATAATGTTCAGATCACAGAGCAATTAACTTATGAAGAGGTGCTAGTTGTAATTTTAGATAGACAGATTCGTCGACTAAGGACGAAAGACATTCCTTTAGTTAAGATGCTATAGCAAAGCAATAATGTAGAAGAAATAACTCGAGAAGCTTAAAATGACATGAGAGCCAAATATTCACATCTCTTCACTACTTCAGGTATGTAACAGATCCTTGTTTAATGCTTCTACATACTTCATTTAACATTCGAGGACGAATGTTCCTAACGGGGGAAGATTGTTACACCCCGTATGTCTAAAGTGACGTATATCATTCTAATGACATGTTAAGAACGATTTAAGTGAGTTTAAAGTCATAATATTACCATATAATATGTTTATACATTGAATATAAAGTTTGGGAAAAGTCGGATTTAAGTTGCGGAAAAACCGACTAAGGAATTTCCTTGTAACGGAGCTTTTTCAGCAATTAATTCTGTGTGTTATATGAGGTCTTTTGGAGACATATGATATACCAAATTAAAGGTCTTGGAGTGTAGTTTCCAACACTTTTGACGGTTTATTCATACAATGTATAGATAAAAAGATATGAGTATTAGAAGTCAGACCAGAAAAAGGGACATAAGCGCAAAAGAGGGCTAGAAATGAAATGTTTTCATTATAAAAGGGAAAAACTTCATTTTCTCGAAATTTTCCAGAAACCCCACGACATAAACAGACCTTACTTCAGTTTTAATCCATTTTTTATGATTTTGAAGAAACAACATCAATTTTGACTCGAAACGGAAGACGGATTGCGTCAAAACGCTCTACTCGATTAGGGTAACATTATGCTACCTTCAATTTCTTCTATAGTTTGAGATTTAGAATTACTTCATAGCGAAGTAAAGTAACTAAATTCTATGTTATAGCTTGTTTAAGCTTTAGAAGGTGTGTAATTTAAAGGAAACATGGTTTAGAAGCAAGAAACATCACAGGTATGTAAGGCTAAACCTTTCTTTTGGCATGGCATGTATCTTTAGCTTTTGAAGCTTTTCTTAGTTCTAAACTTAGTGTTTCTTATGAGAAACTTGTATGGTACCAAGGAAACCTTGTATATACTAAATTGGGTACTAAAATCCAAGGTTAAAGCCGTCCAAATCAGCAAGACAGCATGTTTCAAAATCTGAAAAATTATTTTGATCTTTGGACAGTATTTGGTATATTGATCATAACTCCTTGTACAAAATTGAAATTAAGATGCTTTAAGAATTCCTAGAATCCTAAGACATATATCTACAACTTTCATGCAGACCATGAAGTCTATATCTTTGATCTACACTCTGAAAATTGGGTCGAAAGGCAGGACAGTGGTGCTGTCCAGACATCCTATCTGCGGATTTGTTATGTCATCCAGTTGTCTCATCTTGTTATCCGTTTAACATGTTTATGTTATCAGTTTATCCGGGTATCCATTCCTGTGTATAGTATAGAGCTGGTTCTGTTTTTGCGGATCATCCAGTTTCAGGGGAAACTCTGCCGAAATTTTTATAGAAATTCAAAGAGTTGGAAAAATTCTGAGTTCTAGGTTTTGTCTATAATTCCATCCAGAGTTTTCTTATCATTCCTTCGAGTCCATATATATTGTTGCCACATGTGTTATGCCTCATACATGCTTATGCTTATATTGTGATCATGTTATGTGTGATTTGGAGTCCCCCATAGAGGCTGGACATTGGACACACAGTCCGGTCGCGTGTGATACTACCCGTCTGGGGGATACAGCCCCTCTGGTTCAGGTGGGAGTTGAAACACCTAGTGTGACCCGGTGTCATTCACACACTCTGACCAGAGAGACTAGATATTACTGGCTGGGGGGGATATAGCCCATAACACCCACCAGGTTTGTTATATACGCGTATATAGCCACAGTATGCACTGCATGATTATATGTGAGGCTAGTTCAGATGTTCAGTTACCTGATTTGGGGGGATATAGCCCATAACACCAGACAGGTACCAGTTCAGATAACAGTCCAGTTTTAGCTCAGTACCAGTTATCAGTTCTCAGTTATCAATCACCAGTTCTTAATATCAGTATCAGTTGACAGCTATCAGTTCCAGTTTCTAGTAACCAGTTATCAGTCATATTACAGTTATTTATCAGTATAGTTCAGCTCAGTCTTCAGTTTCAGATTCAGCTAGACTTCAGTTTATATTCAGATCATGTTTAGTACGTTCTTCAGATTTCCAGCTATATTGCTGTGCTCCAGCTCATATTTACATATTTATATTCCAGCCTTACAGTTTCATTCAGCTATAATATATGATATGCTCATGCCTTACATACTTGGTACATATCGTACTCACGCCCTTTTCTGGGGCGCTGCGTATTCTTGCCGCGCAGGTGCAAATAGATCAATGCTTGGACCACGTTAGTAGGCCATCCACCAGCTATTGGAGTCACTCCGCTTACTCCCGGAGTTACTTATCTTTTGGTATGTGTACAGTCAGCCAGTTTGGGTATGGCGGGGCCTTGTCCCGTCCTTTGTATATTCAGTTCAGCACTCTTAGAGGCCTGTAGATATGTCCCTGTGTGGTTCTTTCAGTATGTTATGTATGTCGGCTTGTGTTAGCCTTGTCAGCTTTTTGCATTGCATAGTTCTTATCAGCTAGGTTTATGCTTATTCCGTTGATCAGTTATATTCATGGTTAGCAGATTATCAGTAGGATTAGTGATGATCGACACTTAGTGTTGGTCATCTGTCGCGGCCCTAGGTTGGGTCGTGACAAAAGTGGTATCAGAGCAGTTCAGTCCTAGGGTGTCTACAGGCCGTGTCTAGTAGAGTCTTGTTTAGGAGTATGTTGCGCGCCATACTTATGAACAGGAGGCTACAAGGCACTTCAGGACAGTTGTCTTTCTTTCTTCTCTAGATCGTGCGATAGAGCCATGATTATAGAATTCAGCCCTCTAACAATAGTGTTTTCAGCAAAGCGATGTCGCCGAAGAAACTAACAGCTGCCTAGAAGGGCAAGGCTATTGCCGGCCAGGGTACTAGTAGAGTGCCACCTGAGGTGGATGAGAGTGAGGAGTTCAGACCTGAGGCTCCATCTGAGGCCTCACAGATCCCTTCAGTTTAGGGCAATATTAGAGGTACTGCAGCGGCCATACCTCCAGCTTCTCAGCCTGATAGTCAGGGGCAAGAAGTGAGGGATGCCATCAGATTATTGACCAATGTTGTAGTTGCTCAGACTAGACAGCATAGTGCAGATGCCCAGGGAGATACTGGATCCAGGATCAGGGATTTCATCCGACTAGAGCCTCCAGTCTTTACTAGATCCCGTACAGGAGAGGACCCTCAGGATTTTCTTGTGAGGTTAGCCAGGGCGTTGAGGGTCATGCACGTGTCAGACACAGAGTTAGTAGAGTTGGCTGCATTCAGATTGCATGACCTAGCAGCAGGGTGATATCAGACATGGGAGCTATCTAGAGGGCCAGAGGCTACTCCCACGACTTGGAAGGAATTCTCAAATGCCTTCCTTCATCAGTTTATGCTTATAGCGACACAGAGAGCCCTGCTAATCAGTTCCTGACCTTGAGATAGGGAAGTTTGAGTGTAGAAGAGTATAATTATCGCTTTAATTTCTTAGCAAGGTTTGCCCCACTGTGGTAGCAAGTATGGAGGATGGAATTCACAGGTATGTAGTGGGACTTGGTCCACACCTGGTGAACGAGTGTATGATCGTTGCTATGCAGCCAGGTCTTATATCATACATTCAGGCGTTTGCTTTATCATTTGAGGAGAGGAAGTAGAAACAGAGAGCCGACAGGGATAGAGGGTTACATAACAAGGACAGATTGTTTAGTCCATTCGGAGAGACATCCGGAGCGAGTAGGCAGCAGAGTGTTAGACAGCCACCAGCTAGTATACCTCCAGAGTCTCGTGACCTGAGATTTGATAGACCTCCTCAGTCCAGAGTTAGTCAAGCATCACGGACTTCAGGATTTCAGCATCGTGGTACTTCTATACCGGCCAGTCAGACATATCCCAGATGTTCGGATTGTGGTAGACGCCACTTGGGTCCATGTCAGTTAGGAGTTGATACTTGTTATATTTGTCACGAGGCAGGCTATTTCATGAGAGATTTCCCGACTAGGGGTGGTAGTTGTGCAGCCAGCTAGATCAGCTGTTGCTTCCTTAGCACCAGCACGCCATCAGGGGCATGTTCTTCAGGATGGCACCTGCATAACTGAAAGAACTTAAGAAGCAACTGAAGGATCTGTTAGATAAAGGCCTCATCAGACCCAGCATTTCCTCGTGGAGAGCCCCGGTATTGTTTGTGCAAAAAAAAAAAGACGGCTCTCGACGCATGTGCATAGATTACAGACAGCCGAATAAAGTCACAATCAAGAATAAATACCCTTTGTCCAGGATTGATGACTTATTCGACCAGGGTGCCAAGTGCTTCTCGAAGATAGATTTACGATAAGGCTACCATCAGGTTAGAGTCAGAGAATCTGATATATCTAAGACTGCATTCAGGACTAGGTATGGACATTATGAGTTTTTAGTGATGTCGTTTGGACTCACTAATGCCCCTGCATTATTTATGAATCTGATGAGCAGCGTGTTCAGGCCTTACTTGGATTTATTTCTGATTGTATTTATTGATGATATTCTCATCTATTCAAAGTCTGAATCAGAACGTGCGGAGCACCTACACACAGTATTGGGTACTCTTCAGGACCAACAATTATATGCTAAGTTCTCAAAGTGTGAATTCTAGTTAGATTTAGTGGCATTTCTTGGCCACATAGTTTCAGCATAAGGAATTAAAGTAGATGGCCAGAAGATTGAGGCTGTGAAGAATTGGCCCAGACCTACGACGTCAACTGAAGTACGTAGTTTTCTGAGTTTGGCAGGTTATTACAGAAGGTTCGTAGAGGGTTTTTCCTCCATTGCAGCTCCACTAACCAAATTGACACAGAAAATAGCTAAATTTGAGTGGTCTGATTCTTGCTAGCACAGCTTCCAAGAACTAAAGAACAGGTTGATAACAGCTCCAGTACTTACACTTCCAGAGAGATCTGAGGGCTATGTCATTTACTATGACGCTTCTCGAATTGGTCTTAGTTGTGTATTGATGCAGCATGGAAGAGTAATCGCTTATGCTTCCAGGCAGCTGAAAAAGCACAAGCAGAACTACCCTACCCATGATCTCGAGCTTGCAGCAGCCATTCATTCATTGAAGATTTGGAGACATTATTTGTACCGTGTTCATGTTGATCTTTATACAAACCACAAGAGCCTCCAATATGTATTTAAGAAGAATGGGCTAAACCTACGACAAAGGCGGTGGCTAGAGTTGTTGAAGGACTATGACATGGACATTCTTTATCATTCGGGTAAAGCGAATGTTGTTGCTGATGCCCTTAGTCGTAATTCTATGGGTAGTCTATCTTATTTACAGCTACAGAAAATAGAGTTAGCTCATGCACTCCACCAGTTGGCCAGCATGGGAGTCAGATTAATAGATTCAGAGGACGCAGGAGTTACAGTTCATAAAGCATCCACTACTTGCCTAGTTACAGAAGTAAAACAACGTCAGTATGAGGATCCAGTTCTAGTTGAATACAGACAAATAGCCAGAAGAAAACCGGAGTCACTATACAAGGTTACTAGTGATGGGGTTCTCATGTATAAAGATAGACTTTGTGTTCCTGATGTAGCAGATTTACGTTGGTAGATTATGTCCGAGGCATATTATTCCAGATACACAGTTTATCCAGGCCACACTTGCTTTCCTTTTGTTTCTTCAGAGATGCGTTTCCAATTGGGGCGAGCACTAGGTGAATACATCGGCCGCTTCTCGATCTTAGCTGGTAGGGTCTCACGAAATTCTCGTGATGGCACTCCCCAGTATGACATGACTGGCTCCCAGACCAAGTTCCTTCCTTCGTAGCCTTTGCCTCGACTATCCCAGTAAGAACTATAAAAGTTCCTCTTTTTCTCTTCAACCCCAGGCGACGTGTTGACTAACTTGGGAGCAAAATATGCAGTGTAACCTCTTTGGACCGTGCTTGCAGGATCCCAACTTGAATTATAGTTCTTGCGGCGTCCTCCTCGGGTGCCTTGTACTGCTCCCACAAGCTCCATAGTATAGAACATCTGCCCATCAGGAGTACTCCCTTCAAAAGATGTACCATGATCTTAAGCAGATTTATTATTGGAATGGAATGAAGCATGACATAGCAGAGTTTGTGGCTTAGTATCCTAATTGCCAGTAGGTTAAAGTCGAGCGTCAAAAACCTTGTGGCTTGTTACAGGAAATCGAGATTCCACCATGGAAATGGGAAGCAGTGAATATGGACTTCAGTACAGGCTTGCCCCGTACGCGGAGCAAGTATGACTCTATTTGGGTTATAGTTGACAGGCTTACTCAATCAGCTCATTTCTTGCCTGTTAGAACTACATATGCAGCGGAGGATTATGCTAGACTTTATATCAGAGAGATAGTGCGCCTACATGGTATTCCAGTATCTATTATTTCAGACAATGGCGCACCAATTTACAGCTAATTTCTGGCGATCATTCCAGACAGGTTTAGGGACACAGGTGAATCTGAGTACAACATTTCATCCCCAGACAGATGGACAGGCTTAGCAGACCATTCAGACGTTAGAAGATATGCTTAGAGCTTGTGTGTTAGATTTTGGAGGCAACTAGACTAATCATCTACCATTGATAGAGTTTGCATATAATAATAGCTATCATTCCCGCATACAGATGGTGCCATATGAAGCTTTGTATGGGCGCAAATGCAGGTCTCCTAGGATGGTTCGAGGTTGGCGAGTCTTAATTGATAGGTCTGGATTTAATCCAACAGGCAGTTGATAAAGTCAAGTTGATCAGGGAAAGATTATTAGCAGGGCACAGCGGACAGAAGTCCTATGCAGATAATCGACGTCGAGATTTAGAATTTCAGATTGGCGATTGGGTATTCCTGAAAGTATCACCTATGAAAGGCGTTATGAGATTTGGGAAGAAGGGAAAGCTTAGCCCTAGATTTATTGGTCCATATCAGGTTATCAGGCGAGTTGGACGTGTTGCCTATGAATTAGACTTTCCAGCAGGCCTTCAGGAAGTCCATCCAGTATTTCATGTTTCCATGCTCAGAAAAATATGTCGGAGATCCTTCTAGAGTTGTACCAGTAGATAATGTTCAGATCACAGAGCAATTAACTTATGAAGAGGTGCTAGTTGTAATTTTAGATAGACAGATTCGTCGACTAAGGACGAAAGACATTCCTTTAGTTAAGATGCTATAGCAAAGCAATAATGTAGAAGAAATAACTCGAGAAGCTTAAAATGACATGAGAGCCAAATATTCACATCTCTTCACTACTTCAGGTATGTAACAGATCCTTGTTTAATGCTTCTACATACTTCATTTAACATTCGAGGACGAATGTTCCTAACGGGGGAAGATTGTTACACCCCGTATGTCTAAAGTGACGTATATCATTCTAATGACATGTTAAGAACGATTTAAGTGAGTTTAAAGTCATAATATTACCATATAATATGTTTATACATTGAATATAAAGTTTGGGAAAAGTCGGATTTAAGTTGCGGAAAAACCGACTAAGGAATTTCCTTGTAACGGAGCTTTTTCAGCAATTAATTCTGTGTGTTATATGAGGTCTTTTGGAGACATATGATATACCAAATTAAAGGTCTTGGAGTGTAGTTTCCAACACTTTTAACGGTTTATTCATACAATGTATAGATAAAAAGATATGAGTATTAGAAGTCAGACCAGAAAAAGGGACATAAGCGCAAAAGAGGGCTAGAAATGAAATGTTTTCATTATAAAAGGGAAAAACTTCATTTTCTCGAAATTTTCCAGAAACCCCACGACATAAACAGACCTTACTTCAGTTTTAATCCATTTTTTATGATTTTGAAGAAACAACATCAATTTTGACTCGAAACGGAAGACGGATTGCGTCAAAACGCTCTACTCGATTAGGGTAACATTATGCTACCTTCAATTTCTTCTATAGTTTGAGATTTAGAATTACTTCATAGCGAAGTAAAGTAACTAAATTCTATGTTATAGCTTGTTTAAGCTTTAGAAGGTGTGTAATTTAAAGGAAACATGGTTTAGAAGCAAGAAACATCACAGGTATGTAAGGCTAAACCTTTCTTTTGGCATGGCATGTATCTTTAGCTTTTGAAGCTTTTCTTAGTTCTAAACTTAGTGTTTCTTATGAGAAACTTGTATGGTACCAAGGAAACCTTGTATATACTAAATTGGGTACTAAAATCCAAGGTTAAAGCCGTCCAAATCAGCAAGACAGCATGTTTCAAAATCTGAAAAATTATTTTGATCTTTGGACAGTATTTGGTATATTGATCATAACTCCTTGTACAAAATTGATATTAAGATGCTTTAAGAATTCCTAGAATCCTAAGACATATATCTACAACTTTCATGCAGACCATGAAGTCTATATCTTTGATCTACACTCTGAAAATTAGGTCGAAAGGCAGGACAGTGGTGCTGTCCAGACATCCTATCTGCGGATTTGTTATGTCATCCAGTTGTCTCATCTTGTTATCCATTTAACATGTTTATGTTATCAGTTTATCCGGGTATCCATTCCTGTGTATAGTATAGAGCTGGTTCTGTTTTTGCGGATCATCCAGTTTCAGGGGAAACTCTGCCGAAATTTTTATAGAAATTCAAAGAGTTGGAAAAATTCTGAGTTCTAGGTTTTGTCTATAATTCCATCCAGAGTTTTCTTATCATTCCTTCGAGTCCATATATATTGTTGCCACATGTGTTATGCCTCATACATGCTTATGCTTATATTGTGATCATGTTATGTGTGATTTGGAGTCCCCCATAGAGGCTGGACATTGGACACACAGTCCGGTCGCGTGTGATACTACCCGTCTGGGGGATACAGCCCCTCTGGTTCAGGTGGGAGTTGAAACACCTAATGTGACCCGGTGTCATTCACACACTCTGACCAGAGAGACTAGATATTACTGGCTGGGGGGGATATAGCCCATAACACCCACCAGGTTTGTTATATACGCGTATATAGCCACAGTATGCACTGCATGATTATATGTGAGGCTAGTTCAGATGTTCAGTTACCTGATTTGGGGGGATATAGCCCATAACACCAGACAGGTACCAGTTCAGATAACAGTCCAGTTTTAGCTCAGTACCAGTTATCAGTTCTCAGTTATCAATCACCAGTTCTTAATATCAGTATCAGTTGACAGCTATCAGTTCCAGTTTCTAGTAACCAGTTATCAGTCATATTACAGTTATTTATCAGTATAGTTCAGCTCAGTCTTCAGTTTCAGATTCAGCTAGACTTCAGTTTATATTCAGATCATGTTTAGTACGTTCTTCAGATTTCCAGCTATATTGCTATGCTCCAGCTCATATTTACATATTTATATTCCAGCCTTACAGTTTCATTCAGCTATAATATATGATATGCTCATGCCTTACATACTTGGTACATATCGTACTCACGCCCTTTTCTGGGGCGCTGCGTTTTCATGCCGCGCAGGTGCAAATAGATCAATGCTTGGACCACGTTAGTAGGCCATCCACCAGCTATTGGAGTCACTCCGCTTACTCCCGGAGTTACTTATCTTTTGGTATGTGTACAGTCAGCCAGTTTGGGTATGGCGGGGCCTTGTCCCGTCCTTTGTATATTCAGTTCAGCACTCTTAGAGGCCTGTAGATATGTCCCTGTGTGGTTCTTTCAGTATGTTATGTATGTCAGCTTGTGTTAGCCTTGTCAGCTTTTTGCATTGCATAGTTCTTATCAGCTAGGTTTATGCTTATTCCGTTGATCAGTTATATTCATGGTTAGCAGATTATCAGTAGGATTAGTGATGATCGACACTTAGTGTTGGTCATCCGTCGCGGCCCTAGGTTGGGTCGTGACACTTACTATCTACTCTTCTCCATTCCTTTACTTTGCACAAATACTGTAACAGTGAGTGTATCAGTGTTAGAAAAGAAAAGAAGGAGAGTTTTCTATAGAGGTAATAGTAGTGTCAACTGAAGTTGGTTTGGTGAGCTATAAACCGAACAACACGTTGGTGGTAATCGAGCGGTAAAAACCATCTGTGATAGAGACGTTTGTGGTGAACGATAAACCATCCTTGTATCCGTTGTTACTAAGAGCCTTGAAAAGAGAGATACTCCCTTGTGACCCAAGGGGACTGGATTAGGAACCTTTTGGTTCTGAACCAATATAAAATTCCTGTGTCTCTTTTCTTCCTTTGCCTATTTTACAGTCTGCTTAAATTTATACTCCCCCCGTCCCAATTTATGTGGCACCATTTGACCGGGCACAGAGTTTAAGAAAATAGAGATTGACCTTGTTAAATATCAATTTTACCCTTTAAAAAGTAAGAAAGAGAAGATTTGAGTAATAAAAAAATTGTTGGTAGGTTTAAAAGTATGTAGGGCCCAACAAGGGTAAAATAGATATGATATATTAAATAGTTGTCAAATAAGAAAAGGTGCCACTTATTTTGGGACAAACAAAAAAGGAAATGATGCCACATAAATTGGGACGGAGGGAGTATATATATATACTCTGCTTAGTCGACTAAAAACTGTTTAAGTCAACTATATCGTTAGAAAAATTACAATTCACCCCCCCTCTTGTACTTTCAATTGGTATCAGAGCTTGTTCTCACATTTTATTTGTTTTGCCTTACAGCAAGTGAGTAAAGATCATGTCTGCACACGTTGTTAATGGTGCCCTATTGCAAGAGGGAACTTCTGCCACCCGGCCTCCCTACTTCAATGGGAAACATTACAGTCACTGGAAGATCCGCATGGAAACCTATGTCAAGTCAGTCGACTTGAAGGTCTGGCGTGTCATCAAGAAAGGTCCCTACACTATTCCAACAATTGCCACTACTAAGAAGGAAGATGAGACAGCTGAAGCTTCGGCTCCCCTTGATATGGATGACTATACTGATGAACAAAGGGAAGTAATTCAACTGAATTACAAAGCTGTGAATATTCTCTACAATGCTATAAGTGGTGAGGAATGGGAAAAGATTTCTAGTTGTGACACTGCGAAAGAGATATGGGATAAATTGGAGGTTACATATGAAGGTACCAGCAAAGTCAAGGAAACAAGAATAAATCTCCTGGTCTATGAATATGAGCTATTTCAAATAAAAGAAGGAGAATCGGCTGAAGATATGTTTGCTAGGTTCAGTAAAATTATTGGAGAACTCAAAGCCCTTGGAATGATCTATACAAGCGGTCAACAAATCAGGAAGATTCTAAGGAGCCTTCCAACATCCTGGCAACCAAAAGTTATTAATATTGAAAGCAGTGACCTCAACAAACTCACCTATGACGAACTCAGAGGTGACTTGATTGCCTTTGAGAAAACTCATCTGAATCGCAACACTCAAGAAGAAAAGAAAAAGGCTGTAGCTTTCAGCACCATCACTGAAGAAGTCGACTATGGACATGAAGCCGAAGAAGATGACATACAGGAACAACTTGCTATGATGTCCAGAAACATAAATGGCCTACTTAACCGGAGGAGGCAGTTTCGCAGAGGTAAGGTTCCTTTCAAAAAGGAACAAACTAACTATAAAGCTGAAGGACGTTGCTATGAATGCGGAAAGCAAGGACACATCGCCAACAACTGCCCAGAGGCAAAAAGGAAAGGTAAGAACAGGTTGTATGCAGCCTGGAGTGAAGATGAAGCAGCCGACATCAAATCTGAAGATACAGCAAACATATGTTTCATGGCTGACACAAATGAGGTATGTTGTAATCTTTGCACTGAAAACTCTAAAAATCTTGACGAAGCTCTTGATGAACTTGAGAAAGCTCTCAAGGTAATCAAAAAGCTGAGTAAAGAAAAGGAAGAATGGGAAATGAATCATGTACAAAGGAAATGCTACAAGAAGAATCCTGAAAGATGGGTTTGGAGGCCAGAAGCTAAAAACGAGGCTGGCATTTCTAACACTAACCCCCAAGTTGGGTACCTAAAACTGTTTAAAACTATTATATTGCAGGGACTCCACAAGAAAAGAGCGAAATTGGGCAAATGGTTTTTAGACAGTGGATGCTCCCGTCACATGACTGGTGACAAGCAGCTTTTCAAATCAGTCACAAATTTTGATGGAGGCTCTGTACGCTTTGGAGGTGATGCGAAAGGAAAGATCATTGGAATAGGAATTATCTCATTGAACCCCTCATGTGATATAAAAGATGCATTTCTAGTAGAAGGACTCAAACACAATATTCTCAGCATAAGTGAACTATGCGATAGTGGGTTCAAGGTAAAGTTTGAGTCAAGCAGATGCATTATTCATGACAACAAAGGTAAAGTTGTTCTCTCTGGTTCAAGAGAAAATAATATCTATGTTTTGAACAACGACAATACCTCCTCAAGTAAGCATCTCTGCCTTGCATCTATTACAAATGATCCTTGGGTTTGGCATAAAAAATTAGGTCATGCAAGCATGTCTTTAATTGAAAAACTTTCAAAGCATGATCTTGTCATTGGTTTACCAAAACTAAATTTCACTAAAGACCATGTGTGTGATGCATGTCAATTAGGTAAACAAACTAGAACATCTTTTAAATGTAAAGACATTGTTTCTACTTCTAAGCCACTTGAGCTTCTTCACATGGATTTGTTCGGGCCAACTAGAACTGCTAGCATAAATGGAAAGAAGTATGCACTAGTAATTGTTGATGATTTCTCTAGATTCACTTGGGTCATGTTTCTGTCACATAAAGATGATACGTTTGCTAGTTTTGAAGTGTTCTGCAAGAAAGTTCAAAGAGAAAAGGGATATTTCATAACCACCATTAGAAGTGACCATGGAGGAGAATATGAAAGCAAAATTTTTGAAGATTACTGCAATACTCATGGGCTCACTCACAATTTCTCCTCTCCCCGCACTCCTCAACAAAATGGGGTTGTTGAAAGAAAGAATAGAACTCTTCAAGATATGGCAAGGACCATGCTGGTGGAACACTCCCTCCCAAATCATCTTTGGGCCGAAGCAGTAAGTACTGCTTGTCATATTCTTAATAGATGTCTCATTCTTCCTATTCTCAAGAAAACTCCTTACGAACTATGGAAAGGTAAAAAGCCAAACATAAGTTACTTTCATCCTTTTGGTTGTAAATGTTTTATTCACAATAATGGCAAGGATAATCTTGGCAAGTTTGACCCTCGCAGTGATGAAGGTTTTTTTCTAGGTTACTCCAACACTAGTAGGTCTTATAGAGTATTTAATAAGCGTACTTTATCTGTTGAAGAATCTATGCATGTTGTTTTTGATGATGCTTTAAAAACTGTCGAGAAAGGAGATATTGCAGATGATGAAGATGAGGTTCAATTTCATCCACACATCTCAGAAAATCTGCACAATACTGAGACTCAAAAGGAAGTCCAGACTTCAGAAGAACCCGAGTCGACTAGAAAGGAAAATAAGTCAATTATCGATGAAGAACCAAAAAATCTCGATGTTGTTGTTCCAAATGAGTGGAATCGATTATCCTCAGAAATACATCATTGGCGATCCAAGGGAAGGTATGAAAACTAGAAGAGCTCAAAGATCTAACATTGCTTTTATTTCGCAAATTGAACCCAAAAGAATTGACGAAGCTCTACAAGATGAATCATGGGTTCAAGCTATGAAAGAAGAACTTGAGCAGTTTGACAAAAATGAGGTATGGAAGTTGGTTCCAAGACCCAAAAAGAAGTCTATCATAGGATCCAAGTGGGTCTTTCGGAACAAGCTCAACGAGAATGGTAAAGTGGTAAGAAACAAGGCTCGTCTAGTCGCTCAGGGATACTCCCAAACAGAAGGAGTCGACTACGATGAGACATTTGCCCCTGTAGCTAGACTTGAATCTATTCGTATTCTGCTTGCATTTCCTTCCTTCAAACAGTTTAAGCTTTTTCAAATGGATGTGAAGAGTGCTTTTCTAAATGGCTTTATAAAAGAGGAAGTGTATGTTAGACAACCTTCTGGTTTCGAAAATGAAAAATTTCCTCACCATGTTTTCAAACTCTCCAAAGCTCTTTATGGTCTCAAACAAGCTCCAAGAGCTTGGTATGAAAGATTAAGCTCTTTCCTACTAAGTCACGGTTTTTCTAGAGGCAAAAGTGACAAAACTCTCTTTATTCAAAAAACCTCTAAAGACATTTTGATCATTCAAGTATACGTTGATGACATAATTTTTGGTAGTACTAATGCTCAACTATGCGAGGAATTTGAGATTTTGATGCAAGGAGAATTCGAAATGATCATGATGGGGGAGTTGACTTACTTCCTAGGAATTCAAATCAAGCAGCATCAAGAAGGAATATCTGTCAATCAATCCAAGTACACAAAGGAACTGCTGACAAAATTCGGCATGACAGAAGCCAACGTAGCTAAAACTCCTATGAGCCCCGCCACTCATCTGGTAAGAGATGAAAAAGGTACTAGCGTAAATCCCATTGTCTACAGAGGTATGATTGGCTCTCTTCTTTACTTAACTGCTAGTCGACCAGATATTATGTTTGCTGTATGTAAGTGTGCTAGATTCCAGTCAGCTCCTAAGGTTTCTCATCTAACTGCAGTCAAAAGAATTATACGCTATCTTGCGGGAACTGTTTCCTATGGACTATGGTATCCTTTCACCAGTCATTTTGATCTCATTGGTTTCTCAGATGCTGACTACGCAGGTGACAGGGTTGATCGGAAAAGTACCAGTGGTGCAAGCTTTTTCTTAGGAAAATCTCTTGTTTCCTGGCATAACAAAAAGCAAGACTGCACTGCTCTATCAATTGCCGAGTAAGAATATGTCGCACTAGGACATTGTTGCACTCAACTTCTCTGGATGGCTACTCAACTATCTGATTATAACTTATTTTTTAAACCTATCTCTATACTGTGGGATAATACTAGTGCCATTGAATTATCTTACAATCCTGTTGATCATCCTAGGACCAAGCATATTGATGTTCGTTATCATTTTATACATGATCATGTTCAACTAGGTGACATTGACATTGCATTTGTTAGTACTGATCTTCAACTAGCAGATATTTTTACAAAACCCTTGCTTGAAGACCGTTTCTGTACCCTAAGAGATCTACTTGGCATTATTTCTGACCCGTGTTCAAAAGCATAGTATTTTTCTTGTATGCATTCATTTCACAAAATTCAAAAAACTCCAAAAATATTTTAATTTTCATTAGCATATCATCAACTTTATTTCCTACCATGTATATGCATATTTATTTATAATTACATGTTATGTCATTATTACTTGTCATTATTACAGCCGTCGTTTTTGTTTCTCAAGTCAATCAATAGTCACGTCGGTCTGCTTCCCCTGACGCTGCGGTGCCTTTTCCCATCAGTGTCTCTTCTTCTCACACCTTTTCATCTCACACACAAATTCTCCACCTTATTTTTCCCTTCTCTCTCTCTAACTCCTTAAAAGGCTTCTCTCTTGTTCATTACACCATCATCCTCTCAACCCCTATTTTCCATTCCTTCTCCCATGGCTAAAAACTCCACAATCGCTGCTCGTCGTAGCCAACGTGCCAAACCTAAAGCACAAAACACTTCCACCCCTGTTCACATTGACTCCGACCACTCTGAGAATACCACTTCTAACTTTCCTACTCCTCCTCGAAACACAAAACTTGGAAAAAGGCCCATGCACAGTGATCCTGATGATACAGAGGTAGTAAAAAGACCTAAGAAGGAATTCTCTCTTGCCGATCTTGACGAAACCCTTGATTTTTGGGACTCGTCTGCTCACGAAAAAATAGAAGCCCTCAAGGAGAAGCCTCTTGCTCATGGCCACATTATTGACTTGGATCTTTTGGAGTTTCTCAACTGTGATATCAAACAATTCTTTGCTGATCAAGAGTGGACAAATTTCTTCTCCGCTGACTCTGTCGATGTCCCTGAAGACCTGGTAAGATTGTTCTATGCAAATCTTCGTCCTTGTTCTAGTGAAGGTCTTGAAACTATGGTTCTCAACACCAGAAGTGTTATTACCAAAAAGATTCTCTGTCGAATTTCGGGCTGTAAGTTCTCTGGCTATTCTTTTTTCTTCAAAAACTCTTGGCCTTCTGACTTTGAAGTTACTTTTGAACAAGCAAAAGCATGCCTGTGTGAAAAATCTGCTGATGTCCCTGATGGTCAATTAGGTCCTCTAGACTTGCCCTTTACTGTGCGTGTTCTTGCTTACATTGTTGGTACTACTCTGTTGCCCCGAACTGGCTCCCTTAGTTCTCTCTCTCTCTCTCAGCGTGACACCCTGATTGTTTATTGTCTGTTAACCAACAAAAAATTGGACCTTGGTGCTTGGATAATTGATTACATGCTAGAAAGTATTGCTGACTGTGCTTCACTTCCCTATGGCCTTATCTCTCTAGAATTTTACACTTCTATCGTGTTGATACCTCTGCCTGGAAAACTGTCTCTGTGAGTGCCTGCTATAATTCTCGTGCATTTGCTTCCATGGGTTATGTTCATATAGATGATAAATGGGTAAGAAAGGAGGTTAAGACTGTCAAGCCCTCTGGTGATCAAGCTGGTCCTTCCCGTCAAGCGAGCCCCTCGTTGCCTCCTCCCAAATCTGGAGAAGATGTCAAGGACATCATTGACTTGCTGCTCAGTCTACATCTTAAGGAAGACAAAGAAGCAGATGAATTGAATGAAATCAAGCTGGATGTGGGGAGATTCAGCCTCAAACTGGATACAGTAGTGACAAGCTCTGATGTTGTTCGTAAGCTCCAATGATGTTCAGACCAAGCTTGACAGGATGACAGATAATGTTGTGAACACTCTCACTTATTTCCTTACCCCTTGCTAGACTATATTTTATCTTGGATCTGCATATATTAACTTCTTTTGCTACTGGTTCCCCCTCTGTATTTTTGCTGATGCCAAAGGGGGAGAAGACAATGCTGTTATGTTTTTTTTTTCTGTTACTATTACTAACTGGGAGTCTGTCCCTAGTTTCTCTTGAAAATCTTTTCTGAATGCAGGTATTAAGGAAAAGACATCTCTTCCACAATATTATGTCTGTTGACTATGCTAAAAGTCTTTTAGTCAGGGGGAGTTCCCCTTGCTCTACATGTGTTCTTTATTTTTACAGGATATCAGTCAACTGTGCTCCATCTCAGTCAATCAGGGGGAGTCGACTTAAAACCACAAGAAAAGATACCTACACCAACTATTTGTCATCATCAAAAAGGGGGAGATTGTTGAACTTATGTTTTTGATTTATGACAAATAAAGATTTTCAGCTGTTAATTGCCTTGTGTGTGAACTGCAGGATCCCCAATACGAAGTCAACTAAGAAAAGGATCTGCCCGTTGTGCTCAAGTCAGCTGTTTATGGAAGGCCATCCCTTGAGTTAAGGAATTGATTCCCTTAGGCTCAACCTTATTCTTGGAAGGTATTTATACCTCTCCGAGAATCAAAACTCTTGGGACCAAATCTCTCAGGATCTCGCTTCCAAGGATAGCATCCCGTGATCTACGCAATCAGTGATTCCCTCTCAATCAAGATCATGTGCTGCCTCATCCCAAGCTTATATATTCCAGAAGAACTCGTTCTATGACTTACCCTTCTACTCTTCTCCATTCCTTTACTTTGCACAAATAATGTAACAGTGAGTGTATCAGTGTTAGAAAAGAAAAGAAGGAGAGTTTTCTGTAGAGGTAATAGTAGTGTCAACTGAAGTTGGTTTGGTGAGCTATAAACCAAACAACACGTTGGTGGTAATCGAGTGGTAAAAACCATCTGTGAGTTTGTGGTGAACGATAAATCATCCTTGTATCCGTGTTACTAAGAGCCTTGAAAAGAGAGATACTCCCTTGTGACCCAAGGGGACTGGATTAGGAACCTTTTGGTTCTGAACCAGTATAAAATTCCTGTGTCTCCTTTCTTCCTTTGCCTATTTTACAGTCTGCTTAAATTTATATATATATACTCTGCTTAGTCGACTAAAAACTATTTAAGTCAACTGTATCGTCAGAAAAATTACAATTCACCCCCTCTTGTACTTTCATTATTCAGTGAAGAGCTTAGAGTTAAGTTTTTTTTTTCCAAGCTAGGGTAATTTGGAAAGGTAGCAACAATCCACGATTGTTGTAAAAGAGCTTAAGGGTAGGTCCTTGGGGTTTCCTTTATAGTTCTGTTTTCCGGTGGAGTATTTTAATGGATTGGTTGAAAATCCCATAGGAGTTTGGGTCGTGATTTATTACATTGTTGAGCGAAGGTGTTTTGCACATCAGAATTGCGTGTGCCTTGTCTCTTTCGCTCTTTTATTGCTTTATCAAGCTGCAATTGGATTACCCTTTAGAACAGGTTCAACGAAACTATTAAACTTAGTTTAAAATTTAAGAGAGGCAAAAAGCATTGACGATCCAATTCACCCACCTCTTGTATTCAGTATAGTCTAAACTATCAATTGGTATAAGAACAGGTTCTCATAACTAGGCTAACACGTATGAGAGATCCTTGAAATGAATGCACCACTAGGACTATTAGAGAGTCAATCCATCACTAGTTCTGCACTGTTTTACACTCAGAACTATGAGCCCGTCTGGGTGAGCTTATAATATAATTAATAAATATTTAGTAACTTAAAAATTTATTGGCTTATAAGTCGTTATGTGCTTAAAAAAGCCAAAAGTGAGAAGTTAGGGATTTCCTAACTTCTCAAAAAGTGGCTTATAAGCCACTTTTGACTTATAAGCTACTTAAAATAAGCTGTTTACAAGCCCACCCATACAGGCTCTATAAGTGGCAGAAAATTCGTATGGAAATCATCTTACAAGCCGAAGACTATTAATTATTACAAATCATTATTGAAGGACCTATGGTTTCTATCAAAACTGATAGTACAGGCAATGAGGTACCAAAATCTGAATATGAATTTAATAAAGATGATCTCAAAATGCTTAGCAAGAATGCAAAAGCAATCAAAATATTTTGGTCTTTGACCTAATGATTCAACCGAATCCCTGATGCACCACTGCCAAAGAAATTTGGAGTTCTCTAAAGTTAGCTTATGAAGGTAATCTGCATACTTATGAAATTCGGGAGAACGCTTAATTGAGGATGAAAAAATGAAGGGACGACATTCTACAGACTGTTCCAATAGGTATCAGAAATCATCCAACAAAGATTTCAAAAAAGTCATGACTGCACTCTTGGGAGACTCTTGGACTAGTGAAGAATCAGAAGGTGAAGATAAAAGTGATGAATTTGCTTTGATGGCCAAAAGTGACTCCGAATCAAAGCATGAATCCTCAAAGGTTCTTACTCAACTTAAAGAAAAAATTTATTGCTAATACAAAAATAAGATAGTTGATCTTTTTCTTTCCCTAATACATGAGTTATAAGATATGAATACTGAGAGAAATGAGTTAGCTACTATAGTATCAAGTTTGAAATCTGATTGCATATGTTTGCAAAAAAAAATAAAACCAAACTTCTAAAGGCTAAGAACGCGCTCAAAAAGGAAATTTTTAAATTGGATGGAAATGTTTCAGCTCTGAAGGCTGAAATTCATGACTTACAAAATCTCTACCTATGAGCAAAAACCAAGTTAATGTTGATCAAATTAGTCTTGAATCTGATCTAAATACTCTGAAAGAGGAGTTAATTAATGAAGTTGAAAAGAACAAAGAGCTTCAAGAAAATTTGAAAATATTAACAATGAACTTGCTACAATAAGAAAGAGGCACATGTCCAATGAAGCTTTAATTTGGCTAAATGAACATCAAAGTAGGAACCATAGTTGTCAGGGGTACAAAACCGATCACGTTAAATGTGATATCAATAGAACATATGTTAATTTACCTGAATATTACTTATTTACTCATTATCTTCCCTTTTTCTAAAATGCCTGAGTTGCCTGCTTAGCGAACGTATAAAATGGACCGCAGTTGGAAAAACACATGTCACTATAGGTATGAATGCTTAGCTATAATCAAGGTTCTTGAGAAAAATGAAAATATAGTTAAAATGGGTTAGAAGAGATATAATATTTCATACTTTTCAAAGAAAGAGACCCAAAAAGGCTTGGGTTCCTAAGTCAAATGCTTATAGTCCAGTTTTGCCGGCTAATATTAGAGGAGCAACCAATTATGGTACTTGGATAGTGATTGCTCAAAGCTAATTATTGGAGTAAAATCAAAATCCTCTCACTTAAAGCCTTCAATGTAGGGAGTGTGGCACTTGGCGAAGGTAAGAAAGGTAAACTATAAATTGATATAGACAAGAAAGGTAAGTCACTCTCCCACTCATTATTGATCGATCTTTTAATACTAATTTGTTGAATATTCCATGTTACTATGAAAACAAAGTTGAAATTTCGTTAGTGGTTGTAAAATTGTGAGTGAAAAGTTTGGAGAAGTTGTGTTTGAAAAATGTTTCGTTTGAGTATATTTTATGATGGTCCTTTCTTTTGTCATAAGTTTTAGGTCTTGCCAGTTTGTCAAATACTTAGGTACAAAGGATATTTTTTACTAGACCTCCTTCAATTAGATCCAAAGTTGACAGGGTGATTGAAGAGAGTGTTCATGTGATTTTTGATGATCAATCTAATCCTTTAACTAAAAAGAATGTGCAGGATGATGAGGCTTTTGATATTTGTCTTAGTCAAGCTTTAAGTGAGAAAGATGCCACAAATATCCAGTCCGAAGGAATATGTCTCGAAACAGGTCCTTCTGAACCTGGGCACAATCTCGAACAATCAGAGGAAAGAACAAAAGGAATAGAACTTGCTGAAACTATTCAATCCCTACTTTAAATCTTGAGCAGAATGATTAACATAAGGATTTCCACACATCAACTCAATACTAATCCTTACAAGTATAAAGCTCACATCCTCTAAATTTCAGTAGGTATGATTTTGATTTTTAGGTGTGTTAATGTCAGTATTGTTGAGTTCTTGGTTGAGCAATATAGCACTACATGTATGTCATTCTTTTTAGTTCTTGTTTAGTTGGGCAAAATGAATTGCTTATTTTTACTAAAGCACTAAGTGTAGTATATCTTGAGGAAGAAAAATTGGATCTAGACATGATTATAGTTACTTGAGTGCATGGTGTATTATTTTTTTCCCAGTGATTGGCTAGGAGGTATCATTCTTCGGCCTCTATCAATGCAAAAATTTAAAAATAAAAAAAGTGTCTAAATCAATTCTTGTGTTGTAACATGCATGCTTTCATGTCATGAGTTTCATATTTTCTTCCGTACATATCTAATGATATTGCCCTTATTGTCCTTGATTGATTCATAATTTTGAAAGCATGTAAGAGGAGATGAATAAGATTTTAAGTTGTTCCAAATCTGTACTTCCAAAATATGGCTTGTGCATATGTTTGTCCATCAGCACTCCTCATAACCAGCCAATATCCGCCTTTGTCAAAAGCTATCATCACTCAAAACCAAAGAAAAAAAAAGGAGCATGTCCTTCCATTAACCTAGAAGAACTTCCAAAGGGAAAAGTTGCAAATGTAAAAATAATAGGAGCTAATCGAATTTGGATGATATGTAGGAGCATAAGGTTGAGGTGGGACAAATTTTTATTTTTTTTAAAAAAGAAACTTAAACAAAAAGGGAGAAAAGTTACAAAAAACAAAAAAGAAGAAGAAAAATAATGAAAAAAGCCGTGTTTCGATAAGTGTGATAATTAATTATGTGAAGGTGATGTTTGATGTAAAAAAATTTAAGACAAGTGTTACAGATCTCTTGTTAAGACTTATTAGACTACGAGAGCCAAACTTGTGAGGGTCATGAGATTTCTACAAAAAAGATGGAACATGTGACACACCTCCAGATCATTGAGGACATGTCCTAAATAAAATAGTATATAGGTCGAAGATTAGGGTAGAATGTGAGAAGATATATAGAAAAATGAGTTCCTATCATATTACCAATAATATTAGTCTTATACATAGTATTTTATATTATTCTTTGCCTTTATTGCTATTATTATTTTGCTTACTCCGATTATCTTTAGTTTTTAAGGATGCGAGTACTTTCTATTCCTTGGTTTTCATCTCTTTTCTTCAAACATGTTTTTAGGAAAAAATACTTTCTTGAGCTAATGGTCTATCAGAAACAACTCTCCTACGCTATCAAAGTGGGAATAAGGTCTGCGTACATTTTCATCCTCTCTATACTATAACTTTCAGATTATACTAGGTGCATTGTGTTGTTGTACTATATGATAACACGCGTACTTATTTATTGAATATGCACCCAAAATCTTCATGGATGCCGCTTGTTATAATGAAAATTTTAAACGAACGGACAAAATCATTTTCCTTGTTAAGTTTGACCAATGAAATTTTGTCTCATTCGAGATGATATTGAATTTGTTCATGTAACGCATGTCATGTCGATGTAATTAGGCCATTCAAACCTCATTATATCCGATTACTTTTGAACAGAAAAATGTTAATCTATCTTACAAAATGCTTTCAAGAAAGTGATTATGATGTTAATGAAGGATTGTTTATGTTTAGATACATGAATCATTCATGTTATACCTAAAAGACGTGTGTAGAAATTTAAGAGAAAACTACAAGTTAGTTTCAAGTCATCCACTTATATAGAAAAGTTATGTTTTATTTATTTGATGTGACAACAGAACACCTTAAATAAACTTTTCACTAAAATTATTTACTTATATTATGACATCTCAGTAGTAATTATTTATAAATTTTTCATGTTTAACCAAAACACTGATTTGCTTAAGTTATTAGAAAATATTTATTTATTTTTTCGTTTTCTCGGCACCAAGTTTCTAGATTTATCTCAAAGTAAATACAATAAAAAATAACGAATTTTATTAAATGGTTACTGTACAATTATTATGTCTATACTTGTTGGCATGTTGCAAACGACGGAAAAGTGATACAAAGAAGTTGGAGACCCATAATTAATTTATGGGTGAAAATTATTTTGACCCTAAGTTTGGTTTAAAAATCAAATGCCCCCTCAACTATAAAAATAATCATTCTCTCCCTTTATCCTATACAATGTCTACTTTTTTCCTTGGCATTTACAATGCCCCATCTATGTGATTAATTTTTATGTATGATTTTTCCAATCAAAATATTTTACCTATAAATTAAATAATATACATCTTATTAGAGCAATTTAAGTTCACTAATATTATTAATATGTTTAATTATGAATTTTTCAAAAGTATGTTCACCTTCATTCTCTATCATGTATACATATTTTTTAGTTATCATCAATGAAATAAAGGCGGCGGACACAAAAACTAGAAGTTAAGTGTGCCACTATTTATAATATAAGAAGAAGAAAAAGATACAAGTAATTGCAGGCATTTTCAACCAATGCACTCAAAGATAATTTTGTTCTATAGGTGCCACCTTAATATATATGTCTACTTTCAAAAGAATCAACACATAAATATAGAAATTTTGGCCATGTTGGTGGGTGCCAATGCACCCTAGTCCATCATGTGGATCCGCTTCTACGATGAAATCTACATTATCATGTAAAATTCATTTAAGATAAATGAATAATATTTTAGATTTATATCAAATCTACCGCTATTCAAAATATTTTTTACTTGTACTTCATGCATTAGAATTTTATTTTCTATTGTGTAATAGATTGACTTTGAGTTTTTATTTTTATTAATAAAGTACTAATTTAAGTAAAATTATTTCAACAATTTATTCTTTATTTAATTAATGATCATTAACTCATATGCTTTCATTATTATTCACTTTTCTTTTCTTTTGATTATAATAATTATTTGTTATATAGGTATAACATTGAAAAAATATATCATGATATTAAAAAAAAAGAAAGATAATACAAAGGTTTGATAATCTAGGAGTAAAATAAGAATTTTTGAAAGTTCATTGAGATAAAGGGGCAAAATAATTATTGTTCATAGTTGAGGGGAGTTAGATTTTTAAACCAAAGTTGAGGGTGTAAATGATTTTAACCCATTAATGTATTGATTAAATGTAAAAAAAATTAGTTTTTCTTCATCTAGAAACATGCCCTTTACTAACTCATTAGAGAACAAATTAGGAGTTGATAAACAACTAATAATACAATATATATATATATATATATATATATATATATATATATATATATATATATACACACACATATCTATATATATATTAAAAGGCATGTAGTAGCCTATAATAATTAGCCAAGTGTCAAAGTAGTAGGAAGCCATATGTAAATTTTAGGTAAAATAGTTAGCTTTGGTTAGGTTAGTTATTTTAGGGAAGTTATGTTTAAATTATTCAAAGTAAAATATAAAATTTAAAAATCCGAATTTAATTGCAATGTTAAGAAGTTTTGAATTTGTAAATAAAAATATTAAACGTATTCTTTAAAACATTGATTTTATACCCATAAAATTGAGAAACTGTCCGTTTTTATGTATTTATACTCCTACATTTATCCAAATATCTGGAAAAAAAAATACGAATTTTAGATGTAAATTTAGAAAGACTAGGAGACTTTACAAAAAGATCAATAGATAACATTTATAACTTCGGCAACAAAGAAGTAACAGATAAAATTAACTTCGGGCAATAAAGAAGTAACAATTCAATTCAATTAAAAGATAAATTCAATTTAGCAATTTAGCAAAACTTATCGAGGAGATAACCACGAATTTTACTTATTGAAGTTTGTATTTATCCAAAAAAAAAACGTGAAGAATAAAGAAATTAAAACTATATACCTTCTTCTTTTTTTCATTTACTTTAAAAAGTGGTGGTTTAATAACTACCTAAATTTAAAAAGATAGAAACTGATATCCACATGAGACGTGTGGGAGACGTGGGAGTTACATACAAAGTTGGATAACCCCATTTTAAATTTGGGTAGTTACTTAATAAAGTATTCTCTATTTGTTCAGGAAGAAGCAGTAGAAAAAAACATGAGTCATGTATGCATTACTATTTTGCACGAAAATGTACTTTTTTTGGTGGACGATTTACATCTCTATGAATTATCTTACAGAACATCCGTGTCTCTCAGGTATATGATTTTCTATCCTTTTTTCATTTTCAGATTTGGTGGTTCCTTCATAATTACCTTTTATGAATATATTCTGATTTTTACTAGCAAGAAACGGACTGCTTATTCTTCTTTTTTGCACTTGAAGTATGTACTGTTTTGGATGGAATATAATATTTCCTTTTACCTTCTTTCCATCAAATTACAAAATTAATGTATATATTTAGATATGTTGTGTTGGCAAAAGTGTTAAACTTCTTTGATACGTTGATCATGTCCATTTGATGCTAATTCCAGGGAGAATACTAAGGTAATTTTGAAACATTTCTCGGTCTTTCAAAATGATTTCGATATTTAGATGGTATTTAAGTTACTGTCTAATTCTGGGCAGTCATGATTTCTTTGTTATTCATCCTGCTAAACTTATTAAGTCCAGAAATTTTCTGAGGTAAAGATGATGATTATATTTTATATGTTTTAATGTGTTTTATTGTTTTGAAACTCATTGAGCTCCAAGTATTAAGTCCATAGCGAGGATATCAGTGAAGAAAAAAACAAAAAATGTGAAATGAGTTTGTCTACATGGCATTAGGGTCACAAGTCTCTTTTCAATCTTTTTATTATTAGGTACAAAATGTTATAATTTTGCTTTCTTCTGTAATCCCATAACCCCTATTGCTCCAAGTTGTGGTATCTTTTGTCATTCATGTTTGAGAAAATCTAAGTTGTCGTCAAACAGAACTCCAAGGTATTCATATATATTATATTTGGTTTGTCTGGATATTTATAATTTTGACTAATCTAAATATTAGCGCCTTCGATCCAACAAGTATTTATTCATCTTTTTCATATTCATTTGATAAATAGAATCATTTTATTTGTTCAATAAGAAAATAGTTGGTGAAACTGATTTATATGATGTATGTGGTTGATAGAATCAAAAGCACGTCAGTGAAGCTAAGATCAATTATCTCATCTTGGGGCTTTAATTATTGAATACTAAAACATAGAACATAAACCACAACTCTCCAACCAATATGTGTGTGATGGGCTGATGGCTGTTGAAAATTTTCAACTTGATATTCTTGCTTATATTTCCTGAAAATTTGCTATCTGGGATAGTGCAAAATCCAACTACATTTTGCTTATACCCTTTCACTTTATCAACTTCAATGATCTTTCTGCTTAGAAGTTTCAGAATATAAAATTTTGGACCTAATTTTTTAAGGCTAACACCTTTTTTCCTATAGTCCACGTAAATACCGTCTGATACTAACTACTATATCTTCATGCATTGCAGATTGATAAAGCCAAATAAAGCAACAAATGGAGCCATGCAATCTGACCTTTTAATCAACAAATTTAAGCGGTTATGCATACAATTGGTGAATTCATAGAAACTTTAATGGTTTGTTGATGTTAATTGGGCAGTATTTCAATCAAGCATGACGTTCACTTCCAGATAGGGCAATTGATTTGATTTACTATTATTTCCATTTAGGTGTTAGTCAGCCATTTCAATGATGAAACCGCAACCATGGATGGTCTTGAATACCCGGTAATATCATACATTCATAGATATAAAAGTACAAAATTGAGAACTGTTTTTATCCCTTTTCGGGGAATTAAGGTATCTTATCAGCACTAATCATTCACGTCTTGAGTTGTATCTATCTTCAATGGAAAAAGAGAATTCAAGGGAGGGAGTTGTTAGATCTTTGGAGACCAAAAACTAGAACATATAATGGCCAACAAAATTTCAGTTTCTCTATGATTTTTAATGATAGGTTGACTATGTTTGATTTTTGATGTTATATATGTACTGTCCAGCATTGAGTTTATTTACTTTTGCATCTTTCAGTATTTTCTATTTTGTCTTGGAAACAGCCATTTATGTTTGCATAAGGTTAGGCTGCGTACATTACACCCTTTGGGGTGAGGCCCTTCCCCGGACCCTGCAAACGCGGAATGCTTTGTGCACCGGGCTGCCCTTTGCACTTTTTTATAATGTAGACGCTTAAGATAAAGCTTAGAAATGTTGCTTTTGTTGTGCAATTAATTAAATGTTGAAAGTCGACCGAAATTTATGATTCTGGTACATGCAATTAAAGCATTGATGAATAATGTTGATGTAGTAGCATTTATGTGTCCGACAATGTAAAATGTTGGAAGAAATAAAAGAAAAAAGGTCTGGAGATTACAGAAATGAATTGCTAATTGACATTAAACTTCCATAAGTTTAAAAACTTTCATTGAATGCTCTTACAAACAGATTTGATCTGGACATCTTTTATGTCCCTAAAATGTGAATGAAAAAGTGCCAAGATGACCTTAGACATTAAAATTGTCATATAGAACAAATATGAGTTCGATGTCATTGATGAATAATCTTGGTGCATTAACGTCTTTATGCTGACAATGCGATATGTACATTAAAATTGTCATATAGAACAAATATGAGTTCGATGTCATTGATGAATAATCTTGGTGCATTAACGTCTTTATGCTGACAATGCGATATGTATAAAAAAAAATAAAAGACTTCAAAATAAATTTTTGGACGTTATAAAATCAATTGAATATTTGCTAATTGACCTTGAAGTTGCAAGTATGTATTTTGTATCGTCTGGAATACCAACTTACACGGGTATTATGCTTTCATGTATAAATTCTATGTTATTATAAATTAATTACATCTATGAATTTTTTTAGGGTTCAAAAACCAATTTTTGTTTATAGAAACATAAGAATCCATAAATTACTAAAACACATACCAGACTTACTAGAAAAAGTCAATCTTCAAATTTATATGATGGGACTATATACTAAAATTAGTCATTCAATGTTTAGTTAATCCACTTCCATGTATAAAGCATAAAATTAAGACTCATGCATTCTATAAAATGTGTTGTAAAAAAAGTCAATAATATTTTAAGATGTACGCAAGAAATATAGAGGGGAGATGAAGCTTTGCTAATTCACTTTTTAGTATTCAAGTATGTCATTCATTAGTGAAAAATATCTCAATGTACAGCATGAAAGATAATCCAAATGTACACGTAACATACAAAGGGGATGTAAAGAAGAGGATGTAAATGAACATCCACATTTAAGTCGTAATGCAATTTAATTGGTGAACTTACGTAATTCGTTATTTACAAGTCATGGTTTAATATATTGAACAGTATTTCAATAAAGCAAGTCGTTGACTTTATAACTACTTTGATGTATTATCCTTGAAGCCACGACAAATAATACACATTCTTGGGACATTGCAATACAAAATTATGAAGTCTTATTTAGAGAAATATGATACATTATTTGAAAGATATTCATTTGGTTATAGTCTATTCTTATATTTTCTGAATCGTGTTATATTATTTAAGGTTGTTTTCATCATAATTATTATGATATTTCACTCATTCATAAGTTATTCTATGATTGTATCATTCGATTTGATTCCTTTAATTTTATAAAGACAATTAGGATTTTAATTTTGTCCGCACATATATTTCACAATCAGATTAAGAGTAACATTCGTTAATATTATCCGCGCATCGCGCGGGTACTATACTAGTACTATAAAGCTATGTCCGTGCAAATTGCACGGGTCCAACATGGTTAATTCGGTTTTCTAGTTTAGGTTCTAACAACATTCTAGTTGTCATTGTATTACGGCAGCAAATACAGAAGGTATTATATGTACCATCACATAAGTTACAATTATTACACAAAGTGGAGTACTTCAAACACTAAATATACATTATAATGTTAATATGAATGCAAGTTCAATCCATTTCAAACCATCTCCCACTTGAAATCTCAAATACACGTGTAATAGAAATCTTAGAGGATGAAGAGTTGAACTTTTTCCTAGTAACCTGCAAACAAAATTTACAAAGCCGGCTTTAAACATCCATAGGGCATTGAATTTGCTCTGTCTAAAAACTTGTGAATGACAAATTAGATTTTCAAAACTGAAAAAGAACTTAGACTGAAAACTAAATTAGCACATGTAACATTGTTAAGTCACCATGTTGCCATGAAAATAAACCACACCGTGCTAATATACATAAAAAGCTGGATTAAGTACCACTTCTTCTAGCAGTATAATAACATAAAATGCAAATTATCTCTATTATCTTATGCTCTTCACAACCATCTTTCAGTAATAGATTTAACCAAAAAAAAAAAAAATACATCTAAATTTAAGTGAAGATGTATAGACTTCTTTGCTTTGAGAGTATCTCTAATTACTGTCAATCTTGATTATACATCAGTAGCTTTTAAGGCTACCATATCGGAAACAACAAATCAAATGTTTGACCTTCAAACACCTTCACCAGATGGCCGAGTTCTAGCGGTTCGATTTTCTTGTTTCAAGGCGTGATGTTAAAAGGTGCAGAAAACTTTAACAGAAGCCATTAAATTAGTTATCAGATTACGACACACCAGAAGATTAACTTTAAACCACGAACAAATTTTAAAAAAGGCAGAAGATAACAGAACACAAACAATATTTAAATTTTATTTAACCTTTTCAATGCACATCATATATCCAGCATCAAGAGTGTGGATATATAACATTAGGTTGAAATTCTTCGTCTCTCTTCTCAAACCACAACTTACATGGTAGCCATAACCAAAACTTCACTTTGCAGTTGCTCTTTTCTCCTTTGGTTCCTCTCACGCTCTTTCATTTATTCACATGTAAGAATCTCTTCTTGGGAATTTCCTTTATTTCTCTTGGATTTTCTTGGGTTACGAAAGCCTAGTCATATTAGACTTTAAGGTTATAGAGTAGTAAACATGGTACCTGATTTGCTCTTAAATTTTGTCTTTTACGTGCACATATCCTCACTTATTTACAGAACAACTATAGTTGAACCTTTTTTAAGTAGTAGAAGATAGAACTTAGTAAACAAACTTGAATAAAGTATTTTCAACCATAAAGAATATAGTCTCCATCTTAGAAATTCACGGAATGAGGAACCAATATTTTTTACAACATAGGACAATCAGAGTGTAAGAAGCTGCAACGATGGCGATAAAGAAGAGAATTAGGAAAAATCAATTACACTTAAGATGTCAATCTTTCATATGTTAAGACAAGAAAAACAGAGACCTCACTTGTTTTCAACTTTTTACCATCAACCATATCTTTTAGTTTGTTTATGTTTGTAGTAATCACACAGTAAAAGTAGGAGCAACCAGTTTTGCTCCTCACAAGGTACAAAAACAAGATAATTTATTTATCATTGGAACACTCAAGCTTACCAAAAGCAGGTCGTGCCAAGAACTATCTAGTGTAAAGTAGTTTGAAAAAATTCCCCGCTCCCTCGGCTCATCTATGAAGTCCTGCATTATTTTTGTTTTCCATCATTGTTATCCAAATAGTGTAAAATTGAAACAATTATTAAAAAACTATAAAGCTACTTCTATTTTCCCTTAAAAGACAGTTTTATTAGACAACAATTTTAAGTGAACACTGTTACAGGATTGCATCTGCCCTAATAAATATTGCTTACTAAAAAATCCAATAGAAGTAAATAATGTAATTGTTGAACTCATAAATGATAGATGAATATGTAGTAGAACATCAATGAAAAGTAAATAAAGTAATGATATACTAATTAGTTGTTCCAAGTATATTATTAAACATTTGGGATGGATCAACTAAGTCAAACAATAAGGTTAAAAAAGAGGGTAATTTAATGTATTCTAGCTCCTTATTTGTCATTTGTAAGTCGTTAACGTTGGTAAGCTATTATCCTGCTTACATCACACATGATATCACTTGCCTTCATACCTACAAAATACCATTTCAGCAAAATGGTAGCAATAGGCAAGGTTACCAACATAATGACATGCATGTGCCTCACACAAAGTAGTCACTGGAATGCTAAGGAATTGAGAAGTTCATCGCTTATGAAACAGCTCAAGCCCGCTAGTGATACTGTCCGCTCTGAGCCTAGGCCCGCACGATTTTAAAACGCGTCACTAAGGTCTAAGGCCAGTTAACTTATATACCCAGTCTCTCTCATGTGTTATGCCGATGGGGGACACTTAATCCTTAGCTGGGGTGTTACATACACCCCCTCTTATGGAGTCAGCGTCCTCGCTGAGGTTTGCCCCGCGTACCAGGATTCGCCTAGACTCACCACTGAAGTTTGCCCTGCGTACCGGGATTCGCCTAGACTCAGCCCTGAACTTTGACCCACATCGACAAGGCTGACACGGAGTGGCTCTGATACCATCTGTAATAGCCCAAGCCCGCTAGTGATACTGTCCGCTCTGAGCCTATGCCCGCACGGCTTTAAAACGCATCACTAGGGTTTAAGACTAGTTAACTTATATACCCAACATCTCTCCTGTGTTATGCCGATGTGAGACACTTAACCTTTAGTTGGGGTGTTACAGCTTACCTCTCAAAATAGTCACCCAAAGATCACTGTTGAGCGAGTCATTCCGGTTGATTAAAAACAGTGAAATCGAAATCGGAGAACTTTCAAATATTTGGTCCATCTGTGAAACAAAAGGTCTATTGAATTCTTAAAAACCCGATTTCGAACTCGTGTTAAAATCTCAAATTCCTTAATGAAAATATTAAGTAAAGAAATTACCTTAAATGCAATACTTGAGGAAAGTAAAAAATGACCGCAAAAGTGTGAGATGAAAGAGAGGGAGGCGTGCATAGAACACACCAGAGGATGAAAACATAGAGCAGTAGCAAGAGTGCGTGGATGTTTCTATCAAAGGATGTACAAAGAGGACACACATTTGTTTTGACAGGCAAAACAGGGGGTTCAATAGCTCTCCATATGACAGCTGGACTCAAGGGAAATTTTCGGATATACCGCTACTTGTCTCTAACTTCATAGTACAATTTCAGCTGCTTTTCGTTCAACTGTTTAATGTTGTGTTCGTCCCTCTCTTAATATATACACACATGCACACATACTTAACCGTCCGAATACTTTGTATAGAAAGTTGATAAGCAATAATAATGGAAAAATACATAAAGTCCCCCTCAAACTATTGCTTTTTTTTTTTCAAAATGACACTTCAACTTTGCAAGGATCCTATTGCCCCCCTTAAACAATTTACAAATGGTATTAATATCCCTTTCTCAGACTAACTCAAGTTTTAACAAAGGGACTGACTGACACAGTCAAATCATTGCTTATTACGTGTCAAATGATAAAAATATTAAAATTAAGGAGAAATTCTATGAATTCCTTTTATAAAAATATACGCAACACCCCCCCCCCCCCCCCCCCCCCGCCTCCCTTTTATTTCTTCCCCGTAACGTAATAGACCCTCTTCTTCACAGTCTCTTTGTCTTCACCGGCATCCATTGAAAAACACAATCAGGACACACCCATTCTGTTAGAAAAATATTTGGGGAGGAAGGAACACCACTCTCAAGTCAATCAAAAACTCTTTGAAGACAACTAGAGGAAGTAGTTCTTCTTAACTTCACTCTATTGCTCACAATATCTCTTTCTTGAAGACATGTGAGGAAATAGTTCTTTCTTAATCTCACTCAACTTGCTCCACTTTCTCTCTTATGAAGACACAAGTGAGGGAAAGGTTCTTCTTTATTCCACTCAACTTGGCTTACTCAAATGGCTAGGAATACATAGCTATTTATAGGAGAACTTTTTCATGTATCTAGTCTAGTGTATATGTAAACACAATAATTAAGTCCACACCTTACATCTTTCAAGGTACATGGATGACACCAATACATAAAGGAATTCACACTCTAATATATGTACTAAATTAATATTCTAGTTCATGAACTAATGTAAACAAATGTATACAAATATAAACTAATGTGAATTAATGGAAACAAGTTTATTTTGTCCACATAAAGTGCATGTTCACCATCTTTAGCAATCTTTACATAAAGTGCATGTTCATGTGGACACTTTGAAAAATCATTTGCTTGGAAATATTTGTCAAGTGTACTATTCCAAGCCCGTGGGGTGCTTCAAGCCATAAAGAACCTTCTTCAATTTCAATACTTAATTTTCATGTCTTTCAATCTTATACTCAAAGGTTGATCTATGTAAACTTCTTCCTCCAAAATACCATTCAAGAAAGCCGACTTCACATCCATTTGGTGGATTTTTCATTGATTTTGAGCTACAAACGAAACAATAAAACGAATTGTTTTCAAACGAGAAACTGGTGAAAATACCTTATCATAGTCAACACCGGCCTTTTTCTTGTACCCCTTTGCAACTAATCTTGCTTTGTACCTTTCCACCTCTCCCTTGGAATTTTTCTTCAACTTGTATACCCATTTGAAACCAATGGTGCGTTTGCCTTTTGGAAGTGTACCCAACTCTCAAGTATCATTCTTCTTGATTGCCTTGATTTCTTCATCCATGGCATCTCTCTATTTAGCATTTTGGTCAGCATCTTCATAATTTAAAAGCTCACTATCCACCAACAAATAAAAATGAATCACTTCCGTATTTTCGTACAAGTCACGAAAATTTCTAGTCTTCTGAGGTACTTCACTTGAATAACTTGGACTTGACTCATCTTCTTCTTGAACTTGTGCTGGAGGTGTTGAGGGTGGTGTGATAGGCTGCTCCACAACTTCTTCATCATCATCTTCATCAAAGAAATGACTAAAAGAGTAATGTTGCTCTTTAGCTTTCCATTCCCAAGCATTCTCTTCATCAAATTTTACATCTTTACTTATGGTGACCTTGCCATTTCTTGGGTTATATAATTTATAACCTTTAGAATTTTGATCATAACCAATAAAAACATACCTCTCACTTTTATCATCAAGCCTGGACCTCTTCTTATCCGGCACATGTGCATAGGCAATGCTCCAAAAAACTCACAAATGAGCAACTTTTGGCTTGAAACCGCTCCAAGCCTCTTGAGGTGTTTTGTCATGAACACTCTTGGTGTGACACCGATTTGACAAATACATTGCACAAGCAACAACTTCAGCCCAAAGCTCCTTTTGTACATTTTTGCTCTTCAACATACTCCGTGCCATGTTGAGAATAGTCCGATTCTTTCTTTCCACGACGGTATTTTGCTGTGGTGATCTTGGAACAGTAAAAAAGTGACGCATTTAATTTTTTTCACAAAAAGTCTTGAATTCATTTGAAGTGAATTCTCCACTATTATCGGACCGCAATAACTTTACTTGATTGCTACTTTATTTCTCCACCATGCACTTGAATTATTTGAAAGTATCAAACACCTCCGATTTTACCTTCAAAAAATACACCCAAGTTTTCCTAGAAAAATCATCAATGAAAAGTAAAAAATAATTACTTTTACCAAGTTAAGATGGCTTGATTGGTCCGCACACATCCATGTGAATAAACTTCAATGGGCATCAGACTCTAGTCTAAGGCTCTTTAGGAAAGCTTTTTTTTGCTTGCTTTTGAAAGAGCCATCCTTCACAAAGCTGGCTCGGATGATCAATTTTTGGCAATCCTTTCACCATGCTCTCCTTCTTCATCAACTTTAAACTATTAAAATTTATATGACCAAATCTCATATGCCAAAGCCACGATGAATCTTTGGCACATGATAGCAAGCACCTTGGAACATCACTTTGAAGATTCAAAATAAATATTTTATTATTAGCCATAGGTACTTTGGCTAACAATCTCCCATATTCATCTCTCATAAACAACTTTTTATCTTTCAAATGAATATCATAATTTTTCTCCAAAAGTTATCCCAAACTTAAAATATCACTTTTCATCTCCAGTACATACAAAAAATTAGAAATTAATTGGTGACTACCATCTTTCAATTGAATTAAAATCGTATCTTTTCCTTTGATTTTAACCCGTGAAGAATCTCCAAAAGTGGTGTTGCCACCATTCAATTCTTCAAGCTCCACAAATAAATTTTTTTTCCCACGAATATGGCTACTTGCACTGGAGTCAAGGTACCATTGATTTCTTTCTACACTTTCTTCTCCTTTGTAAGCAAGAAATAAAGTGTCATCTCCATCTTCAGTTTTGCTCTCCACAAAATTATTTTTCTCCTCTACATTATTTTTGCATTCCCAGAAAAAATGACCAAATTTATGACAAGTATAACATTCAATATTAGACTTATCATACCTTCCTTGATTTTGCCTCCATCTTCTACCTCTTCCACGACCTCTTCCTTAGTCAGAGTCTTAGTTTTTATTCTCTTTGATTGGTGGTTGGCTACTACCTCTTCCTATTCCACCATGACCTTGTCCACTTCCACGACCTCTTTGTTGCGAGCCACGCCTATCATCTTTCTCCTTGAAAGAAAGTTTTACTTGCAACGCTTGTTCAATCGATTCTTCTTTTAGTTTCTTCAACTTTTCTTCATGTGCTTGCAAAGAACCCATGAGTTCTTCAATGGTCATGGTGTCCAAATCTTTGGACACTTCAATAGCAACAACAATATAATTAAATTTTGAATCAAGGGATCGTAGTATTTTTGCAACGACCCTATCATCACTCAAGTCTTTACCTTATCTCTTCATTTGATTGACAATAACCAAAATTCTTGAAGTATAATTCGAAACGGAGTCGGGTTCTTTCATATGCAATGATTCAAACTCACTTCTTAAGGTTTGGAGACGAACTCTTTTAACTTTATCCAAATCTTTAAAGGAAGTTTGAAGAATCTCTGATGCAGCCCAAAGTGCTGATCACGGACTCGACAATCAACCGAAGGCAGTGACTGATCAACCGAGGAGACTTCAACCGAAGGCAGTGACTGATCAACCGAGGAGACCAATCACTCGAAGCCAAGCCAAGCTGCTCCATGACATGCACATCCAGCTGGCTATGTCGGGAGGAAGCATGTGTTCGGAAGAAGAATTGCAAAGTGTTGAAACTGAGGGCTTCATCGTAAATTTGAGCCCGAGGACAGTTACCGAACAGCAGCTCTTGGCACCGGGCAGCGCAGAGCTGAACACAAGATCATGTGTTCGAAGCTAAGTCAGCGCCCGATGACGAATGTGTTCGAGCAGACAATCGAGAACCGAAGCCAGGCTCACCGAAGTCAAGGCTGCCGAACACATTTCAACTCAGCCCTGCGTGGCCTATTTCTATTGGTCGACTGTGACCCTTTTACTAGTTTACCCTTAGTATTTCCTATAAAAACCTTGTTTCCTTTCATTGTGAGTAGCTAGTTTTTGGATATTAAAATTGAATGAAAGTGCCGAGCACATTTATTGTCTCCGTCGTGAGCAAACCCCTGTGAGGGCTTTTATGGACTTGTGGCTTTCGGTGAATCCGATTGAACATTCCTCTTTGATCATTCAGTTTGCAAGAGGCAATGTTCTCTTGAGGATTGTTGCATAGTTAGGGTGATTCTTGTGTCCCTTTCGATCGAGCTTTGAGACAAGTTCCTCACTGTTCCTTCGAAAGAAGCAAGTTTTGTCTTGCTTCTATCTTTTACCTTTCTTGTTATCTTCCGCGTTTGTGCTTAGCAACACCTTCGGGTTTGCCTTGCACCATCTTGGTATCAGAGCACGGTTTGGACTTGTTTCTACAACCCTAAATCCTGTTCAAGTTATCTTTATTTTCGTGCGTTTGTGTCTTTGTTTTCCGTTTTGTGTTCTTGATTTGGTTCTGTTACTGTTGGTGTTATCTTACAAAAAAAAAAAAAAAAGTGTTAAAAGAAAAATTCGAATATTGTGTTTGATTGTTGGTTGTTTGGGAAAAACAATCATTGATTCTTGATCACCATTGTTTCCTGGTTCCAACAAGTACCCGACGTACTGATTTCGTGACTAGGGTTTCTTGGTGAAATTTTGGACTGTTTTGAGCTTTAATGGTGGCTGGAATTTGAACCCATCGTGTTTGGATGAAACCGATGAAGATTGGTGGTTCTTGAGTGATTTGGGTTTGTTTGTTGCTTAAAACTTGAAGTTCTGTGTTGAATTCGTTGTCCGTACGTCGGAAAATTGTTACAGTTGTAACAAGTGTACGACGCGAACGAGCTGGGTCTTAGCTCGAAGAACTTGAACTGAATTCCTCCGAAGCTGTTGAAATTGGAGTTGAAAGAGCAACCCAAATCTGTTGAAATTTGTGGGCAGTGAACCGAAGTCGATTCATCCGTACACCGGAGCAAAGGTCACTGTTCCATTTTAGAAGAAGGGGTAAAGTTTGAACATCAAAACCCCAGGTGAAAAGTTGTCAGCTGGAGAAAAGGAAAGTGGATAAGGTAAAACCCTATCCGTACCAAGGAGGGACCACTCTTGTACGGACAGAGTTGGTGTGATCGAAAAAGATTCCAAAAAGGAATCAAAGGGTAGATTCTCCTAGGTTCTCACTTTCTTTTGTGACAAAATTTCTAGTTGGTGGATCTTTTGAGTAATTTTCCTACTCGAGGTCGTACTAACTCATTTAAGCTGATAGGAACTTGTGCGAAGGGGTGACCGAAGTCCAAACTTTCGTAGAAATTCTTTTGACTCCCCGAGCTCAGTTAAAAAGCGTCCGTTCCATCGAGTCGACATCACTTCACTCTTCCCGAAGAGACAGTGACTATTGTCGAACTTGAAGGATCTTAGAGGACAGATCAATTGGACGAGCCACTGTTAACAAGTTCTTGAGTGACCAAAAACCGAACCCATAAATTGAGTGGACCCGAGTGCCACCCATCAAAGGTGAGGGAGTGTGTGAGGTGATTTCTAACCTTAACATTTGTTTGGTCTTTGACTTGTGCAGGTACCATGGCTGGAAATGGAGGCGAAGGAAAAGGTATTGAAAGGCCCGAAGTGTCGTTAGCCGATCTCATGGCTGCGATACAAGGAATCAGTGCCGACGTGAGAGGAGTGAGTGTTCGAGTAGCTCAACTCGAACAAGGAAGCGCGTCCGTGGCCGTGAATGGGTCCGGCGCTGGAACGAGCCAATCCACTCCGATGAAACCTGATCTGTATGCTGAGCTTGTTCGACAACATCAGTTGACGAGTGAAGCAATTCGAAGAGAACTTAACTTGGGCAATCCCCAAGCGCAACAAAACTTGGGCAATCCCCAAGCTGGAAGTCAAAACTTGGGCAGTCCCCGAGGAGAGAGGTTACCACTTCCAAGGGCCCGAAGAGACCTTGGCACTGTAACCGAAGAGGCTGATGAAGAGGAATTTCCCGAGGACGAATATGAGCGCCGAGGACGTGGAAATTTCCGAGGTCGAGGCCGAGGCGCAAATATTGGAAGAAATGTTGAGCGTGAGGCTGATGATCGAGATGATGAGTATCCCGAACAGGTTCGTGGTGTTCGAGACTCAAATCTGAACTGTGTCAAGATCACTATTCCATCCTTTAAAGGAACTAGTGATCCCGATGAGTATCTTGAATGGAAGCTTAAAATGAAGCGCATTTTTGAAACCAATGAGATGACTGATGAGAGAAAAGCTGCCCATGCCATTGCTTCGTTCGAAGCTTATGCATCTACTTGGTGGGAATCTGACAAGAGGCATAGACGAAGGAATGACTATCCCGAAGTCACTACCTGGCCACAGTTGATGAGAGCGATGGATGCTAAGTATTTGAGTGCCAAGTACAGACAAACTCAAATGCAAAAGTTATATGAGCTGAAACAAGGGTCCAAGTCAGTTCAAGAGTACCATGATGAATTTGAAAAGGTTCGATTGAATCTTGATCTGATCGAAGACGAGGAACAAGCCATTATCCGGTTTAAAAGTGGCTTGGCTCGGAAAGTGTGATCTCAGTTGAGACTCCACGTGTACCACACGTTGGCAGATTTGTTTGATGCTGCTACCGAAGCCGAAAAATTGGTTAAGAAAGAAAAGGCAAACCGGTATCGAGGAGTCACTACTACTTCTACTCCCTTGAACCGAGGAAAAGAATGGAAGAATCCTAACCAAACAAGTGCCAACGCTGTTCGAGATTCGAAGAGACCCTTCGAGAGAGGTGTGACCATTAGCCAACCAAGAGAAGTGGGAGGTAAAGTTCAACTAAACTCTCCTAGTGCTTCAAATATTCAGTGTCATAAATGCAAAGGTTATGGTCACATGGCAAAAGAGTGTCCAACTCGCAAAGTTATGCTTCTGCTCGAAGATGGAACCGTCCATGAGCAAGCGAGTGACACCGATGAGGAATTAATCGAGGAGGCTGACCGAGCTGAAGGTGATGATGATCATGAGGCTGCCGAAGCTGATCATCCGGAAATGTTTCTTGTGGTTCGAAGGAATTTGAGCTGCATGACTCTTGAAGAAGAGGACAACCAAAGAGAAAACCTCTTTCATGCCCGATGTCGAGTAAGAGGAAAGGTGTGTTCGATGATCATCGATTCTGGAAGCTGTGCAAATGTGGTGAGCCAAACTTTGGTTTCACAAATGGGATTACCTACGATGAAGCATCCTCACCCTTACAAATTACAATGGCTGAATGAGTGTGGAGAATTGAGGGTTGTCAAACAAGTGTGGATCAAGTTCAGAATCGGAGAGTATCAAGATGAAATGATATTCGATGTGGTGCCGATGCAAGCTTGTCATTTGCTATTGGGTCGACCGTGGCAATATGACCGAACAGTTGTTCACAATGACAGATCCAACAGTTACACTGTAAAGCTCGATGGGAAGAGTTTCATACTCAAGCCCTTGTCTCCGAAGCAAGTCACCGAGGACTATAAACGGATGAAAGAATTGAAAGAAGCGGCCAAAGCTAAGCTTCCGATGGGAGCAAAATTGATGGCCGAAGAGACAAACTCACCGACCGAAGAGAAAGGGATTTGTGCAATCATGCAACCCGGTGAGATCTTACGAGGCAACGACCACGGTCAGATGATGATTTGCCTCGTGCACAAGGGTATTCTTCTAAACTCTAATGATGATTTTTCTAACAATAACCCTTTGCCTAGCGCTGTACAAAGTGTTTTGCAGGACTTCGAGGACATGTTTCCCGAGGAAATGCCAGGTGGATTACCTCCGATGAGAGGAATCGAGCACCAAATTGACTTCGTACCGGGGTCTCAAATCCCCAACAAACCTGCATACCGGTGTAATCCCGAAGACACCAAAGAGCTCCAACGGCAGGTTGATGAGTTGCTGAACAAGGGCCTCGTTCGAGAGAGCTTGAGTCCTTGCGCCGTTCCAGTTATCCTTGTCCCAAAGAAAGATGGAACATGGCGAATGTGCGTTGACTGTAGAGCAGTCAACAAAATAACGGTAAAGTATCGTCATCCTATCCCTCGACTAGATGACATGCTAGATGAATTAAGTGGTTCTTCATGCTTTTCAAAGATTGACCTCAGGTCCGGTTACCATCAGATCCGAATGAAACCCGGAGACGAGTGGAAAACCGCATTCAAGACCAAATTCGGTCTCTATGAATGGTTGGTAATTCCATTTGGCTTATCCAATGCCCCGAGCACATTCATGCGATTGATGAACCATGTGCTCAAACCGTTCATAAACAAGTTCGTTGTCGTTTATTTCGATGACATACTTGTTTATAGTCGAACCATGGATGAACATGTCGAATACCTAAGGCTTGTGCTCGAAAGGCTTCGAGAAGAGAAGTTATATGCTAACTTCAAAAAGTGTGCCTTTGGTGTCGATCGTGTAGTCTTTCTAGGATTCGTTGTCAGTGTTAATGGTGTCGAAGTCGACGAATCAAAAGTCGAAGCCATCAAAGATTGGCCAACTCCAACCTCGGTATCACAAGTTCGTAGCTTCCATGGCTTAGCTAGCTTTTACCGAAGGTTTGTTCGTGACTTTAGCACCGTGGCAGCTCCTTTAACCGAGCTGGTTAAGAAAGACCATCCATTTGTGTGGGGAGAGTCCCAAGAAAGGGCTTTCCAAGAGTTGAAACGGAGGCTTTGTTCTGCCCCGTTGTTGCAACTCCCTGACTTCGGCAAAGCATTCGAGGTCGAGTGTGATGCGTCTGGAGTTGGGATCGGAGGAGTGCTGATGCAAAAATCGAAGCCAATCGCTTACTTTAGCGAAAATCTTAAGGGTGCAACTTTGAATTACTCAACCTATGATAAAGAGTTGTATGCCCTCGTTCGAGCACTCGCCCATTGGCAGCATTATTTGTGGCCTCGAGAATTTGTGATCAAAAGCGATCATGAGTCCTTGAAGCATCTCCGAGGACAGGAGAAATTGAACCGAAGACATGCCAAGTGGGTTGAATTCATTGAGAGCTTTCCCTATGTAATTCATTACAAAAAGGGGAAAGACAATGTTGTGTCCGATGCGCTATCAAGGAAATTTGCCTTAGGAACCACTCTCGCCTCTAGGCTCATGGGATTTGAAAGCATCAAGTCGATGTACGAAGACGATCCCAAGCTGAAATGCGTTCGAGACGCAATCTTGAGTGGCCGAAGAGTTGAGAAATATCAGTGGCACGATGGCTACCTCTTCAAGAATGGGAGGGTTTGTGTGCCAGTGTCATCGTGGAGAGAGCTCTTAGTTCGAGAAGCTTACTCCGGTGGACTGATGGGACACTTCGGTGTCGACAAAACTCTTGGTATCTTGACCGAGCAGTTCCATTGGCCCAAAATGCGACGAGATGTGGAGAAGCTTTGCAACGCTTGCCTCGCTTGCAAAAAAGCTAAATCGAAGTCCAACCCTCATGGTTTGTACACCCCGTTACCTGTGCCTGATCGACCTTGGATTGATATATCCATGGACTTTGTCTTGGGGTTACCGAGGTCAGGGGGAGGACATGATAGCATCTTCGTTGTGGTTGATCGATTTTCGAAAATGGCTCACTTTATTCCTTGCAAGAAGTGTGACGATGCACAGCATGTAGCTACATTGTTTGTTTCTAATGTGTTGAAATTGCATGGTGTACCTCGTACTATTGTGAGTGATCGAGACACAAAATTCTTGAGTCATTTTTGGAAGTGTCTATGGGGTGCCCTCGGCACCAAGCTACTATTCTCGACGTCTCACCATCCTCAGACTGATGGACAGACCGAGGTAGTTAACCGAACCCTTTGATCTTTGCTTCGAGCAATGACCAAAGGGAAGGTTGGAAACTAGGCTGATCGTTTGCCCATGATGGAGTTTGCATACAATCGAACGGTGCATCGAATGATTAACATGACCCCGTTCGAGTGTGTGTATGGCTTTAACCCTTTAATTCCACTTGATCTAACCCCATTGCCTCGAGAAGTTGTCATTGATTTTGTAGGTACTCACCGAGCCAAAGCTCTGCTCGAGTTGCATGCCAAGACGAAGAAGAACCTCGAGGAAGCCTATGCAAAGGTTGCCATGAAGAAAAACAAGGGGCGGAAAAAGTTGGAATTAAGGAAGGGAGATTGGGTTTGGGTTCACTTCCGAAAGGAACGATTCCCGAACCTAAGGAAGGGAAAATTGGCTCCTCGAGGGGATGGTCCATTTCAAGTGCTGAGCAAAATAAACAACAATGCTTATGTTATCGACCTCCCAGGTGAGTATAATGTATCCAACACCTTCAATGTTACTGATTTAACTCCTTGTGTTGTAGGCCAAGTATCGGAGACAGAGGATGAATCGATTTCGAGAACGAAATCTTCTCAAGAAGGGGAGGATGATGCAGCCCAAAGTGCTGATCACGGACTCGACAATCAACCGAAGGCAGTGACTGATCAACCGAGGAGACTTCAACCGAAGGCAGTGACTGATCAACCGAGGAGACCAATCACTCGAAACCAAGCCAAGCTGCTCCATGACATGCACATCCAGCTGGCTATGTCGGGAGGAAGCATGTGTTCGGAAGAAGAATTGCAAAGTGTTGAAACTGAGGGCTTCATCGTAAAATTTGAGCCCGAGGACAAAGTTACCGAACAGCAGCTCTTGGCACCGGGCAGCGCAGAGCCGAACACAACATCATGTGTTCGAAGCTAAGTCAGCGCCCGATGACGAATGTGTTCGAGCAGACAATCGAGAACCGAAGCCAGGCTCACCGAAGTCAAGGCTGCCGAACACATTTCAACTCAGCCCTGCGTGGCTTATTTCTATTGGTCGACTGTGACCCTTTTACTAGTTTACCCTTAGTATTTCCTATAAAAACCTTGTTTCCTTTCATTGTGAGTAGCTAGTTTTTGGATATTAAAATTGAATGAAAGTGCCGAGCACATTTCTTGTCTCCGTCGTGAGCAAACCCCTGTGAGGGCTTTTATGGACTTGTGGCTTTCGATGAATCCGATTGAACATTCCTCTTTGATCATTCAGTTTGCAAGAGGCAATGTTCTCTTGAGGATTGTTGCATAGTTAGGGTGATTCTTGTGTCCCTTTCGATCGAGCTTTGAGACAGGTTCCTCACTGTTCCTTCGAAAGAAGCAAGTTTTGTCTTGCTTCTATCTTTTACCTTTCTTGTTATCTTCCGTGTTTGTGCTTAGCAACACCTTCGGGTTTGCCTTGCACCAATCTCCCATGCTTGCTTGGAGGTGGTTGCATTTGCAACCTTCTCGAACATCTTGTCATCCAAACATTGATGGATGAGAGCGAGAGTCTTTTGATCTTTCTTTCTAAAGGCAGCATCATCCTCTGCTCCATCACCTCCAACATCCACCGATTCCCAAACATCATAGGCTCCAAGTAAGGCATTCAGCCGAATACACCAATTTCCGTACTTTTCTTTTGTGAGCATAGGAAGTTGGAATGGAGTTCCATTACTATTAGTCATCTTCTCTCTAAGTTTGATTGTCTCTTACACACACTGGCTCTGATACCAATTGTTAGAAAAATATTTGGGGAGGAAGCAAGACCACTCTCAAGTCAATCAAAATCTCTTTGAAGACAACTAGATGAAGTAGTTCTTCTTAACTTCACTCTATTCCTTATGTCACGACCCTTTTTTAACTTAAAAAAGAAGAAATATATATTTAAAAGGCTGTGACTAGGTGTTAAATAGGTACACTAATATTTAAGAGATTTTCGGAGTCGCCACTTGACAAGTTAAAGGAGTGCCAAGTCACCAAACTGGTGTACCTAGAACACCTATGACTCGTAAATAGTCTGCGTCAAAGTTCCGGGTAAGGATCTCGGTTGACTCTCGGGAAGGTGTTAGGAACCCTCGAGTCCTGTGCCGAGCACAGTTGCTTTTATTGACGCGTTTCGACCCGTTGAAAATTGTTTGTTTATTTTGCCTTTGTTTTATTTCTCTTTAATTTGCTATTAATTTTTTCCGTTCGAATGGAACTCGAATCGAGATATAATTGCGCAGGCACTTCACCCGAACAAAATCTTCCGACTTAAATTAGTTAAATTGTGCAGGCACTTCACCCGAACAAAACCTCCTGACTTAATAGAGTTCCGATGTGAACGATTGAATTACTTCCCAATTATATTTAATCTGGTGACATCCTGGCTGTTTACCTAATCGAGATTGCGAATCTGTCTATTTTAATATAAAATGAGCTATTGCAAATCTGTCTATTTTTAACTTGAAAAGAAAAGGAGCAGTGGACTGCTCTACTAAATAATAATGGGCCTCACCCACAAGTCACGATTTACGTTTCTTAAATGCTCAGGCTTGCCTACTCATTCTCATCTTGGAAAATTACTGCCTACGTCCTATTCTGCCTACTGATTTAAAATTATCCCTCTATGCAAGTTATTTCAGATTTGACCTAAGCTTTTAAAGTTAAGTTAATTAATTTTTCTTACAGATCTTGAACATGGCTACCTTCGAAAGAAATCATCAACCAACTCTCAATTTTATTACAATATGCAATAGCTGTTGTTAACTTAACTTAACATGGCCAAAACATACGTGTAGAGGCCCAACTTCACATTTTCAGGTTCTTTGCACTTTAGAAGAAAAAAAAGGACATAGAGCAGAAATAAAATAGAATACTTTTACAAAAACTAGATCTCAAGTTTAACATTTAATCTCATGCATATTCAAACTTTAAACCATGCTGAAGTAACATAAAAAAGTCAGAGGAGTTATTAAACCATGCTGAAATTACATAAAAGAGTCAAAGGATTTAGAGAATTTACCTAGTGAAGTAAAATTCCCAAACAAACCAAATGGACCACCAGCAAAGCCAGAACTACTAGCAACCCAGCAAAATACAGCAGCAACTTAGCAACATTAAACACACCTAACAGCTCCTTAGACCCTCACAAACAGCCATCGAAAGAAAACAAGCAGCCCTCCATTTTATCTCAAACTTGTACAACAATAACTCTTTGTTTCTCTCTGTTTTTCCACTCTCTTTCTCTCATATTTTCTAATATTTTTTTTTTATATTTTCTCAATCTTTCTCTCTTTACTCAAGCTTCTTCAGCCTTTTCTTTTTCCCTTTCAGATCTTAAAATTTTTAGAGTAGTAAGTAGTGTGATTTTTAAATGTTCCCCCCTACAATGAGAGACTAAAGGGGTCTTTAAATAGATGAGAAGGGTGGAGTAAAAGGTGAGTCAAAAGGACAAGGGTCACATGACTCTCTTTTACTTTTTAGAAAAAAATTAATTCTTCTTGGCATGCTAAGCTAGACAACAAAATTGTTAGGGGATCTTTATGCTTTAGGCTGCCACTTTCTTGTCTTTTTATTTGACTTTTACTCTCCTTTACTTCAATACCAATATCCTATTTTCAGATTTGGAACTTATGTTTTTCCTTAAAACTAAAACTTGACCAAACTTACTCAATATTTACTTCAGACTCTAAAACTTCAACTAAAATGACTTACCTATTGAGCTGATAAGCTAAATCCCAACTACTTGGCTCAAATGCAAGAATGGAACTCAAATCCCTATCCCAACATCTCCCAGATTCACCTAAATAAGATATGCGGCTTACACATACAAAGACTGATCGTGCAAGCAAACTCTATGCGAATTTCATGATTAAAGCTGAGCTTAATCATGAACTAAAGAAGCTCCAGCTTACCTCTTAATTAATTACTAGATGAAAACAGGTTATACTACAACTAAGACTCGAATTTTTCAAGCAATTTTAAATTACAAACTAAAACAATAAACTGTGTATTCGTGCATGTCATGAAATGATTTGGTGAATGATACAATCCTTGGAATCATTTTTTTTTTAAAATAACAACAAACTGTAGCCCCGGTTTAGTGAAACTGGGAATTATCTTTTGAATTTTCTAATATGAAAACATAGGAAATATTGAGATTATCCCCCAAGATGAACACAATGAAAGAAAAGGGATGTTGACTTTCTCCTCTTTCCTTTTTTAAAATAAACTTCTGCCCCAGCTTTGAGTTTTTTCCTTGACTTCGAGACTGATATACCAAACATCTCATGAAACAGACGAATATATGGTATGATAAAATAGAAGTTTGTTTTTATTTTATTTTATAAAAAAATAAATAAAACAAACTTCTGCCCCAGTTTAGCATAGAATGGGGAACAAAATTTCTTTTGACGTTGGCCGCAAACTTGGAGGCAAGTTTTGCGTCAATATGAACAGGGAAAAAATGAACTTTTTCCTGTGATGACCGCACCCGAATGGTTGCCTACGTAGCTCTACCGCTGAGGTAGATTTTGTTTTCTTTTGATTTTTTTTTTCTTTTCTTTTCTTTAATCACACCAAATTGATACCAAGGGAGGGTAGGCCAAAGAAAACAACAAAAGGGCTGACAAAGGATATAGTATTGTGGTAAAAGAAACGAAAACCGTTCGTCATCCCGACCCGAGAATGCCTCGCACAAATAATGAATCAATGAATTGACTTGGATTGATCCACACGCGTCCTCGACTTCTGCTCCAACGATGATTCTCAAAACTGGTATTTCAAATTCGATAGAAGCGACCGTGACGATTTTGAACTTCTCACCGATCTCCCTTATCGGATGACTACAGATTAATTCCCAACTTATTTCGCTCCATCTTTTATCCCTCTTAACTACTCAAATAGCTCACAATGCCAGAGCGTGTGTTTAGATCAAGACGTAAATTCCGCACGCGTGTCATGTTATTAAGGCCGACAAAACATAAAAATAGAATACTAAGAAAACAAGATCAAGAAGGAAAATGAGAAACATAATGTTGAGACGAGAAAAGGATCCCGCTTTTTATTGAATTAAAGATAGAAGGGTTTGAACAACAAAACAAGCAAAATAATGCACTTGTATTACAACCCTTAAATAACCAAGTACACAGAAAGATTAGCAAAACAAGCTAGAATATTTCACAGTCACTCAATTACAAGTCAGGGCTAGTTTTCCTGTGTTAGGCATTGTTGAGTCCTTCACCAAGATGTACCATGCTGATACCACAGAAATTCCCCGAATCTGGCAACATCTTCTGCTGTTCCTCATTTTCTCCAACTCCTATCAGGGTAGACTTCACTTCTTTGGGACTGATGAATGACCGAGTATGATTTGGAATTGGCTTCTCGAGAGACATGTTCGTCTTCTTCATTTCTTCACCCCTTACTCTGTCTACTACCCCAAGCATAATCTCAGGAACACAGTTCATTGTCACTAGCATTTTGTTGGCCCCAATTGACACATAACCAACAGATATTATCGGCATTGCAGATTCAACTCTCAAATCTTCTACACCCACCATATGCACATCATCACAGACAGACAATGAGTTCTTATTTATACCTGGTGCATCTGAACCCTCAACTTGAATCTGACCATTATCGATCAAAGATTGGATATCCTTTTTGAGAAAATGGCAATCCTCAGTGTCATGCCCCGGTGCACCTGAATGGTAAGCACATTGACGAGAGTCGTCAACCCTATCCCTAGGATGCATTCCTCCATTGATCGGTTTCAGTATGTCCAAAGCTTGTAACTTCTGAAAAAGTTCGGCATAAGATTCTCCAATTGGCATGAACTCTTTTTTTTTCGCTTGGTGCACTTTTTTATACTCAACTTTTGGGCGAAAACCTGGAGGACCTCTTGGTCGATGGGGAAGGTTCGGTGGAGGCTAGAATTGGTTATGTGGAGCTTGGTGAATGGGATATATAGGATGTGGGGCTGGAGCGCGCCATTGCGGATAAGACGATATTGGAACATATGGCTGCACTGTATGGATTGAGTATTGGGGTGGAGAGACGGAATACTGCGGATTTTGTGGGGTGTAGTAGTGTTGTGGAGGGTATAATTGTGGAGCTTGGTATGAGTGGGTTTGATTGTATCTTTTCTCGCTCCACTTTTGTGAACCCGAACCCACCATGGCTACATCATCTTGATTCTTCTTCCCCAAGGATCCTGCCTGGGCTTGCAAAGCTGTTTGGCTGACAATCTTGCCTGCCTTGATTCCTCTCTCAATCATCTCCCCAATTCTCACTGCTTCACTGAATTGTTTCCCAATGACGGAGGCCATTGCGTGGTAGTAAGTCTCATCAAGCACCTCAATGAACTCTTTGACCATTTTATCATCAGGTATCAAAGGGCTCACACGCGCTACCTGGTTGTGCCATCTATAGGCATACTCCCTGAAACTTTCACTTGGTTTCTTTGTGATCGTCTTCAAGGAAGAACGATCAGGAGCAGCCTCCATTTTGTAACCATAGTGGTTTAGGAAAGTGCTGGCCAATTCATCAAAGGTGACCCACTTCGAAACATCTTTTTGTACAAATCATTCTGTTGCCGGTCCTCCCAAATTGTCAGCAAAGTATGCCATCAACAATTCATCCTTCTCAATGCCCCTCATTTTGTTAAGGTAGATCTTTACGTGGAACCTTGGATCACTTTGTCCAATGTACAGATCAAATTTGGGCACAACAAAACCTTCAGGAAATGGCACATGAGGGAACAAACACAGGTCTTTGTATGAAATATTGGTTTTACCCCCTTGCCCTTGTGTGTTATTCACAGTTTGCTCCAACCTTTTCAATTTTTGAGCAAAATCATTCTCTTCTGTTTTTCCCAACCTCTCGATATCAGCATGTGATTCTGGGTGGTGTCCCTGATTATACGACTCATTTTGGCGAAAGACATTACCCTGAGCTTGGTCAAATTATTGATTATGGGCCCTTAACTGTGGGTCACTGTTTGATTTTTCCAAAGTGTGTCCTGCAGGAACGGTGAATGTTGCGGCAGGAACTTGGGGTTGGCCATGTTGTCCTTGTTGTGGGAATTGTGCCCCAGGTTGCATAGTAGAGGGTCTGACTGCATTGTCAGTTGCCGGATGTGAACCAAATCCCGGAGGGTAACGGGGGTCTCCTGCCACTGTGGATTGCCCTTGCCCTGGTGGCTGAGTATTTGCCATGAAAACAGCAGCACCTGGCGGAACAGGAGGTGCCTGAACTGCTGCCAAGTTACGAACTAGTTGCGTCATCATTTCTTTCATAGCTGCAAAGTCCTCGGCCATCTTGGCATGTTGCTCAGCTAAGCGAACAAGCTCAGTGTTCTCAATTTTCTCAACCATCATTGTTTGAGTGCTTTCCTGAAAAGGAGCTTCAACAACTTCTGGTACAGGCAGTGGTCCCTTGATTCTGGTGGAGTAGGAATGTGGGGCCAGCACGGCAGTTGCTCAAGCTAGTTGAACCAAACAGGTTAGCACAAAAGAAGCACAGATTGCAGCCTAAGGTTGTTATGCGTCATCCCGAAATGGTTAACGGCGTAAGCCGAGTGTACCGATCGTATCCCCGAAAGATTGCTTATATGCCTTGATCAAAATTAGAACAAAAATTGTAACTGATACGTAATCAGCACAAGGACGAACTTGGATGATGATGATGATGATGATGATGATGATGATTATTATTATTATTATTATTATTATTATTATTATTATTATTATTATTATTATTATTATTATTATTATTATTATTATTATTATTATTATTATTATTATTATTATTTTTCCTTTCCTATTTTTCTGACTCAACAAACGTAATTTAGACAAACGACACGAGACAAACTCAAAATAAAATGCTTGACATGATGCACGAGTCAAAGATATATACAAACTGACATATTGGGCGGGTACACCCAGTCGGTAAAAATAATGGGACTCGACATTTTAGCGGAGTCAGATTATTCTACGAGGATCGACACAAAATACAACTTAGCTAATTACAATTTATCGTCTCTACTCTGACTTGACCTTAAACAAAACAAAATAAAGTGGGACCCTAAAACAATATTTTTTTTTTAATGAAAAATTGTGATCCAACTCGAAATTTGAACATAACTTAAGACCAGATTACAAAAATTATTTTTTTAACCGGAAAGTGACTCCAAAATCGGACATTGCGACTACGCAAAGATAGACACGAAAATTTGATTTTTTTGAAATAAACTCCTCAACCTGAAAATTAATCTTAGAGTATTTACAAAATCTGGCCATTATAACGGCGTAAAACCACGATAAATTATTTTCTAAACTTGGTCTTGACTCGGACACAAACTCAAACACAAAAGAGATCCCAAAATTTCGCCATTATAATGGCACAAAACTATGACAAATTATTTTCTAATATTGGGACCAAACCAGGACACAAAATGAAATTCAAAAAATTCTTGAAATTTTTTTTGCCATTATAACGGCGTAAAATGACAACTAAAGATATTTTGAGACACAGGACTAAACCCATTTTTCATTTTACCCATTTTTTTTCGACACTCACCCCCGATGATCGGTCAGCATAACAACCCTTCGACAAGAACCATGCAACACATAATATGCCCATGATGTGTCTTTTGGAGATGCGGGCCCCATCATGACACGAGGGGTCAGCCTAGACAAGTGCGGTACCGATGTACCGCACCTCACTAAGTCTAATGACATGCAAATAAATTGGACTAGATAAAAGCATAGGTTCAACTCTAAGTGACTCAATAGGTTCATGTTCTATAGTTTCTGGCAATTTGGAAGTGCCTCGAGAGTACCGGTCGACAACGTCTAACGGCCTAATCCAACGCACCTCCTCCTAAAGAAGGGTTAACTTTTTGTGTCCTGAGACACGACAAAAATTCCAGACGCCGAAGCGAAACTGGCGTGCTTGTATGCAGTGATCCAGAAGACTCAGAGGTGTACGAGAGAAGACAATTATGTATATACAGTTCAACAAATATCAAAGCAATAACATTCAACTAATCAAGGCAATATACAAACAAAGATTCAAAAGTCAAAAGGCGGCAAATTTTAAAAGCCTGAGACTCTCAGTTTTTACTTTCCCCCCCAACGGAGTCGCCAAGCTGTCACGGCCCTTTTTTAACTTAAAAAAGGAGAAATATATATTTAAAAGGCTGTGACTAGGTGTTAAATAGGTACACTAATATTTGAGAGATTTTCGGAGTCGCCACTTGACAAGTTAAAGGTGTGCCAAGTCACCAAAGTGTTGTACCTAGAACACCTATGACTCGTAAATGGTCTGCGTCAGAGTTCCGGGTAAAGATCTCGGTTGACTCTCGGGAAGGTGTTAGGCAACCTCGAGTCCTGTGCCGAGCACAGTTGCTTTTATTGACGCGTTTCGACTCTTTAAAAATTATTTTTTATTTTGCCTTTGTTTTATTTCACTTTAATTTTATATTAATTTTTTCCGTTCGAATGGAACTCGAATCGAGATAGGTATTTCACCCGAACAAAATCTTCCGACTTAAATTAGTTAAATTGTGCAGGCACTTCACCCGAATAAAATCTCCTGACTTAATAGAGTTCCGATGTGAACGATTGAATTACTTCCCAATTATATTTAATCTGGTGACATCCTGGCTGTTTACCTAACCGAGATTGCGAATCTGTCTATTTTAATATAAAATGAGCTATTGCAAATCTATCTATTTTTAACTTGAAAAGAAAAGGAGCAGTGGACTGTTCTACGAAATAATAATAGGCCTCACCCACAAGTCACGATTTACGTTTCTTAAATGCTCAGGCTTGACTACTCATTCTCATCTTGGAAAATTACTTCCTACGTCCTATTCTGCCTACTGACTTAATATTGTCCCTCTATGCAAGTTATTTAAGATTTGACCTAAGCCTTTAAAGTTAAGTTAATTAATTTTTCTTACAGATCTTGAACATGGCTACCTTCGAAAGAAATCATCAACTAACTCTCAATTTTATTACAATATGCAATAGCTGTTGTTAACTTAACTTAACATGGCCAAAACATACGTGCAGAGGCCCAACTTCATATTTTCAGGTTCTTTGCACTTTAGAAGAAAAAAAAAAGGACATAGTGCAGAAATAAAATAGAATACTTTTACAAAAACTAGATCTCATGTTTAACATTCCATCTCATGCATATTCAAACTTTAAACCATGCTGAAGTTACATAAAAGAGTTATTAAACCATGCTGAAATTACATAAAAGAGTCAAAGGATTTAGAGAATTTACCTAGTGAAGTAAAATTCCCAAACAAACCAAATGGACCACCAGCAAAGCAAGAACTACTAGCAACCCAGCAAAATACAGCAGCAACTTAGCAACATTAAACACACCTAACAGCTCCTTAGACCCTCACAAACAGCCATCGAAAGAAAACAAGCAGCCCTCCATTTTATCTCAAACTTGTACAACAATAACTCTTTGTTTCTCTTTGTTTTTCCACTCTCTTTCTCTCATATTTTCTAATTTTTTTTCTATTTTCTCAATCTTTCTCTCTTTACTCAAGCTTCTTCAGCCTTTTCTTTTTCCCTTTCAGACCTAAATTTTTTTAGAGTAGTAAGTAGTGTGATTTTCAGATGTTCCCTCCTACAATGAGAGACCAAGGGGGTCTTTAAATAGGTGAGAAGGGTGGAGTAAAAGGTGAGTCAAAAGGACAAGGGTCACATGACTCTCTTTTACTTTTTAGAAAAAATTAATTCTCCTTGGCATGCTAAGCTAGACAACAAAAATGGCAGGGGATCTTTATGCTTTAGGCTGCCACTTTCTTGTCTTTTTATTTGACTTTTACTCTCCTTTTCTTCAATACCAATATCCTATTTTCATATTTGGAACTTAAGTTTTTTCCTAAAACTAAAACTTGACCAAACTTACTCAATATTTACTTCAGACTCTAAAACTTCAACTAAAATGACTTACCTATTGAGCTGAAAGCTAAATCCCAGCTACTTGGCTCAATTGCAAGAATGGAACTCAAATCCCTATCCCAATATCTCCCAGATTCACTTAAATAAGATATGCGGCTTACACATACAAAGACTGATCGCGCAAGCAAACTCTATGCGAATTTCATGATTAAAGGTGAGCTTAATCATGAACTAAAGAAGCTCTGGGTTACCTCTTACTTAATTACTAGACGAAAACACGTTATACTACAACTAAGACTCGACTTTTTCAAGCAATTTTAAATTACAAACTAAAACAATAAACTGTGTATTCGTCAACACCTTCATGTTCACACAATTAACAAGAACACCAAACACACAATTCACGCTTTAATACAGCACAATCCAAACTACGACACAAACAAGCTTCATGCATAAACACACGTAACGATAGCATTTACAAATAGAAATTAGAACAAAGGATTTAAACAAACTCCACTATACTCGAACTGCTCCTAACAGAACCCGCAAACATGCTTGGACAATTGAACAGAGAATACATGACAATAAATTCACATTCAAACATACTTGATCCAAAATACCAAAATTAATTCCCATTTGCACTAAAAAAAAAACTTTCAACTTCATGACTACAATAGGGAACCAAGGAAAATGCCTAATCCTAAGAGATCCATACATGGTATTAGAAATCAAAACCAATCATGGGGACCAAATCTATCTCTAACATTCAAACACAAATAGTAACGGAAACGAAAGATAATGGTTCCTTTGCCTTTGTCGCTGCCACACTGCTCCTCGATGTTGTCATCGTTGCCCAAAATATCCAACATCATTGTCGCCGCTGCTCTGCCATGTCGAGCCACTGCCTCAACCCCGTATCATCATCACAAAACTGCTTCTCGCCATTACGAACATCATCACGCAGCCTCAAACACCATATCCACTGCAACTTCACGCCAACTCACTATCACACACAACATGTTATAGTTACTAGTGAGATGTGGTGTTCCAGAACCCCTCAAGTCTTTTTTGGCAGAAAAGGGTCTCGTCTTTTCTTTTCTATTTTCTTTTTATTCTAAGTACAATTAGGACTAATCATGGACCAAATTAGCATTACTAAAACTTTGTGGGCTGTAATTAAATGTAACAAAACTTTTAAACTTCTTGGGATCAAAATTAAATACCACAATTTTTAAAACAAATGAATAAAAATTCTCTCTTTTCTCTTCTTGTTCATCATATCTACTTCATCTTCCTTCTCTTCTATTTTCTTTTCTTCACATTCTTCTCATTTTCTTCATCTTTCTTGTCATACTCTTCAACTACTTTTTGTTGTTTACATAGTCATTTTCTTCTGCTTCTTGCTCTCATTCTTCTTCGTCTTCTTCTTCTTCTTATGCATAAAGAAAATTTAAAATTTGAAGTGGGTTTAAAAATCCAAACATGATTTTTATGTAATTTTGGAGTGGGTATTGTTTGAAATGCTTGAGAATGGTATTTGGATCTTAAGTATAAAATTTGAGATAATTTGGTGTTGATTTGAGTTGCTTTGGATGAATTTTGAATAAAAATTTGCGGTTGAAATTATTTTTTTTAGGTGTTCGGAACATCTTCTGTCAGAATGTACGGAACATTTGTTACTGTATTTGGAATATCTTCTATCAGGAAATTCAGAACAACTGCCAGGGTGTTCGGAATATCTTCTATCATGATGTTCGGAACATCTATGTTTGGATGTTGGAAGAATCTTTTATCTAGACGTTGAGATAAGATTTGAAATAAAAATATCATTTGAATTTTCGATCCTCAAAAACAAAAATAAGTAAGACTCAATCGGTGAGTGACAAATGGAAAACACAAGGAAAACGACAATCATTAGACAGAAATAATGTACCTATAAATTTTTTCAACATTCTTCTTTTTTTAAAAAAAGAAAATATGGTAGAGTTAACTTCAGAAACCTCTCTCCTTATTTAGGATTATTTATCTTTAAGCGATGAACTCAAAAAAAACAGTACCAACATATTAAAGATGAAATGTCTTGATGGAGGTTCCTACCATTACTCAAGATGTTCGAAACATCCTTTGTGATGTTCCAGCCATTAACTAAATTTAGAGAACTAAACTTAGAAAACTAATAAATTTTTTCACACTTTTTCACACTCGAGCTATCCAACTCGTCTATCTACACTCATCTTATTCTCAAGATACCTTTTTGTATACACAACCCCTTAACAAATGCACCAGATTTTATAAATTTCATTTGTATACACAACCTCCACAATCAACAACAACAACAACAGATCAAATATTATCACACAATATACATAACCATCCTTGTGTATTTATTTATCATTTTTCTGAAGAAAAAAAAAGATACTCAAGATGTTTCAAACATATTGAAAGTTTTGAACGACTACAAGTATGTTCTGAACTTCCTACATGTTGTTTGAAACTTCTTGTGAGATATTTCACTTTCCACCGATGTTTAAATATCTACCAGAGTGATTGTAGATGTTAAAATCTTATGTACTATCATATGAATTAGATACTTATTTATGAGACATATATATATATATATATATGTATATATTTTACTCCGAAAGAGAATGAAAAAGAAGTAGAGGATAATCAATTAATCTTTCTTGTAGGTATGTAATATATGAATAATCTTTCATAGTATATGGCTAAATATTAGCAGTTATAACTTTTCTACATTTGAAACAACTCATAGATATTCCCAACGTCTGCACAATATATGATCAACTGATAATGTTCAAGTGATAATTGTAAAAGATTATCACTTAAAATAATCAATTATACAAGTTAGAGCGACAAAATATAGATGATTATAACTTAATACAAGTTGGATCAAGTGTTTGTTCATACTTTAGGTTCTATTTATTTCCAATTGTTATGTTTTGTGTACTAATGATCAAGAAATTTCATTTGAAATTGTTATTTTGTCCTATAAATTACCATTGTACCCTAAGTCGTTCCGCACGACTCACTTCATGTTTCAATCATATCGCTATATGTTCTGAATATTTTCAAAAACAATACGATGAAGATAGCAACATCGAAAAATGGCGCTCCGAACATGATGTTCATGTGACAAACATCAACAGCATGTTCGAAACAACAAAGATAGATGGATAATCATTTGTCACTCTAACAAGTATACTTGGTAATTTAGAGTGATAATGATCATCGCCCTTTAATTATAATGTGACAATAGAAACAATAGAACATTTCGCGCGGAACATCACATATAATGTGACAAACATCTATTGGATGTTCGAAACAAGACTATATGTATGGATCATCATTTCTCCCTATAACAAGTATAATTGGTCATTTATAGTGCTAGTGATCATCATTTGTCGCTCTTACAAGTATAGTGGGTCATTTCTTATCATATTGATCATCATTTGTCACTCTAACAAGTATAGTTGGTCATTTATAGTGATAGTGATCATCATTTCTCCCTATAACAAGTATAATTGGTCATTTATAGTGATAGTGATCATCATTTGTCGCTCTTACAAGTATAGTGGGTCATTTCTTATCATATTGTCAACATTTGTCACTCTAACAAGTATAGTTGGTCATTTATAGTGATAGTGATCATCATTTGTCACTCTTACAAGTATAGTTGGTCATTTGTACGTATAATGATCATCATTTCTCCCTATAAGAAGTATAGTTGGTCATTTATAGTGATAGTGATCATCATTTGTCACTCTTACAAGCATAGTGGGTCATTTGTAGTCATAATAATCACCATTTGTCACTCTTACACGTATAGTGGGTCATTTATAGTGATAGTGATCATCATTTCTCACTCTAACAAGTATAGTGGGTCATTTGTAGGTATAATGATCATCATTTATCACTCTAACAAGTATAGTTGGTCATTTATAATGATAGTGATCATCATTTCTCACTCTAACAAGTATAGTGGGTCATTTGTAGGTATAATGATCATCATTTGTAACTCTTACAAGTATAGTGGGTCATTTCTACTCATAATGATCATCATTTGTAACTCTTACAAGTATAGTAGGTCATTTCTACTCATAATGATCATTATTTATCACTCTAACAAGTATAGTGGGTCATTTCTTATCATATTGATCATCATTTGTCACTCTAACAACTCTAGTTGGCCATTTCTACTCATAATGATCATCATTTGTCACACAAACTACTCTAAGTGGTCTTTATGATGAAAGTGGATGAGTTTATCACTCTTACAAGTATAATTGGCCACTTATAGCCATACAATCATCATAATTTGTCGGGCTAACTACTTTAATTGTGAAAAAGTATGATGAACATAGAAAAAATTGAACATAGCGCTCGGAACGACACTTAACATGTGACAAACGTCTAGTGGATGTTCGAAACTAGAGTATATGTATGGATAATTATTTCTCCCTATAACAAGTATAGTTGGTTATTTATAGTGATAGTGATCATCATTTGTCACTCTTACAAGTATAGCTGGTCATTTGTACGTATAATGATCATCATTTCTCCCAATAAGAAGTATAGTTGGTCATTTATAGTGATAGTGATCATCATTTGTCACTCTTACAAGCATAATGGGTCATTTGTAGTCATAAGAATCATCATTTGTCACTCTTACACGTATAGTGGGTCTTTTGAAGGTATAATGATCATCATTTCCCTCTATAACAAGTATAGTGGGTCATTTATAGTGATAGTGATCATCATTTCTCCCTATAAGAAGTATAGTGGGTCATTTATAGTGATAGTGATCATCATTTGTCACTCTTACAAGTATAGTTGGTCATTTATAGGTATAATAATCATCATTTGTCACTCTGACAACTCTAGTTGTCCATTTCTACTCATAATGATCATCATTTGTCACACCAACTACTCTAAGTGGTCTTTGTGATGAAAGTGGATGAGTCTATCACTGTCACAAATATAATTGGTCACTTATAGCTATACAATCATCATAATTTGTCGCGCTAACTACTCTAATTGTGAAAAAGTATGATGAACATAGAAAAAATTGAACATGGCGCTCTGAACGACACATAACATGTGACAAACATCTATTTGATGTTCGAAACCAGTATGTATGGATCATCATACGATGAAGATAGCAACACTAAAAATTGTGCGATCCGAACGACCGTTTAATGCGACGAACGTCAATAGGTTGTTTAAAACAACCCTACGATAGATGATCATCACTTATCAGTCAATTGGTCATCACTACTGATAATTGTCAACATTTATCACTCTAACAAGTATAATTGGTCATTACTACTGATAATTGTCATCATTTCTACAATAGTTCGACGGGTAAAATATAGATTTGCTAAACATCATGAGAGATAATCAAAACATCTGGCGGGATATTAATAGTAACATATCTCTCGATGTTCACGACGTCTCTCTAGATATTCGAAGCATCTTGCCTATCAAGATGCTCAAGATGTTCAGAACATTTGTATTGATGTTCAAGATGTTTGGAACATCCGTCAGGATGTATCAAGCGTCTCCCCGTCAGGATGTTCCGAACATCCTAATAGATGTTCATCGCGCTGAGAAAAAATTTCAACATCGCTTTTAGTCTAAAATTAACCAAATCCAGTCCAAATTAACTCCAAATGATTTCAAATTTATATTCAACCTCTCACTATTATTCCCAACAATTCTAAACAACACCCACTTGAAAACAGTACAAAAATTTGGTTGATTTTTTAAAACTCATTTCAAAAACTTCAATATTTGAAAATGATGAACATTCACAAATCTTCTTAACGAAGAATAAGAAATGGATATGTGTTATATTTCGTTTAGGATTGCTTAGATTGAAGAAACAATCATAAAATAAAGTGTAGGTTGAAGAAACAAGAAGAATGATACGAATAAGGATTTGAGAGGGAAAAATGGAGGAGAGGAGAGGGAAGGGCTGTTGTAGATCTAGGTTTATGGCCAAATTTGGCAAAAAGTGGCCTTTTATACTTGGACCATTGTGTAACATAAAAAACTTTGGGGTGAGAAGGTTAGATAATTAAAAGTTTTTAATGCCATTAATAATTAGAGGACCCTATACTTCATGATTAAAACTTGAGCCTTTTTCCATTAAAAAATAACTTGAGAGGGCCTGCCATGCCAAAGCCCCTAGTTACTACTAACCAAACATGTTCAACACCATCCCCCTACCACTAGTTCATGCTCTAACGCCATGAGCACCACTGCTTTACTATCACGCACCAGGACACGGCCAAAATGGACTCTTTAAGATGGCAGCACTACCACTGTTGATCGGAGACGAGACGAGAGAGGGGTTGATTTTGAAATCGGCATAGAGGAGGTGATAGAGGGAGTTGTGGGTTATCCTTTCATGGAAGAATCACCGGAAACTTCAAAAGGGGACTCCGGAGTAGGACATTCGAACCCCGATCTATGGCGGAGGGGATGGTTTCAGGGGAAAATAGGTTGCGGGTTAGATAGAGAATGGCGATCCGAGTCTTTACACGTATTTTCTGCTGGAATACGATGGTTGGTGGTAGTCACCGCCGCTGGCAGCAGAGGTTTCCGGCGATGGGAACAAAATTAGACATGGTCTCCTTAGGTTTTGTGTGTGAATTGCTTAAAAATGACTAAAATGGCAATGTTTGGGTTTTATACTAAGGATTTTGGGCCGAGTCAAGGGGATGGGGCACGTGGGTCAATGGTTATAGGCTGTTATTTCCTTTCCTTTTCTAATTATCAAACTAGCCCAATCCAAATCTTTCTCGTTTAAACTCACAGTTAGCCTAATTAATAAAAAATTAAACAGTTAACAACACTCACAAATAATACATGGAACATTTCAATTGACACAAGAATATAGGCAAAACATGCTCACAAAGAATCCTACTTTTTTTATTTAATTTTCTAGCATTTTTCTTCCTAATTAATTACTAAAATAGTCAAAAGAACGGTAAAATCACATGACAATTAAAGTACATCTTTATGCATTTTTTGATATTTTGTGCCAAAATTAGGTGATTACACCTTACAGTCTCTCTTTCTTGATGACAAGTGAGGAAATAGTTCTTTCTTAATCTCACTCAACTTGCTCCACTTCTCTCTTATGAAGACACAAGTGAGGGAAAGGTTCTTCTTTATTCTACTCAACTTGGCTTACTCAAATGGCTAGGAATACATGGCTATTTATAGGAGAACTCTTTCATGTATCTAGCCTAGTATATATGTAAACACAGTAACTAAGTGCACACCTTACACCTTTCAAGGTACATGGATGATACCAATACATAAAGAAATTCACACTCTAATACATGTACTAAATTAATATTCTAGTTCATAAACAAATGTAAACCAATATAGACAAATGTGAACTAATGGAAACAAGTTTATTTTATCCATATTTCAACACTTTCAATTAAAAAAGAAAATTATTCTCTTAAAAAATTTAGCTAAGCCCTTTCAATCCTCCACGAAACTTCAGTGTTGGGGACTATCCAGATGGTGGTGCTGGGGTGGTGGAGATAGATGCAGCGGGTTGAGGAAGAAGTAATAAGAGAGGAAATAAAAAAAATGGAAAAAAATAGAAAAATATATTTAATTAAAAAGGTCTTTGCAAAAATAACATTTTAATCTCTTATTTTAGATTCCCACTCTCTTTAAGAGAGTGACATTCACTCACTGTGCCACGTAGGCTACTAATAATATACAAAGTTGTTTAACGGGGTACTAGGCAAAGTTTATAGTTTTTGAGCAGTTTTTGAGGTCAATTTTTTGGGATATTTTGGAAAAAATTTATTTGTTTATAGAATTTGACAAGTTTTCAAATCCAAGATCCCAAATTCCCAACCAGTTTTTCGAAATATTTGGGAAAAATATTTTTTCCCACTCACAAACTTCAACTTTTTTTTCAAGTAAAATGTATGTCCAAACATAACTTTAAATTCCAAATTTTCTTTTTCAATTCAACCTCAAAAACTTAAATTCCAAAGTTTTACCTTATTCTATGTCCAAACGCTAGCTAAGTGACATTTTGAGAAAAAGATAATAGTTTGATGGGACTTTATGTATTTTTTCAAATAATAATATATTTCAAACTTTCTAGGTTAGCAAGAGGACAAACAAATCATATTTCATGTGCCACCTCCCCCACCCTCAACCCATCAACCCCCACCCAAAATAAAGGACAAAAAGGTTTACCACCCACACTGCTCATGATTTAGCATCTATATCTAGTAAACTCTTATCTTGCATAATTTTATTCTCCCAAGTATATTAGACAATAATGGGACCAACTCTTGTGGTCATATGTTGACAGAAAACTAACAAGGAAATCCAGATGCTACTGGCTACTTTTCAAAGAGATACTCCTACTAAACAAATCATGATGACTTCCAACTAGTAAGTAGATGCACTTCTATTCAAATTAGGCTATTATATTAGGCCTTTTTACTATAATAATAACGATGATGGTGTATATTACTTTATGCAATAAAAAAAGAGGTAGTAACATAACTTAAAAGTTTAATATTACATTTGGCTGTACCTCTTGTCGGTTAAACTTATCGTAATAGCATTATTTTTGGAGTTGCAGGGATGGCTGCTGATGTAAACCCATGGCTAGTAGATCTTAATTTACCAAAAACTATACAAACGCTTAAGCGAATAAGTGTATGTAATATATATTAAAACTACTAACATATTACGAGTCAAGTTCATACAACTCAAAGTTAGTTACAAACTTACAACTGGGGTCGTTTGGTTTAGAAATAGTCATGCAGTGACTAGTAATATAAGGATTATTTTATGATTGAATTAGTAATGCAGAGATTGTCTATCATGTGATTAATAATGAAAAGATTGCTATACAGTAATTATTAATAAATAATTATGATGTAGTAATTAATAAATAAAAAATGTTATACTTGAACTAATTACTCCAAATTAAATTTATGTCATTAAATAGTTTAATCCTTCATTATTAATATACGTATTCTTATTTCACATTATGTTTCGCATAAAATAATTCATAAATTCTAAATTAATGCAAGTATTATTCCCTTCCAACCAAAGTACTTTATTATCTTATGCAAAATTTTATGTTAAAGGTTAATGGTCCCTATATCCAACTAAACATTACATTATCTTATATGAGATTTTATGTTCGGATTAGTATTTTCTATACCCAACCAAACAACGCTAAACATATACCTCAAACACGACTAGAGCATCTAAAGTTACGATAACGATAACTAAAAAGGTTAGTTGAACATCCAATGAATAGATACCCTAGAAGAATAAATCAACGACGTTGTTTTGTGTTATCCATCATCAATTGAAGATATGACCAATGGACTCTTAGACGTCGATACAGCTCTGTGCATTGCACGTTTAGACATACAATTGACTAAAATTACGAATATCAAGCTAAGTATTGTGATAAAAAAGAAACAAAGTACCGTGGTCAATCCTTTGAGACGACTTTTTTCTATTCCCCTTCTTTTCGCTAGCTTTGTAACATCTCATATAGTAGAATCATTTTTAAATCGTAATGTTGCATAAGTCAAGTCAATTACAAGTAGTTGAATTCACGTGGAAAACATAATGAGAGGGCAAGGCAACATATTTTTGTTTCTTCTTTCATTGTTCCGTTCAAGGTAAGTGAGTTGGTTCATGTTGTCCTCTATGTGGTTTTAATCTATAGAATATTGTTTAACTAACCACAAAAAAATAATAAAAATTTAAATGCTCTAAAACTTGAGCTCAAAAATATCATATTGTCATGTGGTTATAAAGAGTCTCTTAAAAAGATTATGAATCTCATAATCTTGGACCTGTGATACAATGTAAAGAATATAAAAAAACTTGAGTCATTGACTGACAAAATTGAAGTAGAGGGGTGTAAAATTGTGAAAATCAAAACTGATCTTTACGTTCTGACAAAAGCACAGAAAGACAACTGACCCTACAAAACGTACGCCATAATCATGTCTCGTTTTCCTCTTACTACAAGTATCTATCAGCCATATTTAAGGGGTGACTTTCCCTTTTTCTTAAAGTACGCGTGGTGTTGCACTGTACGGCCCCCCTGTTTATAAACCACCTCTGAAATAGAGTAATCAAAATTAATTATGTTTTCTGTCGTTTGGCGTAAAGAATTGCATAATCTTTTGGACTATATGTCTTCTGGACCACGAGCACGACAGTAGGATCCTCTGCTCTGCTATTATGTGCCTCCCACACAACTCTGGTCACACGTGGTAGGGCTAAATTCATGGCCTCAAATAAATTTATTTTACATCCCTCCATACTATTTTATCTGACGTTGGGCTTTTTATGGTTGATTTGATTGGCTTTTAAATTTATCAACTCGATATTATCATATACTTCCTTTTTGCCACTTTATTTGTCATACTTTCCTTATTAGTTCGTCTCAAAAAAATTGACATACTTTTAAATTTGGAAACAATTCAACTCTTAACTTACTTTTTGACTCATTTATAGCCACACAAATATCTATGACTCATTTTAGACCACAACTTTCAAAAGTCTTCCTTTTTTTATTAAACTTTGTGCCAAGTCAAATTACGACAAACAAAATGGGACGGAGGGAGTATCTGCTGTATACAGATTAGGATACTGCTAAATGACCATACCCATATGGACCTAAAATGGCCATACTCGGTGAAAAATACAATAAGTCATTATTCATTTTTGGGTATTTTACACTATATACCCATAAAATTCAAAGTATTTACAAGTCATACCCATTAAAATTACACTACCCATGAAATTAAAAATGTTTACCCAACCCACCCATTTATTACTGTATACATTTGTTATACCTTATGGGTGTATACATTTAAGGTATACTGCATAAATAATAGTATACAAGTCTAGATATAGATGCATACCTTTAAGGTATACTGCATAAATGATAGTATACAAGTTTAGATGGGTATGGCATATAAATAATTTATGGTTAGGACTTGTAAATATGAAACTTATAAGTAGAGGTATGTAAATATTTTAATTTTGATGGGTATTTTTATAAATCTCCCTTCATTTTTTTGGCTCCAACCACTATTATTTTCCCTCCAATAAGTTTCTGATGTTTGGCATGTTATGCCTATATTTCCTTAATATTTCCTCACGTTTGAGTACTTTATTCGCCCGTTTTCTAGTTGACTAATGTGATTTTGCACTGATTTTGTGTCGTGTGACTTGTAGGATGTTGTGAGGTGCAATTGGAGCTTTGAAAAGCATAATCGAGCAAGAAAAGATTGAATTTGGATTGAGGATTGGATCGAGCACGCGAAGGCACGGAACGAAGCAAGCTGCGAACAACGAAAGCAGAGAAATTAGCCTGACGCGGGGCGCCCACTACAGCGCCCAGTGTGAGCGCGGTTTGGCCCGCGGGGCGCCCACTGCAGAGCCCAACTTTCTTCCGCGTTTTGGGACGCGGGGCATGGCCGTTACATGCAAGATTCGACGTCCTCTGCTTGGTTCCACGCGGTTTGAGGCGCGGGGCGCCAGCTATAGTGCCCCTGGAGCGTTTTTGGATTTCCTATTTCGTCTAGGCTTAGGCGTAACTATTTCCTACGCTTTTGTAAATATTATAAATACTCTTCTACTTAGTTTTTGAGGGAAGTTCAGACTTTGGAGCAAATTTGAGAGCTCATAACATCTTGAACAAGGGTTTTTCTTCCTTCCATTAATTTATTACATCATTATTCCATTATTTCATCAAATCCTTGTGTTGTTATTATGAGTAAGCGTAACTAAATATATCGTTCTAGGGTTAGAGCGGATTCATGAAGGTTGAGGTTTGAATGTTGATTTCCATGAATTGAATTCCAATTACAGATTGTTTATTCTTTCTTGATCATAATTGTTTGATTATAACGGCCGAATAATTGAACACTATCTACGGTTCTTAGATTGAACTCGACAGAGGGAATTTATGAACCCACATAAGAAAGAATAGGGCTTGATTGTGAACCTGGGCATCGGGGAATCAATTTGTGGGTAGGATAGACATATACCTATTCGCCTTGCTTAGCTAAATACAGAGTTCGTTAATGCGTGCATGTGATTTAACTCCATAGACATATAGGCGTTAGAGTAGCTTGCATAGACCGTGAAGAATCGACAGGTTTTTACGGGTACAATTAACCTGTTAGTTAGCAATCTTGGGACTTAAGAAGTGGAATCAACAGGATAACTCAACTGGATTGGTCGCAGCCCTAACCCTGGACCGTCTCCTTATTACTGATAACAACCAATTTTTGCTCCATTATTTGAATTCACTTCTACCATTTTAATTACTATTTTTGTAGTTGATAATATTCTCACTATTGGAAAAGATCCCTGAATAGTTGTTAAGAAATTGTTTGTTAGGAGTCCAGTCTGAATAGTCCTCGTGGGAACGATACTCTACTTATCACTTTATTACTTATCGACCACGTATACTTGCGTGTGCGTTGGGAGCAACAAGTTTTTGGCGCCGTTGCCGGGGACTAACAATCAACTGATTTCTTTTTGGACGATTACTTATTATCTATTCAGGTTTAATTTTTTTTTTGTTGAGTTTCTTGTGTTGTTTCAGGTATTAGGTCCTGCTTGATCTTTACCTACAGGAATGGTAGAAGAACGCACCTTAGCTGTGCGAGATGTTGCTCTCCCCAGCCTGGAGGGGGTAGCGTCTAGCATAGTTAAGCCCGCTATCACCGAGCACTTTGAGATTAAGCCCGGCATGATTCAGTTGCTGCATGCGACTGGGCAATATGGTAGATTACTTCATGAAGATCTGCAGCAACACATTCAGAATTTCTTGGAGATCAGTGATACTCATACACCAACGGGAGTTCCTACTGATTATGTTCGCTTGACATTGTTCCTGTTTTCACTGATTGGGACAGCAAGGAAGTGGTTAAAGGCTGAAAAGCCTGGGTCTATCACTACTTGGGATGATTTGGCTAAGAAGTTCTTAGCTAAGTTTTATCCATCTGCCAAGACAGCCCGGCTGAGGAGTGAAATTATGTCCTTCAGACGGAGAGAAGGAGAGTCTTTGTATTCAGCCTGGGAGCGGTTTAAAGCTTTACTGAGAGATTGTCCACACCATAACCAATCAAATGAGGTTCTGGCACATACTTTTGTGGAAGGGTTGACTACTCACACTAAGATCGTGGTAGATGCTGCAGCTGGAGGCCAAGTCTTGGCCTTGAACTTTGACCAGATTTATGAGTTACTAGATAAATTCTCGCAGAGCAATCCTGACTGGCAGGGTGATGGTAGAGCTACTACTCAAAAGGCTGCTGGGGTACTTCAACTAGATGAAATCTCAGCATTGAATGCAAATACGGACGCCATTGCCAACCAAATCAGCAAGCTAAAGACTCAGCAACCAGTGGCTCCAGTGCAACAACTCCAGAGTTTTGTGAGGTTTGTGGTCAAGATCATGCTACAGAGGTTTGCTCCTCTAATCCAGAGTCAGTTTACTACGTGGGTAATCAAAACAGGCCGCAGGGTCAAAATCAGTTTGGTAATGTTTATTATCAAGGCAATATGAGAGCCCCAAATAATTACCAACCACTTCCAGCTCCACCACAGCAGGTTAGCAATTCAGTTGAAGATATGCTAAAGCAGCTAATGGCAGGCCAGCAGAGAATGATAGCTGACACTGCAGCCCATGCACATGCCATACAAGATCTTGTCAATGCTCAAAAGAACCTGGAGCACCAGTTGGGGCAGTTGGTGGGCGCTACAAATTCTAGACAACATGGAGCACCCCTTGGTGATGCTAGATCGAGTACTGTTAGAAAAGGGCCTGAGCAATGTCTTGCAGTAACTTTAATTGAAGGTAGAGAGCTGATGGCCAAGTCTGAGGAGAGAGCTGAAATAGAAAAAGTTGAAAAAGTGGAGAAGGTAAAGAAGAAAAAAGAGAAAAATGAGGCACCTCTGCCGCCTCCACCATTCCCGCAGAGACTTATACCATCGAAGGATGTGGCCCAGTATAAAAAATTTGTGAGTATGTTGAAAGAGCTTCAAGTTAACATTCCTTTGACTGATGTGTTTGAATTGATGCCATCCTTTGTGAAGTTCTTAAAAGAGATTTTAGTCAAGAAGAAAAAGCCTCAAGAGATAGATACAGTTGAGTTAGTCGAGGAGTGTAGCACAATCTTGAGCAAGCTACCTCCAAAACTTCAAGATCCTGGGAGGTTTACTATTCCTTGCACCATTGGAGGGCATAATATCACTGGTGCATTGTGTGATCTGGGTGCGAGCATAAATCTCATGCCTCTATCTGTTTGCAAAAGGTTAGGGCTAGGAGCAATCAAGCTCTCTTCAGTTACTCTTAAGATGGTGGATGGATCACTCACTCGCCCTGATGGTAAGTTGGAGGATGTGTTGCTTAAAGTTGGTAAGTTTACATTCTCTGCTGATTTTGTAGTCCTAGATTATGAAGAGGATCAAGAAGCTCCAATCATTTTGGGGAGACCATTCTTAGTCACCTCGAAGGAAATTATTGACATGGAGCTGGGAGAGATGACCTTTAGACCGCATCGAGAAAAGGTTACTTTCAAGGTTTATAATGAGAAGGAGCACATAACTAAGGTTGAAGAGAGCTCTATGATCGAATGTGTCAAACAAGAACATGGAAGTAAACCAAATGACGTGTGTGAGCAGAATGTGGAACAAGATAGCAATGGCGCATCACATGTGAAGTTGAAGATGGGTTCTCTCAAAGGAAGGAAGAAAGCAAAGGTTCGTCGTAAGAAGAGAAGACATAAATGCTGGAAGTGAGCTAAAAGTGTCGTCGTGTCACGACGTTAACTAAGGCGCTTCTCGGGAGGCAACCCGAGTTTGTACTTGTATTATTTTTATTTATAGTGTCACGTAGTTTTTATTTTTATTTTGTCATTTTTGTAGGTGTTGGGAGTGCGAAACGAGATGTAGTCGACGCGTTTTAGTCTGGTTTGCACCCTGAACTAACGTCGTACTATGTCTCACTCGAAGAGGACCTCGTTAGGGATTTGAGGCGCTTTAAAGCATGCCCCGCGCATGGTATCGTGCGAGGGACAAGAATTCAGTGCAGAAAAAATTTTCAGGCTCCTTGTTGGCGCGCCACGGGTGGAACCGCGGCTGGTGTGGTTTCGCAATTTCTGTACTCTTTTTTGAGTTATTGGCCGCACCCCTGCTTATTGTGGATGGCTTGTTAGGGGAAGTCTGAGTACCCCATGCTGTATGGAAGCTTGAACGAGGCCCGCACTCCACCGCACCGTCCATTGTAGGCCGATTGGCTCTCATGGAAGTTTGCTTTACCCTTGCACTTTCTTATTTTTAGCACTGAGGACATTGCTTGATTTAAGTGTGGGGTGGGGGAACTCTCCTTTATTTTTGAGGTTAGGGATGCATGTACCGTTAGGATTTTTCTTTTGTCACTTGACATTTTATTTTTCTTTTTAGTATTTGCTTTTGTTTTATTAGAAAAAATGCAAAAAGATTTTCTTTATAGGCTTTGTAGTGGTACATGTCATCCACCCCGTGGTTTTTCTTATTACCTCGGTTCTTTTCCACGGGGAGGCCTTTGAACCGGGTTATTTTTTATTTTTTAGGATTAGTATAGTATTAGTTGTTAGGTGGCCCTAGACGAAGAATTAGGTAGAATGCTAGGTGCCTTTGATTTGTTTGATACCGATGTACTTGGACTTATTGCATGTGCTATTTGTGGTGTCTTTTGGTTTTAAATTGTGATGCATGCCTAGAAAAAATGGAATGACCCCTTTGAGACGCTTGAGTCCACTCACTTGACTTTTTTTTGTGAACTATTGTGCATTAGTACTTAAATTTCACAAATTGCACCTTATTTGTTTGATTTAGAGTTGTGACGGAATCATCTTGTGTGGACTGTGAGCAATGTGTGATGTGAGACATATTCTATTGTATTCCATGTTTGCATATTGGTGTCTAAAACTTGCCCCGTATGTGTGCAAAGAGAAATCCTAGGTTTGCTCTAGTTGGGAGATGATACAGGCCTTCTTGGATAAGTCTTTTACCTTAATTTGCCTACCCTTATATGCACCCTTGATTGTTGTGATCCCTTTGACCTTTTGTTGGCACCCACACCGCAAGCCTACCCACTTGTTCTAAATTGCCTTCATTTGACCATTTACTTCTTAAGCACTTTAATTGATAATTTTATATTATTGTGGAGTTTGTGGTTGAAGTATTGGGAGGTTTTTGAGTGGAACCAATGAGGAGAATACTTGATAAATTGTGAAGTAGTTGAAGGAGCATTGGCAAGGTTTGGAAAGAATTGAATAGAAAAAAAAAACAAATGAAAAAAAAAGCTGAAAAAATTGAAAAAAGGAAAATGAAAAGAAATGAATATCCATCCTTGCTAGTGTTGTGCTTAAAAGAAAAATTGCTACTTGTTGAAAAAGGTGTGTGTGAAATTTTTTGGGTGGTGAATTGGGTGGCTTTGATGAGATATGTGCTTATTAAATTGAATGTGATGTATTAAAATGCTTAGGGAGGTAGTCACTATTACCCATATTTATCCTACCAGCCCCTTAGCCTACATTACAACTCTGTAAAGTCCTAGTTAATCCCGATTGGAGTGAGCTTACATTAAAGGAGTCCTACACTACGGGCAAGCCTATGGTACATCGTGTGTGACATGAGAACTTTCCATGAGAGTGAGCGAGTTCTTTCTATGCTATTGTCCCCATTCCATTCTTGATATTCATTTTTGTGTGTGATATTTGGGGGACACTCTCTTGCTTCATTGTTTGGTGAGGGCACATGGTTTACATGAGATAGGTGAAGTCGTGGCTTCTTGGTTGAGTAGATAGGTGTGACTTTGTGGGAGCATGGTTGCAATGAGTCGAGTTTGTGCATTTGAGTTGTCTTGGGGTGGTTGTTCTCATGTTTTGATATTTGATATATTATTGGCATGTTTGTTGGGCCCATAGTAGTCATGTGTGTACTCGTTCAGTGGTCGGTATCAACCATAGTTATAGGCAGACCTGTTCTACCTAGGTTGGAAAGTTATTTGTAATTGCTCGAGGGCGAGCAAAGGTTCAAGTGTGGGGTAGTGATGTTTGGCATGTTATGCCTATATTTCTTTAATATTTCCTCACGTTTGAGTACTTTATTTGCCCGTTTTCTAGTTGACGAATGTGATTTTGCACTGATTTTGTGTCGTGTGACTTGTAGGATGTTATGAGGTGCAATTGGAGCTTTGAAGAGCATAATCGAGCAAGAAAAGATTGAATTTGGATTGAGGATTGGATCGAGCACGCGAAGCACGGAACGAAGCAAGCTGCGAACGACGAAAGCAGAGAAATTAGCCTGGCGCTATAGGTTGTGCGGGGCGCCCACTACAGCACCCAGTGTGAGCGCGGTTTGGCCCGCGGGGCGCCCACTGCAGCGCCCAACTTTTTTCCGCATTTTGGGACGCGGGGCATGGCCATTACATGCAAGATTCGACGTCCTCTGCTTGGTTCCACGCGGTTTGAGGCGTGGGGCGCCAGCTATAATGCCCCTGGAGCATTTTTGGATTTCCTATTTCGTCTAGGCTTAGGCGTAACTATTTCCTACGCTTTTGTAAATATTATAAATACTCTTCTACTTAGTTTTTTAGGGAAGTTCAGACTTTGGAGCAAATTTGAGAGCTCATAACATCTTGAACAAGGGGTTTTCTTCCTTCCATTAATTTATTACATCATTATTCCATTATTTCATCAAATCCTTGTATTGTTATTTTGAGTAAGCGTAGCTAAATATATCGTTCTAGGGTTAGAGCGAATTCATGAAGGTTGAGGTTTGAATGTTGATTTCCATGAATTGAATTCCAATTACAGATTGTTTATTCTTTCTTGATCATAATTGTTTGATTATAACGGCCGAATAATTGAACACTATTTACGGTTCTTTGATTGAACTCGATAGAGGGAATTTATGAACGCACATAAGAAAGAATAGGGCTTGATTGTGAACCTGGGCATCGGGGAATCAATTTGTGGGTAGAATAGACATATACCTATTCACCTTACTTAGCTAAATACGGAGTTCGTTAATGCGTGCATGTGATTTAACTCCATAGACATATAGGCGTTAGAGTAGCTTGCATAGACCGTGAAGAATCGACAGGTTTTTACGGGTACAATTAACCTGTTAGTTAGCAATCTTGGGACTTAAAAAGTGGAATCAACAGGATAACTCAACTGGATTGGTCGCAGCTCTAACCCTGGACCGTCTCCTTATTACTGATAACAGCCAATTTTTGCTCCATTGTTTAAATTCACTTCTACCGTTTTAATTACTATTTTTGTAGTTGATAATATTCTCACTATTGGAAAAGATCCCTGAATAGTTGTTAAGAAATTGTTTGTTAGGAGTCCAGTCTGAATAGTCCTCGTGGGAACGATACTCTACTTATCACTTTATTACTTGTCGACCACGTATACTTGCGTGTGCATTGGGAGCAACAATTCCCCCCCAAAAATTTAATAATTTTATATTAGAATGTCTAATTTTTTATGGTCCCAATACATTGAACAATTAAAATAAATATATAAATATATTATTCTTAATATTATATTAATACATTAGTCTTAATATTGAATATATGAGTTTAATTTGAATGAGTATCGAATTTAATTAATTTTTTTTTTCCTTTTAGGAGTTTTTCGTTAAATATTTAAATTTTAGATGGAAACATATTTTCATTATAGTTAATTTGTTAATGTATTGATTGAATTACTCATTCGAATTATGATAATTTTAGTGACTACGTAATGATAGTTAATCGAGCCGATAGTTTACTAATCATATAACATTAAATTTTTTCTACACTATTAAACTAATGAGTTTAACTAATATACACCGATGGTGTAAACCTTATTTTTTACACCGTCGACTAATTTTTAAAGCCTATTACAAGTAAATTTTCAAGTTTTCTTGTTCGTTTTAATATTCTCAAGCCTAATATTTCCTTTAAATAGCTAATCTAACTTATAAAATTAACCCATGCTTATGTCACGATTGAAGAATTGACCTTCAAGTATCAGAAGGGAAAAAACTAGCATATAGTTGGTAACTTAGACAATTAAAGAAGAACACTAACTTGATCAAATCATTAGTATAATATAAGTTCAAAAATTAATAAAACAAACAAGAAAATTTGAAAATTTACTTATAATAGGCTTCAAATTAGCCGATGATGTAATAAAAAAATTTACATCATCGGTATATATTAGTTAAACTCTAAACTAATAACTGGATACCGATAAATCAACAACATTTTTTTCCATTTGAGTTACTGATTTTAACCGAAATTTGCACTACTTTTGCCTAACTGAACACCAAATTTAAATTTTGAAGTTATGATCTAAAATAAATACTAAAGATATCATTTCTTTAAGGTGTCAAACGAGACGGTGTGTCGGTGGAGCTTATACTTTCTCAATCTCTAGTATCAGATTGTTGGACAAATTGTTGGGCGCCACTTGCGCACGATATGACACATGAATGAGCAATCAGTTTTGGTTGCATGAAACGAAAATTATAAAATAAATAATTATATAAGTATATGGTATTTACAAATTTAAGAAATGCTAGTAATACTCCATCCGTTTCAAAAAGGATGAATCTTTGCGGAGTACTAGAGTCAAATTGACTAATTTTGACCGGGAATTTGCACATCAAATTTTTAATTTTTTTGAAATAAAATTTACATATTTAGAAACTACATGAAAAATACTATAAGTCACAATAGTTAACAATTCAAAATAGTTAGAAAATATTTGTAAGACATGTGGTCAAACATAATCTTGTTTGACCCTTCAAATAGTAATAGGTTCATCCTTTTTGAAACGGAGGGAGTAATATATAAGCTACTATTTGGAACCTATCCAACGGCAAGAAATGGAATTGACGGTATTCTGTTTTTCTTTTCTCACTTATAATAAGTATAAAAATAAAGAGATAAGAATAGTAAGTACTCCATCCGTTCCAATTTATGTGGCATCATTTCTTTATTCGTCTGTTCCAAAAAGAATGACAGCATTCTAAATTTGATAACAATTTAACTTCAAAATTACAGTTTTGTCATTACTGAAATGATTTACAACCACACAAACATCTTTGACTTATTTTACACCACAAATTTCAAAAGTCTTCTTTTATTTCTTAAATTTTGTGTCGAGTCAAACTATAACACATAAAATGGAACAAAGGTAGTATATGATTATGACAATCAGTGGACTTAATGATTTCATTCATTTTAATACACAAAGTTTGAATCAGAGAATCCTTCCGTAGAAAAGAAAGGAGAAAAAGAGTTGGTAGTGGTTCTCCACGAAGATGGAAAGAGATCATTTTGGAATGGCGGAATAGGTTGACAGCTACTCAAACTTGGCACGAAAAATCACTTAGCTCCCTCAACCCTGCCTTGTACCTAATGGCTACCTTAACCAACTCGAATTTGTACCATATGAGCATAAAATGCTGACATGGCAAAAAAAGTGTCTCTCACTTCTTCCGGACGCGTGAATAATTTTAAAACTGTATGTTATCTTTTCTTTTTTAATTAAAAAATTATTTTTCTAAACACCACCATTAACACCACCCCATGCTCCCTTTCTGCCACCTTCCGCCACCATATGCCTACTTTTTCTTTGAAAATCTGGATAGTAAACATCTTAATTAACGAGCAAAAATGTGTGAGTATGAAGATGGTTAAAGAGGGAGACTTGGAAGGCTGCATCCATGAAAATTATTACTGCAGTTTGTAAAGAAAATTGTTCACCACCAGAAATTATGGGAACAAAAACACAAAGCTCTTTCACTATGATTTTCTCTATTCCAAACAATAACAGAGCTTGAAGAAGACCCTCTTGGCAGTGAATAAAATAAAATATCAATTAGAACGTATTTTCCTATACAAAGCATGCTCGAAATCACCTTCCAATTAAATAAGTTAGCAAAGAAACGGCAGTTGAAAATTTTGCACCAGATATTTGACAAATTACCTCACAGGGATAAGGTCTCATAAACCAACATTATTTCTCTATGTCAACTCCTCTAGTTCATTACAAGTAATGTCTTTATTCTTAGAAATGTGGCGTGATCTTATTATCAAAATAGACCCTTTTTGTTCTTAACCTCACCGTGAAGCTAGCAGTGAAAGATGGTGGTTCCTTTTTTGGTTGAATTGGAAGAATAATTTAAGTACATCTCGTAAAATGAAAGCTTTAGCATTATTTTCATTAAAGATTCAAATTTTTTATTTGTTAAGATCAAAAGTGCAAAAATGGTTAATTAGGCTTGCTGGAGATGGGAGATTTGCGGGGAAGAGGCTTTGTTTTTCTAAAATGATTTTTCATTTTTCCTTTTATTATTCTCGTATTTGTTTTTTAATTTGTTGAAAAGCTTTTTTTGTTTAAAATTAACTAAAGTCAAAAGCAATGTGGCTTTTTATCATTGGTTAACTTTGACACATCAGCGCGTGTGAAGTACACGCACTTTGATATTTTTCTTAGTTGTCTTGGAAGTATTCAATAGGCACAGTTTTAATATAACATCAGGTAGCCAATGGGTACAAGGCAGGGTTGAGGGAGCTAAGTGATTTTTCATGCCAAATTTGAGTAGCTGTCAACCTATTCCGCCTTTTGGAATTGAAAATCTTGAAGAAATCCAGAAAGTGAAAGATAACATTATCAAAAGCAAAGAATAAGGTAAATTCTTGGGAGATGTCTAATGCTACAAAAAGATGGGCCTGCTAGTGATAGCCATCATTTGAGGACACTAGCTAGAAATCAATCCCTTCATCCACAACCCTCCAATTCAAGGAAAAAAAAAAAGTACCGGAGAAAATGTGAACGTGCCCATAATTTTCGACTGACAAATAATTCTCTGTCTTTACAATACCTAAAAGATTGTGCCCCTCATAATGGAAGATACTAAGAAGAAAACAAAAACTACAAAAGGTCACATTGATGGCTCATTGAATCTGTCGATGACTAGTGACCACTGCTACTATTATTATCTTTTCTTGATGCCGCCTTAAACACAGAGAGTCACAATCAATTCATTGTCATGTAAACTGAGAAGCACTAGAGTCGCCTTATATGGCATGTACTCAAAAAGCTCTTCCTGCTGATTTCCGTATTTATGTGAGTGGTCCTAGAAGCAGTCATTGCTTGTGAAAAATACCTTTCCAGGATTAATGAGAAATTGAATTGTGCTTAACTCAACCCAACAATTAGTGAAGAGGTTGGATTGGGATTATTCAATACCGTGAATTTATGATCGCCAAACTATGATCAAATTATCTCAATAAGTGAGGATTATCCACAATGTCCAAGTAGCCAATCTAAAACCGAAGTGGGACACATACATGCATTAAGGACTTGTTTTATTGCAATCAATTTCGTGGAAGACTCAATATTTCCCTAAGGGTGAAAACTATAAATTAATAGATGGAGGTAGAATTTCCAATAGAAATAAAATAAGGTAGGTGATTTTGATGCGGGGCACACTACCTCAAGGCCTTTTACTAGAAGTCAAGCTAAAATGATTCAAGACATTCATCTCCACTTGACTTGGAAGGACATGGAAGAAGACCCCGGAAGAGACTTGAAGATCATACATTGGAGCGCCTTGGAAGGAGGACTGCCTAGGCTACTTGGAGATGTATCCGAGACACATTTTGAGGCATTTCAAGAAGCCACAGGAGGAGGCGGACCACCCCCTCAACTCTCTGAAGTTTGACAGGCGGACTGCCCCTGTGCAGAGGCGGGACGCCTACTCTCCAGTGAAATCCAGCAATTAGAGAACTAGGCGGGGCGCCTACTTTTTGGGCGGGGCGCCTACTTACTGAATTGCATGACGGAAATTCTATTTTAATTGTTGTGTAATTCCTAGTTTAGCCCTACGTGGCTTATATCCTTTTAACCCACTTTGGGGGGTCTTTTAGACTTTATACTATGTGTGTGAGGCACCTATAAAAGGGCTCTTAGTCTTCATTTTGACTTAACTTTGATGAATGATGAATACTTTTGAAGAGTTGTATCTCTTGAGTTAATGAAAGAACCCTTGTTGGTTTGATTCTTCTAGTGGACGTAGTTGATCTTCGAATCAACGCCCGATCATTCTATTTGCGAGTCCCGAGTGTGATTCGAGGGTAGTTGCTTAGCGTTAGGCGAATCTTGACCCGAATCGAGGGTTTCACAGAACAAGTTCTCCGTGGATACCTCGTAGGGAGTTCGAGACGAGTCTCGCTCCTATCGTTTTTCTTGTCTTTATTTCGATCCGTATCAGATTTTCATAATCTACTTAATCTAATTGGCAGTTGTATTCCCTAAACTCCGATTTTAGGTGACACAGTTAAATTTTGTAATTATTGGACACAAACAACTTTTTATATCAAAATTTTAGGCGTGATAATCATATATTGAAACGTGATTAAGTGGCTAAACAGTGATTAGGCAATAACCAAATAATTAGCAATAATGAGTGAGTAAATAACAATGCTAAAAAATAACTAATGAAAATAAAGTAGAGGAAATCTTATTGATTAGGTTGTGAAGGCTTCAATGCTGATAGCAGGCCATACCACCACAAGATCAGTAGAAAAAGTAGAGTTGAGAGCCAACGAACTGATATACAATATTTGTGCGCCGAAAGTAGTTAAGGGGTCCAAATGAGGGGAAATAGATTACTTATAGACTAATTGTCCTAAACATAGTAAAAGTCCCACTCCCCCACATCTCTCCATGATATGCTGAAGCCTTTGAGACGTGATAAAAGCAATCCCGAAGATAACAAAAGCCGTTAGAGTGAAGTTCTAATCCTTTCGAGCGTCTGGTTGGTGTTTCCCGATGTCTAAGAGTTTGTTTACAAAACGGATGAACTGAGATCGGCTGCTACCCATCGAACTGTCTTCATGCTAAACTAAAGATTACCAGTCTTCAAGTTTTACTCTATTCGTGCCATGTCATCGAACACTTGATAATATATGTTCGATCTGATTTTTACCAGTACAACAGTGATGCAACCCAAAATACGCGGAAGCTAATAACGACACAAACAAGGCGGAAGCGATAAATAACACGATAGGTGATATCAATGATATCGGGGAAACAAGGATTGGGGAGTCAAGAAACGAGAAGAAAGAACGGATTAATAAATTCAAGACATGAATTAATAATCCAAAAGGGAGAAAGTGAAACTCGAACCTTACAATGGACTCAACTAGGTGTCGATCGCCATAGGTTCCAAGTTAACGAGATACATGAAGCCTCGGGCTTCAGACTAGAAGGGCTCGGCCTCTTCTCTAATTCTCTCTTCTCTCTATTCAATTCAAGCTAAACTAATGAAATGAGGAGCAAAATATGCTATATATACATTTACACTGAAAATGGACAAAAATGGCCCTGCAGCTGATTCTGGTTCGCTGATCAACATCTCTTCATCGCGATCGCGCCAGGGTGGCTCGCGATCGCGCAGACATCAACTCTAGGCATCGCGATCGCGCCAAGGTCTCGCGATCGCGCAGGTCTTTAGCATCCTCACGATCTCCAGCATCCTCAGCTTCGCCTTCGCGTGCAATGGTGCGCTGTCGCGCAGGCCACTCCAATACTCTTCGCGATCGCGTGAGAAGCTGTCGCGATCGCGAAGAACAAAAGTTCTTCCTTAGGCAGTGAGCTCCCAGTTTGCTCCCCTGTTTTGCCCTGTTTTGGGCTGCTCAGTTTCCTGCCCTGTTTTCCCCCGTCCTTGGCGCTCCAATGCATGATCTTCAAGATGTTTCCGGAGGCCTTGACTCGTATCCGTTGTGCTCTCGAGCATGGCTTTTGATGGTTGTCGTTGAGGCCATTTTATATTGCATCATCCTCCCCTTCTTGAAAGGATTTCGTCCTCGAAATCGAACCATCAAAACCTACAATCAAAACAAGCACAACCAAAACTTCCTACTTCACAAGTAGGTTAGCTTAACAAGAATAAGTGCAAGTGGTGTGGAAAACACACTCTTGTGATAGAGCCAAGCATCAATCCTAATTAAAAAGCGTATGTCCCCAAAGGAGACGACATAGTCTTGGCTCGACAAGAACAAGCACTCATCGTCAAAACTAGCAAAGAGATCAAGGATATGCATGTGGCAATTAAATTTCCCACGACCCCTAAGCCCATGACCAACACACCAAGCCTTCAAATCAATTTTATCACAAAGTGACACATCGGCTTTGGCATGCTCAACACTCAAGGTGCGCTCAACATATGGAAGGGAGTAAGTAAGATAGTTCAAGCGACAACTAACATCAAATACTCCACTCCCCTTCTTACGAGCATTCCTACACACACCAAGAGGTACCTCCTCACCTCCAAATACTCCCTCAAGACAACCCTCGTCATTAGACAAACTCCCAAGGGAGGTCTCAAACAATGGGTTATCCATAGAGTTAAGCATTCCAATCCATGGAGGTCCAAACTCGCACTCCACTCTAGTTTGATACAATTCACCATTTTCATTGAAGTGGCTCTCATACAAAGGATTAGTATAGGCACACTTCTCAAGTTCCTTGGCAAGCAAAGGTGAAGTTCTCAAACTAGAGACAACATCGACACTTGAGGAGTCATCGAACACAAGTCGATCTATCTCATTCTCAAGAGACTCCTCAAGGTTACAACCTTCCTCATTACGACACAAGAGACCACCGCTAGCAAATAAGCAATCAAAGGGAAGAATAGGATAATCATGCAATTCATCTTCCCCTTTATCAAACATGGGCCGGGTGTCATAACAAGGGTCACAAACAAGGTCAACTTCAACATCTTCACTAAAGAGAGGTTCAATGAAAACCGAGCTCACATCATGATGTGGCTTTTCAACCCTCTCAACTAGTGGTTCATGTTCACACACAAGTTGACCCAAAGACTCTATACTAGTTGCAAACACATTGTAATCATGCAAATCACCAACTAGCCTAGAGTTCTCACTAACAACATCACAAGACAAGGAATTAGCATGCTCAAGGGAGGAAGAACTAGCATATACCTTCGAGGTGTCATGAATGTCTCCACCTTGTAGCTCACATTCGGCATCTCCTTCACCTTGTCTCTCCATCTCGGAACATGGTTGAGGCTCCATAGGTTTGCCTCCAAGAATCCCTACACAAGAATTCAAACACATAGAAGAAAAAGATAAAGGGTTAAGGTTAGAATAAGGGGTACCCTCACTCTCAATTTTTCTTTTTCCCTCTTTCTTTTCCCTCATTTTTTTTCCAAGGTCGGGTGTAGATTCGGGTGGTGACAACCCACTCACATCACTAAACACAACCTCTCCTTTTTCCACTCGAGAGTTGTCACCGGTCGCTCCCTTACTCCTCTCTATCTTTTGTCTCTCAAATTCGGGCGAATTGGGACGAGGCCCAAGAATACCCATAGCCGGAGTAGGTGGACTTTTCACGTCAACCCGGAATCTAGGACTTGGAGACTCATCACTTGACGTCTCCTTCTTCTTCATTGGTGAACCACTCGGCTTGGGAAGTGGCTTCGGGCTCACCTTGTTGACATTTGCCAACTCTTTCATAGCACTAGTCCCACCACTTCTTGTTATTGTAGGACTCCTTGATTGCTCAACTTTACCACCCATGGAATGAAGTTCTTGCTCCTTGCTCCTTTGCCTAGCCAAAGAAGGTGCACTAGTAGGCACTTGGCTCTTCGCCCGGTAAGGCACAAAGTCATAAACTCTTTGCCCTACGCCCACAAGATACGCATCCTTCACCACACTATATTGCACCCTCTTCCCCTCCAACCACCGGTCACCTATCCACACATCAACATGACGCATGGGATACACATCACACCACACAAAGCATTTATAGTTCCTATGAGATACGAGTACCCGAGCCTCCTTAGAAACCCACACTCCATCATACTCATAAGGATGCTCTAGCTTATGGCATGGTATCCTAAGCCTATCAACCAAAGAGGTGCTAATACAATTGGCATCGGTTCCACCAATCTTGAGCAAGTACCCTCCAATACCATCTACCTCAACAACGAACCTACATCTACCCAAGTCTTGCACATTGGCACCCAAATGAGAATTTGGACGCCCACAAGTGTCAACACCAACAACTTGGGTCTTCCTTATCCCTCCACTAGTGGCAACACCACTAGAACAATCTCCACTTCCCGTCACTCTCCCAACATTAGAAATGTTGTTGGAAGTCAAGGAAGGAACCTCGCCATGGAACCCATAAGTGCCTCTCGCCTTGGTTCCATAGCCCATAGTACTACTCCTACTACAACCATCCACGCCCCTCACGGCATACAACCCTTTTGTAGCAAAAGCAACACCATTTCCCAAACCAACCTCAACATGGGAATTAGAAGCATTAGGCCGCTTAGCGTACCTAGAAGATGGAAGCTTCTTCCTTCCCACGGAACAACCACCACCACCACCTCCCATACTAATGGAAGGTCCTCCACTACTCCCTTGTACTCCATTAGCGACACTAGGAGAAGATGCATAAAAATAACCCCTATATTCATCATCATCATCAACTCTACCTATGTCACCATCATCAATATCAAATTCTTCACAAGAAGAGTAAGTAGGATCATCATACCTTGAAGCGTCACCATCTTCAATTTCTTGACTAGAAGCATAGGCATCGTCACATTCTTCATCACAAGCTTCGTAGTCATCATCAACCTCACGATCATCATAGTGAACCGCTTCATCATCATAGGAGCCATGGCTTCCATCATCATAACAATGGCCATCATCACCCTCATAGGAACCATAGTCTCCTTCATCACCATACGAGTCATAGCAACTCGCATCTTCGCCACATGAGCCATAATCTACTCCATCATCATTATCCGACATTGTTGCAATCACCAAAGAACAAAACCTCCCGAAAGTCACTCCTTCACGTGTATCACTCAATATATGTACACTCAAGAGCGAGGCCTTATCAACTTGGGAACCAAGGTAATCACAACTAGCATGTCCAAGTTAAAGTTCGGAGTGGAATTAATGAGACTCGATGTACGGACGGCTATTTAAAGTGCGCACTTGAGGCCAAAAGGAGTTCTACGACTCTTCTTTGAATTCTAATCTCCTCTACGCACGAATACCCTATACGCTTAGGATTAGTGTCTTTCAAGTAGGCCAATTACCTTCAAAACACTAACCAAGAGGTATGGTAGAAAACGGGACACAAAAGAATCGACTCGAATCGGCACCAAACGGATTTGGAATCGGATGAAAATTTGATTGTGATCTACAAACTCATCATATTTAATGTTCCAATTGGAGTCATGATGTTTGGAATCTGTTCGGAAGCCGTTGCGAACATTCTGTCCCAAAACTGGAATTCTAAAAATTTTTTGTTCTTCGCTATCGCGACCAGACGCGCGCGATCGCGAAGGGTTAATTTTTCAAAAAATAATTTTGTTCTTCGCTATCGCGAAATTGCTCTTCGCGATCGCGAAGGGTTAATTTCTGCGATTTCACAGCAGCTCAAAAACGGGTTTTTTTGGCGATTTTGGCCAAAACTTTGGCTCGATATCAACCCGAAACACAAAACCAACGATACCCAAAGGTGTATACAACTAATATCATCAATCCCCAATAGTTTTTCAACCCCAAACAACAACAACAAGCTTCGAATCAAGATTGAAGCGTTTTCAAGAAATTTTCAAACTTTGGATTTTGATTTTCGAAATTTTTTGAATCGTAACACTAAATCACGAGATATGGGTATCAAAACGACGGGAATGCAATAAGGAACAAACCCCAATACTTTTTAACACTCGGGGATTCGTATCCAACCCGCTCAACCAATTTTTTTTTCAACTTTTCTAGTTTTTCTATTTTTTTGTTTTTCTTCAATCTTTCAAGAACAACACAATAACAACAACAATACTAACATATGGAACAAGGAACGGGGGTTTGTAAGAACATAACCCGAGCCTTGCTCTGATACCAACTGATGCAACCCAAAATACGCGGAAGCTAATAACGACACAAACAAGGCGGAAGCGATAAATAACACGATAGGTGATATCAATGATATCGGGGAAACAAGGATTGGGGAGTCAAGAAACGAGAAGAAAGAACGGATTAATAAATTCAAGACATGAATTAATAATCCAAAAGGGAGAAAGTGAAACTCGAACCTTACAATGGACTCAACTAGGTGTCGATCGCCATAGGTTCCAAGTTAACGAGATACATGAAGCCTCGGGCTTCAGACTAGAAGGGCTCGGCCTCTTCTCTAATTCTCTCTTCTCTCTATTCAATTCAAGCTAAACTAATGAAATGAGGAGCAAAATATGCTATATATACATTTACACTGAAAATGGACAAAAATGGCCCTGCAGCTGATTCTGGTTCGCTGATCAACATCTCTTCATCGCGATCGCGCCAGGGTGGCTCGCGATCGCGCAGACATCAACTCTAGGCATCGCGATCGCGCCAAGGTCTCGCGATCGCGCAGGTCTTTAGCATCCTCACGATCTCCAGCATCCTCAGCTTCGCCTTCGCGTGCAATGGTGCGCTGTCGCGCAGGCCACTCCAATACTCTTCGCGATCGCGTGAGAAGCTGTCGCGATCGCGAAGAACAAAAGTTCTTCCTTAGGCAGTGAGCTCCCAGTTTGCTCCCCTGTTTTGCCCTGTTTTGGGCTGCTCAGTTTCCTGCCCTGTTTTCCCCCGTCCTTGGCGCTCCAATGCATGATCTTCAAGATGTTTCCGGAGGCCTTGACTCGTATCCGTTGTGCTCTCGAGCATGGCTTTTGATGGTTGTCGTTGAGGCCATTTTATATTGCATCAAACAGATACCCAATTGTTCATGTTAACATAAAATATGTATTTACTAAAATAATGGAGGTGTTGACAAATTAGCCTATGCATCATTGAAAAAAATAAGATGATGATGAAGGACATCTAATTATTAATTGGAGATAGATGAGACATATTATCAAAACTAAGAGATGAATAGTCCTTCCCAACTTGCTCTTTTCAAAGTCACCACATCTGCCTGCAAAGCAAAGGACTGGCTTGGTCCCCCCTTTTTTGAATAGCTTTTGCTAAATGTAACTACCAAAACAAAATTCAATAGAGTTCCTTTCTTTTCAGCATCTTGGACATCTCACCCCAAGCAAATAAACAAATCAGTACTACTCTAACATTGATGCTGCAAAATCTCAATTACCAGTCACATTCAATCCCCACAAGAGATGTCTCTTTATATCACCATAAATGAGCAAGAAAAGTCATATGACAATTGTGAGAGAGTTATTAATGTCAATATATGCCCTCAGGACAGGGCAAGCATGAGGACAGTGCAGAGTACCTAATTCAAGAGGACCACACTTTTGCCAAAGATGTGATATGAGCTATTTCAAAGTAGGTTTCTTTGCAAAAGTTGGGCATGCACCTAAACTTTATCCTGAGATTGATTAAAATGTCCAACATCTATGACAGTGAAACTAAAGGATAAAAGTGACGCTAAAGCTATTCCATTCTCATGTTCTGCTGCCTCACAAAAGTCGTACCATAAACAAACTTTAATTATTGTAGTGCTATATTTTGCCTTAATGAGAATATTGTGAATTTTCGAGTTAGTAATCCGTAACAATAAGTAAGAACATGAAAACTTTTGATTGAGAGTATTTTTCCGCTTTAATAAATCTATCTAACGCGGATCTTAGTTAAAATGCACTTCAAATGTAGTATGACAAGAATTAAAAGAAACAGTATTTGGAGAAAGAATGAACAATTCATTACTACTTTACTAGTACCAAAGGGGGAATTTACAGTAAATCTAACGCTACTAAATCAACAAAACTGTAACTCTATTTTCTCTTTCTTTTGTTTTCTTTTTTTCTTCCTTGAAGGATCAAGAAGACATGTTAACATGCACTGTGGCATTCATGCTAGAATTACAAACAGGGCAAGTATGGACTAAACTGGACCCACACACTGTGCAGAGGCACAGGTGTCTGCACGGTAACAGCAACACACAGGATTCCCTCTCTCCACACCTCCTGCATATGCTGTTACTTTTACTTTTACCATCCCCCTTATCCTGCGCCTCTCCTGCTAACGTGCGCACCTCCTCTTCCTCTTTATCCTCCGCACCGTGGTCACTGCTACCGCAGCACGACTCAACGTCTTCCTCCACCGCTGCAACAGCGGCGACACCGCCGGAGAGGCGCTCGTCGCTGACGTGCGCCAGTACTTGTTCCAAGTTGCTACGTAATGTATTTGCCGTGGCTTCATTGGTTTGTGCTAAATCCCTCCACAGTTGATTTTCTACGTACAAACTCTTCATTCTTTCTTGTAAAGCCAAATTCAATTTTGCCATTCTTTGTATTTCTTCATCCTTTTCGTTTAATTTCGTGGACACCCTTTCTCCAATTGCTGACACCAACATTCTTGCTTGTTGTTTCTGTCTCTCTTCTAATTCCATTCTTATTTTCTTTGTCTGTAACATACCAAAAATAAAATCAGAATCTTTCTAAAAAAAATCGTAATTATTAAAGAAAAATTGGATACATTTAAAACTTATACAAAAGGGATATAAATACTTACATGATGAGAAATGATGGAGTTGATATCTAACTGATACTGTTGAACGAGTGGCAAAACATCATCACCCACAAATGAAGGTTTCTGAGGGGTTGAAAACGCAGTTGTTGTAATATTGTTACAAGTAATGAACTGATTATTGAATGAATCTCTTGAACGTTTTCTTGAAGCGTCGAAATCAGTCGTGGGCAGATTAAAGGTAAGGCCACTATGATCTGTGTTTACAGATGTCTTCGGCTGAATAGAATCTGCGCAAAACATTGCTTGATGAAGGGAAAATAAATTTTCGGGCATTTGCATGACGAGAGGACGTTACTGTACGAGACCCTACTGGATATTAGCAAATGATCTCTGCAACTTTCACTATACTTATGTGATCAGCGAAACTATCTGTTGAGCTCTTGTTTGGCGCTGGAAAGTTCAACTGTTGCTCCTCAGAAGATATCTTAATTGGACAAACGTAGGAACAGATATATAACCTCTTATAGGTACTTATATTCCAGCTTTTTTCTTGTAGAGTCCTTAAAGAGTTGTAAAATTGTAAGAACATCATTTCTTATAGTCCTTGGAGATTTTGAAAATTGTAAGACCATCCCCTCAAGATTCTAAAATAAAAACTGTATTAGTAAATTCAGCAATACTATAAGACGAAATTCATTCTATATTAAATAAAAGTTACCTATACATTTAATCTTGTTCGACACTATTTTAGTTTGAGTGTGCAGAAACTTTTATACAATTGAATCATCCAAGAAAATAAGTAACCTTGCATAAAACGTGTGATTTAGAGTTTTTCAAATAAGGCATATTGCGTTTTATAATTAAAAAGTACTCCCTCCGTTCCAAAATGATTGTTATAGTTTGACTTGGAGCGGAGTTTAAAAAATGTGGTAAGACTTTTGAAACTTGTGGTCCAAAATAAGTCATAGATAAATATGTGGCTATAAAGCATTTCATTAATTAAGGGTAAAGTAGTATTTTCAACTAAAAAATGTTTCCAAATTTAGAATTGTGTCATTCTTTTTGGAACGGACTAATAAGGAAATAGTGACAATCATTTTGGAACGGAGGGAGTATATTCATTCGGGGCGAGTCCAACTGAAACAATTCGAGCTAGCTCATTAGGTTTAACTTGATACTTAGTATAGGTACTTTTTGCTTCTTTGTAATCCCATTGTTACTTCATTTAAGGCATACACTGTAATTACACCCTTGGATACTTAAATTTTCATTTATCAAATTATATCACCCTTGTTCTTGTTCATTTAACATTCATCCTGCACTTAATCTCTCAAATTAGGCCTCATATAGGCCCTCAAGCATTGGACGTATGGGTTACTATTGGAATAACACAACTAAATTCCTTTATTCCTTTTAACTAATTTCTCCCCATATTTGCCTTGATTGTCGTCTCAGTTTGATTACCTTGCACCATTATATGCTTATACTAGCCGGTCGGTCGATTATATAAATTTGGCCTCTACACCTGCTACTGTAAGTAAGCATGATATGATAGTGTAAAAATTCTTTATACAATGAGTAGTGTTGTTGTTGGTACACCTAGAAAGACACTAAAGGGAGGTAAATAGTGTCTCTATGCTCTATGGGCTTTTCTGAACCACACAAAAGTTGTTCAAGAGTAGAACACTTATAAGGAAACTGGTTCTTGTAGAGGTTCATTCTAAAACATACACAAGTAGAACATCAGAATCAAACTTGCACAAAATTTTATGTGGAAAATCTTCTTGCTCAAGGAAGCAAAAACCACGACATACTATGAATTTTGAAACACTTTCACTAAACACACGAGCAAATTTAGGTTACAACTCTATAATCCAGGGACTAAACTCTAGCCCCTAATTGCTTCAAGCTAAACTCTAACTTAAAAGAACACTTAAGATCGTCTTCAAAAGCCCTAACAAAAGTTTATATAAAAGTAGAATTAGGAATACAATTCAATACCGAATACAAAAACTAACAATCCAAGAACTAAAAGAAACAACTTTTATGCCTGGTTCTTCTAACTGCTCCTCTATATGAACATTTACTCCTAAATGATAATGCTTTCCTTTCGCCTTTCTTAGTGAATGAATAATTTCTGCAACCACGAAATAAAGAATGAAGATTCTCATACTATGAACGGGAACACCTTGTTTTATTCCTCTTCTATTTTACGCCTCAACTTCTTACTTTGCCTAGACTACCTTCATAAATGGAAATTTACATAGTTGCCTTTTAACCAAAGTCCAACCGACTTTAAATTTCAACACTGCCAGAGTTTCATGCATCATCCAACACGTCCAGGTTCTCTTTTTTCGACAAGGCCGATTAGGGCTATGAAGTTTCTCATTCCACAGCTCATAGTAGACTCTATTTGTAAACCCGATCCCCTACTTGTTCCTCCAGTTTGTCAATCATCAAAATATATTTCAACAAGTGTTTTAAGTTAAACTTCTTTTAGGGTGTATTATAATGAATACAGTTTTCATATTTAAAATAACTTAACTTTAAACTTTTTTATACTTAATGATATGCTTTAATAGCTACAGAATACCGTGAGGTGACGAGATCCAAATATTTTCTTTATTTCTTAAATTTTATTTTTAGATTAATGGGCCTTTAGATAGAATGCTAATTTAAAGTTAACTTTTCTGTTTAATATTAATAAGATGATCTATAACCATATAAATATAAATGATTTATTTTTTACTATAAATGTTAAAAATATTTCTTTATTCAAATTCATTGCTAATCAAATATCGCCATATAAATTAGTGTGGGAGTATCTTGTAATCACCAAATAAATCTCGCGATTATCATTTGCAGATTCTTTGGGAACTTTGGTCTTGTCTCAAAATCAAATGTATTGTCATAGTTGAGATTCGTTCAAAGTGGCACATTGCACAAGTTAGCTTTTCGATTCTCATTTCTATTCGTCTTTTCTGGTATGACCAATTATTATTCGAAACTTAGTGACTCTATTAATCTAGGTTCTCAGTGGATACAACCTATTAAAGGGGAATGTCTCTTACATGAATTTGTTAATCTTAAGATAACAAATTTGAAACGTCTAACTAAAAGGCGAAAATATATTATCGATCCAGCACATCCCTGGATGATTCTTCTAAATCTCTCAAATGGAACTAGATAGTCACGAGAGGCTATCATTGCTCATTTTTACGCATCTTCTACATCGTCTTCACACGATTTTTTTTTTTTTAATAACTGTTTAATATTTCTTTAATATAACCATCTCGTATTCATGACTCAGTATCCAACATGCATGTTTTCTTTCTTACTTTTTTTTTTTTGGTGCAATTAAACTTACTTTTGTGATTAAAAGAAATATCAGGTTACGTGAGTTTTGAGAAAACAAAATTGGATAGTTTACTTTTTAACATCTTTAACGTTTTATTTTTCTCCTATCTCCTTTCTTTTATATCGGGAGATTGGCATGACAGGACTTGCCAAGTCTCTTTTGTGTGGAAAAAGGCTCAAGTTTTAAACATTGAAATCTAGGGTCCTCATTTAATTAGTGTTATTAACTATGTAACATTCTCACCCAATATTTTGTAAGTTGCACAATAGTCCATGTATATAAAGTAGTTTTTTGCCAAATTTGGCCATTTACCTAGCTGCTTCCCTCTCTCCTCTCCCCCGTTTTCCCTCCATTTTTTCCACATTCCATTCCCGCCCAAAGTTCCACCATAGCTGCTGAGCTTCCTTTCATAGATCGAAATAATACCCATTCCACCATAGCTGCTGAGCTTATTATCTTGAATATCCTTTTCAGTTTTAGGCAATACAAGCTGAGATCACCCACATTTGGGTTATACGGCATTTCGTTAAATCTGGTCGTTTCTTATCCATTAAAGGGGAAATCTTGTTCCTCCAATTTTAATCGTATCAATCCAGTCATCTCCGGTAAGTGTACTAACTTTTCGAACATGTTTTTAGTTGTTTTTGTTGATTCGAGGTTGTTACGGATTCAGTTCCTCCGAACAATCTGCCTGAAATTCCAAACATCATTTCGACTTTCCTATGGCCGTAATTGTAATTCCAAACATATCGCTAGCGTTTTACACGGCGTATGTATTTATTGAAATTTTCACAGATAATGTTCGGAACATTCTGTAGGATGTTTGAGCGTTCTGTTAGCAGTTTGGAACATCTTGCATTAAGCAACGAAAAAGTGTAAGGTGATGTGCAGAACGTCAGCAGAGATGTTCCAAACGAGCAACATTGAGGTTTGGAACATACTGTATAAATATTAGTAATACTAATAGTTGGTCATTCCAATTTATTGCAGGTGACCATCGATGGGTGAGGTTATATTAGGAGTTAATTATCAAGGTGAATGGGTGGAGCGTTCTAAATGTTATGCTTGGGTTCCGAAGGTTAAAGAGTCAAGACCCATTCTTGTGCCTAGAGATGTTACGTATGATGTTCTACTTAACAAAATCATCGGAAGTTGGGGGATAAGAGACAATCCGAGGGACATTTGCATTACTTACATGCTGAGTGTTGCCGCAAATCAAAAGACTCCTCCCGTTACAATCAGAAATGATGATGATGTACGCATTTATATGGCTGACGTTGATCGTAATGGTGCTAGGACCACACTAAGGGTAATTGTGGTTTCTACGACGGATGAATGTGTTGGTTCTAATGACCAAGAAATGCCAAATAGTGGAGGGCATGATTTTAGTCAGCGATTGGATGACTTACATGAAGAAGTAGAAGAAGACAGAGGCGAAAGGGTAGAAGAAGACAGAGGAGGCGTAGATGTAGATGAAGAAAAAGAAGAAGAAGTAGAAGAAAAATATGTAGAGGAAGATCCAGCCATTTATACCCCTGTGTTTCCAACACAAAGCAGCGAGCCGATATTTCACTTCGTCGATGGCACAGGTTTTGAAAAAGGTATGACTTTCTCCAATAAGAAAGAACTGGTCACCAAATTGAAGATTGCAGCAGTTAAACATCGTTTTAATTACAAAGCATTGAAGAATACTGCAAAGATTTTTAATGCTAGATGTTTAGATGTGAAATGCAAATGGTGGTTAAGGGCAATGAGGTATAAAAGTAATGATAGGTTCTACATTAGCGTTTACAATAACATGCACACATGCGGTGTCCAACATCATTCCAGTCATAACTCACACGCCTCTGCCCAGATAATTGGTGAGTTCATAAAAGGTAAATATTTAATGGGAAAAGGTCCAACCACAAAAGCTGTCAGGGAGTCCCTTAACAACCATTTTAGTTGTAAGGTTAGCTACTGGAAGTGTCTTAGGGGCTGTCAATTTGCAAAATCTTTGACACGGGGAACACATGAGAAAGGTATTAAAATTCTTGATGCTTATGCTTATATGGTTAGGAGTAAGAATCCAGGAACCAAGACAGATTTGAGGCTTTCTAGCACAGGGAAGTTCTTGTATTTTTTTCTCTCTTATGGAGCGTGGATCAGGGGATTTACTTACGTGAGAAAAGTCCTAGCCGTTGATGGTACACATTTGTCTGGCGAGTATGGAGGGGTGTTGCTGTCTGCTGTTGCTCAGGATGCAATGAGTCACGTATTCCCTGTTGCTTTTTGTGTTGTAGACAAAGAGTGCGACGCCTCATATGAGTATTTTTTCGAACAATTACGCTGCATAGTTTCAAATAGACAAGAGTTGTTCACTGTTTCAGATAGACATCCGAGCATCTCGAAAATGGTCGCCCAAGTGTTTCCTTCTGCACACTATAGAGTTTGCATGTGTGAAACGACCTCGGTCAGTCGTTTCAGAAGTTAGGACTCCGATTAGCTTGCCGATATTTTTAAAATATTCGTAATATCCATTAGAACCTGTCTGTAAAATTTGAGCTAAATCAGACCTCGTTTGGTAGGCATCGGAAGAAGGTTTCAGTTTTTATTGGCGGTAAATATTAAAAAGAGATTTTCGAGCTCGGTTTTGCCGAATGAGCTCCGATTCGAAATCCGAAAACGCCGTTAGGTTCGTATGATTATTTGTGATTTTTGTAAACTTTCGAAAGTGAATTTTGATGTTGTTCGGCTAGTTCCGCTAAAATGCCGAAAGTTAAATAATTTGACTTCTTTTCCATTTAAATTCGCATCTTGAGTTTCGGGAGTCCAATTTGAGATCCGCCTTCGCGAGTATATTACATATATTTTGTATAAGTTGTATGCAAAAGTTGGAATTATTTCGAATATCGTAGTGTTCCGTTTTAATTTTCATCGCGAAAAGAAAATAAAATAAAAGAAAATGAAAAAAAAAAAAGGAAAACGACGAAAGAAAGAAATGAGCATATGTCGGCAGCCAAGGGATCAATATGATCCCCTTGGCAGATACATTCAAGAAAAACCAGAACGAAAAATGGAATATGAACAGAAAAAATGAGACTGGCGCGGCAGAGAAAAAATGCCAGAAAATGAGAAAAGGGGCCGTAGAAAAGTAGAATTTTTACCCTGAAACATTCAGGTAATGATCCTAATATATTATTTGAGTTTATTACGTATGTTTGAATATATTTTTACGGTAAAAATAGGGATCTTAGACATCGTTTTAACAAGTTCAATTAATAGTTTGAAGGGTCAAATGGACCCTGATAATGAAATTGATTATATATTCGTACTCAGTGAGTTATGGGCAACTTATAAATGTAATTTATTTGGGGTTTGGTTATGTGGCCTTAAACCCTGTATATAGGCCTGGCCTGCGTATTGCATATGCGAATAGGGTATCAGGTTCGTACCTGGATTACCCTAAGATGTGAGGAATGAAGTCTTTAGCCTAATGTGATATATTTTTCTACTTATTGAACACAGTGGGATCGTTTGGCAATGAATCCAAAGGACAAAGCGGTTATTGAGTGGCTGTACTAACTTTGGAACGAGGTAAGTGTTTATATCCATTTCTTTGGAGGCACCTGGCCTCGTGGATTTTCTACCACGTATTCCTTACGTGTGTAGCTGCCGATAGGCGTACTCATTACGCCTTAGCTTTGGATTTACATTGTATATTATCTGTTATGTCCTATTGTTGGTATTGCATTGTGATTTGAGCATTGTACCCTGGCTGTAAGTTGGCATCTACTTCCCGGCTGTCGATGAGAGTCCCGCGCCGGTGAAAGGTTATTATTGCATCAAATTGCATTCATATGCATTATATGTCATTCATACGCATTACATTGCATATCATATTGAGGGCAGGAGTATTCCGCCCCAGGAGCAGGAGTATTCCGCTCCATTGTATCATATTGAGGGCAGGAGTATTCCGCCCCAGGAGCAGGAGTATTCCGCTCCATTGTATTATATCGGGTGCAGGAGTATTCCGCCCCAAGAGAGTGTAGGAGTATTCCGCCTCTGGTTTATATTATATCGGGTGCAGGAGTATTCCGCCCCAGGAGCAGGAGTATTCCGCTCCAGTTGGTTATCAGATTGGATTCCCCTCGAATGCAGGAGTATTCCGCTTCGAGATGGGACGACGGGCACATGTGACCCTTTGCATCATATTTCATTTCATTTCATGTCATCTCACTTCATTTCATTTCATCTCAATTCATACCATTGTGTAGACTTGCGGTACATGACTACTGTTCTGCTTATATGTGCATCGCTTATTAGCTGATATGTTTCTGTCTCGTATCCCCAGTTGAGTTTATGGTTTCATACGTGTTTCCGGTTGTTATCTGGCTCTGCCTTTTTATAATTTAAATAAGAGGAATTTTGTTTATCTGTTTCTTCTCCCTGGCTAGCTATCCTATTCCTTGAGGTGGCTAGTCTGCCCCACTTATTGAGTCCTTTTGACTCACCCTTGTTTGTTGTTTGTTTCTTGTCTATCTATTTCGTTTCGGCAGGTTCGCTCCAGGATTGAGTTCGCCGCGTTGTTCAGGAGCGAAGACGACTTCAGCTGTCAGGGTGAGCCAGATTTATTCCGGATGGCCACCAGTTTATGGGTTGTTATTTCAGTTGCATTTTGCTCCCTTCAGGAGGTATCAGTCTTCTTTTGTACTCTTAGATGTCTAGTCTGGATAGCCCTAAACCTAGTACGATGGGTAGTCAGCTGTAATTTCTTTTGTACAGCTTAGAGATATCAGTATGTCTGTATTTTTGTTTTAAGTTTTGTCCTTATTTATGAGTTTTTATATTTATTTTCCTAATTTAATTAGTAAGGGTTCGCCCGACGGGTCTTGGGGAGGATGTCGGGTGCCCGCACGGCCTAGTCGAAATCCGGGTCGTGTCAGTTGGTATCAGAGCCCAGTTTAGAGTCTATCCAGACTAAGACAGTGTCTAGTAGAGTCTCGCTGATGGGTACGTAGACGTCCGTACTTATCTACGAGGGGCTATGATGACATTTAGGAAGTTTCACTTCCTTCATTTCTGATCGTGCGTCGGTCTAGGAGTCAAAAGTATTTTCGTTAATTCCTTCGTGGTAATTGTGCATCCTCGTGCGACAAATCAGCAAACGGTATGAGTTCAAGACGAAGCAGTCTAGCCTAAGGCTAGTACTAACGAAGCCCCGAGACTTTTTGATTATGCTGACGATCTAGTTCCGGAGGTCCCAGCTGTACGAGCTCGCGATGGGCAAGGGAACAGGGTCTTGTAGTCCCCTTGGCTCTCTACGATGCTTTACGAGAATCTTGGCGACGCAGATACCGCAAGAACCTATTATTCGCTAGGCAGCCTATCAGTTTGCCGCAAATGGAGACGTTCGATCTCAGGGAGCTCCTATTCCAGTTCTTAATATTGCCGCAGTAAAGTATGTTCCGGAGGCAGTATGTATTGTGCCTCCAGTTGTTCTGGCTGGTTAGCTAGCCGAGGTATCAGTTCGGTCCGAGTGTCCGAAGAGGTTGCATTATTTTACGCGGTTGAACCTTCTGATATTCTTAAGCAATGCATCAGATAATCCCCGTGAATTTTTTTAAAAAAAAATAATGTCAGGGTATTTGTATCCTTCAGGCTCTTGATTATATCGAACGGTATAGTGTTGATTATCCTGCTTTCCAGTTTTAAGGTTCAGCCTTGAATTGATGGGTCTCTCTCTCTTATTAGCTAACTTGGTTCTGTTTTCTTCTAGATTCGTGGGAATAAAAAATTCCTTTCGAGTAGCGAGCGAAATGGAGAGTGTTGCCAATTTGAGTGGATTGGACAGGGTAGCCTGTCGGTTAGCCTGTTGGTGTTTCAAAATATGAGATTGAATTCTATAGAATGGCTGGATATGCATTAGAACTAGTTCATGAGCCTTTCGAGAGATTCAAAGACTTATTGATGACCTTTCATTTTCCATGAGATCCCAGATGGCTCGAGAGATTGAGGTCGGAATTTCATTTGATGTTGTTGTTGATATTGCTCGAAGGTTCGAGGCATACCATAAGTTAGAGCGGGAAAGTAACAGATCCCACGGCCCTGGTGGGTAACCATGATACCTCATTTGGAGGTAAAAGTTCTGATTATTTTTGGAAGTCACCTTCTAGGTTATCTCAGCTTGTAGAGCGTGATTCTCAGAGTGCGCGAGTAGTTCATCAAGATTACACCCAGTTTTTCTCTTTATAGCTATCGACAATATGTCCAGCTTCCATTTTCAATAAAAAGCTGTTATCACTGTCATGAGTCTGGTTATCCTTTGAGGAGTTTTTTCTACTTACTCCAGCAAGTAGACAATCGTCCTTTCTCTTGTCATCAGGCACCTGTACAGTCGTAGGGAATTTTATTTAAATCTTAATTAGCCAGAGAAACGCCACGATCCAGTAAAGGTTGAGAGCGTGGTGGCAGTTATTCTTCAGACGGTAATTATCAGTGTAGCGGCTTAGCTCAGCCGCAAGGGCAGTTCTATGAACTTCCAGTCTGGTAGGCCCAAGTATTTCTTCTTCCCTTATATGTAAGTAAGATTTGATTCTTCCGATCGATCTGGAGATGGTCTGTCATATCATGTTCCATGGTTTCCTCGGATATTGTCGTAATTAAGAATCGGTTGCGGTAGAGGGGTGAGTTTCTGATACGATTTACTCCTGGCATTTATGAGACCCTATTAGTTTATCTGATCTAAATATGAGAGATTTGATGGTAAGTATTGCTATTGCCTGCTTGGCATCCTGTTATGCCACCTTGTGTTATTATGTCAAGTCATTTTACTTCTCTCCTCGAAAATCAGTGTTGGTAGGATTATGGGATTCTTATTCGTCACCATCAGGAAGTGTCATTTTTTTTTTCGGTGTAAAGTGGCTGGTAAGTAATGCTCGATCTATGTTTCTCCTCTTGGTTCTAGATTCTAGTTGAGTCATGTTATTCTATGAGCTTGTCTTAATTATAAAAGGGTATTCTGGTAAATTGTCAGAGTTTCCTTCTTATTGGGAGGTTAAAATTGGTATGGATGTTTTTCCATAAAGCTTATTGAATGTCTATCTCTTCAATTGCGATTTTTGGCTCGCCTGACGCGGAAGTAGTCTAGCTTTGGTAGTCAAGCAAATAAGAAGATGAATTTCCTGAAGCTCTAATTATTTCTATCTTCCATCTATTTCCATTTCTTCTTCGTCCGGCACTAGTGAGCGTGGGCGGTTGGTAACTGCTTGCGATGTTCCCCGTGTTGAGCCAGAGTACGTGTTATTGTGGCTGGATTAGCATATTATTGTTTTGGAAGCATATTATTCTTTTGGTCCAGTTGTCTCATCTTGTTATCCGTTTAACATGTTTATGTTATCAGTTTATCCGGGTATCCATTCCCATGTATAGTATAGTGTTGGTTCTGTTTTTGCGGATCATCCAGTTTCAGGGGAAACTCTGCCGAAATTTTTATATAGAAGTACATCCATCAGGCGGTGGTGTTTACGGCAAAGGTATGGAGTTGTGAACTTGAGAGTTGCAGCTGTTTGGCAACTCGAAAGAGTAGTTGGTAGCTTAGGTCTGCCTATGTTCAGCTTTTAGCTAGGTCTTCTTTAATCCAGCAGGTTGTGCGAGGATGACTATTTCTATTCAAATTAGTTGTATGAGTTTATGCTTTAAGTGGAGGAGTCTTCCTCCAATTGATACCGAATCATAATATTAAATCTCTAAGGCGTTGCTGAAGCGTAAGCTAATTCTTAGTTCCATCGACCTGTTCTATATCGAAAAGTATATCGACGAGGTAATTCACCGGCAGAATCATGTTAATCTATCCAGAATTCCGTGTATCTTTGTTTCGAAAATGTAGAACTCTCCTCACGTGATCGAGGAAGGATCAGCTTAGTCAGAATAAGCTGGGCGATGACGTTATCATATTATCTAGTTATGTTTTTATCCAAGAATTTGATGTGCGCGTTATAACTCTGATTCTGTAATTATGAGATAATGTCCGTGGAGTGGTTTATGAAGGTTGTGCAAGTTATCTTGTTATCAGCGTGAATCTTGCTTTAGATTTAGGCTCGTTCGAGGACGAACGAGAGTTTAAGTGGAGGAGAATGAAACGACCTCGGTCAGTCGTTTCAGAAGTTAGGACTCCGATTAGCTTGCCGATATTTTTAAAATATTCGTAATATCCATTAGAACCTGTCTGTAAAATTTGAGCTAAATCAGACCTCGTTTGGTAGGCATCGGAAGAAGGTTTCAGTTTTTATTGGCGGTAAATATTAAAAAGAGATTTTCGAGCTCGGTTTTGCCGAATGAGCTCCGATTCGAAATCCGAAAACGCCGTTAGGTCCGTATGATTATTTGTGATTTTTGTAAACTTTCGAAAGTGAATTTCGATGTTGTTCGGCTAGTTCCGCTAAAATGCCGAAAGTTAAATAATTTGACTTCTTTTCCATTTAAATTCGCATCTTGAGTTTCGGGAGTCCAATTTGAGATCCGCCTTCGCGAGTATGTTACATATATTTTGTATAAGTTCTATGCAAAAGTTGGAATTATTTCGAATATCGTAGTGTTCCGTTTTAATTTTCATCGCGAAAAGAAAATAAAATAAAAGAAAATGAAAAAAAAAAGGAAAACGACGAAAGAAAGAAATGAGCATATGTCGGCAGCCAAGGGATCAATATGATCCCCTTGGCAGATACATTCAAGAAAAACCAGAACGAAAAATGGAATATGAACAGAAAAAATGAGACTGGCGCGGCAGAGAAAAAATGCCAGAAAATGAGAAAAGGGGCCGGAGAAAAGTAGAATTTTTACCCTGAAACATTCAGGTAATGATCCTAATATATTATTTGAGTTTATTACGTATGTTTGAATATATTTTTACGGTAAAAATAGGGATCTTAGACATCGTTTTAACAAGTTCAATTAATAGTTTGAAGGGTCAAATGGACCCTGATAATGAAATTGATTATATATTCGTACTCAGTGAGTTATGGGCAACTTATAAATGTAATTTATTTGGGGTTTGGTTATGTGGCCTTAAACCCTGTATATAGGCCTGGCCTGCGTATTGCATATGCGAATAGGGTATCAGGTTCGTACCTGGATTACCCTAAGATGTGAGGAATGAAGTCTTTAGCCTAATGTGATATATTTTTCTACTTATTGAACACAGTGGGATCGTTTGGCAATGAATCCAAAGGACAAAGCGGTTATTGAGTGGCTGTACTAACTTTGGAACGAGGTAAGTGTTTATATCCATTTCTTTGGAGGCACCTGGCCTCGTGGATTTTCTACCACGTATTCCTTACGTGTGTAGCTGCCGATAGGCGTACTCATTACGCCTTAGCTTTGGATTTACATTGTATATTATCTGTTATGTCCTATTGTTGGTATTGCATTGTGATTTGAGCATTGTACCCTGGCTGTAAGTTGGCATCTACTTCCCGGCTGTCGATGAGAGTCCCGCGCCGGTGAAAGGTTATTATTGCATCAAATTGCATTCATATGCATTATATGTCATTCATACGCATTACATTGCATATCATATTGAGGGCAGGAGTATTCCGCCCCAGGAGCAGGAGTATTCCGCTCCATTGTATCATATTGAGGGCAGGAGTATTCCGCCCCAGGAGCAGGAGTATTCCGCTCCATTGTATTATATCGGGTGCAGGAGTATTCCGCCCCAAGAGAGTGTAGGAGTATTCCGCCTCTGGTTTATATTATATCGGGTGCAGGAGTATTCCGCCCCAGGAGCAGGAGTATTCCGCTCCAGTTGGTTATCAGATTGGATTCCCCTCGAATGCAGGAGTATTCCGCTTCGAGATGGGACGACGGGCACATGTGACCCTTTGCATCATATTTCATTTCATTTCATGTCATCTCACTTCATTTCATTTCATCTCAATTCATACCATTGTATAGACTTGCGGTACATGACTACTGTTCTGCTTATATGTGCATCGCTTATTAGCTGATATGTTTCTGTCTCGTATCCCCAGTTGAGTTTATGGTTTCATACGTGTTTCCGGTTGTTATCTGGCTCTGCCTTTTTATAATTTAAATAAGAGGAATTTTGTTTATCTGTTTCTTCTCCCTGGCTAGCTATCCTATTCCTTGAGGTGGCTAGTCTGCCCCACTTATTGAGTCCTTTTGACTCACCCTTGTTTGTTGTTTGTTTCTTGTCTATCTATTTCGTTTCGGCAGGTTCGCTCCAGGATTGAGTTCGCCGCGTTGTTCAGGAGCGAAGACGACTTCAGCTGTCAGGGTGAGCCAGATTTATTCCGGATGGCAACCAGTTTATGGGTTGCTATTTCAGTTGCATTTTGCTCCCTTCAGGAGGTATCAGTCTTCTTTTGTACTCTTAGATGTCTAGTCTGGATAGCCCTAAACCTAGTACGATGGGTAGTCAGCTGTAATTTCTTTTGTACAGCTTAGAGATATCAGTATGTCTGTATTTTTGTTTTAAGTTTTGTCCTTATTTATGAGTTTTTATATTTATTTTCCTAATTTAATTAGTAAGGGTTCGCCCGACGGGTCTTGGGGAGGATGTCGGGTGCCCGCACGGCCTAGTCGAAATCCGGGTCGTGTCAATGTGGCACCTTGGTGAAAGCATCCGAACAAAGTTTTAGTTTGGAATCAGTCTTCATAAATGCTACACTGCAGCAAAGGCATACAGGGTAGAGGAGTTCAATGATGCTATGAATGAGATCAGGACTATTGATTGGAGGGTAGCGGATTATCTTGAAAATGTTGTTGGCTATCATAGATGGAGCAGATTATACTTCCCAGGAAACAGGTAAGGTAAACTATAATAACAAGGTCTGATATTACTGCCTGCTTTCAATATGTTCCAAACGTCACATTACGCGTTCCGAACATAACATATATGTTCAGAACATTATTAGGAAATTTTATTTTCTAACGATGTTCCGAACTCCTTATCGTCGTTCTGAACGTATGATTCATGTTAGGAACATCATGAATGTTCCGCACTTCTTATTCCTAAATCTGCACTTGTGCTTTATGTTAGGAACATCTTTTGATTATTATAATTTTTATTCTTTTTAATAGGTCTGAAGTTATGACATCAAACATAGCTGAGTCCATTAATTCCATGCTAAAAGAGCAAAGAGAATACCCCATTGCTGCCCTCTTGAAGGATATAGGTTGGAACTTTGCGGAAAAATTTCACACTAGGGCTATGAAGTTAATCAACCACCAAAATTTATGCGTCCCAGACGTTGAAATAAAAATAAGGAAGAATAAAAAAGTGGGAGACAAGCTAGTTGTCAACAGGAAGGGAACTTATGGTTTCGAAATCATTAGTCCAAGGCATAAGGCAGAAGTTGATCTATATGAGAGGACATGTACATGTAGGGAGTTTGATCTTGATCAGTTACCTTGTGTACATGCTATGGCAGCAATTAGGGGGTTGCATGGTGATGAATATAGAAGTAGAGTGTATGAATACACTTCTGAATATTACACAACACAAGCATACATCCTTGCCTATGCAGAGCCTGTCAATGCATTACCTCCTGAAGAATCATGGGTCGTCCCTGCTGAAGAGATACTTTATCCAGTGCCTCCGCCCCCAAAGCCGAAAAACCGTGGAAGGAGAAGGGTTAACCGGATTCGATCTATTGGGGAACGTCTTCCAAAGAGGAGAAATAAATGTGGCAACTGCAACAGATATGGTCACAAAAAAACTACATGCCCCGTTGTTCGTAGTGGAACTGAGGCTACAAGTCAGCCTACAAATTGAGTTTGTAAATTGGACGAAGCATCGTCCTCGTTATAATTTCGATTATTTGGATTATTTATTTGAATTGCGTAATGGACTTTTCGTCCTACTTGTATAATTTATATTGTGTATATATTTGGCCAAATTTGTTTCTTAACTTATGGTTTGCACAGATTTGCTTTACTGCATCTTTTGCGATTATGTTGTGCACATAATTGCATATTGTTCGCAACACATCCAGTTTGTTTAGGATATTACATTTGATGTTCCGAACGATGTCAAGGCATGTGAAAGCTTGTGAGGTCTTTATTTCACAATTCATAGTCGTAGCATTTACCAAGTGCTACCTTAGAGAAAATGTTCGGAACATCTTGTCGATGATATTATATTATACTTTTATACGTGACGTTCCGAACAAGCTATTCAAAATTTAAAAGACACAAACGGCTACAATGAACAGTTGGGATGCCCAAATACCAATACACCAAACGGCTAAAATAGAAGTTGGTTGCAGCAACAGTCACGTCAAAACACATGCACACTTGTAAATATGCGTCCCTTCATTTGCCTCGGCCATTGAAAAAGGCGTGCAATAGAAATTAAAAGTCACTTCAAAACATCTATAAATACCTCCTTGATGAATACCCAATTCACAATTTATTTCGCATTTACCAAGTATCAAGTTCAGTTTTCACCAGTTTCTAACAAGGAAGAACAAGTTGAGGTACTCAAGTTTTCCATATTTTCTACGTTTTTCATAAAACAATTTCAAAATCTAATCTGTTCATAATTCCTTAAACATAACTCCACTTTGAATCTTTTCTAAATTTTAAACAACTTTTCATGCAGATGGCCAATAATGCATTTAACGATCCATGGAATAAGTACCACCGAGTCCGAGAGCCTCCAAACAAGTCACTTCCTGCAAGATTGCTAGATGTGCATTTTGAAGTTGTTGACATCAAGGAGGTAGCAGATAATTGCGAGAGGTCCATTCAAACACTCGAGACAAAACTTGAGCAGATGCAATTGTAGTTAGATCGGATTGAGAGGGTTTTGCAAAATCAATTCGGTGGAGGTCAAAACAATAACGAAGACGCTATTATATATTAGATGTTTAAGTAGTTGTACTGTTTATGAATATGCTTTTATATCTCTTTTCAATTAATATTATTATGAAGGTCTTTAATTAGTACTGTTAAATTGTCTCCAAACCATCATGTTTGCTTATAGTTCGCAACACATCAACTGTCGTTTAGGATATTAAATACGATGTTCCAAACGACAACTTGTTCTACTCCATTTCTAGAAAAGTCAATAAAATCATACACCACGTTCGGAACATATATAATGTGTTCCAACACAAAGATTTATGTTCGGAACGCAACTGGTATGTTCCAGGTATAAATGATAATCATTAACATTATACACGTCCAAATATCCAGAATATAGTGAAAAATGATGTTCATTTTAACTAGAAAGTACAATTTATACTTGTTCGGAATAAAAAGTGACAAATGATGCTCATTTCGCTTGAAAGGACTAAATATAGTTGGTAGACTAATTAGAGTGATAAATGTTGACAATTATCAGTAGTGATGACCAATTGAGTGACAAGTGATGATCATCTATCGTAAGGTTGTTTTAGAACAACTTATTGATGTTCGTCGCATTAAACGGCCGTTCGGATCGCACAATTTATAATGTTGCTATCTTCATCGTATGATGATCCATACACAAACTATAGTTTCGAACATCAACTAGAAGTTTGTCACATTTGTGTGCCGTTCGGAGCGCCATGTTCAATTTTTTCTATCTTCATCATACTTTTTCACAATTAGAGTAGTTAGCGTGACAATTTATGATAATTGTATGAGTATAAGTGACCAATTATACTTGTAAGAGTGATAAATTCATCCACTTTCATCACAAAGACCACTTAGAGTAGTTTGTGGGACAAATGATGATCATTATGAGTAGAAATGGCCAAGTAGAGTTGTTAGAGTGGCAAATGATGATCATTATGACTAGGAAGGACCCAACTATACTTGTAAGAGTGGAAAATGATGATCAATATGATAATAAATGACCAACTATACTTGTAAGAGTGACAAATGACGATCACTATCACTATAAATAACCAACTATACTTGTTATAAGGAGAAATGATGATCAATATGATAATAAATGACCAACTATACTTGTAAGAGTGACAAAATGATGATCATTATATCTAAAAATGACCCACTATACTTGTAAGAGTGACTAATGATGATCATTATGAGTAGAAATGACCAACTAGAGTTGTTCGACAGACAAATGATGATCCATCTAAACTAGAAATGACCCACTATCTTGTTATAGTGTCAAATGATGATCATTTTAACTAGAAATGACCCACTATACTTGTTAGAGTGACAAATGACGATCACTATCACTATAAATAACCAACTATACTTGTTATAGGGAGAAATGATGATCCATACATATAGTCTTGTTTCGAACATCAAATCGATGTTTGTCACATTATTGTGATGTTCCGCGCGCAATATTTTATTGTTTCTATCTTCATCATACTCTTCACAGTTAGAGTAGTTAGAGTGACAAACTATGATCATTATATACCTACAAAGGACCCACTATACTTGTAAGAGTGATAAATTCATCCACTTTCATCACAAAGACCACTTAGAGTAGTCTGTGGGACAAATGATGATCATTATGAGTAGAAATGGCCAAGTAGAGTTGTTAGAGTGACAAATGATGATCATTATGACTAAGAAGGACCCAACTATACTTGTAAGACTGGAAAATGATGATCAATATGATAATAAATGACCAACTATCCTTGTAAGAGTGACAAATGACGATCACTATCACTATAAATGACCAACTATACTTGTTATAGGGAGAAATGATGATCAATATGATAATAAATAACCAACTATACTTGTAAGAGTGACAAATGATGATCATTATATCTAAAAATGACCCACTATACTTGTAAGAGTGACTAATGATGATCATTATGAGTAGAAATGGCCAACTAGAGTTGTTCGACAGACAAATGATGATCCATCTAAACTAGAAATGACCCACTATCTTGTTATAGTGTCAAATGATGATCATCTTAACTAGAAATGACCCACTATACTTGTTAGAGTGACAAATGACGATCACTATCATTATAAATAACCAACTATACTTGTTATAGGGAGAAATGATGATCCATACATATAGTCTTGTTTCGAACATCAAATCGATGTTTGTCACATTATTGTGATGTTCCGCGCGCAATGTTCTATTGTTTCTATCTTCATCATACTCTTCACAGTTAGAGTAGTTAGAGTGACAAACTATGATCATTATATACCTACAAAGGACCCACTATACTTGTAAGAATGATACATTCATCCACTTTCATCACAAAGACCACTTAGAGTAGTTTGTGGGACAAATGATGATCATTATGAGTAGAAATGACCAAGTAGAGTTGTTAGAGTGGCAAATGATGATCATTGCCACATGATAATTAAAGTGAGATGATCATTATCACTCTAAATTACCAAGTATACTTGTTAGAGTGACAAATGACTATCCATCTATCTAAGTTGTTTCGAACATGCTGTTTATGTTTGTCACATGAACATCATGTTCGGAGCACCATATTTCGATGTTGCTATCTTCATCGTACTATTTTTGTAAATGTTCAGATCAGATCGCGATATGATTGAAACATGAAGTGTGTCGTGCGGAACGACTTAGGGTACAATGGTAATTTACAGGACAAAATAACAATTTCAAATGAAATTTCTTGATCATTAGTATACAAAACATAACAATTGGAAATAAATAGAACCTAAACTATGAACCAACCCTTGATCCAAGTACAGAATATGAGAACGATTAGCACCACAACTAGCAGTACCCCAATACCCAATTTTTTCCGCCATAAACGTGCCGCTTTCCTCTCTTCTTCAACAGCTTTCAACTTCTTAAGTAGACCCTATATTACTCTCTTTGCTTGATCCGACATCTCTTCATCATGCCATCTAAAGTAGTTGCAGCCATTTGCCTATATAAAAAAAAGAAAATAAATACAACAAACAAATAAATATAAGAAAGAAAATAAATCCATCACCTAACCTGACCATATTTGCATCCGTAAAACCTCCTTCCTGGGTTTAGTTGAGTCCACGATGTTGTTAACTTCGCATAATCTCTACATCAACAAAATGGTACTACACTGCCACTATTAACGGATCTACTAGACATTTTAATCTGGATGTTTGATGTAATTATGTAAACTTATTTTATAAATAATGAACGGATATATAATGTGTTGGGTGGTGTATTTTTATTACCGTTGGTAAATAAATGTTGTTCACGCGCCCAATGTAATAATTTATCACGACTTTGGGCTAGATCGAAAAGATGTTCGGAACATTGTGTAAAGGATAGGTTACGCGAATTATACTTATGTACAGTGACGTTCCGAACAATAGATTCAATAATTGAAATTCAAAAACGGCTACAATACAATTTCCAAATACCAATACGCCTATCATCTAGACTAGGTTGAAGGTAGGTAGCAGGTAGGTCGAAATGATGTTCGGAACATCATTTCATGGATACGTTACGCCAATTACACTTATATAGGCTGACGTTAGGAACCCATTCAAAATTTGAAATACACAAACGGCTACAATACAACCCGCTCAAATACCAATACACCAAACGGCTACAAACGTTTCGGTTGCCTCTCTCTACTTCTATAAATACCCAACGATTCAAAGCATTTCAATCCACATTCATCAACTTACAATTCAAAGAATTTCAATCCACATTAATCAACTTACACTTCAAACTATTCATCATCAAATATGGCACGTCAACCACAAACAAGAGGTGGCTCCATGGCCAGAGGAGCCTCCACGGCTAGAGGAGCCTTCACGGCTAGTGGAGCCTCCACCTCTAGGCAAAACACAGCTGTTGCATTATCATTTGCAGACGAACCACAAACTGAAAGGGCTATTGACATATTGGAACAACTAAGGGCAGAAGTGTGGGGTTGGAAGTTCCAGTTTGAGGGCTTCCTACATGGCTACAAAAAGGACGTCAAAAAGATGACGAAGGAAATGCGAAAGATCAAAGGAATGCTCAAAGGGCTGCTTGCTGATAAGGCGATGCATTACCTTGACTTCTACTCCTCTCCTTCACGCTAGATTTGGATGTTCCTATTAATGTTATTATATATTTCTTTTTGAATGTTTATAATCTAGTATCTTTTGTTAGAATGCTAGTATAAGTAGCATTCCTTTTGTAAAGCACTGACACTGATATGCAGTTTCTCCATTTGAATGCTAATATAACTAGCATTCTTTTTTGTAATGCTCTACAATGATGATCAATGGAAAATATTTTTGCCTCGTTCAGAAAGTTGTCCTGTCGTTCTGGAACATCAAAAACCTTTATACAATTAGAGTATCTCATTTGGAACATCGTCGGTGCGCGCAAAACATATATTTCTTGTTCTGAAAAAATGATGAACAATTGATATGCTCTGTTCATTTTCTTAAAAAACTAATCCATCTATAATTAAAATAAGCACAGTATACCGAACGACATTCATAATGTTCCAAACTTCATGTTAAAATCTAAAAGGCACAACAGTTACAATTATCAGTTGCACTCGTTAGAGTAGTACACAACGGTTACGAGTTTCATCAAAAGTCACTTTCCATAAAACCATTCCCAACAGACTCGTCGATTGCCCCTTTGCTCTTATAAATACCCAACAGTCACACCTGATTCCTCACATTTCAAAATGCCTCGTCGTCCAAGAACAAGGGGAGCACCGATAAGAGGAGCATCAAGTTCAAGATGGTCTAGACTTCCTTCCTCGAGTTCACATTCAGATTCTAGAAATTCGAATGATGGCTTGGACCAACTAAGGTATGAAGTGTGGGAATGGAAATTCAAATTCGAAGAATTCTTCCATGATTATAGAAGGGACATAAGAAGGATGAAGAGAAATGCTTAAAGGGCTGCTTGCTGAAAAGGGAATTGATTATGTCCCGTACTCCACACCACCAGGAACACCACCTGAAGCACCACCACCCTAAGTTTGATTGCTTATGATTATTTTAGTTATAATTTTATATGTTTATTATATTATTGTGCCGTTTGTGTCTCGAAATAATATGTATTTTGCATTTTCTAAGGAACGACTTATCGTTCCAGAACGAAGTATTATTGTTCCAGGGTAAACTTAATTAAATGTTGCAGATGTTTGGAACATCACTTTGCATTTCAGGAACACATTCATGTCGTTCTGGAACTTATGTAATAATCGTCAATATTTACTATGTCATTTTCTGTTGAATGCTGGACAACTGTTACTTGCGACTAATAAAGCTATCATTTTAAGCACATCGAAAGCTATTACTTGGCTAAGAAAATAAAAGTCATCCATACCTAATTACATAACCAAAAAAAAGTTAAAAGATTATCCAAATATTATATATTACCCAAATCAAGGCTTCATTTTGCCGTCGAAAATACAAACGGCTAAACGTCGCCTCCACTGATCAGCCACATTGTCACAAATTTTGTCCATGGGGGTGTTTGTAATGAGATGCTCAATGTACATCAACGCGAACACTCCATAGGATTGCCCTGTTAGATTTTATGGACAAAGTGATCTTGGTACTCTCTCAAACGACCACATGTCTCCTTCCTTATACATCGGATCCAAGTCTTTGAATAGCTTAGAATTTCTGACATAGATCGGGAACATGTAAAAATGGGAACAATTATTGGCAAGAACTTTTCATCATCATTAACACCATGATTGCAATCATACACCCAAACCTTCGCTTCAATCATGTCAAACACCACCAATACGTAGTGATTGTCGTTGATGTTGAAGACGGTGAAGATCCTCTTAGCACCAGCCCAACACCTACCTTCTGGGTAGGATAGCTTTCCATGTGCATACTTCAGATAATCATCATCAAACTGATACTCCTTCAACGCCAGATCAAGCGGTCGCTGATTTTTTTTCGCATTTTCTGGTAGTAGCGTTTTTTCATGTTTGTCAAGAATGCCATATCCAAAATGAGGTCACTTTGATCGTAATGATAGGGGTAATTCAAATGCCTCTCCTGCATCATTGTCATCACAGCTTCAACATACTGCAGAACATATAAGAGACAAAAATAAATGGGGGTATGAGTGAAGGAAATGCCTGTCTTTCCGAACATCATTCCATGTTCGGAATGACAGTGTGATGTTCTAGAAATCAATGAGAAGCTAGAAATGCTTGAGTTGTTCCAAGCATAATAATGATGTTCCGAACACATTTAGAATGTTCCCTACAACGATGTGAAGTTCAGAAAATAATTAAAAAATAAACTTACAATGTCCCACAGTCACACAGTCTTGTTCATCAGATCTTTGAAATCTAGGTAATTCATCGGCAATCCAAGAAAAACATCTTTTTGTTTCTTCCTCTTTTTGATAAATGCGTTCAACGCCAACACTTTTTTCCGCTTCAATGGCTTGTAAATATCCACTGAAAGCCTCGGACAAACTTCTTCCTGCTTCTTCTTCTCTTCTGTTTGTAGTGATTTCACAGTCTTTGCAAGTTTTTATAATCGTTTTGCTCTTCAACTGCTCAATCGTCTCCTACATGGCCGCCATCTCCATCTCCATGCCTTTACGCCAATCGTCGCAATCTTTGCAATTACAACTGCAACATTTGGGGATGTCGAATCCATCACCACCAGAAGAATCACCTTTGATTTGCTCAGAAGTACCATCCTTTGTCTCATAAGGCACGATCTGTTGCTCATAAGCCACGATCCTTTTCTCATAAGCCACGATCTTTTGATCATAAGCAGCGATCTTTTGATCATAAGCCAAAATCTTTTGCTCCATTGCTTCCCTCCATCCGCTGCATTCATCACATTTGCAGCCTCTGCAATTGGAGCTCCTCTTCACTATACCAACTTTAGTGATACCGACAACTTCAAACTCACCGCCAACTTCATCACCATCAGCTTTGTTTCCAATGTCAATATTTACATCATGCAGGCCACCAATTCCATCTTCATTGTATTCACCATCACTTCCAAACATCATCGTTTCTGGGGCTTCCATAGCTTTAATTTCTATCACTTGTCTTGGAGGGGTTGCAGGATTGTTCTTGAAGATACAAATTGTAGTGCCACCAACAAGGCTAACGCTGCAAGCATCCTCAAACACATTACAAAAACGATCTATTGTGTCGTCCTCGGAGTCATCAAATGCCATGAGGTCTAGAAAGTAATCCATGTCCAGCTCTTCATCAGTAAGAATGAGGAAAGGGTGAACAACATGTTAATATACCCAACAACATTAAATAAATATCAACTAAATTTTAAAAATCTTTGAAGTTGTTTGGAACAAAGTCATGTTGTTCAAAAACATATGTTCCGAACATCGTTGACTGAAGCAGTTGACGGTTCTTCATGAAGATGTTCCGAACATCAATTAGAAATATCTCAGCAAACACGAGGTTGTTCCAAACATTACATAACATATATGGAAAACGTAATACGTACAGGAACATCATGTTGGTTAAACAACCTGTCCGTATCTCTTTCACAAATTTTAGTAAGCCTGTTTATGATCCTTGGCATTGTTTTTTCTTTTGGCAAATCCTTTGGTCTCAAGGTAGGAATAGCTTCATGAGCCCAGGCCATGAATGCCCATGGAAAGCCATAAAGATTGTAAGTCTGGCTTCCTTCTGCACAAGGTTCTATTGGCTTGATCAGATATTCCATTGTTAATTCAAAACTCATCCTACCCCAAGGATAACGCTGGAATGCCTCAAGATCGGCGGAAAAGCACACCACCCATTCCTCTATTCCATATTTGGAATCCCTCGCACAAAGAATAGTATGAACAAACCAAGCCATGCACAGATTTAAATACCATTTCTTGGGACAGGTTCTAGAACATACCAACTCAAGCAAGTCACCAGACTTCACAGCTTGCTTTTTCTTCGGCTGTTTTTGTTTTTTGGGCTTGTTGAACTTCCTCTTGGCGGGTGAAGGTGAGGGTGAGGGTGAAGGTGAGGCTGAGGGTGGCTCCTCCACCTTCTTCTTCCCCTTCCGCTTCCCACTACCCTTCTCCTTCTCCTCCTTTTCCTTCTTCTCCTTCTCCTCCTTTTCCTTTATCTCTTTCTCCTTCTCCTTCCTCTTTTTCTCCTTGAAATAATCAACAACAAACTTCCACAATTCCTTCCCCTTTTCATTTATTTTTTCCATGTACTGTTTACTTGGATAGGCCCCACAGTTTTGCCCTGTCATTAGTGCAAACTCGGATAGGCCAAAACGTGCTGGCAATCCATTGAAGGATATCCAAACCTATTTCTGCTTCTTGCAAATAATCCTTCGCATGAGGAGGTTATGCACCAACTTGGTGCCAAACAATGGATATTTCGGTAATTGCAAGAAAGGACAGAAACAACTATTGACAAATCCCCTTCTCACCTGCAATTTTTTCAGAACCTCCTTGAACTGTGTCATACCCCTAGCCAACGAAGAACGAACAGTAATCTTCCCATTAAAAGGTTCATTGTTGGTCAGGGAGGTCTTGAAGAGACCATCAACATTACTCTTGAAAGTAGAATGACCAACATCTTCATACTGCACATAATTTTAGCATAAAATTAATAAAATGAATCACAATGATAGTAAATTAATAAATGTTCGGAACATGTTTATTCTGAGGTTCTGAACGACTGTAGCAAACATTTGGAACAACCGTCACGTGTTCCGAACGAGAACTACCAGCCTTAGTGCTGATGTTGGGAACATATATAAATGTCGTGTAGAACATCAACACTGGCGTTCCGAACAATAAGCGTTTCAATTCAACTATCACCTGGTCTTCCTCCAGTTTCAATCCAGATGTTCCTTCAACAGTTTCCTTCTCTTCACCTGCTTCCTCTTTAACATTTTCACCTGCATTATTTACAGCTTCCCCATCTATTTTAACTCTTTTTACACGATCCTTCAGAAAGTTGCTTTTTAAAATTACATTCTCCGCCTCTCTTCTACTTCTTTTACTGCTTCTTGCACTCTCCCCTGTTTTATCTGCTTCCCCCTCTACTTCTTCTCCTTTTTCTCTACTTAAATCATCAGCTTCTTCATTTTTTTACCACCATCTTACTCTTCCTTTTAACGATCACCATCTTCCACTCCAGTCCTAAAAAAAATCACTTTTTAACAGTTCATCAACACCGGCGTCATCTAAATCCACCCTTCTTTCACCCTCATCTGCAGCCCTCTCCAAATCCTCTCCACCTTTACTTAGATCGTAACTTGGTGCTGGACTTTGGCTTTCCTCTTATTTATCACCTTTGTTCCGTGGACCTACTACTTCTCCTTGGCTATCGTCACTCTCCACAACTAATTTTCTTTTAGTTGTTCTAGTTGTTCTTGGGCGTTTAGGAGTAGGTTCTAAATCTGTAGGAGTACGTTCCGAATCTGAAGTAGTAGGCTTCTCAAGTTTCTTCTTCGGCAAAGGGCCCTTTTTTTTAGAAATTGCCTTCTTGGGAGTCTTTGTAGGTTGCTTCTTCTGCTCATCTTCATCTTTATTTCTCGGTCTTAAATTTACCATTTTTCTGCAAAGCAAAATAAGGGGATACAAAATTTAGTTACCGAAAATCATGAACATCCTATTAGATGTTTAGAACCTCAGCTACTATGTTGTTCGGAACATCAAGACACATAACAGCAATAACTTCAATTTGCAACTAAATAAAGCAGCGTTGGTTCCCAGAAAACCCTCAAATCGTCACAATTTAACCAAAAAATATAAAAAGCCTAAAAATTTCAGTTGAACATCGAAAATTTCCTTTGTAGTTCGGAACTACTTTACCTATTAAAACACATAATGCCATTTAATTTCAACACAATATTACACCTTTTGTACAAAAACAAACACCCAAATCATCGTTAATCATTGTCGACGAAAAAATTAAAAACAAAAACCTAGGTTCGACATTTACACCACAGTTTAAATGATAATGACATTGTTTACCTTTTGTTGTATTGCTGATCGGATTACTTGAAAACTATAGAGAAGTTGGAGAGTATTTGGTTTAGATTTGGCGTGACTTGGGAGATGAAGTGAAGTGAAGAAGGGTAGTTCAAAAGGCCACGCGTGGGGTGGGGAGGGAGTTTAATGGTATGTTGTTCCCAATGTTTGAGATGATGATTTTGTGTTTTAAGAAAAACCCTCAAATTTTAAAAGTGTTAATTTGGTCCATGATTAGTGTTAATCAGACTTTAAAAAAAAAAGAAATTGGAAAAGAAAAGCAGAGAACCTTTTCTGCCAAAAAAGACTTGTGGAGTTCTGAAACGCCACTTTTCACTAGAAATTATAAGCCCGCATTGTGATTGATGTTTTGACAAGATTTACTGTTGTTAATGGTCAATATTAAGTTAGTAATAATCAATGAGTTCACACATGAATAGGAAATCAGTTCTACTACTTCTTCTGTTTCGTAGTTAGATCTGTAATCAACATTAAGTGTTTCTTTTTTTCTTAGCAAAAGTGATATACCCATCTAAATATGTATAATGATAAAATCAAAACATAAATGATACTGATTCCAAGAATCCAACAACTAAGATCAAGTTCATTTAGAGAAGGAAACAAACACATTTTTCAATTTATCACACAATTCTTCATGTCTCGCGTTTTAAATTCGTGATAGTTTTGTCAAATTGTCAAGTACTAGTATATACTGTATATGGGTGAGTTTAATTTAAAGGAATAGTTGGATTCTTTGAATTTTAAGGCCGATCCCTTAAATAGAAGTCACCTAATTAAACATATACATGTGAGAAGAAACTTTGAAATGTACAAATGAAAAATACATAATTAGGATGGGGTTATTATAGCCATACCATACGTTGAAGAAAAGTTTAGCACCTGTTTCCATAACAACCGCTTTCTTATTTTGATGTGAAAGATGAAAAAAAAAAGAAGGAAATTTTAAATATACCAAATGGTGCTGCTTTAGTCATATAATATCCAAATTCATCATCTATGACGAGCCAAATATTTGTTATCACCTTCTTCGTCATTTTAATCTTGGAAATGTCGTTTTCTTCTAGCTAACGTACGCATCATTTTCTAATTAGTTCATCTGAATGTTTGATGGGGTTGTTTTGGCTGATGTTAGCTATTTCCTGCCAATTCTTGTTAAAGAGCCATCATATGTTAGGTACACGCTTTGGTACCATCATATTTTACAGGTTTGCGCTTTATTAACTATTTATATCATTATATGCAATTACTTAACATCTTTGTGCGTAAGCAACAGAGAAATAGAGGACTTCTCATAGCTCGTAAAGAGTAGGAGAATGATTAGAAAAACTTATCCATAGGCATATTCGGTGTGTACATCCATTATATAAGTTAATTATGATTTAGTAAATGGAAATAAAAACATACATTGCTAACCACGATTAATAAAAGTGTATAAAAGATAAATACAACTTGTCATTTAATTTGATGTGCAAACACTAAATGTATATAAATTATTTTCATGAACCCACAGGGCATGCATGGATTGCGGTTGATTTTTCTTGAATTCTCGAACAATTTTAGCGATCAAACACGCATGGTTGTGAGCACTTGAACATCTTATGCAAAGGAGCATCAAATTCTAAACATCTTGCTTTCAAATGAAAAGACTACTTATATATCTTTATAACCTAGCTAAGCTATAACACCTGCAAGATATGGGGATTTTCGTGGCAACTAAAGTTTGATTGAAGGTGCACAGCAGTAAAGTGCTAACACAAGGATAATTGATGGACAGTATGATATTCCTTCACTAGATAATTTAAAATGTGTAGAGTTACGGATTAGCGATCAAATTGACCCAAAAACTACATTAAAAAAAGGGAGATTTACAAAAATACACATACATCCTATTTTATTTACATGGCTCTATCCATTACATTTATACCCATAACTTATTTACACTCTATACCCATTAGTTAATTACCTCCTTATTTTATTCTTATTTTGAGTCATAAAATAAGGAACTTAAGTTACTCTCTCTCCTCATATCTTGTATTATTATTTTTCTCCATTTTTTTTGTCATTCTTTTATTATTCTTTTCTCCTTCTCCATTTTCACTATTCTTGTTTTTTTTTTCTTTTTTCCGTTTTTTATTCTTTTTTCTTTCTATTTTCTTTCTTTTTTCATTCTCCTGTTTCTAGCACTATTCATGTCTCCCCATGTTTTTATTTTTTAATTTATTTTCTTTCTCCGTAATCTTAAAATACTCTTTTTTTTTTTTAATTTTCTTTCTCCAAAAAGGCATAATTTGTTCACAAACACAAAAATTAAAATATTTTATTTGCTCGATAGTATCTCACACTTTTATCCAAACACAAAAGAGTATACCAGAAGAGTATATAGTAAACAAAAAAGATATACTTTGTTCAAAACAACAAAAATTAAAATATTTATTTGCTCGGTAGCATCGCACACATGGATCCAAACACAAAAGGGTATACTAGAAGAGTATACGGTATACCAAAAAGGTATACTTTGTTCAAAACAACAAAAACTGAAATATTTATTCGTTCGGTAGCATCACATACTTGGATCTAAACACAAAAGGGTATACCTGAAGAGTATACAGTATACCAAAAGAGTATACTTTGTTCAAAACAACAAAATCTGAAATATTTATTGGCTCGGTAGCATCGCACACATGGATCCAAACACAAAAGGGTATACCAGAAGAGATACAGTATACCAAAAAGGTATACTTTGTTCAAAACAACAAAAATTAAAATATTTATTCGTTCGGTAGCATCACTGTTGAACCCCAAAAATTACTACCATTTCTTTTAAGAAAAGATAGGTTTCGGGTATAATGTTCAACAATATGGGGATTCCAAAGGGTTTTCTTTGGAGTCGCCACCTAATTTAAGGATTATTAGGAACCTAAGTTAACTAAGGAGTGCAATTTATTCTTTAATTAAATGAAATTAAATTAAAATCAGAGATTCTAGGTAAGTGGTTCTTTTAAATTCGAAAGAAGGTCCCTTGCGGAAGCACTTTCGAAAATCCGCTAAATGCGGTTAATCCGGCGGTTTTCACGAATTTGTTAAGGATAATGAGTATATAAAATTAATTTTAAATAAAGATGAGAGGAATAAATATAAATAAGACAAGATTTAAATTATGCCGATACTTATACAGATAAATGACCCAATTTAAGGTTAATTAAATGGATAATGAAATAATGATCAATTGATTAATTAATAGATTGCGTAAAGGTTAAATGACGTTAGATAATTAAATAAAACAAACTAGATAAATAATTAGATAATAATAAAGGATTAATAAATTGATTGAATAAATAGATAAATAAATAAGCAAATAAATAACTTAATTACATAAATAAATATTTATCAATTTCAATTAAATAAAGGAGTAGATGAATAATAATTGATTAATTAAATAAATAAATGAATAAACATTTAATTGATTAAATAAATGATTAATTGAAATTAAATAAATTAGATTAAGTAAATAAATAAATAAAGGACCAAAATTTAATGGATTAAGTAAATAAATAAATTAGATTAGATAAATAAATAATATTAGTATAATCAATAAATAAATAATTCAAATGCAAATTATAACGAAGGTACGATTTTAAATCGAATTTGATTTTGCACTCATTAATTGACAAATGATTCTAAACATCCATAAATTAATTGGCGATTCGCAAAGAAATGATACAAATCATTCATATAAAATAATTTAAGTAATTTACAATAATTATTCACAATTCAGATCTCATTTCTATTCTATGGGGGCTCCTAAAACATGCTTTTCTAAAGGGGACGGGAAAAGATGGAGTTTAGAAGATAGAACCCGGAAGCGCAAACTCATCATTGAGCCTTGGACTTTGCGATTTTCATTTTTTCTTTTACATTTTCGGGGATATCAAGTCCCGAAAATGCGGAGCGGATCAAATAACTCTGAATGCGTGTCATCCCCGTTTGTGAGTTTTTATTCAACTATTTTAGCAAAACTTGAACTCGAAATGCAATGCGGGGCCCGGACAACTTGAATGCCAATTACCAATCCCAATTTGTGAGTTGAGCAACTCAAACTCATCCCAAGTTGTCATGCAAAAGAAGTAGGAGATAAAGAATTAGTAAATGCTAAAGAACAAATTAAAAAAAAAGAGTGACTTAAGACTAACAGTAAAACCTAACAAACTTAAAACACTAATATCATAATTAATTCCATGAAAGAATCGAGTCAGGCTTATGAATTTGGCATATAGCCACATGAAAGTATCAAAACTGACCTAGCCATCAACAAAGTTTCTTATGCCAATGAAGGAAGCTAAGCTTCAGATAAGGCCACTTAAACATAAGTTAATTATAACAAACTTGTGCAGAACCTTCACAACTCAATTGAACATAACCTGACAATCCCAAATATCCAAGCTATACCAAAGCTCTATAAATTTTTTCATTTATCAAAAAGAGGGTCATATTCCAAAAAAGATCTCTTAAAGAAATTTATGCATGGAAATCAAAGTTCACTAACAGCTAGAGATAACTAAACTAAGAGAGAAACAAACTCACATCAGGCAAGCATACTATATAGCCAAGATTTAAAACGACAATACTCATTGAGATTAATCATTTAATGACCTCTTAACAATTATCATATGACAACAGACTAAAGTTCTTAGCAAGCGGATATAGGGAACAACTAATGATTATCCAAGTAATGTTCAAATTCAAACAGAGATGACACAATACATTTATAACAAAAGGAAAGTTTTAAAACTTGGTGCATTTTTTAAATCCTAAAGCTAGATTTTGTAGTTCCATGATCTAACTTGAAATACATGTTCTTTCAAAAGAGAACAGTCTATAGATTGAAGTATAAATACTAACAATGATAACGAAGACAGTGATAGACTTGACAGAAGCTAATTTAGTCATTTCAACACACATGAAACAGATTATACTCCCAAAATTCAAACGAGCAGTCAAACTTATAAGCACACTTACTCCAAAAGTGTTATATGCCAATGAACCAAAGCAGAATTGTTAAGAATGAGCTAAACGAACATTATTTAATATAAACTCAAACTTAGACATACATTTAGCAAGACTCGACTAAAACAGGTAAGTTTCATAATTTCAAACCACTTTCTATGGCAACCTGAAACAAACTCATGCTCCCAGGCATCACAACTAAACTGCAACACCATCACAGACCAATCTTCAACTACGACAACCAACCAGGAACTCCTTGAAAACTAGCAAACTTCTCCTGAACTACAGAACCAGACAAGAAACCCCCTAAAAAAACTCCCGCACTAGCCTGAATAACTCCTGCCTGTCAACTCCCAGAACCACCTTACACCCTCCTATGAACAACCTAGAAAACCAAGGAACTAGAAACACACTCCCAGATCACTCCTATACTCCAGCAAACCAACCAAACCAACTCCATACCTGCAAACACTAAACACACACCTCCTCCACTTTGAATCAGAAAAACAGAACCTGAACCCCTCTTTGACACCACAGAACACACCCCTGCACATCCTCACACTCAATGACACAGGCCTACAGGAACCCACACACACAACTACACTGCCTGACTTCCATCACCAAACAAACAAACCCTCTCCTGAAATCCAACTCCCTCAATGAGAGTCTGCACCCTCAAAGCAGCTTTCAAAAACACCTATACACTTACATCAACCAAACAACCTCACTACCTCCAAAATAAACCTCCAGACCACTCCACTTGGCTCATCGACCTCATCTTTGGGCTAATGAACCAGCAGCAAAAATTCCAAGCAAATAGCGGATCAAGACTTCTAATTTTGATGCTTATGACAAATAGGATAAACCAGGGAAGATTCAGGGAAGGACTCTTGCCAAGATAAAGCAACAGGGGCCAAAACAACTCAAGAAGGTTCAGGACCAGAACCAAACACTCTTATACTCTCATAGCTTAACAGGGACTGGAAATTACTTCTAAAATGTTCAAGACAACCAGATCCCTTACCTTTTAAACCCCTGGATATTTTCAGCCTCATCAAAACAACAGCAGAAAACAGAGCAAGCTAAACTATGAATCTTTTAATGTTGATTTAAGCTTTCAGCAATAGGACTTAGGCAGCTCATATTTTCTCCTTAGCATACAGATTCGAAGTTTCAATTTTCTTTCTTCCAAGGTGGTTTCATATTCAATTCTGTACATAGACATTCTTAGTAGTTGGATTTTCAGATAAAATGGCATTATAAAACTAGACAGTCAAAACATTCATACGACATAAGCATACACAGTTGTAAAAAGCAGGTTCAAGAGAATAATTCAAATTTACCTTTCTACGCGCAGTGAACTAAAGCGATAAACTGAAGTGATCGACTCGAGCAAGAAGACGACTCGAACGATGAGGCGACGACTCAAATAATGAAGCGATGACACAAAGCCGAAAGCGGCGTTCGACTCCAAACAGAAACTAAAATGCTATGTATATCTTTTCTTAAACTGAGAGAAAAGTATTTGTATATAGGAATGCTGCCGTTTTTTGGATATGAAAATCCGAACCCCCTTTACTTCATTGATAAGCACATATATATAGGGGAAAAACTAGGGTTTTGACCTACAAATAAAAAGACTAAAGTGACCTCTAACGTACCTTTACAACGTTCTGATTTCAATTTTGTACAAGACTTTTGAATAAAAAATCAGAAGAGAAAAAGAAAAAATTGAATCTTCCCTTTTCCTCCGATTTTGAATTCAAAATACTTGTTTTTGTTTGATCCCAGCCGTTGATGATGAAAAGGAAGTAGATACGGACGCTTGAGATGAGTTTATGCCACTATGGGGTATTGATTTTGGGAGAATCGAAAGTGGTCGCGGGTTTGGGACCATTTGCCGTTTTGAGGAAGACAAGGGAAGTGGGGACCGGGCTTGGGTGTGGCCGGAAATGGCAAAGAGGAGGGTGACGGCGTGGGTTTGGGGAGAGGAGAATTAGGGTTTTGCTGAGAGGGAAATGGGAAGTGGGTTCTCTGATTTGGGAAGTGTGTGTGTGTTATATGTGCTTTGCACAAATAGGCTGAAATTAAAACCTGGGAACGAATTTAGCCCCAAATTAGGTTTAAACACTTTAGATGAGGAATTATATTGGTAGGCCGAAATTGAGTTTGTGCTTTGCACATTTAGCCTTTATTTCTAAACTTAATCCATTTTCAGTTTAGAAATTTCAAAAATTGACTTTATTCTGAAATAATTAGACATCGGTTAAGCATTTCGGGACAAAATTGGGTGTCAACAGCTGCCCCTCTTTACCCGGAAAGGATGAAAGAGTTTTCAGGGTAAAGAAGTTGACGGAAAAGCCAATTTTGTCACGATAAAGCCAAAGACTTTTGATTCCAAGAACCAAAAGGCGAGGCTTATGGCCGAACTCCGGTTTTCGAGTTGCCTACATATCTCGGGCTGAAAGAGAATCAGGCCATATGTAGTTCGACGACACTTAGACACGAAAACTCGCACGATTGATTGAAAAAGACGCACGAATAGGAAAGAATTCAAACTGACGTCCTAATCTGAAACAAAAGATTAGGATAGAATTTGCTTGTTCGAGTGCGATTCTTCAGATCCTTGTTGACGAGTCTAGCTCATATCAACGGTTGCCCCAGTTCACTGCTAAGAAAAAGTTCCACGTTATGCTCCAAATGCTGCTGCGGTACTGCTAAAGTTCTGTAAAGACTTAACAAACGGTAAGCGAGCAACTTCTAATAAAGCCTGATAATCAAAAGTAAAGAATGATCAAATATTGATGATACAAATCTGCAAGTGCGGGTTGCGATATCATTGATAAGTTGTCTTCCAAACAACTGGCGAAGCAATAAAGCAAGTGCGAAGGCATAATGCAAAGCATTTTCAACAATCTTGACAAATCAACTGGCAAGCCGGTCGGGCATGAAGCGAGGAGGGTCTTGGGGTTGATTGTCAAACAAATCAGCTGGCGAACCAGTCCGGCACGAAGCAAGGAGGGTCTCGGGGATGACCTGTTAACCTGCTAAGCTAAAAGTAAAGCGGTTCATAATATAAAGCAAGTGCAAAGTCATAATTGAAAGCAACTGCAAGGCAATCTGAACATCTTGACGAATCAACTGGCAAGCCGGTCGGGCATGAAGCAAGGAGGGTCTTGGGGTTGATTGTCAAACAAATCAGCTGGCGAACCGGTCCGGCACGAAGCAAGGAGGGTCTCGGGGCTGACCTGTTAACCTGTTAAACTAAAAGTAAAGCACGTCAAAATATAAAACAAGTGCAAAGGCATAATTGAAAGCAAGTGTAAGGCAATTTAGCGTGAAATGTAAAGCAACGCGAAAGCGATTTAGCGAATCAACAACAAGAGAGAAGCCCCGCCTGGTGGTCAACCTGAAAAATGTAAAGTAAGGCATCAATTTTAAAGAAGTGCGAAGGCATAATTCAAAATAAGTGCAAAGAAAAGCAGTGCGGGAATGTAGAGCAATGCAAGAGCCATTTGGCGAATCAATAGGCGCGATAGTCCAACAAAGGGTATCCTCGTAGCCGATAATCAACCTGAAAGAGTAAAGCAAGGCATTAATTTTAAAGCAAGTGTGAAGGCATAATTCAACATAAGTGCAAAGAAAAGTAGTGCAGAAATGTAGTCGGTGCGATAGCTATTGATAAATCAATTGGCGAGACAATCCGGCAAGGATGGCCTTGAGCAGATTATCATCCGAAATAAAGCGATGCCATATTTGGCTTAGTTTTGAAAACACAAAACAAGCCTCGGCTTTATCGCCTATTAGGAATGAGAGTCATAGAGGTGGAAATGCCGCCTGTTCGGCAATAGCTCATGACAAAGCATAATGCTTTAAGTTATGAAAAAGGCGATGCGACCCAATCCGCAAGACAACTTTGGATGCGCGTTCAATAAATTGTTCATCCATAATGCGAATGATCCTTTCATTGCAAGCTTTCTCGTTCCTGCTCTCAAAGAAAAATTTGTTAGTTTTGGGTAGGGGCGTTTGATTTGTGCTGATTCATCTTGAACTTGATGTCGCTGCTTCCTCGTTCTTCTTTGGACTTGGTCTTGCAAATTAACTCAGAGACTTGACTTATGAACTCAATATTGTATAATATTTCAAGATAGAGGCAAAGTAAAGTTATTTGATAAAATAGTAAGCAAGTAATCACTGATATGCAAATGAAAAGTTTATAATGCACTTAAAATTCCTGCTTTAACTCAAACTCATGACATATCTCGAAACAAACTGAACGTCCTTTGTCTTTGCGACTTGTGCTAATCTTGAATACTTTAGAACTCTACCACTTCATCCTTTGATAAGTAATACCAATTTTGCAAAAATCTGCCCCAGTTATAATCTTTAGGCCTTCGAACTCTTTTGCAAAATTTGCCCCAGTTTCTATCTTCCATATCTTCAAATTATCTTTGCAAAATTGCCCCAGTTGCTATCTCTCCAATCTTCGAATTATCTGGCAAAATTGCCCCAGTTTTATCTTCCATATCTTCAAATTATCTTTGCAAAAATTGCCCCAGTTGCTATCTCTCTAATCTTCGAATTATCTGGCAAAATTGCCCCAGTTTTATCTTCCATATCTTCAAATTATCTTTGCAAAAATTGCCTCAGTTGCTTGCCTTAGGGGAGGCTAAAAATTTTAATATTATAGAGTCGAGCCCACTAAGAGCGCCTACGTATCCCTCCACGGGAATCAGACTGTGCGTAGTTCTGCTTACATAGAGATTTTTTGTGGGAAAATATGGCAATCTAAATACAAAACCGCATCCGAATTGGAAAACATACACATCTGCCCAGATGCATAGTTCGGGATTACATCATAGAAGACAAACAAGCCTAAAGTGTTACAATATTTTGACCGAATCCGACGGGGATTGCCTACTTATCCTGTTGCCATTCCAGGAATCAGGTCAGAAGTAGTTCAAAAAGTACATATAGAGGAAATAGGGGATTCCTATGCTAGTGCAACCGAACTCTATATGAGTTGCCTACGTATCCCAGCCCTGGGAATCAGGTTACGCGTAGTTCGCATTACATCAAAGATTACATCCAAACCGATGCTAACTTGCGGTTGCTTCAGACATAGTATCTTTTGTCGGCATCTGCGTTGATTACCTTTGGATAAACTTGATTGTAAATATTTGTCAGGATTAGTGTTCTTCCACATAATGACATTGCCAACTTGGCGCAAATTTTCCCGTTGCTTCTTCTTAATTGGGAAAGAGCTTCTTCAACACCAATTGCCCCGGTCTGAAGTGAACTATTCAAATCTTCTCTTTGTGCATTCATCATCTTCCAACTTATCTTCTTGAATGGTTTCTCAAATAAAGGTCTTCCATTTGTATAGATAAAACGCTTCGGCTCCAATTGCCGGCAAATAAAGCTGCCCCAGTTTGAAGTTCTAACGGTAATGTAATATCCAAAGAGTGCAAGAGTAACTTTCCAATGCATCATCCTTAAATTGTTCAGTTGTTTCGTTATAGGTCACAAGCCAAGTTCAAGCAGGTTTTGTTATTTTTTAATTTAAGACAATAGTAAGTATATTAATCAAAAGCAAATAATAAAGCACATAAATAATTAAAGTATAGCAAAATAATAAGGTAGGAATGCAGTGCATTTGTTCATTCAAAACCTAATTTAGGGAGGCATACAACATAAAAGTAAACATGCAGGATTTAAAAGAGTTATTTGAAAGACATAAACGTAAACATAAACAAAGTGCAAAATACAGTTCAGGGCCTCAAGCTGACTGTGATGCCAAAACAAAAATAACGAGTTCATTCATCAAGTCTCTTTTGGACCACAAGTCCAATTAGCCATCACATCACTTGGTTCAGCATTCTGCACATGTGGCTCTTTCTCAAAATCTTCAATAGTTGCACTGCATTTCAATCCATCATTCAAGAATAGGCTGCCAACACCTTCAATCAAATTCTGCATGGCCATTTCTGGTGCTTGGATAAATGACTGGTTCAATGGTAAAAGACACTGTGGTATGACACTAGTCGACTTCTTCTCAGACTCAGCCTTTTCAATCTTTCCTTCAACGGGGTTGCCACCTAGGCCAAAAGTTCCCTCATTCTTTGGAAATAGAGTTAGTGCTTGCTTAGGTACCTTAGAAACAATATTATCAACCTTTACATCATAAATAGAGACTATGGTGCCCTTCAGATTTGGCTCTTCCTCAAGAGAAATCATATTCACTGCATTGTTGCCATGATTGGGAAGAGGATTATCATGCACATTTGGCTGAGTGCCGGTGAGTTGAATGGTGCCTGCTTTGATTAAACCCTCGACCTTGTCTTTGAAAGTATAACATCTCTCAATATCATGGCCGGCTGCCCCTGAGTGATAAGCACAGTGCTTATTTGCATCATACCATTTTGGAGGTGGGTTTGGGGTGTTATCAGGGATAGGCTGCACAACTCCTGCATTCCTTAATCTCTCAAAAAGCTGGCCATATGACTCGGCTAGAGGAGTATAGGTTTTGGTTGCTCTCCTTTCGTAATTCTGATTAAACCCTTGCACATTGGGACGAATAAGAGGACGAGGCTGGTAATTTTGGGGTGCTTGAAAATTTGGCTGACGAGGGTATTGATTAGGTGCATGTGCTCTAGGTTGGTAGTAATTTGCTTGTGCATTATAAACCGGATAAGGAACAGGTGGCATCTGGTAGTGAGTGGGGTAATTTGGGTAATATGGGCTTTGGTAGGTGGGAAAAGCAGACGAATTGTCAAAATTCAACTTTTCAGTTGGTCGACGCTCGATGTCTCCCACAACAGCTCCCACTTCCTCTTTCTTCTTTTTGTTAAAGCCATTACTAGACCCACACTGGATTGCCTTACTTGTAGCTTGCAAAGCGGCCAAATTTGTGATCCTACCAGATTTCAAACCAGCTTCATACATCTCCCCCGTTTTCACTAGATTGGCAAAAGTAGAGTTAGTCATGGATGCCATTCGATCATAGTAGAATTCATCCAATGTCTCGATGAAATGTCCCACAAACTCTTCCTCACTCATGGGAGGCTTAACTTTGGCAGCCTCACTCCTCCGACGTACTGCGTATTCCCTAAAAGTCTCGGTCGTCTTCTTCTTAAACCTGGCAATAGCCGACCGATCTAATGGTATTTCAGCATAGAAACCAAAACGCTCCATGAAGTCGTGAGCCATACTCCTCCAATTAATCCATTTTGAGGGATCCTGCTCGGAGTACCAGTCTAAAGCTTCGCCTTCAAGACTATGAATGAATAATTTCATACGGAGCTCTTCATTCTTTCCCACTCCCAAGGTTTCACAGTACCTTCTCAAATGGGCTCGGGGGTTGCCTTTGCCATCAAACTTAACAAACTTTGGTACTTTGTACCCTTCTGGGTATTCAATCCCAGGATGAACACACAAGTCTTCATATTCTAGACTTTCCTTGTCCTTGCCTTTTGATGCTTTGCTAAGAGCACTCATCACCCAATTTTGTACCTTTTTCTCCAAATCTTCACCCCCATCGATTGGTTTTTCGGCTCTTCTAACACCATTTTGAAACTTCACATAAGGAGAATTGGTGTAATCATCAATTTGCACAATAGGGACATCTTGCCCGCCAGATACCGCCACTTGAACTAATGGTGCGGATGGATTTTCAGTATAAGCTTGCGGGATGGGTTCATTTTGGTAAGTGGAGGTTTGGTACGGATATGGAGTGTTTGTCTGATAATAAGTATTGGCAGGGTGCGGGGTGTATGATGGGTATTGTTGATGTAATGGGTAGATGGGTGGTCGGTTAATTGTTTGGCTAGATTGAGCGTTATTTGGAGGTGGAGCTTGGGTAAGTGGCAAGTTGCTTTGGTGGACTGGTGCCTTTAGAGAATTGTGAGTGTTCAAAGGTGCGTTCATATTGGCGGCTCCATCAATTGAGTTCAGAGATTGCCCCATTTGACCCAGAGAGGGGGATGCATCGGGCCCACGCAGCGGCGTGTTTTTAGGAGTTTGCCCTTTTACCGCAGCCAGTTCATCTTTTAGCATCTGTAGTTCCTTAGCCATTTCAAGAATTAGATCGTCTTGAGCAATAATGACATTTCTTTTTGAAGATTCAGGAGTTGTAAGATTTTTCTCGGTATTGAGAGGTTCATCATCTATTCCAGTCATTGTCAGTTGTGGAAATGTGTACCAGTATGCAGATTGGTCTTTGCCCTTGTAATAGGAGTGATCGACCAGCTTAAATCAGCACAAATCAAACCTCTCTTTGGGGGGATAAACAAAACAAAAGAAAAAGTTCAAAAGTAAACATGTTAGTTTGCATGTTATTGGCAAAATTGCACACAAACCACGTAGCGCGCGCATCACGTAGCGCTTTGCATTTTAAACAAGTTGACATGTGGCAAACATAAGTAGTTGAGCATAAATTAAAATGCGAACGCTTCCTACCCTGTAAGGTGCCTCTTTGTGCCAGAGGTGGGCCTAAGACGCGCAAACAAGTGGCAACGAAAAATAGTTCACGCCAGTTTTGAGCATTTCAGATTTAGAGTAAGTGATAAATAATAACAATAATCGATAACAATCAGCCCTCCGCCTCGACACTGCAATTCTGTTATCCCAACTATCTTCCCAAAGTTGGTGCCAACTCGAAATTCTAACACAGCCCATGCTCTCCACAACGTCTGCACAAAATTCTAAACCCAAATGCCTAAAACCCGGAACAATCCTACATAGCTTTTGCAAACATCCACACTCCTACAAGCACAACTCCCAATTATTTCATAACATCCAGGGGTGAGATTTCCAACTGCCTTCACAATACCAAACTGCAAATCGTGAAAGGCACCAATCGGCCTTTCAAAATAAAACCTCACTGGTCCTCGGCTTTAGTCAAGCCTCTCAGCTTCCTAGGTTTTGCAAGGCTCACAGACCTTGTTCATAGGGCTCCTCACTGGTCCTCGGCTTTAATCAAGCCTCTCAGTTTCCTAGGTAGCCAAGACCGCACTGGTCTTCAAGGAGGGACCCCATTGGTCGTTTATAGACATAGGGGCTTCACTCTCCTAATATGCGACAAGCATACTTGATTCCATAAGAATTTGCAGCTGGTTAGTCAACACGGGCCTGCACACATGCAAAGCCATTCACGAGAGGGACCCCACTGATCTTTTAAAGACACCAGGGGCTTCGCCTCTTAGATTTCACTATACCAGACCATCTCCAAAACACAAGCCAACCAAATCTGCCTAACTTTCCCCCGACTACAATTCTACCTTGTTCACAAAAATCTGCATTGTGATCTCAATTCTGCTAAATTCTTCCATTTTCTGCCCTAAAAGACAACATAGAAGACAAAATTCTAAATCTGATTTTGCTCAAAACATGGTTAGGACTGAGGATTCGTTATCACATAGCACATAATATGCATTGTCGTTAGGTTTCAAGAACCCGCTGACGTAAGGGCGGTTTCCTAACTATGGAGGCGGTACCAAGGACCGGGTCCAGACTAAGGTGTAAATGCATGCATGCTCCTAAAGCTCCATCTAAGAGTAGGTTAACGGTTGAGGCTAACAGGTGAGTGGCAAGCGGCCTCGCAGTCGAATTACTCCCACGACAACCGCCGGTGTACCAACTCGTCAGAGGGTTCTTTAGTGGAAGAAAGTGCGGGTACGCATGAGCGTACCTCACGGATATTTGGGGTGAAAATGCAAGAGGTTCCCAGGAGTGGGGGAAGTATGAACGGAATGCCAGTTTATATATGTGCACAAATAAGGGTGTAGTGACATGCTTTTCGTGACACACAACAATCAATTAGATTAATTAAGCATGCTCGCAAATAAACAATAGATATAATCATGCTAGTTTCAACAATAATTAAATAAGCTACGCATACTAATATCGGCATACAATTCAAACAATACAAACAAACAAATTTGTGAAAGCCTTTTGGTTAGAACCATTTGCGTATCCCCAGCGGAGTCGCCATGCTGTTGAACCCCAAAAATTACTACCATTTCTTTTAAGAAAAGATAGGTTTCGGGTATAATGTTCAACAATATGGGGATTCCAAAGGGTTTTCTTTGGAGTCGCCACCTAATTTAAGGATTATTAGGAACCTAAGTTAACTAAGGAGTGCAATTTATTCTTTAATTAAATGAAATTAAATTAAAATCAGAGATTCTAGGTAAGTGGTTCTTTTAAATTCGAAAGAAGGTCCCTTGCGGAAGCACTTTCGAAAATCCGCTAAATGCGGTTAATCCGGCGGTTTTCACGAATTTGTTAAGGATAATGAGTATATAAAATTAATTTTAAATAAAGATGAGAGGAATAAATATAAATAAGACAAGATTTAAATTATGCCGATACTTATACAGATAAATGACCCAATTTAAGGTTAATTAAATGGATAATGAAATAATGATCAATTGATTAATTAATAGATTGCGTAAAGGTTAAATGACGTTAGATAATTAAATAAAACAAACTAGATAAATAATTAGATAATAATAAAGGATTAATAAATTGATTGAATAAATAGATAAATAAATAAGCAAATAAATAACTTAATTACATAAATAAATATTTATCAATTTCAATTAAATAAAGGAGTAGATGAATAATAATTGATTAATTAAATAAATAAATGAATAAACATTTAATTGATTAAATAAATGATTAATTGAAATTAAATAAATTAGATTAAGTAAATAAATAAATAAAGGACCAAAATTTAATGGATTAAGTAAATAAATAAATTAGATTAGATAAATAAATAATATTAGTATAATCAATAAATAAATAATTCAAATGCAAATTATAACGAAGGTACGATTTTAAATCGAATTTGATTTTGCACTCATTAATTGACAAATGATTCTAAACATCCATAAATTAATTGGCGATTCGCAAAGAAATGATACAAATCATTCATATAAAATAATTTAAGTAATTTACAATAATTATTCACAATTCAGATCTCATTTCTATTCTATGGGGGCTCCTAAAACATGCTTTTCTAAAGGGGACGGGAAAAGATGGAGTTTAGAAGATAGAACCCGGAAGCGCAAACTCATCATTGAGCCTTGGACTTTGCGATTTTCATTTTTTCTTTTACATTTTCGGGGATATCAAGTCCCGAAAATGCGGAGCGGATCAAATAACTCTGAATGCGTGTCATCCCCGTTTGTGAGTTTTTATTCAACTATTTTAGCAAAACTTGAACTCGAAATGCAATGCGGGGCCCGGACAACTTGAATGCCAATTACCAATCCCAATTTGTGAGTTGAGCAACTCAAACTCATCCCAAGTTGTCATGCAAAAGAAGTAGGAGATAAAGAATTAGTAAATGCTAAAGAACAAATTAAAAAAAAAGAGTGACTTAAGACTAACAGTAAAACCTAACAAACTTAAAACACTAATATCATAATTAATTCCATGAAAGAATCGAGTCAGGCTTATGAATTTGGCATATAGCCACATGAAAGTATCAAAACTGACCTAGCCATCAACAAAGTTTCTTATGCCAATGAAGGAAGCTAAGCTTCAGATAAGGCCACTTAAACATAAGTTAATTATAACAAACTTGTGCAGAACCTTCACAACTCAATTGAACATAACCTGACAATCCCAAATATCCAAGCTATACCAAAGCTCTATAAATTTTTTCATTTATCAAAAAGAGGGTCATATTCCAAAAAAGATCTCTTAAAGAAATTTATGCATGGAAATCAAAGTTCACTAACAGCTAGAGATAACTAAACTAAGAGAGAAACAAACTCACATCAGGCAAGCATACTATATAGCCAAGATTTAAAACGACAATACTCATTGAGATTAATCATTTAATGACCTCTTAACAATTATCATATGACAACAGACTAAAGTTCTTAGCAAGCGGATATAGGGAACAACTAATGATTATCCAAGTAATGTTCAAATTCAAACAGAGATGACACAATACATTTATAACAAAAGGAAAGTTTTAAAACTTGGTGCATTTTTTAAATCCTAAAGCTAGATTTTGTAGTTCCATGATCTAACTTGAAATACATGTTCTTTCAAAAGAGAACAGTCTATAGATTGAAGTATAAATACTAACAATGATAACGAAGACAGTGATAGACTTGACAGAAGCTAATTTAGTCATTTCAACACACATGAAACAGATTATACTCCCAAAATTCAAACGAGCAGTCAAACTTATAAGCACACTTACTCCAAAAGTGTTATATGCCAATGAACCAAAGCAGAATTGTTAAGAATGAGCTAAACGAACATTATTTAATATAAACTCAAACTTAGACATACATTTAGCAAGACTCGACTAAAACAGGTAAGTTTCATAATTTCAAACCACTTTCTATGGCAACCTGAAACAAACTCATGCTCCCAGGCATCACAACTAAACTGCAACACCATCACAGACCAATCTTCAACTACGACAACCAACCAGGAACTCCTTGAAAACTAGCAAACTTCTCCTGAACTACAGAACCAGACAAGAAACCCCCTAAAAAAACTCCCTCACTAGCCTGAATAACTCCTGCCTGTCAACTCCCAGAACCACCTTACACCCTCCTATGAACAACCTAGAAAACCAAGGAACTAGAAACACACTCCCAGATCACTCCTATACTCCAGCAAACCAACCAAACCAACTCCATACCTGCAAACACTAAACACACACCTCCTCCACTTTGAATCAGAAAAACAGAACCTGAACCCCTCTTTGACACCACAGAACACACCCCTGCACATCCTCACACTCAATGACACAGGCCTACAGGAACCCACACACACAACTACACTGCCTGACTTCCATCACCAAACAAACAAACCCTCTCCTGAAATCCAACTCCCTCAATGAGAGTCTGCACCCTCAAAGCAGCTTTCAAAAACACCTATACACTTACATCAACCAAACAACCTCACTACCTCCAAAATAAACCTCCAGACCACTCCACTTGGCTCATCGACCTCATCTTTGGGCTAATGAACCAGCAGCAAAAATTCCAAGCAAATAGCGGATCAAGACTTCTAATTTTGATGCTTATGACAAATAGGATAAACCAGGGAAGATTCAGGGAAGGACTCTTGCCAAGATAAAGCAACAGGGGCCAAAACAACTCAAGAAGGTTCAGGGCCAGAACCAAACACTCTTATACTCTCATAGCTTAACAGGGACTGGAAATTACTTCTAAAATGTTCAAGACAACCAGATCCCTTACCTTTTAAACCCCTGGATATTTTCAGCCTCATCAAAACAACAGCAGAAAACAGAGCAAGCTAAACTATGAATCTTTTAATGTTGATTTAAGCTTTCAGCAATAGGACTTAGGCAGCTCATATTTTCTCCTTAGCATACAGATTCGAAGTTTCAATTTTCTTTCTTCCAAGGTGGTTTCATATTCAATTCTGTACATAGACATTCTTAGTAGTTGGATTTTCAGATAAAATGGCATTATAAAACTAGACAGTCAAAACATTCATACGACATAAGCATACACAGTTGTAAAAAGCAGGTTCAAGAGAATAATTCAAATTTACCTTTCTACGCGCAGTGAACTAAAGCGATAAACTGAAGTGATCGACTCGAGCAAGAAGACGACTCGAACGATGAGGCGACGACTCAAATAATGAAGCGATGACACAAAGCCGAAAGCGGCGTTCGACTCCAAACAGAAACTAAAATGCTATGTATATCTTTTCTTAAACTGAGAGAAAAGTATTTGTATATAGGAATGCTGCCGTTTTTTGGATATGAAAATCCGAACCCCCTTTACTTCATTGATAAGCACATATATATAGGGGAAAAACTAGGGTTTTGACCTACAAATAAAAAGACTAAAGTGACCTCTAACGTACCTTTACAACGTTCTGATTTCAATTTTGTACAAGACTTTTGAATAAAAAATCAGAAGAGAAAAAGAAAAAATTGAATCTTCCCTTTTCCTCCGATTTTGAATTCAAAATACTTGTTTTTGTTTGATCCCAGCCGTTGATGATGAAAAGGAAGTAGATACGGACGCTTGAGATGAGTTTATGCCACTATGGGGTATTGATTTTGGGAGAATCGAAAGTGGTCGCGGGTTTGGGACCATTTGCCGTTTTGAGGAAGACAAGGGAAGTGGGGACCGGGCTTGGGTGTGGCCGGAAATGGCAAAGAGGGGGGTGACGGCGTGGGTTTGGGGAGAGGAGAATTAGGGTTTTGCTGAGAGGGAAATGGGAAGTGGGTTCTCTGATTTGGGAAGTGTGTGTGTGTTATATGTGCTTTGCACAAATAGGCTGAAATTAAAACCTGGGAACGAATTTAGCCCCAAATTAGGTTTAAACACTTTAGATGAGGAATTATATTGGTAGGCCGAAATTGAGTTTGTGCTTTGCACATTTAGCCTTTATTTCTAAACTTAATCCATTTTCAGTTTAGAAATTTCAAAAATTGACTTTATTCTGAAATAATTAGACATCGGTTAAGCATTTCGGGACAAAATTGGGTGTCAACAATCACATACTTGGATCTAAACACAAAAGGGTATACCAGAAGAGTATACAGTATACCAAAAGAGTATACTTTATTCAAAACAACAAAATCTGAAATATTTATTCGCTCGGTAGTATCGTACACTTGGATCCAGACACAAAAGGGTATACCAGAAGAGTATACAGTATACCAAAAGAGTATACTTTGTTCAAAACAACAAAAACTGAAATATTTATTCGCTCGGTAGCATCGCACGCTTGGATCTAAACACAAAAGGGTATACTAGAAGAGTATACAGTATACCAAAAGGGTATACTTTGTTCAAAACAACAAAAACTGAAATATTTATTCGCTCGGTAGAATCGCACACTTGGATCCAAACACAAAAGGATATACCAGAAGAGTATACAGTATACCAAAAGAGTATACTTTGTTCAAAATAACAAAAGCTGAAATATTTATTCGCTCGGTAGCATCGCACACTTGGATCCAAACACAAAAGGGTATACTTTGTTCAAAACAATAAAAATTAAAATATTTATTTGCTCGATAGCATCGCACACTTGGATCCAAACACAAAAGGATATACCAGAAGAGTATACAGTATACCAAAAGGGTATACTTTGTTCAAACAAAAAAAATTAAAATATATATTTACTTGATTGCATCGCACACTTTGGTCCAAACACAAAAGGGTATACAATATACCAAAAAGGTATACTTCATCAAAAATAATAAAAATTAAAATTTTTATGTGTTTTATAACATCTCGCACTTCGATCCGAAAGTAATAATGTATACCAAAAAAGTATACAATATACAAAAAATGTATACTTTGTTCAAAACAACAAAAATTAAAATATTTTTTGCTCGATGACATCGCACACTTTGATCCAAGTACAAAAGGGTATACCGAGAGAGTATACAATATACCAAAAAGATATACTTCTTCAAAATAATAAAAATGAAAATATCTATGTGTTTTGAAACATCTCACACTTCGATTCAAACATAACAAGGTATACCAAAAGATTATACGGTATACCAAAAAGGTAGACTTTGTTCAAAACAACAAAAATTAAAATATTTATTTGTTCGATAGCATTTCACACTTTGATCCAAACACAAAAGGGTATACTAAAAGAGTATACAGTATACCAAAAAGGTATATTTTGTTAAAAATAATATAAATTGAAATATCTATGTGTTTTGTAACATCTCATCTCAAATAGAACATGATAAGGTTTACCAAAAGAGTATACAGTATAACAAAAAAGTATACTTTGTTAAAAAACAACAAAAACTAAAATATTTATTTGTTCGATAACATCACATACTTTGATCCATATCCTATTTTAATTGTTTCTCCGTTGATTTTATTTTGTATACATTTTTAGTATAAAGTATACCACGATGGTATAAAATCTTTTCTTTAATTTTCCTATTCAAATTTTTTCAGTTTACCTTTCTAGTATATAGTATACCCCAAGTAGTAGAATAGAAGAATTGATACACCCCAAATAGAAAACTTTAAAAAAGAGCTTCCACGCTACCCGTCACCAACGAACTAATAGAACATGCATAAGAGTAGAAGGAAGACTAAGCATAATTGCACAAATTGATATACCAATGTAGTCATCCAAAGCAAACAGCAGAAGAGAGGGCAAGGTTACTGAGATAAGCATTTGAAGTTGCACCAAGTTCCTACATAAATTCTATGTAGGAATGACAGTAATACTTATAAACCAATATGAGCATGTTCAACCTTTTGACATTAAACTACAACCATACAATTAGGCTAAATTAAAAGAGCAGATCACATAATATTCAAACATACTTATGAATTTTTTTTCCTTTTTGAACTATCCTAAACACTGTAATTCCTAACTAATCAATACATTAACAGAGAAGATAAAAAAAAGGATTAAAGTTCCTTTCCTAATCACTGAATCAACCACTGTTAAGCCAAACATCATAGCCAATCATCACAGCCTCATTGCCACGGCCTAGCCACTGCCACCACGCTGCTTTGCCATAATTTCGTCGCTTGAAACATCCTTGTCGCCACCACGTCCATGCCATCTCCACCATTTGAAACAACCTTCTACAACCTCACAGAACCACTTAATCACCTAAAAAGGGATATATGCTTCAAGGAAATAACTGTTACCATTTCTAAATGCAACTTTATAATAAATAGGTCATTCACCTAAAAAGAGATAGTCTTACAAGCTCCTCGAATTAGACCAGATATCTATTCTATCCACCGGCTCAATTTAAAGCCTAAACATATAACGTGGATAATATAAATCATCGGATAGTCTCTTTTTGCTAGTTTTACATCAATAAAATTATTTATTTTACATATCAAAAGAAAAGATAGTCATGACTAAAGAGACTGCATAACATGAATCATGTGAACTAATGCTCTAGTAGGGTAAATATATGTAAAAGTGGCCATGAGATTTACCTGCTTTGGGGAACCGTCGACAATTGTGCAGGCTCAACGTTAAACATTTCAAATTTCAATGAACTCCAGATCTCTAATATTGAAAAATTTTAAAATTAAAAATTTGAGAAATTTGTTTCTGATGCAAATGAGATTAAAGATCACATCTAAACGAAAACCAGAATTAAGAGCATGTATCTGTAAACAATCTCCTCTCTTTCTGATGAAAGTATTGTACTTTTTTCTGGCTTCTCTTAAAGTATTGTATTCTTTTTTCGACTACTTATTTTGATAAAATTACACCTCTCCTAAACCAACACTAACATGCCCATATTCTAACTACCAACTAAGTCATGACTCATTCATTAATTCTTATGTTATCATCGACAATCATCATGTACCTTAGTTAAGTTCTCCAAAGACAGAAACTAGCCGTGAAACCAAACAAAAATTCGAAGTGTAAAACATGCAGGTATATGCACTCCCCTGCAGAACCTCTCTCAGTCTCAGTAACCTTTCAGTTTCTTTGCAATCAGATCAATTTTACAAAAGAAGAAAAAAGAAGTAGGTCCATGTTCCTCGAACCAAAAGTATCAAATAGAAAGTACCTTTTTCTGTTGTTCCATATACTGACCGGTCCAATCTGCTTGTGCACCTTCGGCAGTATGTAAAGATTCAATATCACTTCGGCCATTTGGCACAACTGAAACTTTAGCTTTTCTCTTTTCTTTAACTTCTGCCATAGAAGAATCTCCTGAAGGAACCCAGTCTGCTTGAGCAGTTGATACCAACAGAACCTACCAAAATGCATATGATCCTGACTTATCTTCTTTATACTATCACAAATTCTGAAAATTAAATATAAATTTTTCCATCAATACCTTCTCGTTTAATTAGGAGGTACCAGTCAAAAACTTAAGAGGAAGTTCATTCCCTCACAAATTCAAGCATAGCCAATTTAAAGCAACTTCAAATGTGGCTCTCTCCTTCATAATCATATGCAAACAAAATTATCCACACGAATACTCTAAACTAACATTTCATCAAATATACACACATACACTTGAGTGTGATAGTGAGTGTGAGTGTGTCGTATAGTGTATATACATGTACATAATATACTTAAGAATTTTAAGTTATATACACCATCAACTATAAAATATTTTTACACTATTAGGTCACATAAAAGGAGGATTTTAAGCATTTAATTTATTGAAAAGGTACCTCGAGAGCGGCACATTCAATTTGATGATCAGAAAAGCCCTCATAAGAAAGCTTTTCGTAAATAGAACGAAGTTTCTTAGCCTTTTGTTCTTTTGAAAAAGTATCCTCTGCCGGAGTTGGAGCCGGAGACTGAGTGAACCTGCCGGAGTTGAGCAACAATTTGGGACCTGTTGAAGAAGAACCTTTGCCCAAAATTTTTAACTCCCTCATCAGGATATCAACCACCAAAAACAATCTCTCCATTTCTGGATAACTGTATTTTCAATCAATATAGTTCAAATTTTCACCAAAAACACACACACATGGAATTTCGTGAACTAGAAGAAACTAAATCAATCAGAAGTATGAAAAAAGTATCAATTATATAATTCGTAACAATATGAAAACAGAGCAGTTGATGAACTACGAAGGTAAATCATATTATTTTCTGGATGAACAATACCACATCTAGTACTAGTGTACTACTTGCTTAAACATTTAGAGGAAGCAAGGAAGGTGCTCAAAAGTTTGATAAGAAAAAACACTGAAGCAGTTTGTTATTACTTCAAGTAAAAGCGATCATTGCCTAAAATCAATGATATGATGATGAGATTCAGATAGGGTCAGCATGATAGTTATCACAATATCACAAGAACAAGCTCAATTCTTGTCAATTTTATCTATTTATATACAAATCAACAATCATTACCACACAATTGCAAGGACTTATATAGGAAAAACAAAGGAGTGAAAAGCAAGCAATGAGATGAAATAAAGGAAGCAGGACGCAGGCTAGGTATTAAAGGCAGAAGTAAAGAGCACTAATGCCCATAACAGATCAAAATAATTGAGCACTTCTTTTATTCGCCGTAGAATACTACCAATCTCCCTAGTAAAAACCATCTCCTCTCAATTAGAGGTTCATCAAAATGATGCTTCTCAGTCAAGGGCTTCAGCAGCCAATGATTTCCAAGGGACTATTTTAGAAGGATTACACCTTCTGACACAAAATTAAGCTAAAAACAAAGTTCTTATGAAAATAAATATTTGCGATCTGGTAGCAACACAGCCACAACCTGTTGGATACACGACAAGAACGGTAAAAAGAAAAAGAAACAACATCTATCCAAGCAACTAGCAAGTGTTAAAAAAAAATTGAACGAAACGAGAGAGAAAAATCTCATTTTTTTGCTCAGGAAAATCAACAAGGGCAAAAGATATACCTCCATAGTCTTTGTTCTCAGGGTCGACATATGAATCTGGAAGGACAAAAACAACACCAGGCAGACCTGTACAATGAAACAAAGTTTAAGATTTTCTATAAAAAAAGCAAAGTGTATATCTTTCTAAAGCAAACATTTAAAATGATCCAAATCACTGACCTCCAAGCTTATTGGATGTCTCCTCATCAATCTCACGTCCGAAACCAAAGTACCTTTCACATGAAACATTGTATATCCTCTTCTTGGCTTCTTCCTCACTAAATCTCACATATCACAATATAATTTTCATCATCTACAAATTCACAAACCTCAGAAAGTATCTTTTTTCATAAATTAAAGTTGAATCCAACATAAAAAATAATGGTTTATAGAAACAAAAATTAGTCACTCAATTGCACAGAAATAGGGAAAATTTCAGCATTTTCTTCTTTACCACTCTCTATATTTAGATTTCATCGAATGAATTTGCTGGTGGAATTCCAGAATCTTGGTTTTGATTATGAAATGGATAAGGAGAAGGAGAAGGAATAGATTTTGGGAAAATTAGGGCTAGGGAATAGAGAAGATGGAGATGGAGAGAGAGATTAGAAATGAAAATGGATCGTGCGTGGGATAGGGGGAGATTGGGTAGGGGGTAATATTTTATGTTATAATGGGTAGACATGTAATATTTTATGTTAATATGGGCATGGAGTGCAATGAAGTTTAAAAAGGGTAAAATATGTAATATTTTATAAAATATGGGTATGTGGTGTAAAAATCCCTAAAAAAAAGAGTAAAATGGGCTATCCAAAACTATTTTCAACATTAATTAATCATTTTTTGCGCGAAATGGACAAATTTGGTGATGTTTTCACCGTTTTGGCTCCTTAAGAAAAGTCTTACATTTTTGCCCCCTCATGAAAAGCTCTTGACGATCACTAGAAGTCACCAGGGGGAAACTCCTATGGATCACCAGGTCCTGCTGCTAGTAAGATCTAGTGATCGTCCAGTCCTGCTGCTAGTAAGATCTAGCGATGGTCAAGAGTTTTTCTTACAGGGTAAAAAATATAAGACTTTTCTTACAAGGGCCAAACTTGTAATAGAGTGCCAGAAGTATCCTATTTCTGTAAATCTCCCTTAATTAATTGGTTTATCAGCCTTAGTACCGACTTGTTAGGGTGGACAATCATGGGCGAATCTCACGAACAACTACTATTTGGGGCATTCAACAAGCAAAAGCTTGTATTTTCCTAAGTTGGTTGATATTGATACCTATATGGAGAGGGGTTTGTAAGCAGGTTTTCTCCACCTATAAGGTCTCACATAGCTTGTGATGAGTTCAAGACTTCTTTACTCCGAGGTGCGGATATTGCCAAAAGATAGAGTTTTTTCGTACTCAAGAGAGGAATAACCGTGAGATGATTAAAGTTAAGGGTTCTGAAGGATTTTCAGGTGCCTCGTCTAGAGGCAAGCATTTTCATGAGAGGCCTCATGATATACTAGTTCAGTTATTTAGTCGTGGCCCTCACAGTTATTTTATGGCTCGTCATGGGCAACATTAACAATCCCTTATGCAACGATCATGGTACCACTTTCTGTTCAGAATTTTGTTTAGATGTTTTCATTGGGGGAAGCTATGGTATATTTAGAAGTTTTGCCCCAAATTCTAGCAGTTTAGTGGTCAGAGTAGTACTCAAAATTAGACTGCCATACTTACTTTAAAATCCTCTAGTCAACTCTTATGGCTAGAGGTGTACCACAACCGGGTAGAAGTTAGAGTTGTGGTGGTGGTAGGGTGGTAGTAGCGGGGGAGTTCAGCCTTAGAATTCACGTCAATTCTATGAGTTACCAGCCAGGCAGGACGCAGTAATATCTAATGATGTTGTGACATATATATTTTCTAGTTATGGTTGAGATGCTTATGCATTCTACGTGTGCATATGTGTCTATATATTTTGCTTCGGGTTTTAATATTGATTGTATGTTTATGTCTGATCCCTTTTGTATTCCAACACCTGTTGAAAAGTCTACTATAGTGGATCGCGTGTATCCAAGATGTATTGTTTCTATTTAGGGTGGAGACACTTTGGTTGATCTATTGATTTTGGATATAGCTGATTTATATGTCATTATAGGTATGGATTAGTTGGTGTTATGTCATGTGACATTGGATTGCCATGCTAAGATAGTCTGGTTATATATTTTGATTTGTCTAGTGAGTTGTGGAAAGGTCTTATTTTTCGCCTTGGCGCCAGATTATTTCGTTCTTAAAGGATACATGAATGTTAGAAAAGGTTGTGTGGAATAATTGTCTTTAATTTGTGAGACTAGTATTAAGCCCCCATCTATTGAGTCAGTTATTGTTACATGCAAGTTTGTCGATATCATTCCTGAAGACTTATTGGGTATCCTTCTAGATCAGGATATTGATATTGTTATTGATGTTGTTCTGGGTACTTAAAACATATCTATTACTCCATGTCATATGGCTCAAATTGAGTTGAAAAGATTGGACGAGCAATTATAAGATCTTCTAAGAAGGGTTTCATTAGACTAAGTGTGTCACCTTGGGGTGCGTTGGTGGTATTTCTGAAGAAGAAGGATGGTACTATGACGATGTGCATTGATTATTGACAATGGAACAAAGTGACCATCATGAAGAAATAATCATTACCCTATGTTTATAATATATTTGACCAACTTCAAGTGGTAAAGTTCTCCTTTAAGATAAATTTAAGGTTAGGTTATTATTAGTTGTAGGCTTAGAAACCTGACATCTCAAAGACTGCTTTTAAGAACAATTGTGAGTTTTTAGTTATATTTTTTGGGCTTACCAATGCCCCGTCAACATATATAGACCTTAGGACTAGAGTGTTCAATCATTACCGAGATAATATCATTGTTTTCATAGATGAGATATCGCTCTACCCTCATGGTTGTGCCGGCCACGAGGATCATTTGATGATTGTGGTTTAGACTATTAGAGAGCATCAAATTTATATTAACTTCTTGTAGTGTAACTTTTGTGGAGCTAGTATCATTCTTGGATCATATTGCATTGGTGAGGGGATCAAGGTAGATTCTAAGAAGATTGAGGCCTCCAGAGTTGGCCAAGGTCAATCAGAAAATAGAGGTTCTGCAGTTTCCTTAGCTTGACAGGGTACTAAAGGTGATTTGTGAAAGGTTTCTATTCTCTTGCAGCTTCACTTACCTATTTGACTTAGAATTGTGTTTAGTTACGTTGGTCAGAAGAGTATAGGGCGAGCACTCAAAAGTTCAAGTCTTTAGTGAGCACAAATCCACTATTAATTTATCTTTGGATTTTGATGGCTATTTTCAGTGTTTGATGCTTCTCGTGTTGGTCTTGGTTCAATTTTGATGCAACATAGAATGACCATAATATATGTTTCAAGTTCTGGAAGGATAATATAATGAGAAGAATTATCCAATTCATGATTTGGAGTTACATGTAGTTGTGTTTGCTCTCAAGATTTGATGGCAACAGTTATTAAGTAATGAGATCTCAGTTCTAGATAAAGGAGATGGATAAAGTTCTTATAGAGTAAGATCTTAGAATTTTATATCATCCAAGGAAGACCAATATGGTAGCGGATTCCTTGAGACGGAGGTCCATGGGTAGTTTGGCCTATTTTCTCGTGGAGGTATTTGATTTTGGAGGTTCCGCCGTTAGCGAATCAGTATGTATGTATTGATGATTCTCGTTCTGATAGGGTTTTTCCATGTGTTGTGTCTCAATCATACTTGATTGAGAAAGTCAAGGCACGCTTGTATGAGGACTCTTATTTAGTTGATCTCCTCGATTATGTTTAGAAGGGTGAGATTACTCCCTTCTTATGAACATCGAAGGAGTGTTGGGGCTTAACGGCTAGATTTGTATACCAAGTGTGGGAGACTTACGAAGGTTTATTTTTAGTAGGTACATGATTCTCGATATTCTATGCATCCATGTGTTACCAAAATGTATCATGACTTGAAGGATGTCTATTTGTGGCATAGTATGAAACAACATATAGTGGATCATTTTTCAGAGTGTTTGAACTGCCAACGGGTCAAATGTGAGCACCGTAAACTAGGTTATTTGACTTAGGCTATGCCCTTTCCCGAGTGGAAGTGGGAGAGGATTACTATGGGTTTTATTACCACCTACATAGAAGAAGTCAAATTTTATTTGGATAATGGTTGATAGACTCACAATGTGGGGACATTTCATACAATTCAAATCTACCTATTCTATGGATCAACTTACCTATATCAAGGAGGTGGTTAGGTTGCATAACTTACAACTTTCTATCATCTCTAATATGGGACCTCAGTTTACATCTCAGATTTAGAGATCTGTACAGGAGACTTTGGATACTTGACTTGATTTAGTACAGCTCTTCAACCTGCGAGCGATGCTCAGTCTAAAGGCACTATTCAGAAGCTCGGATATGTTAGAGCATGTGTTCACTTAAAGTAAAAGTTTTCAAGATAACATTCAGATGGCACATTTTGAGGCTTATATGGGTGATTATGTCATTCGCGTATTAGATGATTTTTGTTATTTTTTAGCAGATGGCACTAAGCAGTTTGCTTAGTAACGAATTTTATTAATAATAAACAAGAATACAATAGACTTACAAAAAAATAAATAAGCAACCATGTGCAAACTAGCCTACTTGGCGTACTATCTCTATTCATCATATACTTCCCAATGGGTAGAGCATAGTCCTAATACCACCATAAAATAAGAATACAACAAATTTAGGAAGCACTTTTTTAATGTAACATAATAAAGCAAGGCTATAAAATTGTAGACTAAATAATAGACATTGTAAGAATATGCTCTAGTGATAAGCATTCTTGATCACCCATCTACGATTCAACATCATAGTAAGCACGACCAAGCATGTAAATTGTCGACCTCCATTCAAGTATTTTCAATGACCACAAGATGTATTGTAAGATAGGTCACTGTGTACATCAATATGGTAATGTAGCATAACTTGTTCATGACCCAATACTGCTTTCATTATTCTCATAGTTGTCATGATTTTGCAAACCATAATGCCAGGCCCCATCCATCTTCTTGAACCACTGTTAAAGAAAAGATCTTCACACAAAAAATTAATAAAGAAGGGATCCTTTATTTGGTGTACTCCTTGCATTTTAAAGTATTGAAGAGTAACATCAGAATGATCAAAGCTTTCTGGACTGCATCGCCTTGGAAAACACTTCCAGCATGTGAGGGCGTTCACGAAGGCATCGTCTGGAGAACGCCTTTGAGAGTTTGGTAGCCACTGCTTTAGCAAGGCTTTAGAAAAAGCGATGCCCCTAAAAACACCTCGCCCCCATCATCCCAAAACTTTAGCCCGTGATCTGCTAGGCGGCACTTGGACTGTTGCCTTCAATATTTCTACTCCTTTTTTGGTCTTTCACCTGGCTTGAATGATGCTTTAACAGTAGACCAATTACCAAATCCTAACGCATCTTCCCTGCTTGTGATTCCAACTTGTCCCTCGTCGTTCCTAGCAATATCCCATTAGCATTTTGACTCAATAAAACTAAGACAACATAAGAGGAACCTTCCAAACCATTAGACAATTGCATAAACATCAAACCTACAAAAAAGAAAACCTTGTTAGCTAAAACATACCCCATGTTCTCCTCATTACTGATTTGAATATATGGGTCCCAAATTCTCCTTCTCACCAACGCCATCAAGAATTCCTCCATGGTCTAACACGTAAAAAAGGCTTATTCAACTTATCACTATTAAGAATATTCCTTGCTTCACCATGAAAATCAAAAAAAAAAAAAAACAATAGCCATTATTGCACCATTATCCAATGCATAATTTGCTAAATAATCTTCTAGTTTATTTTTCTCTCTTAACACATGAGTACACACAACTTCCCTACCCTCCGAATTTCCTCAAGAAGTGACCCAATTTGCAAGGCATTTCCCACAATTTATTAATCACATTCTTGATAAGTAAGGACTCAGTTTCAATTGACACTTGATGAAATTGACTTGACTCTATATACCTCAATGCTTTAAGGATAGTCAAAGCTTCCGCTTCATTATTAGTACGCATCTCATCCTCCATCTCCTGAGCTTCTGCATGGCATCAAATCCCACCTATCATCTCTAATACAAAAACTCAAAGAACTCCTCCCCCCATTACCTTTGGATGCCCCATCAGTATTGCATTTATTCCACTCCACCTCAGAACGACACCAACTCACTTTTATAGTCTTCAATCTAGACGTATATATTTTTGACACAGGAAGCAAATCACTCCACCTTGATGGTGCAAACCTAAAATTTTTCCTGCGAACTTGTAAGAACATAAGAATATGTTGTGTCACTTGAAAAATGACCCTTGTCCTAGACATTTTGCCCCATGAAGGAAAGCATTCCTTCTTTTCCATAGCTCCCAAATAATAAAAATAGAAACTACATAGAAATCAGCTTCACAAGGGCATTCACTGGGGCGTCCCACCACAAATTAATAGCTTGCACAAGTTGTAAGCCATCAATATTAGAACCGGCAAGGATACCAAAATAATTCCAAACTTCTTTCGCCACAGGAGCATTCAAAAACACATGAGAAATATTTTCAAAACAAGGCACAACACAACAATGAGACCTAGAAGGATATCAAATACTCCACCTTTTCAGAGTATCATCAAGAGAAAGTATATTGTGTCAAAATCGCCATAGAAAGAATATCTTAAACAGAACCACTTTATCCAGATATGCTTATAAAGATTAGAAGACTTTTTTCTCTATCTAAGCAATTGAAAAACTGAACTTATAGAAAATTTTCTAGTTGACACAAGACGCCAAAATGGTCTATCCACCTCCTCCCCAGCACAAGGTTGACAAATATTCTCAAGAATATGTACAACAATATCTTATGACAATAACTGTCTTAATAACTTCTCATTCCACACCCCATTGGTTGCAGTTTCATGCACAAAAACAACTGTCTCATCAAAGTAAAAATTATACGGGGTAACATCATATAATATTTCTAGTCCTGTCAAATTATCAAGCCAATAATAGGAGTTAACTCTTTTAACTTGCCACCTTATTTCATATTCCATCTCTTTTCTGCACTACAATATTTTTTTTCTAAACAATCGTATCTTCCTTCCAAGGAACAACTACTGCATGATGCTTCTTCAAATATTTGTTACTCATGTACATCCTCCACAAAGATTTCTTGGTTCTGAAACTCCAGCAATATTTTGAGAATAAAGCTTACATCATATAAATTTCTAAAACAAAGAGGCTCCTTAATTTACAGGATGACATAAATTTTTCTAAGACGCCCACTGTCTACTCGAGCTATCCACAGAATTACTCCAAAATAATTTTGCAAATATTCTATGGTGCTACACTATAACACCTGCAGGGAGATCACCGGTTGACAACAAATGAATAGCCATACTTTGAAGTACATGTGAAATCAAAGTAGCTCGACCTCCTATTGACAATAACTTGCATGTCCATAAATTTAACCACTTTGGCACTTTCTCAACAAGTTCATTATAATGGCAATTCTTCCTTCTGCCATAATAAATAGGAACACCTAAATATGTAAAAGGAAAATATCTTCTAGGAATTATAGTATTGTTATGAACATTATCTATAATATATGGGGCTCCTGATGGTGCAAATAAACAACACTCTTCTCCTTATTATTTTTCTGTCTGCTAGCAGCTTCATAGGCAGAAAGAGTATTTATTACCAGTTTTAAAGACACCTCATCAGCAGAAGAAAATATAATTTTGTCATTAACATAAGCCAAATGATTAAGATATAGACTCCACCTGGGCATTCCAAACTCTATAAAATTGTCATCTCTATGTAAAGCATTCAACACTTTTGAAAGACGCTCAGCAATAAGAATAAATAAAGTGGGGGATAAAGGATCACCTTGCTTCACCCTCTTTGTTGACATGAAGAACCCATGTGCCTTCCCATTAATCATGACCGAATACCAATTATTGCACAATTTTTTTAATACCATGTCAATAAGAGTTTCAATAAAGTCCATCTTCCTCAGAACCTTGGTTAGGAACAACCAAGAGCTCCTATCATATGCTTTTTCTATATCTAATTTTATTACTACATTAGCCGGCTTCCCCTATCTCTAATATCACGAACAATTTCTTACACCAATATGATATTCTCCATTATGCTCCTGCCTTTCGCAAAGTTGATTGTTGTGGTGAGATAATATGAGGCAAAATATTGGCAAGCCTATCATGAAGCACCCTGGTGAATACTTTTTTGATAAAATTACTTAAACTAATTGGCCTCATGTGAGAAGGTAGCGATTTCTTTCTTTTTTGGTAACAACACCAAATTAGTAGAAGAAACATATCGTGGTAAATCATGTCCACATAAAACGTCATGCACCATCTTGATAATATCAACGACAAGGATATCCTAGCATGACAGAAAAAAAGGAACTTGAAAAACTATCAGAATTAGCAACACTATCAGCATTCAGGCCAAAAATTGCCCCTTCAATCTCATCAGTGCTAGGAAAAGCAACAATTTCAGCATTCTCTCCAGTAATACCAACTGAGGAACATGTGATAAAATATCAAAACCCGTGGGAATAGAATCTGTCGAAAATTGATCCTGAAAAAATCTGATTGCCTTGTATGCTATAGATGTATTATCTTCAAGCCATACATGATTAGAATCTTGAATCCTCATAAGCTGAAACACCTTCCTTTTTTCATTGACATAAGCATCAAAAAATTTTAGTGTTCCTGTCACTATCCTTAAACCACTACATGCCTTATTTTTGCTTCCAGAATTACTCCTCCAAAGCATAAAATCTGATAAGCTCAGCATGAACTTTTTGCAATTTCTATTCTTACTAAAAGGATACAATTCAAATTCCTGCTCATGAACTTGAACCACCTCTTCTAATGTAGCAATCTGTCTAAAAATGTCACCGTAAGTTTTCATGCTCCACAAAAAAAAGCCTTTCTAAGCTTCTTTTATTTGCATTGGAAAATAAAAAACAGATCATATCTAAAATGGTCTGACCAGTTCTCATTCACAACATCATGTAATGTCTCATGTTACACCCAGAAATTAAGAAATCTAAAAGATTTCTTCAGAACAGGAGCATCCATATTAGTAGAGATTAACAAAGGAGAGTGATCCGACCCTTGCTTTAATAAATGGTCCACTTCAAACTATGGAAATAATTCTTGAAAGGCTTGATTGAAAAGCTTGATTCATAAGGCATCTATCAAGCCTTTAAAAAATGCAATCATCACCAGATCTCCCATTCCACCAAGTATACATACTCCTTTTAAAGCCCAAGTCAAGCAATTGGAAGGTATTAATACAATGAATAAAATCTTCAATCTCATGATATGAAACTGGAAAACCCTCATACTTCTCAATTTCATCTATAATCACATTAAAATAACTACCCACAAGCTATGGAGATTCCATATCAGAAGCCTGAGCATACAACAAATCCCAGAGTTCAAATCTAGTCAGCATTTCACTACTTGCATATATCAAAAAATTAACAAACTCATGAATACCATTAAGGTGAGTCAACTTCAAAGATAACATCTGGGCAGTATCATAAATCATCTCCACTTGAAAATATATTCGACAAACACCCAAATTTTACCAGTAAAGTTGTGCCAACAAGATCCCATACCAAGTCATGCACAATATTTAACTATATGCCTATGATGCTGGAAAGGCTTCATTAAAGCAATAAAAGAAAAATGCTTTTGTCTATGCATTGTGACAACCCTCTCAACTGCCTGTTGAGTATTAACAGACCTTCTATTCCAAGTCAATGAGCTATTAATGGGTTACAAATAGAATTATACATTGTCCTCTTTGTAATCATACCACCCACATTAGGGGATACACTTTTATCCCTCTAACCCCTTGCCTGCTTCGCTTGCTTCTTTGTCTTTACAATCTATCTTGGTGAAAGATCACCTTGTCCCCTACATTCAAGTAGTTTTGAGCTGCGCATTCAGTATCTAAGTCTGTATCCTCACGAATATCAATCTCTTTTTCAAGTTCATTCACTTCTTTTTGTAAAGGACGAACAATAGGTTCAAAGTACTTCGCGACAAGTTAAGCATGCACCTTCTTTTCATGCTGTAAACATGCTGATGTCTCACCTAAAATATTATCGTCAGCCTGCATGGTTTCTAAAGGAATTATTTGAGTACCGTTTACATGAGAAATATGTTCTTGGTCATTCTCTGAAATATCTTCTGCATCCTCATTGTTGTCTAATAAGCTGTCTTTATAATCAACTGCTTCATCAGACGGGTCTTCTTCAATATTAACACCACGCTGCTCCTCTCCTAAATTACCAGTTTGTCCCATAGGAAAATTATATTGCAACTTATCAATGTTACTGCTGAAATGATCAGACCCACGCAATATATTTAGGCACAAAAGTCATCGGTCAAACACAGATTGTGTGGGAATAGAATTTGCTGATTTATTTAATGTAGCAACATTCATTTGAACCATGTTACACGTGGCTATATCCCTCCCAGATTTACTAGGTAAAGGATTGATACATACAACTTGGTTCAAAAGACACTGAACATCCCTATTAATAATGGTCAAACCCCCAACCTTATTTAATGCATTCTCACTTAATATCGGATGGTTTGAGCCTGGTGATTCAGGACTTTTAGGTCTAGATTTTGTTCAGTAGGCCTAGAAAAATGTCAAGGTTATTTGAGAAGGAATTCATACAACTCAAAGTCGGCGAAAGTCTTATGATATCAAGAGGAGCCGAGATTCAGAGTTCATAGTAAGAATCCAGGTCTTCTTAAAAGCCTCCCCTATGAAAGATGTGATGTGATTTGGTAGGGAGGCAAGTTTAGCCCACGATACATTAGGCCTTATGAGATTTTGAAAAGAGTTGGTGAGGTTGCATCCCATATTGCATTGCTAGTTGAGTTAGTGGTGGTTTACCATGTATTTCATGTTTCTATGCTTTGACAATATATTTATGACCCGTCACATCATTCGGCCGGAGACGGTCGATGTTGATAAGACTTTGGCTTATGAGGAGGTTCTAGTGACTATTATGGATAATCAGGTTCACTGGTTAGAAACCAATTGTATTTCTTCTATTAAAGTGCAATTGCAGAACCATTATGTTGAGGAGGTCATGTGGGAGTCCAAGGATAATATGCTAGATCGACACTCAAACTTGTTTGATGGCCTAAGTATGTTCTTATTCAAAGTTTGAAGAGTTCTTCATATTTCCTATGAGGTTTGGCCTGAGATTTTGAGCATTTGAGTTTCGATTTACAAAATGTCAGTTCCAATAGCTCGATTAGCGCTTTCTAAGTTGCATACAAAATTTGTGCTTAAAAAGAGGTCGTTTGATTAGGTTTTGAGTGAAATTTCATTTTCCCGCTCGATGTCTATCAAAGTATGAGAGTTTAATAAGCCAATTAGGGTAAACGTGCTCTTCATTTGTGAGTGGTTGATTTCAATAGTCTCCTCGGATGATTTATGACTTAGTGTGTGAAGTTTGGTATTATTTCAAGGTCATTTAATAGGTTTTTCGAGACAATTTCATTTTCAAACCAAAAGAAGCAACCTGGCCTTCCAGACTTGAGCAAGAGTTGAAAGTTGAGAGAAAAATATAAACTTACCATCATCAAAAAGTCTTTGCTTGTTTCCATGACATTACACCCGCACCAACCCAGTCTTGAACATGTTCCATGACATGTTCCCTAACCGTGAACTGCTGTATTTTTGGCTTGTAAGGTTTACAAGTACAAATTTGGCTCTGTCCTTTGCTATTTTTTTGAATTATGATTTCATATAGGATGGCCAATATCCTACAATATTAATGCGTGAGAAGTTTTGTTAATTTTTTTCAGCTGTTGAAACTAGGAAACTAGGTTTGGAGGAACACTTGGAATTAACACGTTCTTTGACTGTTTCAATTTTAGTTAAACATGTTTTAAGAAGAAAAAATCGTTAATTACCCAATTCACGTCCACTCTTGTTTTCTGTGTGCGCGACTACACTATGTCTAAATTAATTTTCTATTAACAAACAAAATTTTCTTTTCTCGAATAGAAACATCACCACGAATCTTCAGAGATATAAAAGTTCATATATTTAAGTGGAAATAATGCTAGATATGCAAATGACATGAGAGCTTTGTAGGAACCAAGTTAGCTTTTACTTTTAAGGAAAAAATAAGTAGAACAAAAAAGGAGAAGAGCATTATTATTAGCACTTTACTTCATCTTCCATTGAACTATCATTTGGATTGTTGCTTCCCCCCCTCCCCACTCTCAATGTCCAACTAAATTTGTTCTTTGCCTCTTGAGTAAAAAATACTAATGTAAAAGAGTTCAAGTTGAAAGTGAGAGAGACCACAGTTTTCAAGCCATGTCCAATGAAGTAGTGGAAAGTAATAGGCACATCCATACAGAATCACCACTTAAATGAAAGATACTCTTATCCCTTTCTCCTTTTTCGTTCTTTTTCCCTTTTCGTGAAAAACTTTACGTGAAGGTGCCCATATTATTTATATTCACTTTAGACCTTTTTCGAATCAAGATATGACCAATAGAGAAAAAGTTTCCTTGCTTCAATAATTTTTTCACTTTTCGCGAGACTAGAGTAAAGAGACCCCTTTTGTTTGAACAAGGAGACTATCATTGTGAACGAGAAGTGGAGAGTAAATTAAACAAGAGTATTCGTTTCGAGTGGACACGCAATTTCCCATATGTAATATACTTTGCATCCCAAAGTATAAACCCTTTCAGTGTTTCTTTTCTTTTTGAAATTTTTTGTTTTCCTTATTTTCTTTTTGTTATCTAAATAGGACAAATCCTTTATCTGAAGGGTTTCTTTATTAGGAAAAGTAATGTTTAGGTACTTGTTTCTAGCAAACGTGTAATCTCGTATGTTTAATCTAATTGGATAATAACAAAGAACCTCGTCTCCGAAAGTAAGTTTATTTTTCTTTCTTCTTTTAACTTTGTGAAGCGTTTATAGCCTAATATAATGTTTGTCTGACGCTGGAACGGAAATATATAGTGGAGCGAGCATCTGCTGTTTAATTATTCTAATTAGAGTACTATAGAGCTAGAATGATAATCCGATTGATAAAGGTCTATCATGTCATTAGTATTTAGTGGTATTCGCGTTGATCCAACAAAAGTCATGAATTTTTGGTTATAAATTCAAAATAATGTGTGTATAGCATGTGCATTTGTGAAACTTTAGAACTTTACATTAATTTCATTCCCTTTCGAATATGAGAGTAGCTATGCTATCACATCTGCTCCCTCGCTTTCGAATCTTTTCAGTCTATAAGTATGTTAGTCCTTTGTATTGACTCGTTGCATCAACTCGCCCTTGTTATGACTGTCACATATCTTCCTCTGGGACTCAATGTTCTTGTTGTGATTCGTCTAACCATCATACTATGGGAGTTTAGCTAGATGTAATTATTCATGTTTTGTCACAGGAAGCCCATGACTTATTTTGTTTGATTTTACCCAACAAAGCTTACGGATTCATCCTTTGGTATACATCGCATCCAACGTAAAACAATGTAAACTTATATTATGTTTTACATAACACTTAACATTCTCGAGATTCATTTAAGGTATCATATGTGCATATTTTTAAAAAGCTTGGAAGTCTAGAAACCTGACGTTCCTTCTCCTCAATCTTCCTTTATCAACAACATCCATCGTGGGCAAATAGTTACATATTTGGAATGCATGTATATTTGTTACATGAGACATTGACAATCAATTTATAAATGATGATTATTTTTCCTTTTTAATTTACGTTATTTGACTTTTCTTCAAAATGGTTTCAAATAGTTCTAAAGTTTCATGAACAAGTTTCATTTTGAGATTTTCAGAAATACTGCAAGATGCAAACGACGTCATATAGGAAATTACTTGTTAACATGAAAGTAAACAATTATTTATCTTAAGAGGATATGTTCTTTTTTGCAGGCTTTCTCCATGACTTGAAAGACCATCTCAAGTCTTTAATAAAGAAAAAGGGATACATTTTCTTTTCTCTTTTCTTTATATCTGAAACTGGATTAAGAGTTAATTGGGGGCTGAATTAGAAATTTTAAAAGCTCGGGATAAATATTAAAATTTTAAAATTCAAAATTCAAAATTCTTTTTTCCCTCCCTTCTCTCCTTATCTACTCCTTTCTTTTCTCTTACTTCATTTAGAAACTTTGTTTTTTCTTTTCTCTTCTTCCTCCTCCTCCTTATTTTCTTCTTTTTTTCTCTCTTTTTTCATTCAAATTTCTTTGTGTTCAATGTGAAGATCATCAGATCTTCTTCTTTCATTTTCTTCTCTCCTTCTTTTTTAATTTTCTTTTTAAGATGGTTGGAACATCTGGACAGATGACTGAAACGTCTGAACAGATGATGGGAATATCTGGACAGATGACCGGATCATCTGAATAGATGGCTGGAATATCTGGACAGATGACTGGAATGTCTTAACAGTTGACGGAAACATCTGGATAGATGGTCGGAGCATTTTTCAGATAGCCGGAACATCTGAAAAGATTGCCGGAACATCTGTACAGATGACCAGAACACCTGGACAGATGGCCAGAACATCTGGGGTAAGGGCATGAAGGATAGGGGAGAAAGGAGGAAAAGGTAGATGAGGAGGAGAGAGGAGGGTAGAGGGGGTTGGTAGGTTACATGGGAAATAGGGAGTAGTAGGGGTGGGCACTATTCAGATTAAACCGAAAAACCAAACGGAACCGAATTAGTTTTTTAATTTGGTTTGGATTTTTAAATAATTGGTTTGGATTGGATTGAGAATATGAAAACTTTGGTGTTTTGGTTTGGTTTCGGATTTCAAATCATAGAAACCGAAAAAATCGAAAAAACTGAAATATATATATACACACACACAAAGAAAGGCTCTCATATTATCTCTTAACCTAAACTTATTTAAGGGTTTTAGAGTTTGAATATTTCAATACTTTATGCCTTCAATACTTTAACCTCTTTGTATTATGGTATAATACGTGTGAAGCTTTCAACAAAAGTCTCAATCAGTTTTTACCTCTTGAATGGTAAGATCTCCTTTTACTTAGGATTCAAGTTCTCTCTTTATCTAGAATTATGATTTAGATTTAATGTTTAATATTTTGACTTGTATTTATATTCTTTCAAGTATTTCATTTTAAAGTTTGTCTTATATGACAAAACCGAAAAAACCAAAAACTAAACCGAAAAAAACCGAACCGAAAAGAGAAAAACCGAACCAAACCAAATTTATTTTGGTTTGGATTGGATTGAAGTTTTTCAAAACCGAAAACCGAAAAACCGAAACCGAAAAACCGAATACCCACCCCTAGGGAGTAGGGGAATTTATGTAAATAAAAAAATTTTAAGACTTTTAAAAGTTAGTCATTAGTGTTAATCTTAAATGTGTTCCTTTTCATTCATTATTTAAGACTTTATTTCTTTTACCTAAATAAAGACTTGAGAGTTACTTTTATCCAAAGGACCCAGCTTTTATATTTATAGATCTAGTCAATTGTTATCAATTAAATCTCAATGGAAAAGCTCCACTAATTATTCGTCATGCACATGTATTGCAAGCAAGTCCTACAGAGGATTCAAAAACCTTTATTTTATAAAGATTATGTCAATTATTTGGCTTCGACATGTTAGGTAGCCTTCAAGAGTTAATATAACCAAAAAAATAAGTGGAAAAAAGAGGAAGAAAGAAAGCATTATAGTAAGTGATTTTCTCTTTTCTTGGCAAGTTATAGTTCTTTCCAACAATTGGAAAAAGAACAAAATAGTCCAACATGAATCTGTACACCTTTTGACATTGGAAAACTTGGCATAATATTCCACATCATGTGCTGATAAGTAAGCAACAACTTTCACTTCAAAACAAACTCTATCAGACTAGCATAAGCAGTATCTCAAGTTTTATAATTACGAAACTCCTCTTACTAATTAGTTGACCACTTGACCTATTAAACTAGACATTCTCATAATAGTATAGCTGATGTTATAAGATAATCCAGCGATAGAATTTTTTATTTTTGTGCCGCATGGCTTAGATGTCTTTGCATATATATATATATATATATATATATATATATATATATATATATATATATATATATAGTCCACACGCTTAATTTTGTTCCTTGCATAGAGAGAAAGTTTGACAAGGAAGTAACTATATTATATTTGGCTTCTTAAAGGATATAGAATATTAGAAAATTTTAAACTTGGTCAATGGGAGATTAGCGATGTTTGAACCTTCAAATATGGGAAAAATAAAAATTCTGAGTGGAGTTCATTATAACCACGATAAGTTGCAAGGGATGCATGTGGAATTTTTTATTAAGAAAATGCAGACTACAAATTAAAAGGATAGTAGGGATTTTTGGGTGAGAAGGACCCCCAAGTCTTTTATTAGTTATAAGGGACTCAAGTCTTGAAAAATAGGTGAGAGGGACACTTTTAAAATTAGTACTAATGACTAACATTTTAAAAGCCCCCCAAGTTTTTCTATTTACACAAAGCCCCCACCTCTCATCACCACCCCATCAACCCCTTAGCCCCCATCCGGCCCCCTACCCCCCACCCCGCCCATCCACCATTCCACCACGACCCTCCACCACTCACCGCCACCTTCTACCACCCTCCACTCCCACCACCACCCACCACCCTACACCACTCTAATAAAAAAGATGTGTATACATCCATCTCGACTGATGTGTACACATGCAGATATGATATATGTGTACACATATTATAATATGTGTACACATATAATAATATGTGTACACATATATTATATGTGCGCACATATTATTATATGTGTACACATATAATAATATGTGTACACATATATATGATAAAAGTGTGTACACATCTCGTCAGATGTGTACACATATAATAATATGTGTACACATATAATATATGTGTACACATATTATTATATGTGTACACATCTGACGAGATGTGTACACACTTTTTTCAGCCGTGAAAACATCTTCAAATATGTATAAACATATAGAAAATATGTTTACACATCTGAAAAGATGTATAAAATGATTAGAATTAAAAAAATGAAAAGGGATAAAACGGGGATGAAGAAGAAACAAAATGGATACGGAAAAAAAGAAAAAAAATTAATATAGATGGTGATAAAATGAAATTTGAAAGAAAATTTAGAAGAAAGAATGAAAAGGAAGAAGAGAAAAGAGGAAGAAAGAGAGAAGAGAGAGAGAGAAATAAAATTTGAAATGATAGAATAAGGAAAGAGAGTGTAAAAGTGGGTGGGAGGGGGGAAATTCAAAATCTGAAATTTTTTGAAAAGTGGGTGTTTTGGTAAATATAAAAACTTTTAATTATACCCACAAGTTTTTAATCAATTCACTTCAACCCTCACTTAATCTAATGACCCTTTGACTTGGTCTTGTCCCCTATCCTTATTTAAAGACTTTTGGGGTCTTTTCCCCTCTTTTGTCTCAGGTTAGTACATTGCAAGCTCTTGTAAGCAAACTATATTCTCGGCATAACAGCACTATATGCCCTAATACGCTGTCATGACAGGGACTAACATACATAGAACTTGTAATAATTTATAATAATTATTCTAATTAACTGCATGATCTTCGAGTGGAAGATTGCCAACCTAACTATTAGCTAAAGATGGATGCAATTGCATGTGACGTTTTAACCAACCAAATATTAAACAAGAAAATGAAGAGAAATAGAAAAACATTTTCTAATAAGTCAAGATAGAGCAATTCAGGGATAATGTACTTTTATTCTCACTTGAGATTTGATTTGGTCCCTTACTTTATTCTTGTTATTTTATTCTTGTTGGAATCATTTTACTTGGAAGATTCTCATCTCTTTCCTATATATTGTCTTAGTTGGGTCTTTATCACATGATTTGTCATTCATAAATAAATAAATGAATATTTTATATATCTATACATATTTTTCTTAAGGTCATTGTAGTCTTTGTAGGAAGCAGAGAATTAGTTTCAATATCACAACCTTCAGTTGAATGGGTCATTTTACCTATACTGTAATTAATGAAGAAAGATTAAAATGTTGTTGTCCTCGCCTAGGTAGTTATATATAACCAGTTATTGAATTAAAAAATAATCAAAACGTCCATTCTATTTCTCCTAACCCGTTATAAAAACAACCAAGAGGATGAACGCAAGGCACGAATGTGATTAATGTATTTGACCAATTTGGTGACACCATTATTTGATTTTTGAACCTACATCCTATCTTCTCCTTCAATATTTGTAGGTAGGTCAAACAAGAAAAAGGTATATCAAATCTTTTTCCCTAAGTTTTCAAAGTGAAGGGTCAATTACTCCACCAGAATCTTCATAGATAAACTAGGCTAAAATCTTGGATCTTCCCACATATTCTACTCAAATAACCCCACTAATTGAGATCATCAGTTTTTGAATGGAAAATAGCTAGACAATATTTTCTTTAAAAAGTAGGTCACCATCATTGGGCATGCCATTCAAGAATATGTGCTATAAGTAATACTTCTGGGTCTCCATAATATTTTAGTTGTGGTTTTGTAATGACTGCTTCTAATCGATACATTCAGCCTATGTATATGTGTAAGCAATTATCAAAGAGCTTAATTTTATGCAATTTACGTGTAAATATTTAAACTATTTTTTCATTTAAAAGATAATTACGAGTAAATTTCTACAATAAGTATTAGTAATTGGTAACCTAGTATAAATGGTAAAATAACTGCTATCACTTATAAAACTATTAACAGGGGCGGATCTATGTAGTCCAGTTGGGGTGCCACGGCACCCGGTGACTTCAGCAAAAATTTGTTATATACCTGTAAATTTCTTTAAGATTACGTTAAATAAAGCCAATGGCACCCCCTGAATAAATGAGGCGATGGTGCCACTGGTTTATGTGTATTGTGTAAGTGCTTCTAGGGCACCGCGGCTAGAGTTCAATTCCTACTGTGGACGATTCTCCCTCTATTTTCACACTCTGCCAGTTACGTACTTGATTTCCTTTTCTGGTAGCTACTTTTTCCTATACATCTTTTGCTTTTCATTTCTTTTCTTTTGTTATCCTCTACACTTGTTTTTTTTTCCTTTCAAGTAAGCCTTTTATTTTTCTTTGGATTTTCTTTTTCCCCTATAGGCCCGTGTTTTTCTTTTTTATGTTCTTTATAATTATTCTTCTTTTTAAACAACAAGCTTTTCAATCTTCATTTAGATTGTGATTTGATTAACTGAGTCAGAATTATATATAGATCTTTGAGATTTTGGTCATTTATTATGCATTTATATACTTATAATTTGATTGCTAATTTGCCTTGGTATATATAATTAATTTTGTAAAAAATATTTACATCAAGAGAAGTATATAAGAAAGAAAATATTAGTAATTTGCTAAACCACACAAAATTATTTTGAAATTGAGGCAGTCTTTTATCCAACTTATTTGTTTGACATGCGTTGTTCATTTTTTGGAAATTTTCTCAAATATTATGTAATGAAGTTATTTGCGAGGAAAAATTAGTTGAATTGATCTAATCTTTTGTTTATTGATTAGTTTGACTATCTATAAATGAAACTTTAATATAACAAATCGAATCAGCTCAAAACTAACAGAACTAAGTAGACGGTCTAATAACAATCTTCATGAGCAACGATAAGTTTATATTGGCACCCGCTAATTCAAAATCCTGGATCCGCCCCTGACTATTAATATTCTATCCAAAAAAAATATATAATTCTTAGAGTGAAGTAAAATACTTCTCATATTGGGTAAAAATTATATGTTGCCTCAAAGTACGACACCTGATAAGTAAACTTGATAACGTGGATCCCGAAGACATCAGATTAGTTACGATGAAACGAATTTCGATGACAGCACTTCTGGCTATATCATGTCCATAGCCCGACCATTTTGACTATAGTTGACTCTCCGGAGACAGAATAAACCTGCTTGAATATATATCAATAAATAAAGGCAGAATGTCAGGAGTCGGCCGCCGTTGCCAACATTTATTCAAACGATCAGGGTTCCGACCGATACGCTTGGTGGAATAATGGCAGATTCTCATTGAATGCACGTCATTAAATCTTGTAAATATTTTATAAACCCCTCTTCCCTTGATATGGAAGGACATCTGAAAATTATTTTACTCACATGTATTATTCAAAGCAATAAGCAATTTCTCTTTCTCTCTTACTTTTGTCTATTCTACTTGTTTACTCCTGATCACTCTAGTTTTACTATTTCATCGCTATTTTGATTTTGTCTTGATATAATTTTATTTCTTGTGGCTTAAAATACAAATTCAATTGTTTAATAAATTAAGTAAAATTTTAGATTAAACAATTTGTTGCTACCCACGGGGTCCATGCAATTGTTAATCTTTCCAAAAGCTCGTTAATTCTTCATTTTCTCTTTGTCCAAATCTTTTGATCATGTCAGGAAATGATAATCAATTCCCACGCATCAATGGAATTGTCAAAACTTCTCCCAATAGACGAAAACAACTACATTACGTAGCAATGGTGCTCGAAGGGAAGATCATCCCAAATCTAGTTAGCTACCGCTTCAACTTTGGGGAGTGGTGATAACTAATTTTGTCACCAGGTAGCAAGAGTGGGCTAGACGACTGACCACTTGGGACTCCAAGAACTCCGACCCAGGTAAGAATAGTATGTGAGCGTGATGATTCTATTGATTAGGAGATTGGTGGACACATGGATGGTTCGGTTCTAGGAGACAGGTTTGGAGGTTCCGGTGTTGGTGGCTCAGGTGGATATGGGGACCCAAACTCAGTAATCACTATAGCCTCACTCAAGGAATTCCAATAATCACTTCGAAAAGAGCTTAGACAGAAAAAGGATCGTATCAATCAAATACCGGGGCCTCTGCCTTTCATCAGAGGTATTGATGTTGTCAAGTATTCTCAGTAACCATGTAAGCGAAGAGCTACACTTTTGCCCATCCCTTAAGAAGTTTAAAATGCACCCCATGGCTAAATATGATGAGATAACTGACCCTCGCGACCATGTCACCACTTAATGAACTGGGGGTGAAGGGGAATGACTTAACTAAGGATGAGATTGAAGTTTGGGAAAACTCTAACAAAAGGTGCATTAACCTGGTATTCACTCCTGCCCTGGAATTCTATAGGTTTTTTCGCAGAAATGGTGAATATCGTCTCAAAGAATCACTCCGGAGCTTAGAAGGTGGAAATGCAAAGAGATGATATATTCCAACATAGAGATGATGAGCTTCTTCGGGAGTTTATAGATCAGTTCCAACGGGAGTGTATGTTGTTGCCCAAAGTGCCTGAGAACTGGGAAGTTGCCTTTGCTAAGGGGCTGTTGACACCCAATTTTGCCCCTCTTATTTTCAAAATTAACCGTTCTTGAATCTTGCACACACTCGTATATTCATTCCCACCTCGTCTATTCTTTTTAAATTGATTTCTCACAAAATCCTGACAATTGAGGCCATTTTCAAAGCATCGTCCCAAACCATAGCCGTTTTGACAACTCTTGCAATTGTTTCTATTTTAACAAAATTATTCAAAATTGTTTTAAGCCTCAAAATAATAATTTTTATTCATTTTAGCCTTTCTAACATTTTAAAATTAATTCCCTAATTTCCCTATATTTTTCTAATCCATTTTACACTATTTTAATACCTATTTATACCTATTTATACACCAAATATACAATATATATATATATATATATATATATATATATATATATATATATACGAATATTACATATCATACATCGCATATCAGCCATTTTTACACATCATTTGCCTACGTGGCATGATCCTGGCCGTCCACGGCATTGATCCAACGGCCAGGATGCAATTTTCCTAATTTAACTATACACCCTCCCCTAAAACCCTAAATTTCCCTCTCATTTATGCTGAAACACTTCGTCTCTCCTCTCATTTCTCTCTCATGGCGAAACCTAAGTCACTACTGTTAAAGGCCGATTCCGGCCAACTCCACCGGCGAAATCGAAAACAAATGGCACCACGATGATCCCCTCACTCTCCTCTACAAAACTCCTATGGGTTTATTACTGTTTGACAAAGGTGACCTGTCGTCGATTTCATCGATGTTACCGGAGCTCCGGCGAAACCTGGTAAGAATTGTTTGATGTGATTTATGGAGGGGAATAACCCTCAGGTTTACGCGATTAAAGCAGGCTAAGGTTGACCCGACTTAGATTACAGACGGGTAACCCATTCCTTTTTGTTATTCCTAAAATAATATGTGACACCTAAGACTGATTTAGTTAATTTCTGCTAATCTATTACATATTTGCATGTTTAGTTAAGTGATTGTTACGTAGCTAGGGCAAAATTCTATGTGAGCACTGGTTCTTGTCTTAACTCAGGGGCATGTTGAACATTGTCCTGAACCCTTTTGAATGCTTGAATTTGATATATATGCAGTTTATGTTAGTACTTCATCCTTAGAAAATCATGAGAGTGCTGGGAATAATTATAACATGTGCCTTGAGACCCTTTCATTCGATTACCTTCACTGTTTAAGATTGAGGACTGAGATGTTAAACTTTCCTTATGACTGGTAGGATATCAATCAATTGATTGAAATATTTCTAAGGTAATTAGTGATTTTGAATTGGGAATTGAGATGGCAATCTTATTGACACGATTTAAGGGAGTCTGATTTATTCTAATCGAAACCTGTAATTGACATTTTAAATGGAAATTGCTCAATAATCAGTGGAGTATCAATTAGAATCTGGTTTGAAATATTGTTAGAGTAATTCTGATACATTTACTTATTTTGAATTTGGACTTTATTATTGTTAAAAGGGGGAGGGATTCTGGCTGTTTAAAATCTCACTAGCCTTGATGTTAGGGTTTCTAATTGATCTATTATTGGAAAGGGTACCTAATGAAATCTCTTTGATTCTAGAAAAGTTATTTCCTGCCTTATTTACTTCCTGCCATTTGTACTAAACTCACACCTATATAAACTAGGCTTTAGACATAGTTTAAGGGACAGAACCTTCTGCAATACTCTCTCCACACACAGAGTTCTCTGATAATCAATCCTAGCATACTCACTGCACCCACACTAAAAGCTTTGCAACTCTCTTCATCTACAGAAGGGTCTAGCACCTATTTTACTCCCTTCTTGTCTTTCAACATCACTGGGAGACTCTTGCCTTGCTCACTTTTCTGGTCTGACTGTCTGCAAGTGTTTTAGCATTACACACAACCCTGTTTGTTTGTTTTAACCTCACTGAAGGTATCTCTTTCCCCTTCTTCTTGACTGCATGATGTCTTTAGCTTAGAAACTTGTCTCCCATTCCTGTTTGTCCTGCTTTGAAATTGTTTGAATAGTTATCTCTTGTGCTTTATGTATACTTGTTGAGAAGCTCTATACTTCCCCCATTTACTCTTGCTAGTGCTTGTTCAGGGCTCCCCTTTTTCCCTTTATGCTAACTCTTTCATGCAGGAACTGTGACGACATCCCTAAGCTTAGACTACTGGTCCAGATTGTGGGTTGCACTATGTAATACCTACTTAGGTGCAAGACTGAAAGCCCTGGCCATGCTTAGAGTGGCTTATTTCTTACCTGATTGAACCATACCCCTTAGAAAATGTCCTTCATTGTGTATATTCATTAGGTCCCCCTATTGTATGTGTTTAAAACAGGGCACACAGTTACTAGACTGTGTAAAAGGGCTATACCGGAGCCCCTATCTCTCCCTTACCTCATTCTGTGTTGCATCATTCAAACTTAGGATATTTTTCTTTGATAACTGGAGAAGTATTGCCAATCATAGCATTTCCTCAAACTGCATGCTTTTAAAAAATGATAATACTATTACCTATGATGTGTCTCACAGGTTTTTGATCACTTTAAAACGTGCTGTATGATGATCAGATTAGAACGTTATTTTAAAATAAGGCTATTAGTGAAAAGTATGAAATCTGGACTTAATGCGTTAAAACAAAACTGTTTCTATTTGTGTAAACTATCCAGGCCCAGTAAATCTTTTGAAAAATGGCCTGTTTATGTGTAGAAAATGTTTTTGATACACAAACACTCTTACACACTAATCTAATAGTGTATAAGGGTGTATAAAGCTTTGGGGTCACTTGTACACTTTAAAAGATTTTTAAAGGTATAACTATCGCTTAGACCATATATTTGCATGCCTAATACCTATTTATATACTATTATGTGCGACGATCCCCTTATCTGCATCTATGTGCTTTTTCGTAAACCCGCTTTCAAAAACAGCCCTCCTACCTATATGTATATCTTCCAAAACTTGACCCCTACGTAAAAAGACCATTAAGGTTAGGGCTCGACAATTAATGACGAGTCACACCGACCCTAAATGAGCCAACATTTTATTTTTAAACAAACTTCTTTTGTCCTCTTGCTAAAACCTCAAGTTTACTTATAAGATAGATTCCTTTTCAAATGTGTTTATTACGTAAGATTGAATATCCATTTGCATTTGTCTACGATTAGGCTTGTGATGCTAGAGGCCGTAAATGCGACTAGGCTCAAAACCTAGGCCGAATGTGAAAGACTTGCATGTATAGAAATATTATGCCGTTAAATTCCCAAGTTAGTAATTTATGATAATATACACTGTTTACATCCCAAAATTAAGACTCGGACGTTAACCACTTTTTGTGGGACTCGGAGAAGTGTCTAACACCTTCTTCCCTGAGTCACTTGGACTTCTTACCCATATAGAATCTCTGAAATAGACTAGTAGACCTTTTTAAACATGACTTTAGAAATTAGGTGACCTAATACGCCTTAGAAATTATACTAGGTGGCGACTCCGAAACATCTAACTCAAACGAGTTCACCCAGTCAAATCCGAAACCCGACTCGCCTCGAGTTGAGTCCAAAATCGGGTATGACAGGGGCTTAATCCAAAGAGCTGCAAAGGCACAAGAAAGTTACAAGCGAGCCTCAAGGAACATCCAGCCAATACTTGGGGTGATGCATACTATCGTTACTGCTCGTAGCTTTGTATTGAGAAAGACGCAGTTTGGTCAAGTGGTTACTCGAGAAGTGGTGGATAAAGAAGTCGGTCAAAAATTTCCTCATGGCGAAATAATAACGACCCTAGAGGTTTATGGTCTTGTTGTGAACCTTACTCGGGGTCTTCACGGTCTGATCGAAAAAGAGATAAAAGTTAGTCAAGCAGAAGTTCTGGCTAGAGGAATGAAGCGATCTTCAGAAGTCAAAAATAGTGGAGACCTCATCGGTTGGGTAACTAAAGTTCAACATCACCACAAGTTGGTCGATACTTTGCTAACAATGGGAGATAAGGTTACATGGCCTTGGGACCTGAAAACAAATTCCGTCACAAGGAGTCAAGAATTTTGATGCAGTTTTCATGGAGATCACGGATATCTGACTAACGATTGTAAGGCGCTAAGATGTGAAGTAGCTCACTTGCTGAAAGTAGGGTAGTTGAACGATTTGCCCACCGATAAACAAAAAGCAGACACACTTGAGGAACCAGTGAGGAGACTAGCATGGTAAAGAACAACCACCCACGGCCCTAAACCCAAAGAAGACGATAAACATGATTACTAGAGGATTCAAACTCGGTAGAATCACAAACAAAAGATTTTCCAAAGTTTTCGTGACACATAGTGGGTAGCAAAAGCACAACCAGGAAGCAGAGTCCAGGGATTGTATAATATTCAATGGCTCGGATATTGATGAGTTGTTATTCCTACATCATGATGCCTTGGTAATAACTCTTCGAATACTTAATATTGATACGAAATGAGTCTTAGTGGATGCAGATAGCTCGATTAACATAATCTGAGCCAGAGTTGTTGAGGAGATGTAGTTTTCGGATAAGGTTATTCAAAAGTCCATAGTTCTCTCCAGGTTCAACAAATCAATCGAAAAAACTCTTGGAGAAATAATGTTTTCAGTCTATGCCGAGAAAGTAATCAAGGAGACACCCTTTTAGGTTTTGATAGGACACATGACCTACATTATTTTGGTAGGAAGGCCATGGATCCACGCCATGAAAGTTGTGCCCTCAACACTTTATCAAACCTTCATTTCCAACCAAGTAAGGAGTTTGGGTGATAAGAGGACAACAATGAAAATCCCACAGTTAATTAAAGGGGATGGGATCGAGCTTGCCGAGTAGAAAGATGGTCGAGATTCAATAAAAGCTCGTAGGTAAATAGCGGTTAAATTATCTCTATCCACTATCTTATTAATTTCATTCATTCATTTTTATAATTATTGGTACTAATAATTTTGATGCAAGGCTTAGCTAGTACACATGATGACAAACATCTCCCACGGTAATCTAATAGAACTCCAATCATTCTAAGCTAGAGTCGAAAAGTCTGACTTTTATAGTGATGTCTTCATCGAAAACCCAACCCCCACATTTTAGTCTTGCTTACTTCCTTTTCTAGGAAACAAATAGTCAAATCTCGGTGGGAATTTCGCAACAAGTACTCGGGGACTCACGTTTCTATTTCAATACTAGACCTATCGTACCACAAACAAAGTATTTGGGGGACTGCACTATATTGGATCCGAGAAGGGAATAATAGCTAGTTTATTCCACACATTCTTGCACTTACAGTCTAATAAGAGGTTTTATCTTACGGTCCAATAAGCGGCTTCATGAAATTTTTTCAAATATTTTTACACATCTTGTTACAGCAACCATGTTGTTACAACCAATAATGTATCATGCCCGGGTATTCTGTTTTACAAGTATTGAAATTCAACTCAAAACAGTTCTTCATTACTTTGTTGTCTTTAGGAAACTTAGTTTTCCTTTGTTCCTTCATAAAAATGGGATGCCATTCTTCATTCACGCTTACATCGGACTCGTGTCTAATACGTTTTCTATGACTTAAAGCATCAAACTCAAAATGACTTGGATTGCTCGTCAAACAAGTTATAAATTTTTTGAAGTCCTTAAAACAGGAAGAAAACGAACATACGGGCACAATGTTCTAAACGAGAATTCATTTATTCAGAATACAACCCAAATATTGGAAAGGGAAAATACAACTACTCCTTGACAACACCCTTGGAAGTGGATGAGATTTTTGGATCAGAAGTTTGAGTCAAAAGAGAAGTGAAAGTAATCAGAGCTGCATGGATAAGTGAAGATCCCGAAGGGCAAGGTGAGGAAACATCTCCCTGGGCTTCGCTCCTTTCCTCGACCTGTCATTTGAAGGCCCAACATCCTCTTCACGAACATCTTGAGGAATGTCAGAATCCAAGTCGTGGTACTCCAGGAACATCGCTTTTGCTTTTTTAAACTCTTCACTCAGTCAAAGCCTTCGAATTTAACCTTCAAAGGGGGTGTGGTAGCTTGTTTTCACAACAACCTAGCTAAGGTTCACGTTACTTTGGGACTTATGCTCTTCAAGTATTTTCTGAGCAACCGGAACTCACCCTTACAAGAGAAATCATTCACTTTCATTAACAGAAGCAAGCTCTGAGACTTCTTTCAACTATATGTCCAAATTGGAAATATTAGCCTCCAAGGAAGAGTACTCTTGGGCCTCTGCAGCTTCAGCATCACTAGTCTAAGCTGCGATGTTTTTGAGGTTTTGAATATCCTCTTCAAACTTTGCTCGTTCCATAGCAAAGGCAGCCTCTTGATCATACTGAAGTTGCTGCAGGCGTTCAACATCTCCAGACACCTTTTGAGTCCTTCGGCTCAAGGCTTCGTAATTCGTTTTGAACTGAGTCATTTCCTTTTATTGCTCAGAATTGGTCACTAATAGTCGATTAATGAGCTCATCAGTGTCTCACCCTTCTTATGGCCTCCGCAACGAAAAAGTTTTGTTACAAAAATAAAGAAAGGGTGAGCAGTTACGATGACAGGACAAAAGATAAAGAAGCACACATATGAATTTTTATTTGGAAAGAAGTAGCGACAAGAATGTTCTTCATTTTCGTTGTCCTTCGCATCTTGAACCACTTGACCTCTAGAGGACCGATGAAGTGGTCGATCATAGTGGTGGTACGACTCTTCGTTAAATTTATTCCTCCTGGGATAGTTTTTTTGTCGCGCACCTCATCTCAGGGAGTAGATTAGGTACCATCATTAGTCGGAGTCATCTAGGTAGTCAACGAAATTTCTCGAACAACGACGACTTCTCTAGAAGTTTCCCTAGGGGAAGAAGATTGCTCTAACAACGACTTTTCTAGACGTTTCCCTAGGGGCAGAAGATTTCTCAACAGCGGCTTCCTTTCCTGAAGATCGGATTGCTTGGTGGCTTTCAAATAGGCATGTTCAACATCATGTAGGACTTCTTCTTTGCGGGAAGGACATGCCTTGTCCAAAATGATATATTTTTCTCATCCTTCTCCTTCTCCCTATTGTTGTCCCCCATGAGATCCATGTTAAATATCTTCAAGGACTAACTTGGGGACTGTCACAATTAACTTTCAACTCCTTGGGGCTTTTACTCTGGGGTCTTTTCCTCTTTTTAAGGGGTTCAACATCATAAGTATTAGTCTCTTATTTCCTCTTCCTTTTGAGCTTCTCAAGATTGGCCTGAGCTTTGTTAGCTGTCAGAAGCCATTTTTCTTGAGCAGGGATGAAGAATAACGTAACTTCGACTAGTGCAAAGATTTTTTGGCACTCCTATAGAAATACCAAAGAACAAGATGTTATAAGTAATAAAAAGAAAAAGAAGGAAGATTGGTCTTATCGTTACCATGGCTTCCGGCCTTGATATTCAGATGAGGAGTGATAACTTTGAACTTGCGACCATAGGAGTAGAAGAATCCAAAATCATCTGCACTCAGGCTTCCACCTCACCCATATCGAGATTAGACAAAAAAAATGGCTACATAAAAATAAAGGTCTAATTAAGCTTTGGAAAGATATGATTAATCCAAAGTTGGTTAGGGTGAAAATACTTACGATTGAAGTTCTATTTCTCTGGAAAGATAAACTTGTTATCGGGATAAACTATAGAAATGGGTAAACTGATGTATGGGCATTTGACAATACTCAATTTTACTTTTGTTTTATAGTCCAAAATAAACTAATCAATAGGAAAAATAATATGTTTATGGTTGGTGACATGGTATGAGCACGGGGTCATAGTTACCTAGTCGTGAGAGCGGGATCGAGCACAAGGAACTTGCTATCGAAAACGATTTAGCTAAGTGGTCTACTTTGCTTTAAATAGTAAAGTGAATTCTAAGGTTGATTTTAAATAAACTATAGTTACAATTGTTAATGAGTAATGACTAAAGTGTTTTTCTATTGATGGAAAGAACTAGAGTCCTAATCGCTAATTAGTTCTATAACCTAATAGTTGGCCAAATCTTAATTTGGGTCACCCTATGGATCTCGCACGTATGTACCCAATTCATCCCTCTCAGTGATGAATAACACCTATTGCCCTTTTAGTGCAAAGAGGTGTTGCTTGGAGTTCAAGTGAATAATCCCAAGTATGGTATCCCCTTTTGGTGTGTACCCTATCACTACCTTACCTATTCCTAGAAATACCTTCTCGATGTAATTCTAGTATTTAGAGTTCAGCTTGAGTTGTACACCTCAAGTTATTATGATATGAGATTGAACGTAGTGAAATGGGGTATTCCCAAATGTTTTAAGGCTTATTATAATAGACCATTTAGATTATTGAACTAGATTTTTATTAGAATGCTACCTACTCATGATATGTAATGAATCAAGACATGTAATGGATATAGATTGCATTGAAATGGAATGAAAAGTAAGAATCCTTATAAATTGTAGTCAAATCCTCCACAATAGATGAAAGCTTGTTAAGAAAGTAATGTTTTCACTGTAACTTGCTCTCCACGACAATAGATGATATGAAAATTCTAATTCTAGCTATTTGTAGTCCATGCTAAAATTAATTACAAAAATGCCATTTTGCAGGTTGGGTTGGGGCCCTTTTGGAAGGGCTGAGGCCTTTTTAGCAATTGCTTCAGATTTTTAACTTTAACACATGAGAAGGGCTGAGGCCTTTTTAAGAGGGCTGGGACCTTTCTGCAGTTTTCTGGATTGGGCGGCCGGCCCTTTGAATGGGCGGACACCCTCTCTTCCTGTTATATGATAAGGTTAAGGCCCATTTTCTTTGTAGATCACCCTCTCAAATTTTGATTTCTTTAGTGGTTGATTGGGCGCTCGCCCTTTGCATGTGCTGTAGCCCTTCATGCATCTTGTGTTGAAGCTTCATTCAATAGGATAGGAGTCCTTTTGGCCGTCCTTTCCACTTGACATAATTTCTCATACAGGGAAAGGGCGGTGGCCCTTTACATGGGCGGCTGCACTTTTCTTGTTTCTGCAGCCTATTGAAATTGTTTCTCTTTCCTTTGGTGTTTTTCTCCTTTTGGCTTCTTCATTCCCAATTGGCATAGATACTTGAAACCAAACAAAAACACATCATTTTTTTCTATTGATAGGTCACCTTTGGATACAAGACAAAAGCTTAAGCGAGTTATTGTAATCTAAATGCTCACACATCAAATTTTCAAAACTTAAGTCTTTCTTTGTCCTCAAGCAAACCAATCTCTAACCAAAGATAGTGAAGCACTTTTCAAGACTAGCATACAATGAAGCCAAGTTGCATTTTCAACTTTTCAAAACTTTTGACCTCATTGAGCACCAACACATATTTACACTCATGCATACTTGAAAAGATGCTTCATGAACTACTTCAAAAGTTTCACAATAATCAAAGGATGACATAGAGCTTCAAAAATTGATTTGGTTCATCAACCAACTTCACTTGGTTGTAAACCTCATCTCAAGCCAAGCTGTCACCTCTCTACACCCTACTTGCAATCCTCACCTCAAAAGAATAGTCCTTCTCTCCGAATTCAAATTAATACAAGGACTTTAATCAATGCAGTACTCACTCTCACAAAGAATGTTCACGAGTTAAGTCAAGGTGCCATAGGATTGCCCTTATTGTGACTCACCACTAATAGAGAAGTACCAAATATTGGATCAACTAGAACTTGTTTAGACTTGTAATGAAGGCTCAGGGCTAGGTATGATAGAATTTAGGAACATAAGTGACACCAACTACTTTATTAACACTTGCACTTTTCTTTCCATTCTTCTTTTACCTCCTTTCACCTTTGAAACTTCAATCCTATTCTTTATTTCTCTACTTCTTTTTGTGTTATTCTTTGATTTAGGAAAACTAAGGACTTTATTTTCCAGTCTATGTATGATATTTATACAAGTAAGGTCGACTAGTCTTTTTCACTTTCTTTCTCTTTTTGGTATTTTCTCAATCTTTTTTTTTACTTAGTTCTTCCATAGGCTTCATAACATATGACATTTGCAATCACTCCCCAAACTTAGGCAATTTTCCTCTATGTCAACATTTATTTCCTAGGGATCTCAATTTCACTCTTTAACCACCAATGGAACTCACATGTCGGGTTACCAAATAAAAGGAAAATAGGCTCAACAGGGACAACAAGTGATTATTTTAAAGTAAAGGTATATAGAGAGGCTCAAAAAGGGTTCCAAAGAAAATCTAAAATCATTTTCAAGTTCGGGACAACTCATATTTTGCTTTGAGCACAAGCCAGATAAGTTCTATACCTCAACTCAAACAGGTGAACCAACCAATAAACCTCACAACACTCACAAGCAAGTGGATTATTTCAAGGAAAAAGCTCAACTATCAACAAGGCTCACTCACTTGTAAAGTCTCAATGGTCCACAAGGAACCATGTCAATGACTCAAAAGAAATCAGTGAGTCTAGAGTCATCAACTAAGACCAAACACTCACAAAGTGGACACTCCACAACTTGAATCATACCATAAGATGAAAATGACATGTTGATACTTCATGAGACATCCAAACCACATTCAAAAGGCATTTTCATACTAACTACTATATACAATACTTGGTTCAACAAACCACTTCCGAAAAAAAAACAAGCAAAGAATACCGAAAGCTTATTTTCAAAAAAAAAAAGAAAGGAATTTAACTAAAATACCATGCTAATATAAGAACATAACTAGAACTATATACATCAAAAGTTGTTCAAATTCATACATGGAATCAACTTTCAAGATCAAAGTCAATACATCAATCACATATGAATTTGAACTCTGTCCTCCAACTAAAAACTCTAGCATTGTCCCTGAATGCTATGTTAGCAGCAAGTAAAGAACATGGGGGCTAAATAAAGGACTCCCTAATCAATCCGGGCAAGCTCCTCCAAGGACTGGTGTGTGGTCATCTCTGAACCTCCTCGGGCAAGGGGTGGACTGGGTGACAACCTAATAGAAGCTCAGTCCGCTCCTCATCATCATCAAAGGCCATACTAGACAACATGGCCTCTCTCGGTCTACGCTCCCCCTCCTCCTCCTCCTCGGTAGGCTCTTGTGTCGGTGGTGGAATCTCTCTTTAGTTCTCTCAGTTTTCTTCCTTTTCTTACTACCTTTGGGTCTCTCAGAGCTAGTAGCCGTAGTCTCAATGAATAGTTGGACGGTCCTTTTCAATGCTCCTTGGTACTTCTCAATGTTTTCAACCCGCTTCTCAAAATTTTTCAAAGTTTCACCCTAGGACTTCATCTCATCAAGCATGGCTTTCAGGGTCTCATTGAGCTTTGGGAGCTCATCAAAAGAGGCAGTGGGCTGGGGTGGTGGGGGAGGTATAATGGGTACTCTCTCAAGCAAAGACTTCACATTGTGAAGCTTTTAATCTATGGAATTGACCCACATTTCCATATCCGACACTTCACGAGGAAGCATAGTAGAAGAGGAAAGACCATCAGACAAACCTTGTAGAGGGACAGTGGAAGTGCTACTAGAAGGGTAGTAGATGAATAAGTGGATGGAGCAGTGGCATCACCCTTACCCAGAGCAAATGGAGTCGGCTTCTTTGGTTTATCCGGTGCTTGCACATCATATATGTTGAATCTCCTAGCTGAAAGGATTCTCTTATCAGTCACATACTCGGGCACCTTGTAAGTCCATATGTAGGTGGTCAATGTGTTCGGAAAAGGCAAGCTTGTGGAATCCCGCTTAGCCTCTTTGAAGATGGTCTCCGACATCACCACACCCACATTAACTATCCTCCAAAGTAGTATAGAAGAAATCAACATAGCCCATTCTTTAAAAGGATCATCCTTGAACAAACAATGCTTTTCCACCCTCTCGACTCGAAGTTCAAGGTGGATCTCTCAATTGGCACCCCTCTTTCATCCACGAGGAGAAGGAGATCTCGCTATAATATTGGCCAGCCAAGGCTTGAGCTCGGTGTCCTCCTTGGCTATCCATGCCCAATAGAACTTTGGTGTACGATGATCCAACTTCAAGAAGGCATTTAAGTCGTTCGTATCATAATTCACTTTCTTCCCTCTCAATAGCACCTCGAAATCCCCCGCATTCATCCTTCCCCCATTAGAAAAGAACTCCCCAATAAGGGTTTTATTACTAGGTTGGGGCTCCAGAGTAAGCCACTGAATTTGATCCTTATCTACTAATTTCTTGAGAAAGTCCGCCTTATATTTGGCAAGATCCTTGGTCCCAAAAAGTCATAAGACTATGCAATTTGACACTTAGAATAATTTTTCGACTCATTATAAAAGGGCGGGCACCTAAGGCAGCTGCCAAAGAAACATGCTTCCCAGTCGTGTTAAAAAATGGGCCGCCTATACTGTTGGCCACTCAAAAAGTATAGAGAGTGTGCAGTCTAACACTTAGACAAATTTTCAAGGCTACCGGAAAGGGTGGTTGCCTAACAGAAGGGCGAGCGCCTATTCTTATGCACACTCACCTTTCTAGAGTTGGTCTATTGAGACAAATGGGCACCCGCCAATTACAAGGGCGGCCTCCCTCTCATCACCAAAGCTAATTCAAACCACCAAAAACGGCGGCCACCTAATAGAAGGGCAACCGCCTGATTTTGGACCTCAGACGTCCAAGCCACACCTCTTAAGACAGGGTACCTTTTTTTGCACAAAAACCAACGTGTTTAAGCACTTTAACACTCAACCATGTTCAAAATACTCAAAACATTTTCTCTCCCATGTCAAAATTCTCCCAATTCTCAAGGGAACAAGATTCAAATCTAGGTATGTAAGCCATCCCCATCAATCCTAATTCATATTTTTTGTCTTTTTTGAGTTATCTGATCAGTTCTAACTCCCACTCCTAAAATTAAAAATTTTAAACTAATAATTGAAAGACATGATTGAAATTCTTTCTAGATAAGTATGAGTGGAGTGAAAGGCAAGGTTGAATGAGTGTGAATTAGTGGTAGAATGAGTTTCCGGTGGCCGAAATTTTGTGAAACGCTGGTGAGGTATGGGTTGGTAAAGGGAGAAGAAAGAGGTCTAAGCTGATATAGGCTTCCCTTTTATACAACCTGATAGGCCGGGCCAGTTTTTTAAAGGGTGGTCTGTCTTTTTAGAAGGGTAACAACCTCTTGCACTAGCTCAGTAGCCATGATGTGACTCAGAAAGGGCGGTCGTCGATTGACCTTATATTAAATTTCCACAAAAAATTGGGCGACCTACATTGTTCGTTGCCCAAAAATTCTAGAGAGCTTGCATTCCACACTTAGCTAAAAATATTTAGGCTAAAAATATGGCGGTCGCGGAAAGGAAGGGTGGCCACATTGTGTGGAAAGGACTCTTTTACATTTTTCGTCGCTAAAAAAGTTCTAAGAGCATGAATTTTGACACTTAGCAAAATTTTTTATCACTTAAGAAAGGGCGGCCGCCTAATGAAAGGGTGACTGTTTGATCTTGGCTCTCATACTTAGACTTTTTGGGAACTGAACACCAACACTCAATGGACGACTGCCCTTTGGAATGGCTGGCCGCCTTATACCTGTTTCCAGAATTCGTGCATTCTTCTACTCTAACTTCAATATCATCATGGTACCTACAAATACAAAAGCTAATTAGCTAAAACCTTGGGTTGCTTCCCAAAAAATGCCTTAGTTAACATTGTGGCACTACGTAGACACATTCCATCAAGGATCGATCAAAACCACGAAGGCCACCACTTTGGTGCCTTCCATTACTCCTATGTAATGCATCTCCTGGTGCCCATTCACTCTAAACCCTTAGCCATTAGCATTCGCCAAATCAAGGGCACCATAGGGAGAAACACCAACCACTTTAAGCTTACCACTCCACTTGGGCCTCAAATTTCCTAGAAACATTTGGAGACGACATTTGAACAACAAGACAAGATCACCCAATTTGAACTCTCGACCCCATATCTTCTTGTCGTGCACCATCCTTATCTTTTTCTTGTATAACAATGTACTCTCAAAGGCATTGAAGTGCATCTCATCAAGTTCATTTAACGCTTCAAATCTAGACTTTGAAGCCAACTCGAAATCCAAGTTCAACTTCTTTAACCCCCAAAATTCCTTATATTCAAGCTCAATAGGAAGATAACACGCTTTGCCAAACACTAACGCTTTGCATTCACAGTCTTGTCATTGAAGAATGAGGTTATTCTCCTTGCTTCATTGTTAGGCGAAGCCACTGCTTCCACCTACTTAGAAACATTATCAACCGCAATTAGTATGTACTTCATCCCATAAGATCTAATAAAAGGGCGTATGAAGTCAATCACCCATACATCAAATAACTCGACCTCCATGATTGGCTTTTGGTGCATCTTGTGCCTTTTTGAAATTCCGCCGGCCATTCGGCATTTGTCACAACTTTTTACAAACATATATGCATCCTTATAGATCGTGGGCAAATAGAAACCACACTCCAAGATCTTGGAGGCGATTCTAAGCCCACCATGGTGCTCACCATAAGGTAAAGAATGACATCCCTTGAGAATTTCCCATTTCTTAACATCGGGTACACATCTCTGAATCAGCCCATCCACACAAATCCAAAACAAGTAAGGCTCATTCCAATAGTAATGACAAGAATCCTTCATAAGCTTCTTTCTTTGGTTGTAGAAGTAGTCATCGGGCAATTCACCATACACCATATAATTGGAAATCTCCACATACCATGGCATATGCTCCCAAGACATGGCAAGAACTCTCTAATATGAGAAAGCATCATTGATTTCACTCTCTTCTTTAGGTCTTCCCCCTTCTTCCAATCTTGATAAGTGATCCGCTAATTGGTTCTCGGTACCCTTTCTCTCCTTAAATTCCACATAAATCTCTTGCAATAAAAGAATCCATCGAATCAACCTCGGTTTCGAATCTTTCTTTATCATCAAATAACGAATCGCCGAATGGTTGTTATGAACCACCACATTACAGCCCATCAAGTATGCCCGGAATCTTTCAAAGGCAAAGACAACTACCAAGAACTCTTTCTCGGTCACCGTATAGTTCAATTGAGCTTCATTCATCATTTTGCTGGCATAGTAAATGAGATTAAAGAGCTTTTCAATTCTTTGACCTAAAATGGCGCCTAGAGCAACATCACTTGCATAATACATCAACACAAAGGACAACTCCCAATTAGAACTCACAATGATAGGAGCGGTGGTCAACCTTCTTCTCAACTCTTCAAAAGCCTTCAAGCAATCATCATCAAAGAAAAACTTCACATCTTTCTCTAGAAGCTTGTACAAAGGGAGGACTGTCTTCGGAAAGTCTTTGATGAACCTTCTATGAAATCTCGCATGACCAAGATAACTCCGCACACCTTTTAGGGTGGTTGGAGATGGGAGCTTTGAAATATCTTAAACCTTTGGTTAATCCACCTATATACCCCGCTTTGACACTTTATGCCCCAATACAATACCCTCTTCAACCATGAAGTGACATATTTCCTAATTAAGCACCAAGTTGGTATCTTCACATCTCTCTAAAACCTAATCAAGATTATGCAAACGATCCTCGAACGAGTCACCAAACATGGAAAAGTCATCCATGAACACTTCAAAAAAATTCTCCACCATGTCATGAAAAAGGGCTAACATGCATCTTTATAAAGTGGCGGGAGCATTACTTAGCCCAAATGGCATCTTGTGGAATGCAAAGGTGCCATAGGGACATGTAAATGTAGTTTTATCTTGATCCTCCACTTCGATGGATATTTGATTATAACCCGAATACCCGTCCAAAAAGCAATAATACCCTCTTCAAACCAACCTATCCAACATTTGATCTATGAAGGTTAAGGGGAAATCATCCTTTCTTGTTGCATTATGAAGCTTCTGCTAGTCCATACACACTCTCAAATCGGTCACAGTTCTTTTAGAGATTGATTCCCCCTTCTCATTGTGGACCATCGTCATCTCCCCTTTGTTTAAAACACATTGGACCGGGGAAACCCACTCACTATCGGACAAAGGCACAACTACCCCTGCATCCATTTGATGATCTCTTTCTTTACAACTTTTTGCATTGCCGGATTTAATCTCCTTTGATGCTCTACCGAGGGCTTGGAACCATTCTCTAGAATTATCTTGTGAGTGAAATACCCGTATCAATGCCTCGGATATCCGCAAGTGTCCACTCTATGGCTTTGATTTTTTTTTTTCACCATTTTCAAAAGCATTTCTTCCTGCATACTTGACAAACGTGAAGAAATAATGATAGGCAAAGTAGTGTTAGGGCCAAGAAATGCATACCCAAAGTGCGTAGGAAGCCCTTTCAACTCCAACACCGGTGGTTCCTCGATGGAAGGCTTTGTTGGAGAAACCTTTCGGTTCTCCAGATCAAGGGACAACTTCTTTGGGGCACATGGTCGACTCCCAAACTCCTCCAAGGCAAGTACACACTCTTTGACACTCTCCTCATCATCCACATCTATTTTCCACAGCACGGAGGCAAAGGTATCATATTCATGCATTATGTTTTCTTTATCTACCAAAGCAGATACAATCAAGTCAACATAGGAACATGTAGTTTCCTCAACCGTTTGCTTCATCGAATTGCATAAATGGAACACAACCTTCTCACCACTGAATCGGAAGGTTAAATCATATCTTTCAACATCACACAATGCTCTTCCCGTGGCTATGAAAGGCCGTCAAAGTAAAATTGGAACATCAAAATCAACGGTGCAATCTAATATAACATAATCCACTTGGAAGATGATCTATTCTACCTTGATTAAGATATCATCGACCACCCCAATTGGTCTTTTCACTGAACAATAAAAAATTTGTAGCTTCATAGAGGAAGTCTTGGCTTCTCAAGTCCCGAATTCTTATAGACATCATACAACATAGGATTGATACTCTCTCCCAAATCACACAATGCTTTGTCAAAGTATGTCTTACCAATAGTGCATGGTATAGTGAATGCTCCTGGATCTTCCATATTCAATGGAATAGTATGGGACATGATTGCACTATATTAGTGGGTCACCTTGATAGTTTTAAAATCTGCAAACTTCTTCTTGGTGACCAAATACTTCACAAACTTTGCCACGTCTGGCATTTGGCCTAAGGCATCCCACCAGTAAAAAATTAATGGACGTTGTGGCAATCTTTGCCGATACTTTCTTGGCATCATTGGCTTGTCTCAAATTTTCATTTCTTTGAGGAAAGGGAGGAGTAGGCTTTGGGATAATGGTTTGGGTACGAATGACTTCTTTGGGTAGTGGAGCTTATTTTGTGGCTTTTTGGGTAGTTGTAGGTTTTGGGATTGATGTTTCCTTTTCATTGATACTTCGTGGTTCCACCTCATCTTGCACATCCTCACCATAATCTACCTCCTTCGGCATCACCTTCACTTCTTCATCTACCTCTTCAAGCACAACATTATTTTCATTCCTAGCCATCTTTGGATCATCCCAAGTCTTTATACTCCTTTACATTATTGCCATTATTTAATCCTTCCCATTCTTTTTAGGGTTCACCATCGTATCACTTTGTAGGACTCCTTGAGGTCTTTGATTCACTTGATGAGAAAATTGGCTATATTGAGGCTCAAGTGCGTTGATGGATGTTGAATATGAATTCATTGTTTGCTTGATCTCTTTAATGCTACCCGAATTGCCTTCGTGGAGTTTCAACATCCTCTCCATTATGTCTTCTAACCTTGAATTCTAAGGATTGATTGAACTTCATTGAGGCGTATTTGAAGCTCTTTGATTGTCATGTTGTTCCTTTCCTTGATTTGTGCTATACCGCCTATGGATATTACCCCATGGGTATTACCCTATTGATTATTACCTTGTGGTGGTTTTCTCTATTGGCCTTTGTTTTGTTGGTGCCCTTGTTGATAGGAAATCCTTTGTCTTAGGAAGGCATTGACAAAGTTAGCCTCTTCTTCATACTCTTGGTACTCTTGATTTCAAACTTGTTCTTCTTGGCCTTGGGGAACAAAGCCCATTAGAGTATAACCCAGTGGTACATGACCCATAGGATAGGGTTGATATGAATAGTTAGGCTCCTGGTGAACTTCCTTCAGAGCCATGTCAATTGCATTAACCTTTTTTCTTGGAGCCTCTTGGGTTTGCTTCAATTCGTTTTGCCAAGTAACTCAATAGTTGTGACTAGTTGAGCCATCATCCCATCTTGGGATTCCATAGCCCTTGCAATAGCATCATTACTTTCGGGTTGCCTTCTCACCCTTAATTTCCATGCTCTTGATGGCTTTGTAACCTTGTTGATGATGTCGGCCTCTTATTGTAAAGTGCCCTCCATTAGGCCGCCTTGAGCAACATGGTTGATATTGGTTTGGTTATTGTCATGGAGACCTCTATAAAAAGACTCCAGTAGTACACTAGCCGGAAAACCATGACCGGGGCAAGCATGGATAAGCTTTGAAAACCTTTCCCAACCCTTGTGCAAAGAGTCTCTACATGTTGTTTGAAGTAGTATATATTAGCTCTCAAGTCCACAAACGTCTCCTATGGAAAGTACTTATCTAGGAAAGCTTTGACCAATTCTTCCCATGTGTGGATACTCCTTCTTGGTAAACCATCAAACCACGCCCTAGCCTTCCCTTTGAGAAAGAATGGGAATAGCCTAAGGCGGAAAGTGTCTTCGATCACTCTAGCATGGCAGTTGAGAGCGCAAAATCCATGGAACATTTGGAGATGCTTGTTTAGGTCTTTATAGTCCTCACACCCACATAGACCTCGATTATCAAGTGAATTCATAGCGGCTGATGGCATTTGAAATGTAGTATTGCCCCTAATAAGAGGAGGGACAATAGCTCCAACATAACCAACATCATTAATTGCCTCCCTCATCACATTTTTTATTGCTCTAGTCGCTTGAGCTTGGGCATTCGATTGATTATTGTGTGCCAAATCAACTTGATCCCTCGGTGGGTCAAGTATCTCCACATTATCATCAACGTTCACCCTAAAATCCTCCACACAATCATTGGGAGGAGGGGTGGTTGTGAGGGTGGTCCACCTCCTATATTTTATGGAGGGGGTGCACCTCTCATATACCTCAAACACCTAAAAATTCCAAGAAAAACAAAACCAAAAGTGAAAGGGGCAAGGATCAACAAACTAAGAAAAGAAACTAAACTACTTAGACTAAATGGTCAAACCGATGGTCCTTGGAATGACGCCAAATTATGACATGGTATGAGCATAGGGTCAAAATTACCCGGTCGTGAGAGTGGGATCGAACAAAAAGAACTTTCTATTGACAACGATTTAGCTAAGTAGTCTACTTTGCTTGAAATAGTAAAGTGAATCCTAATGTTGACTTTGAATAAACTTAGCTACAATTGACAGCAAGTAACGACTGAAGTATTTTTCTATTGATAGAAAGAACTAGAGTCTTAATCGCTAGTTTTCTAACCTAATGGGCACTAGCTAAGCCAAATCCCAATTTGGGTCACGCAATGGATCTCACACGAATACACACAATTCACCGCTCTCAATGATGAATGGGACAAACACCTCTTGCCCTCTCGGTGAAAAGAGGTGTTGCTTGCAGTTCAAGCCAATAATCCCAAGTAAGGTATCCCTCTTTCGGTGTTCAACCCGTTAACTTGGGGTAATTTCAACAACACCTATCCCGGTACTTCATCACTACCTTACCTATTCCTAGAAATACCCTTTCGGTGTAAATTTAATACTTTAGGACTCAACATGAGTTGTACACCTCAAGTTTTTATGATATGATATTGAAGGTATTTAAATAGGGTATTACCAATTGGTTTAAGGCTTAGTATAATAGACCCATTAGATTATTGAACTAGGTTTTGATTAGAACTCTAGCTAAGGATTTAGCTATGATATGTACTGAATCAATACGTGTAATGGATATAGATTGTATTGAAATTGAATGACAAGTAAGAATCCTTACAATTTGTAGTCAAATCCTCCATAATAGATGAAAGCTTGTTAAGAAAGTAATGTTTTCCTTCAAACTTGCTCTACAAGACAATAGATGATCTAACTCTAGCTATTTATAATCTATGCTACTATTAATTACAGAAATGTCATTTTGCAGGTTGGACTGTGGCCCTTTCAGAAGGGCTGAGGCCTTTTTGGCAATTGCTTCAGATTTGGAACTTTAACACAGGAGAAGGGCTGAGGACTTTTCAAGAGGGCTAGGGCCTTTATGCAGTTTTCTGGATTGGGCGGGCGCTCTCTCTTCCTTTTGTATGATAAGGCTGAGGCCCCTTATCTTGGTAGGTTGCCCTTTTCTCAAATTCTAATTTCTTGAGTGGTTGATTCGGCGCCCGCCCTTTAGAAATGCGACAGCCCTTCTTACATGTTGTGATGAAGCTTTATTCAATGAGTTGGGAGCCTCTTTGGCCACCCTTTATAGTTGACATGATTTCTCATACAGGGAAAGGGTGGTGGCCCTTTACATGGGCGGCCGCACTTCTCGTGTTTCTACATCCTCTTGAAATTATTCCTCTTTCCTTGGGTATTTTGTTCCTTTTGGCTTATTTCATTCCCAATTGGCATAGACCTGAAGCCAAGCAAAAATATATCTTTTTCCTATTGATTGGTCACTCTTGGATTCAAAGTCAAAAGTTTAAGCGTGTTATTGTAAGCTAAATGTTCCTGCATCACTTGGTTTCAAGTTTCTAAGGAATATCGGAGGGAATGAAGCCAGAAGATGCAAAAGAACCAAAGTTAGGTGATGTTGCAAGAAAGCTGCAGAATCAGAGAAAGGGGAGATCGCCTAACGGAGGGGCGAACGCACAATTCTTGAAGATGGAAGTCTGCCAAGTAAGGAGATTCTCAAAGTGCCCCAACCCAAATAATCATTCCGCATCACAATCTCATGAAAATATTTCCGCACAACTATTGGGCTGTCGCCCAATGACAACACTTTGCAGGCAGCTAAGATCAAGAATTCTCCTAAGTACGACGTGCCTAGTAATATGCTATAGCATGATGGAAGTTGAAGCAGCCGCATAATGACCTTGGCCAGGCCCATGTTCTTCAGAAGTGCAGAAGAATGCCCCAGCCCTTTCAAGGACCAGTCGCCCTTGTTATTACTTTAAGGGGTCATTTGGTTTGCCAAGCATAAGGGCGAATTCTCTTATTAAAAACGACATTAATTAATGCAATGTTTGGCTACATTTACCATCCCAACATAAAACTAAACATTATTTTTTGCAATGTTTGGTTTCACCTTTTCATTTCAGCATAACTAATACCCGCATTAGTTATGCGGAATCTATGTATTACTTTTTTGCAGGATAGGATGTGGAATAATAATGTAGGTATTAGAAATACATGTATTAAAATTTTAAAATGACAAAAATTCCCCTCATAATAATCGAATCTTTTTTATTTCTTTGAAGAATAAAAAAATATTTTTAGCTATGCATAGTATATTAATATGTAATATTTTAATGATTATATAAAATATATATTTGCATTAAAATCTCTACATTACTAAATTCCCCTATAACTAATACGCATAACTAATACCTTTATTACTAATACCTACATAACTAATACTTGTACATCCAATATCTGCATTCTTAATACCTGCATAACTAATACCTGCATAATTAATACATGCATTGCTAATTCCTGTATAACTTGTCTCCGTACCAAACGACCCCTTAATGCAAATATCTCTTATTGCAATCATGATTTCATTACAAAGGATAAGTAGATAAATTCCACCTAGCATTGTAATCCAATCCTATATTGCTAACTTGATGAATCTAGCTAACTAAGCCTAAAAATAAGTTGGGAATAACCTCCTTTCACTATTTTCACACATCAAATCTTATGGGCTTGTGGTTATCAACACAACCCTAATGCTACTTGTACCCAAGCTATATCGAAAGAGTATATTGGGGAAAGGGTAAAATAATAATGGAGAATCCTATGAAGGTGTGCTACTGGTTACCTAAGGTTGATGGCTTGGAATACAGAAAGGGGAAAACCCCGAACGGAAACAACTACTTGAACCTTATGCAATACACTTCAATATCGAATGGGTTGAGGTGTATTAGTCCTACTCACTACAGAAAAAGGGACTGCTTGGGTAAATTTTTGTTGGTTTCAAGGAAGTGACCCAATAACCAAAGAGGGGTTATTAGTTAACATTCATTAAGGGTGTGATTAAGGGAAGGTTACAATCATAGTTCGTTAAGTCATAAGAAAAAACATTTGAAAAAATTCTCGCAATTGTAGTTTGTAGTAAACAATCAACATTCAATTTAGGAATACGCGGACAACTACCATAGAACTAGAACATACTTGAACTATATAGATTTTACTTCACCAGCTCCTTGTGAATTGACCCTGACTCTTTTGAGTACTTTATTTCTGTGATTGCCCCTCATTTCTTAGGAGTGTAGGTTTGAGCATGTAAAAAATTGGCCTCGTTGCCAGGGAGCTACGGTTGAATCTACTAGTTTGAATAGTCTAGTTCTTGTTTTTGTTTGCTATTCTTAGTACTTTACTCTTAGTTTTGATTTTCTTGTGGTAGATGAGTCATGGCCGAACGATGATTTAATCTCAATCGACTAATTCGGAACTCGAAATCATCCCCAAGTGGATAATAATGGTAATCCTTTCGGGAAAAATCCGGGTGTCCAAGAAGGAGACGTGGAAGAAAAATTTTATGATGGTGCTCTTGGCAAAGTTGTGACACCCCCGCTAAGGAGTATCCCATATTGGCATAGAACAGAAGAGATTTTGGGAATATAAGTAAGTATATCTTAGACCGTAGTGACATGTTTTAAAGTCGTGTGAGTCTAGACCAAAAGCGGATAGTATCACTAGCGAGTTGGGCTATTATAAATGATGTTCAAGACGGACTCAATAATAAAGGAGTTGACGTTGACGAAACCGTTGATGTAGTCCTAAGAGATGATGTACTTGGTAATGATGAAAATGATGTCATTGTTGGGGTCGAAGCCAATGAATGTGTTGCGGGAAATGATAGTCATGGTGGAATAAAGCAAATTATAGAGGCCGAGGTAACAATGCAAACGGAGTACTCGTAGAGCTAATGCCAATCGAGGTGCAAATACCAATTGTGGAAATGCTTGAAATATTAGAAATCCAAGAACACAAGGGGTGGAAGAAATGAAAACCCTCATATCCAAGATATTGATGATGAAGATGAAAAGGAGGAGCAAGTTGAAAGGTTTGCTAGTGCAATTGTGGTACCATCAATCAGGGGCAATGCAACATTCAATACCCCCCAAGTCATACTTCATCGATTGGAGAATACGGGTTTCTTTGGTGGCAACATACATGAGGTGTTAATGACCACCTCCAGAACTTTCTCCAAACCTTTTCACTATACAAGTCCGCCAATCTATCTGATGAGGCTTTGAGACTTGGGGTTTTCCCATTCTCTCTTCAACAGAATGCGAAGTCTTGGTTGAACTAGTTTCCTGAAAATTTAATCTACACTTGGAGTGATTTGGTAAAAAAGTTCTTGGCCAAGTTCATACCAAAGGGGAAGCAGGCTATGTTGCGAGACAACGTCTATATGTTCAATTAAAACAATATGGAATCTCTATTGGAAGTTAAGTAGAGGTTTTATGATGTTCTACTTGAGTGTCCAACTCATGGATTCTCAGATGATATGTTGCTTCAATGTTTCTACCAAGGGTAGAATATCATGAACCAATCAGCCGTGAACAATTTGTGTGGTGGTGCCTTGATGGAGAAGTAATATGATGAGGTCAAAGAAATTCTTGACAAAGTGTTAAAGAAATCTCAAGATTGGCGATCGAAAGCTCAACCACATGTTGAAGATGGGGGATTGAATCCCATGATTTCAAAGATGATGGATGAGAAAGATGAGAAAATAGTGAGAATTCTCTTTTCTACTGAGGTTCTCAATCACAACACCAAGATGAATCAAGAGGCTAATGACAAGAAAGTAAACAAAGTTTGCAATATTCACATGATCAACACGGGCCACCAAGTTGCTCCAATGGGGTATGCTAACGAAGAGGTGTACCTTTGACACTTCTCCAACACAATCAATAGGGTATTATCCAGACCAATGCTTCTATGTTTAAGAAGAAGAGGAAGCTAACTATATTGTTAGTTACCAAGGCCAAAGAGGAGGCTATCAAGGTGGTTACCAAAGGCAACATAATTACAAGATCAATGGAGGAAAGTTCAAGGGTGTTCAAATTGGAAGAAAATCAAGAAGGAAGGGGAGCTAGTTCCTCTTAACCTTTTAATCCAAGGTATTCTTACAAGGAAAACAAAAATGATCATGAAGGTCAAGGCAACTACAAGTTGGAGGATATGGTGAGCCAAATGTAAAAATTACAAGAAGGTTATTCCAACGATATCAAGGACATCAAGCAAAACTTAGCTTCTCACTCCACTTCAATCAAACCACTTGAATCCCAAATGGACCATTTGTCCCAACAAGGAAACCAAAGGCCATAAGAAGCACTACCAAGTGACACGGTAGTGAATCTTAAAAGAAATAGCAAAGATCAAGTCATGGTGATTAATACAAGAAGTGGCAATACATGGAGTTATCCTAAAGCAAAGGTGATTTTAATGTTCATTTGAGAAATAAAAATGATGATGAGGACGAAGGTGGAGTTGAATGATTGTGATGCTAATGAGATGGATAATGTGGTACAAGAGAAACATGCAAGCCAAGAGGATGTTGATCCTAAAAGTGAGGTAATCCCTCAAGAGCCTATTGTCACGACCAAACTTAGGGCCGCGACGGATGACCAACACTAAGTGTCGATCATCACTAATCCTGCTGATAATCTGCTAACCATGAATATAACTAATAAATAGAATAAACATAAACCTAGCTGATAAGAACTATGCAATGCAAAAAGCTGACAAGGCTAACATAAGCTGACATACATAACACACTGATAGAACCACACAGGGACATATCTACAGGCCTCTAAGAGTGCTGAACTGAATAAACAAAGGACGGGACAAGGCCCCGCCATACCCAAACTGGCTGACTGTACACATACCAAAAGATAAGTAACTCCGGGAGTAAGCGGAGTGACTCCAATAGCTGATAGATGGCCTACTAACGTGGTCCAAGCATTGATTTATCTGCACCTGCGCGACATGAAACGCAGCTCCCTAGAAAAGGGCGTGAGTACGATATGTACCAAGTACGTAAGGCATGAGCATATAATATATCATAGCTGAATGAAACTGTAAGGCTGGAATAAATATGTAAATATGAGCTGGAGCATAGCAATATAGCTGGAAATCTGAAGAGCGTGCTAAACATGATCTGAAAATAAACTGAAGTCTAGCTGAATCTGAAACTGAAGACTGAGCTGAACTATACTGATAAATAACTGTAATATGACTGATAAATGGTAACTAGAAACTGGAACTGATCCTGACGCTAAGAACTGGTGGCTGATAACTGAGAACTGATAACTGGTACTGAGCTAAAACTGAACTGATATCTGAACTGGTACCTATCTGGTGTTATGGACTATATCCCTCCAAATCAGGTAACTGAGCATCTGAACTAGTACCTGTCAGGTGTTATGGGCTGTATCCCCCCAAATCAGGTAACAGAAAACTGGAACTAGCCTCATGTATAATCATGCAGTGCATACTGTGGCTATATACGCATATATAACAAACCTGGCGGGTGTTATGGGCTATGTCCCCCCCAGCCAGTAATATCTAATCTCTCTGGTCAGAGTGTGTGAATGACACCCAGTCACACTAGGTGTTTCAACTCCCGCCTGAACCAGAGGGGCTGTATCCCCCAGACGGGTAGTATCACACGCGACCGGACTGTGTGTCCAATGTCCAGCCTCTATGGGGGACTCTAAATCACATATAAAATGCTCACAATATAAGCATAAGCATGTATGAGGCATAACACATGTGGCAACAATAGATATAGACTCAAAGGAATGATAAGTAAACTCTGGATGGAATTATAGACACAACCTGAAACTTAGAATTTGTCTATCTCTTTGACTTTTATAAAAATTTCGGCAGAGTTTCTTCTGAAACTGGATGGTTCGCAAAAACAGAACCAGCACTATACTATACACGGGAATGGATACCCGGATAAACTGATAACATAAAAATATTAAACGGATATCAAGATGAGACAACTGGATGAAATAACAAATCCACAGATAGAATGTCTGGACAGCACCACTGTCCTGACTTTCAACCTAATTTTCAGAGTGTAGATCAAAGTTATAGACTTCATAGTCTTCATGAAAGTTTTAGATATATGTCTTAGGGTTCTGGGGATTCTTAAAGAATCTAAATATCAATTTTGTACAAGGAGTTATGATCAATATACTAACAACTGTCCAAAGATCAAAAGAATTTTTCAGATTTTGAAACGTTTTGTCTTGCTGATTTGGACGTCTTTCACCTTGGATTTTAGTACCAAATTAGGTATATAAAAGGTTTCCTTGATGCCATACCAGTTTCTCACAAGAAACACTAAGTTTAGAACTAAGAAAAGCTTCAAAAGCTAAAAGATACATGCCTTGCCAAAAGAAAGGTTTAGCCTTACATACCTTTGATGTTTCTTGCTTCTAAACCTTGTTTCCCTTGAATTCCACACCTTCTAAAGCTTAAACAAGCTATAATATAATATTTAGGCACTTTACTTAGCCATGAAGTAACTCTAAAACTCAAACTATAGATGAAATTGAAGGTAGCATAACGTTACCTTAATCGTGTAGAGCGTTTTGACGCAATCCGTCTTCAATTTCGAGTTAAGATTGATGTTCTTTCTTCAAAACCATCAAAATGGCTTTATAACCAAGACAAAACTGCTTCTATCATGAATTTGCTGGAAAATGAAGAGAAGATGATGAATTTTTCCTTTTATACTTGAAACATTTCAGTTTTAGTCCTCTATTGCGCTTATGTCCATTTTTCTTACCTGATTTCTGATGCTCATATCTTTTTATCTATACGTTATATGAACAAACCGTCAAAAGTGTTGGAAACTAAACTCCAAGAACTTAATTTTAGTATATGATATGTCCCCAAAAGACTTCATATAACACATAAAATTAATTGTTGAAAAAGCTTCGTTACAATGCAATTCCTTAGTCGGTTTTTTCGCAACTTAAATCCGATTTTTCCCAAACTTTATATTCAACATATAAACATCATATATGGTCATCTTATGACTTTAAACTCACTTAAATCATTCTTAACATGTCTTTAGAATGATATACGTCACTTTAGGCATACGGGGTGTAACAATCTTCCCCCATTAGGAACATTCGTCCTCGAATGTTAAATGAAGTATGTAGAAGCATTAAGCAACGATCTGTTACTTACTTGAAGTAGTGAATTTTTTTATCAAATCTCTTATTTTACGATGTCTTATGCTTACATGTCTATTTTTTCCATTATATATCTTATTGTAAGCTAAGATCATCGTATTCTCACTGTCACAAAATACGGTAATGGCTGGCATCGGTTGTGGCCACAACTTTATGTCTAATAACATATTCCTCAGCTATTCCGCTTCATGTGCAGCAGCAGCTAAAGCAAAAAATTCAGCTTCCATAGTAGAATGTGAAAGACTAGTTTGTTTCTTGGATGCCCAACTAATGGCGCCACCCGCTAAACAAAAAATCCATCCTGTAGTAGATTTCTTATCATTAACACTGGTAATCCAACTTGCATCAGAATAACCTTCTAATACTGTAGGAAACCCGCTATAGCAAATGCCTAAGTGCTTTGTTCGCTTTAAATATCCAAGTACTCTAGCTATTGCTTTCCAATGCTCGTTACTTGGATTACTTGTAAACCTTGAAAGTTTACAAACAGCGAACGCTATATCAGGCCTAGTACAATGCATAGCATACATCTTACCGCCTATTGCACTTGCATATTCTAGTTGTGCTACAGCTCTTCCAGTGTTTTTAGATAACTTGATACTGAAGTTACAAGGAGCATTAAACTCTTTTACGTCCAAATGACTGAACTTGTCAAGGATTTTGTCTATATAATGTGATTGTGATAAAGTCACTTTCTTGCTATCTCTTTTGACTTTAATTCCTAAGATTGTATCTACTTCATTCAGATCTTTCATTTTAAAGACAGACGTTAGATACTTCTTAGTCTCAGAAACTCCAAGCATGTTCGTACCAATGATCAACATGTCATCTACATACAGACAAATAATAACTCCATAATCTTTTGTGAATTTACAGTAGATACATTTGTCTGCTTCATTGTGTACGAATCCATTCGATAGTATTGCACTATCAAACTTTTCATGCCATTGTTTTGGTGCTTGTTTCAAGCCATAGAGCGACTTTATCAATTTACACACTTTATTTTCATTCCCAGGAAGCACAAATCCCTCTGGTTGTCGCATATAAATTTCTTCACTTAGGTTTCCGTTTAAAAAGGCTGTCTTAACATCCATTTGATGTACATATAAATTATATATAGATGCTAATGATGAAAGTACTCTAATGGATGTTATCCTTGCTACAGGAGCATAGGTATCAAAATAATCTATGCCTACTTTTTGGGTGAAACCTTTTGCAACTAGTCTTGCCTTTAAGGTTTGAACCGAACCATCTGTATTATACTTTCTTCTAAAGACCCATTTACAACCTATGGGTTTTGATCTAGGAGGAAGATCAACTAAAACCCAAGTGTTGTTAGACATAATTGAGTCCATTTCATCATTAATGGCCTCCTTCCAAAAGGCAGCATCTCTTGAAGACATAGCCTCTTGGTAAGTCTTTAGGTCATCTTCAACATTAAATAAAATACGTATTTTATTACAGACAGTTGTTCTACTTCCTTCTACAAGAAAAACTATTGCTTGTGAAGAAATATAATCAGAACCAAGATTCTTTTCTTTTCTAACTCTTTGGCTTCTTCTAGGTTCTAACACAATGTTGTCACTTTTCCTTCTGTTTGTAACAACTTCGGAATGTGACATCTCATTTACGCCAACCCCATTTTGATCAAATTCAATCAATGACTCATCAACAGAATCTTTTATAAATTTATTTTCAATAAAATCAACATGAACAGATTCTATGATGACATTAGACTTTAGATCTACGAGCCTATAAGCCTTTGAATTTTGTGCATATCCCACAAAAACACTTTTGATTCCTCTAGGCCCCAACTTAGTTCTTTGATGGTCAGGAATTTTATAAAATGCTATACACCCCCACACTTTAAGATAACCAAGATTTGGTTTTCTATTCTTCCAAAGTTCATAGGGTGAAACGTTTATGCTTTTAGAAGGCACTCTATTTAATATATGACATGCTGTTAGCAATGCCTCACCCCATAAATTATGAGGTAAGTGTGCATTCAAAATCATAGCATTAACCATGTCAACTAGAGTCCTATTTTTCCTTTCAGCCAACCCATTTTGTTGTGGTGTGTTAGGGGCACTAGTTTGATGTATAATACCATGCTCTTCACAGAAATTATTAAATTCAGTAGGAAAATATTCACCACCTCTATCACTACGAAGTATCTTAATTTTCCTAACCTTTTGATATTCCACAATAGTCTTATACTCTTTAAATTTTTTAAAAGCTTCATCTTTTGTTCTAAGCAAGTATACATATGTGAATTTAGAAAAATCGTCAATAAAGGTAATAAAGTATCTTTTACCTCCTCTAGTTAATTCTCCATTTAATTCACATATATCAGTATGTACTAAGTCTAATAATTCAGTAACTCTATCTACTTTCTTAAAAGACTTCTTGGTCATTTTTGCTTGTATACAAACCTCACATTTTTCAACATTTTTACCATTGCAAGAAATATATCCATTTTTAGACATATAATTCAAAGAACCAAAGTTTATATGTCCTAATCTAGCATGCCACAAAAAAGAATCAGACGCAACAATATAAATAGAAGCATTCTTTATTGCATCAATACTTAGTTTAAACATGCCATCACAATGATATCCTTTGCCTACAAACATACCACTCTTAGACACTATTACATGATCAGATTATATTACAATCTTGAAACCTTTCCTGGAAAGCAAACTAGCAGACATTAAATTCTTTTTTCATTTCAGGAACATGATACACATTTAGTAGCGTCAGCTTCTTCCCCGAAGTGAAATTGACTTCAACAGTTCCTTTTCCCAAAACTTCTGCAGTGACATGATTTCCCATAAGCACCTTCTCAGAATCCTTTACTTCTGTATAGGTCTTGAACTGGTTCTTATCAAAACAGACATGAATGGTTGCGCCAGAATCCAACCACCAGTCTTGAATGTTAGTGGATGCAGCAGCCATGTTCAATTCTAAGACCGTTCCACTTGGTAATGCAAAAATCATGGCAACCAGTCCTTGTGCAGAATTTTCTACCATGTTTGCTTTCTCGGAATTTCCAGAATTGAAATTTATTCCTGCCTTTTTATATCTGCAATCTCGAATCTTATGCCCTTTCTTCCCACAATGATGACAATTAAAATTCTTCCTCTTTTTATTGAGAGATTTGTTGGAAACTTTCAGATTTTTGTTTCCATTACTAGAATTATTCTGGCTTACTAAATTAACCACGGAACTAGATGCTTGTATTGAAGCATCACGAGCACGAGTCTCACTTTCGATTTGAAGGTGAGTCTGAAACTGTTCCATAGTTAATCTATCGGCAGAATGCAACATTTTCTTTCTATAATTATTCCAGGAAGAAGGCAATTTCAAGAGTATTGCACCTATTTGAAGTGCGTCAGGAATCTTAACTTCAAGGTCATTCAGTTTTGAAACTAGTACTTGTAATTCATGAATCTGATCCATAATAGGCTTGGTATCAATTAGTTTATATTCAAAATATTGCAAAGCCAGGAATTTATCGGTACCTCATTTTCCATTCTGGTATTTATTTTGCAGCGCAGCCCAAATCTCCTTTGGTGTCTTCAGATTTGAATAAAGATCATAAAGGCGATCCGTGAGAGTATTCAAAATATGTCCACGACAAAGCAGTTCATCCTCTTTACGTTTCTTCCTTTCGGCCTTGATTGCATCAGTGTCTGTAGGAACAGGTTCGGGCAAAGCAACCAGATCGGAATCGAGGACATATAAGACTTTCAAAGCAGTAAGTAAGAAAATCATCTTATCCTGCCAGCGGGTAAAGTTTAATCCATCAAAGCGATCAAGTTTGATAAACTCCTTTGAGTTATCAACAGCGGACAAAATCTTCTCCATAGCAAGTAATTCTTTTAGATTGTTAGAAAATAGAAACGAATTGAGAAGAAACTTTGAGGCGAGAACAAAAATCACTGTCCTAAAAGAATTATTGCCTGTATATTCTTAGGGGATACAAACAATATTCTTCAGGATTCCTCAAAGTAAAAATAACGTTACTGCCGTGTGTGTAACCACTTTCAGGGAAGAGAATATATAGAAGGAATAGGAGACTATTCTAAAAAGGTGCCTTATTAATGAACAGGTATTTAGTTTAAAACTTTAAATCTCAAAATCTGAAATTTAAATATTAAATAAACCTGATACAAAAAATAAAACAAAATAAATAGTCTTTATCTACAAGCCCGACCCGGCCCAAGCCCCAACTCCAAGTCCAAGTATTAAATATGTAATATAATATATAATATATAATATATAATATATATTATAGCACTTGGTAGACTTTCTACATTTAATATACTTGGTGGGCCTTTGGCTTATAAACCTTCATTTGGACAAAGCCACCACCGATGTGGGACTTGTCTCTTAGCAATATAGCTGGAAATCTGAAGAGCGTACGAAACATGATTTGAATATAAACTGAAGTCTAGCTGAATCTGAAACTGAAGACTGAGCTGAACTATACTGATAAATAACTGTAATATGACTGATAAATAGTAACTAGAAACTGGAACTGATAACTGTCAACTGATTCTGACGCCATGAACTGGTGGCTGATAACTGAGAACTGATAACTGGTACTGAGCTAAAACTGAACTGTTATCTGAACTGGTACCTGTCTGGTGTTATGGACTATATCCCCCCAAATCAGGTAACTGAACATCTGAACTAGTACCTGTCTGGTGTTATGGGCTGTATCCCCCCAAATCAGGTAACTGAAAACCGGAACTAGCCACATGTATAATCATGCAGTGCATACTGTGGCTATATACGCATATATAACAAACCTGGCGGGTGTTATGGGCTATGTCCCCCCCAGCCAGTAATATCTAATCTCTCTGGTCAGAGTGTGTGAATGACACCCGGTCACACTAGGTGTTTCAACTCCCGCCTGAACCAGAGGGGCTGTATCCCCCAGACGGGTAGTATCACACGCGACCGGACTGTGTGTCCAATGTCCAGCCTCTATGGGGGACTCTAAATCACACATAACATGATCACAATATAAGCATAAGTATGTATGAGGCATAACACATGTGGCAACAATAGATATAGACTCAAAGGAATGATAAGAAAACTCTGGATGGAATTATAGACACAACCTGAAACTTAGAATTTGTCTAACTCTTTGACTTTTATAAAAATTTTGGCAGAGTTTCTTGTGAAACTGGATGGTCCGCAAAAATAGAACCAGCACTATACTATACACGGGAATGGATACCCGGATAAACTGATAACATAAACATGTTAAACGGATATCAAGATGAGACAACTGGATGACATAACAAATCCACAGATAGAATATCTGGACAGCACCACTGTCCTGACTTTCAACCTAATTTTTAGAGTATAAATCAAAGTTATAGACTTCATAGTCTTCTTGAAAGTTTTAGATATATGTCTTAGGGTTCTGGAGATTCTTAAAGAATCTAAATATAAATTTTGTACAAGGAGTTATGATCAATATACTAACAACTGTCCAAAGATCAAAAGAAGTTTTTCAGATTTTGAAACGTTTTGTCTTGCTGATTTGGACGTCTTTCACCTTGGATTTTAGTACCAAATTAAGTATATACAAGGTTTCCTTGATACCATACTAGTTTCTCACAAGAAACACTAAGTTTAGAAGTAAGAAAAGCTTCAAAAGCTAAAAGATACATGCCTTGCCAAAAGAAAGGTTTAGCCTTACATACCTTTGATGTTTCTTGCTTCTAAACCTTGTTTCCCTTGAATTCCACAACTTCTAAAGCTTAAACAAGCTATAATACAGCATTTAGGCACTTTACTTAACCATGAAGTAACTCTAAAACTCAAACTATAGATGAAATTGAAGGTAGCATAACGTTACCTTAATCGCGTAGAGCGTTTTGACGCAATTCGTCTTCAATTTCGAGTTAAGATTGATGTTCTTTCTTCAAAACAATCAAAATGGCTTTATAACCAAGACCAAACTGCTTCTATCATGAAGTTGCTGGAAAATGACGAGAAGATGATGAATTTTTCCTTTTATACTTGAAACATTTCAGTTTTAGTCCTCTATTGCGCTTATGTCCCTTTTTCTTACCTGATTTCTGATGCTCATATCTTTTTATCTGTATATTGTATGAACAAACCATCAAAAGTATTGGAAACTACACTCCAAGAACTTTAATTTGGTATATGATATGTCCGCAAAAGACTTCATATAACACATAAAATTAATTGTTGAAAAAGCTTCGTTACAAGGCAATTGCTTAGTCGGTTTTTTCGCAACTTAAATCCGATTTTTCCCAAACTTTATATTCAACATATAAACATCATATATGGTCATATTATGACTTTAAACTCACTTAAATCATTCATAACATGTCTTTAGAATGATATACGTCACTTTAGGTATACGGGGTGTAACAATCTTCCCCCATTAGGAACATTCGTCCTCGAATGTTAATTGAAGTATGTAGAAGCATTAAGCAACGATCTGTTACTTACTTGAAGTAGTGAAGAGATGTGGATATTTGGCTCTCATGTTATTTTCAGCTTCCCAAGTTATTTCTTCTACATTATTGCTTTGATATAGCATCTTATCTAAAGGAACGTCTTACGTCCTTAGTCGATGAATCTATCTATCTAAAATTGCAACTGACACCTCTTGATAAGTCAACTGCTTTGTGATCTGAACATCATCTACTAGTACAACTCTAGAAGGATCTCCGACATATTTTTCTGAGCATGGAAACATGAAATATTGGATGGACTTCCTGAAGGTCAGTTGGAAGGTCTAACTCATAGGGAACACGCCCAACTCGCCTGACAACCTGATATGGACCAATGAATCTAGGGCTAAGCTTCCCCTTCTTTCCAAATCTCATAACGCCTTTCATAGGTGATGCTTTCAGGAATACCCAATCGCCAATCTGAAATTCTAAATCTCGACGTCGGCTATCTGCATAGGACTTCTGTCTACTCGGTGCTATTAATAATCTTTCCCTGATTAACTTGACTTTATCCACTGCTTGCTGGATTAAATTTGGACATATCAATTGAGACTCGCTAACCTCGAACCATCCTATAGGATTCCTGTATTTGCGTCCATACAAAGCTTGATATGGCACCATCTGTATGCTAGAAGGATAGCTATTGTTGTATGCAAAGTCTATCAACGGTAGATGTTCACTCCAGCTGCCTTCAAAATCTAACACACAAGCTCTAAGCATATCTTCTAATGTCTGAATGGTCCACTCAGCATGTCTATCTGTCTGGGGATGAAATGCTATACTCAAATTCACCTGTGTCTCTAAACCTGTCTGGAATGATTGCCATAAATAAGTTGTAAACTGTGTGTCCCTGTCCGAAATGATAGATACTGGAATACCATATAGGCGCACTATCTCTCTGATATAAAGTCTAGAATAATCCTCCACTGTATATGTAGTTCTAACATGCAAGAAATGAGTTGATTTAGTAAGTCTGTCAACTATAACCCAAATAGAGTCATACCTGCTCCGCATACGGGGCAAGCCTGTAAAGAAGTCCATATTCATTGTTTCCCATTTCCATGATGGAATCTCGATTTCCTGTAATAGGCTACTAGGTTTTTGATGCTCGACCTTAACCTACTGGCAGTTAGGACACTGAGCCACAAATTCTGCTATGTCACGCTTCATTCCGTCCCACCAATAAATCTTCTTAAAGTCATGATACATCTTAGTCGAACCTGGATGAACAGTGTACCTGGAATAGTGTGCCTCAGTCATAATCTGTCCACGTAAATCTGCAACATCAGGAACACAAAGTCTTTCTTTATACATGAGAACCCCATCACTAGTAACCCTGTATAGTGACTCCGGTTTTCGTCTGGCTCTTTGTCTGTATTCAACTAGAATTGGATCCTCATAATGATGTTGTTTTACTTCTGTCACTAGGCAAGTAGTGGCTGCGTTATTAAATGTAACTTCTGCATAATCTGAATCTATTAATTTGATTCCCAAGCTGCCTAACTAGTGGAGTGCATGAGCTAAGTTTCTCTTCTATGGCTGTAATTAAGATAAATTACCCATGGACTTACGACTAAGGGCATCAGCAACAATATTTGCTTTACCCAGATGATAAAGAATGTCCATATCGTAGTCCTTCAACAACTCTAGCCACTGCCTTTGTCGTAGGTTTATCTCCTTCTGCTTAAATACATATTGGAGGCTCTTGTGATCTGTATAAATATCAATATGAACACCATACAAATAATGACTCCAAATCTTCAATGCATGGATGACTGCTGCAAGCTCTAAATCATGAGTAGGGTAGTTCTGCTCGTGCTTTTTCAGGTTTTTGAAGCATAAGCATAACTTTTCCGTGCTGCATCAATACACAACCAAGACCAATTCGACAGTAAATGACATAGCCCTCAGATCTCTCTGGAAGTGTAAGTACTGGAGTTGTTATTAACCTGTTCTTTAGTTCTCGGAAGCTGTGCTCGCAAGAATCAGACCACTCAAATTTGGATATTTTCTGTATCAATTTGGTCAGTGGAGCTGCAATGGAGGAAAAACCCTCTACGAATTTTCTGTAATAACCTGTCAAAACCAGAAAGCTGCGTACTTCAGTTGGCGTCGTAGGTCTGGGCTAATTTTTCACAGCCTCGATCTTCTGGCCATCTACTTTAATTCCTTCTGCTGAAACTATATGGCCAAGAAATGCCACTGAATCTAACCAGAATTCACACTTTGAGAACTTAGCATATAATTTCTAGTCCCGAAGAGTACCCAATACTGTGTGTAGGTGCTCCCCATGCTCTAGTCCTGAATGCAATCTTAGGTATATCAGATTCTCTGACTCTAACCTGATGGTAGCCTGATCGCAAATCTATCTTCGAGAAGCACTTGGCACCCTGGAGCTGGTCGAACAATCATCAATCCTGGGCAGAGGGTATTTATTCTTGATTGTGACTTTATTCAGTTGTATGTAATCTATGCACAAAAAATACTGGGGCTCCCCACGGGGAAATGCTGGGTCTGATGAGGCCTTTGTCTAACAAATCCTTCAGTTGCTCCTTAAGTTATTTCAGTTATGCAGGTTCCATTCTGAAGAACATGTCCCTGATGGCGTGCTGGTGCTGAGGAAGCAACTGCTGATATAGCTGGCTGGGCTGCACCACTACCACCCCTAGTCAGGCAACCTCTCATGAAATGGTCTGCCTTTTGACAAATATAACGAGTATCAACTCCTAACTTACATGGTCTCAAGTGGCGTCTAACACAATCTGAACATCTGGGATATGTCTGACTGGCCGGTATAGAAGTACCACGACGCTGAAATCCTGAAGTCTGTGATGCCTGACTAGCTCTGGACTGAGAAGGTCTATCAAATCTCAGGCCACGAGACTCTAGAGGTATACTAGCTGGTGGTTGTCCAACACTCTACTGTCTACTCGCTCCAGATGTCTCTCCAAATGAACCAAACAATCTGTCCCCCTTATGTAACCCTCTATCCCTGTCGGCTCTCTGTTTCTACTTCTTCTCCTAAAATGATAAAGCAAACGCCTGAATGTGTGATATAAGACCTGGCTGCATAGCAGCGATCATACACTCATTCACCAGGCGTGGACCTAGTCACACTACATACCTGTGAATTCTATCCTCTAGACTGGCTACCACAGTAGGGTCAAACCTTGCAAAGAAATTAAAGCGATAATTATACTCTTCTACGCTCAAACTTCCATGTCTCAAGGTCAGGAACTGATTAACACGGGCTCTCTATGTATCTATAGGCATATACTGATGAAGGAAGGCATCTGAGAATTCCTTCCAAGTCGCCGGGAGTAGCATCTGGCCCTCTAGATAGCTCCCATGTCTGATACCACTCTGCTGCTAGGTCATGCAATTTGAATGCAGCTAACTCTACTGACTCTGTGTCTGACACGTGCATGAGCCTCAATACCCTGGCTATCCTCGCAAGAAAATCTTGAGGGTCCTCTACTGTACGGGATCCAGTAAAGACTATAGGCTCTAGCCGGATAAAATCCCTGATCCTGGATCCAGTATTTCCCTGGGCATCTGCACTGTGCCATCTAGTCTGAGCAGCTATAAGACTAGTTAATAATCTGATGGCATCCCTCACTTTCTGCCCCTGGCTATCAGGCTGAGGAGCTGGAGGTGTGGCAGCTACAGTACCTCTAATATCGCCCTGAACTAAAGGGATCTGTGAGGCCTCAGATGGAACCTCAGGTCTGGACTCCTCACTCTCATCCACCTTAGGTGGCACTCTACTAGTACCCTGGCCGGCAATGGCCTTGCCCTTCTGGGTAGCTGTTAGTTTCTTCGGCGGCATCGCTTTGCTGAAAACACTACTGTCCTGAAGTGCCTTGTAGCCTCCTGTCGAAAAGTATGGCGCGCAACATACTCCTGAACAAGACTCTACGAGACACGGCCTGTAGACAACCTAGGACTGAACTGCTCTGATACCACTTTTGTCACGACCCAACTTAGGGTCGCGACGGATGACCAATACTAAGTGTCGATCATCACAAATCCTGCTGATAATCTGCTAACCATGAATATAACTAATAAACGGAACAAACATAAACCTAGCTAATAAGAACTATGCAATGCAAAAAGCTGACAAGGCTAACATAAGCTGACATACATAACACACTGATAGAACCACACAGGGACATATCTACAGGCCTTTAAGAGTGCTGAACTGAATATACAAAGAACGGGACAACGCCCCGCCATACCCAAACTGGCTGACTGTACACATACCAAAAGATAAGTAACTCCGGGAGTAAGCGGAGTGACTCCAATAGCTGATAGATGGCCTACTAACGTGGTCCAAGCATTGATCTATCTGCACCTGCCCGGCATGAAACGCAGCGCCCTAGAAAAGGGCGTGAGTACGATATGTACCAAGTACGTAAGGCATGAGCATATAATATATCATAGCTGAATGAAACTGTAAGGCTGGAATAAATATGTAAATATGAGCTGGAGCATAGCAATATAGCTTGAAATCTGAAGAGCGTACTAAACATGATCTGAAAATAAACTGAAGTCTAGCTGAATCTGAAACTGAAGACTGAGCTGAACTATACTGATAAATAACTGTAATATGACTGATAAATGGTAACTAGAAACTGGAACTGATAACTGTCAACTGATCCTGACGCTAAGAACTGGTGGCTGATAACTAAGAACTAATAACTGGTACTGAGCTAAAACTGAACTGATATCTGAACTGGTACCTATCGAGTGTTATGGACTATATCCCCCCAAATCAGGTAACTGAACATCTGAACTAGTACCTGTCTGGTGTTATGGGTTGTATCCCCCTAAATCAGGTAACTGAAAACCGGAACTAGCCTCATGCATAATCATGCAGTGCATACTGTGGCTATATACGCATACATAATAAACCCGGCGGGTGTTATGGGCTATGTCCCCCCCAGCCAGTAATATCCAATCTCTCTGGTCAGAGTGTGTGAATGACACCCGGTCACACTAGGTGTTTCAACTCCCGCCTGAACCAGAGGGGCTGTATCCCCCAGACGGGTAGTATCACACGCGACAGGACTGTGTGTCCAATGTCCAGCCTCTATGGGGGACTCTAAATCACATATAACATGATCACAATATAAGCATAAGCATGTATGAGGCATAACACATGTGGCAACAATAGATATAGACTCAAAGGAAAGATAAGAAAACTCTGGATGGAATTATAGACACAACCTGAAACTTAGAATTTGTCTAACTCTTTGACTTTTATAAAAATTTCAGCAGAGTTTCTTCTGAAACTGGATGGTCCGCAAAAATAGAACAAGCACTATACTATGCACGGGAATGGATACCCGGATAAACTGATAACATAAACATGTTAAACGGATGTCAAGATGAGACAACTGGATGACATAACAAATCCACAGATAGAATGTCTGGACAGCACCACTGTCTTAACTTTCAACCTAATTTTCAGAGTGTAGATCAAAGTTAAAGACTTCATGAAAGTTTTAGATATATGTCTTAGGGTTCTGGGGATTCTTAAAGAATCTAAATATCAATTTTGTACAAGGAGTTATGATCAATATACTAACAACTGTCCAAAGATCAAAATAATTTTTTAGATTTTGAAACGTTTTGTCTTGCTTATTTGGACGTCTTTCACCTTGGATTTTAGTACCAAATTAAGCATATACAAGGTTTCCTTGATACCATACCAGTTTCTCACAAGAAACACTAAGTTTAGAAGTAAGAAAAGCTTCAAAAGCTAAAAGATACATGCCTTGCCAAAAGAAAGGTTTAGCCTTACATGCCTTTGATGTTTCTTGCTTCTAAACCTTGTTTCCCTTGAATTCCACACCTTCTAAAGCTTAAACAGGCTACAATAAAGTATTTAGGCACTTTACTTAGCCATAAAGTAACTCTAAAACTCAAACTTTAGACGAAATTGAAGGTAGCATAACGTTACCTTAATTGCGTAGAACGTTTTGAAGCAATCCGTCTTCAATTTCGAGTTAAGATTGATGTTCTTTCTTCAAAACCATCAAAATGGCTTTATAATCAAGACCGAACTGCTTCTATCATGAAGTTTATGGAAAATGACGAGAAGATGATGAATTTTTCCTTTTATACTTGAAACATTTCAGTTTTAGTCCTCTGTTGCGCTTATGTCCCTTTTTCTTGCTTGATTTCTGATGCTCATATCTTTTTATCTATACGTTGTATGAATAAACCGTCAAAAGAGTTGGAAACTTCACTCCAAGAACTTCAATTTGGTATATGATATATCCCCAAAAGACTTCATATAACACATAAAATTAATTGTTGAAAAAGCTTCGTTACAAGGCAATTCCTTAGTCGGTTTTTTCGCAACTTAAATCTGAATTTTCCCAAACTTTATATTCAACATATAAACATCATATATGGTCATATTATGACTTTCAACTCACTTAAATCATTTTTAACATGTCTTTAGAATGATATACGTCACTTTAGGCATACGGGGTGTAACATCTATCTCCCAAACCACTTCTTCCCAAAAAGCCAATATAAAATAAGCTCTACCACCTAAAGAAAGCCCTCATAAAACAAGCTCCATTCCAAAATAAAATCTTCCTTTCCCACAAAGAAGTGACAAGCTACTGAAAGCCTCTCATGCGAAGAAGATATGGGAGAAGATTGCTACTACTTCAATCAACATCTCATAGGTGGATGCTTTGGGTCAAATGCCCAATGTAGCTAAGTTCATGAAAGACCTCATGACAAAGAAGAAATATGGAGACTTTGAGACTGTTAAATTCACTCACCACTGTAGTGCCATAGTCTCCAAGCATATGGCTGAAAAGTCAGAAGACCCCCGTGTATTCACTACTATTAGTAGGAGACACTTTGAAAAAGCTCTTTGTGACCTTGGAGCTAGCATTAATCTCATGCCTTATGTCATTTATAAAACACTAGGGCTAGAAAGTCCACGACTATTTCTATGAAGTTGCAAATGGCGGATAATCATTGAAGATGCCTACTGGGGTTGTAGATGATGTTCTAGTGAAAGTTGATAGATGTGTGTTCCTAGAGAATTTTGTTTTCTTGGATTGGGTCGTGGACTTTAAAGTCCCTATTTTTGTTTGCCGACCATTCTAAGCAACCCGGAGAGCTTTATGTGATGTGGAGAGAGGTGAATTGACCTTTCGATTTAATGGTTAGAATGTGGTCTTTCATATTTTACAAATCTTTGAAGCAACCAATGGAGGAGGAAGCTACTTGTTCTTATGTTGATATGGTTCTTGGTGCTCTAGTTGAGAAGTAGAGTGTGATGATAGCACAAGAAGATACATTGGCGTCCATGATTTGGAATATAGATGTCAATGATGCAGACAGTGTGAAAGAGTGTTTACTTGTGTTGGAGGGGTTGGGGACTTGTTCTGATGCCCCTAAAAAGCTTTATCTTGATCTTGAGAATCGCCAAACACCTCCTACAAAACCATCCATTGAAGAACCTCTAAAGTAGGAATTGAAAGTGTTGCCCTCTCATTTGAGATATGGCTTCCTTAAGGAAAATTCCACTTTGCCAATATTATCTCTTCACATTTATCTAGCGAACAAGAAGACAAGCATGTGAGTGTGGTAAAGAATAGAATTTTTGTAATGGAATGGACCTTGGCAGATATCCTAGGTATTGACCAAGGTTTTTGCCAACATAAGATAATTTTTTAAGGTGATTACAATCCATCTGTTGAGCATCAATAAATATTAAACTCAAAAATGCAAAAAGTTATGAAGTAATAGATCATCAAGTAGTTAGATGATGGGGTTATTCTTCCTCTATCAGATAGCAAGTGGGTGTGCCCCGTGCAATGTGCCCCTAAGAAAGGAGGGATAACCATGGTGATGAATAACAAGGGGGAAGCAATCTCAAAAAGAACAGTCACGGATTGGAGAGTTTGTGTGGACTATCGAAAGCTCAATAATGCTATCCGGAAGGACCATTTTCCATTGCCCTTATTGATCAGATGCTTGACTGCTTGGTTGGCAAAGCATATTATTACTTCCTTGATGGGTATTCCGAGTATAATCAAATCACCATTGATCTGGAGGACTAAGATAGGACTTCATTCACATGTCCATATGGCACTTTTTCCTTTAGGAAGATTCCCTAGGGATTGTGCAATGCTCCCATCACATTCCAAAGGTAAATGCTTTTCTTATTTCATCACATGGTGGAAGACTTCTTGGAAGTTTTAGTGGATTATTTTTCTGTGGTTGGTGATTCATTTGACAATTGGTTAGAGAATCTTGACTAAGTCCTAGCCCATTATGAAGAAATAAAATTGGTACTCAATTGGGAGAAATGCCACTTCCTAGTTGAGGAAGGCATAGTGTTGGGCCACAAGGTCTCCAAGAAGGTATTGAAGTTGATCAAGTCAAAATTGAGGTGATCTCAAAACTGCCATATCCAACCACCGGTAAAGGAGTCCGAAGTTTCTTAGGCCATGCAGGTTTCTGCTGGAGATTCATTAAGGACTTCTCAAAGATAATCAAATCATTGTGCAAATTATTGGAAAAAGATGTTAAGTTTAATTTTGATGATTCATGCTTGAAGGTCTTTGAAGAGCTTTAAAGGAGGTTGACTACCGCACCGGTGATAGTGAGCCCTAGATGAGACTTTCCCTTTAAATTTATGTGATACTAGTGATGTAGCATTGGGAGTCGTGCTATACCAAAGAGTTGAAAAGATGTTTCATATAATCTAATATGCTAGCAAGACAATGAATGGGGCTTCACTCAACTATACGATGACAGAGAAAGAATTGTTTGTCGTGGTTTATGCCTTTGAGAAATTTAGATCTTACTTGGTGGGGTCTAAGGCCATTGTTCACAACGACCACTCCGCTATCTGTTATCTGATGAAAAAGAAATATTTAAAGGAAAGATTGATCCGATAGGTGTTGTTATTGCAAGAGTTTGATCTTGAAGTGAAGGACTAAAAGGGGACCGAAAATAAAATGGCAGACCACTTGTAGGATGAACGGAGACCAAAAGAAGCAATTGGTGTTGATGACACATTCCCTGATGAAAGAATTTTTGTCGTATCTTAGGAATCAATTCCATGGTAAGCGGAATTTTCTAACTATGTGGCATCTGGAAAAGTCCCAGAGGATTTCACCTATAACCAAAAAAAAGAAGTTGGCTAAGGATGCACAACAGTACTATTGGGATTAGCTGTTTCTCTTTCGAATTTGTGTTGATGGAGTAATAAAGAGGTGTGCAGCTTAATTCGAACAAGTTGAAATTCTTGATGGATGTCATTCTTCTCCCTATGGAAGACATCATGGTGGTAGGAGGACGGGGTCTAAAGTTATTGAATGTGGCTTCTTTTGGCATTCTCTATACAAAGATGCTGACTCATTTGCAAAGAACTGTGACCAATGTCAAAGGATGGGAGGAATATCAAGAAAGCATGAAATGCCTCAAAATCACATTGTTGAGGTTGTACTCTTTGATGTTTGGGGAAAAGACTCCATGGTCCGACACTATTCCATTGTCCAACAATGAAGCTAGAAGTGTCACCACTTTTCTGAAAAAGAACAGTTTTACAAGGTTTGGGGCCCTCGAGCTATCATAATTGATGACGACTCTCAGTTTTGCAATCAGGCTTTTGTGTAAGTATCATCCTCAATAAGTGGTCAAGTGGAAGTGTCGAATCGTGAGTGCAAACAAATCTTGGCTAGTTGGTGAATATGAATCGAATGGTTTGGGCATGAAAGTTGGATGATACCTTATTGGCATATAGGATGGCTTACAAGTCTCCTATTGGTATGTCTCCCTACCAAGTGGTGTGTGGAAAGGCTTGTTATCTTCCTATTGAATTGGAGCAGAAGGCATTGTTGGCGTTGAAGAAGTTGAATATGAAGTGGGATGATGCTTCCAAGGCACGGGTTAAGAAAATGCGTAAAATTGATTTGATCCACTTTCATGAGTATGAAAGTGCTTTGATCTACAAGGAGAAGATGAAGAACTTCCATGATAAGCGAATTTGGAGTAGGGACTTTCAGTATGGTGATCTTGTTTTTTTATTCAATTCTTATCTCCAATTATTTCTTGGTAAGTTGAGGTCAAAGTGGGGAGGTCCTTTCAAGGTGGTGAATGTGACTCCTTAAGGAGCAATTTATTTGGAAGACTTTAGTGGAGAGGTGTTTAGGGTCAATGGCCAACGATGCAAGCACTGCTTGCAAACCATGGAAAGAAACAAGGTGGTAGCCTTCATGGTCTTGTCGGATCCTTGATGTGAAATGGGGCGTCATGCCACGACATTAACTAAGGCTCTTCTTGAGAGGAAACCTAAGGTTTTAGCTAATATGTTTTTGTTTTTATAGGTGCGAAGTTGTTGAAGGTGTTAGAGTGAAAGAGTGTAGAATTCTGGAAAATGTAGGTGGTGCGGCCGCCCTTCAACGGGTCAGTCGCCCTTTTATCAACCTGAGGAAAGACCCCTTAGAAAGTCTAAGGAAAGAGAGAAAAGTACTCCATCACAATATTGTGCGGCAGCAGTAAGCCAAGAACATGCAGCCGCCGGATTTTCATGGATAAAAAATTTGGCTTAGTGTCCAGATGACATCTCTCTCGACTTTTTAGGGCGGCCCATAGAGAAGGGGACATATTCCAACAAAGGAGGCTTCATGTCCAATGGGCGGATGCCATATTCTTGGGAGTCAAAAATTTGGCTAAATATTGGAATTGCACTTCTCTAAATTTTTTAGGCGGTCCACAAAGTATGTCGCCCTAGATAAGTGTTCAAACTCTTAATTTATGCAATTGTTCAGCCACATGATCTGTGTGTGGCCGCTCTTTGATGAAAGGAAAGAACTCCAGAGTTCTATGATATGGTGGTCGCCTTTCCAAATGGCAGGCTAACCCTTTGCCCATGATCCAACCCGATGAGTGGAGTATAAAAAGAACTTCTAGGTCAACATTGACTTCTTTCTTCTCCCTCACAAATCCCCCGATCGATAACGGCTCTTTCTCCAAATTCTGTTCATTAGAATAATCCCATCTCAAATTCACTCACATTCTCACCCTCCTAGCACATCAATCCACTTGGTAAGTACTTTAATTCTTGTATTTACTTTTCTATCTTAGAACCTAAATATGGGAGTAGGATTAGTTTCAAAACGACCAAAAATATGCTTTAATTTTAAGTTGGGGAAGGGTTTACGTAAGAAATCTTGATCTTGCCCCATTGGTAAATTGAGAGTATTTGACCAAGTGAGAGAATGAGTTGTGTGTTTAAGTTGATGACTGACATTCCATGTGTACATTGTTGAATTTTAAATTTAGGAAACTGTGTAGAAGGGACCCTTGCTGGCGTTAAAAGGTGACCTGCCCTTTATTGTGCGGTTGCCTTCTCTTGTCTAGGTGTGATGTGAATAATCATTCTTCATGATCATGCGGCCTCTGCTTCTTCAAATTTGAACTCATTGTTTAAGTGAGACGGGGGCCGCATGTCTGATGTGCGGCCGCCCTTGTCTCACACAAAAGATTATCTGAGGAAAAAGTGTTCATAAGATCATGTGGCTGCCTCTCGGTTGTGCGTTTTTCCTTTTTGAAATGGTCAAAAAAATTTCTAAGGATGAAAAGCAGCACTCTGTGGATTATTTTGGGTGGTCCAGAAAGGTGGTCGCCCAATTTAGAAGCAAAAGAGTATGTGCAGCTACACGTCTGAAGTGCGGCCGCCCTTTTATAAATTAATACACTTTTTGAAGTTTTAAGGGTGGTACGCAGAGTTGGTTTCCCTATTTGTTCAATCTGTAAAGCTAAATGATTTGGCGACCGTCTGCCTCTAGCGCGGCCGCCCCTCTGAAATTTTCTGAAATTTTTTCTAAGTGTTTGAGAATTTGTGCGGCCGCCCATCTAAGTGTGGCCCGCTATTTTCCTATCCTCTTAATCATGTTCTAGGATTTTAAAGTTATTCAAAACCTATCTATTTATGCCACTTCTAACATGATTCTACATTACTTTAATAGATTTAAATGGTGAGATCAAGAACCACCAATACACAAGGAAGAGTAAGAGGTACAACTAAAAACCCTTCCAATCTAAGAAGGAGAGCTGGTATACCTTTTTCTAAGAGAGGAAAGAAGACTGCATGAAGGAGTAGAGATGAAGCACAGGCCTCCTCTAGCTCACCAGAAGATGACATGCCATTGGCTCAACGAACAAGAGGAGCTGAGAGGAGGGCCAAGAAGAAACATGAGGTCCCCCACAAGACATTGAGGGATGTGCCCTCAAATGAAGAATTAACTCCTGAACTTGAGCCCGAACCTCAACCCATCCCTACTTCCTCATGTCCCTCATAATCTGAGGAAGAAGGGTCTCGCTTTAATGGTAAGAATGACAATGAGGTTGAGTAGAGAGATAAACAAACTGAAGAATAAGAAGAAATGACTCAAGAAGAAAAGAAAAAGCTGCTGGTATAAGGAGTACATCAGGTGGTTGACAAAGAGGTCCAACATACCGAAACGAGCCATTGGCACCAACTATTTAGAGCCCCGACTACATAAGGTATTTGCTCCTGTGCCTAAAATTGCCAATGAGACTTTGATGAGAGAGTTCTAAGCCAACATGGGAAAATGCAATTGGGAGAATAAGAGGTGCTCTTGAGAGAAAAGAATGTGAGTTATGATCCCAAGGACTTGAATGCCTTCCTGAAATTTAAGAATTTCACTCCTAAATTCTATTGGGACAAGTCACAACAAGATGAAACAACACTCAAGCCTTAACTATCCACCGTTTATGAGATATCCTTCTCCCCCTTAGATGAAAAATAGGTTGCCCATTATGAGACCCACTTTGAACTCTGAAGCTGAAGTATGGTAAAGTGTGGTATTCTCGAGGTTGATTCCATCCAAAAATAACAACAAGTGCACTATGGATAGAGTTGTGTTGATTTTTTCCATCATGCTTGGAGAGAGGGTCAATGTGGGTGTTGTGATGGCAGTAATAATTTTGACTGAGTACTTCCAAATTTTGAAGGTGCCTGAGTATTTAACTAACAGAAGGGTAAAGTAAATAGCGAGATTCAGTTTGTATAATGTGCAAGGTCCAGAAAACCCAATGAGGCCCTCTGCACCTGTGCCAAAAGAAGGAGCTGGACCATCCATTATCACAACACCTGCTCCTACTGATATATCTTCCTCTTCTTCCATGCCACCTCATGAGGTTACTGACATGGCCATGTGGGTGAAAGCGGTTGATTTGAGTTGGCTAGCTTAAAGACTCTACTTGAGAAGGTACCTACTCTACCACCACTTCAGCCTACTATATTTTTTAATGAGATCACAAAGAAGAATGAGACAATGAAAGTGATGCTTGAGGAGATGAAGACTCAGTGGGAGACATTGAAAGGCTTGAACAAGAGGGTTGGTGACATTGAGAAAGATCAAGAGAACATCAAGAGGATCTTCCAGAGATTCCTTAAAACTGCAATGGTTACTGAAGTCCTTGAGGTTAGCAAGAACAAAAAGAGAAAGGAGAGCATAAAAGATAAGATGTCACCACCACCTCAACCACCACCTACTGAGGCAGAGGACTAGAGAATTTGGGAGGCTATGATGATTAGAATGATTTTTGATGATGTTGATTCCACTGATTTTCCATTAGGTGCTCACCCATTTGACAAGTTCCTGGAGGAGGTCCGGGTTGAGATGGCCAAGAGGCAATCTTTAGAGGAGCTTGTGAACATGAACATGGTAGATACATCTGTGCTAAAGTCTCCACTATTTGAGGTGGTTGGCAAAAGCAAGTAAGTTGTTGAGAAGTGATCAGGGAGTCCCTTCTTACCCCCATGTGCTTTATATGTTTCTTACTTAGCATTCGGGATGATGTTACAGCTATTAGTTGGGGGAGGGGTTCAAATTAATATGTGTTTTTTATGAGATGACAATGTTCTTAAACTTGACATCATGTATGAATTTGAATCAGTTTTGATGTATATAATGCATGTTTTTTTCTTATAGTAGCATACTATGTGGCTTATGTTCCAATTTTTTATTTTTGAGAATAAACTTTTGGTTTTCTTTGCTTGGTTTTTTCCAAAAGTAGTTTGTTGAACCAATTAATGTAAATAGTAGTGTTCAGAATGAAGATGCCTCTTTTAATGTGGTTTTATTGTCTTATGAGGTACCAATATGTCATTTGTGTCTTTATGGTGTGAGAAAAGTGGTGGAATGCTCATTTTGTATGTGAGTGCCCTATGTTGAGAGTAAGTTTTTATCTTGATATTAATGCACTTGCTTGTGTGATGTGAGGTTTGTTAGTGGTTTTGCATGTTTGAATTGAGGTCTAGAACTTATCCGCTTGTGTTCAAGGCAAAATGTGAGTTGTTAAAAAAAATGATTGAGAAAAATACAAAAAGAAGAATAAATGGAAATATCTATTCTACCATGCCATTTTAAATACCATTGGTAGTTAAGAAGAATAAGGTCCTTAAGCTTTCTTTGATGGGATGAAAACACAAAAAAGAAAGAAAAGAAAAGCACAAAAAGAAGAAAAGAAAAGCACAAAAAGAAGAAAAGAAATAAAAACGGGATTCAAGTCTAAAAAGGTCAAGGAGGTAGAAGAATAATGGAAATAAAAAGGTAAGTGTGTGGTAAAGAGGTTGGTTTTCACTCATATCCCAAATTATATCCTACATAACCCTAAGCCTTCATTACAAGCCTAATCAAGTCCTAGTCGATTCAATATTTGGTACTTCTCTATTAGTGGAGAGCCACAATAAGAGCAAGCACATGGTACTTTGACTCAACTCATGAACATTCTATGTTAGAGTGAGTACTTGATTGCTTAAAGTCCTTGTTAGAATTGGATGCTTTGAAAGAAGGACAATTTCTTTGTGGTGAGGAACGCAAGTGGAAAGTGGAGAGATAAGAACCTTAGCTTGAGATGAATTTCATGATCAAGTGAAGTGAGTTAATGAAACAAATCAATTCTAGAAGCTCTATGTCATCCTTTGATCATTGTGAAACTTGTGAAGTGGTTCATAAAGCACCTTGTCAAGTATGCATGAGTGTGAATGTATGTTGGTGCCAAATAAGGTCATAAATTTTGAAAAGTTGAAAAGTGGAACTTGGTTTCATTGTATGCTAGATTTGAAAGTGAGCCACTTAACTTTGAGTAGAGATTTGAGAATAAGCAAAGACTTAAATTCGGGGGAGTGTATGTGTGGGCAGTTTTCCTACACAATACTCACTTTTACATTTATTTTTGAGTCCAAAAGCAACTAATCAATAGAAAAATTGATGTGTTTATGCTTGGTCTTAGGTTTCTAAGGAATATTAGAGTGAATGAAGCCACAAGAAGCAAAAGAACTAAAGTTGGGTGAAGTTGCCAAAAAAGATGCAGAATTAGAGAAAGGGCGATGGCCTAATGGAGAGGTGACTGCACAATTCCTGAAGATGGAAGTCTACCAAGCAAGGAGATTTTCAAAGTGCCCCAGCCCAAATAATCATGCCCTAGAACAATCTCATAAAGATCTTCTCGGTCGGCTATTGGGTTTTCGCCCAATGACAACACTTTGAAGGCCGCCAAGATCTAATATTCTCCATAGTGTGGCGTTCCTAGGAAGATTCTATAGCATGATGGAAGTTGAAGAAGAAATTGAAGCCGAATAATCACCTTGGTCAGCCACATAATCTTGAGAAGTGCAGAAGAAGGCCCTAGCCCCTTCAAAGGCCAACCGCTCTTTTACCATCCTAGACTCAAGTTCTGAGGCAAAAAAATCACAAAGTCCTACTCACTACTGAAAGGGTAACTTGGGTGAATTTGTGGGGGTTTCAAGGAAGTGACCCAACTAACCAAATAGTGCTTAGTAATTAGCATTTCATTAAGGGTGCAATTATGGAAAGGTTACAATTCTAGTTCGTTAAGTCATTAGAAACAAACTTTTTACAATACTCACAATTACAATTTGTAGTAAAAAATTAATTTTCTATTTAGGAATACTCAAACAACTACCATAGAAATAGAACATACTTGAACTACTTAGATTTTACTTCGCTAGCTCTTTGTGAATCGACCCTGACTCTTTCGGGTACTTTATTTCAACGATCGCCCCTCACTTCTTAGAAGTGTAGGCTTGAGCATGTCATACACGCATGTACCGCCCATACCACCTCGACGTCACTGATTATAGCTTGTTACTCCGACTATAGAGGGTAATAACTCCACTACGAAGGAGTGTGGGCGAATGGAGGTGAATGAGATGTTGGAAGGTAAAGGGAATATTTTCTTCAACAAAAAATTACCCTCTACTTGGGGCCCCATCTGTTTCAACCAGATTTTGTAGGTACGAAAAAAATTCTTCTATGATTTGTTCCATCTGCAAGTGAAATTCATTGGTAAAAGGATACATGCAGATAAATGAATAACCAGTTTTATGGTCAATTAAGCGAGCAGCATTAGAAGGACTATGATCGACTAGGTCATTGACCCATTTGCAGTCGGTTATGACTCGAGGGATGCAGTCCACGTTGAAAATGGAAGGAATGAGAGTGATGTCTTTGCCTCATGAGAATCGAGGATCAAAATCCATACATCAAGACCACTTTCTGGGCATGAACTTGGAGGCCACTCATGTTTTTGTAATCATAAGGGTTTACAACTTTTTCTTCTTTGATTTCTTCGACGGATTGACAAGGACTTTACCATTGCTTGTTTTTTCAAAAAAAAAATTATGGAGGAAGACTTTCAGCCTCCACCTCTTTGAAATTAACTGATTGGGATTTGGAGGAAAAAGATCCCAAATTAATTGATGGAGAGTGAAATATTTTGAGAATCATTGCTCTGGGGAGCCACTGAAGCAAGAAAACAAATAGAAAAAGGATGAAAGAAACTTAGGGATTGCAAGAATTTCAAAAAATTTGAGGGAGTTTGTAAAAACGAATCAAAAGATTATGTTTATTAACAGTACTTACAGGTGATAAAATCGTGATTACCACGATCAGTGCTTCGCAGGCAAATGGCAGGGGATCGTCCACGTCCTTAAAATAGAAGGAGAAAAGACATAAGACTTTCCCATATCAAGATATATAGTGACGACAAACCTTTTCCACTTCTCAGCTAACTCCAGAGATCCAGCTAGAAAGTGCAGAGGCTATCGGTATCGGATAAAATTTATATATTGCCTCAGAATACGATACGTGGCACTTAAAGCTAATAACATGGATCTCGAAGACATGAGATTACTAATGCTGAAACGAAGAATAGCACTTCCGGCTATAGCTTGTCCAGAAATGAAGACGGAACGTCAGGTTTCGGCCATTACAAATATTTATTTACATGATCATGAGTTCGACCATTACGCTTGGTATAATAATTGCAATATCTTTTATGCACGTATGTAAATCTTTTATTCACTATAGAAACCCCTCTTCCCCTCATATAGAAGGGCATTAGAAAATAGTTTTACTCATGTGTTACTCAAAGCAATAAAATATTTCTCTCTCTCTCTTTTACTTTTGTCTATTGTATTACGACTATTCTACAAGTCTCATTACCAGAAACGACAAATTCTAGACACGCAGATAAGTTGTTCTACTTGTTTACTTATTACTCTAGCTTTACTATTATTTCATTGTTGTTTTGATATTGTCTTAATACAATTATATTTCTTGTGACAAATAATATAAATTTAATTGTTTAATCTATTAGGTCAATTTTTAGGCTAAACACTTTTCTTGTTGTAAAAGAAAACAAAAGAAAATCTCATGTACAACCTGAAACAAACTACATATTGTTTTTACAAAAGGGTTGCTCAAAGGATTGGTCATCTAATGTGATTTTTAAAACTTATAGGAGTATTTAGTTGGGAGAAGGAGGAACCGCTCGCGTAGGGTTATTCGTTACTTTTTTATATGTATAAGTCCTATCACAACCAAACAAAGAAAAAAAAGAAAACAACAATAACAATAAGAACAAACCCAGCAAATCCCGCCTGGTGGAGTATGAGGCGTGAGATGTACGCAGACCTTTCTCCTACCTTGTGAGAGACAGAGAGGTTATTTTCGGAAGATCCTCGGCTAAGTATAAGTCCTGTCACAATTAATGGAAAATTTCTTGTCACTTTTCAAAGAATAACCAATATTTTGGTGAACTGTCATTCAGAACTGAAAAAAGAAAATTATTTTAGACTGGTAACTTAATATTATTAATAGGAAAAAAATAATGTATAAACTTAGTAGAACATACATGTTTGTAATTTCTTTAGGCTTAACGCAACATATGATAACTGTTAAACCTATTGTACGCAATGTTATTTTAGACTTTGAACTCTTCACTTGATTAATCATTAAAGGAATACATAAATAATACATCATACACACTGGGATAGCTAAAAGAATAGAAGTCCTAACTGGACTAGAGATAGGAGTCTTTAGGGAACAAGATAGTGATACTCTAACACTCCTCTTGCAAACTAAAGTGGAAGTTGCACCTTGAGTTTGTCTGCAACAAAATGGAAATAAGCCAAGGCAAGTGGTTTTGGTAAGAACATTAGTTAGTTGATCTTTGGTAGAAATGAAGTGAACTTGGAGATGCCCTCATGAAACTTTATCTCTCACGAAGTGGAAATCACATCTCTCACAAAGTGGAAATCACAGTGTTGGTAGTTGGCGTAAGGGAAAGCCATGTTCAAATAATATGGATTGCACCCAGGTGAGTCCAGTAGTTTCATTTGCCAAGGCTTTGTACCCTGATGTATTGGGTGAAAATTATCGCCTTCGGTCAACACCTCGAGATGGTAGATCGAAGGGAAAACGAGCTGATGCTCCGAAGAGAAGTAATCGATCTCGTGATTGAGTCACCGAAGTCAAGTTCCAATAGCGTGACCGAAGACAAGTTAGACTTCGGGCTTTGGTGACACGCCCTCCTACCCGAACAGTAAGGTCAGACAACCGAAGCCTTGAGACAAGGCTTCGGTTACCACCTCGGTTCCAGCGGCTTTGCAGCCCACTACTTTGCCCCACTAACTTCTCCATATTGCTGCTCAGATCGTGGGGAATGCACTTGCTGATGGTGGAGAACGTTGGAAAAAATAGTAGTTCATTTTGTATTATAGGCATCCAGAAATTTGTAGTGAAACGCTGCCAAAATTTGTAATCACATTCGTATATTGCAATACAGTTATTTTCTCGCTTTCACGTCTTTTTCACTTGTTATTTCAACTTTGATACGAAGAATTCCTTGTATCCGAATCCAAATTCGATTTGTACACCTAAACTGATTTAGGCCCATACAAATTGGCGCCGTCTGTGGGGATATAAGCAGTAACGCTTTGTTCCAAAGTTCCGCATTCATTTTTTTCCAAAGTTTGTGATTCCACGTTATGGCTGATAACAGTAACAGTGGTAACAATAATGATCGGGTTGACGTTCCGTTGAACCAACGGCCTATCGCCCCGATGACAACTGAAGAATTCCAGATGTATGTTGTCACCACACTAAGAGCTCTCCAAAGTAAACAGGACGAGCAGGTGAGCATTAATGCCGAGTTCCGCGCCTCGTTAGAGGCGAGGAATAACACTACCCCAAGCAGCACCCAGCCTTTGGCTCTTGGTGGAGGCATCCCGCTCTTCGTTCCTCCGGGCGCGATAACAGGAGGACCTCACCAACTGCCACACCACAATCCAACTGCCACACCACATTTCGGGACGGTTCCCACCGTGGCGGAAACAACGTCCTCGGTTGACGTTGAAAGGATGAGTAGAGAAATCGAAGCCCGCATCGAGGTGCGCGTGGAAAAGTGCCTCGAAGGCATGCCAGGGATAATGAAGGAGGAAGACGATCTCGACATCGATCAATATAGGGAGCAGCCCTATAAGCCCGAAGCGGCTCCAGCCCCAACTCCCCCGGGCTTCAAACTTATATTCCTGAAGAAATATTATGGGACGACCGATCCCAAGGAGCACATAAGGGAATATATGGCCATGGTAAAGAGCAACGACTTAACGGCTACGCAGCTCGAGTCGATGTTCTTAAAGAAGTTTGGCCAGTCGTTAGAGAAGGGGGCTCTTCGGTGGTATTTGTGCTTGCCGGCAGGGTCGATTTCTTCATTTAAGGAAATGTCCATCGCCTTTGTCAAGGCACACACCGGGGCGCAAAAGATCCTCCAGAGGAAGGAGGATATATGTGAGGTGAAGCAGAGGCCCGGTGAACCACTTAAAGAATTTCTGGAGCGATTCCACGCTGAGCGCATGGAATTGCCCCGGATGGATGATACCTTGGCCATCATGGCATTTGAAAAGGGTATCAATAGTCGCAATTCTGGCGCTGCCGCTGAATTGCGTAAAGAGTTGCAACAATATCAGGTCCTGACGTGGGCGGATCTGCATAGACGCACTTACTCCAAAATCAGACTGGAGGAAGCTGAGTTCAAGAACCGAGGTTATCAACAACATAACCGAGGTGAATCTTCAAATCGCGCCGAGGCGCCACGAAGTAACTCGAAGGGAAGGTATGAGCCTTACACTTCAACGAGGCAGCATGTTAGCTAGAGGTTGGGGAACACCCTCGGTAATTCATGCCCAGCCTCTCACATAAGCCAAAGGCTCGGGGGGAAGGTTCAACCCAACGTGAACCAAAGAAACCCCTCAAGCTCCGCTTCGGCCCCAAAAAAGGATCTGCCCCGTATCCAAGATTACAGTTTCAACATATCGACCTCAGAGCTGGTCAATGTAGTCAAGGGGACTGCCGGGGTGAGGGTTCCCAAGGATATGAGGACCCCGGCAGACAAAAGAGATCATAATCTGCACTGCGAATTTCATGCGGATTACGGCCACAGAACCGAGGATTGCAAAGCTTTGCGCCTGGAAGTAGCTCACTTGCTGAAGAAGGGAGTTTTGGCTGAGTTCCTTACTGACAAGGGGAAAGACAATTTCTCCAAGAACCGAGGTGATGGGCAACCACCTCGGGCTCCACCCCCGGAGAGAGTTGTGAATGTCATTACCGGGGGATCAGAGGTGAACGACGTAAACTTCGCCGCGGCCAAGAAATTTGCTAAGCTCTCCATCACCATGGAGAAGAGGACCCGAGTTGGAGGCTCGGGCAAAGACATTGTGTTTGACGAAGATGACTGTGATGGGATGATGTTTCCCCATCACGACGCCCTAGTCATCATGTTAAGAATCAACGACTCTGACATCAAAAGAGTCTTGATCGACCCCGGTAGCTCAGTAAATATCATCAGCTACGGGGCCGTTAAGAAAATGTGGCTAAAAGGGGAAGTCGTTCCCAAATCGACAGTGTTAGCTGGCTTCAACAACTCCACGGAGAAGACGTTGGGTGAAATCACACTCAAAACATTCGCACACTGTTCCAAGTCATGCCCGAGGATCTAGCCTACAATGTGATCCTCGAAAGGCCATGGATCCACTCCATGGAAGCTGTGCCCTCCACCTTGCATCAAGTGATCAAATTCCCAACGCCTTGGGGAGTTCGATCAATCAAAGGGGAACAACGAGTAGCAAGGGAGTGCTACTCAATCGCACTGAAGAGGTGGGTCGCCCCGAGCGGGCCAAAGAAATAGCAGCCAACGCAACCGGGGTCGAGCGAGGCGAACCTCCAAAGTGAAATTGAAAAGATCCCGGCATGCGTTCAAGAGCCTCGGAAGCAAAAAGCCAAGGACTCCACCATTGAAGAACTGGACTCTTTCACTCTATTGAAAGATTTTCCAGAGAGAAAAGTGTACATCGGCTCGGAGTTGGACCCGGAGTCGAAAAAGGCAATTATAGAAGTTTTGAAGTCCAACCATGACTGTTTTGCTTGGTCCCATTCAGACATGATGGGTATCGATCTGGAGATCATGACCCACAAACTGAATGTGGACCCAAAATTCACCCCGGTAAAGCAGAAGAAACGGCCTCATGCCCGGGTCAAAAAGAAGGCGATCGAGGATGAAACAACCAAGCTACAAGAAAATGGTTTCATAAGGGAGGTGAAATATCCCGAATGGCTAGCCAATGTTGTGGTCGTACCGAAGAAGAATGGCAAGTGGAGAATGTGTGTAGACTACACCGACTTGAACAAAGCTTGCCCCAAAGATTCTTATCCACTGCCACAAATTGACAGGTTGATAGACTCCACGGCTGGACACAAACTATTAACTTTCTTGGATGCATATTCGGGCTATAATCAGATCCTCATGCACCCGAAGGACGAAGAAAAAACCTCGTTCATCACTGACCGAGGTACCTTCTGTTACAAAGTGATGCCCTTCGGGTTGAAGAACGCCGGGGCGACCTACCAAAGGCTGGTATGTCGCATGTTTAAAGAATATATTGGAAAGTCTATGGAGGTCTACATAGACGATATGTTTATCAAATCGATCCGAATGGAGGATCATTTGAATCATCTGAGGGAGGCCTTTGCCGTGTTGAGACAATATGGCATGAAGTTGAATCCCGAGAAGTGCGCCTTCGGCGTTGGATCAAGCAAATTCTTGGGTTTTATTGTCTCTGAACGAGGAATCGAAGCCAACCCAGACAAAATCAGAGCTATTGAGGAAATCCCCGAGGAGCTAACCGGGGTTAAGGAAGTTCAACGCTTGACTGGCCGAGTCGCTGCCTTGAGTCGTTTCATCTCAAGGTCTTCGGAGCGATGCCACAAGTTCTTCTCCGTTTTGAGAAAAAACAACCACTTCGAGTGGACAATGGAGTGCAAACAAGTGTTGAAAGACTTGAAACAATACTTGGCTAACGCACCGTTGCTTGCCAAGCCAAAAGAAGGTGAAACATTGCTGGTATATCTAGCAGTGTCCGAGGTGTCAGTCAGTGCTGTGTTGGTTCGGGAGGAAGATGGAAAACAGCAGCCCATCTATTATGTGAGCAAGACACTCCTCGATGCTGAAACCAGGTACCCACACTTGGAAAAATTAGCGGTTGCTTTGCTAATTAATGCACGGAAACTACGGCCCTATTTTCAATGTCACCCAATAGCAGTAGTTTCCACCTTCCCCTTGAGAAATATATTGCACAAACAAGAGTTGTCGGGGAGATTATCCAAATGGGCGGTAGAGCTAAGTGAGTATGACATTACTTATCAACCTCGGACTGCCATTAAGTCCCAAGTCTTGGCAGACTTCATGGCTGATTTTAGCATCGGAATTTTGCCCGAGGCGGAAAAGGAAAACTCCATGGCGAAAGGATCCCCTTCGGGACTGTGGGTACTATACACCGATGGGGCAACAAACTCAAAAGGTTCGGGGTTAGGCATTGTATTGAGAGCACCCACCGGGGAAAAGGTCAGGCATTCGGTTCGGTTCAAAAAGGTGACCAACAATGAAGCGGAATATGAGGCAGCTTTAGCAGGTTTAGAGCTGGCTAAAGAAATTGGGGTTGAAAGAATCGAACTGAGATGTGATTCACAATTGGTAGTCAACCAGATCCTCGGTGATTATACGGCTCGGGAGCCCCGAATGCAGCTATACTTGGATCGAGCACAAAGAATCTTAGCACAGTTCCAAGAATGGAAAATTAAACAGGTGCCTCGGGAGGAGAATACCGAGGCTGACGCCTTGGCGAATCTTGGTTCGGCGATCGACGAAACCCACTCGGGGACTCACTCAGTGGTTCGGTTGCTATCAGCACAAATGAGAGAGATGAAATTGCAAGTTAACTCAGTGGACAACCATTGGGATTGGCGAAGTAAGTTCATCTCATACTTCGACTCGGGGACTGTCCCCAAAGATAAAAAAGAAGCAAGGAAGTTGAGGACTCAAGCAGCCTCGTATCACTTGATCGAGGGCAACTTGTACAAAAGGTTGTATTGCGGCCCGATGGCCAAGTGCTTGGGTCCCGAGGAAGCAAGATACGTGATGGCCGAAGTGCACGAAGGCGAATGCGGCACCCACTCGGGGGGAAAGTCCTTAGTGCGTAAGTTGTTAAGAGCTGGGTATTATTGGCCCACAATCAGTGCCGATGTGAAGGCCTTCGTGCAAAAATGTGATAAGTGCCTACGCCATGGGCGGATGATCCACCAACAGGCCGAGCCTCTACATTCGGTGGTATCACCATGGCCCTTCATGAAATGGGGAATGGATGTCGTGGGACCACTACCCAAAGGAAAAGGTGGTGTTCGTTTCATCATGGTATTGACCGATTACTTCACAAAATGGGTGGAAGCGGCGGCTCTCACCGAGGTAAAGCAAAAGCAATTAATCGACTTCATCAAAAAGAATATCATCTACAGGTTCGGCGTCCCAAGAGAAATTTCCTGTGATAACGGTAAACAATTCATGGGGGCGACCATCACTGATTTTTTCAAGCAATGGGGAATCAAAAGAATTGCCTCGACTCCTTATCACCCAAGTGTCAACGGCCAAGCCGAGTCTTCGAACAGGATCATAATTGAAAATTTGAAGAAAAGACTCGACGAGAAGAAAGGCCCTTGGCCCGAGGAGTTGCCCGGGGTACTATGGGCCATGCGAACAACGGAGAAAAACAGCACCGGGGAGACTCCCTTTTCACTAGCCTATGGCATGGATTCTCTCATCCCCGTAGAGGTGGGCGAACCAAGCCTTCGGTACGCTCATACTGCCGAAGACGCCAACCAAGAGGCAATGCGCATAGAGTTGGATCTACTCGAGGAGAAAAGAGAGTTAGCCTTGGTTCGGTTAGTTGCCCAAGAGAGGCAGATCGAGGCATACCTCAACAGAAAAGCCAAGCTTAGGGATTTCAGGGTTGGAGATTATGTGCTGCAAACTGCGAATCAATCTACAAAGGAAGAGAACGGAGGAAAGCTCATTGCAAATTGGGAAGGACCTTATAGAGTCAAGGCAATAGTTGGAAAAGGCTCTTATCAAATTGAGTCTCTTCAAGGAGAACCCGAACCTCTGAATTGGAACATCTCCAATCTGAAGCGATATTACTTCTAACCGAGGTAAATACCTTTCAATTTTTTTTTCTCTCAATTAAACAGCCCCGAGTCGAACGACGCTCCCATGGCATTGATAGAAAATGTACTAACTTACTCCTCGTTCCATATTTTTGCTTGACCTCTTCAGGAAGCGAACCGAACCGTTTCGAGTGCTCGGATCTTCATGAAGATTCAAAACCGAACACTGGGGGGAATGAGAAGGGTTGATAACGGGGTCGACATCGAGCCTCCCAACCGAAGCCTATCTATCCGACAACCGGGGACTTATGCCCGAGGACTAGATTTAGTACATTGTAAATTAGCCCGATAGTGGCACGTTATCAATTTGTTTTTATTGAAAATTGGCTTTTTCACCCAAGGTCCACTTTGACCTGGCCTTGTGTAAATAGCCTTATTCTGGCTTGTCGATATCAATAAAATGACTTTGGTTTCATTCATTTTATCTATGTAAATATTGCACTCCGAAGCTGCACAATGCACCGACTCGAGGGCGAGACGTCGTCCTAAGTTTGCATCATCTAAATTCATTTTAAATCTTGCAAGACATGCATTTTTAAGCAGAGTGTTCGGCATTTGTGAAGGCCAACATTCAAAACATAAATGCGAATGATCAATTTCCACTAATAGGCCCGAAGGCTGAAAAACATTTGCATTAAAAAAAAGGACCCGAAGGTCCATAGCTATGTATATACAAAAGCCCGAAGGCTAATATCCAAAAAGGCACGAAGGCCCAAAAACAAAGGAAAAACATCAGTGTTTGCAAAATACAAATGCTACGCCCCATCGGCATCTCCACTGCCCTCTTCGGCGCTATCGCCTGCATCATCATCTGAGCCTTCGCTCGAAGGGAGTTCATCCACAATCCTTTGAGCCTCGGCAGCAGCTTCCCTTGCCTTGGCAATCTAGTCCTCAAGCACGATCTGCCCGGCCTGAACTTGTTAAAGTGCGCTAAACCTGGTTTTGACAACGGCCCATGTTTCTTCAAACTTTGCCCTTGTTGCCCTAACCTCGGCTCGCTCATTAAGGTATGCGATTTTGCCTTCGAGCTTGGATACTTTGCCCCGAAGGGCTAGCACTTCATCCACTTGGCTTTGCAGCTCAACGAGTTTGGCGTTATACTCCCCAAGCTTGCTACGATATTCCTCGCCTGCTTCAAGCACTTCGGTCTTGACCCTGAAAGGTTCGGCCTCAAGGCGGGCATTTTCAAGGCTCAACCTCGAGCGCTCAGCAGTAAACTCATTTGTCACAGCTTGGACACGAGCCTCGGCAGACTCCACAGCCACACGAAGATCAGCCTCAGCTTTCGCCGAGGCTTCATTAGCGCGTTCCAGCTCGTTGTTCAGGATTGCAAAGCGAGACTCGAGCTCGGTGACTTGCCCTTTAAGAATTTTCTTCTGTTCATCCCAAGCGGCAGCAGCTGCTTGGATCTCTTTAGCTCGGTCACGCTCAAGATGAACGGCTTGTAGCGCAAGAACCAAACTCTGCGTTCGAAACACAAGTGTCAGTACCCGGAGAACGGTGAGGTAAATTATGCAGAAAGAACACTAGGACTTACCCGAAGAGTAGAAGCGGTGGAGACGCCCATCAAACTCATTGGGCTGAGATTCCGAAGGGCATGAGCCTCGGCAGGGCCAAGGAGACCATCGAGAGCCACAATATCCTCTTTCGAGGCGTCCAGCAAGTTTGCGTCGAGATATATCTCCAAGGCCCGGGGCTCAGAGCTGGCAGGCTTCGGCGAAGCTCTAGAGGCCTTAACCATATTCTTGATCAAGCCTTCACCCACTTTGGCTTTGCCCTTTCGCTTCGCAGCCTCTCGATCAGGCTCGTCTACATCTATCACTTCGGTAGTCCTACCAACCTCGGGTCTTGGCTCTAAGATCGCCACCGAAGCTGGCCCCGACCCAATCTCAGGGGCAGCAGGGGCCACCTCTTCATCGCTGGGCTCGTCGATAAGGCCCCGGCGCTTCACAACTGTCGCCTCGGCGGCAGGAGCAGCCACTTCCTCGACCCGAGGCCCTTTCGCTTTGGTTGCACGCTTTGGTGCCCCCCTTTTCCTCTTCAAGCATGGGGAAGGAAAGGAAGCAGTTCGTTTAAAATAAGAAAAGGAGACGCATGAAAATCGACCTAAGAAAATTTCATCACCTTGTGAGGTCCCTTGGCTCGAGGAACCTTTAGCTTTCTTTTCCTCAATCAGCCGCTTCGCCAAATCCGCCATCTTGGCAACACCCTCGGTGACATCCGTCACCAACCTCTCCCTCTTCTTTGCCTTTTTGCTTCCCTTCTCCTCTTCTCCACCTTCGACTTCCGCCTCGGCTTCTTCTTCCTCATCGGCCTCTCTCATGGCCTTGCTGGGAAGACCTGTGTAAGCAAAATAGAAAGGTCAAAATCAAACAGCTCAAGGCGAATCTAAGAATTCGAAGTATTCAGCAACCCACCGTGCCTCTTGCACACCCATCGGTTCTCCTCCAAAGCGGCCAGTACCATCCACTGCCGTTCGGGGCGCTTCTTCACTTGCATGACTTTGGTAACCCACCCGAGCAAGTTCTTCGGTGGGTTAACTGGAACTTTCTCGGCTGCAAGCCAAAAATGGAAGGGTTAACAATTAAAACAATCCAAAACCGAAGGAAAAATAGAAGCAAATATTTACGTTGAGCGTTCCATGCTTCGGGAAAGCCAGGTTCGGCTGACAACAGCCTCGTGGGGATGAGCACGTACCGATCGTTCCAGCCTCGGTCCCCATGATCCTCACTCTTACTCAGAATTGCGTAAGAGCCCCGAGGGAGAAGAGCGACCACCCAGGCCTTATGGAAGTAGGGATAGTAAAGAGAAATCAAGTGCTGGAAGGAGAAAGGCAGCCCAGCTATATCGCTCAAATACTCGAGGGCCTAGACGACCCTCCAAACCCCAGGCCCAAGTTGTGCTAAACAGAGGTTGTAAGATCTGCAAAATACATCGATGATAGGATGTACTGGCAAGTTGAACCCTATGGTGAAGGGGTAGGTGAAAACCGAAGAGTATCCTTCGACATGCGTGGACACAGCAGAACCAGGCGCCGGGATCCTGATCTCCACCTCGGGACGCCAACGGCAATCGGCCCGAACAGCCTCAATTCTCTCCTCGGTAATGATGCTCGGGGTGACGTGAACGGGAATATTCCTTTTCTTCCCCTTTTGGGCATCTGATTGAGCGTGAACCTTTAAATCTTTGTTATTGTTGAAACTAGAAGGAATCACCAATCGAGGGTCAATCTCGACCTCGAGAGGAATTTTCCTCTTCGATTTCTTTGACGGCCCAGCCTCGGTCTCGCCTCTGGGATCGCTTGTCCCACTCACCTCGGCGACGCCTACCGAGCTGCCCTCCTCTTTGGTACTGGTGACGTCATCACCTCCATCGTCACCTTCATCCCCCTCGCGATCGTCATCGCCTATGCCATGCTCCACATGTAAGCTCACTTCAGCCAGATCACGGCTAACCCTCTCCTTCCGCCTCTTGGGAGCAGGAGCAGCAGACGTGGCTTCACCGCCACCACCTGCTTCAACCACCTGCAATGGTGGCACATAAATTATAGCCTCGTCATTCATGGCCATAGCAGCGAAACGCTCTGCCCTCTCGCCGGAGTCGCTTGAGCCATGACCAGAATTGGTAGCGGAGACAGTAGCAGACATGATGGTAAATGAAGAGAAGAAACGTTTGAGATTGAGAGATTAAATGCAAAAGGAATTGATTCAATGGCGCTGTGAAATTTTTCTTTGATCGAAAGTTTCAAGTGAAGAGAGGGAAGGCAAAGTGATGTATTTATAGGGGTGACACACGTGAAAGTTGGAGAACTAATGATGACTGTAACGTTGGAGAAAACAAAAAGATGGCGTGACCATTCGGAGACCTATCAAAAGCCGCCACGTAATGTGGAACGGCGACCCGATAGATGTGCGTCTTTTAAAATTCGTGGATAGGCATTTGCCACGTCGACTTCCCGCTTAAATTCATTCCACTCCTCGGCGACTTCGACGTCTACCGAGGAGTTGGGGGACTATCTGTATTGGGTGAAAATTGTCGCCCTCGGTCAACACCTCGAGATGGTAGACCGAAGGGAAAACGAGCTGATGCTCCGAAGAGAAGTAATCGATCTCGTGATTGAGTCACCGAAGTCAAGTTCCAACAGCGTGACCGAAGACAAGTTAGACTTCGGGCTTTGGTGACACGGCCTCCTACCGAACAGTAAGGTCAGACAACCGAAGCCTTGAGACAAGGCTTCGGTTACCACCTCGGTTCCAACAGCTTTGCAGCCCACTACTTTGCCCCACTAACTTCTCCATATTGCTGCTCAGATCGTGGGGAATGCACTTGCTGATGGTGGAGAACGTGGGCAAAGCTCTTAGGCCTATAAATAGTAGTTCATTTTGTATTATAGACAACCAGAAATTTGTACTGAAACCCTGCCAAAATTTGTAATCACATTCGTATATTGCAATACAGTTATTTTCTCGCTTTCACATCTTTTTCAATTGTTATTTCAACTTTGATACGAAGAATTGGTTGTATCCGAATCCAAATTCGATTTGTACGCCTAAACTGATTTAGGCCCATACACCTGATTCAGTTGTAAAATGAAGAATAGTGTGTTACTTCTTAGAGCACCAATACACCAAGTTCTTTCCTTGAAAGACTACATAGCCACCCGTCAAATTACGATCATCCAGCCTGCTAGCCCAGTCGATGTTGGAGAAAGCTTAAACATGACAGGTAATTGACTTGAAGATGGAAAATGATCAGGTTTTGATGTGTTGTAGGTATCTGAGAATTCTCTTGCCTTCATTTCACGAATTGACAGTGTGATTCTGCATTAATTGACAAACTTAGAACTACAAACGCAATGTTCTGCCTTGTAAGCATAAGGTACTAAAAGGTCCCAACAATATGAAGATAAAAGTTGGATCAACAAAAATAGCATTGTTGTCATAGTAGTAAGCATTGTCTTGTAATTGCTCATACCTGCCTTGGCAAGAAGATTATGCACATACTATGGTTGAGAAATAAGTAGGCTAGAAGGAGATCAAGTTACCTAAACTCCAGAAAAGAAATTGAGGTCCCAAAGATCTTTAAGAAAACACTGTTGAGTTGACCATTGAATACATCAAAGAAGCGAGAGTCATTACCCATTGTAATGAGATCCTCTACATACACTAGCTACTATGCATGAACACCAATAGAATTTTAAATAAAAAGAAAAACAACACCATATTATGGAGCAAACCCAACAAAGATAAGAAATTGAAGCATCTTTGTGTACAAGACTCTCGAACTTGTTTAAGCATATACATACGATATGTGAAGCTTGCACGCGTAATTGGAAAAATGAGGATAAATGAAATCTTAAGGTAGAGTCATGAAAACATATTTGGAGAGGTCGCAATGAAGGAAGGCATTTTGGACGCCAAGTGGGCATAATGACCAATTGTAAGAGGGTGGTAATTGTGCGGGCAAAAATACGCCACCTATTATTACGGGGATACGAGTCCAGCTGGCGATACTAAACTTATCCTACAAATCACCGGGCACTGAGAATATACATCCGCTCCTAGTTAGGATTTAGTATACCACCGCCTTGAGTTGTAGGCCCATGGCCTTATTAGTACTTGTATTTTACCTTATTTAGGACTGGGTATCACTACTATAAGTACCCCTCCTTACATTGTATTGAACATTAGTCACACAAGACGCGATTCGCCATCAAACTGGGCTACTCTAAAGGAATAAGAATTACTTTGGTTTCTCTATTATTTCTTGCTTAACTATTTGTCTTTACTTTTATCGTATTCTCTTACTTTTTCCATCGTAATGTACCGTATTTCTTGTGCCATCATTCATAATTAATTATTTAATATAGACGTACAAATTTAGGCATAAACAGTTTGGCGCCCATCAGGGGGCCCAGGCAATTGTAGGTATTGTATGAAAAAAAGACGCAGTCATGTCAGACGACGGTAGCAGTGTTCCATAGAACACCACAGATGCAGTAGACGAGTCTTTGAAGGATCTTGACGATCTCAGTGTCCAAAAAAAGGATTTAGCCGAGCAGCCAAAAGATTCATCTCAAGAACCGACCCCTATCGCCAGTAATAAAGGGATGAACTGCATATTTGAAGGTAATCCTAAGTTCAGAACTTTCATCACTGATCTCCTCAAAACTATGATGGAACAAGCGGAACAAATTTCCAACAACGTGATCGAGGGGGGTATCTCGCAAACTAGGCACGATGTTCACAAGATCGTTTCAGAGGCCAGCATCTCCACGAGGACCAGCGCCTATCAACGATTCACCAGCATCTGTGCCTAGCCGAAGGCTTAACATGGATGCTGCTCCAAGAGGCTCGCCAGCAATAACCAACCAAGATCTTAAGGGAACCCTTGTCATTCAGGATCTCATAAAGAAGATGAAGGCCATCCATGACCGAATCGGTAACGTGCCGGGTACTCCACCCCAAGTTACCACGGTAGATGAGTAGAAGTTTTACAAACATGCTTCACAGGTCTGTATACCAAAGCACTTTTGCTTGCTGGATAATTTGAAGCATGACGGAACGACTGATCCGAATGAGCATATTGCTGCGTACTATACGGGTGTGAAAAGTAACAAGATTACTGAGTACGAAATCCAGTCTGCTCTAGTGAAGAGGTTTGGCTCAATGCTGACCAAAGGAGCCCTAACTTGATACACTCAGCTAACAATGGGTTCGATTGAATCATTCACTCAGATGCAGGATTTATTTAAGAAAGCGCATTCCGTTCCCGCAAGCAACAAAAGCGCATAGAGGATATATTTGAGATCCGTCAGCGAGAAAACGAGCTGCTCAAAGATTATCTCGACAGGTTCCAGATGGAACGCATGAAGCTCTCTCCAGTTCCCAGCAACATTGATGCAGTAGCCTTTGGCAAAAGTTAGAATTCAAAGGGATCCCTAACCACCAGAGAGCTGCAGTGGAGTCTGACTCAACACCTTATGTCAACATGGAACGCCCTACACCAGAGGTACATCTAGAAGCTTCGCCTAGAGCCCGGGGAGTCTTCTGCTACCGAGAAAGTCCGACCGGCTATCCAAGGCGTCATCCGCTAAGGAAAAAAATGGGGATACGTGGAGGAACCTCGAATGGAGGACAAAGGCAAGCGAAACAGGATAGATAGCAGGGACGATTTTCCAAAGCGGAAAGATGGTTAGGGAACATCAAGGTCATTGTCCAAGAAATCACTCAACGTGGAGTGGGTTCCTAACCGATTCGAAAATTGGGTCTGTGAGTCAACGTCGTGGAATTCGTAAGGGATCATATGAAGAACGCACAAATCCGTTGGCCAAACAACTTGAGAGCGGAACCTGGCAGGAGAAACAAGAAACTTTACTGCCACTTTCATAGGGACCACAGACATGATACGGCAGGGTGGAGAGCCCAATTTAAGAGGTCATGAGTTTGTTGAACAAAGCTTACCTCAAGGACTTACTCATCGACAAAGGAAAGCAGACCTTCACCAGAAGCGACAACCAGGACCTTCAGAGGATATCTCAGCGGCGCCCGACCAGGGTCTCACCTGAGGTGAGGCGATCCAATTCAGCAAGGAGGACATCATCATTTGCAGCACCCCGCACCATGATGCCCTGGTCATAACACTTAGGATGAAAAACAAAGATGTGAAACGTGCATTGATCGAAGCCAGTAGCGCCGTAAACCTAATCAGATGGGATGCGCTGAAGGCGATGGGTATTGAGGATTGAAATATGTCGAGCGTTTACACGCTCGTAGGCTTCAATAATTCTTATAAGAAAGCTATATGTGAAATTAACCTGACCACCCGCTTGCTGGGGATAGATTATGTTTTATATTTTCAGGTAATCAGGAAGGCATTCCTTACAATGCGATCGTCGGGCGACCATGGATTCATTAAGTCAAAGCAGTACCGTCCGCCTACCATCAGAAACTAAAGTATCCTACTCAATGGGCGATAAAAGAAGTGAATGGTGATCAGGAGGCGGCAAAGGAATGCTATACGACGTCAATCCTTGGAGCAGCTGTCCCCGAGCAAGTGCCTGGGGTCAATATTCCAGGAAACCCCGAAGGCCTCGAAGCCGCAATCAACCAAGACTGCAATTTAGATGGTATGGTTGATTGACGTCTTTCGGGGGGAGAAGGAGTAGGGATAAAGTACTTTTCTTTTCAGAATATACTTAGCACATTGGTCTTGTTCTTAGATTACAGTATTTTCATACTTCTTTTTGGACATGTTACGAGTTTTAACCCACAACATCCTAGGCTCTACGCCTTTATTACTAAAACTACTATTATAGTCGGTTTTTTCACAAATTTAGATCCATCTACGATCTAATTATTCATAGCCCAGGCCACATATAAGTTGAAGTAATACACCCACTTTTCGTGACAAAAGTAGGGTACAATACTCGCTTAGAGCTAGACCACGTCTAACTCAGCCACCATGCAATAATCGAGTGTTGAACTCGCTAAATCAATATGTGCACCTACACGCCAATGGGGATGCCTGACCGCATAGTGCAAGAAAGTCTTAAATACTCGAGTAACTAAGCGAAGACGTTTTCTCTCAGAAAGAAAAAAGACGGTTATCACACGAGCTAAAGTCATCCCATTGTGGGCACAAACAGTCATCTACTTCGGATGCAACCTATCACCGTCTATCGGTGCACAACAGAAATAATTGCTTAAGGCAGGCACATTGACACACGTTCTTAAATAACTAGAATAGTCAGGACGACCGGAAGCCATCTAATTCTTAGGTGCAAACGCCCACAGAGGCATAACTTTGCGGTACTTATTGTTTACGGTGAAAATTAAAAACGTCACAAATAAAGGCACAAGTGATTTAAGTTAATACGCCACAAAACGGGCCCAAATTTTACATTAAACATCCGCATACGTAGATAAATGTCTAATCACCAGATGCATTAAAAAAAGAGTATCAAACCGGGGGGATTTTCATTCCTCTCTCAGGGGATTCCCTTCATCAACAACACTCCGTGAAGGTCCTGCTTCACCAGCTACAGGTTCCCCAGTCAGCGTCTCCTCTCTTTCTCCACTCATCTCTTCAGAGCCTTCCTCAAGGTCAGGACCAATTTGAGCATTTGCTTGGGCAACAAGGCCAGTGTTCGAGGCAATCTCAGCGGCCAGGTCAAAATTATGGTCGTCACAAACCTAGAGAAGAGTGGCAAGAGCAGCTGCGATGTTGGAACGATCAACTTCTACTATGCAACGAGCATTCAGAGCTTCTATCTGTTGATCTTTCAGGTGGCACTCCTTACAAAGGCTGTCACAAACTCGTTCAAGCGACGCCACTTTACCTTTCAGCTTGTCATTCTCGTCTTGAAGGAAGATGGAGAGACCCTGAGCATCTGAGACAATCTTCTCAGCGGTATTCATACTTTCCTCTATGCCGGATAGTTGCTGCTGCAGATCTCTCACAATCCCCTCCAGACGATTCACGTTCCTGAGATGAAGCTACTTCGAGACCTTGACATCTGTAAGGGACGACTTAAGCTTCTCTACATCCTACTTGTGCTTGCGGACTTCATCATCCAGTGCCTTCTCCAAATTCCTACTCTTCAGAACCTCTGCACGATAGGCATCTCGAGTGGTCTGCAGCTCACCCTTCAACTCCTCAACCTTCTCTACAAAGGGCTGCAAGCTGGCTACTTGTCCACGTAGAGCACCAGCCTCCTCGACCAGATTGCCTTCTAAGCCTTCCCGGTGGAGTATCTTATGATACACCATCAATCCCTGGGTAATGGTATGAACATGAGTTTGGTTAAGGAAAAATGATGTTGAACTTGACATGGTGGTGATAGAAAACTTACCCGAATGGAGCATCCAGTGGCGACCTCAAGCAGCTCGCAACTATTATAGCGAGAGAGGTGTTCTTGATCTGTAGGGCCGATCAGTTCAGCGGTATGGTCTGTCACAACCCATGGAGTCTTCATCAGGTTAACCTCCACAGCAATAGGGATTAAAACCTCCCGAGCTCCACCAACGGGTTCATACACGGCCACTACGGCCACTTTTTTGCCAAGGTGCTGATGAAAGGAGTCAGAGCCCTCAAGAGACGGGGCAGCGGGAATAGGTTCTAAAAATAAACGGATGATGTCAATCTTTGAAGTCAACAAAGAAATAGTGTTATTTCAAGAAAACGAAGCCCAAACCTGGAAATTACGGATCAGAAGGTATGGCAGGAAGCAAGATATCATTCTCCACACTAGCTTCTTCCTCGGCTATGGAAGTCTGTTCGATTAGATCTCTACGCTTTCGTGAAGAAGAACTGGCTTCAACAGCAGCAGACGGAGTTGTTTCAGCAGCCTCGGACACGGGCACTTGAGGGACTTCTCCCTCACCATCAGAAATCACAAAGGTTTCGTTGGCCGGCCTAGAGGATCTCCTCCTCTTCGAGGAATGGGATCGGCTCGCCCTCTCCAAAATTATCCCACCAGATGCCTGCACATCGGGTGAAGGAGAAATATACGGGGCAGCAATTTGGATTTCAACCATTATGGGCATATCACAACGAGAGAACCCTAGAAGCAGCGGTGAGTTAGAATATGGGAGAAATTTCGTGTAGAAAGAACGGCTCAATAATCACTTAACGTGGTCTTTTGCCAGCCAGCCATTCGTAGTCGCCAAGGCCGAGAAAGTCAGAGATTCAGGAGGATTCCTCGAAAAGATGGTGGTAACCCACATCATCAAATCATTGTGGCTCAAAGAGATGGTTGACACGACGTTCACTGCACAGAAGAAAGAAATTGGTTTAAAGCAACCACGATTGAAAGCAAGAAGATAAATTTTCGTGGACTTACACTTTCTGTTGAAGACCTCTAGAAAGGGAAGAGAGGATACTAAATCGACTGTTTGCACTGCCACGTACCTGTGCACCCAACTACGGTCTTTGGAATCTTCACTATTGGGGACTATACCTTTCTTCCCCCATTTTATGAACATCAGCATCCAAGCACTATGATGGCGAGGGGAGTAGAAGGCCAGAAGATGATCAAAGGAAAAGGCAACCTGGGAATAATTAGCCAGGTGATCAAGCACGGCCACTAGTCGCCACAACACGAAAGAGCTGATCTGGCCCAAACAAACATTGTAACGGCGGCATATATCCTCTATGATCAAGTGGACGCGCTTGTGGAGATGAAAAGTAAAAGGGTACGTATGAACCATCGAAAAGCCAGTCCGATGGGAAGAAATTCTTTCATCAGAGTCAGGAGCATGAACGACTAACAAAATCAGGCTATTTGCATTCATGCCTGATGCGCATAATGTCACTCTCCGTGCCTGCGGAAGGATAGAACTCAATGGAGAGATTGTTGTTTTCACCTTCTTGTTTAGGGGTATGGCCCAGCATGCGGCCATCGTTCTCAAAATTGAAAGAATTGGTAAAGTAATCTTGCGCTCTGCAGTTCGCTGGAAGAAAGGTTGTACCTTGTGCCATGATGATAGTATTAGCGGGATTGGAAAAGAGATTATCTTTTGAAGAAGAGTTCTGAAAATATTTGCAAGGTTGTGAATAAACTTTCTCATTTACGACGTATATATACATGTCTGGGCTAGGAACGTAATGATCTCAATCACTTGAGATCATAATTATGATTACTGAAGTCTATGTGATATGTATCCCCATAATTACGGGATGTGAACAGAGCTGCAGCAACATTGGGAAGGTACGCAGAAAACCCCTCCAATCATTAAGGGGCACGTCGCTATACTAAGGAATTTACATTTAATACGACGCACGTGAAGAGGCAAGGAGGCGAGCATCAGTACTGTCATACCTTTACGTCTGCTATCACGCTTCTTTCACTTCCTGACTGCTTGCGTCAGCACTCAGCAAGTGGGGGAGACTGACTGTGTGGGCAAAAATATGCCACCTATTATTACGGGGATACGAGTCTAGCTGGCGCGACTAGACTTATCCTACAAGTCATTGGGCACTGAGGATATACGTCTGTTCCTAGTGCCAACGACTGTTTAGGCGGTTTTGGTCATAGGGCGCAGGGCACACATCCCACCGCCTAGGATTTACAGTCTCCTAGTTAGGGTTTAGTATACCACCGCCTTGAGTTGTAGCACCATAGCCTTATTAGTAATTGTATTTTACCTTATTTAGGACTGGGTATCATTATTATAAATGCCCCTCCTTACATTGTATTGAACGAAAGTCACACAAGACATGATTCGCCATCAAACTCGGCAACTCTCAAGGAATAAGAATTATTTTGCTTTCTCCATTATTTCTTACTTAATTATTTGTCTTTACTTTTATCGTATTTACTTACTTTTTCTATTGTAATATACCGTATTTTTTGTGACCTCATTCATAATTAAATGTTTAACCTAAACGTACAAATTTAGGTATAAACACTAGTGAAACATTGATTCAAATAGCTGTGGATTTTCCCACTAGGCTAAATATCGTATAGAAATCATGTCCTTAAACATGATGAAATAAAGTTACCACAAGCCGAGCTTTGCATCGCTAGTCACAACAACTACAGTTTAGTTTAATCTGAAAAAACACTTGCACCCTAACATATTTATATAAGGAGTATTAGGAAGAAGAGACTAGGTCCTATTCCTCAAAAGGGCAGTCATTTTTTAGGCCATGACATCCCTCTAATTCTTATGTTTGTTTGCTTCAGTGAAGCATATAGTCTCAATAAATGGAAGAGAGCTAGAAGAGGATAGGCATGCACTATTGGAGGAATGAGGCATGTGCCAGAAGTTAATGTTATGAGTGGAGAAAGTTGGGATGTAGAAGTGCTAGCATGTTGTTGTATAAAAGAGTGGTTGGACAAGTCAACTACTAGTGGTATGGAGTGAGGAGAAGCAGTTGATGAGTTACTAGAGATGGGGACTAATCTGCTCGGGGAACTAGTATGTGGAGATAGACTTGAAGATTAGCTAGGATAGGAACGATGATGTATCTAACGAGGTGGAAACTGAGGGTGAAACAATTGACTAATGCGGTCAGACTAGTTGTGGTGTAGCGGTGCTAGAAGAATTAAAAATGGTTGGAGTTATAGCCAAGATTGAGTGGACGATGGAGGAGCAGGCGGTAGACCAAGGATGGACTGTTGGGCAAAAGGGTAGACATGACGTTGTGCACTATAACCTAGAAACACAAGCTATGCATGACATGGGGCTTTGGCTTGGGAGGACTTGCCAAGTTTTTTATAAATGGAAAAAAGCTCAAGTTTTAAACATGAAATCTAGGGTCCTCATTTAATTAGTGGTATTAACTATCTAACATTTCCACCCCAATCTTTTGTAAGTTACACAATAGTCTATGTATAAAAGCTAGTTTTTTGCCAAATTTGTCCATTATACCTAGATGAACACGTTGGCTTCCCTCTCTCCTCTCCCACGTTTTCCCTCTATTTTTTCCCCATTCCATTCCTGCTCAAAATTCCACCATAGCTGCTGAGCTTCTTTTCCTAAACCGAAATAATACCCATTCTGCCATAGCTGCTGAGCTTATTTACTGAATATCCTTTCCAATTTTAGGCAATACAAGCTGAGACCACCCACATTTGGGTTATACAATATTTCGTTAAATCTGGTCGTTTCTTATCAATTAAAGGGGAAATCTTGTTCCTCTAATTTTAATCGTATCAATCCAGTCATCTCCGGTAAGTATACTAACTTTAGAACATGTTTTTAGCTGTTTTTGTTGATTCGAGGTTGTTACGGATTCAGTTCCTCCGAACATTCTGCCTGAAATTCCAAACATCATTTCGACGTTCCTATGGTCGTAATTGTAATTCCAAACATATCGCTAGCATTTTACACGGCGTATGTATTTATTGGAATTTTCATAGATAATGTTCGGAACATCCTGCTAGGATGTTTGAGCGTTCTGTTAGCAGTTTGGAACATCTTGCATTAAGCAATGAAAAAGTGTAAGGTGATGTTCAAAACGTCTGAATAGGATGTTCCAAACGAACAACATTGAGGTTTGGAACATCTTGCATTAAGCAATAAAAAACTGTAACGTGATGTTCAGAACGTCAGTAACGATGTTCCTAACGAGCAACATTGAGGTTTGGAACATATTTTATAAATATTAGTAATACTAATAGTTGATCATTCTAATTTATTGCAGGTTACCATCGATGGGTGAGGTTATATTAGGAGTTAATTATCAAGGTGAATGGGTGGAGCGTTCTAAATGTTATGCTTGGGTTCCGAAGGTTAAAGAGTCAAGACCCATTCTTGTGCCTAGAGATGTTACGTATGATATTCTACTTAACAAAATTATCGGAAGTTGGGGGATAAGAGACAATCCGAGGGACATTTGCATTACTTACATGCTGAGTGTTGCCGCAAATCAAAAGACTCCTCCCGTTACAATATGAAATGATGATAATGTACGCCTTTATATGGCTGATGTTGATCGTAATGGTGCTAGGCCCACTCTAAGGGTAATTGTGGTTTCTACGACGGAGGAATGTATTGGTTCTAATGACCAAGAAATGCCAAATAGTGGAGGGCATGATTTTAGTCAGTGATTGGATGACTTACATGAAGAAGTAGAAGAAGACAAAGGAGGAGGGGTAGAAGAAGAAAGAGGAGGCATAGATGTAGATGAAGAAAAAGAAGAAGAAGTAGAAGAAAAATATGTAGAGGAAGATCCTGCCATTTATACCCCTGTGTTTCCAACACAAAGCAGCGAGCCGATATTTCACTTTGTCGATGGCACAGGTTTTGAAAAAGGTATGATTTTCTAATAAGAAAGAATTGGTCACCAAATTGAAGATTGCAGCAGTTAAATATCGTTTTAGTTAGAAAACATTGAAGAATACTGAAAATATTTTTAATGCTAGATGTTTAGATGTGAAATACAAATGGTGGTTAAGGGCAATGAGGTATAAAAGTAATGATAGGTTCTACATTAGTGTTTACAATAAATTGCACACATGCGGTGTCCAACATCATTCCAGTCATAATTCACACGCCTCTGCCCAGATAATTGGTGAGTTCATGAAAGGTAAATATTAAATGGGAAAAGGTCCAACCACAAAAGTTGTCAGGGAGTCCCTTAACAACGATTTTGGTTGTAAGGTCAGCTACGGGAAGTGTCTTAGGGGCTGTCAATTTGCAAAAGCTTTGACACGGGGAACACATGAGAAAGATATTGAAATTCTTGATGCTTATGCTTATATGGTTAGGAGTAAGAATCCAGGAACCAAGACAGATTTGAGGCTTTCTATCACAAAGAAGTTCTTGTATTTTTTTCTCTCTTATGGAGCGTGGATCAGGGGATTTACTTACGTGAGAAAAGTCCCAGCCATTGCCGGTACACATTTGTCTAGCGAGTATTGAGGGGTGTTGTTGTCTGTTGTTGCTCAGGATGCAATGAGTCACGTATTCCCTGTTGCTTTTTGTGTTGTAGACAAAGAGTGTGACGCCTCATATGAGTATTTTTTCGAACAATTACGCAGCATAGTTTCAGATAGTGAAGAGTTGTGCATTATTTCGGATAGATATCCGAACATCTCGAAGATGGTCGCCCAAGTGTTTCCTTCTGCACACTATGGAGTTTGCATGTGGCACCTTGGTGAAAGCATCCGAACAAAGTTTCAGTTTGGAATCAGTCTTCATAAATACTACACTGCAGCAAAGGCATACATGGTAGAGGAGTTCACTGATGCTATGAATGAGATCAGGACTATTGATTGGATGGTAGCGGATTATCTTGAAAATGTTGTTGGCTATCATAGATGGAGCAGATTATATTTCCCAGGAAACAGGTAAACTATAATAACAAGGTCTGATATTACTGTCATGCTTTCAATCTGTTCCAAACGTCACACGAAGCGTTCCGAACATATCATTTATGTGCAGAACATTATTAGGAAATTTTATTTTCTAACGATGTTCCGAACTCCTTATTGTCAGTCTGAACTTGTGCTTCATGTTAGGAACATCATGAATGTTCCGCACTTCTTATTCCTATATCTGCACTTGTGCTTTATGTTAGGAACATCTTTTGATTATTATAATATTTATTCTTTTTAATTGGTTTCAAGTTATGACATCAAACATAGCTGAGTCCATTAATTCCATGCTGAAGGAGCAAAGAGAATACCCCATTGCTGCCCTCTTGAAGGATATAGGTAAGAACTTTGCGGAAAAATTCTACACTAGAGCTATGAAGTTAATCAACCACCCAAATTTATGCATCTCAGACGTTGAAATAAAAATAAGGAAGAATAAAGAAGTGAGAGACAAGCTAGTTGTCAACAGGAAGGGAACTTATGGTATCGAAATCATTAGTCCAGGCTATGAGGCAGAAGTTGATCTATATGGACATGTACATGTAGGGAGTTTGATCTTGATCAGTTACCTTGTGTACATGCTATGGCGGCAATTAGGGGGTTGCATAGCGACGAATATGGAAGTAGAGTATATGAATACACTTGTGGATATGACACAACACAAGCATACATCCTTCCCTATGCAGAGCCTGTCAATGCAGTACCTTCTGAAGAATCATGGGTCGTCCCTGCTGAAGAGATACTTTATCCAGTGCCTCAGCCCCCAAAGCCGAACAACCGTGGAAGGAGAAGGGTTAACCGGATTCGATCTATTGGGGAACGTCTTCCAAAGAGGAGAAATAAATGTGGCAATTGCAAGAGATATGGTCACAAGAAAACTACATGTCCCGTTGTTCGTAGTGGAACTGAGGCTACAAGTCAGCCTACAAATTGAGTTTGTGAATTGGACGAAGCATCGTCCTCGTTATAATTTCGATTATTTGGATTATTTGGATATCTATTTGAATTGTATAATGGACTTTTCGTCCTACTTGTATAATTTATATTGTGTACATATTTGCTTTACGTCAGTCTTAATTTATGTTGTGCACATATTAGCTTTACTGCATTTTTTGCAATTATGTTGTGCACATATTTGCTCATTGTTCGCAACACATCTAGTGTTGTTTAGGATATTACAAATGATGTTCCGAACGATGTCAAGGCATGTGAAAGCTTGTGAGGTCTTTATTTCACACTTCATAGTCGTAGTATTTACCAAGTGCTACCTTCGTGAAGATGTTCGGAACATCTTGTCAAGGATATTATATTATACTTTTATACGTGACGTTCCGAACAAGCCATTCAAAATTTAAAAGACACAAATGGCTACAATGAACAGTTGGGATGCCCAAATACCAATACACCAAACGACTAAAATACAAGTTGCTGCAACAGTCACGTCAAAACACATGCACACTTGTAAATATACGTCCCTTCATTTGCTTCGGCTATTGAAAAGGCGTGCACTAAAAATTAAAAGCCACTACAAAACATCTATAAATACCTCCTTGATGAACTAAATTTATAATTCATAGTCTTCGTATTAACCAAGTATTACGTTCAGTTTCTAGTGATCATCAGTTTCTATATCAAGGAAAAACAAGTTGAGGTACTGAATTTTTTCATATTTTCAATGTTTTTCCTAAAACAATTTCAAAATCTAATCTGTTTATATTTCCTTAAACATAACTCCACTTTGATTCTTTTTTAAATTTTAAACAACTTTTCATGTAGATGGCCAATAATGCATTTAACGATCCATGGCATAAGTACCACCGAGTCCGAGAGCCTCCAAACAAGTTGCTTCCTACAAGACTGCTGGATGTGCATTTTGAAATTGTTGACATCAAGGAGGTAGCAGATAATTGCGAGAGGTCCATTCAAACACTCGAGACAAAACTTGAGCAGATGCAATTGCAGTTAGATCGGATTGAGAGGGTTTTGAAAAATCACTTCGGTGGAGGCCAAAACAATAATGAAGATGCTATTATATATTAATTGTTTAAGTAGTTGTACTGTTTATGAATATGTTTTTGTTATCTCTTTTCAATTAATATTATTATGAAGGTCTTTAATTAGTACTGTTAAATTGTCTCCAAACCATCATATTTGCTTATAGTTCGCAACACATCAACAGTCGTTTAGGATATTACAATACGATGTTCCAAACAACAACTTGTTCTACTCCATTTCTGGAAAAGTTAATAAATTCATACACTAAGTTCGGAACATATACAATGTGTTCCAACACTAAACTGTATGTTCGAAATGCAACTGGTATATTCCAGGTATAAATGATGATCATTAACACTATACAAGACCAAATTTCCCGAATAGAGTGATAAATGATGTTCATTTTAACTAGAAAGGACCAATTATACTTGTTAGATTGACAAATGATGATGATTATCACTAGAAATGACCCACTAGAAATGTAAAAGTGACAAATGATGCTCATTTCGCTTAAAAGGACCAAATATAGTTGGTAGACTGAGAAATGATGACAATTATCAGTAGTAATGACCAATTATACTTGTTAAAGTGATAAATGTCCACAATTATCAGTAGTAATGACCAATTATACTTATAAGAGTGACAAGTGATGATCATCTATCGTAGGGTTGTTTCAAAAAACATATTGATGTTCGGCGCATTATACGGTCGTTCGGATCACACAATTTTAATGTTGCTATCTTCATCGTATGATGATCCAAACATATAATCTAGTTCCGAACATCAAATAGATGTTTGTCACATTTTGTGTGTCGTTTCGAGCGCCATGTTAGAGTAGTTTCTATGTTCATCATACTTTTTCACAATTAGAGTAGTTAGCGTGACAAATTATGATGATTATATGACTATAAGAGACCAATTATACTTGTAAGAGTCATATATTCATCAACTTTCATCACAAAGACCACTTAAGAGTAGTTTGTGTGACAAATGATGATCATTATGAGTAGAAATGACCAATTAGAGTTGTTACAGTGACAAATGATGATCATTATAAGTAGAAATGACCCACTATACTTGTTAGAGTGACAAATAATGATCACTATCACTATAAATGACCAATTATACTTTTTAGAGTGACAAATAATGATCATTGTGGCTAGAAATGACCCACTATACTTGTAAGAGTGACAAATGATGATCACTATCACTATAAATGACCAACTATACTTGTTATAGGGAGAAATGATGATCATTATACCTACAAATGACCCACTATACTTGTTAGAGTGACAAATGGTGATCATTGTAACTAGAAATGGCATATTAGAGTTGTTAGATTGACAAATGATGATCAATGTAACTAGAAATGACCCATTATACGTGTTAGAGTGAGAAATGATGATCATTATGACTAGAAATGACCCAATATACTTGTAAGAGTGACAAATGACGATCACTATCACTATAAATGACCAACTATACTTGTTATAGGGAGAAATGATGATCCATACATATACTCTAGTTCCGAACATCAAATAGATGTTTGTCACATTTTATGTGTCGTTCCGAGCGCCATGTTAGAGTAGTTTCTATCTTCATCATACTTTTTAAAAATTAGAGTAGTTAGCGTGACAAATTATGATGATTATATGACTATAAGTGACCAATTATACTTGTAAGAGTGATATATTCATCAACTTTCATCACAAAGACCACTTAGAGTAGTTTGTGTGACAAATGATGATCATTATAAGTAGAAATGGCCAATTAGACTTGTTAGAGTGACAAATGATGATCATTATGAGTAAAAATGACCCACTATACCTATTAGAGTGACAAATGATGATCACTATCACTATAAATGACCAATTATACTTGTTAGAGTGACAAATAATGATCATTGTTACTAGAAATGACCCACTATACTTGTAAGAGTGACAAATGATGATCACTATCACTATAAATGGCCAACTATACTTGTTATAGGAAGAAATGATGATCATTATACCTACAAATGACCCACTATACTTGTTAGAGTGACAAATGATGATCATTGTAACTAGAAATAGCCAATTAGAGTTGTTAGACTGACAAATGATGATCATTGTAACTAGAAGTGACCCACTATACTTGTTAGAGTGAGAAATGATGTTTATTATGACTAGAAATGACCCAATATACTTGTAAGAGTGACAAATTATGATCACTATCACTATAAATGACCAACTATACTTGTTATAGGGAGAAATGATGATCCATACATATACTCTAGTTTCGAACATCAAATAGATGTTTGTCACATTTTATGTGTCGTTCCGAGCGCCATGTTAGAGTAGTTTCTATCTCCATCATACTTTTTCACAATTAGAGTAGTTAGCGTGAAAAATTATGATGATTATATGACTATAAGTGACCAATTATAATTGTAATAGTGATAAATTCATCAACTTTCATCACAAAGACCACTTAGAGTAGTTTGTGTGACAAATAATGATCACTGTCACTATAAATGACCAATTATACTTGTTATAGGGAGAAATGATGATCATTATGAGTAGAAATGACCCACTATACTTGTTAGAATGACAAATGATGATCATTTTACCTACAAATGACCCACTATACTTGTTAGAGTGACAAATGATGATCATTATACCTACAAATGACCCACTATACTTGTTAGACTAACAAATGATGATCATTGTAACTAGAAATGGCCAATTAGAGATGTTAGAGTGACAAATGATGATCAATATGATAAAAAATAACCCACTATACTTGTTAGAGTGAAAAATAGTGATCATTGTCACTAGAAATGGCCAATAAGATTTGTTAGGCTGACAAATGATGATCATTATAACTAGAAATGGCCGATTAGAGTTGTTAGAGTGACAAATGATGATCAATATGATAAGAAATGACCCACTATACTTGTTAAAGTGACAAATGATGATCATTATACCTACAAATGACCCACTATACTTGTTAGACTGACAAATGATGATCATTTTAACTAGAAATGGCCAATTAGAGTTGTTAGAGTGACAAATGATGATCAATATGATAAGAAATGACCCACTATACTTGTTAAAGTGACAAATGATGATCATTATACCTACAAATGACCCACTATACTTGTTAGACTGATAAATGATGATCATTGTGGCTAGAAATGGCCAATTAGAGTTGTTGATGATCATTATACCTACAAATGACCCACTATACTTGTTAGACTGATAAATGATGATCATTGTTGTTAGAAATGGCCAATTAGAGTTGTTAGAGTGACAAATGATGATCAATATGATAAGAAATGACCCACTATACTTGTAAGATTGACAAATGATGATCACTATCACTATAAATGACCAATTATACTTGTTATAGGGAGAAATGATGATCCATACATATAGTCTTGTTTCGAACATCCTGTAGATATTTGTCACATGTTATGTGATGTTCCGCGTGCGGTGTTCTATTGTTTCTATCTTCATCATACTTTTCACAGTTAGTGTGACAAATTATGATCATTATATCACTATAAGTGAGTGACCAATTATACTTTTAAGAGTGATAAATTCATCAACTTCCATCACAAAGAACACTTAGAGTAGTTAGACTTAGAATTGATGATCATTGTTACTACAAATGGCCAATTACACTTGTAAAAGTTACAAGTGATGATCATTGTCACATGATAATTAAAGGGCGATGATCATTATCACTCTAAATTACCAAGTTCAAATGATTATCCATCTATCTCTGTTGTTTCGAACATGGTGTTGATGTTTGTCACATGAACATCATGTTCGGAGCGCCCTTTTCCGATGTTGCTATCTTCATCGTATTGTTTTTTGAAAATGTTCAGAACAGATAGCGATATGATTGAAATATGTAGTGTGTCGTGCAGAACGACTTAGGGTACAGTGGTAATTTACAGGACAAAATAACAAGTTCAAATGAAATTTCTTGATCATTAGAACACAAAACATAACAATTGGAAATAAATAGAACCAAAACTATGAACCAACACTTGATCCAAGTACAGAATATGAGAACAATTAGCACCACAACTAGCAGTACCCCAATACCCAATTTTTTCAGCCATAACTGTGCCTCTTTCCTCTCTTCTTCAACAGCTTTCAACTTCTTAAGTAGACCCCATATCACTCTCTTCGCTTGATCTGACATCTCTTCATCATGCCATCTAAAGTAGTTGCAGCCATTTGCCTACATAAAAAAAAGAAAATAAATACAACAAACAAATAAATACAAGAAAATAATAAACCCATCACCTAACCTGACCATATTTGCATCCGTAAAACCTCCTTCCTGGGTTTAGTTGAGTTCACGATGTTGTTAACTTCGCATAATCTCCACATCGACAAAATGGTACTACACTGCCACTATTAACGGATCTACTAGACATTTTAATCTGGATGTTTGATTTAATTTTGTAAACTGGTTTTATAAATAATGAACGGATATATAATGTGTTGGGCGGTGTATTTTTATTACAGTTGGTAAATAAGTGTTGTTCACGCACCCAATGTAATAATTTATCACGAGTTTGGGCTAGATCGAAAAGATGTTCAGAACATCGTGTAAAGGATAGGTTACGTGAATTATACTTATGTACAGTGACGTTCCGAACAATACATTCAAAAATTGAAATTCAAAAACGGCTACAATACAAGTTCCAAATACCAATACACCTATCAGCTAGAGTAGGTTGCAAGTAGGTAGCAGCTAGGTCGCAATGATGTTCGGAACATCTTTTCAAGGATACGTTACACGAATTATACTTATATAGGCTGACGTTTGGAACCACCCGTTCAAAATTTGAAATACACAAACGGATACAATACAAGTCGCTCAAATACCAATACACCAAATGGCTACAAACGTTTCGGTTGCCTCTCTTTACTTCTATAAATACCCAACAATTCAAAGCATTTCAATCCACATTCATCAACTTACAATTCAAACCATTTCAATCCACATTAATCAACTTACACTTCAAACCATTCATCATCAAAAATGGCACGTCAACCACGAACAAGAGGTGGCTCCACAGCCAGAGGAGCCTCCACGGCTAGAGGAGCCTCCACCTCGTCGCTAAATGTGGATGTTCCTATTAATGTTTATTATATAATTTCTTTTTGAATGTTTATCATCTAGTTTCTTTTGTTAGTATGCTATTATAACTATCATTCCTTTTGTAAAGCACTGACAATGACATGCAGTTTCTCTATTTGAATGCTAATATAACTAGCATTCTTTTTGTAAAGCTCTACAATGATGATCAATGAAAAATATGTTTGCCTAGTTCCTGTAAATAGGTGTGTAATCCGTTAAGAACATATATATGTTCAGAACATCTTTTCTACGTTCAGAAAGTTACTTTGCCGTTCTGGAACATAAAAAACCTTTATACAATGAGATATTCATGTTTGGAACATCAATGTTACGCGCAGAACATAAGTTTGTCGTTCTGAACAAATGATGAACAATTGATATGCTCTGTTCATTTTCTAAAAAACTAATCCATCAATAATTAAATAAGCACAATATACCGAACGACATTCAAAATGTTCCGAACTTCATGTTAAAATCTAAAAGGCACAACGGTTACAATTAGCAGTCGCACTCGTTTGAGTAGTACATAACGGTTACGAGTTTCGCCAAAAGTCACTTCCATAAAACTATTCCCAACAGACTCGTCGATTGCCACTTTACTCTTATAAATACCCAACAGACACACATTGATTCCACACATTTCAAATGGCCTCGTCGTCCAAGAATAAGGGGAGCACCGATAAGAGGAGCATCGAGTTCAAGATGGCCTAGAGTTCCTTCCTCGAGTTCACATTCAGATTCTGGAAATTCGAACGATGGCTTGGACCAACTGAGGTATGAAGTGTTAGAATGGAAATTCAAATTCGAAGAATTCTTCCATGATTATAGAAGGGACATAAGAAGGATGAAAGAATGCTTAAAGGGCTGCTTGCTGAAAAGGGAATTGATTATGTCCCGTACTCCACACCACCAGGAACACCACCTGAAACACCACCACAAGCTCAGCAACATGCACCCTAAGTTCGATTTCTTATGATTAGTTTAGTTATAATTTTATATGTTTATTATGTTATTGTGCCGTTTGTGTCTCGATATAATATGTATTTTGCATTTTCTAAAGAATATTAGTGGAGGAGTTCTTGAGACGTTGGTAACATCAGTGGTTATATTAAGGAACGACTTATCGTTCCAAAACGAAGTAATATTGTTCCAGGGTAAACTTAATTAAATGTTGCAGATGTTAGGAACATCACATTGTTTTTCAGGAACAATAATATGTCGTTCTAGAGCTTATGTAATAATCGTCTAAATTTTACTATGTCATTTTCTGTTGAATGCTGAACAATTGAACAATATATTTGAATGTTTGTTTTAATTGCAACTAATTAAGCTATCCTTTTAAGCACATCAAAAGCTATTACTTGGCTAAGAAAATAAAAGTCATCCATACCTAATTACATAACCAAAATAAAAGTTAAAAGACTATCTAAATATTACATACACCCAAATCAAGGCTTTATTTTGCCGTCCAAAATACTAACGGCTAAACGTCGCCTCCACTGATCAGCCACATTGTCACAAATTTTGTCCATGGGGGTGTTTGTAATGAGATTCTCAATGTACATCAACGCGAACACTCCACATGATTTTCCTGTTAGATTTTGTGGACAAAGTGATCTTGGCACTCTCTCAAACGACCACATGTCTCCTTCCTTACACTTCGGATCCAAATCTTTGAATAGCTTAGAATTTCTGACATAGATTAGGAACATGTAGAGAATGGGGACAATTATTGGCAAGAAGTGTTCGTCATCATTACAACCATGATTGCAATCATACACCCAAACCTTCGCTTCAACCATGTCAAACACCACCGTCACGTAGTGATTGTCGTTGATGTTGAAGACGGCGAAGATCCTCTTACCAACCAGCCCAACACCTACCCCCTGGGTAGGGTAGCCTTCCATGTGCATACTCCAGATAATCATCATCAAACTGATACGTCTTCAACGCCATATCAAGCGGTACCTTATTATCTTGTGCATCTACTTCCATATTGTAGTAGCGTTTTTTCATATTTGTCAAGAATGCCATATCCAAAATGAGGTCATTTTGATCGTAATGATAGGGGTAATTCAAATGCCTTTCGTGCATCATTGTCATCACAGTTTCAACATACTGCAGAACATATAAGAGACAAAAATAAATTGGGGTATAAGTGATTGAAGGAAAGGTCTGTCTTTCAGAACATCATTCCATGTTCGGAATGACTGTGTGATGTTCTAGAAATCTATGAGAAGCTAGAAATGCTTGAGTTGTTCCAAGCATAAGAACGATGTTCCGAACTCAGTTAGTATGTTCCCTACAACGATGTGAAGTTCAGAAAATCATTCAAAAATAAACTTACAATGTCCCACAACCACACAGTCTTGTTCATCAGATCTTTGAAATCTTGGAAATTCATCGACAATCCAACAAAAATATCTTTTTGTTTCTTCCTCTTTCTGATAAATGCGTTCAAAGCCTCCACTTTTTTCCGCTTCAATGGCTTGTAAATATCCACTTGAAGCCTCGGACCAACTTCTTCCTGCTTCTTCTTCTCTTCTGTTTGTGGTGATTTCACAGCCTTTGCAGGTTTTATAATTATTTTTCTCTTCAACTGCTCAATCTTCTCCTGATTGGCCGCCATCTCCATCTCCATGCCTTTACGTCAATCGTTGCAATCTTTGCAATTGCAACTGCTACATTTGGAGATGTCGAATCCATCTCCACTAGAAGAATCACCTTTAATTTGCTCAGAAGCCACAATATTTGTCTCATAAGGCACGATCTGTTGCTCATAAGCCACGATCTTTTGCTCATAAGCTACGATCTTTTGATCATAAGCCACGATCTTTTGATCATAAGCCACGATCTTTTGCTCATAAGCCAAAATCTTTTGTTTCATTGCTTCCCTTCATCCGCTGCATTCATCACATTTGCAGCCTCTACAATTGGAGCTCCTCTTCACTGTACCAACTTCAATGATACTAGCAACTTCAAACTCACCAGCAACTTCATCACTATCAGCTTTGTTTCCAATGTCAATATTTACATCTTGCAGGCCACCAATTCTCTCTTCATTATATTCACCATCACTTCCAAACATCATCGCTTCTACTCCTTCCATAGCTTTAATTTCTATCACTTGTCTTGGAAGGGTTGCAGGATTGTTCTTGAAGATACAAATTGTAGTGCCACCAACAAAACCAACGCTGCAAGCATCCTCAAATACTTTACAAAAACGATCTATTGTGTCGTCCTCAGAGTCTTCAAATGGCATAAGGTCTAGAAAGAAATCCATGTCCAGCTCGTCATCAGTAGGAATGAGGAAAGGGTGAACAACCTGTTAATATACCCCACAACATTAAATAAATATCAACTAAATTTTAAAAATCTTTTAAAGTTGTTTGGAACAAAGTCATGTTGTTCGAAAACATCAAGCTGTGATGTTCCGAACATAGTTGACTGAAGCAGTTGATGGTTCTTCATGAAGATGTTCCGAACATCAATTATAAATATCTCAGCAAACACGAAGTTGTTCCAAACATTATATAACATATATGGAAAAAGGAATACTTACAGGAACATTATGTTGGTTAAAAAACCTGTTCGTATCTCTTTCACAAATTTCAGTAAGCCTGTTTATGATCCTTGGCATTGTTTTTTCTTTTGGCAGATCCTTTGGTCTCAAGGTAGGAATAGCTTCATGAGCCCAGGCCATGAATGCCCATGGAAAGCCATAAAGATTGTAAGTCTGGCTTCCTTCTGCACAAGGTTCCATTGGCTTGATCAGATATTCCATTGTTAATTCAAAACTCATCCTACACCAAGGATAACGCTGGAATGCCTCAAGATCGGCGGACAAGCACACCACCCATTCCTCTATTCCATATTTGGAATCCCTTGCACAAAGAATAGTATGAACAAACCAAGCCATGCACAGATTTAAATACCACTTCTTGGGACAGGTTCTAGAACATACCAACTCAAGCAAGTCACCAGACTTCACAGCTTGCTTTTTCTTCAGCTGTTTTTGTTTTTTGGGCTTGTTGAACTTCCTCTTGGCGGGTGAAGGTGAGGGTGAGGGTGACTCCTCCACCTTCTTCTTCCCCCCGTCCCCTTCCGCTTCCCACTCCCCTTCTCATTTTCCTTCTCCTCCTTCTCCTCCTTTTCCTTTTTCTATTTCTCCTTCTCCTTCCTCTTCTTCTCCTTGAAATAATCAACAACAAACTTCCACAATTACTTCCCCTTTTCATTCATTTTTTCCATGTACAGTTTACTTGGATAGGCACCACCGTTTAGCCCTGTCATTAGTGCAAACTCGGATAGGCCAAAACGTGCTGGCAATCCATTGAAGGATATCCAAACCTCTTTCTGCTTCTTGCAAATAATCCTTCGCAGGAGGAGGTTATGCACAAACTTGGTGCCAAACAGTGGATATTCCAGTAATTGCAAGAAAGGACCGAAACAGCTATGGCAAAATCCCTTTCTCACCTGCAATTTTTTCAGAACCTCCTTGAACTGTATCATACCCCTAGCCAACAAAGAATGAACAGTAATCTTCCCATTAAAAGGTTTATTGTTGGTCAGGAAGGTCTTGAAGAGACCCTCAATGTTACTCTTGAAAGTAGCATGACCAACGTCTTCATACTGCACATAATTTTAGCATAAAATTAATAAAATGAATCAAAATGATAGTAAATCACATTAAAGGAAAAACATAAATGTTCGGAACATGTTCATGCTGAGGTTCTGAACGACAGTAGCAATCATTTGGAACATCACGTAATGTGTTCATAACGAGAGCTACCAGCCTTAATGCTGATGTTGGGAACATATATATGTCGTGTAGAACATCCACATAGGCGTTCCGAACAATAACGAGTTTCAATTCAACTATCACCTGGTCTTCCTCCAGTTTCAATCCAGATGTTCCTTCAGCAGTTTCCTTCTTTTCACATGCTTCCTCTTCAACATTTCCACCTGTATTATTTACAGCTTCCCCATCTATTTTAACTTTTTTTTCACGATCCTTCAGAAAGTTTCTTTTTAAAATTACATCCTCCGCCTCTCTTCTACTTCTTTTACTGCTTCTTGGACTCTCTCCTGTCTTATCTGCTTCCCCCTCTACTTCTTCTCCTTTTTCTCTACTTAAATCATCAGCTTCTTTATTTTTTTTACCACCATCTTCCTCTTCCTTTTCACGATCACCATCTTCCTATCCAGTCCTCAAAAAATCACTTTTTAACAGTTCATCAATACCGACGTCATCCATCCGCAGCCCTCTCCAAATACTCCCCACCTTTACTTAGATCGTAACTTCGTGATGGACTTTGGCTTTCCTCTTGTTTATCACCTTTGTTTCGTGGACCTACTACTTCTCCTTAGCTATCGCCGTCACTCTCCACAACTAATATTCTTTTAGTTGTTCTAGTTGTTCTTAGGTGTTTAGGAGTAGGTTCTAAATCTGTAGGAGTACGTTCCGAATCTGAAGTAGTAGGCTTCTCAGGTTTCTTCTTCGGCGAAGGGCCCTTTCTTTTAGAAATTGCCTTCTTGGGAGTCTTTGTAGGCTGCTTCTTCTGCTCATCTTCATCTTTTCATGTTAAATTTCTCGGTCTTAAATCATGAACATCCAATGAGGTGTTTAGAACCTCAGCTACTATGGTGTTCGGAACATCAAGACACATGACAGTAATAACTTCAATTTGCAACTAAATAAAGCAGCGTTGGTTCACAGAAAACCCACAAATCGTCACAATTTAACCAAAAAGTGTAAAAAGCCTAAAATTTTCAGTCGAACATCGAAAATACCCTTTGTAGTTCGGAACTACTTTACCCATTAAAACACATAATGTCATTCAATTTCAACACAATATTACACCTTTTGTACAAAAACAAACACCCAAAGCATCGTTTATCACTGTCGACGAAAAAATTAAAAATAAAAACCTAGGTTCGAGATTTACACCACATTTTAAATGATCATGATATTGTTTACCTTTTATAATTAATACTTGTTGTATTGCTGGTCGGATTCCTTGAAAACCACAGAGAAGTTGAGAGTATTTGGTTTAGATTTGGCGTGAAAGAGGAGATGAAGTGAAGAAGTTGAAGAAGCCACGCGGAGGGGGGGGAGGTTATGTATGTTGTTCCCAATGTTTGAAATCATTAATATGTATGTTTTAAGAAAAACCCTCAAGTTTTAAAAGTGTTAATTTGGTCCATGATTAGTCTTAATCAGACTTAGAAAAAAAAGAAAATGGAAAAGAAAAGGCGAGACCCTTTTCTGCCAAAAAAGACTTGTGGAGTTATGGAACGCCATATCTCAAGCATAACATTGGCAACTCTCACATCTTTTCACAAAATCACATGCTTTCTCTTCTATTTTCCGCTAGTAGTAGCCGACGCGCATGAGTTTTTGAGCTAGCGACCGCCACCAGAGTGGCTTCCTAAGTGCCTTTCATGCACTTTCCTCATGACATAATTCGTTTGAGAAGGTCTCAAGCATTTAGCCAACGATCCTCCAAACATCCTCTGATACAATTCTCCTTCTGCCAGGCAATACCAGTGTGGTTCGTATCCGCATATTTTATGATTCTTTCTTGTCTCGGGATAAGTCCCCTTCTATAAGTAATTAACAAAGGGGCTATGCTAATCCCTAGCAAGGTTGACAATATTTATCTCATTTGGTCTTTGATCCAAACCTGAACTAAGCAAATGGACCAGCGCGCTACCACCTACATTGACTGTCTCAAATGGAAGCAATATTTGGTAGAGTGGCGGCTTCCATATTTTCTTCCCTCAAAATTTGAGTTACCGTCCACTCCTGGAATGAGTTAACAATACCTTGAACTTCTCTATATATTGTTGCATTTGACCTTGCGAGCTGTGTATGTTTCATGAATTTTACAGATCACCAATAGGGAATCACTTTTTAGCTTGAATACTTTTGGTCCGAGTCCCTGTGCTAGTTTGAGACCTGCAATTACTGCCTCATACTCGGCCTCATTGTTAGTTTTAGTAGGGCACTTAATAGACTAACGCAATATTCCTTCGTTGGTGTGACAAGCATTACCTCTCGACCAGATCCTTTCACACTAGCAGAGCCATCTGTGAACACGATCCATGTTCTAGTTTCCGATCCACAAGATAATATAACTTTCTTTTCGATAACAGGGAGTTTTCTGTGCTAAAATCAGCTACAAAGTTGACTAGAACTTTGGACTTGATAGCGGTACAGGGCTGATAGGTTATGTCATATTCACTCCAACTCCACTGCCCACTTAGCTAACCTTTCCGATAATTCAAGCTTGGCCAAGATATTACACAATGCAAATATAGTTATAACTACTATTGGATGACTCTGAATTACATTCTCAATTTTCTTGAGGCAATTACTAGTGTGCAAGTTTTCTTTCGTTGAAGATACCATGTCCCTGCATCTAGCAAAGTTTTACTTCTATAATGAATTGGAGATTGCATACCTTTGCTCTCTCTGACAAAATCCACACTTAGTACTACTTCAGAGACTGCTCAACATTAGGTTTTCTCAACAATAGGCCGTTGGATAAATATTTCTTCAAATATGATGCAGCCCAACCCGTGCTGATCAAGTATTCAACCCATCGAGGCAGGTGACACGAAGCCAAGCCAAGCTCTTGCATGATGTTCACATTCAGCTGGCGTGGCCAAGAGAAAGCAACCGTTCGGATGCTGAGTACCCGAGCGTAAAATATGAAGGCTACATTTGCAAGCTCGAGCCCAGAGAAGGAAGTGACAGAACACTCAACATTGACGCCGAGCAGTGAAGCGACCGAAGGTCTACAAACATGCCCGAGGCAAGAGAGCGTCTAAATTCAAGTGTTCGAGGCTGAAGAGTGACCGAGCAAAAGAGCGCCCGAGCACAAGAGCGCCCGAACACTTAAATATCAGCCCTGCATGGCTTGTTCTCATTGGTCAATTGTGACCATTTCCTAGTTTACCGTTGGGGCTATCTATATTAACCCCAGTATTTTATTTTTTAGTTAGTTGATTTTATATATTAAATGATAAGCCGAGTGTTTTTGTATCTCCGTCGTGAGCTGAACTCCGTCGTGGGAATCGTTAAAGAACTTGGTCAATCGGTGGATTCCGTTTGAACATTTTCTTCTTTGATCATTCAATTTGCAAGAAGCTTGTTGTTTTCTTGAGGATTGTTGCCTAATTTAGGTGATTCTTTGCTTTTCAGCCGAGCGGCCCCAAGACTTGTTCCTTGGGTTCGTTTAGATTGAAGCTTAGATTTGTCTAGCTTCTATATTTTATCTTTATCGTTTTACCTTTCTGTTGTTTCTTGTTCGGTTGCTAAGCTTCTACAAGATTAGCTTGCACCATCTTGGTATCAGTTCACGGTTTAGGTTTGTTCTTACAACCCCAATCCTGTTCTTTATCTTTACATTTCATGCATTGTGTCTTTGTTTCCATTTTGTGTTCTTGTTTCTTCTTATTGTTGTTACTGTTGTTCTTATTTTACAAAAAAAAAAAAAAAAAAATTAGAAAGAAGAAAATTCAAAAAATTTTGTTGATTGTTGGTTGTTTGGAGTAAACGACCACAGAATCTTGTTCACCGTTGATTTGTGATTCTAGAAAGTACATGTCATATGTTGTTTGACGATAAGGGTTTCTTGAAGAATTTGTACGGTCAACGAGGTGGTTCTGTTGCAAAACCCCAGTTGAGTTTTGATTGTTTTGACGTCGAAACTGGTGATTATTGTTTGATTTGGGTCGAGTTTGAGCTTAAGAATTCGAAGTTCCATCGTTTAGCCATCGTCCGTACGCCGAAAATTTGTTACATTATAACAGTGTACGGACGTCGTTGAAGCTGTTCTTAGCTTGGCTTGGAACTTAAGTTACCTCCGTTCGATGAAAATTTTAACGGAGAAGCGACCCTGAGTCAAGTCTTGTTAAAAGTGGACCGTGAACAAGTAAAAAGTGTCCGTACATCGAAAGTGTTAAGTTCACTGTTCCATTGAAGAAGAAAGGGGTAAAGTTGTTAATACCAAAACCCTAGGTGAAAAGTTATCGGCAAGAAAGAGGAAAAAATGGATAAGGTTAAACCCTAATCCGTACCAAGGAGGGACCACTTTTGTCTGTACAAGAGTGACGTGTCCAAAGTTTCCAAAAGAGGAAACGAAGGGTAGATTTTCCTAGGTTATCTTCTTTTCTTTGTGGTCGTTACATCTCATTAGTAGATCTCTAGAGTAAGTCCTTCTACTCGAGATCGTACTAATTTGTTTGAGCTTACAGGAACTCGTGCGTGGGGTGACCGAAGTCCAAACTTTGTAGCATAATTCTTGACCTCCCGTGCACAGTTAAATAGCGTTCGTTCAATCGAGTTGATATCAATTCACTCTTCCCGAAAAAGTCAGTGTGACTTGTCAAATTTGAAGAGTCTTAGAGAAATTGATCAAACCGAGGAAGCCATTGGTAACAAGTACTAGAGTGACCAAACCTAAATTGAGTAGACCCGAGCGCCACCCAAACAAAGTGAGGGAGTGTGTGAGGTGATTTCTAACCTTAACATTTTCTCTGTCTTTGATTTTTACAGGTACCATGGCTGGGAATGGAAGTTAAGGAAAGGGTGTTGAAGCGCCCGAGGTGTCGTTAGCCGATCTCTTGGCTGCGATACTAAGCATCAGTGCCGAGGTGAAAGGAGTGAGTGCTCGAGTAGCAAACCTCAAGCAAGAGAAAGCGTCTGTGGCTTTGCCTGGGTCCGGCGCTGGTACTAGCAACTCTACTCCTATGAAACCGGAGTAATTTGTTGAGCTAGTTCGTCAACAACGGTAGAGAAATGAGGCCGTTCGAAATGAAGCTGTGGGCGATCCCCGAGCTGAACCAAACTTGGGCAATCTCCAAGCTGAACAACAAAACTTGGGCATTCCCCAAGCGGAACAAGAAAACTTGGGCATTCCCTGAGTTGATCATCAAAACTTGAGCATTCCCCGAGGTGATAGATTACCACTTCCAAGGGCCCGAAGACAAGTCGTGGTCGTTGATAAAGGGGTCGGTGATGGAGAGTTTCCCAAGGGCGAAGTTGAGTATGAACCACCATTCGTTCAACGAAGGCAGGTTCAACGAGGACGTAGAAACTACCGAGGTTGAGGCCGAGGCGCAAATATTGATAGATATTTTGAACGTGAGGCTGATGACTATTATAATGAGTATCCGAAACCAATCCGAGTTGCTCGTGATTCAAACTTGAACAGTGTCAAGATCACTATTCCACCCTTTAGAGGAACTAGTGATCCGGACCAATATCTTGATTGGAAGATTCGATTAGAACGGATCTTTGAAACAAATGAGATGACCGAAGAGTGGAAATATGCCCATGCAATTGCTTTGTTTGAGGCATATGCATCGACATGGTGGAAAGCTGACAAGCGAAAGAGGAGAAGAAATGTCTACCTTGAGATTCTTACTTGGGCACAGCTGAAGAGAGTGATGGATGCTAAGTATGTGACTGCTAAATATAGGCAAGAGCAACTTCGAAAGCTCTATGAATTGAAACAGGGTCCAAATCGATCGAAGAGTACTATGATGAGTTTGAAAAGATTTGATTGGCTCTTGATATGGACGAAGATGATGAACAAGCAATCATTCGGTTAAAAAATGGACTGACTGGAGAAGTGTCATCTCAATTGAGACTGCATGTGTATCAAACATTAGAAGATGTATTCCATGCAGCCGTTGATGCTGAGAAATGGGTGAAGGACGACAAAGCAAGCCGGTACCGAGGAGTCACTACTTCAACTCCTTTGAACTGAGGTAAAGATTGGAAGAGTCCGAATCCTACAAGTGCCAACACTGGCCGAGATAAAAAGAAACCCTTCGAAAGGGGAGTGACAGTTAATAACTCCAAGGAAGTGGGAGGTAAAGTTAAACTCAATACTCCTAGTGCTTCAAAAATTCAGTGTCATAAATGCTGGGGTTATGGTCACATAGAGAAAGAGTGTTCGACTCGCAAAGCTATGCTTTTGCTCAAATATGGAACCGTCCATGAGCAAGCGAGTGACACCGAGGAAGAAAATGGAGAGGAGACTGACCGAGCTAAAATTGATGATGGTCGTGGAGCAGCTGAAGTGATACGGGAAAAATTGGAGCCAAATCGCCAACCATCAAGAGCCAAGCTCGAGAGCACAAAGAGTACAAGTCAAGGGCTTCGGAAGCGACTTGAAGATCATGCATTGGAGCAACCTTGAAGGAGGAGCACATAGGCACCAAGGAGAAGCTTCCCGAGACCATTTTGAGCCGTTTCAAGAAGCTTCAACAAGAGGCCGAGCGCTTGAAAAGGTGGGCAGAGCGCCTACTTGAAAATAGCCAAAATTTGGCTAAGTACAAAATACACATATCTCTGGAAATGGAAGATGTGGACTGCCCCTTTATAGAGGAGGGCCGCCTACTACACAGGGTGGTCCAAAGTGGCTCAGAAGAGGCGGACCGCCTAGGGGAGTGGGCGGACGGCCTACTCCCTGTGACAGCATTTTGAGATTCCTTCATTTCTGATATGTATTTCCAACTATAGCCCTGCATGGCCCTATTTGTTTTAACCCACTTTGAGGGTATTTTAGACCTTTCATTAAGCATAGAAGAAGACTATAAATATCTTCCTTAGGCTCTCATTTCATTTAGCCTACTTTGAATGATGAGCATGAAACTTGAAAGCTTGAGAGCTATTCAATGAAAAGCTCTTGTGCGGGCTTGATTTCACTTGGTCGATTCCAAGTTGAACTTCAATCCTTTGTTGATCATTCTGTTTGCGAGAGCCGAGTGTCTCTCGAGGATAGTTGCTTAGTGTAGGTGTTCCTTGACAATCACCCGAGGTGTATTGAAACAAGTTCTTCGGTGCTACTTAGGCAATCATTCAAGCCACGTCTTGCTTTTATCTTTACTTTATCGCTTCCTTATTTTCTGCTACATCAGTTGGTATCAGAGCAAGGCTCGGGTTTTGTTCTTACAAACCCTCGTTCCTTGTTCATCGTGCTTTTATCTTGTTCTTGTTGTTGTTTATGTTCTTGTTCTTGTTCTTGTAATCTTGAAAAAGAAGAAAAAAATTGAAAAACTAGAAAACTTCAAAGAATATTGATAGAATTGTTGGATTTGAATCCCCTTATGTTAAAAATCATTGGGGTTTGTTCTATGTTTGATTCCCGTTCTTTTGATACCATAAAAACGTAGTTTGGAAGTGTGATTCGAAAGTTGGAGAATCAAAATCAAGAATTTTCTTAAAACCCTAGAAAGTTTGCTTCAAGATCAAAATCACTTGTTTGAGTTTAAAAAATATTGGGGATTGATCTATATTATTTTCCCGTTCATATGGTACCAAAACATCTTGATTTGGAGTTGTGAATCAAAATTTGAAGAATCAAAAATCTCAAAATTTTGAAACCCTTGAAAAATTGCTCAAACTTGAATCTAAGCATTTGTGTTGTTTGTTTGGGGTTGGAAACCATTGGGGATTGTTTGAAGTAGTTGAATACAACTTTGGGTACCATTGGATTTGAGAAACAACTTGAAATCATTGGAAACTTGGGTGCAAAACGGATCAAAAACCGTAGTTGAAAAGCTGAAGAAACAGCCCAGGCCGAGCACCCCAAGTGCAAGGCGGGCGCCCCAAGTGAAGGGCGGACCGCCTCAGAGAAGTCCAACTCTCTGAACTTCTAGGGTGGAGCGCCCCTGAGACAGGGTGGAGCGCCCCTGAGATAGGGTGGAGCGCCTCCCACTATTTTGGTGTCTGGGTAGTTTTCTTGTAGGTTTTCGCTTGTTCTTTGCTTGCGTTACTTCCGACTAGTACTTTGAGGTAAAATTCCTACTTAATTAGTACTAGTTCATTGAACGTTTAGGAACTTCGTGCTTAGTGGTGACTAGAAATCAAAGAAGACTCGTACTACATTGTTTTGCTTTAAGTGCTCACTTATATAGCCTAGAGTTCATAGAGCCCCATCAACTCCACTCTTCCCGGAGAGTATTTGGTTCTTGTAAAGTTGAATGGTTATTGAGGAGGTTGTTCAACTACGAAGAAGTCTTTGGAATCAAGCTTGAGTGATCCTACCCCCACCAATAAATTGAGTGTACCCGAGTGACATTCAAAAGTGAGAGAGCGTGTGAGGTTTTTACTCTAACTTCTTTCTTTGTCTTTGATTTTTGTAGGAACATGGCCGGAGACGTTGACGAGACCATTAAGGTCCGGTAAGCATTTTGGCCTACCTCTTGGCCGAGGTGAGATCTATAAACTTAACGCTTTAGAGCCTTGAAGGAGAATGGACCCCGAGTGTCCAAAAAGGTGCCAGAGAAGGTACTAGTGATAGAATGTTGGGCATTCCCCAACCGTTGGGCATTCCCCAACCGTTGGGCATTCCCCACAACTTGGGCAATCCCTAAGGTGATGTAGCTACTCGCTCTAGAGGTAATTCTACTACTCCTATGAGACAACAAATGGCAATTGAGGGAGGTGGAGGAGATGAGCGAGGTGGTTGTGATGAAGAAGATGAGACTAACATGACACTTGTGGTATGTAGGAGTTTGGGTGCCATGAGTCTTGAGAAGGAAGAGAATGTGCAAAGGGAGAATCTCTTCCATGCTAGGTGTCGTGTGATGGGGCAAGTGTGCTCAATGGTCATTGATTCAGGAAGTAGTGCTAATATAGTGAGCAAAACCTTGATTTCCCAATTGAAATTGCCTACTATAAAGCATCCACATCCCTACCGTTTACAATGGTTGAGTGAGTGTGGAGAGTTGAGAGTGGTGAAGCGAGTATTGATTGAGTTTAGCATTGGAAATTATCGAGATAAGATGATGTTCGATGTAGTACCAATGCAAGCTTGCCATCTCTTGTTTGGAAGGGCATGGCAATATGATCGGAGCGTAGTGCATGATGGTAGAACCAACTCTTACACGGTTTTCCATGGGTCTAGAAAGTATGTACTCAAGCCCTTGACGTCGAGGCAAGTAAGTAATGACTATAGGATTATGAGGGAGTTGAGGGAAGCAGCTAAAGCTAAGTCACCTATGGTACTTGAGCCCGAAGCCAACAATCTTATGGTCATGCCCTTGCAAGTTGAAAGTGAGAGTCACTCTAGTCCAAATGAAGACAATCTTGAGTCTCATTCCATTGTACTTGAACATGAGAGACAAAAGAAAGAGAGGAGTGAGGGAGTGACCCGTGACAATCCTAGAGAGGAAAAAGGAGAGGAAGTAAGGACTGATGTGAGTGAATTGTCACCCGAATCTACAGTTGGCCTTGAGAGAAAAATGAGAGAAAGGAGATGAGAGGAAAGACAAAATGAGAGTGAGGATACCATTTGTTCTGACTATGCTATATCTTCTTCCTCTTGTTTTGGCTTGTGTGTAGGTACTCTTGGAGGCAAGCTAGTGAAGCCTCAACCGTGTGCTAAAGAAGGAAGGCAAGGTGATGAAGATCCTCATTGCGAGCTTCATGAAGAGGAAGTTGAACATGATACTTCAAGTTCTATGAGTGCTCAAGGAAGCAACTCAAGTGTAAGTGTTTCTTCACCATTTCATGAACATGATAGTTCCTTGTCTTGTGAGGACTCAATGCTAGTTGGTGCTTGTAATACATTTATTGAACTTGCAACTAGTGAAGAGTCTAATGGTCAACTTGTGTGTGTATGTGAACCGCTAGTTGAGAGGATTGAAATGCCACATCTTGATGTGAGCCCGATATTCAAAGAACCTCTCTTTAGTGAAAACGTGGTAGTTGACCTTGTTTGTGACCCTTGTTATGACACCCCACCCATATTTGATAAAGAGGAAGATGAGTTATGTCTCTACCCTTGTTGATATAATTGATTTTGGTGGATTTGTGTGTCGTAGTAAGGATGATAGTGACCTTGAGGAGTCCAAATTGCATGAGTTGGACAAGGTTGTCTATGATGACTCCTCAAGTGAGAGTGATGAACTTAGTCTTGACACTTCACCTATGTTTAAAAATGAAGTTGAGATGTATACTTTTACTAATCCTTTGTTTAAGGGCATCTCTTATTTGTGGAGGTGATTTGTATCGGACTAGAGTTGAGAATGAGCTAGAACCTCCGTGGTGTAAAGAGTTTGAACCTATAGACAACTCCTTGTTTGAGACTTTGAGTGAAGTGGGTGATCCTTCTAGTGGCCCTACTCTTGATTGTTGGGTTTATGAAGAGGAAAAATCCATTATCAATGCATTTCTTAAGAACTTTTCTTGTGAGGAGGGTTGTCTAGATGATGAATTTGGAGGTGAGGAGGTATCTCTTGGTGTGAATATGAGTGCTTTTAAGAAGGGGAGTGGAGTAATTGATGCTAGTTGTAGGTTGGGCTATTTGACTTACTCCATTTCATGTGATGATCACACCTTGAGTGTTAAGCATGCCAAAGCCATTGTGTCACAATGTTGTGAAAATGCATTGAAGACTTGGTATGTTGGACATGGGCTTAGGGGTCGTAGGGAATTTGATTGCTACATATTGTATGTCCTTGATCTCTTTGCTTGTTATGATTGTGAGTGCTTGTTCTTGTTGAGAAAAGAATTTATTGTTTCCTTTGGAAACATATGCTATTTTATGGGTATTGATGCTTGGCTCTATCACAAGAGTGTGTTTTCCACACTATTTGCACTTATTCTTGTTAAGCTAACCTACTTGCGAAGTAGGAAACTTTGGTTGTGCTTGTCTTTGATTGTAGGACTTGATGGTTTGATTTCAAGGACAAAATCCTTTCAAGAAGGGGAGGATGATGCGGGAAAAATTGGAGCCAAAGCGTCAACCATCAAGAGCCAAGCTCGAGAGCACAAAGAGTACGAGTCAAGGGCTCCGGAAGAGACTTGAAGATCATGCATTGGAGCACCCTTGAAGGAGGATCACATAGGCACCAAGGAGAAGCTTCCCAAGACCATTTTGAGTCATTTTTAAGAAGATTCAGCAAGAGGCGGAGAGCCTGAAAAGGTGGGCGGAGCGCCTACTTGAAAATAGCCAAAATTTGGCTAAGTACAAAATACACAGCTCTCTGAAATGGAAGAGGCGGACCGCCCCTTTACAGAGACGGACCGCCTACTACACAGGGTGGTCCAAAGTGGCTCAGAAGAAGCGGACCGCCTAGGGGAGTGGGCGGACCGCCTACTCCCTGTGACAGCATTTTGAGATTCCTTTATTTTTGATGTGTATTTCCAACTATAGCCCTGTGTGGCCCTATTTGTTTTAACCCACTTTGGGGGTATTTTAGACCTTTCATTAAGCATAGAAGAAGACTATAAATGTCTTCCTTAGTCTCTCATTTCATTTAGCCTACTTTGAATGATGAACATGAAACTTGAAAGCTTGAGAGCTATTCAATGAAAAGCTCTTGTGCGGGCTTGATTTCACTTGGTCGATTCCAAGTTGAACTTCAATCCTTTGTTGATTATTCTATTTGCGAGAGCCGATTCCAAGTTGAACTTCAATCCTTTGTTGATTATTCTCTCGCTTTTATCTTTACTTTAGCTTCTGCATTTTCGGTTACATCATGAAGCTGACAATCCATAAATGTTTCTTGTGGTTCGAAGAAACTTGAGTTGTATGACTCTTAAAGAAGAAGACAACCAAAGGGAAAATCTTTTCCATGCGAGGTGTCGAGTGAAGGGGAAAGTTTGCTCAATGATTATTGATTCGAGTAGTTGTGCAAATGTGGTGAGCCAAACCTTGGTTTTACAAATGGGATTACCTACCTCAAAGCACCCTCATCCTTACTATTTGCAATGGTTAAATGAATATGGAGAATTGAAGGTTGTCAAGAAAGTGTGGATCAAGTTCAAGGTAGGAGAATATCAAGATGAGATGATGTTCGATGTAATACCGATGCAAGCTTGTCATTTTCTATTGGGTCGACCATGGCAGTATGATCGATCGGTTATACATAACGGATGATCCAACACTTACACTGCTAAGCTCGGAGGAGAGAATTTCATACTCAAACCATTATCTCCAAAACAAGTCAGTGAGGACTATAAATGAATGAAGGAGCTGAAAGAAGCGGCCAAAGTAAAGTCTCACGTTGGGACACAAATTGTTGCCGAGGACAAGATTCATCACCCGTGGCAAGTAACATCTGTGAAATCTTGCAACTGGATGAGTATCTATGAGGCAACGACTACGGTCAATTGATGATTTGCTTCATGCATAAGGGTATCCTTCTAAACACTAATGATGATTTTACTAACGATATCCCTTTGTCAAGTGTTGTACAAATTGTTTTGCAGGACTTCGAGGACATGTTTCTTGAAGAAATGCCAGGTTGATTGCCTCCATTGAGAGGAATCGAGCACCAAATTGACTTCATTTTGGGGTCTTAAATCCCCAACAAACCTGCATACCGGTGTAATCTCGATGACACCAAAGAGCTCCTGCGGCAGGTGGACGAATTGCTGAACAAAGACTTACTTCGAGAGAGCTTGAGCCCTTGCGCCATTCATGTTATCCTTGTCCCAAAGAAAGATGGAACATGGAGAATGTGTGTTGATTTCCGAGCAGTTAACAAGATAACGGTAAAGTATCGTCATCCTATCCCTCGATTAGATCACATGCTAGATGAATTTAGTGGTTCTTCTTGTTTTTCGAAGATAGACCTCAGGTCCGATTACCACCAAATCCGAATGAAACCGGGTGATGGGTGGAAAACTGTATTCAAGACCAAATTCAGTCTCTATGAATGGTTAGTGATGCCTTTTGGCCTCTCTAACGCACCGAGCACTTTCATGCGATTGATGAACCAAGTGCTTAAACCGTTCATAAATAAGTTTGTTGTTGTGTACTTCGATGATATACTTATATATAGTAAATCTGTGGATGAACATGTCAAACACTAAAGGCTAGTGCTTGATACACTTAGGAAAGAAAAGTTGCATGCTAACTTCAAAAAGTGTGCCTTTTGTGTCGAGCATGTAGTCTTTCTTGGATTTGTAGTTAGTGCTAGTGGTGTTGAAGTCAATGAGTCAAAAGTCGAGGCCATCAAAGATTGGCCGACTCCTACTTCGGTGTCTCAAGTCTGTAGCTTTCATGGGTTAGCTAGTTTTTACCGAAGGTTTGTTCGTGACTTTAGCAGCATGGCAGCTCCTTTAACCGAGCTGGTAAAGAAAGACCATTCATTTGTGTGGGGAAAGTCCTAAAATAGGGTTTTCGAAGAGTTGAAACGGAGGATTAGTTCTGCCCCGTTGTTGCACTCCCTGACTTCGGCAAAGCATTTGAAGTCGAATATGATGCGTCCGGGGTTGGGATCGGAGGAGTGCTTATGCACGAATCGAAGCCTATCGCTTACTTCAGCGAAAAGCTTAAAGGTGCAACCTTGAACTACTCTACGTATGACAAGGAATTGTATGCCCTCGTTCGAGCACTCGCTCATTGGAGACATTATCTATGGCCCTGTGAGTTTGTAATTAAAAGTGATCATGAATCTTTGAAACATCTCCGAGGCCAAGAGAAGTTGAACCGACGGCATGCCAGATTGGTAGAATTCATTGAGAGCTTTCCATATGTAATTCATTACAAGAAGGGAAAAGACAATGTTGTGGCTGATGCGCCGTCGAGAAAGTTCTCCTTAGCGACCACTCTCGCTTCGAGATTAATGGGATTCGAAAGCATCAAGCTGATGTATGAACACGATCCCAAGCTTAAGAGCGTCCGAGATGATCTCTTAAATGGTCGAAGGGTTGAGAAGTATCAGTGGCACGATGGCTATCTCTTTAAGAATGGGAGAGTTTATTTGCTCGTGTCATCATGGAGAGAGATTTTGGTTCGAGAAGCTCACTCCGGGGGCTTAATGGGACACTTCGGTGTCGAGAAAACTCTTGGTATCTTAACCGAGCAGTTTCACTGGCCCAAAATGTGACGAGATGTGGAAAAACTTTGCAATGCTTGTTTAGATTGCAAGAAAGCTAAATCGAGGTCCAACCCTCATAGTTTGTATACTCCGTTACATGTTCCTAATCGATCGTGGGTTGATATATCCATGGATTATGTTATTGGGTTACCGAGGTCTGCGGGTGGACATGGTAGCATCTTTGTCCTAGTCGACTGATTTTCCAAAATGGCTCACTTTATTCCTTGCAAGAAATGTGATGATGCACAACATGTAGCTACTTTGTCCATTTCTAATGTGTTGAAATTGCATGGTGTGCCTCGTACTATTGTGAGTGATTGAGACTCTAAATTCTTGAGTCATTTTTGGAAATGTTTATGGGGTGCCCTTGGCATTAAATTACTATTCTCGACGTCTCACCATCCTCAGACTGATGGACAGACCGAGGTAGTCAACTGAACCTTAGGAGCTCTACTTCGAGCTATGACCAGAGGTAAGGTCAGAAACTGGGCTGATCGATTGCCCGTGATGGAATTCGCATGCAACCGTACTGTGCATCGAATGATTAGAATTACTCTGTTTGAGTGTGTGTATGATTTTAACCCTTTGATTCCACTTGATTTAACCCCGTTGCCACGAGATGCTGTTATTGATTTTGAAGGTACTCTTCGAGCTACTGTTTTGCTCGAGCTACATGCCAAAGTGAAGAAAAATCTTGAGGAAGCTTATGCCAAGGTGGCATCCAAGAAAAACAAGGGTCGTAAGAAGCTGGAATTGAAGAGGTGAGATTGGGTTTGGGTTCACTTCAGAAAGAAAAGATTCCCGAACCAAAGGAAAAGAAATTGGCTCCTCGAGGGGATGGTCTGTTTCAAGTGTTGAGCAAGATAAATAACAATGCTTATGTGATCGACCTCTCAGGTGAGTATAACGTGTTCAACACCTTTAATGTTGCTGACTTAACTCCCTGTGTTGTAGGCCAAGCATCGGAGGCTGAAGAGGGCTCGATTTTGAGGACGAAATCTCCTCAAGAAGAGGAGGCTGATGCAGCCCGAACTCGTGCTGATCAAGTATTCAACCCATCGAGACTGGTGACACGAAGCCAAGCCAAGCTCTTGCATGATGTTCATATTCAGCTGGCGTGGCCGGGAGAAAGCAATTGTTTGGATGCTGAGTGGCCAAGCGCAAAATATGAAGGCTACATTTGCAAGCTCGAGCCAAGAGAAGAAAGTGACCGAACAGTCAACATTGACGCCGAGCAGTGAAGCTACTGAAGGACTACAAACACGCCCAAGGCAAGAGAGCGTCTAAATTCAAGTGTTCGAGGCTGAAGAGTGACCGAGCACAAGAGCGTCCGAACACTCAAATATCAGCCCTGCATGGCCTGTTCTCATTGGTTGTCTGTGACCATTTCCTAGTTTACCCTTAGGGCTATCTATATAAACCCCTTAGTATTTCATTTGTTAGTTAGTTGATTTTAGATATTGAATGATAAGCCGAGTGTTTTTGTGTCTCCGCCGTGAGCCGAACCCCGTCATAGGAATTGTTAAAGAACTTGGGTCAATCGGTGGATTCGTTTGAACATTTTCTTCTTTGATCATTCAATTTGCAAGAAGCTTGTTGTCTTCTTAAGGATTGTTGCCTAGTTTAGGTGTTTCTTTGATTTTTCAGCCGAGCGGCCCCAAGACTTGTTCCTTGGATTCGTTTGGATTGGAGATTAGATTTGTTTAGCTTCTGTCTTTTATCTTTATCGTTTTACCTTTCCGCTGTTTCTTTTTCGGTTGCTAAGCTTCTTCAAGATTAGCTTACACCAAAATATCTCAAAGCTTTTTGACACTCTAGCGTCCACTCAAAAAAATAAGTATGGAGAAAAATTTATGACTCCTTCCCGAGGACCTCGAGATGGATCTTTCGAGGGCAGCCAGTCGACGGATTAACTTTTGCACATCTTTCTTGCTAGTCAACACGCTAAGTATATCTTTGATGGCTTTGATCTTATCAAGGTTAACCTAGATCCCTTTATTTGATACAATAAATCTTAAGTACTTTCCAGATGAGACCCAAAATGCACACTCCTCCGTATTTAGCCTCTTATTGTATAGGCTCAAGATTGGCTCAAGATTGAAAAGGCTTCTGGCAAGGCTTCTGTATTTAACCTAGTTCAGTTTATTCAATGAATTGCATAACTAGCTATATTTGACGTAGATTTAAATTCTGACTATTGCATCTTGGCATAAAAGGATCGCTTGTGGCTCTCAAATAATTGTAATACGTGAAACCGAATTTTAGGATATATATATATATATATATATATATATATATATATATATATATATATATATATATATATATATATATATATAGATATGGTGAAAAATGGGTTGCTTACATGGTGCCTCGAGCGTATAATTCGGAGCACATCAAATGGAGATTCGCAAGATTTGCATCTGAGGTAAACAACATAAACAACTAAGGTTAACACCTGAGGCCATAGTCTTTGATATACCCCGGGGGACAATAGCCTCGGTGAATCAACGGGCTCGTGTTCCCGAGGTGGAGGATCCTAGCCTTGGTGGACCACTTCTATTTTAGCGGGGTGATTGACCCACGATCTCAGCTCACTATCTCATCTTCCAAAGGAATAGGACGTGGGCAAAGCCACAATCAGAACATGTTGAAAGTGGCTGAACTTCTTCAATCCGGTGGGCCTATAAATAACACTTCATTTTTTATTGTAAACATCAAGAAATATATACTGAAACTCTGCCAAATTGTAGACAAAAACAGTTGATATTGAAATTTTACTTTCTTGCTCTTTTCGTTCAATTATTCACTGTGATTCATCGTTCTTTAAGCAACTTTGATACTTGTCATTGCTTGTAAATCCGTCACAAATTCGATTTACTGTACTAATCCGATTTAGACCAATACAATATATATGTGTATGTTGAATTTCATGGATTTTATTTGTATATTTTGATACTTTTAATGAAAATTTTGGATCCGCCATTATTCTTACTCAATCATATCGCCAAAGGTAAAACAGAGTGAGTAATCTTTTTTCTCCTAGCCTCTCTTGAAGATGAAAACAAGAAAGAATTAACACATGTTCCTTTAAAGGTTTTTTTTCTTTTATATGCTTTCGGTTGTGCACATATAGTGAAAAAAAAGAAATTGGAAATTAATAGAGTCTACAACAAACAAATACATAAAGGTGGAGCATGAGAGCACGTAATCTTTTGCTGTCATGCAAAGATGCAAAGGTTATCCGTACACAGACAACACACAGTTAAGGAAATGGGGACAAGGTACCAAAACTGGGAAACCGCACATGAAACAGAAAAACGGAGGGACCCACCTTACAAAAGTAAAATAATTACGTCAATTGGGTCCCACACAAGGAGTTGTCCAGATCTGTATACCTCACACGTGCGACAAAGTAGGTCCTACATCATAAAAAATGCCAAGTAGAAAAGTTCAAATACAACGGAAAGAAAAAAAAAAAATTAAAGGCACTCACGTTCCCAACGAGTCATCTCGAGAATCATCCACTTTCTTTTAGAATTTCATTTTTTAATTTATTGAGAATACAGTGGATATTTAAATAGGGCAGTGCTATTCGGCCACACCCTCCTTGTCCCAACTTTGGCCACACCCCTAAAATTACTAATATATCCTTAATATGTGTTTGGCCTACTAAACGATTTTTTCCCTCCAAAACCTTCCCTCCAAACCAACTATTAAATGATGTTTATTCCCAAAACATTGAGCCATGCAAAACATAATGCTAGGTAGATGGAAGGATTTCAGAATTAATAGTACTTAGTATACGTATAAGTATATGTATATACGTAGACCGTATTTATACGTATTTCTATTTTTTAAAATACTCTTTATTAATTAAGTGATTAATTAATTTTATACGTATTTCTTTTTATGGCTTCTTTATTAATTTAATTATATTTCTTATACATACACATTTTGACTACTACCACCAACTACATGTCTATTACTATTCCATTGTTATTCCTATACCGTTTTGAGTAACACCACAAACCCTAATCACAATCCACACCCATTTTTAAACATGAACACCAACCCATCAAGTCCTAATACGGATGAACTAACAAATGAATTACATAGAGCTTTAGGACTGGAATCCGACGATAGTTTGATGAATGATGAGGATCATTTGGATGACCTTGATTCTGACGGGGCCCACAATGATGCAGAAAATAATGAAGGTGATGATGATATTGATGTTGAAGATGATGAAGTTGTAGAAGTGTTAGAAATTGGAGAGGACGAGGAAATGGGTGATGAAATTTCTCAAGAGGATCTTGCAATAGGGCCACTACCTGGAATGAGATTTAAAGGTAGTGGACCTATGTATGAATTTTACAAAGCACATGCTAGATTATTAGGTTTTTGTATTGTCAAACGAACATGCAACAAAAATGGGGGGGATACGGTAAGGTATGTGCAGTTTGTTTGTGATAGGGCAAGGAAACCAAAACATAAGATATCCGGCAACAGAATGAATTGTATGGCTAGAATTAATGCAATTTTTGAAAATGATGGATCATGTCGTGTTTCTAAGGTTATTAGAAAGCATAATCATAAATTGGAACCATCACTATCACGATTGATGCCTGGACACAGGAAGGTTAGTAATTCTCTTAAGAGATGGTTTCAAGCTAATGATCTAGCTGGCCTAAGACCATCCAAGAACATAAGAGTAGCCGAAGTACTTGCTGGAGGGCCGGAGAATTTGGGTTGCACTCCTAAGGACTGCAGAAATTATATTATGAATAGTAGGAGGTTTGAATTGCAAGAAGGGGACGCTCAAGCATTACTGAGGTTCTTTACTGATATGCAACAAAAAGATAGGGAGTTTTTCTATTCAATTGATGTTGATAGCGTAGGTAGGATTCGTAACGTCGTATGGGTGCATTCTCACTCAAAAGTAGCATATGATATGTTCCATGACGTTATATGCTTCGATACAACATACCTAGTGAACCGGTATAATATGCCATTCGCTTCGTTTGTTGGTGTCAATCTACATAGACAATCCGTACTTTTGGGGTGTGCTCTCCTTTCGAATGAGGATATTGCAAGTTACTTGTTGGTGATCTCTACATGGCTTAGGGCCATGGGAGATGTCTGTCCCCTGGCTATCTTGACCGACCAATGTGAAAGCATTAAGGCAGCTATACATCAATTGATGCCAAATACGGTACAAAGATACTGTGTATGGCATATATTCTCTAAGTTGCCTTTGAGGTTAAGCGGGGTTAGTGATTCTAAAAGAGCAAAGTCAGAATTTAAGGCCATGGTGCTTGAAAGCATTACTACAGTTGAGTTTGAGAATAGATGGGATGAATACATTGCAAAATACAACTTAAATGGAAGAGAGTGGTTTCTTAAGCTTTATTTAGAAAGGGAAAAATGGGTTCCTGCATACCTAGATGATCATTTTTGGGCAGGGATGTTGTCTACTCAAAGAAGTGAAGGAATGCATGCTTTCTTTGATGGATTTATCACCCGTCAAAGCACTCTTAAGCGATTTGTTCAGCAATACGAGTTAGCTATAAGAGATAAGTTTGAGAAAGAGCTTGAAGTAGAATATAGGTCCAATTGTTTTGAATTAAAGTGTTTGTCTGAATTCCCGTGGGAGGCACAACTTCAAGCTTGCTATACTCGTGAAATATTTGAATTGTTCCAACAGCAACTAAAGAAGCACATGCATTGTGAAATCAGCACCCTTGAGGATGATGAAGCAGAACCTGGCGTGGAGAAATTCCTTATAACTGATTATTCAAAGAGAAGTTTTAGTCGTATAGATCCATTTTTATTCACTGTTAGGTACACGGCTGTTGGTGAACATCTAAGTTGCTCCTGCAAATGGTTTGAAAGTAGAGGATATCTATGCAGCCATATACTGAAGGTTTTGTCTCACAAAAGGATTGAAACTGTTGACCAAAGGTATATTTTGGATAGGTGGAGAAAAGATATTGTTTGTCCACACTTAAAACGATTCTTTTTAGGTGGTTATCCCCATATGACTTCCGAGTACATGATGTACAAGGATTTGCTAAAGCATTTTGAGCGGAATTGTGATATTGCATTGGATAGTGAAGTGAAGAGGAAGTATATGAAGTATATGATGATCAAAATGGAGCATGATCTTTCAAATTGGAATGATGAAATTATCGAGCAATTTGTCCCATTGGAAGAGTTGAATGAGGTTGATGTTTACGTTGACCCTGTAAGTGTGGGTGAGGGTGATGCAACTATTTTACGTAACCCTCGATACACTCGTTCACGAGGACGTCCACGGTTGAGCCGGTATAGAGGACGACTTGAAACATATTTTAGAAGTTCACAAAGTGGTGGTAGAGGAGGTGTGAGTAGCAGAGGTGGTGGTAGGGGTAGTAGAGTAGGTGGGAGAGGTAGTAGAGGTGGAGGCAGAGGTGGTGGTAGGGCTGGTGGTAGGGCAGGTGGTAGAGGCAGTCAAGGCATTAACGGGCAAGATGAAGGAAATGAGGTAACATTTACTTGCATATTCACTATAGTTCATTGAATATTTGTTTTAACTATGGCATATTTTACACTAATTAATTTTTTTTCATGTTGTAGCAAGGTGGTGCTCCAACATCACCACTTGGTAGCTTGCCCGATCTAAACGATGACATTGAAGACTTGACGATTTAATTAGATATAAGTTTGAGCTTTTTTTTTGGTTGGTTTTGACATAGAATCCTTCTTAATTTATTTACATTCTTTTTGTAATGAAACTTAATTAAAATCGACTTATGTAAGTTTCATTCATAGAATGATGATTTTTTCATGATAAATTTTTGCAACTTAAATAGTATGAATTGATGTATCCAATGTTAGGGTTACTTAACTTAAATCCTAGTTCAAAGCTTGTATGTCCAAACTATTTTATAACAGACTATACAACTAAAACTTGGATTATTTACCTAGTCTCTTTGTCCCACATCGAAAATTTTATGAAACCTTTTAGTGTTTATAAGGATTAATCAACTTTCCTTCAAGTAAATTAATGTATTGTCTTGGTAGAGTCATCTACCAAGACAATACATTAATTTTAAGTACGACTACTTTTTATTTAAAACAATAAAGTATATAAAGTACTACAATTAAAGTATTAGAATTAGTACTAATATACTAAGTAATTATACCCAAATAAAAATACCACAATTAAAGTATTAGAATTCCTATTTATATACTTCACAAGCTAATAGACCTAAATTGTACCAAAAAAATAGACCTAAATTGTACCAAACTAGTGTCGAACCCTATACCCCAACCTCCTAATATGTAACTTATGACCATTTTGCTGGAATAGCATCATCTACTCTTCCACAAACTTTATCATATTTTATAACAAACTATACAACTAACCAATGCTTGTATGCCAAAAAAAAGACCTAAATTGTGCCAAACTAGACTCGAACCCTATAACCCAACCTCCTAATATGTGACTTATGACCATTTTGCTGGAATAGCATCATCTGCTCTTCCACAAACTTTATCATTTTTTATAACAAACTATACAACTAACCAAAACCCTAACCATCACCTCTTCACCTTTCCTTATTTAAAGAGACACAACGGTTGTACTTCTTTTGTAAGAAATCTGAATATTTTTCTACTAACTGTTAACCCACAAAAAATGGAGGCTGATGCAACCAATCTTAAGTATTTTGGACCTGGAACCTTTATAAACACTGTTGGTAAGAAGACCTTTCTTGCGAGGTTAACCAAATCATATGTAACTACGGATGATTTTGTAAGTTTTTTTGCTTATCTTTTTAATTTTTTTAAAATATCCATAGTTTCTAATATTTTATTTTGTGATTTTTTCATGTTAATAGATTTTTCCAAAATCTGTACTCCCTTTTTTGCCTGATGAATCAGTTCCTGCTCGTGTGCTATCTGGTAATGATGTACATGATATGCGCTTCGTTATAAATAAAGGGAGGAAAAGGCTAGGGAATGGTTGGTTAGAATTCATAAAGGCCAACAATTTGAGGGTTGGTAAGGCACTTCATTTTAGTTTTGTGGAAGGTTTAGATGATGGTAGATTTGTTTGTCGAGTTCACATTATGGGACAGCCTCGTGATCTTGCTGATGATTTTGACAATGAATTATCAAGTGCATCAAGTTCTAGTGATGGTTCTGATTTTAGGGTGATGATGGACTATGATGGTTCTGGAACAAGTGCAGATCCTCTTCAAATTGATTGAATGTTAAATGTTAGGGTTACTTGGTCTATGGTTTTTGGTGACATGTATTTGCAAGACTTTTGGTGTTTTTTATGTTAAGTTCTTAATATGTGCAATGATCGGTTTGTGTATTTTGTCTAGGGTTTGTCTGGTTGAACTGTTGCTAAGATGTGTAAGCAACATTTCTTCTTTGTTTTATCATGTTTTTGTTATGTTAAGACTCTATGTATAATATCCAGATGTTGTTATGTCAAGACTCTATGTTTATATCCAGATTTGTAGTTGTTAAACTATCACTACTGTTTAGTCTACATTTTTTTGTCACATTTGAAAGACGAATAATATCAATTGGGATTAAATAATTTGTCAAATAAATTGCAATAAGTCATAAAAGATCACACATAGACAAATATTTTCCATGGCATTTGATTTTGATTTAGGAAGAAACAAGCCTTCATACATTATCCTGCTTACATAGCACCCATCAAACCCAAAAAAACCTAAAAAAATTTCCCTACACCACTTGAGCTTGGGGCTTCAATAACAAGTTTGTTAGATTGACACTTGCTCTCAATCCTACTTGCAACAGCTTCCATACGAGCCATCATCTCGTCCTGGCTAAGTTTAACTTGATCCACAAGGCAATTAAGATTGGCAATTTCACCACGCAGTTCTTGCACCTGAAAATTAACATTGTTCACTGTCCAGTTTACAGGAAAAACTTGTTGATCTACACGACGACTGAGATTGGCAATTTCAGAACGTAGTTCTAGCATATGAATGATAACATTGTTCAATTCCCAGTTGATATTCATAATATGTTGTGAAGTAACAACAGGAAAAGGATAATTGATGTTCATCCTGCAAAAAAGTTAAACTATATTAGTAAGAATTATTGCATAGCTGAAAACTTGATGTAATGCCTGTCTGACAAGATTCTTCTACCATGTGGGAGATTACTTACTCGAGTTGTCTTGCAGAGTTAGAAAACGAATAATTATACATGGAGAAATATGTGAAGTTCAAAGATATGATATAGGATGATGATTACATATTGGAAATGAGCTAGGGTTTAAATAGGACGAGTATTGGGCAATGTAAAGGCAATAGCTATTATTTGATGCATGAATTGTAAGAATCAATGCACGCTAAACCAATTAGAGTGGTGCCTTGTCTTGGGATTGAAACAAATTTGTGTCTTTTGCTATGTCCAATGTACACAATCTACACACATTCACTTATTATTAATGACTATAACTGACCTAAACCCTTACTTAGCTCTAATTGATCGGTTCAAATCACATTTAAAACCACTGGTTATAATAGGACGGTGCTATTACTTGCTTACATGAAATAACAACTATTATTTACGAGGTAAATAGTAACGTAATCCTACTTATGCCTTATTGCATCGAATTGGAGACGTTTAAATAAGATTGTTCATCCGTTTTGTAAAATAATTGGTAGAATTTAAAATTTGAGAAATTGTCATATTTTATGTATAAAATATGCATTTATAATCTGCCTTTATGTACATTATGAAATTTCTATAAAATGAAGTCTCTTCATCTTAGAACAATTTTTTCGAAATTAAGAGAGTGTGTGTTTTGAATGTCAATGGTGGTAAACAACAACAACAAAAAATTAATAACAAACAATCTTAGAATATATAATACTTCAATATATTAATTCATCATTCCAGTTTAAGATTAACAACCATCCAAAACATAATAAAACTTAAACAAAAACAACAATCCCCTACTAATACATAACCGGCACATCTATCCAAGTACGTACCATGAGTTATGGGGGATTTAGGAATTAAAACATACAACTAAACTAGAAATTGGGTGATGTTGGAGCAAAAACATAATCATAGGGATGAAGGCCGGCACCACTAACAGTAGCCTCTGATAACTTCTCAATCATGTCAAGCATTTTCATAATTTTGGCCTGGTTACTCTCAAGAACCTTCACAAGGTCTTCAATGTCCTCAAGTTTGCACTGCATGTCGATAACACGCTCACGAACACACTTATCCATATAGAATATATTGTCATACTTGGTAGTTGGTTTCCACTCGTTATTTGTTTCATTCCACCCATTTCTTTTGTCACCTTCCATGACTGAAAAAGAAAAATCAGAGTTAATTTACAATAACATCATCCAAAAATTAAAACAAAAACACTTATAAAATCTAAGAAATTTAAAAAGAAATGTATCAAACCATACTTCTCTTGTCAAGTGGATTTCTTCTCAAGAAATGAAGGGACGCTTTACAGATGGTTTTAGTAGATATGTCCTTTGAGAAGCACTGATTAGCTTCTTAAATAGAGGTTGTCATACCCGTTCAAGATGGGGTGCGTTGTTTAAAATAGATACTGAACAGGCGGGTTGTTTAATTTTTGCACACTTAAATGCGTAAAATGGTAAACATAAATATTAATAAAACTGTTTGTTTAAATAATGACCCCTAATTGCATAGTTTGGATTGACATTTCAATGTAATATGACACCTACTCCACTTAATTAATAAAATATTTAAATATTTTATGACATTAGTAATTAGACATGAACAATGTTATTAGCTATGATTACTCACTTTAATTGTCACAATATTACAAATTTATGTGATCGATTTAATACAATAGCATGATGAAAACTACGACGTGTTATCGGTGTTAATTAAATCAATCACTAAATTGCATCATGAAGTCACAAGGATGGAAATTATGTGTTCGCTTGTATACAATTACATAATTAACACTACGACATTATACCGGCGACCTTAACTCACCACATAGACCAATATTGGAAGTGTATGGGTGTCAATAACTATGATCAATCACCACAATTGCCTCATGAAGGGAAAAAGATGGAAATTATAAGTGATCACTTGTACATAATAGAACCATGCACAATACGACATATTACCGGTGATTACTAATACATTGACCAATGATTGATGACTAGCATCAATTGCAACATGTAGGAACAAGAAAATGTGTTTGAATTGATACATTATATTACTAATATAATGTATGAATATTATGAAATTGCATTAGTAAATCTTAGAGTGTAAGGTTTACGGTTTAGGGTTTAGGGTTAGGGTTTTTTTTTTTTTTTAATCAAGAGTCAACTAGGCATTGCACCTAGGGTTAGGGTTTAGGGTTAGGGTTTCTATAAGAATATATTTTAAGGGTGTCGTTACCTATGATCACTCACTACAATTGCATCATGTAGGCAAAACAACACACTTAAGTGTGCTTGTTTGTAGAGATTTATACCGGTAACCTTAAGGAGTCGTTTGGTTGGTGGGACTACATATCAAGAAAATCCCCATAAATAACCCCACCTCTTCCTTGGTATAAGTTATCAAAATATTTTAACAATAAAATCTATAACACAAATTAATTAATATTACTAATCAAACGTGGGTTAATTGTTCTCCTTATCAAACCAACCAAACGACTCCTAAGGGTCTAGGGTTTAGGGTTAGGGTTTGGGGTTTGGGGATAGGGTTTCAATATGCAGATTTTTTAAAAAAAGGAAATTAATTAACTGAGCCTATCAAGACTCGAACCCTAAACCACCACATCAAGTTACTACACTAAGCACCACTATGCTGGATTAGCGTGTTCAGCCAATTTAATTATCTTTAATTAATGTTATAGTTGGTCTCAATATATGTGTAATTTAATTCAGACGCACTTAACGATGTGAAATTACAACTATAATCATTAATGACACTGCTTCTTTCAATAATGACCCTAATTGCATATGTTGGACTGATATTATTGTGTTATTTAATTAATGACTCTATATGAATTATATTTAATAAAAAAAATTAAAAAATTATAATTTTATGTTAATTAATCATGAAAAATTTAACATGTGAGACATTTAATGGTATCATTAGCTATGTTAATCATTTTAATTGGATCATGTAGTCACAATAGTACAAATTAATGTGATCAAAATTATACAATAGCATGATGAACCCTACGACATGTTCCCGGTGTCGTAAACTCACCTTAAGGAATAATGTGGGAGGTGTAAGGGTGTCATTACATATGATCACCCACTTCAATTGCATCATGAAGGCACAAGAACACAATTACAAGTATCACTTTTATACAATAGCATCATAAACCCTACGACATATTACCGGTGACCTTGAATCACCACATGGCCCAACGTGGGACATCTAAGGGTGTCGTTACCTATGATCACTCACTACAATTGCATCATGTAGGCAAAACAACACACTTAAGTGTGCTTGTTTGTAGAGATTTATACCGGTAACCTTAATGAGTCGTTTGGTTGTGGGACTACATATCAAGAAAATCCCCATAAATAACCTCCCCACCTCCTTGGTATAACTTATCAAAATATTTTAACAATAAAATCTGTAACACAAATTAATTAATATTACTAATCAAACGTGGGATAATTGTTCTCCTTATCAAACCAACCAAACGACTCCTAAGGGTTTAGGGTTAGGGTTTAGGGTTTGGGGATAGGGTCTTGAGCACTGCCCTTAAAAAAAACACTTAATAAAAAGGAGCCTAACCAAACTCGAACCCTAGATCCTCACCTCGTTCAATACACTCACAACCACTATGCTAGAATAGAATCATCTGTCTATGCGACTAACTTTTTAACTTTTTATTTACTTTTGTAGCTTATATTTAGGGGGAATTCATGGAGGGAAAATAAAATTTTGTAGCTTATATTTAGGCACAGATTTTTAAAACTAAAATATCAAATAAATTTCGTGGAGGGAAATTCAAACAAGAGGAGGGAATTATTAAAGGTTTAGTGATGTTTTGGACTCTATAAATAGTTGCACCATGCATTGTCACAAGCACTTCTAAATCAATAAAATAGTTAAAGCAAATATAAACTAAATGGAATGCGGATGGATTGAAGAAGATTTCATAACATGGTTCGAGATGGAGATGCCCTATTCATACATTACTCGTGACGCATTGGTACCTTTTTTTTTAGCCTTACACTTTTTTAATTCTAATATAGGAATTTACCTACGACAATGATATTACTCTTTCTTATGTTTCCGCAGTGCCTTCCAAAGAAAATCTATCAGTATCTTCCTCCTACTATGGTTGAAACAACTATCCAATGTAAAGGGAAGAAATGGACTACAACACTGAGCAGTGGTGTTCGGCGAAAACTCGTGAAGGGATGGAAAAAACTTGTCAAGGACAATTTCATTAAAAAAGGACATGTTCTTATCTTTGAACTTGTTCAAGCTACACCAACGACTGTTATGTTCAATGTTGAAGTGAGCGTTTGAGAAATTCTTCAATGTTGAACTTGTATTACAGTTGTTTCACCTTATCAATGGAACTAGTCATTATGTTTTGATTTTTAATACGTGACTATTTAATATCATTGACAACTTATAGTATATGTTGCCACACATAACAAATGTTATTTGCAAACTGAATTTTCTACACTTAAACGATTCTTATGAACATGATAGACAAGTGCAACCTCAAACAATTTTCTAAGTCAATTTATTGTAGCTAGGCGTGTCCTACCGGGAAGTGCAATGGCTGCACAGAAGAGTGGAAGGGCTGCATAGAGAAGTGAAATAACAACACAGAAAGCTTCAACAATTATGAGACCACATAGGGATTAATATACTATTTAATGCGGCTAAACAAAATAAACCCCTATAAATAGTTTCCAAAGTCAAATTACGAATCCACTTCTAATCCTAATCAACTACCTTTTATAAGCATTACAATGGATAGGACTCCAAAGAAGAACGTTGCTGCACAACCACTGCAAGGATCACCAGTTAGCCATAAAATTTTGTATCAGGAGCTTAAGAATATACATAAGAAGCTAGAGAGTGAGGTTAATGAATTGCTAGGGAGGTTGGTTAAGGAGAGTGACATTGTTTACATCCAAATTCTTTTATTGGAAGGCACGGTCCCCTTAACCACTATTTACACCATGCTTGATGACCTACCCATCCCAAGCAACGAAAGTGAGCCCAATGAGAATTCTGTTATTGTTATCTCTAGCGACACTGAATCTGTTAACAAGTCTTCTAGGTCTGTGCCTGATACCCCAAAAATTGAGTAGTCCGTTATGAACTTGTCTCTCGTGCATGCCATGCATATAGCATGGTGTGCTAGTGTAGGTGTTTTTGTTGTTTATGCTTATGGTTGTCTAGGTTGGTTCTTGTCTTGACTTGGTCGTGGTATTATGTAATGGAATATCATTCCATGAACAATCTATTAATGAATCTTATATTATGGTAAAATAATTCTCCAATTCTTCTTTGTTTTTAACACGATTGATTACTAATGACTCCATCCTTATAAATATGAATAAGGTTTTCACTATTAATTGTTGAATCAAAACAGATTTTATGTGCAACCAAACTAGCTCCATATTGCAGCTTAGATCATTGGGTTCGAAATCCATAATGAAGGTGTGGTCACTTATTAATATTACAAGCTTTTACTTGCATTATCATGTTTTTTTTCTCTAAGTGTATGCTACAATCAAACTTCAAAAGGCTAAACTCATGGGTTCACAATTCATAAACTAGTTTTTCAAACAACTTGAATTTCATCTAACTTAATGAATTTTGCGTTAATTAAAACTATGTATGACACATTAGACAAATGTAAACTAATTACTTGAAACAAATTTATAATTGCTAGTTGAGAAAATACTTTATCGAAAAACAAGTAAAATGATATGCCTAATTGATTAAGAACTTTACTTTCCATTAATGACTAAGAATAACAGATAATCAGTCATTTCATGATTGGAAACATATTTTAACAATCAACTTGATAATTTCATCCCTACAAACATTCCAGCTAATAAAGCAGATGAAATAACACAAGATTCATTATCTACCTCAAACCCTACAACACTTTCATCTACTAACGAGCTTGAAGAATGATCTTTATGACCAGTATTATTTTTTTGATATTCATATAAAGCTTCTTTGGCTTCATCATAAGTCTTGAAAGCCTTGAAGATGCTACCCTTGAAACCTACTACCATTGGAGCACACTCATGCCAAGAGTTGTACAATCCGGGTCTCTTACCATAAAATACCACATAAACTTTGGATTGGGACTTGTTCTTAGCTTGATCATTCTTTTGGAAGTCGTTGAAAGCTAATATGGCTTCATCATAAGATTTAAAAGCTTTGAAGATGCTACCCTTGACTCCAATAACCATAGGGGCACACTCACACCAAGAGTTGTATAATCCCGGCCTCTTACCACGAAATACCACATAGATTTTTGATGATTTATTCTCATTCACATTGACCATGGTTCAATTGTCCTCCTTACTCTATTGAAGTGAAGATAGGAGGAAAATAGATATAGAACTACTTTAGGAGAGGCAGTCAACAATTAAAAGAGTATATATATTGCTAAAAGTAATAGGGTTAGACAATGACCAATCAAAAAAAAAGAAGTGAAATTAATCAATAAGCATATAAAATTTTGTAGTAAATACACAAAAAATGTAGTATTTTCGTATGTATTTTGATTGTATTTCGTATGTATTCCGTATGTATTTTGTTTTTCTACCAACCAAATTAAATACTTTATGGAAAACAAACAAATGCATGGTTAGTTGTGAAAGTGCTTTGAAAATGTAAAAAGTAATTAATAACATGAGAGAGAGTTAAACAAATTAAAAAAATTAACCTAAAATCTGATTAAGGGTATAAATGGAACAAAATTAACGAATTAATTAAAATGGCGTGTGAAATTACTATATTACCCCCATTTGGGACATTTGGGCCAAGAATGGTGTGGTCAATTAGATTTATCGATTTAAATACTGTAACTTTGTTACTATTTCGTTAAAAATCGATTCAAATTGAAAAGCGAACCAAATCAATTAAAATAATTGATACTTTAGGTTTTGGTTTGGTTTAGTTTTTTATTTTTAAAAATCATTATATTTGATTTGGTTTTGGTTTTATAAAAAATAATCGAACTGAAATATATATATATATATATATATATATATATATATATATATATATATATATATATATATATATATATATATATATATATATATATATATATATTAACTTATATATTTTCAACAATACTTGTAGTATAGAATAAATGTATTGAACTTAAGTAATTGAGTTCTTAAGCTCAATAGAATCTAACAAGAAAACAACTTAGTAAAAATAAGGCGATTCATTTGTAGTAAACAAGGTTCACACATCTTTGTATTACTTATGATTTCGTATAATCACTCATATCCGCCCGTAATTAGTGGCTCTCGGTTAGAACACTACTTGCATAAAAGTGTGTGGATGAATAGTAATTACCATTTCGACTTGTATATGAACATGATATGCTATTGCTCATGATAAGATAATATCATTAATAAGAAAAAACTTGGCAGATGGCCTGACTAGCATCAAATAAATTTGTTTTGCATATTTTCGCTTCTCTTAATAATATGCAAAACATAATACGCAATTTCTAGTGTTTGTTGAATTATTAATATTTTATTTTTATTACATATGTGAGTGATTCAAGTGAGTAAAAGAATATTTGTGGTCCTTTTTTTCATTCTTTATAAGAATAGTTCTCTTTATCATTTTTCTTGCGTTCATTGGTATTTTATTTGTAAAAAACTGATAAATCGAACTAAATCGAAATCAAACCAACAATAACCAAACTGATGGTTTTAGTTTTACTTTGTTTGGTTTGACTTTAAGAATTTAAAAACCGATTAAATCAGTTTGAGTATGATTTTGATTCAAGAACCAATCAAACTGAACGTGAATACCCTAACAACAATATAACTATGATTAATGAAGAGGTTTTTCTTTAATAAGTTTTGAAATGATAGAAAGGTATTATTCCATTGAGTAAAAATTCATGTAAACTGGAACAGAATTATTCGATTATTTATGATATGAAACAAGTTATGATTGCCTCAAGCAATTATCTGTAGTTAGCTTCTAAAGTCGTGTAAATTTTTTTGAAATTAATTGATTAGTTAGTCCTTATTTTAATTAATTTAGATATAACATAGATAATTACGTGTAGTTTTAGCTCATTCAACATAATTGTGTGAATTTCTTTATTGTGTGGTAAAAAAAGTGCAAAAAGCACTCTAGTGTGTAATTTACGGAGCACCTATTTTTTATAATTTTTCTCAAAAAAATGTCACAACAATAATATATACAATGATATTCCATGAATGTGGGAAAAGAAAAATATCATACTTATTATAATTTGATAGTACTTTCTCTGTTTTAGTCTTATAGGCCCTACTTATTATTTTAAAACCTATAAAAAAACTCAACAACTTTAATTTTTTTAATTTTTTCCATAAAACTAACAATAATAATTTAATTTTTTTTTCAATGTCAGTCTTTATTTATTAAACTCAATTCTCAACTCAAATTTGGTAAGATAAACTAGGATGGATGGAATATCAAAATTTGTTTGTTGGTTTGTAAAATTGAAAAAGTTAAAATAAGGAAACAACCAAAAAAAGGTAAGGTAGGGAAAGAAAAAAAAAAGGAAAAGCAGAATGAGTGGTCTACGGCTGACGTGGAAGTCGGGTATTGAGAAGAACAACGTGGCAGAGACCCAAAATGTCAGTTACTTGCATCGAAAATCACAGCCACGTAATCACGTTATCCCCGCAAGTAAAACCTGAATTCCCGCAAAAGCCCCTACAAATTAGCTGACTGTGGTTTATCTATGAATTTAACCATGTCTAGAGAAATTCCAAAACAATGTGGGGACTGTATGGGAGTTGGAGATTCTTTTTGAAAATGAAAATAGTAGATGGAGTAGATAGTGGAGATCTCAGAAATATATGATAAGAACAACAAAATTGAAAAGAAAAATAATGCATATAAAAAACTAAATTATTTTTTTATAGTTTCCTTTTTTTCCATCTGGTCCTTGAAATTACTAATTATTGTTGGTCGATTTAACTGCAAAACGCCTAACAAAAACTGCAAGACATTAAAGCTAAAGAACGATGTATTGAATTGCAATGGACAGGTTAGAATGTTAGGTGTATCATCAATTTTCCATACTCCTTGTCAATATTGGTGGATGGTTATTCATTGGCGAAATCAAAAACCTACAAGAGGATTTAAATGAATGTCTTATATACCTGAATTTAAATCAGTGACCTAAAGTAGTTATAAACCATTTTATACTACTTTTAAAGTTTCTTCTATACCAACGGGATTTAAGAACTTATTATATGTAAATAATTATTTTACACCATTTTACAGTGTAATCTTTTGATAATGAAAATTCAATTAAAATTACACTTAGCTTCGCTTATAAGGCTTTTATTGATGGGTTATTTACAGCTTTTGTTGCAAATCATGCATACTTGCATATCTAATTATGGGTTCACAAATTTACCAAAACTCAATGCTCTTGAGCCGAATCAAATGTATATGTATTGGGTAAAAATTATCGTCTTCGGTCAACACCTCGAGTTGGCAGACCGAAGAGAAAACGAGCTGGCGCTCCGAAGGGAAAGTAATCGATCGTGACTGAATCACCAAGGTCAACGCCCGAAGGCGCGACCGAAGAGAAATTAAGTTTTGAACTTCGGGGGCATGGCACCCTCTTCGGATAGCAAGGTCAGATGACCGAAGCCTGTCCACTAACTCGTCCATGTTGCTGATCAGATCGTGGGAGGAGTGCAAGCTGGTGATGGAGAACGTGGGCAAGGCCCCTAGGCCTATAAGTAGAAGCTCATTTTGTACTATAGGCATCCAGAAATTTGTACTGAAACTCTGTCAAAATCTGTACTCAGCATTCATATATTGAAATACAGTTATTTCTTCGCGTTTATATCTTTTTCGTGCATTTATGCAACTTTGATACAGAGATTTGCTTATATTCGAATCCAAATTCGATTTGTGTACCTAAACTGATTTAGGCCCATACAAATTGGCGCCGTCTGTGGGGATATAAGCAGTAACGCTTTGTTCCAAAGTTCTGCATTCGTTCTTTGTCAAAAATTTTCGATTCAACGTTATGGCTGATAACGATAACGGTGGTAATAACGGTGATCGGGTTGGCGTTCCGTTGAACCAACAGCCCATCGCTCCCATGACAACGGAAGAATTCCAAATGTACGTTGTCACAACGCTGAGAGCTCTCCAAACTAAGCAGGATGAGCAAGTCAGCATTAACGCTGAACTTCGTGCCTCGTTAGAGGCGAGAAACAGTGCTGCCCCTAACGGCACCCAACCCATGGCTCCTGGTGGAGGCATCCCGCCCTTCGTTCCTTCGGGCGCGATAATAGGGGGACCTCGCAAAGGAGCCACGTCTGGGGGCTCGGGGAGTAATCCGTCTTCCACGCCACACTTCGGGACGGTTCCCACCGTGGCAGAGACAACGTCTTCGGTCGACGTTGAAAGAATGAGTAGAGAAATCGAGGCTCGCATCGAGGCGCGCGTCGAAAAGCGCCTCGAGCGCGTACCAGGGATAAGCAAGGAGGAAGATGATCTTGACATCGAGCAGTATAGGGAGCAGCCCTATAAGCCCGAAGCAGCGCCAGCTCCAACTCCTGTGGGGTTCAAACTCACATTCCTCAAAAAGTATGACGAGACAACTGATCCCAAGGAGCATGTCAGGGAATACATGTCCATGGTAAAGAGCAACGACTTGACGTCCACACAGCTCGAGTCCATGTTCTTAAAGAAGTTTGGTAGCTCGTTAGAAAAAGGTGCTCTTCGGTGGTATTTGTGCTTGCCACCGGGGTCAATCTCCTCGTTCAAAGAACTATCCAGCGCCTTTGTCAATGCTCACACCGGCGCGCAAAAGATCCTCCAGAGGAAGGAGGATATATGTGAAGTGAAACAATGGCCCGGCGAGCCCCTTAAAGAATTTCTCGAGCGATTCCACGCTGATCGCTTGGAATTGCCTCGGATGGATGACACCCTGGCCATCATGGCTTTTGAAAAAGGCATCAATAGCCGCAATTCTGGCGCTGCAGCTGAATTGCGTAAAGAATTGCAGCAGTATCAGGTCCTGACATGGGAGGATCTGCATAGACGCGCTTACTCCAAAATCAGATTGGAGGAAGCGGAATTCAAAAACCGAGGTTACAACTACAACAACCGAGGTGATGCTTCGAACCGCACCGAGGCGCCACGAAATAATTCGAAGGGGAGGTATGAACCTTACACCTCGCCAAGACAACATGTTAGTCAAAGGTTGGGAAACAATCCCGGTAGCTCATACCCAACCTCTCATATAAGCCTGAGGCTCGGAGGGAAGGTTCAAACCAACGTGAACCAAAAGAATCCCTCGAGCTCCGCTTCGGTCCCAAGAAAGGATCTTCCTCGGATCCAGGATTATAATTTCAACATATCGACCTCGGAGCTGGTCGATGTTGTCAAGGGGACAGCCGGGGTAAGGGTTCCCAAAGATATGAGGACCCCGGCGGACAAAAGGGACCACAATCTGCGTTGCGAATTTCATGCAGATTACGGCCATAGAACCGAGGACTGCAAAGCTTTGCGCCTCGAGGTAGCCCACTTGCTGAAGAAAGGTGTTTTGGCTGAATTCCTCACTGACAAGGGCAAAGATAATTTTTCCAAGAACCGAGGTGATGGGCAGCCACCTCGGGCCCCACCTCCGGAGAGAGTGGTCAACGTCATCACCGGGGGGTCAGAGGTAAACGGCATAAACTTCGCCGCAGCTAAAAAATTTGCCAAGCTCTCCATCACCATGGAGAAGAGGACCCGAGTAGGAGGCTCGGGCAAAGACATTGTATTTGATGAAGATGACTGTGATGGGATGATGTTCCCCCATCACGATACTCTAGTCATCATGCTCAGAATCAATGACTCTGATATCAAGAGAGTCTTGATCGACCCCGGCAGTTCAGTGAATATCATCAGCTACGGGGCCGTGAAGAAAATTTGGCTGAAAGGGGAAATCATCCCCAAATCAACAGTGTTGGCTGGTTTTAACAACTCAACGAAGAAGACGTTGGGCGAGATCACGCTAAAAACCTTCGCCGAAGGAGTTACCAAAGAGACACTGTTCCAAGTCATGCCCGAGGATCTGGCTTACAATGTGATCCTCGGAAGGCCATGGATCCACTCCATGGAAGCTGTTCCTTCCACTTTACACCAAGTGATCAAATTCCCAACGCATTGGGGAGTTCGGTCAATTAAGGGAGAGCAGCGAGTAGCGAGGGAATGCTACTCAGTCGCATTGAAAAGTGGAGTCGCCCCGAGCGGGCCAAAGAAATAGCAACCAACGCAGCCGGGGTCAAGCGAGGCGAACCTCCAAAGCGAAAATGAAAAGATCCCGGCGTGCGTGCAAGAACCTCGGAAGCAAAAAGCCGAGGACTCCACCATCGAGGAGCTGGACTCTTTCACTCTCATGAAAGAGTTCCCAGAGAGGAAAGTACACATCGGCTCGGAGTTGGACCCGAAGTCGAAAGAGGAGATCATGGAAGTTTTAAGGTCCAACCATGACTGCTTTGCTTGGGCTCATTCAGACATGACGGGTATCGATCCGGAGATCATGACTCACAAGCTGAATGTAGATCCAAAGTTCACCCCGGTGAAACAGAAGAAGAGACCTCACGCCGGGGTGAAAAAGAAGGCGATCGAGGATGAGACGACGAAGTTGCAAGAAAATGGTTTCATAAGGGAGGTCAAATATCCCGAATGGCTGGCAAATGTGGTAGTTGTGCCGAAGAAGAATGGCAAGTGGAGAATGTGTGTAGACTACACCGATCTGAATAAAGCTTGCCCCAAAGATTCTTATCCATTGCCACAAATCGACAGGTTAATAGACTCCACGGCTGGACACAAACTATTAACTTTCTTGGATGCGTATTCGGGCTACAATCAGATCCTCATGGACCCCGAGGACGAAGAGAAGACCTCGTTCATCACTGACCGAGGCACCTTCTGCTATAAGGTGATGCCCTTCGGGCTGAAGAACGCCGGGGCAACCTACCAAAGGTTGGTATGTCGCATGTTTAAAGAATACATCGGGAAGTCTATGGAGGTCTACATAGACGACATGCTCATCAAATCGATCAAAATAGAGGATCATTTGAATCATCTGAGGGAAGCTTTTGCTGTGTTGAGACAATATGGTATGAAATTGAACCCTGAGAAGTGCGCCTTCGGCGTAGGATCAGGCAAGTTCTTGGGTTTCATTGTCTCCGAGCGGGGAATTGAAGCCAACCCAGATAAAATCAGAGCCATTGAAGAAATCCCCGAGGAGCTTACCGGGGTAAAAGAAGTTCAACACTTAACTGGCCGAATCACTGCCTTGAGTCGCTTTATCTTAAGGTCTTCGGAGCGATGCCACAAATTCTTCTCCGTTTTGAGAAAAAGCAATCACTTCGAGTGGACGCCGGAGTGCAAACAAGCGTTGAAAGATTTGAAGCAATACTTGGCTAACGCACCGTTGCTTGCCAAGCCAAAAGAAGGTGAAACATTGCTAGTCTACTTGGCAGTGTCCGAGGTGTCGGTGAGTGCTGTGCTGGTTCGGGAAGAAGATGGCAAGCAGCAGCCAATTTATTATGTAAGCAAGACACTCCTCGACGCTGAAACCAGGTATCCACATCTGGAGAAACTAGCTCTTGCTTTACTCATTACTGCTCGAAAACTACGGCCCTATTTTCAATGCCACCCAGTAGCTGTAGTTTCAACCTTCCCTTTGAGAAATATTTTGCATAAACCAGAGTTGTCGGGGAGGTTATCAAAATGGGCAGTAGAGTTAAGTGAATATGACATCACCTATCAGCCTCGGACCGCCATTAAGTCCCAAGTCTTGGCAGACTTCGTGGCAGATTTTAGTGTTGGAATCTTACCCGAGGCTGAAAAAGAAAATGCTGAAGCTAAAGGAACAACCCCGGGCTTATGGATACTCTATACCGATGGGGCAACAAACTCCAAAGGTTCGGGGTTAGGCATAGTTTTGAGAGCACCCACCGGGGAGAAAGTCAGGCATTCGGTTCGATTCAAGAAAGTAACCAACAACGAAGCAGAATATGAGGCGGCCTTAGCAGGTATAGAGTTGGCCAGAGAAATGGGGGTTCAAAGAATCGAACTAAGGTGCGACTCACAATTGGTGGTGAACCAAGTCCTCGGTGATTATACGGCTCGTGAGCCCAGAATGCAATTGTACTTGGATCGGGCGCAAAGGATCTTGGCCCAATTCCAAGAGTGGCAAGTTAAACAAGTGCCTCGGGAGGAGAATACCGAGGCTGATGCCTTGGCGAATCTTGGTTCGGCTATTGATGAAGCTCACTCGGGGACTGACTCGGTGGTTCGGCTATTATCTGCGTAAATGAGAGAGATGAAGCTGCAAGTCAATTCGGTGGACAACCGATGGGATTGGCGAAGTAAGTTCATCTCCTACTTCGACTCGGGGACTGTCCCCCAAGATAAGAAAGAAGCTAAGAAGCTTAGAACCCAAGCAGCCTCGTATCACATGATTGAGGGCAATCTATACAAAAGGTTATACTGCGGCCCGATGGCCAAGTGCTTGGGTCCCGATGAGGCAAGATATGTAATAGCCGAAGTGCACGAAGGCGAGTGCGGCAACCACTCTGGGGCAAAGTCCTTGGTGCGTAAACTGTTAAGAGCTGGTTACTATTGGCCCACGATCAGTGCCGATGTGAGGGCTTTTGTGCAAAAGTGTGACAAGTGCCAACGCCATGGGCGAATGATCCACCAACAGGCCGAGCCTCTTCATTCGGTGGTGTCCCCATGGCCCTTCATGAAATGGGGAATGGACGTTGTCGGACCATTGCCCAAGGGAAAGGGTGGTGTTCGTTTCATTTTAGTGTTGACCGATTACTTCACCAAATGGGTGGAAGCAGTGGCTCTCACCGAGGTGAAACAAAGGCAAGTAATTGACTTCATCAAAAAGAACAACATCTACAGGTTCGGCGTCCCAAAGGAAATTACCTGTGACAACGGTAAACAATTCATGGGGGCGGCTATCACCAACTTTCTCGAGCAGTGGGGGATCAAAAGAATAGCCTCGACTCCTTATCACCCAAGTGCTAATGGCCAAGCCGAATCTTCGAACAGGATCATAATTGAGAATCTCAAGAAAAGGCTCGACGAGAAAAAAGGCCCTTGGCCCGAGGAGTTGCCCGGGGTCCTGTGGGCAATGCGAACAACTGAAAAGAACAGCACCGGGGAAACTCCCTTTTCACTGGCTTATGGCATGGACTCCCTCATCCCCGTTGAAGTGGGCGAACCAAGTCTTCGATACGCCCACACAACCGAGGATGCGAACCAAGAAGCAATGCGCATAGAGCTGGATCTGCTCGAGGAGAAAAGAGAGCTAGCTTTGGTTCGGTTAGTAGCTCAAAAGAGGCAGATCGAGGCATACCTCAATAGAAAGGCCAAATTCAGGGACTTCAAGGTTGGAGATTATGTGCTGAAAACTGTGAATCAATAAACAAAGGAGAAGAACGGGGGAAAGCTCGTAGCAAATTGGGAAGGACCCTATAGGGTCAAAGCAATTGTTGGAAAAGGCTCCTATCAGATCGAGAATTTGCAAGGAGAGCCCGAACCCCTGAATTGGAATATCTCCAACTTGAAGCGGTACTACTTCTAGCCGAGGTAAACACCTTCCCAAATCTTTTAATCAAGCAGCCCCGAGCCGAACAGTGCTCCCACGGCATCAATAAAAATGTACTAACTTACTCCTCGTTCCATCTTTTTGCTTGACCTTTTCAGGAAGCGAACCGAACCGACTCCAGTGCTCGGATCTTCATCAAGATTCATAACCGAATACTGGGGGGGGGGGAGTGAGAAGGGTTGACATCGGGGTCGACATCGAGCCTCCCAACCGAAGCTTATCTATCCGATAAGCGGGGACTCATGCCCGAGGATTAGATTTAGTACATTGTAATTAGCCCGGTAGCGGCATATGATCATTCTGCTTTTATTGAAAGTTTGCTTTTTCTAAATCTGTAGTTTTTTACCCGAGGTCCGTTTCGACTCGGTTTCATGTAATACCGCCTTTTCGGGCCCATGGATGTTAATAAAATGACTTGGTTTCCATTCATGTGAAGTGACTTTGGTTTCATTCATTTTATCTATACAAACCTTGCACACCGAAGCTGCACAATGCCTCGACTCGAGGGCGAGACGTCGCCCTAAGTTTGCATCGGTCAAATTCTGCTCAAGTCTTGTAAGCGTGTTATGTATTCTTAAAGTGTTCGATTCGAATGAAAAGCCAACACCAAATTCGGAGAGCAAAGAGTTTTCCATTAAAGGCCCGAAGGCTAATATTATTTACGTTCAAAATGACTCAAAGGTCAAACATAAATACAAAGGCCCGAAGGCCAACATCCAAAAAAGGCACGAAGGCCTCAAAAATGAAAGACATAAAAAGTTTACTAAGGCAACGCCCCATCGGCATCTCCACTGCCCTCCTCGGCGCTATCGCCTTCATCATCTGACCCCTCGCTCGAAGGGAGCTCGTCCACGATCCTCTGAGCCTCGGTTGCGGCTGCCTGTGCCTTGACAATTTCGTCCTCTAGCACAATATTCCCGGCCTGAACTTGCTCAAGAGTGCTGAGCCTAGTCTTGACAACGACCCATGTTTCCTCAAACTTTGCCCTCGTTGCCCTGACCTCGGCTCGCTCATTGAGGTAGGCGACTCGGCCCTCGAGCTTGGACACTTTGCCCCGAAGAGCTGGCACCTCATCCACTTGGCTTTGCAGCTCGATGAGTTTGGCGTTGTATTCCCCAAGCTTGCCGCGATATCTCTCACCCGCCTCAAGAGCCTCGGTCTTGGCCCGGAAAAGGTCAGCCTCCAGGCGGGCATTCTCAAGGCTCAACCTCGAGCGATCAGCAGCAAACTCTTCTGTCACAGCCCGGACACGAGCTTCGGAAGATTCCGTTGTTGCGCGAAGATCTGCCTCGGCTTTCGCCGAGGCTTCATTGGCGCGCTCCAGCTCATTGTTCAGAATTGTGAATCGACGCTCAAGCTCGGTAACCTGTCCCCTGAGGACCTTCTTTTGTTCATCCCAGGCGGCGGCAGCTGCTTGAATCTCCTTGGCTCGATCCTGCTCGAGATGAACAGCTTGCAGGGTGAGGACCAAGCTCTGCAGTTGAAACATGTGTCAATGCTCAAAGATTGGCGAGACAAGCTATGAAAAGGGACATTGAAACTTACCCGAAGAGCAGAAGCGGCGGAGACGCCCATTAAACTCATTGGGCTCAAGTTCCGAAGGGCATGAGCCTCGGCGGGACCGAGCAGGCCATCAAGAGCCACGACATCCTCTTTCGTGGCATCCAGCAAATTAGCATCGGGGTATACCTCCAGGGCCCGAGCCGCAATGTTTGTGGGCTTCGGGGAATCCCTTGAAGCCTTAACCATGTTCTTGATCAACCCCCCGCTCGCCTTCGCCTTGCCCTTTCTCCTCGCGGCCTCTTGGTCAGATTCCTCCACGTGTATGACCTCGGTTGATCCACCCATTTCAGCCCTTTTTGGAGCAGGCTCGGGGACTGGATCTGGCCTTTCCTCGGGAACCGGAGGGGGGAGCTCCTCATCACTAGGCTCATCAATAAGCCCCCGGCGTCTAGCGACCGGAGCCCCAGCAACGGGGGCGGCAACCTCCTCAACTCGAGGACCTTTCGCCTTGGTGGCCCGCTTCGAAGTCGCTCTTTTCCTCTTAGCACCTGGGGCAGGAAGAGGAGCAATTTGCCTAACGTAAGTATGAGTGGCAGTGGAAACACAAGAAAACCTACCCAAGAAAATTTCACCTTGTGAGGTCCCTTGGCTCGAAGAGGCTTTGGCTTTCTTCTCCTCGATAAGCTTCTTCGCCATTTCCGCCATCTTGGCGACCCCCTCGGTGACGTCGGTCACCAATTTCTCACTTCTCTTCGCTTTCTTCTTTCCTCTCTCTTCCTCTCCGCCTTCCACCTCCACCTCGGCTTCCTCTTCCTCGTCGACCTCTCTCACGGCCTTGCTGGGGAGACCTATGTAAGCAAAATGAAAAAGTCAAAAAAAAAGTCTAAAGTGAAATCTAGCAACTCGAAGTCGACAACAACTCACCATGCCTCTTGCACGCCCATCGTTTCCCAGGCAAAGCGGCTAGCACCATCCATTGCCGTTCGGGGCGCTTCCTCACCTGCATGACCTCGGTCACCCACCCGAGCAGATTCTTCGGGGGGACAACTGCCACTTTCTCAGCTGCAAGCCGAAGAAGGGGATGGTTAGCAATTGCGACAGTTCAAACCGAAGGAAGAGTGGAAGTAAATACTTACGCTGGGCATTCCACGCCTCGGGCGGACAACAGCCCCGTGGGAATGAGCACGAACCGATCGTTCCAACCTCGATCCCCATGGTCCTCGCTCTTGCTCAAAATTGCATATGAGCCCCGAGGCAAGAGAGCGACCACCCCAGCCTTGTGGAAATGAGGATAGTATAGAGAGATCAAGTGTTGAAAGGTAAATGGCAACCCCGCGATGTCACTCAGGTACTCGAGGGCTTGGACAACCCTCCAAACCCCGGGCCCAAGTTGGGCAAGGCAAAGGTTGTAGGATCTGCAGAACTTATCAATTATGGGATGTACGGGCAGATCAAAACCTATGGTGAAAGGGTAAGTAAAAACCGAAGAGTATCCTTCAACATATGTAGACGCGGCCGAGCCAGGCGCCGGGATCCTAATCTCCACCTCGGGGCCCCAGCGGCAGTCAGCCCGAACCGCTTCAATCCTCTCCTCGGTTATGATGCTCGGGGTAACGTGGACGGGGATTTTCCTTTTCTTCCCCTTCTGAGCATCTGATTGGGCGTGGACCTTCAAGTCCTTGTCATTGTTAAAACTCGAGGGGATGACCAACCGAGGGTCGATCTCCACCTCGAGTGGAATTTTCCTTTTTGACTTCTTCGAAGGGCCCGCTTCGGTCTCCCCCTTCGAGCCGCTAATCTCGCTCGCCTCGGCCACTCCGACCGAGCCACCCACCTCCCTCACATCTGTGGTATCGTCACCCTCAATATCGTCACCCACGTCCAGGTCCACGTACTCGCTGGCCTCAGCTGAGCCGCGACCCGCCTTCGATTTACGTCTTAAGGGAGTGGGAGCGGCAGACATGGCCTCGCCACCATCTCCCGCTCCAGCCACCTGCAATGGTGGCACAGAGGTAACAGCTTCATCATTCACCGCCATGGCAGCAAATCGCTCCGCCCGCTCGCCTGAGTCACTTGAGCCTTGGCCGGATTTGGTAGCAGAAACAACTGTAGACATGGTAATGGTTGAGAAGGAGAAACGTTTGGGATTGGAAGTTTCAAAGCAAAAGGAGAGTGCTCTGGTTGTGTTTGACAATCGCTTTCGCTTTTGTTGCTTCTGATCAAGAGTGTTGAAAGTGAGAGTGGAAAGTGAAAAGGATGTATTTATAGGGTGACACACGTGCAAGTAGGTGAAGCTAATGATGACTGAAACATTGGAGAAAACAAAAAGACGGCATGACCGTTCAGAGACCTATCATGAGCCGCCACGTAACGCGGAACGGCGACCCTACAGATGCGCGACTTTTTTAAAATTCGTGGATAGGGTTTTGCCACGTCGACTTCCCGCTCAAACTCATTCCACTCCTCGGCGACTTCGGCGTCCACCGAGGAGTGGGGGGACTATCTGTATTGGGTAAAAATTATCGTCTTCGGTCAACACCTCGAGTTGGCAGACCGAAGAGAAAACGAGCTGGCGCTCCGAAGGGAAAGTAATCGATCGTGACTGAATCACCAAGGTCAACGCCCGAAGGCGCGACCGAAGAGAAATTAAGTTTTGAACTTCGGGGGCATGGCACCCTCTTCGGATAGCAAGGTCAGATGACCGAAGCCTTGTGGCAAGGCTTCGGTTACCACCTCGGTCCCAACGGCTTTGCAGTCCACTACTCTGCTCCACTAACTCGTCCATGTTGCTGATCAGATCGTGGGAGGAGTGCATGCTGGTGATGGAGAACGTGGGCAAGGCCCCTAGGCCTATAAATAGAAGCTCATTTTGTACTATAGGCATCCAGAAATTTGTACTGAAACTCTGTCAAAATCTGTACTCAGCATTCATATATTGAAATACAGTTATTTCTTCGCGTTTATATCTTTTTCGTGCATTTATTCAACTTTGATACAAAGATTTGCTTATATTAGAATCCAAATTCGATTTGTGTACCTAAACTGATTTAGGCCCATACAGTATATAGACCAAAAAAAAAACGTTAGATTCATAACCCAAAGTAATATTTGAGATAGCCATTAATTAAAAGTTTACTAACTTAAAATTCGGAATTAATTATTGCTAGGCAAGTATGGAAAGAAGTGCGTGGATGCAGGGAAGTCATGGGTAGAAGTAGAACGCAGAATGCGCTCGATGCACAAAAATAGATCTCTTTAATTATCACTACCTCCTCGGTACACATTGAGTAGTATTTTATTTTCCCCATATCTGATTAATTAATACCCAAGTAAATGGTTGTTACAAATACAGGCAATCCCTTAGTTTTACTATTTTCAAAGCATTTCGTATCGTAATTCTCGCCTTTATGACTTTTTCTCTCTCTTAAGATTTCTTTGACTTCACAATCCTTTATTCTCTCTCTATCCATAAAACCAAACTCTTTATATAAAGGCAAAAGTCCGTTCTTTCTCCATTTGCATGCTTTCTCTCCTTTTTCTATTCTCTCCATAATATTTTCTCAAGAATCACAAATCACAGCAATTTGTACTTTTTCATGGCTGTTGAAGCAAGACATCTCAAATTTTTTCCTCTTCAACAACAACAACAAAAAATCATATCAGATTTGGTAAATTCCAACATGGGTACTGGATTTGCGTACAATACACATATTAGTACTATGCCAGTAGCAGAAAATTATTATCCCATTCATCATCAAAGTATGTATTGCGCAGATTCTGTTCAGCCAAAAACATCGGTGAATACTGATCATAGTGGTCTTACCTTTAATCCACCCCCGACTGATTTTGCCGCTTCAAGAAAACGTTCAAGAGATTCATTCAATAATCAGTTCAGTACTTGTAACAATATTACTACTGCATCTTTTTCAACCCCTCAGAAACCCTCTTTTGTGGGTGATGATGTTTTGCCACTCGTTCAACAATATCAGTTGGATATCAACTCCATTATTTCTCATCATGTAAGTCTTTATATCCCTATTGTATCAGTTTTAAATGTATCAATTTTTTCTTTAATAATTACGATCTTTTTTTAGAAAGATTCTGATGTTGTTTTTGGTATGTTACAGACAAAGAAAATAAGAATGGAGTTAGAAGAGAGACAGAAACAACAAGCAAGAATGTTGCTATCAGCAATAGGAGAAAGGGTGTCAAAGAAATTAAACGAAAAAGATGAAGAGATACAAAGAATGGCAAAATTGAATTTGGCTTTACAAGAAAGAGTGAAGAGTTTGTACGTAGAAAATCAACTGTGGAGGGATTTAGCACAAACAAATGAAGCCACGGCAAATACATTACGTAGCAACTTAGAACAAGTCCTGGCGCACGTTAGCGACGAGCGCCTCTCAGCCGGTGTGGCCACCGCAGCAGCGGTGGAGGAAGATGTTGAGTCGTGCTGCGGTAGCAGTGACCACGGTGCGGAGGATAAAGAGGAAGAGGAGGTGCGCACGTTAGCGGGAGAGGCGCAGGATAAGGGAGAGGGTAAAAGTAAAAGTAACAGACTGTGCAGGAGGTGTGGAGAGAGGGAATCCTGTGTGTTACTGTTACCGTGCAGGCACCTGTGCCTCTGCACAGTGTGTGGGTCCAGTTTAGTCCATACTTGCCCTGTTTGTAATTCTAGCATGAATGCCACAGTGCATGTTAACATGTCTTCTTGATCCATCAATGAAGAAAAAAAAAGAAAACAAAAGAAATAGAAAATAGAGTTACAGTTTGTTGATTTAGTAGCGTTAGATTTACTGTAAATTCCCCCCTTTGGTACTAGTAATGAATTGTTCATTCTTTCTCCGAATATTTCTTTTTGATTCTAGCCATTCTATATTTGATGTGCAATTGATCCGATTAATTTAAATTTGCATTCATAATATTTAGATTAATTATAGATTGATTAAAATGGTTGCATAGAGACAATGAGGGGTTTTTCAGGATTTTACTTGTTCTTACTTATCAACAAACCTGAAAATTCATAGTAATACTATTTGTTATTTCAGCCAAAATATAGGTACTAGTGTATAATCTAATTTTTTATGGTACAACTTTTGTTAGGAAGCAAGACGTTAAGAGTGGAATAGCTAGCTTTAGAGTCACTTTTGTCCTTTAGTTTCAGTTTCATAGATATCAGACATTTTAATCAATCTCAGGATAAAGTTTAGGTGCATGCCCAACTTTTGCAAAGAAACCTACTTTGAAATAAGCTCATATCACATCTTTGGCAAAAGTGTGGTCCTCTTGAATTAGGTACTCTGCACTGCCTGCCCGGTCCTGAGGGCATATTGACATTAATGATACTTTCACAATTGTCATGACTTTTCTTGCTCATTTATGGTGACATAAAGGACAATTTTAGTGGGGGTTGGATGTGATTGGGAATTGGGATTTTTCAGCATAAATGTTAGAGAGTGGTACTGATTTGTTTATTTGCTTTGGGTGAGATGTCCAAGATGCTGAAAAGAATAGGATTGTGTTGAAAGCAAAAGCTATTCAAAACAATGTGGACCCAAAACCAAGCAATTCCCTTACTTTGCAGGCAGGTGTAGTAATATTGAAAACAACAAGTTGGAGAGTATTTCTCATTTCTTGGTTTCGATAATCATATGCCTAGATGCGAAGATTTTAATTTATAAATTTAGATTTTATTATTAAATTCATATTGGTAAAAGTCACGCATATCACTGCTAAAGTTACTGTTCAGATAAATTAATAAAGAAGATTGTATCTGCCTCTGCCTTATCTACCCCTAATTAAATTATAGGTACACCTCTTTTTCATCTTTTAAATTTGTTATTCTCTCCGTAGCATAAAAATAACATACTTTGACTTGAATTTGAAATAAAAAAAACAAAAAAGAGAAATTTTTTTGATACTTCTATTTTTCTGGGCAAATAATAATTTCATTTCACCAAAATTGTCTTTACAAATCAGACAAGTGCCGACCACTTAGTTCTCACTCTCAAAACTAACTAGACATGCAATTTCTACTTAATTGATCTATTAACTATTGCAAGATTACATTGTCCTAAAACTTTCCCCTCTCCAGCTAAGGAAAGGTGTTTAACAACTCTAAAGGTCTTTTCCATTTCTGCAGTCCACACCTCTTGATATGAACGTGTAGTGCTATCTCTCTGCACAACTTGTCTGCATTGTAAACAGCCGCATGAAAACGGATTTGATTCCTCTCTCGCCATATGCTGTAAATGAGCATGGCAAAGACACATATTATGATAGGCCCTGTTCCATTATTATTCTTAGCAATCTTAGTGATCCATGCGAGTTCCTCTTGCCAATCAATTGAGTTCCTGTGTATGCCCAGCCAATTATACAATCTTTGTCTTAAAGCACTTGTTACCTGGCAGTTGAAAAATAAGTGCTCAAATGTTTCATCAGCATTGTTGCTGAATGCACAGATCGCGGGCATTTGGATGCCAAATTTCTGGAGCCTTTCAAAAGTAGCAAGTCTTTGTTGCACAGTAAGCCACAGTGAATTTATGCCTTGGGTGGACGTTGCTGTGCAGAGTCAAACTCTTCCATGGGACTTTAGGGAGTTGAGGCAATAGAGTGAGGTATGTCTTCTTGATTAAGAACTCTCTGCTTGGGTCTTCATTGTGTCCAGTCTCATGGTAAGGTCCCCTTGTAGTGCATTATGTGACATGATCACCCGTTTTGCTTCTATTATCTTTCTGATCACCCAAGCTGCAACTTTAGGGGTGGTGCAGGTGTCCAGTGGCTGTTGCTTTATGTAGTAGTTGTGCACCCATCTGATCCACAAGCTGCCTTTTTTGCTATTGACAGCCCATCATTGCTTCAATAAGTCTGCTTTGTTCCATAAACAAAGGTTCAGGATATTCAAACCTCCTACAACTGATGGTAGGCAAACTCTTTCCCAAGCTACTAAGGATTTCTTTGAGATGGATACATCTCATGTCCAAAAGAAGGTCCTACATGCTGCTTCTATTGCTTTCATTACTTTCTTAGGAAGAATGAAAATTTATGCCAGTATGTTTGTATCCCAAATATTACTGTCTTTGTTAGTTGCAACCTACCAGCATAAGAAAGTAGGTTTGTTGACCAACACTTCATCCTTGCAGTGATCTTCTCTATTAGAGGCAAGCATTGGGGTACTGACAACTTCTTTGAGGATAATGGAACCCCTAGGTATTTGAATGGCAGTTGTCCTTCCTCAAACCCCAGATAGTACATAATCATGTGCTTGTCATCACCAGATATCCTAGTTATATATGCTTAGCTCTTGTCAATGTTGGCTTGAAGCCCTGATGCTTTAGAGAAAATCTGGAAAATTGCATGTATGAGCTTGACAGATTCCAAGTCTGCTCTAAAAACATGAGCAGATCATCAACAAAATAAATATGTGTGATACAAAACTTCCTACATCTTGGGTGGAAGTTGAAATCACCATTTTTAATGAGCTGATTCATTTCCCTTTGTAGATATTCCATTGTAATAACAAACAGGTAGGGAGACATAGGGTCCCCCTATTTGAGGCATCTTCTTGCTTTGAATGGTTTAGTGAGCCCCTCATTCATCACCAAGGTATAAGTGATAGTTGTCACACATTCCATTATCCATTGGATAAATTTGTGTGGGAAGCATAGATCAACTAGAACACTTTGTAGAAAGCTCCATTCCATTGTGTCATAGGCTTTCATAAGATCAACTTTTAGGACACACCCATGTGACATTTCTTTCCTGTCATAGCCTTTGAACAACTCATGGCTGAACAATATGTTATCCAGGATGCTTCTCCCTTTGATGAAAGCAGACTGTGATGAGCTTACAATGGCATTAGCAACTCCACTTAGCCTGTTTATCAATATTCTTGCAACGATTTTGTACAGTGTGGTACAACATGCTATTGGACTATAGTCCTTCACTGTGGCGGGGGAGGGAATTTTAGGCACCAATGTGATAGCTGTACAATTGATCTTAGTGAGCAGTTTACCAGTACTAAAGAACTGATGGATAGCTCCTGTTACATCTTCTTTAATGAGCTCCAAAATCTTTAAATAAAACTCTATAGAGTAGCCATCCATTCCTGGAGCTTTGTCTAGGGGCATGTCTCTGATTGATGTGATTATCTCTTCATCTGTAAGCTCCTTTATCAGCTGGCATTACTGATCATAATTCAGGCATGTGCCTTTCTTGATTACCTCAGAGTTAGGACAAGGAAGTTCCTCTGCAATGTCTCTCATAAGGCTGGTGAAGAAAGATATGAATTCCTATTCCACCATCGTAGGGCCTGTGAGTTTGAGCTCCTGCTCGTTATAGACAGAGGTAATTGAGTTCCTTGCAGTTCTGATCCTCCACTGGGCATGGAAGTACTTGGTCTTTGCATCTCCTGCAGTGATCCATATTGCCCTGGACTTTTGCCTCATTGCATGTTCTTCTATTGTGCTCTATTGTTCTATCTCAGCTATAAGTTCTTTCTCTATGTTAATCAACTGTTGGTTCAGTGGTGATGCCTTGAGGCTACCTTGCACTATTTCTAGTCTTTCTCTTACTTGGGAAAGCTTCTGCTCATTGGATGTCAGGTATATGGAGATACTCTTGAGTTCTGCTGCAAGATGCTTCTATTTCTCCCACACTCTAACCATTGCACTACCTCTGATGCTCTGTTGCCATATCATATTAGCCTTTGCTTTAAAAGTCTGGATGATTCATTACACTGGCATAGAGCTTAAAAGGCTTGGAATGCAAGTTTTATGTCTTTCCACATCTTATCAAGATAGGAGAGTGATCAGATACATGTGGGTTCATAAAGTCTGCCTCTATGTGTCCATATTGTTGTAGCCACTGATAATTCCCCAATGCCCAGTCTATCTTGTTGTACACACTGATGTTGACTTGTTTCTTATTGCACCATGTGAAGTGCCAACCTGTTGCCTTTAATGGTGTAAGTCGTAAGCTGTCAGTGCAGTGTTGGAAGCCTTGTGTCTCTTGCAGTGTCACTAGGGCTCCTATTTTATCCTCTGATGATAGGACATTGTTGAAGTCCACACACAGTAACCATGTAGCTTGCGTTTGCATTCCAATAAGCTGTAGTTCATTCCACAGTGCTTCCTTTTGCCTTACTTCATTTTTTCCATACACAATAGTCAGCTGTGTGGTGAAGTGTGTAGAGGTATCCTCTACATGACAGTGGAGCAGTTGCTCAGCTACTGTCAACACATGAACTATGATATGTGTTTTCCAGAGGAACCAAATCCGACCATTTCTTGCCTGCATATAGTTGCAGCAAGTATTCCATCTGTTTGCTATCTTTGCCATTATTTTTTTAGATTTTCTTTGTTTAACTCTGGTCTCAATACAACCAATGAGATCCACTTTATTCCTAGTCAAAAAGAGCTTCAACTTTTTTTGTTTGAGGGCTTTGTTTAGCCCTCTAATGTTCCAGGTGGCAATAATCATTGAGGCTGGTATTGTATACCAGCTTTTGCAGGGTCTATAGCTTCATCAGATAGTGCTTCATATTTGTTTATAGTAGCTACTGTAATAGCCTGCCCTACAGGTATAGTGCCATGCTGCATTTGCTTTCTTCGCTGGACTTTTTGCTGAGTGCTAAGGTCAGTCTGATTTCCAGTCTTGTTCTGTGGCTCTGTCCCCTTTTGGTTGGTGGGCTGTTCCTTTCGTTGATCAATTTATTGCTGCTCACACCTCTCTTCATTTGCTTCTTTAGCTTAGCTGGTTACGGGAGTTTTTTGTTCCTCCTCCTCCTCCTCCTTCTTCTTCTTAGGCATTTTCAGCTGTTGCTTGTCTTCTTTTGCTCATTCTTCCAGCAAGTGTTAGTGTGTGTGCCCAAACGTCATACATTCAGTATAAAATTTTGGCATCCAGTCAGATCCCACAGGTTGATAAATCACTCCAACAGGCGTGTCAATCTCTATGCAGTCCAGTAAAGGTTGTGATATATCAACCTCAATCAATATTCTAGCATAAGAGATCTTGCCTATATTAGCAGTAAATTTGTCTATGTACGTTGGCTTACCTATGACACTTTTCACTTTGCTTAAGGCTTCAACTGACCAGTATTATACTGGAAGACCAAGGAAGGTTACCCACAATGGAATGTCTGTTATGCATTCTGGGTTCAAGCAAAAATCTATGGACCATTGGTGTAAGATCAGTGGCTTGTTATGGAATGTGTATGAACCTGATCACACTCATCAATGGTGTTTAAATAGAAAATATCCATCATCATGCATTAGGATCTGGGGTTTTGTAACAAAATTCCATCCATTTGATACATAATACTCCATAGTATTGACATAAGGCGTATCCCCAATTACATACCCTATTAGAGCAGTTTTTCAATAGTCTTCCTGGGGTTTTACATCCTCCTGCTCAATTTTCACTACTACCTTACCATTTTGTCACTGGTGGAATATAAGTGAGGGACTTACCCATATGCGAGCTCCTATTATTTTTTTTCATTTGGTGTTGGCTGCTCCGATGAGGTTGCATTAGAGTACTGTAATCGGCGACCCGCTCGCTCCTCTTTGATTGCTGTTGCTAGTCCTTGCAGCTGGGGTTCGGGTTTCACTTCCACTGGTAGATCTTCATCTTCATGCTCTTCTCTAATTGAGAACATAGGCGCTAAGAAGCTCCCAAAAGTCAAGGGAGTTTGTGTGTAGACTTGATCTTCTGGTGTTATTAAGTTTTTCGGTTGGATCTGTACTTTTCCGGTGGGTTTACGCTGCTGAGGCATAGCTTTATTAGGTGTATGTTAGCACTTCCAGCTTAACGTGTCGCGAGAGCATTTCCTTTAGCTTAACGTGCGCCCTCAGATATTTGTAATTTAAAATAAGGATGTATAAATGTATGGCTAATAAGCATCTCATTAAGAGTAAAGTGATAAATTTGAAGTGAAATTATTTTTTCAAATTTAGAATAGTGTCATTTTTATTGAAACAAATTAATAAGAAAATTGTGTCATTTCTTTCGATTCCAAAAAGTAATTGTCTAGCTATACTTTAATGTATGAAGAATTATGAGTTATTCTTTTAATATTGTTCAATATCTCAAAAAGTATTTGATAGGAGTAACTTTGTAAATTAAATTATACCCTGTATTTTTTAATAAACGTGAAAAGAGTTCAGGCGACCATTGAAGTGGGACAATGGAGTACTTGGTTACTTGGTTAATGATAATGATCTCTTTAAATGGTACTCACTCCGTCCCATTTTAGTTGTCGCTTTAGGTTTGTGCACGCCCATTAAGAAATCAATAAATAGGGTATGTCTTTTACCAGTTTATCCCTAATAAATAAAGCGGATTGACTTTTTATAGGAAATACTCCTTTATTAAATATGGATATAGTTGGAAAAAATTGGTAAAAAATGTCTTGAAATGTTAAAGCGACAACTAATTTGGGACAAATGAAACTTGCTAAAGCGACAACTAAAATGGGACGGAAAGAGTATTTACCAATTCTCTCTCATGAGCAAGCTTGTGGGTTTTAGCCAGGTGCAATGCCCATTTTCTTGCTGTGGTACTGAAGCTATATTCATCTCAATCTTAATTTATTTAATTAATGTTGGGTTCTCATATTGCTTCTCTACGTTCCAAATGCCTACTCCTAGACGTGCGAGGGGTGGTAGAATTCCATATTGATGGGGAATGGTTTCACTAAAGTGATTAAGAATGAATTTTGCAATATCAAATATTTTAGGACAACTACAATTTACTAAATTTCTTAAAAACTTAAAAATCGAAAAAGTAAGTATCCTCCTTACCAGAAATTTTTAGTCACAAGCAATGACTATATTCAGGACCACTCACATGAATACGGAAATGAGCAAGAAAAGCTTTTTGAGTGAATGCCATATAAGGCGACTCTAGTGCTTCTCAGTTTACATGACAATGGATTGATTGTGACTCTCTGTTGTAAGGCGGCATCAGGAAAAGTTAATAATAGCAGCAGTGGTCACTAGTCATCGACAGATTCAATGAGCCATCAATGTGACCTTTTGTATTTTTTGTTTTCTTCTTGGAATCTTCCATAATGAAAGGCACAATCTTTTAGGTATTGCAAAGACGAGAACTTATTTGTCAGTGGAAAATCATGGGCACATTCACATTTTCTCCATTTCTATTTTTTGTAGATGAATTGGAGGGTTGTGGATGAAGGGATTTATTTCTAGCTAGTGTCCTCAACAATGATGGCTATCACTAACAGCCCATCTTTATTGATGGTACCATTAGACATCTTCCAAGAATTTACCTTATATTCTTTGCTTTTGATAATGTTGTCTTTCACTTTCTGGATTGCTTCAAGATTTTCAACTCCAAAATGATCTCTTTCCATCTTCGTGGAAAACCACTAATCTTTCTTTTATTTTTTATGAAAAAGATCACTTGTTCAAATTTAAAAATGAACATTCATTAAGTCCTCTGATTGACATAATCATTTATTTACTAGTCCTTTTTAGTAATGTTTATTCTAAAGTGAAAGTAAAAGGAATTTCCCCTAACTTCCTTTCTTATTTATACTGACATGTCAATGGTAATTGTAGAGTTCAATATAATTCTATAATGGGATCAAATAATTATGATATGTTTTTTTTTATCAAATGAATTGTGATGAAGGAAATTAACATTCAATCCTTATTTTTTATTATAAAAATAATATTTGTACTCCCTCCGTCCCAATTTATGTGGCACCATTTCCTTTTTTGTTTGTCCCAAAATAAGTGACACCTTTCCTTATTTGACAACTATTTAATGCATCATCTCTATTTTACCCTTGTTGGGCCCTACATACTTTTAAACCTACCAATAACTTTTCTACTTACTTTTTCAAGGGTAAAATTGATACTTAACAAGGTCAATCTCTATTTTCTTAAACTGCGTGTCCGGTCAAATGGTGCCACATAAATTGGGACGGAGGGAGTAACACTTTATGTAGCCAAAAGTGGTAGCTATTTCATCAATGGCAGTATTGTAAAGTTACAGGTGCGATACTATATGTCATATCCATGTGCCAAATGGCGCCCAGGAATCTGACACTTCAAGATTCAGAAAAATATATAAATAAATAAGAATTTAATCAGGGCGTGAGTTTAGCCCCACCATGTGTGAACAGAGTTGCATTGGAGGCGCATAATAACAGAGAAGAGGATCCTATTGTCGTGGTCCAGAAGACAAGTCCTGATATAAAAGCAGCACTTTAGGGCAAACGACAAAAGGTATCCCTCATATGTGAAATTATTTGATTGCGAAACAAATAAATTTATTTCTTTTGTTTCATTTTTACTAGTTACTTGAGTATTACATGCTCATTAATATTATAAATAAAATAATTATTTTATTAAGTTAATATTATTAGTCATGGTTTAAACATTTACATTTGATTATGATTTGAAAAATAATTATTTAATAATAATAGTAAAGGTAGAAGAATATCATGAAATAATTCTTACCTTACTATAATGACTAGTAAAAATGAACAAATATAGTGTTATTGACACTACCGACCCCAAAATTAATTATTCTGGGAATGACATATATCTATTTCTTTAATGAGAAGATTTTATATCATACAAATGATATAACATTCTTATGATCGCAAGTTCTAAATATTTTATAACCATATTAGATATTATGGCATCTTTATAATCATAGTTTTCAAAGTCTTAATTTCCTTATTATTCATTTTGTCAAAGTCTGACTATTATAATAATATGAAATTGAGGGAATATAATATTTGTGTTGCGATAATAGTTATTGTATTGGGTAAAAATCGACCCGCGGTGATCCGCCCCGGTCATGTAAATTTCAACGACCGAACACGTCCTGATTAAATGATCGCCGAGGCGATTGAACATATCGCCGAGGTCTTAAAGCCGAAGATGTGTCACCGAAGGCGAGCCGCGAGCTGAGCTTCGGTAGCCATCACCTCGGTCAGGCAACAGAGCCAAGTCACCGAGGACATCAAGCTCTCACCTCGGTGAACTCCCCTCGGTTCGCCCGGCTTTGCAGCCCACTACTTCACCCCACTACATCACCCACTAAACATCCAGATCGTGGGGCAACATGGCAACTGATGGTGGAGATCATGGGCGAGTTTTATCTCTATAAATAGCAGTTCATTTCATGTAATAGGGATCCAGAAATATATACCGAAACTCTGCCCAAATTTGTACTCATCGCTCATATATTGAAACACCTTTTACGTTCTCGCATTTTATATCTCTTTTCCGCATTATTGTGACTTTGATACGAAGTATTGCTTGTATCCGAATCCGAAATTTATTTGTGTACCTAAAAACGGTTTAGGCCCATACAAATTGGCGCCGTCTGTGGGGATATAAGCAGTTACGCTTGGTTCCAAAGTCCGCTTTCATTTTCTGTCAAGAATTTCCGATTTGACGTTATGGCTGATAACGATAACGGTGGTAACAACGGCGATCGGGCTGGCGTTCCGCAGAACCAACAGCCCATTGCCCCGATGACAACAGAAGAGTTCCAAATGTATGTTGTCACAACTTTAAGAGCTCTCCAAACCAAGCAGGATGAGCAAGCAAGTATTAACGCCGAGCTTCGTGCCTCGTTGGAGGCAAGAAATAGTGCTGCGCCCAACGGCACCCAGCCCATGGCTCCTAGTGGAGGCACCCCGCCTTTTGTTCCTACGGGCGCGACAACAGGGGGACCTCGCAATGGAGCCACGTTTGGGGGCTCGGGGAGTAACCCATCTTCCACGCCACACTTCGGGACGGTTCCCACCGTGGCTGAGACAACGTCCTCGGTCGACGTTGAAAAAATGAGTAGAGAAGTTGAAGCTCGCATCGAGGCGCGCGTCGAAAAGCGCCTCGAGCGCGTACCGGGGATAAGCAAGGAGGAAGATGACCTTGATATTGAGCAGTATAGGGAGCAGCCCTATAAGCCCGAAGCAGCGCCGGCTCCAACTCCTGTGGGTTTCAAACTCACATTCCTCAAAAAGTATGATGGGACAACTGATCCCAAGGAGCATGTCAGGGAATACATGTCCATGGTAAAGAGCAACGACTTGACGTCCACACAGCTCGAGTCCATGTTCCTAAAGAAGTTTGGTAGTTCGTTGGAAAAGGGCGCTCTTCGGTGGTATTTGTGCTTGCCACCGGGGTCAATCTCCTCGTTCAAAGAGCTATCCAGCGCCTTTGTCAAGGCCCATACCGGCGCGCAAAAGATCCTCCAGAGGAAGGAGGATATATGTGAAGTGAAACAATGGCCCGGCGAGCCCCTTAAAGAATTTCTCGAGCGATTCCATGCCGAGCGCATGGAATTGCCTCGGATGGACGACACCCTGGCCATCATGGCCTTTGAAAAAGGCATCAACAGCCGCAATTCTAGCGCTGCAGCTGAATTGCGTAAAGAATTGCAGCAATACCAGGTCCTGACATGGGAGGACCTGCATAGACGCGCTTACTCCAAAATCAGATTGGAGGAAGCGGAGTTCAAAAACCGAGGTTACAGCTACAACAACCGAGGTGATACATCAAACCGCGCCGAAGCGCCGAGAAACAATTCGAAGGGGAGGTATGAACCATATACCTCACCGAGGCAGCACGTTAGTCAGAGGTTGGGAAACAATCCCAGTAGCTCATACCCTGCCTCTAATATAAGCCAAAGGCTAGGAGGGAAGGTTCAAGCCAAAGTGAACCAAAAGAATCCCTCGGGCCCCGCTTCGGCTCAAAGAAAGGATCTACCTCGGATCCATGATTATAACTTCAACATATCGACCTCGGAGCTGGTCGATGTTGTCAAGGGGACAGCCGGGGTAAGGGTTCCAAAAGATATGAGAACCCCGGCAGACAAGAGGGACCACAATCTGCATTGCGAATTTCATGCAGATTATGGCCACAGAACCGAGGACTGCAAGGCTTTGCGCCTCGAGGTAGCCCATTTATTGAAGAAAGGAGTTCTGGCTGAATTCCTCACCGACAAGGGGAAGGATAACTTCTCAAAGAACCGAGGCGATGGTCAGCCACCTCGGGCCCCACCCCCTGACAGAGTAGTCAACGTCATCACCGGGGGGTCCGAGGTGAATGGTGTGATCTTCGCCGCGGCGAAGAAATTTGCTAAGCTCTCCATCACTATGGAGAAGAGGACCCGAGTTGGAGGCTCGGGCAAAGATATAGTTTTTGACGAAGATGACTGTGATGGGATGATGTTTCCCCATCACGATGCTCTAGTCATCATGCTGAGGATTAACAATGCCGACATCAAGAGGGTATTGATCGACCCCGGTAGCTCAGTAAATATTATCAGCTACGGGGCCGTGAAGCAGATGTGGCTGAAAGGGGAAATCATCCCCAAATCAACAGTGTTGGCTGGTTTTAATAACTCAACAGAGAAGACGTTGGGTGAAATCACGCTGAAGACATTCGCTGAGGGTGTCACCAAGGAGACACTGTTTCAAGTCATGCCCGAGGATCTGGCTTATAATGTGATCCTCGGGCGACCATGGATCCACTCCATGGAAGCTGTTCCCTCCACTTTGCACCAAGTGATCAAATTCCCAACGCCTTGGGGAGTTCGGTCGATCAAAGGAGAGCAGCGAGTAGCGAGGGAATGCTACTCGGTCGCATTAAAGAGTGGAGTCGCCCCGGGCGGGCCAAAAAAATAATAACCAACTCAACCGGAATCAAGCGAGGCGGGCCTCCAAAGCGAAATTGAAAAGATCCCGGCATGCGTGCAAGAGCCTCGGAAGCAAAAAGCCGAGGACTCTACCATTGAGGAGCTGGACTCTTTCACTCTATTGAAAGAGTTCCCAGAGAGGAAAGTGCATATAGGCTCGGAGTTGGACCCGAAGTCGAAAGAAGCAATCATGGAAGTTTTGAGGTCCAACCACGACTGCTTTGCATGGGCTCATTCAGACATGACGGGTATCGATCCGGAGATCATGACCCATAAACTGAATGTAGATCCAAAGTTCACCCCGGTGAAACAGAAGAAGAGACCTCACGCCGGGGTGAAAAAGAAGGCGATCGAGGATGAAACCACGAAGTTGCAAGAAAATGGTTTCATAAGAGAGGTCAAATATCCCGAATGGTTGGCAAATGTGGTAGTTGTGCCGAAGAAGAATGGCAAGTGGAGAATGTGTGTAGACTACACCGATCTGAATAAAGCTTGCCCCAAAGATTCTTATCCACTGCCACAAATCGACAGGTTAATAGACTCCACGGCTGGACACAAACTATTAACTTTCTTGGATGCGTACTCGGGCTCCAATCAGATCCTCATGGATCCCGAGGACGAAGAAAAGACCTCGTTCATCACTGACCGAGGCACCTTCTGCTACAAAGTGATGCCCTTCGGGCTGAAGAACGCTGGGGCGACCTACCAAAGGTTGGTATGTCGCATGTTCAAAGAGTACATCGGGAAGTCTATGGAGGTCTACATAGACGACATGCTCATCAAATCAATCCAAATAGAGGATCATTTGAATCATCTGAGGGAAGCTTTTGCTGTGTTGAGACAATACGGTATGAAATTGAACCCTGAGAAGTGCGCCTTCTGCGTAGGATCAGGCAAATTCTTAGGTTTCATTGTCTCCGAGCGGGGAATCGAAGCCAACCCAGATAAAATCAGAGCCATTGAAGAAATCCCCGAGGAGCTTACCGGGGTAAAAGAAGTTCAACGCTTGACTGGCCGAATCGCTGCCTTGAGTCGCTTTATCTCAAGATCCTCGGAGCGATGCCACAAATTCTTCTCCGTTTTGAGAAAAAGCAACCACTTCGAATGGACGCCGGAGTGCAAACAAGCGTTGAAAGATTTGAAGCAATATTTGGCTAACGCACCGTTGCTGGCCAAGCCAAAAGAAGGTGAAACATTGCTAGTGTACTTGGCGGTGTCCGAGGTGTCGGTGAGTGCTGTGCTGGTTCGGGAAGAAGATGGCAAGCAGCAGCCAATTTACTATGTAAGCAAGACACTCCTCGACGCTGAAACCAGGTATCCACATCTGGAGAAACTAGCTCTCGCTTTACTCATTACTGCTCGAAAACTACGGCCCTATTTTCAATGCCACCCAATAGCTGTAGTTTCAACCTTCCCTTTGAGAAATATTTTGCATAAACCAGAGTTGTCGGGGAGGTTATCAAAATGGGCAGTAGAGTTAAGCGAATATGACATCACCTATCAGCCTCGGACCGCCATTAAGTCTCAAGTCTTGGCAGACTTCGTGGCAGATTTTAGTGTGGGAATTTTACCCGAGGCTGAAAGAGAAAACGCCGAAGCTAAAGGGACAACCCCGGGCTTATGGATACTTTACACCGATGGAGCAACAAATTCCAAAGGCTCGGGGTTAGGCATAGTTTTGAAAGCACCCACCGGGGAGAAGGTCAGGCACTCGGTTCGGTTCAAGAAAGTAACCAACAACGAGGCCGAATATGAAGCGGCCTTAGCAGGTCTAGAGTTGGCCAAGGAAATGGGGGTTGAAAGAATCGAATTAAGGTGTGACTCTCAATTGGTGGTCAATCAGATCCTCGGTGACTACACGGCTCGTGAGCCCAGAATGCAGCTATACTTGGATCGGGCACAAAGGGTCTTAACCCAATTCAAAGAATGGCAAGTTAAACAGGTACCTCGGGAGGAGAATACCGAGGCTGATGCCTTGGCGAATTTGGGTTCGGCTATTGATGAAGCACACTCGGGGACTGACTCGGTGGTTCGGCTATTATCTGCGCAGATAAGAGAGATGAAGCTGCAAGTCAATTCGGTGGATAACCGATGGGATTGGCGGAGTAAGTTCATCTCCTACTTCGACTCGGGGACTGTCCCCCAAGATAAAAAAGAAGCGAAGAAGTTAAGGACTCAAGCAGCCTCGTACCACATGATCGATGGCAATCTGTACAAAAGGCTGTACTGCGGCCCGATGGCCAAATGCTTGGGTCCCGATGAGGCAAGATACGTGATGGCTGAAGTGCACGAAGGCGAGTGTGGCAACCACTCGGGAGCAAAGTCCTTGGTGCGTAAGTTATTAAGAGCTGGATATTATTGGCCCACGATCAGTGCCGACGTGAGGACCTTTGTGCAGAAATGTGACAAGTGCCAACGCCATGGGCGGCTGATCCACCAACAGGCCGAGCCTCTTCATTCGGTGGTATCGCCATGGCCCTTCATGAAATAGGGAATGGATGTTGTTGGGCCATTACCCAAGGGAAAAGGTGGTGTTCGTTTCATCCTAGTATTGACTGATTACTTCACCAAGTGGGTGGAAGCAGTGGCTCTCACCGAGGTCAAGCAAAGGCAAGTAATCGATTGCATCAAAAAGAACATCATCTATAGGTTCGGCGTTCCAAGAGAAATTGTTTGCGACAACGGCAAACAATTCATGGGAGCTCTTGTCACCAACTTCTTCAAGCAGTGGGGGATCAAACGAATAGCTTCGACTCCATATCATCCAAGTGCCAATGGCCAAGCTGAGTCTTCAAATAGGATCATAATTGAGAATCTCAAGAAAAGACTCGACGAGAAGAAAGGCCCTTGGCCCGAGGAGTTGCACGGGGTCTTGTGGGCCATGCGAACAACTGAAAAGAACAGTACCGGGGAGACCCCCTTCTCATTGGCATATGGCATGGACTCACTTATTCCAGTAGAGGTGGGCGAACCAAGTCTTCGGTACGCCCACACAACCGAGGACGCCAACCAAGAGGCGATGCGCATTGAGTTAGATCTGCTCGAAGAGAAGAGGGAATTAGCTTTGGTTCGGCTCGTTGCGCAAAAAAGACAGATCGAGGCTTACCTCAATAGGAAAGCTAAATTCAGAGACTTCAAGGTGGGAGATTATGTGTTGAAAACGGTGAATCAATCAACGAAGGAGAACAACGGGGGGAAGCTTATTGCAAATTGGGAAGGACCCTACAGGGTCAAAGCAATCGTTGGAAAAGGCTCATACCAAATCGAGTCTCTTCAAGGCGAACCCGAACCTCTGAACTGGAACATCTCTCATCTGAAGCGATACTACTTTTAATCGAGGTAAACATCCTTTAACTCTTGTTCAATTAAACAGCCCCGAGCCAAGCAACGCTCCTATGGCAATTGATAAACAATGTACTAACTTGCTCCTCGTTCCATCTTTTTGCTTGACCTTTTCAGGAAGCGAACCGAACCGATTCCAGTGCTCGGATCTTCATCAAGATTCACAACCGAACACTGGGGGGGGGGGAGTGAGAGGGGTTGGCACCGAGGTCGACATCGAGCCTCCCAGCCGAAGCCTATCTATCCGACAACCGGGGACTCACACCCGGGGACTAGACTTAGTACATTGTAAATCAGCCCGATAGCGGCATGTTGTCATTTAGCTTTTGTTTCAGAAATTTTACCCAAGGTCTACTTTGGCTTGGTTTTATGTACATAGCCTTTTGGCTCGTTCATATCAATGAAATTGACTTCGATCGCACTCATTTTATCTGTGTGAATCTTTAACAATTTGAAGCCGCGCAATGCATCGACCCGAGGGCGAGACGTCGTCCTAGGTTTGCATCGGTCAAATATTACTTACATCTTGCAAGATTTAATTGAAGATTGCATCAAAGTGTCCGGTATACTTAAAAGGCCACCACAAAAAACAAAGGTGCAAACACTTTCATTAAAAGCCCGAAGGCTGAATATTTACATTCAAAAAGACCCGAAGGTCCAAAATACAGACTTAAAGAGCCCGAAGGCTTACAAGAGAAGTGCCAAAATCATTCATGCCTCGGGAGAGTCACCTCCATCTTCGGACCCCCTTTCGGCTTCTTCATCCTCTTCTTCTTCATCATCGCCGCTCGAGGCCTCACTTGAAGGAAGATCATCTTGATGATAGCTTGAGCTTCGGCTGCTTTGATTTCGGCCTTCCCAATCTCGTCATCCAGATTAAGCTCCCCGGCGCGACACCGCTTGAGCAACCTTAAACGAGACTTGATAATGGCCCATCGTTTGTCGAGCTCGGCCCTTTTCACCTTGAGTACGGCTTTATCCTTTCGGGCCGCGATTTCATCTTTCAAAGCCGCGATCTGAGCATCTTTGGTTGAAAGCTTAGAAGTCTCGCCCTCTAGCTTCTTAATGTGAAGCAAGTGATCTTTCAACTGCTCCTGGTGTTTCTTGGCCATATTCACTGCCTCGGTCTTGGTTCGAGACAGCTCGCCGCTCAGCCTCGCGACCTCTTCCCCCAGCCTCGAGCGTTCAGCTTCGAAGTCATCACTCAGAATTTTGACCTTGGCCTCAGAGTTCGCCTCGGCTTCGCGTAAATCAGCCTGGGACTTGGCTAAATCAGTTTTCAGCGAAGCAATTTGGGCTTTGAATCTGTCCCTTTGCTGATCCCACAGGCCGGATACGCGCCGAACCTCGGCAATCCTCGTGGCCTCAACTTCAATCGCTTTCAGTGAAAGGATAAAGCTCTGAACAAAAGTCAAATTCACCAAGATTAGAAGCAGCCCGAAGGTAAAGATAAAAGTAAACTCTTCAATTTCGAGATTGGTAACTTACCCTTACGGCGTTGGAGGCCATGGTGCTGTATAGCTGGCCCGAGGTAAATTCCTGCATAAGCCTATCCTCGGTCGGCCCCAGCAGAGGTGTGAGGCTCAAAAGATCCTCAGGGCTGCAGCCTAGCAAATTTGAAGCAACTGGCACCTCGAGCTTCCGATAAGCCCCCACCGAGGAAGAAATCCTCGCGGGTTCGGAATGCGCTCTTACTGACCCAGCGCCAGCCCCCCCGGTGGAAGCCGTAGCTCCAGCCTCGGTCACTTTAGCCTTGCCCTTGGCTTTCTCCGCAGCTGCATCAAGCGCGAGCTCTTGGCCTTCAAGATCAACAACCTCAACATTCCCACGAGACCAAGCCTCTGCGGCCGCGTCATCCTCGGGCTCGTCCACTAGCCCTCGGCGTCTCTCAGCCACTGCTTCGGGCTGGGAAGGAGCTTCCACCTCGGTGCGAGGAGTCACCGAGCGGGATGGCTTCTTCGAGGTCGCCCTCTTCCGCTTCACACCTACGACCGAAGGAGAAGTTGAAATTATTGAAATGGAGAAGAAAGGGTAACTCGAATTGTGGGCCGAGGAGAAACGCTACCTTTTGAAGTCCCCTGATCGGGGGCTCCCTTTGAAGTTTTTGAAGACTTAGAAGCCTTCAAGCCCTTATACTCCCCGGCTACCGCAGCCAGATCATCGTCTGACTCGGTTTCTTCGTCATCTTTCTTCTTCTCTTCCTTCTTCTTCTTCTTGCTCTTTTTGGTGTTAATAGCACGGTTTGGAAAACCTAGCACCGAAGGAGAGAAAGTCAGGTAAATAATCAAGATCTCAAAGTTACCCACCATCAAAACGCTATCAAAACTCACCGTGCCTTTTGCACTGCCAACCAAATTCAGCCGCCATCTTCATCCACGTCCTCTCAGGGCGGATACGAGCCCCGGTCATTGCCTTGACCCACGCCGTTAAACCCACCGGGGGCACGATGTCTACTTTGTTGGCTGAAGAAATAGCAAAGGAACGAGGTTAGTTAAGCAAGCTAACAAACCGAGGAGTAAGGTGTAAAGGGCGGTATACTTACGTGTGTTGTTCCACCGTTCGGGGAAGTCAGGCTCGGTGGACAGGACCTTGGTCTCCAACAAAATGTATCTGTCACACCAGCCCCGGTCTCCATGGTCTTCACTTTTATGGAGTAAGGCAAACTTGCCTCGGTTGTTTAGCGCCACTACCCCAGCCTTGTGAAAATAGGGGTAGTATATTGAGATGAGATGTTGGAAGGTGAAGTCCACTTTAGCTTTCTTGCTTAACCAGTCCATACATTGGACCACCCTCCAAACACCGGGGCCAAGTTGGGCTAGACATAAATTGTAGGCCCGGCAGAAGTCATCAATCACCTTATGCACTGGGAGAGAGAAGCCGAGGGTGAAAGGATAGGTGTAGGCGAAGGACATCCCCTCGATATTGTGGCACACTCTGCTTGAAGGATCGGGGATGATCACTTTCACCTCGGGCCCAAAGCAACATTCCCTCCGAACCCGCTCAATGTGAGCTTGAGTAATTCGGGTCGGGGTGGTGTTCACTGGAATATTTCTATTCTTCTCTTCTTGGTCGGCCGTTTGGGCTTGCAGCTTCAAATCCTTAGTATTATCAAAGTGGGAGGGGATTATTTGATGTGGCTCTAGCTCCTGCTCGAGGGGGATAGATGGCCCCGTGGATCCGCCCTCGGCGACCTCTGCGCCCTCGGCACCTCTTCCCTCGGCCTCATCGCCCTCGGCGCCAACTTCCTCACCATCTCCTCCATCGTCATCGTCTCTAAGGAGGGTATCACTGAAATGACGTAGAGCGGCGTCGTCTAGCACGGCGTCGTCCTCGCCTGAGGCGGCCTCCTCCTCCTCCACCGCCAGCTGGCGCATGGCTCTCATTTTACGGCGCTTCACGCCCCCGACACCCGATGATACTTCGCCGCTTTCAACCACAGCCGCGGTGGTCACTGGCGCGGCGGCGGTGGCATCACCACTGATGACAGCTGCAGCCATGGGTGGGATTTGCACCCTCTCGCCGGAATCGCTTGAATCTTGTCGAGAAATCGTTGTAGACATGATGGCAGAAATAAAAGCTGAATTCTTACTGTTAGTCGGAAAATTGGAAAGGATTTGGAAGGATTTTTAAGCTTTTACTGTTAATGGTTCTGAAGTAAGTGGAGAAATAGCTTGGTGAGCAGCGCCTTTTATAGGTATGGAATTTTGAAAGAGGATGACGTCATCGTCATCATTATAACGTTGAGGAAAACGATGAATGCGGCGCGACAGTTCAAGCGACCGATGGATCAACGCCACGTGTCCTCGAGAAATGACCTGATGGGACGCGAACCGTTGGCCGAATTTGAAACGCTTGGATAGGATCAAGCCACGTCACCTTCCCGCTAAAACTTCATTCCACTCCCCGGTTACCTCGGTAGTTAACCGAGGAGTGGGGGGACTATCTGTATTGGGTAAAAATCGACCCGCGGTGATCCGCCCCGGTCATGTAAATTTCAACGACCGAACACGTCCTGATTAAATGATCGCCGAGGCGATTGAATATATCGCCGAGGTCTTAAAGTCGAAGATGTGTCACCGAAGGCGAGCCGCGAGCTGAGCTTCGGTAGCTATCACCTCGGTCAGGCAACAGAGCCAAGTCACCGAGGACATCAAGCTCTCACCTCGGTGAACTCCCCTCGGTTCGCCCGGCTTTGCAGCCCACTACTTCACCCCACTACATCACCCACTAAACATCCAGATCGTGGGGCAACATGGCAACTGATGGTGGAGATCATGGGCGAGTTTTATCTCTATAAATAGCAGTTCATTTCATGTAATAGGGATCCAGAAATATATACCGAAACTCTGCCCAAATTTGTACTCATCGCTCATATATTGAAACACCTTTTACGTTCTCGCATTTTATATCTCTTTTCCGCATTATTGTGACTTTGATACGAAGTATTGCTTGTATCCGAATCCGAAATTTATTTGTGTACCTAAAAACGGTTTAGGCCCATACAGTTATGTTGCTATAAAAACTTATTACACGATTAAATTAGAATTTTTGATAAACTGCTCTCAAATTCAGAAGGGAATCTCTCTTTCTTTCGTATATAAAAAGAGAATAGGTGTGGCAGACATAAAATGAGTATTCCATCTGTTTCAATTTATATGACACTCTTTTCTTAACAGTTCAAAAATTAATGATATTTTTATATTTAATAACTATTCAATAATATATATATATATATATATATATATATATATATAATAACATACACACATAATTATACATACATACGCATGACATGTGATTATAATGGTAAACAAAGTTGTATATAAATTTAAAAACATGTATATACATAATTATTAGAATTTGTATGTATACTTTTATAAAAATATATTATTAATATATATATTAAAATGAGACATTATAGTTCTTTTTCTAAAAATTATTTCATAATATTGTATATTTCTATAGAACTAATTATATATTTGATAATTTGAGAGGTGGTTTAAAAGGAGCCAGCCGTACACTGTAAGAACACGCGTACTTTAAGAAACATGGATGGGGAAGCGGAAAGTGACTCCTTAAATATCGCCGGTAGAGAGTACTAGATACTGTATGGGAGAAATAGACACATGATTATGGCGTACGTTAGTGGGGTCATGATTTGTCTCTTTGTGTTCTTTGTCAGAGCGTGAAGATCGGTTTTGGTTTTCACATTTTCAACACGCCCTCTCTTTCAATTTTGCCAGTCAATGTTGCTTTTTGGACTGCTAATTACTGCACTCTTATTTTCTCTTTTTTAATCGTTTTATTCTTTGTTAACTTAGTGCCAATAAGAGAGGAAGTAGCATTGGATACACCTTACTCGGACACACATTTTATATCCGAGTGAAATATTTATAAATTTAAAAGTATTAATTTTACACTTTATTTTAATACATTTTTTTAATAGTAACACAATATTATAAAAATATTTAAAATCATAATTTTCAGAAGTCTTTTTAAATTATGTGTCTATTTAATCATTGTTACATAGAGAGTTAAATGGATGTATTGGCCTAAATCGGTTTAGGTCAATAAATCGAATTTGGTTGGGTTTACAAACAATGCCAAGTATCAAAGCTGTGCTAAAATAATAAATTAAAGCAGATAAATGGGTAAATAACAGTAAATCGTTGTATTGCAATGATATCAGGATGAAGTACAAATTTTGGCAGAGTTTTGGTATATATTTCTGGATGCTTACAACATGAAATAAAATATTATTTATAGAAAAGTGAATATAACCTATCTTCCCCATGTTCGTCCACTGCTTTATCCACGTTGCACATCTTTGGAAATGGAGTTAGTGGGCTGAGATCGTGGGCGGTTTTATCGCTGAAGCCGGGGTGATCCACCGAGGCTTAAGCCATCGATCCTGTGGATATGAGCTGGCTGATCGACCGTGGTGATCATTCACTATGACGATTGTTCACTGAGGTGTGCTATAAGCTGCTACTTCAGTCAATGACTTTGGCGATCTTGTTGCTTGCTTCGGGCTCTGGCTTACAAACACCTCCCTGGTGCACTACGAATTAGGCGCTCGAGGTATCACATACGCAAGCTAATTTTCACTCAATACAGATAGCCTCCCCACTCCTCGGGCAAGTGCCAGAGTTACCGAGGAGTGGAATGAATTTGAGCGGGAGAATAACACGGTGAAATGTACGCCAAGGATTTTTAAAATGATTCAATCACTTCAGCTTCCGTTGCAGCTTACGTGGTGACCGTTGATTAGCTTCGAACGGTCACGCCTTTTCGTTTGCTCTTCCCAAAATTTTAGTAATGATGACTCTTTGCCTATAAATACTTCCACTTGACCACTTTCCTCCTCACCTAAATCTTTGAAGCAATAGTAAAAGTTTCTGCTATTGAATCCTTCATCTGTTCCTTTTACACTCTTTCTTCAGAATCTAAAATTCCCAGTTGATAAGCACGATGTCTACAACAAATTCTTCTCAATGTTCTAGTGGTTCTTCTGAGAAGGGGATTCTCCTCGCCGACATCATGATCATCGGCGGCGAGTTGGTGAATGTACCCCAACCCTTGAATATTGTCACATTAGTAGAGGGCGATGATGAAATATCGTCGCAGGTGAGTGGTTTGAGGCGGCGCAAGCAGACCGCCGGTAGTGATAAAATCGTTGAAGGAGATGACGATGGCGCTGAAGATGGTGATGTTGAGGATGATGACGTCGATGCTGAGGATGATAAGGTCGACGTCACCACAGAGACCGGTGTTGAAATGCTCAACACCGAGGGGAGGCATGACGCCGAGGCTGAACCCTCGGGGCCAAAAAAAAGGAAGAAAATTCTCCCTCGAACAAGAACTCGAACCTCATCATATCATCCCTTCAACTTTCAAGACGGATAAGGACTTCAAACTACAGGATCAGACGACTGATCTGCAAGAATTGAACAGGAACGTGCCGGTGCAGATCACACCCTCTTTAAATACTCAAGCCCTCGTGGACTTAGTTCAGAGAGATTGTCGATGGGGGCCCGAGGTCAAAATTGTTGTCCCCGCCCCGAACAGCATATGTTGTGATCATGTAGAAGGGTTATCCTTCGCATATACTTATTCGTTCACCATCGGGTTCTCACTACCTGTTCACAAAGTGATTGATGACTTTTATCGAACATATAATCTTTGTCTAGCTCAGCTCGGCCTGGGTGTTTGGAGGGTTGTTCAATGTTTAGATTGGACGAGCCAAAAAGCCACCTTTCAACATCTCATTTCTCTTTTCTACCCATACTTTCATAAGGATGGGGTTGTCGCCTTGAACAACCAAGGAAAGTACTCAATTCTAACGAAGAGTGAGGATCATCGGGACCGAGATTGATGTGATCGCTACATCCTCTTGGAGACTAGTTGCCTATCTGCTGAGCCTAATTTTCTAGAGAAGTGGAATAAGAAGCGTAAGTGTTTTGCTTCGTTTAATCCCTTCGGTTGTTGTCTTTTTTTCTTTCCCCTTTTTTGTTTCGTTTTGTGATTCGCTCTTCATTCACAACCAACAAAGTCGCCATTGTTCCTCCAGAGGGCTTGTCAGACTGGGTCAAACCTATAACCAAAGCTCACAAGCGTCCTATTAGATCTTGGATGGATATGGCTGTTAGCAATGGTTGGGCGTGCAAGAAGCACGGTGAGTATTGTTACAATCTTGATTCTGGGGGTATCGCCCGAAGTTTCTTTCTTGTTGCTGATATTTCTTCTTGTGTTAGGTTTTCCAAACAGGATGGCTAACACCGAGCCCAAAAAGAAGAAAAAGAGAAAGAAAGGGAAGGGGAAGAAGAAACAAAAGAGGAAGCTTATGATGCCGATGACTATGTGGCCTCGATGGCAAATCTAGTCGGTGACATAAAAGAACTCAAGGCTTCCAAGCCCTCGAAGGGGTCCTCTGGTCAGGGGACCTCAAAAGGTGATGATGACATCTTTCTTGGTCATTTCACTTGTATTTCAACTTCTTCTGATTCTTTCGTTTATTAACTTTCCACCCCATCTTTTAAAGATTAAAAAAGAAAGAGAGAAACCTCGAAAAAGTCTGCTCGTTCGGTCCGCCCCCATATCGAGACAGCGACCTCCCCTAGGCCTGAAGCTGTTGTTGAGCGGCACCGGGGGATGATTGATGAGCCCATCGTTGAAGGCTCTGAGTTTCAAAGGGAAACCGAGGTGATAAACCTTAAAGAGCTAGAGCATGAACCCGATGTAGCTGTCACCAAGGTTAAGGGCAAAGCCAAGGTTGGAGAGGCTGTGGCCCCTACTGCCGAGGAGGAGATAGCTACCAGTACTACTCGGGCACACTCCGAGCTTGTTAGAGCTTCAGCCTCGGAGAGGCCTTTGAGAAAGTTGGAGGTTTCAGCTCTATCGAACCTCTTTGAGAGCTCTCGTGAAGACATCTTAAGTCTTGCGCCGTTGTTGGGGCCGAAGGAGGAGGCTCTTGTCCAAACATTCACCCCGGCGAAGCTGGCTGCCACTGCTGCTGCGAATGCACTTCGAGTAAATTTTTATCATCTTCGCTCTCCTTTCATTTGAACATTTATTTCCTATTCTAACTCTTCGACGACCTTTGTTCTGGGTTTCCCTTTGTCTTTGAGGACCGTTGAACTCGAAACCATGAGGTTTGAAGAGGTTCAACGCATCGCAAGTGCTTGGGACAAGCAGAAGGACATCTTTAATGCTCAAATTACCGAGCTGAAGGCCCAACTGGCTAAGCTCCGATTTGCAAGAAGCTGTTGCGGCCTCCGAGGCCAAAATTCAAGCCTTGGGCGATGGCTTTCAAGTAGAGCGCTCATGGCTGGACGCTTAGATCGTGAGGCTTAATGGTGAGTTGGCTCGAATTAAGGGTGAATTCATCGAGGAAGCCAACAAACACCACGAGAAGCTGAAAGAGCATGTGCTCACGATCCAAAGGCTGTAAGGTCAAAACACGAGGATTCCAATTCTTGAAACCGAGGCTGAGCAACTTCGGGGTAAAGTTGTGGACCTAAAAGCGAAGGCCAAGATCAGGGCTAAGAGGGCGGAGCTTGATAAATGTTGGGGTGTCATCAGGTCTTGGTTGAAGCTACTTAAGCAATGCCAAGCTGGCAAGCTTAACTTGGAGGTTGAAATTGCTAAAGCCAAGGATAATGCAGCTAAAGCCCAAGCCATGATAGATGAGCTCCCCTCGAGTGAAGGCTCGGGCGATGATGAAACCGAGGATGAAGAGGACGAATGTGAGGGGGACACCGAAGATGCTGAGGATGGGACTTTCGTTGAGGAGGATGGTCCCGAAACATAGCACTCATCTTTTTATGCTTCTGTTTTTGGCTGCGGCCATCGAGCCGCTTTTGTTCAATCAACTTTTTGTGGCCCCGCGGGCCTTATTTCACCGGTGCTGTTTTTCTCCGGGGTTCGCATTGCCCACAAATACCCCGGGTAACTCATCGGGCCACTGGCCTTTTGTTGCGTTTAGCCTTTTCTTTATATTTTCGACGATCACTCTATTCGAAGACTCAGCTTGGCCATTTGCACTTGGGTGATAAGGGTTTTACACTATCCTTTTTACGCCCCACTGATTTAGGAAATGAGTGACCCCTGACCCTATAAATTGAGGGCCATTGTCGCAAGTGATTTCTCTTGGGATATTGAAACTGTAGATGATATTTTTGCGGATGAAATCTATCACCTTCTTCTGTCTAACTTTGGCGGAAGCCCTCACTTCCATCCATTTTGTGAAGTAGTCAGTTAACACAAGTATGAATCGAACACTTCCCTTTGCTTTTGGCAGGGGGCCAATTATGTTGATTCCTCATTTCATGAACGGCCATGGCGACACGACAGAATATAGAGGCTCGGCTTGTTGGTTGATCATTCGGGCGTGTCGCTGACATTTATCATATTTTTTCACAACGGTTTTGGCGTCTGCGCAAGTAGTCGGCCAATAGTATCCAGCCCGAAGTAATTTGCACACTAAAGTTTTTCCCCCCGAGTGGTTGCGACCTTCGCCTTCGTGAACATCCCTCATCACATATTCAACTTCTTCCGGGCCCAAACATTTGGCCATCGGGCCACAGTTTCCCAAAATTAACGAGTATGAGACTTCCTAAGTCCTTAATTTCTTTGCCTCCCTTTTATTGGTTGGGAGAGTCCCCGATTCCAAGTAAGAGATGAACTTGGTCCGCCAATCCCAAATGTGGTTCACCGAATTGACCTCCAACTTCATGCCTTTCATCTGCGATGAGAGCAACCGAATAACAGAATCAGTCCCCGAGTGTTCTTCCTCAACAGCGGAACCTAGGTTAGCTAAGGCGTCGGCCTCAGAATTTTCCGCACGGGGTATTTGTTGGATCTTCCACTCGTGGAACTTAGCCAAGATTTGCTGTGCTCGGGCTAAAACTAATGCATTCTGGGCTCGCGAGCCGAATATTCCCCAAGCACTTGATTCACCACCAATTGAGAATCATATTTTAACTCGACTTTTTCCACCCCAATCTCCTTGGCTAGTTCTACCCCTGCTAAAGCAACTTTATATTTGGCTTCACTGTTGGTTACCTTTTCGAACCTGATCGAATGCCTGATCCTTTCCCCCGTTGGGGTCACCAGAACTAGTTCGAGTCCCGAACTTTTTGAGTTGGTGGCCCCATCAATGTAAAGTGTCTAAAATTTTGAGGTTGTCTCTTTGGACATTAAATTCTCCTTTTCAACCTCGGGGAGAATTCCCACACTAAAGTCAGCCACGAAATCCGCTAAGACTTGGGATTTTATAGCCATTCGTGGTTGATATGTAATATCGTATTCACTCAGTTCTACTTCCCATTTGGATAACCTCCTCGATAATTCTGGTTTATGCAATATGCTTCTCAAGGGGAAGGTGGTAACTATGGCTATTGGGTGACATTGAAAATAAGGCCGTAGTTTTCGAGCAGTAACAACTAAGGCAAGTGCCAACTTTTCAAGATGTGGGTACCTGGTTTCAGTATCGAGAAGTGTTTTGCTCACATAGTAAATAGGCTGTTGCCTGCCATCTTCCTCTCGAACCAACGCAGCACTCACTGATACCTCGGAAACAGCCAGGTAGACTAACAAAGTTTTCCCATCTTTTGGTTTGGCGAGCAGCGGAGCATTAGCCAAATATTGTTTCAACTCTCTCAGCGCTTCTCTGCACTCCGATGTCCATTCAAAGGCATTATTCTTCCTTAAGACTGAAAAGAATTTGTGACACCGCTCTGAGGACCTCGAGATGAATCTACTCAAGGCAGCGATTCGACCAGTTAAATGCTGAGCTTCTTTTACCCTAGACAGCTCATCGAGAATTTTCTCAATAGCTCTGATTTTTTCTGGATTAGCCTCGATACCCCGTTCAGAGACTGTGAATCCTAGAAATCGTCCCTAGCCTACACCGAAGGCACAGTTTTTGGGATTAAGCTTCATATTACACTGCCTTAGAATATTGAAGGTTTCCCTTAGGTGATTTAGATGGTCTCCCACCTGAATCGATTTGACCAGCATGTCGTCTATGTATACTTTCATCGACATCCTAATATAATCATTAAACATACAAGATACCAGCCTTTGGTAGGTTGCTCCTGCATTCTTGAGCACGAAGGGCATCACTTTATAGCAATATGTGCCTCGGTCTGTGATGAACGAGGTCTTTCTTCGTCCTTCGGATCTGTAACAGCCCAAGCCTGCTAGTGATACTGTCCGATTTAGGCCTAGGCCCGCACGACTTTAAAACACGCCACTAGGGTCTGAGGTCAGTTAACCTATATACCCAGCATCTCTCCTGTGTTATGCCGATGTGGGACACTTAAATCTTAACTGGGGTGTTACATACACCCCCTCTTATGGACTCAGCGTCCTCGCTGAGGTTTTCCCCACGTACTGGGATTCTCCTAGACTCACCACGGAGGTTTGCCCCGCGTACCGGGATTCACCTAGACTCAGCCTTGAACTTTGACCCACATCGACAAGGCTGACACGGAGTGGCTCTGATACTATCTGTAACAGCCCAAGCCCGCTAGTGATATTGTCCGCTCTGGGCCTAGGCCCGCACGGGTTTAAAACGCGTCACTAAGGTCTAAGGTATGTTTACTTAAATACCCAGGATCACTCCTGTGTTATGCCGATGTGGGACATTTATTAGCTGGAGTGTCACATACACCCCCTCTTATGGACTCAGCGTTCTGGTTGAGGTTTGCCCCGTGTACCCGGGACTCAGCACTGACTCTGTCCTGCATCGACAAGGCTGACACAGAGTGGCTCTGATACCATCTGTAACAACCCAAGCCCGCTAGTGATATTGTCCGCTTTGGGCCTAGGCCTGCACTGGTTTAAAACGCGTCACTAAGGTCTAAGGCCAGTTAACTTATATACCCAGCATCTCTCCTGTGTTATACCGGTGTAGGACACTTAACCCTTAGCTGGGGTGTTACATACACCCCCCTCTTATGGACTCAGCGTCCTCACCGAGGTTTGCCCTGCGTACCGAAATTCGCTTAGACTCACTACTAAGGTTTGCCCTGCGTACCGGGATTCGCCTAGACTCAGCACTAAACTCTGTCCTGCATCGACAAGGCTGACGCGGAGTGGCTCTGATACCATCTGTAACAACCCAAGCCCGCTAGTGATACTGTCCGCTTTGGGCCTAGGCCCGCACGACTTTAAAACGCGTCACTAGGGTCTAAGGCCAGTTAACTTATATACCCAGCATCCCTCATGTGTTATGCTGATGTGGGACACTTAACTCTTAGTTGGGGTGTTATATATACCCCCTCTTATGGACTCAGCATCTTCGCTGAGGTTTGCCCCGCGTACTGGGATTCGCCTAGACTTACTACGGAGGTTTGCCCCGCGTACCGAGATTCACCTAGACTCAGCCTTGAACTTTGACCCACATCGACAAGGCTGACACGGAGTGGCTTTGATACCATATGTAACAGCCCAAGCCCGCTAGTGATATTGTCCGGTCTGGGCCTAGGCCCGCACGGGTTTAAAATGCGTCACTAGGGTATAAGATATGTTTACTTAAATACCCAGGATCATTGCTGTGTTATGCTGATGTGGGACATTTATTAGCTGGGGAGTCACAGGATCCATAAGGATACAATACCGAATAGGCATCCAAGAAAGTTAATAGTTTATGTCCAGTTGTGGAGTCTGTTAACCTATCTATTTGAGGCAACGGATAAGAATCTCTGGGATAAGATTTGTTCAAGTCCGTATAATCTACGCACATTCTCCACTTGCCATTCTTCTTGGGCACGACTATGACCTTAGCTAGCCATTCGGGATATTTGACTTCTCTCACGAAGTTATTCTCCTATAACATCTTAGTTTCATCTTCAATCACCTTCTTCCTTACATCAGCATGTGGCCTCTTCTTTTGCTTCACTGGGGTATTGCATGGGTCCATGTTTAATTTATGGGTCATGATCTCCGGATCGATACCGACCATGTCGGAGTGGGACCAGCGAAGCAATCACTGTTGGACTTTAGCAACTCGATTATAGCTTTTTTCGACTCTGAGTCCAACTCCGAGCTGACAAACACCTTTCTATCTGGGAAATCCTTTGACAGCATGAAGGATTCCAATTCTTCAATGGTTGAATCCTCAGCTTTTTGCTTCCGAGGTTCTTGAATGTACACCGAGATCTTTTCTACTATTTTTTCTTGGGGATCCATTTGAGAAACCGAACCCCCTTCTTCGCTAGACCCCGGCTGCTCTGATTGCTATTTCTTTGGTCTATTCGGGACGACCCCACTCTTTAATGCAACCGAATAGCATTCCCTAGCTACTCGTTCACTGCAAGAGATTGTTTAGGCTCTTTTTTAACAGTACTTACTGCTCCCACCAACTGCCCCAACTGGTGCTCAAGGGTCTTTTGAGCATTGACCAGATCTTGTATGGCATGTGCATTGGCTGCAGTGTCAGCTATCACTCTCTGCTGGCCTGCCATTATCTGCTTTAGCATATCTTCAACTGAGTTGCTAACCTGCTGTGGTGGAACTGGAAGTGGTTGATAATTATTTGGGGCTCTCATGTTGCCTTGATAATAAGCATTACCAAACTGATTTTGATCGTGCTGCCTGTTTTGATTACCCACGTAATAAACTGACTCTGGATTAGAGGAGCAAACCTCTGTAGCAAGATCTTGACCACAAACCTCACAAAAACTCTGGAGTTGTTGCACCGGAGCTACTGGTTGCTGAGTCTTTGGCAGAGCTAGCTTGCTAATTTGATTGGAAATAGCATCCATCTTCGCCCTCAGCTCTGAAACTGCATCTAACTGAAGTACCCCAGCAGATTTCTGCGTAGTAGCTCTACCATCACCCTGCCAGTCAGGATTTCTCTGCAAAAACTTGTCAAGTAATTCATAGATCTGGTCAAAGTTTAAGGCCAGTACTTGGCCTCCAGCAGCAGCATCTACCACGATCTTAGTACGCGCAGTCAACCCCTCCACAAAAGTATGTGCAAGAACCTCGTTTGATTGGTTATGGTGTGGACAATCTCTTAGTAAAGCTTTAAACTGCTCCCAGGCTGAATACAAAGACTCTCCTTCTGTCTGTCTGAAGGACATAATTGCACTCCTCACCCGGGCTGTCTTGGCAGATGGATAAAACTTAGCTAAGAACTTCTTAGCCAAATCATCCCAAGTAGTGATAAACCAGACTTTTCAGCCTTTAACCACCTCTTTGCTGCACAAATCAGTGAAAACTGGAACAATATCAAGCGAACATAATCAATAGGAACTCCCATCGGTGTATAAGTATCACTGATCTCCAAGAAATTAGGGATATGTTGCTGCGGATCTTCGCTAAGTAATCCAGCAAATTGTCCAGTCGCATGCAACAGTTGTATCATGCCGGACTTAATCTCAAAGTTTCCAGTAATTTCAGGCTTAACTATGCTCGAGGCTACTCCCTCCAGCTGGGGAGAACAACATCTCGCACAGCTAAAGCTCGTTCTGCTGCTATTCCTGTAGGTAAAGATCAAACAGGACCTAATTCCTGAAACAACACAAAACTCAAAACAAAAATTAAACCTGAATAAAAAATCATAAATCGTCTGAAAAGAAAACAGTCAATTGTTTAGTCCCCGGCAACGGGGCCAAAAACTTGTTGCTCCCAACGCACACGCAAGTATACGTGGTCGACAAGTAATAAAGTGATAAGTAGAATATCGTTCCCACAGGACTATTCAGACTGGACTCCTAACCAACAATTTCTTAACAACTACTCATGGATCTTTTTCCAATAGTGAGAATTTTATTAACTAAAGAACAGTAATTAAAATGGTAGAAGTGAATTCAAATAATGGAGCAAAAGTTGGTTGTAAACAATAGACGGTCCAGGGTCAGAGCTACGAACAATCCAGTTGAGTTATCCTGTTGATTCCACTTCTTAAATCCCAAGATTGCTAACTAACAGGTTAATTGTACCCGTGAAAACCTTTCGATTCTTCACGGTCTATGCAGGCTACTCCAATCCCTATATGTCTATGGGTTGAATCACGTGCACGCATTAACGAATTCTGTATTTAGCTAAGCAAGGTGAATAGGTATATGTCTATCCTACCCACAAATTGATTCCCCGATGCTCAGGTTCACAATAAAGCCCTATTCTTTCTTATTTGCGTTCATAAATTCCCTCTGTCGAATTCAATCTAAGAACCGTAGATATTGTTCAATTATTCGGCTGTTTTAATCAAACAATTATGATCAAGAAAGAATAAACAATCTATAATTGGAATTCAATTCATGGAAATCAACATTCAAACATCAACCATCATGAAACACTCTAACCTTAGAGCGATGGGTTTAGCCACGCATACTCATAATAACAACATAAGGATTTGATGAAATAATGAAATAATGATGTAATAGATTAATGGAAGGAAGAAAAACCCTTGTCCAAGGTGTTATGAGCTCTCCAATTGCTCCAAATTCTGAACTCCTATGAAAAACGAAGTAAAAGAGTATTTACAGTATTTACAAGGGCCTAGTAATAAGTTACGCCTAAGCCTAGACGAAATAGGACTCCAAATCCCGCTCTAGGGGCGCTATAGCTGGCACCCTGCGCCTCAGAACGCGCTCAACTAGGCAGAACCCGTCGAATCTCGCACTTCCTGGCCCCGATCCGCGCTCCAAACCGCTCCAACAAGCTGGGCGCTTTCCTGGCGCGCCGCTCCACCTAGGGCGCTAGGCTATTTTTCTGTTTCCTTCGTCCGCAGCTCGCGTCGCGTCGTGCCTTCGTGTGCTCGATCCAATCCTCAATCCAAATCCAATCTTTTCTTGCTCGATCATGCTCTTTAAAGCTCCAATTGCACTTCATAACAACCTACAATCATATGACACAAAAATCAGTGCAAAATCACATTTATTAACTAGAAAACGTGCGAATAAAGTATCCAAACGTGAGGAAATATTAAGGAATTATAGGCATAAAATGCCAAACATCACATATGTATTGAGCGTGACCTCGCCCAACGTTTTCTCCGTAGAATTGTTGAAATCGGTTAAGACGGTTTCCTTCGAAAGCTTGGCAAATTTTTTGGCGGCAGCGAAATTCACACAGTTCACTTCCGACCCCCAGTTGTCATGTTCACAACCATTTTAGGAGATGGTGCCCTTGGTAGCTGTCCGTCCCCTCTATTCATTACATAATTTTGCTTTCTATTATCGATGAGAAATTCACCCAACATGCCTTTTTTCAATAGGTGTGCCACCTCGAGGCGAAGAGCCTTACAGTCCCCGGTACGATGGCCATAGTCAGCATAGAATTCACAACGCAGACTCTGATCTCTTTTCTTAGAGGCCGTCCTCATATCTTTTGGCAGTCTCACCCCCTTGTCTGTCATCACCTTCAAAGCGTTTACCAGCTCCGTGGTTGATACGTTGAAATTGTAATCTGGGATCCGAGGTAAGTCTTTATCTTTGGATACAATGCAGGCCCCATGGTGCTTTTTTTTTTATTAGCATTGCGGTTTACTCGGCCTTCGAGGCACTGGCTTATAGGTGGCCCACGGACCCTCTGACTCACATGTTGCCTTTGTGAGTTGTATGGCTTATATCGACCCTTTGAGCTCCCACGCGGTGCTTAGGCGTGTCGTGATTACTCCGGGTGATTTCTATAGCTTGAGCTTCGGCCTGCAGCTCTCCATTCTGCTTCTTCCAGCCTTATCTTGGTGGTAGCTCTGTCATGTAATTCGTCCCACGTGTGAGCTTGATAATTTTGAAGCTCTTTCCTTAGCTTTCAGAGTTTTGAACATTGATATTTCTCTCGAAGGCAATGAAGGCCAAGTTATCTCCCATAGGGAGGTTGTTCCATCATTTCGGCTTGGAACCACTCAAAGAAGTCTTTGATGGGTTTCCCATATTATTGTTTGACTTCAAAGATATCCTCATTTCTTTGAAGAATTATCTGCGCTCCGGTATGAGCCTTGATGAATGCATCAGGCAACTCCTTGAACTCTGAGATAGACTCCGAAGGCAAGTGCATGTACAAACGCAGCGCCCACTTTTCCAAAGTGTCACCATATTTCTTCAAAAACATTGATTCTTCCTATATTTCGGAAAAATCATTTTCTTTCATCATGGCCATGAACTCAGTCATATATTCGACTGGGTCAGTGGTACCATCATACTTCTTTAGAATCTGCACCTTGAAATGTTTCGAAATTGGTGCAGAGGCATCATCGGGCTTGTAGGAAAATTTCCTACATTTGTCGATGTCCAACACCCTTTGGGTCTTTCTCACCCCGGGGACGTTTTCGAGTCACTTTTCGACTCGAGCCTTAACTCAGGCCTTAATCTCCCTTCTCCATTTTTCGAGATCTACCGAGAAATTAGTTTCTGCCACGTTGGGAACCGTCCTAAAGAGTTGATTAGTGTTCGTACAGTCCCAGAGCCTCCAGACGTGGCTCTGTTTTGAGGTCTCCCTGTTGCCGCGCCCGTAGGAACAAAGTTCAGGATGCCTCTATTCGGAGCTACATGTGGAGTGTCAGTAGGGGAAGCGTGATTTCTCATCGAGACTGCCTCTAAGGAGCTATGAAATTCAACCTTAAAATTCGCTTGTTCATCGAGTTACGCTTGAAGGTTGTGCAAGGAGCGTATGACAAACGCTAAGAAGGCATCATTTGACGCTGATGAGGAAGGGTCCGTTGGAGGCGGTGGTGGTACGTGCGTATTTTCTATTTAAAAAGGTAGCACAAATGTACTAGTTTGTCCATCGGGAGGCAACTGGTGTCTGTTAGCATCCTCGCCCGTTTTAGCCATTACTAAAATAAGGTATGAAAGTGAATGTGAATTGAATTATTGTTCAACCTTGGGATAAAGTGTAATTGCTTGAATCCCCACAAACGGTGCAAATTTGTATTGGCCTAAATCGGTTTAGGTCAACAAATCGAATTTGGTTGGGTTTACAAGCAATGCCAAGTATCAAAGCTGTGCTAAAATAATAAATCGAAGCAGATAATTAGATAAATAATAGTAAATCATTGTATTGCAACGATATCATGATTGAATAAAAATTTTGGCAGAGTTTTGGTATATATTTCTGGATGCTTACAACATGAAATGAAATACTATTTATAGACAAGTGAATATAAGCTATCTTCCCCATGTTCGTCCACTTCTTTACTCACGTTGCACATCTTTGAAAATGGAGTTAGTGGGCTGAGATCGTGGGCGATTTTTTCTCACTGAAGCTGGGGTGATCCACCAAGGCTCAAGCCATCGATCCTGTGGATATGAGCTGGCTGATCGACCATGGTGATCATTCACCGAGGCGATTGTTCACCGAGGTGTGCTATAAGCTGCTACTTCAGTCAATGACTTCGGCGATCTTGTTGCTTGCTTCGGACTCTGGGTTACAAACACCTACCTGGTGCACTACAAATTAGGTGCCCGAGGTATCACATACGCGAGCCAATTTTCACCCAATACAATGGATGGAGTACAATATAGGACAACAATGAAACCAACTAACAACTTGTTTGGATAGTTCATAGTTGTTATATATTATTTCATAATATATCGTATCATATTATGTTGTATTGTTTTGCTTTATTTTTGTTTTTGTAGGACAACATTTGGATAGATTATATTGTTTGCTGCCGTTTTATAATATTATGCACTGCCAATATGAAGAATGAACTAAAAATGTTTTAAGAAAAGAAGGTAATGTACGGGGTTGAATTACTATAAAAAATAAGAAGGTAAATGATAATAAGAGATTATTAAGGGAAAGAAAAGAGAAAAAGGATACCGTTTCAACGCGATCACATCAATTATTTAGTTATATAAAATGAGACAGTTCAATATTATTTAACAATATTTTGACATTGGATATAATATAATTTTAAAGTAACAACTGCAAACATTGAGTTACAATACATACGATACGATCAGGAACAACCATTCAAACAAGCTGTAAGTTACCTTGACCGGAATCACTGGGAAAAGAAAGAAAATGGATTCCTCTCGCCGACCCACCACAAGGTTCAACAAATAAATTTCTACAATGAACTAAACAAAGTTATGTCCTTTCCTCTTAGGAGTTAGGGTTCCATTATTTTCAGTTCTAAACGAACTTAACTAATGGCTTGCTTGGAATAGTATGGTCATCAATAATATTCGGAACTTTAGGGAAATTATTGTTGCCTTGCCCTCTAATTATGTTTTTTCACGTGAAATCAACTTAAGACTTTAATCAACGTTACCAATATTTTGAGGAATTTTCAAAACTAGGCACCCCACAACACAAAATTACAAATGAGGGGCCACATTTCATCCATGGCACCCCTTTATTTTTATATTACACAACATAGCACCCCTTTATTTTCAAAATTACATAACATAACACCCATTTAACTAAAAACTTAGGAGCCACTCCCCCACCCTCCCCCACCACTGCCCCGCCACCAGAAACCGAGCTGCCACCGTCGGCCGGCCGACGGTGGCTGGTGGCCGGAAAACCAAAAATTCACCGGACTTGCTTATTTTATTTGTGGATTTGTTTAAATAATTATTTTTTGATAATTTTATACACCTAAATCTATCAAAATAAGAAATTATACATGTAAATACATAGAAAATTGTGTATGCAAGAAGGAAAATATAAAAATATACACAAAAAACATAAATTTTATACAAAACATCCATAAAAAGGGCACAAATCTGAAATTTATACAATTTTATTCATTGTTCATACACGCATATACAGCTTTATACAAATTTTACAATACATAGAATGTGTTTTATACACTGTCAATACGTACATATACATATTTATATATTTTTATACACGTTGACAGAATTGTATAAACTTGTATAAAAATATATAAAAGTGTATAAACTCATAAAAATAATGTTAAACAGTGCCTCGGGCAGATTTTACACAAAAACTTAACAAATATCCAAGATCTATACAGTTTTATACAAGAAAAACAGTAAATCTAAACATTAAACAAAAGTTTTAACAAAAAACTAGTAGATCTCAACGAATTTTTATGAAAAAAGTGAAGAAATAGAAGAAACTTGATAAATATACTCCTCACCGGAGTTTTGATCGGAATATACAACGAAAATCAATATTGTTATTCAAAAAGTAAAAAAAAAAAAACGAAAAGAAGAAGAAACAACAACGGCGGAGACGTTGATGACGGAGGTCGCGGCGGCTGCTTGGAGGAGGGGGAGTGGAGGTGAGACAGTGGTGGAAAGGGGGAGGTGGTGAGGGGCGGTGGTAATGTTGTCAGGGTGAAGAGAAGAGAGGAAAAATGGGAAAGAGAGTAAGAGAAGAGGGGAAAAATGGGGGCTAGGGTTTTTTTTTCCTTTAAATAGGAGGTGCTATGGAGTGAAAGAAAAAAATAAAAAAGGTAGGGGGGGTGCTAGGTCGGGTAAAGAAGGAAAATAGGGGTCTTTTTTGGTAATTTTTATAAGTGGAGTGTCTCTCCAGGTAATTGTCCCCAATATTTTTACTTTATTGGTTTATGTTTACTTGTCCAAATTCACCAAAGTCAAATTCGTACTTGTCCTTTTAGCAATTCAAGATAAAATTGGCTATATTCTTCCTAATTTACCCTTGATATTAAATCTTTGTACTTTTCAAAATCCCTTCCCAATTAAATACCTTGTACTTTTCAAGTATAATTAATAAGGGTATATTTGTCAAATTTAAATTTTTTTTTTTTTTTTTTATGAGAGTGAAAAATTGAAAGTGGACAAGTAAACATAAACGAAAGGAGTATAAGTTTAGAGGAAAATTACTATAAAGTTTGCAAGAAAAGAAAAAAAAAGAAAAATAACAGTTCCTCTCGATGTATTGACCATAAGACTTGTGCCTTGATATACGTATTTTTTGGTTAATTGTACGTCTAAACGTGCAAAGCACTGCGCATATTACCGAAGTCTAGAGTCGTGGGTCTAGAGCCCTATAGCCCCTTGCAATATCTTAGACTGAACTATTATAAGCAATAATAATTGTATCTATTCATTGTATATGTTCAACTAACCAACTCTGTAGTTATCACTTATCATACTTTAGATACCCTCGCGGTGTTTTAAATTAACTTACACACTACCACCTCAACTAGAAAATAATACAATATTTTCATATTAAGTTTAACCGACAAAAGGCAGAGCCAATTGTTATAGTATTAAACTTGGGTTTTGGTGCGTTATGTCAACATTTTATATTAAATTATTGCAAGTAATACAATTCATTATCCTTATGATTGTAGTACAAAAGCCACATATAAAAAATGGAATAGAAGTGAGTCTACTACTATTTGTTAATAAGTTGGAAGTCATCATCGATTTGTTTAATATCTTTTTGAAAAGTAACCAGCAGCATCTGGATTTCCTCATTGTTAGTTTTCTGTCAACATATGACCACAAGAATTGGTCCCATTGTTGTCTAGTCATTTATTTTGAAGAATATAATTATGCCAGATAAGGTATATTTGATATAGAGTGCTAAATCATGTGCAGTGAGTGTTTGAGGTAAGCGCCTTAGTGGGGTTTGGGGTGGGGCACATTGACATAATCGATTTGCTTATCTTCTTGCTATAGATATTCTTGAAATCTTGGATTATATTACTCTTACTATTGCATATCAACTTTTGCTAAAGTGCTTGTACTGTGTTAAATAAGTCACATCTGCTTATCACTGGTTTACTAACTCCTAAGTAATAGTATGCTCTTGCAAGGAGACCAAATTAAATGATAACGTTTCAACAAATTAAGAGGTACATTTTCAGAGGAGAAAAACAAAATGAGTTGAAGGATCATTTATAAATACGGGGTTTCGACTTTTATACTACACTTTTATGTCGTTTTATTTCATATAATATGTCTATGTCATAACAAGAATGCAATGTATACATTTATTGATTGGTGAGGAACCATTTCAAATATCTTTTCTTCTTTTTCTTTCGATTTGTGGTAAATCTTGAAACTGGTTGCCCCGTAGAGATTTTAGAAAATTTCGCAGTTATCATAATTAATCAAATCAGTGGTTTTGGTTAAAATTTAAAAATGAAAGTTGATGAATACTTATTATTAATTTGAAAATATAATTAATTACTGTAATCAGACGTTTATCTAAGGTCTGTCGTTTATTTAAGGTCTGTTGTCACATCACAATAAATAAATTAATATATTTTGATGTATTTACTTTTCTTGGTAAGTGGATGACTTGAAACTCATTTGTTTGTTTTCTCTTGAACTTTCCACACACATGTCTTTTAGGTATAACATGAATGAATAATGATTCATGTATGTTAACGTTCAAAGAAACCCTCACTAAACATCATTATCACTTGTTAAAATGTATCCTAAGATAGATTAACATTTTTTTCAAAGGTAATGGGGAATAATGAGGTTTGGACGGCCTAATAATACTGACTAAACATGCGATATTACATGAGCACAATATTCAATATCTTACACAATGAGACAAACGTAACCGGTCAAAGATCAACAAATTAAGAGAATGATTTTGTCTCTGTGTTTATGGTTTTCATTATTATAAAGGCTAATGCATTTAGATCACACATATTCACTACTAAAATACACGATAGACCTAATATAAAGAAAAAGGAAATAAGAAGAGAAGTTCTTTTGTGAAATTTTAAGTCTTTCAACTAGTAGGTGGCTCAACTCCAATCCCTGATTAGGGTTAGTTAGGAGTTCATGGTTATCTCGATTATATATTTTTTAAAGCTTTTAAATTGTCAAGGTTATCCATAATTCGTCCGAAAAAACATTGATGATAGTGATGTATGCTACAACGAGAAGTTGGAAGCATTTATTTGATTTTACGTTTTCCTTTGTTGGTACATATGTCATGACAATGACATTTGACAAAAGGTTGGTTTAGTGATCAATTTCATGCTTTCAACTTATGGTTTCTTTTGTCGGCCTACTTTCAATTTTATTGCTTCATCATTTATTTACTTCGAACTAACCATGACGAGATAATAAAGCAAAGAGCTTATTAAGTTACATACTTCATTATACTCAATTGAAAGAATTATAATAGTTAACGCGTCTTAATTTAAAGGCTTCAACTCCCACTTTTCAAGGAAAAGTACTTGTAAATATTACTGAGGTGATCTAATATGCATTGGTACAATTCGCTCCGGACACCTGGACATCATGCACGGACATGTGGGAACTGAAAAAGAACAGAACTTACCATTGATCCCGAGTCAGTCGAGTTGATAGCTATCAGACCACAACAACAACAAACTCAGAGTAATCCCATAAGTGAAGTCTGGGAAGGGTGAGATGTACGCAAACCTTACCCCTACCAAGGTGGAGAGGCGGTTTCCGATAGACCCTCGGCTTAAAAAAATATTTGAAAATTTTGAAGACAAACAAATATTTTGAAAATAAGATGAAGACAAACAAGGTAAGAAACACCATTAATGCTCAAGAACTCTTATAAAACTACTATAGTCAGGGCAAACATAAGAGGTCAATAGCGAAAAGGGCAAGATAAGACTACTATGCATAAGAACAATACAACTAAAATGACAGCACTCGATCGCCTTTTACCTAACCTTCTACCCTAATCCTAGACCTCCACGCTTTCCGGTCAAGGGTCATGTCTTCGGTGACCTGGAGGTGAGCCATATCATGTCGAATCACCTCACCGTAATTCTTCTTTGGTCTGCCTCTACCTCTCCGCAGACCCAGCACAACCAGCCGCTCGCACCTCCTCACCGGTGCGTCGGTTCCCCTTCTCTTCACATGGTCGTACCATCGCAACCTTACTTCTCGCATCTTGTCCACCAGTGAGGCCACTCCCACCTTATCACGAAAGACCTCATTCCTAATCTTATCCAACCTCGTGTGCCCACACATCCATGTAAGCATACGCATCTCTGCTACGCTCATCTTCTGAATGTGCGTGGTCTTGATTGGCCAACACTCTGCGCCGTACAACATAGCTGCCACCTTTAAGTCTAGGTGCCACTTTCTTGTCGCATAGGATACCAGATACGAGTCTCCACTTCATCCAGCCTGCCCCTATACGGTGGGTAACATCATCGTCAATTTCTCCATTACCTTGAATGATTGAACCAAGGTACTTGAAGCTCCTCTTTTGGGGGATTGCTTGCGAATCAAGCGTCAGTTCCACCTCTGACTCCTGCGACGCTTCACTAAACTTGCACTCCATGTACTCTGTCTTTGTTCTACTTAGCCTGAAACCTTTAGACTCTAAGGTATGCCTCCAACACTCCAGCTTATCCTGAACTCCGCTGCGAGTCTCATCGACCAACACTATATTGTCAGAGAGGTGAGTATTAGGGTCGATCATACAGAGAGTTAAGAACGTCCAGAAGTGTTATCCAAGCAGTAATTGACTCAAAAATATCAAGGATTTCTTTCTATCACATCCAACAACCATCCTTATCACTTAATAGAAGTGCTTGAGCAGATAAAAAGATGATTAGGGTTAACTCCTCCTATAAATAACCTCTTCCCGCACTTATAACACACACATTCACTTACCCTTACTCTACTGAATTTTCTACTCATTGTTATTGTCAAACTCTCATTATTGCAACATGTTGGCTTACTCTTGAAAGTTTGTTATTCATATCTTATTCCCATAAACAAGCTAGGGATATCAATTATGGGTTAATCATATTTCGTATGGCCTTAAATATAAATCTAATTGGTTAATCTAAATCAACCTGATTTTAGGTTAAGCAGTTTGGCTCATCGTGGGCCCAAGCAATTATGTCATGAATTCAAAATCTTGTTGAGCCCTTGGCCGTTTTTCTGTTATTTTATGTAGTGAGCAAAGAAATGTTAGGATGTTGCCCCTCATACACACCCTTTCAAGATTGTACAAAACACCAATTACCAGAGCGCTCACAATGCCAACCTAGTGAACGATCACTCAACCCTACCTTACCAAGTTCAATAAGTGATAAGCTTTGGAAGCCTTTGAACGAGATCCTAACTAGGGAAGCGGAATAGTAGTGCCTTCATGAGAAGTTACATTGAAAGAGTTCATGAAACAACATAATGACTTTAGAAAGCAGCAAAATGACTTCAATAAGCATGTTAGTGAGGCTTTGACAATCGTGACCAAGAATGCAGATGCCGGGTCACCAACTTGGCAGAGGATGGAGCCTGAAAAGGATACTCCAAACACCGTACCTGATAATTTTGATATAGAGGACTTACTGGTGGTGCAGGGCATGGTGCTGGAAGCTCTAACCCTTTGAATCAACTTTTGGAATCAATCTTGAAGCATCTTAAGTACCAGAATAAACGTATTAATCAAATTTAGAGAGCTCATCCCATGCTCAAGGTGATGAAGATAGAGAAGTACTCCCAGGAATCGTGGAAGCTAAGTGCTGCACCCATGCCCATTCGTAAGAAGTGTAAGATGGAAGACTTGGAAACGATAGAAATAGAGTCTGTCTTGGCTATGAAATTTGAGGAGACACTTACAAAGGGAGCATTGAAATGGTCCTCGCTTCTACTTGAGAGCTCAATTGAGTCATTTGTATAATATGTTGATGCATTCATCAAATCTCACACCGAGAGAGAGAATATGGAGAAATAGATCAAAGAAGGGGAAGGACCTGCTTGTAGTTCAAGTCTATGTTGATGATATCATTTTTGGTACCACGGATGAGAACCTATCCAAAGAATTTGCTGAACTAATAGGAAGGGAGTTTGAGATGAGTATGATGGGAGAACTGAATTTCTTCTTGGGTTTATAGATCAAACAAACTCCAGAAGGAGCCATTATTCATCATCAAAAGTATATCAAGAAATTACTGAAGAGGTTTGATATTGAAGGAGCTAAGGAAATGGCTACTCCTATTGCTCCTGGAGCAAAGTTGGATTGTCCTTCTGCTAACGAAACTAAGTATAGAGGAATCATTGGTTCTCTTCTCTATCTTACTGCTAGACGTCCAAACATTGTCTACAGTATAGGACTTTGTGCAAGATTTCAGTCTAAGCCCAAGGAGTCCCACTTGACAACTGTTAAGAGAATACTGAGATATCTAAAAGGAACTCAAGAGTTGTCTATGGTAGCCCAAGGGTGGTACCTTTGAGTTGATTGGCTTTGCAAATGCTGATTATGTGGGCCACCTGTTAGACAGGAAGAGCACTTCAGGAATGGCACACTTGTTAGGTCCTTGTCTGATTTCTTGGCTACAAAGAAACAAAATTCAGTAGCCCTCTCCACAGTTAAAGCTAAGTATATTGATGCTTCCTCGTGCTATTCACAATTGCTATGGATTAAACAACAACTGGAGGACTTCATAATTAAAAGGGTGTTGAAACCCAAAAAAATAACCCCGAGAGGCTAAATTTAGGAATATCAACTGAATGGACTAACTGTTTTGGAGTTTTTGGAGTCGCCACCCAATTTAAGGAAAACAGGGAACCAAATAAGCAAATGCGTGCAAAAACTCCGTTTTTGGAAAAAGGCAGTCTTTTGAGAGATTCTAAGGTAAGAGGTTTTGCTAATTTCGAAAGAAGGTTTTTAAGGCACTTTCGAAATTCCGTAAAATACGGTTAATCCGACAGGTTTCCAAATATTTACAAGTGCGCTTTTCTTGCGAAAGAATTATTTAAAAATAGTAAGGAATAATAATAGTAATAATAATAATTAATCGAATAAAAGCTTATTTGTAAAATATTATTATTTTTTTACTTGCACGCATTTGCTAAGATGGCCCCAATTTGCGATACTTAAATAACAACTCCGAAATAAGGATAATAAACATAAAAGCAAAGCAAACAATCAAATAATCATATAATCAAAGGTTCATTGACTAATCATTCTACAAATAAATTGTACAAATTCTATTAAGTCTAACTGCATAAACAATGAGAATAAGTTAAAAAGGCAGAACCCGGGAGCGGCATATTCATTCAATCAAATGTACCTCGCAAAACAAACAAAATGGATTGGATTAGTACGATAATAACTTACAATAACTAATGAAAATAAAATAATAATAATAAAGTAATAATAATAATAATAATAGTAATAATAATGATAATAATAATAATAATAATAATAATAATAATAATAATAATAATAATAATAATAATAATAATAATAATAATAATAATAATAATAGTAATGGGGTTTGGTTTTTGTAAAATTTAGGCTCAGGTTTGTATGGCGTGTAGAGTAGAGGCTCGGGATTTTGGTACGGCTGCAAACACGGAGCCCGGGCCGGTTGCCATGCCAAGTACCAAACCTACCACTCTATTCGACTTCCTTTGTATTAAAGTGCATACACTCATCATCGCCTATTTTATTTTCGTAAAGGGGCACGTAAGGGACGTTTTATACGTAATGGGACGGGACTCTTTGGCCTCCAAACGTCATTGGCCGAGTGTAGTATCATGTTCAAATCAGTCTATAGATCTCAAATGAATTATTTTCATAGGCTATTCATAGCATCATACGGTACTGTTTGGTGTCAAACAAACTAGCAAAGTATCAATTTTGTAAGTCCTGCAGTGTTGAGCATCAGACAATTACAAGCCAATAACCTTGGAAATAAGCAGCAAAGGACCATTATATTCCACAAAGTGGCACTGCACACACAAACAAAGTTAGGCAGTATCATCATTAAAGCCAAAATGATAGGCTTAACACAGCCTTTAGCAAAGCTTGAAAGCAATTCTTGAAGTGCAATAACAGAGAACACAAGAAGCTTCAGCGAAATAATGAACAATCTCCAATCAAGAAAACCATCAGAAAAACCCGATAACTGCAAAAGAAGCAGCGACCACAGCTGAGTTTTCCGGTGGGACAGCGGTAGTAACAGAACAGGGCCACGCCACCGGTGCAGGGAGGAGGAGCGACTGCCAAGCCGTAGCAGCGTCACTGCGACCCCTCCCTTTTCTCTCCAGTTTCAGATCAGAGGAGAGTGACGGAAAAGAGATGGACTTTCCAGCCAAAAGCAAGTAATGCCACCGGATCCACCATTACTGCCGGTGGTGATGGTTTTCTGGTGGTGGTTCCCTGCTATCGCGATCTCCTTCCCTCACTGGTGTTATTCCCTTTTTCGATCTCCCTTCTCCTAATACTAGTCAGGAACAACAACAAAAAAAATCCAGAAACCCCTGAATCCCGGTTGATTTTTGTGTGGGTGCATTTGTTCTTGTTTCTGGATCTAGCTCGTTTTGTGGGTGTGTGTATGTAATTGATAAAAATGACGAGAATCTCTGTGATGTTAAGGGTTTTTAGAGAGTTGTTGTAGAAGGAAGATGATGAATAGTTGTGTAAGAGGCTAGGGTTTTAGTATTTATAGGGGTGAGGGTTAGGGGTTTTAAAATTGGGCTAGGAGAAAATTGTGTGTTGCGTAAATAGGCCGGGACTCAAAATGAAGAACAATTATGGCCCTTTTTCTGTTAAAATTATGAACTTAATTTATTCTAAAAATTAGCCTTATTTTAAACATAATTAGACGTTTATTGAAAATTCTGGGACAAAATTGGGTGTCAACAACTGCCCCTCTTTACCCAAAAAAGATGAAAGAGTTTTCAGGGTAAAGAAAGTTGACGTGAAAACCAATTTTGTCACGGTAAAGCCGAGACTCTGATTCCTGGAATCAAAATGCGAGGCTTATGGTCATGGCCGAGCTCCGGTTTCTCGAGTTGCCTACATATCTCGGGATGAAAGAGAATCAGGCCATATGTAGTTCGACTCAATTTGAAAATCAAAGACGAGATAGTAACCACTACTCAAGCGCGGGAAAAGAGGCTTGCAATCACCCAATTTATGAAGATGTGGTCGACGACACACCCATAAAGAGGGGTTTACACGGACATAGCTTCCACTACATCTCGATATCCGAGCTATCTTGTCTTCAATCTCAAACCTCAAACTCAGGGTTAACAAGAGACTTACCTCTAGGGTTGATGACTTATGCGGGTGCGATTCTTCAGGTCTTCGTTGACGAGTCTAGCTCATATCAACGATTTCCCCAGTTCACTACTAAGAAAAGTTCCACATTATGCTCCAAATGCTGCTGCAGTACTGCCAAAATTCTATAACAATCTCGACAAACGGTAAGCGAGAAATTGCTAATAAATTATAATAATTGGAATAAGAAATAAATAAAGCGATAACAAGAATTGTAAATGCAGGTAGTGATATCATCAAAAGCTCTTTCTTCAATCAACTGACGAGGCACTCCGCCCGGAGAACCTCTAGGCTGATCATTATTTTCTCTAAATTTAGCAATATCTTCAATTGTCTATGATAGGCTTCACAATAATGCCTCCAATTGCTTATGGTAGGCTTCAAATGATAATGATGTCTTCGCTTGCTCACGATAGACTTGATAATAAGACCCCCGATTGCTTACGGTAGGATCAATAACAAAAGAGCCTTCAATTGTCTATGATAGGCTTCAGAATAATGCCTCCAATTGCTTATAGTAGGCTTCAATGCTAATGACGTCTTCGCTTGCTCACGATAGACTTGATAATAAGACCCCCGATTGCTTACGGTAGGATCAATAACAAAAGAGCCTTCAATTGTCTATGATAGGCTTCAGAATAATGCCTCCAATTGCTTATGGTAGGCTTCAATGCTAATGACGTCTTCGCTTGCTCACGATAGACTTGATAATAAGACCGCCGATTGCTTACAGTAGGATCAATAACAAAAGAGCCTTCAATTGTCTATGATAGGCTTCAGAATAATGCCTCCAATTGCTTATGGTAGACTTCAATGCTAATGACGTCTTCGCTTGCTCACGATAGACTTGATAATAAGATCCCCGATTGCTTACGGTAGCATCAATAACAAAAGAGCCTTCAATTGTCTATGATAGGCTTCAGAATAATGCCTCCAATTGCTTATGGTAGGCTTCAATGCTAATGACGTCTTCGCTTGCTCACGATAGACTTGATAATAAGACCCCCGATTGCTTACGGTAGGATCAATAACAAAAGCGCCTTCAATTGTCTATGATAGGCTTCAGAATAATACCTCCAATTGCTTATGGTAGGCTTCAATACTAATGACGTCTTTGCTTGCTCACGATAGACTCATAATAAGGCCCCCGATTTCTTACGGTAGGCATGACGTAATTTGTAATTGCAAGCTGCGATATCTTTGATAAATTGTCTTCCAATCAACTGGCGAAGCAATAAAGCAAGTGCGAAGGCATAGTGCAAATCATTTTCCACAAGCATGGCAAATCAACTGGCAAGCCGGTCGGGCACGAAGCAAGGAGGGTCTTGGAGTTGATTGTCTACAAATCAGCTGGTGATCCGATCCGGCACAAAGCAAGGAGGGTCTCAGGGCTGACCTGTTAACCTGTTAAGCTAAAAGTAAAGCGGTTCATAATATAAAGCAAGTGCAAAGTCGTAATTGAAAGCAAGTGCAAGGCAATTTGAACATCTTGACAAATCAACTGGCAAGCCGGTCGGGCACGAAGCAAGGAGGGTCTTGGAGTTGATTATCCACAAATCAGCTGGTGATCTGATCCGGCACAAAGCAAGGAGGGTCTCAGGGCTGACCTGTTAACCTGTTAAACTAAAAGTAAAGCAAGTCATAATATAAAGCAAGTGCAAAGTTATAATTGAAAGCAAGTGCAAAGCATTTTAGCGTGAAATGTAAAGCAACGCAAAAGCGATTTAGCGAATCAACAGGCGTGAAAGTCCAACAAGAGAGAAGCCCCGCCTGGTGGCCAACCTGAAAAACGTAAAGCAAGGCATCAATTTTAAAGCTAGTGCAAAGACATAATTCAAAGCAAGTGTAAAATAAAGTAATGCAGAAAATGTAGTCAGTGCGATAGCCATTGATAAATCAATTGGTGAGACAATCCGGCAAGGATGGCCTTGTGCGGATTATCATTTGAAATAAAGCGATGCCCTATTTGGCTTAGTTTTGAAAACACAAAACAAGCCTCGGCTTTGTCGCCTATTAGGAATGAAAGTCATAAGGGTAGAAATGCCGCCTGTTCGGCAATAACTCAGGACAAAGCATAATGCTTTAAGTTATGAAAAAGGCAATGCGACGGAATCTGCAAGACAACTTTGGATGCGCGTTCAATAAATTGTTCATCCATAATGCGAATGATCCTTTCATTGCAAGCTTTCATGTTCCTGCTCTCAAAGAAAAATTGTTAGTTTTGGGGAGGGAGGGGGAAGCGTTTGATTTGTGCAGACTTCATCCTGATCTTGCTACTTCTGCTGCTTCCTCGTCTTCATTGGACTTGGATTTGTGAATTGCTTCCAGAAACTTGGCTCATGAACTCAAATAGCATAGATTTTTGAAAAATAGAGGCAAGATAAAATATTTTAATGCAATATAGCAAGTGAAATAAGCATGCAAATGAAGTCAAAGATGTATTTTGAAAATTTTGCCTTGACTTAAACTTGTAACATATTTTAAAACAAACTGAACGTCCTTTGGCTTAGACTTTGCACTGTTTGCTTAACCAATTACAGAGTTCTTGCGAACTTATCTTTAATAACCAACGCCGCTTCTTGCAAAATTCTGCCCCAGTTATTATCTTTCGCATCTCCAACTCGTTTTGCAAAAAATTGCCCTAGTTGCCCTTCTTGGGGAAAAAATGAAAATTTAAATGCTAAAAGGTCGAGCCCGATGGGGGAGCCTACGTATCCCTCCTTGGGATTCTGACCATGCGTAGTTCTGCAATCACTGCTTCAACGCCATATACCAACAAATAAAAGCTGCCCTGGTTTAAGTTTTAACAAATAGTGCGATATCCAAAGAGCGCAGACAATAACTTTTCAGTGCGTCGTTTTCAAACTGTTCAGTTGTTTTGCCATACATCACAAGCAAAGCTTTGGCAGGTTTACCATTTTTGACTTTGAAACAGAAACAAATGCAAGCGTAAATAATATAATAAGAATGCGAAGCATTTTGTTTCAACTTTCATAAATTCAAAATGAGTTGATTCAGATTAACATAAGCTTTAAAGTACAATGCAATTCAGAGCCTCAATCCGAATTAAAATTGAAAATAATGCTACTAAGTTCAATTGCCAAGTTCTTTCAAACAATGCCCATTAGCTTCTGGTACTGCATCGTTCACGAGCTAGAGCGTCTACCATCAATCAGATCTTGAATCTTACGTGATTCGCGTGGTCAACCACTTTACAAATCAAACTTCTGCTAAAGAAATGGACAAAACAAAGAAACCTCAAAGGGTAACTAAGATAGTTTGCATGTCATTCATAGGATTGCATACAAGCAAGCAACACCTAGTATTTAACGCATTTTGAGCAAATAAAGCAAGGCAAGCAATTAACATGTGACAATCACAAGTAGCTGAGCGTAAATAAATATGCAAACGCGTCCTACCCTGTAAGGTGCCTCTTTATGCCAGAGGTAGGCCTAATCGTCAAGTTGCACGCACATGTGGTTATTATAACGGCACAAGCCATTTGTCAATACAACATCTGAGATAAAAATAAACCGACATAATTGTCAACTTCTCAAATTTGACATGGCAAATGGTTTGGGATTCGTTATAATATCCACACGATCACATAATATGCAGTGTCATTGGGATTCAATAACCCGTCAACAAAAGAGCGGTTTCTTAATTCCTGGAAACGGTATCAAGGACCGGGTCCAAACTAAGGTGTATATGCATGCATGACCTAATCTCCTTCTAAGAGTGGGCTAACGGTTGAGGCTGACTCGACCTATGCGGGATAGACCTGGTCTCACAACGCAGTAGAACTGGCCATGACAAAATCAGGCAATCTCAATATCCCGAACTAACTTTTGGTGACACGAAAGAAGTTTCAAAGAGTAAGGTAAGGGCAATGCCCTTCCTGCATAACTACCCATCAAGCGGGTATCCCGTGATGAAATTGAGGAGGTGAAAGAGAATTGACAGGTTCCATGAGGGATGAAATATGAACGGAATGCGAACTATGCACAAATAAAATATAATACATGCTTTCCATAACAAATCAAACAAACAGATATAATAAAGCAAATAAATTAGGCATGCTAGTTGCAAATAATTGGAAACCTTTATGGTCAAAACCTTTATTGCTCCCCAGCGGAGTCGCCACGCTGTTGAACCCCAAAAAAAATAACCCCGAGAGGCTAAATTTAGGAATATCTATTGAATGGACTAACTCTTTTGGAGTTTTTGGAGTCGACACCCAATTTAAGGAAAACAAGGAACCAAATAAGCAAATGCGTGCAAAAACTCCGTTTTTGGAAAAAGACAGTCTTTTCAGAGATTCTAAGGTAAGAGGTTTTGCTAATTTCGAAAGAAGGTTTTTAAGGCACTTTCGAAATTCCGTAAAATACGGTTAATCCGACAGGCTTTCAAATATTTACAAGTGCGCTTTTCTTGCGAAAGAATTATTTAAAAATAGTAAGGAATAATAATAGTAATAATAATAATTAATCGAATAAAAGCTTATTTGCAAAATATTATTATTTTTTTTACTTGCACGCATTTGCTAAGATGGCCCCAATTTGCGATACTTAAATAACAACTCCGAAATAAGGATAATGAACATAAAAGCAAAGCAAACAATCAAATAATCATATAATCAAAGATTCATTGACTAATCATTCTACAAATAAATTGTACAAATTCTATTAAGTCTAACTGCATAAACAATGAGAATAAGTTAAAAAGGCAGAACCCGGGAGCGGCATATTCATTCAATCAAATGTACCTCGCAAAACAAACAAAATGGATTGGATTAGTACGATAATAACTTGCAATAACTAATGAAAATAAAATAATAATAATAAAGTAATAATAATAATAATAATAGTAATAATAATAATAATAATAATAATAATAATAATAATAATAATAATAATAATAATAATAATAATAATAATAATAATAATAATAATAATAATAATAGTAATGAGGTTTTGTTTTTGTAAAATTTAGGCTCGGGTTTGTATGGCGTGTAGAGTAGAGGCTCGGGATTTTGGTACGGCTGCAAACACGGAGCCTGGGCCGGTTGCCATGCCAAGTACCAAACCTACCACTCTATTCGACTTGCTTTTTATTAAAGTGCATACACTCATCATCGCCTATTTTATTTTCGTAAAGGGGCACGTAAGGGACGTTTTATACGTAATGGGACGGGACTCTTTGGCCTCCAAACGTCATTGGCCGAGTGTAGTATCATGTTCAAATCAGTCTATAGGTCTCAAATGAATTATTTTCATAGGCTATTCATTGCATCATACGGTACTGTTTGGTGTCAAACAAACTAGCAAAGTATCAATTTTGTAAGTCCTGCAGTGTTGAGCATCAGACAATTACAAGCCAATAACCTTGGAAATAAGCAGCAAAGGACCATTATATTCCACAAAGTGGCACTGCACACACAAACAAAGTTAGGCAGTATCATCATTAAAGCCAAAATGATAGGCTTAACACAGCCTTTAGCAAAGCTTGAAAGCAATTCTTGAAGTGCAATAACAGAGAACACAAGAAGCTTCAGCGAAATAATGAACAATCTCCAATCAAGAAAACCATCAGAAAAACCCGATAACTGCAAAAGAAGCAGCGACCACAGCTGAGTTTTCCGGTGGGACAGCGGTAGTAACAGAACAGGGCCACGCCACCGGTGCAGGGAGGAGGAGCGACTGCCAAGCCGTAGCGGCGTCGCTGCGACCCCTCCCTTTTCTCTCCAGTTTCAGATCAGAAGAGTGACGGAAAAGAGATGGACTTTCCAGCCAAAAGCAAGTAATGCCACCGGATCCACCATTACTGCCGGTGGTGATGGTTTTCTGGTGGTGGTTCCCTTCTATCACTATCTCCTTCCCTCACTGGTGTTATTCCCTTTTTCGATCTCCCTTCTCCTAATACTAGTCAGGAACAACAACAAAAAAAATCCAGAAACCCCTGAATCCCGGTTGATTTTTGTGTGGGTGCGTTTGTTCTTGTTTCTGTATCTAGCTCGTTTTGTGGGTGTGTGTATGTAATTGATAAAAATGACGAGAATCTCTGTGATGTTAAGGGTTTTTAGAGAGTTGTCGTAGAAGGAAGATGATGAATAGTTGTGTAAGAGGCTAGGGTTTTAGTATTTATAGGGGTGAGGGTTAGGGGTTTTAAAATTGGGCTAGAAGAAAATTATGTGTTGCGTAAATAGGCCGGGACTCAAAATGAAGAACAATTATGGCCCTTTTTTCTGTTAAAATTATGAACTTAATTTATTCTAAAAATTAGCCTTATTTTAAACATAATTAGACGTTTATTGAAAATTTCGGGACAAAATTGGGTGTCAACAAAGGGGACCAGTGTTTATTTTCCGTGATAATACAAGTGCAGTCAATATTGCCAAGAACTCAGTCCAGCACAAGAGAACCAAATATATTAATATTAGACATCATTTTATGAGAGACAGTGTTGAAAAAGGTCTAATAACCATTAATTCTTGTAGGACTGAAGATCAATGACATCTTCACCAAAGCCTTGAGCAGGGTGCAGTTTGAGAGAAACAGGTTGGAGTTAGGGATGACGAAAATACAAGGATGACGCAGGACTAAATTCTCCATATGATTGGCTAGTTAAGCAGTTTAAAGTTCTATTAGATTTTGTTAGTGTAGTTCACTCTAATCTTCGTACTATACATAGTACGTATGTTTAACCGAGCATATACTTGTGGTATTGTCTAATGTGTTCCCATTGAAGAACTTGTTAGACATAAAGAAGGAACTATTATTAAGACGAGGAACCATGTTCAGGTACATTGCGTGTTTAATTTTATTAAGTACTGTGCAAAATTTGTATTGTGTTGAATATGCATCACTAGAAATTCTTTATACGTGTAACCACCCTAATTTTAAGCTAATATCCTTTTTCGGTTACCCTATTTTGAATTTTAAATCTTTCCCACTTGAAAAGGGAGTCTTTAATCACTTGTCAATCAAAACCGTCACATCCACTACCTTTCCCGATTCCCAAACACTTAAAAAAAGTGTTTTTCTTTTTCCAGGCTTTATTAGTCTTTCCTTTTCAAGAAACAAAACAAACCCCCTTTCTCACTCACTCACTAAATCTCTCTATTCCAACCCTACCAAAGAATTAAAATCCTTCGAATCTCAACAAAATCCTCCATAATCTTCACAATGACTCAATCTCAATCTACATCCGCTTTACCCGCTAAAACCTCTGAACAAAAAAATTCACAAGAACCCATAAAGAAACCAATAGAAACTACTTCTAAAGTGGCTGAAAGATTGGCTTAATCAAGGCTACATATTCAAAGAAAGTTTCCGAAGCAAGGAGGAAAGAAGTCTGCACCAAAGTCAAAAAGCATATCTGAAGCACATGTTGACTATGAAAAAACACAATAGAGGTAAGACTTAACACAACTAAAACTAGTTCTACTGTGCATGAATCTGTTTTAAGCCCTGAAAAGGTAGCTACGGGAGTCTTAGCTACTGGGTTGGATGGATTAGTAAAATCTGTGGATGAGCTTAGGTTTTGTAGCAAAATTGATATGGGAATGTACAGCCTGTTGATGCTGAAAAGATTGGCGGGTCTAGAGTAGAAGCTGGTATTGGTAGGTTAGAGGCTGGTGCTGCTAGGGTAGAAGCTAGCTTTGCTAATGTTGATGTGATGAAAAAAGCTATAGAATCCATGAAGATGGTTGAATCTATTGGTTCTCAAAAGGGCCAGGACGATGAACCCAGTTCAGAGGCTGTTCACTCAGAGATTGTAAAGGAGAATGTAGAAGTTAGTGGTCCAATTGATACAAATCAAGAGCCTGATGAAATAGTTAAGGGAACTGATAAAGGACCAAGTCCTTCTTCAGTTCCAGAAACAGCTGCTGATGCAAAAATCGACTAGACTGAATCTGAGAAGGAGAAAAATGAAGAAGATGAGTAGAAGGAAGTGGAACATGAAGTAGAAACTCAAAAGGTGGAAGAGATTGAGAAAAAGAAAAGTAAAACGAAGTTTAGTGAGGAAGATAAACAAATTGAGGAGGAGTGCAGTTTGTCAATAAAACAAAGCTTGTGGAGAAGGAACTTGTCAAAGGGAAGAGAAGAAAGCTGGTGAAATAGGTAAAAGTGCTGACAAGGAGACATTTAGTTGAAGAAAGTGATGATGAGGTGAGCAGGTCTGAATCAGTGAAAGAAAAGGAACCAGTGGTTCCTAGAAAGGTTGCAACTAGGTCAGCCCTGAAGCAGTTGCAAGAAAAGCTGGCAAAGTTTGTGGGACAGAAGAGAAGTGATAAGGTTGTTGAGAAAGAAGCTGCACCTGCTGATGAGAGAGACTCCATGGAGGAGCAAAGAAGTAATGATATTAGGGACTATGAGGACCCAGATGACTCAGACTATGGGTAAAGCTCTAACTATCCTCAGAAGAAAAATGTGGACAGGGTAGAGTTCTACTCAAACAAACCTGTTCTACATGGGAGTATTATATGTGATATGGAGGAACCATTCATGAAGCTTCTAGTTGCCAAGTTAAATGTTGAAGGCTGGACAAAGTTGTTCTCAAATGGTAAGAGGTGCTTGTTTGTGGAGGAAATCAGGGAGTTTTTCACAAATTGCAGTGTAGTGGGAAGGAGAGTGTATTTTGTTGTCAGAGGAGTTGAAATTGAGTTTGGAAGATCTGAACTTGGGGTGATCTTAGGAGTTCCTGCAGCTGGTTATTGCAGGTACTTAAAGCTGAAATGGTCCAAGAGAACTGACAATGCCACTCCTCTTTAAGTTACTAAGAAGTTCTCTTGGAACCCTAGACTCAGGAAAGAGAGAAAGAAAGTTGGACAAGAAGGATATGGAACCAGCTCTTCGACTGCTCTTTGAATTTGTGCACAGGTTTCTCCTACCAAGAGGTGAAAGGAATAGTTAGGCTTGTGCACTGCACCTCACATACATTGACCTGCTGGATAGATGTGTTATGATAAATCCACCTGGGCTAATTATAAGACATTTTAGGAGGATTACCAATACTAAGAAGGCTCATTCCTTAGTGCATTCCTACATTCTACAGCAGATCTTTGAGTACTTTAGTGTCCCTCTCTCTCTCAAGGATGGGAAGAAGCACACACATCATCAGATGTTTGGAGTAAACATTCTAAAGACCTATGATTTCTTTATGAAGAAGAGGGCATCGAAACGTCCAATGCAGGTTAAGGTTGAAAAAGCTAATAAGAATAAAGAGTTTGGAGCAGATGAGGTTATCGCCGCTCTGAAGGAATTGGAGAAGACCTTGCTGGAGTTGCAAGAAGAAAATGAGGAGCTAAAAAAAGAGCTGAAGCTGAAGGATCGAGAGATCGATCGCTTGACCATTGAGTGCCACAACCATCAGGCTGATCTAGTGGTTGAACGTGCTGGAAACTCGAAGAACCTCGAAGCACTTGTCAAGCACTTCAAGCTTCAACCCTGATCTATTCTTTTCAATTCCTTCCTGATCCCCTAGTTATTTCTTTTTGTTGGTGATTCATGTTTAAGACAATTACATATTTTTTGTTGGTTTGTACTTAATGGGTTACACATGTGTGAAACTTGAATTTGATGGTTTTAAACTGCTTGTTTTAACTAATATATTTCTATGTGTTTCTATCTAGTCCTGTTGAACCTTTGGATATACTGCTTGTGTTCTTGCTTAGTTAGCTTGCAGCCTTGTATTATAGATTGGACTGTGCTAGCTTGTTCTTTTAGGATTTTAAGATCGTTTCGATAATGCCAAAAGGGGGAAGAAGGAAATGTTGGGATGTTTGTGACCCAGTTCATCTGTTTTAAAATTCTTTCAAGTGTTATTTGCTTTATTTTGTCTTGATGTTGAATGTACAAGTTCCTTGGAAACATTTGTTTATCATCATCAAAAGAAAAATTTTATTGTGGTGTTTGTAGTTTTGAAGATTGACAACCAAAGGACTTGGTGAAGAACCTAGTCCTTAGTAGAAGGCATAACTGATTGAAAAGATTACAGGTTGCAAATCCATACAGAACTAAGAAAGCTTGGCGCGTGCATGTATACTTATCTTGGTCAGCAAAAGAGTTCATGCTTGGATTGTCTCTATAAAGTGTGAACGTAGAGATAATGCTATACAAGGAGTGTATCACATGAGATCTTATCTTACCATATTTGAGAAGATTCCTAGTGATAAACTATTAGGGTATTGAATACCCAATAAAAAGAAAGTAATTGAGGCAGCCGCAGATTGATTCATTCATCACGAGAGTTGAGAGAAAATCAAAGACAATTCGGTCATTGATCGTGAGTGAATGGACAACTGTAGACAATCATTGAAGAACTTTGTGCTTATTCAGTATCTAGAATATGTTCTTTATTATTGTTGTCAAGTCAAACTGGATTTAATGTATTACCTATTCTGCTTAGTCTGAGAAGCATTGTTTTAGGCGAATCTTGAGAGAACATTTTGTAAAAGCTAGAGTTTAGCTTTGAAAGTGTTTAGGGTCTAGAGTATTGCCCATTGGTTACAAACTTTGTAATCTAAAACTTGGTCATTGATTTAGTTAAAGAGTTTTCAAAATCTCAGAGTGTGGGTCGTGGTTTTCTCCCTTGAGCAAGGAGTTTTCCACGTAAAAACTTTGTGCTCTTTACTTTTAGTATTTTTTCTATTATTTGGTTAGTGTTGTGAACAACGTATACAAGAACCAGGTTCTTGTAGTGAAGAACAAAGTTCTTAAGTGAAAATTGGAGGACACTATTCAATCACCCCCTTCTGATGTCATGAATAGGTGCACTGCGTACAATAACTTTGTAGTAATATGTGCCTCGGTCAGTGATGAAAAAAGTCTTCTCTTCATCCTTTGGGTCCATCAAGATCTGATTGTACCCCAAGTATGCATCCAAGAAGGTTAATAATTTATGTCCAGCCACGGAGTCTATCAACCTATCTATTTGTGGCAATAGATATGACTCTTTCGGGCAAGCCTTGTTCAAATCTGCATAGTCCACACACATCCTCCATCTCTCGTTCTTTTTTGGCATGATAACAACGTTGTCGAGCCACTCGGGATATTTAACTTCCCTCACGAAGACATTATCTGGTAACTTCTTCGTTTCTTCCTCAATTACTTTCTTCCTAATGCAGCATGTGGCCTTTTCTTCTGCTTTACTGGAGTGTGGTAAGGATCCACGTTGAGCTTGTGAGTCATAATCTCCTCGTCGATCCCAACCATATCGGCGCGAGACCAGGCAAAGCAATCATCATTGGACTTCAATAATGCAACTATAGCCTTCTTCAACTCCGGGTCCAACACCGAGCCAACAAATACTTTCCTATTTGGGAACTCCTCTGCTAGTGCGAATGATATTTACAGAGCTACAGGGGTCAATCAAGACTCGTTTGATGTTCGAGTCATTGATTCTCAACATAATGACCAAGGCATCATGATGGAGAAACATCATCTCATCACAGTCATCATCATCAAAGACAATTTATTCACCCCAACCTCCAGCCGGGTTCTTTTCTCTATTCTCTTCCCTTCTTAAGCAAATGGGCCACCTCGAGGCGTAGTGCCTTACAATCCTCGGTGAGGCGCCCATAGTCAGCATGAAAGTTGTAGTAGAGGTTGTGATCCCTCTTCCCAGGGGCTGTTCTCATATTCTTCAAGAGTCTCACCCCCTGATCAGTCATTCTTTTTAGCGCTTTCACCAACTCTGTGCTCAACACATTGAAATTGTATTCAGAGATATGAGGAAAATTCTTCTCCTTAGACACTAAGGATGGCCAAATGCTATTTTTCTAATTTGTATTAGTGTTAACTTTTCCTCCGAGTCTCTGGCTAACATGCTGTCCCCGGAGCCTTTGACTCACATATTGCTTTTGAGAGTTGTAGGGTTCGTATCGACCCTTTGAGTTCCCTCGCGGCGCATCGGCGCATCGAGAAGACTCGGGGCGATTTCTGTAACTAGAGCTTCGTCCAGCTACCTTCCACTATGCTTCCTCAAGTATAAACTTAGCAGTAGTTCTATCGTGCAGCTCATCCTAGATTCGAGGTTTCCACTGCTGGAGATCTTTCTTCAACTCAGTAGTATCCTCGGAGTTGTTGTCATTGATGTTCATCTCGAATGCCATAATTGCTAGATTATCGTCCATGGTGGGCAACTCCATTCTCTCTGCTTGGAAGCACTTGAGAAAGTCCTTAAGAGGCTCCCGATACCATTTCGTAATTTCAAAAATATCCTTATTTTTCTTGAGGATCTTTTGACCTCCAGTATAAGCTTTAATGAATAAGTCGGCCAACTCATTAAAATTCGAGATAGACTCGGAGGGTAGGTGCATATACCAGCATAATGCTTCTTTCTCAAGAGTGTCTCCAATTTTTTTCAAGAACATGGATTCCTTCCCACCGGGCTCAGATCATTGCTCTTCACCATGGCCATGTATTCAACCACGTGATTAGCAAGGTTAGTCATGCTTTCATGCTTTTTCAAGATCTGTAACTTGAAGTGCTTCGGGATCGGAGCCACGGCTGCCTTAGGTTTGTAAACTTGCTGCCTACTTTTTTCAATGTCTAATATTCATTGAGCCTTTTTGACCTCAGGGACATTTTCGAGCCACTTTTCAAATTAGGCTTCGAAATCTCTCCTTCACTTCTCAAAGTCTGCCCAGATGCTTGTTTCCGCCATCGTAGGGGTTGCTCCGAAGGGCAGAATGCCATGTATAGTAGCCCCAAAGCCTCCAGATGCAACACCATTTTGAAGTCCCCCTGTTGTTGCGCCCGGAGGAACAAGGGCCGGGATGCTTCTACTAGATGCCGTGGGTGGAGTGTTGGTGGGACTGGTATTAGTTCTCGTGTTACCTGAGATGGTTTGTAATGAACTACGTAATTCAGCGTTAAGAACTGCTTGTTCGGCAAATTACTCTTGAACTTAATGCATGAAGTTCATAACATACGCATTCCAAGCATCATTTGACCCCGATGAAGAGGGCAGCTGTTGGCGGTGGAGGTGGAGGAACAAATATTCCATCATTAGCATCAGTTTCCCCAGCGGGGCGTAGTTGATTCCAATCAACACTATCACTATTATCAGCCATCGTTGAAAATCAGAGAGGAAAGCGTGAACAAACGTATCGTACAACTTTGGAACAAAGCATGATTGCCCAATCCCCATAGACGGTGCTAAATTTTGTTGGCCTAAATTTGATTAGGATAACAATTGAATTTGTAAGGGGTTTACAAGCAATTTTTTTGTATCAAAGCTGATAAAGAGAGACGAATTAACTGCAATAGATGAACAATGAGAACACAAAATGAATGATTCCAATATAACTGCTTTGAGATTACAATTGGGCAGAGTTTTGCCTAAATATTTATGGATGCCTTTACGACATAGAATGAGTGCTATTTTTAGACTATGAATTTAGAGATAATTAAGGGCATTAACTAGCCATTCTCCCACGTCAGGATCGTGGTTTGCCCAGGACCAACCCATTAAATGATGAGTTAATGGGCGGAGATCGTGGGGAAATTCTTCTGTTGAAGCTAAACTGCCTCCCCGAGGCTAAGATCATTCCCCTTCGGGGGGATAAGCTTTCTGTTTCCGAGGCGACTTTACCTCGTAGCTCGCGAAGGATCTCGTTCTCGGGACTGCATCTCGGGAACCATGCTACTTGCCTTGTGGCTCATTTATGAATCTTGTGAGAAATATCCCCGAGCCCTGCGCTTGAGGTACCACGTGTGCGAGCTATATTTCACTCAATGCACGCACTTGCTAAACCAACTGGCAGAGCTACTCTACTCTATCTTATCCCCATGGATATTCATAAAATAGAGATGGATATATTCAAGCCTCTTCCAACAGCCCTGGGACATGTACGCTTCCTAATATTTTTAGCTGACTATTTTTCTAAGTGGGTGTAAGCAAGTGCCTACTCTAAAGGTCCGAGAAAAGGGAGTCATTGATATCATTTGGAGAAATATAATTTGTCGCTATGGGGTGCCAATGAAGATTACTTATGATAATGGCCCACATTTTATCAAAGCCAAGGTGACGACGTTCCTTGAACAACGGAAAATAAAAAGAATCACTTCATCACCATGCCACTCGGGGGGAAATGGGCCAGCTAAATTATCTAACAAATCTTGCTAGAAAGTTTGAAAGGAAGACTAGAAACAATCAAAAGGAGATGGTAAAAATAATTGCCCGAAGTCCTGTGGGTATACTGGAGGACCACAAAACTAGCCCCGAGGAAACTTTTTTTCACTTGTGTATGCGTCAGAAGCGTTGATTCTAGTGAAAGTTAGAGTACAAAGCTTAAGGTTCTCTTATGCATAGGAGGAATCAAACAACGAATCCCTAGAAAACTAGGTGGATTTAGTCAAAGGACGCTGGAAAATAGTATTGATCTGAATGGCTGCCTAGATAAAAGGCAGAAAAGTACTACAAAAGAAAGGCCAACTTCAGGCACTTCAAAGTCGGGGACTACTTTCTCTGAAGAGTCTTGCCGATACATTGAAACTCAATACTGGGAAGATCGGCCCTAACTAGGAAGGACTCTACCGGGTTAGTATAATATTCGAATAGGGATCTTATAAGCCCAGAATAATGGAGGAGAAACTATTATCAGCCAATTGGAACATATCCCATTTGACGAGATATTACTTATAAGTCCGGATGATTTTGCTTTTACTCTTTTCTTTGTTATGAATTTTCATTTGATTATGCTAACAATTTTAGATGATAGGCAAAGCTAGTCTGGATGAGGACGATATTGATCCACAGAAACATATTAGGACAGAAGTTGTTCCTCGTCTAAGTAAAACATGTCTAACTTAAATCCTAGCGACGTCTTTGTGACACCCCAGCTAGGAGAGTATGCCACAACGAAAAAATATAGGAGAGATGTTGGGTATATAAGTAAGTATGCCTTAGACCCTAGTGACACATTTTAAACTCTTGCGGGCCTAGACCCAAAACAGATACTATCACTAACAGGCTAGGCTGTTACAAATGGTATTAGAGCCACTCCGTGTCAGCCTTTTCGATGTGGGATAGAATTCAAATGAGATTAGGCAAATACCACACTTTGAGGCAAACCTCAGCGAGAATGATGAGTCCATAAAAGGGGGTGTATGCGGCACCCCATCTAGGAGAGTGTCCCACATTGGTAAAACAAATGAGAGATCTTGTGTAGATAAGTAAGCATGCTTTAGAGCCTAGTGACACATTTAAACTCGTGAAGGCCTAGATCCAAAGCAGACAATATCACTAGCAGACAATACTTCCTGTCCCTTTAACTTCTTTTTTATGAACTAGACTAATGGAAGACCAGCCGGACTAGATAAAGCTATAGGCAGGAAAGACTAGTACTCGAATCTTAATCTCTTTAGACTAAAATACTAGGGGGACTAACACATGAGGACTGCCTAGATACGTTCTAGAGTCATCATGCTAATACTTGTGGACTATCCAAGTATGTCCAAAATTCACTAGAAAAGGCAACATCTGGAAGTGACTCATCCAACCTAATGAAGAAAACATTTCTATGTATTTATGGTCTAATAGCGAACACTTTAAGCCTTTCAAAGCGGCTTCGAATATACTATTCAGATTTGTTATCACATTATACTTTCTTTTGTGTTATTTCGTCTGGTAGTGACCATTATATTAAAAGATCTAAGTCTATAAAAGTGACAAGATGTGTATTACTCAAATAAGTTATCCCATATGTAATACATTCTTATCATTTTATTCCGAGACTTTTTTCCCATTTTACTTAAATGTATTATCATGCTTACCAGATTCACTATCCCCCATACCTAAATGGAATGAGACTTATTTTCATATGCATAAAAAATATTACGGGCTCGTCTTAAGAGCCAGCATATCAATGTTAATTATTTACGAATACCATTCACTCGATGCTTCAGTTTAATTTGAAATCATCGCAACGGAAGCGAATGACAAAAATCATTGGCTACTTGCGCCTAAGAACTTATAATGCAACAAATAGGAACAAATATCCTGAGTTCTTTCAAGCTTCAGAAGAATGCAAATGCTGAATGCTTTCATTAATAAAGGCACAAAGCCCAGAATCCATTGTGCAAAAATGACATCATCTGGTCACAAGCTAAACAAGACAAACAAAACAAACAAAAATACAAGGGATTATCAGGGATGGCAAATCTGGGAGAAGTAGTACTTGGGTCTGGGGAGAAGCCTAAAAAGATATTGAATCTGTCGGAGTAGGGGTGATATTATGACTCGCTAAGGTAGCACGCATTACGGCATCATGTTCTTCGTCGACCTCTTCTTGGTCCATAGAGTAGGGGTGTGAAAAACCGAACCAATACCGATAGCCAAACTGCTACCGCTTCCAATAAGCATAACGATATTAGTATATCGGTTCGGTAATGATATTGATTTTTAATACCGATAAGATATCGGTATGGTAATGGTATCTATATATTTTTAATATTAATGTTCTGATAACCGATAAGGCATTTTTTATAATTTTTATATATTTTATTCTATTTATTATTAATATATTAACCCTTTTAGATGGTGGAATAAATATTAGATTAATAGAAGTTGTTGCCTTCTAAAATATTCAGGATCTAGGTAGCCAAAATTTCATTTCACGGATGTGCTAACATGGGGTTGATAAGCTCAGGACCTGCCTTATAGTGTACAAAATCCGCAACTTTTTCCATGAAACTCTCATCAACCAATATGTTTGCAGACTTGACATCATGATGTATTACTGATTTAGCATAGCCAGTGTGAAGGTAGTGTAAGACCTCTGGCATGGTTTAAGAGTTTAAATATCTCCTATATGAGTTAATTTTGCATTGCATAAGCATAAATATGTTTACGAAGAAAGTAGAATATGTCCACTATTGAGGGAAAAACTTTGATGGAATCAATGGTGGAAGAATGCCAATAATGGTGATAATAAATGATGTTAGGCATTGAAGATTTGTCCAAGTGGACAATTTAAGTGGGTTTTTGTGCTTTAGTTCAGCTTATATTTCTTATTTAATATTTTCCTCTCTTGAGTAGTTTGGCACTCCATCAAGTGTGAAGGATTGCATGAGTTCTCGGGCTCTCTTAGCCGCCAATTCTACTTTTTGAATCTCCACATCAAGATCCATATCACCGGCCTTCACCTCTTGAAGAACATTGAACCGGGTCTTCGTAACCACCCAGTTTTAGTAAATATTGGCAAGCAACTCTGAATGCTCGATCTTCTCGGCTAATTCTTTTTATTTCAGTCTGTAAAATCGCGTACCTCTTTGTTGCATCTTTCAAAGCGGCCTCAAACTCCTACGCCTTGTCTTTTGCAGCTTTAAATTTTCTAGTGCCTTAGTGACCTCCTCTATTAACTTAAGCAGCTCCTTGTTACTCTATGCTAATAAGGTTGTTAGGGCCCAGTTCTCTTTAATGAGATTAGATATCTCGTAAGGGAAATTTGTACGATATCTGCAAAGAAAACCTTGAGTTGGTTAGACTCAACCTAGAGCCTTGTAATGGCTGCAACTATCCATGCATTGTCAGCCATTTGAGCCCCAACTCTACTCAGAGTCGCCATCGCCGTTATGCTCATTTGAGAAGTGGGGTAAGTTATGAAAATGGTTATCAAAAAAATTATACGTAGATATAGATAAAAGACCTTACTCTGAGCTAGTTGTTGAGTATTTAGAAAGCCGAAGTCTTTGATGAGATCGTTACTGACCTGACACTTTCTATCAGTTAATGGGGTTGCAAGGTGGTCAGAATTGTTTGAAATTGATACCATGACTGATTCAGCCCGAAAATGATGACCGCATAATCGAACCATGCCAGCCACATTCCCACGCTGCCCTTGGGGGTTGCCATTGATGCAGACTGTTACCCTTCAAACTGGAGGTATTGCTTATCTGTTCAAAATAACCAATTCGCCAGATGCCATGTCTCTGATCCGATTAAGAACCAATTCGCCAGATGCCATATCTCTGATTCAATTTTCCTCTTTGTTGTCTATATTTATAACATCTCAATCAGTTATGTCGAATCAGCAATGTCCATCACAGATTCATGTCGGAGAGTTGAGTAATAGGGGGGATTTACTTGGGGACCACCCCTGCCCCTCCCCCATTGCTCCCACCTACTACTTATCCTCTTCATTTTCTTGGGAAGAACCGATAGGGAGTGGTTTTGCAGGAACAGAGCTAAATGCCCCGACCTACCTCTTCTTCTTGGAATTAATTGCCTCTCAGATTTCTTTCTTAGCTTCGTTGAGCCTAGAGAGTGCCGGAGTGTTCCTTTATGTCAGAAAATCTTCACGAGAAATACAAAGCTAAGTTGTACCCTTTAACGATGTCAATGCAAGGATTGAGTGAAGAGGAAGAAAACTGTGATTTTTGGCCTGGAACATATTTTACTCTGAGATGAATTTTCGAAGTCCTCTTCTCAGTAGAGGGGATGCTCAAGGTACTAGCAACCCAGTCCCTGATGTCTCCGACACCATCAATCTTTAGCACGGGACTTGTAGTATAAAAGAAAAAATGAGGTTAATAAAGGAAACCAAATGGAATGGAATATCCTTGGGTACACAAATAGAGAACTTACAATTAAGGTTTCATGCCTTAGAGGCGACAATTTCTCTAAGAGGACCATCTACTTGGTCAGTATATAGACGAACCTCTCTTACCACCCCGATCATCATCGTCATTATTGCTTGTGATGAGAGCTCTTTTCCCCCAGGAAGTCATCTACTAAACTCGACATGGGAAGACCTTAGTGGAGTATAAGTGTAAGAGGAGTAGGAGGGTAAAAGGTAGGCCAACCATCTTGGCAAGGAAGTTTATGTAGAGAAGGAGCCTCCAAACTTCAAGCAGTTATTGACTCCAAAATATCAAGGATTTCCCAATATCACGTTCAACAATCATCCTTATCACTTAGGAGATGTGTTTGACCAAATTTAAGAGGTGGTTAGTGCTAAATACTACAACAACAACAACAACAACAACATACCCACTGCAATTCTACTATTGGGGTCTGGGGAGGGTGAGATATACGCAGATCTTGCCCCTACTAAGGTAGAGAGGCTGTTTTCGATAGACCTTCGGCTAAAGAACAAAAATTTAAAACATGCTTGAAAAAAAATTCAATAAATAGCTCATTTTCCTCACTTGTAGCACACGTACATTCACTTACCCTTACTCTACTAAAGTTTCTATTGATGGCTATTGTCAAACTCTCATCGTTGCAACACTTTGACTTACTCTCTGCTGTCAGGATTTGAGGAATGGGAGCAGTTTTGGAATTACCGTGGGTAGAAGTGGGTGAATTCGCCGGCGGCGAATTTGGGGCTGTATCTATCCTATCTCTCGAGCCCTGAAGAAAACTCCTTACTCTTCAGACTCCATATATCCTTTAGCTCTATATGTTTGGGCGCATGATATTTGTGAGGGATGCTTTCAATAAGAATCTCAAGCTCTCTTCTTATTTAATTGCTTATTATCAATATATATATATACTGATGTTTATATTAGCATGCAGTTCAATCAGGGGCGGATCCAGAAATTTATGGAAGGTGGTTCAAAAAATTTAAGAATGTTATATTTGGGTGTTGAATTTGGGAACTAGAACACATTTTGAACCCCCTTTACTTCTACACCACAAAATTTTCTTGAGTCAAGGAGGTTCAATAGTGTGTATATAACAAAAAAATTAATTTTTTATGTTTACGCAGTATAATTTTTCGACGACGAGAACTGAACCTCCTCGGCCCTTACTAGGTATGCCACTAAGTTCAGCATTCATATCTTATTATTAGCATAAACAACGGATATTGATTATTGGATTAATTATATTTCTTGTAGCCTTAAATATAAATTTAAATGGTTAATATAAATTAACCAGTTTTTAGGTTAAAATAGTACAAAAAAATATGTACACAAATGGTGTATAATTTACACTCTTACGAAAATAATACCAAAATAGAAAATTTGATAAATTTATCCGTAGAAGTAGGCCGAGACTTTTTAGTATATAAAATCTGATTAGTGTTAACAAACTTTAAGGCGTGGACAACCTTAAATAAGTATTTCAAAATTATATTTAAATGAATACGTGACTGTATTTATTGTTTTAATTCTGTTATCGTAATCATTGAATCACTTGTATTTAGAAAAAGAAAAAGAAATCGATTGATGAAATCAAAGGTTCACAGTTAATTAAATCGAAAATATTCACTATGTTTTTTTAAAAATATATCCTGTGTTATATACTCGTAGTGGTATATATTATTGTATTTTATTTGGGTCCAGGCAAAGTTCATTATTGGGAATAGCCAACTTGGTCCCGTCAATGTGTGGCATCCAATGCGATGGCCATTTCCTTGACTGAATAATTTATTTCCTTTTGCTATGTTTAAATTACGGAATATTTTAACGACTGTGAAAGAGTATTAAAATAATCCTCTCAATATGCATATAATGAGTGCTTTGATTGCTTCGGTGCAGTGCATAATATGATTCTAAATTAACTTTGCCAAAAGGAGTCTCCCATGCCTCCTCACTTTTTTTTTCACTTCCCTTTTTCCTGTATTATTGTGATCACTGCTAATTTTGGAACCGTAGTATTTTAAATGTATCTTTATTTTTATGGAATTTGTTTAAAATGTTTCATAATTGAGATGTCTATAGAGAAAAAGGATAATTTGACTTATGATGAAAAAAATTCTTCTCCCTTCTGATCTCAAAATTTAGCCGTCTTAAAAAATTAAAACTGATTCATAATGTTTGGCAAATACGTCATCTACCTCTATTTTCCAAATCTACTCTTATTGTTTCAATTAGTTGAGTGTTAATCTCGTTTAAGGAGATAACAAAATATAATTTAGAGAAGTGTTCTTATGATTAAAGTTATCAAATATCTTTTTTAAGAAGTGTGATAACAAATTTAAAAGAAAAACAAGTAAATTTATTTTCAAAATCTACTCTTATTGTTTCAATTAGTTGAGTGTTAATTAAGAGATGTCTAAGGATATACAAAAGATAATTCAGACAAGTGTTCTTATGATTAAAGTTATCAAATATCTTTTTTAAGAAGTGTGAAAAAAAATTTAAAAGAAAAATAATAGGCATAGACCAAATATTGTATTATCATAGAGTACTTTATTTGAGCTCACTCTTGTGCCTTTGGCAGAAGGAACTTTTTTTCATATTTACTAGAAGTCTCTATAGAGTTTTTCTTAGAGCCCGTTTGGGTGAGCTTAAAGCTGGCTTATAAATTTATAAGCTCATTAATATATGTTTGGTAACTTAAAAAATTTTGAATTTATAAGCCACTTTTTGACTTATAAGCCACTTAAAATAAGCTCTTTATAAGCCCACCCAAACAGACTCTTAATGTACTTCTCTTTTCTTTGTTCTTTTTGGTGAAAAAAGTGTGATTTAAGAGAAGGCTGGCCTAAGAAAAGGATGTGTGGTGATACAAAAGCTAAACTTACCTTTGCTTCTAGCCATTGGCCTTCTTGGAGAAACCAAAAGAGCAAAATAAATAAATAAATAACTAAATAAATAAAGGGGCTCCCGCACAAGATTGCATTTCAGGGACCCATTCCTATTTTCTACAAAAAAAGATAATAAAAATTGTGTTTTTTTTTTTTTTCGACAATCACAACAGAACAGAATATTTAAAGGGGAAAGTGCACGAAAGGCCACTTTTGCCACTGGTCTTTGGGCACAGGTCACTAATACCAAAATATTTAGTTTGTGGCCACTTTTGCTTAAAGAGATAGAACTTCAGTCCATAGGCCGGATTGAAGTTTAGTCCTTAAAGATTGAACTTCAATCTAGGGCCATATGGACTGAAGTTCAGTCCAGTCCTTAAGATGGAACTTCAGTCTATATGGCCATGGACTGAACTTCAGTCCATAGTATGGCCATGGACTGAAGTTCCATCTTTAAGGATTGAACTTCAGTCCATGGTATGTACTATGAACTGAACATACCATGGACTGAAGTTCAATCCTTAAAGATGGAACTTCAGTCCATGGCCATATGGACTGAAGTTCAGTCTGGAACTTCATTCCAGGGGCCGTATGGACTGAACTTCGGTCAATGAAAGTCAATATTTATTTAGTAAAGGCCCAAAAGTGGCCTCTAGTATAAGACCAAAGAAAATAGTGGCCTCAAACTAAATATCAGTGTTAAAAGTGGCTGCTGGGCGAAATTTTTACATATTTAAATGATCTCAACCACTTTTTGCACCACTTGCCTTGCCTTTTGGTCTCAAATAAGAGATGGGGTTGGGTGGGGGTGCAAGGAAGGGGGCTTTTCCTATGAATACCTTTCTATCTATTTATTTAGTGGTCATAATGCATACAGTGGTTAGTAGTGAAAGGTGTGGCTCTCACTATATGAAATGAAAGTTAAAATATTTTTCTTTAAACTTCTTTTACTTGGTGATTGATGAGTGATTTTCTTAAATTAAAATCCAAAATCTCTACCACTTGTTGAAAAAAGTTAAAACTTGATATTTTGGTGTCAAGTAACTATTTGATTGATGCATGTTACAATTATACCCAATTTACTTACAAGATGGACATATCATGATGATGGCAAACCTAATAAAAGGGATTCAAATCCAACTATTTAATTCACCCCACATTCATGTTTTTATAGTATTCTTGTTGGTCCCATCTGACCCAAAAGGTATGATCCAAGTATCTTGGCCCATGTTTATGCCCCCATATATTAGACTAAATGAGGGCGTGGTCCCAACATCATTAAGAAATGGAAAGGGGTGTCACCAGAATTTGTCTGCTTTAGGGATTTATCCTTCTTCCCCTTCATTGACTTGATCTGGAATTTTAGTAGGGATCGATAGAGGGGACAAAACCTAGCACAATAAGTATGGATACAATCAAGGGAATTGTAGGGGCCCAAGATGTGAAACTTAACCTTACCTTATTGTGTCAGTGTGGTTTATTGCACGTATCTACTCTTCATTTTCAATTAACTTAAATATGATGTTGCTTCCTTTGTTCTCTTACAACACATATGCTCCTTTATGAGGTGGGCCAATGACTTAAAGTATGGCCCCCATATACAGCCATTGATAGAGAAAGGTGAAGGGAATTTGGGGTTGGGAGACTTCAGGGGTGGGATTATCTAGGGTATGCAATGCTAAACACCCCACACATGTAGAATAATGACCTTCCACATTTTGTTTACTTTATATGGGAATTTTCATGACTTTGTCATAAGCTTACTTTTTAGGCGATTTGGATCAAATGGTAAAGTAATGGAGTGGAAGGAAAGCTAAGTAAGAATATTTGTTAATTTCTTTATTTGAATCATCAAAACCTCTCTTTTAAAAAACTCGCCCGGGGATTCGATCGGGACTCGCCCCGGGGCGGGGCACTAGCAAAACGCCTTGAGACTCTCGGACGGGGCTTAGATCCGTGAGCCTTACACCTCAAGCGCCCGACAATGCGCCCAGAGGACGCCCAACGCTCGGAACTCGCCTTATTGAACCTATGCAAAATATCTGTCCAATTCCCTAATTAAGATTGTTCATCTACAATTTTCTTTAAAAATGAAGTTATATTCATCTATAGAAATTCAAAAATTGAGTATAACTCAATTAACGAGACATAATATTACATGTATTATAATTAAGAATATCATAAGGATGAATATCATCTGTATACTTAATCTAAAAAAGCATAGCCGCTGTTTATAGCATCACCACTTGTTGTTGGTCTTCATGTTTTATTTCAGTCACTCAAAATTGTTAGACTTCAATTATTTTACAATTTAGTAGAAAATTATATTTATCAATGAAGAATTAATGTTTTAAATTATAATAGTAATAAATTTTTATTGTTTATTCACTTTTTATAGTAACAAATTTTTATTTTTAATTGTTTAAAAGTTAAGGCCTTATGGTTATTTGTATCTCATAAAAACTGTAACATTATTCAATTTCTTACCATTATTAAAAAAGTTAGATCTTTTGTTTCTATAATTTTTTTTCTTATTTTTAATTTTTTTGTATTTTTGATATTTTTTTGGCTCATTATGTTATTTTATTAATTAAAATTAATTAAAAGATAAAATCCATGGGACTTACGCCCCACGTCTCGGAACTTACGCCTCGCCTCATTATAGGTAAAACGCCTCGCCTTGCGCCCCGCATTTTAAAACATTGATCAAAACGAGATAACAATGAGTCGTTGGAAAGCAAAGACTTGGAAAGAGATAATGTAGGAACAATCCAAACTATTCACTGACGGATAGTTGATGAATACATCATTTTCTTCCACTATCTCAAAACTAATTCCATGTGGTCATCTTACAAAATTTCTTACAACACATTATATTGTGGGGTTTTGCGTAGTGCACTATAAAAAACCACACATTACAACTAAGGAGAGAGTACTCATATACTTATGTTTACATCTTAGATTCTAGGGAAACATTATTGTTCTTTACTTTATGAGATTTTAGAACCTTAATTTACAATCACCCCACAAATAACTCAACTACCCAACATGTACAATTTAGTGGGCACACTTTTTCCTCATTGGATGGAGCTGGAGGGCGTGGGGGTGGGGGTGGGGGAGGTGGTGGATATAGACATCTATTGTCTCTTTCAACATAAGTCTAGTGGGAATCCATTACAGTCATATACATATTTACAACTTTTTCTATGCTGAAGTATTCTGAACTTTTTTTGTGTGTGGATGTACTGATAGGACTTGTAAAGATGCGAATGCCCAAATGATCTATTTGTCATCGAATACTTGAGTGTTCATGGCTCCAAGGGAACTATTTAATGTACTTTTTCACTTTTTCTCCTTTATTGAAACAGCACAAGATTTGGAAAACTATAATGGCTTGAAAGTGACCAACATAAAGATACTCATTACCTTCTTTATTATTTACGTAATTTTTACATCTTTAACTCTATCATTTCAAAAGGTTTAACTGTCACGCTTATTAACCTCCTTTTTACCTATCACTTTCTTTGATGAGTAATTCTGGCCACAAATTGTAAGAAATTAAATACCGTAACAAGAACAAATTTGCGTACCTGTCAATATAATCAACACAGCGGAAGTTCGTTTGATGTTTGTCCCAAGTCGGACTTCGAATCACAAAGAAAACGAAGCACAAATACCACAAACTAAATGTCCTAACTTGTGTGTTTTTTCTTTTAGAAGTTAGAGATAACCATTCTTTTTGGAATGATATTGTATATAGAGGAAAGTAAAAGAACCTCCTTTTATTGTAGAAGAGAAGAAGTGGTTACTGGAGATTATGGGAAAACCCACTTTCCATGTTTTCCTGAACATGGGTTAGTGGTCTCCCAAAGTCAGTAACTTTCCAATTAAATAAAACTTATTTATTTATTTTATTTTGTATTTATCTCTTCTAACCGGGTCGGGTCAGTCCACATGGGCGACCCACCCAATACAAAAATATCCAACATCTCCCACTTCGCACATGGTGGACTGAACTCATACCAGTACCATACCAATAACACACAAAATTCATACAGACAAATAGTTTGTGCGACCTGCGAGCGTTATGATGAGCTAAACCTATTAAGGTTGTACAATAGCTTCATATAAAAATCCAATCACATACGGAAAGGATTCATTATAAACACGAGGATCTTATTACTCGCAATATCCCAGACTTTATACGCTACTCCAGTAGCTCGTTATCTGATCCCTCAACCTCGAACGAGGTGAACTCGAGTTCCTATTTAACTTTGTATCACAATTACACTTGAAACCCTCATGGTAAATGTAATGGTCGACCTGTGAATACAAGTTAAGTTGTAAATTGTTTTAATTGTCTTCCCTTTCTACTTGAATCTATTCATCCCAAATCAACTGCTTTCCTAGACATGCACCGCATTGCCGAATCACTCGTGGCTATTAGTAACATGCTAAAGTAGCAACACTGATTGGTACTTCAAGAGACAGTAAAAGGTCAAAAAGTATTCCAATGAAAAAATATATTGGTTTTTCTTAGGGTCTCACACAATGAAGAAGCAGGGATCTTTTCTTCTATTACCCTATTGGTCGATCGCACACGTGGTATGAAACACGTGCTACGGTGTTCTTGCCTAATTTGGCGTGTGTGTCTTATTTCTAAATATATAAACACCATACAAATCTTGGTCTAGACACTTCTAAATGTCTAACCCGAGTTTTTCTTCAAGCAATCCTCAAATCCAATTTGTTTGAAAAAAAACTCACATCTGGCTTACAAAAACAAGTCATATAGGATATACTAATCCATAAGTCTGAAATCTAATCAAGACCGACCATTTAAACTATTTATGATCTTGTACAATTCAAGGTTCTAATTGGTCTCATCTCTGCATGTTCCTCGACGTCAGAGGCGATCGCCCATCTGAGAGAGAGCCGATCTCGCGACTTGTTTGACACACTTATCACAAATAAATTCTATCACATGCACATGAGATTTAATACAAACTCAATAATATATATAGATGAGTATAACATTCAAATTGTTCTACAATACATAAATTTAGTCATATCCTACGCAAACCTAGAGCCATTACATGTTTCTCAAACTGGTCTCTAGATATTGCCTTTGTAAAAGGATCAACTACCATTTTTAGTGTAGGCATGTATTGTATTGGAACTCCACCACTTGCAACTATGTTTCTCAAGTACTTATACTTGGTATCAATGTGTTTGGTCTTTTCATGATGCTTAGGATCTTTTATAAAATCAATAGCCGCCTGACTATCACAATATAAAATTATCGATCCTTGAGGATTCTTTGCAATATCTAGATGCTCAAAGAATCTCTTCAACCAAACAACTTCTTGTACTGCATATGTATAAGCTACAAACTCAGCTTCCATAGTTGAAAGAGCAATACAAGTTTGTTTCTTACTTTTCCATGAAATGGCCCCACCATTTAGTAAGAAAGCATATCCAGATGTTGACTTTCGTTCATCCAAGTCACCAGCCCAATCAGCATCTGTATAACCTCTCAACATCAAATCAGATCCACCATAGCATAGTGAATAATCTGCAGTTCCTTGCAGGTACCAAAATATCCTCTTTACTGCTTTCCAATGATCTCTTCCAGGATTGGATTGATACCTGCTAACTAGACCTACGGCATAACAGATATCAGGACGAGTACACAACATAGCGTACATCAAGCTCCCAATAGCACTTGAGTATGGAACTCGAGACATTTCATCCTTCTCTCTTTGCGTCTGTGGACACATTTCAAGACATAAAGCTTCACCTTTCTCTACAGGAGTATCCATGGGTTTGCACTCACTCATTCGAAAGCGTTCCAGAATTTTCTTTATATATGTTTCTTGAGACAGACTCAATAATTTCTTGGAACGGTTTCTTTGGATCTTAACTCCTAGGATATAGTCTGCTTCACCCATATCTTTCATGTCAAATGACTTTGAAAGCCATGACTTGATAATCTTTAGATACTCCAAATTATTTCCAGCCATCAATATATCATCCACGTAAAGAGAAAGAATTACAAACATATCATTGGACCTTTTAACATAAATGCAATGGACTTCATCAAACATAGTAAAATCATATGAGATCATTTCTTTATGAAATCTCAAGTACCATTACCTTGAAGACTGCTTTAGACCATAAATAGATCTTTTCAATTTACAGACCTTATTTTCTTGGCCCTTAACGATGAAACCTATAGGTTGTTCCATGTAGATTTCCTCGTTCAATTCTCCACTGAGAAAAGCTGTCTTCACGTCCATTTGATGTAATTCTAGATCCAAACGCGCAACAATAGCTAAAAGTAAGCGAATTGAGGTAAACTTCACAACTGGCGAAAAAGTATCCTCATAATCAATTCCTGCTTGCTGAGTAAAGCCTTTTGCTACCAGTCGTGCCTTGTATCTTTCTATCGATCCATCCGCTTTACGTTTAATTTTCAGGACCCATTTGTTCTTAATTGCTTTACGCTCAGGCGGAAGATCAACTAAGTCCCAGACTTTGTTGGTTCGCATGGACTCTAACTCTTCTTTCATTGCTTTCATCCACTCATCTTTTTCAGGGCTCGATAAAGCCTCGACAACGGAATTTGGTTCATTCACTTCCGATGCCGATACCACGAAAACGTAATCCTCTATATCATAAGTACGTTTAGGTACACCTTTCTTGGTACTCTTTCTTAATTGAAACTCAGATTCACAAGAAGTATCTTGTATTGAAAAGCTCCCACTCGGATCAGCACCATATTCTTGATCAATTAGATCATCAAATGTGTCAGAAGACACTTGCTGACCATCTGAGTTCAACATTTCATAAGGAGGCTCCCCATCCTTTACTTCACCCTTCTTAGGAAAATCGTTTTCTAAAAATGTGACATCTCGTGATTCAATTTCAGTAACACTTCCATCCTCCAATTCACCAATAAACACATACCCTTTGGAGTGTTCTGAGTATCTTATAAAGATACATTTCTTGCCTTTTGGACTCAGTTTACCAAACTTGTTAAAAGAATCTTTTATAAATAAAGCACAACCCCAAGGTCGTAAATAACCCAAGTTTAGTTTCTGGCCGGTCCATAGCTCATAAGGAGTGGAAGGAACTGACTTAGAAGGCACTCTATTCAATATATAGGCTGCAGTTAATAACGCATCTTCCTAAAAAGAGATAGGTAAATTAGCTTGCGCCATCATTGATCTTGTCATATCCAATAGAGTTCTATTCCTCATTTCTACTACACCATTTTGCTGAGATGTATAAGGAATAGTTAATTGTCTGGTGATTCCTTTTTCACTACACAAGTCAATAAATTATCTTGAAAGATATTCACGCCCTCTATCAGTTCTTAGAGTTTTTTATACTCTTGTCTAATTGATTCTCAACCTCATTCATGTATCGTTTGAAGCACTCAAGTGCTTCAGATTTATGAGAAATCAAATAAATATAACCAAAACGCGTGAAATCATCAACAAACGTAATGAAGTACAAGGCATCAGATCTTGCCTTCACGTTCATTGGACCACAGATATCTGAATGGATTAATTGCAATGGGAAGTCAGCTCTCTTAGCCTTCCCAAAAGGTTTACGTGTAATCTTTCCGGCAAGACATTGTTCACAAGTTAGCATTTCAATTTTCGAGAAAGAACTCAAGTGTCCTTCCTTCGCCAGTCTATTCATTCGATCTTGCCCAATGTGACCTAATCTAGCATGCCATGTAATAATGTCAACATCTCTATTACTAGAAGAACATGCCACAATACAACGGTCCGCATAATAGTCATAAGTAGAAGGATTACAACTTAATACAAAGAAACCATCGTAAAGATGTCCAGAACCATAAAAGACATTGTCTAGATTAATTCTCACAACATTGCGACTAAAGTTCAAACAGAAACCTAAATTAAGAAGGACAGACACAGATATTAAGTTCCGTCGAATTTCTGGAGCATATAGGATGTCATGCAACATCAAAGTACGGCCACCACGCAAGTCAATCCTGCAAGTGCCAAGACCTTTGACTTCAACCTTCGCATTATTTCCTACATATATCCACCTTGATCCAGATGGTACTCGACGGTACTCCACAAACGCTTCTCGATCACGGGTCACATGGTCGGTGGCCCCTGAGTCTACAATCTACACATGATAAGATTCAATTAATAAAACTGTGCTAGAAACAAATGTAGCACTTAGAGATGCATTTTGAAATGCTACCTTTTTCGTCTCAGTGCATTCACGAGCAAAGTGTCCCGGCACTTGGCAATTGTAGCATTTCATCTTGCTCTTGTCTTTCTTCTTAAAGAACCGTTTTCCCTTCTTAGGGTTTGGTTTGTTTCTCTTCTTTGAGGGTCCCTCACCAGTCTCTTTGCCCTTTCCGCCTTTCTTCCAGTCATTTTTACGCTTGAATCCTGAAGCCTTTTTACCACTTGATTCTGCCACATAGGCAGTGGGTATAGCTTTTGCAGCACCAAGCCGCTCATCTTCAAGCTCAACATGGCGAGCAACATCACCAAAAGTTTTGATGCTGTCATTGTGGGTCAAGCTTACTTTCAGATGTTCCCTATTACTTGGAAGAGACCGGATCACTGCCTGAACCTGCTGCTCATCAGAGAGAATATGACCAGCACTTTTGAGTTGAGCTATCATGTTTGACATCACCCTAAGGTGTTGTTTGACACTGTGGTCATGACGCTTCTTGTAAGTGTCAAATTTGATAGTCAGCTGTCTAAGGCGGGTCACAGTAGTACCCCCATATCTTTCTCTCAAATGTGCCCACATGGCATGAGTAGTAGGGAATTGTTCACATTCGTGAATGAAATCATCCACAACTGAGCTTACAATGATTCCACGAGCAGTGGCATCTTTCTTTTTCCAAGAATTGTAAGCCTCAAGATCTCTCCTATGTTGGCCAGTGTTACCCTCCTCTGGGCAAACCATGAGATGGTTAATGGCTTCTAGAGCATCTTGCTCTTCCAGCACATACCACATCTTACGGCTCCAAATGTCATAATTCTCGCAGTTCAGTTTGTCACCCTTGTTTAAGTCAGCAATGATAGTTTTTGATGCCATAGTCTGTTAAATGAAACAATAATGCAAGTGTATTTATTACTCATCATTCTCGCATGTGATATACACACTTAGGCAAATCAATTAAATAAAATATTAATTTTACACTTAGTATAGAATCGAAAGGTTACTAAGTTTCCATTCATCATCTATAACTAAATGTTCAACTAATATTTTATAAAATCATTTCTCATAGTGTGTATCTCGTTAAGATTTTCAATATCATGTCATACTTATTTTAATTGCCACACATAAAAAATTAAACAAATAAAATGACATGTAATCTTGCAAACAAATAACAAAGTTTCATTAATTAAAAAAAAAATTACAAGTAGTTGTAGAGACGATTCTCCCACTTGGCTTCAAATTTAAGAATATAAACCCAAAAAGGTTCACTTGGCCAAACCTCGTGATAAATATCAGTTAAAATACTACCTAAAGGTTCTCCAAGTAAATCTACTAAAATTGCTAAGGCTTCCCAATCATAAAGTTCAATTTTGCCAATAACATCAATTAGTGCATCTCGGGTAAACTGATAATGTTCAATTTGATCAGCTAGTGAAGCCCTAAGCTCTCTAAATTTCTTTTCTCTTTCCCTTCGTATAGGCCTTGCATCCCTTAGCACATTTTGCATTTCCCTGGAAACATCATTCCTTATGACTTCACGTCCTCGAAAATATGTCATACGGCAACGTACTCTGCTACGTTGTCCCCTTGCTCGATTTCCAACACCACTCCCACTTAGAGTAAGTCGAGCTTGTTCCTGTCCAGCCATGTCTGAAATAAGAACACAGAAACAATAAGAATAGACATACCATTAAATGTGACATCATATGCCACATTTACTAGTAGAAGATTGCATGTAAGGGTTATATACCATTATAATAGTTTAGCTATTACGAAGTCATTTGAGGAAAAACACATTTATAGGCAGAACTTCAACACTTCATATCTCACTCATTTTAAATCCGTTTAACATCATATAATATATCAACGGAAAGCCTGTAATGAGTAGATTCTAAAAATATATGACCCTTATTTTAATTCTAAACTAGTAATTTGCAGAAATCAAATTACAGAACGCAATTTTTTATAAAACTGTCCAATTTTCAGCATAACTTCAAAAATTCATATCTTACTCGTTTTAAATCCGTTTTTGATGAATAATATATAAAAGGAAAGCCCTAAACGAGTACAATCTGAAAAAAATATGCTTTAAGCCGAAAATTAGTTATGGGCTAGACTAATTTTAATTTTCTGACATTGTACTTAAATTCGCATCATCATTATTCAGTTTATACATGTGATGTAGAAGTATCTTACAATACATAAAATAAAATAAGTTAAGCAGATTTTTTATTCTCCATAAATAAAATAAAAAATCATCATGAATTTCCTTTCGAAACAGTACTTGAACATCACAGTAGGAAAGAAATCATAATTAGACCAAAATTTGATCTTTGCTCCGCAAAAGTACATGAATTTAACTGCCTAGTAAATTCATGGAACCATTCTGCTCTCCCATGTTGACCTTATAGGAATTCAAATTTCTCAATAATTAAATAGATGATGTTAGTCCTCCACTTATACAAATATTTAATATAAAGTTAGATTAGCACAAAAAAAATGATGGGTTATAGTTTTAACCCCAATACAGAATCATCAACTTGTTATCTCTGAATAACGAGTGCTAAAGTTTTTTTTTTTTGTTCTTTTATGCATATAACCAAGAGACAACTATAATTATGACAAAAATTTGATTCCCATCCACAAACTAAATGTTCTAACTTGTGTATTTTTTCTTTGTAGAAGTTAGAGATAACCGTTCTTTTTGGAATGATATTGTATATAGAGGAAAGTAAAAGAACCTCCTTTTATTGTAGAAGAGAAGAAGTGGTTACTGGAGATTATGGGAAAACCCACTTTCCATGTTTTCCTGAACATGGGTTAGTGGTCTCCCAAAGTCAGTAACTTCCCAATTAAATAAAACTTATTTATTTATTTATTTTATTTTGTATTTATCTCTTCTAACCAGGTCGGGTCAGTCCACATGGGCGACCCACCCAATATAAAAATATCCAACATAATTAATGTAAATACTAAATCGTTATGTGCAATAATAAGTGGGATCCTCCCTTTTGGCATCAGGCAGAAAATAACCTTGAATAGTTTAACAAAATGGTCCCATTAGTGATATGATTCTTATAGTATATCAAAGGTAAGAGCATAATAATCTCGGTTTTGTATTGGTAAATATGGTCTGGACACTTGTTGCCAGGTGTCAGGATACGTGGTATAGTTGGATGAGCCGATAAAGAAAAGTGCCTTTGCAAGTTACGCGGTATAGTTGGATGAGCCGATAAAGAAAAAGTGCCTTTGCAAGTGACAGAGCACATCATCATGACAACAGAAGAAGGATCGACTCTCCGAGTTGACAAACGGACGCTCACAACTACATACATATTATATGGACACAGAAGTAGATAAAAACCTCAAGCTCAACTGATTCCACTATCTTCGGGGAAGCCTCTATCACGTCTGATGGCTTAATCTATCCTTTAAGAGACGTGGGAGAGTGGGAAGCTGCAATTAGTCAGGACTCAACATTTATAAATACACCCTCTCTGCCTTATTTGTACCCACTAGTCATTCTCACGCACATATTACTGTTATTATGTCATTTTGCTAAGATTACTACTGCTCGGTATTGTCGCTACTTTAATCGCTGCTTGATCTATTGCTATTGGATCCATATTCAACCAATATCAATAATATCTTTCTTACTATTGCTTTCAATTACTTGTTTATTTCATTGTTGTTTCCATTTGTACAATCTTTGCTCATAATAAACTAAATATAAGCTTACGATTTTTTATTTGCCTAACTCTAACATAAATTAACACGAAAAAGCTCAAAATCATGATATAATTGATTGTTTGTGGCCCTACTAAATACAATTAAATTGTTAACCTAAGTAACAAAATTTAGGGTACACAATTTTGGCGCCCACTATGGGGACCAGAAAATCTTGTTATTCCAAAATTCTTGGCTTTTAATTTTAGACGTTCTTAATACTTTTGGTTTATGTGTGAAATTACAGATGAATCAGTCCAGCTTCCCACCAAAAATGAAAGGAAAGAGTCGTTCCGCAGATTGCTGATGTTGAAACTCAGTCTACCCATTCTGCAAATAGCTTGCAACACAACACTCCAGTCGACTTTAGCGATAATTCACCTTTAAAGGCTTAAAAAAATAGAAAGGGTATCGCCAAAGTAGGATACAGTTACTGGGAGGCCACCTTTTAGGATTCTATGTTACAATAAAATAGACTTTCGTTGAACAAACAGTTGTGAATAGAGAAGTTCGCGGTACACTACAAGCTCTATCCAGAAGCATCAATCATGGATCACCCGCACCTTTAGTAGGCCTAGCTGGAGACACTCCAACATTGGTTCCTCAAGGGCACCATAATATGGTGAATTTTGGGCGAAATTGGTTTTGGGGAGAGGGGGAGGGGTGGGAGGGAACAACCGTTGTTGCTACAAAAATTGGAGGATTAGATCCGGTAAAAGAGCCCTTTGAGTCCTTTGAGAAAGGATGGATTGAATTCTGGGGGAACTAAAGATATTGAAAATTGTTGAACCCTCCCAAAAATACATACAAGTATGCATCGGGATTTAATTCAACAAATTGGGACTCCAAAGGGTTTCTTTGGAGTCGCCACCTAATTTAAGGATTATTAGGAACCAAACGTTAATTAAAAAGTCCAATTTTATTCCTATCTTAAAGGAAATTAAATAAATTCAGAGATTCTTAGGTAAGTGGTTCTATTAAATTAGAAAGAAGGTCCCTTGCGGGAGCACTTTCGAAAATCCGCTAAAAGCGGTTAATCCGGCGGTTTTCACGAATTTGTTAAGGATAATAAATATAGGATTAATTTTAAATGAGGATAATATAAATAAGATAAGATTTCGGTTATGCCAATACTTAGATAAATAAATGACCAAATTTAAGATTAATTAAATAGATAATTAAAATAGTTGGTTGATTAATTAGTTAATTAAATAAATAAGAGCTAAATAAAATTAAGTAAATGAATAAAATAAATGATTATATAAATAATAATAATCGACTAATTAATTGATTGGATAGATAAATAGTAAATAGATAATAGCTTAATTAAATAAATAAATATTTATATGAATTCAATTAGATAAGGAATAAAGGATAATAATTGATTAATTAATTAACTAAATAACTATAATTGATTAAACAATAAATGATTAGTCGAAATTAAATAACTAAATTGATTAATTAAATAAATTAATAATAAATACCACTTAATTAATTTAATGAATGAATAAATAAATAAGTAATAAATAATAAATGGATAAATAATTAATTTAAATATAAATAATAAATGAAGATTGTATAATTTTAAATAAATTTTAATTCTTTTGCACTCAATAATTGACGAGAGGTTTCTATTGCCTTAAATCAGTTGGCGCGTCCCAAAGAAACGGGATAAACGATTCTAAACATGCGATAGGATAATAACTTTAATAGAGCGGCTATCCTACCAAGCTTCTAGCATGCAAAGTCCTAGTCCAGTTTCAGGGCTCCTATAACATGCTTTTCTAAAGGGGACGGGAGAGAGGGAGTTTAGAAGTTAGAACCCGGATAGCAAATTCAACACGAGCCCTGTATTTCACAAGGTTTTTCATTCATTCATATTTTAGAAAATTGGAACTTGAAATGCAAAGTGGGACTCGGACAACTTCAATCCCAATTAGGCGATGCCAATTTACGAGTTTTAACTCCAACTCGTCCCGAGGAGTGTTTTCATGCCAAAGAAATAAGGAGGAAAGGAAATTAGTATGTATAAGAGATTATTTCAAGCAATTTTAAATCACAACAACAAACGGCAATTCAAGACCAAATAGGCTAGAACATGACGAAATATAAGATTTTGACAGTTGGTTTAAACTTGAAGGGAGTATTCCAGATTCAAAGAAAGAAAACAAGATTTTCATGACAATTTCAAGCTAGTACCCAAGACAGGCTAAACAAAGAACTGAACTGATCACATTTTACTTTTCTTGGGCACCTTCCATTTCATCAAGTAACTTTAGAAGAAAACTAACTGATGGCATCATTTGCTACAACTAAAGATTTTTTAAAAAAAAAATTCTAAGAATTGAACTAATAAAGAGACATGGATGAAAAATTGGCTCTAATCAGAAACCAAACGGAACCAAGACGACACCCTATGCACACCCTCTACTCCTGCTACCTTTTGACACTCACAAACTGAATTGCTTACAGCAAAGACCAACCTACAGGGAAAAGAAATCGGAAACTCACACTACTCAACTGCCTGCATAGTTATGAAAGCTTCTCAGAACCTGCAGCATCTAAGAACAAACCATGCCAACACCTTGGACAACCTAAACCACCTGAAACATCCTTGATATTACCTGCACATACCCCCATCACCGCAGATACATACCTGCACCAAGCTATACTCCTTAAGACACCCTGTATCCCTTCAGACCTCCTTGAAGCATCCTGGAACAACTCCTAAACTATCCTGACTAAGCTGCAGGACTTCTAGGAAAACTGAAACAAAATTTCAACCTGCCTAGCTCCTTTACACAAACTAGAAACATAACTCACCACCATCATAACTCCCTATGCACCTGAACAACTTTCTAACAAGCTGCATACACCATTCATACTGCCTACACCAGCCTCCTAACTACTTGAACCACCCTTAACTTCTTCCCACTTCAGCCAGAAAAAACTGACCAAACTTCATCACCTCACTAACTGCAGCACGCACATACTCCTGAACCCCTTTGCACCCTCATAGCAAAACACATTCTCACACCTGCCAAAATTGCAGCCACACAGCCCTCTAAACTTGTCAAAAAAAAAAAAAAATCTTTCCAACTCCTCATAGAAAACAAACATTTCAACCTCACCATAATCTAATCAAGATTCAAAATCAGAACAGAGAAGGTTCTGATAATATGTCATACCATAGTTAAGAATCCAACTAGAACAGTTTAAGGACTTTTTTTAACAAACAATCTGTCAAAGAATCAAACTTATGCTCATACAAAAATCAAAACTATTATCTTGACTAAGTTACCATCACACCTATATTCAAGTTATCAAATGACAGAACTTCATAGAGGACACACTAAAGATTTAAACTTTATGCAAATAATGGTTAACTTAAATATCTTTATACGACAGTACCAGCTTGTACTCTATTCAAACTATTTTCAATGAAAAAGAATCCAAAAAAAAAAAAAAATACATAGACATTAATGTATAAAAGTAAAACAGTAAAACGCTTTGAATCTAACCTCTTTTAGGGCAGTGAACAAGACTGATGGTTCGAAAATAGCGACTCGAACAAACGACTCAAATAGTGAAGAAGCGATACGACGACTTGAACTTTGAACTATGTCTCAATCTTCCAAACGAAACAGTGAAGCTATATATGTAATATTTTTACTGAAAACTGATAGAAAATATTTTTTATAGTAATGCTGCCGTTTTTGATATCCAAAGCTTCCAATCCCCTTAAAAAACTGAAATATAACAATATATAGCAAAGCTTTTTTAGGGTTTTACCTCGGGTTGAAATCCCAAAACTGCTCCTCCCTATTTTGATCGATTGCCTTGTGAGATAAGGGTGAGAAGGGTAAAATCACACCCTTCTCATCCTTATCTTCAAGGGAATGATCGAAGGGTTCGGATTGATTGACAATTCAAACTAACGGATGAGATTGAATATCCGTTAGAGAGAGATAAGTGAGAACACGCCAAAACTACCAGCTGGAACAGAATTACTCGTCCAGCACATCGATCGTACGGAGAAGACAATCGATTGGGTTGGGTAGGGTAATGGACATGGGTTGCGAAGGTTTTAGGGATTAGAGGGAATCGGGTATGGGGATGGGCTTTGGGGAAACTGAAATGGGGAAAAGGAGTGTGTTATATGTTGTATTTATCATTTGTAGAGGTGGTCTGATTTTAAAGACTAGGAGCAGATTTAGTCCTTTTTAGGCTTAATTGGGAATGAAAAAGGGTTGCACGGGTGGGTAAAAAATTAGGCTACGCATTATAAAATTAGCCACTTTCTTGAAATTTCAATTGATTTTCTTTAATTATTATTATTTTATTTTTATTTCAAAATTAACATTAGTTATAAAATATTGCAACAATTTATTAACTTTTTTAAAGAAATTTTCGGGACAAAATTGGGTGTCAACAACTGCCCCTCTTTACCCGGAAAAGAATGAAAAGAGTTTTTTAGGGTAAAGAAGTTGATGGAAAACCAATTTTGTCACAATAAAGCCAAGGACTTTGATTCCAAGGATCAAAGTGCGAGGCTTACGGATATGGCCGAACTCCGGTTTTCGAGTTGTCTATATCTCGGGCTGAAAGAGAGTCAGGCCATATGTAGTTCTACGACACGTAGATACGAAGACTCACACGATTGACAGAAAATTATGCACGAATAGGAAAAAAAAATTCAAACTGACGTCCTAATCCGAAACAGAGGATTAGGACAGATTTGCTTGTTCGAATGCGATTCTTCAGATCCTCGTTGACGAGTCTAGCTCATATCAACGATTGTCCCAGTTCACTGCTAAGGAAAAGTTCCACGTTATGCTCCAAATGCTGCTGCGGTGCTGCTAAAATCAAATTTATAAGTGCGGGTTGCGATATCATGGATAAGTTGTCTTCCAATCAACTGGCGAAGCGATTGACTTTGTGAGTCAAGATAACTTCGGGGCTGTTGGTAGACTTCATAACCTGTTAGCCTGAAAAGTAAAATAAGACATAACACAAAGCAAGTGCGAAGGCATAAATTGAATCGAGTGCAAAGACATAATTTAAAGCAAGTGCGAAGCAATTTGAATAATTTGACAAATCAACTGGCAAGCCGGTCTGGCACGAAACAAGGAGGGTCTTGGGTTTGATTGTCGACAAATCAGCTGGCGAGCCGGTCCGGCACGAAGCAAGAAGGGTCTCGGGGCTGACCTGTTAACCTGAAAAGAAGAACAAGACATAATACAAAGCAAGTGCAAAGGCATAATTTGAATCAAGTGCAAAGACATAATTTAAAGCAAGTGCGAAGCAATTGGAATAATTTCACAAATCAATTGGCAAGCCGGTTCGGCATTAAGCAAGGAGGGTCTTGGGGTTGATTGTCTACAAATCAGCTGGCGAGCTGGTCCGGCACGAAGCAAGGAGGGTCTCGGGGCTGACCTGTTAACCTGAAAAGAAGAACAAGACATAATACAAAGCAAGTGTAAAGGCATAATTTGAATCAAGTGCAAAGACATAATTTAAAGCAAGTGTGAAGCAAATGGAATAATTTGACAAATCAACTGGCAAGCCGGTCCGGCACTAATCAAGGAGGTCTTGGGGTTGATTGTCTACAAATCAGCTAACGAGCCGGTCCGGCACTAAGCAAGGAGGGTCTCAGGGCTGACCTGTTAGCCTGAAAAAGTAAAGCAACGCATTAATTCAAAGCAAGTGCAAAGGCAGAATTTAAATCAAGTGCTAATCAATTCTTGGTGCGAAATGTAAAGCAATGCAAGAACAATCTGGCGAATCAATAGACGAGACAGTCGAACAAAGGGAAGCCTCGAGCCTGATGGTCGACCTAAAAAGTAAAGCAACGCATTAATTTAAAGGAAGTGCAAAGGCATAACTTAAGGCAAGTGTAAAGCAAAGCAGTGCGGGAATGTAATCAGTGCAATAACCGTTTGATAAATCAATTGGCAAGATAATCCGGCAAGGATATCCTTGGGCGGATTGTTGCCTAAACAACGCGATGCCTATTTTGGCTTATTTTTGAAAACACAAAACAAGCCTCAGCTGTTATCGCCTATTAGGAAGGAAAATCATAGAGGCAGAAATGCCGCCTGTTCGGCAATAACTTATGTCAAAGCATAATGCTTTAAGTCATGAAAATTGTTCATCTATAGTGTGAATGATCCTCTTATTGCAAGCTTTCCTGTTCCTGCTTTCAAAAAATTTTCTGTTAGTTTTGGGGAGGGGTGTTGATTTGTGCTGATTCATCTTGAACTTGCTGCCGCTGCTACCTCGTTTTTTTAGACTTGGGCTTGCAAATTATACTCAGAGATTTGACTTATGAACTCAATATTGTATAATATTTCAAGATAGAGGCAAAGTAAAGTAATTTGATAAAATATTGAACTAATAATCATTGATATGCAACCGAAAGTTATAATGCATTTAAAAATTTCTGCTTTAGCTCAAACCCATGACATATTTTGAAACAAACTGAACATCCTTTGTCTTCGCAACTCGCGCTAATCTTGAATACTTTTAGAACTTTGATGCTTCATCCAATTTTGCAAAAATCTGCCCCAGTTATAATCTTTATGCCTTCGAACTCTTTTTGCAAAATTTGCCCCAGTTTCTATCTTCCATATCTTCAATTCGTTTTGCAAAATTTGCCCCAGTTGCTCACTTTATAGGAAACTGAAAATTTTAATATTATGGAGTCGAGCCCGTTAAGAGCGCCTACATATCCCTCTACGGGAATCAGACTGTGTTTAGTTCTGCTTACATAAAGATTTTTGGAGAAGTATGGCAATCTAAGTACGAAGCCGCATCCGAATTGGAAAACATACACATCTTTCTAGATGCATAGTTCGGAATTACATCATAAAAGATAAAATGCCTAAAATATTACAGTATTTTGACTGAATCCGATGGGAATTGCCTACTTATCCTGTTGCCATTACAGGAATCAGGTCAGAAGTAGTTCAAAATTACATAAAAGAGGAAATGGGGATTCTTATGCTAGTATAACCGAGCTATATATGAGTTGCTTACATATCCCAGCCCTGGGAATCAGGTTACGCGTAGTTCGCCTTACATCAAAGATTACATTCGAACCAATGCTAACTTGCGGGTACTTCAGACATAGTATGTTTTGACGGCATCTGCGTTGATTGCTTTTGGCCAAACTTGACCATCCATTTCTGCTAGAATCAGTGCTCCTCTGGATAAAACCTGATGAACCACGTAAGGACCTTGCCAATTCGGTGCAAATTTGCCCTTTGCTTCTTCTTGATTAGGAAAGATTTTCTTCAATACCAATTGCCCCGGTTTGAAGTCCCTCACTCTAACTTTCTTGCCAAATGACTTGATCATGCGGTTCTAATAGAGTTATTCGTGACAAAATTGCATTCATTCTTTTCTCATCAATGAGCATCAATTTTTTATATCTATTCTTCACCCATTCAGCCTTTCTAACTCAGCTTTTGAATGACTCTTACGGGAGGAATTTCTATTTGTACAAATAAACTGCTTCAGCGCCTTTTTCCCGCAAATAAAGCTGCCCCAGTTGAAATTCTAACGGTGATGCAATATCCCAAGAGTGCAAAAGGTAACTTTCCGGGGCATCATCCTCAAATTTGTTCAGTTGTTTCGTGATAGATCACAAGCAAAGTTTAAGCAGGCTTGGTTAATTTTAATTTTGAAATAGTAACAAATGTATTAATCAAAAGCAAAAAATAAAGCAAATACATAATTAAAGTATAGCAAAATAATAAGATAGGAATGCAATGCATTTATTTATTCAAAACCTAATTTAGGGAGGCATACAACATAAAACTAAACATGCAGGATTTAAAAAAAGTTATTTGAAAGACATAAATATAAATAGAGTGCAAAACACAGTTCAGGGCCTCAAGCTGACTGTGATGCCAAAACAAAAACCATTGAGTTCACTCATCAAGTCTCTTTTGGAGCACAGGTCCAATTGGCCATCAGATCACTTGGTTCAACATTCTGCACATGTGGCTCTTTCTCATAATCTGCAACAGTTGCACGGCTTTCTTATCCATCATTCAGGAACGGGCTGCCCATATCTTCAATCAGATCTTGCTTGGCCATTTCTGGTGCTTGGACAAATGACTGGTCCAGTGGTATAAGAGACTGTGGTATGACATTAGCCGACTTCTTCTTAAACTCACTCTTTTTAATTTTTCCTTCAATAGGGTTGTAACCTAGACCAAAAGTTCCCTCATTCTTTGGCAATAGAGTTCGTGCTTGCTCATACATCTTGGATGCAATATTAGCAACATTTACATCATTAATAGAGACTATGGTGCCTTTCAAATTTTGTTTTTCATCAAGAGAAATCATATTAACTGCGTTGTTGCCATGAACAGGAAGAGGATTATCTTGCACATTTGGTTGGGTTCCAGTAAGCTGGATAGTGCTTGATTTGATCAAAGCCTCAACTTTATCCTTGAAGCTGAAACACCTTTCAATATCATGGCCAGTAGCCCCAGAATTATAGGCACAATGTTTGCTGGCATCATACCATCTTGGAGGAGGATTTGGAGTGTTATCAAGAACAGGCTGCACAACTCCGGCACTTCTCAATCTTTCAAAAAACTGACCATAGGACTCGGCTATAGGAGTGTAGGCCTTGAGTGCTCTCCTTTCATAGTTCTGGTTAGGCCCTTGCACGTTAGGACGGACAGGAGGACGAGGCTGGTAGTTTTCGGGTGCTTAGAAATTTGACTGGCGAGGGTATTGTTGTGGTGCGGGTGTTCTAGGTTGGTAATAGTTTGCTTGTGCATTTTAAATAGGATAAGGAACAGGCGTAATTTTGGTAATAGGGGCTTTGGTAGGTGGGAAAAGAAGATGGATTGTCAAAATTCAACTTTCCAGCAGGTCGACGCTCAATATCTACCACAACGGCTCCCACTTCCTCTTTCTTCTTCTTGTTAAAGCCATTACCATATCCAGAATGGTTTGCCTTACTTGCAGCTTGTGAAGCGGCTGAATTGGTGATCCTACCAGACTTCAGACCAGACTCATACATTTCCCCAGCTTTCACTAAGTTGGTAAAGTAGCACTGGTCATGGACACCATTCGGTCATAATAGAATTCATCCAACGTCTCAATGAAATGTTGCACTAATTCTTCTCCAACGGATGGCGAATTCCCTGAAAGTCTCTGTTGGCTTCTTTCTAAGCCTTACAATAGCTAACCGATCCAATGGTATTTCAGCATAGAAACTGAAACGCTCCATGAAATCATGAGCCATACTTCTCCAGTTAATCCATTTTGAGGGATCTTGATCAGAGTACCAGTCTAAAGCCTCCCCTTCAAGACTATGAATGAACAACTTCATACGGAGCGCCTCATTCTTCCCAACTCCCAAGGTTTCGCAGTACCTTCTTAAATGGGGTCGGGGGTTGCCTTTTCCATCAAACTTCACAAAATTTGGTGCTTTGTATCCTTCTGAGTACTCAATTCCCGGATGAACACATAAATCTTCATATTCTAGACTTTCCTTGCCCTTGACTATTGATGCTTTGCTAAGAGCACTCATCACCCAACCTTGTACCTTTTTCTCTAAATCCTCACCCACATCGACTTCTTTTTTGGCTCTCCTAACACCATTTTGAAACTTCACATAAGGAGGATCGGTGTAATCATCAATTTGCACAATAGGAGCATCTTGCCCGCCAGATACTGCCACTTGAACTAATGGTGCGGATGGATTTTCAGTATAAGTTTGCGGGATAGGTTCATTTGGGTAAGTGGAGGTTTGGTATGGATATGGAGTGCGTGTTTGATAATAAGTATTGGCAGGGTGCGGGATGTATGGTGGGTATTTTTGATGTGATGGGTGGATGGGTGGTCGAGTGATTGTGTGACTAGTTTGATGGTTATTTGGAGGTGGAGCTTGGGCAAGTGGCAAGTTGCTTTGGTGGACTGGTGCTTTTATAGAATTGTGGGTGTTCAAAGGTGTGTTCATATTGGCGACTCCATCAATTGAGTTCAGAGATTTCCCAATTTTACCCAGAGAGTGGGATGCATCGGGCCCCCACAGCGGTGTGTTTTTAGGAGTTTGCCCTTTTACCGCAGCCAGTTCATCTTTTAGCATCTGTAGTTCCTCAGCCATTTCAAGAATCATTTTGTCTTGAGCAATAATGACATTTCCTCTTGAAGATTCAGGAGTTGCAAGATTTTTCTCGGTATTGCGAGGTTCATCATCTATTCCAGTCATTGTCAGTTGTGGAAATGTGTACCAGTATGCAGATTGGTCCTTTGCCCTTGTGTAATAGGAGTGATCATCCAGCTTAAATCAGCACAAATCAAACCTCTGTTTGGGGGATAAACAAAAGAACAGAAAAAGTTCGAAAGTAACCATGTTAGTTTGCATGTCATTGGAAAAATTGCACACAAGTCACGTAGCGCGCATCACGTAGCGCTTTGCATTTTAAACAAGTTGACATGTGGCAAACACAAGTAGTTGAGCGTAAATAAAAATACAAGCACATCCTACCCTGTACGATGCCTCTTTGTGCCAGAGGTGGGCCTAAGACGCGCAAACAAGTGGTAACGAAAAATAGTCCATGCTAGTTTTGAGAAATTCAGATTTAGAGTAAGCAATAAATAATAACAATAATTGATACCAATCATCTCTTCGCCTTGACACTGCAATTCTGTTTATCCCATCTATCTTTCCAAAGTTGGTGTCAATTGGAAATTCTAACACAGCTCATGCTCTCCACAAATTCTGCACAAAATTTAAAACCCAAATGCCTAAAAATTGAAACAATCCTCCATATCTTTTGCAAACATCCACACTCCTCCAAGCACAACTCCCAATTATTTTACAACATCCAGGGGTGGGATTTTCCACTTCCTTCACAATACCAGACTGCAAATAATAAAAGGATCCAATTGACCTTTTACAAATAAAACCTCACTGGTCCTTGGCTTTGGACAAGCCTCTCAGCTTCCTTGGTTTTGCAAGGCTCACAGACCTTGTTCATAGGGCTCCTGATAAGGGGCAAACCACGAGACCCTTTACGAGAAGCCAAGCCAAAGCACCTCATGATGCTTACTTACACTTGATTCGGAAGGGCGTTGATGATACGAGCTCCGGAGACAATTGGAAGATTATACACTTGAGCTCATTGGAAGAAGGAATGGAAGGCTACAGGGCTCCAGGCGGAGCGCCTAGCAGCCCATAGGCGGAGCGCCCAGACAAGCAAGCCACCGGGCGGAGCGCCTAGCCACTTTGCCAGTGGTGCTCACCAGGCGGAGCGGCTAACCCATGGGCGGAGCGACTGGGTCATGGCTCCACCAGGCGGAGTGCCTAGCTAGCCTAGGCGGGGCGCCCAAAGTGCGGAGTCTCCTAGCTTTTTGTGTAAAGTTACTATTTTAGCCCTAGTTTGTTCTATTCCGTTTCTATCAAGCTAAGGGCTTATTAGACATTTCATTGGCTTGTAGAAGGGTGCTATAAATACACCCTTCATCATTTATTTCCATTAACCTAGCTTGAATGTTGAACATTGATGAGAATTGCTCTCAAAACACATGTAACCATTTTGGCTTGAATCAATTGGATGAATCCAAGTTGTTCTTCAATCCTCCTTGATCATTCTATTTGCTTGACCCGGGTGTCTCTTGAGAATAGTTGCTTAGCGTAGGTTCTACTTGACTCGAATCGAGGGTGTATCAAGACATCGTTCCTTGGTGCTAGCTCATAAGTGTTCTTGTCGCGTCTCGCTTTTATCTTTATTTATCACTTTCGCAGTTTTCCCCTTATCAGTTGGTATCAGAGCAAGGCTCGGGTGTTGTTTCCACAAACCCTCGTTCCTTGTTCGTAATGTTTTTATCTTGTCTTAGTATCATTGTTATTGTTGTTCTTGAAAATTTGAAGAAAAAACAAAAAATTCCAAAAACTAGAAAATTCGAAAAATTTGCTAGAAATCATTGGTTGTATCGATTTTGTTGGTGTTAGTTATCGGGGATTGTTTGTTTATGTATTCCTGTTGATTGGGTACCATTTAAAACACGATTTGAAGTTGTGAATCGAAAATCTTGAAAATCAAATCTCAAAGTTGAAAATTCACAAAATATGCTAAAACTTGTTTGATGTTATGATTTCTTGGATGTTTGGTATCAGGGATTGTTCTATGTAGTGAACTCGTCGTTTTGATACCCCCATAACATCATTTGGAGTAGCGAAATGAAAATCGAAGTTTTGAATCTTGAAAATTTTTGAAATTTCTTGAAGAACTTGCTCCAAATTCTTGAAACAAACTTGTTGTTGGTTGTTTGTTGGATTAAATCATTGGGGTTTGATTGTTATAGCATAAAACAACTTTGGGTATCATCAACTACCGAAAACACCTCGAAATCGGTTGAAAAATTGCTTGAAAATCGTCAAAACCGTGCTTTGGTTGAGCTGAGGCAGGGGCCTAGGCAGACCGCCCAAACCTGGGCGCCCCGCCCCAAAATCTTTCTGCCTGTTTTGGTGAAAATTCCAGGCAGACCGCCCCACTGACCAGGCGGACCGCCCAGTGTACTGAAGGTGTCCGGGTAGTTGTTTTCTCTAGGTTTTCATCTTTGTTTGTTTACTTTGCTTCCGGTTAGTACTTTGAGGGTAACACTCCTACCTAATTAGTACAAATTCATTGAGCGCTTAGGACCTTCGTGCTTAGAGGAGAGTAGAGATGAAAGAAGACTCGTAGTGTATTTTTTGTTTCAAGTGCGCACCTATATAGCTTAACGTTCATCGAGTCCCATCAACTCCACTCTTCCCGAAGAGCATTTGGTTCTTGTGACTTGGATTGATTATCGAGGAAGTTGCGCAACTACGAGGAGGCCATTGTTCTCAAGCTTGTGTGAACCTACCCAACTTGAGTGAACCCGAGAAGCAATCAAAAGTGAGGGAGCGAGTGAGGACTTTTACTCTAATCTCTTTTGCTTGTTTTTGATTGTGTAGGTACAATGGCAAACGAAGGAGATGATACTACGAAGAATGCCTTGGCTACTATCCTTGCCAAATTTGATAGTATGAGCCTAAGGATTGAGAACCTTGAGAAGGGGACTTCAAGTGTCCAAACCGAAAAGGGGACCCCGAGTGTCCAAGTTGAGAAAGGGACCCCGAGTGTCCAACTTGAAGCCGGTGAGGGCACTAGTGGTTCAATATTTACCTCGGAACAAGTTGTTGAATTGCTTAGACAACAACGGGTAAAGGAAGATCGTGATAGATATGAACAAATGTTGGGCAATCCCCAACGAGTGGGCATTCCCCACGTTTTGGGCAATCCCCAAAGAAATACTCCACTTCCAAGACCCATTCGGAATGTCCTACCCCTTGATCATGTTGAGAAAGCTCAAGAAGGGAAGGAAGATGAGTATGAGGATGGTGATGATGGGGCTCCCTATCTAATTAGGAGAGCCATGGATGGAGGTCGAGGTTTGAATAGGGGTAGAGATCGAGATCGAGGTCAACCCATGGGGAATGTTGGGAGAAATGGAAGGAGGGATTATGATGGTTATGGGGACAACTTTGGAGGCCAACCGGAGCCTTACCGAGGGGGTCGTGATAACAATAATCTCAATAGTGTAAAGCTTACTATTCCTACCTTCAAAGGGAGTAGTGACCCGGTTGAGTACATTGATTGGATGTTGACCATGGAAAGGGTGTTTGACACTAATGACATGACCGAGGAGAAGAAGGCCAAATATGCTATATCTTCTTTCGAATCTTTTGCTTCTACTTGGTGGGAATCGGCCAATAGGAATAGAAGGAGAAATGCTATGGCTATCAATGTTACTTGGGTTGAGTTGATCCGTGTGATGGATGAGAAGTATTTAACTCCACAATATCGTCAAGACCAATTCAAATGCCTTTATGAGTTGAAGCAAGGCTACAATACGGTTGGGGAGTACTTTAATGAGTTTGAGCAAATCCAGATGACCCTAGACCTAGATGGGGAGGGAAATGAACCGGCCGTGATCCGATTTAGAAGTGGTTTGAACCGAGAGATAGCATCTCAATTGAAGTTCCACAAGTATGACAACCACTAGGAGTCTATGATGACGCGGTTGAAGTGGAGAAATGGCTCAAGGAAGAGAAATCCACTCGCTAGAAGAGTAGCACTCCTATTCCCGTGAGTAAGCCAAAAGAGTGGAAGACTCCTACACCAAATGCAAGAATTCCAAGTGTAAGTGGGGCAAGTGCTAGCAAAGATGTGAATAAGCCGTATGAGAAGTACACACCAAACGTGGGTGGTAATTCTAAAACTCAATTAAATACTCCTACTTCTTCTTCTATTCAATGCCACAAATGCAAATGGTATGGTCATTTTGCTAGAGAGTGTCCTACGAAGAAGACCATGATTGTGATTGGTGAAAATGCTTATGAACAAGATAGTGAACCGGAGGATGAGGGAGAAGAGGGAGATGAGGTGGTTGATGTGGAGGAGGATACGGTTGAGGAAGATGACCCTCACGCTTTTCTTGTCGTGAGGAGAAGTTTAAGTGCTATATTTGTGGAGGATAGTGAGACCTTGCAAAGGAAAAACCTCTTCCATGCTAGATGCCGAGTCAAGGGGATAGTTTGTTCTATGATTATTGACTCGGGAAGTTGTGCCAATGTTGTTAGTCAAATGCTAGTTTCCCAATTGAAATTACCCACTTTGAAACATCCCAATCCTTATCGTTTGCAATGGCTTAGTGAATGTGGGGAACTAAAGGTGGTGAAGCAAGTAATGATCAAGTTCAAGATTGGGAACTATGTGGATGAACACATGTTTGACGTGGTGCCTATGCAAGCTTTCCCTCTATTGTTTGGTAGGCCATGGCAATTTGATAGACATGTGGTTCATGATGGCCGTGTCAACACTTATACGGTCAAGCATGAAGGGAAGAAGTTTGTGCTCAAACCTTTGACTCCCAAGCAAGTAAGTGATGATTACAAGCGTATGAGGGAGTTGAGAGAAGCGGTAAAGGCCAAGTCGGTTGTTGAGACTAAGCCTTTGGCCGAGAGATTGGTGGTGACTCCACCATCTTCTATCGGTAGCATTTGTGCCATGATGCAACCGGGTGAGCTTTTGAAAGGGAATGATGGCAACCAACTACTCATTTGCCTAGTGCACAAAGGTATGGTTCTTCCGAATTTGATTATTCTTCTAACCCTTTGCCTAGTGCTTTTGAAAATGTTTTGAAGGATTTTGGAGACATGTTCCCGGATGAAATGCCAAATGGTTTGCCTCCCTTGAGGGGTATTGAACATTAAATCGACTTTGTCCCGGGATCCCAAATCCCAAACAAGCCGGCCTATAGAAGCAATCCCGAGGATACAAGGGAGTTGTAAAAGCAAGTAGATGAATTGCTTACAAAAGGCTTGGTGAGAGAGAGCTTGAGCCCGTGTGCCGTGCCCGTCATTCTTGTACCAAAGAAAGATGGCACATGGAGGATGTGTGTGGATTGCCGAGCGGTCAACAAGATCACGGTAAAGTATCGACATCCCATGCCTCGTTTAGATGATATGCTTGATGAGTTAAGTGGTTCTAGCATCTTTTGAAAGATAGACCTTAGGTCCGGCTACCATAAAATCCGGATGAAACCCGGGGATGAATGGAAAACCGCATTCAAGACCAAGTTTGGTCTATATGAATGGTTGGTGATGCGCTTTGGCCTCTCCAACACACCTAGTACTTTCATGAGGCTAATGAATCATGTGTTGAAGCCATTCATCAACAAATTCGTGGTCGTTTACTTTGATGATATTTTGATATATTGCAAGTCATTAAGCGACCATGTTGATCACTTAAGGCAAGTGCTTGAAGTGTTGAGAGCCGAAAAGCTCTATGCTAATTTTAAGAAATATGCCTTTGGTGTTGAAAAGGTAGTCTTTCATGGGTTTTTTGTGAGTGCCCAAGTAGTGGAAGTGGATGAGTCCAAGGTAGAGGCCATTCGTGATTGGCCTACTCCAATTACTGTGTCTCAAGTTAGAAGCTTTCATGGTCTTGCTAGCTTCTATAGGAGATTTGTGAGGGACTTTAGTGCTATTGCCACTCCACTCACCGAATTGGTGAAGAAAGACCAACCTTTTGTGTGGAGAGAGCCTTAAGAGAAGGCCTTCCAAGAATTGAAAAGTAGGTTGAGTACCGCCCCTCTATTGCAATTGCCCGACTTCGGAAAGGCATTAGAGGTTGAATGTGATGCCTCGGGGGGTGGGAATTGGTGGTGTTTTAATGCAAGATGGAAAACTCATAGCCTACTTTAGTGAGAAATTGAAGGGTGCAACCTTGAACTACTCTACGTATGACAAGGAGTTGTATGCCCTAGTAAGAGCTCTTGCCCATTGGCAACATTATCTTTGGCCTAGGGAATTTGTGATTAAGAGTGATCATGAGTCAATCAAACATCTTAGGGGCAAGAGAAGTTGAACAAAAGGCATGCCAAGTGGGTAGAGTTCATTGAGTCTTTTCCCTATGTCATTCAATACAAGAAGGGGAAAGACAATGTTGTGGTAGACGCCCTTTCTAGGAATTTTGCTCTTGCCACCACTCTTACCTCCAAGCTCATGGGTTTTGAGAGCATCAAATTGATGTATGCTCATGACCCTAAGCTAAAGAGCATCCATGAAGCTCTTGAGAAAGGAGAAAGAGTTGAGAAATACCAATGTGTAAATGGCTATATCTTTAAAAATGGTAGAGTTTGCATACCCGAGTCCTCTTGGAGAGAATTGCTTGTGCGAGAAGCACATTGTGGAGGACTCATGGGTCACTTTGGAAGAAACAAAACCTTGGCCATTCTCAAGGAACAATTCCATTGGCCAAAGATGGGGGTGCAAGTTGAAAAGCTTTGCAAAAATTGCCTTGAGTGAAAGCATGCTAAATCCAAAGCAAACCCCCATGGTTTGTATACTCCGCTTCCCGTACCTACTAGCCCGTGGATGGATATTTCTATGGACTTTGTTATGGGCTTACCACGGTCTAGGGGGGGACATGATAGCATTTATGTTGTCGTGGATAGGTTCTCCAAGATGGCTCACTTCATTCCATGCAAAAAGTGTGATGATGCACAACATGTTGCTTCTTTGTTCATTGATAATGTGTTAAAGTTGCATGGTGTGCCTCAAACAATTGTGAGTGATAGGGACACCAAGTTCCTTAGCCATTTTTGGAGAGGCTTGTGGGGTGCCCTTGGCACCAAGCTATTGTTCTCTACGTCGCACCACCCCCAAACGGATGGGGCAAACCGAGGTAGTGAACCGAACTTTGGGTGCTCTTCTTAGAGCCATGACCCGAGGTAACGCCGGGACTTGGATTGAAAAGTTGCCTCTTATGGAGTTTGCATATAACCACACATTGCATAGCATGATTGGCATGACTCCATTTGAGTGTGTTTATGGTTTTAACCCCTGGATTCCCCTTTATCTAACCCCTTTGCCAAGGGAAATAGTTGTTAATTTTGAAGGTAAAACCCGAGCTAAGGCTTTGGTTGAACTCCATGCTAAGGCGAAAAAGAACTTGGAGGAAGCTTATGAAATGGTGGCTTCCAAGAAAAACAAGGGACGCAAGAAGGTGGAACTCAAGAAGGGAGACTATGTGTGGGTGCACTTCCCAAAGAAAGGTTTCCAAACCTTAGGAAGGGAAGTTAGCACCCCGAGGAGATGGACCCTTCCAAGTGCTTTCAAAGATAAACAACAACGCTTATGTGGTCGACTTGCCAAGTGAGTATAATGTTTCTAATAGATTCAATGTTTTTGACTTGGTTCCTTTTGGTGTAGGGGATGATGCCGTGGATGATGACGCCTTAATTTTGAGGACGAAATCTTCCCAAGAAGGGGAGGATGATAAGAGGCAAACCACGAGACCCTATACGAGAAGCCAAGCCAAAGGACTTCATGATGCTCACTTATACTTGATTCGGAAGGGCGTTGATGATACGAGCTCTGGAGACCATTGGAAGATCATACACTTGAGCTCATTGGAAGAAGGAATGGAAGGCCACAGGGCTCCAGGCGGAGCGCCCAGAAAAGCAAGCCACCAGGCGGAGCACTTAGCTATAGGGTGGAGCGCCTAGCCACTTTACCAGTGGTGCTCACCAGGCGGAGCGCCTGATCCATGGGCGGAGCGCCTGGGTCATGGCTACACCAGGGAGGGCGCCTACCTAGCCTAGGCGGGGCGCCCAAAGTGCTGAGTCTCCTAGCTTTTTGTGTAAAGTTACTATTTTAGCCCTAGTTTGTTCTATTGTGTTTCTATTAAGCTAAGTGCTTATTAGATATTTCATTGGCTTGTAGAAGGGTGCTATAAATACACCCTTCATCATTTATTGCCATTAACCTAGCTTGAATATTGAACATTGATGAGAATTGCTCTCAAAACACTTGTAACCATTTTGGTTTGAATCAATTGGATGAATCCAAGTTGTTCTTCAATCCTCCTTGATCATTCTATTTTCTTGAGCCGGGTGTCTCTTGAGGATAGTTGCTTAGCGTAGGTTCTACTTGACTCGAATCGAGGATGTAGCAAGACATCATTCCTTGGTGCTACCTCGTAAGTTTTCTTGTCACGTCTCGCTTTTATCTTTATTTATCGCTTCCGTAGTTTGCCCCTTATCAGCTCCTCACTGGTCCTCGGCTTTAACCAAGCCTCTCAGTTTCCCAGGTAGCCAAGACCTCACTGATCTTCAAGGAGGGGCCCCCACTGGTCATTCAAAGACACAGGGGCTTCACTCTCCTGGTATGCGACAAGCATACTTCAATTTTAATAAAGTTGCAGCTGGTCAGTCGATGTAAACATGCACACACACAGGTCTTCATAAGAGAGACCCCACTGATCTTTTAAAGACATCAGGGACTTCACCTCTTAGATCTCACCATACCAGACCATCTCTAAAATATAAACCAACCAAATCTTCCTAACTTTCCCCGGACTGCAATTCTGTCTTGTTCAAAAACTCTGCACTATGATCTCAAATTCTCTGTGGACTGCTATGACCACATAAATTCTGCAAAATTTTTCCATTTTCTAACCTAAAAAATAAAATAGGAGCCAAAATTCTAAATTTGATTATGCTCAAAACATAGTTAGGACTGAGGATTCGTTATCACATAGCTCATAATATGCATTGTCGTTGGGTTTCAAAAACCCGTTGATGTAAGGGCGGTTTCCTAACTATGGAGGCGGTACCAAGGACCGGGTCCAAACAAAGGTGTAAATGCATGCATGCTCCTAAAAGATCCGACTAAGAGTGGGTTAATGGTTGAGGCTAACAGGTGAGTGGCAAGCGGTCTCGCAGTCAAATTACTCCCACGACAACCGCCGGTATACCAACTCTTGATAGGGTTCTTTAGTGGAAGAAAGTGCGGGTGCGCATGGGCGCACCTCGCGGATATTTTGAGTGAGATTGCAAGAGGTTCCCAGGAGTGAAGGAAAAATGAACGGAATGCCAGTTTATATATGTGTGCAATTAAGGGTGTAGTGACATGCTTTTCGTGACACACAATTGCAAATAATCAATTAAATTAACTAAGCATGCTTGCAAATAAACAGTAAAATCATAAGCTAGTCATACTAGTTTCAGCATACAAACACATACTCAAGGCTAATTCGTGAAACCTTATGGTTAGAACCATTTGCTTATCTCCAGTGGAGTCGCCACACTGTTCAACCCTCCCAAAAATATATACAAGTATGCATCGGGATTTAATTCAACAAATTGGGACTCCAAAGGGTTTCTTTGGAGTCGCCACCTAATTTAAGGATTATTAGAAACCAAACGTTAATTAAAAAGTCCAATTTTGTTCCTATCTTAAAGGAAATTAAATAAATTCAGAGATTCTTAGGTAAGTGGTTCTATTAAATTCGAAAGAAGGTCCCTTGCGGGAGCACTTTCGAAAATCCGCTAAAAGCGGTTAATCCGGCGGTTTTCACGAATTTGTTAAGGATAATAAATATAGGATTAATTTTAAATGAGGATAATATAAATAAGATAAGATTTCGGTTATGCCAATACTTAGATAAATAAATGACCAAATTTAAGATTAATTAAATAGATAATTAAAATAGTTGGTTGATTAATTAGTTAATTAAATAAATAAGAGCTAAATAAAATTAAGTAAATGAATAAAATAAATGATTATATAAATAATAATAATCGACTAATTAATTGATTGGATAGATAAATAGTAAATAGATAATAGCTTAATTAAATAAATAAATATTTATATGAATTCAATTAGATAAGGAATAAAGGATAATAATTGATTAATTAATTAACTAAATAACTATAATTGATTAAACAATAAATGATTAGTCGAAATTAAATAACTAAATTGATTAATTAAATAAATTAATAATAAATACCACTTAATTAATTTAATGAATGAATAAATAAATAAGTAATAAATAATAAATGGATAAATAATTAATTTAAATATAAATAATAAATGAAGATTGTATAATTTTAAATAAATTTTAATTCCTTTGCACTCAATAATTGACGAGAGGTTTCTATTGCCATAAATCAGTTGGCGCGTCCCAAAGAAACGGGATAAGCAATTATATAAACAATTCTAAACATGCGATAGGATAATAACTTTAATAGAGCGGCTATCCTACCAAGCTTCTAGCATGCAAAGTCCTAGTCCGGATTCAGGGCTCCTATAACATGCTTTTCTAAAGGAGACGGGAGAGAGGGAGTTTAGAAGGTAGAACCCGGATAGCTAATTCAACACGAGCCCAGTATTTCACAAGGTTTTTCATTCATTCATATTTTAGGAAACTGGAACTTTGAAATGCAAAGCGGGGCCCGGACAACTTCAATCCAAATTAGGCTATGCCAATTTCCGAGTTTTAACTCCAACTCGTCCCGAGGAGTGTTTTCATGCCAAATAAATAAGGAGGGAAGGAAATTAGTATGTATAAGAGATTATTTCAACCAATTTTAAATCACACCAACAAGCGGCAATCCAAGACCAAATAGGCTAGAACATGACGAAATATAAGATTTTGACAGTTGGTTCAAACTTGAAGGCAGTGTTCCAGATTCAAAGAAAGAAAACAAGATTTTCATGACAATTTCAAGCGAGTACCCAAGACAGGCTAAACAAAGAACTGAACTAATCACATTTTACTTTTTCTTGGGCACCTTCCATTTCATCAAGTAACTTTAGAAGAAAACTAATTGATGGCATCATTTGCTACAACTAAAGATTTTTTTTTAAAAAAACATTCTAAGAATTGAACTAATAAAGAGACATGGATGAAAGATTGGCTCTAATCAGAAACCAAACGGAACCAAGATGACACCCTATGCACACCCTCTACTCCTGCTACCTTTTGACACTCACAACACTCACAAACTGAATTGCTTACATCAAAGACCAACCTACAGGGAAAAGAAATCAGAAACTCACACTACTCAACTGCCTGCATAGCTATGAAAGCTTCTCAAAACCTGCAGCATCTAAGAACAAACCTTGCCAACACCTTGGACAACCTAAACCACCTGAAACATCCTTGATATTACCTGCACATACCCCCATCACCCCAGATACATACCAGCACCAAGCTATACTCCTTAAGACACCCTGCATCCCTTCAGACCTCCTTGAAGCATCCTGGAACAACTCCTAAACTATCCTGACTAAGCTGTAGGACTTCTAGGAAAACTGATACAAAATTTCACCCTGCCTAGCTCCTTTACACAAACTAGAAACATAAGTCACCACTATTAGAACTCCCTATGCACCTGAAAAACTTTCTAACAGGCTGCATACACCATTCATACTGCTTGCACCAGCCTCCTAACTACTTGAACCACCCTTAACTTCTTGCCACTTCAGCCAGAACAAACTGACCAAACTTCATCACCTCACTAACTGCAGCACGCACATACTCCTGAACCCCTTTGCACCCTCATAGCAAAACCCATTCTCACACCTGCCAAAACTGCAGCCTCACAGCCCTCTAAACTTGTCTAAAAAAAGCTTTCCAACTCCTCATAGAAAACAAACATTTCAACCTCACCATAATCCAATCAAGATTCAAAACCAGAACAGACCAGGCTCTTTATGAAAGCTGAGCATGAAACATTCCACTTTTAAGAAGGTTCTGATAATATGTCATAGCATAGTCAAGAATCCAACTAGAATAGTTTAAGGACTTTTTTTAACAAACAAGCTGTCAAAGAATCAAACTTATGCTCATACAAAAATCAAAACTATTATCTTGACTAATGTTACCATCACACCTATATTCAAGTTATCAAATGACAGAACTTCATAGAGGACACACTAAAGATTTAAACATTATGCAAATAATGGTTAACTTAAATATCTTTATACGACAGTACAAGCTTGTACTCTATTCAAACCATTTTGAATGAAACAGAATCCAAAAAAAAAAAAAAAAATACATTGACATTAATGTATAAAAGCAAAACAGTAAAAGGCTTTGAATCTAACCTCTTTTAGGGCAGTGAACAAGAGCGATGGTTCGAAAATAGCGACTCGAACAAACGACTCAAACAGTGAAGAAGCGATACGACGACTCGAACTTTGAACTATGTCTCAATCTTCCAAACGAAACAATGAAGCTATATATGTAACATTTTTACTGAAAACTGATAGAAAGTATTTTTTATAGTAATGCTGCCGTTTCTGATATCCAAAGCTTCCAACCCCCTTAAAAAACAGAAACATAACAATATATAGCAAAGCTTTTTTAGAATTTTACCTCGGGTTGAAATCCTAAAACTGCTCCTCCCTATTTTGATCGAGTCCCTTGTGAGATAAGGGTGAGAAGGGTAAAATCACACCCTTCTCGTCCTTATCTTCAAGGGAATGATCAAAGGGTTCAGATTGATTAGCAATTCAAACTAACGGATGAGATTGTAGATCCGTTAGAGAGAGATAAGTGAGAACACGCCAAAACTACCAACTGGAACAGAATTACTCGTCCAGCACATCGATCGAACGGAGAAGACGATCGATTGGGTCGGGTAGTGTAATGGACGCGGGTCGCGAAGGTTTTAGGGATTAGAGGGAATCGGGTATGGGGATGGGCTTTGGGGAAACTGAAATGGGGAAAAGGAGTGTGTTATATGTTATATGTATCATTTGCAGGGGTGGTCTGATTTTAAAGACTAGGAGCAGATTTAGCCCCTTTTAGGCTTAATTGGGAATTGAAAAGGGTTGCATGGGTGGAGAAAAAATTAGGCTACGCATTATAAAATTATCCACTTTCTTGGAATTTCAATTAATTTTCTTTAATTATTATTATTTTATTTTTATTTCAAAATTAACATTAGTTATAAAATATTGCAACAATTTATTAACTTTTTTAAAGAAATTTTCGGGACAAAATTTGGTGTCAATAAAATAATAGACATAATGAAGTATTTGCAGTAACCATATAAGGAAAGTTTCCCCCCAATGCCTTTCGAATTAGTTTAAGATGCCAGACGCAAACCAAGTACGATGGAACAAACTGATCTGACTAACCCCATCATCGTATATGTCATTGGTATCAAATGGAACGACTTGACAAAATAAGAGATCGAGTCTATGCTATTGAAAAAATTTAGAGAAACGCTTACCAAGAGAGATCTAACTTGGTATTTGCTTTTGCCTAAAAGGTTAATCAGTTTGTTTGCAGAATTGGTTGAATTGTTTGTCTAACCTCACATAGGCGTACAAAAGATAGAAAGAGAGTAGGAGAAATATTCGATATCAGGCAAGGAGAAATTAAATCACTCAAAGAATTCATGGACTAGTTCTTAAGAGAAATAATGAGTTCTCCAAATGTAGAGGATAATTAGGTAGCCTTGGCCTTTGTAAATAATTTGAATGACAAAAGCTCGGAGGCTTGTAAGAAATTGAAAGAAAATCTACAGGAATTCTCCCGAACACATGGGATGATGTGTGAACAAGTACATAAAGATTAGGTTGGAAGAGAGCAACGTAAGTTTGATGGTTACGACAGCATGCGTAGCAGTCGTCCTAAGTCTTCGAGGTTAAGTGAACCTTCGCATAGAAACTCAATAAGTCATTTTGAGCTATATGAATCTTCTCGACCGGTTCCAGACCTAAGGGTTGAGAGAGGCAGAGATTATAAGGGCTAAAATCAAAAGGAGGACTCAGGTTTGTCATCGATACCAAGAACCATCAATTCCAAAGATTTCAGAATATAACTTTAATGTTTCTTCAGCTGAGCTCGTGACACCTTTAAGAGCCTTGGTGAAAAGACTTAAGGTGTGCATAGAATATGAGAACATATCCAAACAAGAGGAACCAAGATTTGTGGTGTCATTTTTACGAGGACCACGACCATACTACCGAGGAGTGCAAAGCTTTGAGCTTTAAGGTAGCCCATTTCTATAGAAGGGTTTGTTGAAGGAGTTATCGATTGACTAGGATAAGCAGAACTTTGCAAAATACCAAAATGGCGGCTACCTCTTGAGGGCCCCATGTCCAAGGTGAATGGTGATTGTTATATCCGGAGGTCAACGGAGTATTCACATCGAGAAAGAAGTATGCAAAAGTGTTCGGGACCCATGAGAAGCAGAGCTGAGATGATTGTGCATGAGCCGAAACCACTTTTAGAAGGGAAGACCTAGAGTGATATATATTCCCATTTCATGACGCCTTGCTGATTCTGTTATGTGTGCATGATTCAGATATCAAAAGCATACTAATAGATACAGGTAGCTTAGTGAACATCATCCAATCAAGGGTGGTGAAGGAAATTCAATTGACAGATCAAATCATCCTGAAGTCAATCATCCTTTCTAATTTAAACAATTTGAGCGAGAAAAATCTTGGTGAGATAACTTTAACCATTTTATCTGAAGGCATTTCAAATGAAAGTGTATTTCAGGTGCTAGCCAAAGACATGGCTTACAATGTAATTCTTGGGAGGCCATGCATCCACGCGATCGAGCAGTGCCCTCAACCTTCCATAAAGTGATCAAGTTTCAACTTCTTGGGGTGTTTGCTAGATCAAAGAAAGCTTCAGACTTCCCGTGAATGCTATTCGGTGGCTTTAAGAAGAAACGTCGTCCCACAAGGCCCATATGAATAGAAATCATAGCAACGAAAGTCTTCAGAAAGTCCTACTTCCATGACCGAAGAAATTTTAGAGCCAGAGGAGCGGGAATTCGCTAAGATTCAGGCTTGCTTGAGGGAGCCAGATAGGCAAGGAGCCGAAGACTCGACAATTGAGGAGCTAGATTCCATAGGCCTCTTCAAAGATCTACGCGAACGGAAGGTGCATGTGGGTTCAGAACTAGACTCCGAATCTATAGGTAGAATCATTTCATTTTTAAAAGTAGATTCATATTGTTTTGCTTAGTCCCACAAGGATATGGTAGGGATAGACCCAGAGATAGCAAGTCATAGGCTCAACGTCGATCCCTACTACCCTCTGGCCAAGCAAGAGAGGAGGAAGAGTATAGTGTTAAAAAAGAAGGTCATAGACGAAGAAATTGCTAGACTGCTCGACAATGGGTTTATACGTTAGGTCAAGTATCCAGATTAGTTGTCCAATGCAATTGTGTTAACTAAGAAGAATGTGAAGTTGAGTATGTGAATAGACTACATTGGCCTAATCAGGGCGTGTCCAAATAATTTTTACTCCTACTTCCACATGTTGATCAACTAATTTATGCAATAGAAGGGCATGGACTCTTTAGTTTTTTGGATGCCTATTCAGGATATAATCAGATACTTATGGAAATGGAAGACTAGGAGAAAATATCATTTATTACGAATCAAGGAACCTTATGTTATAAGGTCATTCCCTACGGACTCAAAATTACCTGACCAACTTTTCAGTGGTTCCTCAGTCGGATGTTTAAAGTTCACATCGGAAAGACGATGGAAGTGTACATAGATGATATGTTAGTTAGATTAACACTAGGCAAAGATCGTATGAATCACTTGAGAGAAACTTTTACAACACTTCGCCAATACAACATGAAGCTGAATGCCAAGAAATATGTTTTCGGGGTTCATATAGAAAATTCTTAGGGTTTATAGTGTCTGAAGAGATACTTGAAGTGCTCACTAGGACCAAAGAGGTGCAAAGGTTGACAAGCTGGGTAGCTGTATTGAGAAGGTTCATATCAAGGTCGTCCAAAAGAATGTCACAAGTTCTTTTAAGTTCTCATACAATATTTGTAATCACCATTTTCCCTTTTCATAGCTTATTTCACAGGCCTAAACTTTCCCAAAGTCTAGCCAAGTGGACAGTAGAGCTGACGAATCTCGCACTGCCATCAAATCCCAAGTGTTAGCTGACTTTGTAGCAGATTTCAGCGCAAAAAATCCTTTCGGAAGCAAATTAATACGAAATACTCATGAAAGGCCCAGTATCGAGAGTCTAGATGCTCTTTATGGATGATGCATCGAAAACAAAGGGACAGATGAAAAGCTCCACCACTCTATTAAATTGCATTTCGTTACTAATAATGAGGCTGCGTATGAGGTTGTGATTGTACGGCTCGAACTAGCCAAAGAATTGGGAGCCAAAAATATAGAATATAAAAGTGACTCTCAACTCGTGATAAGTCTAATACAGGGGAACTTCAAAGTCCAAGAGCCATGAATGCAATAATTCTTAGCTAAGGTAAGGGCTTTTGGCTTAGTTCCAGGAGTGGAAAATTATTCAAATCCCACGTGATGAAAATGAAGAAGCAGATGCTTTAGCCAACCTTGGATCAGCGGCCAAAATCTCTCCCATGAACTACGAGTGTGATGCTCTATATCTTAGGTTTGATTCACCTAGTATGATACGTAGGCAACCCATATGTTGGCCTAATTCACTCTACCATTCCATTGTAAATACCGTTGGTAGAATAGAAAAAGAAAGGGTCATTAAGCTTCCTATGGTAGAAAAAGAGGAGAAAAGTAAGAAAGAAAATATATAAGGAAAAATAGGAAAGGATTGAAGCTTCAAGGTGAAAGGAGGTGAAGAAAGAGTGAAAAAGTGAGGTGAGTGTGTGGTTTAAATGAGGGTAGTCACTTGTATCCCAAATTTTATTCTACCTAACCCTAAGCCTACACTACCAGCCTAAATCAAGTTTTGGATGATCCTATATTTGGTACTTCTCCATTAGTGCAGAATCACAATAAGGGCAAGCCTATGGTACCTTTGTGACACTTATGGACATTCCTTGTGAGCGTGTGAGTTTGTGATAATAAGTCTTGAATTTTAGTTCTTGTGTGTCCATCATTCATGGAAATATACTCAATATCTTTCTTGTGAGGTTGTGCAAATAAATTTTTGAAGGGTATGAATTTAGACTTACAATGAAGACGCATGAAAAAGTGAGGTTGTTTGACGACCAGAGTTAACTCTTGAAGCATTTATTTCATTCCTTGATCATGAATCTAAATCTTGAGAAATATTGTATGAATATATTATCAAGTATGCATATGAGAAAGGAGTGAATGGTTGGTACTAACTGAGTCTAAGACTATAGACTGTGCTTAAATATATTGAAATGACTTCCTATTAAGTTGATATGAAAATAATTCTTTTGATATTATTTAGAGTTTTGATTTAGTTGAGGATAAGAAAGGACTTCAGTTTGGGAGAGCTGATAAGTTGGCATTTTTTCAACTTGACACTTCTATTTACTTTAGTTTTTGAGTCTTAAAGTGAATAATTGTGAGCGTAATTAGTATATTTTGCTTGGTTTCAGGTCTTGAAGAATTTTACAAATAAAGTGAGTCAAAGAGCTAATTACAAGTCAATAAGTAAAAGCTGAAGAAACTGGGCAAGGCGGCAACCCAAGCTGTTTAGGCTGACGCCCTAGTGACACGAGTAGAAGCAGATTGTCATTAAAATTGAAATGGCGACCACCCCAAAGTAGAGGCGCTCTACCTTTCATGAACTGGTGGCTGCCCATTGGTGAAAGTGATCACCTAAATTTGAGAACATGAATAAGAGGTGGCCATTATTGTACTGAGGCGCCCTACCTTCCCTACATAGTCAAAATAGAAGTCAGTCAACAACAGAAAGGGTGACCACTCCTTGCAAATAGGTTGTCACCCATGCAAAAAGGAAAATTTAAGAATATGTAAATATACCAATTATAAATATAAAATATTAGGTCATCAAGATTATCCTTTAACTTGTTGAGCAGCCTAAGAAAATCTTTTGACTTCTTTTGCAAGCTTTATCATTTTGGAGGATCAAATACAGTTCTATTGTAAGGCTCTTTACATTATTATGTTCATGATGATCATGTCCACAGATACATGTATTTTTTCTTTACATTCCAAAAGTATCTAAATCCATTACTAGGGTTAAAATCGAAACCTAGTTCATAAACTTGATGGGTCTAATATGTTAAGCAATAAACTAGTTGGGAATACTCAATTTCACTACCTTCAATCTAAATAACATAAGAACTTGTGGTGTACAACAAAGGTTTAAGCCTTAAACTACTAAATCTACATCATAGGAGTATTTTTAGGAGTGGGTAAGGTAGTGACGAGGTACTTCGGGTAGGTGCTCGAGAACTAAACATTTGAACCTCATGCAACATCTTTTGGCACAAAAAGGGAAAAGAGGTGTTAGTCTCGCTTATTACCAAAATGGATGAGTTGAGTGTATGCGCATGGGTTCCATAGGATGATCCAACATCGTTTTGTCCAAACTATTAGAATGCATTAGCTTATATGAACTAGGTGTATATTATAACCCTAGTCCTTTTAAATCGTTAGAAGTAAACCTTTAAATCGCTTTCAATTAAGAACTTCAATTTGATACCTAGCTTTTAGTATTACTTTACTCAATTTTAAGGATAACCATACTGTCACATTGAACTTGAATGACCTAGCTAAACTTGAATCATTCATCGGAAGTTCCTTGTGTTTGATTCTGACTACACGTCGGGTATTAGTGACACCTGGCCTTTTTCTTAGGACATGTCATAAATTGGCGTTGTTGCCGGGGAACTTCGATCTGATCATTTAGTACAGGTAGTTTGAATTCCTGTCTTAGTTTCTTATTCCTTACCCTTTTACGTTTGATTTTAGTTTACTTGGTGTTTGTAGGTATACTTTATTATGCCACCAAGGGTAGCAAACCAAGGATTAGCGGGTCACATCACCTCTCTAAATGACAATGTGGGGTGTCGATCCTTTGAATTTAGATGATAATGTGGAGAAAATTTACCCACCAGGGAAGTATATTGGTGGTGTTGCAAATGCTCAAGAAAATCTCGAAGGTGGAGGTCAAGGAGCCCGGGGTCATCGAAACGTGAATAATTAAAGGACAGAAGTACCAGAGATGACGGTGTGTATACTCGATAGGCACGCTAGTGTCTTGGATGATGCATTTTGTATTATGCTTTTCCCATTCTTATTAAAGGGGCAAGCGAAGACATGGCTTGAAGGACATAAGGAGAGAAACATATTCACATGGGATGAATTTGTCAAACTCTTCTTGGATGAGTACTTTCTATCGGAGAAGTTTGTTGATTTCAGCGATGTGATCTATGATTTTCAACAAAATATTTGGGACCCATTCCACAACGCATTGGAGAGATATTTGAAGCTAATTCATGCTTGCCCCGAGCATGGGCTCTCAGACAATGTACTTTATAAAGCATTCCATTAAAGGCTAGATGATAACAACCAAATAACAATTAACAATGTGGCCAGGTGGATTGATGGAAGGTACATTTGAGCAAGCTACGGAGTTAATCAACAAATTAACAAAACAATCAAGAGCTCTGAAGTCAAGGGTGCGAAGAGGAAATTCTAGTGGTATTAATGCAGAAACCACAAGAGCTATGAAAGCTCAAGATGAGAGAATGACAGAACTTGTAACCACTATTGCACTTCTGGCCAAGAATCAATTGAAATAAAGCAAAGTTGAGGAGTGAAAAAAAGTCAATGAAATAGACCTCACTCTTAAAGAAGTTCACCATGGTCGAAACTTTTCCTATCAATCATATCCAATGAAGTATTGTCCTTCGGGTTTTGTGAGTATTGGATTTGTACAACACGGTCAAGAGGAGCAAGTGATTGATCAAGGAAGCCAAGAGTAAAATGAAAATTCAAACATTGTGAATGCTTTTCCCTCATAGAGACAATTTCTAACCATAAACCAATCAAAAAGCATTACCCTCATTTCCCTCAAAGAAATTTCAAGTCGAGGCAAGCTAATCATGCAAAGAAGATTTGGGAGAAAATATCTATTACATCTATAAGGGGGTTGAATGGTATCCTCCGATTTTTCGCTGAAGAACTTCGTTTGTCAATACAAGAACCTGGTTCTTGTCTAGATTCTTCACAATAATAAAGTAACTGCAGATTCAAAGTTGAAAGCAACTAACACAGAGTTTTTACGTGCAGAACTCCTTTCTCAAGGGAGAAAAACTACGACCCAAACTCTGGGATTTTAAAAGCTCTTTCACGAATACAACGAGAAAGTTTTAGGTTACAGACTCTATAACCAAGGTGCTGCACTGTAGATCCTATAGACTCTTAAAGCTAAACTCTAGATTTTACAAGTTGTCTCTCACAAGATTCACCAAATACAATACTTCTCAGACTAAGCAAATAGGTAACACATCGTACATAATTTAATACGACAAAAAAACTAACAACATATACTAACTACTGGATCAGCACAAGGTTCTTCAATGGTTGTTTGCTTTTTTCCACTGACTCACGATCGATGTATTTATTGCCTTTGAATGCTTTCAACCCTCATAGTGAATGAATCAATCTGCAGCAGCCTCAATTACTTGCTTTTATAGGGTATACGAAATCCTAGCAGCTTATCACTAGGAATCTTCTACGGTAAGAGAAGATCTTCTAGGATATAATCGTTGTAAAACTCAATTTCTCCTTCATACTTCATAGAGGCAACAAAAGCACAACTCTTTTGCTGACTAGGATTAGTGAACTTTTACGCATCAACTTTTCCTAGTTCTGCATGGATATGCAACCCGCAATCGTTTCGATTAGTCATGCCTTCTCACAAGGATCAGGTCCTCCACCAGGTCCTTTGTTTGTCAATCTTCAAACCTCAAACATCATTCAACAAATTCCTCTTTTTTTATGATGATAAACAAATGTTTCCAACTAACCTGTTCAAACAACACCAAGACAAAATCAAACAAGAATAGTTGAAAAGAGATTTTAAAACAGATGAGTTTAGTCACAAATATCCCAACATTTCCTTCTTCCACCTTTTGGCATCATCGAAAAGATTCTAAAGTTTCTGCAAGAACAAGTTGATATAGTCCGTACTATAGCCTAAACCTGTAAGTTAATTGAGCAAGAACACAAGCAGTATATCTAATGGCCCAATAAGGAACGATACTAGCACACAGGAACATGGAATAAAACAAGAAATTTAAAACCACACAATCAAGGGGTCACTCATGTGTAACCCAATAAGTACAAAACCAGCAAAATTAAAGATTGTCTTAACAATCCATCACCAATAAACAGAAGGAGGGAACCCTAAAGGATCTAGACAGGAATTGGAAAGACAGGCTCTACAGCTGAAGCTTGAAGTGCTTGACGAGTGAATCTAGGTTCTTTGAATTTGTAGCACGTTCTACCATGAGTTAATCCTGATGCTTGTGGCACTCAATGGCCAAGCGGACAATTTCTTGATCCTTCCACATCAATTCTCTGTTCAGCTCCTCATTTTTTTCTTGCAACTCCACCAGATGTTGCTCCAATTCCTTCACAATTCCTTCATTCTTATTATCATCAAACCCTTCATCTTCACCAACCTTTTCCACTTTAACCTGCATTGGATATTATGATGCCTTTCTCTCCTTGAAGAAATCACAGGTCTTCAGAATGTTTGTGCCAAAAACTGGATTATGTGTGGGCTTTTTTCCCACCTTTGAGAGGAACACCAAAGTGTTCAATGATCTGCTGCAGAATGTAGGAGTGAACCAAGGAGTGGGCCTTCTTGGTGTTCGCAATTCACCTAAAGTGTATAACAATAAGACTAAACAGATTGATCATGACACACCTGTCCAAAAGGTCCATGTAGGTCAAATCCAGGGCACAATCTTCAGTGCTCCTCTCACCCATAGGCAACAAAAACCTGTGCATAAGCTCGGACATCAGCTGATGTTTTGGTTCTATTTCCTTCTTATCCACCTTCGTTTCTTTTCTAAGTCTAGGGTTCCTAGAGAATTTCTTTATAAACTTCAAGAGGAGTGACCTTGTCAGCCGGGCCATTTCAGCTTCATGAATCTGCAATAACCAGTAGCAGACAATCCTAGGATCACTTGTAGCTCAGACCTTCCAACTTCAATCTCAACTCCCTTAACCATAGAGTACACTCTCCTCCCCCACTATATTGCAATTTGTATAAAATTCTCTAATCTCATCAACAAACAAACATCTTTTATCATTTGTAAAAAACTTGGTCCAACCTTGGAAATCTAAGGTTACATTCGTGGTTCCTCTAGATCACACAAAATACTTCCATGAAGTACAACTTTCTTGGAGTAGAACTCAACCCTGTCAACTAACTCTTTTTTGGGATCATCGGATTTTTCCCCAGAGTCATAGACTTTTGGGTCCTCATAGTCCCCACCATCATCACTACTCTGCTCCTCTAGGGGGGACTTCTCCTCAGCAGGGGTAGGTTCTCTTTCAACCACCTTTTCAATTTTTTCTATGTATTAATTTTGGTAAGTTTCTGTTCTTGCTGCTTCAAGGCTTACCTAGTAGCTACCTTCCTAGGAACCACTGGTTCTTACTCTTTCTCAGACTCAGACTTACCTTCCTAATCATCACTTTCATCAACCAACTGTCTTCTTGCCACATTGTTTCCTCCTTTCACAAACTTCTTTTTCTTCTTCCTCATATATTTTTTCTTCACAGGCTTTGTCTAATTGACAAACATCACCTCATCATCATATTCTTCAATTTTCTCATCCTCCTTAACAAACATCCTTTTGTTTTTTTTTCTCAGACAATTCTACCTTCTGTTTTCCACTTCCTGTTCTACTTCCTTCTCTGTCTTTTCCTCCTAATTCTCCTTGTCAAACTCAGTCCAGTCAATCCCTGCATCATCAGTTGTCTCAGGAACTGATGAAAGACTAGGTCTTTTCATAGATCCTTCGACAACATTAGTAGGTCCTTGTTCTATTTCAACTAGACCACTGACACCCAAACTCTCCTTTATAGTCTCTGATGAAGCAGCCTCTGAACTAGGTTCGTCGACTGGGCTTTTCTGAGAACCTACAGATTCTGCAACTTTCATCAATTCTACAGCAATTTTAATTGCATCCACATTAGCAACCCAAGCCTCTATACTAACAACACCAGATTCTACGCTAACAACACAAGGCTCTAATCTAAAACCACCAACTTTTTCAGCAACAACATTCTCCCTATCCACTTTGCTAACGGACCCAATATAACGTATAAATTTTACTAGTTCGTCCATCCCAGTAACTAAGATTTTTGTAGCTACTTTCTCAGGGCTTAAAATAGACACATGCATAGTAGGACTAGTTTTAGTGGTGTTAGGCCTTACTTCTATTGGAATGTTATCAAAACTAACGGGTGCTTTCGATGTTCTTTCTTATTTTGACATAGACTTCTTTGTGTCTAGCCTTGTAAATCTTCTTTGCACCTTTTGTTGTGCCATTGAAATCCTTTCAGCCAACATAGAAGCACTCACCATGGGTTTGTTAGTAGGTTTTTGTGAGATTTTGGGCTTAGAGGCTTTTGCAGGTGAAGTAGATGACTTTTGTGCTTGAGACATTGTGAGAATTTTGGAGAGGAATAAAGAGGGTTTTGATTTACTTAAGGTTAGATTAATGAGATTTTAGAGAGAAAAAAGTTGTTTGTTTTGGAAAAAGTATAACAATGATGACTAAAAAAAAGGGAAAACAACTTTTTAAATTATTGGGAACTGGAAAAAGTTATTGACGTGACCGTTTTGATTGACAAGTAATTAAGACTCATTTTCCAAGTTGGAAGAGTTTAAATTTTGAAAGTGGTAACCGATTTGGATAATGACTTAAGAATAGGGCTGTTACATACACGAAATTTATGGTAATGCACATATAAGACAACTCAATTTTACACCGTACTTAATGAATTCAATCACTTAAATGTACCAGGACATTGTTCCTCATTTCATCCGTGGTTCCTTCCTTGTGCCTAACATATCCTTTAACTGGGTACACATTAGATAATAATACAAGTATATTCTTAGTTAAACAAGCGTATTGTTTATATTACAAAAATTAGAGTGGATTATACTAACAAAATTCTAACAAAAAAATTAAAAATACTCAAGTAGCCAATCATTGGGAGAATCAAGTTTTGGGTCATCCATGTATCTTGGTCATCCCCAACTCTAATCTGTTTTTCTCAAACTACACCCTGCTCAAAGTTTTGGTGAAGATGTCAGCAATTTAAACTTCAGTCCTGAAACAATTCATGGTTATTAGACATTTTTCAACATTGTCTCTCAGAAAATAATGCCTAATATCAGTGTGATTGGTTTCTCTTGTGTTGGACTGAGTTCTTGGAAATATTCATTGCACTTGTATTATCACAGAAAATGGGCACTGGTCCACTTTTGATTCCAAATTCTTCCAGTTTTTGCTTGATCCACAGCAGTTGTGAATAGCAAGAGGCAGCAACAACATATCCAACTTCAGCTGCGGAGAGTGCCACATAGTTTTGTTTCCTTGTAGCCTAAGTAACCAGGCAAAGACCTTGGAAATGTGCCATTCCTGAGGTGTTTTTCCTATCTACCACATTGCCTGCATAATAAACATTTGCAAATCCAATCAACTCAAATGTACCACCCTTGGGGTACCAGAGACACAAGTCTTGAGTTTCTTTCAGATATTTCAAGATCCTCTTAACAGCTGTAAGATGAGACTCCTTGGGCTTAGACTGAAATCTAGCACAAAGTCCAACACTGTAGACAATGTCTGGATAACTAGCAGTAAGATAGAGAAGAGAACCAATAATTCCTCTATACTTAGTCTCATCCATAGAAGGACCAGCTTCGTCTAAATCCAACTTTGTTCCAGGAGTAATAGGAGTAGCCATTTCTTTCGCTCATTCCATATCAAACTTTTTCAGTAATTCTTTGATGTACTTTTATTGATGAATCATGGTTCCTTCCAGAGTTTTTTTAATCTCCAGACCCAAGAAGAAATTTAGTTTCCCCATCATACTCATCTCGAACTCGCTCTCCATCAGCTAAGGAATTCCTCGCACAGGTTCTCATCTGTAGCACAAAAAATGATATCATCAACATAAACTTGAACCACAAGCAGGTTCGTGCCCTTTTTCCTCAGAAATAAGATGTTGTCAATCTTTCCTCTTGTAAAGCCATTCTTGAGTAAGAAACTTGACAACCTTTCATACTAAGCTTTAGGTGCCTACTTCAGTCTATATAGTGTGTTGTCAAGTTTATACACATGATCAAGGAATTCACGGTTCACAAAATCAGGTGGTTGAATCACATGCACTTCTTCATTCAGATATCCATTTAAGAATACACTCTTCACATCCATCTGATACAATGTGAATTCCATATAGGTTGCAAAAACAATCAACATCTTTATGGCTTCCATTCTGGCAACTGTGGTAAAGGTCTCATCATAGTCGATTCCTTCTTCCTGGTTGTACCCTTGAACCACCAATCTAGCTTTGTTCTTTGTAACTATGCCATGCCCATCCAGCTTATTTCTGAAGACCCACTTGGTTACAATAATTGATCTGTCATTTAGCCTAGGAACCAAATGTTATACCTTGCTTCTCTCAAACTAGGTCTTCTAAAGCTTCCTTCACATTCTTTGGTTCCATAGGTGAAAGAAATGCAAAGAATGCATAGAAGTTCTTTACTGCAGATCTAGTCATAATGCCAGTGTTTAGCTTAGACAAGACATTTTCCAATGGATGAGAAATTTGATGCTTCTAAGGTCTTGGTTGTATATGCTGTGAAGGTCCTGCTTCCAAATTCTAAATGGGTTCAGCTCCTTCCTCATCTTCATCTTCACGATCAACTATTCCCCCTACCATATTGACTCCCTGTTCCTTCTGAGTCAATTCACTTTCATCACTCTGCAGTTCTTCTTTCTCTTCTAGGTTCTCTGTATTTTTAATAGGTTCTTCTCGAGCAAGGCCTATGGCTTGATCCTCGCTTTCTCTTTCAGTGACTATTTTATCAGATTCATGAAACACCACGTGCATGCTTTCTTCACCATTATGAGTTCTTTTGTTGAACACTTTATAGGCTTTATTTTGAGTAGAGTATCCCAGAAAAACTGCTTCATCGTTCCTTGCATCAAATTTTTCTAGAGGTTCCTTCCCATTGTTGTGAACAAAACATTTGCACCCAAAAGGTCTCAAAAGTGCAATGTTTGGTTTCCTTCCTCTGAGTAACTCATATGGAGTCTTGTCAAGAATTGCTCAGATGGAGCATGTGTTTGATACATAGTAGTTTGTATTCGCGGCTTCAGCCCAAAAGTTCCTTTTTAATCCACTAGAAAATAACATAGTTCTTGCGATATCCTCCAATGATATGTTCTTCCTTTCAACTACCCCATTTTGCTGTTGTGCACCTGGTGCAGAGAAATTGTGATCAATACTATACTTTAGACAATATTCAACAAACTTAGCATTTTCAAATTACGTGCCATGATCAGATCTAATGCTCACAAGTTCCAGACTCAGCTTCTTCTGCACAATGCTAGCCCAATCCCTGAAGTTGTCAAATGCCTCACCTTTTGAAGTAAGGAACAAGGTCCATGTATATCTCGAGTAGTCATCAACTATCACCAGCACGAATCTCTTCCCTTCTATGCTTCTTACTCTCATTGGTCAACACAGATCCATATGCACTAGTTCAAGTGGTTTTGAATTACTAATCACTTTTTTCGACTTGAATGAGGATTGCACATGCTTCCCCCTGACACAAGCATCACACATCTTAATATCCTCAAACTTCTTGGTGGGAAATCCACGAACCAAGTCTTTGAATGCTAGCTTGTTTTGCTATGACAAGCTTGCATGTCCCAATCGCTTGTGCCATAACTATGAATCACTCTCTTGTACATTCAAACAAGTCAAATTATTTTTTTGAAGAGAACCTAGTGATTCCTTATACACATTGTTTCTCTTCCATAACCACTTTCCCACTCTATAGGTTCTTCACAATGTAACCTACATATGAGAAACTAACTTTGTTTTCTCTGTCACACCGTTGGGAGATGCTCAGCAGGCTATGTCTCAATCCATCTACACAATACACATTCTTAATACTATGATCTAGCGATCTCCCAACCTTCCCAATACCAAATAGTTGACCACTCTCGCCCCCTCCAAAAGCCACACTACCCCCCTTAAAATACTGCGAGTGAGAGAAAGTTCTCTCTATCTCCAGTCATGTGCCTTGAACAACCACTATCAATCACTCCCACTCCAGCCTACACAACAAATTAGGGGTTAGTTTTAGGAACCCAGACAAGCTTGGGTCCCTTCTTATGAGAAAATGAATTAATTAAATCCTTTCTAGCCCATCCAAGTAAGATTAACTTTTTGTTCTTTATAGTGTCAAGTGTTTCCACAGAATGTGCACAACATGTTACAAGAGAGCCCTACATATTTTCTTTTAGGATTATAGGGTGGTAGTGGTTTCTTTTAACCTAAGCCCTTCTTGCCTTTGTTCTAATTTTCAAGAACCTCGTTCATGGCCTCAGAGGACTTATTCAATTTAGTGAGTCTTGTGAGTTCATAATCAGCTGTTTTAAACTTTTCTTGAAGAACTCGGTTCTTCTCTTTCTCCTGACAAAAAACCTCATTTTTCTTTTTAAGTTTGGCTTCAAGCTTAGTTTGAATCTCGATGATTACTTCTTTTCCATTAACTTCTCTCATTTTAGTAACTTCAAGTTCAAGTTCTAAGATTTTATTCTTGAGAGCAAGAACCTGTCCATTACAAGAGGCATTAGTTTCCTCAAGTTCAACATTAGCTTCTTCCAGGTTCTTGCACTTTGATTTTAGTTCAGGCACAACCATAGATAGTTGGCCTTTCTTAGCTTTCAGCTTTTCATATCCCTTAATTAAAGTAATAGTGGTTAATGAGAGATTTTTAGGAGAATATGTGTGTATCTTTTCTTTAATGTTAGAGAGACTTACCTCAGCTGCGTGAGCTGACTCCTCATCGTCAATAGCCATGAGATCTGATTCTCTTTTCTTGGGATATTTTTTGTAGTGTTCTTTCAGCTTCTTCCATATCTCCTTTGCTGTAGAGCAACCTGATACTTTGGCAAATACATCAAAGCTCAGCCCATACTTTAATGTTAATACAGCCTTAGCATTTTCTTGGAGCCAGTACAAATCGTGTAAGTCAAGTTCTTCCACTATTTTTGGCACTAAGGCGCTATTAGAATTTCTTTTTAAGGGAACATGAGGTCTCTGTATCACAATCACCCAGAGACTATAGTCCATTACCCGAATAAACAACTTCATCTCCCTTTTCCATTCTTTATAATGAATTTCTTCAAACAACAGTGGTCTTGTTGGGTCTCTTCCCTCTGTAACTTCATCGGTCAATCCCATCAGTGCTAATGGCGACTCATCCTCAGGTTCTTCTTCTGCATCGGATTCACTGTCAGAGGGTCCCCAAATTGCATAAAAGGCTTCTTTTTTGTTCCTTATCTCTGCCCTGAAGTCTGGTAGACGCCTCGTTTTCTTCTTGTCCTTGTACTTTTCCTTCTCCTTTGAGGCTCTATTTTTCAGCCACTCAATTTCCCATATTGGATAGTCTTTGATAGCATGATCCATCTTGAAGCATTTGAAACATCCTGAGTAGTCTAGACTGTCAATGATGTTCTTCTTGCTAGAGGTATCCCTAGTTTTCTTCTTAAATCCTTTGAACTTGCCAAGGTTCAATTGTTGTCTGAGAGCACCTACCATAGCCATCTCAGCCTCATGAATGTTAATCTCCCATTCCTTAGTGGCCTCCATCCAGGGCCTTTTCCTTCTTAGGTGCAGACTTGATTTTTGACTCCTTCATCATTTCATGAGTTTTCAGGCTACCAATCGATTCTTCCAACTTTCTGGAACTCAAACGTTTGGATTCAATGATAACAATCATCTTTGGTTCCCAAGAGTCTAGAAGTATTCTTAGAACATTGTCTATAATTTCTATCTCTGGAAGGTCCATGCTCAAAGACTTCATCTAATTTGTGATGATAGTCAACCTAGTCATCATATCCTGGATTGATTCCTTCTCACACATTGTAAAAAGTTTAAATTGCCTCGTCAGCATCATTCTCTTCGAGTCCTTGACTTGATTGGTTTCTTCGCGTGCGACTTCTAGAGCATCCCAGATCTCCTTAGCAGTTTTGTATGAGGAGACCGTATTGAATTCCTCAGGACCAAGTCCACACATGACAAGCCTTTTGGCTTTATGATTTTTCGCGATCATTTTGTAGTTAGCTTTATTGAATTCAGGCTTATCCTTGGGCTCAGTTCGAGCAGCAGCTCTTCTCCAACAGTCTTGTTAGAATCAGAGGACCTTCAGAGACAATATACCATAACTGATAGTCCTCAGTAGAGATAAAATTCTCCATTTTATTTTTCCACCATGTATAGTATTGTCCATTGAATTACGGTGGCCTGAGAATAAACTGTCCTTCGGTGATAGTAGGTGGTGCACTCATGATTAGATCCATCTCTAGGTGTTAACCTAACAATGAGAAGATCTGCTCTGATACCACTTCTTATTCGTAGTGCACCTATTCAGGACACTAGGGGGAGGGGGGTCGAATAGTGTCCTCCGATTTTTCGCTGAAGAACTTCGTTCGTCAATACAAGAACTTGGTTTGTCTAGGTTCTTCATAAAAAATAAAGTACTGTAGATCAAAAACTAAAAGCAACTAACACAGAGTTTTTATGTGGAAAACTCCTTGCTCAAGGGAGAAAAATCATGACCCAAACTCTGGGATTTTACAAACTCTTTTACTAATACAACGAGCAAGTCTTAGGTTACAGACTCTTTAACCAAGGGGCTACATTTTAGACCCTACGGACTCTTAAAGCTAAACTCTAGCATTTACAAGTTGTTTCTAACAAGATTTACCTAATACAATGCTTCCCAGACTAAGCAAATAGGTAAGAAATCATGCACAGTTTAACACGACAACAAAACTAAGAACCTATACTAACTACTGGATCGGCACAAGGTTCTTCAATAGTTGTATGCTTTTGTCCACTCACTCATGATCAATAACTATATTGCCTTTGAATGCCCTCAACTCTCATAGTGAATGAATCAATCTACGACATCCTCAATTACTTGCTTTTATAGGGTATACGAACCCCTAACAGCTTATTACTAGGAATCTTCTCAAATATGGTAAAAGAAGATCTTCTAGGATAAAATCCTTGTATAACTCAATCTCTCGTTCACACTTCATAGAGGCAGCCAAAGCATGACCTTTTTGCTGACTATAATTAGTGAACTTTTACGCGTCAAGTTTTCCTAGTTCTGCATAGATATGCAACCCGCAATCTTTTCGATCACTCACGTCTTCTCACAAGGACCAGGTCCTCCACCAGGTCAATCTTCAAAAGTCAGACATCATCCAACAGAAACAACCAAAGTAAGTAATCAATGTAGTATGATTATGGCTACTATCGTGGCTCAAAAAGTGGATAATCAGGGGGTATTCACGATTACATGCACTATTTGTGGAAGGAGTTTTGAGAAAGCCTTATGTGATTTAGAGGCTAGCAGTAATCCTATGCCATATGCCGTCTACATGACTTTGGGCTTGAAAATGAAAGGTCTACCACTCTGAAGCTTTAAATGGCCGATCAATCGATGAAGAGACCAATTGCTGTGGTGGATGATGCTTAGTCATGGTGGATAGATTCATCTTCCTGATGAATTTTTTGAATTTGGATTGTGCTGTGGACTTTGATGTCCCGATCATTCTTGGAGACATTTCCTTGCTACCGGTAGGGCCATGTCTGATGTAGAAATAGGGAAGTTGACCTTCCGATTTAGTAGGGAAAATGTTGTATTTCATGTGTGTTAGTCAGTAAAGCAACCAGTAGAGAAGGAAAATTAATCATATTTAGAGATGGTTGTAGAGGCCTTAGTAGAGAAAGACAATGTGATGGTGAGAAAAGATGACACAATGGCATCCAGTATTTAGAACACCGACAGAGATATTAAAGAAAACATCAATGAATGTGTGCTTGCTTTGGAGGGGCTTGGGACTCATCCCTATGCTCCTAAAAAGCTTTATCTTGAATTGAAGAACCAGCAAGTTCCATCTACAAATTGGTCCATTACGGAGTCACTGGTCTTGGAGTTGAAATTGCTTCCTGCACACTCTATGATTGCTTTTCTTGGCCCTAACTATACTTTACGTGTAATTATATAGGAAGAAAGGATTTTGAATGTGCATGAAGGGTGCAAACCTTCGATGGAGTATCAAAGGAGGTTCAATCTGGTCATGCAAGAGGTCGCAAAAAGGAAATCATCAAGTGGCTTGACGCTGGAGTGTTTATGCCAATCTCTGATAAGGATGGGTTTCACGCGTTTAGTATGTTCCAAAAAAGCGAGGAATGATCGTGATTCAAAATGACAGAGGAGAGTCCATTACTAAAAGAACGGTGACAAGATGGCGTTTGCATGGATTATAGAAAATTCGGCATTGCCACCTCGAAGGACCATTCCCCTTTGCCTTTTATTGACCAAATGCTCGATAGGCTAGCGGGGCGAGCGTATTATTACTTCTTGGATTGTTACTTCGATTACAATCAAATCTCAATCGATGTAGAGGACCAAGATAAGACAATTTTTACTATCCATATATCACTTTTTCGTTCTGCAAGATGCCATTTCACTTGTGCAATGCTCCCGCCACATTCCAAATGTGCATGTTTGCTTTGTTCAATGATATGGTAGAAGAATTACTTGAGGTATTTATGGATGATTGCTTACCAATTGGTGAATTATTTGATGATTGTTTGAACAATTTGGAGAAAGTATTGGCAAGATGCGAGGAAACAAATTTTTTAATTGAAAGAAGTGTCACTTTCTAGTTTGAGGAGACTGTATTGGGACACAAGGTGTCAAAGAAGAATATTGAGGTGGATCAAGCCACTTAAAGTTATCTCTAAGCTCCCTCATTCTACCACTGTAGACGGAGTGAGAAGTTTTCTTGGACACACAGGTTTCTATTATCTCTTTATCAAGGACTTTTCTAAAATAATGTACCCGTCTTGTAAATCTTGGAGAGAGATGAAAAAGTTGAATTTGATGGGGTCGTGCTTGAGAGCTTTTGAAGCATTAACAAGAAGGTTGACAACCGCACAAATCGTTGTTAGTCTGAAACGTAGTTTCTATTTGAGCTTATGTATGATGCTAATGATGTAGCCTTGGGCACCATGTTGGGCCAAAGAGTTGATAAGTTATTCCATCTAGTCTACTATGCTAGTGAGATCATGAACAAAGCTCCAATAGACTATATGGTGATTGAGAAAGAATTATTGAAAGTGGTGTTTGCTTTTGAAAATTTCGGGCTCATTGATTGGTTCGAAAGTTGTTGTCCATACTGACCATTTCGCCATCCGGCACTTGATGAACCGTATAAATTCTAAACTAATGTTTACACGTTGGATTTTTCTATTACAAGATTTTGATATGGAATTTAAAGATATGAAGGGCACCGAGAATCAAGTTGTGGATCACTTGTCACATTTGGAGGAAGAAGGGAGACCCAAGGAGAATGCTGATATCAATGGTTTTTTTTTGGGGGATGAAAGAGTGATTGTCGTGTCTTGGGATAAAATTCCATGGTATGTGGTGTTGGCAAATTATGTGGTTTGTGGAGATATACCGGATGATTACACTTACAACCAAAGGAAGAAGCTTACGAAAGATGCTCGCACCATCATTGGGATGAGCCAATCCTATTCCGGGTTTGTTTGGATGGAATGATTAGATGGTATGTGTCTGATACCGAAAAATGACAAATTCTAAAAGTATGCCACGCTTCTCCTTATGGTGGCCATCATAGAGGCATAAAAAGCGCTTCTAAGATCATGAAATGTGGTTTTTTTGGCCCACTATCTACAAGGATGCCCATGAGTTTGTGATGGGTGTTGACCAATGTCAACGAGCTGGAGGAATTTCAATAATGCATGAAATGTCTGAAAGTCCAGTTGTTGAAGTTGATCTATTTGATATTTGGGGTGTTGATTTCATGGGGTAATTTGTAAGTTCTTGTTGGATGAAGTATATTTTTGTTGTGGTAGAATATGTGTCCAATGGTTCTCACTTTTGAAGTAGAGCTATTAATTCACTTCTTGAGAAGTATAGTGTTAAACATAAAGTGGCCGCTCCTTACCATTCTCAAATGAGCCTGCAATTTGAGGTGCCAAATCGAGAGATCAAACAAATATTGGCTAAGTCTGTGAATGCGAATCTCCAGGGTTGGGCCAAGAAGTTAGATGAAGAAATTTCATCGTATAGGCCGACTTACAAGACTCCAATTGACATGTCTCCTTAGCGGTTGGTGTTTGGTAATGCTTGTCATCTTCTGGTTGAGCTAGAGTATAAGGCAATGTAGGCATTGAAGAAATTAAATTCTGATTGGGATGTTGCTTCTAAGTCAAGAATGGATACTTTGAATAAACTTGATAAGATGAGTCTCCTCGCTTATGTGAATGCCTTGCTCTATAAATAAAAAATAAAGATTGTCCATGACAAGAAGATTTAAAATAGGGAGGTTATGGTGAGAGACATGGTTCTTTCGTTCAACTCTTATCTTCAATTGTTTCTAGGAAAATTGAGATTGAAGTAGAGTGGTCCATTCAAAGTAGTTGGTGTGATGTCATATGGTGCTATTGAAAGGAATTTCATATTGGAAGGGCACTGGGCAAAATATTACTTGGGCAAGATGGAAGGCACCAAAGTGGTGGCTCTTATGGTATTGATATATCCTTGAAAATTAGATTGTGGTTGTGCCACGATGTTAACTAAGGCACTTCTTGGGTGGCAACCCATATTTTTAGCTAATTAGTGTGTGTTATATGCAGGTCTCGTGATCGAAAGGGGAGGATTGAAGAAAGCCAAAGTTCTAAACATTTTCAAGAAGGGCAGGCCACCCTGTCTTTGAAGCAGTTGTCCTAGTGCAAAAAGCGAATTACCTTTTGGAAAATGCGGGCGCGCTTGTGCAAAATGGAGAAACATAGCCTTTCAAATTTTTGACGTCCAAAACTTTTCTAAAGTGTTGGTGAAAGGGCGGTCATATAGGTAAGTTGTTTTAATAAGTGAAAAGGTGCCAGACAAGGGGGGCCGCCTGGTGAAAAAGGCGGCCGCCCCGTCGCGGGTCGACTTGAACACGACAAAGGTGTAAAAGGGGTTTACCCCTCATTTTTCACCTTTTTTCACTCACTTCAGCCGATTCCACCACCAGAAAATCACCCCCCCCCCACTATCGCCGATGACAATAGTAGCAGCCACAAATAAAAAAAATGAATACCATTATCAATTGCTTGATTGTCTTCTTCCACAAGTGAATCGAGCACTTGCTTAACTTTGTCTTAGTTTTCAATTTTAATAGTTTAAGGTATATAATTCATACGTTGCATGCAATGATTTCATGCTTGAATGTAAATTGGAAAATATGGTTTTTTGGGGCAAAGAATAGGCCAAACGTTATACCTTGTTTGCCTTAAATGAGTTCATGTTATGTGTACCCTATCTGAGAGCTTGTATGTATGAGATGAGAGAGATTGGAGAGGGTGAGCATGAAAGTGTGTTTTACACTGAACCTATATGTTAAAAGAAGATGTTTTTATTATGTTGTGTGTCGTTTGGACCCACTGTTAAATAGGCAAAAACACCCCTTGTTCTTGCCTAGTAAAAAGAAGGAGTTTAAACTCTTTAGACATGAGGCCGCATGATTCTTGAGGCGGGCGGCCATTTTTGCTTTGAATTTAGCTGGCATTCTACCTCACTGCTGCTTAACATATGGGGTCGCCTTTTACAAAAGGGAGACCGCCTAATTCACACGAGCGACCCTCTGGGATGGGCGACCGCCCTATTTCCAGCCCCAACCTTTCTGTTTTCTACTTATTGTACAAGGCGGGTGCCCTTTCCAAAAAGGCGTCCGCCTAATGTGATTTGTGCCTACCCTATTGTAAAAAGCAGTTGTCTATGTCTAAAATCGATCGCCAAGGTTAAACAATTAATTAAGAATGAGGTCACAAGAAATACAGTAAATGCGATGGAAAAGTAAATAAATTAATGAGAGAAAATAATGAGCAAGAAAAGTAAAGTAGTTTTATTCCTTGAGAATAGCCGGATTCTATGGTGAATCGCGATGATGTATAATACAATGTAAAGAAGGGTATTTATAGTAGTGGATACCTTGTCCTAATTAAGGTAAAATACAAAGACTAATAAAGCTATGGGCCTATAACTCAAGGCAGTGGTGTATACTAAACCCTAACTAGGAGACTGTAACCCTAAGGCGGAAGGATGTATGCCCTTTGTCCTACGCCTATACCGCCTGAACAGTCGTAACTCGTAGAACGGGCATGTATCTTTTACGCCTGGTGACTATTAGGATAAGTCTAGCCTCGCCAGCTGGAGTCATATCCTCAAAATAGTGTGTGGCGTATTTTTTGCCCACACAGTTAGTCCCCCCACTAGCTGAGTGCTGACGCGAGCAATCAGGAAGTGAAAGAAGCATGATAGGAGACATAAAGATGTGACTGTACCGATACTCGTCCCTTGCCTCTTCGCATGTGTTGCATTAAATATAGATCCCTTTAGTATGATGATGTGTCCCTCTGTGATTGGAGGGGTTTTCCGCATATCTTCCCAATGCTGTTGTTGCTCTATTCATATCCCGTAATTATGGGGATACACATCATGTTAACTATAGTAATCATAATTAAGATCCCATGTGACCGTGATCACTCAACTTCTCATTCAAGTAATCCCCACAGGCGTGTATATATATACGTCGTAAATATAGGGATTTACTAATCAGTTTCCAAAGAATTTTCATAACTTCCTTTAGAAAGACAAACATTCCTTTATTTTTATCATGGCACAAGGACCAAATTTCCTCCCTGCCAACTTTAGAGCCCAAGATTATCTCCCTTCCTCCATTAGTTTCGTAGGCGATGGCCGCATACAGGGCCAGACTCCTAAACAGGCAGGCGAGAATAACAATCTCTCCATAGAATATTACCCTTTTGCAGTGTTGTGGAATGATCTGATACACATCAGGTATGAATGCAAGTGGCCAGAATTTGTTGACATCATTGTCCCTAGAACTGAGGAAAGAATTTCTTCTCATCGGGCCGATTATTCGATGGCCCATACATACACTTTCACTCTACATCTCAATAAGCATGTTCACGCGGTTGTTGAGGATATATGTCACCGGTATAATATCTGTTTGGGCCAAATTAGCCCTTCTGCTTGGCGTCTAGTGACCGTGCTGGATCATCCGGCTAATTGTGCTCAAGTTGCATTCACCTTCGGACATCTTCTGGCTTTCTATTCTTCCCATTTTCAGATGGCTGGCATGCTAATGTTCATAAAATGGGGGAAAAAAGGTATAGTTCCCAAAAGCAAGGATTCCAAAGACCGCGGCTGGGTCTATAGATACGTTGTTGTACGAACAGCCAACATAGTTTCCTCTCTTCCTTTCCTATAGGTCTTCAACAAAAAGTGTAAGTTCTTGTGAACCCTTCTGTATGCCTTAATGCTATCTACTTCTTGGAACTGATTTCTGTCTTTTCCCAGTGAATCCTGTGACTGCTATTTTGCTGAGCCACGATGAGTTGACGACATGGGTCACGGTGAACTTTGTAAGGAACCATCCTGAGACTTTGACCTATACTGCCTTGGATACTGCAAACGGCTGGCGGGCAAAAGACCATGGTAATTTAAGCGCTAGCAAATTTTGTCTTGAATATTCCAATGTTTTTATTAACTCCCCTTTTTCCTCAGCATTCTTTTGCCGCAAAATGCTCCAGTTGAAAGAGATCAAGATTGTTGCCCCAAACATTGCTCCTCTGCCTGACATGTAGGCCTCTGGTGGAAGAATCTTGGAAAGAGCGAGCAGTTCCCGCTCTTCAAAGAGGAAAAGACCTTCAAGGTCTACTAATGTGGTGGCTGCCAGTGAAATCCTGGTTAAATCTGACGGTGAGGGTGGAGTCCCCCAAGCGCCCGTGCCTAAAGCTGTTGAGACTTCTCCAATTACAGCTACTGAATTTGGTCCGTCTACACGAAAGCGTAGGCACTTGATAAAAGAGACCCCCATGTCTGAAGAAGAAGCCGGCGTGGAGGATGGAGCGGTTGTGCTACCTGCCTCCTCTGAAGCTCAACCTCCAGGTTAGAATTCCGCTTCTTGTCCTGTAATTCTGCTTTACTCGTGTACTCCATAAGTTGACATTTCTCGTTCATGTTCAGAAACGGCCGTGTCTCCTGTACCTGAGGCTATTGACTCCTTTCAACACCGTCTTGGCAAGTGTTTATGCCTAAATTTGTACATCTAGGTTAAACAATTAATTATGAATGAGGTCACAAGCAATATTGTAAATTACGATAGAAAAGTAAGTAAATACGATGAAAATAAAGACAAGTAAATAAGTAAGAAATAATGGAGAAAGCAAAGTAAATCTTATTACTTGAGAGTAGCCGAGTTTGATGGCGAATCCAGTGTTGTACAATACAATGTAAGGAGGGGTATTTATAGTGATACCCAGTCTTAAATAAGGTAAAATACAAGTACTAATAAGGCTATGGGCCTACAACTCAAGGCGGTGGTATGCTAAACCCTAACTAGGAGACTATAAACCCTAGGCGACGGGATGTGTCCTTCGCCTTATGACCAAACCACCTAAATGGTCATTGGCTCTAGGATCGGGCGTATATCCTTAGTGCCTGATGACTTGTAGGATAAGTCTAGTCTCGCCAGCTGGGCTCGTATCTCCGTAACAATAGGTGTCGTATTTTCGTCCATATAGTGAGTCCTCCCACTTGCTGAGTGCTGACGCAAGAAATCAGGAAGTGAAAGCAGTGTACAAGATGGATGTGAAAATCTCACTGACTCCTTGAGACTCGCAGTCACTTTGACCAAGAATGATATTAATGACATTAAACTCTTCGAGAACTTCGTGTGCTTCATTCTGATTGGCTGATACTGATTCCTTGCACCTTTCCGAAGAATGCTAATGACTGCTCCGAATCGTTTCATATCTCCAGCAATAATGACACTTGACCATTTTGCCCCCAATCCTTATCTTTTTCTGCCTATAAATAATGACTTCATGGCAGCGGGTAAATCATAAACTCTTCTTCAAAAAATAATTCAATTCTTCAGCAATTTCTCACGTTAGCGAGAAGTGTTCCTTTTCTAAAATATGCTTGCTTTTGATCCTGGTTTGACATTCCAAGAAATCCTTCTTTGCTTTGTGAACACGAGGCATGAGATGGTTACAAGGGGAGACTCATCTGCAGTTATCTTCTTTTCCTTCTTCGTTCATAAGGGAAGTAAAGAAGTCCCCCGAGCCATGATGTGCAGCCGGGACCTTAATGGAGATGTTCTTCGGAAGGCCTTTATTGTGGAAGATGTATAAATTCTGGTGCGCTCTATCATCATGTGTGGTGATTTGTTGTGATATTCTTCTTGTCATGTGGCATAGTTCAGCAGAGGAATGCCAACCCTTTTCGGGCTTCTTGTAGTTCGCTCATCTCTTGGTTGCTAGGGAACATATCCCAGAAGCAACTCATTTTGTACGAGGAGCGCATCTGGGATATCTTCTCCTTCTTCGCGCGGTTGACGCTTGAAAGCATTCTCCATACCAACAGCGTTCAGGGTGGCTATATAGCTCTGGCCTATTTCTTGACTTTGGAATTTGCATAAGCTTCAAATTATTCGGGGGAAGAGAGAATATAAGGCGTTTTTGAGATTCATGGTGATTCCTCGTCGGAGTCTCTCCGAGTGAACCCAAGTGAAGTCTTTAGCACCCGTTCTGCTGCCTCCGCCGTTCTACTGAGGGATTCCTCAGTTGGGTTGACTTTCCTCCCCCCCTAGTGCAGTATTACAAAGATGTTGTTGCTTGGGGTACTGGGTTGGAAATTTTGCCTTCGAATCCCGAGAGAGACTTCGATGCAAGAGCTATAATTTAGATGAAGAATCTCCATGGGTGCAAATTTAGAGGAACTTGCAGTTTTAGTCTTCCCTTTCCTTTTTTTTTTTCTGCAATTATTATAGACAAATATTGTATTCAGGAAGAGCTAAATGTATATTTTTGGGCCCGTTTTGTAGCGTATTGACTTAAATCACTTGTCTTTGTTTGTGACATTTTTTAATTTTAGCCATAAACATTAAGTAATGCTAAGTTATGCCTCTGTGAGCATTTGCACCTAAGAATTAGATGGCTTCCGATCGTCCTGAATGTTCTAGTTATTTAAGAACGTGTGTCAGTGTGCCTTCCTTGAGCAATTACGTCCATTGTGCACCGATAGACGGCGGCTAGGTTTCATCCATAGTAGATGACTGTTTGCGCCCATAATGGGATGACTTTAGCCCTTGTGGAAATGGTCCTTTGCATTTTGAGACAAAACATCTTTGCTTAGTTACTCAAGTATTTAAGACTTCCTGGCACTAAGCGGACAAGCGTCCCCATCGGCGTGTAGGTGCAATTTTTGATTTAGCGAGTTCAATGCTCGATTAATGCCCGATAGCTGAGTTAGACATGGTCTAACTCTAAGCGTGTAGCGTACTGTACTTTCTTGTAGCGAAAAGTGAGTGTATTACTTCAACTTAGGTCTGGCCGGGGCTATGAATAGTTGGATTGTAGATGTATCTAAATAAATGAGTAAAAACTGACTAAATAAGATAGTATTTTTATTGATATGGCGTGGAACCATACGGAATAAGGAACGGGGCTAGATGCCCGTTTTCAAACAAAGAACGGGATTGAGAGTCAGTTGTGAATAATTTTGAGAAGACCAGGAAAAAGAAAAATACACGTCTCGAGTATTCAGGCTTAGTCGGCCTTTCAAGAGTAGTACTTCTTTAGCCATGTAATATTCCAATTATTTGGAATGGCTATCCCTTCCATGTCTTCGAGAACGTACGCACCTTTTCCAGCGATACCCCGCACTTTGTACGATCCTTCCCAATTCGGAGCGAGCTTTCCTGCTCCAGCCTGTTTGGTGTTCTGAGTAACATTGCAAAGGACCAGGTCCCCGATGTTGAAGGACCGTGGGTTTTCCCTTGCATTGTAATATTGCTCTACTCATTGTTTCTTGGCTGCAAGACGAATGACTGCTATCTTCCTCCGTTCGTCCAAAAGATCAAAGGAGGCCTTCAGGGCTTTGTTGTTGGTCTCCTCTTCGGCGAATGTTCATCGTAAACTGGACTCTCTGATTTCTAATGGATCATAGCTTCTGTTCTGTACGTTAGCGAAAATGGTGTCTCTCCGGTGCTGGCTTTGGATGTAGTTCTGCAGGCCAAAAGACTTCGGGCAGTTCTTCGGGCCATCTTCCCTTTGCCTCCTTGAGCCACTTCTTCAGATTCTCCACTATCATCTTATTTGAGGACTCAACTTTGCCATTGGCTGAAGGGTGGTAAGGAGTGGAGGTTATCCTCTTGATTTCCCATTCCTTCAGAAAAGCAGTGATCGTATCGCCTATGAACTGAGGACCGTTATCGCAGGTGATTTCTGTTGGAATCCCAAATCGTCACATGATATTTTTCCAAATAAACTCTATGACTTCCTGCTCTCGGATCTGGGCATACGCGACCGCCTCGGTCCATTTGGTCATAATAAGAATGAACTTAACTCCACCGGGCGCTTTAGGCATGGGTCCTACAATGTCTATCCCCCATTTCATGAAAGGCCATGAGGCTATTAGTAAATGTAACAACTCCGCCGGCTGATGAAGTACATGGGAGAACCTTTGACAGCTATCACATGCCCGTGCAAACTTGCTCGCATCGTCTTTAATTCGGGGCTAGAAATAGCCCGCCCTGATTAACTTTCGAGCTAGAGACCACCCGCCAGAATGATTTCCGCATTGTCCTTCGTGGATTTCTCTAAGTGAGTAATCCACTTGAAAGAGACCCAAACATTTAGCCAAAGGTTCGCTAAACATTCACCAGTACAACTTTCCATTGATCAAGATGTAGCGAGCCGCTTGAGCTCTCAACCTTCTACTCTCTTTCCTATCCGTCGGGAGCGTTCTGTTGTTGAGATATTCAATAATCGGGTGCCGCCAGTCCCATGATGACACTACTGCATTGACTTTACGACGTTTGACATCTGCGTAACTTAATAGTAGAAATCGGGCTGTCAGCGTATAATTCTGAAGTGTCCGCTAGGCTGGCTAAGGCATCAGTCTCCGTGTTTTCTTCTCTTGGTATCTTATTAATCCTCCACTTTTGAAAAGTCTTCAGACATTTCTCCACTCTGGCCAGGTACTCTTGCATGCGGACATCCTTGGCGGTGTATGCTCCGGTCACCTGGTTTACCACGAGCTGAGAATCACAGTTGATGTTGATATCCCTGGCCTCTAATATGTAAGATAATTCTATGGCTTGAATTGCAACTTCATATTTTGCTTCGTTGTTCCTCATTTGGGAGCAGCTGACAGCTTTCCTAAACATCTTCTTTGTTTGGGATTCGATCGCTAAACCAAGCCCGACCCCTTTTACATTCGAGGTACCATCGGTGTGGATCTCCCATTCCCTGGGGGTAATGCCCTCTATCACCTTGCATTCCTCCTCGGCCTTTAGCATAAAATCAGCGCTGAAGTGGGCGACAAAGTCCGCAAGAACTTGCGACTTGATGGATGCTCTTGGCTGATAAATGATATCATACTCACCGACAACCCACTTCGCCAACCTACCTGGCAGCTCGGGCTTGTGCAATACGGTCCGTAATGCAAAAGGGAAAACTAAGACAATGGTATGACTCTGAAATAAGGCGTAGCTTCCTTGCTGCCATGACTAGGGCAAGTGCGAGCTTCTCTAGATGTTGGTACCTTGTTTCTGCATCTAAGAGAGACTTGCTGACATAGTACACTGGTGATTGCACCCCCTTTTCTTCATACACCAGGACGACGCTAACGGTGACTTCGGATACTGCTACGTACAGTAATAACGGTTCTCCCTTACGTGGCTTGGTAAGCAACGGGGGATTTTCCAGATACTGTTTTAGTTCTTTTAGCACCTTGCTGCATTGCTCCGTCCACTTAAAGCTTTTATTCTTCTTCAGGACATTAAAAAATTGATGACACTTCTCCGATGACCGCAAGATGAACCAGCTGAGTGCTGCGATCTGACCATTAAGCCTTTTAACTTCCACTTCATTCTTCAAGACCTCCGGTATTGCCTCAATCTTTGCCGAGTTCGTTTCTATGCCTCTGTTGGAAACAATGAACCCAAGGAACATCCCGAAGGATACACCAAAGGCACATTTCTCGGGGTTGAGCTACATCCCAAAAATGTCCAGGATATCGAATGCTATCTCCAGATGGCTAACGTGGTCTTTGGCGAATTCTGACTTGACCAGCATGTCGTCGATATAAATATCCATGGTCTAGCCAATCTGTTCCTTGAACATAAGGGGCACTAATCTTTGATAAGTCGCTCCTGCGTTCATTAGTCGGAAAGGCATCACTCTATAACAATAATTCCCCCTATCTGTGATGAAAGAAGTCTTCTCCTGATCATTTGGGTTCATGAGGATCTAATTTTATCCCGAGTATGCATCTAAGAAGCTTAAGGCCTCGTGCCCTGCCATTGAATCAATGAGTTGATCAATGTTAGGCAGTAGGAAAGAATCCTTCGGGCATACTTTGTTTAGATCTGTGAAGTCAATGCATATCCTCCACTTGCCGTTCTTTTTGGGGACTACTATGACATTTGAAAGCCAGTCGGGTTATTGAACCTCGCGAATGGATCCATTCTTGAGTAGTTTCTCAACTTCTTCATAGACCGCCTGCCCCTTCTCGCAGCTTATCGGTCATTTCTTCTACTTAATTGGCTTGAAGTTTGGATCGATGTTTAGATTATGCGTGATAACGCTAGTTGATATAACCCTGTGTGTTCCCCCCGAATTTCTTTTACCCCCCAAGGAGTTGTCTATTTAAGGACTTGGTGAAGTGTAGACGGCACAACGTGTACTTCGTGAATCCAGGGTCTTCCAAGGATAATGTTATATGATAGGTCGCATGTCACTACTTGGAAAGACGTCAACCGCGTTGCTCCTAGTATGTGCACCTAGAGGAGGATTTCTCCCCCTAAACTTCTCACTAAAACTGTTAAAGCTGGTTATAGTGTATGGGCTAGGGATTACCCGATTCTGCATCTCAATTTGACAGATAACCTTCCAGTTAATAATATTGACTGCACTTCCAGGATCCACTAACATACGCTTGACTCAAGCATCATGTACCTGCAGAGTAATTATTAAGGCATCATCATGAGGGTGGTGAGCTCGCTGCAAATCTCCGTTATCAAACTCGATGGTGTTGAGGCGTGGCTTTTTGGCTATCCGCTGGTGAGCCTCGCAAACCATGATGCCTTTGGTCTCGTTGTTCCCAACTCTGGGCCCCCCGAATATCGTGCTGATGGATCTTTTATCTACCGATTGTGCTTCCTGATAAGGGTCAACATGCTGGTACACCCCCGACCATGACGACGGATAACTAGATTTTGATCTAGATAGCAGTTCATAATTTCAGTCGTACTAACCGAGTCATGGATTATTTGTTGGAACTCGTTATTGATACACCGTATGGCAGTACTGTGTTTTGACATGGCTGCGCCTCTTCCTTCGTAGGATACCTACAATAGCTTGGGCCCCACGGTGGGCGCCAAACTGCTTTGCCTAAATTTGTACATCTAGGTTAAACAATTAATTATGAATGAGGTCACAAGCAATACGGTAAATTACGACGGAAAAGTAAGTAAACACGATGAAAATAAAGACAAGTAAATAAGCAAGAAATAATGCAGAAAGAAAAGTAAATCTTATTCCCTGAGAATAGCCGAGTTTGATTGCGAATTCAGTATTGTACAATACAATGTAAGGAGGGGTATTTATAGTAGTGATACCTAGTCTTACATAAGGTAAAATACAAGTACTAATAGGGCCACGGGACTACTACTCAAGGCGGTGGTATACTAAACCCTAACTAGGAGTCTGTAAACCCTAGACGATGAGATGTGTGCCATGCGCTATGACCAGACCGCCTAAATGGTCGTTGGCTCTAGGAGCGGGCGTATATCCTCAGTGCCTGGTGACTTGTAGGATAAGTCTAGTCTCGCCAGCTGGACTAGTATCCTCATATCAATAGGTGGCGTATTTTTTCCCACACAGCAAGGAAGTAGCCGTAGATGCTATGGCCAAACCCGTGAATGGAGCTCGTGAGGTTGTTATCCCTATTGCTGCGGGAGTTAACCTGTTCAGGACTCCAAGGGTTGTGACAGACCATATCGCCGAGTTTGTTGGTACCGCTGAATAGGGTCACTTTTCTGATTATAATTCTCTTGAGGTTGCTACAGGATGCTCTTTTCGGGTAAGCTCTTTCTTCCTTATTTCATAAATAACAACTTTGTCCTCTCTTGCCGAATGCTCATTCTGCCAATCGTCCAGGGGTTGATGGTATACCATGAGATACTCCACCCAGGGGGCCTATAAGGAAGTTTTCCTGAGGAGCTAGAAGCCTTGCGCGGGCAAGTCGCCAGCTTACAACCATGAATGGAGAAGGTTGAAGAACTGAAAGGATAGCTCCATACTAATCGTGAAGCTTATCAGATGGAGGCTTTGAAAAGAGGGAACCTGGACAAAGCACTGCTAATAAGGTTTGCAAGAATAAACAGGCTGTGGAGACTCTCAAATCTTCTCTCACGGATGCCTAAGTCTTAGAGCAACTACATCGGAGCAATGTGAACCGGCTGGAAGGGATTGTGGAAGAACTACAACAAAAGATGTCTGGCGTAGAGAAAAGAATGAACGTTGCCGAGAAAAGTGTCTCAAGTGCCCAGAGTCTTTCCGCTTTTCTTCGGGATGAGAATGATAGGCTAAAAAGCAAAGTTGTGATGCTAAAAAGGACCCGTGATGAACAGGTGAATGCCTTCAACGCTCTTCGAATGGCTGAAGCAGATCGTGCTATTATCATGGCTGCCCTTGCCACTCTTCTCCGGGTTCGTGACGACCCTAACTTAGACCTGACTGCCAAGATTGCCTCGTACACCAAGCTTGTTGCTTAGGCAGATGCTCAGCTGGGATCCGACCTTGAGGAAGGTTCTGAGAAGGGTAGTTGAGAAAGAGGAGATGAAACACTGGAGGAGAAACCTGCAAATGGTGAAGCAGGACCTTCGTGGAGTGTTGCCACCGAAAAAAGTCTCCCGAGAGAGTAATAGAAATCTCCCCTGATGCATATATATTTTTTTCTCTTGTATCTTTGTTTTGAACAATTACCCGTATTTTTTGGGCGTAATGGTATAACTTTGGGCCCGTTTTGAGGCGTTTTACTTGAATTACTTGTGTGTTTGTTTGAGACGGTTTTTAATTTCTTCCATATACATTAAGTAACTTTAAGTTGTACCATTGTGGGTGTATACACCGAAAAGTTTAGATGGCTTTCGGTCGTCCCTAATGTTTAGAACGTTTATCAGTGAGCCTGCTTGTTCAATTACATCTATTGTGCACCAATAGTTGGCGGCATAGATTGCATCTGTAGGAGATGGATGTTTGCGCCCACAATGGGACGTCTTTAGCCCGAGTGATTCAGGCACTTTTGCATCCGACTTCGGACGTCTCTGCTTAGTTACTCGAGTATTTTAAGGCTTTCAAGCACTATCCAAACAGGCATCCCTATCGGCATGTAGGTGCAGTTGTTGAATTAACGAGTTCAACTTACGAATAATGTCTGGTTGTTGAGCTAGACGTGGTCTATCTCTAAGCGAGTAGTGTACCCTATTTTTTTCACGAAAAGTGAGTCTATTATTTATACTTATAATTGGCCTGGACTATGAATATTTGGATCGTAGATGGATCTTAATTTGCAAAAAATAAAACTTACTATATGAGTACTAGTTTATTGATAAGGGCACGAAGCCTGGCTTGTTGTGGGTTAAAACTTGTAACATGACATAAGAGCATGAAAATGCTGTAATTTAATAAAACTAAGGAACTAAAAAAACCGTAAATTCTGAATAGAAAAGTACTTCCAAATATTACTACTCTTCCCCCCCCTCGAAAAACATCAATCAACCATACAATAGAAATCGTTGTCTTGGTTGATTGAGGTTTCGAGGTCTTTGGTGCCTTCAGAAATTTTTACTGCGGGGACAGTTGCTCCTAAGATGGCCGATGTGTAGCACTCCCTTGCTGCTTCCTGGTCCCCGTTGACTTCTTTTATCCCCCACTTGGTAGGGTATTTAAGCTTTTAATGCCAAGTAGATGGCACTGCTTTTACTTGATGGATCCACGGCCGTCCTACGATCACATTGTAAGGGACACCACCCTTGATTATTTGAAAATATGAAACATACTCTGCTCCTGGGATGTGAACAGTAAGGTTAATTTTTCCAACAGCCTTTTCAAAAAAATTGTTGAAGCCGGCCATTGTGTAGACACCTGGGGCCATCTTTTCTTTGACTCTCATCGCCTTCAGCGTGTCCCACCTGATGAAACTAAGAGCACTACCATCATCGACAAAGACACGTTTGACGTCTGTGTCCTCTCTCCTGAGCATTATGACCGAAGCATCGTGGTGAGGAGTATTGCTGCTGGTGTTTTCCTCGTCACTAAATAGGATCATCTCTCCTCAGGTGTGGCCCTCATCAGGCGTTGCCCCGATGCTTTTTGACTTTTTGAGCAATGTTGGTCTGCCAATTATGACATTGATGGACCTCTTCGGATCTGGTAGTTCTGGTGGCCCATCTTGATTTTCGCTTTTGGCATAAGTCTGCTTTCCCCTGTCAGTGAGCAAATCCTTGAGATAACCCTTATTCAGCAAACCGATGACTTCCAGGACTAGCGCTCTGCATCCGGCCTTCTCGTGTCTGTGATCCTTATGGAAATCACAATACAAATTCTTGTTTCTTCTCCCCAGTTCAGCCCTCAAATTGCTAGGCCAGCGTACTTTCCTTCATGTGATCCCTTACGAATTCTACGGTGTTGACGCACAATCCTAACTCTTCAAACCTGTTAGGGACCCAATCTATGCTGAGTGACCCCTTGGTTGATGGCGTTGAGGACTTCCCGCTATCTTCTCGCTTTGGAAAATCATCTCTATAATCTCTCTTGATTCACTTCCCTTTGTCTCCGGCCCGAGGTTCCTCCATGTATCCCCATATTTGTCTTTAGTTGATGGCGTCTTGGACAATAGGGTAAACTTCCTCGAGGGTGGATGATTCCCCTGGCTCCAAGTGAAGCTTCTCGGTATACCTCTGATGTAGGGCATTCCATGTTGTCACAGGATGTTGAGTCAAACTTCACTGCAATTCCCTTGTAGCTAGCGACCCCTTAGAGTTTAGACTTTTGCCAAAAGCTACCACGATAATATTATCGGGGATCGGAGGAAGCTCCATACGTTCTCGTTGAAACCTGTCAAGATAATCCTTTAGCAGTTCGTCGTCAGGCTGATGAATCTCGAAGATGTCCTCCATGCGCTTCTCCCACTTGCGGGCACTAGAATGCACTTTCTTGAATAGGTCCTGCATCTGAGTGAACAACTCGATCGAGCCAATTGGTAGTTGGGTGTACCAAGCAAGGGCGACTTTTGGTCAGAGTTGAGCCAAACCTCTTCACCAGAGCAGACTGAATCTCTTCTTCAGTGATCATGTTACTTTTTACAGCTGTGTAATATGCAACAATATGCTCATTTGAATCAGTTGTTCCGTCATACTTCAAGTTATCTGGTAGGCGAAAGTTCATTGGTATGTGGACCGATGCAATGCTTGCTTTGTAAGCATGCTTGTAAAATTTCTGCTTATCTACCATGGTAACTTGGGGTGGAGGACCCAACACATTACCAATTCGATCGTGGATGGCCTCCATTTCTTTTATGAGGTCCTGGATGACGGGCGCTCTCCTAAGGTCTTGATTGTTGATTGTTGATGACCCTCCAGGAGCGGCATCTATGTTGAGCCTACGGCTAGGAACAGATGTTGGCGAATTGTTCGTGTACGCTGGTTCTCGCGGAGACGCTGGCCTCTGAGACAATCCTGAAAACATTGCTCCTAGCTTCAATGATATTCCTTCGACTATATTGCTCGAATCCCGCTGTTGTTGTTCTGACATAGTTTTGATAAGATTAACAAGGAAGCTTCTGAACTCGAGATTACCTTCCAGTGATTGATCGTCTTCTCTGTTGCTGGCAACGTGCGTTGGCTCCTGGGAAGGGCCTTTTGGTTGCTCAACGGGATCCTTAGGCTGAACATCGGGATCACTGGGATAGTTTAAGGATTCATCTACTGCGTCTGTAGTGTTCTTCGGAACGTTGCTGGTATCATCTGACATGATTGCGCCTTTTCCTTTCGTAGAATACCTACAATTGCTTGGGACCCACTGTAGGTGCCAAACTGTTTATGCCTAAAATTGGTCACCTAGGTTAAACAATTAATTAAGAATGAGGTACCGTAAATATGATAGAAAAGTAAATAAATTAAAGAGAGAAAATAATTAGCAATAAAAGTAAAGTAGTCTTATTCTTTGAAAATAGCTTGATTATGTGGTGAATCGTGATGATGTACAATACAATGTAAGGAGGGATATCTACAGTAGTGGAAACCCTGTTCTAATTAAGGTAAAATACAAAGACTAATAAGGCTATGGACCTATAACTCAAGGCGATGGCGTATACTAAACCCTAACTAGGAGACTGTAACTCTAAGGCGGCAGGATATGCCTTTTGTCCTACGTCTGTACCGCCTGAACAGTCATAACTCATAGAACGGGCGTGTATCATTTGCGCCTGGTGATTGGTAGGATAAGTCTAGTCTCGCCAGCTGGACTCATTGATAAGGATTGAAATCAATAAGACAAAAGAACGATAAAGAGAACGAGACGCGTCTCGAACTCCCTACAAGGTAACCACGGAGAACTTGTTCCGTGATACCCTCGTATCGGTGTCAAGAAGAGCCTACGCTAAGCAACCACCCTCGAGTCGCACCCGGGACTCGCAAGTAGAATGATCGGGTGTTGTTTCGATAATCAACTAGGATCCGCTAGTGAATTCAAGCCAACAAAAGGGTTTTCTTCATAAATAAAAGTTCAACTCTATTCATCATTCAATAATATTCAAAGTAAGCTAAATGAATTCAAGACCAAATGAAGAATTTTATAGTCTTCTACAACTTGTAATCAAAGGTCCTAAATACCCGCAAAGTGGGTTAAAACATTAAAGGCCACTTAAGGCTAAAATAGGAAGTTCATGTAAAAAGTAGCAAAATCCCGCATTGCAGTCACAGGGGGTAGGCGGTCCGCCTCCCCCTACTAGGCGCCCGCCTCCTGAGAATCCTAAGAGCTTGCAGCCACTAGGCGGTCCGCCTCAATAGGGGGTCCGCCTCACCAAAATCCAGAGAGTTAACATTTTTCAGGCGGTCCGCCCCTTTGGGTAGGCGGTCCGCCTCTTCCTGAAGCCTCTTGGGGTGTCTCATTTTGTGTCTCTTGAGCCTATCCAAGTGTCCTAGATGGTCCTCCTTCCATAGTACTCCAATTCATGATCTTCAAGCTGCTCTCGGAGCCTTCTTCCATGTCCTTCCAAGTCAAGTGGAGATGAGTGTCTTGAATCAACTTGGCTTGACTCCTAGTGAAAGGCCTTGAGGTAGTATGCCCCGCATCATCCTCCCCTTCTTGGGAAGGTTTCGTCCTCGAAACCATGGCTTCCTCCTCTCCGGTATCACCATCCCCTACATCAAAAATGGTCAAGTCAGTCACATTAAAAGTATTTGACACATTGTACTTACCCGGTAGATCAATCACATAGGCGTTGTTGTTGATCTTGGTAAGCACTTGAAACGGTCCATCTCCACTGGGTGCTAACTTCCCTTTCCTAAGGTTTGCGAACCTTTCTTTGCGGAAGTGCACCCACACCCAATCTCCCTTTTTGAGCTCAAGCTTCTTCCTTCCCTTGTTCTTCTTGGAAGCAACCTTTTGCATAGGCTTCCTCCAAGTTCTTCTTTGCTTTAGCATGAAGCTCAACCATAGCCTTTGCTCGGCTTTTGCCTTCAAAACTCACAACAAAATCTTTGGGCAATGGGGTTAGATCAATTGAAATTAAAGGATAAAAGCCATACACACATTCAAATGGAGTCATTCCAATCAAACTATCCAAGGTACGATTATAGGCAAACTCCATAAGAGGCAATTTATCCACCCAAGTCCCGGCCTTACCTTGGGTCATAGCTCTAAGAAGAGCACCCAAATTTTGGTTCACCACCTCGGTTTGCCCATCCGTTTGAGGGTGGTGGGACATAGAGAACAATAGCTTGGTGCCAAGAGCACCCCACAAGCTCCATCAAAAATGGCTAAGGAACTTGGTGTCCCTATCACTTACAATAGTTTGAGGCACACCATTAAACTTTAAAACATTATCAATGAACAAAGAAGCAACATGTTGTGTATCATCACACTTTTTGCATGGAATGAAGTGAGCCATTTTGGAAAACCTATCCACGACAACATAAATTCTATCATGTCTCCACCTAGACCGTGGCAATCCCATAACAAAATCCATAGAAATATCAATCCACGGGCTAGTAGGCACAGGGAGGGGAGTATACAAACCATGGGGGTTAGCTTTAGATTTAGCATGCTTGCACTCAAGGCAATTTTTGCAAAGCTTTTCCACTTGTACCCCCATCTTTAGCCAATAAAATTGTTCCATGAGAATGGCCAAGGTCTTGTTTCTCCCAAAGTGTCCCATCAAGCCCCCACAATGAGCTTCACAAATAAGCAATTCCCTCCAAGAGGACTCGGGAACACACACTCTACCATTTTTAAAGATATAGCCATTAACCCATTGGTACTTCTCAGCTCTTTCTCCCTTTTCAAGAGCTTCGTGAATGCTCTTTAGCTTAGGATCTTGAGCATACATCAACTTAATGCTCTCAAAACCCATGAGCTTGGAGGCAAGAGTGGTGGCGAGAGTAAACTTCCTAGAAAGTGCATCCGCCACAACATTGTCTTTCCCTTTCTTGTATTGGATAACATAGGGAAAAGACTCAATGAACTCTACCCACTTGGCATGACGCTTGATAAATATCTCTTGGCCCCTAAGATGTTTGAGTGACTCATGGTCACTCTTAATCACAAATTCTCTAGGCCAAAGGTAGTGTTGCCAATGAGCAAGAGCTCTCACCAAGGCGTACATCTCCTTGTCATACGTAGAGTAGTTCAAGGAGGCACCCTTCAATTTCTCACTAAAGTAGGCTATGGGTTTTCCATCTTTCATTAAAACACCACCAACTCCCACCCCCGAGGCATCACATTCAACTTCAAATGCCTTTCCGAAGTCACGCAATTGCAATTGAGGGGCGGTACTCAACCTACTTTTCAATTCTTGGAAGGCCTTCTCTTGAGGCTCTCCCCAAACAAAAGGTTTGTCCTTCTTCACCAACTCGGTGAGTGGGGCGGCAATGGAGCTAATGTCTTTCACAAATTGTCTGTAAAAACTAGCAAGACCATGAAAACTCCTCACTTGAGTCACGGTAGTAGGAGTAGGCCAATTACGAATGGCCTCTACCTTGGACTCATCCACCTCCACTCCTTAGGCACTCACAACAAACCCAAGGAAGACAACCTTCTCAACACCAAAGGCACACTTTTTAAAGTTAGCATAGAGCTTTTCGGCTCTCAACACTTCAAGCACTTGCCTAAGGTGGTCAACATGGTCGTCTATTGATTTGCTATAGATTAATATATCGTCAAAGTAGACGACCACAAACTTGTTGATGAAAGGCTTTAGCACATGGTTCATTAGTCTCATGAAAGTGCTAGGTGCATTGGAGAGGACAAAGGGCATCACCAACCATTCATATAGACCAAATTTGGTCTTGAATGCGGTTTTCCATTCATCCCCGGGTTTCATCCGGATTTGATAGTAACCGGACCTAAGGTCTATCTTCGAGGAGATTCTAGAACCACTAAGTTCATCTAACATGTCATCCAAGCGAGGTATGGGATGTCGATACTTTACCGTGATCTTGTTGACCGCACGACAATCCACGCACATTCTCCAAGTGCCATCCTTCTTTGGAACAAGGATCACGGGCACTGCACAAGGACTCAAGCTCTCCCTCACCAAGCCTTTGGTAAGCAACTCATCTACTTGCTTTTGCAACTCCATTGTGTCCTTGGGATTGCTTCTATTTGCTGGCTTGTTTGGGATTTGAGTTCCCGGGACAAAGTCGATTTGATGTTCAATACCCCTCACGGGAGGTAAACCATCGGGCATCTCATCCGGGAACATGTCCCCAAAGTCCTTCAAGACATTTTCAAAAGCACTAGGCAAAGGGTTAGAAGAATAATCAAATTCGGAAGTAAGAATCATACCTTTGTGTACTAGGCAAATGAGTAGTTTGTTGCCATCGTTTCCTTTCAAAAGCTCACCCAGTTGCATCATGGCACATATGCTACCGGTAGAAGATGGTGGAGTCACCACCAAGCTCTCGGCTAAAGGACTAGTTTCAACAACCGACTTAGCCTCTGCCGTCTATCTCAACTCCCTCATCCGCTTGTAACCATCACTTACTTGCTTGGGAGTCAAGGGTCTAAGCACAAACTTCTTTCCCTCGTGCTTAACCATGTAGGTATTAGCACGGCCATCGTGAATCACATGTCTATCAAATTGCCATGGCCTTCCAAATAGAAGGTGGCATGCTTGCATAGGCACAACATCAATCATGTGTTCATTCACATAGTTCCCTATCTTGAATTTAATCATGACTTGCTTTACCACCTTCAATTCACCACACTCACTAAGCCATTGCAAACGGTAAGGATTTGGGTGTTTCATGGTGGGTATCTTCAATTGGGAAACTAGTGTTTGGCTAATGGCATTGGCACAACTTCCCGAGTCAATAATCATGGAACAAAAAATACCCATGACTCGGCATCTTGCATGGAAGAGGTTCTCTCTTTGCAAAGTCTCACTATCCTCCACACACATGGCTCCTAAACTCCTCCTCACAACAAGGAAGGCATGAGGATCATCATCCTCCATTGCATCATCCCCTTCATCAACCTCCTCATCATATTCTACTCCCTCATCCTCGGGTTCACTATCTTGTTCATACACCAATTCACCCACAACAACCATAGTTTTTCGTGTAGGGCAATCTTTGGCAATATGTCCATAACCCTTACATTTATAGCATTGAGTAGAAGTAGAAGTAGGATTACTCAAGTGAGTTTTAGAGTTACCTCCCACATATTGTGTAGACTTCTCATAAGGCTTCTTCACATCCTTGCTAGCAATTGCACCACTTGCATTTGGGAATTTTGCATTTGGAGTAGGAATCTTCCACTCCTTTGGCTTGCTCATGGGAGTAGTAGTACTACTCTTGTAGCGAAGGGATTTCTCCTCTTTGAGCCATTTGTCGGCCTCAACCGCATCTTCACATAGCTTGTAATGATCATCATACTTGTGAAACTTCAACTGTGAAGCTATGTCTCGGTTCAAACCTCCTTTAAATCGGATCATGGCCGTCTCATTGTCTTCCTCATCCAAGTCTAGGGACATCCGGATTTGCTCAAATTCATTGAAGTCTTCCCCAGCCGTCTTGTAACCTTGCTTCAACTCATAGAGACGCTTGCATTGGTCCACACGGTATTGGTTGGTCAAATACTTCTCATCCATCACACAGATCAATTCTCCCCAAGTCACATTGATATCCATACCATTCCTCCTTCTATTCCTCTTGATCGACTCCCACCAAGTAGAAGCAAAGGATTCAAAAGAGGCAATAGCATACTTGGCCTTCTTCCCCTCGGGCATATCATTGGTGTCAAATATCCGCTCCATGGACAACTTCCAATCAATGTACTCCCCCGGGTCACTACTCCCTTTGAAGGAAGGAGTAGTGAGCTTCACACTATTAAGATTGTTGTTGCCATGACCCCCTTGGAAAGGCTCCGGTTGGTCTCCCAAGTTGTCTCCATAACCACCATAATCCCTCCTAGCATTCCCTCCAACATACCCCATGCGTAGCCCTCGACCTCGGCCTCTACCCCTATCCACATTCCGACCCCTAAATTGATAATGGGCATCATACCCACCATCACCATAATCATCCTCCTCCCCTTCTTGAGCTTGTGCAACTTGCTCAAGAGGTTGACCATTTCGAATAGGCCCGGGAAGTGGAACATTCCTTTGGGGATTGCCCATAAGGTTAGGAATGGTCACTCGTTGGGTATTGCCCAATAATTGTTCAATTTGATCACGATCCTCCTTTACCCATTGTTGTCTAAGCAACTCAAAAACTTGTTCCGGGGTAAAGTTTGAACTACTTGTGCCTTCAACGCCTTCAACTTGGGCACTCGGGGCCCCTTTCTCAACTTGGACACTTGGGGTCCCTTTCTCTGATTGGACATTTGAAGTCCCTTGTTCAACTAGGGTATTTGATGTTACCCTCTCAAGGTTCTCAATCCTTAAGTTCATACTATCCAATTTGGCAAGGATAGTAGCAAAGGCATTCTTAGTGAAATCTTCTCCTTCGTTGGCCATCGTACCTACAAAACAAGCAATAGTTAGTAAAATAATCTCACTCACTCCCTCACAAGTGTTTCACTCGTTTAGTGGTGGTGGATATTTCACACAAGCTTGAACTCAAAAGCTTCACAAGGTTGATCAACAAACCTCAACTTAATCACTCAACTCACAAGCCAAATGCACTCCGGGGTGAGTGGAGTTGATGTGACTCTATTGGAGCGATAAGCTTTTTAAGTGAGGACTTGAGTCAAATGATACTACGAGTCGTCTTCGAATTCTACTCTCCTATCTAGGCTTGAGTTTCCTAATAGCTTCGAAGGGCTAGCACAATTCAAGTAGGAAAGATTACTCAAAGAAGTACTAGCTAGATGCAATGCAATCAAAGAAATAAGAGATCCTAGAAGAATCTACCCAAAACCAATACCTTCAGGACTAGGCGCCCCGCCTCTACAGAGTAGGTGGCCGCCCAGAGCAAGGTAGCAGTGAAGAGGCGCTCCGCCTCTTTGGGGTGGCGCTCCACCTCACAAAATCCAGAGAGCTCACAGACTTTAGGCGGTCCGCCTCTGTGTATAGGCGCTCCGCCTACTGCAATTTTCAGCACAGTTTCAGTTCGTGTTTTCTTGGTTTTGCACCCGAAAATCCAACAATTCTCACGTTGTTTTAGCAATCCGAAGGTACCCAAACGTTGTTTCAATCACAAAGATCAAACCACAACAACTTTTATCAAACTCCAATAAAAAAAAAGCAATCCAGCATGTTCATCAAATTTCAAGCTAGGGTTAACTTTTCAAATTTTCAAAGGGTTTCAAATTTTCAAATTTTGTGATTCAACTTCAAATCAGGTGTTTAGGGTACCAAAAGAACGGGTTTCCAACAAGGAACAAACCCCAATATCAACCATACCAAGAATCAATTAAACAGACAAGATATGCAAAATTTTTGGCGTTTCTCAATTTTTCAATTTTTTTGTGTTTTTCTTCTTTTCAATAACAACAACAAGAAAACTAAAGTAGAAACCGACCTAGGCACGAAGAATCAAGGGTCGGGGGTTTGTAGGAATAAAACCCGAGCCTTGCTCTGATACCAAGATGATAAGGATCGAAATCAATAAGACAAAAGAACGATAAAGAGAACGAGATGCGTCTCGAACTCCCTACAAGGTAACCACGGAGAACTTGTTCCGTGATACCCTCGTATCGGTGTCAAGAAGAGCCTACGCTAAGCAACCACCCTCGAGTCGCACCCGGGACTCACAAGTAGAATGATCGGGTGTTGTTTCGATAATCAACTAGGATCCGCTAGTGAATTCAAGCCAACAAAAGGGTTTTCTTCATAAACAAAAGTTCAACTCTATTCATCATTCAATAATATTCAAAGTAAGCTAAATGAATTCAAGACCTAATGAAGAATTTTATAGTCTTCTACAACTTGTAATGAAAGGTCCTAAATACCCGCAAAGTGGGTTAAAACATTAAAGGCCACTTAGGGCTAAAATAGGAAGTTCATGTAAAAAGTAGCAAAATCCCCCATTGCAGTCACAGGGGGTAGGCGGTCCGCCTCCCCCTACTAGCCGCCCGCCTCCTGAGAATCCTGAGAGCTTGCAGCCACTAGGCGGTCTGCCTCAATATGTAGGCGGTCCGCCTCACCAAAATCCAGAGAGTTTAACATTTTTCAGGCAGTCCGCCCCTTTGGGTAGGTGGTCTGCCTCTTCCTGAAGCCTCTTGGGGTGTCTCATTTTGTGTTCTTGAGCCTCTCCAAGTGTCCTAGATGGTCCTCCTTCCATAGCATTCCAATTCATGATCTTCAAGCCGCTCTCAAAGCCTTCTTCCATGTCCTTCCAAGTCAAGTGGAGATGAGTGTCTTGAATCAACTTGGCTTGACTCCTAGTGAAAGGCCTTGAGGTATTATGCCCCGCATCACTCATATCCCCGTAATAATAGGTGGTGTATTTTTTGCCCACACAGCCAGTCCCCCACTTGCTGAGTGCTGACGCACGCAGTAAGGAAGTGAAAGCAGCGTACAAGATGGATGTGAAAAGATATCTCACTGACTCCTTGATACTCACAGTCTCTTTGACCAAGAATGATGCTGATTTTTTTGAGAACTCCGCATGCTCTCATATGATTGGTTGATACTGGTTCCATGCACCTTTCCAAGAACTGCCATTAACTGCTCCGAATCGTTTCATATCTCCAGCAATAATGACGCTTGACCATTTTATATGCCATTCTTATCTTTTTTCTTCCTATAAATAGGGACTTCTTGACAGGAGAAAAATCACAAACTCCTCTTTAGAAAGTACCTCACTTCTTAAAAAATTTCTTATGATAGCGAGAAACTTATCTTTCTTCAAATTTTTTACATTTGATTCTGGTTTGATATTCCCAAAGAGTCTTCTTCATTTTGAATGGATGATGCATGAGGAAGCTGTAAGAGGTAACTCATCTGCAGTTACTTTCTGTTCTTTATTCATCTGCAAAGGTACGAATGTAGTCCCCCGAGTCATTAAATTTGACTGGGATTCTAATGGTGATGGTCTTCGGAATGTCCTCGTTGCGGTAGACAAATTGATTTCGGTATATCCATCTTCATGCATTGATGTGATATTCTTCTTGTCATATGGCCCGCGGCAGCAGAGGAATGTCAACCCATTCGGGCTTCTTCTAGTTGCATGGGAACATATTCAAGAACTTAATTTAAACTAGGAGTGCATCCCTGGGAAATCCTCTTCTTCTTCGAGCGGTTAACGCCCGAAAGCATTCTCCATACCAACAGCATTCAGGTTGGCTGTATAGCTCTGCCCTGTTCCTCGGTTTTGGGGTTTACATGAGCTTCCAATCGTTTGGGGAAGAGGAAGTATAAGGCATTTGCGAGATTCACGGGGGTTCCTTATTGGATTCTCTCCAAGTGAATCCTAGTGAAGTCTTTGGTGCCCATTCTGTTGCCTCCGCCTTTCTACTAAGGGATTCCTCAGTTGTGCTGATTTTTTCCAATTCTTGTGGCGCAGCGTCACAAAGATGTTGTTGCTTGGGTATCAACTTGGGAATTTCTCCTTTTTTTGCCGGGAGAAACTTTGGTGCAAGGACTACAGTCATGACGAAGTGTCCCTGGCCGTGAAAATTCGAAGGAACCTGCGAATTTAGTCTTTCCTTTCCTTTTTTTTCCTACAATTATTATGAAGAAATGTGGTATTTAGGAAGAACTAATTGTATATTATTAGCCTACGGGCTATTTGTTATCAAAGAAACGGTCATTCATCAATAGTTTTATACGTACTTATGTAATTATATGTGGTGTAATGTGTGTAGTCAAGCAGTATATTTTGTGCACATAAGATTAGATGGCTTCCGGTTGTCCTGAATGCTCTGATGTTTAGAAAGTTTATCTGTGAGCTTGCTTGGTCAATTACATCCGTTGTGCACCAATAGTTGACGGCTTAGGTTGCATCTGTAGGAGATGCGTATTTGCGCCCACAATGGGACGACTTTAGCCCGTGTGATAATAGGCACCTTTGTGTCGGTGTGGGCAAAAATATGCCACCTATTGTTACGGGGATACGAGTCCAGCTAGCGAGACTAAGCTTATTTTACAAGTCGGCGGGCATTGAGGATATACGCCCACTCCTAGAGCCAACGACTATTTAGGCGGTTTGCTTACATCCCGTCGCCTAGGGTTTACAGTCTCCTAGTTAGGGTTTAGTATACCACCACCTTGAGTTGTAAGCCCATGGCCCTATTGGTACTTGTATTTTACCTAATATAGAACTGGTTATCACTACTATAAATGCCTCTCCTTACATTGTATTGTACTAACTCGTGATTCGCCATCAACTTCGGCTACTCTCAAGGAATAAGATTTATATTGCTTTTCTCCATTATTTCTTGCTTATTTACTTGTCTTTATTTTCATCGTATTTACTTAATTTTTTGTCATAATTTACCGTATTGCTTGTGACCTCTTTCATAGTTAATTGTTTAACCAAGACGTACAAATTTAATCATAAACAGTTGGGCGCCCACTGTGGGGCCCATGCAATTGTAGGTATTCTTCGAAGGAAATGGCGCAATCATGTCAGACGACGGTAGCAGTGATCCAAAGAACAACACAAACGCAGCAGACGAGTCTGCAAAGGATCTCAGTGATCCCACTATACAACAAAAGGATCCCGTTGAGCAGCCAAAGGATTCTTCTCATGATCCAATCCCTATTGCTTGTGATGGCGAAGTCGATCAACCGCCCGGAGGTAATTCAGAGTTCAGAGATTTCCTTCTGGATATCCTCAAAACAGCGTCCGAGCAGAACTCGAACATCATAGCTGAAGGGATATCCCAGAGATTGGGAGCAATGTTTACTGGCTCAACTCATAGGCCATTGTCCTCACGAATACCGACACCCACAGACAACTCGCCAGCATCAGTTCCCAATCGTAGGCTTAACCTGGATGTTGCCCCAGGAGGATCAACGATGATCAACAATCAAGACCTTAATGGAGCCTCTGTCATTCAGGATCTCATAAAGGAGATGAAGGTCATCCATGACCGAATCGGTAGAGTGCCTGGTGTTCCACCCCAAGTTACCGCGGTAAATGAGCAGAAGTTCTACAAACATGCTTACAAAGCAAGCGCAGCGCTGCTTCGCATACCAAAGTACTTTCGCTTGCCGGATAACTTGAAGTATGACGGAACCACCGATCCGGACAAGCACATCGCTGCTTACAATACGGTTGTGAAAAGTAACGAGATTACTGAAGAAGAAATTGCTTTGGTGAAAAGATTTAACTCAACCCTGACCAAAGGAGCCCTTGCTCGGTACACTCAGATACCAATGCGATCCATTGAATCGTTCACTCAGATACAAGACCTGTTCAAGAAAGCGCATTCAGGTGCCTGCAAGAGGGAGAAGCGTATGGAAGACATCTTTGAGATATGAAAGCGTGATAATGAATTGCTGAAGGATTACCTCGATAGATTTCAAAAGGAATGCATGGAGCTCCCTCCAGCCCCTGACAATATCGTTGTGGTAGCCTTCGGTAAAATTCTGAATTCAAAGGGATCTTTAGCTACCCAAGAATTGCAATGGAGTTTAACTCAACACCTACTATCCACATGGAGTGCGCTACATCAGAGGTATATTGAGAAACTTCGTTTGGAACCAGACCATTCTAATAACCCCGAGGACAAGCGAAGGTAGAGACTGGGAAGCCCGTCCCTAGAAGGTAAGGGGATGGCAAAAGGATGAAGCCAAAGGTTCAAAACTAAGCGGGCGTTGGGCGGCAGAGCGTCCGAATCCTAGAAGAAGCAAACTGAACCCCAGAATTTCAAGGACTTTGGTCTTCGTGTCAATGGTGTTGACCTAGTCACCAATCACTTTGGTAAACTGGGCCCCAGGGTTCGATGGCCACCTAACACGAAAGGATCTACAGGAAAAAACAACAACGCCCTATTGCGACTTTCATCACCGAGGGGACCATGCAACGGTCGATTGTAAAGCCTTAATGATCGAGATTGAATACTTGCTAAAAGAACATCTCAAAGTGCTGCTGGGAGAAGGGCCCCGCCATTTTAAGAGTTCAGAATCTAAAAACCTGAAGACCATCAATGCAATCTTTGTGGACGAACAACTGGACATGGCCCGGGGGACTACAACGATCGGGATAACATTTGAGTCCATCTGATTCGATTTGGAAGAGCAAGCAGACCACCAAGGAGACCTCGTTGTACCTGTGGAAGTGTCTGGTGTACATATCCAGCGGGCTCTTATCCAGCGGGCTCTTATTGACTCTGGTGTACTCCGGGGGGAGATCTTACACAAATTCAGCCATTATCCTTAAACATCCTCGAGTACTCGAAACATAATAGGCTTCAATGGAATTCGGGAAGCATCCACTAGAGAACTAGCTCTACCGATCCATATACCGAGCACAACGAGCACAACCATTTTCCAGGTGATGAATTGCAATCTCCCGTACGATGTAATCCTTGGATAGCCATGGATACACTATGTCAGGGGATTACCCTCAACACTTCATCAGGTCTTCAAGTACCCGACCCTGCGCGGGGTCGCGGACCTATGAGGTGAGCGGCCTCTCCTCTAGGAACATCGCCTTGCTTCAAATGGGATTACATCTTCCGAGTCGAAAGTTATTGAGGCCTTAGTGCAAGAGGATAGGAAGGAACTCAGCGAGCTGCAAGATCGATTGGCGCTGATGGATCAACTAGCTCTGAGAGCGATTGAATCGGTGTGTCGTCTCTCTGAGGTGCTACAGAAGGAAGAAGGACCCCTCTGGCTGATACAATATTACTTCACGATGGCCCGGCCAAACATCCAACTCCTGCAGATTCCAGTCATAACCGAGCCAGAGACAGGTGAGCACCTACTGTTGTACACTTCAATATCTGAAATAGCTTGGAATGCAGTATTTGTACGAGAAAAGAACGGGCAACTGTTTCCCGTAAACTACGCCAGCAGGATGCCACAACGCCTAAACAAGTTCTTGCCCTTCCAGCTCCAGTTCATAGCGATCGTGATAATGGCCACACGAGAATTGCGCTCATACTTTTAAGAACACTCGATCAGTTTAGTCTCTTCGACACCGATGTGAGCCATTCTGTCTAAGCCCGGTCTGTCGAAAGATATGGCAAAGTGGGCTGAAGAGTTGAGAGAGTACGATGTCATCTATCAACCCCATAAAGATGTCAAGACACAGGCGTTGGAAGGTTTTACCTCAGATTTTGCAGAAGAACTAGAACGGAAGGTCAAAGAGTCACTCAGGAATGAAGCAGTAATTGAGTACGGACGTTGGGAAATTCGCATATTAATGAATCCCAACAGGGAAAAGATCGACATGTGGATTAAAACGCCATCTGGGATGGTCTACCATCAGGCCATAAAAGCTGATGAAAATGAAGCAGAGTGTGAAGCAATAATTCAAGCCCTTGACTTAGCCTACGCACTGGGGGCCAGGGAAATCAGCCTGTACAAAAAATCTCAGCTGATGGTTAATCAACTAAGGGAAATCTTCGTAACATAGGATATCTGCGAGCCAAATCGAAAGAAGACAATTAGGGAAATCCTAAAAAAATAATTCATGCGTGGGAATTCATCTTCCAAGAAGAAATCTCAGGAGACGTCGAAGCATCCAAGGACCCGAACGATTGGCAAACGATAGTTGAGCTAACTCCCGCAGGCCCTATAAACCTTGAAGTTCTAGATACAGGATCCTTCGCAGGGCAGCATGATGCACTGGTCAACTATCTGAGCAAAGGAGATCTTCCCGAGGATAAGCCAGAAAGTATTTACTTGTGGAAACAGGCGGTTCACTATTGCTTGATCGGTGAGCAGCTGTGCCACAGGGTCGTTACCAGGGCATGACTTTCAAGGCTCAGCACCCTTAAATCGGGAACCCAACTGAATGAAGCAAGTTGTTTCACTATTGCTTTATATTCACTATTGCTTTATATTCACTATTTCTTTGTTTTTGTTATTTCCTTTTGGTTATGATATGTTACACCCCGTATGTCTAAAGTGATGTATATCATTCTAATGATATGTTAAGAATGATTTAATTGAGTTTAAAGTCATAATATGATCATATATGATGTTTATATGTTGAATATAAAGTTTGGGAAAAATCGGATTTAAGTTGCGGAAAAACCGACTAAGAAATTGCCTTGTAACGAAGCTTTTTCAGCAATTAATTCTATGTGTTATATGAGGTCTTTTAGGGACATATCATATACCAAATTGAATGCCTTTGAGTTTAGTTTCTAACACTTTTGATGGTTTGTTCATACAATGTCTAGATAAAAAGATATGAGCATTAGAGTGAGGCCAGAAAAAGGGACACAAGCGCAAAAAAAAACTAAAACTGAAATGTTCCAAGTATAAAAGGGAAAAGTTATCCTCATCTCGTCATTTCCAGAAATATCAAGAGAGAAACAGTTCCTCCATAAGTCTTGAAGCAAGTTTTATGATTTTGAAGGAAGGAAGCCAATCGTAACTCGAAATTGAAGACGGATTGTGTCAAAATGCTCTACGCGATTAACGTAACGTTATGCTACCTTCAATTCCGTCTACAGCTTGAGTTTTAGAATTACTTCATGGTTAAGTAAAGTACCTAAATGCTGTATTATAGATTTTTAAAGCTTTAGAAGGCGTGGAATTCGAGGGAAACAAGGTTTACAAGCAAGAAACATCAAAGGTATGTAAGGCTAAACCTTTCTTTCGACAAGGCATTTGTTTTGTATTTTTTAAAGTTTGAATTAGTTCCAAACTTGGTGGTTCATGAGGATAACCTATATGGCATAAAGGTAATCATATATGTGCTTAATTTGGTGCTAAGAACCACGGTGAAAGATGTCCAAAATAGCAGCACAAAATTTTTCAAAATCCGGAAAATTGTTCTTATCTTCAAACAGTTGCTAGTATTTTGAGCATAACTCTTTGTAAAAATTAGAGATTGAAATAATTTAAGATTCCCTAGAATCCTGAGACAGATATCTACAACTTTTATGAAGACTATAGATCTATAATATTGATTTAGATCCTACAAAATAGGTCACAAAGCAGGGCAGTGGTGCTGTCTAAAGATTTTGTCCGCGAATTTGTTATGTTGTCCGGTCATCTCATTTTGTTATCCATTTAATTTGTTTATGTTATCATTTTATCCGGGTACCCATTCCCGTGTATATTATAGTGCTGGTTCTGTTTTTTCGGATCATGCAGCTTTAGGGGAAACTCTGTCGAAATTTTATAGAAAGTCAAGGAGTTAGACAAATTCTGAGTTCCAGGTTGTGTCTATGATTCCAGCTATGGTTTTCTTATCATTCCTTTGAGTCCATATCTATTTTTGCCACATGTGTTATGCCTCATACTTGCTTATGTTTATATTGTGATCATATTATGTGTGATTTGGAGTGCCTCATAGAGGCTGGACATTGGACACACAGTCTGGTCGCGTGTGATACAACCCGTCTAGAGGATACAGCCCTTCTGGTTCAGGCGGGAGTTGAAACACCTAGTGTGACCGGGTGTCATTCACACACTCTGACCAGAGAGACTAGATATTACTGGCTGGGAGGGGGACATAACCTATAATACCCGGCAGGTTTGTTATATATGCGTATATAGCCACAGTATGCACTGCATGATTATATATGAGGCTAGTTTAGGTTTTCAGTTACCTGATATGGGGGGATACAGCCCATAACACCAGACAGGTACCAGTTCAGATAACAGTTCAGTTTTAGCTCAGTACCAGTTATCGGTTCTCAGTTATCAGCCACCAGTTCTTAATGTCAGTATCAGTTGACAGCCAGTATCAGTTGACAGCTATCAGTTCCAATTTCTAGTTACCTGTTATCATTCATATTATAGTCATTTAGCAGTATAGTTCAGCTCAGTTTTTAGTTTCAGATTCAGTTAGACTTCAGTTTATATTCAGATCATATTTAGTCCATGTTTCAGATTTCCAGCTTCATTGCTTTACTTCAGCACATATTTTCATATTTATATTCCAGCCTTACAGTTTCATTCAGCCATGCTATATATTATATGTTCATGCCTTACATACTTGCTACATATCGTACTCATGCCCTTTCTGGGGCGCTGCGTTTCATGCTGTGCAGGTACAGAGAGATCAGACCTTAAGCCACGTTATTAGGCTATCTACCAGCTGTTGGAGTCACTCCGTCTCCTCTCGGAGTTTACTATTTATAGACGTCGAGTAGGTATGGCGGGGCCTTATCCCATTCTTTGTATATTCAGTTCAGCACTCTTAGAGGCCTGTAGATATGTCCCTGTGTGGTTCTGTCAGTATGTTATATATGTCAGCTTATGTTAGCCTTGTCAGTTTTTCGCATTGCATAATTCTTATCAGCTAGGTTTATGCTTATTCCGTTTATCAGTTATACTCATGGCTAGCAAATTATCAGCAGGATTAGTGATGATCGACACTTAGTGTTGGTCATCCGTCGCGACCCTAAGTTAGGTCGTGACATGATATTTATCAGACATGTTATGGGTTTTCACCCACAGCATCACAGCCCCCGCGCCTCTTCTATCAATAAAACTACTATCTTACTTAGTCAGTTTTACTCATTTATTTAGATCCATCTACGATCCAACTATTCATAGCCCCGGCCAGACCTAAGTTGAAATAATGCACTCGCTTTTCGCTACAAAAAGTAGAGTACACTACTCGCTTAGGTCTAGCTCAGCCACCAGGCATTAATCGAGCGTTGATCTCATTAAATCAATAATTGCACCTACATACCGATGGGGACACATGTCCGCATAGGGCCAGAAAGTCTTAAATACTCGAGCACTAAGCGAAGACGTTTTGTGACACGACCCGAAATCCGGCTAGGCCGTGCGGGCACCCGACATCCTCCCCTAAACCCGTCGGGCGAACCCTTACCAATTAAATCAGGAAAATAAATTCAATTCGATTCATAAATAAGAATAAGACTTTAAAAAAAAAAAAAACACTGACATACTGATACCTCTAAGCTGTACAAAAGAAATTACAGCTGCCTACCCAACATACTAGGTTTAGGGTTATCCAGACTAGACATTTAAGAGTTTAAAAGAAGACAAATACCTCATGAAGGGAGCAAGATGCAACTTGAAATAATAATCAATAAACTGGTGGCCATCCGGAATAAAAGCTGGCTCACCCTGACAGCTGAAGTCGTCTTCGCTCCTTCACAACGTGGCGAACTCAATCCTGGAGCGAACCTGCCGAAACGAAATAGATAGACAAGAAACAAACAACAAACAAGGGTGAGTCAAAAGGACTCAATAAGTGGGGCAGACTAGCCACCTCAAAGAATAGGATAGCTAGCCAGGGAGAAGAAAAACAGATAAACTAAATTTCTCTTATTTAAATTATGAAAAGACAGAGCCAGATAATAACTAGAAACACGTATGGAATCACAAACTCATTAACAACCAGGAACATAAGATAGTCAGAACATATAGGTATCCCGAACATATCAACAATCAGCAATACATCCTGTTGCGGCGTGCAACCCGATCCATATATTCATCCTGTTACGGCGTGCAACCCGATCCATATATTTATACCGTTGCGGCGTGCAACCCGATCCATATGTTTATACTGTCGCGGCGTGCAACCCGATCCCGCAACCCAGAATACGAGCCAGAAATATATAGAAAAACGGAGATAGGTCCACGACATAGTATACATACCGCATACATAAAACACAACACAATACACACCATAGTCAGTATGCAGTGCAATGAAATGGGATGAATACGGTACTATGCAATGCAGTCACATATGCCTGGTACCTATCTCCGGCGCGGGACTCTCATCCTCTACCAGGAGATGTATGCAGTAATGACCCTTCACCGGCTCGGGACTCTCATCGATTACCGGGAAGTATATGCAATGATGACCCTTCACCGGCTCGGGACTCTCATCGATTACCGGGAAGTATATGCAATAATGACCCTTCACCGGCTCGGGACTCTCATCGATTACCGGAAAGTATATACAATGATGACCCTTCACCGGCTCAGGACTCTCATCGATTACCGGGAAGTATATGCAATGATGACCCTTCACCGGTGCGGGACTCTCATCGCCAACCGGGAAGTATATGCAATAATGACCCTTCACCGGCTCGGGACTCTCATCGATTACCGGAAAGTATATGCAATAATGATCCTTCACCGGTGCGGGACTCTCATCACCAACCGGGAAGTATATGCAATGCTCAAAACCAGAGTGCAATGCTCATATGTTCAATGCAATACCAACAACAGGGCATAACATATAATATATAATGTAAATTCGAAGCTAAGGCGTAATGAGTACGCCTATCGGCAGCTACACACGCAAGGAACACGTGGTAGAAAATCCACGAGGCTAGGTGCCTCCAAAGAAATGGATATAATCACTTACCTCTTCCAAAAGTTAGTATTGCTGGTCAACAACCGCTTTATCCGTTGGTTTCATTGCCAAACAATCCCACTCTATTCAATAAGCAGAAAAAATATATCAAATTAGGCTAAAGGCTTCATTCCCCACATCTTAGGGCAATTCAGGTAGGAACCTGATACCCTATTCGCATACGCAATACGCAGGCCAGGCCTATGTATAGGGTTTAAGGTCACATAACCAAACCCCAAATAATTACATTTATATGTTGCCCATAACTCACTGAGTACGAATATATAATCAATTTCATTATCGGGGTCCATTTGACCCTTTAAACTATCAATTTACGTCATTAGGGCGATGTCTAATATCCCTATTTTTACCGTTAAAACATATTCAAACACACGTAATAAACTCAAATAATATATTAGGATCATTACCTGAATGTTTCAGGGTAAAAATTCTACTTTTCTCCGGCCCCCTTTTCCTATTTTTTGGCATTTTTTCGCCTGCGTTTCGCGTTCTCTTTTCTGCTAAGCTTTTGAGCAATATGATGGTTTCTGCTCGTCCTTAGCAATTATGCTAAGGACCACCGCCATTGTTAACTTTTGACTTTTTCTTTTTTTTTTTTTTGTTTTCTTTTATTATATTTTCTTTTTTTACCAAAAATTGAAACGGTGCCCTACAATATTCGAAATAATTCCAACTTTTGTATACAAGTTATACAAAATATATGTAACATACTCGAGAAGACGGATCTCAAATTGGACTCCCGAAACTCAAGATGCGAATTTAAATAAAAAGAAGTCAAATTATTTAACTTTCGGTATTTTAGCGGAAACTAGCCGAACAACATCGAAATTCACTTTCGAAAGTTCACAAAAATCACAAATAATCATACGAACCTAACAGCGCTTTCAGATTTCGAATCGGAGCTCATGCGGCAAAAATCGAGCTCGAAAATCTCCTTTTAATATTAATCGCCAATAAAAACTGAAACCTTCTTCCGATGCCTACAAACGAGGTCTGATTTAGCTCAAATTTTACAGACAGGTTCTAATGGACATTACGAATATTTTAAAATTATCGGCACGCCAATCGGAGTCCTAACTTCCGAAACGACTGACCTAGGTCGTTTCATTCTCCTCCACTTAAACTCTCGTTCGTCCTCGAACGAGCCTAAGTCTAAAGCAAGATTCACGCAGACAACAAGAGAACTTGCACGAACTTCATGAGCTACTCCACGGGCATTATTTCCTGATTACAGAATCAGAGTTATAACACACATATTGAACTCTTGGATAAAAACATAGCTGGATAATATCATAACGCCATTGCCCAGCTTATTCTGACTATACTGATCCTTCCTCGATCACGAGATGAGAGTTCTATATTTTCGAAACAAAGATACACGAAACTTTGAATGGGTTAACATGATTCAGCCGATAATTACCTCTTTGATATACCTTTCGATATAGAACAGGTAGATGGAACTAAGAATTAGCTTACGCTTCAGCAACGCCTTAGAGATTTGATATTATGATTCGGTATCAATTGGAGGAAGACTCCTCCACTTAAAGCATAAACTCATACAACTAATTTGAATAGAAATAGTCATCATCGCACAACCTGCTGGATTAAAGAAGACTTAGCTAAAAGCTGAACATAGGCAGACCTAAACTACCAAACTACCCTTTCGAGTTGCCAACTAGCTGCAACTCTCGAGTTCACAACTCCATACCTTTGCCGTAAACACCACCGCCTGATGGATGGTACTTCTATATAAAAATTTCGGCAAAGTTTCCCCTGAAGCTGGATGATCCGCAAAAACAGAACCAGCACTATACTATACATGGGAATGGATACCCGGATAAACTGATAACATAAATATGTTAAACGGATAACAAGATGAGACAACTGGACCAAAACAATAATATGCTTACCCGGCCACAATAACACGTACTCTGGCTCAACACAGAGAACGTCACAAGCGGCTACCAAAGCTAGACTACTTCCGAGTCAGGCGAGCCAAAGAATCGCAGTTGAAGAGATAGACATTAAATAAGCTTTATGAAACAACATCCATGCCAATTCGACCTCCCAATAAGAAGGAAACTCTGACAATTTATCAGAACCCATTTTATAACCCAGACAAGCTCATAGGATAACATGACTTTACTAGCGTCTAGAACCGAGAGGAGATACGTAAATCGAGTATTACTTACCAGCCACTTTACACCGGAAGAAACAACGACACTTCCTGATGGGAACGAATAAGAATCCCATCATCCTACCAACACTGATTTCCGAGGTGCGGTAAACTGAATTGACATAATAACAGAAGGTAGCGTAACAAGATGCCAAGCAGGCAATAGCAATACTCACCGTCAAATCTCTCATATTTAGATCAGATAAACTAGTAGGGTTTCATAAATGCCAGGAATAAATTGTATCAGAAACTCACCCCTCTACCGCAACCGATTCTTAATTACGACAATATCCAAGGAAATTGTCGAAACATGATAAGACACACCATTTCCAGATCGATCGATAAAATAAATCTTACTCACAGATAAGGGAAGAAGAAATACACAGGTCTACTACATCAGATCCCTCAGCATCCTGCCAGACTAGCAGTTCATATAACTGCCTCTGCAGCTAAGCTAAGCCGCTGCCCTGATAATTATTTCTATAAGAACCACAACCACCACGCTCTCGAACTCCATTGGATAGTGGCATTTATCTGGCTAATTAAGATCTAAATGAAATCCCCTGCGACTGTGCAGGTGCCTGAGGGCAAGAAGAAGGACGATTGTCTACTTGCCGGAGTAAGGAAAACTCCTTAAAGGATAATCAGACTTACGACAATGATAACACATTTTCGCTAAAAATGGAAGCTGGAAAGATTGTTGATAGCTGTAAAGAAAAGACTGAATCTGATCTTGGCGAGCTACTGGCGCACTCTAAAAATCAAGAGACACAAGCTGAGATAAACTGGAAGGTGACCTCCCAAATAATCAGAACTTTTAACTCCAAATGAGGTACCATGACTGCCCACCAGGGCCGTGGGATCTCTTACTTTCCCGCTCTAACTCTTCCCGCTCTAACTTAGGGTATGCCTCGAACGTTCGGGCAATATTAACAACAACATCAAATAAAATCCAGACCTCAATTTCTCGAGCCATCTGGGATTTCAAGGAAAAATAAAGGTCATCAATAAATCTCTGAATCTCTCGAAAGGCTCATGAACTAGTTCTAATGCATATCCAGCCATTCTATAGAATTCAATCTCATATTCTAAACCACCAACAGGCTAACCGACAGGCTACCCTGTCCAATCCACTCAAACTGGAAACACTTTTCATCTGGCTTGCTACTCGAAAGAAACTTTTCCACGAATCTAAAAGAAAAATCGAACAAAGTCAGCTAATAAGAGAGCGGCCCACCAGTTCAAGACTGGACCCCTGAAACTGGAAAGCAGAATAATCAACACCATACTGCTCGATATAATCAAGAGCCTGAAGGATACGCTGACATCATTTTATTTTTTAAAAAAAACTTACACAGGGATTATCTGATGCATGGCTTGAGAATATTGGAAGGTTCAACCAGATAAAATAATACAGCATCTTCAGACACTCGGATCGAGCTATTACTTGGGCTAGCTAACCAACCAGAATAATTAGTGGTGCAATGCATGTTGCCTCTGGAACATAATTTACTGCAGCAATATTAAGAACTGGAATAGGAGCTCCCTGATATCGAACGTCTGCACATGCGGCAACCTGATAGGCTGCCCAGCGAATAATAGGTTCTTACGGTATCTGCGAAGCCAAGGTTGTCGTAAGCATCGTAGAGAGCCAAGGTGTCACGACCCAATTTCCAAGGGCTCGTGATGGCACCTAAACAACATTTGCCTAGGCGAACCAATGAAACAAGATGCGGAAAAGAACAATAATGTGAAAAGATCATAAATGGATATATAAACATAAAAGTGTGAAGTCCAAAAGAATATATCCACAAAAGAATTGGAGCATTCTAAGAGTGACTCAATAAAGTATGAATATACATCAAAGAAATCTGAGTCCTATCTCTAAGTGACTCCGGCGGTATGCCACCACGGTCTGTGTGGTCGGCTCACCTCAATCAAAAGTCTCAGAAGCCTCGGGAACCGCTAACGTCCGGGCTGCTGACTGGATGAAGGACCTGCGCACGTAGCAGAGTAAGTTATGAGCCGAAGCCCAGTAAGATCACCGACAGGCCCGCTAAGGTACCCTTGCGGGACAAGTCACTACATGCATCATAAGCAACAACATACTATAGTAATCATACAATAAAGTAGTGAAATCACAAATAGATGTAACACATTCCATACACACAAGTAGTAACCAGAAGTCTCAAGGATTATGCCCATCCAACGTAAGGCATAGGTCAACTCAGCGGCGGTTTGGAGGTCCAATCTCTACTCCCGTGCCGACTAACCTAGACCTACGATGGACTAGCAACACCACTACTAAGTATCAACCATATACCGTGACCCGAAGTCACTATCACAATCATGAATAAGTAGACCAACGACCCGTAGTCGTTGGCTCATCTCAAATCTGTCTACGATCGCACAACACCCCCTGTCAAGTGCGTCGTATCTCAATAAATCAAGTGACCACACCACACCCCCTGTCAAGTGTGTCACATCTCAAAGATCAAGTGTCCACACCACACCCCCTGTCAAGTGTGACACATCTCATAGTATAGGCGACACCACACCCCCTGTCAAGTGTCCCTCTAACAGTATTAATATCCACGATATTAATAACAATAACAGAAATAATAACAGAAATATTAATAACGATAATATTTCACAGTCACCGTAACCCAGGTTGGTTATGCTAGCTGAACGTAAGGCGAAGGTTAACCCGACCACAGTTTGGGGGTACAATCCCTACTCCCATGTCGTCCAACCCAAGGTTACGTATAGACAGCACTACCCAACCCGGCACGTGAACAAATCAAGTACCAATATCATACAAAAGCCGGCAAAATCCTCGGCAAGACATTTATCATGACATGCCGGCAACATCCTCGGCCATGTCCCAAGTTCTTGCTATCTAAGCATGGCATAGCAAGCGTTACTACGATATAAATTTAAGCTACCTCGACGTAGCGTTTAGACCGGCACATACCTCGGTCGAGTCACAATCTCGCTATTTATAACAAACAATAATAGCAAGTAATTCACATCATTAATCCTAACCATTGTTAGGTATGTATATGCGTACATGAAGCATACTAGCATAAAGGAAGAGTCCACAAACACAATAGAGGTCAAGTCTCACTTACCTCGAAATTCAGGCTCAAATGCCGGGAAGAATCTCCTTTCCCGCTCGCCTTGTCCGCGAAGGACTCTCCACTAGGTCTATTAAGACAAGATATAGCACATATGAGTGCTCAATTATAGCTATTTAAGCCTATAGGCATCCTAGGGTAAAAATTACCAAAATGCCCTCGGGTAGGGCCGAGCCCTAAATTTACAAAATGTACTTTTCCGGACTCCCCACGCTCCCGTGAGTCCAAAAGTACACTTAGATTCCACATGCGAGCCTTGCTCGATGTCTTTCCCCAATTCATAAGAATCTAGGGTTCTAACCCATTTCCTAGAATCAACCCTTTGATTCTTGTGTTAATCAACATAAAGATGGATTGAAAGGGCTTACCTTAAGTGTAAGTATGATTGGGTCTTCAAGAAATATCCAAAAATCGCCTCAAGAGCTCACCAAATGATTTTTATAAGTTATGAACCGAAATGGCCCGAAATGGCCTTTTTATAGCAGTTTTTACCTCTGTGACAGCTTCTTTTGAAAAAATCATAACTTTTGATAGGAATGTCCAAATGACCTGAATCTGGTACCATTAGAACCACAACTCAACGGGCTACAACTTTTGTGTTTTGCATTTTTCCTAATTCCTTACGTATTGGCCGAAAAATCAGCTTTTATCCGGCTGTTTGCGCCAAAACAGAACAGAAAAGTCGCACCAGATTTTCTACTGTTTTAGGGGGCAAAACGGGACCCTACGAAGCTCGGAATGATCCCAAATTTTGTACACAAGTCATAAAATACTTGGGTGACATGCTCGTCAAGACGGAACTCAATTCGGACCTCCAGAACTCAAAAAGTGGGTCCCACGGCAAAGGTTCAATTTTCGACTTTCGCCAAAATAGCGAAATTTAACCAAACGACCTCGAAATCAAATTCCGAAAGTTGCTACAAGTCACAAATGACTATACGAACCTAACGGAACTTTCGGATCTCTCATCGGAGCTCATTTGCTCAAATCGAGCTCGGAAGCCTCTTTTAACTCTTTTAAACTTCCGAAACGGGGACTTTATCAAAAGTCCTATCAAACGAGGTCCGTTTTCAATTTTGAAGGTTGCTACATATCATAAATGACGAGACGGACCTAACACCTGGACCTCACCAGACTCGAACCAACCGATAGGCGAGCGACATCTCCGACCATACAATGCCTCAAACGGAGCCATCTGGATAGAAGCCTGATAGCTATTATTATACGCAAACTCTGCTAGCGGCAAATGGCTATCCCAATGGCCTCCAAAATCAATAGCACACGCCCTCAACATATCCTCGAGGATCTGAATGGTCCGCTCAGACTGGCCATCAGTCTGCGGGTGAAATGCAGTGCTGAGATCGACCCGAGTACCCAGCTCTCTCTGAAAAGATCTCCAAAACTGAGCTGTGAACTGAGCACCTCGGTCAGAAATGATAGAAACAGGAGCACCATGCAATCTCACAATCTGCTCAATGAAGATACGAGCCAGACGCTCCGAGGTATAAGTAGTCCTCACTGGAATGAAGTGAGCCGACTTCATCAGTTGATCAACTACTACCCACACCGAATCATGCTTACCCACGGTCAGCGGCAAACCAACTACGAAATCCATAGTGATCTGCTCCCACTTCCACTCGGGAATGGGCATAGACTGGGTCACCCCGGCTGGCCTCCGGTGCTCATACTTCACCTACTGGCAATTCAAACACCGAGATACATAATCAGCAACATCCCTCTTCATCCCTTTCCACCAATACAGATCTCGAAGATCATGATACATCTTCGCGTTACCCGGATGGATGGAATATCTCGAACTGTGAGCCTCTGCCAAAATCATCTGCCTCAGCTCCACAATGGCTGGAACACATACCCGGCCGTTAAGCCGCAAAGCACCATCATCACCAATCACGAACGAGGACAATCCCCCACTCAGGACCCTGTCCCGGAGATCTCTCAGATAAGGATCTTCGAACTGCCTTTCCCGAATCTGGGAAGCTAAAGACGACTGAGACCCCACATATGCAAGCACCCGGCCTGGAACAGAATCATCAAACCGAACCCCACTAATGGACAAAGCCTGCAACTCACGGGCCAACGGCCTCATATCATCATCAAGATAGGCGAGGCTACCCATGGACTTCCTACTCAAGGCATCGGCTACAACATTAGCCTTTCCGGGATGATACCGGATAGAAAGATCATAATCCTTCAGCAGCTCTAACCAGCGGCGCTGTCTCCCGTTCAAGTCCTTCTGAGTGAACAAGTACTGGAGACTCTTATGATCGGTGAATATCTCACATGGCTCGCCATAAAGATAGTGCCTCCACAACTTCAGTGCAAACACGACAGCTAATAGCTCCAAATCATGGACAGGATAATTCTTCTCATGGACCTTCAGCTGTCTCGAGGCATAAGCTATCACCTTACCCTCCTGCATCAGAACGCTACCCAGGCCAACACCCGAAGCATCACAATATACGGTGAATCCCCTGATCCACAAGGCAAGGCCAACACTGGCGCTGAAGTCAACAGAGTCTTAAGCTTCTGAAAGCTAGACTCACAGGCATCGGACCACTGGAAAGGAACATTCTTCTGGGTCAACTTCGTCAGAGGTGCTGAAATAGAAGAAAACCCCTCGACGAACCGCCGATAATAACCTGCCAAGCCTAAGAAACTCCGAATCTCTGTAGAAGAAGTAGGCCTAGGCCAACTCTGAACGGCCTCTATGTTCTTCGGATCAACACACACCCCATCCTTGGTCACCACGTGACCTAGGAAAGATACAGAACTGAGCCAAAATTCACACTTGGAGAATTTGGCATACAACTGCTGATCCCTCAGAGTCCGAAGAACAACTCTCAAATGCTGCTCATGCTCCTCCCTGCTCCTCGAATAAACCAAGATATCATCGATTAACACAATGACGAAGGAGTCAAGGTAGGCCTTAAACACTCGGTTCATCAGATCCATGAAAGCAGCTGGGGCATTCGTAAGCCCGAAAGACATCACCAGAAACTCATAGTGCCCATATCGGGTACGAAAAGCAGTCTTGGAAACGTCCTCGGACCGAATCCTCAACTGATGATACCCCGACATCAAATCAATCTTCGAGAAAAAGGTAGCACCCTGAAGCTGATCAAACAAATCATCAATACGCGGCAAAGGATACCTATTCTTGATAGTAACCTTATTCAGCTGCCGGTAATCAATACACATCCGCATAGAGCCATCCTTCTTCTTCACAAATAATACCGGGGCACCCCATGGAGACACACTGGGCCTAATGATGCCCTTATCGAGCAAATCCTTAATCTGCTCCTTCAGCTCCCTTAACTCAACAGGAGCCATATGATACGGGGGAATAGATTTAGGCTGAGTGCCTGGCAATAGATCAATGCAAAACTCTATCTCCCGCATAGGCGGAAAACCCGGCAAATCATCAGGAAACACATCCGGATACTCACAAACAACCGGAACTCTATCAAGGGATAACTCCTCTGCCCGGACATCCCGAACTGAAGCAATATATCCCTCGCACCCACTAGATATCATCCTCTGCGCCTCCAAGAAAGAAATGATCCTACTCTTTGGAGAAGGCCTGGAACCTCTCCATACAACCCGAGACTCACCCTCTGTCCCGATCGTCACGGACTTGGCATGGCAATCCAAAGTCGCATGACAGGAAGCCAGCCAATCCATGCCCATAATGACATCGAAATCAGACATATCGAGCAGCATCAGGTCCACTAAGGACTCTACACCACAGATGGAGATCATACACTGCCGATAACCCCTATCTACACATATAGAAGACCCGACAGGGGTGGCAACCATAAAGGGATTATCTAAGAAGACCAGATCCCTGCCCAAGCAAGGGGCAAATCCCGGCGACACATGCGAATAGGTAGACCCCGGATCAATAAGAGCATAAGCATCGCGGCCACAGACAGAAATAATACCTGTGATGACATCATTGGATGCCTCAGCATCCTGACGAGTCATAGCATAGACCTGCGCCGAACCTCCTGAACCCGGAGCTCTCTGAGACTGCTGTCTAGGAGGAATCTGAGAAACGGGCCTGGCGGCCTAAGGTTCAGATGGTACCATAGCTGCGGATCCCTGGCGACCTGATGAAACATAAGGGCAACTCCTGACATAGTGCTCTGGAGACCCACACTCAAAACATTCATCACCTCTACCTCCTCTACCGCCTCTACCACCTCTGCCAGGACCACCTCCAGACGAACACCTCCCATGATGCCTCTGATGGCACCTCCCGCACTGCGGCGGACCAGACTGCGAAGAGCCACCCCGCCTCTGGGATGACTGAGGCCTCGGGGTCTCTGAAGAAAAATCCTGGGCAGGCAAAGCAGCAGCCTGGGGCCTAGACTGAGAACGGCCCTGATGACCCTGATCCCTCTGAGCGGATCCACTATACCCACCAGACTGACGCGGCCTCTTGGCCGCCCTCTCCGCGTCAGCCCTGGCGAAGATATCCTCCATCCGCCGCGCCACATCAACTATCTCAAAATATGACTAGTTGCCCATATCAGGGGCAACAGCTACCTGCAAGCGGGGATGAAGACCCTCAACAAACCGGACGACCTTGTCCCTCTCCTGAGCCACCATAGCCGGCGCAAACTGAGACAACCACAAGAACCTGGTGTCATACTCTGAAACACACAGGTTTCCCTGCCTTAACCCCTCAAACTCGCGCCTCTGAGCATCGTGCTGAGTCTGGGGCACGAACCTGCTCATGAACATAGACACGAACTCAGCCCAAGACAAAGGAGGGAGGTCACTAGACCTCTGCCGCATCATGGAGACCCACCATGTCTCCGCATCTCCCGATAATCTGAAAGAAGCACACTGCCCCTAAGGTGTCTCTAGTACAAAGAACTGTCAAAATCTTCTCACACTTCTGAATGTACCTCTGGGCAGTACATGTAGCTGAGGTACAGTCAAACTCTGGAGGCTGAAGCTTCATGAATGACCCTATCCTCCTGGCAACCTCCTCAGTGCCCATAGGAGGAGTAGAAATAACAGGACCTGCCTGAGGAGCAGAAGCAGAAGGCTGGGCAGTATGATCAGGAGCAGCCTCAGAAGTAGGCGTGCTCATAACAGGTGTGGTCGGCTGAGGAGCCGAAACAGGAGCTGCAACATCATCTCTGACAGGGACCTGATGGCTAGACAAGGCCATCAGTCTCATATACTCCTCTGAAGAGATCACAACGGTGCCTGGCACAACAGCAGGCACAGGGGGAATAGATGCTGACAGAGTCGCTGCGGACACCGCAGGGATAGCTGTGTCCTGCCTAGTGGCTGACGGGCGACCTGCCCGAGTCTTCTTAGTAGCTGGCGGCTGCGTAGGTGCTGATGGCTCTCCCGCAGACGCGGGTGTAGAAGATGCAGCCCTCCTGGCTGAGGATGCTCGCGTCCTCGCCATCTCAATCAATACACGAAAAAGGGTCAGCACCTATATAAGCTACTCAGCACGAATAGAGATGAAACGAAGGGAAAACATTTCCTAACATGCCCTTGTAGCCTCTCGCTCATAAGTATGGTCGACAACATACCCATAAGCAAGACTCTACTCAGAGACTGCTCCAAGACTCCTAGGACTCGAATTAGAACCTAGGGCTCTGATACCAAACTGTCACGACCCAATTTCCAAGGGCTCGTGATGGCACCTAAACAACATTTGCCTAGGCGAACCAATGAAACAAGATGCGGAAAAGAACAATAATGTGAAAAGATCATAAATGGATATATAAATATAAAAGTGTGAAGTCCAAAAGAATATATCCACAAAAGAATTGGAGCATTCTAAGAGTGACTCAATAAAGTATGAATATACATCAAAGAAATCTGAGTCCTATCTCTAAGTGACTCCGGCGGTATGCCACCACGGTCTGTGTGGTCGGCTCACCTCAATCAAAAGTCTCAGAAGCCTCGGGAACCGCTAACGTCCGGGCTGCTGACTGGATGAAGGACCTGCGCACGTAGCAGAGTAAGTTATGAGCCGAAGCCCAGTAAGATCACCGACAGGCCTGCTAAGGTACCCTTGCGGGACAAGTCGCTACATGCATCATAAGCAACAACATACTATAGTAATCATACAATAAAGTAGTGAAATCACAAATAGATGTAACACATTCCATACACACAAGTAGTAACCAGAAGTCTCAAGGATTATGCCCATCCAACGTAAGGCATAGGTCAACTCAGCGGCGGTTTAGAGGTCCAATCTCTACTCCCGTGCCGACTAACCTAGACCTACGATGGACTAGCAACACCACTACTAAGTATCAACCATATACCGTGACCCGAAGTCACTATCACAATCATGAATAAGTAGACCAACGACCCGTAGTCGTTGGCTCATCTCAAATCTGTCTACGATCGCACCACACCCCCTGTCAAGTGCGTCGTATCTCAATAAATCAAGTGACCACACCACACCCCCTGTCAAGTGTGTCACATCTCAAAGATCAAGTGTCCACACCACACCCCCTGTCAAGTGTGACACATCTCATAGTATAGGCGACACCACACCCCCTGTCAAGTGTCCCTCTAACAGTATTAATATCCACGACATTAATAACAATAACAGAAATAATAACAGAAATATTAATAACGATAATATTTCACAGTCACCGTAACCCAGGTTGGTTATGCTAGCTGAACGTAAGGCAAAGGTTAACCCGACCACAGTTTGGGGGTACAATCCCTACTCCCATGTCGTCCAACCCAAGGTTACGTATAGACAGCACTACCCAACCCGGCACGTGAACAAATCAAGTACCAATATCATACAAAAGCCGGCAAAATCCTCAGCAAGACATTTATCATGACATGCCGGCAACATCCTCGGCCATGTCCCAAGTTCTTGCTATCTAAGCATGGCGTAGCAAGCGTTACTACGATATAAATTTAAGCTACCTCGACGTAGCGTTTAGACCGGCACATACCTCGGTCGAGTCACAATCTCGCTATTTATAACAAACAATAATAGCAAGTAATTCACATCATTAATCCTAACCATTGTTAGGTATATATATGCGTACATGAAGCATACTAGCATAAAGGAAGAGTCCACAAGCACAATAGAGGTCAAGTCTCACTTACCTCGAAATTCGGGCTCAAATGCCGGGAAGAATCTCCTTTCCCGCTCGCCTTGTCCGCGAAGGACTCTCCACTAGGTCTATTAAGACAAGATATAGCACATATGAGTGCTCAATTATAGCTATTTAAGCCTATAGGCATCCTAGGGTAAAAATTACCAAAATGCCCCCGGGTAGGGCCGAGCCCTAAATTTACAAAATGTACTTTTCCGGACTCCCCACGCTCCCGTGAGTCCAAAAGTACACTTAGATTCCACATGCGAGCCTTGCTCGATGTCTTTCCCCAATTCATAAGAATCTAGGGTTCTAACCCATTTCCAAGAATCAATCCTTTGATTCTTGTGTTAATCAACATAAAGATGGATTGAAAGGGCTTACCTTAAGTGTAAGTATGATTGGGTCTTCAAGAAATACCCAAAAATCGCCTCAAGAGCTCACCAAATGATTTTTATAAGTTATGAACCGAAATGGCCCGAAATGGCCTTTTTATAGCAGTTTTTTGCCTCTGTGACAGCTTCTTTTGAAAAAATCATAACTTTTGATATGAATGTCCAAATGACCTGAATCCGGTACCATTAGAACCACAACTCAACGGGCTACAACTTTCATGTTTTGAGTTTTTCCTAATTCCTTACGTATTGGCCGGCAAATCAGCTTTTATCCGGCTGTTTGCGCCAAAACAGAACAGAAAAGTCGCACCAGATTTTCTACTGTTTTAGGGGCAAAACGGGACCCTACGAAGCTCGGAATGATCCCAAATTTTGCACACAAGTCATAAAATACTTGAGTGACATGCTCGTCAAGACGGAACTCAATTCGGACCTCCAGAACTCAAAAAGTGGGTCCCACGGCAAAGGTTCAATTTTCGACTTTCGCCAAAATAGCGAAATTTAACCAAACGACCTCGGAATCCAATTCCGAAAGTTGCTACAAGTCACAAATGACTATACGAACCTAACGGAACTTTCGGATCTCTCATCGGAGCTCATTTGCTCAAATCGAGCTCGGAAACCTCTTTTAACTCTTTTAAACATCCGAAACGGGGACTTTATCAAAAGTCCTATCAAACGAGGTCCGTTTTCAATTTTGAAGGTTGCTACATATCATAAATGACGAGACGGACCTAACGGTGCGCTCGGATTTTCCATCGGGGTTCGTTTACTCAAAACGACCTATCGAAACCCCAAATTCCTTTCCGGAATTTCATAAACGGATCCTTTTCTCGAAAACCTATCAAACGGACTCCGTTTCGACTCAGATTTCACAGACGGGTCATAAATGACCTAACGGAGCTTTTGGGACTGTCGACACGCAAATCGAGGTCTCAGATCCCGTAACGACTATTTGAGGGTCGTTACATTCTCCCCCACTTAGACTCTCGGCCGTCCTCGGACGAGCCTAAGTCTAAGGTAGGATCCACACACTAGCCACGGAGATGGCACGGATTTCGAGGACCCCTCGGTACCACCCGAAATCAATAAAACTTAAAAATGCAAATTCAGGCTTAGAAAATACAAGGATTTCATACCTGAATCATCGAACAAGCGCGGATGCCTCTCACGCATCTCGGACTCAAGCTTCCAAGTGGCCTCGGCAATAGAGTGATGCCCCCACTGAACTCTCACAAGCGGGATCACCTTCGATCTCATCTTACGGACCTCTCTAGCCACAATAGCAATAGGCTCCTCCGAATAAGCTAAGTCGCCATCTACCTCCACGGAAGCCATATCGATCACATGAGACAGATCGTGAACATACTTCCGGAGCATGGACACATGGAACACCGGATGAACAGACAGAGAGGGAGGCAAAGCCAGTCTATAAGCAACGGCGCCAACGCGCTCCAATATCTCAAAAGGCCCAATGAACCTAGGACTGAGCTTGCCTTTCTTCCCAAATCTCATAACACCCTTCATGGGCGACACTCTGAGGAATACCCGGTCCCCAACCATGAACTCAAGATCTCTCCGCCTCCGATCTGCATACGATATCTGCCGGCTCTGAGCCGTGCGGAGTCGATCCTGAATAACCCGGACCTTATCTAAGGTCTGCTGCACCAAATCGGGCCCCAACACCTGGACCTCACCAGACTCGAACCAACCGATAGGCGAGCGACATCTCCGACCATACAATGCCTCAAACGGAGCCATCTGGATAGAAGCCTGATAGCTATTATTATACGCAAACTCTGCTAGCGGCAAATGGCTATCCCAATGGCCTCCAAAATCAATAGCACACGCCCTCAACATATCCTCGAGGATCTGAATGGTCCGCTCAGACTGGCCATCAGTCTGCGGGTGAAATGCAGTGCTGAGATCGACCCGAGTACCCAGCTCTCTCTGAAAAGATCTCCAAAACTGAGCTGTGAACTGAGCACCTCGGTCAGAAATGATAGAAACAGGAGCACCATGCAATCTCACAATCTGCTCAATGAAGATACGAGCCAGACGCTCCGAGGTATAAGTAGTCCTCACTGGAATGAAGTGAGCCGACTTCGTCAGTCGATCAACTACTACCCACACCGAATCATGCTTACCCACGGTCAGCGGCAAACCAACTACGAAATCCATAGTGATCTGCTCCCACTTTCACTCGGGAATGGGCATAGACTGGGTCACCCCGGCTGGCCTCCGGTGCTCATACTTCACCTACTGGCAATTCAAACACCGAGATACATAATCAGCAACATCCCTCTTCATCCCTTTCCACCAATACAGCTCTCGAAGATCATGATACATCTTCGCAGTACCCGGATGAATGGAATATCTCGAACTGTGAGCCTCTGCCAAAATCATCTGCCTCAGCTCCACAATGGCTGGAACACATACCCGGCCGTTAAGCCGCAAAGCACCATCATCACCAATCACGAACGAGGACACTCCCCCACTCAGGACCCTGTCCCAGAGATCTCTCAGATAAGGATCCTCGAACTGCCTTTCCCGAATCTGGGAAGCTAAAGACGACTGAGACCCCACATATGCAAGCACCCGGCCTGGAACAGAATCATCAAACCGAACCCCACTAATGGACAAAGCCTGCAACTCACGGGCCAACGGCCTCATATCAGCATCAAGATAGGCGAGGCTACCCATGGACTTCCTACTCAAGGCATCGGCTACAACATTAGCCTTTCCGGGATGATACCGGATAGAAAGATCATAATCCTTCAGCAGCTCTAACCAGCGGCGCTGTCTCCCGTTCAAGTCCTTCTGAGTGAACAAGTACTGAAGACTCTTATGATCGGTGAATATCTCACATGGCTCGCCATAAAGATAGTGCCTCCACAACTTCAGTGCAAACACGACAGCTAACAGCTCCAAATCATGGACAGGATAATTCTTCTCATGGACCTTCAGCTGTCTCGAGGCATAAGCTATCACCTTACCCTCCTGCATCAGAACGCTACCCAGGCCAACACCCGAAGCATCACAATATACGGTGAATCCCCCGGATCCACTAGGCAAGGCCAACACTGGCGCTGAAGTCAACAGAGTCTTAAGCTTCTGAAAGCTAGACTCACAGGCATCGGACCACAGGAAAGGAACATTCTTCTGGGTCAACTTCGTCAGAGGTGCTGAAATAGAAGAAAACCCCTCGACGAACCGCCGATAATAACCTGCCAAGCCTAAGAAACTCCGAATCTCTGTAGGAGAAGTAGGCCTAGGCCAACTCTGAACGGCCTCTATCTTCTTCGGATCAACACACACCCCATCCTTGGTCACCACGTGACCTAGGAAAGATACAGAGCTGAGCCAAAATTCACACTTGGAGAATTTGGCATACAACTGCTGATCCCTCAGAGTCCGAAGAACAACTCTCAAATGCTGCTCATGCTCCTCCCTGCTCCTCGAATAAACCAAGATATCATCGATAAACACAATGACGAAGGAGTCAAGGTAGGCCTTGAACACTCGGTTCATCAGATCCATGAAAGCAGCTGGGGCATTCGTAAGCCCGAAAGACATCACCAGAAACTCATAGTGGCCATATCGGGTACGAAAAGCAGTCTTGGAAACGTCCTCGGACCGAATCCTCAACTGATGATACCCCGACCTCAAATCAATCTTCGAGAAAAAGGTAGCACCCTGAAGCTGATCAAACAAATCATCAATACGCGGCAAAGGATACCTATTCTTGATAGTAACCTTATTCAGCTGTCGGTAATCAATACACATCCGCATAGAGCCATCCTTCTTCTTCACAAATAATACCGGGGCACCCCATGGAGACACACTGGGCCTAATGAAGCCCTTATCGAGCAAATCCTGAATCTGCTCCTTCAGCTCCCTTAACTCAACAGGAGCCATACGATACGGGGGAATAGATTTAGGCTGAGTGCCTGGCAATAGATCAATGCAAAACTCTATCTCCCGCATAGGCGGCAAACCCGGCAAATCATCAGGAAACACATCCGGATACTCACAAACAACCGGAACTCTATCAAGGGATAACTCCTCTGCCCGGACATCCCGAACTGAAGCAATATATCCCTCGCACCCACTAGATATCATCCTCTGCGCCTCCAAGAAAGAAATGATCCTACTCTTCGGAGAAGGCCTGGAACCTCTCCATACAACCCGAGACTCACCCTCTGCCCCGATCGTCACGGACTTGGCATGGCAATCCAAAGTCGCATGACAGGAAGCCAGCCAATCCATGCCCATAATGACATCGAAATCAGACATATCGAGCAGCATCAGGTCCACTAAGGACTCTACACCACAGATGGAGATCATACACTGCCGATAACCCCTATCTACACATAAAGAAGACCCGACAGGGGTGGTAACCATAAAGGGATTATCTAAGAAGACCAGATCCCTGCCCAAGCAAGGGGCAAATCCCGGCGACACATACGAATAGGTAGACCCCGGATCAATAAGAGCATAAGCATCGCGGCCACAGACAGAAATAATACCTGTGATGACATCATTGGATGCCTCAGCATCCTGACGAGTCATAGCATAGACCTGCGCCGAGCCTCCTGAACCCGGAGCTCTCTGAGACTGCTGTCTAGGAGGAATCTGAGAAACGGGCCTGGTGGCCTAAGGACCAGATGGTACCATAGCTGCGGATCCCTGGCGACCTGATGAAACATAAGGGCAACTCCTGACATAGTGCTCTGGAGACCCACACTCAAAACATCCATCACCTCTACCTCCTCTACCGCCTCTACCACCTCTGCCACGACCACCTCCAGACGAACACCTCCCATGATGCCTCTGATGGCACCTCCCGCACTGCGGCGGACCAGACTGCGAAGAGCCACCCCGCCTCTGGGATGACTGAGGCCTCGGGGTCTGTGAAGAAAAATCCTGGGCAGGCAAAGCAGCAGCCTGGGGCCTAGACTGAGAACGGCCCTGATGACCCTGACCCCTCTGAGCGGATCCACTATACCCACCAGACTGACGCGACCTCTTGGCCGCCCTCTCCGCGTCAGCCCTGGCGAAGATATCCTTCATCCGCCGCGCCACATCAACTATCTCAAAATATGACTAGTTGCCCATATCAGGGGAAACAGCTACCTGCAAGCGAGGATGAAGACCCTCAACAAACCGGACGACCTTGTCCCTCTCCTGAGCCACCATAGCCGGCGCAAACTGAGACAACCACAAGAACCTGGTGTCATACTCTGAAACAGACAGGTTTCCCTGCCTTAACCCCTCAAACTCGCGCCTCTGAGCATCGTGCTGACTCTGGGGCACGAACCTGCTCATGAACATAGACACGAAATGTACCTCTGGGCAGTACATGTAGCTGAGGTACAGTCGAACTCTGGAGGCTGAAGCTTCATGAATGACCCTATCCTCCTAGCAACCTCCTCAGTGCCCATAGGAGGAGTAGAAATAACAGGACCTGCCTGAGGAGCAGAAGCAGAAGGCTGGGCAGTATGATCAGGAGCAGCCTCAGAAGTAGGCGTGCTCATAACAGGTGTGGTCGGCTGAGGAGCCGAAACAGGAGCTGCAACATCATCTCTGACAGGGGCCTGATGGCTAGACAAGGCCATCAGTCTCATATACTCCTCTATAGAGATCACAACGGTGCCTGGCACAACAACAGGCACAGGGGGAATAGATGCTGACAGAGTCGCTGCGGACACCGCAGGGATAGCTGTGTCCTGCCTAGTGGCTGACGGGCGACCTGCCCGAGTCTTCTTAGTAGCTGGCGGCTGCGTAGGTGCTGATGGCTCTCCCGCAGACGCGGGTGTAGAAGATGCAGCCCTCCTGGCTGAGGATGCTCGCGTCCTCGCCATCTCAATCAATACACGAAAAAGGGTCAGCACCTATATAAGCTACTCAGCACGAATAGAGATGAAACGAAGGGAAAACATTTCCTAACATGCCCTTGTAGCCTCTCGCTCATAAGTATGGTCGACAACATACCCATAAGCAAGACTCTACTCAGACACTGCTCCAAGACTCCTAGGACTCGAATTAGAACCTAGGGCTCTGATACCAAACTGTCACGACCCAATTTCCAAGGGCTCGTGATGGCACCTAAACAACATTTGCCTAGGCGAACCAATGAAACAAGATGCGGAAAAGAACAATAATGTGAAAAGATCATAAATGGATATATAAATATAAAAGTGTGAAGTCCAAAAGAATATATCCACAAAAGAATTGGAGCATTCTAAGAGTGACTCAATAAAGTATGAATATACATCAAAGAAATCTGAGTCCTATCTCTAAGTGACTCCGGCGGTATGCCACCACGGTCTGTGTGGTCGGCTCACCTCAATCAAAAGTCTCAGAAGCCTCGGGAACCGCTAACGTCCGGGCTGCTGACTGGATGAAGGACCTGCGCACGTAGCAGAGTAAGTTATGAGCCGAAGCCCAGTAAGATCACCGACAGGCCCGCTAAGGTACCCTTGCGGGACAAGTCGCTACATGCATCATAAGCAACAACATACTATAGTAATCATACAATAAAGTAGTGAAATCACAAATAGATGTAACACATTCCATACACACAAGTAGTAACCAGAAGTCTCAAGGATTATGCCCATCCAACGTAAGGCATAGGTCAACTCAGCGGCGGTTTGGAGGTCCAATCTCTACTCCCGTGCCGACTAACCTAGACCTACGATGGACTAGCAACACCACTACTAAGTATCAACCATATACCGTGACCCGAAGTCACTATCACAATCATGAATAAGTAGACCAACGACCCGTAGTCGTTGGCTCATCTCAAATCTGTCTACGATCGCACCACACCCCCTGTCAAGTGCGTCGTATCTCAATAAATCAAGTGACCACACCACACCCCCTGTCAAGTGTGTCACATCTCAAAGATCAAGTGTCCACACCACACCCCCTGTCAAGTGTGACACATCTCATAGTATAGGCGACACCACACCCCCTGTCAAGTGTCCCTCTAACAGTATTAATATCCACGACATTAATAACAATAACAGAAATAATAACAGAAATATTAATAACGATAATATTTCACAGTCACCGTAACCCAGGTTGGTTATGCTAGCTGAACGTAAGGCGAAGGTTAACCCGACCACAGTTTGGGGGTACAATCCCTACTCCCATGTCGTCCAACCCAAGGTTACGTATAGACAGCACTACCCAACCCGGCACGTGAACAAATCAAGTACCAATATCATACAAAAGCCGGCAAAATCCTCGGCAAGACATTTATCATGACATGCCGGCAACATCCTCGGCCATGTCCCAAGTTCTTGCTATCTAAGCATGGCGTAGCAAGCGTTACTACGATATAAATTTAAGCTACCTCGACGTAGCGTTTAGACCGGCACATACCTCGGTCGAGTCACAATCTCGCTATTTATAACAAACAATAATAGCAAGTAATTCACATCATTAATCCTAACCATTGTTAGGTATATATATGCGTACATGAAGCATACTAGCATGAAGGAAGAGTCCACAAGCACAATAGAGGTCAAGTCTCACTTACCTCGAAATTCAGGCTCAAATGCCGGGAAGAATCTCCTTTCCCGCTCGCCTTGTCCGCGAAGGACTCTCCACTAGGTCTATTAAGACAAGATATAGCACATATGAGTGTTCAATTATAGCTATTTAAGCCTATAGGCATCCTAGGGTAAAAATTACCAAAATGCCCCCGGGTAGGGCCGAGCCCTAAATTTACAAAATGCACTTTTCCGGACTCCCCACGCTCCCGTGAGTCCAAAAGTACACTTAGATTCCACATGCGAGCCTTGCTCGATGTCTTTCCCCAATTCTTAAGAATCTAGGGTTCTAACCCATTTCCAAGAATCAACCCTTTGATTCTTGTGTTAATCAACATAAAGATGGATTGAAAGGGCTTACCTTAAGTGTAAGTATGATTGGGTCTTCAAGAAATACCCAAAAATCGCCTCAAGAGCTCACCAAATGATTTTTATAAGTTATGAACCGAAATGGCCCGAAATGGCCATTTTATAGCAGTTTTTTTGCCTCTGTGACAGCTTCTTTTGAAAAAATCATAACTTTTGATAGGAATGTCCAAATGACCTGAAACTCGTACCATTAGAACCACAACTCAATGGGCTACAACTTTCATGTTTTGAGTTTTTCCTAATTTCTTACTGTATTGGCCGGAAAATCAGCTTTTATCCGGCTGTTTGTGCCAAAACAGAACAGAAAAGTCGCACCAGATTTTCTACTGTTTTAGGGGCAAAACGGGACCCTACGAAGCTCGGAATGATCCCAAATTTTGCACACAAGTCATAAAATACTTGGGTGACATGCTCGTCAAGACGGAACTCAATTCGAACCTCCAGAACTCAAAAAGTGGGTCCCACGGCAAAGGTTCAATTTTCGACTTTCGCCAAAATAGCGAAATTTAACCAAACGACCTCGAAATCCAATTCCGAAAGTTGCTACAAGTCACAAATGACTATACGAACCTAACGGAACTTTCGGATCTCTCATCGGAGCTCATTTTCTCAAATCGAGCTCGAAAACCTCTTTTAACTCTTTTAAACTTCCGAAACGGGGACTTTATCAAAAGTCCTATCAAACGAGATCCGTTTTCAATTTTGAAGGTTGCTACATATCATAAATGACGAGACGGACCTAACGGTGCGCTCAGATTTTCCATCAGGGTTCGTTTACTCAAAACGACCTATCGAAACCCCAAATTCCTTTCCGGAATTTCATAAACGGATCCTTTTCTCGAAAACCTATCAAACGGACTCCGTTTCGACTCAGATTTCACAGACGGGTCATAAATGACCTAACGGAGCTTTTGGGACTGTCGACACACAAATCGAGGTCTCGGATCCCGTAACGACTATTTGAGGGTCGTTACATTCTCCCCCACTTAGACTCTCGGCCGTCCTCGGACGAGCCTAAGTCTAAGGTAGGATCCACACACTAGCCACGGAGATGGCACGGATTTCGAGGACCCCTCGGTACCACCCGAAATCAATAAAACTTAAAAATGCAAATTCAGGCTTAGAAAATACAAGGATTTCATACCTGAATCATCGAACAAGCGCGGATGCCTCTCACGCATCTCGGACTCAAGCTCCCAAGTGGCCTCGGCAATGGAGTGATGCCCCCACTGAACTCTCACAAGCGGGATCACCTTCGATCTCATCTTACGGACCTCTCTAGCCACAATAGCAATAGGCTCCTCCGAATAAGCTAAGTCGCCATCTACCTCCACGGAAGCCATATCGATCACATGAGACAGATCGTGAACATACTTCCGGAGCATGGACACATGGAACACCGGATGAACAGACAGAGAGGGAGGCAAAGCCAGTCTATAAGCAACGGCGCCAACGCGCTCCAATATCTCAAAAGGCCCAATGAACCTAGGACTGAGCTTGCCTTTCTTCCCAAATCTCATAACACCCTTCATGGGCGACACTCTGAGGAATACCCGGTCCCCAACCATGAACTCAAGATCTCTCCGCCTCCGATCTGCATACGATATCTGCCGGCTCTGAGCCGTGCGGAGTCGATCCTGAATAACCCGGACCTTATCTAAGGTCTGCTGCACCAAATCGGGCCCCAACACCTGGACCTCACCAGACTCGAACCAACCGATAGGCGAGCGACATCTCCGACCATACAATGCCTCAAACGGAGCCATCTGGATAGAAGCCTGATAGCTATTATTATACGCAAACTCTGCTAGCGGCAAATGGCTATCCCAATGGCCTCCAAAATCAATAGCACACGCCCTCAACATATCCTCGAGGATCTGAATGGTCCGCTCAGACTGGCCATCAGTCTGCGGGTGAAATGCAGTGCTGAGATCGACCCGAGTACCCAGCTCTCTCTGAAAAGATCTCCAAAACTGAGCTGTGAACTGAGCACCTCGGTCAGAAATGATAGAAACAGGAGCACCATGCAATCTCACAATCTGCTCAATGAAGATACGAGCCAGACGCTCCGAGGTATAAGTAGTCCTCACTGGAATGAAGTGAGCCGACTTCGTCAGTCGATCAACTACTACCCACACCGAATCATGCTTACCCACGGTCAGCGGCAAACCAACTACGAAATCCATAGTGATCTGCTCCCACTTCCACTCGGGAATGGGCATAGACTGGGTCACCCCGGCTGGCCTCCGGTGCTCATACTTCACCTACTGGCAATTCAAACACCGAGATACATAATCAGCAACATCCCTCTTCATCCCTTTCCACCAATACAGCTCTCGAAGATCATGATACATCTTCGCAGTTACCCGGATGGATGGAATATCTCGAACTGTGAGCCTCTGCCAAAATCATCTGCCTCAGCTCCACAATGGCATGGAACACATACCCGGCCGTTAAGCCGCAAAGCACCATCATCACCAATCACGAACGAGGACACTCCCCCACTCAGGACCCTGTCCCGGAGATCTCTCAGATAAGGATCCTCGAACTGCCTTTCCCGAATCTGGGAAGCTAAAGACGACTGAGACCCCACATATGCAAGCACCCGGCCTGGAAAAGAATCATCAAACCGAACCCCACTAATGGACAAAGCCTGCAACTCACGGGCCAACGGCCTCATATCAGCATCAAGATAGGCGAGGCTACCCATGGACTTCCTACTCAAGGCATCGGCTACAACATTAGCCTTTCCGGGATGATACCGGATAGAAAGATCATAATCCTTCAGCAGCTCTAACCAGCGGCGCTGTCTCCCGTTCAAGTCCTTCTGAGTGAACAAGTACTGGAGACTCTTATGATCGGTGAATATCACACATGGCTCGCCATAAAGATAGTGCCTCCACAACTTCAGTGCAAACACGACGGCTAATAGCTCCAAATCATGGACAGGATAATTCTTCTCATGGACCTTCAGCTGTCTCGAGGCATAAGCTATCACCTTACCCTCCTGCATCAGAACGCTACCCAGGCCAACACCCGAAGCATCACAATATACGGTGAATCCCCCGGATCCACTAGGCAAGGCCAACACTGGCGCTGAAGTCAACAGAGTCTTAAGCTTCTGAAAGCTAGACTCACAGGCATCGGACCACTGGAAAGGAACATTCTTCTGGGTCAACTTCGTCAGAGGTGCTGAAATAGAAGAAAACCCCTCGACGAACCGCCGATAATAACCTGCCAAGCCTAAGAAACTCCGAATCTCTGTAGGAGAAGTAGGCCTAGGCCAACTCTGAACGGCCTCTATCTTCTTCGGATCAACACACACCCCATCCTTGGTCACCACGTGACCTAGAAAAGATACAGAGCTGAGCCAAAATTCACACTTGGAGAATTTGGCATACAACTGCTGATCCCTCAGAGTCCGAAGAACAACTCTCAAATGCTGCTCATGCTCCTCCCTGCTCCTCGAATAAACCAAGATATCATCGATAAACACAATGACGAAGGAGTCAAGGTAGGCCTTGAACACTCGGTTCATCAGATCCATGAAAGCAGCTGGGGCATTCGTAAGCCCGAAAGACATCACCAGAAACTCATAGTGGCCATATCGGGTACGAAAAGCATGTCTTGGAAACGTCCTCGGACCGAATCCTCAACTGATGATACCCCGACCTCAAATCAATCTTCGAGAAAAAGGTAGCACCCTGAAGCTGATCAAACAAATCATCAATACGCGGCAAAGGATACCTATTCTTGATAGTAACCTTATTAAGCTGCCGGTAATCAATACACATCCGCATAGAGCCATCCATCTTCTTCACAAATAATACCGGGGCACCCCATGGAGACACACTGGGCCTAATGAAGCCCTTATCGAGCAAATCCTGAATCTGCTCCTTCAGCTCCCTTAACTCAACAGGAGCCATACGATACGGGGGAATAGATTTAGGTTGAGTGCCTGGCAATAGATCAATGCAAAACTCTATCTCCCGCATAGGCGGCAAACCCGGCAAATCATCAGGAAACACATCCGGATACTCACAAACAACCGGAACTCTATCAAGGGATAACTCCTCTGCCCGGACATCCCGAACTGAAGCAATATATCCCTCGCACCCACTAGGTATCATCCTCTGCGCCTCCAAGAAAGAAATGATCCTACTCTTTGGAGAAGGCCTGGAACCTCTCCATACAACCCGAGACTCACCCTCTGCCCCGATCGTCACGGACTTGGCATGGCAATCCAAAGTCGCATGACAGGAAGCCAGCCAATCCATGCCCATAATGACATCGAAATCAGACATATCGAGCAGCATCAGGTCCACTAAGGACTCTACACCACAGATGGAGATCATACACTGTCGATAACCCCTATCTACACATATAGAAGACCCGACAGGGGTGGCAACCATAAAGGGATTATCTAAGAAGACCAGATCCCTGCCCAAGCAAGGGGCAAATCCCGGCGACACATACGAATAGGTAGACCCCGGATCAATAAGAGCATAAGCATCACGGCCACAGACAGAAATAATACCTGTGATGACATCATTGGATGCCTCAGCATCCTGACGAGTCATAGCATAGACCTGCGCCGAGCCTCCTGAACCCGGAGCTCTCTGAGACTGCTGTCTAGGAGGAATCTGAGAAACGGGCCTGGCGGCCTAAGGACCAGATGGTACCATAGCTGCGGATCCCTGGCGACCTGATGAAACATAAGGGCAACTCCTGACATAGTGCTCTGGAGACCCACACTCAAAACATCCATCACCTCTACCTCCTCTACCGCCTCTACCACCTCTGCCACGACCACCTCCAGACGAACACCTCCCATGATGCCTCTGATGGCACCTCCCGCACTGCGGCGGACCAGACTGCGAAGAGCCACCCCGCCTCTGGGATGACTGAGGCCTCGGGGTCTCTGAAGAAAAATCCTGGGCAGGCAAAGCAGCAGCCTGGGGCCTAGACTGAGAACGGCCCTGATGACCCTGACCCCTCTGAGCGGATCCACTATACCCACCAGACTGACGCGACCTCTTGGCCGCCCTCTCCGCGTCAGCCCTGGCGAAGATATCCTCCATCCGCCGCGCCACATCAACTATCTCAAAATATGACTAGTTGCCCATATCAGGGGCAACAGCTACCTGCAAGCGGGGATGAAGACCCTCAACAAACCGGACAACCTTGTCCCTCTCCTGAGCCACCATAGCCGGCGCAAACTGAGACAACCACAAGAACCTGGTGTCATACTCTAAAACAGACAGGTTTCCCTGCCTTAACCCCTCAAACTCGCGCCTCTGAGCATCGTGCTGAGTCTGGGGCACGAACCTGCTCATGAACATAGACACGAACTCAGCCCAAGACAAAGGAGGGAGGTCACTAGACCTCTGCCGCATCATGGAGACCCACCATGTCTCCGCATCTCCCGATAATCTGAAAGAAGCACACGTGCCCTAAGGTGTCTCTAGTACAAAGAACTGTCAAAATCTTCTCACACTTCTGAATGTTCCTCTCGGCAGTACATGTAGCTGAGGTACAGTCGAACTCTGGAGGCTGAAGCTTCATGAATGACCCTATCCTCCTGGCAACCTCCTCAGTGCCCATAGGAGGAGTAGAAATAACAGGACCTGCCTGAGGAGCAGAAGCAGAAGGCTGGGCAGTATGATCAGGAGCAGCCTCAGAAGTAGGCGTGCTCATAACAGGTGTGGTCGGCTGAGGAGCCGAAACAGGAGCTGCAACATCATCTCTGACAGGGGCCTGATGGCTAGACAAGGCCATCAGTCTCATATACTCCTCTGAAGAGATCACAACGGTGCCTGGCACAACAACAGGCACAGGGGGAATAGATGCTGACAGAGTCGCTGCGGACACCGCAGGGATAGCTGTGTCCTGCCTAGTGGCTGACGGGCGACCTGCCCGAGTCTTCTTAGTAGCTGGCGGCTGCGTAGGTGCTGATGGCTCTCCCGCAGACGCGGGTGTAGAAGATGCAGCCCTCCTGGCTGAGGATGCTCGCGTCCTCGCCATCTCAATCAATACACGAAAAAGGGTCAGCACCTATATAAGCTACTCAGCACGAATAGAGATGAAACGAAGGGAAAACATTTCCTAACATGCCCTTGTAGCCTCTCGCTCATAAGTATGGTCGACAACATACCCATAAGCAAGACTCTACTCAGACACTGCTCCAAGACTCCTAGGACTCGAATTAGAACCTAGGGCTCTGATACCAAACTGTCACGACCCAATTTCCAAGGGCTCGTGATGGCACCTAAACAACATTTGCCTAGGCGAACCAATGAAACAAGATGCATAAAAGAACAATAATGTGAAAAGATCATAAATGGATATATAAATATAAAAGTGTGAAGTCCAAAAGAATATATCCACAAAAGAATTGGAGCATTCTAAGAGTGACTCAATAAAGTATGAATATACATCAAAGAAATCTGAGTCCTATCTCTAAGTGACTCCGGCGGTATGCCACCACGGTCTGTGTGGTCGGCTCACCTCAATCAAAAGTCTCAGAAGCCTCGGGAACCGCTAACGTCTGAGCTGCTGACTGGATGAAGGACCTGCGCACGTAGCAGAGTAAGTTATGAGCCGAAGCCCAGTAAAATCACCGACAGGCCCGCTAAGGTACCCTTGCGGGACAAGTCGCTACATGCATCATAAGCAACAACATACTATAGTAATCATACAATAAAGTAGTGAAATCACAAATAGATGTAACACATTCCATACACACAAGTAGTAACCAGAAGTCTCAAGGATTATGCCCATCCAACGTAAGGCATAGGTCAACTCAGCGGCGGTTTGGAGGTCCAATCTCTACTCCCGTGCCGACTAACCTAGACCTACGATGGACTAGCAACACAACTACTAAGTATCAACCATATACCGTGACCCGAAGTCACTATCACAATCATGAATAAGTAGACCAACGACCCGTAGTCGTTGGCTCATCTCAAATCTGTCTACGATCGCACCACACCCCCTGTCAAGTGCGTCGTATCTCAATAAATCAAGTGACCACACCACACCCCCTGTCAAGTGTGTCACATCTCAAAGATCAAGTGTCCACACCACACCCCCTGTCAAGTGTGACACATCTCATAGTATAGGCGACACCACACCCCCTGTCAAGTGTCCCTCTAACAGTATTAATATCCACGACATTAATAACAATAACAGAAATAATAACAGAAATATTAATAACGATAATATTTCACAGTCACCGTAACCCAGGTTGGTTATGCTAGCTGAACGTAAGGCGAAGGTTAACCCGACCACAGTTTGGGGATACAATCCCTACTCCCATGTCGTCCAACCCAAGGTTACGTATAGACAGCACTACCCAACCCGGCACGTGAACAAATCAAGTACCAATATCATACAAAAGCCGGCAAAATCCTCGGCAAGACATTTATCATGACATGCCGGCAACATCCTCGGCCATGTCCCAAGTTCTTGCTATCTAAGCATGGCGTAGCAAGCGTTACTACGATATAAATTTAAGCTACCTCGACGTAGCGTTTAGACCGGCACATACCTCGGTCGAGTCACAATCTCGCTATTTATAACAAACAATAATAGCAAGTAATTCACATCATTAATCCTAACCATTGTTAGGTATATATATGCGTACATGAAGCATACTAGCATGAAGGAAGAGTCCACAAGCACAATAGAGGTCAAGTCTCACTTACCTCGAAATTCGGGCTCAAATGCAGGGAAGAATCTCCTTTCCCGCTCGCCTTGTCCGCGAAGGACTCTCCACTAGGTCTATTAAGTCAAGATATAGCACATATGAGTGTTCAATTATAGCTATTTAAGCCTATAGGCATCCTAGGGTAAAAATTACCAAAATGCCCCCGGGTAGGGCCGAGCCCTAAATTTACAAAATGCACTTTTCCGGACTCCCCACGCTCCCGTGAGTCCAAAAGTACACTTAGATTCCACATGCGAGCCTTGCTCGATATCTTTCCCCAATTCTTAAGAATCTATTGTTCTAACCCATTTCCAAAAATCAACCCTTTGATTCTTGTGTTAATCAACATAAAGATGGATTGAAAGGGCTTACCTTAAGTGTAAGTATGATTGGGTCTTCAAGAAATACCCAAAAATCGCCTCAAGAGCTCACCAAATGATTTTTATAAGTTATGAACCGAAATGGCCCGAAATGGCCTTTTTATAGCAATTTTTGCCTCTGTGACAGCTTCTTTTTAAAAAAATCATAACTTTTGATCGGAATGTCCAAATGACCTGAAACTGATACCATTAGAACGAAAACTCAACGGGCAACAACTTTCATGTTTTGAGTTTTTCCTAATTCCTTACGTATTGGCCGGAAAATCAGCTTTTATCCGGCTGTTTGCGCCAAAACAGAACAGAAAAGTCGCACCAGATTTCTACTGTTTTAGGGGCAAAACGGGACCCTACGAAGCTCGGAATGATCCCAAATTTTGCACACAAGTCATAAAATACTTGGGTGACATGCTCGTCAAGACGGAACTCAATTCGGACCTCCAGAACTCAAAAAGTGGGTCCCACAGCAAAGGTTCAATTTTCGACTTTCGCCAAAATAGCGAAATTTAACCAAACGACCTCGGAATCCAATTCCGAAAGTTGCTACAAGTCACAAATGACTATACGAACCTAACGGAACTTTCGGATCTCTCATCGGAGCTCATTTGCTCAAATCGAGCTCGGAAACCTCTTTTAACTCTTTTAAACTTCCGAAACGGGGACTTTATCAAAAGTCCTATCAAACGAGGTCCGTTTTCAATTTTGAAGGTTGCTACATATCATAAATGACGAGACGGACCTAACGGTGCGCTCAGATTTTCCATCGGGGTTCATTTACTCAAAACGACCTATCGAAACCCCAAATTCCTTTCCGGAATTTCATAAACGGATCCTTTTCTCGAAAACCTATCAAACGGACTCCGTTTCGACTCAGATTTCACAGACGGGTCATAAATGACCTAACGGAGCTTTTGGGACTTTCGACATGCAAATCGAGATCTCGGATCCCGTAACGACTATTTGAGGGTCGTTACACAAGGGAACTACAAGGCCCTGCTCCCTTGCCCATCGCAAGCTCGTATAGCTGTGACCACCGTAACTAGATCGTCAGCACGATCAAAACTCTCGGGGCTTCGTCAGTCTAGCCCCAGGCTAGACTGCTTCGTCCTGAACTCCGTCCGTTTGCTGATTCATCGTACGAGGTTCACAATTACCACAAACGAATTAACGAATTAACAAAAATACTTTTGAATCCTAGACCGACGCACGATCAGAAATAAAGGAAGTGAAACTTCCTAAATGCCATCATAGCCCCTCGTAGATAAGTACGGACGTCTACGTACCCATCAGCGAGACTCTACTAGACACTGTCTTAGTCTGGATAGACTCTAAACCAGGCTCTGATACCAACTGACACGACCCGAAATCCGGCTAGGACGTGCGGGCACCCGACATCCTCCCCTAGACCCGTCGAGCGAACCCTTACCAATTAAATCAGGAAAATAAATACAATTCGATTCATAAATAAGAATAAGACTTTAAAAAAAAAAAACACTGACATACTGATACCTCTAAGCTGTACAAAAGAAATTACAGCTGCCTACCCAACATACTAGGTTTAGGGTTATCCAGACTAGACATCTAAGAGTTTAAAAGAAGAAAAATACCTCCTGAAGGGAGCAAGATGCAACTTGAAATAATAACCAAAAAACTGGTGGACATCCGGAATAAAAGCTGGCTCACCCTGACAGCTGAAGTCGTCTTCGCTCCTTCACAACGTGGCGAACTCAATCCTGGAGCGAACCTGCCGAAACGAAATAGATAGACAAGAAACAAACAACAAACAAGGGTGAGTCAAAAGGACTCAATAAGTGGGGCAGACTAGCCACCTCAAAGAATAGGATAGCTAGCCAGGGAGAAGAAAAACAAATAAACTAAATTTCTCTTATTTAAATTATAAAAAGACAGAGCCAGATAATAACTAGAAACACGTATGGAATCACAAACTCATTAACAACCAGGAACATAAGATAGTCAGAACATATAGGTATCCCGAACATATCAACAATCAGCAATACATCCTGTTGCGGCGTGCAACCCGATCCATATATTCATCCTGTTACGGCATGCAACCCGATCCATATATTTATACCGTTGCGGCGTGCAACTTGATCCATATGTTTATACTGTCGCGGCGTGCAACCCTATCCCGCAACCCAGAATACGAGCCAGAAATATATAGACAAACGGAGATAGGTTCACGACATAGTATACATACCGCATACATAAAACACAACACAATACACACCATAGTCAGTATGCAGTGCAATGAAATGGGATGAATGCGGTACTATGCAATGCAGTCACATATGCCTGGTACCTATCTCCGGCTCGGGACTCTCATCGTCTACCAGGAGATGTATGCAGTAATGACCCTTCACCGGCTCGGGACTCTCATCGATTACCGGGAAGTATATGCAATGATGACCCTTCACCGGCTCGGGACTCTCATCGATTACCGGGAAGTATATGCAATAATGACCCTTCACCGGCTCGGGACTCTCATCGATTACCGGAAAGTATATACAATGATGACCCTTCACCGGCTCGGGACTCTCATCGATTACCGGGAAGTATATGCAATGATGACCCTTCACCGGTGCGGGACTCTCATCGCCAACCGGGAAGTATATGCAATAATGACCCTTCACCGGCTCGGGACTCTCATCGATTACCGGAAAGTATATGCAATAATGATCCTTCACCGGTGCGGGACTCTCATCACCAACCGGGAAGTATATGCAATGCTCAAAACCAGAGTGCAATGCTCATATGTTCAATGCAATACCAACAACAGGGCATAACATATAATATATAATGTAAATTCGAAGCTAAGGCGTAATGAGTACGCCTATCGGCAGCTACACACGCAAGGAACACGTGGTAGAAAATCCACGAGGCTAGGTGCCTCCAAAGAAATGGATATAATCACTTACCTCTTCCAAAAGTTAGTATTGCTGGTCAACAACCGCTTTATCCGTTGGTTTCATTGCCAAACAATCCCACTCTATTCAATAAGCAGAAAAAATATATCAAATTAGGCTAAAGGCTTCATTCCCCACATCTTAGGGCAATTCAGGTAGGAACCTGATACCCTATTCGCATACGCAATACGCAGGCCAGGCCTATGCATAGGGTTTAAGGTCACACAACCAAACCTCAAATAAATTACATTTATATGTTGCCCATAACTCACTGAGTACGAATATATAATCAATTTCATTATCGGGGTCCATTTGACCCTTTAAACTATAAATTTACGTCATTAGGGGGATGTCTAATATCCCTATTTTTACCGTTAAAACATATTCAAACACACGTAATAAACTCAAATAATATATTAGGATCATTACCTGAATATTTCAGGGTAAAAATTCTACTTTTCTCCGGCCCCCTTTTCCTATTTTTTGGCATTTTTTCGCCTGCATTTCGCGTTCTCTTTTCTACTAAGCTTTTGAGCAATATGATGGTTTACCGCCATTGTTAACTTTTGACTTTTTCTATTTTTTTTTTGTTTTCTTTTATTATATTTTCTTTTCTTAACGAAAATTGAAACGGTGCCCTACAATATTTGAAATAATTCCAACTTTTGCATACAAGTTATACAAAATATATGTAACATACTCGCGAAGACGGATCTCAAATGTGACTCCCGAAACTCAAGATGCGAATTTAAATAAAAAGAAGTCAAATTATTTAACTTTCGGTATTTTAGCGGAAACTAGCCGAACAACATCGAAATTCACTTTCGAAAGTTCACAAAAATCACAAATAATCATACGAACCTAACGGCGCTTTCGGATTTCGAATCGGTGCTCATTCGGCAAAAACCGAGCTCGAAAATCTCCTTTTAATATTAATCGCCAATAAAAACTGAAACCTTCTTCCGATGCCTACCAAACGAGGTCTGATTTAGCTCAAATTTTACAGACAGGTTCTAATGGACATTAAGAATATTTTAAAATTATCGGCACGCCAATCAGAGTCCTAACTTCCGAAACGACTGACCGAGGTCGTTTCATTTTGTCTCAAAACGCAAAAGGACCGTTTCTACACGGGCTAAAGTCATCCCATTTTGGGTGCAAACAGCCATCTGCTACGGATGCAGCCTAGCCGTCGTCTATCGGTGCACAACGAACGTAATTGCTCAAGGCATGCACATAGGCACACGTTCTTAAACTAGAATAGTCAGGACTATTGGAAGCCATCTAATATCTAGGTGCACAAACATACTATTTGGTTACACATTACGAAACGCGTAATAACATAAGTACGTATGGAATATTGATGAACATTTATTTCATTAATAATAAACAGCCCGTAGGCTCATAATATACATTTAGTTCTTCCTAAATACAATATTTGTTTATAACAATTGTAGAAAAGAAAAGAAAGGGAAGACTAAAAACAAAGAGCTCCTCGGGATTAACATGGCTGAAAAATCCTTCATCTTGATTGTAGTCATACGTCGTAAACAGTCTGGAGTTCTTCTTTTCCTCTAACAGCCCGAGATATGTCGGCCTGAGAATTCTTTCAAGGTATACGGCCGCTGGTGCAACCAAAGCCTGTATGCTTGATCAAAGCAAGGGATCCCGGAAGCACCTGAGTACAGGCCTGACCTTCTCTCATCTTGTCCGTTGAACTTGAAGAGAAACTAGAAGACTATCAGCAAAGCTTGATCATCTGCTTCAACCTCAACTGGCCAAACCGGAGTGCACAGCCCCACAGATCTTCAAGTGCAAACAGGAGTTCGCCGAGAGCGGAAACGCTTGAGCTGGGAACCTATCACATTGGAGCCTTTTCCCTCGGGTATCCCGCAGCCATCGGCCGACGAGGCATTGCAACACCGACAAGACCATACCAGCAGAACCAAGAGACGGCATAGGACCGTAGGCGGAGTTAGAACTTAATGATTCATTATTCGCTCACGCCCCCAAAGCTCCATCTTCTTGCCTACCATGAAACGGAGTCAGAAAAGCTGGATTCAACCCTACTCCATCAAAGAGACGATCTAAGCACCAGAGAAATCATGGTGGAGAAGCCTCATGGAAGCTGAAATGGCTAACTATCTTGACCCTGCATGACAAGAAGAATATCACAGCAACCGCTGTGTTAGAAGATGAGCGCACCATAATCAGTGCACATGAAACAATGAAAACATCCCTAAGGATATCATTAGAATCCCAATCAAACTTCATGACTCGGAGGACTTCTTTCATTCCCTCTTGGATGAAGAGAAAAGAGAAGATAATGCAGATGAGGTTCCTCCTTGACGCAACATCCATCCGGAATTTTTGGGAATATCAAATCAGGATCAAAGACAAACGTTCTCAAAGAAAAGCTTCTCACTATCATAAGAAATTATTGAAGAAATGAATTATTTTCTGAAGAAGAGTTGTGATTTTTCCACTGCCATGAGGTCACTATTTATAGGCAGAAAGGGATAAGGATGAGGCACGAAACAGTCTCGCGTCATTATGGCTAGAGATATGAAATGATTTTGAGCAGTTAATGGCAGTTCCTGAAAAGGCGCGAGAGATCGGTATCAGCCAATCAGAAGAAAGCACGCGAAGTTCTCGAAGAGTTCATATTATTCTTGGTCGAAGAAACTACGTGTCTCAAGGAGTCGGTGAGATATCTTTTCATATCACGCCGCTTTCACTTCCTAACTACCTGCATCAGCACTCAGCAAGTGGGGGGACTGACTGTGTGGGAAAAATTACGTCACCTATTGTTACGGGGATACGAGTCCAGCTAGCGTGACTAGACTTTTCTTATAAGTCACCAGGAACTGAGGACATACGCCCGCTCTTAAAGCCAACGACCGTTTACACTCTCCTAGTTAGGATTTAGTATACCACCGCCTTGAGTTGTAGGCCCATAGCCCTATTAGTGCTTGTATTTTAACTTATTTAGGACTGGGTATCACTACTATAAATACCCCTCCTTAAATTGTGTTGTACTAACTCTGGATTCGTCATCAACTTCGGCGACTCTCAAGGAATAAGATGTATATTACTTTTCTCCATTATTTCTTGCTTATTTACTTGTCTTTATTTTCATCGTATTTACTTACTTTTTCATCATAATTTATCGTATTACTTGTGACCACATTCACAATTAATTGTTTAACCTAGACGTACAAATTTAGGCATAAACAGCGTCCGACTTCGAACATCTCTGCTTAGTTACTCGAGTATTTTAAAAATTTCTGGCACAATGCGATAGGCGTCCCCGCCGGCATGTAGGTGCAGTTGTTCAATTAACGAGTTCAACGTACGAGTAATGCCTGGTGGCTGAGCTAGACGTGATCTAGCTATAAGCGAGTAATTTACCCTACTTTTTTGTAGCGAAAAGTGAGTGTGTTACTTCAACTTAGGTCTGGCCGGGGCTATGAATAGATAGATCATAGATGGATCTGAATAAATAAATAAAATTGACCAAAAATAGTAGTTTTATTGATGAATATGGCGCGGAGCCTTGCAAACATAAAGAACGGGGCTGTGCGCCTGTTATAAGCAATGACAATAGAAGAAAGTAGGAAATGAGAGAATACATTTCTCGAGTATATGGGCTTAACTGAGCCTTTCAAGAGTAGTACTTCTTTAGCCATGTGATGTTCCAATTATTTGGAATGGTTGTTCCCTCCATGTCTTCAAGAACATACGCACCTTTTCTAGCTATGCCTCGAACTTTGTACGGCGCTTCCTAATTTGGGGCAAGTTTGCCTGCACCAGCCTACTTGGTGTTCTGAGTAACCTTGCAAAGGACAAGATCCCTTATGTTAAAGGACCGTAGCTTAGCCCTTGCATTGTAATACTGCTCCACTCGTTGCTTCTGGCCCGCGAGGCATATGGCTTCTATTTCTCGTCGTTCCCCTAGAGTGTCGATGGAGGCTTTCAAAGCTTCGTCGTTGGATTCTTCCACCGTAAATGACCTCCTCAGACTAGATTCACCGATCTCTAGGAGAATCATTGCTTTTGTTCCGTATGTCAGTGAAAACAGAGTTTCTCCAGTACTGGCTTTGGATGTAGTAGGGTAGGCCCATAGGACACCTGGAAATTCTTTTGGCCACTTTCCTTAGGCTTCCTTGAGTCGCATTTTCAAATTCTCCACTATTGTCTTGTTTGTAGATTCTACTTGACCATTGGCCGAAGGATGATAGGGTGTAGAGGTTATTCTCTTTACCTCCCACTCCTTCAGGAAAGCAGTAATTTTGTCACCTATGAACTAAGGTCTGTTATCGCAAGTGATTTCCGCTGGAATGTCGAATTAGCGCATGATGTTCTTTCATATAAACTCTATCACCTCCTGCTCCCGGATACGAGCGTAGGTTGCCGCTTGACCCGTTTGGTGAAATAATCTATTATGATGAGTAGGAATTTGACACCTCCGGATGCTTTAGGCATGGGTCCTACGATGTCCATCCCTTATTTCATGAAGGGCCAAGGGGCTATTACAGAGTATAATAACTCTAACGGCTGATGAAGCACATGGGAGAACCTTTAACACCTATCGCACCCCCGGGCAAACTTGCTCGCATCGTCTTCCATTTGGGGCCAGAATAGCCCGCCCTAGTTAACTTGCGAGCTAGAGATCGCCTGCCAGATTGGTTTCCATATTGCCCCTCATGAAATTCCCTGAGTGCATAATCTACTTGAAAGGGTCCCATATTTAGCCAAAGGTCTGCTAAACATCTGCCTATACAGCTCGCCATTGATTAGGCAATAGCGGGCCGCTTGGGCTCTCAACCTTCTACTCTCCTTTCTGTCTACTGGAAGTGCTCTTTTTTCTAGGTACTCAATAATTGGGTGTCGCCAGTCCCACAATAATCTCACTGCGTTGATCTCGTAGCATTTGACATCCGTGTAAGTTAATTCAATGGTGGAACCAGGCTGTCTGCATTCATGTATGCAGTGGCCCCTAAACTGGCTAGGGTATCACCCTCCACATTTTCTTCTCTCAGTATCTGATTGATCTTCCATTTTTTAAAATTCTTCAAGCACTTCTCTACTCTGGCCAAGTATTCCTGCATACGGGGCGTCTTTGGCAGTGTAGGCCCCAGTTACCTGATTGACGACGAGCTGAGAGTCGCAATTAACACTGATCTGCCTGCCCCTATAAGTAAGCTAATTCGAGAGCTTGAATTACTGCTTCATATTGAGCTTCATTGTTCGTCATCTAGGAGCAGCTGACAGCTTTCCTGAATATGCTCTTTGTTGGGGATTTGATCAATAAACCAAGCCCGACCCCTTTTACGTTCGAGGCCCCGTCGGTGTGGATCACCCATTCTCCAAGGGTAATTCTTTCTATTGTTTTGCGCTCTGTCTCTACTCCCAACATCAAGTTGGTACTGAAGTCGGCGATAAAGTCCGCAAGCACCTGTGACTTGATGGTTGTACGAGGCTGATAAATGATGTCATACTCACCGAGCTCGACGGTCCACTTTGCCAATCTGCCCGAAAACTCAGGCCAGTGCGAGTTTCTCCAAGTGTTGATACCTAGTATCTACGTCTAAAAGAGACTTGCTGACAAAATACACTAGTGATTGCACCCCCTTCTCTTCTCATACCAGGACAGCGCTGACGACAACCTCAGATACTGCTAGGTACAACAATTATGGTTCTCCCCCACGTGGCTTGATTAGCAATGAGGGATTTTTGCCAGATACTGCTTCAATTCTCGAAGCGCCTTGCTCCACTTCTCTGTCAATTCGAAGCTTTTATTTTTCTTCAACACATTGAAAAACTGATGACACTTCTCTAACGACCGTGAGATGAACCAGCTGAGCGCTGCAATTCAGACGTTTAACTTCGACTTCATTCTTCAAGATTTCTGGTATAGCCTCAATAGCTTCTATTTTTACGGTGTTCGCTTCTATTCACCTATTAGAAAAAATGAACCCAAGGAACATCCCGGATGATACGCCGAAGGCACACTTCTGTACGTTGAGCTTCATTCCAAATTTGTCCAGTATATCGACCACTACCTCCAGATGGTCGATGTGATCCTTGGCGAATTCTTATTTGACCTGCATATCGTCTATGTACACCTCCATGGTCTTACCAATCTGCTGTTTGAACATTAGGTTTACTAATCTCAGGTATGTTTCTCCTACATTATTCAATCTGAAAGGCATTACCCTGTAACAATAAGTCCCTATATCTGTAATGAAAGAAGTCTTTTCTTCATCATCCGGGTTCATGCAGATCTGATTGTATCCTAAGTAAGCATCCAAAAAACCTAAAGCTTCATGGCCTTCCATAGAATCGATGAGTTGGACGATGTTGGGCAGCGGGAAGGAATCCTTCAGGCACGCTTTATTCAGATCTATAAAGTCGATGCACATCCTCTACTTTCCATTCTTCTTGGGGACTACTACCACGTTTGATAGCCAATCGTGGTATTGCACCTCGTGAATGGAATCATTGTTTAATAGCATTTCGACCTCCTCATGGACCGCTAGCCCCTTTTCACGACTAATTGGACGCTTCTTCTGCTTGACTGGCTTGAAGTTGGGGTCGACGTTCAGATTATGTGTGAAGACGCTAGTCGATATTCCTGGCATGTCTATATATGTCCAGGCGAAGGTGCCTGACTGAGCACGCAAAAAAATTAGTGTACTCCTGCTTGGCTTCGGTCGAGAGTTAGGCCTCCACATAAAATTTCTTATCTGGGACCTTCTCGTCGAAGATCAACGGGTCAAGGTCAAAAACTGTAGCTTTGGCAGGCTTGTCTTCCTCTTTCAGGTCAAAAGGTGTAATGGCTGGCTCTTGTGATCCGGCTACTTCATGGGCCCCGAACCCGAAAGGCACACTGGTGACCAGATCGGGACCAAGCAATTTATCTAGTTTTTTTTTCTAAATCGTCTCCTTTTTGGCGGCATCTATCATAGCAGTTACTTCGGGATAGCTTCTGTTCCCCCTGAATTTATTTTACCCCCCAAGGAGTCGGGTATTCGAGGATTTGGTGAAGCGTAGATGGCACTGTGTGTACTTCGTGAATCCAAGGCCTCCCGAGAATAATGTTATACGAGAGGTCGCATGTCATTACTTAGAAGGATGCCGCCCGAGTTGCTCCCGAAAGGTGTACCTGAAGGAGTATCTCTCCTACAGACTTCTCACTGGAGCTGTTAAAGCTAGTTAATGAGTATGGACTAGGAATTACTTGATCTTGCACCTCCATCTGACAAACAACCCGCCAATGAATAATATTGACTGCGCTGCCAGGATCTACCAATACATGCTTGACTTGAGCATCCTGTACCTGCAAGGTGACTACCAAAGCATCATAATGAGAGTTATGAACTCGTCGCGAATCCATGTCATCAAACTCAATCGTATTGACACGCGGCTTCCTGGCTATCTCCTGGAGAGCCTCGCAGACATGATGGCTCTGGTCCAGGTACTTCCGACCCCAGGCCCTCCTAAGATGGTATTGATAAACTCTTGGTCCGCCGACTTTGCTCCATGAGAGGTATGATGAGGCATAGTACATCGGGGTGACTTTAACCACGATGACAGATAATAGGATTTTGACTTTAGATAGTCGTTCACAATTTCAGTCGCACTGACCGAGTTATGAATTATCTATTGGATCTCGTTATCAGTATCTCGTATGGCGTGGTTGCTGTTGTTTGATATGATTGTGCCTTTTCCTTCGTAGAATACCTACAATTTCCTGGGCTCCACGGTAGGCACAAAACTGTTTATGCCTAAAATCAGTCGCCTAGGTTAAACAATTAATTAAGAATGAGGTCACAAGCAATACAGTAAATACGATGGAAAAGTAAATAAATTAAAGAGAGAAAATAATGAGCAAGAAAAGTAAAGTAGTCTTATTCTTTGAGAATAACCGGATTCTGTGGTGAATCGCGATGATGTACAATACAATATAAGGAGAGGTATTTATAGTAGTGGATACCCTATCCTAATTAAGGTAAAATGCAAAGACTAATAAGGGTATGGGCCTATAACTCAAGGCGATGGTGTATACTAAATCATAACTAGGAGACTGTAACCCTAAGACGGCAGGATGTATGCCATTTGTCCTACGCTCGTACTGCCTGAATGGTCGTAACTCATAAAACGGGCGTGTATATTTTGCATCTGGTGACTTGTAGGATAAGTCTAGTCTCACCAGCTAGACTCATATCCCCGTAATAGTAGGTGGCGTATTTTTGCCCACACAACAACTAAGTCCTAATCCAACTAGAGTTGGGGGAAAAAGAAAAGCAGGAAGAGAGATTCGCGACTACCATCCACACTTGTCTCTGTATCTACATATGAACCTGATCAGGAAGAGGTTTCTATACAACTGGTCAACAGACTAAGAAGGTAAGTGAGACACAAACGTGGGCATGATGTTCCAGCCCAATCTTAGGAGGTTCCTTCTCATCAACTCAAAGATGCTGATTCTGATACAGAGAAAGAGGCACAAAGGGAGGTATCCCCTGCCCAACCATCACAACCTAATCATGTTACACAACAACCTGAGGAAGACTATTAATGAGAGGAGCCACAACAAGAACAACAACAAGCTCCTCAGCATAAAGAGTTAGTCTAGACTGAAATCAAATATCCATCTTTGCTAACAAATTGGGAGCAAAACTTTATGACTAAATTGGCATACATAACTATTGGAGGGGTAACTCTCTACGGATCATTGCACCGAAAAAGTCATTGACATTGTTAATGTCTAAAAGCACAACCTTAGGTTTCAAGAAATGCTTGATCACTAAGGGTGGACAAAGCTCTTTGCTAAGCCACTTCCGGGTGTAAATGAGACACTTATAAGGGGATTCTTTGCCAACTTAAACGGATGCCAAAGAATGAGTTCGAGATTTTGCTACGAGGCAACAAAGTGAGCTACTCTCCATGGGTATTGAATCAAATTCATAGGTTTGCCAAACTTTACACCAAAGGAGTACATTTAGAAGCTTGAGATGCTAGAAATAAAATAGAGGAAATGGATTGCTCCTTATCATCCAAACGAGGCCAAATGCAACATGGCTCACACCATGGATGGTAATTCTGTGGAAAGATCAGCATGTTTCGTCTTGGTTGTCTCTAACTTTTCTCTCAGCTTGCCCCTCGATATGATTACCTCTCTCACTTTCTTTTTAAGTTCCTAGATCCTCTATAGCATGCCAATGGACATGATATTGCCTTAGTAACGAGCAAGCAAATAATTAGAAAAGAAGAAACCTGGAAGATAAAAGAGGACAACAGAAAAAAAAAAAAAAAAAAAAGAACCCAAAGAGTGGCATAGACAATCTGAGATATCAACAGCTAATCATCATAGCAGTACATTTAGGCTCTCGCTATAGGCCCCAGCAGGTTGGCAAACTACTCAACAGCCTGCCTTCGTGCTCTTTGAAAATCTACCTCTTGAGAGATCTCGATTGTCACAACCCTATTTAAAGGCTCTTTGATTTGTAGTGATTGCCTTAAGGCTATGCAAACAGTTGTCTCCTTACCGAAGGGAAGGGAAACGATGAGTTCATAATGATGCTTTGTAAACAATGACAACTCGATCACCTCGGCATGCCGAGACTCTGTTGTCTCTTGAAGATTCTCCCTCTCCTCGGCTAGCCCTCTTTGGCCTAGCCTCCCTCCTCTCGGCCTAGCCTCCATTTTCTCATATTCAACAAGAATAATGGCTCCTCGTTGGCCACCCTCTACTTCTGGCCAAGCAGTCATATCTGCATGCTCCTCTCTCAACTAACGTGGGGAACCTATAGACTATAGAAAGAAACCTTTTCCTCCTGCCCCTATCAGTCTAGCACTACTCTATTCCTCTTCTTGGAGGGACCCGCTACCAAGCTGGATCTACAGGAGCTACAGCCATAAGGTCCACTTTTCACTTAGCGGCGCGCTCGTATTTATCCTTATAGGAAATATTATAATTGGGGACTTACAACTGTTCTCATGGATACGATGCTGCCTTGGGAGAAGCAGCATAGACCGATTTGTCGTATAAGGCAATGCCTACAAAAAAAGAAAAAATTAGGACATTAGAGATTCAACGAGCAATAATTCGTAGTCAGGCAAGAAACTTACCATTATTTTCGGCATTCCACATACGAGTGAAATATATGTCTTTCCAAGTCCTTTCATTGTTCATAGTCTTTGCAAGGATGAGACTCACCCATCTGTCGATGTCTTGGACAAGCTCAAAATTGGCTTTCTTGGTTGCGTTTGAAATCTACATTCAAAATCCGGAAAGAAAAATTAGGCGAAAAAGAGAAAAAATCAAAATACTTACATTTAAGATTCCACTTATGCCGAAGCAGCGGTGCCCCCCGGAAGTGTCAATTGATGAGTAAGGATGAGAACATACTATTCATCCTAGTTTTGGAGATTATCGTCATTAAGGGGAATCATCCCTTTTTCCAACTATTTTGTACTTGAATCATGCTCGCTTTATAAACCTTCGAGGAATAGAGATGAATAGATAGTTTAAGGTAAGAGGCTGGCTAGTCACCTCTGTCAAATATCGGAGCATTGGTTTTACAAAGTTACAAAAATATCACTGCACCTTTTACATTTAATGAAATTGTAATTACAAAAATATCACCGCACCGTTTAAATTTAATGAAACCGTTATTATAAAAATACCACCGGACCTTTTACACTTAATGAAGTCGTAACTTTGGGCAAAGCAGCAAACAGGCCAATTTGTCGATGTTTATGCATATCGTAACCAAAAATTATCTCCATTTTGTTAAAAGAATAAGGCCAAAACGATCTCATTTCGCACATCCAAAAAAATAACTCAAGTGCTTATATTTAGAAATAACAACAAACCGGTCTTACTTATTCATACAATGAGAAAATACTATGTATTATTTGCATATAGATAAGGCAAAATTTTCCTCACTCACTACTAGAAATCAGGGGGTTTTCGACCGCTCATACGGTCAGAAAACGGCCGGATAGCCGACCGACATCCGACCAAAAGTGGTGGTCGGAGATTTGCTGGTAGAAAAGGTCTGTCAGACCGATTCGATCGAAGGTTCGACCAAAAATCGGTGGGAAAGTGGTCGACAGCTTGAATTTCTGGAAAACTAAATATTTAATTATTCGACCGAACCGGTCGAACAATTGAATATCTGGAAAAATAATATTCATTTGTTCGACCAATTCGGTCGAACAGATGATTTTCTGGAAAAAAAAATTTCAATTTCGACCGAGTGGTTCGAACAGATGGATTTCTGGAAATTTTTTAGGTGACGTGTTCGACCGAATCGGTCGAAATTCTGTGTAAAACCTGCAATATAAAAGCTGTAATTAGAGCTACACCACCTGTAAACGCAGAAAATACCAGCACCATATAAACAATAGGCTTCACCAAGTCTTTATATTAGTCTAAACTTGACTTTAAACTAAAAGTCTAACAATATACATAATTTCAAGACTTTACAATGATAAAACAAGTCAAACAAATCAACTACAAGACTTACAAACATCAAAGAAGCTTAACAAAAACTATCCACAAGTCTAACACATGTCTAACATCATGAACAATCCATTATACTACTCAGTTGCCTCAAAACTAGACTCGGATCAAGACTCAGACGACGATTTGTATCGACGTTTGGTCTTGCCTTTCCCCCCGCTCCTGCTACTCCTCTTGCTCTTGCTCTTGTCTTTTTTCTTTCTCTTCTCAAAATGACTAGACATCCAGTTTTGCATCATTTCCCACATGGCATTCATATTAGCCTCATTGCGCAAACGTTCTTCTTCGCTCTTTCTCTTAAGCTCTTCAATTTCATTGAGCAGTCGAGCTTCCACGGATGGATTAATTGAGCTAGTAGGAGTGTAAGAGCCAAAGAAACCTGGATTCAGAAAATTCGAGCCATACTGCGATCCAAGACCGTAAGCACATCCCTTCTTTACCCCTCCATTCACCTCCAATCATAGTGTGGTTTCCTCCTCAAGTGTCATTGGAGCTGGGGTACTGCTTCCACACTCGGATGCTTGACTTGCCAACCTTGCTTCATAAGCCGTTGAAGCCTTTTCCTGAAAAGAAAATTAATAATAAAAATTAGATGTATAAATATTGAAGGATTATACAAACAAGTTTGAATTTAATAACTTACCCACAAATCTTTAGCGCGCGGCTCGACCCAGACTTCTTCCCTTTTTTTGTTCGTATAGATATGTCTAGTCTTAAACATTTCGGGCACAAGTACTGTCCTCCCTTCGTTCTTTTCCTACAAATATTGGAAGATGACAAGTTAGATAGAAAATTAACGAGAGTTACATTAAAAACAATACATATAAATTAAAGATCTTTACCAATAGCATCCGCTGAGTCGCGCAACTAACTGAGCCTCCTGTATGCAGCGATCCACCCATTTCGGAGGCTCGCGCTGCCTTTCCTTGGGCGCTCCTCTTCTTAAATTCATCACTCTCCCAGTATTTCAGCAGTAGTAGCCACTGAGGCTCAAATATCCAATCGGGCTTCTGTCCTCTATCCCGACAAGTATACATGGAGCCCTTGACTAGATCATCGCATTTTTTAAGGAAATTGCTTCGGATAACCTATCAAAGGCAACATGCCACTTACACTTTGTCTGGAATAATTAAAAATATTAGATTTAAACATAAGTAACACTTAACTAAATTATTAATAAATCTTATGCATAGTTGTTACCTTAAAATCTTCAAACATGTTCAGCTTTACCGGGAAAGGTACCCTACCCCAGGAAGGCCACGCATCAGTCCAGCTAGATCTTATGCATGTTGTGACTATGGACGTAGCCACGTGTGAGGGAGTAAAACTAGATAAAAATCACTAGAGTTAATAAATATACTAAAAATTATACTTCAAAGTAAAATTAAATAGTTAAAACTGACAAAAATAATACTTACCCTTTATTACCCTCAGGATAAATAATCACCAAATCTCCGTCATGTGATCCTGCTTCACCAATGTAATAGGGCGAGCTGGAATGATAATATGGTATAGTCTGCGGTGGTACAATACAGCTAAATGTATCAGAAGGTGGTATAGTAGATCCAGAATGAGTAGATGATGAAGGCGACGGTGATGGACTGGAAGATGGTGAAGGCATGGAAGAACTTGGGCAGCCATGCGGACGAACAACATAACCGGGCGATGTAGGATATGGCATGCCCGGGGGAAAAAATCCGGGTGGAGTGAAAAATCCAGGAGCATATGTCGATGGAGGAGATGTAGGAAGCATATGAGGTACAGGAGCAGGAGGAGTAACATGACCAGAAGCAGAAGAGGTACTTTGAACCTTTCCCCCCCCCCCCCCCTCCCCCCAACCTTCCCCGTAGATGCCATATCTGTAAAATAAGCACAATAAATTAGCACAATAAAAACAAAATATAAATTTAGAACGGAGTACATTTATAAAGTAGTGCTATTAATTGTAGTAACATGACAACCGGCTTACTACAAACATGTCAGTCATCATCATTCGTCTCAAGATCATCGGCTATTTCTTCTTCCTCGCTTGTCTCATCGTCATCAACAAATTCTTCCTCGGTTGTTTCAACATCATCCATATATTCATACTTCTCGTTTTCCCTAGATGTTCCTTCTCCAAAATTAGTCGTGTTTTTTCCACGTCTAACCACCGATTCATCAAACTGTTCATAGATGCCTTCACTATGTTGCAACTGGTCGGCTAATTCAATATCCGCAATCAAGAGAACGGTTGAAACCTCATTTTGATATGCAACATCTAATACATCATCTACTTCTACTCTTCCCACCGGCTTGCCTTTTAGAACAGCTTACCAATTGGCCTTGGCTTTGGATTTGGCTTTGTTCTTTGTCGCTGGATAAGGAACGTAGCACACTTGCTTCACATTCTGGGCAATGATGAAAGGATCATAATGTCCATATGACCTTATGTGATTAACCTCAACTACTTTAGAACATGGGTCTATCCACATACCCATGGGACTCGGATCAAACCACTTGCACCGAAAAAGCATCAATCTTTTACGAGGCCAACCTACTGTAAACTCTACCTCTAAAATATCCTCAATCACACCATAGTAATCAAAGTCTACATCCTGGTCACCAGTACCACCTTTCACACACACACCACTGTTGTTAGTTTTCTTCCCCTCAGCCCATGTTTTAGTATGAAACTTGTACCCATTAACGAAGTACTTAGACATCCTCTTGTATTTATAATACGGCCCGTGAGATATATCACGCAACAATCAGAATTTATGCCATTATCTGGATTGAGTACATCAGCACCAAAAACACCAACAAAGTGACGGGATGATTCGCCAAAGAAATTCTCATTAGTTAGAATAATGATGAAACTTGAATATTAGGCGTAAATGTAAAATAAATCATACTTGTAAAAAGGCGTGACCTCGAGACAATTCATAAACACATATGTTGTAGCTGCTTTTCTGTCCCGATCAGTGAACTTGCATACTTCAGTCGTTAACTTTCCTCTCCCTGGTTGATTGAATATAGAAAATGGTGGGTAATTCGGATCATTGTTGTCTCTGACATCATGCCGATCCGGCCTGTTCCGCAAACATGGCATATTCTGATCGAAATAATACGAACAGAAATGAGAAGTTTCTCTAGCCAGATATGCCTCACATATATGACTCCTCAATTTGGTTCCTGTTTTTTACGTCCCGCTTACACTTGCCAATAATTCTGCAAAATCATTGTATTAATTAATTTACTTAAGATGAATTTAAAAACAAAGCTACTGAGTAAGAGAAGGATTACCTCTCGAAAGGGTACATCCATCTACAGTGCACCTGGCCTCCCAGTCGTACCTCTTCACAAAATACACACGAAAACATAAAATCAAAACAATTTGATCGCATTTATTCCTAAGTGAGCCAAAACATATTCTATCTATTTTACAAATAAATGAGACCAAATCATCCTCACTTCGCTCATATACAAAAATCCAAAGAAAAATATAACTAAGGTCAGTCCTGCACATTTATTCATAGTGTTAAGTAAATACTCTTCTATTTTATAAATAAATGAAGCCAAATTGTCATTACTTCTGTTTTACAAATACAATCACAGTAACCCAATAACAACGGCATGGTGTATGTTAATTGCTCCGGCACTTTTCTCACCTCCCCATTCAATTTATCCTACCTTCATCACTACCAACCAATAGATATCTATAGTAGTTTCTTAGAATAAGAGAATTCATAGGATCGGACTTTAGCATTTTCTTGTACTGACCTCTAATTTTTCTTGGATCGGAGTTTCTAGCGACGTCGAACTCATCTCTACCACCACCACCATTTCCACCTCAAATTATTTTTATTCTTTTATTGATTACACCCCGGGGAAAACCAAGCTCATGGAATACTGCTCAACGGCTAGTCTCCAGCGTAACTGTTTGGATCTTCTGTCAATCCAGCGATCTATACGTTGCTGAACCTCCAGTTCATCGTGCTCGGTACTGCAATCTTTCTCTAATATTATCTCCGAAAACGACGTCTACCTGAGCTTACTCATGATTCAAGTTATGCCAAAACTTTTAATAACCGATCAGATGACATCAGGTTCTAATGAAGCCTGTCATATACTTTAATAGTTGACTTCTAAATGCAGAGAAGAACAACATTTCTTCCTTCATTCTTTTTCTAAAAATTCCACTGATGGATTCAAGAATCGGAATAGGTATTTTTGAGGAAAAAATGCTCAAAAATTCAAGAGCATGAAAAAAGTTTTTAGCCCTTCAAGACTATGTCCAAAAGGGCTAAGTTTGCACAAAAGAGTTCTTGGATAGTACTGCAATCACTTGTTTGGGTTGTCCGTTTTGAATGGATGATTTTGATGGAAAGTTAGTTTTTAGGCTGGTCAACAAGCTACGACCAATATTGGCTATCTTTTAGAAAAGTACTCCCTTTGTCCCAATTTATATGTCACTCTTTCCTTTTTGGTATGTCCTAAAAAGAACGTCACACTTTTTTGTCAATTATTTTTTGCACTATCTTTATTCTACTCCTATTGGACACTACTTACTTTAAAAGCTACCAACGACTTTTTGATTACTCAAATTTTCTCTGTCTTACTTTTTCAAGGATAAATTTGAACATTTCCAAGGTCAACTTCTATTTCTTAAACTTCGTGCCAAGTCAAATACCGCCACATAAATTGGGACGGAGGGAATAGTTATTACTCAACTGTTCATTCAAACAGGTTCGTGTTTAGTAGCGTCAAACTCAATTTTCTATTTCTTTTTTTTTCTCCTAATTAAAGTTTTATCTTGCTTCTATGTTTTTAGGTAAAAATAGTATACTACATAAAAAAATAAAAAATAAAAACTTACTCTATACACCGTCAATGTTCAATATATTTTACACCATGAAGTAACCTTCTAAATAATTAGGGCAACTTTTTCTCTTTCTATATAGTTATATTTAATTGCACACTAGAAGTATTAAATGCAAGTTGAAATCAAAAATTATATCCTTTTCCAACGTGTTTACTAAAATCTCAAGATCTTTTTCTCCACCATCACCCAAATTTATTGAAATTCATTCTTCAACCTTTGAACTGATTAATTCTCAGAGCTTAGCGTTGTTATACTGTTGCTGGACTCTTTAGCGTTTCACGAAATCATATTCTGCTGAAAACATCAAAATTCGAGGAAAAGAAAGAGCTCGCCCACTAGATTAGAGTCTGTTTGGCCAAGCTGCCAAAAACTGCTTATTTTGAAAAATACTTTTATCTGAAGTACTTTTCATATAAGTACTTTTGAAGAATAAGCAGTTTGTGTTTGGCCAAGTCATTTGAGGAGTGCTTTTCTAAACAGTTTGTGTTTGAATAATCTTTACAAAAAGTACTTTTGAGTGTCAAATTACGAAAAAAGTGCATTACTAAGATTCATTATGCGACTAATATTATTTAAACGTATCAAAGATTTAAATATTTTTTCAATAAAAGAGTTAATTTAATATTTTATTTTCATATAGTATAAAATAAAATATAAAAAATATATATACTATGATTTTTAATTAATAGAAATAAGGTTAAACCGAAAGAGGGAAGCAGAAAACAAAATTTTATTTATATTTAAGAAATATATTGGTTAAAATAGTTAAATATAATATAGTAAATAAATATTTTTAGTAAGGATATTTTTCTCTTAAAAATTAATAAAATGCTTCTGCTTCTCTAAGCAGAAATTTGTAACTTCTCCCCAACAGCAGAAAAACTGCTTCTGCTTCTCTTCAAAAGTACTTTTTTCTTTTGGCCAAACACCTCAAAATTCTTCAAAAGCGCTTTTTTCTTGTAAAGAAAAGTACTTTTGGCTTCCGAAAAGCTTGGCCAAACAGCCTATAAGAATGTTAAGACCATCACCATTCCCCATAAGAATCTTAAGACCATCACCATCCCCATCCCACCCCCCCCCCCATTGTTAACAGTTTAACTCTTCATAGCGCAAGTGAATTGATCTTGCAACTTAGATTACAATATAATTTGCAATATAAGTTTGAATTGATCGTGTATAAGAATAAAAATTTAACTCTGCAATATAATTCTTGTAAGATTATGATTCATCCAACCTAGCCTCTAGCGGCAATATTACTGTAACTGTAGAATTAATACATTTCTCAAGACTATTTTTATTCAAACGTCTGGTGGACCAACTTTGTTAGAATTCTCATCTCTCCACCTAGGCCTGGGCATAGAGCTGAGTTGGCTCGAAGCTCGGCTCGAATTTCTTTTAGCTCGGCTCGGCTCGGCTCGACTCGGATATGCTAGGTCAAAGTTCGTTCAACTCGGTTAGCTTGATTACTAAAAAAATTAGAACTTTACATTATATTTAATGTTTTAATGTAATAATTAACAATTGATAAACTAGTACTTCTCTCCTTATTTATGATTATGATCAAAAGAAAAAATTTAAAAATATTATTTTCTATATTATTAAGTATGAGAACACAAAATAAAAAAGTCGGCTCAAGCTCGGCTCAAGCTCGGTCAAACTCTAGCAAAGCTCGGTTGAGCTCGGCTCGGGCTCGGCTCCGTATGATATAAAGCTCGATTCAGCTCGGCTCGGTAGCATAGTAAACTCGGTTAGGCTCGGCTCACTCGCTCGATGTATGCTCATTTGCAGAAATATGACACCATAAGCAATGGTTTGCCTTTTTGCCCGCGCTAACAGTGATTTTTAAAAAATGCCCCTGTCAAGTTCAATGAAAAAATTATGGATGAAAACACCCTTATCAAACACTTGGCACAGGGTCAAGCCTTGCCTTTGACCCCTTTTTATTTGACAATACTTGTCCCTTCAAGTGTTGGCAAAAGGCAATACTTGCCAGCACTTGGTCGTAAGTATTGGCAAAAGATCAAGACTTGCCTTTGACCCCTCCCTATTTGTCAACACTTGCCCTTCAAGTGTTGGCAAAAGGCAACACTTGCCGCACTTGGTCGTAAGTATTGGCAAAAGGCAAAGACTTGCCCCTTCCAATCTCTTCCTGCATTCTCTCCATATAACTTGAAATGTTGGCAAGACAACACTTGCCCTTGAAGTCTTGGCCCCATGCCAATACTTACAAATTTTTGCCTTGAAGTCTTAGATCCGTGCCAACATAAGGGTATTTTTCTAAAACATTGTTAAACGAGGGCAATCTTGTAAAACCACTTCTTATGGAGGGCACCCGGTAAAATTTTTTCTGAACGGGGCCCTTGCCAAGTCTAAAGACGTCCAAAAAATTTCACCACATGTACCACTTATCCCTGATTATGGTTTTATATCCCCACTTAAGAATGGTTAAGCAAAATGGCCTCGGGGGCAGCACTTCAAGTTATAAATTGACAAGTGCAGCCTACGCGGACAGCACTTCAAGTTATAACTTGAAAAGTGTTGCCTCTTCGGGAAATATAAAGGGCAAGTGTTGCCTGTGAAGAGATTAAAGAGGCAAGTGCTACCAAGGCAACACCTAAAGTTATCTTGGAGACGGGGCAGCACTTCAGGTTATCTGGGAGAATGTTTAAACAAGTGCTACCTAGGAAGCAGCACTTACTTAAACTGATGGCGGGATGGGGCGTTAATATAAAATTTTGTGGGGGTATTTCCGTCCGCAGGGCAGCACTTCAAGTTATCTTGGAGAATATTGAAAGAGATAAAAGGTCAAGTGCTACCACAAATATAGTACTTACTTAAAGTTAACGAAGACCATTCTTACAAACCCTTTTAAATACGGACAGATAGGCAAACCATTGCCGTCGGTGTTATAGTTGTGTAATTCTCCCAAAGACGTCGGCTTGGACAAAAATGAGCGGTTTGTTCGGGAAAGGTAGAAATCAAATTTGTAAAAACTTCAAGTATTATTTTTTTCTTTCAACATTTTTAAGTTAGTATGCAATAAAATATTTCGAATGTCCTTCATCAATCATTTAGTTTCTCTACGAAGGTTTATAACAGTATTGGATTACTTTACCTATTACCTCACTAATTTTAACTGAAATTAACCCGCAAAAAGTACTCCCTTCGGTCCACTTTATTTGATGTTTTAATTTATTTATTTTTGTCCACAATATTTGATCTTTTCGAAAATCAAGATGAAATTTTACAATGTCACCCCTTTCTAATAAATAACTTTAGACAAAATGATAAGTAAGAATAGGTTGAATAAGGATTAATATAGTCAATTACATTGCTAATTAATGTTAAAACTGTGATTTTCTTAATACGCGTGAAAACATCCAAAACATCAAATAATATGGACTGGAGGGAGTAATAACTCAACCATCCAACATTTATTAATTAGTGCGTGGTACACTTTTTCCTTATCGAAAAGAGAGATATGTACTCTTAAGTCCCGTGGGAATTCATTGCTATCATATTACTAACAAGAGATGCCACATTGCCACTTATCAGACACTTAAATATTCATGGCTCCATGGAAATATAAAAAGTACTCCTTCAAAACAGCACAAGAGTTTGGAGCAAATGGCATGAAAGTGAAATATTACACTTTGGTAATCCGTTGCATATTACACTTCTAATTTTTTTCTATGTGGAAAGGATTTGAATATTAATAGCTCTAAGGAAGCTACTATGTAAAGTACCTTTTCACTTTTCTCCTTCGAAACAACCCAAGATTTGGAAAATAATGGCATGAAAGTGATTTTTGAAACTAAAATGTTGTTTCTTCATGTAAAGTCTCATTGGGTTGGCGACATAATATGAGTTCCTTCATATGGAAAGGAATTATTTAGAAAAGATTTCTTTTATTTATCTAAACATTATTTAATATTTAGATCCTTCTTTTCAGCGGTAAGTTGATCTCTTACTAATAGTTGACATCATGAAAATACTGACTAACAAAATCATTCTTATTTTAGTTTCTTAAACAATAACATGCCAAAGAAAAAAACAGGTACTCCTAAAAGATAAGACCATATTTGTTGCTCATCTTTTCAAAATTCCTTCCTTTTCAATTAAGAATTAGCATTGATGGCAAAACGACAAGCAGATACAGCTTGAAATGCTTACTCAACATTGCATCATTATATTTCACATGATAATTCATCTGAAATTCAGAAAGAGATCTGTCAGCTAAAAACTCAATCAATAACATGCTCCTTTTAAGAATATTAAAATAAATGAACATGACTGAATCTGGCGCAAAGGCGGTTACCCATGTTTGTTAAGAGGACTGTATTAGATAAAATCTGACGTAAGCTAAAAAGGATACGTGTCTGTCACGTGGTACGGGCAGATGTTTCTCTGACCAGACATCATACGAGCAGACATCCAACCAGGCGCTTACCACGAGCAGATCCTAAGCAACTATGTAACGTCTCATCAGTCAACACGATCTGAATGAGGAGTTATTAACCTGATCATGTGCGATCACTCAATAAATGGTCATAAAGGCAATAATTACAACACAGCGGTTACATATCCGACGGATACGTGCCCGGCGGTTACAAAACCCAACGGACGCCTATCACACCTATAAATAGCACTCATCCTATACCATTGTGACATAACTTTACTTCCTGTCTACAACATCAATAAGAATATTCTCTTACTCTCAAATACTATTCTTGGCTTGCGTACTTTGTTCTTTAGTCTCTAAGTGCAATCAGTAAGGAGGAAGTCTCACCGGGATCAAGCGATCCAATACGGTTACTTCTATTTATGTTGTCTATTCTTTATCTTTATTCATTTCCGATTATATTTGCTTTCCATATTACTAGTTATCATTGGGAATCACGAATATATTGGTATCACAACAACCAACGCAGTTCTTCATTTAAAACTCTTAATCTAAACTATTGATCGTGACTCCGCAAATACAAATTTAATTGTTAATTGGCCTAAAATCGGATCTAGCTTAAACAATTTGGCGACCACAGTGGGAGCCGGTCAATAGCCTCTATAGGTTAATAGTTTACTTGTTGTATACAATTTACCCCTTTCCTGTCAATCTTTTATTTTTACAACTAATATGGCAGAAAGCAATTCACAACGAACTATCGTGGGAGGAGAACAGGTACGTACTCCTTCATCGAGTCGTTCTCCCAATTATTCTCCCGATTATTCGTCCGATGGGCAGCAACAATCTTCCCAAGGAACGGACAGGCAGCGAAATAGGCGTAGGCACTCTCAGAGCGCCACTCCGCCTAGGAGAAGACGCCACAGGAGTCTCTCCCCTGGCCAAGGGAACATCCAGGAAACCCTCTATGCATTTATGCAGGAACAAAGTACGAGGTCCCGAAATTCATTACAAAACTGGACGAGTGGGAAAAACACATGCCGACCGTGGAAGCTTTGGAGGCCGAAGAATTGTTCGCAGACAAGCCAAACCGGAAGGTCTACCTAGGGACCGAGTTAGGCGAACGCTTACGAGGAGATATCCTCCGGTTCCTCAAGGAGCGGCACATAACGTTCGCCTGGTCTCATGCAGATATGACAGGTATTTCTCCGGATATTATCTCTCACAGGTTGAACGTCGACCCATACCACTGCCCAGTAAAACAAAAGACGCGACAACAAGGAGCTTTCCGTAATCAAATCATCAACGACGAGGTCGATCGGCTGTTGAAGATCGGATCCGTACGAGAAGTCAAGTACCCGGACTGGCTAGCCAACGTGGTCGTTGTGCCAAAGAAGAATGGCAAATGGCGAGTCTGCATCGACTTCACAGATCTAAACAAAGCCTGTCCGAAGGATTCATACCCCCTTCACAGGATAGACCAACTGATTGACGCAACAGCCGGGCATGAGGTGCTTGCATTCCTCGATGCATACTCTGGATACAACCAGATACTCATGGACCCCGATGACCAGGAGAAAACAGCTTTCATAACCTGCAGAGGTACGTACTATTATAAAGTTATGCCATTTGGGTTGAAAAATACAGGTGCAACGTATCAGCGCCTAGTCAATCGAATGTTCCATGACCATATCGGTAAGACTATGGAAGTGTACATCGATGACATGCTAGTCAAATCAAAGCGAGCAGAGGACCATCTAGCGCATCTAAAGGAAGCTTTTCGAATTCTTGATCAGTACAACATGAAGCTGAACCCAGAGAAATGCGCATTCGGAGTCGGATCGGGAAAATTCCTGGGCTTCATTATTTCTCAGCGTGGAATTGAAGTCAATCCCGCTCAGATCAAAGCTATCGAATCAATCCCAGACGTGCTCCACAACTGGAAGGATATCATGAAATTGACTGGACGGGTGGCGGCTCTGCGAAGGTTCATATCCCGCTCCTCAGATCGGTGCAAAAGCTTCTTCGACGTCTTGAAGCAGAACAAAGAGTTCGAGTGGACTCCCGAATGCCAACAAGCACTGAAGGATCTGAAAAAGTATCTGTCCAATCCACCACTGCTCTCGACACCTCACCCCGGGGAGTAGTTGTTGATCTATCTGGCAGTGTCAGAATCTTCGGTAAGCGCAGTTCTGGTTCGGGAAGAAAAAGGTAAACAACTTCCTATTTATTACATTAGCAAAGCTCTAATTGACGCAGAAACACGCTATCAACCTTTGGAGAAATTGGCGTTAGCACTAGTAACTGCTGCTCGTAAATTACGCCCTTATTTTCAAAGTCATTCAATAGCTGTGGTAACAACTTTTCCTCTACGAAATATTTTGCACAAACCTCGAGACAATTCAACAACACATGTGTTGTAGCTGCTTTTCTGTCCTGGTCAGTGAACTTGCATACTTCAGTCGTTAACTTTCCTCTCCCAGGTTGATTGAATATAGAAAATGGTGGGTAATTCGGATCATTGTTGTCTCCGACATCATGCCGATCCGGCCTGTTCCGAAAACATGGCACATTCTGATCGAAATAATACGAACAGAAATGAGAAGTTTCTCTAGCCAGATATGCCTCACATATTGACCCCCCAATTTGGTTCCTGTTTTTTACGTCCTGCTTACACTTGCCAATAATTCTGCAAAATTATTGTATTAATTAATTTACTTAAGATGAATTTAAAAACAAAGCTACTGAGTAAGAGAAGGATTACCTTTCGAAAGGGTACATCCATCTACAGTGCACCGGGCCTCCCAATCATGCCTCTTCACAAAATACACACGAAAATATAAAATCAAAACAATTTGATCAAATTTATTCCTAAGTGAGCCAAAATATATTCTATCTATTTTACAAATAAATGACACCAAATCATCCTCACTTCGCTCATATACAAAAATCCAAAGAAAAATATAACTAAGGTCAGTCCTGCACATTTATTCATAGTGTTAAGTAAATACTCTTCTATTTTATAAATAAATGAAGCCAAATTGTCATTACTTCTGTTTTACAAATACAATCACAGTAACCCAATAACAACGGCATGGTGTATGTTAATTGCTCCGGCACTTTTCTCACCTCCCCATTCAATTTATCCTACCTTCATCACTACCAACCAATAGATATTTGTCGTAGTTTCTTAGAATAAGAGAATTCATAGGATCAGACTTTAGCATTTCCTTGTACTGACCTCTAATTTTTCTTGGATTGGAGTTTCTAACAACATCGAACTCATCTCTACCACCACCACCATTGCCACCTCCAATTTTTTTATTCTTTTATTGATTCCACCTCGGGGAAAACCAAGCTCATGGAATACTGCTCAACGGCTAGTCTCCAGCGTAACTGTTTGGATCTTCTGTCAATCCAGCGATCTATACATTGCTGAACCTCCAGTTCATCGTGCTCAGTACTGCAATCTTCCTCTAATATTATCTCTGAAAACGACGTCTACCTGAGCTTACTCATTATTCTGGTTATGCCAAAACTTTTAATAACCGATCAGATAACATCAGGTTCTAATGAAGCCTGTCATATACTCTAACAGTTGACTTCTAAATGCAGAGAAGAACAACATTTCTTCCTTCTTTCTTTTTCTAAAAATTCCACTGATGGATTAAAGAATCGGAATAGGTATTTTTGAGGAAAAAATGCTAAAAAAAATTCAATAGCATGAAAAAAGTTTTTAGCCCTTCAAGACTATGTCCAAAAGGGCTATGTTTGCACAAAAGAGTTCTTGGATAGTACTGCAATCACTTGTTTGGGTTGTCCGTTTTGAATGGATGATTTTGATGGAAAGTTAGTTTTTAGGCTGGTCAACAAGCTACGACCAATATTGGCTATCTTTTAGAAAAGTACTCCCTTTGTCCAAATTCATATGTCACTCTTTCCTTTTTGGTATGTCCTATAAAGAACGTCACACTTTTTTGTCAATTATTTTTTGCACTATCTTTATTCTACTCCTATTGGACACTGCTTACTTTAAAAGCTACCAACGACTTTTTGATTACTCAAATTTTCTCTCTCTTACTTTTTCAAGGATAAATTTAAACATTTCCAAGGTCAACTTCTATTTCTTAAACTTCGTGCCAAGTCAAACACCGCCACATAAATTGGGACGGAGGGAATAGTTATTACTCAACTGTTCATTCAAACAGGTTCGTGTTTAGTAGTGTCAAACTCAATTTTCTGTTTCTTTTTTTTTCTCCTAAATAAAGTTTTATCTTGCTTCTATGTTTTTAGGTAAAAATAGTATACTACATAAAAAAATAAAAACTTACTCTATACACCGTCAGTGTTGAATATATTTTACACCATGAAGTAACCTTCTAAATAATTAGGGTAACTTTTTCTCTTTCTATATAGTTATATTTAATTGCACACTAGAAGTATTAAATGCAAGTTGAAATCCAAAATTATATCTTTTTCCAATGTATTTACTAAAATCTCAAGATCTTTTTCTCCACCATCACCCAAATTTATTGAAATTCATTCTTCAACCTTTGAACTGATTAATTCTCGGAGCTTAGCGTTGTTATACTGTTGCTGGACTCTTTAGCGTTTCACGAAATCATATTCTGCTGAAAACATCAAAATTCGAGGAAAAGAAAGAGCTCGCCCAGTAGATTAGAGCCTGTTTGGTCAAGCTGCCAAAAACTGCTTATTTTGAAAAATACTTTTATCTGAAGTACTTTTCATATAAGTACTTTTGAAGAATAACCAGTTTTTGTTTGGCCAACTCATTTGAGGAGTCCTTTTCTAAACAGTTTGTGTTTGAATAATCTTTACAAAAAGTACTTTTGAGTGTCAAATTACGAAAAATTGGAGCTAGCCCGGAGCTATAGAGCAAACATCATGAAACTCAAAAGTGATTCTCAGCTGGTGGTCAACTAGATAACCAGAGACTTCATTGCACGAGAATCCAGAATGCAAGTATACCTTGCCCGTGTGAAAGAAATCTTGACACAGTTTGACGAATGGGAAGCACTACAAATACCACGGGAAGTGAACCATGAAGCCGATGCTCTCGCCAATCTCGGATCAGTAGCAGAAATGGGGGCGACCAGCTCTTCAGCTGTCGTTCAACTCCTCTACACAACCGTGGATCGAGAGAAGTTTGAAGTCAATGCCATAAACGCGACTTGGGACTGGCGGAATGAAATTATAAATTATATTATTCATGGAACTCTGCCCGTTGACGCCAAAGCCGTACGCAAGCTCAAGATAAAAGCTGGTCGATATACAATCCTCAACGGTGAACTCTACCGCAGAACGTTCGCTGGACCCCTCGCAAAGTGCCTCGGACCAAACCAGACCAACTACGTGATGCGGGAGGTCCATGAAGGCTGCTGTGGTAATCACTCCGGGGGCAAGGCATTAGCTCGCAAATTGATCCGTGCTGGATACTATTAGGATAAGATGGAGAAGGATACTAATGAGTTTGTCAAAAAATACGACAAGTGTCAGAGGTTCGCACATCTTCTTCATCAGCCGGCAGAACCACTACACTCAATAATCTCCCCGTGGCCATTTATTAAATGGGGAATGTACATAGTTGGACCTCTTCCCGCGGCACCAAGAGGGGTACGTTTCTTGTTGATCATCGCCGATTATTTCACCAAATGGGTAGAGGCAGCAGCATATGCAAAGATACGGCAAACGGAGGTTATTGACTTCCTTTGGCGATTCGTCATATGTCGCTTTGGAGCACCTAAGGAAATAGTCATGGACAACGGCCCGCAATTTATCGGCCAAAAAGTGACTAGGTTTCTCGACGACTTGCACATCAAAAGGATCACATCTTCCCCTTATCACCCGGTTGCCAATGGACAGGCGGAGTCGACAAACAAGATCATCGTTGAGTCACTCAAGAAGCGCCTTGAATGGGCAAAAGGGTGTTGGGTAGAAGAACTGCCCGGTGTGCTATGGGCTTACCGGACAACAATAAAAATGAGTACAGGTGAGACACCTTATTCATTAGTATACGGCGCGGATGCATTAATTCCAGTCAAAATCGGAGAGCCCAGCCTAAGGTATGCACATGCCACTGAAGAGTCGAACTTAATCAATCTGTCTGAAGAGCTGGATTTCCTTGAAGAACGAAGGGAACTAGCCCTCGTACGGGTAGTTGCCCAAAAAGAACGAATTGAACAATATTACAATCGGGGACTGCGCGTATGAAGTTTTCAGGTTGGGGACTTTGTATTAAGGAAAGTATCCCAGAACACACAGGAAACAAATTCAGGGAAACTAGGCCCCAATTGGGAAGGCCCCTACAAGGTAATCGCCTCAGTCGGCAAGGGATCTTATCGCCTCGCACGACCAGATGGCTCTATCATCCCGAACAGTTGGAACGTGATTCATCTCAAAAGGTATCACTTCTGAATGGTGAAACGGTCAGTTACTTTCTTCTTGCCTTTTACTTTTATGATAGTTCTTATTTTTATTATATTTCTCCTAAATGGTACTAACGGCCTGAATAAGGTCAGATCTGTTTAGCTCAATTGGTAGAGCTCGAAGTTCTTCAACTTCGCGGCTGTGGGTTTGAATCCCACAACGGACACACTCCTCATTTCGTTACATGTGTTCTTTTACTTACAGCTTGTCTTAACTCTTTTTATGTTATCACTTATCGTGTTCCAACATAAAAACAAGGAGGGTGGTAAGAGGCCCCTATAGGTAGGCCAGATAAGACCTTCGCAAAGGCGAAAGACCTTGTGAAAAGGCGAGTTTTTAAAAAAAAAACTTTTATGTGACAAACTTTCACGAAAATAAGAGAAGTCGTTCACAAGGCCAGCGACTCGGCCAGAACCAATTTACACATCCCTGCGACGACTTTCGACTATCAAGGCGATAAGCAAAGTCCTTCGCAAAAGCCAACGATTCGGCTAGAGATATATCGGCCACGACTCGGTCAAAATAAAACATCTGCGCAGATTATTCACAACTTATGACCTCTTCCTTGGGAAAGGCTAACTTAAAATATTTGGACAGACTATTGGAGACCAGAACTTAATAAAGTTCAAACTTCAAAGACTCCTAAACATAAGGCACAAAGGCCACAATATATATAAACAAAATATCAAAAACTCGGGCTAAATATAGTCATTGAATAGATCTAAAATAATATAAACACAATTCTGTAAAGTGATAAGATGCCGAAAACGGCTGACAGAAATTTACAGAGTGATTAAAGGCCAAATGGAATCGGCCATACAAGGATCAGAGAGTCTCTACGAACCCTCTATTCACAACCAACTAATCTGGCTCTCGCCAGATGTACAAACTTGCAACTCAATCAAATTTTGGGAACATCAGTTTGTGGGGCTACGAACAGAACTCGACGCACCAACTCCGTCAGTTCTTCCATCGCCACCCGAATTCTCGCTGTCATCTTCATCTTCGTCTGCTTCAGACCCCTCAGGAGAGAGATTCAGTATTTGTCTCGCTCCTTGAACAGTACTCTTTGTCTTCTGCAACATCTCCTCGACATTAATCTGCTTAGTTAGGACCTGCCCGAGCAGCAAACACTTAGCCTCGAGCACAGCAAGCTTTGTCTTGATTTCAGACTGATCACGAAGGTTTGCCAAGTCCTTAGACAACACGAGTTGAGTACTCATCTACTGGGCAACCTGATCCTTTGCAGCTTGGAGCTCAGCTCTGGCCCTAGCAGACTCGTCGTTAGCTCTTTGCAGATTCATCTCAAGAGATCCACGATCGTCAAGAGCTCTGTTCAGCGAAGCCTTATATTCTTCAAGTAGAATCTCCATATCCTGGGCAGAACATGCGAACCCCTCTTTCTCTTCAGAAAGAAGGTCCTTCTCCTTGGTGAGCTCGTTAATCCGCTCAATACACTCGTTGTTAACCTCAGTCAATCGGTTAATTTCACCCCCAAGAAGACCACACTGCTCTGCCAGGATCTTATTCTCCTCTAGGGCATTCAGCAACTCTTTCTTCACCTCGACAACTTGGTCGACATTGTTGATCCTGGAGCGGAACATCAACTCAGCAGACATCATGCTTGACTGAAACAAAAAGAAAAATTATTAGAAGTATGAAATCAAATCACTTCTAAGGACCAGCGGCAAATACTTACCCGGGCAGAATCAGCGGCGATTGTAAAGGCCAACTCCTCGTCACTCATCTCCCTCATTGTCCATTCTTCTCGGGGATCAATGAGTGAAGAGACAGCCTTGGCCAAACTACCCGGCCTGGATATAAAGTTCACGTCAGGAGCTAACTTCATGGTATGCTTCCTCTCGCAGTACTTGGGTTCCCAAGCCTATTCAGAGGGGTAGTTGGGACCAAACTTGTAGCGCACACCCCTGATGTCCTTTACTCCAGTATGACCGTTGATGATGGACCGCCAGACAAGTCTGGTTGTTGATAAGATGGAGTCACCTCCTACTCCAGGATCTATCGTGTCACACTCATGAAGACCAACCGGCGTGGCCCCCTCAGTGGCCACATTTTCCAGATCCTCGAAACGAAAAACATGAGGACCTCGGCCACCCTCTTGGGGAACCTCTTCCCTTATCTCCTCTTCTCCTTCTTCTTTTTCTTCTTCTTCTTCACCTACTTTTCTTTTTCCTTTGTCTACACGGGAAGGAGCTACTCTCACCCCGTCATCAACTCGGGGACTCCTCTCCGGAGTACGGGCAGCATCTTCTTCATCAACCTTCCTCTTATCACTCCAAAGATAAGGTTTTCGCGCAAGGGGTTCATTATCGGCTTCAATCTCAGTATCTGAAAGATCAATCACCACCTTGTCTAAACCTTCTCCCCGTGCAAACTCGAGGACTTCAGCAGCGACCTTAGTACTCTCTCCTGTAGACTCTGGTACATTGGCTTTGGGCGGAGTTTCACCTCCAGCAGTTGAGGGTTGCCCAGCAGCAACAGAAGTCTTACGAATAGACTTCTTATGTGCTCCGCCCCCACCTTGGCTCTTTTTCCTCTTTAAAGAACCAAGGCTACTGGATAAGAACTCCTCACCGCTTTCCCTGCCTCTCAATGCCTCTTCTGAAGCAAGTAAAGATGCGACCTTAGCGTCGGAGTCGGCAGTAGACCCAGAGGGCACGGCCTGAGGAGGAGGAGCCGGGAAAAAGTCTCTCTGAGTGCCCAGACCTACAAAAGACGGAACAGTCAGATACGACAAAAGTACGAAGAAAAGTGATAACTGTGAAAAGGAAAACTCTCACCATGAGTTTTCACAGTCTGACTCTTTTTCGTAGCAAAATACATCCACTCCCTTTGCTCAGGAGAAAACTTTTCCAAAACCGCCTCAACCCACACCGTCAGTTCATCGACTGATATGAGCCCGGCGTAGGGTCGTTTGATGGCTGCAAAGAAGAACATAAGGAATAATCAGATATGAAGGAAAGAAGAAGCACGAAAAATTCTAAAAGAAACTCGGAGACTTACGCTTCTTGTTCTCAGGAAGTAAAGCCTTGGAGTTGAGAGACAAGGCCTGAGTACGCACAAACACATACCGGTGCAACCAGCCCCGGTCACTTGTGTCCTCAGAGCTGCGCACCAAACCTTTGCTCCCACGCATCCTAACATTGACGAAACCGTCCTTGAAAATTTGTATACTATACAGGGAGATAAAATGCTCGTATTCAAAAAGTTGATCAGTTTCTTCCGCCAACCAATCTATAAGGGTAACTATTCTATATACGCTGGGGAACAGTTGCCCCGGGCAGAGTAAATACTCCCTGCAAAGCCTCTCAAGCACAGGATGCAGGGGTAGTTTACATCCAACAGTGAAAGGGTAGGTGCACATAGTTGTCCACCCAGCCCTGTGTGAAGTGATGTTCTCGTCTTCAGAAACTGGCAAGAGGGGGACACTCTCATCCCAGTTGCGATCCATTCTAACATGAAGAATCACCTCCGATGTGATCCCAGATTTGAACCTATACGCAGGCCACACGCGTATATCTCCGTAGTTATTAGAGGCCTTAATATTGCAGTCCGCTTCTAAATCGCCCTATTTCTTAGGTATGATCTCAGCAGCCGTGGCCTGAGCAGCCCTAGGCCTTGGGGTGGCTGCCGAGGAACTACCAGCTGCATCCGCATTTTTGTTTTTTCTAGCCCTTGAAGACATAATTTCAGAAGAATTAAGGAGTTCGCAAAGAAGGCTAAGGGATGTTCAAAGAATTTTCAAGATTCAACAGAAAGAAAGTGAAAGCAAGTAAAAAGATTTCTCACTCAACAAATCCCTATTTATAAGAGCAGAAATTCGGCTCATCGAATTCCCCCGAAACACGTGGAGATCATCCAAGAGGCCACGATCAGATCGAACCATCAGAAGAAAAAGTAGATTTCACCAACATTTGTAGTATCATCATTACCCTGAAGTGCAGCAGTCACCTCGCGATCAGCAGTAGACGAATGCACGCGGCTGAGGCGGTTTAAATCATTATATTTACCCTTGAAACGCGCAGTAGTCACTTCAGAGTGGACTGCAGACGAGCAGCCATGCCAGCTGCAGTTACTTTTTCATACGGCGCATTTAATGCGCACGTCATGAAGGATTTGTCACGTAGCTGATGGGATACGTACGTCACTTAACCCTATCATATAAAAATGGGATTTTACAAAGTAGGGATTCCCGCCAAAAAACTCACATCCACTCCTCTAACAGATACTCTGTTCGAGAAGTGCGGGGACTATCTGTATTGGATAAAATCTGACGTCACCTAAAAAGGACACGTGTCTGCCACGTGGCAGGGGCAGACGTTTCTCCGGCCAGACATCTTACGAGCAGACAACCAGCCAGGCGCTTACCACGAGCAGATCCTAAGCAACTATGTAACGCCTCATCAGTCAACACGATCTGAATGAGGAGTTATTAACCTGATCATGCACGATCACTCAATAAATGGTCATAAAGGTAATAATTACAACCCATCGGTTACATATCTGACGGATACGTGTCCGGCGATTACAAAACCCAACGAATGCTTATCAGACCTATAAATAGCACTCATCCTATACCATTTTGACATAACTTTACTTCCTATCTACAACATCAATAAGAATATTCTCTTACTCTCAAATACTGTTCTTGGCTTGCGTACTTTGTTCTTTAGTCTCTAAGTGCAATCAGTAAGGAGGAAGTCTCACCCGGATCAAGCAATCCAACACGGTTACTTCTATTTACGTTGTCTATTCTTTATCTTTATTCATTTCCGATTATATTTGATTTCCATATTACTAGTTATCATTGAGAATCACGAATATATTGGTATCACAACAACCAACGCAGTTCTTCATTTAAAACTCTTAATCTAAACTATTGATCGTGACTTTGCAAATACAAATTTAATTGTTAATTGGCCTAAAATCGGATCTAGGTTAAACAAGGACACCAATCAAGTAGAAGATCATTCACAGTACCCACTTGTGATATTTTCCATTTTAGATTCATTTCTCACTCTGAAAGAAAAAAGAAACCCTTGCTTTGCCTAAATGATCAACACATCTTTAAAACGCATCTCTAAAACGTTATACACCTTTTGTTCTTGTATGCCTAAAGTTTCTCACATATTTTGCTAATGTGATATTTGGCTAGGGTATCATACCATGTTTGGATCCAAAGTGGATAATATCGCTAATGGATTGGGTTGTTATAAATGTTGTCAGTGCCTCTCCACATGGGCACCTCTCAGTTAAAAACTGAGTTTAAGTAAATCTCACATATCTAAGATGATGATGATGGGGTAAACCCAGGGAAGACGTTGAATCCCTAATAGGAGTGTATGTAACATTCTAGGAAAATCTCATATTAAAAAATTCGAAAAAGATGTTGCGTATATAAATTCGTGTGTGATTGACTCAAAGCGGATAATATCATTAAAAGATTTTTCTACTTCACGAGGGCTCTAACTCAGCTCCCGTTTGTTCATAAAACTTGGGAGCTTTTTTTCAAGTAATATTTTAAATTTTTTTTCAAGTAAAACATATGTCCAAACACAACTTCAAATTTCAAAAACTATTTTCAACTCAACTTCAATAACTCTTTTTCAAGTTTCAACCAAACCTATGTCCAAACGCTTGCTTAGTATATTGGACACCTCAACTACTTATATGCGAACAATTAATCATGAGGTTCATAGCTAGTGTACTGGGTGAAAAATCAAGCAAGCCTCGAGCCTTGGGTTCGAGGCGTGGCTCAGCAGGCATTCTCAAAACTGATTTCTCGAAACCCGGAACCAAGGTCCAGGTTCCACAACAAGCTTTGACAAGGACCAAGCCTTGAGCAGTTGAAGACGCATCTCCCCAAGGCAAACGATCTAACCCTCGGGGAAGTGTTGCCTTCCAGTAAGACAATTCTGTAACTGATGCCCGTTACAATTGCATTTGAAGGGAAGATCATGGGCTGACCATAATCAAACGTGGGAGTAATGACCATTAATTACATTTATTACTTAGGCTTCCATGTAAACTATAAATAGTTATTTTGTGATCCTTGTAATTCATCCAGAACTTAATATAAAAACTCCAAAATTCGTCTGCTGCCTTTCTTTTCAGCTAATTTCATTTATGTTCATTATTTTCAGTTAATTATTTTCTTTGATACAACAAATTGCTTGTTAACCCTATTACAAATTCAATTTATTGACCTTACCTGATTTAGGCCAACACAAATTGGCACCGTCTGTGGGGAATAAGCAATAGTGTTGTTCCAAAGCTGCTTATCGTGATAACCTGTTTCTATTTGCCAATTTTTAACAATAGCTGATAACACCAATAATACAGTTGAGCAAGTTACTGATGGAATTACTTATGAAACACATGTTCCATCAACCCAACCGGGCAATAGAACACCAATTGGCACCACTCCACCTTTTGGTACAACTCTACCAATTGGCATGACTCCACCAGTTGGTATGACTCCACTAATTGCACCACCAATTGATCCCTCTTCATCTGCATCAAATGACCCTTTCCAAACTTATGAGATAAATACCCTTCAACGACTCCAGGAACAGTTTGTTGTGCAAGAAGGTTTCAATACTGAATTTCGTAATTCATTGCAAACTATCTCTGGAAACCCACAGAACACAGCAAATCCCACTGTTACGTAGCCTATTGTTCTTAATGGAAGCATCCCGAATGTTGTTCCTGTGGGCGCAACAACAAGGGGACTTCTAAATGGAGCTGCCTCTGGAGGCTCGAGGACTGCCCCTATGGGTACCCAACCCTTCGGGACTGCTCCTACAGTGGCAGAAACTAGCGTTTCATTAGACCTAGAAAAATGGAAGAAAGATTTTGAAACCTAATTTGAGAAACAGCTCGAAAATGTTCCTGGGGTCAGGAAGCCCTAATGAGCGTTGGACATTGATACGTGAAGGAAGCAACCCTTCAAGCCCGAGGCTACTCCCATTCCCAAGCATTTCAAGATGCAGATCTTGAAGAAATATGATGGTACGATAGATCTACTTGACCATATAATTGAATACATGGCTATGGTCAAAAGCAATGACTTGACCCCGATGGAAAGAGAATCTATGTTCCTTAAAAAATTCGGGGACACCCTTAAAAAAGGAGAGTTGCATTGGTACATGCACCTCCCATCCAAGTCAATCTCAAACTTCGAGGAGTTATTTATTAAGGATCACACTGGGGCTTAGAAAATCCTCAAGTGAAGGGAGGATATCTTCGAGGTTAAGCAAAAATACCTCGAGTCTATCAAGGACTACCTCGAAGTGCTTTCAGGTGAAAGGATGGATCTACAACAATGGGTAATGATTTAGCAGTTATTGTATTTGAGAAAAATATAAATGTCAGCAACTCCGAGGCTGCTGCCGAATTGAAGAGAGAACTTCAGCAATGGCAAGCGCGAACTTGGGATGAGTTGCATGATATAGCTACTGCAAAAATTAGGCTCGAAGAGGCAGAGTGGAGGGCGACAGGACGATACAATGCCTATAGAAATCGCCCCAAGTCTTCCCGAACGCATCACGAGGAAACTCGCAGGGTCGGTATGACCCCTACGACTCTCAATGGCAGCATGTAAGTCAGCACCTCGGAGGGCAATGTATAAGTCAAAGGCTCGTAGAGAAAGTCAGCACGAATGCTACCCAAAAGAATTCCCCTGGGCCATCTCTAGTGTCCAAGGACAAAGAGTTGCCTCGTATCCCAGATTATAACTTCAACGTTTCTACCACAGAGTTGGTAAATGCAATAAAAAGGATGACGGATCAAAGCGTGAGGCTACCGAGGGATATGAGAACACCCTCGGGAAAGAGATCAAAGCCTACACTGTGAGTTACATGCTGATTATGGGCACGCTACCAAAGACTGCAAAACTCTTCGCCTCGAGGTAGCTCGTCTGCTCAAAAAGGGGTTGTTGGCAGAGTTTCTCACAGACAAGGGGAAACAAAATTTTTCCAAGAATAGGGGAGGTAATCAGCCTCCAAGGGCTCCATCCCTTAAGAGAGTCGTGAATGTAATAACAGGGGGATGTGTAAACTTCGCCGCTGCGAAAAAATTTACGAAACTTTAAATTACTATGGAGAAGAGGACTCGAACAGGTGGTTTTGGTAAAGAAATAGTGTTTGATGACGATTATTGCGATGGGATGATGTTTCCCCAAGATTATGCTCTTGTGATTATGTTGAGAATCAATGACTCAGATGTTAAGTGAGTCTTGATTGACCCGGTAGCTCGGTTAATATTATCAGCTTCGGGGCTGTGAAGAAGATGTGGTTGAAGAACCTCGTCGTCCCGAAGGCAACCATTTTGACAGGGTTTAACAACTCCACGGAGAAGACGTTATGAGAGATCACTCTCACTACAACCGTCAAATGAGTTGACAAGAAGACAGTGTTTTAAGTTATGTCCAAAGATATGGCTTACAATGTTATCTTCAGGACGCCTTGGATTCATGAGATAGAAGTTGTGCCATCTACAGTACACCAAGTTATCAAATTCCCCACCCCATGGGGTATACGTGCGATTCGAGGCAAGCAGCGAGTGGCGAGGGAGTGCTACTCGATTGTTATGAAGAATTGAATCGCCCCGAGTGGGCTACCAAAATAGCAATTAATCTGCCCGGGGTCTGGCGAGGAAGAGAGTTCGCTTCTTAAAATTGGCTCCCAGGAAGAGGTGGAGAAGATCTCGGCATACAAACGAGAGCCTCGGAAACAGAAAGCCGAGGGTTCAATCATGAAAGAATTAGAATCTTTTCCTTTGTCAAAAGATTTCCCCGAGAGGAAAATGTTCATGGGCGAAGGTTCTTGCTAGTTGGAAGATCTCCAGGGCAAGTAAGGTTTGAATTGGAATATCTCCAATTTGAAGCTTTTCACCTACAGCATCGAGCCGCTGACGCTCCAATGCTTGGGTCGAATAATTCTAACCCCTTGGTTTTCTTCGCTTGACCTTTTTAGGAAGCGGAGGGAACGACATACAGTGCTCAGGTTTTCATTAATTAACACCTTACCACTAAGGGGGATGTAAGGGGATGGCATATAGTCAAGATTTACCCGAAGCCTCTCGAACCGGGGACTCAAAGCGGACCCGAGGGTTAGCTATCTGAACACCGGGGACTGACTCCTGAAGATTAGCTTTGATTAAGTTATTGCCCGAAATGGCGTGTCTTTCAATAAAAATTTTGAATTTGCCTAAGTCTCACTGACTAGGTCTTATGTAATCATAGCTTAACTTCGTTAATTAAATAAACTTGATTCGAACATCTATTTATTTCAATGTTAGGTTTATGAAATTATAAGTTTTTTCCCTTTGCCACGGCTCGGAGAACGAGACGTCATTCTAAGCTAGCGTCAAAATAAACTTTGTTTAAGTCTTGCAAGTAGAAATATTCTAAAGTGACTTGTCGAAACACTTTCAAAGTAAAGTAAAGTCAAATTCATTGATAAAGGCCCGAAAACCACAATAGTTATTTACATAAGGCTCGATGGCCTTAGCTGAAAAAAAAAAGAGCAAAAGCAGGAAGAGGTCATCACTTTTCGGGCTCCTCCTTACTCGAAGTCTCAACCTCAGTAGCCTCGTTGTTTTCTTCATCATCGGCAGCTTCATCGTCCGAGCTCTCACTGCTTGAGAGAAGCTTGTCTATAAGCTTTTAGGCCTTGGTAGCGTGAGCTTCGGCCTTGGCTATCTAACTATCCAAATCCACCCCAACTTTGCATTGTTTACGAGTTTTTATCCTGGTCTGGATAATGGCTCAGTTCTTGTCCACTCGAGCCTTGTGGCCTTTAATTTTAGCTTTGTCGAAAAGGATGCTTCCTTGCCCCGAGAGTTCCAACCTCGGCCTCGAACGACTCCTTCTCGGCTGCCAACTTGTTTATTTTAACCATATACGCCTTCAGTTTTTCATGATATTCTTTGGCGACTCTTGTAACTTCAGCTTTGGCTTCATCCGTTAGCTTTTGGATTTCAGCACGATGGTTTTCCTCTTGTGTTATCATTTGTGCCTCGAAAGAAGCAGCATCTTCGCGAGCTTTAGTTAACTCGAGGTCAAACTTATCGACAGCCTTACGGGCTTGATCTAGCTCAAGGCTGGAGTTGAGTAATTGCCCTTGAAGTTCAGTCGCTTTGGATTGGATTTTGGATTTTAGACGCTCCCACTCATCTCCAATCCTCTTGAGGGAGGATGATTAGTGGACTTCATTCTCCACAAGCCTTGATCGCATATACGTAGCTCTGCGAAGGGTTTGAATGAGGGGTGAAGTTAAAATGATGGTTAAAGCCAAAAGAAGTTGCAATCAATAGAGACATGCCTGAACTGCATGCTGGGCTAAGAAATCCATCAAGTCTCCATAGGAGGTATCCTTGGTGCGCTCCCGTTCCAATGGCCCGAGCAGTCCTTTGAGACACATGGGAACATCCATGGAATCATCCAAAAGGCATAAATCAGAAGGGACCCCAATCCTTCTGTGTGCTCTTTGGGAGACCGAGGCATTAGAAGGCTCGAAGGCAGAAGGTCGAGTGCTTGGTGTTGCTCTTTCTTCGGCAGAAGGAAGGTTTTCAGTACTTTTCTCCTTAACAACTGAAGAAACTTTGGCTTCGCCAACCATAGCCTTGCCTTTAGCTTTGTCGGCAGCATGATCTGACCCCTCGAGGTCAACCACCTCGATCTCATGAGGAATCTCATCGCCAATAGGTTCATCAATCAAACACCAACAGCTCTACCGTAGTTTTTAGCAGAGAACCCCAATTTAGGTTTAATAGTACATCCCAGTAGGGGACGACCATACTTGTTCAATTTATCTCTTTCAACTTGGATACGAGGCGCAGCTGTCGCCTCGAGGCCATGAGCAGTTTCCACCTCTACTCGAGGTCGCTTAGCCTTGAAAGCTGATCTTTTTTTCTTCGAATCTGTGAAAGTTTGAACTGAAGACTTAGAGGGAAAGAAATCAAAAAGTAAAGAAGGAGATAAGCTAGCCAAGAAAGGTGTTGTTATTACCTTTCGAAGTCCCTTGGCCTGGCGACCCCTTGGGGACTTCAATTTCTGAAAGGAACCCAATTAGGCCCACTAGCTCATTCAAACTGTCCCCAGCATCGGGGACTTCCTTCTCTTTCTCTTCCTTTCTTTTCTTTTTCTTCTCTTTTGGCTCGGTAGCCGCCCTGTTTGGAGTGAGGGGACTATTTGTACTGGGTGAAAAATCAAGCGAGCCTCGAGCCTTGGGCTCGAGCCGTGGCACAGCAGGCATTCTCAAAACTGATTTCTCCAAGCCGAGAACCGAGGTCAAGGTTCCACAGCAAGCTTTGACGAGGACCAAGCCTCGAGCAGTTGAAGAGGCACCTTCCCGAGGCAAACGATCTAACCCTCGGGGAAGTGTTGCCTTCCAGTAAGATAATTTTGTAACTGATGCCCGTTATAATGGCATTTAAAAGGAAGATCATGAGCTGACCATGATCAAACGTGGGAGTAATGACCATTAATTATATTTATTACTTAGGCATCCATGTAAATTATAAATAGTTATTTTGTGATCCTTGTAATTCATCCAGAACTCAATATAAAAACTCCAAAATTCGTCTGCTACCTTTCTTTTCAGCTAATTTCATTTCTGTTCACTATTTTCAATTAATTATTTTCTTTGATACAACAAATTGCTTATTAACCTTATTACAAATTCGATTTATTGACTTAACATAATTTAGGCCAACACAGGTAGAATATGTGAAAATATCACTAAAACTATTTTGTTTTATCCAAACACTTGGGAAAATTTCATGGTGTAGAAGAATCTCTTCATAAATGTCATACTATATAAGTCCAGTCATAATCAAGTACTTAAATAATGACTTGTAATTTTAGACTTTGCCACCAAAGTAGACTTTTTGGAATGTCATTTTACTATATTTCCAGAAATTTATAGCCTCTATAATAAAGCAACGTCTTTTCATTATGACAAGAAAATGTCTTTTTATTTAAACATTAGTTAAAATTTGAAAGGAACTGTCATATTCGTGATTTCATTCTTTAATCAAGATAAGGTAGAGTCCACACGGTCATGCGTGTTTTATTGCCAAACTTGCCAACTAAACGAGACAAATTAAGTGTTTCTATCTATGATGGCCATGTGGGTCGATCTTGTGTAGAGATGTAAATTAGTAAATGTGAAGTATCCTTACACCATTAACCTTTCGTAAATATGTGCAGATCTATATATATTTAAATTTCTTCTTAACTTATATATATATATATATATGAAGATAGTGATCGGTGCGTTCGGTCTTTGAGGTAATGGTAGTAATAAATTTAAGAACAAAATTAAACTAGTTTCACTCTTTTATCCTTTGCGAGGCATGAGACCAGAACCACTCATGTGCAAAGATGTTTGTGCAACAACTTGTGAAACATATGAAAGATACACAAAAATGTGTGTCCTAACATATGATGGATCTTTAGCAAGAAACTGCCAAGGAATAGTTAACACCAGCCAATATAATTATTCCCATCAAGAATTCAAATAAATTAGTTATTTTTAGAATATGATGCGTACGTGATCAACATTAGCTAGAAGAAAACGATACTTCAAAGAAGAAAAATTGAAAGGAAGGAAAGAACAAATGTGGCACGTCATAGATGATGAATTTGAATATTACGACTAATGCAACACCATTTGGAAAACCTGAGCTTCAGGATTTGTCTTATATGCCACTTTAAACATATCTCAAAATTGACGACACATTTGATTTTTAGACAAGCTCAAAGTTTCCAAAAAGTCTAAGGGTAGCCAAGATTGATTTGTAATTACACATAAGATTTAAAAAAGGATAACAAGGTCTTTGCAGTAGCCATCGGTAACTGCTACATCAACGCACATACACATAAAAATGTGCATATGTATAGCCTTATTTTTTTGAACCATTAAAGTTCTTTGGTGGGTCAATTAAAGAACTTAATTAATACTTTAACGCTGATGTATTATAAATAGATACAAAGTCGTATTGGTTTATTTAAAACTATAAACCAAAGAGAAAAGAAAGTCTGGCTGATAAATCGTAACTGAAAGATAATGTGGAATATTGCTAATATTAGGGAAATGTTCTTTGAAATTGACTTGAAGCCCAGTTACTCTTTTTTGACCATTCAAGTTTCCAGGTCCAAATCACTCAAAAAATATTTCGACGTGGGAATGCAAGTAAATCACGTCGTCTTTCCCTCCTAAAGTTGCATGTTTTATACTAGCACAAGATACGAAAATCCAAATTACTCTAGAATTTTCCTAAATCAAGTTAATAAGACGCTTTTCTTTGCTAGTTGAGGTGGTCAAATGGCATCAATCTTAAATCTTAATGATAAAGCAGATGGTCAAGACTACCGTTAATTTATGGTATTGGGTGAAAATCGGCTTACTATGAGTCGTCTCGGCAGCGTGATGTGGCAGCAACCGAGCACGAGATGAAAAGCTAGAAACCAAAGCAAGTGAGTGGATCGCCAAAGCCAGGCACCGAGGTGATCACCGAAGGCGAGCCGTAAGCTGAGCTTCGGTGACATCCACCTCGGTCAAGCAGCTAGGCCCAACCGCCGAGGTCATACACTTGCACCTCGGTGAAGCGCCTCGAGTCAAGCGGCTTTGCAGCCCACTACTTCAGCACACTACTTTGCTCATTAACTTCACCCATAAATGCTCCAGATGTGGGTTTGGCCATGAACGAGTCGTGGAGAACGTGGGGCAAGCCTTTGTATCTATAAATAGTATTTCATTTCATGCTGTAATTATTCAGAAATACATACAAAAACTCTGCCAAATTGTGTACTCGTTACGATATATTGAAATCAAGTTACTTTCTCGCATTTTACGTTTATTTCTTGCAATTTCCTGACTTTGATATGAAGATTTGCTTATCTTCTAACCCAAATTCGATTTGTGATCCTAAAACCGATTTAGGCCCATACAAATTGGCGCCGTCTGTGGGGATATAAGCAGAAACGCTTTGTTCCAAAGTTCAACGTTCGTTTTTCGCTAAAGCCCATAGTTTTTCGACAACGATATAGTTGACAGCAGTGGAAATCTTAACGAACGGACTGACGTTCCGTCGAACCAACAGTCTACGCCTCCGATGACAACGGAGGCATTTCAAGCTTTTGTTGTTAATGCATTAAAGGCCCTTCAAGAGCGACAGGATGAGCAGGTTAACATTAACGCCGAGTTTCGCGCCTCGTTAGAGGCGAGGAATAGCGCAGCACCGAACGGCACCCAGCCTTCGGCTCCAAGTGGAGGCATCCCGCCCTTCGTTCCTACGGGCGCGATAATAGGGGGACCTCCCAATGGGGCCACATCTGGGGGTTCGGGAAATATACCGGGCTCAACGCCACACTTCGGGACGATTCCCACCGTGGCTGAAACTACTTCTTCGGTCGATGTTGAGAGGTTGACCAGAGAAATTGAGGCACGCGTAGAAAAGCGCCTCGAGAGTGTGCCGGGGATAACAAAGACCGAAGACGAGCTTGACATAGATCAATACAGGGAGTTGCCCTTTAAGCCCAGAGGCGGCACCAGCTCTTACTCCTAAAAACTTCAAGCTCATGTTCTTAAAAAAATATGATGGGACCACTGATCTCAAAGAGCATGTAAGGGAATACATGGCGATGGTAAAGAGCAATGACTTAACGGTAATAGAGCTCGAGTCAATATTCTTGAAAAAGTTCGGCGAGTCCTTGGAGAAAGGAGCGCTGCGTTGGTACATGTGCCTACCAGCAGGATCAATTTCCACCTTCAAGGAAATGACCAATGCCTTCGCTAAGGCCCACACCGGAGCTCAGAAAATTCTCTAAAGAAAGGAGGATATATGCGAGGTGAAGCAACGGCCCGGTGAGCCACTTAAGGAGTTCCTTGAGCACTTTCATGCTGAGCGCATGGATCTGCCTCGGATGGATGATACTCTAGCCATCATGGCCTTTGAAAAGGGTATCAATGTTCGCAACTCTGACGCCGCTGCCGAGTTGCGAAAAGAGCTTCAGCAATACCAAGTGCTGACATGGGAAGACTTGCACAAATGAGCCTACTCCAAGATAAGGCTGGAGTAGGCTGAGTTTAAAAGCCGAGGTTATAATTACAAAAACCGAGGCGAATCCTCGCACCGCACCGAATCGTCGCGAGGAAATTCGAAGGGGAGGTATGAGCCATACACCTCCACGAGGCAGCCTATCAGCCAAAGATTAGGAAATTCCTTTGGAAATTCATTTGCAAGCCCGCATATAAGCCAACGGCTTGGAGGAAAGGTTCACTCTAACTCGAACCAAAGAAATTCCTCAGGCCCAACTTCGGCTCCGAAGAAAGAATTGCCTCGGATCCCTGATTATAATTTTAATATATCGACCTTGGAGCTGGTCAATGTAGTCAAGGGAACTGCCGGGGTGAGAGTGCCCAAAGACATGAGAACTCCAGCGGACAAAAGAGACCAGAATTTGCACTGCGAGTTCCATGCAGATTATGGCCACCGAACAGAGGATTGCAAAGCATTGCGCGTCTAGGTGGCGCATTTGCAGAAAAAGGGTGTGTTGGCTGAATTCCTTACCGACAAGGTAAAAGACAATTACACCAAGAATCGAGGTGATGGACAGTCACCTCGAGCTCCAGCCCCCGAGAGAGTTGTAAATGTTATCACCGGGGGGTCAGAGGTGAATGGGGTGAATTTTGCAGCTGCAAAGAAATTCGCCAAGCTGTCAATCACAATGGAAAAAAGAACTCGAGTGGGAGGCTCGAGTAAAGAAATCGTATTTGATGACGACGATTGTGATGGGATGATGTTCCCCCATCACGATGCCTTGGTCATCATGTTGAGAATCAACGACTCCGATATTAAGCGAGTCTCGATTGACCCCCGTAGCTCGGTCAACATAATCAGCTACGGGGCCATTAAGAAGATGTGGCTCAAAGGGGAAGTCATCCCCAAAGCAACGGTGTTGACTGGCTTTAACAACTCCCCAGAGAAAACTTTGGGTGAGATTACACTCAAAACATTTGCTGAAAGAGTTAGCAAAGAAACACTGTTCCAAGTGTTGCCCGAGGACATTGCCTACAATGTGATCCTCGGCAGACCATGGATCCATTCCATGGAGGTTGCCCCCTCCACGCTGCATCAAGTGATCAAATTCCCTACGCCTTGTGGGGTTCGATCAATAAAGGGAGAGCAACAAGTAGCGAGAGAATGCTACTCGGTTGCATTGAGAAGTGGAGTCGCCCCGACCGGGCCAAAACAATAGCAACTAATGCAACCGGGGTCAAGCGAGGAGGTCCTCCGAGGAGAAGTTGAAAAGATCCCGGTGTGCGTTCAAGAGCCTCGGAAACAAAAAGTCGAGGACTCCACTATTGAGAAACTGGGGTCTTTCACCTTATTGAAAGATTTTTCTGAAAGAAACGTATTTGTCGGCTCGGAGTTGGACCCAGAGTCGAAGAAGGCAATCATTGAAGTTTTAAAGTCCAACAACGATTGCTTTGCTTGGTCTCATTCAGACATGATTGGTATTGATCCGGAGATCATGACCCACAAGCTGAATGTAGACCTAAAATTCACCCCGGTGAAGCAGAAGAAAAGACCTCACGACGGGGTTAAAAAGAAAGCGATCGAAGATGAAACCACAAAGCTGCAAGAAAATGGTTTCATAAGGGAGGTAAAGTATCCTGAGTGGCTTGCTAATGTGGTCGTTGTACCGAAGAAAAACGGCAAGTGGAGGATATGCGTAGATTACACTGATTTGAACAAGGCTTGCCCTAAAGACTCCTACCCATTGCCACAGATAGACAGGTTAATAGACTCCACGGCTGGACACAAACTATTAACCTTCTTGGATGCCTATTCGGGCTATAACCAGATCCTCATGGACCCGAAGGACGAAGAGAAAACCTCGTTCATCACTGACCGAGGCACTTTCTGCTATAAAGTGATGCCCTTCGGTCTAATAAATGCTGGGGAGACATACCAAAGGTTGGTGTGTCGCATGTTCGAGGAGAATATTGGAAAATCTATGGAGGTCTACACAGATGATATGCTCATCAAATTGATTCGAGTGGAGGATCATCTTAATCATCTGAGGGAAGCTTTTTCTGTTCTGAGGCAATATGGTATGAAATTGAACCCTGAGAAGTATGCCTTCGGTGTTGGGTCAGGCAAATTGAACCTTGAGAAGTGTGCCTTCGGTGTTGGGTCAGGCAAATTCTTGGAATTCATTGTCTCCGAACGAGGAATCGAAGCAAACCCAGATAAAATCAAAGCCATCGAGGAAATCCCCCAAGAGTTGACCGGGGTGAAAGAAGTTCAGTGCTTAACTGGCCGAGTCGCTGCCTTGAGTCGATTCATCTCAAGGTCCTCGGAGCAATGCCATAAATTCTTCTCTGTTTTGAGGAAGAACAATCACTTCGAATGGACACCAGAGTGTAAAGAAGAGCTGAAAGATTTGAAACGCTACCTGGCTAACGCGCCATTGTTCGCCAAGCCAAAGGACGTTGAAACATTGCTAGTTTACTTGGCTGTGTCCGAGGTGTCAGTCAGCGCGGTGCTGGTTCGGGAGGAGGATGGCAAACAACAGCCCATCTACTATGTGAGCAAGACACTCCTCGATGCTGAAACCAGGTACCCACACTTGGAAAAATTAGCACTTGCTTTAATTGTTACTGCCCGGAAACTATGACCTTACTTCCAATGTCACCCAATAGCGGTTGTTTCAACCTTTCCCTTGAGAAGTATATTGCATAAACCTGAGTTGTCGGGGAGGTTATCAAAATGAGCGGTAGAATCGAGCGAGTATGACATCACTTATCAACCCCGAACAGCCATCAAATCCCAAGTCTTGGCTGACTTCGTAGCTGATTTTAGTGTGGGGATTCTGCCCGAAGCCGAAAAGGAGAACTCAATGTCGAAAGGACCAGCTTCGGGGCTGTGGATACTTCACACCGATGGGGCCATAAATTCCAAGGGTTCGGGATTAGGCATAGTGTTGAAAGTACCCACCGGGGAGAAAATCATGCACTCGGTTCGGTTAAAAAAAGTGACCAATAATGAGGCTGAATATGAAGCAGCTCTAGCAGGCTTGGAGTTGGCTAAAGAAATGGGGGTGGAAAGAATCGAGTTGAGGTGTGACTCGCAACTGGTAGTCAATCAAGTGCTCGGTGAATACACGGCTCGAGAGCCCAGAATGCAGCTATTCTTGGACCGAGCACAAAGGATTTTGGCCCAATTTCAAGAATGGCAAATTAAACAAGTACCTCGAGAGGAAAATACCGAAGCTGATGCCTTGGCAAACTTGGGTTCAGCAGTCGATGAAGCTCACTCGGGGACTGATTCAGTGGTTCGGTTGTTATCTGCACAGGTGAGAAAGATGAAATTGCAGGTCAACTCGGTGGACCACAAATGGGACTAGCAGAGTAATTTTATCTCTTACTTCGACTTGGGGACTATCCCTCAAGATAAAAAGGAGGCCAAAAAATTAAGGACTTAAGCGGCTTCATACCACATGATCGAGGGTAATTTGTATAAGAAATTGTATTGCGGCCCGATGGCTAAGTGTTTGGGTCCGGACGAGGCTTGATATGTGATGGCCGAGGTGCACGAAGGCGAGTGTAGCAACCACTCGGGGGGAAAATCTTTGGTGCATAAATTACTAAGAGCTAGGTATTATTGGCCCACCATCAGCGCAGATGCAAAGGCCTTCGTGCAAAAATGTGATAAGTGCCAACGCCACACACGAATGATGCACCAACAGGCCGAACCTCTGCATTCGGTCGTGTCACCATGGCCTTTCATGAAGTGGGGTATGGATATTTTTGGTCCCCTACCAAAGGAAAAATGTGGTGTTCGGTTCATCCTAGTGTTAACCGATTACTTTATAAAGTGGGTGGAAGCAATAGCTCTCACCAAGGTCAAACAAAAGGACGTAATCGACTTCATTAGAAAAAACATCTACAGGTTCGGTGTCCCGAGGGAAATCGCTTGCGACCACGGTAAACAATTCATAGGAGCAGCCATCACTGATTTCTTCAAACAATGGGGGATCAAAAAAATTGCTTCGACCCCCTATCATCCAAGTGCCAATGGCCAAGCTGAGTCTTCGAATAGGATTATAATTGAGAACCTCAAGAAAAGACTCGATGAGAAGAAAGGTCCTTGGCCCGAGGAGTTGCCAGGCGTGTTATGGGCCATGCGGACAACAGAAAAGAACAGCACCGGTGAGACTCCTTTTTCACTTGCTTATGGTATGGACTCCCTTATCCCCGTGGAGGTGGGCAAACCGAGTCTTCAGTACGCCCACACCACCGATGATGCAAATCAACAAGCCATGCGCATAGAATTAGATCTGCTCGAGGAGAAACGAGAGTTGGCTTTGGTTCGACTAGTGGCTCAAAAAAGGCAGATCGAAGCATATATCAATAGGAAGGCCAAGCTGAGAGACTTTAAGGTTGGCGATTATGTGCTGAAGGCAACGAACCAATCAACGAAGGAAGAAAATTGGGGAAAGCTTGTCCCAAATTGGGAAGGACCTTACAGAGTCAAAGCAATCGTTGGGAAAGGATCTTACCAAATTGAAGATCTGCAGGCCGCACCCGAACCCTTAAATTGGAACATCTCCAATTTAAAGCGGTACTACTTCTGAAATCGAGGTAAATATCCCTTGCTCATTTAAAAATTTTACCACAGCCTCGAGCCGAACAACGCTTCTAGGGCTTCGATCAAAATGTACCAACTTACTCCTCGTTTCGTTTTGCTATTGAACGATTTCCAGTGCTCGGATCTTCATCAAGATTCATACCCGAACATTGGGGGGAGTGAGAGGTGTGTTGCAACCGAGGTCGACATTGAGCCTCCCAACCGAAGCCTGTCTATTCGACAACTGGGGACTGACACCTGAAGGATAGATTAGTATATTGTAATTACGCCCGATAGTGGCATATTGTCAATTTGTTTTTACGCCCAAGGTCTACTGCGGCTTGGGTTTATGTAAAAAGCCAATTTTGGCTCGTTGATATGATTAATGAAATAAACTTGACTTCACGTCTATTTGTTTCTGTAATCTTGCACTTCGAAGTTGTACTTCAAATGCATCGACTCGAGAACGAGACGTCGTTCTAAGTTTGCATCGTTTTGATCCAGTTAAGTCTTGCAAGTTATCGATTTTAAATGTTTGATTAAGGCAAAAACTAACATTTAAGATAAAAGTACGAATTCATTCCACTAGGCCCGAAGGCCGCAAATTTACACATTAAAAGGACCCGAGGGTCCAAAATTATGAACAAGAGAGCCCGAAGGCTTACACAAAAACAAAAGATGTAAACAATAGAAGTCTAAGCCTCGGGAGCATCACTTCCCTCCTCGGAACCCCCCTCGGCATCTTCTTCATCATCTTCATCTTCATCATCACTCGAGGCCTCACTTGATGGGAGGTCATCAATGATAGCTTGAGCCTTTGCTGCCTTCCCTTCGGCCTTAGCAATTTCCTCGTCCAGGTTGAGCTCGCCAGCACGGCACTGCTTGAGCAGTTTTAACCGAGACCTGATAACGGCCCATTGCTTATCCAGCTCCGCCCTCTTGGCCTTGATCTTAGCTCTGTCTTTGCGATCAGTGATTTCGTCCCGAAGAGCTTCAACCTCGGCCTCACGAGCTGAAAGTTTGGAGGTCTCACCCTCCAACTTTTGAATATGAAGTACATGCTTTCTCAGCTGCTCGTGGTGTTTCTTGGCCATCTCCTCAGATTTGCCCCTAGCTTGAGCCAGCTCGACATTAAGTTTAACAACTTCAGCTTCCAGCCTCGAGCGCTCAACCTGGAAACCATCGCCGAGGGCTTGGATTTTGGCTTCTGCAGCAGCTTCGGCTTCGTGCAAATCGGATTGGGACTTGGACAATTTAGCCTTCAATTCTGCTATTTGGATATTGAAGCTATCCTTCTGCCTATCCCAAGCACGAGCTAGGCGCTGAACCTCTTCGCCCCTAGAAGCCTCAAGCTCGATGGTCCTCAACGACGAGATGAAGCCCTGAGTGGAAATCAGCGAAGAGTTTGTGTAAGCAAATGACCGAAGGCAAAGTTCAAATCAGGAAAAATGAGACTTACTCTAAGAGCATTGGCAGCAAGGGTGTTGATAAGCTGAGCGGGAGGAAACTTTTGCATGACCGCGTCCTCTTTTGGACCGAGCAGAGGCATGAGGCTCAGTATATCACTTCGGGTGCTCATTAGACAGTTTGAAGAGGTCGACACCTCAAGCTTTCGCAAAGAATCCATCGAGGATGAAAGCCTCGCAGGCTCAAATTACGCTCTAACCGCGCCGATGTCTGCCTCCCTCTCAGGGACAGCAGCCCCAGTCTCCCCCACCTTGGCCTTGCCTTTGGCCTTGGCCACTGCTGCCTCGGAATCAGGCGCTTGGTCCTCAAGATCCATGATCTCAATCTCTCTGCGAGCTTCCAAGCCCTCGGCGGCCTCATCACTAGTCTCATCAATCAGCCTTCGGCGCGATTCCGCCACTGCTTCGGGCTCAGTGAAAGCTAACACCTCGGTGCGAGGATTCACAGAGCGGAAAGATTTTTTGGAAGCTACCCTCTTCCTTTCCGCACCTACAATGAACGATGCAGAAGAACTTTAAGTGAATGAGCGAACCGAAGTAAAGGACAATGAGCTAGTCGGAGACGATGTCTACCTTTTGAGGACCCTTGGCTTAAGGATCCCTTTGAAACCTTCGAAGGCTTTGAAACCTTCGAAGGCTTTGAAGCCTTCAACTCCTTCAGGTCATCAGCCAGACCCGTCACCGAAGCCAGATCATCATCCGACTCGGTACCTTCATCGTCTTTCTTCTTCTTTTTCTTGTCTTTCTTTTTGTTAATAGCACGGTTTGGAAAACCTGGTACCGAGGAGAAAAGAGGTCAGCAATAAAATTAAGAAGAGTTGAGATAACAACTTATGCAGTAAATTATTGATGACTTACCATGCCTTTGCATTGCCAACCGAAGTCAGCAGCCATCTCCATCCATGACCGAACGGGACGTTTCCGGGCCCCGGTTACAGCCTTGACCCATTCGGTCAAACCTTCGGGGGGGACGATAGCGACTTTGTTGGCTGGGGAACAAAAGTAGATTGAAATCAGCAAATAAGAGAGGAAGCAAAAAGAAAGACCAAGGACGAAGGAACACTTACGTGTATTATTCCACCTCTCGGGGAAGTTAGGCTCGGTGGATAGGACGCTGGTCTCCAAAAGAACGTAACGATCACTCCAGCCTCGGTCCCCATGATCTTCGCTCTTATGGAGGAGCGTGTATTTACCTCGGTTGTTTAGAGCCACAACCCCAGCTTTATGGACGTAAGGATAATAAAGAGAAATAAGGTGCTGCAAGGTGAAATTTACCTCAGCTTCTTTACTCAGCCAATCTAGGCATTAAACGACCCTCCAAACGTCGGGGCCTAACTGAGCCAAGCATAGGTTGTATGCTCGGTAGAAATCATCTACCCCATGGACAGGTAGGGTGAATCCAATGGTAAAAGGGTAGGTATATGCAAAAGATAGCCCCTCCACATGATGGCAAGCTCTGCTAGTGGGGTCAGGGACGATTATTTTCACCTCGGGCCAGAATGCACAATCCTTCCGAACCCGTTGAATGTGAGCTTGAGTGATTCGGGTCGGAGTCGTGTTCACCCGTATGTTCCTGTTCTTCTAGTCTTGATCAGCATACTATTTTTGTAATTTGAGGTCTTTCCCGTTATCGAAGTGAGAAGGGATGATTTGATGATGCTCGAGCTCTTGCTCGAGGGGAATCTTCGGTAACTTTTTCTCAGGACCCGAAGGTCCCACCTCGCCATCATGCTCTCCCTCGGCATTAAGCCCACCTTCGGTTGAGGGCAATTCACCCCCAGTTTCTTCGGCCTCGGCGTCCTCTTCGCCCTCACCCTCGGCATCGTCACCCTCACCATCGTCAACCCTACGGATGACATCACCACCACCTACCTTCATGGCATCACCAAGCAAGACGTCACCCTCCTCCTCTGCAGTGACATCATCACTCGCTGCAGCTAGGCCGCGCCTAGCTCTTGTCTTACGACACCTGACGCCACCAACACCAGATGTTACTTCTCCGCCTTCCGCCACCGGTGTTTGAATCGCCGGCACAGCGGCGACGGCGTCACCATTAGCAGTGGCAGCGATTAAGCGTGAGACCCTCACTCTTTCACCTGAATCGCTCGAATCCTGCTTAGAATATGTGGTAGACATGGTTGCAGTTCTAAAAATGTTTAGAGATACCTAGAAAGAGGGGATTGAACAAGATGGAGACGGAAGTTTTTCTAGCTTTTTGGTTACTGTTGTTTGCAGGTGATAGAAGTGATGGAATTGGCTTGGTGGGGAAGTATTTATAAGTGTGGGATGAACCAAGTGGTGCGATTTCATCATTGTAACATTGGGGAAAATAAAAAAAACGGCGTAACCGTTTGATCGGCCAACGGGTGAGAGACTTGTGTCATGGAATAGTAATCTGAAAGGACGCGCACCGTTGACAATATTTGAAACGCTTGGATAAGATCAAGCCACGTCGCTTTCCCGCGGGATTTCACTCCACTCCTCGGTAACTTCGGTAATTAACCGAGGAGTGGGGGGACTATATGTATTGGGTGAAAATCGGCTCACTATGAGTCGACTCGGCAGCGTGATCTGGCAGCAACCGAGCACGAGATGGCAAGCTAGAAACCGAAGCAAGTGAGTGGATCGCCGAAGCCAGGCACCGAGGTGATCACCGAAGGCGAGCCGTAAGCTGAGCTTCGGTGACATCCACCTCGGTCAAGCAGCTAGGCCCAACCGCCGAGGTCATACACTTGCACCTCGGTGAAGCGCCTCGAGTCAAGCGGCTTTGCAGCCCACTACTTTGTCCATTAACTTCGCCCATAAATGCTCCAGACGTGGGTTTGGCCATGAATGAGTCGTGGAGAACGTGGGGCAAGCCTTTGTATCTATAAATAGTATTTCATTTCATGTTGTAATTATTCTGAAATACATACAGAAACTCTGCTAAATTGTGTACTCGTTACGATATCTTGAAATCAAGTTACTTTCTCGCATTTTACGCTTATTTCTTGCAATTTCCTGACTTTGATACGAAGATTTGCTTATATCCTAACTCAAATTTGATTTGTGATCCTAAAACCGATTTAGGCTCATACACTTATTTCATTAAGCTCAAATTTCAGTTGAAGCAGTTCAATGCAAGAAAATCCAATCATTTCGAGGGTGGGGAAACAAATTTTTTAGTGAGAACGATAACCTCTTAGACAACAATTTTACTATTTTAATACTAGGAAAAATAGCTATCTCTTTTCGTGGCTTAGATGCAGAAAACATAAGCATATGATGTTAACAACTCAATCTAATACCTCTAATGGTGATACAGTGAAATGTTACTTGAAATCCGCAAAGAAAATCAAGAGATGATGAACAGGTACAAGGCCGAAGAGTTGGGGAAGTAGCATGGATATTTTTTGCAAAAACTCCCAAAAGAAAAGGCAGATCTAGCATGATTGCAACCGTGGCTAATTATCTATTGTTTCTTTTTTGTTTTTTTTTATGTTTTTTATTTTTTTTTTTTGGTTGCAACATTGAGTCTTCAAAGTATAAAATACTACTCTTATTCTTTAAAAAAAAAAAGTAAAAAGAATATTGCTTTTCTAAGTCTATGCTTTCTCACGTAAAAATACACTCCATAATTGAATCAATTCTTGCCATGACTTTTGAGCCAAACGATGCTATCGTTGCCATGAGGGGAAATGTGAAAAGGGGATGCTTCTTGCACCAACATATGCAAATCTCGAGTCCTCCAGACTAATACATACATAATATAACATTGTATCTTTTCAAAGAAATCTATCTCAAGACGCATCAATACCAATATACCATGAACTTTGTCACACAAATGTAGTAGCACTACAACACAAAATAATGCTCACTTTCCACAATTGAACCCATGACAAACTGAGAGAACTATGATTAGGATCAAGGCAATCAAAATGCCCAATACTATGAGTTTGACCTTCATGTTTTGCAGCCACATTTTTCTTCTGATTTGTGTCCCTGTATTCCGGAAATCCTGTGCCTGTTTCCAAACAAAGAGGCCTCTAAAATTAGTAACTCTAGTACTTTTTTTTTCAATTTTGATAAAGAGTGAACTCTAGTACTATACAGGTAACCAAACCTTGGCTTAAAGGCAAAAAGAGATGATGAAGAATCAGCCAAGCTCAGGTGCTGTGCTCTGGCTCAGATAGTAAGACAAAAGACAGATGGAGTACTACCAAAAGCAAGTTGGTCCAAGTAATAGAAAACGCTAACCATTTTTTATTGAAATTGAAAAACCAGTCCCAAAAAACGAATGATAACACAAGTATCACCAACCTAGGAAGTAAGTTTGGACACAGGTATAGAGCAAATGCGGACGAGTCTAGAAAACATTAATGAGCACCCACTTCTAGAATAACTAAACAAAAACCCATAGAAGTTGGATACTTGTACTGTTGTACCACTTGCAAACAAATCACAGTAATTTTAACTGAGAAACAATCTCAAAGATTAAATGAACAGGGAAAACTACAATAGAATCCAATTTACTTTTGTACTGCTACACCGAAAAGCTTTGCAATAGTACAGTGGCATATCCAAAATTGCAATGTTAAACCCCCAGCCAAATCCCAAGAAGAGAAAGAAGATGATAACATGGAAAGCAAATGCAAATACATAACAGCAAAGAATAAAACATGAATACAAAGAGATTGAGAAACCTGATGATGAAGGTTCTCTGTCTTATCCACAAGCAGCTCTATCTTTTCTCCACGATCAAGAACCTATAATTATTTAACATCGTAACATAGCAAATCAGCTGCCGTGAATATCCTTGAACAGTGTAAACATCATACGAGATAATCATGAATAACCTTGAGCAGAGAGAATGGAATAACATAACAAAGAAAAGCAAGATTGAGAATAAAGAAAGAATAGTAGTTGAGATTGGTCAGTGTTTACATGGTATTAACTGATATCAGTCCTAAATTATATTCTTCCGCTTGCAATTGCTCTTCTCAGTTTGACCTATTCCTAGCATCTTTCCATGACGGCAAATATAGATCTTTCATTGACATAATTAAATTAGCTTCCCACTTTTAACCAAGTAGGTTGGACATATTCTAACTCAAAAAAACTCCTGGTTTCTAGCATCCTCATCATCAGATTAAAACAATATAGATGAACTCCAGAGAGTAAATACTACTCCTCAATCCCACTCAGTTTGCAAAATAATGGAGAAATGTGAAAAATAGTAACCAGTTTACACCATCAACGCACGATAGTAGAATATATGCTTAATTTTATAATATATGAAATTAGGCAATGATAAAAAGATTGCATGTCGGTATAATTATGCTGGGAGAGACAATAAAGGGGACAAAATAACGGGGAGGGAGGGGAATAATTTTTGACAAAGAAAAAAAAAGTATGGAAAATAAAAGACATTCACATTTATAATCTACATCGGCCAAAAATCGTTGAATTCCTGGCTGATCATTATGTTCTAAATTTCAACCGCACTAGCAAACATTTATAAAAACATTCACCATCAACCATCAAATTATTGGGCTAAGTCAGCCTTAAGACACTCTTAACATGATGGCATACTGCCCGCTTTGGACCACGTCAATTCAGTTATCTCCGATATGCCTCACACCATTAAGATAACCACCAGACCTTATATATAATTATTTTTACTTATTAAATTCCAATGTGAGCTTTTGTTTCACACCCAACAACCTTTTCCCTGAAGTAAGTACCACATGACACATAATCAAAGATTCTTGAGCTTATCAAGAAAATCATTGTGTCACCCACCTCAGACGAATATATTTATGGCCACCATAACCCACAGGCTTCTCCTGTGTGTGTGTCTCCAAAACTATAGGCAAATGTAGTGAACCATTCCGTAGACTAGCAAAGGCAATAAACCAGGCCGCTCCACACTGTATAGTTGGATTTTTTTCTTCATTCTTCATGGACAGCAATATAAAAGCTACTATCTCCATCTTCATACTCATTGCACAGAACTATCGGCTCAGATACCCAAAAACCTTCTCCTCAAACTAAGTACCACATGACCCATAACCAAGATTCATGAGCTCATCTAGAAATTCATTGTGTCACCCACCTCGGACGAATATATTTATGGCCACCATAACCCACAGGCTTTTCCTTCTGTGTGTGTGTCTGTGTCTCCAAAACTACAGGCAAATGCAGTGAACCGATCCGTAGACTAGCAAAGGCAATAAACCAGGCCACTCCACAAAGTATAGTTGGGTTGTTTCGTTCTTCATGGCCAACAACATAAAAGCTACTCTCTGCCATCTTCATACTCATTCCACAGAACTATCGGCTCTAATACCAGTATATTCTGAAGAGAAAACACCAAACAATGCAAGACAAGGTCGCATTGGAATAAAGACCAGTCAAAGCTTCCTAGTCTAATTGAACCAAGAGGAGCAAGCTAATTCAAGCATAAACTGTTGTGAGCAGACATAATGAGCAATAAACGAAATATGGCAAAGACAAGAGGCACATAGAGTTACGTGAAAAAAACTCCTCTTTTTTTATAAGGTAGTAAAAGTTAACTGACAAAAACTCTTCAAAGCAAAGAGTAAAACCACGGGACTTCCAGTCCATCAAAAGCTCCATTATATCAAAAAATGATTTACAATAGCCCATCAAAGTGGCTATAAAACAAATTTCCCACCAAAGTGATCACAACACTTGTGCCAACGAGGAGACAAAGAGCAACAAAACGAGTGAAGAATGAGAGAGAATCCCCCAGACCAAAAATTTACACCAACAGACCTCCAAACACTATCTCTGACGTTCAGATCTAAGAATATCAGAAACTCTCATTTAAAATTTCAGCTCAATCTAAATGGAGAACGAGTCGAAAATACAATTCCAAGCTGCTCTCAACTCTTTTCTCCACTACGAATGGATAAGCCAAAAAATCCAACAATTCTCCCCCTACTATGTGGAGGAGACCGCCACACCAACGATCAAACAACATGCTTCAAACTACTCCCTTGGCCAAAGATTTGGCCTATATGCTATTGTCATTTGAATGAATATTCTTAAGATTCAAGCAACGTCAAATCCAACACATCTCTAACATAAATACGTTTAGACCTACCACGAAATATAGAGTTCTTGCTAAGGTGGATATGCACTTTTAGTATCACAGTAGAGTACACACCATTCTTGAGAAAATCCCAAATCCTCAAAAATTTCTTCATCCAATGCAACTCTTTGCAAGCCTCAATGGCAACAATAACCCCTGCTTCTATAGTAAATAGAGCAACTCATTTCTAAAACCTTACTTTGGTACCAGGTTATTGGACTAAGTCAGTCCAAAGACACTTTTAACATGGTTCCTTTTTTGTATTTTCTTCCTTCTTTTTTTTTTTTTGGATAAGGGAACAAACCTTTTTTGGATTTATTCCCTTCGCAGATGGATTAAGTTCTTTAGGGTCAAGCCCATCTTTTCTATGGTCCAATTATGTTTTAATTCACATTATAAGAGCTAATCTTAGGTCTGGTTGGAAGAGAGATTCGAATAGTAGAGCAGCCTTTTTCTAGAGAAAAGAGTAGAGATATGAAACTTTTGCTTTGCCGCAGAAATTTTGTGCAACCAGCCAGCTTGAAATTGTGTTTCCCAATTTGTTCACTGTTGGATTGAGCTGAAATTACAACTAGAAATTTTTCCAAAATCGTGTCCTTTGATTGGGCCAACAGAGATCATTTTTGGAGGCCTGTAACGAATGATTGTGAGCACAATAGAAGCTCATTTTTGTGATTCTTTCTCATTCATCACCCGTTTGTTGATGCTCTTGTTGCTATTGTTATCAGTATTTGGTTTTATAACTCTCTTCTAAACGCTCCACTTTATGTATGCACAAACTTGTTGGTGCTCAAATTATCAATCCACATCAGACATGAATTCAGGTTTATGAGCTCGAAACACGGGCGATCACATCTTCACAAACAAGCGATCGTTCATCTTGTTCTCTTGCTTATGGCAATTAGTACCATTTAACACAAACCATTTTGCTCATATTTAGAGGCGGACCTAGGAGTTGAAGATCATGCGTGCACTATACCTGTAATATAGAAATTTGTCATTGGCCATTGCAACCGAATGAAGGGTGTGCATTAGTTCCATTCGGTCGTTTGGATTAATCTGATTTAGTTCGATCAGTTTTGGAGTAATTCAGTTTGCCTTATTAGGTTTTTTATTAAAAATAAATTGATCTACAAATCAAAATAAGTTTATATCAATTCACTTTTCTCCCTGGATTAATATTCGATCCAATAATAGCAACAAATATGGAAAAAAATGCTAACCAATCGAGAAGCTACTCTGATCAATTAGATAATAATTTTAAAAAAATGGTAGTGCAATGTCGATACAATCCTTGATTGATTGAATTAATTTACCTTTATACTAATTGTAGTTTTTTTCCTCATTTCAGTTCTCAAGTTTCATAAGCAACAACTTACAAGGAGAGAGAAAGAACACAGAGAAGAATTTCTTCAAGAAAATAAGAGTAGAAGGCCAAAAATATAAAAGGAATCGTTGGTAGCATAAGCATAGCAGCAGAGACATTATGTAGTGCTGTGCAAATAGCAAAATTTTAACCGTCATCCAGTAGCTTGTGCCCCCATCTGTCATTTTCACTGAGGGTGCCAAGCAACATATGTTTTAATTTTTTGACAAAATTTCCATATATATCTACATAGTTTTGCCAATTCAACAGGTGCCAATGCACCCATAATCTACATAGGTCTGCCTCTGCTCATATTTGGCTTCATTATTCAAATATAAAAATCAACTATATATACGCAAGCCTTATACGATTAAAAATATCTTCATATCTCATATGTAGCTTTTCTAATATCAATTTTCAATGCGAGACTTTCTTTGCCACCCTACAACAGATGAATTATGTTTAAACGTTTCGTTAAGATCCTGAAAGCCACAAGACACCTTTAGTTCTTTTAAAAGGAAGGATATTTACCAAAAAAACTTCCAAATGTAATCCTGTGTAGCTCATCATATTGAGTTGTCAAATACAATCAAACAAATGAAAGAGGAGACTTTCGATCTTTTCATTTCTATCTTTTCTTTCATTATTATTTCTTAGTTTATAATTTTAAAAAAAGGCCAAATACACAGACAGCCCCTTAAACTTGTCCGACCTTCCCATCTAGCCCCCTAAACTATGGTCATTAACTTTTGAACACTTGAACTCTATTCAAAATGTTTCATTTAGACACTTGTCGCTTATGTGGCATATAACGTGGGCAACACAATTTCACAAAGCGCATGAAAAAAAAAATGTTGACACGGAACCACAACCATAGCTTCGACTTCACCATGTCCACCAGGACCACCACCTACAGCCAGCTGCTCCACAACCACCATCACTGCCTCCTTCATCCCCACCAAATTCATCCAAAACCGGCCAAGATTCATCCATAAAAAAGCACTTACCAGCCACCACTCTTCAAAGCCATAGTCCCTTTATCTCTATAAGCAACACCACTTTTGACCCAAAAAATGACAATTACCAGCCATCACTCTTCAAAGTATTAGTTTTTAATTTAGGATGGTCTTAGTAAATAATTAAGAGGATCTTTTAGAATTCATGATCCAAGCAAGTCACAAGATTAGTCTTCTCTTTGATAAATTGAGCAATTAATAGCTTTGTAACTGTGGAAAGTGGAAACCATGAAATTTTGAACTCTGAAGCTGATGGGAAGTTGTCGAGTTGTCCCATGAATTTGCTTGCACATTGATCTTTGTCAGAGAGTGGGAGTGCTCTGTTTTAAATTTGAGGTTGTAAAAGTGTAAAAAATATTTTGGCGATGACAGAGATAAAGAAAAAAAGGCGTGATTTGTGAATGATTGGCAGCAAAGAGGTGGAGAAAGTAGGTGTATGGGTTATGAGTAAGTGAAAGTTAGATGATATGATCTTTTCCATTGACAATGAGCAGATGATGGCAATGATTATTAAAATTGGCGAATTTCTTTTATGGCTGAGAAACGTGATGGAGGAGTGAGATGGTGAGAGTGCAAATGTTTGACCTTGATTTTCTTTTTGGGGATCCAAATGTTTATTTAAATTTATTTTATTTAGAATCAAAGCCACGTGGCATTGTTTGACTAGCATTTTTGCCACATCATCGTGGGTTAATTGCACACATTTCAGTGTGCTGATTGTTTGAGTGAGGAGTGTCTAAATGAAACATTCTGAGTAGAGTTTAACTAAGTTACTCGGACTCTTCAAAATTGCCGCCGTACCCGTGTCGGATAGGATCCGTGTCGGATAGGACAAGGGATTCACACCGGATATGGTCAAATAAAAATGGATACTTTGACCAAAATCCAGATAAAATTGAAGATTTTTCTGTGACAAATAGACTCTCAAGATAGACATTAGAAATGAGATACCTTCAAAATTATGCAGAAATTTATAGTCTTTTGTCTCTTTTTCATCTTTTGTAGACATTCTCGAATTTCTGATTTTATGTTTTGAGGGTAACTTTTGGGAAGACGACTTAATAGAGAAAAACAGAGACATTGGGGAAGAGGACTTCTCTAGGAAGAATCGAAATTAAGGATTATAACTTTATTTTTAGAATTTTGAAAATTTTTAGATAGATCCCCGCACCCGTATCCGTGTGTGGATCCATACCCCCGAATCTCTAAATTTAGACTTTGCCGAATCCGACCTCTAGATCCGTACCCATGTCGGATACCCGTACCAGAGTCCGAGTAACTTAGGAGTTTAAGTGTTCAAAAGGTCATGGGCATAGTTTAGGGGGCTAGATGGGAAAGTTGGACAAGTTTAGGGGGCTGTCTATGTATTTGACCTAAAAAAAGGAAATAGAAAAATATAGTAATAAAGGAAAAGATGAAAATGAAAAGGAAGCATAAGCTTGTTCCTATAACCTCTCTCCCAATTAGCAGGTCAGCCATTCTAAACGGAACTATGTGATTAAAAGCTTCAAATGAGCTAAAACATCCACCTCTCTTATAGCATGCGCCTTAAAGGAACCTTAGCATGGTCGATCTCCTATTAAATGGATGGATGGTTTATTTGTATTAGTATAAAAAAACAAAAAACAAAAAATAATTGGAAGTCAATGAGACTTTATTTCAGTCAATAAATCTGCTAGGCCACCGATGAGACATCAAAAAGCTTACTAAAGGACACTCATACCTTCTCAATATTTTCCATCATAACACCCTTAACTTCCGAAACCTGAGCTTTCACCTTGGCAAGCTTACTTATCTCCTCAGGATGATCAGCGCAATAGTGCATATGCTCCTTCAATTTAGGTCTGTGCAAAAGAATTTGCAGCAATCACATACCAAACTGAAACTGAAACTGCAACTGTATGTACTAAAGTGAAAAATTAAAATCAAATACCCAAATTCCTTGTTCAGGCTATTAGGAGCAGCAGTTGCAGCCTTTCCACCACCATATTTTGACACAAAGTCATCCTTAACACGCTCCAAAAAGGCGATTGGAACTTGTCTCCCAACTGACTCTTCAGCAACCACACAGTATGCTGTAAGATGAAACATAAATTTAGTAGTGATAAGCACACTAATCAACTAGCTGTTGACATGGAGTATGAGTTCAATGGAAAGAAGAAAAGCAGAACAATAAGTACTCTTTAGCAAAATACTCAGATTTCTCTTGCTATATGCATTCAACTTTCGAAAAGAAAGTAGGAAGATGCAGCAGCTCTTGAATCGAAATTAAGTTTACCACATTAGCAGGGGCTTTGGAAGGGAAAATAGCAAGATGCTGTAGCTCTTGAAATTGAAATTACATCTACCAAATTCAGTCAGCAGAACATTAAAAGGTGTGTGTAACTTATTTATTCAAGACAGAAAAAGGTAAGTAGTCATGTGATGCATCTGGAAACATTTTCTCAAATCAGATGCACATTTATTCTTTTAACTCAAAAGTACTTTTCATTTTCTAAGAAGTAATCACATCTGATTTCAAATAATTTTCGTTAATTTCACAGGACAGCCTAAAAGAAGCTAATTCGGAATTGTAAACATTATCTGAAAATCGGGATAGACAACTACCTTCTCAATTTCCCTTGACATCAACTTAGAGTGCTGAGAAATAGTATGCAGAGAGAAGGAAACAGAAATGATATTACTTGGAATTATATGTATTAGGAGGACGAAGGAAAATTGAAGAAACTTGATGCTCATCAACTCCTCGTTTACTCCATGCAAAAAACATAACATGGACAATTTTGATGGAAACATATTTTTAACTGAATAAGAAACTCTTTTTATTATTTAACAGAAAAGAAATGAGCCCAATATTTAATTTTGTTGTCTGCTGCCAAACCAAGATAAAGCAAAAGGATTGCGATAAACTGACCACTAGTATAAAAATTGGATGTCTTTTGTAGAAAAGCATATCTTTTGTAGGTTTTCTATTTTTAGGTATACTTCTTGTGTACGGGCTCTTTGTTTTGGCCCAAGTTGGGAATACGCTACACCAGCACCAAGGTGTAGTACTATAAGAGCAAGGGAGTCCATCATATCACTAAGTGAATGAGAGTGAGTATAAGCAAGTATTCCAACAACACGAGCGGATGTATTGCTTCCAGGATGTACGGCTAGGTAGGAAAGGGTTCTCACAAAGTCACAATCACTTGACACTTGGGAGTAAGGAAGTTTGCCTGAGAGAGTCAAATTCAGAAAGATACCTTGAACTTAAGCGCATTGACAGAACTTATTTTAACCTATCAAAAAAAGAGATGGTAGGGATTGACATTGCACATCTATTAGGGACTAAGAAGACGAGAGAAAAAGTTGGAGAAATTGAATATATGAGTTATATATTGTGGTATTGCAGAAGAGAAAAATATGAACAGTAAGACAGTTTTTGAACCAAGATTTAAAGATAAAATTGTTGAAATAATGAGAATTAGTGATAGAATTATCTTGTCAAGAATAGAGCAAGGAGACGATTGATATCATTTGTGCCTATACTTCACAAATGGGATCAGATATTCAACATTAACATTTTCAGATATGCGGATACTTTGATCCAGAAAGTCCCAAATGACCAACATCTTTATTAGGAGAATTTGATATTTGATATGTTTTCTACCAGAAATAAAGAAGTAAATGTATGTTGGAGTTCTACTTAACATAGGAGTTCGTTTAAGCTAACACCAGTTTTTAAACAAGGAATCACACTTGATACCATTCAAGAATTCCGATAACCATAGCTAAAGAGGTTCCATTCTTAGCTACTTTACTCAGTGCCTCAGTGGAAATCACGGAACTGAAAAGAAAAAAGGGATTCAAACTACAGGGATCTAATACATGGCTCTCTTGGTATGAGAAGTTGGTTGTGTAGGCTGACAACCTTTCCTAGGTTGTAATGATCAAGCCAAGTAATCAATTGGTAGTATGTCTGAGAGCCCTAGAGAAACTTCCCCCTCTTGAAAACTGACAAATCAAACAAAAGAGCGACGAGGCAACAGATGAGCACTACAAGATCATACCATGAGAAGAGTCAACCTTCCAACATAGGCTAATTTCCTTAATGAAACGAAGGAAAAAGAGAACAACTACATGTAACCAAGATTTCAGAATTAAACCAAAAGGTTAAAGCTAGGAAAGAGATTCAGATATAGAAGCTATCAGGCTAACACAGATATTCATTGGAGGAAATAATAAGCTGCATCAAGAGAGTAGCAATTGAAGCTCTAGGTGTGTCTTTTTTTTTTTAATAAACGAAGTTCTCAGTGTGTCCCAAAGCACTTCGACCACATGAATCATAGTAGGAAAATAGGTGCAAAATACTACTAAAGCAAAAAGAGAATGAAATAGGAAGTTACCAAAAGCCTTTGAAGATAATATGAAGTGATGAGCTAAGCAGGCCATTTACACAGCCCAAAAGTGAAGCCTAAGATGACTTGTATCAAACTTAAAGATGTAGAAAGGGCGAAAGGGATAGGATATTTAGCAAGATTGAGAGAGAGAAGTACCTCCACCAAGTATATCGGAAATGACACCCAGAAAGTTTTGAAAGGAGATGCTATCACTATTAATTACTCATAAAAATCAAGAAGAGAACTCTGCAGATCTTCAAACATCCGTAACAGGCTATACTCGTAGAATTAAATTTAATACAGTAAAGGATATCATGAAAAGTATGAGAGTTAGAAAAGCTTGCGGTAAAGTTGGAATTTCTACAAAGGTTTGGAAATGCCTTGGTTAGGTTAGAATAGTATGCTACGCTGGCTACTAAATGGCATACTAAGGATAAGAGATGTCAAATGAGCAGGGAAAGAGTAAACTTATTTCTACATATAAGAACAAATAAGATATGCAAGGTTATGTGAACTAGTGCAACATTAAACTTATGAGCCGTGTGAGAAATTTGGAAAAGAGTGATAGAACAAAAACTTAGACTACAATAAAAGAAGGGATAAACCAATTAACATTTACGCTTGGTCGATATACATAGAGGTTATATTTTAACTAAGAAGACCCAGCTCAATTTAAAGTGAGAGAAAGAAGCATCTCCACATATTATTCATTTATCTATCGAGAAAGAATATCTAAACAAACCATAAAAGGTTCTTCAGTAAGTACTTAAGAAAAGGATTCAGGAGATGATCAGGAGTTTCCAATGATTGCAGGTTCAGGTTCTGCCTTGAACCCATATGTGTTTATCTTAGTTATGAATGAACTACTGACATTTGATGTTGTATGTACTCTGGCGTAGAAACATAACCATAACTAAAGAAGCAGTGAAGCATGTTATTCATGTACTCTATCATTTGCCTAACGATCTCAACTTACCAAAAGTTGACAATGGAAGCAAACTGAAATAACCAACATTTATATTAATGAAATCACAGTATCACACAAATATAAACATTAGACAAGAGGATCATGCATAGATTCACGGACAAAAACCATAACTCCCAAGCCATTCCTTATTTAATAATCTAAAATAAACATTACCAGCTATGTTACTCAGACTCTTCATTTTGGTGCCGTACCCGTGTCGGATCCGTACCCGTGTGGGTGTGGGTGTGGGTGTGGGATCCGTACCCAATTTGGTCAACTGATTTTGGATATTTTGACCAAAATCAACGGAGAAATTCTTGACAGATTCAATGATTTCTTTAATCAAAACAAAAGTAAGGGAAAATTGAAGGAAATAGAATACCTTGTATTATTGTATATAGAAATTTCTATGTCCTGATTAATATTTTTTCCTCAAGGTTTCCACATAATATCTCATAATTTAGGTTTTATAACTCTACTTTTAGATTATTGAATTTTTTTAGCCGAATCCTCACGCCCGTATCCATAACTGGACCCGTATCCCCGAATCTTAAAATATAGATCATGAAGGATCCGACCTCTAGATCCGCACCCGTATCGGATACCCGCACCCGAGTCCGAGTAACTTAGATTACCAGAACATTTTCAACCAAAAAAATAAAGGAAGAAATGGCATTCAAGAAAACAACTAAAGACTAAGTAGATCGAATATCAATCACACAAACATACACACATAGAGACAACAAAAGTCAACAAGCAAGCTAAACCCAACTATCAAAATGCATTTATTCATTATCATGGTGTTTCGCTAAGCTTATAAAAAGCACTTTTTGGATTATTTACAGGTACGGCAACCACCAAAAGTGTTTATAAGCCAAAAAAGATCATAAGCCATAAGTTAATCACATCCAACTTATCTCTATTGTTTTGACCAAACCTTTTGTTATTTTATCCCTCAAATATTTTATAATCCATGAAATGTCCTTGTTAAAACAAAACACCCCAACTCCCTCTTCATTCCATCTTCGACATTTTTTCCTTTTTCACCAAAAAAATACTTTAAAATTTACAATATTGTAAATACATTTTATGGATATTTTAGTAACTATAACATAAAAAGTGTTGATACATACCAACAGTTTCAGCACTTCTATCCAAACACATAAATCTTTATTTATAAAAACAGCTACCACACCTAAAAGATAGGTGTTTTTAACAACTTGATGCTCGTCAGCTACTTTTAATCAGCTAACTCAAATGCGCTTGATTTACTCTCTTAACATCTCCAACATAAGATCATAAACCTAAATCGACCACTAAATACAACAACAACATACCCAGTTTGATCTGATAAGTGGGGTCTAGGGAGGGTGAGGTATACGCAGACCTTATCCCTACCTAATCGACGCTAAATATAATATTTAAAATAAAACTAAAACAACTAACAAACAATTTATTCGATCCATGTCATTTCAACTAAAATTTACAACTTAAAGCACAACATAAATCAAATGAAACTAAATTATTTTACTTACTGAAGCCATTATCGACGAGGTAATTGAAAGTATGGCCATCACAGTTATAAGTAAACTTATTATTGGAAGCAGGAAGTTTCTGTAAACATTGAAAGGCTATAGAGTTAAAATTGCCACTGAAATCAGTAAATTCAGCCAATATTACATTCCCACGAGCCACAAATGCGTAGATCAGAACCTTTTGCTGCCCCATTTTAGGTTAGAATTTGTGATCTGGGATTTTTGGGGCTATTTTTGCAATAGGATTTGCTTTACAAATACACAAAGTTGAATTGGAAAGGAAGAGATTTGAGTGTATTTGACAAAAGCATGACTGGTGCTTTGTCTAATTGTCTTTCCTTTTACTTTTTTTTTCCCTCTTTCTTTTCCGCTTAATTCGTTAAATTCATGTGATAATGTTTCACTAAATACAAAAAAATAAAATGTTATATAATGAAATTATGTGTCTTGTTATTATAATTATAAAAATGTTATATTAGTAATGAGTAAAATTTGTGTAATCAAAGTTCAAAGGGAGATTTACACAATTATACAACCCTAACACCATATTTACAAAAAATAGCAAGACTTTTCTACTTTACAAAACATAGCAATAGTATTTTTACATTGTATATACAAATCTCCATTAAACCATACAAATGCAGGATTTACACCTTCCCAAGCCAGCTGCCAGTGCTGCCACCAGTGGCTGCCGGCCGGCCACCAGCCGCCGGTGGCAGGTTGCCGGAAGTCTTTTTTTTTTGTTTTTTTTTAAAAAATCTGGAAAAAAAGCTTATAAATATACAAAACACATTCATACACATAAATACTTAAATACAAAAATATACTAAATACAAAACTTTACAAAAAAAATATCATACACTTGAAATACAGAAAAATACATAAACATATAACGAATATACAAATAAAAACAACTAGATATTCAAAAAAACTTAAATGTATTTGTACAACAAAATATACACATACACATAAATACATTCTTATACATATATATACAAATAAATACAAATACAAAACCAAAAATAAAAAGAAGAAGCAGATCTGAATATGTATATACAAAATACAGATATATACATAAACATACACATATATACATATACAAAAGGGAAAGAAAAGAAAAAAAGAAGAAAATTTGAGTATGCATACCCAAAAATACAAAATTATACATACACATACAGAACAAAAAAACAAAAAAAACAGATCAAAAAACACAAAACTCGCCGGAAAATACATCGATCGGAGAAGCTACCACCGCAGTGTAGCAGCGCCGCCGCAGAGGAGCGACGCCGCTGCACTGGTGCAGCAGCATCAACTATTAGACGTGGAGGAATAAACAATGGCAGCAGCAGTGAAATAGCAGGGGAGCAGCAGCACCAGTGATGGTTTTGCCTGGAGGAGCAGATCGACTGGTCGGTGGAGTAGGGAAGAGGGTGGTGGCGGCGGGTGGGTGGGTGGATGGTGGAGGAGGGGAGAGAAGGATGGAGAGGGAGAAGGAACTAGGGTTTTATGTTTGGGGAGGGGAAATGACAAAAATGAAAAACTATTGTTATGTTAGGTAAATAGTGTAAAAGTATCGTTATGTTTTGTAATTAAGCAATTAGGGTAGTTATGTAGTGTAAATTTTCCAAGTTCAAATTTGAATAGCTTATGAAATTGAATGCTCAAAACTTATAAAATTTTTGGGTATACATGAAATGGAATAAAACATTTGTGAAATACTTAAGTGCACTTATAAACTTGGTCCAGAATTTTAAACTTAGAGTCGGCTGTTGGGAAATTAAAAGTGCTTATTTTATAAAATTGAGGTGTTTGGCCAAGCTTCTAGGAGAAAAATAAGTATTTTTTAATGGCAACAGAAGTTATTTTTCTGTTGTGGAGAAGAAACTCAAAAAAGTAGCTTTTCCCGAACATGTTGAAGCAGAAGCTGTTTATATTTTTTATCATTTCAAATATATGCTTACCAAAAATACTTATATGCCTAATAACCGCTACTTATTTTAACCTAATGATTAGGATATAAAAATAATATTTGATTTTTTTTCCTTGTTTCTTCTATGGACACTCACACCAATATTTGGAAGCTTTGAATCAAATTGCAACTTTTCTTAGGTATGAATTCAGAATATTCAATTATGTATGCTCTATTTTTAAAAAATTTAATTAAATTAAAAATTAAAGTAGTGTTTGATAATAATGATTTAAAATCATTTATCTAGTTAAATAAATATAAAGTGAATATTTATATGCCCTTACTCGTAATTTAACACTCAAAAATACTTTTTCAAAAGTTTGGCCAAATACAAATACTACTCAACTATGGGCAAAAGTGCTTCTCAAATGAGTTGGCCAAACACAAACTGCTACTCTCCACGAAAAGTATTTTTGAAGAAAAACGCTTTTCGAAATAAGTAGTTTTCGGCTAATTGGTCAAACGAGCTCTTCATAGGTTTTATTGGAAACTCATGTTTTCTAGAGTTTCTTTTTGTGCTCGGCAATTTCACTAGTTCCAAATTGTCAAATATGACTTGTGCCCGTAAATTTTTGAAATTAATCAAACTTTCTTTAGATTGTTTTTCAACGCAAAATCTCCTTTGAACTATTAACAATGAAAAAATGGAAATATCGCGTCGAACTGAGTAAACGAACTTCCAAAGGCGAAGCAGTTTGAAATGTTATTTAGGAGCTATATGCGCAACTGAAATTGATTCGCGTGTCTGTTTTTATAATTCTAAGCTTATTAGTTTATTTATGCTAATTATGAATCCATACTCTTGTTTTACGTGTTGGAAGTCTGTTTGATGAACCGAACCCATTGATAAGGCTTCTAAGTGATTTAAGAGTGTGTGCAATGTTTGTTTAGTTTTTAAACACAATTTCTTTTTCTAGTTCGGCATTAGCTTAGAGTCTGAAGTCGTTTGATAGGTTTTGGAACGCAGATTCTCTTTCTAGTATGCATTAGTTTAATTATGAACTTGATATACTGTTTTAGGTAAACATGCTCTGTTTAGAAATTTGTTGATGTCGTGAGGTTCGTATGATTTTTTCTAATCTATAAAAACTTTTGAAAATCGAAGAGTTTGTTTGGTCAGCTTTTTCTATTGGTGAGCAAGTTAGTTTAAGTTAGGTTCTGGATGATCCTAACCCCTCGTTTTACATATTTAGGGTTCATTTTGAAAACTATAGAAAGACCTTCATGTCATTTTTTACTTGTGATTGCAATCAGTGACGTTTGGTCGACTTCAAAACAACAACCATTTAGTAGACGGTTTTGAAAGCTAGTGTCAATTTAACACCTCGTTTGAGAATAGGTGGTCCGATTGGAATTCTGAGAGTTTTTACAAATCCGTCTTGTTATTTGGGACTTACAAAATTTAATTTTGTTGAATTCCGAGGTTTTTTAAGGGATTTTGAATCCTGAGAAGTGTTTCAAGTTGTTGTAGTTTTTTCAATTGCTAATACCACAAAACTTGGCCAAGCGATGCGCCAAACGTCGCGCTATGCACCACCAACTTATTTAAACAGTCGGGTTTAATTTTTGTTACACTATTTTTATAAGTTGATGCTCAGTTTAAGAGAGTCTTGAGCTAATAATTCATCTTTTGGTTCAATGTAAGGATCCTATCTCCCTTATACTATATTATATGAATCTATAAAAACATAGAATCCCAATTATTAAATTAGGATATTTACGCCCTAACTTAATATGGTTGAGTCTCTAACTAAAGATTAGATTGAGACTCCACCATTTATTAATTTTGATTCCCTATCACTTATCGTTCATCATATTTTAAATTGGTCAAATTTTATCCATTAAAAGGATGAGTTATAAGTATTCCATTTGGGAGCTTTGAACATGAACCTAAGAGAGAGAAAAAAATATATTGGAGATGTTATGGGAGATTGATTGGCTCGATTTTCATGAAGTCAGAATCGAATTCTGAGAACGGCCCGATGTATGGTCCGTTATTAGATTTGGGGTTTTTGAGCCAATAAGCTCCGATTAGGAAATGGGGCTTACTGTTGGACTCGTGAGGTTATGGGTAATCTAAAAAGGTGTTTGATTTTTTAGATTAAGATTTTGTGGGCCCGTGAACAAAATTTTATCGGAATTACTTTATCCAATTGGTCTAAGACTTAGATTATTTAGAATGTGGCTTATGAGATGATAGATTTTTCATTTAGTTGAATAAAGCAGGATCGTCTGGATGTAAATCTGAAAGGGAATGCATTCGTCGAGTTGCTAGACTAGCTTGGGATGGAGGTAAATAATTTTTATCTATTCCTTTAATGATTTTTTACCATGTGTATATTTATGCATGTTCTCATATCATGCATGGCTGCCGAAATGGGCATACTTACTATGGCAAGATATTTACAAATTATGTTACACCAAATATTCTTTTATTTAATTGATAGAGCTTGCATAAGGTCTTTCAATTGCGTTGAAGAGTCTGCATCGAGTTTGGCCTAGTGCTGGATATATTTATTTATTTCGATCACATTGAGAAGTCTCCATTGATTGGGCCTACGACTGGATATATTTATTATTCCGATTGTGTTGAGGAGTTCGCACCGGGTTAGGCCTACATGCCAGATATATTTATTGTTCTAGTTGCCATGAGGAGATTGTGTGGGCAAAAATATGCCACCTATTGTTACGGGGATACGAATCCAGCTGGCGAGACTAGACTTATCCTACAAGTCACCGAGACTGGATACACGCCTGTTCTACGAGTTACGACCGTTCATGTTGTACGGGTATAGAACGCAAGGTGTACATCATGTCGCCTTAGGGTTACAGTCTCCTAGTTAGGGTTTCGTATATACCACCGCCTTGAGTTTATAGGCCCATGAGCCTTATTAGTCTTTATATTTTACCTTAATTAGGACTGGGTATCCACTATTGTAAATACCCTTCCTTACATTGTATTGTACATAAGCGATTCATCACTGAATCCGACTATTCTCAAAGAATAAAATCTCTTTACTTTCTTGTCTATTATTGTTCTCTTATTTTACTTACTTTTTACCGTATTGCTTGTGACCCCTTCACAAATTTAAGTGTTTAACCTAGACGTACAAATTTAGGCATAAACATTTTGGCACCCACCGTAGGGCCCAGGCAATTGTAGGTATTCTACGAAGAAAAGGTGCAGTCATGTCATACGACAACATGCCAAAGAACACTGCCAACGCTATAGACGAATCTGTATAGGAACCTGGCGATCCCAGCGTGCAGCAGAACGATCCTTCAAAGGAGCCAGTCCATGTGCCCAGCGACGGTGAAGGTGATCAGTCACACGAAGGTAATTCTGATCTCAGAGGTTTTCTTGCTAATCTTCTCATAACCCTGTCAGCACGGGCAGAGCAAAACTCGGTCAACATGGTCGAGGATATATCTCAAAAGTTAGGAACTATGTTCGCTGGATTACCTCAGAGGCCAGCATCCCCGTGAGGACCAGCGCCTATGAACGATACACCAGTGTCTGCTCCTAATCGCAGGCTCAACATGAACACCGCTTCTGGAAGTTCAACAACAATTAACAATCAAGACCTCAAAGGAACACCTGTCATTCTAGACATCCTAAAGGAGATAAAGGCCATCCATGATCGGATCGGTAACATACCGGGTGCACCACCTCAGGTTACCACCGTAGATGAGCAAAAGTTTTATAAGCAAGCGCTACGCCGATCTGCGTACCAAAGCACTTTCGCCTGCCGGATAACTTGAAGTACGACGGAACAATGGATCCGGATGAGCGTATTGCTATATATTACACAGCCTTCAAGAGCACGAAATAGAGGAAGAAATCTAGTCTACTCTGGTGAAGTGGTTTGGCTCAACCCTGACCAAAGGTGCCCTCGCTTGGTACACTCAGCTACCGATAGGCTCCATCGAGTCATTCACCCAGATGCAGGACTTGTTCAAGAAAGCGCACTCTAGCGCCCGTAAACGGGAGAAGCGCATGGAGGATATCTTGGAGATTCGACAGCGCGACGATGAGTTTTTGAAAGAATATCTTGAAAGGTTTCAGAGGGAAAGCATGGAGTTTCCTCCCGTTCCCAATAATATCACCGTGGCAGCTTTTGGCAATAGCCTGAATTCCAAAGGGTCGCTGGCTACCAGGGAATTACAGTGGAGTCTAACTCAACATCCTATGTCGACATGGATGTATTGGATAAAATCTGACGTCACCTAAAAAGAACACGTATCTGCCACGTGGCACGGGCAGACGCTTCTCCGGACAAACATCTTACGAGCAGACAACCAGCCAGGCGGTTACCACGAGCAGACCCAAAGCAACTATGTAACGCCTCAACAGTCAACATGATCTGAATGAGGAATTATTAACCTGATCATGTGCGATCACTCAATAAATGGTCATAAAGGCAGTAATTACAACCCAGCAGTTACATATCCGACGGATACGTGCCCAGCGGTTACGAAACCCAACGGACGCCTATCAGGCCTATAAATAACACTCGTCCTATACCATTGTAATATAACTTTTACTTCCTGCCTACAACATCAATAAGAATATTCTCTTACTCTCGCTCAAACCCTGTTCTTTGCTTTCGTACTTCACAATTTAGTCTCTAAGTGTAATCAGTAAGAAGGAAGTCTCACCGGGGTCAAGCGACCCAGCACGGTTACTTCTATCTATTTCATTAACGCTTTAATTCTGTCTATCTCTGGTTACATCTCGTTTCTCTATTGAAATTCATTATTACTGGAAAATACGAATATAACGGTAATATAGCGATTAGCGTAATTCATCACTTGAACTCTTAATCTAAATTATTGATCGTGACTCCGCAAATACAAATTTAATTATTAATTGGCCTAAGATCGGATTTAGGTTAAACAATTTGGCGACCACAGTGGGAGCCGGTCAATAGCTTCTATAGGTTAATAGTTTACCTGTTGTGTACGATTTACCGTTTCTTGTCAATCCTTTGTTTTTACAACTAACATGGAGAAAGCGATTCGCAACGAACTATCATGGGAGGAGAACACGTACGTACTCCCTCATCGAGTCATTCTCCCAATTACTCCCCCGAGTATTCATCCGATGGGCAGCAACAATCTTCTCAAGGAACGGATAGGCAGCGAGATGGGCGTAGGCACTCTCAGAGCGCCACTCCGCCTAGGAGAAGACGCCACAGGATTCTCTCCCCTGGCCAAGGGAACATCCAGGAAACCCTCTATGCATTTATGCAGGAACAGGCGGAGGTCAACAGAGGAATAATGGAGGCAATCAACTCTCTCCGAAGGAAAGCTCCCCCAGTTGCAAGAGTTGATGCTGCAGCGCCAGGTCGAGATGCTCCTTCCTCGCACACTTCGAGACAAGGTGGGGAGCGAAACAACGGAGGAACCGTGGATCCAACGACTCAAGTCAACCAAAATCGGAACGGAGGATCTATGGCATCCACAGAAATGAGCATCGTTGTGGAGGCCCTTACCAAACAGTTCAAGGAGAGCCAGGAAACGCTTCAGAAGTCTCTCCACGAGAGAATCGACCAGATACCAGGTGCTCCACCCACACTGAAGAAAGTTGATGTCCAACGCTACTCTCAGCGGCCTTGGAAGAAGGAGGCAGCCCCAAAAGCAATACCTAACACGTTCAAGATGCCAAACATTCCGAGATACCGCGGGACATCTGACCCCAACGATCATCTCATGATGTTCAGCAACTTCATAAAAGCAAGTGATCTCACCGATGAGGAGATCGAATCAGTCCAGTTGAAGAAGTTCGTAGAGACCCTAGCGGATGGAGCTCTACGATGGTACTCAATGTTGCGTTCAAACTCCATTGGGTCATTCGCAGAGGTGGCTGAGCTGTTCGTGAAGGCACACACAGGCGCTCATAAGACGGAGACGCACGTAGAAGATATCTTCGAGATCAAGCAGAGGCCCGACGAGTCTCTTCGTAAATATGTGGATCGCTTCCAACGGGAACGTATGATGTTACCCAAGGTACCGGACAGATGGGCAGCGATCGAGTTCACCAACAGTTTGGATATCAGAAGCTCAGAGGCTACGCGCAGGCTATATGAATCCCTCCGCGAATTCCGAGCAGCCAACTGGTCGGACGTCTACAACCGCTACAACTCAAAGGTACGTATTGATGAAGATAAATTGATTGGAACAGGTACCCGAGGAAGGACTCAATCGCGCAGCGGCGGCCCTGGCGGAAAGGCGGAGACGGAAAGGTCAGACGGGCGTTACGAGCCGTACCCTGACCAGTCACGCAACAACTCCAAAGGACGCAGCCGCAATAACCGAGGGCTGTCCCGAAGAGAGGATTCCGAGTCGAGCCTCCGTGGAGCCCCGAGCCTGCCAAGCTTCAACGTCGAAATGGATGAAGTAATGGCGGCACTCAAAGATATGGGAGAGAAGGTCAAATGGCTGAAAGACATGAAGACCGACCCAAGCAAGCGAAATCAGGACCTATGGTGCGAATTTTATCGCGACCACGGTCACACCAGCGAAGATTGCAAGGCCCTAAGGTATGAAATTGCACATTTATTAAAACAGGGATTCTGGAAGGAGTTCCTGACCGAGAAGGGAAAGCAAACACATGCGAAGGCTCAGCAGAATAAATCTGGCCCTCCACGAGCATCCTCCCCGAAGCGGGCAGTCAATGTTATTTCTGGTGGGATCGAGGTGGATTCAGCCACTTTCACGGCAAAGAAGTATGCAAAAGTCTCTATCACCAAGACTAAACGTCCACGACCAGAGGAGACCATAACATTTGAAGATTCAGACACAGATGGATTGCAGTTCCCACACGCTGACGCGTTAGTCATAACGTTACGCGTGGCGGAATTCGACGTCAAGAGAGTACTCATTGATGCGGGCAGCTCTGCGAACATTATTCAATCACGAGTTGTAAGGGAAATGCAGGTGTCAGATAAGATCGTGCCAATATCTCGGGTTCTCTCCGGTTTCAACAATTCGAGTGAGAAGACCCTTGGTGAGATTACCCTAATGACTCTTGCTGAAGGGGTAACGAAGGAGACGACGTTTCATGTTGTCGATGCGTACCTAGCTTACAACATCATCCTGGGAAGGCCCTGGATCCATGATATGCAAGCCATTCCTTCCACTTATCATCAGGTGTTGAAGTTCCCGTCTGAATGGGGAGTACATGAGGTTCGAGGAGAGCAACGCTCTGCTCGAGACTGCTATTCGGTGGCCCTTAAACTACCCGAAGAAGGCAAATAGCAATTACAGCAACCGGGATCAGACGTGCCTAATGAAGAAACAAAGTACGAGGTCCCGGAATTCATTACAAAGCTGGACGAACGGGAAAGACACATGCCAACCGTGGAAGCTTTGGAGCCCGAAGAGTTATTCACGGACAAGCCAGAGCGGAAGGTTTACCTAGGGACCGAGCTGAGCGAACGCTTACGAGGAGATATCCTCCAGTTCCTCAAGGAGCAGCATACAACGTTCACCTGGTCTCATGCAGATATGACAGGTATTTCTCCAGATATTATTTCTCACAGGTTAAATGTCGACCCATATCATCGCCTAGTAAAACAGAAGACACGACAGCAAGGAGCTTTTTGGAATCAGATCATTAACGATGAGGTCGATCGGCTGTTGAAGATTGGGTTTGTACGTGAAGTCAAATACCCAGACTGGCTAGCCAACGTGATCGTTGTGCCCAAGAAAAATGGTAAATGGCGGGTCTTTATTGACTTCACAGATCTAAACAAAGCCTGTCCGAAGGATTCATATCCCCTTCCCCGGATAGACCAACTGATTGACTCAACAGCTAGGCACGAAGTGCTTACCTTCCTCGACGCATACTCTGGGTACAACCAGATATTGATGGACCCCGACGACCAGGAGAAAACAGCGTTCATAACCTGCAGAGGTACGTACTGTTATAAAGTTATGCCATTTGGATTAAAAAATACAGGTGCAATGTATCAGCGCCTAGTCAATCGGATGTTCCATGACCACATCGGTAAGACTATGGAAGTGTACATCGATGACATGCTGGTCAAATCCAAGGGCAGAGGACCATCTAGCGTATCTAAAGAAAGCTTTCCGAATTCTCGATCAGTACAACATGAAGCTGAACCCGGAGAAATGTGCATTCGGAGTCGGATCGGGGAAATTCCTAGGCTTCATTGTTTCTCAGCGAGGAATTGAAGTTAGCCCCGCTCAGATCAAAGCCATCGAGTCAATTCCAGACGTGCTCCACAACCGGAAGGACGTCATGAAGTTAACAGGAAGGGTGGCAGCCTTGCGAAGATTTATATCCCGATCATCAGACCGATGCAAAAGTTTCTTCGATGTTTTGAAACAGAACAAAGAATTCGATTGGACTCCCGAATGCCAACAAGCACTGAAGGATCTAAAAAAATATCTGTCCAATCCACCACTGCTCTCCACACCTCAACACGGGGAGCAGTTGCTGATTTATCTTGCGGTATCAGAATCCTCGGTAAGCGCAGTTCTGGTTCGAGAAGAAAAAGGTAAACAACTTCCCATTTATTACATTAGCAAAGCTCTAATTGACGCAGAAACACGCTATCAACCTTTAGAGAAATTGGCTTTAGCACTAGTAACTGCTGCTCGTAAGTTACGCCCTTATTTTCAAAGTCATTCAATAGCTGTGGTAACAACCTTTCCTTTACGAAATGTTTTGCACAAACCCAAATTTTCGGGAAGGTTGGTAAAATGGGCTATAGAGTTAAGTGAATTCGATATTACTTATCAGCCTATAGTAGCCATAAAATCACAAGCTCTAGCAGACTTCGTGGCAGACTTCAGCGCAAATATATATCCAGAGGCAGAAAAGGATGCCATCTTATGTACTGGGCAGGCCCCTGGCGAATGGACCCTGTATACTGACGGCTCCTCGAGCGTCAAAGGTTCCGATCTTGGTCTGGTCCTTGTCACCGCATCCGGAGAGACCATCAGGCAAGCCATCAAGTGCCCATTTATTACTAACAACGAAGTCGAATATGAGGCTGTGATGGCAGGATTGGAGTTAGCTCGGAGCTATGGAGCAAGCATCATCAAACTCAAAAGTGACTCTCAATTGGTAGTCAACCAGATAACCGGAGGTTTCATTGAAAGAGAATCTAGAATGCAAGTATACCTTGCCCGCGTGAAAGAACTCCTGGCCCAGTTTGACAAATGGGAAGCGCTCCAAATACCACGGGAAGAGAACCATGAAGCCGATGCTCTCGGGAATCTTGGATCAGTAGCGAAAATGGGGACGGCCAGCTCTTCAGCTATCGTTCAACTCCTCTACACAACCGTAGATCGAGAGAAGTTCGAAGTCAATGCCATAAACGCAACTTGGGACTGGCGGAATGAAATTATAAATTATATTATCCATGGAACTCTGCCTGCTGACACCAAAGCTGCACGCAAGCTCAAGATAAAAGCTGCTCGATATACAATCCTCAACGGTGAGCTTTACCGCAGGACGTTCGCTGGACCTCTCGCAAAGTGCCTTGGACCAAACCAAACCAACTACGTGATGCAGGAAGTCCATGAAGGCTGCTGCGGTAATCATTCCGGAGGCAAGGCATTAGCCTGTAAGTTGATTCGTGTAGGATACTACTGGGATAAGATGGAGAAGGATACGAATGAGTTTGTCAAAAAATGCGACAAGTGTCGGAGGTTCTCTCATCTCCTTCATCAGCCGGCAGAACCACTCAACTCAATAATCTCCTCGTGGCCATTCATGAAATGGGGAATGGACATAGTCGGACCTCTCCCTGCGGCGCCAAGAGGGGTACGTTTCTTGTTGATCATCACCGATTACTTCACCAAATGGGTCAAAGCAGCAGCATATGCGAAGATACGGCAAACAGAGGTTATTGACTTCCTTTGGCGTTTCATCGTATGTCGCTTTGGAGCACCTAAGGAAATAGTCATGGACAACGGCCCGAAATTTATCGGCCAGAAAGTGACTAGGTTCCTCGACGACTTGCACATCAAAAGGATCACATCTTCTCCCTATCACCCGGTAGCCAATGGATAGGCGGAGTCGACAAACAAAATCATCGTTGAGTCACTCAAGAAGCGCCTTGAACGGGCAAAAGGGTGTTGGGTGGAAGAACTGCCCGGGGTCCTATGGGCTTACCGGACAATAATAAAAATGAGTGCAGATGAGACGCCTTATTCGTTAGTATACGGCAGAGATGCATTGATTCCAGTCGAAATCAGAGAACCTAGCCTACGGTATGCATATGCCACTGAAGAGTCGAATTCAATCAATCTCTCTAAAGAGCTGGATTTTCTTGAAGAACGAAGGGAACTAGCCCTCGTACGGGTAGTTGCTCAAAAAGAACGAATTGAACAATATTACAATCGGGGACTGCGCGTGCGAAGTTTTCAGGTTGGGGACTTTGTATTAAGAAAAGTATCCCAGAACACATAGGAAGCAAATTCAGGGAAGCTGGGCCCCAATTGGGAAGGCCCCTATAAGGTAATCGCCTCAGACGGCAAGGGATCTTATCGCCTAGCACGACCAGACTGCTCCATCGTCCCGAACAGTTGGAACGTGATTCACCTCAAAAGGTATCATTTCTGAGTGGTGAAACGGTCAGTTATTTTCTTCTTGCCTTCTACTTTTATGACAGTTCTTACTTTTATTATACTTCTTCTAAATGGTACTAACAGCCTAAATAAGGTCAGATCCGTTTAGCTCAATTGGTAGAGCTCGAAGTTCTTCAACTTCGCGGCTGTGGGTTCGAATCCCACAACGGACACACTCCTCGTTTGGTTATATGTGTTCTTTTATATACAACTTGCCTTAATTCTTTTTATGTTATCACTTATCGTGTTCCAACATAAAAACAAGGAGGGTGGTGAGAGGCCCATATAGGTAGGCCAGATAAGACCTTCATAATAAAGGCAAAAGACCTTGCGAAAAGGGCCCCTATAGGTAGGCCAGATAAGACCTTCATAATAAAGGCAAAAGACCTTGTGAAAAGGCGAGTTTTCAAAAACATCGAGTTTTCAAAAAACTTTTATGTGACAAACTTCCACGAAAATAAGAGAAGTCGTTCACAAGGCCATTGACTCGGCCAGAGTTAATCTACAAATTCCTGCGACAACTTTCGACTGTCAAGGCGATAAGCAAAGTCGTTCGCAAAGACCAACGATTCGGCCAGAAATATATCGACCACGACTCGGTCAGAATAAAATATCTGTGCAGATTATTCACAACTTATGACTTCTTCCTTGGGAAAGGCTAAGTTAAAATATTTGGACAGACTTTTGGAGACCAGAACTTAATAAATTTCAAACTTCAAAAAGCTCCTAAGCATAAGGCATAAAAGCCACAATACATACAAACGAAAGATCAAAAGTTCAGGCTCAATATAGTCATCGAATTAATAAAGATCTAAAATTGTATATACATAGTCCTGTAAAATTATAAAATGCCGAAAACGGCTGACAGAAATTTTTCAGAGTGATCAAAGGCCAAATGGAACCGGCCAAACTAGGATCAGAGAGTCCCTAAGAGACCTCTATCCGCAACCAATTAATCCGGCTCTCGCCAGATGTACAAACTTGCAACTTAATCAGTTTTTGGGGCTACAACCAGAACTCGACGCACCAGCTCCGTCAATTCTGTCATCGCCACCCAAATTTTCGCTATCATCCTCATCTTCATCTTCGTCTGCCTCAGACTCCTCAAGAGAAAGATTCAGCACTTGCCATAGTCCGTGAACAACACTCTTCGTCTTCAGCAGCGTCTCCTCAACATTGATCTGCTTAGTCTGAACTTGCTCAAGCAGCGTACGCTTAGCCTCGAGCACATCAAGCTTTGCCTTGATCTCAGATTGATAACGCAGGTTTGCCAAATCCTTAGACAATGAGCTCTGAATATTTAGCAACTGGGCAACCTGGTCCTTAGCAGCTTGAAGATCAGCTCTGGCTTTAACGAACTCTTCATTAGCCCTTTGCAAATCCATCTCAAGCTATCCACGCTCACCGAGTACTCTGTTCAACGAAGCTTTGCATTCTTCAAGCAGAATCTCCAGACCCTGGGCAGAACATGCGAACCCTTCCTTCTCTTCAGAAAGAAGGTCCTTCTCCTTGGTGAGCTCGTTAATCCGCTCAGTCCGCTCGTTGTTAACCTCAATCAATCGGTTAACTTCACCCCCAAGAAGACCACACTGCTCTGCCAGGATCTTATTCTCCTCTAGAGTATTCAGCAACTCTTTCTTCACCTCGACAACTTGGTCGACATTGTTGATCCTGGAGCGGAACATCAGCTCAGCAGACATCATACTTGACTGAAGAAACAGCCTTGGCTAAACTACCCGGCCTGGATATAAATTTAACGTCAGGGGCTAGCTTCATGGTATGTTTCCTCTCGCAGTACTTGGGTTCCCAAGCCTGTTCAGAGGGGTAATTTGGACCAAACTTATAGCGCACAGCCCTGATGTCCTTTAATCCAGTCTGACCATTGATGATTGACCGCCAGACGAGCCTTGTTGTTGATAAATTGGAGTCACCCTCCACTCCAGGATCTATCGTGTCACTCTCATGAATACCAACCGGTGTCGCCCCCTCAGTGGCCACATTTTCCAGATCCTCGAAATGATAAACACGATGACCTCGGCCACCCTCTTGGGGAACCTCATCCCCTATCTCTTCTTCTTCTTCTTCTTCTTCTTCTTCTTCTTCTTCTTCTTCTTCTTCTTTTACCTCTTCTTCACCCACTTTTCTTTTTCGTTTGTCCGCACGGGAAGGAGCCGCCTTCATCCCGTCATCAACTCGGGGACTCCTTTCCGGAGTACGGGCAGCCTCCTCATCAACTTTCCTTTTATCGCTCCGAAGATAAGGTTTTTGCAAAAGGGGTTCACTGATTTCAGCCTCAGTATCTGAAACAACGATTACCACCTTTTCTAGACCTTTTCCCTGTACAGACTCGGGGACTTCGGCAGCAGTCTTGGAACTCTCCCCTGCAGACTCTGGCACATTGGTTTTGGGCAAAAATCCATCTCCAGCAGCTGAGGATTGCCCGGCAGCAACAGAAGTCTTACGAGCAGACTTCTTCCGTGCTAGTATAGATGTTGCTTCATCGTCGGGATCTACAGCGGGAACTACTTGAGGAGGAGGAGCGGGGAAAAAGTCCCCTTGAGTACCTAAACCTACAGAAATATGGGGCAGTCAGATATGGCAAAAGTACGAAGAAAAGTGATTACTTTGAAAAGGAAAACTCTCACCGTGAGTTTTCACGGTCAGACTTTAATTCGTAGCAAAATACATCCACTCCCTTTGCTCGGGGGAAAACTTTTCCAAAATCGCCTCAACCCACGCCGTCAGTTCATCGACCGATATGAGCCCGGCGTAGGGTCGTTTGATGGCTGCAAGGAAGAACCAAAGGAATAATCAGGTAAGAAGGAAAGAAGAAGCACGAAAAATTCTAAAAGAAACTCGGGGACTTACGCTTCTTGTTCCAAACCTCAGGAAGTAAAGCCTTGGAGTTGAGAGACAAGGCCTGAGTACGCACAAACACATACCGGTGCAACCAACCCCGGTCACTTGTGTCCTCAGAGCTGCACACCAAGCCTTTGCTCCCGCGCATCGTAACATTGACAAAACTGTCCTTGAAAATTTGTATACTGTACAAGGAGATAAAATGCTCGTATTCAAAAAGTTGATCGGTTTCTTCCACAAACCAATCTATAAGGGTAACTATTCTATATACGCTGGGGCACAGTTGCCCCGGGCAGAGTAAATACTCCCTGCAAAGCCTTTCAAGCACAGGATGCAGGGGTAGTTTACATCCAACTGTGAAAGGGTAGGTGCACATAGCTGTCCACCCAGCCCTATGTGAAGTGATGTTCTCCTCTTCAGAGACCGGCAAGAGGGGAACACTCTCGTCCCAGTTGCAGTCCATTCTAACATGAGGGATCACCTCTGATGTGATCCCAGATTTGAACCTATACGCCGGCCACACGCCTATATCTCCTTGGTTATTGGAGGCCTTGATATTGAAGTCTGCTTCTAAATCACCCCATTTCTTAGGGATGATCTCCGCAGCAGTGGCCTGAGCAGCGCTAGGCCTGGGGGTGGCTGCCGAAGAACTACCAGCTGCATCCACATTTTTGTTTTTTCTAGCTCTTGAAGACATAATTTCAGAAGAATGGAGGAGTTCGCAAAGAAGGCTGAGGGATGTTCAAAGAATTCTCAAGATTTAGCAGAAAGAAAGTGAAAGCAAGTAAAAAGGTTTCTCACTCAATAAATCCCTATTTATAAGAGCAGAAATCCGGCTCATCGAATTCCCCCGAAACACGTGGAGCTTATCCGAGAGGCCACGATCAGATCCAACCGTCAAAAGAAGAAGTAGGTTTTACCAACTTTTGTAGTATCATCATTACCCTGAAGTGCAGCGGTCACCTCGCGATCAGCAGTCGACGTATGCACGTGATTGAGGCAGTTAAAATCATTATTTTTACCCTTGAAACGCGCAGTAGTCACTTCAGAGCGGACTGCAGACGTGCAGGCATGCCAGCTGCAGTTACTTTTTTATATGGCGCATTTAATGCGCACGTCATAAGGGATTTGTCACGTAGCTGATGAGATACGTACGTCACTTAACCCCATCATACAAAAATGGGATTTTGCAAAATGGAAATTCCCGCCAAAAATTCACATCCACTCCTCGAACAGATACTCTGCTCGAGAAGTGCGGGGACTATCTGTATTGGATAAAATCTGACGTCACCTAAAAAGAACACGTATCTGCCACGTGGCACGGGCAGACGCTTCTCCGGACAAACATCTTACGAGCAGACAACCAGCCAGGCGGTTACCACGAGCAGACCCAAAGCAACTATGTAAAGCCTCAACAGTCAACACGATCTGAATGAGGAATTATTAACCTGATCATGTGCGATCGCTCAATAAATGGTCATAAAGGTAGTAATTACAACCCAGCGGTTACGAAACCATACGGACGCCTATCAGACCTATAAATAGCACTCGTCCTATACCATTGTAATATAACTTTTACTTCCTGCCTACAACATCAATAAGAATATTCTCTTACTCTCGCTCAAACCCTGTTCTTTGCTTTCGTACTTCACAATTTAGTCTCTAAGTGCAATCAGTAAGAAGGAAGTCTCACCGGGGTCAAGCGACCCAGCACGGTTACTTCTATCTATTTAATCAACGCTTTAATTCTGTCTATCTCTGGTTACATCTCGTTTCTATATTGAAATTCATTATTACTGGAAAATACGAATATAACGGTAATATAGCGATTATCGTAATTCCTCACTTGAACTCTTAATCTAAATTATTGATCGTGACTCCGCAAATACAAATTTAATTGTTAATTGGCCTAAGATCGGATTTAGGTTAAATAATGGAGTGCCTTACATCAGAGATACACTGAAAAGCTCCTCCTGGAGCCGGAACATTCTCAGAACCCTGAAGTTGAACGGAGAACACGAGCAAGAAGTCTGTCCCTTGAGGGAGAAGGGAATGGGAGAAGATTAAAAGGAAAGACACAGAGCCAAGTGGGGGTGGAAAAGCAAGCAAACACCCGGGGGCCTGGATCCTAGGAGAAATGAACCGAGTCCCGTAGCTTCTGAGATTTTAGTTTATGAGTCAAAGCCGTGGAACTGGTTGCCAATCACTTCGGCAAACTAGGACCAAAAGTACGATGGCCGCCTACCGTAAAAGGAGTAGCCGGGAGGAATACAACGGCCTATTATGACTTTCATCGTAGCAATGACCATGCTACAGTCGACTGTAAGGCTTTGATGTTAGAGATCGAGCATCTACTAAAGGAGGGTCACCTCAAAGATTTGATTGAAGAAGGACGGAGACGTTCGCGAGCACCATATTCTGGGGACAAGCAGTATATCAATGCGATCTTTGCAACACCAGGACCAGTCATAGCCGGGGGGACTGAAAGGGTAGTTTCAACCTTTAGCACTATCACTTTCAATCTGAAAGGCGAAGCAGAACATCAAGGCGCTCTTACCATCCCCGTAAGAGTGTTGAATCTTCAAATCGAGCAAGCTCTGGTAGATCCAGGGAGCAATGTGAACATTATTCAGAGAAAGTTACTACAAAAATTAGGTCAAGCCCATCAGATGGCGCCAAGCCAATGTAGGATAATCAGCTTCAACGGCCACAGAGAAGAACCTGTTGGGGAACTAGCTCTACCGGTTCATATCCCGGGCATGACGAGCATCACCTCCTTCCGGGTACTCGCCTGTGATATGTCACATGATATCATCCTTTGACGACCTTGGATACACAGTGTAAAGGGAGTGCCCTCAATGCTCCGTCAAGTTTTTAGATATCCTACCTCGCATTAATGACTTACGGAGTAAGCGGCCCACGATCCAAGAATGCCAACAACCGAAAGGGGATTGACCGAACAACCAATAACCAGGGTAAACATGATCGATGAGGAGTCGACCTAGTATAAAATGATGGAGCGAAAGGCTAGGATAGAGACAGGAGTCCGGAGGGAGCGGATATTAGGATGAGCCAACTAGTCCCCAAGGCAGCAGAGCTATGGTATCAGCTAACCGAAGTATTGGTGAAGCATGATGAGCCATTATGGGTGATACACTGCTATTTGGTAGTGGCTCAGGTCAAGGTGCAACTTTTGCAGCTTTCGACAATCACTGTGCCGGCCAAGGGAGAACACCTGCTGTTGTATGTTTCAATTTCAGAAATAACATGTAATGCAGTACTCATACGAGAAGAAGACGAAAGGTAGCTTCCAGAGCAAAAATACGCCACTTATTGTTATGGAGATACGAGTCCAGCTGGCGAGACTAGACTTATCCTACAAGTCACCGGGCATACTGGATACACGCATGTTCTACGAGTTATGACCGTTCAGGCGGTACAGGTATAATACGCAAAGTATACATCCTGCCGCCTTAGGGTTACAGTCTCCTAGTTAAGGTTTCGTATATACCACCACCTTGAGTTTATATGCCCATGAGTCTTATTAGTCTTTTTATTTTACCTTAATTAGGACTGAGTATCCACTACTATAAATATCATTCCTTACATTGTATTGTACATAAGCGATTCATCACTGAATCCGACTATTCTTAAGGAATAAAAGTTCTTTACTTTCCTATCTATTGTTCTCTTATTTTACTTACTTTTCTTTGTATTTTACCGTATTGCTTGTGACCCCTTCACAAATTTAAGTGTTTAACCTAGACGTACAAATTTAGACATAAATAGAGACTGCATCGGTTTGGTCGTAAGTGCAGAATATATTTACTACACCGATTTGAGTATATGATATTAAGTTATTTCCTGCATACTTATTGTCCAGTTGCTATGATTGATATGATGTTACATTGCACTTTCTTACCTTTTGGCTTATTAATGTGCATTATCATGATTATATATTAATGTCTGAAGTATTTTATTTCACATGATAGTTTCACATTATTTTTTATGGGTGGTACACGAAGGAGGAGGGGGGAAAGAAATAAAATAAAAGATATGGAGAGTGGGGAGAGTGCTAGAGAGCTAGTGAGAGGATTTGGATTTGGATTTTTCTTTTTCTTTTAAATCTTCTCTTGTTATTTATAAGTTTTTACTGAATTTAGCTTTTTAAAATCAAAACTATTTTCTCTCACGCTTAAATGGAAATGCATGAACTTTTCATCATCACTTAAACAATCATCACATAAGCATTTATTCCATTAAATGATGTTATATTTTCGCTGCTTGAGATACTTTTTAATGAAGTTCTTGCTACTTCTATCCCTTTTTCTAAGCTGTGAATATATAAGGTGGTTCGCCTTATGGGCAATAATTTGTTAGATGTATTTAGGATCTATGAAATTGAGTCGTGACAGGAGGATATTAATCTTTAATGTAAAGTTGGTAAAAATTTCGTGCAGGCGCGTGTTTGGCGCGCGTTAATTGATTTGTAGCCGTCAAAAATAAATTCGCTGAGAAATAGCCACCTCCGGACAAATCCCAGTATAAATACTGGGAAGCTTCAGTAAACTAACCCCGTTCAAGGCCCCTGCATTTTGTTATGGGACTTTGTATAAAGCTTCAGTCCCATAACAAAATGCTGGGGCTGTGAACAAAACTTGTTCAAAGCCCCAGCATTGTTATGGGACTGAAGCGTTATATATAAAGTCACATAACCCATAACAAAATGCTGGGGCTGTGAACAAAACTTGTTCAAAACCCCATCATTTTGTTATGGGACTGAAGCTTTATATATAAAGTCCCATAACAAAATACTTGGGCTTTGAATAGTCTGGGGTATTTTTTCAACGCTAATGGAGCTTAAGTGTGTGCGCGAATTTTTGGCTGTTCTTCAATGAATTTTGAAACGGTGGATAGTCCCCATGGAGCGCGTCCAAAAATGGCTAGTGATCAAAATTTCCCGTAAAGTTGGGGGATGGGGCGATTATTTTCACCTAAGATTCATTTTTTTTAATGTAAATCGAGCACTTTTGGGTAGTCTTAATTTGTTGAGCACTTTTTTCATAATTTTGAATTTTTGATCACTTTTAAATAGGGGTGTTTATCGGTCGGTTCGGTTCGGTTTTGCACCTTATCGGTTTGGACTATCGGTTTTCGGTTTTTAAAAGTGCTAAACCAATAACCGAACCAATAAGCTATTGGTTATCGGTTTTCGGGTTATCGGTTTTAGGTTCTTATCGGTTCGGTTTTCGGTTTAACCATTAAGAAACTTAGGCCTAACAAGTGTAAAAAAAAACCTCTTAAATGATTGCATCTAATACAAAATCGGCTTTATTTTCACAGCGAATTCAAATGCCTCTTATAGCATTCGTCGTATACAAAAAAGCAACCAACAATAGATTCAAATATACTTCATTATTCTATAAACTAATGGAGGAGGCAATGAATGAAATAGTAAATTGGTGGTTGAAATGGATGAGGCGACTTGAAAGCTACACAAGTAAAAGAAGACTAGGGTTTGAGGTTTCCAAGTTCCAACTAATAATAATTAAGTATACTACTTTTATGCACATAAGCGCAACATAGTAAATTTGAAAATCTTATTAGGTTATCGGTTTAACCAATAAGAAAATGTACAAAACCGACAACCGAACCGATAACCCAATAAATTTTTTTTGCAAACCGTTAAATAACCGATAACCCGATAACTCAATATTTATAAACCATTAACTTTTTATCGGTTCGGTTTATCGGTTTAAACCGAAAAATAAACAGCCCTACTTTTAAAGATATTTTCACTTACTCCTTAAGCACTTTTTCACAACTAGTTTTTTGGGCAGGCGCATTGCCAGTGTGCCCCTAAAATGAGAATAAACTTTTCTAAAACAATATAAATAATATTAAAAATGTCTATATTATAAAATAATAATTAAAAGAGACTCGCAAGTTCCTTAAAATGACGCTTCACGCCAAATTGAAGATATTTATACGGTATGTCTCCTTACTTAATTGTTGATCTTTTGCATATTGCATGTCAGCACATATAGACCTTGTAAAAGAAATGAAAGGTAAATTCCCAGATAGTGAATTGCAAATTAAGTATTACTTTCATTCTTTAGGATGCGATTTCATAATCAGTAGTGAACTTCAATAGTGGGAATTAGATGATAAGTAAGTCAATTTCAACTAAAGTATTTCTTAAAGATTCATAAGACAACAATTAAGAAACTTTCTTGGTGAGGCATTTTACTGTTGTCATATTACATCATTACTATCACTTTTTAAACAATGAGATGTCTTGTTACTCATCGTTTCCACTTCAAATTTGTAATACGATTATTATATAAATTAAATCTATGAACTAATTAACTAATCAAGAAAGAAAAGAAAGTATCAAACATGATAAAGGTCAAAATAGTTTTATAATACACTAGTTTTAGTGAACGTGCGTTGCACGTGTATTCCACACAAAAAGAAAAAATAATAAATAATTTTAGTTTAGGATAAAGATTACAAGAATTGACATCAATACATGAAATTATCATGACGTCTTTTTGTGAAAATTCTGTCTTTATCCATAGTATCTATCCAGTTTCATAAATTATCTACAAAATCTACAAAAGTAAATTATTAACTCATTTATTGACATCTAAAAGTGTAGAAAAACCTCCTCCTGATTATAAAGCAGCGCATTTGCCACTTATGAACCTTTAGTTTTCCTCATTGAATGTATAAAAAATCGTGCAGCTTGCAACAGAGTGTTTGGCCCTCAAAAACTTACGAATGAGCCAGAGAATTTGCTTTTCTAAAATATTGTATTACTTGAAATTCACCTCTTGTTATAGTCAGCTCCTTAATCTCATCAAGGAGAGCTTCATATTTCCATGCAATTCTAGAAAATACCTGATTTATTCAGCTTTTTTTGGAGGTAAGGTTCAAAGACTCCCTCCATGTATTGTTTGATCTTGAAAAAAAAAAAAGCACTTCCGACAAATTCCTATGAAAATAGAACATAAAATCTTTAGCACTTCTAATTTTTGTAATTTGAGAATGCTGAATACTATGTTCTTTTGGACTTCCAAACAAAGATCCCTGGTAACAAGATGCTTATAATATAAAATAACACGGTTTATTTGTCATCAAACATATACTCTGAACAAATTATCAATCGAATTAAAGTATACCTAACCCGTCAAGTTCTATGACTCAAAAAGATCATGCTCCTATTCATCATGATCATCTTTTCCAGGATAACAAAGTCACATTGATGTAGAATAATATATTTTATATGATGAGCATCATCACAGTTATGACATAATAGAACAATATATCAATATTTTTTTTATATCAAAACGGTTAATGCTTACAATGTTGGATTGACATGACCATATTGATGCATCTTTGAGGTAATAATGTTACCCATCCTTGCCGAGAGTATACTAGCTTCATAAAATAAGTCTGGAAAACTCAAATATCTACGTCGATCTCGAATTGATGCTCTTTCACATGACAAGATAAAAGTAAAATATTGTACAATCTAAGTAATACAGCTCTAAAGATCAAATAAAGAGATTTGAATTAAACGTGGTATTCAAATCATACCAGTAAAATATATTCATCATGAGCAAATTGTAAAGACTTTGAAAAGTAGAAAATATATTAATGCAACATAGCCCGCACGTAACAATAGAGATATATTCCATAGTGGCCTTTGGAGAAGGAGTGATCCATGGTTTGGAGTGCTTAGACTTAAAAATAGAAAAATTCTTGGACTTCAGTTTAAACTCGTGTCTGAAACTTATAACCTATATTTGATGCATGTTGCTACATTAGAATCACAGGATGTTAAGATTGTAATAGGTTAGCAACAAACTTCTAGGATTATGGCTAAAAGATACATTAATAGATAAATTAAATACAGATTTAACTAAAAAAATATAAAAATAAATGAGAAAAAACTTACCTAATAATAACCGTTGATAATTCTACTCTCCATATGTGAGAGTATAGAGAATCCATAATAATCTTAGACCTACTAAAAGAAATTATTAATAGCTTATATACGACGCTCCATAAAATCATCTACATGAATATGCCCATGGATGCACCAATACACACGAAGAGTAGTCAAAAACATGTAAACAAGCCAACAATGAAGAGAATAAACGATTGACATAGTCTATTTTTAAGATAAAATCAGCCATGAAATCTCTTGTTCTCATGAACAATTGACTTAGTTCCTCAAATCACTGCTCGTAAATAATAAGCTCAAACATGGTTCATACTAAATTTTTGAACGATTGATGAGATCTAGCAGTATTTATTGATGCAACATTACTAAAACAGTATGGCAGGCACATAAACTTATGACAGTTTATTCACATTTTGTTTAAATACATAAAATTACTCCACAATCTATTGCAGAGAGCATATCATTTTGTTTAAGAGATTAACTACAAAGTAGTAGGGAATTCTGCTTGCATGTGTTGGTAAATTTGCCAACTGGGAATTCCGCAACTTTTTTGGAGAATCAGAAAGTAGCATGTAAATATATTAGTGGTAATATTTCCTGCTAAAAATTTCCATACCTTTTCCATTGAACTTGCTTGAATGCTTGTCGTACGTTAGTAGATGAAGAATGAACCAATATTGGTATTTTTTGATAAATGGGAAATTAAAAATGCTCGGGGATGGAAATGAGGGAATATCTACCATACCTGAATTTAATCCGATACAATCTGAAGGATTTTGTAGGTTCATTGATCAAGGTTTGACGGAAGAACTTTATAAATTTCCAAAAATTGAAGATACAGGTCAAGAAATTGAATTTCAATTATTTGTGGAAACATATCAATTGGTCGAACCCTTGATAAAGGAAAAAGATGATGTGTATGAATCACTCACATACAAACCAAACTATTCCAATGAGCCAACAAAATTCTTATTTTTTTTGTATGTTAGATAACAAACCTAGTAGTTTCTTTAGGAAAAAAGTCTTATGGAAAGAGAATTGATAAATAAGACTTGTGGATTTACGAGATCAGTTATTTAATATAACTATGATATGAGTCCTTATAAAATGGATGAATATGAACTTTTGGGAAGACAATCCATAGCTCCAAATGATATGAAAGACTTATTTTCTGTAAGACATAATGAAAGCAGTCAAATATAAATCGTCACCATAAACAGAAAACTTTTGCGAAATTATATAATGCATTCTATCAATTCTTTCACACAAAAAGAAATGGGCGAAGAAGGTAACATCAAAAAAGATTGAATAGAAACTATCTCCTATTAAACTAACTTACCAGAGAAAGAAATACTGCTATGGGTTAGTCGTCAGATTCCTTAGTGTAAATTATAATTATCACAACTTCATGTTTTAAAAAGGTAGGAAAGAACAAACATGATACATATCCGAGAAAGACACTAACTTTGAAGATTGTGAAAATAATTCGTCAACTTACAATCTTTCCTTCTCATAGTATAATATTTAGCCACATAAATTAAGCAATCATGAGCAATTAATTAATTAAGTCACTACTCTAGGTGTACAGGTCCATAAAATAGAGTGTTCTAAAAGAATAATATATGAGGAGGAGAAAGTGAATCTTACTCGTCAATTTACATACCATAGTTCATCCTATGCATCCATGATACAAACTTTCATAATTTATTCCATGTAGAATTATGACACTTCAAGTAAGAATTGTTTGTATTTGTTACAAAAGATAACCTAAACAGTAAAAGTTGTTTTTCAAATAAGGTCAAAGACGGACTAATTAGATGCTAGAAAGTTGCATCAAGTCAAAATAATTTGAAATTGGGGAAATTTTTTGAGAAAAAGAACATGTACATCATGCATATGCTAGAATTACTCCAAATTTCGATTTATGATCAAACCAAAATTTCCGTTTCCTTTGCAAGAACACACAAAAGAAAATAACTATTTACATATATACAAGCACACAAATTTCAATAACTTCACTACCCATAATGTGAATGAGATCCTTTAACTACACCCGGAAAAAAAAACTCATAAAATTACACTGCAAATAATAAGAAAAAAAAAGATGCAATCAATTAGCACACATATGTATATATTCTTTTTAAAAGAAAGAATCCAACAAAACATAATACTATGATCATTATGAATCAGATCCTTTAACTACACACAAAGAAAACCTCATAAAATTACACTGCAATAACAAGAAAAAAAGATGCAATCAATTCAATTAGCACACATATGTATTCTTTTTTAAAAGAACGAATCCTACAAAACATAATACCATCATCAATGCATTAAGTAAGAGGACCGAGAGTTTCACTTTTAGTTGAATTCAATGGTATTATGTTAACCCTTGACACAAAGGAACGTTTGTAGGGAAAAGAACACATATATTATCCAAAGGAACGTTTGTAGGGAAAAGAACACATATATTACCTAAAGAAAATTGGACGTCTTTATAGTAGTAGATTTTTACTTGGACACTTTCCCTAACAAATACGAAAAAGAAAATATTTTCCATACGAATTACAGCAAATTAATTTTGATGACAAATATTACCCTTAAAATATAGTATACTTTTAAAGGGTAAAAAAGTCGAGTGACATTTCACTAAGGCCTTTCGTGCTTTTATAATAGTATAGATTTATGTTATAAAATTCTATGAATTAACTATTCAAGAGAAGAAAGGAGGAATCCAACATGGTAGAGGTTAGAATCGAACCAAATAGGGATAGAAACTAAAAATTTACCAGAAAATATACTTTGAACTGATGACTTCTCAAAATCTAAAATAGCATTAACTGGGATTGTGAACAGTTGTCACCACAATTAAGTGCCATCTCTTTAGCAACGTTAATGGATTATAAAAAGATCGAAAAGGTTGCTTACACGACATATATGCTACAAGAAATAATTACACAAAATAATAGAAATTATCAAATCATTTTATATGTTACGTGACCAATATCAATCCATTTATGCCATATGACTTCAGGAGGAAGAGTAACATATAGACACTTGGTGAATGTACTGATTGGGAAGATAAAGTGAGAAAAGAACTTAATTGCAGTGGGTACCTTACCAAGTGAGGGTAATTGCAAAAAATTTGAGGCAATTGTATGGTCACAAATGAAATAAAAATTAAGAGTTACCATGATAATGCTTACACTTGTTATTTGATTTCAAATGCACTTATATAAGCTTATCATTAATAAGAATTTTAGTGGTAATTTTATTACTACCTCCTATGAATAACAAAATTTAATAGCAATTAAAGTAGGTGTCTTTTATTTTTATTTTTCATTTTTTCAGAAAGTGGGTGTCTGATCACTTTCTTCATAAGATGAAATAAATCATTTTCTTCGTCACATTTTCATTCTAGGAGATATAATAAGGCATCATGGGTAGTAATGATTCTAATAATTTATATATTAAGTCATTACATATATTAAGCTGACCTTATTAAAAGTGGTATTCGTAATTACATATATTAAAACTAGTTTTGGGCACATTGCGCGTGGAACCTAATCGATAAGGATAATCTATTTAAAATGGTATCTGTTGATTTAAAATGTTGTAGGCTGTGATTTGTGGGTTAAAAAAGAAGAAAAAGAAGAAGAAGTTGTCTAACCGAAAATAATCTAACATTTAGGAAGCTTGGAGGAGCCATCAAACAACGATATAATTTAACGATCAAATTTGTATCAAATAACCTTAATATTAATGGGATAAATGGAACCAGCAACCCACACCCAAGCATACTTACAATATATTATTAAATTAATCATATCTCAAAGCCTACAATAAAATTTAATGAAATGCTTGAAGAAAATGACATTAATTCATATGTGGGCCTTGGATAAACGATAGCAAAATCAGGCCTTATGCAATTTTTAACCGAGTATAAAAGATTGCATATTACAACATCCATCAAACACCAGGTATCGGCATGGCCATGTCATTCCAAAGCCACCTCTATCTATTGATCAGGCCCTATGCAACTTTTAACCGAGAACAAAAGATTGCATATTCCAGCATCCATCAAGCACCAGTATATGGTCGAACCAAGAAATGATGCATATTCGCCTTCATAAAAAATCAAAAAATAAATTATTGGCAATCTCAGTCTATTAATGAATGATAAACCAAATCAACTTTGTTCTCATTCAGTGTTGTTAATGGTCGAACCATAGCTAGAATTTAGCCCAACCTCTACAACAGAAGAAGCATAACAAAATTACTTTGATTGCATCTCACCTAGTTCTTTATTGTAGACTATGTTCTTGTGTAGGTTCAAGTTCAACGCTTTGATTGTTCCGTCATGACCAACACTCTTGTGGTGGACATAGATGTTCGACGTATAGTTGTCCATGTGAGAATACACGTTGGGGGGGTAAATACACGACGCTTGCAATTGTTTGGTCTTGCGCTTTGTTTATTGATTGCAAAGCATAAGCGCGCTGGAAATTGCAGCAGTTTCAACTCGCTAATAGGTATGCAATCTTTGCCTAAGTCTAATTCGCTAGCCATTGTGATGTATCCTGCAATCGCTATGAAATAGATCCAAACACTATATATACATTCACATAAGGAATCCCTTAACATACAACTATGAGCACACTGAAGTCAATGGACCTAAAGCCATAATCCATGCGACTGAAGTCATGAAGTCATTTAGTCACAAAGTAAATTATAACATTAACTAATGTTATTCCAACACACAATAAACAATCATTTAAAGATCATCACAAAATGACTCATCTATTCTAGTAGTAATCTTCTATGAAAATAGATTACACAAACATCATAAAAGAATAAATATTAAGTAAAGTTAAGAAAAGTAGAACCTGTTACAATTTTCCTCCATTCATTGCTTTGATATTGTGTCGTCTTTGGCTATATCCATAGTTGGCTATGTCCATAGTCAAAGTCAGAAGAAAATTAATCACTTTGCTTTCTGAATATTCATTCAAGGAAACGTCGTTAAGCCAAAGTGATGCATCAATTGTGAACTTCTTTCACAAGTAGCCTTTTGAATATTCTAGTCTTGATTAACATTGTATATCCGAATATAACTTTCCCGATATTCCGAATAAAAGAGAACCATCTGCATAAAATCTTTATCCAAAATCATAATTGCACTTTGATTTTGTGTGATGCCTTCCAATATAGCATTTCGTGCCTCAAATGTGTATATAGCCTTCATGTTGGTGCTATACAATTTTTAAAAAGATCATCCACAATGAGATCTATAGAAAATTTACCATCCTCCACGAATCTGCACTCTACGAATTGTACATCATTTGTAAGAAAAGGTAGCCAGGCAATTACCATAAGCTTGATAATGGTTGAAGTACCAAGTAGCAACACCAAATATTTTAAAAAGGTATATGCAACATCAAAGGGACATAAAACACACCTAATTAACTGCCTTAATATGCCATAGAGGTGTTATCTTGGTAACATGTTAATCGAAGTTATAGAAGATAAAAAAGAGTTAGTAGAACCTGTTTGTCTGTATCAAAAGCAAAGCTTCACCTCTCAACTGATGGCCATGGATGAAAGTCATCAGAAAAGCTAGAAACCGAAGCGGCGGATCTAAAAAGGCATAGCGCTATCTAACACCTAAGAAGAGTTGAATCATGAATAAGATAACTCATGACTCAACCTAGTTGCCTGGTCAAATGAACCAACACAACTCGTCAAATTCTCATTTTCTTTCGTTTGTTTTTTTCAAATTTTAAATATTAATTCATTTAATGACTTTGCAGATTTTTAAAGGGTATTTGGGTATATATTTTTGAAAGACTCGACTTATCGCAACTACCTCGAAAAATATGAAGCAATGATCTTATCGTGCGTATTTGTGTAAGATAAGGCTGTACGTGATTAATGCTCATGTTCATGGGAGAAATATACTCTAGCACTTGTGAAATGGCCATATATACGAAGTGCTTCTTCTTTAGTCTAAACTCTGACGATGACAAGCATCTCTAGTGGTCTGGAATGGGAACTCATGTATGTTCAAGCTTTCGAAATCTTATTCAAAATCGATTTTTAAAAGAAAAATGAAGATAAGATATTAGCGTTCCCGTACTTTGTTTTAATTAGGAGAAAGGGGCGATAATAGCACAATTATTACTATACATCATATACAATCTTTTTATTTCGATAAATGTATAGTGAAACAACGTTGAATCAACCGTAAATGCAATCAGAAATCTAATAAAGTCAGGGCTGTACAAGATCTATACATGCATATATGATAGAAGTTCAATAAATTAACGTTGTATTATGTGAAGGATTTAGAAACATTTACCTTAAGAAGCTCTTGAAAATTGAAAATGCTATATATATATATATATATGTATAAATGAATTTGAGTGACTTGTGTATAATTACATATATCAATTGCAACTCCTCAAGTTACATTGTTCCGTTTAGAGACCTCATTCAAGGAAGCCAATACAATGGGGATCCAACAATAACACTTAATTAGGGAACAAATAAATATATCACGTTGTCAAACACAGTTGGAAAATAAATTTAACAGCATACCTAAACCATCGGTCACTTTTCTCAGGGAAAAAGTTGATTGTGCAGAACCTCAAAGGTGTAACAACAGAAATGTATTATTGTTCCTAATCTTGATCAACTTGAATAAAAGACGATGAATTGAAGTGGGGTGGAGTATAAATTACATTCTTACGGCAGGTCATCATTTCTACAAAAGAGGAAGGTAAGAAGCTGATGGTTCAGCTTCCATAACATACATCAAGTTACCCTTGGAATTTTAAAGATTGCGGACTTTAAGTTGGTCTTACAAATTCAGTTAATCTTCCCTTTAGTGTGCAAAGGGATCGGTATTAATTCTGTTAGGCTGACATTAAACATTCATAAAATATTTAATAGGAGGCAACTTTACTATTACGCAAAGGGCAAAGTGGGCAATTAATTATTGCTGCAGGGGTAAAATGGTCCTTTACATTTTGCTATAGGGATTGGCTCTTTTAGAATAGTATGATATGATGACCTTATTAAAAGTAGGCTACCCGAACAGTTTAAACGTTTCCTTATTCATTGTATCTTCAAAGTGTATATTTACATTTTGTGTATAATAAATATTATTGAGATAGTACCTACTTAAAAGGGTAAATATGTCATTCACTTTTTTACTTTGGTGATTTCCTGACACGACCCGAAATTCGGCTAGGCCGTGCGGGCACCCGACATCCTCCCCTACACCCGTCGGGCGAACCCTTACTAGTTAAATCAGGGAAATAAATATAATTCAATTCATAAATAAGAACAAGACTTAAAAAAAAATACAGACATACTGATACCTTTAAGCTGTATAAAAGAAATTACAGCTGCCTACCCAACATGCTAGGTTTAGGGCTATCCAGACTAGACATCTAAGAGTACAAAAGAAGACAGATACCTCCTGAAGGGAGCAGAATGCAACTGAAATAATAAATAATAAACTGGTGGCCATCCGGAATAAATGCTGGCTCACCCTAACAGCTGAAGTCGTCTTCGCTCCTACACAACATGGCGAACTCAACCCTGGAGCGAACCTGCCGAAACGAAATAGATAGACAAGAAACAAACAACAAACAAGGGTGAGTCAAAAGGACTCAATAAGTGGGGCAGACTAGCCACCTCAAAGAATAGGATAGCTAGCCGGGGAGAAACGAAATAGATAAACCAAATTCCTTTTATTTAAATTATAAAAAGACAGAGCCAGATAATAACTAGAAACACGTATGGAATGACAAACTTATCAACAACCAGGAACATAAGGTAACCAAAACATATAGGTATCCCGAACACATCAACAATCAGAAATACATCCTGTTGCGGCGTGCAACCCGATCCATATAATTATCCTGTTGCGTGCAACCCGATCCCCGTAACTCAGAATACGAGCCAGAAATACATAGGCAGACTGAAATATGTCCACAATATGGTATCCATACCGCATACACAAAACAGAGCATGATAGTCGCACAATAGTCAGCACGCGGTGCAATGAAATGGGATGAATGCAGTATGATGCAATGGTGTCACATGTGCCAAATAGATGGAGCAGAATCCTCCTGCTCCGAGGGCGGAATCCTCCTACCCTCAATATGATGCGATGGAGCGGAATCCTCCTGTTCCGAGGGCGGAATCCTCCTACCCTCAATATGATGCAATGGAGCGGAATCCTCCTGCTCCGAGGGCGGAATCCTCCTACCAGGATTCCACTCCATTGCATCATATTGAGGGTAGGAGGATTCCGCCCTCGGAGCAGGAGGATTCCGCTCCATCGCATCATATTGAGGGTAGGAGGATTCCGCCCTCGGAGCAGGAGGATTCCGCTCCATCTATTTGGCACATGTGACACCATTGCATCATACTGCATTCGTCCAATTTCATTGCACCGCGTGCTGATTATTGTGCGACTATCATGCTCTGTTTTGTGTATGCGGTATGGATACCATATTGTGGACATATTTCAGTCTGCCTATGTATTTCTGGCTCGTATTCTGAGTTGCGGGGATCGGGTTGCACGCAACAGGATAATTATATGGATCGGGTTGCACGCCGCAACAGGATGTATTTCTGATTGTTGATGTGTTCGGGATACCTATATGTTTTGGTTACCTTATGTTCCTGGTTGTTGATAAGTTTGTCATTCCATACGTGTTTCTAGTTATTATCTGGCTCTGTCTTTTTATAATTTAAATAAAAGGAATTTGGTTTATCTATTTCGTTTCTCCCCGGCTAGCTATCCTATTCTTTGAGGTGGCTAGTCTGCCCCACTTATTGAGTCCTTTTGACTCACCCTTGTTTGTTGTTTGTTTCTTGTCTATCTATTTCGTTTCGGCAGGTTCGCTCCAGGGTTGAGTTCGCCATGTTGTGTAGGAGCGAAGACGACTTCAGCTGTCAGGGTGAGCCAGCATTTATTCCGGATGGCCACCAGTTTATTATTTATTATTTCAGTTGCATTCTGCTCCCTTCAGGAGGTATCTGTCTTCTTTTGTACTCTTAGATGTCTAGTCTGGATAGCCCTAAACCTAGCATGTTGGGTAGGCAGCTGTAATTTCTTTTATACAGCTTAAAGGTATCAGTATGTCTGTATTTTTTTTTAAGTCTTGTTCTTATTTATGAATTGAATTATATTTATTTCCCTGATTTAACTAGTAAGGGTTCGCCCGACGGGTGTAGGGGAGGATGTCGGGTGCCCGCACGGCCTAGCCGAATTTCGGGTCGTGTCAGTTGGTATCAGAGCCCGATTTAGAGTCTATCCAGACTAAGACAGTGTCTAGTAGAGTCTCGCTGATGGGTAAGTAGACGTCCGTACTTATCTACGAGAGGCTATGATGGCATTTAGGAAGTTTCACTTCCTTCTTTTCTGATCGTGCGTCGGTCTAGGATGCAAAAGTATTTTTGTTAATTCCTTCTTGGCAATTGTAAACCCTCGTACGACAAATCAGCAGATGGTATGAGTTCAAGACGAAGCAGTCTAGTCTGGGGCTAGCACTGATGAAGCCCCGAGAGTTTTTATCGTGCTGACGATCTAGTTACGGAGGTCGCAGCCATACGAGCTCGGGATGAGCAAGGGAGCAGGGCCTTGTGGTTCCCTTGGCTCTCTACGATGCTTTACGAGAATTTTGGTGACGCAGATACCGTAAGAACCTATTATTCGCTGGGCAGCCTATCAGGTTGCCACATGTGCAGACGTTCGATCTCAGGGAGCTCATTTTCCGGTTCTTAATATTGCTGCAATAAATTATATTCCGGAGGTAGTATGTGTTGTACCTCTAATTGTTCTGGCTGGTTAGCCAGCCGAGGTATCAGTTCGGTCCGAGTGTCCGAAGAGATTATATTATTTTACGCGGTTGAACCTTCCGATATTCTTAAGAAATGTATCAGATAAACCCCGTGAATTTAAAAAAAAAAAAAAAAAAAAAAATGAACAGAAACATGAGCAAGGAGGAGAAGTAGAGAAAAATATCAGAAAAAAATGCCAGAAAATGAGAAAAGGGGCCGGAGAAAAGTAGAATTTTCACCATGAAACATTCAGGTAATGATTCTAATATATTATTTGAATTTATTACGTATGTTTGAATATATTTTTACGGTAAAAATAGGGATATTAGACATCGCCCTAACGACGTAAATTGATAGTTTGAAGGGTCAAATGGACCCCGATAATGAAATTGATTATATATTCGTACTCAGGGAATTATGGGCAACTTATAAATATAATTTATTTGGGATTTGGTTATGTGGCCTTAAACCCTGTGTATAGGCCTGGCCTGCGTATTGCGTATGCGAATAGGGTATCAGGTTCCTACCTGGATTGCCCTAAGATGTGAGAAATGAAGCCTTTAGCCTTATGTGATATATTTTTCTTGTTATTGAACACAGTGGGATCGTTTGGCAATGGAACCAAAGGATAAAAGCGGTTATTGAGTGGTTGTACGAACTTTGTAACAAGGTAAGTGTTTATATCCATTTCTTTGGAGGCACCTGGCCTCGTGGATTTTCTACCACGTGTTCCTTACGTGTGTAGCTGCCGATAGGCGTACTCATTACGCCTTAGCTTTGAACTTATATTTTATATTATATGTTATGTCCTGTTATTGGTATTGCATTGAGAATCTGAGTATTGTACTTTGGCTGTGAGTTGGTATATACTTTCCAGCTGTCGATGAGAGTCCCGCGCTGGTGATGGGTTATTATTACATCGTGTTGCATTTGTATGCACATTGCATCATATTGAGGGTAGGAGGATTCCGCCCTCGGAGCAGGAGGATTCCGCTCCATTGCATCATATTGAGGGTAGGAGGATTCCGCCCTCGGAGCAGGAGGATTCCGCTCCGTTGCATCATATTGAGGGTAGGAGGATTCCGCCCTCGGAGCAGGAGTATTCCGCTCCGTTGCATCATATTGAGGGTAGGAGGATTCCGCCCTCGGAGCAGGAGGATTCCGCTCCATTGCATCATATTGAGGGTAGGAGGATTCCGCCCTCGGAGCAGGAGGATTCCGCTCCATTGCATCATATTGAGGGTAGGAGGATTCCGCCCTCGGAGCAGGAGGATTCCGCTCCATCTATTTGGCACATGCGACACCATTGCATCATACTGCATTCATCCCATTTCATTGCACCGCGTGCTGACTATTGTGCGACTATCATGCTCTGTTTTGTGTATGCGGTATGGATACCATATTGTGGACATATTTCAGTCTGCCTATGTATTTCTGGCTCGTATTCTGAGTTGCGGGGATCGGGTTGCACGCAACAGGATAATTATATGTATCGGGTTGCACGCCGCAACAGGATGTATTTCTGATTGTTGATGTGTTCGGGATACCTATATGTTTTGGTTACCTTATGTTCCTGGTTGTTGATAAGTTTGTCATTCCATACGTGTTTCTAGTTATTATCTGGCTCTGTCTTTTTATAATTTAAATAAAAGGAATTTGGTTTATCTATTTCGTTTCTCCCCGGCTAGCTATCCTATTCTTTGAGGTGGCTAGTCTGCCCCACTTATTGAGTCCTTTTGACTCACCCTTATTTGTTGTTTGTTTCTTGTCTATCTATTTCGTTTCGGCAGGTTCGCTCCAGGGTTGAGTTCGCCATGTTGTGTAGGAGCGAAGACGACTTCAGCTGTCAGGGTGAGCCAGCATTTATTCCGGATGGCCACCAGTTTATTATTTATTATTTCAGTTGCATTCTGCTCCCTTCAAGAGGTATCTGTCTTCTTTTGTACTCTTAGATGTCTAGTCTGGATAGCCCTACACCTAGCATGTTGGGTAGGCAGCTGTAATTTCTTTTATACAGCTTAAAGGTATCAGTATGTCTGTATTTTTTTTTAAGTCTTGTTCTTATTTATGAATTGAATTATATTTATTTCCCTGATTTAACTAGTAAGGGTTCGCCCGACGGGTGTAGGGGAGGATGTCGGGTGCCCGCACGGCCTAGCCGAATTTCGGGTCGTGTCATTTCCACTTTTAATATAACTCGTTTTTGACCCGTGCTCTGCACGTGTAGCCCTATATATTCAGTACAAGATTTTGAATAATCATATAAGATAAATAATTAACTAAAACATGGTTGTACGTACGTACAAGTAAACAAAAATAATAGACACGGTATGATTTGATAATTGAGCTCTAAATGATTGAATATTGTCCGAACCTGCAAAGATGAACAATTGATTAAGTACCTACAAATCACAAAATTTATATTATGTTAATAAGATGGTAACATGAAATTGGTAGGGAGAAAAGGTTTAGATATCGTTTGAACTTCCGAAATTGAACACTAAATTTTGTTAGACAAGCATAATGTATAATGAGATCAATTTCAATGATAGGTAAAAACATGTATTATGATCATATTTTATATTATACATGATATCCTATACAAATTTTACATTGATAAAACACAAGAAAAGACTAACCATATAAGGAAACATGTCTTAGATTTTAGTAATGTGATGACCTGAAATTGTACATGGATTCCCTGTTTATAAGTATTCTATTTCTTACATATTCAGTTTGGAAGGCCTAATCAAACAACCAAATTATATATTGCATAGAACAATTTAAAAGAATATAACATCATTTGACTATCATCCAAAGGCTACTGTTTCGTTGTCTTCATCTTCCGGTAACTATGGAATCAAAGATCAAAACACTCAAAACTTACCGGACAAAGAATTATCATTTGGCTGAATTTGATTTCAGTTTTTCTCACAACCTGCACTAACAACTGAAAGGGTTACTATATGCAACTTTGGCAAGTGTCTAGAAAATATAACTTAAAAAACTAAAGCTTATCATTTGACTTCTTCTAGGAGCCACCATTCTTCGCTATTATCTGCCAAGAATTATGAAAACGAAAATAAAGGAAACTCACAAATTTACCAAAAAAAAAAAAAAAAGAATTGTCATTTAGATTATTGTTTTTCTCACAACCATAAACAATTTAAAGGATTGTTATATGCAATTTTGGCGTGTAATAAAAAAATATAACATAAACTATTTTTTAGTAGACATGTGAAATAAAAAGAAAGAAGAAAATGTCAAATTTCCTAACGATTACCACAAATTTGGCAAAGAAAGTTAAAAGAAAGATGGTTTTTATAAGCTTGTCCTTTCTGGTGCTAATACATACTCCCTCCGTTTCAAAAAGGATGAACCTTTGCGGAGTACGAGGGTCAAATTGACTAATTTTGACCGGGAATTTGCACATCAAATTTTTAAATTTTGTGAAATAAAATTTACATATTTAGAAACTACATGAAAAATACTATAAGTCACAATAGTTAATAATTCAAAATAGTTAGAAAATATTTGTAAGACATGTGGTCAAACACAATCTTCTTTGACCCTTCAAATAGTAATAGGTTCATCCTTTTTGAAACGGAGGGAGTACATTGTAAGCGTCATAAAAGCACAATGACTGTTTAACTAAGAAGTATAAAAGTCACCAAATTGACTGTTAGCTTTCTTCTATGTTAATTAATGCCCAATACTCTTCCTCAACTAATTATAACCTCTCCTCACCTGCTCAAACTACCAAGGCACCCATTACTACCGAACAGAAGAAAGCCAAGACTGATTCAAGTCCTCAATCGTCCCCTTCAAACTCCCAACCATCGCTCCCAAATGGACAATCTTTCCCACACACTCCCACCACGACCCAATCAACCATTGCGGATTGCAACCCAACCTCTACCGATTTATCATCTTCTTACATCATGGATCCAACTCAGTCTAATGGGTTAGGCAGTCTCCTTTCTAATGATAATGAACAGGTAGGAAACAGTAGCAGTCATCCACAACCCTTATCTATTAGCCCAGATAATAACGGAGACCAAATGGGGTCTTCAGTCTCACCTCATCCCATTACCCAATCAGATCAAATACCAGGACTCGCCAATTTACCAATCACCGGACAACTACAATGCGAGTCTACCGTTCCTTGCATAGAAACCTCACCTACTCTTTCCCCTTGCAACAATGAAACAGACAACCCAAGTTCCTATAGCTCTCTCTCTCCAAACTCCCCACTCAATGTGCTAGAACTAGGAACAAAAGTGACTGGAGCAATCGAAGAGCTACTCAATTTCAACAACGAATCATTCCCAAAACATTCAAACATCAGAGACGTGTCCCTCATGCCATTCCCGGAGAGGGAGGACAAGAAATATATTCTGAACTGTCTGATAGTGCTGTGGAAATGCTCAATCAACACCAGGCCTCCCCTAAACAGAGCTGTAGGAAAATATGTAGTGTGCTTAAACTCTGTAATGAAGTAGCTTCAATCCTTCCCAATAGTAGAAGCAAAGGATCTCATCTCAACATCTCTCCCAGTACCAATGAATAGGCATACCAGTTTCATTATTTGGAATGTTAGGGGTGCGGATAATGATACCTTCAAAAGGAACTTTAGGGAGTTTAGAATCCCTCTATGATAATTATAAGGGTATGTGGTTTTTAAGAGGAGATTTTAATGAAGTAATATCCAGTAATGATAAATGAGGGGGGGGGGGGGGGGGGGGCGTCCTGTTAATAGGAAGAGAGCTGATAGGTTTCATCTTGTATGAATTACTGTAACCTAGTGGATTTAGGATTTAAGGGTTGTAAATATACTTGGTCTAACCATCATAGTAGAAGTAGGGGGCTGATTCTCGAAAGACTTGACTGATGCTTTGCCAATAATTCTTGGATAAATTATTTTCCAAATGCATTGGTCACTCACTTACCCAAGACTTGTTCTGACAATAACCCTATTCTTATTACCCTTAGAAACCCTAGGAGTATAAATTGTCCTAAGCTATTTCGTCTGGAATCTTTTTGGTGCAGTCAGCCAGGTTTTAACAAAATTGTCACAGATTGTTGGGATAGAAGAGATTTGTTGGCTGCCACTTGTTTGTTTAAATCCTATGTTCTAGACTGGAGTAAGAGACAATTTGGTGATATTTTTAAGCAAAAGAAATGCCTGCTAGCTAGGTTAAATGGGATTCAAGCTTCTGCTAATTATCCTACTAGTCAATTTCTTAGGGATTTAGAATTTAAGCTTCAAACTGATTATAATAATATCCTTAAGATTGAAGAAGATTATTGGAAGCTTCGATCTAGAATTAGTTGGCTCAATGAAGGTGATGCCAATACTAGAATTTTTCATCTTTCAACTATTAATAGGAGAAGGAAAAATAGAATTTCTTATTTCAAGGATGAAAATGGCTGCTGGTTAAATGACCAACACCTTCTTCTGAACCATGCCCTTAGATTTTTTCAAGACTCCTTTACTACTGATCATGCTTGTACTAATTGGACTAACATCACAAACAGCCCTTATTCTTTTCACCAATTAGACTTGTCCCCGTTGGATAGACCTCTCCATGACCAGGAAGTTATCTCAGCCCTTTTCTCTTTTAAGCCATTCAAGGCTCCTGGCCCAGATGGTTTGCATCCCTTTTTTTTATCAAAAATATTGGGATATTGTTGGCCCTTCTGTGCTCTCACTTTGCCATTCCATTTTTCAAACCCTGGAAATACCCCAGTTTCTGAATGATACTTACCTTTGCCTTATTCCCAAGTTTCCTAATGCCAATGACCTTAAGAATTTCAGACATATTGGCCTTTGTAATACTATTTATAAAGTTATTACTAAAATTATAGCTAATCGTATGAAGCCTTATTTAGATAAGCTTATTAACCCTTTCCAAGCCAGCTTTTTAAAAGGGAGAAGAGCTTGTGATAATGCTACCATTATTCAGGAAATTGTTAACCATTTTTAGAAAATTAAGGGAGCCAAAGCTAAAATGATACTTAAAATAGATTTGGAGAAAGCTTTTGATCGATTGGAATGGTCTTTTATCTATAGGGCTCTTATTTATTTTAAGCTTCCTCCTAAGTTTGTTAAGCTTATTATGAGCTGCATTACTACTAGTAGAATTGCTGTTCTTGTGAACGATAGTCCTACAGTTTTTTTTTACACCAACTAGGGGTATTCGTCAAGGAGATCCTATATCACCCTATATTTTTATTTTGTGTATGGAACTCCTCTCTGTTTATATTAATCATCAAGTAGATATAGATAATTGGGATCCTATAAAGATTAACCCTAGGGGTCCATCTTTTTCTCATTTATTTTTTGTTGATGATTTGACTTTGATGGCTTTTGCCAATGAGAAATCAGTGACTACAATTGAGCATACTCTTGCCTATTTTTGTCAATTTTCGGGTCATAGAATTAATAGGGCCAAATCCAAAATAGTTTTCTCAAAAAATTGCCCTTTGCATGTGAGGCAGTCTATGGCTGATACGCTAAATATGACTCCTAATGATTTATTTGGAAAATATTTGGGATTTCCAATCTTAAATAAACATCCTAAAGCTGCTGATTTCCATTATATTCTTGATAACATGCGCAAAAGGTTGTCTAATTGGAAAACCCATTTCCTAACTCTAGCAGGCCGGACTACCTTAATTAAATCAACTCTGAATGCGATCCCTAATCATACAATGCAGTATTTCATTTTGCCCAAGTCCATTCTTAAAGCCATAAATAAAATTTATCGTGACTTTCTTTGGGGCACTGCTCAATCTAAACGAAAACTTCATTTGATAGACTGGGACACTGTTACAAGTCCTATTGGTAGTGGTGGATTAGGAATCCGTAAGGCTCATCATAAGAACTTGGCCCTTATTACTGGACTTGCTTGGAGGCATTTACTAACCCTTTAGCTATTTGGGCTAAAACACTTTCCTCAAAATACAGCAATAGGGCATCTCTTTCAAATTGTTCCTTCATTTGGCGCAACTTAATGAAAGGTTGGGAGTTGTGCAAAGAAGGTTTAGGATGGGTTGTAACTAATGGTAGCCACATTAATTTTTGGGGTAGCAAGTGGTTGGCTGGTTTCAAAAGCCCAAGATCCTTAATTACGGGGCCTCTCCACTCTTCAGATCTCTCCTTAAATATAACAGATGTTTGGAAAAATAACTCTCGAGATTGGTCTATGCTTTCCTTTCAGCTTCCGTCTGATCTTATGACTCAACTTCTCAACATTAGCGGTCCTACTTCGACATCCAACCAGGACTTGCCTATTTGGTCTCTTAATTCTACTGGAATTTTCTCTACTAGTTCAGTTTACCAACTACTATCCCCAGATAGTGGAGATAAGCTTTCTGTGGTCTGGATCTGGAAATTGCCAACGTTAAATAAGATTAAATCCTTCATCTAGCAATGCTACCATAGAATACTCCCCACAAATAAATACCTGCATCACATTGGGCTTCCTATAGCTGCAGCCTATAGTATTTGTGCTCATCCGGAAGAATCTATTGAGCACAACTCTTTATTTTGTCCTATTGCTTCCTCTTTTTGGTCAAGCTCTGGAATACAACACGGTGGTCTTGCAACCGCTGATTGGCTCCAACAGTTACATAAACTATGTTGTCATGCTTCTACTCCTAATAATATACCTGGGGATATTTTCTTCTCCTTTGCCTTGTGGCATTTGTGGCTTAATAGAAACAACAACACTTTTCATAAACTCAAAAAACATCTCTCTGCTAGACATGTTGTTAATAGTTGTGTAGAATTTTATTTTTCAACACATAATCAAGTTATTGCCCCTCCAAAACTCACTGTTTACATTAAATGGTATCCCCCTACATTAGGCTATAAACTCAATACAGATGGAGCATTTTCATGTCCATAAAAAAAGGGGGGCATAGGGGTAGTCATTAAAGACACAAATGGGGATTGGGTCATTGGCCTTCACAAGAATAGCTATGCTCTAAGTCATACTCATATGGAACTCTTGGCTCTACGAGAAGGTCTGCAATTAGCATATGATAGGCAGTTACTCCCTTTAGAAGTAGAAACTGATTCTACTGAAATATTATTGCTTCTGGACAAAAACTACCCATCCTATCATGCTGTTCTTTGTGATTGCAGGTGGTTGTTGAAGAAATTGGGGAATCCAATAGTCCTGCATAACTTCCGCCAAGGAAACAAGGTTGCTCACGTTTTGGCTAGGACAGGAGCTTTTGTTGCCAACCAAATTATCCATGTTGTTCCTCCCTCTTCAGCTAGGGCAATGGTCCAGTTTGACAAAGAAGGAAAAATAAGTTGTAGGACTGTCAGTTCTTCTATATGTAGTTCTCTTGTGGGGATGGGGAATATGAATGCATTGTATGCACATTTCAATAGTACTCCATCTGGTCATCAGGCCCGTAACTTATGTAATGTTTAAGTATTAATAAAAGTTCTTGTGTTTACCCAAAAATAAATAAATAAATAAATAAATAAATAAATAACGTACGTGCATTAACATAAACGGATACCCCAATTGGCATTGTAAAATCATTTCAAGCAATAACAAAGTCATTAATTTGGTGAGTATTAAAATAATTAAATGGAGTATTTTAACTTTGTTGTGAGGGTAACATGGGTATTCAATATTTTTTAGGGATATTTTAGTAATATGACTTTACATTTAGGATTCTCACTTTTAATATAATATGATAATATAATATGATGATATGATTATTTGGTGACTTCTTCTTTCACACTTTCTATCTCTAGAAAATCTATCTCCCATTTCTCCTCCACCATGGCTCCGTCTCCAGAACTATTGTTGGCCGCCGCCGGACCACCGTCGGCCACCGCTGGCCGCTGCCAAAACATTATAAAAATTACATCTCCAGATTCGTCTTGGCCTCATCTTTCCATTTCTACTATTGGTTTTCCGAAAATCACACTAAGTTAGTACAGATAGGATTTTGAAAACATGAAAATACTTTTTTCGGCGACTCTTTAATCTTTTTCCGGCGATTTTTACATCAAAAAATTTCTCCAACGTCAAATAGTTGATAGCCAATGAGATTGCGAACACCGCTTAATGACTTCTGGGTTAATATCATCGAAATCATTATTAAAGCAAATTGATCTCTTGTTATCGTTGATTTATATTGTTCCAACTAAAAGTAGTTTAGCCCTACTGGTCATTACTAGTTCATTTAGAAAAGTAAAGTTTTTTTGTCATGCAAAAATATCTCTAGTTGGATTCATACGTACTTCTCCGATCCTTTTCCATTTCATCGTTGTTCTTTTACCCTAACTATATATTCACTGTTTAACTTTTTTAAATTTATAAACTGAGTCTAAACCTATTATTTTAGGTAGTGAAGTAATGGTTTTACGGTAATCCGTCTTCACAATCCAACTCAGGAAAATAGACTTTCAAGTGATGACGATCTGGCTTTAGTTATTTGAAAAATGTACATATTATATGGCTCACACTATGAACAAATAATGTCGGATTAGTCTTGTTTTATTTTTCTTTGAATTTTTGTATATGGAAAAAGTAATAACGATTTGATGTCATCTACTTGTAAAATATACATAATAGTTTGGCTCACTTGTAAGTAAATGTAGACATATTGTCTTCATTTTATACTTCCATATGTATTTTTATGGATGAATAAAGTGAAGACGATTTGGACTCATTTGTTTGCACAATGTACTTAATATTTGGCTCACATTATGAATAAATAATGATGGATTGGTGCAGTTATATTTTTCTTTAAATTTTTGTTGATTTTTTTATTTTCATATGTATTTTTATGGATAAACGAAGCGAATACGATTTGAAATTGTTTGTTCGCAAAGCGGATGCAATTTTTGGTTCAACATATGCATAACACAGATTGTCGTTATTTCTAAATATATAAGCACTGAAGGTCTTTTTGTGGATGTGTAACGCCGATTTGGCCTCATTTCTTCACAAAGCGGATGCAATTTTGTTCAATATATGCGATTTCTATTCTAATCTTCACCTTTATATTTACTGTTATTATCTGTTTATTGTGGATATGCTTTAGTTTTAAAATTCTCTTTAGCATGATATTATTGGCTTGTTTTCAGAAATATTTTCTAATATGTTTTTCCTAGTCGAGGGTCTATCAGAAATAACCTCTCCACCTTGGTAGAGTAAAGTCTACGTACATCTCATCCTTCCCAAACCCCACTTGTGGGATATATTGGGTATTTTATTTTTGTTGTTTAGTTATATGCATAAACATAGACGAATTGTTATTATTTCTAAATATATAAGCACTTGAAGATCTATTTTGTGGATGTGTGAAGTGACGCCGATTTGGCCTTATTTCTTCAAAAAACTGACACAATTATATACATAAACACAGGTAGATTGTCGTTATTTCTAAATATATAAGCACTTGAGGTCTTTTTGTGGATGTGTGAAGTGAGGCCGATTTGGTGTCATTCCTTCACAAAACGGGCACAATTATATGCATAAATACAGACGAATTCTCGTTATTTCTAAATATATAAGCACTTGAAGCTATTTTTTGTGGATGTGGGAAGTGAGGCCGATTTGGCCTCATTTCTTCACAAAACGGATACAATTATACGGATTGTCGTTATCTCTTAATATATAAGAAATTGAAAGTATTCTTTGTGGATATGTGAAGTAAGTACGATTTGTCATCATTTATTTACAAAATGAACATGATTTTTTTACTCACTATATGAAGAAATGATGCCAGATTGATCTTATATTATATTTTGCTTTAATTTTTGTATATTAATGAAATGATGAGAATTTGGCCTTATTTATTCACAAAATGGACCGGAAAACACAGACGGATTGACATTGTTTTTGCTTTGTAGGAAGCAGTGACATATTTTGTAATTTCAAATTTAAAAAGGTGCAGTGATATTTTTGTAATTACGGCTTCGAAAAAGTGTCGCGGTATTCTGTAATTACAGGAAGTGCTCTATTAGTTAAGGTATTTCTATACTTTGAGCTTTATTTAATGTGAAAGTATTTAGTTTTTTAAGATCACTTTCAAAGTGCTCAATTTTTCAAGACCACCATATTTTTTTTTACCTATTTCTTTAATGACATTTTTACGCTAATTGACATACTAAACCACTTAATTACAGAAAATACCGATATTTTTAAATAATTACCCTAAATACCAATACTTTTTGACATTTTACAAAATATACAATTTTTTCATTTCCTTTCTCCCCTCTCTACCCAAAACCCTAACTTCTCTCTCTCTCTTTCTCTCCTCTCCTCCACCCACCCCACCCTCCCGCCGTCACCCCCTCCCCTGCCTCTGTAATAGTGACCTCCGTCGTTGCTCTTACTGCCATGGAATAAATTGCAACAATTTCTAAGTAAAAGAGTTGGCACTCTTATAAATTGCAACAATTTCATTTTACTTGAAAGATGAGATCCAAAGAGGATAAACAGAGACCAGAGATAGTAATAGGAGCATAGCTCCGATCTGCTTCTTCTCCTTCTTCTTTTTTTGTTTCTTTTTGTTTTGTTTAGATTCGTGTATACTTTTGTATGCTCGTGTATGTGTATGTTTGGGGTGGTTGTTGGTGATTGTTGGTGGTTATTTGAAGGTGGAAGCAAGTGTATGTTTGTTTTGCGCAGGTGTATGTATATGTATGTATATGAATATCTTTACTAGTGCAGAGTGTATGTATGTGTATATCATTGTATGAATGTGTATTTCTGAGTATATATTGTATATTTTTGTATGTTTTATGTGTGTGTATGTAAGTCCAAGCTTGGCTCACATAAATTTGTATGTATAATTCATAGATCTGTAGATCCGTGTATGTATGTGAGTGTTTAGTGTATGTATAACATATTTTTTTTGTGTATGTGTATGTATATTTTGTTTAAATGCATTTAGCAATTGTTATTTCAAAAAAAAAATAATGTATATATGTGTATTTAGTGTTTTCCATCTTTTACATCCAAAAAACAAAAAAAAAAAAAAAAAAAAAGTCCGATGGGTGGCCGGCGGCGGCAGGCGGCGGCGGCCGGCGGTGACTAGGCGGCGCCGCCGCCTGGGGTGGTAGCAGTGGGGGGGGGGGGCAGTAGGAAGAAGGAGGAACCCTAATTTATTAGTTTTGTTGATTTTTGTATATAATGTGTAAAAAAATGTTGGTATTTTTTGTAAAATGGAATAATGTTGGTATTTTTTGTAATTTTGGTATTAGGATGGTATATATTTGTAAATCTCCCATCTTTAATTCTCCCAACAAGATACTGTGGTAACTTTTTGGATTGCTTCTCAAAATATAGCCAATTTTAGGATTTTTAATTGACAATATAATGAGTTTTTGCACGGCTCACCAACCAAGTAGCGACTTTTAGGCTCTTAATTGGAACATAGTCATTTCTTGAAATGTAGTTTGAAAAATAATCACGTCTACAAAATGTGCAAAGCACCTGAACAAGAATTTCAGATAATTTTTTTCGAACTTGCAGTGTTTCAAGTGAAACTCCGGGATAGAATTTTTGCACACATTGCCAACCAAGTAGTAATTTGTAGGCCTATTAATTGTAATATAGTCAATTTTGGATATAGTTGAAAAATTATCACAAGTTAAAAATGCACAAAATAGTTGAATATGAACTTCACAAATTTCTTAAGAGTTTTGTAGTGTCACAAGTGAAACTATCGAACATAGTTTCTGCACAACTTACCAACTAAGTAACTACTTTAGGACTATTAATGGAGATATAGACAGTTTTTAACAGCTTGTCAACAATGTAGCTACTTTTAGGGCTGTTAATTATATTATAACCAATTTTTGAAGTAGTTTAAAGGTGACTAGATAATTTACTTGCCGGTTACGTGTCATTTTGAGCAAAATAAAAGAAAAAGTAAATTTTTAATACAAAAGAAAGAACATCAACATTTTACTATATTAGAAGTGGCTTGTGTTTCGACCAGGGTTAAAATGGTCATTTCACGCATACATTTTAACTCCACGTGTCATCTATTCCTGCGCACTAAACCTAGCTCTAGAACATACTGTTATTTCATCTCTCCTTCATCAGCTTATTACGAAATTCTACCTTCTCTGTTCATTGGCGTCCGTTTATCCTACAAAGTTTCTGGTGAGCATCCTGATTTTTTGTGCTCTTTCTTCTTTCTGTGTTGCTGCAGGAATTCGGACCACTTATTTTACGGGTTTCAAAACGAATCAAGTAAACTGCATTTATTTGTTTTCTTTTTGATTTTTTTTTGTAGTAAATAGAAGTAACTTATTTTATCATTAAAATCAGTAACTTGTTAATTAAAATAATAAAAATCATATTTTACAAATATTTAAAAAGTCGTATAATTAAAAGATCACAAATTATTGAAATTGTATTATAAGCATTAAGTTCTTCCACAATAATGGTTTTATATTAGTACTGCTATACTGAAGCAATATTATTAATTTATAAGAAATATTTTTACATAATTATCATATAAAATTGTTGATCCAACAGCGAGATCCGGGATCTCCTATTTATTTCAATTTATGTGAACCTACTCTTTTTTTAATCAATTCGAAAAAGAATTACCTCTTTTTAAATTTGCAAATAAATTAGTTTTAAATTTTTCATTTTACTATTAATAAGATGGTTTATAAGCATACAAATATCTATGGCGTATTCTAAATTATAAGTTATAAACATATTCATTTCTTTATTAAACTTCATAATCAATCAAATAAATTCACACAAAATTGAAATAGATGGAAAATTATATTTCGCGAAATAAGAAAAAATTTATCTTTCGTGTTAGGTTTAAAACTATTAGTCAATATTTGAAATGATAATTTATAAACAAAACTAATTACTTGAATTTATTGGCAACCTTATGCCACAAACTTTTGTGGTTGTTTAGCAAATACATGTAATATTTTGCATAGCATAAACAACGTTGGGTGGCACATTATTGGTTAAATTATACAAATATACAAATATAATAGCAGGTTTACAATAAAATAGCAATATTATGTCACTTTTCAAGAATAGCAATACTTTCTTAACATTATATATACAAGTTATTAAAAAAAAAAAAGATTTATTCAATAAAATTGAAGATACACCATGCACCAAAATCGCCTATAATTATAGGCATGTCTTTTCATCTGTTTCTACTTTTTTGGGATTACAACTACCCAATTACTAATTCTATTGTATGTCTATCGTATGGTGTATGTGTATAGTATGACTAATGTATGACTATTGTATGTGTATTGTATGGCTATTATTAGTCTTTTGTATGTCTATCGTATGGCTATTGTGTGTGTATTGTATGACTATTGTTTTTGACGTATGCCTATTGTCAATTTTTAATAGATGGTTTTGAGGGGAGAGAGAAAATGGGTCTTAAATGTAAAAAGATTTAAACCTATCTAAACATGATTTGGGTGCATAAATATAGGATTAGATTTATCTTTTTTTTTTAATTATATATCTTTTCTTTTTAAATACATTATGCTATTTTTTGTAGCAAACAACAAAAATGTTGCTATTTTTTTGTAAGTTTTGAAAATATTTATATATTTTGTAACAAAAGTAGATAAAGTTATACTATGTGTAATTATTCCCACATTATTTAGCTTTAATTTAATATTTTTAAAAGGAAAGATATTAATTAAGTGTTGAAATAATAAAGTAACAAATATAATATAGGAGTAAAAGTTTGCTTAATAAGTGGTTCCCACTTATTCTCATTTTTTAAATAGTAAGAAAAATTTAAAAGCAAAGAAAATTAAAATAAATAAAATAAAATAAAGCTAATTGTATTGGATAAAAACTGAAAAGACTTTGGCAAGTGACACGTGTCGTCCACGTGGCACAAGCTGACGTGTCGCCGGACAGACATCTTCTCGGACAGACATTTCCCTACGGGCAGATCTCGAAGAAGTTACTAAGCTTGTCAACGGTCAGTACGATTTGAACCAACGGTTACCAGCAACATCGGGTGTGATCATTCAGCAAACGGTCACTCAGCGGTTATGACTCTTCTGGATAAGACACCCGACGGTTACCCATTCTGAAGGGCCTTATCCCAACGGCTACTATTTCAACAGACGCCATTCAACATCTATAAATAGCGTTCATTATAGACAAATTGTAACGACTTTTACTTCCTGCAACTACAATCAATAAAATTATTGTCTCTCTCTCTCTCGCATTCAAACATACTCTTTCACAGTTATTAAACAGCACTGCTTGTTCTTGCGCAAACTAGCAACTTCAATAATCGAATCGTCCGACGGGTACCGCCGACCGTCAGAGGAAACGATACGTTTACTTTTGATCTTTTACGCTTATATTTTATTCTTTACGCTTCGCATTATTATTACTTGATTAATTGCGTAGATCTTTAATCTCAACTATTGATCGTGACTCCGCAAATATAAATTTAATTGTTAATTGGCCTAAAACCGGATCTAGGTTAAACAATTTGGCGACCACAGTGGGAGCCGGTCAATAGCCTTCGTAGGTTAAAGAAAAACTCCTATAGTTTAACTGCTCATCGTATTTTATTCTCTATTCGCTACTTTTCTTGCTCGTTGGTTCTCCTCGTTTTCTTTTTGAAATGGCAGATAACAATTCACACAACAACGCCCTCATCGATGGGCAACAAAATCTTAACGACGCGGAGCAAGTAGACCTGGATCTAGGCGGGGACGAGCAACAGAATATCCCCGCAGATGACAACATAATTCCCCCCGCAGAGGACGAGAACGCGATCCCAGCGGAACAGGAGAACGAGCATAGCCAACAGAGTAGCAGACATAGCCACCTTCCTGGCCGGAGAAATTCCGATCAAGGGCCTGGAGGGCCCAGAAGACCCAACGGCCCTGGGAATTCGAGGAATTCTCAGGATCCTATCCTTGAATTCATACGGCAGCAGGCCGAAATCAACAGACAAATGCGGGAAGCTATCGATGGACTACGAGGACAAGCCCCGCCAAACACAGGGAATCCACCCGTTGATCCCCCAAGGGATGCCTCGCCGTCCCGTGCCTCGAGGCGTGCTGAAAATCAAAATGCAGGATCAACGGTGCCAACGGAGATGAGCGAAGTCATGGAAACTCTCACCAGGCAATTCAAAGAAAGCCAGGAGGCACTCCAAAAAGCTCTCCACGAGAGAATTGACCAGATTCCAGGCGCCCCACCCACGCTAAAGAAAGTTGATGTTCAACGCTACACGCAACGGCCCTGGAAGAAGGAGGCTGCCCCGAAGGCGATACCTAAGACGTTCAAAATGCCTAACATCCCGAGGTATCGAGGAACATCTGACCCCAACGATCACCTCATGATGTTCAGCAATTTCATAAAAGCCAGTGATCTCACCGACGAGGAGATCGAATCCGTGCAATTGAAAAAGTTCGTGGAGACGCTGGCAGACGGAGCCCTGCGGTGGTATTCGATGCTGCCCCCAAACTCTATTGGATCCTTCGCAGAAATGGCTGAGTTGTTCGTGAAGGCTCACACGGGCGCCCAAAAGACGGAGACCCGAGTAGAAGATATCTTCGAAATCAAGCAGAGGCCCGACGAGTCACTTCGCAAGTATGTAGACCGGTTCCAGAGAGAACGCATGATGCTCCCCAAAGTACCGGACAGATGGGCAGCGATCGCATTCACCAACAGCCTGGACATCAGAAGTTCAGAAGCCACACGAAGACTCTACGAGTCTCTTCGAGAATTCCCGGCAGCCAGTTGGTCAGATGTCTACAATCGTTACAACTCTAAGGTACGTATCGACTAAGACAAACTGATTGGAACAGGTGCTGCTCGGGGAAAACCTCAAGCTCGTAGCAGCGGGTCTGGAGGAAAGGCGGATGTGGAGAAATCAGGCGTACGGTACGAGCCATACCCCGACCAATCGCGGAACAATTCCAAAGGCCGTAACCGTAACAACAACAGAGGGCTGTCCCGAGGAGAGAGTTCTCAGTCTGCCAGCCTGCCCAGCCTACCCAGTTTCAACATCGAATTGTCAGATGTCGTGGCTGTGCTCAAAAGCATGGGAGAAAGAGTCAGGTGGCCGAAGGATATGAAGACTGACCCCAGCAAGCGGAACCAAGACGTATATTGCGAGTTCCACCGTGATCATGGGCACACTACCGAAGACTGCAAAGCCTTAAGGTATGAGATCGCTCATCTGTTGAAACAGGGATTCTTGAAGGAATTTTTGACGGAGAAAGGGAAACAAACCCACGCGAAGGCTCAGCAAAACAAGCCCGGTCCACCACGAGCTTCCTCCCCGAAACGAACGGTCAATGTTATTTCGGGTGGAATTGAGGTGGATTCTGTTACCTTCACGGCCAAAAAATATGCGAAAGTTTCCATTACCAACAACAAACGACCTCGGGCGGAGGCGGCCATCACCTTTGAAGAATCCGACACTGACGGACTTCAGTTTCCGCATGCTGACGCGTTAGTCATAACGCTACGCGTGGCAGAGTTCGACGTAAAGAGAGTGCTCGTTGACGCGGGCAGCTCTGCCAACATCATCCAGGCACGGGTCGTGAATGAAACACAACTATCAGACAAGATTGTACCGATTTCTCGAGTTCTTTCCGGCTTCAACAACTCAAGCGAAAAGACTCTCGGAGAGATCACACTGACTACTCTGGCAGAAGGGGTAGCGAAGGAAACTACCTTCCATGTTGTCGACGCGGATCTAGCCTATAATATCATTTTAGGCAGACCTTGGATCCACGACATGCAGGCCGTCCCCTCTACATACCATCAAGTAGTGAAGTTCCCATCCGAATGGGGTATACGTGAGGTCCGAGGAGAACAACGCACTGCACGAGATTGTTACTCGGTGGCCCTCAGGTTACCCGAGGAGAGCAAATAGCAATTACAGCACCCGGGACCGGACACCGCACCTGAAGAAGTCCGATACGACGTCCCGGAGTTCATCGCCAAAATGGACGAGAAGGAAGGGCACATGCCAACAGTAGAAGCTTTGGAGCCTGAAGAGCTGTTCGCCAATATGCCAGAGCGGAAAGTATACCTGGGAACCGAATTGAGCGAACGCCTGCGGGAAGATATCCTGCGGTTCCTCAAGGAGCACCACACAACCTTCGCATGGTCCCATGCGGATATGACAGGTATTTCTCCTGATATTATCACTCACAGGTTGCACGTTGACCCATACCACCGGCCGGTAAAACAGAAGACGCGCCAACAAGGAGCCTTCAGGAACCAGGTAATCAACGACGAGGTTGACCGGCTGTTGAAGATCGGTTCGGTACGTGAAGTTAAATACCCAGACTGGCTAGCGAACGTGGTTGTCGTTCCGAAAAAGAACGGCAAGTGGCGAGTCTGTATTGACTTCATGGATCTGAACAAGGCCTGTCCAAAGGACTCATACCCTCTTCCCAGAATAGATCAGCTGATCGACGCAACAGCCGGGCACGAAGTGTTAACTTTCCTCGACGCATACTCCGGATACAACCAAATATTGATGGATCCAAGTGACCAAGAAAAGACGGCATTCATAACTTGTCGAGGTACGTATTGTTATAAAGTCATGCCTTTTGGATTAAAAAATGCAGGTGCGACCTACCAGCGTTTGGTCAATCGAATGTTCCATGATCACATCGGAAAAACCATGGAAGTATACATTGACGATATGCTGATAAAATCCAAACGGGCAGAAGACCATCCGGCCCATCTGAAAGAGGCTTTTCGAATCCTGGATCAATACAACATGAAGTTGAATCCAGAGAAATGCGCTTTCGGAGTCGGATCGGGGAAGTTTTCTGGGATTCATTGTCTCTCAGCGAGGCATTGAAGTCAATCCCGCTCAGATTAAGGCTATAGAGTCAATCCCGGACGTGCTTCGCGACAAGAAAGAGGTCATGAGGCTGACTGGGAGAGTAGCGGCTCTACGGCGATTCATCTCCCGATCGTCTGACCGTTGCAAAAGCTTCTTCGATGTCCTAAAACAAAATAAGGAGTTCGAATGGACTCCTGAGTGTCAGAAGGCGTTGCGGGATCTAAAGAAGTATCTATCCAACCCTCCACTACTCACAACACCTCTGGAAGGCGAGCAGCTGTTAATCTACCTAGCAGTCTCCGAATCATCGGTAAGCGCAGTACTAGTTCGGGAAGAAAAAGGTAAACAACTTCCTATCTACTATGTTAGCAAAGCTTTAATTGATGCAGAAACTCGCTACCAACCTTTAGAAAAATTGGCCTTAGCTCTAGTAACTGCTGCCCGAAAATTGCGCCCGTACTTTCAAAGTCATTCTATAGTCGTAGTTACTACCTTCCAGTTACGAAACGTCCTGCATAAACCGGAATTTTCAGGAAGATTGGTAAAATGGGCCATAGAATTATCTGAATTTGATATTACTTATCAGCCTAGGGTAGCAATAAAGTCGCAAGTCTTAGCAGACTTCGTGGCGGACTTCAGCATAGATGTGTACCCCGAAGCACAAAAGGAAGCCATACTCTACGCTGGACAGGCTCCGGGTACCTGGATCCTCCACACGGACGGTTCTTCGAGCGTGAAGGGGTCAGGACTTGGGCTGGTCCTCGTTGCTCCATCCGGGGAAACGGTAAGGCAGGCTATCAAATGCCCCTTTATTACTAACAATGAGGCCGAATATGAGGCCGTTATTGCAGGATTGGAATTGGCACGGAACTATGGAGCAACCATGGTCAAATTGAAAAGCGATTCTCAATTGGTAATCAATCAGATCAATGGGGGCTTCGTCGCACGAGAACCTAGGATGCTGGCATACCTTGGCCGTGTAAAAGAACTCCTGGCACAGTTCGATACCTGGGAAGCAATTCAAATCCCGCGAGAAGAAAATCACGAGGCTGACGCTCTCGCCAACATGGGATCTGTCGCAGAAATAGGAGCAGCTAGCTCTTCGGCTGTCGTTCAACTCCTCTATACCTCCATGGACAGAGAAAAAATTCGAAGTCAATACCATCAGCACTACCTGGGACTGGAGGAATGAGATAACAAACTATCTCATTCATGGAACTCTCCCCGCAGATGCAAAAGCTGCTCGTAAACTTCGAATAAAAGCAGCTCGGTACACCATCCTTAACGGCGAATTGTACCGCAGAATGTTCGCAGGACCTCTCGCCAAATGTCTTGGACCAAGTCAGACTAATTATGTGATGAGGGAGGTCCACGAAGGCTGTTGCGGGAATCACTCCGGTGGCAAGGCATTGACTCGAAAGCTGATACGCGCAGGATACTATTGGGACAAGATGGAGAAGGATGCCAACGAATTCGTCAGGAAATGTGATAAATGCCAGAGATTTGCTCATCTCCTCCATCAACCAGCCGAACCACTACATTCGATAGTCTCCCCCTGGCCCTTCATGAAATGGGGGATGGACATCGTTGGTCCTCTCCCCAAAGCTCCTCGGGGACTGCGCTTCCTGCTGATCATCACAGATTATTTCACAAAGTGGGTCGAAGCGGCAGCATATACGAAAGTACGACAGACGGAGGTCATCGACTTTCTCTGGCGCTTTGTGATATGCCGCTTCGGAGCACCAAAGGAAATAGTCATGGACAATGGGCCGCAATTTGTCGGCCAGAGAGTAACAAGGTTCTCGAAGATCTGCACATCAAGAGAATCACCTCTTCCCCATACCATCCTGTCGCCAACGGGCAAGCCGAATCTACCAACAAGATCATCGTTGACTCCCTTAAGAAGCGCCTTGAACAGGCGAAGGGATGTTGGGTCGAGGAGCTGCCTGGAGTACTATGGGCTTATCGCACTACGGTAAAAATGAGTACTGGGGAAACCCCTTACTCACTGGTATACGGTGTAGACGCCCTGATTCCAGTTGAGATAGGCGAACCCAGTTTACGATACGCACATGCCACTGAGCAGTCGAACTCAGTAAATCTAGCCGAAGAATTGGATCTCCTTGAGGAGCGCCGAGAGCTGGCCCTCATCCGAGTAGTGGCACAAAAAGAGCGAGTCGAGAAGTACTACAATCGGGGACTGCGCGTACGGAGCTTTCAAGTCGGTGACTTTGTACTCAGAAAAGTTTCCCAGAGCACACAAGAGACGAACTCGGGAAAGCTTGGCCCTAACTGGGAAGGTCCGTACAAGGTGATCTCTTCGGCCGGCAAGGGGTCTTACCGCTTGGCCCGACCAGACGGTTCGCTCATCCCAAATAGCTGGAACGTAATGCATCTCAAGAGGTATCATTTTTAAGCAGCAGGGACGGTTAGTTATTCTATCCCCTCGCAAAAATCTCTTTTTCTATCCTTGCGTAAAAAGTTTGCTACTTCTGCCCGCAATTATAAGCTATTACTTGCATGCTTATATAGAAATGCTTACTTTTACATTTACGCAAGATTTCTTTCTTTTATACATTTTTTCTAAATGGTACTAACGGCCTGAACAAGGCCAGATCCGTTTAGCTCAACTGGCAGATCTCGAAGTTCTTCAACTTCGCGGCTGTGGGTTCGAATCCCACAACGGACACACTCCACGTTTGGTTATATGTGTTCGATAGATAACTCACCGACAACTCTTTTCATATTGTCACCTTACGTGTTTCAACATGAAAACAAGGGGGGTGGTGAAGGCCCCATAGGCCGGGAAAGACCTCCATCACAGGCATCAAAGACCTTCATACAGGCATCAAAGACCTTCATACAGGCATGAGACCTAGCTTACTGGCAGGCAAAAACTTCTGCGTGACAAAACCTCCACGACAAATAAGAGGGGTCGTTCACAAAATAAAAACCTTCATGTGACAGGACTTCCACAGCAAATAAGAGGAGTCGCTCACAAGGCCAAACAATCCGGCCAGAACATTAAAACGACCCGAGCTCGGTCAGCCTATTTATAACTTACAACTTTTGCCTAATAAAGGTGGGAGTTCAAAGCATCTGGGAAAGCCTGAGGAAGTACAAACTTAATAAAGTTTGGAAAGCAGCCCTAAGGCATAAAATCCACAAACACATGCATACAAAAAAGATCAAAAGTTCAAACTAAACATAGTCACTGAATGGATCTGAACATTGCATATTTATATTAATCTGAGAATTTACAAAGATGCCAAAAATGGCTGACAGAAGTTCGCAGAGTGTATTGAAAGGCCAAACATACCGGCCAAAGGGTAGAGAAGTTCCTAGTAAACTCCTGCCCATCCAACAAAAGTCCGGCTCTCGCCGGACAGAACAAAAATACATCAAATTCAAAGAAGAAAAATTTCAATTTGCAGGGCCGTGACCAGGGCTTAACGCACCAGCTCCGTTAGCCCCATCATCGCTCCCTGATTCTTCATCTTCCCCATCACCATCATCATCACCGTCGCTCGACTCTTCAGGAGAGAGACCCAATGCCCGTTGCACTCGCTGAATAGCACTCTTCGTCGCATGCAGCATCGAGTCGACGTCAACCTGCCCAGACCGGACTTGCGCTAACAATGCACGCTTGGCCTCAAGAACGGCCAGCTTAGTCTTGATCTCGGAATGATCGCGCAAGTTCGCCAGATCCTTAGTCAAAGTGGCCTGCACACCCATCGACTGGGCGACCTGATCTCTGGCGGCTTGAAGCTCAGAACGGGCCTTGGTTGACTCCTCGCATGCCCTCTGCAAGTTCAGTTCAAGCGTTGCGCGTTCATCACTGGCAATATTCAGGCAATCTTGGCACTCGCCAAGGAGTCTCTCTAATCTCTCGACAGAGCGTGCGAACCCCTCTTTCTCTTCAGAAAGACGGTCCTTCTCCACGGTAAGGGCGTTGATCTGTTCAACGCGGGTATTGTTAACATCCGTTAACCGGTTAACTTCCCTACCGAGGAAACCACACTGCTCGATCAAGGATCTGTTCTCCTTCAGAGCCTCGAGCAATTCCTTCTTCACTTCCACCACCTGGTTGGCATTGTTCAGCCGGGAGCGAAACATAATCTCAGCAGCCAGCATGCTTGACTGAAACATCAAACAAAGTCATAGTTAGAAACCCTGGGACAGCAGAAGGTTTTTACTAAAACACACAAACAAAAAAAAAAAAGGAGAAACTTACTCGGGCAGAGTCGGAGGCAATCTGGAAGGCCAGTTCTTCGTCGGTCAGGTCTCTTAGCACCCATTCCTCTCGAGGACCGAGAAGCGAAGAAATTGCCTTCACCAAACCGAGTGGCCTAGCCACCAGGTTGGCCTCCGGAGCGATTCTCAGGGTATGCTTTCTTTCACAAAGCTTGGGCTCCCTCGCCTGCTCGGAAGGGTAGTTCGGCCCAAACTTGTAGCGAACCCCCTTGATATCGCTCAGCTCCGTCTGCTCCGATATAGCTGACAGCCAGACAAGCCTGGAGGACGAAAGGTTAGAGTCACCTTCCGCCTCTGGGTCTATGGTTTCGCAATCACGAAGGAAAACCGGGTTTGCCCCCTCAGAAGCCACATTTTCGAAGTCCTCAAAACGAAAAACTCGAGGACCCTGGCTACCCTCTTGGGAGACCTCTTCCCTGGCTTCTCCCCCGGCTGTTTCTCTTCTTGCCTCACTCGCTCCTTCTCCTACTCTTTCTTTTTCTTCTTCTCCTTCTCCAATTTTCTGTTTGCCCTTGTCCGCACGGGAAGGACCTGCCTCCTCCCCGCCACCAACTCGGGGACTCCTTGGCGAGGATCGGGCAGCTTCCTCCTCTGTCCTTCTCTGATCGCTGCGGAGATGGGGCCTCCGCCTAAGAGGAACATCTGTCTCGGTCTCAGTATCTGACAAATGTATGACCTCCTGGGCCGGACCCTCTCCCCGTGCAGACTCGGGGACTTCTGCAGGTATTCCGGTACCTGTCACCACGGGCTCTTGGGCACTCACCCTCACTGAAGGGTCACCACCAGTTGCCGAAGTTTGTCCGGCGGACGCAGAAGCCTTGCGAGCCGACTTCTTCCGCGACCCGCCTTCGGCCTGGCTTTTCCTCTTCCTTGACAGAGGACTCAACCCCTCGGACAGAAGCGCCTCACCACCTTCCCTGCTGCGCAAAGCACCGGCCGAAGCCAATATAGCATCAGCTTCGGCGAGAGGGTCGGCGACAGGTTCGGTGGGGACGTCCTGAGGAGGGGCTGGGAAAAAGTTCCCTGAAGTACCAAGACCTGCGACAAAGGCAAAACGGTCAGTCACAGGAGAAACTCATGAGGAATAATTATCGAGAAAAGGGAAATATTCTTACCGTGATGTTTTACGGTCAGACTATGGTGAGAAGCGAAGTGAGCCCACTCTCTTTTCGCTGGCTCAAATCGTGCCAAAATCGGCTCGACCCACGCCGTTAGCTCATCTACGGTTATGAGCCCGTCGTAGGGCCGCTTGACCGCTGCACAAAGAAAAATCGGTCACAAAAAAAAAAAAAAAAAAAAAAAAAGAGGAAAAATAAAATGTGCTCGAAGATATTCGGGGACTTACGTGTTTTATTCCAGACTTCTGGAAGATGTGCTTTGTCGTCAAACGTCAAAGCAGAGGAGCGCACGAACAGGTATCGGTGCACCCAGCCCCGATCGCTGGTGTCCTCGGAGCTGCGCACCAAACCTTTGCTCCCACGCATCCTGACGTTTACGTACCCGTCCTTGAAAATCTGGACGCTGTACAAAGAAATAAAATGTTTATACTCAAAGGACTGGTCAGTCTTAGTAGCAAACCAGTCCAGAAGTGCGACTATCCTATACACACTGGGGCTCAACTGCCCCGGGCAGAGAAGGTACTCCCTGCAGAGTCTGTCCAGCACAGGATGCAGGGGCAGCCTACACCCTACTGTGAAAGGATAAGTACCGATGGCTGTCCACCCAGCCCGGTGTGACGTGATATTCTCTCCGTCAGCAACCGGTAGTAAGGGGATCCTGTCGTCCCAGCCACAGTCTATTCTCACTCGAGGAATCACCTCTGTTGTGATCCCCGACTTAAATCTGTACGCCGGCCAGTTACGCGTATCACCTTCCCTGTTATGGAAGGCTTTAACGTTGCAATCCGCTTCAAGCTCACCCCACTTTTTGGGGATTACTTCAGCAGCGGTAGCCTGAGAAGCACGCGGCCTAGGGGTGGCCGACGAGCTACCAGCAGCATCAACATTTAAATTTCTTCTAGATCTCGAAGACATGATTTCGGAAGAAAGATGGAATTGTCAAAGAAATTGCAACAGAAATCAAAGGTTTTTCAAAGAACAGCACAAAGGAAATAAGGAGTAAGTAAAGGGTCTCTAGTCAAGCGAACTCCTATTTATAGGAATCCTGGTGCAGACTCCTAACCTCCTTCAAGGACACGTGGAGGTTATCAGATGAGCCACCCGCAGATCCAGCCGTCAATAAAGAAATAGGGTTAATCAATGCTTTGTAGCGTGATCATTACCTGGAAAGCCGCAGTCACTTCGTATCCCACAAGCGACGTGCGCACGTGGAGATAGGCGGTTAAAAATTATTGCTTTTACCCTCGGGGAACGCAGTAGTCATTTCAGTATAAACTGCAGTGCCACAGACGTGCAGGTTACAGTTACTTTTCCGTGCGGCGCATTTAATGCGCATGTCACAGAGGCTTATCATCAATCGGATCAGTATCGCACGTCATCAAGATTACATCATAAGAAGACAAAAAGTTCGCAAAGACTCCCGCCAAAACTTTCATCCACTCCTCGGACAGATACTCTGCCCGAGAAGTGCGGGGACTATCTGTATTGGATAAAAACTGAAAAGACTTTGGCAAGTGACACGTGTCGTCCACGTGGCACAAGCTGACGTGTCGCCGGACAGACATCTTCTCGGACAGACATTTCCCTACGGGCAGATCTCGAAGAAGTTACTAAGCTTGTCAACGGTCAGTACGATTTGAACCAACGGTTACCAGCAACATCGGGTGTGATCATTCAGCAAACGGTCACTCAGCGGTTATGACTCTTCTGGATAAGACACCCGACGGTTACCCATTCTGAAGGGCCTTATCCCAACGGCTACTATTTCAACAGACGCCATTCAACATCTATAAATAGCGTTCATTATAGACAAATTGTAACGACTTTTACTTCCTGCAACTACAATCAATAAAATTATTGTCTCTCTCTCTCGCATTCAAACATACTCTTTCACAGTTATTAAACAGCACTGCTTGTTCTTGCGCAAACTAGCAACTTCAATAATCGAATCGTCCGACGGGTACCGCCGACCGTCAGAGGAAACGATACGTTTACTTTTGATCTTTTACGCTTATATTTTATTCTTTACGCTTCGCATTATTATTACTTGATTAATTGCGTAGATCTTTAATCTCAACTATTGATCGTGACTCCGCAAATATAAATTTAATTGTTAATTGGCCTAAAACCGGATCTAGGTTAAACACTAATCAATTGGGCCCGTGTTGTGCACGGGCATACAAATCTAGTATACTAATAAATAAGAAACTTCTTTATATACAAATGAGAGAGTAGTGATTTTGTTCAACTACTTCCTGTGATTGCTTAGGTAATTAGTTCCAGTAAGTGACAAAAGAAAAAAAAAAGGTAACTCAAATAAACTATATAATTTTAATTGTATCAGTTAACTTGAGCATGTGTTAAAACAGTTGAACCGGTCGCTAGTTATTACATTATAAAATATAATTTTCTTCTTTGTATGTGATGACTAAAACCAAAAGTAAATTAATTTATTTTTATTTTATTTTTATTATCAGTTCGACCCTCTCTCTTATAAGTTTTTCCCATAATTTTCATCCATATTTAGTACTTAAATTCCTCTTTAGAATTCTTTCATTGTCTGTTTTTTGTTCAAACTATTTTTGTTTAACTATATTTCACTTTTATGTTACAAATGTACTATTATTCGATCATATTGTAAATGATATAAAAGGTGTGTTGGGTTTAATGGAAGAATGTGAATGGGAAATGGGTGAAAAGGTGAAAAGGTTCCCTTTTGTAGGGAAATGCACTTTCTCCCACATTGGTAGAGGAAAAGGATTTTGTTGGGTTTAAATAGAGATTTACTTCTCTTAGCTCTTAAAAGGGTTGAGAAGAAGGGAAGCCTCGCGCCGTCGTCGCTCGTCTCGGATACGGATTCGGATGATTGATTGACTTAATTTTTGGACCAACAAAACTAAAATATTAATTAATTAATATTTTAATCCGTTTGTGTAACGGGCAGCTGAAGCAACATCAGCAGAATAGTTCCTCCACGTTTCCCTCCACTCCTCCACATTAATGTCAGTCATTAGTGGTAGATTAATTCCTCCACATTAATGTCAGTCATTAGTGGTAGATTAATTGCTCTACATTGAAGTCAGTCATTAGTGGACAATTAAACTCTCCCACGTTTTCTCATTAATCACCAGGTGTGTCTCTTCACCTGCCCTTGGATGTCTATATAAACTGGTCATTTGTCAGTCCTTGATTACGACAGACAACACAGAAGACAGACATAGACTGAAGCTCTGAGATAGAGACTCCACAGAGACTCAAACTCGGACTGATAGAAACGTAACCTCGGACAGAGGATACGAAACCTCGGACAGAGGATACGAAACCTCGGGCAGAGAATAGAAACACTCGAGCATATCTCACTGCATCCCCTCCCTTTCTGCATATTAAGTGAGTCGTGTGATTTGCTCCGTTCCTTTGTGTTCGCCGTGTTCTAACCGTTTGAAGTGCCGCTACGGTAGAACTGTTATCCCGTTCCATCCTGGGAGAAATTAACCCGTGAACTTTGGGCATCGTGAGGGGGTTAGATTTCTTAAGGAGACACAAGTAACTTGTGGGCTCGGGATCGTCCTATATTAACAGATTATTAATTGCAGGTTTTTGTATCTTCTAATTTATTTGAACGCAGGAACCAACAAGCTTAAGAAATCTAATGTTATTTATTTTCTGCGATTAAATAAATACTGATTAAGGAGACTGGTTAAGGAGACTAAAACCTTTGTGGTTTTCTACTCCTAAACTGCATATTAATCTGCTCGTGGAGACTAAAACCTTTGTGGTTTTCTACTCCTGTACTGTATAATACTCTGCTCGTGGGGACTAAAACCTTTGTGGTTTTTCTACTCCTAATTACGGTGAAATAATCTGTTTGTGGAGAGTAAAAGCCTTCGTGGTTTTTCCTACTCCAATTGTTTAAACAGTTTATTGACTTTGGTTCTGCTCGTGTCATTTTGCAGAGATGACAAACGGAGTGGATACAACTGTCCCTGTTGGGAGTACTAATGCTACCACAGTTTCTGGTACTGCTGGGCCTAGCCGTGCTGTTGCAACGGTTATGCCACCTGCAGAAAAACCGGGGAAGTTTTCTGGTGTGGACTTTAAGAGGTGGCAGCAAAAGATGTTCTTTTATCTTACCACCTTAAGCCTGCAAAGGTTTATTAAGGAGGATGCTCCAGTCCTGACTGATGAAACACCTGAAAACGAACGCTTCCTTGTGATTGAGGCTTGGACTCATTCTGACTTCCTATGCAAGAATTATATTCTTAGTGGCTTGGAAGATGACTTGTACAACGTTTATAGTAACGTTGAAACGTCTAAGAAACTGTGGAATGCGTTGGAAAAGAAGTATAAGACTGAAGATGCTGGACTGAAGAAATTTGTGGCTGCCAAATTTCTGGATTATGAAATGGTGGACAACAAATCTGTTGTGTCCCAAGTCCAAGAACTTCAAGTCATTATACATGATCTCCTTGCGGAAGGTTTGGAGATCAACGAGGCGTTTCAAGTTGCAGCCATGATTGAAAAGTTACCTCCTTTGTGGAAGGACTTTAAAAATTACTTGAAACATAAGCGCAAGGAGATGACCCTTGAAGATTTGATTGTTCGCTTAAGAATTGAAGAAGACAACAAATCAGCTGAAAAGAAGGCTCGTGGAAATGCTACAATAGCGGGAGCAAATATTGTTGAACATAATCCAAATAAGAGGAAGAAGCCTTCTGGAGGGAAGACCAACCCTAGCAAGAAAAGGTTCAAGGGAAATTACTACAACTGTGGCAAGAGTGGACATAAGTCCGTAGACTGTCGTACTGCAAAGAAGGACAGGAAAAATGGAAATGGTCAAGCAAACATGGTTGAAGACAATAAACTGTCTCAAGGAGTGCAAGACATTGATCTGTGCGCTATGATTTCTGAATGCAACTTAGTTGGAAATCCTAAGGAGTGGTGGATTGATTCAGGAGCCACCCGCCATGTTTGTGCTGTGAAGGAAGCCTTTGCTTCATATGCTCCCGCTGGACCTGATGAGGCGCTCTCTATGGGCAATTCTGCAATGGCGAAAATTGAGGGTTATGGAAAGATATTCCTCAAGATGACGTCTGGCAAGGTTGTGACTCTGAACAATGTTCTTCACGTTCCTGAAATAAGGAAGAACTTGGTGTCAACTGCACTTCTCGTTAAAAACGGGTTTAAGTGTGTGTTTGTCTCTGACAAGGTTGTAATAACTAAGAATGAGCTGTATGTAGGAAAAGGTTACCTGACTGAGGGCCTTTTCAAACTCAATGTAATGGTCATTGACAATATGAATAAAACTGCAGCTTCTTGTTATTTACTTGAGTCAAATAATTTGTGGCATTCTCGTTTGGGACATGTCAATTATAAAACCTTGCAGAAAATGATCAATTTGGAAGTATTGCCTAAATTTGATTGTGAAAAGTCAAAATGTCAAATATGTATTGAGTCTAAATATACGAAACACCCTTACAAGTCAATTGAAAGGGATTCAGAACCATTAGACTTAATTCATACGGACATTTGTGACATGAAGTCAATACCATCTCGCGGTGGAAAGAAGTATTTCATAACTTTTATTGACGATAGCACTCGTTACTGCTATGTTTATTTACTTAGTAGTAAAGATGAGGCAATCGACGCATTCAAGTAATACAAAAATGAAGTTGAAACGTAACTTACCAAAAAGATCAAAATGATAAGAAGTGATAGGGGTGGAGAATATGAATCTCCTTTTTGAACAAGTGTGTTTGGAATATGGCATTATTCATCAAACAACTGCCCCCTACACTCCTCAATCTAATGGGATTGCGGAAAGGAAAAATCGAACCTTAAAGGAGATGATGAATGCCTTGTTGATAAGTTCGGGTCTACCCCAGAACTTGTGGGGGGAAGCCTTATTCACGGCTAATCAAATACTCAATCGAGTTTCCCATATCAAAACACTGTCCATTCCATATGAAAAGTGGAAAGGAAGGAAGCCCAACTTGAATTACTTCAAAGTGTGGGGGTGTTTGGCTAAAGTGCAAGTCCCAAAACCCAAAAGGGTTAAGATTGGACCGAAAACAATTGATTGTGTTTTCATTGGGTATGCTAGAAACAGTAAAGCATATCGGTTTCTGGTTCATAAATCAGAAAATCCCGACATTCATGTTAATATGGTGATGGAATCAGATAATGCTGAATTCTTTGAAACCATATATCCGTATAAGAAGGAATGTGAGTCAGTTGGTGAAAGATCCAAACGACCTCGGGAAGGAAAGTCACCAAATGAGGAAGAACCAAGACGGAGCAAGTGTCGAAGAACTTCTACTTCATTTGGAGATGACTTTGTCACTTTTCTTTTGGAAAGTGAGCCTCGGACGTTTAAAGAAGCAATGTCTTCTTCAGACTCTCCATTTTTGAAAGAGGCAGTCAATAGTGAAATAGAATCTATTTTGAGCAACCATACTTGAGAGTTGGTTGATCTTCCTCCTGGAAATAAACCATTAGGTTCTAAGTGGATTTTCAAAAGGAAAATCAAAACTGATGGCACTATTGACAAGTACAAGGCAAGGCTTGTTGTTAAAGGATATAGACAACAAGAAGGTCTTGACTACTTTGACACATATTCGCCGGTAACCAGAATAACATCCATACGTATGTTAATAGCGTTAGCCGCTGTGTATGGTCTTGAAATCCATCAAATGGACGTTAAGACAACGTTCTTAAACGGGGATTTTGAGGAAGAAATTTACATGGAACAACCTGAAGGGTTTGTGGTTCCAGGTATAGAAAAGATGGTGTGTAAACTTGTTAAGTCGCTTTATGGACTAAAACAAGCACCGAAATAATGGCATGCGAAATTTGATCATACAATGTTGTCAAATGACTTTAAAATTAACGAGTGTGACAAATGTGTCTACATTAAGAACACTCCTAATTTTGTAGTCATTGTTTGCTAATATGTGGACGACATGTTGATAATGAGCAATGACATTGCCAATGTAAATGCTACAAAGCGCATGCTGACTAGCAAATTTGATATGAAAGACTTAGGAGTTGCGGACTTAATTCTGGGTGTTAAGATCCATAGAACTCCTCAAGGTCTGGCGTTGTCACAAACTCACTACATCAATAGTGTGCTTGAAAATTTTAAATATTTGGATTTTAAAATTTCAAAGACTCCTATTGATGTAAACCTTGCTCTTAAGAAGAACAAAGGTTAAAGCACGTCGCAACGGGATTATGCTCGTGTTTTTGGAAGTTAGACGTACGTCATGAATTGTACCAGATATAGCTTATGCTATAAGTAAACTAAGTCGATACATGAGTAATCCCAATCAGACCCATTGGATGGCAATGAAACGTGTTTTGGGGTATTTAAAATACACTCAAGACTTTGCATTGCATTATAACAAGTATCCTGTAGTCATTGAAGGATATTGTGATGCCAATTGGATCACCGGCACAACTGATTCTAAGTCCATAAGTGGATATATTTTCGCACTTGGTGGAGGAGCGGTGTCTTGGAAATCGTCCAAGCAAACGTGTATTGCCCGCTCTACTATGGAAGCTGAATTCATAGCTTTAGATAAAGCCGGTGAAGAAGCTGAATGGCTTCAGAACTTTTTGGAAGACATTCCGTTCTGGCCTAAACCATTGACACCAATTTGTATACATTGTGATAGTCAATCTGCTATAGGAAGAGCGAGGAATGTCATGTATAGCGGTAAGAATCGTCACATACGACGAAGACATAAAACTGTTAGGGACCTACTCTCTAGAGGAATTATCACCATTGACTACGTGAAGTCAAGGGATAATGTGGCGGATCTGCTTACAAAAGGCCTAACTAGAGAGGCGGTTGAGTGTTCATCGAAGGGAATGGGACTATGGCCAAGGACAAGTCATCACGGCGGCAACTCTACCTAGGAGACTGGTGATCCCAAGAACTAGGTTCAAGGAGAATACAAAGTTGTGTATGACGGTCCAACATTGTCAATTAAATGTTTGGTCCATTCTCGTGATGAGACAATGTTCAAGTACCAAGGATAAAATGCTAGAGGCATTTTTTAATGATTATCTAAGTTTGATATTGTGAAAACAGTGTATATCTATAGGATTACACGTTTAGAAATCACCTATGTAAGTGTGAAGTGGAAGCCGCTTCAAGGAGGAATCTGCATGGCCAATTCTTTAAGCACTTATGAAACCAGGCGGTGTTCATGGCTGAAACGAACACAACAGTGAGAACCAAAGACGGTTAAGGGTTAGTTGTGTGACTTACGTTGTCTAGGTATACACCAAAGCTCAACGGTTCAAAGATATCAAATCTACCGATTGACCGAGTATATCCGATGTATGTTCACTACGGAAAGTTCAAAGGGAAACCTACTTATCCAGATGCAACTAATTCTTTCTTGCAAATCACACAAGTCTGTCATGCATGTGTCCATACAGCCATTCCCCATTCATGTGAGGGATTGTTGGGTTTAATGGAAGAATGTGAATGGGAAATGGGTGAAAAGGTGAAAAGGTTCCCTTTTGTAGGGAAATGCACTTTCTCCCACATTGGTAGAGGAAAAGGATTTTGTTGGGTTTAAATAGAGATTTACTTCTCTTAGCTCTTAAAAGGGTTGAGAAGAAGGGAAGCTTCGTGCCGTCGTTGTCGCTCGTCTCGGCTTCGGCTTCAGATACGGATTCGGATTTGGTCAATTGATATGATTGATTGACTTAAATTTTTTGACCAACAAAACTAAAATATTAATTAATCCGTTTGTGTAACGGGCAACTGAAGTGAGTCAGCAACGGGCAGCTGAAGTGAGTTCAGTACCCGGGAAGCTGAAGCAACATCAGCAGAATAGTTCCTCCACGTTTCCCTCCATGTTTTTACATTAATGTCGGTCATTAGTGGTAGATTAATTCCTCCACATTAATGTCAGTCATTAGTGGTAGATTAATTGCTCCACATTGAAGTCAATCATTAGTGGACAATTAAACTCTCCCACGTTTTCTCATTAATCACCAGGTGTGTCTCTTCACCTGCCCTTGGATGTCTATATAAACTGGTCATTTGTCAGTCCTTGATTACGACAGACAACACAGAAGACAGACATAGACTGAAGCTCTGAGATAGAGACTCCACAGAGACTCAAACTCGGACTGATAGAAATGTAACCTCGGACAGAGGATACGAAACCTCGGACAAAGGATACGAAACCTCGGGCAGAGAATAGAAAAACTCGAGAAAATCACTGACAGAGAGCATATCTCACTGCATCCCCTCTCTTTCTGCATATTAAGTGAGTCGTGTGATTTGCTCCGTTCCTTTGTGTTCGCCGTGTTCTAACCGTTTGAAGTGCCTCTACGGTAGAACTGTTATCCCGTTCCATCCTGGGAGAAATTAACCCGTGAACCTTGGGCATCGTGAGGGGGTTAGATTTCTTAAGGAGACACAAGTAACTTGTGGGCTCGGGATCGTCCTATACTAACAGATTATTAATTGCAGGTTTTTGTATCTTCTAATTTATTTGAACGCAGGAACTAACAAGGTGAACTTTATAAGATGAAAGCTTGATCGATTATGTAATGGGTCGACTGTCATTTTTCGTTTTAAAAACATCCAATTAAAATATAATTATTTTATAAAAATTCTCTTTAAAATTACTTCCCAAATATTACTAGTAATTTTTTTTACAAAGCTTCTTGGAAAGAAATGTTTAACCTAAATCCGATCTTAGGCCAATTAATAATTAAATTTGTATTTGCGGAGTCACGATCAATAGTTTAGATTAAGAGGTCAAGTGAGGAATTACGCTAATCGCTATATTACCGTTATATTCGTATTTTCCAATAATAATGAATTTCAATATAGAAACGAGATGTAACCATAGATCGACATAATTAAAGCATTAATGAAATAGATAGAAGTAACCGTGCTGGGTCGCTTGACCCCGGTGAGAATTCCTTCTTACTGATTGCACTTAGAGACTAAATTGTGAAGTACGAAAGCAAAAAACAGGGTTTGAGCGAGAGTAAGAGAATATTCTTATTGATGTTGTAGGCAGGAAGTAAAAGTTATATTACAATGGTATAGGACGAGTGCTATTTATAGGTCTGATAGGCGTCCGCTGGGTTTCGTAACCGCTGGGCACGTATCCGTCGGATATGTAACTGCTGGGTTGTAATTACTGCCTTTATGACCATTTATTGAGTGATCGCACATGATCAGGTTAATAATTCCTCATTCAGATCATGTTAACTGTTGAGGCGTTACATAGTTGCTTTGGGTCTGCTCGTGGTAACCGCCTGGCTGGTTGTCTGCTCGTAAGATGTTTGTCCGGAGAAGCGTCTGCCCGTGCCACGTGCCAGATACGTGTTCTTTTTAGGTGACGTCAGATTTTATCCAGTACAGATAGTCCCCGCACTTCTCGAGCAGAGTATCTGTTCGAGGAGTGGATTTGAATTTTTAGCGGCAATTTCCATTTTGTAAAATCCCATTTTTGTATGATGGGGTTAAGTGACGTACGTATCTCATCAGCTACGTGACAAATCCCTTATGACGTGCGCATTAAATACGCCGTATAAAAAAGTAACTGCAGCTGGCATGCCTGCACGTCTGCAATCCACTCTGAAGTGACTACTGCGCGTTTCAGGGGTAAAAATAATGATTTTAACCGCCTCAATCACGTGCATACGTCGACTGCTAATCGCGAGGTGACCGCTGCACTTCAGGGTAATGATGATACTACAAAAGTTGGTGAAACCTACTTCTTCTTTTGACGGTTGGATCTGATCGTGGCCTCTCGGATAAGCTCCACATGTTTCGGGGGAATTCGATGAGCCGGATTTCTGCTCTTATAAATAGGGATTTGTTGAGTGAGAAACCTTTTTACTTGCTTTCACTTTCTTTCTGCTAAATCTTGAGAATTCTTTGAACATCCCTCAGCCTTCTTTGCGAACTCCTTAATTCTTCTGAAATTATGTCTTCAAGAGCTAGAAAAAATCAAAATGTGGATGCAGCTGGTAGTTCTTCAGCAGCCACCCCCAGGCCTAGGGCTGCTCAGGCCACTGCTGCGGAGATCATCCCTTAGAAATGGGGTGATTTAGAAGCAGACTGCAATATCAAGGCCTCCAATATCCACGGAGATATACGCGTGTGGCCGGCGTATAGGTTCAAATCTGGGATCACATCGGAGGTGATCCCTCATGTTAGAATGGACTGCAACTGGGACGAGAGTGTTCCCCTCTTGCCGGTCTCTGAAGAGGAGAACATCACTTCACATAGGGCTGGGTGGACAACTATGTGCACCTACCCTTTCACAGTTGGATGTAAACTACCCCTGCATCCTATGCTTGAAAGGCTTTGCAGGGAGTATTTACTCTGCCCGGGGCAACTGTGCCCCAGCGTATATAGAATAGTTACCCTTATAGATTGGTTTGCGGAAGAAACCGATCAATTTTTTGAATACGAGCATTTTATCTCCTTGTATAGTATACAAATTTTCAAGGACGGTTTCGTCAATGTTAGGATACATGGGAGCAAAGGCTTGGTCCGCAGCTCTGAGGACACAAGTGACCGGGGTTAGTTGCACCGGTATGTGTTTGTGCATACTCAGGCCTTGTCTCTCAACTCCAAGGCTTTACTTCCTAAGGTTTGGAACAAGAAGCGTAAGTCCCCGAGTTTCTTTTAGAATTTTTCGTGCTTCTTCTTTCCTTCTTGCCTGATTATTCCTTTGGTTCTTCCTTGCAGCCATCAAACGACCCTACGCCGGGCTCATATCGGTCGATGAACTGACGGCGTGGGTTGAGGTGATTTTTGAAAAGTTTTCCCCCGAGCAAAGGGAGTGGATGTATTTTGCTACGAAAAAGAGTCTGACCGTGAAAACTCACGGTGAGAGTTTTCCTTTTCAAAGTTATCACTTTTCTTCGTCCTTTTGCCATATCTGACTGCCCCACGTTTCTGTAGGTTTGGGTACTCAAGGGGACTTTTTCCCCGCTCCTCCTCCTCAAGCAGTTCCTACTGTAGATCCCGATGATGAAGCAGCATCTATACTAGCTTCAGCGGAAGCACTGCGCGGAAGAGAAGGCAGTGAGGAGCTCCTATCCAGCAGCCTTGGTTCTTTGAAGAGGAAAACGAAAAGCCAAGGTGAGGGCGGAGCACGGAAGAAGTCTGCTCGTAAGACTTCTGTTGTTGCCGGGCAATCCTCAGCTGCTGGAGATGGATTTTTGCCCAAAACCAACGTGCCAGAGTCTGCAGGGGAGAGTGCCAAGACGGCTGCCGAAGTCCCCGAGTCTGTATAGGGAAAAGGTCTAGAAAAGGTGGTAATCGTTGTTTCAGATACTGAGGCTGAAATCAGTGAACCTTTTTTGCGAAAACCTTATCTTCGGAGCGATAAGAGCAAAGTTGATGAGGAGGCTGCCCGTACTCCGGAAAGGAGTCCCCGAGTTGATGACGGGGTGAAGGCGGCTCCTTCCCATGCAGACAAAGGGAAAAGAAAAGTGGGTGAAGAAGAGGTAAAAAAAGAAGAAGAAGAAGAAGAAGAAGAAGAAGAGATAAGGGATGAGGTTCCCCAAGAGGGTGGCCAATGTCCTCGTGTTTATCGTTTCGAAGATCTGGAAAATGTGGCCACTGAGGGGGCGACACCGGTTGGTCTTCATGAGTGTGACACGATAGATCCTGGAGTGGAGGGTGACTCTAATTTATCAACAACAAGGCTCGTCTGGCGGTCAATCATCAATGGTCAGACTGGATTAAAGGACATCAGGGGTGTACGCTATAAGTTTGGTCCAAATTACCCCTCTGAACAAGCTTGGGAACCCAAGTACTGCGAGAGGAAACATACCATGAAGCTAGCCCCTGACGTTAAATTTATATCCAGGCCGGGTAGTTTAGCCAAGGCTGTTTCTTCAGTCAAGTATGATGTCTGCTGAGCTGATGTTCCGCTCCAGGATCAACAATGTCGACCAAATTGTCGAGGTGAAGAAAGAGTTGCTGAATGCTCTAGAGGAGAATAAGATCCTGGCAGAGCAGTGTGGTCTTCTTGGGGGTGAAGTTAACCGATTGACTGAGGCTAACAACGAGCGGATTGAGCGGATTAACGAGCTCACCAAGGAGAAGGACCTTCTTTCTGAAGAGAAGGAAGGGTTCGCACGTTCTGCCCAGGGTCTGGAGATTCTGCTTGAAGAATGAAAAGCTTCGTTGAACAGAGTACTCGGTGAGCGTGGATCGCTTGAGACGGATTTGCAAAGGGCTAATGAAGAGTCCGTTAAAGCCAGAGCTTATCTTCAAGCTGCTAAGGACCAGGTTGCCCAGTTGCTAAATGTTCAGAGCTCATTGTCTAAGGACTTGGCAAACCTGCGTGATCAATCTGAGATCAAGGCAAAGCTTGATGTGCTCGAGGCTAAGCGTACGCTGCTTGAGCAAGTCCAGACTAAGCAGATAAATGTTGAGGAGACACTGCTGAAGACGAAGAGTGCTGTTCGCGGAGTACGACAAGCGCTGAATCTTTCTCCAGAGGAGTCTGAGGCAGACGAAGATGAAGATGAGGATGATAGCGAAAATTCGAGTGGCGATGATAGAATTGACGGAGCTGGTGCGTCGAGTTCTGGTCGTAGCCCCAAAAACTGATTAAGTTGCAAGTTTGTACATCTGGCGAGAGCCGGATTAGTTGGTTGCGGATAGAGGTCTCTTAGGGACTCTCTGATCCTAGTTTTGCCGGTTCCATTTGGCCTTTGATCACTCTGCAAAATTTCTGTCAGCCGTTTTCGGCATTTTATAATTTTACAGGACAATGTATATACAATTTTAGATCTTTATTAATTCGATGACTATATTTAGCCTGAACTTTTGATCTTTCGTTTGTATGCATTGTGGCTTTTATGCCTTATGCTTAGGAGCTTTTTGAAGTTTGAACTTTATTAAGTTCTAGTCTCCAAAAGTCTGTCCAAATATTTTAACTTAGCCTTTCCCAAGGAAGAAGTAATAAGTTGTGAATAATCTGCGCAGATATTTTATTCCGACCGAGTCGTGGTCGATATATTTCTGGCCGAATCGTTGGCCTTTGCGAACGACTTTGCTTATCGCCTTGACAGTCAAAAGTTGTCGCAGGAATTTGTAGATTAACTCTGGCCGAGTCGCTGGCCTTGTGAACGACTTCTCTTATTTTCGTGGAAGTTTGTCACATAAAAGTTTTTTGAAAACTCGATGTTTTTGAAAACTCGCCTTTTCACAAGGTCTTTTGCCTTTATTATGAAGGTCTTATCTGGCCAACCTATAGGGGCCCTTTTCACAAGGTCTTTTGCCTTTATTATGAAGGTCTTATCTGGCCTACCTATAGGGGCCTCTCACCACCCTCCTTGTTTTTCTGTTGGAACACGATAAGTGATAACATAAAAAGAATTAAGGCAAGTTGTATATAAAAGAACACATATAACCAAACGAGGAGTGTGTCCGTTGTGGGATTCGAACCCACAGCCGCGAAGTTGAAGAACTTCGAGCTCTACCAATTGAGCTAAACGGATCTGACCTTATTTAGGCCGTTAGTACCCTTTAGAAGAAGTATAATAAAAGTAAGAACTGTCATAAAAGTAGAAGGCAAGAAGAAAATAACTGACCCTTTCACCACTCAGAAATGATACCTTTTGAGGTGAATCACGTTCCAACTGTTCGGGACGATGGAGCCGTCTAGTAGTGCTAGGCGATAATATCCCTTGCCGACTGAGGCGATTACCTTGTAGGGGCCTTCCTAATTGGGGCCCAGCTTCCCTGAATTTGCTTCCTGTGTGTTCTGGGATACTTTTCTTAATACAAACTCCCCAACCTGGAAACTTCGCATGCGCAGTCCCCGATTGTGATATTGTTCAATTCGTTCTTTTTGAGCGACTACCCGTACGAGGGCTATTTCCCTTCGTTCTTCAAGAAAATCCAGCTCTTTAGAGAGATTGATTGAATTCGACTCTTCAGTGGCATATGCATACCGTAGGCTAGGTTCTCCGATTTCGACTGGAATCAATGCATCCACGCCGTATACTAACGAATAAGGTGTCTTACCTGTACTCATTTTTATTGTTGTCCGGTAAGCCCATAGCACCCCGGGCAGTTCTTCCACCCGACACCCTTTTGCCCGTTCAAGGCGCTTCTTGAGTGACTCAACGATGATTTTGTTTGTTGACTCCGCCTGTCCGTTGGCAACCGGGTGATAGGGAGAAGATGTGATCCTTTTGATATGCAAGTCATCGAGGAACCTAGTCACTTTCTGGCCGATAAATTGCGGGCCATTTTCCATGACTATTTCCTTAGGTGCTCCAAAGCGACATACGATGAAACGCCAAAGGAAGTCAATAACCTCCGTTTGCCGTATCTTCGCATATGCTACTGCTTCGACCTATTTGGTGAGGTAATCGGTGATGATCAACAAGAAACGTACCCCTCTTGGTGCCGCGGGGAGAGGTCCGACTATGTCCATTCCCCATTTCATGAATGGCCACGAGGAGATTATTGAGTGGAGTGGTCCTGCCGGCTGATGAAGGAGATGAGCGAACCTCCGACACTTGTCGCATTTTTTGACAAACTCATTCGTATCCTTCTCTATCTTATCCCAGTAGTATCCTGCACGAATCAACTTGCAGGCTAATGCCTTGCCTCCGGAATGATTACCGCAGCAGCCTTCATGGACTTCCCGCATCACGTAGTTGGTTTGGTTTGGTCCGAGGCACTTTGCGAGAGGTCCAGCGAACGTCCTGCGGTAAAGCTCACCATTGAGGATTGTATATCGAGTAGCTTTTATCTTGAGCTTGCGTGCGGCTTTGGCGTCAGCGGGCAGAGTTCCATGGATAATATAATTTATAATTTCATTCCGCCAGTCCCAAGTTGCGTTTATGGCATTGACTTCGAACTTCTCTCGATCTACGGTTGTGTAGAGGAGTTGAACGACAGCTGAAGAGCTGGCCGTCCCCATTTCTGCTACTGATCCAAGATTCGTGAGAGCATCGGCTTCATGGTTCTCTTCCCATGGTATTTGGAGCGCTTCCCATTTGTCAAACTGGGCCAGGAGTTCTTTCATGCGGGCAAGGTATACTTGCATTCTAGATTCTCGTGCAATGAAACCTCCGGTTATCTGGTTGACTACCAATTGAGAGTCACTTTTGAGTTTGATGATGCTTGCTCCATAGCTCCGAGCTAACTCCAATCCTGCAATCACAGCCTCATATTCGGCTTCGTTGTTAGTAATAAACGGGCACTTGATGGCTTGCCTGATGGTCTCTCCGGATGCGGTGACAAGGACCAGACCAAGATCGGAACCTTTGACGCTCGAGGAGCCGTCAGTATACAGGGTCCATTCGCTAGGGGCCTGCCCAGTACATAAGATGGCATCCTTTTCTGCCTCTGGATATGTATTTGCGCTAAAGTCTGCCACGAAGTCTGCTAGAGCTTGTGATTTTATGGCTACTCTAGGCTGATAAGTAATATCGAATTCACTTAACTCTATAGCCCATTTTACCAACCTTCCCGAAAATTTGGGTTGGTGCAAAACATTTCGTAAAGGAAAGGTTGTTACCACAACTATTGAATGACTTTGAAAATAAGGGCGTAATTTACGAGCAGCAGTTACTAGTGCTAAAGCCAATTTCTCTAAAGGTTGATAGCGTGTTTCTGCGTCAATTAGAGCTTTGCTAATGTAATAAATGGGAAGTTGTTTACCTTTTTCTTCTCGAACCAGAACTGCGCTTACCGAGGATTCTGATACCGCCAGATAAATCAGCAACTGCTCCCCGTGTTGAGGTATGGAGAGCAGTGGTGGATTGGACAGATATTTTTTTAGATCCTTCAGTGCTTGTTGGCATTCGGGAGTCCAATCGAATTCTTTGTTCTGCTTCAAAACATCGAAGAAACTTTTGCATCGGTCTGATGATCGGGATATAAATCTTCTCAAGGCTGCCACCATTCCTGTTAACTTCATGATGTCCTTCCGGTTGTGGAGCACGTCTGGAATTGACTCGATGGCTTTGATCTGAGCGGGGTTAACTTCAATTTCTCGCTGAGAAACAATGAAGCCTAGGAATTTCCTCGATCCGACTTTGAATGCACATTTTTCCGGGTTCAGCTTCATGTTGTACTGATCGAGAATTCGGAAAGCTTCCTTTAGATGCGCTAGATGGTCCTCTACCCGTTTGGATTTGACCAGCATGTTATCGATGTACACTTCCATAGTCTTACCGATATGGTCATGGAACATCCGATTGACTAGGCGCTGATACGTTGCACCTGCATTTTTTAATCCAAATGGTATAACTTTATAACAGTACGTACCTCTGCAGGTTATGAACGCTGTTTTCTCCTGGTCATCGGGGTCCATCAATATCTGGTTGTACCCAGAGTATGCGTCGAGGAAGGTAAGCACTTCGTGCCCAGCTGTTGAGTCAATCAGTTGGTCTATCCGGGGAAGGGGATATGAATCCTTCGGACAGGCTTTGTTTAGATCTGTGAAGTCAATACAGACCTACCATTTACTATTCTTCTTGGGTACAACGACCACGTTGGCTAGCCAGTCTGGGTATTTGACTTCACGTACAGACCCAATCTTCAACAGCCGATCGACCTCATCGTTAATGATCTGATTCCGAAAAGCTCCTTGCTGTCGCGTCTTCTGTTTTACTGAGCGATGATATGGGTCGATGTTTAACCTATGAGAAATAATATCTGGAGAAATACCTATCGTATTCGCATGAGACCAGGCGAACGTTGTATGCTGCTCCTTGAGGAACTGGAGGATATCTCCTCGTAAGCGTTCGCTCAGCTCGGTCCCTAGGTAAACCTTCCGCTCTGGCTTGTCCGCGAATAACTCTTCGGGCTCCAAAGCTTCCACGGTTGGCATGTGTCTTTCCCGTTAGTCCAGCTTTGTAATGAATTCTGGGACCTCGTACTTTATTTCTTCATTAGGCACGTCTGATCCCGGTTGCTGTAATTGCTAGTTGCATTCTTCGGGCAGTTTAAGGGCCACCGAATAGCAGTCTCGAGCAGAGCATTGCTCTCCTCGAACCTCACGTACTCCCCATTCAGACGGGAACTTCAACACCTGATGATAAGTGGAAGGAACGGCTTGCATATCATGGATCCAGGGCCTTCCCAGGATGATGTTGTAAGCTAGGTCCACATCGACAACATGAAACATCGTCTCCTTCGTTACCCCTTCAGCAAGAGTCGTTAGGGTAATCTCACCAAGGGTCTTCTCACTCGAATTGTTGAAACCGAAGAGAACCCGAGATATTGGCACGATCTTATCTGACAGCTGCATTTCCCTTACAACTCGTGATTGAATAATGTTCGCAGAGCTGCCCGCATCAATGAGTACTCTCTTGACGTTGAATTCCGCCACACGTAACGTTATGACTAACGCGTCAGAGTGTGGGAACTGCAATCCATCTGTGTCTGAATCTTCAAATGTTATGGTCTCCTCTGGTCGTGGACGTTTAGTCTTGGTGATAGAGACTTTTGCATACTTCTTTGCCGTGAAAGTGGCTGAATCCACCTCGATCCCACCAGAAATAACATTGACTGCCCGCTTCGGGGAGGATGCTCGTGGAGGGCCAGATTTGTTCTGCTGAGCCTTCGCGTGGGTTTGCTTTCCCTTCTCGGTCAGGAACTCCTTCAAGAATCCCTGTTTCAATAAATGTGCAATTTCATACCTTAGGGCCTTGCAATCTTCGCTGGTGTGACCGTGGTCGCGATGAAATTCGCACCATAGGTCCTGATTTTGCTTGCTTGGGTCGGTCTTCATGTCTTTCGGCCATTTGACCTTCTCTCCCATATCTTTGAGTGCCACCGTTACTTCAGCCATTTCGACGTTGAAGCTTGGCAGGCTCGGGGCTCCACGGAGGCTCGACTCGAAATCCTCTCTTCGGGACAGCCCTCGGTTGTTGCGGCTGCGTCCTTTGGAGTTGTTGTGCGACTGGTCAGGGTACGGCTCGTAACGCCCGTCTGACCTCTCCGTCTCTGCCTTTCTACCAGGGCCGTTGCTGTGCGATTGAGTCCTTCCTCGGGTACCTGTTACAATTAATTTATCTTCATCAATATGTACCTTTGAGTTGTAGCGGTTGTAGACGTCCGACCAGTTGGCTGCTGGGAATTCGCAGAGGGATTCGTATAGCCTGCACGTAGCCTCTAAGCTCCTGATATCCAAACTGTTGGTGAACGCTATCGCTGCCCATCTGTCCGGTACCTTGGGTAACATCATACGTTTCCGTTGGAAGCGATCCACATATTTACGGAGAGACTCGTCGGGCCTCTGCTTGATCTCGAAGATATCTTGTACGCGAGTCTCCGTCTTCTAAGCGCTTGTGTGTGCCTTCACGAACAGCTCAGCCATATCTGCGAAGGACCCAATGGAGTTTGGAGGCAATATTGAGTACCATCGTAGAGCTCCATCCGCTAGGGTCTCTACGAACTTCTTCAACTGGATTGATTCGATCTCCTCATCGGTGAGATCGCTTGCTTTTATGAAGTTGCTGATCATCATGAGATGATCGTTGGGGTCAGATGTCCCACAGTATCTCGGAATGTTTGGCATCTTGAACGTCTTCGGTATTGCTTTTGGGGCTGCCTCCTTCTTCCAAGGCCGCTGAGAGTAGCGTTGGACATCAACTTTCTTCAGTGTGGGTGGAGCACCTGGTATCTGGTTGATTCTCTCGTGGAGAGACTTCTGAGGCGCTTCCTGGCTCTCCTTGAACTGTTTGGTAAGGGCCTCCACAACGATGCTCATTTCTGTGGATGCCATAGATCCTCCATTCCGATTTTGGTTGACTTGAGTCGTTGGATCTAAGGTTCCTCCGTTGTTTCGCTCCCCACCTTGTCTCGAAGTGTGCAAGGAAGGAGCATCTCGATCTGGCGCTGCAGCATCAACTCTTGCAACTGGGGGAGCTTGCCTTCAGAGAGAGTTGATTGCCTCCCTTATTCCTCTATTGACCTCCGCCTGTTCCTGCATAAATGTATAGAGGGTTTCCTGGATGTTCCCTTGGCCAGGGGAGAGACTCCTGTGGCATCTTCTACTAGGCGGAGTGGCGCTCTGAGAGTGCCTACGCCCATCTCGCTGCCTATCCGTTCCTTGGGAAGATTGTTGCTGCCCATCGATGAATACTCGGGGGAGTAATTGGGAGAATGACTTGATGAGGGAGTACGTACCTGTTCTCCTCCCACGATAGTTCGTTGCGAACTGCTTTCTGCCATGTTAGTTGTAAAAACAAAGGATTGACAAGAAACGGTAAATCGTACACAACAGGTAAACTATTAACCTATAGAAGCTATTGACCGGCTCCCACTGTGGTTGCCAAATTGTTTAACCTAAATCCGATCTTAGGCCAATTAACTATTAAATTTGTATTTGCGGAGTCACGATCAATAGTTTAGATTAAGAGTTCAAGTGAGGAATTACGCTAATCGCTATATTACCGTTATATTCGTATTTTCCAGTAATAATGAATTTCAATATAGAAACGAGATGTAACCAGAGATAGACAGAATTAAAGCGTTAATGAAATAGATAGAAGTAACCGTGCTGGGTCGCTTGACCCCAGTGAGACTTCCTTCTTACTGATTGCACATAAAGACTAAATTGTGAAGTACGAAAGCAAAGAACAGGGTTTGAGTGAGAGTAAGAGAATATTATTATTGATGTTATAGGCAGGAAGTAAAAGTTATATTACAATGGTATAGGATGAGTGCTATTTATAGGTCTGATAGGCGTCCGTTGGGTTTCGTAACCGCTGGGCATGTATCCGTCGGATATGAACTGCTGGGTTGTAATTACTGCCTTTATGACCATTTAGCACATGATCAGGTTAATAATTCCTCATTCAGATCGTGTTGACTGTTGTGGCGTTACATAGTTGCTTTGGGTCTGCTCGTGGTAATCGCCTGGCTGGTTGTCTGCTCGTAAGATGTTTGTCCGGAGAAGTGTCTGCCCGTGCCACGTGGCAGATACGTGTTCTTTTTAGGTGACGTCAGATTTTATCCAATACAAGAATTTTTTACAAAAAATTCCGGTAAGAGCGTCAGTAAGATAGTAGTAGTATTTGAAAATAAAACATGGGTAACAAGCAAAATTACCCCTAAGAGGAAAAAAAATACTTAAATTGTAGAAAATGCTGGTTGGGACATATAATTTTGTTTTACTGGTTGAAACGAGGTCATGTTCACATCGAGACTAATATAAGAAGAATAATTGCTTCATCTTAACAAATGATCATGTAAGCGAAGGTCTTATAGAATAATTACTAATTAGGACTAATTCATATCCGCATCATTTTTTATTTAATTGGGATAGTTTTAGCGAAATTTAAACCTACACCTATATAAGGTAAACTTATAACAGTGAAATTTCAATTCTGGCCAACTCGATTTTATCTTCTTCTTTTTATCTTTCTTTTATTATGTATTGGGTAAAAATCGGCTCACTATGAGTCGCCTCGGCAGCATGATCTGACAGCAACCGAGCACGTGATGGTAAGCTAGAAACCGAAGCAAGTGAATGGATCACCGAAGTCGGGCACCGAGGTCATCACCGAAGGCGAGCTGTAAGCTGAGCTTCGGTGACATTCACCTCGGTCAGGCAGCAAGGCCCAATCATCGAAGTCATACACGTGCACCTCGATGAAATGCCTCGAGTCGAGCGGCTTTGCAGCCCACTACTTTGCCCACTAACTCCCTCCATAAATGCTCCAGGCGTGGGTTTGGCCATAAACAAGTCGTGGAGAACGTGGGGCAATCCTTTGTATCTATAAATAGTACTTCATTTTACATTGGAGATATTCAGAAATACATACAGAAACTCTGCCAAATTTTGTACTCACTATGATATATTGAAATCAAGTTATTTTCTCGCACTTTACGCTTATTTCTTGCATTTTCCTGACTTTGATACGAAGATTTGCTTATATTCTAACCCAAATTCTATTTGTGATCCTACAACCAATTTAGGCCCATACAAATTGGCGCCGTCTGTGGAGATATAAGCAGAAACGCTTTGTTCCAAAGTTCAACGTTCATTTTTCGCTAAAGCCCATAGTTTTTCGACAACGATATGGCTGACAACATTGGAAATCTTAACGAACGGACTGACGTTCCGTCGAACCAACAGTCTACGCCTCCGATGACAACGGAGGCATTTCAAGCTTTTGTTGTTAACGCACTAAAGGCCCTTCAAGAGCAACAGGATGAGCAAGTTAACATTAACGCCGAGTTTCGCGCCTCGTTAGAGGTGAGGAATAGCGCAGCACCGAAAGGCACCCAGCCTTCGGCTCCAAATGGAGGCATCCCGCTCTTCGTTCCTACGGGCGCGATAATAGGGGGACCTCTCAATGGGGCCACGTCTCGGGGTTTGGGAAACATACCGGGCTCAACGCCACACTTCGGGACGATTCCCATCGTGGCTGAAACTACGTCCTCAGTCGACGTTGAGAGGTTGACCAGAGAAATTAAGGCACGCATCGAGGCTCGCATCGAGGCTCGCGTAGAAAAGCGCCTCTAGAGTGTGCCGGGGATAACAAAGACCGACGATGAGCTTGACATAGACCAATACAGGGAGTTTCCATTTAAGCCCGAGGCGGTACCAGCTTATACTCCTAAAAATTTCAAGCTCATGTTCTTAAAAAAGTATGATGGGACCACTGATCCCAAAGAGCATGTAAGGGAGTACATGACGATGGTAAAGAGCAATGACTTAACGGAAATAGAGCTTGAGTCAATGTTCTTGAAAAAGTTTGGCTAGTCCTTGGAGAAAGGAGCGCTGTGTTGGTACATGTGCCTACCAGCAGGATCAATTTCCACCTTCAAGGAAATGACCAACGCCTTCGTTAAGGCCCACACCGGAGCTCAGAAAATTCTCCAAAGAAAGGAGGATATATGCGAGGTGAAGCAACGGCCCGGTGAGCCACTTAAGGAGTTCCTTGAGCGCTTTCATGCTGAGCGCATGGAGCTACCTCGGATGGATGATACTCTAGCCATCATGGCCTTTGAAAAGGGTATCAATGTTCGCAACTCTGACGCCGCTGCCGAGTTGCGAAAAGAGCTTCAGCAATACCAAGTGCTGACATGGGAAGACTTGCACAAATGAGCCTACTCCAAGATAAGGCTGGAGTAGGCTGAGTTTAAAAGCCGAGGTTATAATTACAAAAACCGAGGCGAATCCTCGCACCGCACCGAATCGTCGCGAGGAAATTCGAAGGGGAGGTATGAGCCATACACCTCCACGAGGCAGCCTATCAGCCAAAGATTAGGAAATTCCTTTGGAAATTCGTTTGCAAGCCCGCATATAAGCCAACGGCTTGGAGGAAAGGTTCACTCTAACTCGAACCAAAGAAATTCCTCAGGCCCAACTTCGGCTCCGAAGAAAGAATTGCCTCGGATCCCTGATTACAATTTTAATATATCGACCTTGGAGCTGGTCAATGTAGTCAAGGGAACTGCCGGGGTGAGAGTGCCCAAAGACATGAGAACTCCAGCGGACAAAAGAGACCAGAATTTGCACTGCGAGTTCCATGCAGATTATGGCCACCGAACAGAGGATTGCAAAGCATTGCGCGTCTAGGTGGCGCATTTGCTGAAAAAGGGTGTGTTGGCTGAATTCCTTACCGACAAGGTAAAAGACAATTACACCAAGAATCGAGGTGATGGACAGCCACCTCGAGCTCCAGCCCCCGAGAGAGTTGTAAATGTTATCACTGGGGGGTCAGAGATGAATGGGGTGAATTTCGCAGCTGCAAAGAAATTCGCCAAGCTGTCAATCACAATGGAAAAGAGAACTCGAGTTGGAGGCTCGGGTAAAGAAATCGTGTTTGATGACGACGATTGTGATGAGATGATATTCCCCCATCACGATGCCTTGGTCATCATGCTGAGAATCAATGACTCCGATATCAAGCGAGTCTTGATTGACCCCGGTAGCTCGGTCAACATAATCAGCTACGAGGCCATTAAGAAGATGTGGCTCAAAGGGGAAGCCATCCCCAAAGCAACAGTGTTGACTGGCTTTAATAACTCCACGGAGAAAACTTTGGGTGAAATTACACTCAAAACATTTGCTGAAGAAGTTAGCAAAGAAACACTGTTCCAAGTGTTGCCCGAGGACATTGCATACATTGTGATCCTCGGCAGACCATGGATCCATTCCATGGAGGCTGTTCCCTCCACGCTGCATCAAGTGATCAAATTCCCTACGCCTTGGGGGGTTCGATGAATAAAGGGAGAGTAACGAGTAGCAAGAGAGTGCTACTCGATTGCGTTGAGAAGTGGAGTCGCCCCGACCGGGCCAAAACAATAGCAACTAGCGCAACCGGGGTCAAGCGAGGAGGACCTCTGAGGACCTCTGAGGAGAAGTTGAAAAGATCCCGGTATGCATTCAAGAGCCTCCAAAATAAAAAGTCGAGGACTTAACTATCGAGGAATTGAAGTCTTTCACCTTATTGAAAGTTTCTCCTGAAAGAAAGGTATTTGTCGGTTCGGAGTTGGACCCGGAGTCGAAGAAAGCGATCATTGAAGTTTTAAAGTCCAACAACGATTGCTTCGCTTGGTCTCACTCAGACATGATTGGTATCGATCCGAAGATCATGACCCACAAGCTGAATGTAGACCCGAAATTCACCCCGGTGAAGCAGAAGAAAAGACCTCACGTCGAGGTTAAAAAGAAAGCGATCGAAGATGAAACCACAAAGTTGCAAGAAAATGGTTTCATAAGGGAAGTAAAGTATCCCGAGTGGCTGGCTAATGTGGTCGTCGTACCAAAGAAAAATGGCAAGTGGAGGATGTGCGTAGATTACACTGATTTGAACAAGGCTTGCCCCAAAGACTCCTACCCATTGCCATAAATAGACAGGTTAATAGACTCCACGGCTAGACACAAATTATTAACCTTCTTGGATGCTTATTCGGGCTACAACCAGATCCTCATGGATCCGAAGGACGAAGAGAAAACCTCGTTTATCACTGACCGGGGTACCTTCTGCTATAAAGTGATGCCCTTCGGTTTGAAAAACGCTGGGGCGACATACCAGAGGTTGGTGTGCTGCATGTGCTAGGAGTATATCGGAAAATCTATGGAAGTCTACATAGATGATATGCTCATCAAATCGATTCGAACGGAGGATCATCTAAATCATCTGAGGGAAGCTTTTGCTGTTCTGAGGCAATATGGCATGAAATTGAACCCTGAGAAGTGTGCCTTCGGTGTAGGGTCGGGCAAATTCTTGGGATTCATTGTCTCTGAATGAAGGATCGAAGCAAACCAAGATAAGATCAAAGCCATCGAGGAAATCCCCGAAGAGTTGACCGGGGTGAAAGAAGTTCAGCGCTTAACTGGCCGAATCTCTGCCTTGAGTCGATTCATCTCAAGGTCCTCGGAGCGATGCCACAAATTCTTCTCTATTTTGAGGAAGAACAATCATTTCGAATGGACACCGGAGTGTAAAGAAGCGCTGAAAGATTTGAAACGCTACCTGGCTAACGCACCGTTGCTCGCCAAGCCAAAGGATGGTGAAACATTGGTAGTTTACTTGGCTGTGTCCGAGGTGTCAGTCAGCGCGGTGCTGATTCGGGAGGAAGATGGCAAACAACAGCCCATCCACTATGTGAGCAAGACACTCCTCGATGCTGAAACCAGGTACCCACACTTGGAAAAACTAGCACTTGCTTTAATTGTTACTGCCTGGAAACTACGACCTTATTTCCAATATCACCCAATAGCAGTAGTTTCAACCTTCCCCTTGAGAAGTATATTGCATAAACCTGAGTTGTCGGGGAGATTATCAAAATGGGTGGTAGAATTGAGCGAGTATGAAATAACTTATCAACCCCGAACAGCCATCAAATCCCAAGTCTTGGCTGACTTCGTAGCTGATTTTAGTGTTGGGATTCTGCCCGAAGCCGAAAAGGAGAACTCAATGTCGGAAGGAACAGCTTCGGGGCTGTGGATACTTCACACCAATGGGACAACTAATTCCAAGGGTTTGGGATTAGGCATAGTGTTGAAAGCACCCATCAGGTAGAAAATCAGGCACTCAGTTCGGTTAAAAAAAGTGACCAACAATGAGGCCGAATACGAAGCGGCTCTAGCGGGTTTGGAGTTGGCTAGAGAAATGGGGGTGGAAAGAATCGAGTTGAGATGTGACTCACAATTGGTAGTAAATCAAGTGCTCGGTGAATACACGACTCGAGAGCCCAGAATGCAGCTATTCTTAGACCGAGCACAGAGGATTTTGGCCCAATTTCAAGAATGGCAAATCAAATAAGTACCTCGGGAGGAAAATACCGAAGCTGACGCCTTAGCAAACTTGGGTTCGGCAGTCGATGAAGCTCACTCGGGGACTGATTCAGTGGTTCGGTTGTTATCTGCACAGATGAGAGAATGAAATTGCAGGTCAACTCGGTTGACCACAAATGGGATTGGCGGAGTAAGTTTATCTCTTACTTTGACTCGGGGACTGTCCCTCAAGATAAAAAGGAGGCCAAAAAGTTAAGGACTTAAGCGGCTTCATATCACATGATCGAGGGTAATTTGTATAAGAGATTGTATTGCGGCCCGATGGCCAAGTGTTTGGGTCCGGACGAGGCTAGATATGTGATGGCCGAGGTGCACGAAGGTGAGTGTGGCAATCACTCGAAGGGAAAATCTTTGGTGCGCAAATTACTAAGAGCTGGGTATTATTGGCCCACCATCAGTGCAGATGCAAAGGCCTTCGTGCAAAAATGTGATAAGTGTCAACGCCACGTGCGAATGATCCATCAACAAGCCGAACCTCTGCATTCGGTCGTGTCACCATGGCCTTTCATGAAGTGTGGGATGGATGTTGTTGGTCCCCTACCAAAGGGAAAAGGTGGTGTTCGGTTCATCCTAGTGTTAACCGATTACTTTACAAAGTGGGTGGAAGCAATAGCTCTCACCGAGGTCAAACAAAAGGACGTAATCGACTTCATTAGGAAAAACATCATCTACAGGTTGGGTGTCCCATGGGAAATTGCTTGCGACAACGGTAAACAATTCATAGGAGCATGATTTCTTCAAACAATGGGGGATCAAAAGAATTGCTTCGACCCCCTACCATCCAAGTGCCAATGGCCAAGCTGAGTCTTCGAATAGGATTATAATTGAATATCTTAAGAAAAGGCTCGATGAGAAAAAAGATCCGTGGCCCGAGGAGTTGCCAGGCGTGTTATGGGCCATGCAGACAACAGAAAAGAACAGCATCGGTGAGACTCCTTTTTCACTTGCTTATAGTATGGATTCCCTTTTCCCCGTGGAAGTGGGCGAACCAAGCCTTCGGTACGCTCACACTACCGAGGATGCGAATCAGCAGGCCATGCGCATAGAGTTGGACTTGCTCGAGGAGAAAAAAGAGTTGGCTTTGGTTCGGCTAGTTGCACAAAAAAGGCAGACCGAAGCATATCTCAGTAGGAGAGCCAAACTCAGAGATTTTAAGGTTGGCGATTATGTGCTGAAGGCTACAAACCAATCAACGAAGGAAGAAAATGGGGGAAAACTAGTCACAAATTGGGAAGGACCGTACAGAGTCAAAGCAATTGTTGGGAAAGGGTCTTATCAAATTGAAGATCTGCATGGCACTACTTCTGATATCGAGGTAAGTATTCCTCAGTTGACTTAAAACTTATATTCCGCCTCGAGCTGAAAAACGCTCCCAGGGCCTCTATAGAAATGTACTAACTTGCTCCTTGTTTCGTTGTGCTTGACCTTTTCAGGAAGTGCATAAAACGATTTCCAGTGCTCGGATCTTCATCAAGATTCACACCCGAACACTAGGGGGGGGGGGGGAGTAAGGGGCGGTTCGCAACCGAGGTCGACATTGAGCCTCTCAACCGAAGCCCATCTATTTGACAATCGGGGACTGACTCCCGAGGAATAGATTAGTACATTGTAATCACGCCCGATAGCGACACATTTTCAATCTATTTCTAAATCTATTTTACGCCCGTTGATATTATCAATGAAATAAATTTGATCTCATATATTTGTTTCTATCGCACTTCGAAGTTGCACTCTCAATGCATCGACTCAAGAACGAGACGTCGTTCTAAGTTTGCATTGGTTTGATTCAGTTAAGTCTTTCAAGCAAGTTATCAACTGTAAATGTTCGGTTCATGCAAAAACTAATATTTAAGGTAAAACATAAAAATCATTCCATTAATAATCCCGAAGGCTGAAATTTCTTTACATAAAAAAAGACCCGAAGGTCCAAAGCGCAAACACAAAAACAGTCCAAAGGCTTACAAAAAACAAGAAATGGGAACGGGAATCTAGGCTTCGGGGTCGTCATCTCCCTCTTCGGAAGCCCCCTCGGCCCCCTCTTCATCATCATCTTCTTCTTCATCGCTTCACTTGATGGGAGATCCTCAATAATGGCCTGAGCTTGAGCCGCTTTCTCCTCGGCTTTAGCAATCTCCTTTTCCAAGTTAAGCTCACCAGCGCGACATTGCCTGAGCAACCTCAACAGAGACTTGATGACGACCCATTTTTTGTCCAGCTCCGCCCTTTTTGTCCTGATCTTCGCCTTGGCCTTACGATCAGCAACCTCCTCTTGAAGAGCATTGACCTCGGCCTCATGAGCTGAGAGTTTGGAGTTCTCACCTTCTAACCTCTGAATATGAAGCACATGCTGCTGCTCGTGGTGCTTCTTGGCCATTTCTACAAACTCGCCCTTCACTTGAGTCAGCTCGGCATTAAGTTTGGCAACCTCAGCCTCTAGCCTCGAACGCTCAACCTGGAAGCTTTCATCGAGGGCTTTGATCTTTGCCTCGAAAGCCGACTAAGCATCATGAAGATCGAACTGGGACTTGGACAATTTAGCCTTCAATTCCGCTATCTGCGCATTGAAGCTATCCCTTTGCATGTCCCACGAGCAGGAAACACGGCGGACCTCTTCATCTCTTATAGTCTCTACCTCGAGGGCCCTCAATGACAAAACGAAGCCCTAAAAGGAAATCAGCCAAGAAATTATTATCAGCAACTGACCGAAGACAGAGATGCAAAATTAATAAACAAACAAAACTTACTCTGAGAGCATTGGCGGCGATGGTGTGGTGTAGCTGGCCTCGAGAGAAAGTCTGCACAACTTTATCCTCCACGGGGCCAAGCAAGGGATAAGGCTCAGGATATCGCCTCGATCGCTCGCCAAAAGGTTCGAAGAGGATGGCACTTCCAGATTTCGAAAAGACCCAACTGAGGAAGAAATCTTCGCGGGCTCAGATTGCGCCCTGACCGCGCCGGTGCCAACTCCCTCTTCGGCAACAGCAGTGCCAACCTCTCTGACTTTGGCTTTGGAAACTGCCGCCTCGGAGCTATGTTCCTGATCTTCGAGGTCAACAAACACGACCTCCCTACGAACCTCTAAGCCCTCGGCGGCTACATCATCAGGCTCGTCGATCAGCCCTCGGCGCTGTTCCGCCATTACTTCGGGCCGAGTCTCCTCAGTACGAGGAGCCACAGAACGAGAGGGTTTCTTAGAAACCACCCTCTTCCTTTTCACACCTGCAAAGGACAGCATGAAAGAATTTTAAGCAAAAGAATGAAGAAGAGCAAGAACCAATAAGTTAACCGAGGATGGTGTTTACCTTTGGAGGACCCCTGACCGAAGGCCCCTTTTGTTACACCCCGTATGTATAAAGTGACGTATATCATTCTAATGACTTGTTAAGAATGATTTAAGTACATTTAAAGTCATAATATGACCATATATGATGTTTATATGTTGGATATAAAGTTTGGGAAAAATCGGATTTAAGTTGCGGAAAAACCGACTAAGGATTTGCCTTGTAACGAAGCTTTTTCAGCAATTAATTTCGTATGTTATATGAAGTCTTTTGGGAGCATATCATATACCAAACTGAAGGTATTGGAGTGTAGTTTCCAAAACATTTGACGGTTTGTTCATACAACATATGGATAAAAATATATGAGCATCAGAAATCAGGCCAGAAGAAGGGACATAAGCGCAAAAGAGGGCTAGATTTGAAATATTTCGAGTATAACAGGGAAAAGTCATCTCCATCTCGTCATTACCAGAAATATCAAGATAGAAACAATGCTCCCATGAAGTTTTAAGCAAGTTCTATGATTTCGAAGGAAGGACACCAATCGTAATTCGAAATTGAAGACGGATTGCGTCAAAACGCTCTACGCGATTAAGGTAACGTTATGCTACCTTCAATTTCTTCTATAGCTTCAGTTTTAGAATTATTTCATGGCTAAGCAAAGTACCTAAATTCTGTATTATAGCTTGTTTAAGCTTTAGAAGGTGTTGAATTTAAGGGAAACAAGGTTTAGAAGCAAGAAACATCAAAGGTATGTAAGGCTAAACTTTTCTTTTGACAAGGCATGTATCTTGCAGTTTTTGAAGCTTTTCTTAGTTCTAAACTTAGTGTTTCTTGTGAGAAACTGGTATGGTATCAAGGAAACCTTGTATATACTTAATTTGATACTAAAATCCAAGGTCAAAGACATCCGAATCAGCAAGACAAAACGTTTCAAAATCTGGAAAATCATTTTGATATTTGGACAGCTGTTAGTATATTGATCATAACTCCTTGTACAAAATTGATATTTAGATGCTTTGAGAATCCCCAGAACCCTAAGACATATATTTAAAACTTTCATGAAGACTATGAAGTCTATGTCTTTGATCTACACTCTGAAAATTAGGTCGAAAGGCAGGACAGTGGTGCTGTCCAGACATTCTATCTGCGAATTTGTTGTGTCATCCAGTCGTCTCATCTTGTTATCCGTTTAACATGTTCATGTTATCAGTTTATCCGGGTATACATTCTGGTGTATATTATAGTGCTGGTTCCATTTTTGCGGATCATCCAGTTTCAGGGGAAATTCTGCCGAAATTTTTATAGAAATTCAAAGAGTTGGACAAATTCTGAGTTCTAGGTTGTGTCTATAATTCTATTCTGAGCTTTCTTATCATTCCTTTAGGTCCATATCTATTGTTGCCACATGTGTTATACCTCATACATGCTTATGCTTATATTGTGATCATGTTATGTGTGATTTGGAGTCCCCCATAGAGGCTGGACATTGGACACACAGTCCGATCGCGTGTGATACTACCCGTCTGGGGGATACAGCCCCTCTGGTTCAGGCGGCAGTTTGAAACACCTAGTGTTACCGGGTGTCATTCACACACTTTGACCAGAGAGACTAGATATTACTGGCTGGGGGGGATATAGCCCATAACACCCGCCAGGTTTGTTATATACGCGTATATAGCCACAGTATGCACTGCATGATTATACATGAGGCTAGTTCAGGTTTTGAGTTACCTGATTTGGGGGGATACAGCCCATAACACTAGACAGGTACTAGTTCAGATGTTCAGTTACCTGATTTGGGGGGATATAGCCCATAACACCGGACAGGTACCAGTTCAGATAATAGTTTAATTTTAGCTCAGTACCAGTTATCAGCTCTCAGTTATCAGCTACCAGTTCTTAGCGTCAGGATCAGTTGACAGTTATCAGTTCCAGTTTCTAGTTACCAGTTATCAGTCATATTACAGTTATTTATTAGTGTAGTTCAGCTCAGTCTTCAGTTTCAGATTCAGCTAGACTTCAGTTTATATTCAGATCATGTTTAGTACGTTCTTCATATTTCCAGCTATATTGCTATGCTCTAGCTCATATTTACTTATATATATATATATATATATATATATATATATATATATATATATATATATATATATATATATATTCCAGCCTTACAGTTTCATTCAGCTATGATATATATGCTCATGCCTTACATACTTGGTACATATCATACTCAAGCCCTTTTCTGGGGCGCTGTGTTTCATGCCGGGCAGGTGCAGATAGATCAACGCTTGGACCATGTTAGGCCATCTATCAGCTGTTGGAGTCACTCCGTCTCTTCCGGAGTATACTACTTTTGGTATGTCGTACAGATGTTGAGTAGGTATGGCAGGGCCTTGTCCTGTCCTTTGTATATTCAGTTCATCACTCTTAGAGGCCTGTAGATATGTCCCTGTGTGGTGCAGTCAGTATGTTATGTATGTCAGCTTATGTTAGCCTTGTCAGCTTTTTGCATTGTATAATTCTTATCAGTTAGGTTTATGCTTATTCCGTTTATCAGTTATATTCATGGTTAGCAGATTATCAGCAGGATTAGGGATGATCGACACTTACTGTTGTCATCCGTCGCGGCCCTAGGTTGGGTCGTGACAAAAGTGGTATCAGTGCAGTTCAGTCCTAGGGTGTCTACAGGCAGTGTCTGGTAGAGTCTTGTTTAGGAGTATGTTGCGCGCCATACTTATGAACAAGAGGCTATAAAGCACTTCTAGAGAGTATTATTTCTTTCTTCTTTAGATCGTGCGATAGAGCCATGATTATAGAATTCAGCGCTCTAACAACAGTGTTTTCAGCAAATCGATGCCGCCGAAGAAACTAACAGCTGCCAAGAAGGGCAAGGCTAGTGCCGGCCAGGGTACTAGTAGAGTGCCACCTGAGGTGGATGAGAGTGAGGAGTTCAGACCTGAGGCTCCATATGAGGCCTCACAGATCCTATCAATTCAGGGTGATATTAGAGGTATTGTGGCTACCATATCTCCAGCTCCTTAGCCTGATAGCCAGGGACAGGAAGTGAGGGATGTCATCAGATTATTGACCAGTGTTGTAGTTGCTCAGAATAGACAGCATAGTGCAGATGCCCAGGGAGATACTGGATCCTGGATCAGGGATTTTATCTGACTAGAGCCTCCAGTCTTTACTGGATCCCGTACAGGAGAGGACCCTCAGGATTTTCTAGTAGGATAGCCAGGGTATTGAGGGTCATGCACGTGTCAGATATAGAGTCAGTAGAGTTAGCTGCATTTAGATTGTATGACCTATCAACAGGGTGGTATCAGATGTGGGAGTTACCAGAGGGCCAGATTCTACTCCCGCTACTTGGAAGGAATTCTCAGATGCCTTCCTTTATCAGTATATGCCTATAGAGACACAGAGAGCACGTGCTGATTAGTTCCTAACCTTGAGACAGGGAAGTTTGAGTGTAGAAGAGTATAATTTTCGCTTTAATTTCTTAGCAAGGTTTGACCCTAATGTGGTATCCAGTATGGAGGATAGAATTCACAAGTATGTAGTGTGACTAGGTCCATGCCTGGTGAATGAGTGTATGATCGTTGCTATGCAGCCAGGTATTATATCACGCATTCAGGAGTTTGCTTTATCACTTGAGGAGAGGAAGTAGAAACATCGAGCCGACAGGGATAGAGGGTTACATAAGAAGAACAAATTGTTTGGTTCATTCGAAGAGACATCCGGAGTGAGTAGGCAGCAGAGTGTTAGAGAGCCACCCGCTAATGTATCGCCACAGTCCTGTGGCCCGAGATTTGATAGACCTCCTCAGTCCAGAGCTAGTCAGACACCACAGACTTCAGTATTTCAGCATCGTGGTACTTATGTGCAGGCCGGTTTGACATATCCCAGATGTCCAGATTGTAGTAGATACCACTTAGGACCATGTAAGTTAGGAGTTGATACTTGTTATATTTCTCAAAAGACAGGACATTTCATGAGAAATATCCCGACTAGGGGTGGTAGTGGTGCAGCCCAGCCAGCTAGATCAGCAGTTGCTTTCTCAGCACCATCACGCCATCAGAGGCATGTTCTTCAGGATGGCACCTGCATAACTGAAAGAACTTAAGAAGCAACTGAACGATTTGTTAGATAAAGGCCTCATCAGACACAACATTTCCTCGTGGGGAGCCTCGGTATTATTTGTGAAAAAAAAAGATGGCTCTCTATGCATGTGCATAGATTACAGACAACTGAATAAAGTCACAATCAAGAATAAATTCCCTCTGCCCAGGATTGATGTCTTGTTCGACCAGCTCCAGGGTACCAAGTGCTTCTCGAAGATAGATTTGCGATCAGGCTATTATCAGGTTAGAATCAGAGAATGTGATACACCTAAGACTGCATTCAGTATTAGGTATGGTAATTATGAGTTTTTAGTGATGTCGTTTGGACTCACTAATGCCTTTGCAGTATTTATGGATCTGATGAACAGCGTATTCAGGCCTAATCTAGATTTACTTGTGATTATATTTATTTATGATATTCTCATCTAGTCAAAGTCTGAATCAGAGTATGCAGAGCATCTACGCCTAGTATTGGGTACTCTTCGAGACAATCAATTATATGCTAAGTTTTCAAAGTGTTAGATTCAGTGGCATTTCTTGGCCTTATAGTTTCAGCAGAAGGAATTAAAGTAGATGGCCAGAAGATTGAGGTTGTGAAGAATTAGCCCAGACCTACGACGCCAACTGAAGTACGTAGTTTTCTGGGTTTGGCAGGTTATTACAGAAGGTTCGTAGAGGATTTTTCCTCCATTGCAGCTCCACTGACCAAATTGACACAGAAAACAGCCAAATTTTAGTGGTCAGACTCTTGTGAGCACAACTTCCAAGAACTAAAGAACAAGTTGATAACGGCTCCAGTACTTACACTTCCAAAAGGATCTGAGGGCTATGTCATTTACTGTCGAATTGATCTTGGTTGTGTATTGATGCAGCACGGAAAAGTTATGCTTATGCTTCAGAAACCTGAAAAAGCACGAGCAGAACTACCCTACTCATGATCTCGAGCTTGCATTCATGCATTGAAGATTTGGATACATTATTTGTACGGTGTTCATGTTGATATTTATACAAAGCACAAGAGCCTCCAATATGTATTTAAGTAGAAGGAGCTAAACTTATGACAGAGGCAGTGGCTAGAGTTGTTGAAGAACTACGATATGGACATTCTTTATCATCTGGGTAAAGCGAATGTTGTTGCTGATGCCCTTAGTCGTAAGTCCATGGGTAATTTATCTTAATTACAGCCACAGAAGAGAAACTTTGCTCATGCACTCCACCAGTTAGGCAGCTTGGGAATCAGATTAATAGTTTCTGATGATGCAGAAGTTACATTTAATAACACAGCCATTACTTGCCTAGTGGCAGAAGTAAAACAGCGTCAGTATGAGGATCCAGTTCTAGTTGAATATAGATAGATATCTAGAAGAAAACCAGAGTCACCATACAGGGTTACTAGTGACGTGATTCTCATCTATAAAGATAGACTTTGTGTTCCTGATGTTGCAGATTTACGTGGATAGATTATGTCCGAGGCATATTATTGCAGATACACAGTTTATCCAGGTTCGACTAACATGTACCATGATCTTAAGAAGATTTATTGTTGGGACGAAATGAAGCATGACATAGCAGAGTTTGTGGCTCAGTGTCCTAACTGCCAGTAGGTTAAAGTCGAGCATCAAAAACCTAGTGGCTTGTTACAGGAAATCGAGATTCCATCATGGAAATTAGAAGCAGTGAATATGGACTTCATTACAGGCTTGCCCCGTATGCGGAGCAGGTATGACTCTATTTGGGTTATAGTTGACAGGCTTACTAAATCAGCTCATTTCTTGCCCGTTAGAACTACATATGCAGCGGAGGATTATGCTAGACTTTATATCAGAGAGATAGTGCGCCTACATGGTATTCCAGTATCTATTATTTCAGACAGGGGCACACCAGTTTACAACTAATTTCTAGCGATCGTTCCAGACAGGTTTAGGGACACATGTGAATTTGAGTACAAAATATCATCCCCAGACAGATGGACAGGCTGAGCAGACCATTCAGACGCTAGAAGATATGCTTAGAGCCTGTGTAATAGATTTTGGAGGCAGCTGGAGTGATCATTTACCGTTTATAAAGTTTGCATATAATAATAGCTATCATTCTAGCATCCAGATGGCGCCATATGAAGCTTTGTATGGGCATAAATGCAGGTCTCCTATAGGATGATTCGAGGTTGGCGAATCTCAATTGATAGATCCAGATTTAATCCAACAAGCAGTTGATAAAGTCAAGTTGATCAGGGAAAGATTATTGGCCGCGCAGAGCAGACAGAAGTCCTATGCAGATAATCGACGTCGAGATTTAATTTTAGATTGGCGATTGGGTATTCCTGAAAGTATCACCTGTGATAGGCGTTATGAGATTTGGAAAGAAGGGAAATCTTAGCCCTAGATTCATTGGTCCATATCAGGTTATCAGGCGAGTTAGGCGAGTAGCCTTTAAATTAGACCTTCCAGCAGACCTTCAGGAGGTCCATCCAGTATTTCATGTTTCCATGCTCATAAAAATATGTCGGAGATCCTTCTAGAGTTGTACCAGTAGATAATGTTCAGATTATAGAGCAGTTGACTTATGAAGAAGTGCCAGTTTCAATTTTAGATAGACAGATTCGTCGACGAAGGACGAAAGACATCCCTTCAGTTAAGGTGCTATAGCAAATCAATAATATAGAAGAAATAACGTGGGAAGCTGAAAATGACATGAGAGCCAAATATCCACATCTCTTCACTACTTCAGGTATGTAATAGATCGTTGCTCAATGTTTCTACATACTTCATTTAACATTCGAGGACGAATGTTCCTAACGGGGGAAGATTGTTACACCCCGTATGTATAAAGTGACGAATATCATTCTAATGACTTGTTAAAAATGATTTAAGTGAGTTTAAAGTCATAATATGACCATATATGATGTTTATATGTTGGATATAAAGTTTGGAAAAAATCGGATTTAAGTTGTGGAAAAACCGACTAAGGATTTGCCTTGTAACGAAGCTTTTTCAGCAATTAATTTCGTGTGTTATATGAAGTCTTTTGGGGGCATATTATATACCAAATTGAAGATCTTGGAGTTTAGTTTCCAAAACGTTTGACAGTTTGTTCATACAACATATGGATAAAAGATATGAGCATCAGAAGTCAGGCCAGAAGAAGGGACATAAGCGCAAAAGAGGGCTAAAACTGAAATGTTTCGAGTATAAAAGGGAAAAGTCATCTCCATCTCGTCATTACCAGAAATATCAAGATAGAAACAGTGCTCCCATGAATTTTTAAGCAAGTTCTATGATTTTGAAGGAAGGACACCAATCGTAATTCGAAATTGAAGACGGATTGCGTCAAAACGCTCTACGCGATTAAGGTAACGTTATGCTACCTTCAATTTCTTCTATAGCTTCAGTTTTAGAATTATTTCATGGCTAAGCAAAGTATCTAAATTCTGTATTATAGCTTGTTTAAGCTTTAGAAGGTGTTGAATTTAAGGGAAACAAGGTTTAGAAGCAAGAAACATCAAAGGTATGTAAGGCTAAACTTTTCTTTTCACAAGGCATGTATCTTGCAGTTTTTGAAGCTTTTCTTAGTTCTAAACTTAGTGTTTCTTGTGAGAAACTGGTATGGTATCAAGGAAACCTTGTATATACTTAATTTGGTACTAAAATCCAAGGTCAAAGACATCCGAATCAGCAAGACAAAACGGTTTAAAATCTGGAAAATCATTTTGATCTTTGGACAACTGTTAGTATATTGATCATAACTCCTCGTACAAAACTGATATTTAGATGCTTTAAGAATCTCCAGAACCCTAAGACATATATCTAAAACTTTCATGCAGACTATGATGTCTATATCTTTGATCTACACTCTGAAAATTAGGTCGAAAGGCAGGACAGTGGTTCTGTCCAGACATTCTATCTGCGAATTTGTTATGTCATCCAGTCGTCTCATCTTGTTATCCGTTTAACATGTTTATGTTATCAGTTTATCTGGGTATCCATTCCCGTATATATTATAGTGTTGGTTCTATTTTTGTAGATCATCCAGTTTCAGGGGAAACTCTGCCGAAATTTTTATAAAAATTCAAAGAGTTGGACAAATTCTGAGTTCTAGGTTGTGTCTATAATTCTATTCTGAGTTTTCTTATTATTCCTATGAGTCCATATCTATTGTTGCCACATGTGTTATGCCTCATACATGCTTATGCTTATATTGTTATCATGTTATGTGTGATTTGGAGTCCCCCCATAGAGGCAGGACATTGGACACACAGTCCGGTCGCGTGTGATACTACCCGTTTGGGGGATACAGCCCCTCTGGTTCAGGCGGGAGTTGAAACACCTAGTGTGACCGGGTGTCATTCACACACTCTGACCAGAGAGACTAGATATTACTGGCTGGGGGGGATATAGCCCATAACACCCGCCAGGTTTGTTATATACGCGTATATAGCCACAGTATGCACTGCATGATTATACACGAGGCTAGTTCAGGTTTTCAGTTACCTGATTTGGGGGGATACAACCCATAACACCAGACAGGTACTAGTTCAGATGTTCAGTTACCTGATTTGGGGGGATATAGCCCATAACATCGGACAGGTACCACTTCAGATAACAGTTTAGTTTTAGCTCAGTACCAGTTATCAGTTCTCAGTTATCAGCTACCAGTACTTAGCATCAGGATCAGTTGACAGTTATCAGTTCCAGTTTCTAGTTACCAGTTATCAGTCATATTACCATTATTTATCAGTATAGTTCAGCTCAGTCTTCAGTTTCAGATTCAGCTAGACTTCAGTTTATATTCAGATCATGCTCCAGCTCATATATATATATATATATATATATATATATATATATATATATATATATATATATATATTCCAGCCTTATAGTTTCATTCAGCTATGATATATATGCTCATGCCTTACATACTTGGTACATATCGTACTCATGCCCTTTTCTGGGGCGCTGTATTTCATGCCACGTAGGTGCAGATAGATCAACGCTTGGACCATGTTAGGCCATCTATCAGCTGTTGGAGTCACTCCGTCTCTTCCGGAGTATACTACTTTTGGTATTTTGTACAGATGTTGAGTAGGTATGGCGGGGCCTTGTCCTATCCTTTGTATATTCAGTTCATCACTCTTAGAGGCCTGTAGATATGTCCCTGTGTGGTGCAGTCAGTATGTTATGTATGTCAGCTTATGTTAGCCTGGTCAGCTTTTTGCATTGTATAATTCTTATCAGTTAGGTTTATGCTTATTCCATTTATCAGTTATATTCATGGTTAGCAGATTATCAGCAGGATTAGGGATGATCGACACTTAGTGTTGTCATCCGTCGCGGCCCTAGGTTGGGTCGTGACACCTTTTGAAATCTTTGAAGACTTTGAAGCCTTCAACTCCTTCTGGTCACCTGCTAAACCTGTCACCGAAGCTAGATCATCATCCGACTCGGTATCTTCTTTATTTTTCTTCTTCTTCTTCTTCTTCTTCTTCTTCTTCTTCTTCTTCTTCTTCTTCTTCTTCTTCTTCTTCTTCTTCTTCTTCTTGTCTTTCTTTTTGTTGACGGCACGGTTTGGAAAACCTAGTACCGAGGAGAAAGAGGTCAGCGATAAAATCAAGAAGAGTTGGGACAACAACTTATGCAGTAAATTATTGATGACTTACCATGCCTTTTGCATTGCCAACCGAAGTTAGCAGCTATCTCCATCCATGACCGAACGGGACGTTTACGGGCCCCGGTCATAGCCTTGACCCATTCGGTCAAACCTTCGGGGGGAATGATAGTGACTTTGTTGGCTGGGGAAAAAAAGTAGATTAAAATCAGCAAACAAGAGAGGAAGCCAAAAGAGAAGCCAAGGACGAAGGAATACTTATGTGTATTATTCCACCTTTCTGGGAAATTAGGCTCGGTGGATAGGACACTGGTTTCCAAAAGAACGTAACGATCACTCCAACCTCGGTCCCCATGATCTTCGCTCTTATGGAGGAGCGCGTATTTTTCTCGGTTATTTAGGGCCACAACCCCGGCTTTATGGAAGTAAGGATAATAAAGAGAAGTGAGGTGCTGCAAGGTGAAACTTACTCTGGCTTTTGTACTCAGCCAATCCAGGCATTGAACGACCCTCCAGACGCCGGGGCCTAATTGAGCTAGGCATAGGTTGTATGCTCGGCAGAAGTCGTCAATGACCCTGTGAACAAGTTGGGGGAACTCAATGGTGAAAGGATAGGTGTATGCAAAAGATAGCCCCTCCACATGATGGTAAACTCTGCTAGTGGGGTTGGGCACGACTATCTTTACCTCGAGCCCAAATGCACAATCCTTCCGAACACGATGAATGTGAGCTTGAGTGATTGGGGTCGGAGTCGTATTCACTGGTATATTCCTGTTCTTCTCCTCTTGATCAGTAGACTGTTTTTGTAATTTGAGGTCTTTTCCGCTATCAAAGTGAGAAGGGATGATTTGATGAGGCTCGAGCTCTTGTTCGAGGGGAATCTTCGGTAATATTTTCTTAGGACCCGAAGGTCCCACCTCGGCGTCATGCTCTCCCTCGGCAGCGGGCAGCTCAACCCCAGCTTCGACTTCGACCTCGGCGTCCTCGTCGCCCTTGGCATCGTCGCCCTCACCATCATCATCCCTATGGATGACATCGTCAGCACTACCTACCACTATGTCGTCATCACCGACGACGTCTTCTCCCTCCAAACTGTCATTTCCACTTGCCGCAGTGGTGTCGCGCCTAGCCTTCTCCTTACGCCGCTGGGAGTCGCCAGCGCTAGAGGTCATCTCTCCACCACCCTCCGCCTCTATCACCTGCAACGCCTGAACGGTGGTAATGAACTCGCCACTGGCTATAATGGCGGCGTAGTGTGAAATCTTCGCTCTTTCGCCTGAATCGCTTGAATCCTGTCTGGAGTGTGTAGCAGACATGACTATGACTTCAAATGTTTGAGATTTCTTGGAAGTAAGAATTGGTTGGAGTGGGAATGGAAGTTCTGTCTCTTTTCTTGATACTGTTGATTGCAAATATTGGAAATGGAGAGAAGAATTTGCTGAGAGGATATATATACAGTTGGTGGGAAGACAAGTGACAAAGGGTCATCATTGTAACATTGAAAAGCAAGAGAAAAACGGCGTGGCCATTCGACGCCCAATGAACGGATGCCACATATCATGGAATAGTAATCTGAAAGGACGCGCACCGTTGACAATATTTGAAATGCTTGGATAAGATCAAGACACGTCACTTTCCCGCGGAATTTCATTCCACTCCTCTATAACTTCGGTAATTGACCGAGGAGTGGGGGAACTATCTGTATTGGGTAAAAATCGGCTCACTATGAGTCGCCTCGGCAACATGATCTGACAACAACCGAGCACGTGATGGTAAGCTAGAAACCGAAGCAAGTGAATGGATCACCGAAGTCGGGCACGGAGGTCATCACCGAAGGCGAGCTGTAAGCTGAGCTTCGGTGACATTCACCTCGGTCAGGCAGCAAGGCCCAATCACCGAAGTCATACACTTGCACCTCGGTGAAACGCCTCGAGTCGAGCGGCTTTGCAGCCCACTACTTTGCCCACTAACTCCCTCCATAAATGCTCCAGGCGTGGGTTTGGCCATAAACAAGTCGTGGAGAGCATGGGGCAATCCTTTGTATCTATAAATAGTACTTCATTTTACTTTGGAGATATTCAGAAATATATACATAAACTCTGCCAAATTATGTACTCACTACGATATATTGAAATCAAGTTATTTTCTCGCACTTTACGCTTATTTCCATTTTTCTGACTTTGATACGAAGATTTGCTTATATTCTAACCCAAATTCGATTTGTAATCCTAAAACCGATTTAGGCCCATATATATATTTTTTTTTTATACATATAGAAAAATAAGTAGAAGTGCAAAAGTTATTGAAATACAAGATGTCTTGCAAAGATTAAAGAAGCGTCGAACAAGTAAAATAGTTGTCATGTAGCCGTTATAGTAGTTTCCAAAATAATACCCCCATGTGTTATTTCCTAACGTACAAATCCCATTATTATGATGGTAAACACCATTCCGAAGATTAAAAAGAACTTACCCATGAACAATCCTACTCCTCTTCTCAAGGGAAAAAGAAAACAAAATATCCATAAGTGAATGCTAACTCATGCGTAATGTACAAATCCTCTATTTTCGTTTCTAATATGGGTACCAACTCATTCCATTCCTTGATAGGGCTTGGGATAAAGTAGATTTATAAAAGGACACGGTACCTACTGTAGGATGCAAATAGAAACAATCAAGCAGTTGTGTACATTCTTAAACACTCAGAGCACTTTCATAAATTTGTGTAATACATACATAAACGCTCATAAGCAACTTCATATATTTTCTTGTCTATTCTTTTTTAACAATCATAAGCAAAATAAAGACAACAATGTTGGATTCATCACTTGAAGAACCTTCGGTGGACGAAAAGTGTTACTATCCTCAGCATTGACGGAGGAGTCAGGGGAATCATAAACGCCATCGTTCCGCCATCGTTCTTAGTTTGAATATCGATCTTGAATTTCACGGATGTGTTACATAATGGTTGTGGAGAGAGAATATCCTCTAACTTCTCTCTAGGAAACAACATTACTTTCCAAAGATAACTGTAAAAATATTGTACTTAGTCAAGTATTGTATATAGATACTTTGTGATCCTAAACTGATTTAGGCCCATACTTTAGAGCATTTATGGATGATGTTAATGGGCAGAGTAGTGGGCTGAAGTAGTGGGCTGCAAAGCCGCTTGACTCGAGGCGCTTCACCGAAGTCCATGTACATGACCCCGGTGGTAAGGCCTTGCTGTTCAACCGAGGTGAATGTCGCCAAAGCTCAGCTTACGGCTCGCCTTCGTTGACGACCTCGGTGTCTGACTTCGGTAATCAGCTCGCTTGCTTCGGTTCCTAGCTTATCATCACGTGCTCGGTTGCTATCAGACTATGTTGCCGAAGTGATTCTTACTGAGCCGATTTTTACCCAATACAGATATTCCCCCCACTCCTCGGTAAATTATCGAAGTTACCGGGGAGTGGTGTGAAGTTCCGCAGGAAAGTGACGTGGTTTGATCTTATCCAAGCGTTTCAAATTTTGTCAGCGGTTCGCGTCTCTTCAGATCACTATTCATCGACACGTGTCACCCATCCGTTGGCTGATCGAACGGTCACGCCGCTTTTTTTGTTTCCTCCAACGTTACAATGATGAAATTGTGCCACTTGCTTCATCCCACACCTATAAATACTTCCTTACCAGGCCATTCCCATCACTTCTAACATCTGCAAGCAACAGTAGCCAAAAAAGATAGAAAAACTTCCATTTCCATCTTGTTTAATCCCTTCTTCCCAGATACCTCAAAGCATTTTAGAACTGCAATCATGTCCACCACGCATTCTAAGCAAGATTCGAGCGACTCAGGTGAAAGAGTGAGGGTCTCACACTCAGTCGTTGCCACTGCTAGTGGTGACGCCGTCGCCGCTGTGCCGGTGGCGGAGGGCGGAGAAGTAACATCTGGTGTTGGTGGCACCAAGCATCGTAAGGCAAGAGCTAGGCACGACCTAGCTGCAGCGAGTGATGACATCACTGCAGAGGAGGAGGGTGACGTCGTGCTTGGTGATGCCATGGAGGTAGGTGGGGGTGATGTCATCCATAGGGTTGATGATGGTGAGGGTGACGATGCCGAGGGCGTGGGCGAGGGCGAAGATGGTGCCGAGACCGAAGATGAAACTGGAGTTGGACCGCCCTCAACCGAGGGTGGAAATAATGCCGAGGTGGGGCCTTCGGGACCGGCGATTCCCCTCGAGCAAGAGCTCGAACCTCATCAAATCATCCCTTCGTATTTTGACAACAGTAAAGACCTCAAGCTGCAAGTACAATCTGCAGATCAAGAGGAGAAGAACAGGAACATACCGGTGAACACAACTCCAACTCGCATAACACAAGCTCACATAGAGTGAGTTCGGAGAGATTGTAGATTTGGTGCCGAGGTGAAAATCGTCATCCCCGACCCCACTAGTAGGGTGTGCCAGCACGTGGAGGGGCTATCCTTTGCATACACCTACCCATTCACCCTCAGTTTCTCCCTTCCTGTTCACAAGGTCATTGATGATTTTTGCCGAGCATATAACCTATGCTTGGCTCAACTAGGCCCCGACGTCTGGAGGGTTGTTCAGTGCATGGATTGGCTGAGCACAAAAGCCGGGGTGGATTTCACCTTGCAGCATCTCATCTCCCTCTATTACCCTTACTTCCACAAATCCGGGGTTGTGGATCTAAACAACCGAGGTAAACATGCGCTCCTCCATAAGAGCGAGGATCATGGTGACCGAGACTGGAGTGATCGCTACGTTCTTTTGGAGACTAGTGTTTTATCCGCCGAACCCGATTTCCCAGAGCAGTGGAATAACACACGTAAGTGCCCCTTCGCTTTTACTTCATCCTCGGTGACCATTCAGGTTTGTTAACCCCATTTCATTTTTGCTTCTTAGCCAACAAGGTTGACATCGTTCCTCCCGAGGGTCTGACTGAATGGGTGAGGGCTGTGATTGGGGCTCTTGAGCGCCCAAAGAGAACGTGGATGAAGATGGCTGCTGAGTTTGGTTGGCAGTGCAAGCGGCATGGTAAGTTCTCTGTGGTGTTTCACTTGATGTGTTGTTTTGATGTTTTTTCTTTGTTTGTTGACTTTTCTCTCCTCGGTGTTAGGTTTTCCAAATCGTGCTATCAACACGAAGAAAGACAAGAAGAAGAAGAAGGGGAAAAAAAAGAAAAAGGATGGTGAGGATACTGAGTCTGGTGATGAACTGGCTTCGGTGGTGGGCTTAGCTGGAGATTTAAAAGAGCTCAAGGCTTCAAAGCCTTCGAAGACTTCGAAGGGATCCTCGGGTCAAGGATCCTCAAAAGGTAATACGTCGCCCTCGGCTGATTTGTTGGCTTTTATTTCTCCACATTCCCTTGCTTAAGATTCTTTTGTGTCGACCCTTATAGGTGTGAAGAGGAAAAGAGCGGTTTCCAAAAAATCCTCTCTTTCAGTAAATCCTCGCGTCAAGGTGGCTGCTTCCCCCAGACCCGAGGCGGTGACGGAATCGCACCGGGGGCTGATTGATGAGCCCGATGACGTTGTCGCCGAGGATTTAGTAACTCGAAGAGCGGTTGAGGTAGTTGACCTCGAGGATCAGGAGCTGGAAACCGAGGCAGCGGTTGCCAAGGCCAAAGGCCAAAGGCAAGGCCAAAGTTAGGGAGGCTGGGTCTGATGCTATTGAGAGGGGGGCTGAAGTAGGCACGGTTCGGGCGCAATCTTAGCCTGTGAGGATTTCATCCTCGGTTGGGTCTTTTCGAAAGCTCGAGGTGCCAACTTCCTCGAATTTGTTTTCGAGCACTCGAGGCGATATATTGAGCCTTATGCCCTTGCTCGGCCCAGAAGAAGATAAAGTTGTGCAGCCGAGTCCTCCAGCTCAGCTCATCAGTACCCTCGCCGCTAATGCACTCAGAGTAAGCTTTGACCTCTTTGATTTCAGTTCCTCTTTGGGATGTTTATTCACGCTGACCTTGAATAATTTTCACCCAGGGCTTTGTTCTATCGTTGAGAGCTATTGAGCTCGAGACCTCGAGGGCCGAGGAGGTGCAGCGCGTGGCTCGTGCTTGGGACAGGCAGAAGGATAGCTTCAGAGTGCAAATAGCTGAGTTGAAAGCTAGATTATCCAAGTCTCAGTCCGATTTGCACGATGCCGAGGCTGCTTCCGAAGCAAAAATTCGTGCCCTCAGTGACGGGTTCCAAGTCGAGCGCTCTAGGCTAGAGGCTGAGGTTGCCAAACTTGATGCCGAGCTAACTCAAACGAAGGGCGAGTTTGTGGAAATGGCCAAGAAGCACCACGAGCAGCTGAAAAACCATGTGCTTCATATTCAGAGGTTGGAGGGTGAGAACTCCAAACTCTCAGCTCGTGAGGCCGACGTCAAAGCTTTTCAAGAGGAGGTTGCTGATCGCAAGGCCAAGGCGAAGATCAAGACCAAAAGGGCGTAGCTGAACAAGAAATGGGCCGTCATCAAGTCTCGGTTGAAGTTGCTCAAGCAATGTCGCGCTGGTGAGCTTAACTTGGAAGGGGGAGATCGCTAAAGCCGAGGAGAAAGCGGCTCCAGCTCAGGCTATTATCAAGGATCTCCCATCAAGTGAAGCCTCGAGCGAAGATGAAGAAGAAGGTTATGATGAAGAGGGGGCCGAGGGGGCTTCCGAAGAGGGAGATGACGACCCCGAAGCCTAGATTCCCGTTCTCATTTCTTGTTTTTGTAAGCCTTCGGGCTGTTTTTGTGTTTGTGCTTTGGACCTTTGGGTCTTTTTTTGATGTAAAGAATTTTCAGCCTTCGGGCTTTGTTAGCTTGGATAAGCTTGGAGTTTTGACTGATGACTGAGGAACGGATTCAAAGGACCTGTTCCTTTGAATCACTGCAGCTAAATGGATAATTCATGCAAAATCATTTAAGTTGAGATATTATTAATTATCCTAAAACTAATATTTATCTTGATAATTATACAGGTCTAAATGGATACGAAAAGATTGCATAAACAAAGGATAAAGGATAGAAGATCCGGATTCTCAAGAGAAGAATCCAATTAGGACTCAAACTCATGGGAGCTTTGGAGTTCTAATTGTTGAAGACTTCTTGGCTGCTGGGGCTATAAAACGTGGAGCATATCAGCCATAGAAGTTAAGCACAAATACAGAGAGCATCGAGCAAAAGCTTAAAAGAGTTATTAGCTTATTTGTGTAATCAGTTAGCTACAGTAGAACTAAGTTAGAACCTGTTCCTTAGATTGAATCTTGTAAAAGTTCAAGTCTTAGTTCAATTGTAGTAAGCAAAAATCGAGTTGTAAACTTTCTGGTTCAAGTCGTGGACTTGACACAACTTCACTGATCGTGAGAAAGATCACTAAAGGATTAGAGTTAGTCCTAGGTTAGTAAGAGTGAGTCTTGTAACCAAGTGGGTCTTTTTACATAGTGAAGTTGAAATCTTACTTGAGAAGTAGGTCGTGGTTTTTTGATCCCGAGTCAAGGGGTTTTTCCACGCTAATATCTGGTGTTCAATTACTTACAGTTTTAATTCCGCATATCGTAAAGTAAAGGAACACATTTTAAGGAACTGGTCCTTAAAACAGTAAAGTGGTATAATCGTGGAAAATAACAATTGGTATCAGAGCAGGTTATCCTTGAAAAGGCTAACACCTAGGATTAGATGAGTACATCACGAGAGAACAGTGAGGGTCAGTCAATGGTTAGAGCTCCTTATTTCAATGGGAAATACTATTCATGGTTGAAAGAGAGGATGCGTGATCACCTTCAAGCTGAGGACTATGAATTGTGGGACATAGTAACTGAAGGTCCCATGATCCCAATGAAGAAGGATGCTGAGGGAAATGATGTTCCCAAAACCAGGAAGGAATGCAATGCTGAAGACATAAAGCAATGGGAAAAGAATGCAAAGGCAAGGAAGTGGCTGGTTGGTGGACTTAGTCCTGACGAATGCACTAGAATCAGAGGGTATGCCACTGCAAAGGAGATTTGGGATGCTCTACAAGTTGCACACGAAGGAACAAGTCAGGTAAAAAGGTCCAGAGGTACACTTCTTTATGCTGAATATGAAAGCTTTAAAATGAAAGAAGAAGAGTCAATCTCTGAAATGTATACTAGATTCAATGCCATTGCTTCTGAACTTATCTCTTTGGGAAGGGTTTTAACTGTGGAAGATAGAGTAGAAAAGATTTTAACTAGGGTTCTTCCAGATTCCTGGGAGATCAAAGCTTGTGCTATCATAGAAAGCAAAGATTTAACCACTCTATCCTTAGATGAACTTATAGGAAATTTAAAGACTTATGAACTAAGGAAAAAGGTTAAAAACATAGGAGCACCAGTTAAAACTGAACCTAACCTAGCCTTGACTGCTGGTGATAAGATCATTGATGATAAGGAACTGGTCCTTATCGCTAAAAGTGTTCAGAAATATTTGATTAAGAAAAAGGCAATTAGTGGACAGGGTAGGTCTACTAACATGAAACAGGCTGGAGAATGCCACAAATGTGGAAGCTCGGAGCACTACATCAGCAAATGTCCAATCATGGAAGGAGAATGGAGGAAGAGATTCATTGAGGAAAGGAAAAAGGCTAGGGAACAGGTCCATAAGAAAAGTGGAAATCCCAAAGCAATGGTTGCAGGATGGCAAGACAGTGAAGACGAAATAACTGATGATGATCTGGATGAGGATCTTGCTCTAATGGATCTTGGAGATTCAGAAAATGAAGAAGATGCTGAGGTATTTGTTTCTAAACTTAAAGAAGATATAAAAAGCATGTCTAGAGAAAAATTGGTTAAAGTATTCCATATTGTGCTAAATGAATTTAAATCTCTAAGGGATGGCAATCATAAACTGTATGATGAAATTGATTGTTTAGAAGCAGAATGCAAAGAGGAAGTAATTAAAAATGATTTTCTGGAAAGGAAGATTAGCATGCTTGAGGAACAGGTCCTCACACTTAAATCAACTGCTCAGGAATTAGAAAATGTTAAAACAGTTGAAAAAGGTAAAGGTATTGCTAATTCTCATCAGATCATTGCTGAAGAGAAACTAAAAGTCACAGTTGATGAACTGTGTAAAAAAGATGAGAAGATAAGATCTTTAGAAGAAGACTTGGTTAAAACAAAAATGGAACTAAGAAAAACTGTAGAATGGAACAAGTCTTCTGAAGCACTAGAATGGTTACAGTAAAATCATAGTAGTAACAGGAAAGGTATTGGATTCATGAAAGCACAGAGTTCATCCAAATGGGATCCAAAGAGTAAGTACTTATCATTTCCTGAAAACTGGCTATGCACTCATTGTGGGAACACTGGTCACCGAAAAGAAAATTGTCAATCTTTAAAAATGGCTGACCAGAGGAACAGGTCCTACAAACCTGTTCAAAATTCTGTAAAATAGAAAAATAAGTCCTATAAACCTTTTCACAATTCTGTAAAAAGGAAAATTGTTCACACAAAGAAAGCATTACCATTTTGGGCTAAGAAAGATTTGATTCATCCTTTTCTAAAGGAAAGGAACCCAAACTAGTTTGGGTTCTTAAAATTAACCCCTAGTTTTTCTTTTGCAGGCTAGAGTGAAGGAGACAAACCACAAATGGTATATGGACAGTGGTTGCTCAAGGCACATGACAGGACATAAGGAACTGTTCCTTTCACTCTCAGCCTTCCAAGGAGGAAGTGTTTCCTTCGGTAATGGTAAGAAAGGGGAAATCATTGGAATTGGAAAGGCAGGTAGGTCTGATTCACACTGTATAGATAATGTGTTTCTAGTAGATGGGCTGAAATATTGCTTATTGAGTATATCTCAATTGTGTGACAAAGGTAATAATGTTAATTTCTCATCTACTGGATGCACTGTAACTAACAAAACTTCTGGAGAGATTATTTTGCAGGGAAATTGGCATGGAAACATCTACAAAGTAGACTTGCTGACACTTTCTAATGGAAGCTTGAGTTGCTTAAGTGTGGTGCAAAATGATCCCATCCTATGGCACAAAAGACTAGGACCATGCTAGTCTTTCACAATTGAACAAACTTGTGTCCAAGGATTTGGTGATAGGTCTTCCTAAGATCAAGTTTAATGATGAAAAAGTATGTGAAGCTTGTGCCAGGGGGAAGCAGGTAAAATCCTCCTTCAAACCAAAGAAACAGGTAAGTACCACTAAACCTTTGGAACTGGTCCATATGGATTTATGTGGTCCAATGAGAACAATGAGTCGTGGATGTAAGAAGTATGTTATGGTATTGGTGGATGATTACTCCAGATTTACATGGACTATATTTCTTGCATCTAAAGAAGAAGCATTTAATGCATTTTCAATTTTTGCTAAGAAAGCTCAAAGAACTCTAGATAGTCATATTGTTGCCATTAGGTCAGATCATGGAACTGAATGTGAAAATCATATGTCTTTCAATTTTTGCAATGAGAATGGCATCAATCACAATTTTTCTTCACCTAGAACTCCACAACAAAATGGTGTAGTGGAAAGGAAAAATAGGACTCTAGAGGAAATGGAAAGAACTATGTTAATATCTGGAAATCTTCCACAAAACTTCTGGCTGAGGCTATTAATACTGCATGTTACATAATAAATAGATGTATGACAAGGCCATTAATAGAAAAGACCCCATATGAGTTGCTTAAGGGAAGAAAACCAAACATCTCTCATCTTAGGGCTTTTGGTTGCAAGTGTTTTATACACAATAATGGGAAAGATGCCTTAGGAAAATTTGATCCTAGAAGTGATGAGGGAATCTTTGTTGGTTATTCTTCAAATAGTAAGTCTTATAGGGTGTTTAACAAGAAAACATTGAAAATTGAAGAAAGCATGCATGTTAAATTTGATGAAACTGACAGTCTCACTCAAGAACAGGTACAGGAGGATGAAGAAATTGGATTGCTGAAAGCTTATGAACTTGATCCACAAATGCAGAGTCTGGATATGAGAAGTGAACTGCAAGGAACTGTTCCTCAGGACAGACCTGAGAAGAGTGGCACAGATACAGAGGGAACAAATGTTGGTTCCACCTTAGAAACTGGAAGTGCTACTCTATCAGGAACTGTTCCTCAGCAGAGGACTTCTGACAATGGATTGACACCTAAGCCTTACAAGTATCAAGGGTCACATCCTGTGGATCAAATAATCTCAGACAAGACTGCTGGGATTCAAACTAGATCAGCAGTAAAAAATCACAATCTGTGTGCTTTTAGTGCTTTCCTATCTCTTGTTGAACCCAAAAATGTGAAAGAAGCACTGAAGGATGCAGATTGGATTAATGCCATGCAGGAGGAATTGAATCAATTCCAAAGGAGTCAAGTTTGGCATCTGGAACCCAAGCCAAGGAACAGGTTCATAATTGGAACAAAATGGGTTTTCAGAAACAAACTCGATGAGGATGGCATAGTAACAAGAAATAAGGCCAGGCTAGTTGTTCAGGGATATAGTCAAGAGGAGGGCATCGACTATGATGAGACTTTTGCTCCAGTTGCAAGACTGGAAGCAATAAGACTTCTTATAGCCTTTGTACATACATGGAATTTACTCAACATCAAATGGATGTCAAGAGTGCATTTCTGAATGGTTACTTGAAAGAAGAAGTGTATGTCAAGCAACCTCCAGGTTTTGAAAGTGAACAGTTCCCTGAACATGTGTACAAGTTGGACAAGGCCTTGTATGGGCTCAAGCAGGCACCAAGAGCATGGTATGAAAGGCTATCAAAATTTCTACTCCAGCATGGATACAAAAGAGGTAAAATTGATAACACATTGTTTTTGAAAGAAAAAGGTAAGCATCTCTTAATTGTTCAAATTTATGTAGATGATATAATCTTTGGTGCTACTTGTGAAAATTTAAGTAAGGAATTTGCAAACTTGATGGGGAGTGAGTTTGAGATGAGTATGATGGGTGAACTCAATTTCTTTTTGGGTTTACAAATTAAGAAAACCTCAAATGGAACTATGATCCATCAACAAAAGTATGTTAAGGAATTACTTAAAAGATTTGATATGGATAATGCTAAGGAAATTGACACACCTATTGCCACTGCTACAAAATTGGATCTTGATGAACATGGAATATCAGTTGATCAAAAATTGTATAGAGGGATGATAGGTTCTCTACTTTATCTAACTGCTAGTAGACCTGATATTGTGTTCAGTGTTGGTCTGTGTGCTAGGTTTCAATCAGATCCTAAGGAATCTCATTTGAAAGCTGTTAAAAGAATATTGAGGTATCTGAAGGGAACAGGTCCCTTGGGACTTTGGTATCCAAAAGGTGGTAGTTTTAATCTTGTTGGATATACTGATGCTGACTATGCAGGTTTCCTTGTTGATAGGAAAAGTACCTCGGGTATGGCACATTTTCTTGGTGAGTGTTTGGTTTCTTGGGGAACCAAGAAACAAAATTCAGTGGCACTTTCCACTGCTGAAGCTGAATATGTGGCAGCTGCTTCATGTTTTTCACAGTTGTTATGGATCAAACAACAGTTACAGGATTTTGGTGTTGATGTAGGAACTGTTCCTATCTATTGTGATAACACTAGTGCTATTAATATGACAAAGAATCCAGTGCATCACAAAAGGACTAAACACATTGACATAAGACATCATTTCCTAAGAGACAACTATGAAAAAGGTTTGATCACCATAGCATTTTGTCCCACTGAAAAGCAAATTGCTGACATTTTTACAAAAGCTCTAGGTAGAGATGATTTTGAAGGAAATAGATTGGAATTAGGGATGATTAAATTCACATAAAATCATCAATACTTTACTTCATAATTGGCTAGAAAATTGCACTTAAAATGAATTTTATTCAAGTCATTATGAATGATTCAGTCCAGCTTAATACTTAAATGTATATTCTTATGCCATATCTCTTATTTAGAGTTGCTAAAATTGAATGATGTTACCCTTATGCTCTTAGAATTTCAGATGATCAAAATGTTGCAAATTGGAAGGACACTGAATTTTTGTGTTAAAATCAGGTATGTACTCGTTATTATTCAGTTAATTTAGAAGTGCAAAGGCTATAGGTAACTTGTAATTAGGATAAATCCCACTAAGTTTCCTAACCATATCTAAATTGCAAAAGAGTCCCATCGGAGGAACTGTTCCCATTCTGAAAAGGAGACTGCAACAGCCTAACGGCTCTATTTCTCCGGGAGATTCCCAAGAGTCCATAACCGTTGCATGTTGTGCTGAGGTAAGTGTGATCGTTTTCTACTCTAATTACACTACCTAATTAACACTATAAATACACTCCTTCTCCCCCATTATTCTTTTACCTTGTTCATAAATTAAATTCTCAAAATTTCAGAAAGAATTGTCAATTATCTTTTAATTCGAATTGCAAGAATGTCTCTTTCTTCTGATAATTCTCCATCTGCACCTACTACTGAACAACCACAAAACCTCAACCCTCCTTCACCCATGGAAACCACTGACCTAAACCCTGAAATTCCTGAAATAATCCCAGAAGTACCTGAACCTGAAATTCAGGGGGAAGGACCAGTTCCCACGGCTGAATCAATTGCTGAGCAGGTTGAGGATTTGTCAAGAGCTATGGTTCTGTTTCAGTATCAGGTAAAATTTGCTTATCCCTTGAATGTAGTGGTAAATTAGGAAGAAAAGGAAGAGGGGTCTGTGGATGTTCCTGAGGGGGAAACTATTAAAAAGTTGGGAAAACCCATGCATGGGTCATCGGGGTCTCCAGAGGTTGCTTTTAGAGCACCCATGGAGGATGTTATAGATGTTGATGAGGCTATTAGTGATAGTGATAGGCCCTTGGTGGATTTGATCAACATTAGGAGTTTGAAAAGAAAATTAGCTAGAAAGGGTCCCATTGATGACCAAGTGACTGCTGAAATTGCTGCTAAGTTGAAGAAAATAGGTGATAGTTATAAGCCCGGAAATAAGAAGAAATTTGAAAGTTCCTCCAAGGCAAAAGGACCTGTTCCTTCTGCCTCAACCCCTGCTTCTGGGGTTAGGAGAACAAGAAGTGCTGCTAAAGCTGCTGATGAACAATTAGCTGCTGCTTTAGAAAGGAGCAGAAAAGGGAAAGGAAAACAGGTGGTTGAAGAAGAAGAAGTGGATGATATTGAATTTGATGATTTTTGTGAGGATGGTGAGATGGCAGATGCTGAGGAGATTGCTCCTAAATCTAAGAAAAGAAAAGTTGTTCAAGGACGGGTAACAAGAAGTTCTGCTATGGCTGCAGAAAAGTCTGCTAAGAGGACCAGGTCCACTAAAAGAGTTGTTGTGACTGAAAGTTCTGATAGTGACAGTGATGAGTCATTTGCTGGAGATGAAAGTGACAGTGAAGCTGAGGGAAATGAGACTGTACACTGTGTTCATGATGACATGCTTACCAGGAAGGTGTTGAAGGGTAGAGTATTGTCTGATGTCCAAGAAGAAGGGATGCTATGGTTGCTGCAAAAACTGCATGCTCAGGGCTGGAGGGACATGGTCCTTCAGATTTCTGGTAGATGTGCAAAAGGGATGGTGAAGGAGTTCTACAAGAACTGCTCCATCAAAGGTGACCAAATTACTACCTCTGTCAATGAAAATGTAATTATATTTGATACCAGGGAACTTGGTGAGCTGTTGGGGATTCATTTTACTGGGTATGACAGCTATGTCAAGAAGGTTTGGCCTGACTTGACAAACTTGCCAACTGATCTGGAGATCACTAGGAAGTTTGCTAAGAATGATGGGGAGGAGAAACCCAGGGCTGTGCAGAAGAGTGAGATGCACCCACAGCACCAAGTGTTATTCGAGTTTGTGAACAAGGTTGTGATGCCAAGGCAGGAGAAAAAAGGAATTGCCAGTTTCATGGACCTGGTCCTTATGGAACTGTTGGACACTGAAAAGCAGATCAATTGGCCCAGCTTTATGATCCACCTGATAAAAAGGGTGATTGCTGGGAAGAGAAAGCATTCCTTGCCGTTTGGCTTTATTTTAACTGATGTGTTTGCAAAACTGAAGATTCCCTTGGAAGGGGTAGTAAAGGCTACAAAGAAGGAAAAATTTGGCTGTGCCACATTGATAAGTTGTGATTTGCCAGTTCAGGCTAATCCTCCACAGGCTGGTATTGGGAGGCAGCCATTGAACAACAAAGTGAGGGCACTTAGGCAACAGGTTGCTATCCAGGCTGCTGAAATAGCAAGGTTGGAAGAGGAGAAAAATTACTGGAAGGCAGAGGCCACAAAAGCAAAAGAGACCAATGAGGGAATGCTCAAGCAGATGTTTGAGTTGCTTAACAAGTCTCAGGGACCTGGTCCTTCCACATCCTGACCACCTTAGCCTTTAACCATCTTTTGTCTAGTGGGATTTAGCCTAGTCTAGTGCCTTAGTCTTTTCCTTCTTTAGTCTTTGAATAATTCTGTAGTGCTTACTTGTATCCCCTGGTTTCATCTTTTAATTTAATGAATTGTCTTTGATGGCTAATATCATTGTTTTGCAGTTACTTTAATCTGATTTATGTTTGCATTTTGAGTTGCCTCAATGGCCATGTGCTGATTATTCTAACACTTGAGTTATATTTTTTATGCAACCTTTTCAATGATGCCAAAAGGGGGAAGAGTAAGTCTGATTTTAGCATGAAGTTATACCTAATAGAAAATCTGTTCCTTCTTAATGATGAATAAAATCTCCACTGATTGATTGTTTTTGAGCTTAAGTTGTACTTCAAGACATTAAGGATATGCAGCTATGCTTATGAATTTGTCATCATCAAAAAGGGGGAAAATGTTAGCTTGGATAAGCTTGGAGTTTTGAGTGATGACTGAGGAACGGATTCAAAGGACCTGTTCCTTTGAATCAGCTAAATGGATAATTCATGCAAAATCGTTTAAGTTGAGAAATTATTAATTATCCTAAAACTAATGTTTATCTTGATAATTATGCAGGTCTAAACGGATACGAAAAGATTGCATAAACAAAGGATAAAGGATAGAAGATCCGGATTCTCAAGAGAAGAATCCAATTAGGACTCAAACTCATGGGAGCTTTGGAGTTCTAATTGTTGAAGACTTCTTGGCTGCTGGGGCTATAAAACGTGGAGCATATCAGCCATAGAAGTTAAGCGCAAATACAGAGAGCATCGAGCAAAAGCTTAAAAGAGTTATTAGCTTATTTGTGTAATCAGTTAGCTACAGTATAACTAAGTTAGAACCTGTTCCTTAGATTGAATCTTGTAAAAGTTCAAGTCTTAGTTCAATTGTAGTAAGCAAAAATCGAGTTGTAAACTTTCTGGTTCAAGTCGTGGACTTGACACAACTTCACTGATCGTGAGAAAGATCACTAAAGGATTAGAGTTAGTCCTAGGTTAGTAAGAGTGAGTCTTGTAACCAAGTGGGTCTTTTTACATAGTGAAGTTGAAATCCTACTTGAGAAGTAGGTCGTGGTTTTTTGATCCCGAGTCAAGGGGTTTTTCCACGCTAATATCTGGTGTTCAATTACTTACAGTTTTAATTCTGCATATCGTAAAGTAAAGGAACACATTTTAAGGAACTGGTCCTTAAAACAGTAAAGTGGTGTAATCGTGGGAAATAACATGCTTATTAATGGAATGATTTAGTGTATTTCCTCTTAAGTGTTAGTTTCTTGCATGCACCGAACACTTAAAACGAACAATTTGCTCGCGAGACTTAACTGAATCAAACCGATGCAAACTTAGAACGACGTCTCGTTCTCGAGTCGATGCATTTGAAGTGCAACTTCGAAGTGCAAGATTACAGAAACAAATAGATGTGAAGTCAAGTTTATTTCATTGATCATATCAACGAGCCAAAATTGGCTTTTTACATAAAGCCAAGTCGAAGTAGACCTTGGGCGTAAAAACAAATTGACAATATGCCACTATCGGGCGTAGTTACAATGTACTAATCTACTCCTCGGGTGTCAGTCCCCTGTTGTCGAATAGATAGGTTTCGGTTGGGAGGCTCAGTGTCGACCTCGGTTGCAACCCGCTCCTTACTCCCCTAGTGTTCGGGTGTGAATCTTGATGAAGATCCGAGCACTGGAAATCGTTTTATCCGCTTCCTGAAAAGGTCAAGCAAAATGAAACGAGGAGCAAGTTAGTACATTTCGATCGAGGCCCTAGGAGGAGCGTTGTTCGGCTCGACGCTGTGGTAAAACTTTAAATGAGCAAGGGGTATTTACCTCGATTTCAGAAGTAGTACCGCTTTAAATTGGAGATGTTCCAATTTAAGGATTCGGGTGTGCCCTGCAGATCTTCAATTTGATAAGATCCTTTCCCAACAATTGTTTGACTCTGTAAGGTCCTTCCCAATTTGGACAAGCTTACCCCCATTTTCCTCTTTCGTTGATTGGTTCGTAGCCTTCAGCACGTAATCGCCAACTTTTAAATCTCTGAGTTTGGCCTTCCTGTTGAGATATGCTTCAATCTGCCTTAATTGAGCAACTAGCCGGACCAAATCCAACTCTCTTTTCTCCTCGAGCAAGTCCAACTCTATGCGCATGGCTTGCTGATTTGCGTCCTCGATGGTGTGAGCATACCGAAGACTTGGTTCGCCCACCTCCATGGGGATGAGGGAGTCCATACCATAAGCAAGTGAAAAAGGAGTCTCACCGGTGCTGTTCTTTTCTGTTGTCCGCATGGCCCATAACACTCCTGGCAACTCCTCGGACCAAGGACCTTTCTTCTCATCGAGCCTTTTCTTGAGGTTTTCAATTATAATCCTATTCGAAGACTCAGCTTGGCCATTGGCACTTGGGTGATAGGGAGTCGAAACAATTCTTTTGATCCCCCATTGTTTGAAGAAATCAGTGATGGCTGCTCCCATAAATTGTTTACCGTTGTCGCAAGCAATTTCCCTTGGGACACCGAACCTATAGATGATGTTTTTCCTAATGAAGTCGATTACGTCCTTTTGTTTAACCTCGGTGAGAGCTGTTGCTTCTACCCACTTTGTAAAGTAATCGGTTAACACTAGGATGAACCGAACACCACCTTTTCCCTTTGGTATGGGGCCAACAATATCCATACCCTACTTCATGAAAGGCCATGGTGACACGACCGAATGAAGAGGTTCGGCTTGTTGATGGATCATTAGTGCGTGGCGTTAGCACTTATCACATTTTTGTACGAAGGCCTTTGCATCTGCGCTGATGGTGGGCCAATAATACCCAGCTCTTAGTAATTTGCGCACCAAAGATTTTCCTCTCGAGTGATTGCCACACTCGCCTTCGTGCACCTCGAGCATCATATATCTAGCCTCGTCCGGACCCAAACACTCGGCCATCGGGCCGCAATACAATCTCTTATGCAAATTACCCTCGATCATATGGTATGAAGCCACTTGAGTCCTTAACTTTTTGGCCTCCTTTTCATCTTGAGGGACAGTCCCCGAGTCGAAGTAAGAGATAAGCTTACTCCGCCAATCCCATTTGTGGTCCACCGAGTTGCCCTGCAACTTCATCTCCCTCATCTGTGCAGATAACAGCCGAACCACTGAATCAGTCCCCGAGTGAGCTTCATCGACTGCCGAACCCAAGTTTGCCAAGGCATCAGCTTCGGTATTTTCCTCCCGAGGTACTTGTTTAATTTTCCATTCTTGGAATTGGGCCAAAATCCTCTGTGCTCGGTCCAAGAATAGATGCATTCTGGGCTCTCGAGCCGTGTATTCACCGAGCACTTGATTTACCACCAGCTGCGAGTCACATCTCAACTCGATTCTTTCCACCCCCATTTCTTTAGCCAACTCCAAGCCCGCTAGAGCTGCCTCGTATTCGGCCTCATTGTTGGTCACTTTTTTGAACCGAACCGAGTGCCGGATTTTCTCCCCGGTGGGTGCTTTCAAGACTATGCCTAATCCCAAACCCTTAGAATTAGTTGCCCCATCGGTGTGAAGTATCTATAGCCTCGAAGCTGTTCCTTTCGATATTGAGTTCTCCTTTTCGGCTTCGGGCTGAATCCCAACACTAAAATCAGATACGAAGTCAGCCAAGACTTAGGGATTTGATGGCTGTTCGGGGTTGATAAGTGATGTCATACTCGCTCAATTATACCGCCCATTTTGATAACCTCCCCGATAACTCCAGTTTATGAAATATACTTCTCAAGGGGAAGGTTGAAACTACTGCTATTGGGTGACATTGGAAATAAGGTCGTAGTTTCCGAGCGGTAACAATTTAAGCGAGTGCTAGTTTTTCCAAGTGTGGGTACCTGGTCTCAGCATCGAGGAGTGTCTAGCTCACATAGTAGATGGGATGTTGCTTGCCATCTTCTTCCCGAACCAGCACAGCGCTGGCTGACACTTCGGACACGACCAGGTAAACTAGCAAAGTTTCACCATCTTTAGGCTTGGCGAGCAACGACGCGTTAGCCAGATAACGTTTCAAGTCTTTCAGCGCTTTTTTACACTCTGGTGTCCATTCGAAGTGGTTATTCTTCCTCAAGACCGAGAAGAATTTGTGGCATCGCTCCAAGGACCTTGAGATAAATCGACTCAAGGCAGCGATTCGGCCAGTTAAGCGCTGAACTTCCTTCACATCGGTTAACTCCTCGGGGATATCCTCGATGGCTTTGATCTTATCTGGGTTGGCCTCGATCCCTCGCTCAGAGACAGTAAATCCCAAGAATTTTCCCGACCCTACACCGAAGGCACACTTCTCAGGGTTCAATTTCATACCGTATTACCTCAGAACAGCGAAAGCTTCCCTCAGATGATTCAAATGATCCTCCATTCGAATTGATTTGATGAGCATATCATCTATGTAAACTTCCATAGATTTTCCAATATACTCCTTGAACATGCGACACACCAGCCTTAGGTAGGTCGCCCCGACATTTTTCAGACCGAAGGGCATCACTTTTAGCAGAAGGTACCTCGGTCAGTGATGAACGAGGTTTTCTCTTCGTCCTTCGGATCCATGAGGATCTGGTTGTAGCCCAAATAAGCATCCAAGAAGATTAATAGTTTGTGTCCAGTCGTGGAGTCTATTAACCTGTCTATTTATGGCAATGGGTAGGAGTCTTTGGGGCAAGCCTTGTTCAAATCAGTGCAATCTACGCACATCCTCCACTTGCCATTTTTCTTTGGTACGACGACCACATTAGCCAGCCACTCGGGATACTTTACTTCCCTTATGAAACCATTTTGTTGCAACTTTGTGGTTTCATCTTTGATCGATTTCTTTTTAACCCCGGCGTGAGGTCTTTTCTTCTGCTTCACCGAGGTGAATTTCGGGTCTACATTCAGCTTGTGGGTCATGATCTCCGGATCGATACCAATCATGTCTGAGTGAGACCAAGCGAAGCAATAGTTGTTGGACTTTAAAACTTCAATGATCGCTTTCTTTGACTCCGGGTCCAACTCTGAGCCGACAAATACCTTTCTTTCAGAATGAAAGATTCCAATTCCTCGATAGTGGAGTCCTCGGCTTTTTATTTCTAAGGCTCTTGAATGAATACCGGGATCTTTTCAACTTCTCCTCGGAGGTCCTCCTCGCTTGACCCCATTTGCGCTAGTTGCTATTGTTTTGGCCCGGCTGGGGCGACTCCACTTCTCAACGCAACCGAGTAGCACTCTCTTGCTACTCGTTGCTCTTTCTTTATTGATCGAACCCCCCAAGGCGTAGGGAATTTGATCACTTGATGCAGCGTGGAGGGAACAGTCTCCATGGAATGGATCCATGGTCTGCCGAGGATCACATTGTATGCAATGTCCTCGGGCAACACTTGGAACAGTGTTTCTTTGCTAACTCCTTCAGCAAATGTTTTGAGTGTAATTTCACCCAAAGTTTTCTCCGTGGAGTTGTTAAAGCCAGTCAACATTGTTGCTTTGGGGATGACTTCCCCTTTGAGGCACATCTTCTTAATGGCCCCGTAGTTGATTATATTGACTGAGCTACCGGGGTCAATCAAGACTTGCTTGATATCAGAGTCGTTGATTCTCAACATGATGACCAAGGCATCGTGATGGGGGAACATCATCCCATCACAATCGTCGTCATCAAATACAATTTTTTTACCCGAGCCTCCCACTCGAGTTCTCTTTTCCATTGTGATTGACAGTTTGGTGAATTTCTTTACAGCTGCGAAATTCACCCCATTCACCTCTGACCCCCCAGTGATGACATTTACAACTCTCTCAGGGGGTGGAGCCCGAGGTGGCTGTCCATCACCCCGGTTCTTGGTGTAGTTGTCTTTTCCCTTGCCGGTAAGGAATTCGGCCAACATACCTTTCTTCAACAAATGCGCCACCTCGAGGCACAATGCTTTGCAGTCCTCGGTTCGGTGGTCGTAATCCGCATGAAACTCGCAGTGCAAATTCTGGTCTCTTTTGTCCGCTGGAGTTCTCATGTCTTTGGGCACTCTCACCCCGACAGTTCCCTTCACTACATTGACCAGCTCCGAGGTCGATATATTAAAATTGTAATCAGGAACCGAGGTAATTCTTTCTTTAAAGCCGAAGCTGGGCCTGAGAAATTTCTTTATTTCGAGTTAGAGTGAACCTTTCCTCCGAGCCGTTGGCTTATATGCGGGCTTGCAAACGAATTTCCCAACCTTTGGCTGATAGGCTGCCTCGTGGAGGTGTATGGCTCATACCTCCCCTTCGAATTTCCTCGCGACGCTTCAGCGCGATACGAGGATTCACCTCGGTTTATGTAATTATAACCTCAGCTTTTAAACTCAGCCTCCTCCAGCCTTATCTTGGAGTAGGCTCGTTTATGCAAGTCTTCCCACATTAGAACTTGGTATTGCTGAAGCTCTTTTCGCAACTCAGCACCAGCGTCAGAGTTGCGAACATTGATACCCATTTCAAAGGCCATGATGGCTAGAGTATCATCCATCCGAGGTAGCTCCATGCGCTCAGCATGAAAGCGCTCAAGGAACTCCTTAAGTGGCTCACCGGGCCGTTGCTTCACCTCGCATATATCCTCCTTTCTTTGGAGAATTTTCTGAGCTCCGGTGTGGGCCTTAACGAAGGCGTTGGTCATTTCCTTGAAGGTGGAAATTGATCCTGCTGGTAGGCACATGTACCAACGTAGCGCTCCTTTCTCCAAGGACTCGCCAAACTTTTTCAAGAACATTGACTCGAGTTCTATTACCGTTAAGTCATTGCTTTTTACTATCGCCATGTACTCCCTTACATGTTCTTTGGGATCGGTGGTCCCATCATACTTTTTTAAGAACATGAGCTTGAAATTTTTAGGAGTTGGAGCTGGTGCCGCCTCGGGCTTAAATGAAAACTCTCTGTATTGGTCTCTGTCAAGCTCATCTTCGGTCTTTGTTATCCCCGGTACACTCTTGAGGTGCTTTTCTACTCGTGCCTCGACGCGAGCCTCAACGCGAGCCTCGACGCGTGCCTCAATTTCTCTGGTCAATCTCTCAACGTCGACCGAGGATGTAGTTTCAGCCACGGTGGGAATCGTCCCGAAATGTGGCATTGAGCCCGATTGTTTCCAGAATCCCCAGACGTGGCCCCATTGAGAGGTCCCCTTATTATCGCGCCCGTAGGAACGAAGGGCGGGATGCCTCCATTTGGAGCCGAAGGCTGGGTGCCGTTCGGTGCTACGCTATTCCTCGCCTCTAACGAGGCACAAAACTCGGCGTTAATGTTAAACTGCTCATCCTGTCGCTCTTGAAGAGCCTTTAGTGTGTTAACAACAAAAGCTTGAAATGCTTCCGTTGTCATTGGAAGCGTAGACTGTTGGTTCGACGGAACGTCAGTCCATTCGTTAAGATTTCCACTGCTGTCAGCAATATCGTTGTCGAAAAAATATGGGCTTTAACGAAAAATGAACGTTGAATTTTGGAACAAAGCATTTCTGCTTATATCCCCACAGACGGCGCCAATTTGTTTGGGGCCTAAATCAGTTTAGGATCACAAATCGAATTTGAGTTGAATACAAGCAAACATTTGTAGCAAAGCCAGTAAAATGCTATAAATAAGCGTAAAATGCAAGAGAATAACTGAATTTCAATATATCGTGGTGAGTACAAAATTTGCTAGAGTTTCTCTATATATATCTGAATACGTACAACGTAAAACGAAAGACTATTTAAAGACGTAAAGGTTTGCCCCACGTTCTCCATGACCTTTCATGCCAAACCCACATTTGGAGCATTTATGGATGATGTTAATGGGCAGAGTAGTGGGCTGAAGTAGTGGGCTGCAAAACTGCTTGACTTGAGGCGCTTCACCGAGGTCCATGTACATGACCCCGGTGGTAAGGCGTTGTTGTTCGACCGAGGTGAATGTCGCCGAAGCTCAGCTTACGGATCGGTGACGACCTCGGTGTCTGACTTCGGTAATCGGCTCGCTTGCTACGGTTCCTAGCTTGTCATCACGTGCTCGGTTTCTATCAGACCATGTTGTCGAGGCGATTTTTACTGAGCCGATTTTTACCCAATACAGATACATTCCTAGTTACATATTAATAGGGACATGTAGGATTTACTTTATATAGATAGAATTAGTGGTGGCAAATGGGCGGGTTGGGTCGAATTTGTGCGGGTTATAAATGGGTTGGACAAATATGGGTTGAGACCCAACCCGCCCATATCCCATATGGGTCAAACATGGGTTGGGTGACAAATGTGTGGGTTGAAAATAGGTAAACCCATATTATGCCCATATTATGTACCAACAGTTCTAAGATGTGCAACAATGAAATGATGTATTCACCCTACTCTTCTTTAGAGTTTGATTTTAAATAGTCCTGAATTGTTTCTCGCATAGCTTTGATACAATTCTTTTTACTGATCAAAATGTGATGCAAATAGCTAGTCTGACTAACACAAGTATAAAAATATAAAAGTACTAAATTATGGTCCCATGATAATCAAATCAGTAGCAAATTTGATATTCTCCTCATACACATCCTCACCTGGGCTTGCAGTATCCAAATTATAATAATTTGTATTCCTAATTATAGAAAATATATCAACTAAAATGTCCATAAATTATAATCCTTACTAGGTGATTTTATAAAATAGTGATTGCTTTTGCATCATATTTTTATCACTTTAATCTTCTAAGTTTTGTTTATAGTGTATAATTTATTGTCATTATCTTACTAAACATAAAACTAAATTTTTCAAGATTAGAATGGAAACTTTAGGAGAAACTAGAAGAAAAATAAAAACATAAACATAAAAATAAAATATGAATTGAAGAACAATCAACAGCAGGGGTGGGTTAAAAAAATTGGGCCCACAAATACCACTCTCCAAGACTCCAAGTCAAGCAACTTAATTCATCATCACAGATTCACAACCGATCAGTTCAAAGCATAAGGTCTGATGGTTTCATACCCACATTTGACCCGCTCTCAAACGCACTTTTAACCAATTTAATTGCGGATTGAATGTGGGTTGACCCACATAAACCCATAATTTAAATGGGTGGGTTGAATATGGGTTTTGATGTGGGCGGGTTGAACAAACTTGAGTCAAAATTGCCACCACTAGATAGAATATCTACCTTTTGTATTTAAACGGTTAAATCTTTGAATAATGGAACAAGGAGATTACTCCATCTTCTCTTCTATCTTACATGGTATCATAGCCGCTATGGCTCAATTGAAAAATTAAACTTTTTCATGGCTTCAAAATCTTCGTTCGCTGGTTGTTGGGGTCACAGCTAGGAGTGACCAATCTGTCTCACCACCAGCTAGTTAGAATCAGTGAAGTACTCTGACCTAGAAGATCAATCTCCAGTCAATGTTGAGCTGTGCGTGGAGGTGACACGCATGCGGGTCTGTTTTTCCGCGGTGGCGCGTGAAGAGTCGAACTGTATTCAAATTTTTTCTCCGGTGTCGCACTGCCATTTCCGGCGACCTATTTGGTGGTTCTAATCAACAGACCATTTTTTTTCTTTTGGATTTCACGGTCAATTCTCTCACTCGTCTTTATTTTCTTCTTCTCATTGTTCGTTGGTCAAATTTGCACTGCCGTTAGAGACTTGGTTTGCTGCTTCTCAAGGGTTCACGGTCAGATATATCTCATCCCTTGAATTTTGTTGGTTGGTTCTTTGATATTGTTTTGTGTGGAATATTCGACATAGGCAGTTCAAGGGTTCACCGTCTTTTTTAAAATTCTGGATTTGTTTGCATATTATCTTGGGGGTGGATTATTATTCTTGATTACCACATATAAGTGGAACTTAGCTGGTTGTTCATAGTTATACTCGGAGTAGTTTATTTGGGAAAATGACGGTAAATAGGCATACAGTTACCACACTTACTGAGTCAGGGAGCATATGTCTTATCTCTTCTTCAAATAAATGGGTGATTGATTCTGGTGCGACAAATCACATGACAGGTAATCCTAATGTCTTTTGATCACACAAAGCACCATATTCTGTGATGGTAGCCGACAGGTCAACCTAGAATATTGTGGGATCAGGGACTGTTGAACTCACATCCTCTATTACCCTGTCATCTGTCTTAAGTCTACCGAACCTCGCATTTAATTTAATCTCTGTGAGTAGACTTACCAAAAATTTAAATTGTTCTATATCATTCTTTTCCGATCATTGCTTGATTCAAGATGTTGTGACAAAAGCAAACTAATGGTAAGGGATATATATCTGTTGGTCTTTATATCTTTGATAACCAGGTTCCTCAGTTTGCTGCTTACTCTAGCGTCATTTCTCCCGTTCAAGCACAATGTCGGTTAGGACATCCATCTCTACCTATGTTGAAGAAGCTTTGTCCTTAATTTTTTTATGTTTCATATTTGGATTGTAAGTCATGCCAGTTTGCGAAAGATCATCATACCTCCCAGGTCTGAGGGTTAATAAACGAGCTGAGGTAGCTTTTGAGTTAGTCCATTCTGATGTTGTTGTTTCTAAAATTGGACATAAGTATTTTGTCACTTTTGTGGATGATTTCTCTCGGATGACTTCGGTTTACTTCATGAAGAGTCGCTCTGAAGTGTTTACTCAATTTTCTTCCTTTTGTGTTGAAGTCAAAACTCAATATAATGCTTCTGTGCGTATTCTAAGGAGTGATAATGCTAAAGAGTATATGTCAGCCTCATTTCAGTCTTACATGAGACAACACGGGATGCTCCACCAGTCGTCTTGTATTGATAAACCTTTTCAAAATGGAGTTGCTAAAAGGAAGAATCAACATCTACTTAAGACAGCTCGGACACTTATGTTCCAGATGACGGTTCCTAAGCAATTTTGGGCAGATGCAATCTCTACAGCTTGTTTTTTTTTTTTAATAAATAAGATGCCTTCTATTGTGCTTAGTGACGGTATACCTTATATTGTTCTCCTTCCTAGCAAGAAACTATTTCCAGTGGAGCCGAGGGTATTTGGAAACATATGCTATTTTAGAGATATATGACCATTTGTTACTAAGCTAGACTCAAAGGCCTTGAAGTGTATATTCTTGGGCTATTCTCGTGTTCAGAAGGGATATCATTGTTACTCTCCTGAACTTGATATATGGTGTCATCTGATGTGACCTTTTCTGAAAATACACCATTTTTCTATGCACCACCAATTTCTACAATTAAGGGGGAGAAAGATGAATGGATAGTTTACCGAGTTATAACCCCGGATATTTCTGCTGAACAATTAGTGGATGGCGTTCCTCCAATACCTGTTGGTCCTTCTATTGAGCAACAATCGGCTATTACACCTCATGGGTCAACAAAGGAAAGACTAGATACTACCACGAACTATGCGGCACCATCCATGTACAGCGCTGGAAGATAATCACGATCGGGGCCAAGAACTCCAGAAGTGCCTCAACTAATGAACCTGCACATAGAAACTATCATGGAGTGAGTCACCCTAACCCAGTAAGATCCTCGACGAGCCCTCATGTCCTTACCATTTCGGAAAACTAGTCTAATAAATAATATATAGATAAATCCGTGCAATAGTCCTAAGATAGGATCTAGCTTCTTCGCTACAGTTATAAAGTCAATCAGAGATATACTGAGAACCTAGCTCAACCGAAAGATCAACCAAGGCATCTCAACTCAACCATAATAACCAACCAACTTGGTAGCATAGGCCCTCACCATAAAAAGGCTAGATTAGTGGCTATATCTTCTCTGTAGCATAGGCCCTCACTATAACAGGCTAGACCAATGGCTAATTCAACTTAGTAGCATAGGCCCTCACCATAACAGGCAAGACTAGTGGTTATATCAACTCAGTAGCATAGGCCCTCACCATTACAACCTAGCCCAGTGGCTATATCAACTTAATAGCATAGGCCCTCACCATAATAGGCTAGACTAGTGGCTATATCAACTCAACGACATATGCCCTCTGTTGACACCCAATTTTGTCTCTTCTTTTTCTATAATTGACCATAATTTAATTTAAAGGGTGCAATTTGATTATTTGTGCATAATTTGCATTAGAAGGCATGCATTTACGTGTGTTATCCTCTACTTACATATTACATACTTAAATGTGGCTATATTACGTAATTTTCAATTATTTAGGCTATTTGTCAAAGAGTGACTGTTTGTGCAATTTTGTGCATTTATTAATTATTTGTGACTATTTATACTTAATTAATCCAATTTTCCTTTATGTGCGCATTTTGTTTCATTTGTCTTATTTTATACAATATATATACATATTTATATCGTTAATTATTTTGCACCTATTAATTTAATATTGGCCCAATTTGTTTATACATTACCAATTTTATTTCATAATTTAAAATTTTAAGGCTTCCTTTGAACCTAGACTAAATACCAATCCACTCTATTACATTTATTTTGAACCTAGACATAAAGCCTAATCAAATACATCCCTCCATATCCAATATCTCATTTTCTCAATCTTTTCCAACATTGGAATCCCCCATTTCACTCTTTAATACCTAAAATTATTCCCCAATTACCTCCTCCCCAACGGTTATTCCCGTCCCCCTTTTTTGCTTAAGTACACAGTACTACACGTTTTTCAATCATCATCAACAGACCCCACAGCCCTTGTCTTCTTCTCCATTATATTTATACACACACACACTCACCTTACACAACCCCGTTACAGCCCTTCCCATTTTTGGTACATTCCCTCATCTCTCAGACCCCACTCTTTTTGAGAGTCTTCTACACCACACACATCGCACATACAATATACAATACACACACGCATACACCCCCATACAATTACATCTCCTTCTTCATCCCTCAAGACATATACACACATCTCCAAATACCCACACACGAACAAACTGAGAATGACCCTTCTCATTTTCTCTTCCCTGTCAATTTTTCATACAACATACGTCACATACATACACAACCCATTATACACACACGGGAAAACAAATCAGCACCCCCACCACCGAAAAAGACGCCGCTACCACTTCCGCCTCTGTCTTCAGCCGGAAAATCATTCGTTGGTTGGGGTCATCTGCTTTCCGATCTGATACTGAGGAAAAGATGAAATAAGAGGGCAGATGGTGGAGATGAGTCGCAGCGACGCCGCTGTGTATCTCGCTGGATAAACCAGGCCGGCAGTCGTTCCTCTTTCTCGTTTACTGGCCGCTCTGTTTTGTCTATTCTCACCGGAGTAGTGGATTTCCGGTCAGCTGTTCCTCACTTCCGTTCTCTTAAATCATATTTTATTTGGATCTTTACTGTTGGTTTTTGCTATGTACTTTGACTCTGTTTATGTAATGCAACTTTAAGTTGATATGGAGGAAATAGTTATCCGTTTGAGCAGATTTTGATTTCAGATGCTTTTGACCCGTTTTGCTACACCGACTCGTTCACTACTTGGTTGGATTATTGCTTCGACCCGTATACATGGTTGGACTAGTGTTAAGCAATTGACCCACCTTACTGTAATTGTCACGCAGTTTAGCCTATGAAAATATTTTTATTTGAGGCTACACCACGAATTGACGGATGCTATACTAATTATGGCCAATGAAAAACTATATTTACATATATTGAGGCCTCGGGACTAGTTTGAACATGATACTACACTTGAACAGTCTCATTCCTGTGTCCTTAAAAAATAGGCTATAATGACGTGTATGAGCCGTAACTGCAAAACGAGCCGGTTCATACAAACCTCTTCGCCGATTCATACAAACCTGAGCCTACACTTTTACAAAATTCCTTTCCCCGTTATTTTAAATTACTATTATTATTTTTATTATTATTATCATTATTATTTACTAACTTAACTTTATTTATTGCGAGGTACAATTTTGAAGACGACGCTCCAAAAATGCCTTTTAAACGCACTACCTTTATCAATTTTTATTTTATTATTATTTTTAATTTGTTTTGATATACTAACTAATCTGTTTTATTTTGCTAGATGCAATTCTCTAAGGAAGAAAATTAGTAGAAAAAGACTATTTTTATTCACTTTTAATTTTTATGCCTAACTTATACATTGTTTAGTTCTAGTTTAAATCTCAATTATAAAGTCCGGCCGGGTAACCACATTTGGTGGAGCTTGAGAGGTGCCTAACCCCTTCCTCTCGAGTTAACTTGAACCTCTTACCTAGAATTTCTGGTTTGTAGATTAAGTTTCGGAGTTAATTGTTAAAATTGGCTAGAAACAAAGTAGGTGCCCTAATACGCCTAGTTAAAAAATATAGTAGGTGGCGACTCCAACTCTTTACCCGTGAGTTACCCAATAAGTCGAGCCCTATTTCAAACTTTAACCGGTTCGGAGAAAAATAGGATGCGACATACTCACCATAAAAGGCTAGACCAATGGCCTAACTATCTAGATACCAATAAGACAATAATATCGACTAAGGGATAATTCTAACATAAAAGAAATATAGCCCAAAACATAACTCCACGTCAAATGGATAATAATATTACTTGGGTAACACTCACTAAATATGCATATTATGATTCCATACACAATATTAATCGAAATATTCCATATCATGATAAGATATCTCTACGAAATAACCTTAAGCTTCACGAAGTCAAAACAGTACTTTCATAAAAGATCACTGTTACTATATGGTTAAACTCACAATATTCATAGTAGATTGTATACTATACTCTCTTTACCAAATTAACTGGCAATCATATTTTTGATATTCCCAGTAATTCAAATTAGACCTCAAGAGTGTATCATAATCTTTTCATAGATAATGCATTGTAACAGTCCAACCATTATCATAATCTTTTCATAGATAATGCATTGTAACAGTTCAACCATACTTCAGCTAGTAAGCTCATATTCAATAATGTTAAACTTTTGGATATAAAAAAATAGTTCTAACGAGATACATATTATGCTTATACAGAAAGCCAAGCAAGTAGAAGTTCAAGTCTCCCTTACCTCGCATCCGACGAAACATCAACGACCAATCCAAATCCAAAGTCCATAAAACGGCCTCCAATCGCTCCAAACTATTCAAAATATGAATCTAGGCCTCAAAATACGCTAGGGGACCAAAGACAATGGCTTTCGGACAAAGTCAATGAAAGTCAATAAAAGTCAACCAACGGGTTTACTCCTTAAATTCTTAATCCGAGTCGGAATTCCGATGACCCATTACTCAACGAGTTCATACATACAAAAATTTAGTCAATCAGACTCTCATATCATCCCCAAATCGCTAAATTAAGGTCTCTTAAGTTCACATACAACACCACCAATCAATACTATTCATTATCTTCTTTTTCTCAAGGACACTATTAAATCCATAAACTAGGATTTCATAATTCACTTCCAACCAAAACAACTTGAATGAAATACTATAAATCTCATCAAATACTCATGAGAAATAATTTTGAGTTGATGGAGTTACCTTTATGAAATATTTCCTTAAAAATTCAAAACTTGAGCTTGGTACTATTTGGAAGCTATAACCAATAATCTTGTAAATGAAAAAATGAATGATATTATAATCCATGTTTAATGAGTATAATAAAGTCAAAACACCATATAGAATTCACCTTAGTTAGTAGACAAAATCTCAAGCTTGATTTCCAATATTAGAACAAAACCCCAATTCAAAAATTCCAATAAAAGAGGCTGCCCCATTTTTCTATTTATAGCAGCCCGGGTGCATCAGCAAATTGTACCATAGGCTGTTCAGATTATACTTTACTGGACATCATTCAGTAAAATACTCATAACTTTTTGTAAATAACTCCGACTGACAAACGGTTTGATTCCCTAGAAACTAGATTCAAATGGCTAAAACTTTCATCTTTTGACCTTTCAAGAATATGTATAGATTGAACGCTATATTATTTTGAAATCAGATTATGTGCGCGTTCACTAGAAACTTTAGTCGCTCGTGAAGCTTCCAACGTGCATCGGCTCTAAGGTTCCCCCGGTGACTATGAATCACTTCCAATAGTTTCTACTAGCCACAAATAATCATGTAAAGCTAATGGATCATCAAATGGAGCTTTTTACTCAACATGATATAATAGTTTATTTTCTAGGAGACAATGAATCTTACCGAACGTTCGATTCAAACCCAACCAAACGACCTCTGAATGACCTCAAATTTGACATACGAGCTATAATCACAATATCGAAGCAACTTGAAGTTCCGACATATCATACATAGCTCTAAATCTTAAAGTTGGAGGATCAGGTCATTACATTCTCCCCCAACTTAAACTCTTGTTCGTCCTCGAACATGGACAAATGTTTGTCACGATGCCATTTCGAACGAAAACATACTTCACATACTTAACCAAAGATCAAACGAAAACATAAGACCTCAAAGATAAAACCACGTACCCAAAGTCCAACTTACTCTCTATTTTTCCAAAATTTTGCAGGAGTATCCTCTGGAAACAAGACTATAACCAAATACTAAAGCAAACCTTAACGATAATCCAGGGATGAATACTTGGCCAATCCAAATACCAACAGTGCAGTATAAATAGTTCATATCCAATTAAACATCACGAACATCCATAAAAATTAAATTCGACCAGAAAATGCAAATATCTAAAATTGAATAACTATGAATATACATGAAACTTCTAAATAAGCAAGAACTCATACTATAAGCGTCAAACATTCTTCATTAACCAATCCAACATATTCGCTTTGGACTTTCATGCAATCTTCAGTCATGTAACCCCTTTATGACACATTTATCAAGATGGACGAAATTCTTTTTTTTTCTTTCAAGCTCAATTGCTTGGAGTAGCTATATATGCTTATCATTTATTGAACTCTTGTCCATAAGCTATATAAGCTTATCATTTATTGAACTCTTGTCCATAAAATTACTTAAACTTATACAACCTGCGATAACACCAACATACAAATTAGGGTTAATACTAGGAAAAACAAATTACACTACAATGGTAGACACATATGTTCTCAACAAGAAGCCACTTATTTAAACTCCACGATCCCATATGGACCAAATATACCTTAGACATGACTTTCTGAACTACGTTGCACTTTATTTAGGTGCTAGCATCGAGGAAATACAATTCACAAATTCACACGGTACCTCAGCTCTATTCATTGAAAGAATTATCCTTTGAGGTCTATAAAACCAATCAATTGGAGGACAGTGCTGATATAGATGTAAGGGCTTAAACCGCGCTATACAGTACATAACCAGTATTTGGAAACATAAGTAATTTCATATGAAGGATTAAAATCATACTAATGACATCCAAGATCAATTTCACACGACCTCAATCAATTCCTTTAAACACTAGATAACCCTCTTAAATTGGCTACTCGTCTAAGGTTGGAACGAGGAACAAGATCCAACTCAAGAATGATAAATACACTGATAATGCTTAACCGAAATCAAAATCATCATGAGATAGAAGAAATAGTTTTTTCGAGCAACCAAATAACCTCGCAAACGAACAATACGAGTGCTCTGTTGAACTGATGATATGCACTGATAACAACCTTGCAAAGCTACTACATATGCAATGAGTCTATAAGATAATCTGAAGAGATTTATGTCAAATTTCTATTTTTAACAGATTAACTGCCAAATTGACAACTTTGAACCTTTCTCCTAAGCTACAATAGATGAAACAAAGACAAAAACAATCTCAGGAGTCCTTTCTCACCCTTTTTTTTTCTACCAAGTCAGATAGAGATCTAGTTTTACGACAAATGGATGTTGAAACTTGTCGAGCTCTACAATTAGGTGTCTTACGAAACTTCACATCTTTCAAATCTTATCTCTCAGAACACGAAGATGATCAAAATACATAATTCACATTAAATCTCGAGTAATCACTCCTCCACTTAGGATTTACACCCGAAGACTAAATAAAGCAAGAACCCTCATATCGATCTTTCTCAACCTGAAGTTCATACTGAGCAATTAAGATCTATCTGTCTGAATAAATAACCAGGACCTACTAGTCCAAGATAACAACCCAGATCTACCAATCTAAACAATCATTACTTCAAGTTATATTCTCCCAATGTCCGAAAGAGGTTATGCTAGCCTAATGTGAAACTTAGGTCAACCCAGCACCAGTTTGGAGGTACAAACTCTACTCCCGCACTGATTAACCCTAGGGCCACCTTGATTTAGCAAACCTCATATCGTTCATAAGAAGTACATGTAACCTTCACCAAACCAACAACCATAATTTCACATCAAGTCGAACACTCTCACTTTGAGTACAGATTAAGGTCAATATTCCCTTAGAATACTCATAATCAACTCATCCACGTAATTGACTTAATCCTTCAATGATAAACACATACATCAATAGATTCGCGATAAGATCAAAACTTACCATTCAAAAATCCGATTAAGCCACCAAGCCACAAGAAAACTCAGCAACTACATCCAAGATTACATAGCAATTATAACCATCATAGAGATCTAACTCAGATTTATCTCTCTTTCAGATTTCAAATGATGCCTTTTATTTGTATATATCAGTTCGCACCCTGAAAGAGTAGCACATACTCTACAGTTGATCCATCAATGTCGAATCCAACTATTACGATTTATTAGGCATAAGTATAGAACCTTGTTTGCAACTTTTTATAGGAAAAGCTGCACCTCGAAGGCGGAATAGTAGATCTTATAGAACCTACATTAGGAACACCCCCAAATTATCACATTGTTTCTTTCTTGCTCCATTCAGACCACCACAATGGATGCAAACTTTATCTAAGTCCTTCGACAAAAAACATTCATGCAAATTCAAAACTCCATATTAAGATGAACACATCAATTCATCATGAGTCGCATTTAGATGACCACAGATATTAAGCACTATTAGGGGAAACTTCATGTACAAAAATATCTTAAGCGACATCACAGTAGAAATTCCAACTAGCATTTGGAATCATTTTTTTAACCCTTTCAAAGGACCAGGACATAAGAGTACCATTTAAAAATTGTTATCATTCACGACACCGGCTGAACATCCTTTAACTTTCCGCTAGTGTATCCACAGATTTAACCTCGGCATAACCATCAAGAATTGCTACTATAACGTTGGACATCTATATCTCCGAATAAATCTATTACGATAGGTAGGACATTATCAACTTTATTGACTCAACTTCACACGGTGATATAAGCTTTCTAATTATATCATTCAAGATAAACTTCACCACTTAGATCGTGCCCAAGAATTTAACCACTAAAGAATTCAAACTTCTCACCTTTCTCAATGTCTTTTAACATACCAATCTCATACTACCAAGTATTATTCATTCTTTTACTATAAATAAATATAATAGGAAATAATTGTTGGCATCAAATGTCGCAACACAATAAGCACATGCGCTTTTCTCTTAATCTCACCCATCACAAGGAATAACAAAAGATATACTATCATGGCTTATAATTCTTTGATCATGTGCAAGTGCAAAGATTTACACGTATTTTTCAAATCTATACAGATACATACATGATTCATATTCAAACAATCCAATGCAATAAGGCATGCTCGCTATAAAAAAATATGATGATGACACATCAAGCTGCACCCAGCCCCTGACAGAAGTCTTATGCAATATCATCTCTCATGGTTCATCACTATCTGAGATCGATCCTAGATTGTCTCATGCTAAAAATACATATATAATACAAACTATGTAATAAAAAAGCAACAATGCATAGGGTCTCAACCTTAATATCTTACTCTCTCAGGTTATATCATTAAGCCTTCTCTTGACTAGGAATAGCTGTTAAAGACCAGAAAAATAAAAAAGATAAGGATTTCGAGAAGTTATGCCAACTTCAATATCGTTCAATTCAAGCGCCATGAATAAGTTTGAATGAAAGAAGGGAAAACTTCCTGAATATCTCAATAGTGTCATGTTTATAAGTATGGTGCACTACATACCTATAAACAAGACTCTATTAAGACACTGCTCCATGACTACCTAGGACTCGTGTTATAACCTAGTGCTCTGATACGATTTTATCACGACCCAAAAATCGAGTACGTGATGGCACTTAAGAGATTCTACCCTTATGCATACCAATTCATAAAAACCTTATCAGTTAAGTATATTTTCAAGAAATCAAGGTTTTAAAAGAAAATCAGACAAGGAAAAGTTAACCGGAATATTAAATGAAACCATCAATAATGTCATAAATCTAATATATGAATAAAATAATAAAATAAATTATACCAACCCAAAAACCAACAGCTAATCATGGAGCATCTATGAGTGTAAGATATATAACAATAGGTTCAAACCCAACTAAAATATCATAAGGAAAGACTAGACACTACCACCAACTATGCGGCAGCATCCATGTACAACGCTGGAAGATAATCACGATCGAGACCAAGAACTCCAGAAGTGCCTCAACTAATGAACCTGCACACAGAAACTATGAGGGAATGAGTCACCCTGACCCAATAAGATCCTCGACGAGCCCTCCTGTCCTTACCGTTTTTGAAAACTAGTCTAATAAATAATATATAGATAAATCCGTGCAATAGTCCTAAGATAGGATCTAGTTTCTTCGCTACAGTTATAAAGTCAATAAGAGATATAATGAGAACCTAGCTCAACCGAAATATCAACCAAGGCATCTCAACTCAACCATAATAACCAACCAACTTTGTAGCATAGGCCCTCACTATAAAAAGTCTAGACTAGTTCTCTGTAGCATAGGCCCTCACTATAACAGGCTAGACCAATGGCTAATTCAACTCAGTAGCATAGGCCCTCACAATAACAGGCAAGACTAGTGGTTATATCAACTCAGTAGCATAGGTCCTCACCATTACAGGCTAGAGTAGTGGCTATATCAACTTAGTAGCATAGGCCTTCACCATAATAGGCTAGACCAGTGGCTATATCAACTCAACGCCATAGGCCCTCACCATAAAAGGCTAGACCAATGGCCTAACTATCTTGATACCAATAAGACAATAATATCAACTATGGGATAATTCTAACATAAAAGAAATATAGACCAAAACATAACTCCACGTCAAATGGATAATAATATTACTTGGGTAACACACGCTAAATATGCATATTACGATTCCATACACAATATTAATCGAAATATTCCATATCATGATAAGATATCTCTACGAAATAACCTCTAAGCTTCACGAAGTCATAACAGTACTTTCATAAAAGATCACTATTACTATATGGTAAAACTCATAATATTCATAGTAGATTGTATACCATACTCTCTTTACCAAATTAACTGGCAATCATATTTTTGATATTCCCAGTAATTCAAATTAGACCTCAAGAGTGTATCATAATCTTTTCATAGATAATGCATTGTAACAGTCCAACCATACTTCAGCTAGTAAGCTCATATTCAATAATGTTAAACCTTTGGATATAAAAAAAATAGTTCTAACGAGATACATATTATGCTTATACAGAAAGCCAAGCAAGTAGAAGTTCAAGTCTCCCTTACCTCGCATCCGACGAAACATCAACGACCAATCCAAATCCAAAGTCCATAAAACAGCCTCCAATCGCTCCAAACTATTCAAAATATGAATCTAGGCATCAAAATACGCTAGGGGACCAAAGACAATGGCTTTCGGACAAAGTCAATGAAAGTCAATAAAAGTCAACCAACGGGTTTACTCCTTAAATTCTGAATCCGAGTCGGAATTCCGATGACCCATTACTCAACAAGTTTATACATACAAAAATTTAGTCAATCAGACTCTCATAACATCCCCAAATCCCTAAATTAAGGTCTCTTAAGTTCACATACAACACCACCAATCAATACTATTCATCATCTTCTTTTTCTCAAGGACACTATTAAATCCATAAACCAGGATTTCATAATTCACTTCCAACCAAAACAACTTGAATGAAATACTATAAATCTCATCAAATACTCATGAGAAATAATTTTGAGTTGATGGAGTTAGCTTTATGAAATATTTTCTTAAAAATTCAAAACCTGAGCTTGGTACTATTTGGAAGCTATAACCAATAATCTTGTAATTGGAAAAATGAATGATATTATAATCCATGTTTAATGAGTAAAATAAAGTCAAAACACCATATAGAATTCACCTTAGTTAGTAGACAAAATCTCAAGCTTGATTTCCAATATTAGAACAAAACCCCAATTCAAAAATTTCAATAAAAGAGGCTGCCCCATTTTGCTATTTATAGCAGCCCGGGTGCATCAGCAAATTGTACCGTAGGCTGTTCAGATTATATTTTACTGGACATCATTCAGTAAAATACTCATAACGTTTTGTACATAACTCCGACTGACAAACGGTTTGATTCCCTAGAAACTATATTCAAATGGCTAAAACTTTCATCTTTTGACCTTTCAAGAATATGTATAGATTGAACGCTATATTATTTTGAAATCAGATTATGTGCGCGTTCACTAGAAACTTTAGTCGCTCGTGAAGCTTCCAACGTGCATCGGGTCTAAGGTTCCCCCGGTGACTATGAATCACTTCCAATAGTTTCTACCAGCCACAAATAATCATGTAAAGCTAATGGATCATCAAATGGAGCTTTTTACTCAACATGATATAATAGTTTATTTTCTAGGAGACAATGAATCTTACCGAACGTTCGATTCAAACCCAACCAAACGACCTCTGAATGACCTCAAATTTGACATACGAGCTATAATCACAATATCGAAGCAACTTGAAGTTCCGACATATCATACATAGCTCTAAATCTTAAAGTTGGAGGATCAGGTCATTACATTCTCCCCCAACTTAAACTCTTGTTCGTCCTCGAACATGGACAAATATTTGTCACGATGCCATTTCGAATGAAAACATACTTCACATACTTAACCAAAGATCAAACGAAAACATAAGACCTCAAAGATACAACCACGCACCAAAAGTCCAACTTACTCTCTATTTTTCCAAAATTTTGCAGGAGTATCCTCTGGAAACAAGACTATAACCAAATACTAAAGCAAACCTTAACGATAATCCAGGGATGAATACTTGGCCAATCCAAATACCAACAGTGCAGTATAAATAGTTCATATCCAATTAAACATCACGAAAATCCATAAAAATTAAATTCGACCAGAAAATGCAAATATCTAAAATTGAATAACTATGAATATACATGAAACTTCTAAATAAGCAAGAACTCATACTATAAGCGTCAAACATTCTTCATTAACCAATCCAACATATCCGCTTTGGACTTTCATGCAATCTTCAGTCATGTTACCCCTTTATGACACATTTACCAAGATGGACAAAATTTTTTTTTTTATTTCAAGCTCAATTGCTTGGAGTAGCTATATATGCTTATCATTTATTGAACTCTTGTCCATAAGCTATATAAGCTTATCATTTATTGAACTCTTGTCCATAAAATTACTTAAACTTATACAACCTGCGATAACACCAACATACAAATTCGGGTTAATACTAGGAAAAACAAATTACACTACAATGGTAGACACATATGTTCTCAACAAGAAGCCACTTATTTAAACTCCACGATCCCATATGGACCAAATATACCTTAGACATGACTTTTTGAACTACGTTGCACTTTATTTAGGTGCTAGCATCGAGGAAATACAATTCACAAATTCACACGGTACCTCAGCTCTATTCATTGAAAGAATTATCCTTTGAGGTCTATAAAACCAATCAATTGGAGGACAGTGCTGATATAGATGTAAGGGCTTAAACCGCGCTATACAGTACATAACCAGTATTTGGAAACATAAGTAATTTCATATGAAGGATTAAAATCATACTAATGACATCCAAGATCAATTTCACACGACCTCAATCAATTCCTTTAAACACTAGATAACCCTCTTAAATTGGCTACTCGTCTAAGGTTGGAACGAGGAACAAGATCCAACTCAAGAATGATAAATACACTGATAATGCTTAACCGAAATCAAAATCATCATGAGATAGAAGAAATAGTTTTTTCGAGCAACCAAATAACCTCGCAAACGAACAATACGAGTGCTCTGTTGAACTGATGATATGCACTGATAACAACCTTGCAAAGCTACTACATATGCAATGAGTCTATAAGATAATCTGAAGAGATTTATGTCAAATTTCCATTTTTAACAGATTAACTGCCAAATTGACAACTTTGAACCTTTCTCCCAAGCTACAATAGATGAAACAAAGACAAAAACAATCTCAGGAGTCCTTTCTCACCCTTTTTTTTTCTACCAAGTCAGATAGAGATCTAGTTTTACGACAAATGGATGTTGAAACTTGTCGAGCTCTACAATTAGGTGTCTTACGAAACTTCACATCTTTCAAATCTTATCTCTCAGAACACGAAGATGATCAAAATACATAATTCACATTAAATCTCGAGTAATCACTCCTCCACTTAGGATTTACACCCGAAGACTAAAAAAAGCAAGAACCCTCATATCGATCTTTCTCAACCTGAAGTTCATACTGAGCAATTAAGATCTATCTGTCTGAATAAATAACCAGGACCTACTAGTCCAAGATAACAACCCAGATCTACCAATCTAAACAATCATTACTTCAAGTTATATTCTCCCAATGTCCGAAAGAGGTTATGCTAGCCTAATGTGAAACTTAGGTCAACCCAGCACCAGTTTGGAGGTACAAACTCTACTCCCGCACTGATTAACCTAGGGCCACCTTGATTTAGCAAACCTCATATCGTTCATAAGAAGTACATGTAACCTTCACCAAACCAACAACCATAATTTCACATCAAGTCGAACACTCTCACTTTGAGTACAGATTAAGGTCAATGTTCCCTTAGAATACTCATAATCAACTCATCCACGTAATTGACTTAATCCTTCAATGATAAACACATACATCAATAGATTCGCGATAAGATCAAAACTTACCATTCAAAAATCCGATTAAGCCACCAAGCCACAAGAAAACTCAGCAACTACATCCAAGATTACATAGCAATTATAACCATCATAGAGATCTAACTCAGATTTATCTCTCTTTCAGATTTCAAATGATGCCTTTTATTTGTATATATCAGTTCGCACCCTGAAAGAGTAGCACATACTCTACAGTTGATCCATCAATGTCGAATCCAACTATTACGATTTATTAGGCATAAGTATAGAACCTTGTTTGCAACTTTTTATAGGAAAAGCTGCACCTCGAAGGCGGAATAGTAGATCTTATAGAACCTACATTAGGAACACCCCCAAATTATCACATTGTTTCTTTCTTGCTCCATTCAGACCACCACAATGGATGCAAACTTTATCTAAGTCCTTCGACAAAAAACATTCATGCAAATTCAAAACTCCATATTAAGATGAACACATCAATTCATCATGAGTCGCATTTAGATGACCACAGATATTAAGCACTATTAGGGGAAACTTCATGTACAAAAATATCTTAAGCGACATCACAGTAGAAATTCCAACTAGCATTTGGAATCATTTTTTTAACCCTTTCAAAGGACCAGGACATAAGAGTACCATTTAAAAATTGTTATCATTCACGACACCGGCTGAACATCCTTTAACTTTCCGCTAGTGTATCCACAGATTTAACCTCGGCATAACCATCAAGAATTGCTACTATAACGTTGGACATCTATATCTCCGAATAAATCTATTACGATAGGTAGGACATTATCAACTTTATTGACTCAACTTCACACGGTGATATAAGCTTTCTAATTATATCATTCAAGATAAACTTCACCACTTAGATCGTGCCCAAGAATTTAACCACTAAAGAATTCAAACTTCTCACCTTTCTCAATGTCTTTTAACATACCAATCTCATACTACCAAGTATTATTCATTCTTTTACTATAAATAAATATAATAGGAAATAATTGTTGGCATCAAATGTCGCAACACAATAAGCACATGCGCTTTTCTCTTAATCTCACCCATCACAAGGAATAACAAAAGATATACTATCATGGCTTATAATTCTTTGATCATGTGCAAGTGCAAAGATTTACACGTATTTTTCAAATCTATACAGATACATACATGATTCATATTCAAACAATCCAATGCAATAAGGCATGCTCGCTATAAAAAAATATGATGATGACACATCAAGCTGCACCCAGCCCCTGACAGAAGTCTTATGCAATATCATCTCTCATGGTTCATCACTATCTGAGATCGATCCTAGATTGTCTCATGCTAAAAATACATATATAATACAAACTATGTAATAAAAAAGCAACAATGCATAGGGTCTCAACCTTAATATCTTACTCTCTCAGGTTATATCATTAAGCCTTCTCTTGACTAGGAATAGCTGTTAAAGACCAGAAAAATAAAAAAGATAAGGATTTCGAGAAGTTATGCCAACTTCAATATCGTTCAATTCAAGCGCCATGAATAAGTTTGAATGAAAGAAGGGAAAACTTCCTGAATATCTCAATAGTGTCATGTTTATAAGTATGGTGCACTACATACCTATAAACAAGACTCTATTAAGACACTGCTCCATGACTACCTAGGACTCGTGTTATAACCTAGTGCTCTGATACGATTTTATCACGACCCAAAAATCGAGTACGTGATGGCACTTAAGAGATTCTACCCTTATGCATACCAATTCATAAAAACCTTATCAGTTAAGTATATTTTCAAGAAATCAAGGTTTTAAAAGAAAATCAGACAAGGAAAAGTTAACCGGAATATTAAATGAAACCATCAATAATGTCATAAATCTAATATATGAATAAAATAATAAAATAAATTATACCAACCCAAAAACCAACAGCTAATCATGGAGCATCTATGAGTGTAAGATATATAACAATAGGTTCAAACCCAACTAAAATATCATAAGGAAAGACTAGACACTACCACCAACTATGCGGCAGCATCCATGTACAACGCTGGAAGATAATCACGATCGAGACCAAGAACTCCAGAAGTGCCTCAACTAATGAACCTGCACACAGAAACTATGAGGGAATGAGTCACCCTGACCCAATAAGATCCTCGACGAGCCCTCCTGTCCTTACCGTTTTTGAAAACTAGTCTAATAAATAATATATAGATAAATCCGTGCAATAGTCCTAAGATAGGATCTAGTTTCTTCGCTACAGTTATAAAGTCAATAAGAGATATAATGAGAACCTAGCTCAACCGAAATATCAACCAAGGCATCTCAACTCAACCATAATAACCAACCAACTTTGTAGCATAGGCCCTCACTATAAAAAGTCTAGACTAGTTCTCTGTAGCATAGGCCCTCACTATAACAGGCTAGACCAATGGCTAATTCAACTCAGTAGCATAGGCCCTCACAATAACAGGCAAGACTAGTGGTTATATCAACTCAGTAGCATAGGTCCTCACCATTACAGGCTAGAGTAGTGGCTATATCAACTTAGTAGCATAGGCCTTCACCATAATAGGCTAGACCAGTGGCTATATCAACTCAACGCCATAGGCCCTCACCATAAAAGGCTAGACCAATGGCCTAACTATCTTGATACCAATAAGACAATAATATCAACTATGGGATAATTCTAACATAAAAGAAATATAGACCAAAACATAACTCCACGTCAAATGGATAATAATATTACTTGGGTAACACACGCTAAATATGCATATTATGATTCCATACACAATATTAATCGAAATATTCCATATCATGATAAGATATCTCTACGAAATAACCTCTAAGCTTCACGAAGTCATAACAGTTTTTCATAAAAGATCACTGTTACTATATGGTTAAACTCACAATATTCATAGTAGATTGTATACTATATTCTCTTTACCAAATTAACTGGCAATCATATTTTTGATATTCCCAGTAATTCAAATTAGACCTCAAGAGTGTATCATAATCTTTTCATAGATAATGCATTGTAACAGTCCAACCATACTTCAGCTAGTAAGCTCATATTCAATAATGTTAACCTTTGGATATAAAAAAATAGTTCTAACGAGATACATATTATGCTTATATAGAAAGCCAAGCAAGTAGAAGTTCAAGTCTCCCTTACCTCGCATCCGACGAAACATCAACGACCAATCCAAATCCAAAGTCCATAAAACGGCCTCCAATCGCTCCAAGCTATTCAAAATATGAATCTAGGCGTCAAAATATGCTAGGGGACCAAAGCCCATGGCTTTCGGACAAAGTCAATGAAAGTCAACCAATGGGTCAACTCCTTAGATTCCGAATCCGAGTTGGAATTCCGATGCCCCATTACTCAACGAGTTCATACATACAAAAATTGAATCAATCGGACTCTCATAACATCCCCAAATCTCTAAATTAAGGTCTCTTAAGTTCACTTATAACACCACCAATCAACACTATTCATCATCTTCTTTTTCTCAAGGACACTATTAAATCCATAAACTAGGATTTCATAATTCCACTTCCAACCAAAACAACTTAAATGAAATACTATAAATCTCATCAAATACTCATGAGAAATAAGTTTGAGTTGATGGAATTACCTTTTTGAAATATTTTCCTAAAAATCCAAAACTTGAGCTTGGTACTAATTGGAAGCTTCAACCAATAATCTTGTAATTGGAAAGATGAATGATGTTATAATCCATGTTTAATGAGTAAAATAAAGTCAAAATCCATATAGAACTCACCTTAGTTAGTAGACAAAATCTCAAGCTTGATTTCAAACATTAAAACAGAACCCCAACTCAAAAATTCTAATAAAAGAGGCTGCCCCATTTTTCTATTTATGGCAGCCCGGCTGCATCAGCAAATTGTACCATAGGCTGTTCAGATTATACTTTACTGGACATCATTAAGTAAAATACTCATAACTTTTTGTACTTAACTCCGACTGACAAAAGGTTTGATTCCCTAGAAACTAGATTCAAATGGCTTAAACTTTCGTCTTTTGACCTTTCAAGAATATGTATAGATTGAACGCTATATTCATTTGAAATCAGATTATGTGCGCGTTCACTAGAAACTTTAGTTGCTCGCGAAGCTTCCAACGTGCATCGGCTCTAAGGTTCCCCCGGGGACTATGAATCACTTCCGAAAGTTTATACCAGCCATAAATAATCATGTAAAGCTAATGGATCATCAAATGGAGCTTTTTACTCAACATGATACAATAGTTTATTTTCTAGCAGACAATGAATCTTACCAAACATTCGGTTCAAACCCAACCAAACGACCTCTAAATGATCTCAAATTTCACATACAAGTCATAATCATAATATCGAAGCAACTTGAAATTTCGACATGTCAAACATTGCTCTAAATTTTGAAGATAGAAGGTCAGGTCATTACAACTCTCCTTCCCGCCAGTATGTCAAACAATATGGATAGAATTGTCAGAAAATTTATCTGGGGTACCACAACTGAAAAAAGGAAAACCCACCTTATTAAGTGGGATACTGTAATACTTCCAAAAAAAAAAAAAACAGGGGGCTTAGGCATAACCAAATCTCATGCAAAATATGCAAAATTGCTAACTTGCCTAGCTTGGCACTTTAGATCTAACCCCAAACAACCTTGGATAGACATCCTAAATGCAAAATACAATCCTCATAATAGATGTCTTAACATTCTTAAACCCAAAAGCACCGACTCTTATTTGGAAGAGTTTGTTGCATGGTAATAAAATTTGTGCAAAGGGTATTATAAGAAAAAGGACCTTCATATGGTGTTCATTGACTTGGAAAAAGTATATGACTAGGCCCTTAGGGAGGATATGTGGAGATGCTTGGAAGCTAAATGGGTTCCAGTAGCATACATCAGGGTGATCAAGGATATGTAAGAAGGAACTAAGACTTGAGTGAGAACAGTGAGAGGAGACTCAGAGTACTTCCCGGTTGAGATGGGGCTACATCAGGGGTCAGCGCTTAGCCCTTTCTTATTTGTGTTGGTGATGGATGAATTGACACGGAGTATTCAAGGTGAGGTGCGGTGGTGTATGTTGCTTGCAGATGATATAGTTTGGTAGATGCGACACAGAGAAGTGTCAATGAGAAGTTGGAGGTGTGGAGGCAGACTTTAGAGTCTAAAGGCTTCAGGCTAAGCAGGATGAAAAATGAGTACATAGAATGCAAGTTTAGTGATGCTCCTGAGGAGTCAGATGTGGAAGTGAGGCTTGATGCTCATGTCATTACCAAGAAAGGAAGCTCCAAATATCTTGGCTCAATTCTCCAAGACAATGGAAAAATTGACGATGATATCACACACAGTATAAGAGTAAGGTGGATGAAGTGGAGGCTTGCTTTCAGTGTACTATATGATAAAAGAGCGCCACCTAGTCTTAAAGGCAAATTCTATAAAGTGATCGTGAGACCAGCTATGTTGTATGGGGGAAAGTGTTGGCCAGTTAAGAACTCACACATTCAGAAGATGAGCGTGGCAGAAATGACAATGCTTAGATGAATACGTAGGCATACTAAGATGGATACGATTATGAATGAATTCATTGCGTGGCCCTAGTGGGTGAGAAGATGCGAGAAGTAAGGTTGCGATGGTTCGGTCACG